>OZ020270.1:4497785-6970285 GCA_963971225.1 Melieria omissa
GAACGAATCCAAAAGTCGTTTGTTCGCTTCGCTCTGAAGTCTCTCAGGTTCACAGATCCTTTACCATCCTATGAGGCACGTTGCAAGCTAATTGACCTAAAGTCTCTGGAAAACAGAAGAGCAACCTTGGCACTGATGTTCGTTTCTGACATCGTGGTGGGAAGAGTTGACTGCCCGTCTTTGCTGCAGTTAATTAACTTCAATGTTCCTTCAAGAGCGCTACGACAGGCAGGCACATTCTACTTAAGCACTTGCCGAGCTAATTATGCTTTAAACTCCCCTTTATACAGAGCTTTAAACGTGTATAACACTGTATCATCTAAATTCAAGTTAGACTTGTTTCTCTCAAAAGATGTTTTTAAAAATGATCTAAAACATGTCCTCTAGTTTTAAGTTTAGTTTGTAATGTCTGTAAGAACAATCTGTTCATAGACTTAAATAAATAAATAAATAAATAAATAAATAAATCGTAACAGAAAAAAATTTGCGGCGAAAATCATTTGAACAGAAAAATGTTATTTGCTATAATTAGATATACATGATTAACATATGTTTTATACATAACAGCACATATTTCAGTATAATTCAGTAAAGTTGCGTACCAGTGCCAGCAACAACTATACACGACGGATGCCGAATTTAGCTCCATGTGGGTTAAATTCAATATCCAGTCGCACATTCTGCACTTTTGCTTTCTATATAGAAGCCCGAATTCAGGGAGAGATTTTACTTATAACAAGTTTGATCTTCTCTCTGATTCTATTTCTCATATTTTGGAATCGTATCCGAATAGTGAAATTGTAGTTGCTGGTGATTTCAATATTCATAATTCCAATTGGCTACGCCATTCTAGCCACACAACTCCTGAAGGCTTATTTGTCGAGCTCTTTGCCGAGTCTAATAACTTGACTCAAATAGTGCATGAACCAACGCATATGAAGTAGTCAACACAGCTACGCGTGGGCAGACGTGCCTTTTTGTGCTCGTGGTCTTTTAATATTTCTGTCCGTCTCGCGCGTGTTTTAATGTTCGTCCGCTTGTGTGTTTGTCTTTTAACCCGGTGTATGCAGCCCCGCGTGTGTCAATTTAATGAATTTGCGTGGATTGTTGTTAAATAAATATAAAAATTAAAAGCGAGGCCAATGGAAAGTCGTCAAGGGCCGTTACTCGATGTCGCCGTCCGCCGCAATGACCCCTGCTCGCGTTGTGTTGTTTGTGGTTCGTTTTCCGTGTCTCCCTCCTCTGTCCGTTCTCAGTAGCGCTACATGCGGTCCTGTTCGACATTGAGAAATTGACTGTTCTGTGGTAAAGGCATAACACTTACCACAGAGCATAATCAATTTCTTAGTGCGGCAGATCTCATTCCCAGCTACTTTCCTTGATCTTTAGCCCATCCAGACCATGGTGGTGGATAAATTCCGCATAGCCTTTTGTAACGTGCGCGGGCTTAGGGCGAACTTTTTCGCAGTTTACGCGTACGTTAACCTCCATAAACCCCACATAATGGCACTAGGCGAGACCCAGGTGTGTGAAGATGCGGATCCACTGGATTTTCACATCCCGGGGTACCACTTACTGCCATTATTCTCTCCCCACAGGGGTCTTGCCCTTTATGTGTGCAGTAATGTTGCGTACCAGTGCCAGCAGCAACTTTACACGACGGATGCCGAATTTAGCTCCATGTGGGTTAAATTCAATATCCAGTCGCACATTCTGCACTTTTGCTTCCTTTATAGAAGCCCGAACTCAGGGAGAGATTTTACTTATAACAAGTTTGATCTTCTCTCTGATTCTATATCTCATATTCTGGAATCGTATCCGAATAGTGAAATTGTAGTTGCTGGTGATTTCAATATTCATAATTCCAATTGGCTACGCCATTCCAGCCACACAACTCCTGAAGGCTTATTTGTCGAGCTCTTTGCCGAGTCTAATAACTTGACTCAATTAGTGCATGAACCAACGCATATCCCCTGCGTTGCGGGGCAAGCTCTAAATACTCTAGACCTTTTTCTCACTTCACATCATGAAAAATATGATGTTGAAATGCACGCACCTCTTGGAAACTCAGACCATTGCACCATTTTGGCGTCTTTCTCATACTCTTCTATCCGCAATGCTTCGCCCCTAGCCCCGAAGCGCCTAGTGTGGATGTATGATAAAGCTAATTGGAGTGGACTTAATGAATTTTTCGTCCACTTCAACTGGAAATTGTGTTTTCTTGATAGAAACATAAATGCCGCAGCCAAAATGGTTGAAGAAATAATATTATTGGGAATGCGGTCCTTCATCCCCAATAAGCTAATTTGCATTAAACCTAAGGACAATCTATGGTTTAATGAGACATGCAGAATTGCTGTCAGGTCTAAAGAGGAAGCTTTCAGAGCATGGCAGGCAAATAAAAATGCCACCACTGAACAGCTGCGTAAACAGGCTAGAAATCGATGCAATGCCATCCTAAGGTGCCAAAAGTTTCTGCACGAACAGCGCCAAAGGAAAAAAGTTCTTCAATGCCAACGTGGTAGTAAGAACTTCTGGTCATTCGTTAAGAAGGTGAAGAACCAAACATCATCTTCAATTCCAACTCTTCTTAACAATGATCAAATCATCACTCACTCGGTTGATAAAGCTAATTTGTTGGCTAAAATTTTCGCAGAGAATTCCTCCCTGCCCCCTAGCGATCAACCCCTACCCGTAGTCGAGAACGTATCTTGCTCTATGCCAGAAATTCATTTTCGAACGCGGGTAGTTAAAAGAGTGCTTGCAAATCTCGATGTAAATAAGGCTTCAGGGCCGGATGGCATTCCAGCCCTTGTTTTGCAAAGGTGCGCTACCTCACTGGCTTGTCCATTACGCAAACTTTTCAACATGTCATACACCACAGGTGTATTTCCGACATGTTGGAAGGTAGCAAATGTTCAACCAGTTCCTAAAAAAGGCAAGACTACTGACCCTGCGAACTACCGACCTATAGCAATCTGTTCGGTGCTTTCCAAAGTAATGGAAAGCATTGTAAACTTCAACCTTGTGAAATATCTGGAGCACAATAGACTGCTAAGTGATCGCCAATACGGCTTCCGAAGACAACGATCGACGGGAGACCTTATGGCGGTCCTCACCGAGAAATGGAACCATAGCATTCTAAATCTCGGTGAAAGCAAGGTTGTTGCACTGGATATTTCCAAGGCCTTTGACCGGGTTTGGCATAAAGCACTCGTGTCAAAATTGATTGCCTATGGTGTCGGTAGTACCTTCTCTCGTTGGATTACGAGCTTCCTCTATGATCGCTCTATTCGTGTTGTAGTAGACGGCATAGCCTCGGAAAAGCATTCCCTTAGCGCGGGAGTGCCGCAGGGTTCGGTCCTTTCTCCAACCCTCTTCCTGATCTTCATCAACGACCTGTTGTCGTCGACGAAGAATCCCATCTACTCGTTTGCGGATGACAGCACCATTTGTCATTCATACTCTTTCACAAAGCGTCCCAGCTCTGTGGAGATTGAGAGAGAACGGCGCCGTATGAATGACACACTTAATAGCGACCTACAAACAATCTCCAAGTGGGGTCAAGTGAACAGGGTCGATTTTAATCCCCGCAAGACCCAATGTTGCCTGTTATCCCACAAACGAGTCTCCCCACATCCCAACACATCCCTGGTTATGGGTGGTGTGGGTATTGCGGAATCGGCAGCTCTTGATGTTCTGGGCATGTCCATTAAGAACGATCTTCGTTGGAACGATCATATTTTTGGCGTGTCGAAAGAAGCAGCCAAGTGCCTCGGCTTCCTAAAGCGGTGCAAAAAATATTTCACTCCGTCTGATCTCCGCATTATTTACACCACCTATATCCGACCTAAAATGGAGTTTAACTCGCACCTCTGGGCGGGGGCTTCAAAAACTCATTTGGAGCTCCTCGATCGGGTGCAAAACCGTGCGATTAAACTTATAGGGGACAGTAGGGCATCCAGCTCTATTGACTCCTTGGAACATCGTCGAAACGTGGCATGTGTGGTGTTATTTTACCGATACTTTTTCGGTAACTGCTCAGTGGAGATGAGCAGCTTGATGCCATCACTCCGGGTATTCCCCCGGGCAACCCGTTTGAACACTGGCGCCCATGCTTTCCACGTCGAAACGATGTTCCAGCGCACTACGCACTACAGGGAAAGTTCGTTTCTGGCCCGTACAGCGCGGTTGTGGAATGGTCTCCCTGCGGATATTTTCCCCAGCACTTATGATCTCGATGGGTTCAAGGCAAGAGTCCATAACCACTTCACTCATAACCCTATCTCCTAACCTTTATATCCTTCCTGAACCAACGCAATGCTTCGCATTAATAGGGGTCATCCCCTGCGCGTTTGTTCCTGTCTAAAAAAAAAAAAAAAAAAAAAAATATCCCCTGCGTTGCTGGGCAAGCTCTCAACACTCTAGACCTTTTTCTCACTTCTCATCACGAAAAATATGATGTTGAAATGCACGCACCTCTTGGTAACTCGGACCATTGCACCATTTTGGCGTCTTTCTCATACTCTTCTATCCGCAATGCTTCGCTCTTAGCCCCGAAGCGCCTAGTGTGGATGTATGATAAAGCTAACTGGAGTGGACTTAATGAATTTTTCGCCCACTTCAATTGGAAATTGTGTTTTCTAGATAGAAACATAAATGCCGCAGCCAAAATGGTTGAAGAAATTATATTATTGGGAATGCGGTCCTTCATCCCTAATAAGAAAATTTGCATTAAACCTAAGGACAATCTCTGGTTTAATGAGACATGCAGAATTGCTGTCAGGTCTAAAGAGGAAGCTTTCAGAGCATGGCAGGCAAATAAAAATGCCGCCACTGAACAGCTGCGTAAACAGGCTAGAAATCGATGCAATGCCATCCTAAGGCACCAAAAGTTTCTGCACGAACAGCGCCAAAGGAAAAAAGTTCTTCAATGCCAGCGTGGTAGTAAGAACTTTTGGTCATTTGTTAAGAGGGTGAAGAACCAAACATCGTCTTCAATTCCAACTCTTCTTAACAATGATCAAATCATCACTCACTCGGTTGATAAAGCTAATTTGTTGGCTAAAATTTTTGCAGAGAATTCCTCCCTGCCCCCCAGCGATCAACCACTACCCGTAGTCGAGAACGTATCTTGCTCTATGCCCGAAATTCATTTTCGGACACGGGTAGTTAAAAGAGTGCTTGCAAATCTCGATGTAAATAAGGCTTCAGGGCCGGACGGCATTCCAGCCCTTGTTTTGCAAAAGTGCGCTACCTCACTGGCTTGTCCATTACGCAGACTTTTCAACATGTCATACACCACAGGTGTATTTCCGACATGTTGGAAGGTAGCAAATGTTCAACCAGTTCCTAAAAAAGGCAAGACTACTGACCCTGCGAACTACCGACCTATAGCAATCTGTTCGGTGCTTTCCAAAGTAATGGAAAGCATTGTAAACTTCAACCTTGTGAAATATCTGGAGCACAATAGACTGCTAAGTGACCGCCAATACGGCTTCCGAAGACAACGATCGACGGGAGACCTTATGGCCGTACTCACCGAGAAATGGAACCATAGCATTCTAAACCTCGGTGAAAGCAAGGTTGTTGCATTGGATATTTCCAAGGCCTTTGACCGGGTGTGGCATAAAGCACTCGTGTCAAAATTGATTGCCTATGGTGTCGGTAGTACCTTCTCTCGTTGGATTACGAGCTTCCTCTATGATCGCTCTATTCGTGTTGTAGTAGACGGCATAGCCTCGGAAAAGCATTCCCTTAGCGCGGGAGTGCCGCAGGGTTCGGTCCTTTCTCCAACCCTTTTCCTGATCTTCATCAACGACCTGTTGTCGGCGACGAAGAATCCCATCTACTCGTTTGCGGATGACAGCACCATTTGTCATTCATACTCTTTCACAAAGCGTCCCAGCTCTGTGGAGATTGAGAGAGAACGGCGCCGTATGAATGACACACTTAATAGCGACCTACAAACAATCTTCAAGTGGGGTCAAGCGAACAGGGTCGATTTTAATCCCCGCAAGACCCAATGTTGCCTGTTATCCCACAAACGAGTCTCCCCACATCCCAACACATCCCTGGTTATGGGTGGTGTGGGTATTGCGGAATCGGCAGCTCTTGATGTTCTGGGCATGTCCATTAAGAACGATCTTCGTTGGAATGATCATATTTTTGGCGTGTCGAAAGAAGCAGCCAAGTGCCTCGGCTTCCTAAAGCGGTGCAAAAAATATTTCACTCCGTCTGATCTCCGCATTATTTACACTACCTATATCCGACCTAAAATGGAGTTTAACTCGCACCTATGGGCAGGGGCTTCAAAAACCCATTTGGAGCTCCTGGATCGGGTGCAAAACCGTGCGATTAAACTTATAGGGGACAGTAGGGCATCCAGCTCTATTGACTCCTTGGAACATCGTCGAAACGTGGCATGTGTGGTTTTATTTTACCGTTACTTTTTCGGCAATTGCTCAGTGGAGATGAGCAGCTTGCTGCCATCACTCCGGGTATTCCCTCGGGCAACCCGTTTGAACACTGGCGCCCATGCATTCCACGTTGAAACGATGTTCCAGCGCACTACGCACTACAGAGAAAGTTCGTTCCTGGCCCGAACAGCGCGATTGTGGAATGGTCTCCCTGCAGATGTTTTCCCCAGCACTTACGATCTTGATGGATTCAAGGCAAGAGTCCATAATTTCTTCACCCAACATCCTTTCTCCCAACCTATATATCCTTCCTGAACCAGCGCAATGCCCGCATTTATAGGGGTTTCCCCTGCGCGTTGGCTCGTATTTAAAAAAAAAAAAAAAAAAAATTGTTCCGTTGAGTGGTGCAACGGACCGTTGGTACTGGTTGCAAGCCATAGGTCGCGAGTTCAAAACACGCTGTTATTGGATGGTGTTTTTGATATTGAAATTAATTTTTTTTTCACATATTTCCAGGGCCTATTTTCAATAGCCTTCATCTGCAATTTTTATGAAAATAAATTTTCGATGACAAAGTCTTTAGTGATACCTACCATAAGGAGTGAACTGACTTAGCACTTGAAAAAATGTAGAATTTTTAAGGACACATTAAAAAAAAGTAATAGTCTGATTTTACTTAAATAAACTGCAGTTTATTATACATTTCTTAAACTCTATTCACAAAAAAATTTATGAAATATAATTAGTCGTTGCAAAATTTTTTTTATATTTATTTTAACGTTTTTAGTTAGAGACTGGACAATACGTCCGGCTATTGCATATGCTTGCTTCCATCGATTTCAGAACCGTACATTTGTTTGCAAACTTTTTTGTTTTTCTTAGGGTTTGCTTCAATAGAATTTGCTTAAAGTCCGCCTTACAGTAGGTTTCATCATCGAGAATCACGCAATCGAGCTTAGTTGTGTAATTGTCATACAGTTTTCGAGCCCGCGTCTTCGCTATTTTTTCTTTTGCTTCCGACCAGCTAGGCACTTTCTGCTGTTTGTAGATCCTTAATCCTTGGCTTCGCTTATATCGCATCACAGTTGATTGCGATGTGTACTTTTAACCACTTCTGGGTTACTTTATTCTGCCTGATTCTTCGGCTCTGTAGATAGAGTTTTCCGCGTTGTAGTTGTTCATAACATTATAAACCGTCGCTACGCTCGCTTTGCTTTCCCTTGCAATGCTTAGTCTAGACTTCGTCTTATCAGTCTAGTAAATGTCTAGTATTCATTTGTGGCAGCACTTTTGCGGGCGGAACATGTTGACTAAAGTAGATCCAAGATGAAATTGACTGATTTAGCAAGAAACTGCAATATTTATAGATACTTTCACTCGAAAATACCTATTGCGACCAAATCGTTCTTTTCGCGCTTTTCACAACGATAACCATTTTTGAATTCAGTCTCTATCTGATAAAATCGTTATGGGGGAATAGTTTATTTTTTATTAAATTTTAATGAATGAGCAAAAATATCACAAAGCTTGGTAATGGGTTCACGGAAATTAAAAAATAGGTATTCAACAAGAATCATTAGTACTTCATTAACGAAGATAAAGCTGTGCTCAACTGCTAGTAACATACACATATTTGCGATACTTTTTAAGTAGGGTAAAAGGTTCGGTTGTGGGCATAGTTCGGTTGTGGGCACCCCTTCGTATCTTTTGATAGAAAGCAAGCTGAGTTTTTTTGACTAAGTCCATTTGTTCATTATGGAACCACGATCTTTTTGTGCCAAATACTGAGTCGAACAGACACGCCTGTTTTGTGCTGGGACCATATATATCTTTCTGTGCTTAAAAAATAAGACAAAACTTTTTTTACACATTTTAAATGGTGTCATAAATCGAAGTGAATCCATCGAGAAGGCGAGTAAAATGCATCTTTATTTAGTAAATTTATTATACTTTGTGATCCAATATTGATTACAACCAATATGTTTACCCCGAACAAATTTTACACTACTTCTCAAAATGGCTGCCAAATTCGGTTGTGGGCACCGCAATTAGTTCGGTTGTGGGCACCCGTCTTTTAGTGATTTGGTAAGTTTTGGTAAGTTATTTGATCAAAAATGGTCTTTTAACGCATTTTTTGGTTGTTTTAGCTATATCATCAGAGGGTAAATAAAAAAAATCCCCCGATATCTTTTTAAATGTGCTGGATGTAATTTTACATTGTTCTGCAGATAAGCTAACCACAAAATCGACTGCCGCAGCGTGTGCGATTTCCCGAACCACTCTCCAACGCTACAAAAAGAAGGTGGAAGAAAATTTCGGAGACATCAAAGCTGTCCACGGTGGTGTTTTCTTCTTTTTCTTCTTTTCGTGGATGTTATCGAATCAGGTTAACTGGTGTTTTCCACCTTCTTCACGTCACAGCACTTGAAGAGTGTTGATTAATTAGGTTGAATTTCATTTTACTTTAGGTCTTCTTGACAGCCTAGGAGAATGACTTGGTAACTTACATTTTGAAATGCCCGTCCATCTAAAGTGTGCCGACATGCGTACCAGCTACTTACTTCACATGCGTGCATTGTGCTTCAAATAATTAAAACTTAATATTTTTCTATATTCGTGTTGGTTTTTCTTCATATTTCCCCGTTTCCAGCAGATTTTGCAAGGGTGCCCATAACCGAACCAAAAAAAAATTTTCGTTAAAAATGACTACTTTACAAAATTAAAAAAAAAACTTTTCTATTTGACGGAATCGATTTACTTTTGCCATTACTTGTTAGCTAAGGTTTCTAGCTTTCCATAGATGTCCATATGTCCGATTAAGAAGAACTTGGTAAAAAGTTATGAGCCAAAAACAAAAAGGTGCCCACAACCGAACCTATTCCCCTATAGAATTTGTATATATTAAGTATGTATTTGAAAGTAAAACAACATGTTTTTAGTATGTTATTTTTAAAAGCCATTAATATGCGATCCACCGAAACTAACAAAATTAAAAAAGAATATGTCTCAAAAATGTGTGTAATCCATTTATGACAGAGGGTGGGCATGAATAAACACAATTATGAACGCCATCTCTTTTGATTAGTTTTGAATTTTGTTGCATACGGACTCACCAATCTACTAGCTGTTGCTCTAAAATGGAGATGTGACCGCATATCTCACCTATATGAGAGGGTGGCCAGGACGGCTGTGAACATATCTGAGCAAATCTAGCCAAATCTGAACAGACGTTTTTTTTTAATCATTTTTCGAATTTTTTCCCCATACGAGCTGACCACTGTACTGGCTGTTGCTCCAAAATGGAGATGTGACCGCATATCTCACCTATATGAGAGGGTGGCCAGGACGGCTGTGAACATATCTGAGCAAATCTAGCCAAATCTGAACAGACGTTTTTTTTTAATCATTTTTCGAATTTTTTCCCCATACGGGCTGACCACTGTACTGGGTGTTGCTCCAAAATGGAGATGTGACCGCATATCTCACCTATATGAGAGGGTGGCCAGGATGGCTGTGAACATATCTGAGCAAATCTAGCCAAATCTGAACAGACGTTTTTTTTTAATCATTTTTCGAATTTTTTCCCCATACGGGCTGACCACTGTACTGGGTGTTGCTCCAAAATGGAGATGTGACCGCATATCTCACCTATATGAGAGGGTGGCCAGGACAGCTGTGAACATATCTGAGCAAATCTAGCCAAATCTGAACAGACGTTTTTTTTTAATCATTTTTCAAATTTTTCCCCATACGGGCTGACCACTGTACTGGGTGTTGCTCCAAAATGGAGATGTGACCGCATATCTCACCTATATGAGAGGGTGGCCAGGATGGCTGTGAACATATCTGAGTAAATCTAGCCAAATCTGAACAGACGTTTTTTTTTAATCATTTTTCGAATTTTTTCCTCATACGGGCTGACCACTGTGCTGGGTGTTGCTCCAAAATGGAGATGTGACCGCATATCTCACCTATATGAGAGGGTGGCCAGGATGGCTGTGAACATATCTGAGCAAATCTAGCCAAATCTGAACAGACGTTTTTTTTAATCATTTTTCGAATTTTTTCCTCATACGGGCTGACCACTGTGCTGGCTATTGCTCCAAAATGGAGATGTGACCGCATATCTCACCTATATGAGAGGGTGGCCAGGATGGCTGTGAACATATCTGAGCAAATCTAGCCAAATCTGAACAGACGTTTTTTTTTAATCATTTTTCGAATTTTTTCCCCATACGGGCTGACCACTGTACTGGGTGTTGCTCCAAAATGGAGATGTGACCGCATATCTCACCTATATGAGAGGGTGGCCAGGATGGCTGTGAACATATCTGAGCAAATCTAGCCAAATCTGAACAGACGTTTTTTTTTAATCATTTTTCGAATTTTTTCCCCATACGGGCTGACCACTGTACTGGGTGTTGCTCCAAAATGGAGATGTGACCGCATATCTCACCTATATGAGAGGGTGGCCAGGACAGCTGTGAACATATCTGAGCAAATCTAGCCAAATCTGAACAGACGTTTTTTTTTAATCATTTTTCAAATTTTTCCCCATACGGGCTGACCACTGTACTGGGTGTTGCTCCAAAATGGAGATGTGACCGCATATCTCACCTATATGAGAGGGTGGCCAGGATGGCTGTGAACATATCTGAGCAAATCTAGCCAAATCTGAACAGACGTTTTTTTTAATCATTTTTCGAATTTTTTCCCCATACGGGCTGACCACTGTGCTGGCTATTGCTCCAAAATGGAGATGTGACCGCTGTACGGTGGCGAGCGTTTTCCCACCCGAAAATGCTATGGGGGGGCCGGAATTGGTGAAGTGATGTGCGACGCGACTGTTCTGTTTCAGAGTTCAACAACGAGTGAGTTTTATTCAAACATTAGAGTCTAAGTATAGCAAGTTACATTCAAACGTTAGGGTGTGTCTATAGCAAATTACATTTCAAACGTTAGGGTGTGTCTATAGCAAATTACATTTCAAACGTTAGGGTGTGTCTATAGCTAATTACATTTCAAACGTTATCGTACATTCGGTGACCGAACATCCCGCCCCCCTTGAAAGGTCTCTTTCAACAAGGCAAAATAGCGAGTTTCTGTATAGGTCGCCGAATGATTCCTTTGGTTGTCCGTATATCGACGACACGAATGCGGTTGTCCTTGCCTGGAATGACGTGAGTGATTCGTCCCATTGACCAGCGCTGCGGTGGGACATGGTCTTCTTGTATGATGACGAGTGCACCTTCGACGACATTGATTCTGTCAGTAGTCCATTTAGTGCGTGCCTGAAGTTCGTTAAGATAGTCGGTTGACCACTGCTTCCAGAACCGCTGCTTGACGGCACTAATGCGAGCCCAGCGCTCAATGTGGCTGATTTCTCGAGCTGATGTTGCGAGTTCTGGAAGAGCCCGTAGTGCACTGCCGATGAGAAAGTGCCCGGGGGTGAGTGCTTCCAGATCGTTGGGGTCGGATGACAGCGGTGAAATGGGTCGCGAGTTGAGAATTGCTTCTATTTCGACCATGGCTGTAGTCAACTCCTCGAAAGTGAGACGAGCGTTCATCACCGTCCGGAACAAATGCCCCTTGGCAGATTTCACTGCGGCCTCCCATAAGCCGCCAAAGTGTGGTGCTCTGGGAGGAATAAAGCGAAAGTTTATATATTGATTAGTACAAAAATCGGTAATATCGGTTTGAGTTTTTGAATTGAACAGGAATTTTTTCAAGTCCGCTAATTGGTTGTTGGCGCCGACAAAATTTGTAGCGTTGTCACAGAAAATATCGGTGGGTAGACCGCGTCTGCCAATTAGGCGCTTCAGTGCCGCAATGAACGCCTCAGTTGATAGGTCCGACACGACTTCAATGTGTACTGCCTTTGATGAGAGGCATACGAAAATCGCGATATAAGTCTTGTACGGCACCTTTCCACGAATTCGAAGGTATGTGTTGATCGGCCCACCGAAATCGACAGCGCAGCAGGAAAATGGCCGAGATTGAGTCAGGCGTTCGATAGGTAGATTACCCATTATTTGTTGTAGCAACCGTGGTCTGTACCGAATGCAATGCGTGCACGTCCTAACAATCCGACGCGTAAGATTCCTGGCATTTACTATCCAGAAGCGATGACGTATGAGAGCCACTAATGCCTTTGGCCCCGCATGGTAATTTGAAATGTGTAAATGGCGAACATATCTTTCCACAAATTCGCAATGGTTTGGTAGTAGAATCGGGTGTTTCTGTTCCTCCGAAATCGCTGCGAGTTCGAGTCGACCTCCGACCTTTAGTAGTTTGAAACCAGCAGTTTGTTGCAAGAATGGGTTGAGAAACTTCAGTGAGCCTTTGACTTCCATATTCTTTGCAATGCGCTGAATATCGTCCTTGAAGTGTCGCTGCTGCAGGTTCCACACGACGCAGAAGAGTGCGGTTTCTAGTTCCTGAGGGGAAAGGGAGGTTGAGTCGCATTTATTTTTTTTGTTAGTTTGGTTATAAAATCTAAACATCCATGCAATAATACGTATCGCCTTTAGGTGCGAGCTATAGGTTTGTATTACTTCCAAGATGTAGTTGGACTGCGTTGAAACATGAAATGCCGATTTTCGCTTTTCTCTATTAACTTCGTCGAAGTCGATTTGATTGCTTTTGTTTTCGGGCCACGTTTGTTGGTCGTCCAGTAGAAATTCTGGTCCTTTGTACCACATTGAACTTGACAACGCTGCTACAGATGAGCCTCTTGAAACGATATCTGCTGGATTCTTGCTGGTTGGGACATGCCTCCAGTAGCACGACGTAGTCAAATCTTGAATTTGAGAAACCCTGTTGCCTACAAATGTCGATAACGTCGTTGAGTGTTGTTTGAGCCAGTGAAGAACGATTTGGGAGTCGGTCCATAAGTATGTTTCAGCTATGCGTTCGCATAACAGAGAGCTGATTTTGCTGTAGAGTTGTGAAAGTAAGTGTGCTCCGCAGAGCTCCAGTTTTGGCAGTGATTTTTTCTTAGTGGGTGCCACCCTGGATTTTGCAGTAAGCAGTTGTACAGTGATGTTACCCTCAGCGTCCACTGTACGAATATACAGGCAACAACCATACGCACGAATCGATGAATCGCAGAATCCGTGTAATTGTAGAGAGCGAGCGTTAGCTGCTATACAACATCGTGGAATTTCGAGAGACGGCAGTAATGTGAGGTCCTTGATGAAATGTTCCCAAGTAGTTTGAAGGCCTTGTGGAATTGATTCGTCCCAACTAAGCTTAAGGAGCCAGAGGTCTTGAAGAACGATTTTTACGATGGTAATGAGAGGAGCTAACAGTCCAAGTGGGTCAAACAGTGATGATGCCAATGACAAAATTGTTCGCTTTGTAAGTTTGCCATCATAGTGAACCTTTGGGCGAAATGAAAACAGGAAGCAATCCTTGCATTGATCCCACATTATGCCAAGTGCGCTTGTAACCAAGTCCTCCCCGATGTTGAGATTTTTAACTGTAGTGTCACCTCTAAGGTGTTCGTGGTTCGAGTGCCATTTTGCCAATTCCATGCAACCTCCTTTTAGAATTTCAACCAATTCCGTCTTAATTTTCTCAAGCTCCTCGACGTCATCCGCTCCGCCCAAAAAATCGTCGACATAAAATGAAGACTTAATTGTCTTAGCACCAAGCGGATATTCAGAAGTGTATTGGTCGGCTAGGAAATGAAGACTACGAACGGCGAGAAAGGGTGCGGCTGCTGTGCCATAGGTCACGGTATTGAGTTGGTAGGTATGAATCGGTTCCTCTTCCGAATCTCTCCATAAGATATATTGAAGGTGACGATCACGTGGATCAATCAAGACTTGTCGATACATCTTGACAATATCAGCTGTGAGTGCGTAGTAATGAAGTCGAAACGTAATTAATAGGGTATATAGATCTTGTTGAATAGTGGGGCCTACCATTAGGACATCGTTCAAAGCCTTTTGTGAAGTTGTTTGACATGATGCGTCAAACACCACTCTCAGTTTTGTTGAGGTACTCGAGGGTTTTAGTACGCAATGGTGAGGAATATAGTAGTGTGGTTCTTCGAGAACAGGGGCCTCGACCAAGCTCATATGGCCTAACTCTTCATACTCTTTCATAAAAGCGACATATTGTGACTTGATATGTGCATCGCGAGTGAGACGATATTCTAGCGACTTGAACCTCCTTAAAGCAGTGCTGTGTGACAAGCCAAGAGCGGAGACTGTGTCCTTCAGTGGCAATCTGACCATGACCCTACCATCAACAGTACGAGAAACTGATTTAATATAAAATGACTCACAACTTGTTTGCTCCTCTGTCCAAGGATTTGAAGACGTTTCAATTTCATCTAGTTTCCACAGATTCTCCAATTGCTTGTCTACTGTTTCTTCGGATGTGAGTAAGCAATGAGGCGATAATGGATTAGACGCATGGGCAGACTTATAACGGCCGGAAACAATCCAACCTAGTAATGTTTTTTGTAGAAGAGGAAGGTTGTCGCCAAGCTTGATCTGGCCGACAGACAGGATGCCAAAAAATCCCCCTGTGCCTAGTAACATATCGATGCGTTTCATCTTAAAAAACTGTTCGTCAGCCAATTGTGTATTTGGTGGTACGTTCCATTCAGAGATGTCGATGTCAGACTCCGGTTGATATGAGATATGCGATGTAATACAAAAGGAGAGAGGCAATTCAAAGTTCGTAAACCGAGATTTAATAGACGTCGATGTTTTATGCTTGATGGTTGTGCGTGAGCTACCGATGCTCAGAATTTCCATGCGTTGTCTTTCCCTGGGTAGCCGTAATCGTTGAGCGAATTCTTCGGTAACCAGATTAACTTGTGAACACGAGTCGAGTAATACTCTCCCAATTTGATAATCGCCAACTGAGTCCCGAACACGTACAATTGCAGTTGCAAGAATTACTTGATCCAACGGTGAACTGTTGCAGTGGGTGTGAACGGCTGCCGTCGCGTCTGACGATGACGGCAACAGTGAAACCGCAGATGGCGATGACGTTGACAATGCAGCAATGGTGGGTGACTGAGGGCGATGCAATAGTGTGTGATGAGCGAGAGAACACGTTTTACATTTGAAGGTCGAGGTACAATTTGCTACCTTGTGATTCTTCGACAGGCAGTTTATGCACAAAGAAAGCCGTTTAACATTCTCAAACCGCTCAGCAACATCCATAGATTTGAAGCGTGAACAATGGTGAAGCCTATGGCCTGCTTGCGAACACAAATTACAAGAATGGGTGTTGGAAGATGCGGTGGCAAAACTATGCCGTTGTGATCTAGATCTGCTGTTGTTGTGATTGTCAGCCTGTTGATTTGTAGACCGCTGGGAATGCGAGGTGTCGAGCGAGACTAGAAATTCGCAGTGTCTATCTAACACTAACACACACTCCAAGCTGATGCACAGCCTCCGCGCGGCCCTTCTGGATAGCTATTTGGCATCCGCTGAATAGTGAACTAATGTGTGCAGCGAGTCCTATCCCCAGGGAAGGAAGGGAGAGGACATACAAGGTAAAGTCTCTGATTGCGTTCAACCTGGCGAACGCCAGAACGATCCTTGTCCCTGTCCAATCCAAGCTGATGCACAGCCTCCGCGCGGCCCTTCTGGATAGCTATTTGGCATCCGCTGAATAGTGAACTAATGTGTGCAGCGAGTCCTATCCCCAGGACTTAAAATTTGGGTTGTGCGCAGGGTTTGGTGCCCGCCACGGAAAACCAAATACCAATGAAAGCCAAAAAGCAAGCCTCGGAAGGAACCCACAATGTTGACGACCACAGCAAACGATTCAAGGACCATGATTTGAGGATATGCACCTGGAATGTCCGGACCCTCTATAGGGAAGGTGCCTCTATCCAACTGGCGGAAGCCCTCACGAAATGTAAGGCTGACATCACCGCCATCCAGGAAATGCGATGGACAGGACAAGGTTGCTCCAAGCGAGCAGACTGCGATATCCACTACAGCTGCCATGCGGAGAAGCGCGAATTTGGCTGCGGATTTGTGGTCAGCAAGAGACTTCGCCAACACGTCTCTCGGTTCACTCCGGTGAACGATCGGCTGGCTTCGATCCGCATCAAAGCTAAATACTTTAGCATCAGCCTGATTTGCGCGCACGCCCCGACGGAAGAGAAGGACGATGCGACCAAGGATGCCTTCTATGCGAAGCTCGAGGACGTCTACGACAGGTGCCCGGCCCATGACGTCAAAATTGTCCTCGGGGACTTCAACGCAAAGGTTGGGCGAGAAGGCATCTTTGGCCCCACAGTCGGGCAGTTCAGCCTCCATGGGACCACTTCGAACAACGGTCTGAGGCTGATCGATTTCGCCGCGGCACGAAACATGGTAGTTAGTAGCACCAGATTCCAGCACCTCGATATCCACAAGGCCACCTGGTTATCCCCCGATCAATCCACCCGCAACCAGATTGATCACATTGTGATTGATGGAAGGCATGCTTCTAGCATTCTAGATGTGCGCACGTTCCGAGGACCCAACATCGACTCGGACCACTACCTTGTTGCAGCCAAGGTACGCATGCGTCTTTGCGCAGCGAAGACCGCACAACCTAGTTTGCGAAGAAAGCTGGACATCAGTAAGCTGCGATCACAAGGGGTAGCCGAAACCTACTCCGCTCAACTCTCCAACCAGCTCGGTCGCTCCCCCTCTCCACCTGATGACATCGGCGGATTATGGGCTCACTTATCCCACTCTATGCGCGCCGCCGCAGAAAATGTCCTTGGTTTTCGACGCCCACCACCAAAGAACCAATGGTACGATGAAGAGTGTCGCGCAGCCACTGCAGTGAAGAATGCTGCATACAAGAAGACCCTGCAGTCGGCCGCCACGCGAGCCATGACAGAAAAATACCGGGAGGAGAGGAAGAAAGAGAGGTGCCTTTTTAGACGCAAGAAACGGGAGCAAGAAAGGCGCGAGCGTGAGGAAATCGAGGAGTGCAGGAGCAGGAATGACGCCCGAAAATTCTTCCAAAAAGTTAAGCGTCTTACGGAAGGATTTAAGCCTGGGGCATCTTCTTGCAGAGACGAAAACGGGGATCTGGTTACGGATGCGCAGGGTGTGCTGAGGTTGTGGAAGGAGCACTTCACCAAGCTGCTCGCAGGCGACGAAAGGAACAATACCGCCAGTGGTGAAGATGTCCAGATGGCACCAATCGACGACGACGGTGTGGATGTGCCACCGCCCAGCCATGACGAGGTCCGGGTCGCTATCCAGCGACTCAAGAACAACAAAGCTGCAGGGCCGGATGGGCTACCAGCTGAATTATTCAAGGCCGGCGGCGGTGAGCTGATTGGGTGCATGCATCAGCTCATTTGCAAAATATGGCTGGAGGAACGAATGCCCAACGATTGGAACCTCAGTGCCCTTTGTCCTGTGCTGAAGAAAGGCGACCCAACAATATGCGCCAACTACAGGGGTATCAGCCTACTTCCCATTGCATACAAGGTCCTGACGAGCGTATTATGTGAAAGACTAAAGCCACTCGCCAAGGCGCTGATTGGACCTTATCAGTGCGGCTTTAGACCTGGTAAGTCCACCATCGACCAGATATTCACTCTACGCCAAATCCTGGAGAAGACCCATGAGAACCAAATCGATACACACCATCTCTTCATCGATTACAAGGCAGCATTCGATAGCCCGATAAGGGATCGCCTATATGCCGCATTGTCTGAACTTGGTATCCCTGCAAAGCTCGTGAGACTTTGCAGAGCGACGTTGAGCAATACGCGCAGCTCCGTCAAGGTTGGAAGTGACCTCTCCGACCCCTTTGATACCGTTCGAGGTTTCAGACAGGG
The DNA here is from genome assembly GCA_963971225.1 of Melieria omissa. Classification (NCBI taxonomy): domain Eukaryota; kingdom Metazoa; phylum Arthropoda; class Insecta; order Diptera; family Ulidiidae; genus Melieria; species Melieria omissa. The sequence goes on from OZ020270.1 coordinate 4,516,029, forward strand.
CGATCCTTTGTCCTGCGACCTCTTCAACTTCACCATGGAGAGTGTTCTGCGCAAGGCCGGTGTACATCGTAATGGCACAATTTTCAACAAAAGTGTCCAGCTCCTTGCTTACGCTGATGATATTGATGTCATCGGACGTAACAAGCGAGATGTCACCGCTGCCTTTGCAGCTATCGAAAGAGAATCTGCCAAAATGGGTCTGGTGGTAAATGAGGGCAAGACGAAGTATATGCTGTCTACACGCAGGGACTCGCAGCGGCTAGGGTCTCACGTCGAGGCCGACAGGTATGCTTTTGAAGTTGTCAAGGAATTCGTCTACCTTGGCACCGCCATCAACAGCAGCAATGATGTCAGTCTGGAGATAAAGCGAAGGATAACTCTTGCCAACAGGTGCTACTACGGTCTCGGTAGGCAATTGAGAAGTAGAGACCTCTCTCGACCGACAAAACTTTCACTCTATAGGACGCTTATCTTGCCCGTGCTCCTCTATGGCGCTGAAGCATGGACAATGACACGAAACGACATAGCGGCCCTTGGAGTGTTCGAGAGGAAGGTGCTTCGCAAAATCTTCGGCCCTGTTCGGGTTGGTGACGACTATCGCATACGAACCAATAACGAGCTGTATGAGCTGTATAAGGACATGGACGTAGCGCAGCGAATTAACATCCAGCGGCTACGCTGGCTCGGTCATGTCTGCCGCATGGACGACGAAGCTCCGGCGAAAAAGGTATTCGATGCGATGGTTGGAGGTCGACGGCGAAGAGGGAGGCCGTGTCTCCGGTGGAAGGACCAAGTGGAAGAGGCCCTGGTATCTCTTGGTGTGACCAACTGGAGAAGGCGCGCGCGAAGCAGAGGCGCCTGGAGAGAAGTTTTGCGGCAGGCCGTAACCCGATAACGGGTTGTTATGGCCAGTTAAGTAAGTAAGTAAGTACTATCTAACACTCGAGCGCAGCCCGCCCAAGTTGGCAATTGTGTGAAATCCAACGATTCCTTCCATTTTATCTGCGACTCCCTATCCACCTTTTCCATGGCGATGTATATTAACATTGCATTGCAAATGTCTTCGTGTTTACCTAAAGACAAAAGTGAATTATACAACGCAGAAACATTGTCGACAAAACTTCGAAGCTGACCAGCATTTGGGTGTGACATGGATTTGAGTTGAAATAGAGTGGTAATATTTTCCATGAAAATCAACGTATTATTATCAAATCGCTCATTCAGTCTGGCAAGAGCCTTTGAATAGTTTTCATTAGTTATCTGAAAGGCGTTGATAGTTTCCAATGCTGGACCCTTGAGACATTTGCGCAAATGGTTGAATTTGTCTACATTTGACAGCCGTGGTTCACGATCGATTGTTTGCATAAAGGATGTTATAAAATTTTTGTACTTGGAGTATGTTCCATCAAAGATAGGCAATTCTAACGGAGGTATTTTTATATGTGAAACCGAGTGAGGAACAATTGCGTCCAATGCCTTAGTACTTGGCGACTCTTCGCCCAATTGCGATTGAATTGCAACCTTTATACTCACATACAGGTCTTCCAATTCACCACGACTCTCATCTTTCGGATCTAATGCTTCGATGTGAGTTTGAGCATCCAACAGTTGAGTGAAATAAGCTTCGAGAATACCTAAGCGACATTTCAACTCAGATATTGTAAGTGCCTTCCCTTTCCCCTTTGCATATGCTTCGACAATGCCTTTTATGCGTAGAATATTCTTCTTTGTGTTGGCGCGTGTTTGCTTATACTCATCGACGGACATGATGATAAGCGACAGCGTAAATGCGCGAAAATAAGCGACCACCAAGTGTTAGAGTGTGACAAAGTCAGACCACCAGCGAGTAGATCGGTTGCGCCTTGGCAAGCAGCAATTGAGTGACACCGACGAATGACGAGTGCAAGCGTACGACGAAATTTGAGTCAGTCCACCAGCGAGTAGATCGGTTGCGCCTTGGCAAGCAGCAATTGAGTGACACCGACGAATGACGAGTGCAAGCGTACGACGAAATTTGAGTCAGTCCACCAGCGAGTAGACCGGTTGCTCCTTGGCAAGGAGCAGTTGAGTGACAACGACGAATGCAAGATGGCAAGCACAAGTAATGCGAGCAGACTTGTAGCGCGAACGAACTAGAGACCGACTGTGTGACAGAACCGACGATTGCAGGGTACTGCGTTGATGTGGTACGCGCTATGTAACGGCACCGGAATTGACACGCCAGATAACGGTACCAACATGCGATTGGTACAGCTCCTGAGCACAGCAGTTGACTCGAAGAATGCTGGAGCGGCTGGCCGCTGCAACAGGATGATGACCACGATGAGGCTGGACGCGACGAACTTTCAACTTCACTGCCCCACGTTGGGCGCCAAAAAATGTACGGTGGCGAGCGTTTTCCCACCCGAAAATGCTATGGGGGGGCCGGAATTGGTGAAGTGATGTGCGACGCGACTGTTCTGTTTCAGAGTTCAACAACGAGTGAGTTTTATTCAAACATTAGAGTCTAAGTATAGCAAGTTACATTCAAACGTTAGGGTGTGTCTATAGCAAATTACATTTCAAACGTTAGGGTGTGTCTATAGCAAATTACATTTCAAACGTTAGGGTGTGTCTATAGCAAATTACATTTCAAACGTTATCGTACATTCGGTGACCGAACAACCGCATATCTCACCTTTATGAGAGGGTGGCCAAGATGGCTGTGAACATATCTGAGCAAATCTAGCCAAATCTGAACAGACGTTTTTTTTTAATCATTTTTCGAATTTTTTCCCCATACGGGCTGACCACTGTGCTGGCTATTGCTCCAAAATGGAGATGTGACCGCATATCTCACCTATATGAGAGGGTGGCCAGGATGGCTGTGAACATATCTGAGCAAATCTAGCCAAATCTGAACAGACGTTTTTTTTTAATCATTTTTCGAATTTTTTCCCCATACGGGCTGACCACTGTGCTGGCTATTGCTCCAAAATGGAGATGTGACCGCATATCTCACCTTTATGAGAGGGTGGCCAGGATGGCTGTGAACATATCTGAGCAAATCTAGCCAAATCTGAACAGACGTTTTTTTTTAATCATTTTTCGAATTTTTTCCCCATACGGGCTGACCACTGTGCTGGCTATTGCTCCAAAATGGAGATGTGACCGCATATCTCACCTTTATGAGAGGGTGGCCAGGATTGCTGTGAACATATCTGAGCAAATCTAGCCAAATCTGAACAGATATTTTTTTTTAATTGTTTTTTTAATTACTCCTTCCATACGATCTGGCTTGCACTCTATTAAAAGTTCTCTATGTTAGGAGTCTGTGGAAATGTTAGACGATCACTGTTACATATTTGCTATGTAAATGGTCGTGCAGTTAACAGAAGTAATTTTCTGTTTGTGAAAGCTGTGAGGTTGCACACGTACGTTGTTATGTATGTGACCTTAAAGTCTTAAATTGTCTGAAACTTAGATTGCTATGTCAGGTTTTAGCAGACAGTTGAGACAGGTGTTCGTGGATGGTTGTAGTAATGGTTTGGTGCGCGTGGTGTTGCTTTTTGCGCATTTGATTTTCGGTCACAGGTTCAAATCGTAGTTGGGGAGAGGTGTTGTGTTTCCTTTTTTTTATTACAATATATTCAGGTTTTAATACTTTTTTTTAATGTTGAATGTATGTGGCGCAATTTATGTAAGACAACTAAAAAACGTATGTGAATACAGTACAAAGTACAAAGAGATTTGCAAAATGAAAATCACAAATATTTGAGTACTAGATATATATTCTTATTCTTATATTCTTTGCTATAAGTCGACAATATGAATTTTAGTTGAACCCGCGTTTGTCCGTATTTATAATCTTCAAGCTCTTGGCAACAGTTGGGTGTTCGTAGTTGAGTGCGTACGAAGCAACGCTCATGCATTAGAGTTCGTTCCCATCAATTTTCAACATACTACTAGATTACACAATGAGATGTCATACATACATATGTACCATATATGGCTCAGAGCATTTCTTAGGATATTTAGTCGTATTTGTAGTTATGTTTTTGAGAAAATGGAAAAATGTGTAATTTGCTTACGAATTTCAGCAGCACTTGGTGTTTGTTTGGTGGCATTCGAAAAAGATTATTTATACAAAAGATCGAAACTACTCAAGCTCATGCGCTCTAGAAACCAGCATGAAAGCGACCAATTTAAAAAGAATTGACAGATAAGAAAAGAATACGCCGACGCGAAAACTACACCTGAATTGGTAGAATTCGACCAAATTTGGTGGATTTATTTCTGAATTTTCTTTTTTGGCAGATTGGCAGATTTGATTCCGATTCGGTGGATTTTCAGAAAAAAATGTGGGTCTTCTTCAATCCGTTAAAATTCGCAGACATAGAAAGCCTGCAAGATTGTAAAAAAAATGCTAAGCATGATAAATGCTATAAATATTTTAGCGGGAGTGTGATAGACTGACATACTACTATTGTTTTGTCAGCGCTGATTTTCGCAATTAGAGCAAGTGAATTGACTTCCGTGCATGTTTCAAATGCGTGGGAAATACGAATATTGTGTAAGATAAGCAAGTTTAAAAATTTTAAAATTTTATGTGATGTATTACTTTAGAAATAATTTCAAAGTAAAATTTTAATTCGATATATACATATATACGCATATTGTTTTGTTGCGCCGCTGAAATAATAAATGAGCGTTATCATCGGCAAGATCAGCAGGCAAGAAAATAAGTTTCAAATGTTAATATAGTTCAACATAAGTTTGTTCCAAGTTTTTATATTTTGCACGATTCTTCCAGTAAAACTTACTCCGTTATCCTTATATTCTTTTATTTCTAGCGAATTATCAAAATATTTTAGAGCACATAATTCATGACATGCATTGTTGCCTGCTGCTTGAAAGTTTTCGCTTGCTAACAGCACTGGTTCAAAGTTCATTGTGGTCAGCACCGGCGCAAGTTTCACAAACAGTGATGCCAGTGCGTGATACTCAATTAGCAATTTTTAAGTTGCTATATCAGCCCGTGTTGTATTTTGCTTGTAGAAAAGTTCCAACTGGCAGAGATGCAAATTATTGCGTTTATTTGCTAGGCTCATCTAGATGTTTTAGAATAAATAAAAAGTGCCTTTTGTGTTAATTTACGAGATACAAGGAGTGTTCTGCATCAAATAGTGTTAATTTACACTATCTAAGGTCAAAATATAATTTTGCGCAATTTTGTACCATAACAACACTGAGTGACACTCACAGACTTTATCATAGTAAATTCAAAATTGACAACTTTTAACAGCTGAATAACCCAAACAAATGTCTTATTTGGTGAATACTATACTGTTTACACCTTGAAAGACTCTCCCAAGACCGTGAAAATAGGCGATCGTAATGTTTCCTATTTTTGCCCGCTGACACAGCACTATGTGCGTCGTCTATGTGTTCGGGGCAAAAACTTTGTATAACCACCGATTATTCGACCGGGTGCCTTACGTATTCGAAGTTTACACATTTTGTCAACAATAGAAGTTTACACAGGTAATGAAGATTACATAGATTCGAAATTTAGAGTTAACATAAATTACAATATAAGACTTTCAATATACAAATCTTAGATAACACCATTTAGGAATTAATTGGTTCCGCTTTCACCCTTTAATTTAATTTTTAATATTAAATTAATAACTAAAATATATTTAAAAAATTCAGTTAGTCGCCAGTTCACTAAGCCGCCATTTTTAAACAGCATTTTAAAAACTTCTTAATGACCAAATTAATTGTGAAACGTTATTACGACAAACGACCCATTGGGTACTTTCAGAATTTCATTTCAAAAATATGTTGTCAAAAAGTTTATCTATTGTATGTATTACACTGCCCTCAAATCGTTCGCATATTCATTAATGTGCAGTTCACACATTAGATCAGTTTTTTTATAACAAGTTTTTGAGTATTATGTATTTTTTTTAATTTATCTTGTTGTCAAGCAAAAAATAGGTCATCATTCTGATTCACTGTAATTTCACTGTGGTTAGATTAAGGTATAAACTCGTATTTTCTCAATTGCGTAATTTGGGTGAACTGATTGATTACCAACAAAATGCAACTATTTATAAAATTTGAACTCACTCAAGTTTGCATTGAGTTTCCTTAACTTAGAAAAATAAGTTTTGGCACAAAGGGTATTTCTATTCAAATTTATAAATGTTAAAGTAAGTTAGAGTGAATTAACATAAGAGGCACAAATACAAATTAGTACTTACATATCAAACGTAAGCCTGAAAAATAAAATAAGTAAATTGCAGCTCTGTCTGTTAGTTACTTAACTTTGGAACTTAAAAATTGCTCATCGAGTATCAATCACTGGCAACACTGTTTGTGAAACTTGCGGCAATGTTGTACACAATGAACTAGTGTTGTCGACTTCCGAAAACCTTCAGGAAGAAAACCCTTTCTTAAAGCAATTACAAACTTTTTGAGGACTTTTGAAGCGGCAACACTGTATGGTATTCGCCAATGGTTACGGCAGTGTACTATTGATAAAATGTGTTTTCTAGAAAGAATATGTACATATAAAACTCATCCAAAAAATATGACGAATCCATCGTTGTTGAGTACAAACTAGTTTTTTTCTCAATTGCATAATTTGGTAAAACAGATTGATTACCAATAAAATGCAACTATTTTTATAATTTGAACTCACTCAACTTTGCATTGAGTTTCGTTAACTTAGCAAAATATGTTTCAGTACAAATGAGTAGGTACTTTTATTCAAATTTATCATTTAAAAAATTGGCGTAAATTAACACAAAAGGCACTTTTTATTTATTCTAAAACATCTAGATGAGCCTAGCAAATAAACGCAATAATTTGCATCTCTGCCAGTTGGAACTTTTCTACAAGCAAAATACAACACGGGCTGATATAGCAACTTAAAAATTGCTAATTGAGTATCACGCACTGGCATCACTGTTTGTGAAACTTGCGCCGGTGCTGACCACAATGAACTTTGAACCAGTGCTGTTAGCAAGCGAAAACTTTCAAGCAGCAGGCAACAATGCATGTCATGAATTATGTGCTCTAAAATATTTTGATAATTCGCTAGAAATAAAAGAATATAAGGATAACGGAGTAAGTTTTACTGGAAGAATCGTGCAAAATATAAAAACTTGGAACAAACTTATGTTGAACTATATTAACATTTGAAACTTATTTTCTTGCCTGCTGATCTTGCCGATGATAACGCTCATTTATTATTTCAGCGGCGCAACAAAACAATATGCGTATATATGTATATATCGAATTAAAATTTTACTTTGAAATTATTTCTAAAGTAATACATCACATAAAATTTTTAAATTTTTAAACTTGCTTATCTTACACAATATTCGTATTTCCCACGCATTTGAAACATGCACGGAAGTCAATTCACTTGCTCTAATTGCGAAAATCAGCGCTGACAAAACAATAGTAGTATGTCAGTCTATCACACTCCCGCTAAAATATTTATAGCATTTATCATGCTTAGCATTTTTTTTACAATCTTGCAGGCTTTCTATGTCTGCGAATTTTAACGGATTGAAGAAGACCCACATTTTTTTCTGAAAATCCACCGAATCGGAATCAAATCTGCCAATCTGCCAAAAAAGAAAATTCAGAAATAAATCCACCAAATTTGGTCGAATTCTACCAATTCAGGTGTAGTTTTCGCGTCGGCGTATTCTTTTCTTATCTGTCAATTCTTTTTAAATTGGTCGCTTTCATGCTGGTTTCTAGAGCGCATGAGCTTGAGTAGTTTCGATCTTTTGTATAAATAATCTTTTTCGAATGCCACCGAACAAACACCAAGTGCTGCTGAAATTCGTAAGCAAATTACACATTTTTCCATTTTCTCAAAAACATAACTACAAATATGACTAAATATCCTAAGAAATGCTCTGAGCCATATATGGTACATATGTATGTATGACATCTCATTGTGTAATCTAGTAGTATGTTGAAAATTGATGGGAACGAACTCTAATGCATGAGCGTTGCTTCGTACGCACTCAACTACGAACACCCAACTGTTGCCAAGAGCTTGAAGATTATAAATCCGGACAAACGCGGGTTCAACTAAAATTCATATTGTCGACTTATAGCAAAGAATATAAGAATAAGAATATATAACCATTATCTAGTACTCAAATATTTGTGATTTTCATTTTGCAAATCTCTTTGTACTTTGTACTGTATTCACATACGTTTTTTAGTTGTCTTACATAAATTGCGCCACATACATTCAACATTAAAAAAAAGTATTAAAACCTGAATATATTGTAATAAAAAAAAGGAAACACAACACCTCTCCCCAACTACGATTTGAACCTGTGACCGAAAATCAAATGCGCAAAAAGCAACACCACGCGCACCAAACCATTACTACAACCATCCACGAACACCTGTTTCAACTGTCTGCTAAAACCTGACATAGCAATCTAAGTTTCAGACAATTTAAGACTTTAAGGTCACATACATAACAACGTACGTGTGCAACCTCACAGCTTTCACAAACAGAAAATTACTTCTGTTAACTGCACGACCATTTACATAGCAAATATGTAACAGTGATCGTCTAACATTTCCACAGACTCCTAACATAGAGAACTTTTAATAGAGTGCAAGCCAGATCGTATGGAAGGAGTAATTAAAAAAACAATTAAAAAAAAACATCTGTTCAGATTTGGCTAGATTTGCTCAGATATGTTCACAGCAATCCTGGCCACCCTCTCATAAAGGTGAGATATGCGGTCACATCTCCATTTTGGAGCAATAGCCAGCACAGTGGTCAGCCCGTATGGGGAAAAAATTCGAAAAATGATTAAAAAAAAACGTCTGTTCAGATTTGGCTAGATTTGCTCAGATATGTTCACAGCCATCCTGGCCACCCTCTCATATAGGTGAGATATGCGGTCACATCTCCATTTTGGAGCAATAGCCAGCACAGTGGTCAGCCCGTATGGGGAAAAAATTCGAAAAATGATTAAAAAAAAACGTCTGTTCAGATTTGGCTAGATTTGCTCAGATATGTTCACAGCCATCCTGGCCACCCTCTCATAAAGGTGAGATATGCGGTCACATCTCCATTTTGGAGCAATAGCCAGCACAGTGGTCAGCCCGTATGGGGAAAAAATTCGAAAAATGATTAAAAAAAAACGTCTGTTCAGATTTGGCTAGATTTGCTCAGATATGTTCACAGCCATCCTGGCCACCCTCTCATATAGGTGAGATATGCGGTCACATCTCCATTTTGGAGCAATAGCCAGCACTGTGGTCAGCCCGTATGGGGAAAAAATTCGAAAAATGATTAAAAAAAAACGTCTGTTCAGATTTGGCTAGATTTGCTCAGATATGTTCACAGCCATCCTGGCCACCCTCTCATATAGGTGAGATATGCGGTCACATCTCCATTTTGGAGCAATAGCCAGCACAGTGGTCAGCCCGTATGGGGAAAAAATTCGAAAAATGATTAAAAAAAAACGTCTGTTCAGATTTGGCTAGATTTGCTCAGATATGTTCACAGCCATCCTGGCCACCCTCTCATATAGGTGAGATATGCGGTCACATCTCCATTTTGGAGCAATAGCCAGCACAGTGGTCAGCCCGTATGGGGAAAAAATTCGAAAAATGATTAAAAAAAAAGTCTTTTCAGATTTGGCTAGATTTGCTCAGATATGTTCACAGCCATCCTGGCCACCCTCTCATAAAGGTGAGATATGCGGTCACATCTCCATTTTGGAGCAATAGCCAGCACAGTGGTCAGCCCGTATGGGGAAAAAATTCGAAAAATGATTAAAAAAAAACGTCTGTTCAGATTTGGCTAGATTTGCTCAGATATGTTCACAGCCATCCTGGCCACCCTCTCATATAGGTGAGATATGCGGTCACATCTCCATTTTGGAGCAATAGCCAGCACAGTGGTCAGCCCGTATGGGGAAAAAATTCGAAAAATGATTAAAAAAAAACGTCTGTTCAGATTTGGCTAGATTTGCTCAGATATGTTCACAGCCATCCTGGCCACCCTCTCATATAGGTGAGATATGCGGTCACATCTCCATTTTGGAGCAACACCCAGCACAGTGGTCAGCCCGTATGAGGAAAAAATTCGAAAAATGATTTAAAAAAAACGGCTGTTCAGATTTGGCTAGATTTGCTCAGATATGTTCACAGCCATCCTGGCCACCCTCTCATATAGGTGAGATATGCGGTCACATCTCCATTTTGGAGCAACACCCAGTACAGTGGTCAGCCCGTATGGGGAAAAATTTGAAAAATGATTAAAAAAAAACGTCTGTTCAGATTTGGCTAGATTTGCTCAGATATGTTCACAGCTGTCCTGGCCACCCTCTCATGTAGGTGAGATATGCGGTCACATCTCCATTTTGGAGCAACACCCAGTACAGTGGTCAGCCCGTATGGGGAAAAAATTCGAAAAATGATTAAAAAAAAACGTCTGTTCAGATTTGGCTAGATTTGCTCAGATATGTTCACAGCCATCCTGGCCACCCTCTCATATAGGTGAGATATGCGGTCACATCTCCATTTTGGAGCAACACCCAGCACAGTGGTCAGCCCGTATGAGGAAAACATTCGAAAAATGATTAAAAAAAACGTCTGTTCAGATTTGGCTAGATTTGCTCAGATATGTTCACAGCCATCCTGGCCACCCTCTCATATAGGTGAGATATGCGGTCACATCTCCATTTTGGAGCAATAGCCAGCACAGTGGTCAGCCCGTATGAGGAAAAAATTCGAAAAATGATTAAAAAAAACGTCTGTTCAGATTTGGCTAGATTTGCTCAGATATGTTCACAGCCGTCCTGGCCACCCTCTCATATAGGTGAGATATGCGGTCACATCTCCATTTTGGAGCAACACCCAGTAAAGTGGTCAGCCCGTATGGGGAAAAAATTCGAAAAATTATTAAAAAAAAACGTCTGTTCAGATTTGGCTAGATTTGCTCAGATATGTTCACAGCCATCCTGGCCACCCTCTCATATAGGTGAGATATGCAGTCACATCTCCATTTTGGAGCAATAGCCAGCACAGTGGTCAGCCCGTATGGGGAAAAAATTCGAAAAATGATTAAAAAAAAACGTCTGTTCAGATTTGGCTAGATTTGCTCAGATATGTTCACAGCCATCCTGGCCACCCTCTCATAAAGGTGAGATATGCGGTCACATCTCCATTTTGGAGCAATAGCCAGCACAGTGGTCAGCCCGTATGGGGAAAAAATTCGAAAAATGATTAAAAAAAAACGTCTGTTCAGATTTGGCTAGATTTGCTCAGATATGTTCACAGCCATCCTGGCCACCCTCTCATATAGGTGAGATATGCGGTCACATCTCCATTTTGGAGCAATAGCCAGCACTGTGGTCAGCCCGTATGGGGAAAAAATTCGAAAAATGATTAAAAAAAAACGTCTGTTCAGATTTGGCTAGATTTGCTCAGATATGTTCACAGCCATCCTGGCCACCCTCTCATATAGGTGAGATATGCGGTCACATCTCCATTTTGGAGCAATAGCCAGCACAGTGGTCAGCCCGTATGGGGAAAAAATTCGAAAAATGATTAAAAAAAAACGTCTGTTCAGATTTGGCTAGATTTGCTCAGATATGTTCACAGCCATCCTGGCCACCCTCTCATATAGGTGAGATATGCGGTCACATCTCCATTTTGGAGCAATAGCCAGCACAGTGGTCAGCCCGTATGGGGAAAAAATTCGAAAAATGATTAAAAAAAAAGTCTTTTCAGATTTGGCTAGATTTGCTCAGATATGTTCACAGCCATCCTGGCCACCCTCTCATAAAGGTGAGATATGCGGTCACATCTCCATTTTGGAGCAATAGCCAGCACAGTGGTCAGCCCGTATGGGGAAAAAATTCGAAAAATGATTAAAAAAAAACGTCTGTTCAGATTTGGCTAGATTTGCTCAGATATGTTCACAGCCATCCTGGCCACCCTCTCATATAGGTGAGATATGCGGTCACATCTCCATTTTGGAGCAATAGCCAGCACAGTGGTCAGCCCGTATGGGGAAAAAATTCGAAAAATGATTAAAAAAAAACGTCTGTTCAGATTTGGCTAGATTTGCTCAGATATGTTCACAGCCATCCTGGCCACCCTCTCATATAGGTGAGATATGCGGTCACATCTCCATTTTGGAGCAACACCCAGCACAGTGGTCAGCCCGTATGAGGAAAAAATTCGAAAAATGATTTAAAAAAAACGGCTGTTCAGATTTGGCTAGATTTGCTCAGATATGTTCACAGCCATCCTGGCCACCCTCTCATATAGGTGAGATATGCGGTCACATCTCCATTTTGGAGCAACACCCAGTACAGTGGTCAGCCCGTATGGGGAAAAATTTGAAAAATGATTAAAAAAAAACGTCTGTTCAGATTTGGCTAGATTTGCTCAGATATGTTCACAGCTGTCCTGGCCACCCTCTCATGTAGGTGAGATATGCGGTCACATCTCCGTTTTGGAGCAACACCCAGTACAGTGGTCAGCCCGTATGGGGAAAAAATTCGAAAAATGATTAAAAAAAAACGTCTGTTCAGATTTGGCTAGATTTGCTCAGATATGTTCACAGCCATCCTGGCCACCCTCTCATATAGGTGAGATATGCGGTCACATCTCCATTTTGGAGCAACACCCAGCACAGTGGTCAGCCCGTATGAGGAAAACATTCGAAAAATGATTAAAAAAAACGTCTGTTCAGATTTGGCTAGATTTGCTCAGATATGTTCACAGCCATCCTGGCCACCCTCTCATATAGGTGAGATATGCGGTCACATCTCCATTTTGGAGCAATAGCCAGCACAGTGGTCAGCCCGTATGAGGAAAAAATTCGAAAAATGATTAAAAAAAACGTCTGTTCAGATTTGGCTAGATTTGCTCAGATATGTTCACAGCCGTCCTGGCCACCCTCTCATATAGGTGAGATATGCGGTCACATCTCCATTTTGGAGCAACACCCAGTAAAGTGGTCAGCCCGTATGGGGAAAAAATTCGAAAAATTATTAAAAAAAAACGTCTGTTCAGATTTGGCTAGATTTGCTCAGATATGTTCACAGCCATCCTGGCCACCCTCTCATATAGGTGAGATATGCGGTCACATCTCCATTTTGGAGCAATAGCCAGCACAGTGGTCAGCCCGTATGAGGAAAAAATTCGAAAAATGATTAAAAAAAAACGTCTGTTCAGATTTGGCTAGATTTGCTCAGATATGTTCACAGCCATCCTGGCCACCCTCTCATATAGGTGAGATATGCGGTCACATCTCCATTTTGGAGCAACACCCAGCACAGTGGTCAGCCCGTATGAGGAAAAAATTCGAAAAATGATTAAAAAAAAACGTCTGTTCAGATTTGGCTAGATTTGCTCAGATATGTTCACAGCCATCCTGGCCACCCTCTCATATAGGTGAGATATGCGGTCACATCTCCATTTTGGAGCAACACCCAGTACAGTGGTCAGCCCGTATGGGGAAAAAATTCGAAAAATGATTAAAAAAAAACGTCTGTTCAGATTTGGCTAGATTTGCTCAGATATGTTCACAGCCATCCTGGCCACCCTCTCATATAGGTGAGTAATGCGGTCACATCTCCATTTTGGAGCAATAGCCAGCACAGTGGTCAGCCGTATGGGGAAAAAATTCGAAAAATGATTAAAAAAAAACGTCTGTTCAGATTTGGCTAGATTTGCTCAGATATGTTCACAGCCATCCTGGCCACCCTCTCATATAGGTGAGTAATGCGGTCACATCTCCATTTTGGAGCAATAGCCAGCACAGTGGTCAGCCCATATGGGGAAAAAATTCGAAAAATGATTAAAAAAAAACGTCTGTTCAGATTTGGCTAGATTTGCTCAGATATGTTCACAGCCATCCTGGCCACCCTCTCATATAGGTGAGATATGCGGTCACATCTCCATTTTGGAGCAACACCCAGTACAGTGGTCAGCCCGTATGGGGAAAAAATTCGAAAAATGATTAAAAAAAAACGTCTGTTCAGATTTGGCTAGATTTGCTCAGATATGTTCACAGCTGTCCTGGCCACCCTCTCATATAGGTGAGATATGCGGTCACATCTCCATTTTGGAGCAACACCCAGTACAGTGGTCAGCCCGTATGGGGAAAAAATTCGAAAAATGATTAAAAAAAAAACGTCTGTTCAGATTTGGCTAGATTTGCTCAGATATGTTCACAGCCATCCTGGCCACCCTCTCATATAGGTGAGATATGCGGTCACATCTCCATTTTGGAGCAACACCCAGTACAGTGGTCAGCCCGTATGGGGAAAAAATTCGAAAAATTATTAAAAAAAAACGTCTGTTCAGATTTGGCTAGATTTGCTCAGATATGTTCACAGCCGTCCTGGCCACCCTCTCATATAGGTGAGATATGCGGTCACATCTCCATTTTGGAGCAACACCCAGTAAAGTGGTCAGCCCGTATGGGGAAAAAATTCGAAAAATTATTAAAAAAAAACGTCTGTTCAGATTTGGCTAGATTTGCTCAGATATGTTCACAGCCATCCTGGCCACCCTCTCATATAGGTGAGATATGCGGTCACATCTCCATTTTGGAGCAACACCCAGTACAGTGGTCAGCCCGTATGGGGAAAAAATTCGAAAAATGATTAAAAAAAAACGTCTGTTCAGATTTGGCTAGATTTGCTCAGATATGTTCACAGCCATCCTGGCCACCCTCTCATATAGGTGAGTAATGCGGTCACATCTCCATTTTGGAGCAATAGCCAGCACAGTGGTCAGCCGTATGGGGAAAAAATTCGAAAAATGATTAAAAAAAAACGTCTGTTCAGATTTGGCTAGATTTGCTCAGATATGTTCACAGCCATCCTGGCCACCCTCTCATATAGGTGAGTAATGCGGTCACATCTCCATTTTGGAGCAATAGCCAGCACAGTGGTCAGCCCATATGGGGAAAAAATTCGAAAAATGATTAAAAAAAAACGTCTGTTCAGATTTGGCTAGATTTGCTCAGATATGTTCACAGCCATCCTGGCCACCCTCTCATATAGGTGAGTAATGCGGTCACATCTCCATTTTGGAGCAATAGCCAGCACAGTGGTCAGCCCGTATGGGGAAAAAATTCGAAAAATGATTAAAAAAAAACGTCTGTTCAGATTTGGCTAGATTTGCTCAGATATGTTCACAGCCATCCTGGCCACCCTCTCATATAGGTGAGATATGCGGTCACATCTCCATTTTGGAGCAATAGCCAGCACAGTGGTCAGCCCGTATGGGGAAAAAATTCGAAAAATGATTAAAAAAAAACGTCTGTTCAGATTTGGCTAGATTTGCTCAGATATGTTCACAGCCATCCTGGCCACCCTCTCATATAGGTGAGTAATGCGGTCACATCTCCATTTTGGAGCAATAGCCAGCACAGTGGTCAGCCGTATGGGGAAAAAATTCGAAAAATGATTAAAAAAAAACGTCTGTTCAGATTTGGCTAGATTTGCTCAGATATGTTCACAGCCATCCTGGCCACCCTCTCATATAGGTGAGATATGCGGTCACATCTCCATTTTGGAGCAACACCCAGCACAGTGGTCAGCCCGTATGAGGAAAAAATTCGAAAAATGATTAAAAAAAAACGTCTGTTCAGATTTGGCTAGATTTGCTCAGATATGTTCACAGCCATCCTGGCCACCCTCTCATATAGGTGAGATATGCGGTCACATCTCCATTTTGGAGCAACACCCAGTACAGTGGTCAGCCCGTATGGGGAAAAATTTGAAAAATGATTAAAAAAAAACGTCTGTTCAGATTTGGCTAGATTTGCTCAGATATGTTCACAGCTGTCCTGGCCACCCTCACATGTAGGTGAGATATGCGGTCACATCTCCATTTTGGAGCAACACCCAGTACAGTGGTCAGCCCGTATGGGGAAAAAATTCGAAAAATGATTAAAAAAAAACGTCTGTTCAGATTTGGCTAGATTTGCTCAGATATGTTCACAGCCATCCTGGCCACCCTCTCATATAGGTGAGATATGCGGTCACATCTCCATTTTGGAGCAACACCCAGCACAGTGGTCAGCCCGTATGAGGAAAACATTCGAAAAATGATTAAAAAAAACGTCTGTTCAGATTTGGCTAGATTTGCTCAGATATGTTCACAGCCATCCTGGCCACCCTCTCATATAGGTGAGATATGCGGTCACATCTCCATTTTGGAGCAATAGCCAGCACAGTGGTCAGCCCGTATGAGGAAAAAATTCGAAAAATGATTAAAAAAAAACGTCTGTTCAGATTTGGCTAGATTTGCTCAGATATGTTCACAGCCATCCTGGCCACCCTCTCATATAGGTGAGATATGCGGTCACATCTCCATTTTGGAGCAACACCCAGCACAGTGGTCAGCCCGTATGAGGAAAAAATTCGAAAAATGATTAAAAAAAAACGTTTGTTCAGATTTGGCTAGATTTGCTCAGATATGTTCACAGCCATCCTGGCCACCCTCTCATATAGGTGAGATATGCGGTCACATCTCCATTTTGGAGCAACACCCAGTACAGTGGTCAGCCCGTATGGGGAAAAATTTGAAAAATGATTAAAAAAAAACGTCTGTTCAGATTTGGCTAGATTTGCTCAGATATGTTCACAGCTGTCCTGGCCACCCTCTCATATAGGTGAGATATGCGGTCACATCTCCATTTTGGAGCAATAGCCAGCACAGTGGTCAGCCCGTATGAGGAAAAAATTCGAAAAATGATTAAAAAAAAACGTCTGTTCAGATTTGGCTAGATTTGCTCAGATATGTTCACAGCCATCCTGGCCACCCTCTCATATAGGTGAGATATGCGGTCACATCTCCATTTTGGAGCAACACCCAGCACAGTGGTCAGCCCGTATGAGGAAAAAATTCGAAAAATGATTACAAAAAAACGTCTGTTCAGATTTGGCTAGATTTGCTCAGATATGTTCACAGCCATCCTGGCCACCTTCTCATATAGGTGAGATATGCGGTCACATCTCCATTTTGGAGCAACACCCAGTACAGTGGTCAGCCCGTATGGGGAAAAATTTGAAAAATGATTAAAAAAAAACGTCTGTTCAGATTTGGCTAGATTTGCTCAGATATGTTCACAGCTGTCCTGGCCACCCTCTCATATAGGTGAGATATGCGGTCACATCTCCATTTTGGAGCAACACCCAGTACAGTGGTCAGCCCGTATGGGGAAAAAATTCGAAAAATGATTAAAAAAAAACGTCTGTTCAGATTTGGCTAGATTTGCTCAGATATGTTCACAGCCATCCTGGTCACCCTCTCATATAGGTGAGATATGCGGTCACATCTCCATTTTGGAGCAACACCCAGTACAGTGGTCAGCCCGTATGGGGAAAAATTTGAAAAATGATTGAAAAAAAACGTCTGTTCAGATTTGGCTAGATTTGCTCAGATATGTTCACAGCCATCCTGGCCACCCTCTCATATAGGTGAGATATGCGGTCACATCTCCATTTTGGAGCAACACCCAGTACAGTGGTCAGCCCGTATGGGGAAAAATTTGAAAAATGATTAAAAAAAAACGTCTGTTCAGATTTGGCTAGATTTGCTCAGATATGTTCACAGCTGTCCTGGCCACCCTCTCATATAGGTGAGATATGCGGTCACATCTCCATTTTGGAGCAACACCCAGTACAGTGGTCAGCCCGTATGGGGAAAAAATTCGAAAAATGATTAAAAAAAAACGTCTGTTCAGATTTGGCTAGATTTGCTCAGATATGTTCACAGCCATCCTGGCCACCCTCTCATATAGGTGAGATATGCGGTCACATTTCCATTTTGGAGCAACACCCAGCACAGTGGTCAGCCCGTATGGGGAAAAATTTGAAAAATGATTAAAAAAAAACGTCTGTTCAGATTTGGCTAGATTTGCTCAGATATGTTCACAGCTGTCCTGGCCACCCTCTCATATAGGTGAGATATGCGGTCACATCTCCATTTTGGAGCAACACCCAGTACAGTGGTCAGCCCGTATGGGGAAAAATTCGAAAAATGATTAAAAAAAAACGTCTGTTCAGATTTGGCTAGATTTGCTCAGATATGTTCACAGCCATCCTGGCCACCCTCTCATATAGGTGAGATATGCGGTCACATCTCCATTTTGGAGCAACACCCAGTACAGTGGTCAGCCCGTATGGGGAAAAATTTGAAAAATGATAAAAAAAAAACGTCTGTTCAGATTTGGCTAGATTTGCTCAGATATGTTCACAGCCATCCTAGCCACCCTCTCATATAGGTGAGATATGCGGTCACATCTCCATTTTGGAGCAATAGCCAGCACAGTGGTCAGCCCGTATGAGGAAAAAATTCGAAAAATGATTAAAAAAAAACGTCTGTTCAGATTTGGCTAGATTTGCTCAGATATGTTCACAGCCATCCTGGCCACCCTCTCATATAGGTGAGATATGCGGTCACATCTCCATTTTGGAGCAACACCCAGTACAGTGGTCAGCCCGTATGAGGAAAAAATTCGAAAAATGATTAAAAAAAAACGTCTGTTCAGATTTGGCTAGATTTGCTCAGATATGTTCACAGCCATCCTGGCCACCCTCTCATATAGGTGAGATATGCGGTCACATCTCCATTTTGGAGCAACACCCAGTACAGTGGTCAGCCCGTATGGGGAAAAATTTGAAAAATGATTAAAAAAAACGTCTGTTCAGATTTGGCTAGATTTGCTCAGATATGTTCACAGCTGTCCTGGCCACCCTCTCATATAGGTGAGATATGCGGTCACATCTCCATTTTGGAGCAACACCCAGTACAGTGGTCAGCCCGTATGGGGAAAAAATTCGAAAAATGATTAAAAAAAAACGTCTGTTCAGATTTGGCTAGATTTGCTCAGATATGTTCACAGCCATCCTGGTCACCCTCTCATATAGGTGAGATATGCGGTCACATCTCCATTTTGGAGCAACACCCAGTACAGTGGTCAGCCCGTATGGGGAAAAATTTGAAAAATGATTGAAAAAAAACGTCTGTTCAGATTTGGCTAGATTTGCTCAGATATGTTCACAGCCATCCTGGCCACCCTCTCATATAGGTGAGATATGCGGTCACATCTCCATTTTGGAGCAACACCCAGTACAGTGGTCAGCCCGTATGGGGAAAAATTTGAAAAATGATTAAAAAAAAACGTCTGTTCAGATTTGGCTAGATTTGCTCAGATATGTTCACAGCTGTCCTGGCCACCCTCTCATATAGGTGAGATATGCGGTCACATCTCCATTTTGGAGCAACACCCAGTACAGTGGTCAGCCCGTATGGGGAAAAAATTCGAAAAATGATTAAAAAAAAACCTCTGTTCAGATTTGGCTAGATTTGCTCAGATATGTTCACAGCCATCCTGGCCACCCTCTCATATAGGTGAGATATGCGGTCACATTTCCATTTTGGAGCAACACCCAGCACAGTGGTCAGCCCGTATGGGGAAAAATTTGAAAAATGATTAAAAAGAAACGTCTGTTCAGATTTGGCTAGATTTGCTCAGATATGTTCACAGCTGTCCTGGCCACCCTCTCATATAGGTGAGATATGCGGTCACATCTCCATTTTGGAGCAACACCCAGTACAGTGGTCAGCCCGTATGGGGAAAAAATTCGAAAAATGATTAAAAAAAAACGTCTGTTCAGATTTGGCTAGATTTGCTCAGATATGTTCACAGCCATCCTGGCCACCCTCTCATATAGGTGAGATATGCGGTCACATCTCCATTTTGGAGCAACACCCAGTACAGTGGTCAGCCCGTATAGGGAAAAAATTCGAAAAATGATAAAAAAAAAACGTCTGTTCAGATTTGGCTAGATTTGCTCAGATATGTTCACAGCCATCCTGGCCACTCTCTCATATAGGTGAGATATGCGGTCAGATCTCCATTTTGGAGCAACACCCAGTACAGTGGTCAGCCCGTATGGGGAAAAAATTCGAAAAATGATTAAAAAAAAACGTCTGTTCAGATTTGGCTAGATTTGCTCAGATATGTTCACAGCCATCCTGGCCACCCTCTCATATAGGTGAGATATGCGGTCACATCTCCATTTTGGAGCAACACCCAGTACAGTGGTCAGCCCGTATGGGGAAAAAATTCGAAAAATGATTTAAAAAAAACGTCTGTTCAGATTTGGCTAGATTTGCTCAGATATGTTCACAGCTGTCCTGGCCACCCTCTCATATAGGTGAGATATGCGGTCACATCTCCATTTTGGAGCAACACCCAGCACAGTGGTCAGCCCGTATGGGGAAAACTTTGAAAAATGATTAAAAAAAAAACGTCTGTTCAGATTTGGCTAGATTTGCTCAGATATGTTCACAGCTGTCCTGGCCACCCTCTCATATAGGTGAGATATGCGGTCACATCTCCATTTTGGAGCAACACCCAGTACAGTGGTCAGCCCGTATGGGGAAAAAATTCGAAAAATGATTAAAAAAAAAGTCTGTTCAGATTTGGCTAGATTTGCTCATATATGTTCACAGCTGTCCTGGCCACCCTCTCATATAGGTGAGATATGCGGTCACATCTCCATTTTGGAGCAACACCCAGTACAGTGGTCAGCCCGTATGGGGAAAAAATTCGAAAAATGATTAAAAAAACGTCTGTTCAGATTTGGCTAGATTTGCTCAGATATGTTCACAGCCATCCTGGCCACCCTCTCATATAGGTGAGATATGCGGTCACATCTCCATTTTTGGAGCAACACCCAGTACAGTGGTCAGCCCGTATGGGGAAAAAATTCGAAAAATGATTAAAAAAAAACGTCTGTTCAGATTTGGCTAGATTTGCTCAGATATGTTCACAGCCATCCTGGCCACCCTCTCATATAGGTGAGATATGCGGTCACATCTCCATTTTGGAGCAACACCCAGTACAGTGGTCAGCCCGTATGGGGAAAAAATTCGAAAAATGATTAAAAAAAAACGTCTGTTCAGATTTGGCTAGATTTGCTCAGATATGTTCACAGCCATCCTGGCCACCCTCTCATATAGGTGAGATATGCGGTCACATCTCCATTTTGGAGCAACACCCAGCACAGTGGTCAGCCCGTATGAGGAAAAAATTCGAAAAATGATTTAAAAAAAACGTCTGTTCAGATTTGGCTAGATTTGCTCAGATATGTTCACAGCTGTCCTGGCCACCCTCTCATATAGGTGAGATATGCGGTCACATCTCCATTTTGGAGCAACACCCAGTACAGTGGTCAGCCCGTATGGGGAAAAATTCGAAAAATGATTAAAAAAAAACGTCTGTTCAGATTTGGCTAGATTTGCTCAGATATGTTCACAGCCATCCTGGCCACCCTCTCATATAGGTGAGATATGCGGTCACATCTCCATTTTGGAGCAACACCCAGTACAGTGGTCAGCCCGTATGGGGAAAAATTTGAAAAATGATAAAAAAAAAACGTCTGTTCAGATTTGGCTAGATTTGCTCAGATATGTTCACAGCCATCCTAGCCACCCTCTCATATAGGTGAGATATGCGGTCACATCTCCATTTTGGAGCAATAGCCAGCACAGTGGTCAGCCCGTATGAGGAAAAAATTCGAAAAATGATTAAAAAAAAACGTCTGTTCAGATTTGGCTAGATTTGCTCAGATATGTTCACAGCCATCCTGGCCACCCTCTCATATAGGTGAGATATGCGGTCACATCTCCATTTTGGAGCAACACCCAGCACAGTGGTCAGCCCGTATGAGGAAAAAATTCGAAAAATGATTAAAAAAAAACGTCTGTTCAGATTTGGCTAGATTTGCTCAGATATGTTCACAGCCATCCTGGCCACCCTCTCATATAGGTGAGATATGCGGTCACATCTCCATTTTGGAGCAACACCCAGTACAGTGGTCAGCCCGTATGGGGAAAAATTTGAAAAATGATTAAAAAAAACGTCTGTTCAGATTTGGCTAGATTTGCTCAGATATGTTCACAGCTGTCCTGGCCACCCTCTCATATAGGTGAGATATGCGGTCACATCTCCATTTTGGAGCAACACCCAGTACAGTGGTCAGCCCGTATGGGGAAAAAATTCGAAAAATGATTAAAAAAAAACGTCTGTTCAGATTTGGCTAGATTTGCTCAGATATGTTCACAGCCATCCTGGTCACCCTCTCATATAGGTGAGATATGCGGTCACATCTCCATTTTGGAGCAACACCCAGTACAGTGGTCAGCCCGTATGGGGAAAAATTTGAAAAATGATTGAAAAAAAACGTCTGTTCAGATTTGGCTAGATTTGCTCAGATATGTTCACAGCCATCCTGGCCACCCTCTCATATAGGTGAGATATGCGGTCACATCTCCATTTTGGAGCAACACCCAGTACAGTGGTCAGCCCGTATGGGGAAAAATTTGAAAAATGATTAAAAAAAAACGTCTGTTCAGATTTGGCTAGATTTGCTCAGATATGTTCACAGCCATCCTGGCCACCCTCTCATATAGGTGAGATATGCGGTCACATTTCCATTTTGGAGCAACACCCAGCACAGTGGTCAGCCCGTATGGGGAAAAATTTGAAAAATGATTAAAAAGAAACGTCTGTTCAGATTTGGCTAGATTTGCTCAGATATGTTCACAGCTGTCCTGGCCACCCTCTCATATAGGTGAGATATGCGGTCACATCTCCATTTTGGAGCAACACCCAGTACAGTGGTCAGCCCGTATGGGGAAAAAATTCGAAAAATGATTAAAAAAAAACGTCTGTTCAGATTTGGCTAGATTTGCTCAGATATGTTCACAGCCATCCTGGCCACCCTCTCATATAGGTGAGATATGCGGTCACATCTCCATTTTGGAGCAACACCCAGTACAGTGGTCAGCCCGTATAGGGAAAAAATTCGAAAAATGATAAAAAAAAAACGTCTGTTCAGATTTGGCTAGATTTGCTCAGATATGTTCACAGCCATCCTGGCCACTCTCTCATATAGGTGAGATATGCGGTCAGATCTCCATTTTGGAGCAACACCCAGTACAGTGGTCAGCCCGTATGGGGAAAAAATTCGAAAAATGATTAAAAAAAAACGTCTGTTCAGATTTGGCTAGATTTGCTCAGATATGTTCACAGCCATCCTGGCCACCCTCTCATATAGGTGAGATATGCGGTCACATCTCCATTTTGGAGCAACACCCAGTACAGTGGTCAGCCCGTATGGGGAAAAAATTCGAAAAATGATTTAAAAAAAACGTCTGTTCAGATTTGGCTAGATTTGCTCAGATATGTTCACAGCTGTCCTGGCCACCCTCTCATATAGGTGAGATATGCGGTCACATCTCCATTTTGGAGCAACACCCAGCACAGTGGTCAGCCCGTATGGGGAAAACTTTGAAAAATGATTAAAAAAAAAACGTCTGTTCAGATTTGGCTAGATTTGCTCAGATATGTTCACAGCTGTCCTGGCCACCCTCTCATATAGGTGAGATATGCGGTCACATCTCCATTTTGGAGCAACACCCAGTACAGTGGTCAGCCCGTATGGGGAAAAAATTCGAAAAATGATTAAAAAAAAAGTCTGTTCAGATTTGGCTAGATTTGCTCATATATGTTCACAGCTGTCCTGGCCACCCTCTCATATAGGTGAGATATGCGGTCACATCTCCATTTTGGAGCAACACCCAGTACAGTGGTCAGCCCGTATGGGGAAAAAATTCGAAAAATGATTAAAAAAACGTCTGTTCAGATTTGGCTAGATTTGCTCAGATATGTTCACAGCCATCCTGGCCACCCTCTCATATAGGTGAGATATGCGGTCACATCTCCATTTTTGGAGCAACACCCAGTACAGTGGTCAGCCCGTATGGGGAAAAAATTCGAAAAATGATTAAAAAAAAACGTCTGTTCAGATTTGGCTAGATTTGCTCAGATATGTTCACAGCCATCCTGGCCACCCTCTCATATAGGTGAGATATGCGGTCACATCTCCATTTTGGAGCAACACCCAGTACAGTGGTCAGCCCGTATGGGGAAAAAATTCGAAAAATGATTAAAAAAAAACGTCTGTTCAGATTTGGCTAGATTTGCTCAGATATGTTCACAGCCATCCTGGCCACCCTCTCATATAGGTGAGATATGCGGTCACATCTCCATTTTGGAGCAACACCCAGTACAGTGGTCAGCCCGTATGGGGAAAAATTTGAAAAATGATTAAAAAAAAACGTCTGTTCAGATTTGGCTAGATTTGCTCAGATATGTTCACAGCCATCCTGGCCACCCTCTCATATAGGTGAGATATGCGGTCACATCTCCATTTTGGAGCAACACCCAGTACAGTGGTCAGCCCGTATGGGGAAAAATTTGAAAAATGATTAAAAAAAACGTCTGTTCAGATTTGGCTAGATTTGCTCAGATATGTTCACAGCCATCCTGGCCACCCTCTCATATAGGTGAGATATGCGGTCACATCTCCATTTTGGAGCAATAGCCAGCACAGTGGTCAGCCCGTATGAGGAAAAAATTCGAAAAATGATTAAAAAAAAACGTCTGTTCAGATTTGGCTAGATTTGCTCAGATATGTTCACAGCCATCCTGGCCACCCTCTCATATAGGTGAGATATGCGGTCACATCTCCATTTTGGAGCAACACCCAGCACAGTGGTCAGCCCGTATGAGGAAAAAATTCGAAAAATGATTAAAAAAAAAACGTCTGTTCAGATTTGGCTAGATTTGCTCAGATATGTTCACAGCCATCCTGGCCACCCTATCACATAGGTGAGATATGCGGTCACATCTCCATTTTGGAGCAACACCCAGTACAGTGGTCAGCCCGTATGGGGAAAAATTTGAAAAATGATTAAAAAAAAACGTCTGTTCAGATTTGGCTAGATTTGCTCAGATATGTTCACAGCTGTCCTGGCCACCCTCTCATATAGGTGAGATATGCGGTCACATCTCCATTTTGGAGCAACACCCAGTACAGTGGTCAGCCCGTATGGGGAAAAAATTCGAAAAATGATTAAAAAAAAACGTCTGTTCAGATTTGGCTAGATTTGCTCAGATATGTTCACAGCCATCCTGGTCACCCTCTCATATAGGTGAGATATGCGGTCACATCTCCATTTTGGAGCAACACCCAGTACAGTGGTCAGCCCGTATGGGGAAAAATTTGAAAAATGATTGAAAAAAAACGTCTGTTCAGATTTGGCTAGATTTGCTCAGATATGTTCACAGCCATCCTGGCCACCCTCTCATATAGGTGAGATATGCGGTCACATCTCCATTTTGGAGCAACACCCAGTACAGTGGTCAGCCCGTATGGGGAAAAATTTGAAAAATGATTAAAAAAAAACGTCTGTTCAGATTTGGCTAGATTTGCTCAGATATGTTCACAGCTGTCCTGGCCACCCTCTCATATAGGTGAGATATGCGGTCACATCTCCATTTTGGAGCAACACCCAGTACAGTGGTCAGCCCGTATGGGGAAAAAATTCGAAAAATGATTAAAAAAAAACGTCTGTTCAGATTTGGCTAGATTTGCTCAGATATGTTCACAGCCATCCTGGCCACCCTCTCATATAGGTGAGATATGCGGTCACATCTCCATTTTGGAGCAACACCCAGCACAGTGGTCAGCCCGTATGGGGAAAAATTTGAAAAATGATTAAAAAAAAACGTCTGTTCAGATTTGGCTAGATTTGCTCAGATATGTTCACAGCCATCCTGGCCACCCTCTCATATAGGTGAGATATGCGGTCACATCTCCATTTTGGAGCAACACCCAGTACAGTGGTCAGCCCGTATGGGGAAAAATTCGAAAAATGATTAAAAAAAAACGTCTGTTCAGATTTGGCTAGATTTGCTCAGATATGTTCACAGCCATCCTGGCCACCCTCTCATATAGGTGAGATATGCGGTCACATTTCCATTTTGGAGCAACACCCAGCACAGTGGTCAGCCCGTATGGGGAAAAATTTGAAAAATGATTAAAAAGAAACGTCTGTTCAGATTTGGCTAGATTTGCTCAGATATGTTCACAGCTGTCCTGGCCACCCTCTCATGTAGGTGAGATATGCGGTCACATCTCCATTTTGGAGCAACACCCAGTACAGTGGTCAGCCCGTATGGGGAAAAAATTCGAAAAATGATTAAAAAAAAACGTCTGTTCAGATTTGGCTAGATTTGCTCAGATATGTTCACAGCCATCCTGGTCACCCTCTCATATAGGTGAGATATGCGGTCACATCTCCATTTTGGAGCAACACCCAGTACAGTGGTCAGCCCGTATGGGGAAAAATTTGAAAAATGATTAAAAAGAAACGTCTGTTCAGATTTGGCTAGATTTGCTCAGATATGTTCACAGCTGTCCTGGCCACCCTCTCATATAGGTGAGATATGCGGTCACATCTCCATTTTGGAGCAACACCCAGTACAGTGGTCAGCCCGTATGGGGAAAAAATTCGAAAAATGATTAAAAAAAAACGTCTGTTCAGATTTGGCTAGATTTGCTCAGATATGTTCACAGCCATCCTGGCCACCCTCTCATATAGGTGAGATATGCGGTCACATCTCCATTTTGGAGCAACACCCAGTACAGTGGTCAGCCCGTATAGGGAAAAAATTCGAAAAATGATAAAAAAAAAACGTCTGTTCAGATTTGGCTAGATTTGCTCAGATATGTTCACAGCCATCCTGGCCACTCTCTCATATAGGTGAGATATGCGGTCAGATCTCCATTTTGGAGCAACACCCAGTACAGTGGTCAGCCCGTATGGGGAAAAAATTCGAAAAATGATTAAAAAAAAACGTCTGTTCAGATTTGGCTAGATTTGCTCAGATATGTTCACAGCCATCCTGGCCACCCTCTCATATAGGTGAGATATGCGGTCACATCTCCATTTTGGAGCAACACCCAGTACAGTGGTCAGCCCGTATGGGGAAAAAATTCGAAAAATGATTAAAAAAAAACGTCTGTTCAGATTTGGCTAGATTTGCTCAGATATGTTCACAGCTGTCCTGGCCACCCTCTCATATAGGTGAGATATGCGGTCACATCTCCATTTTGGAGCAACACCCAGCACAGTGGTCAGCCCGTATGGGGAAAAATTTGAAAAATGATTAAAAAAAACGTCTGTTCAGATTTGGCTAGATTTGCTCAGATATGTTCACAGCTGTCCTGGCCACCCTCTCATATAGGTGAGATATGCGGTCACATCTCCATTTTGGAGCAACACCCAGTACAGTGGTCAGCCCGTATGGGGAAAAAATTCGAAAAATGATTAAAAAAAAAGTCTGTTCAGATTTGGCTAGATTTGCTCATATATGTTCACAGCTGTCCTGGCCACCCTCTCATATAGGTGAGATATGCGGTCACATCTCCATTTTGGAGCAACACCCAGTACAGTGGTCAGCCCGTATGGGGAAAAAATTCGAAAAATGATTAAAAAAACGTCTGTTCAGATTTGGCTAGATTTGCTCAGATATGTTCACAGCCATCCTGGCCACCCTCTCATATAGGTGAGATATGCGGTCACATCTCCATTTTGGAGCAACACCCAGTACAGTGGTCAGCCCGTATGGGGAAAAAATTCGAAAAATGATTAAAAAAAAACGTCTGTTCAGATTTGGCTAGATTTGCTCAGATATGTTCACAGCCATCCTGGCCACCCTCTCATATAGGTGAGATATGCGGTCACATCTCCATTTTGGAGCAACACCCAGTAAAGTGGTCAGCCCGTATGGGGAAAAAATTCGAAAAATGATTAAAAAAAAACGTCTGTTCAGATTTGGCTAGATTTGCTCAGATATGTTCACAGCCATCCTGGCCACCCTCTCATATAGGTGAGATATGCGGTCACATCTCCATTTTGGAGCAACACCCAGTACAGTGGTCAGCCCGTATGGGGAAAAATTTGAAAAATGATTAAAAAAAAACGTCTGTTCAGATTTGGCTAGATTTGCTCAGATATGTTCACAGCCATCCTGGCCACCCTCTCATATAGGTGAGATATGCGGTCACATCTCCATTTTGGAGCAACACCCAGTACAGTGGTCAGCCCGTATGGGGAAAAATTTGAAAAATGATTAAAAAAAACGTCTGTTCAGATTTGGCTAGATTTGCTCAGATATGTTCACAGCCATCCTGGCCACCCTCTCATATAGGTGAGATATGCGGTCACATCTCCATTTTGGAGCAATAGCCAGCACAGTGGTCAGCCCGTATGAGGAAAAAATTCGAAAAATGATTAAAAAAAAACGTCTGTTCAGATTTGGCTAGATTTGCTCAGATATGTTCACAGCCATCCTGGCCACCCTCTCATATAGGTGAGATATGCGGTCACATCTCCATTTTGGAGCAACACCCAGCACAGTGGTCAGCCCGTATGAGGAAAAAATTCGAAAAATGATTAAAAAAAAACGTCTGTTCAGATTTGGCTAGATTTGCTCAGATATGTTCACAGCTGTCCTGGCCACCCTCTCATATAGGTGAGATATGCGGTCACATCTCCATTTTGGAGCAACACCCAGTACAGTGGTCAGCCCGTATGGGGAAAAAATTCGAAAAATGATTAAAAAAAAACGTCTGTTCAGATTTGGCTAGATTTGCTCAGATATGTTCACAGCCATCCTGGCCACCCTCTCATATAGGTGAGATATGCGGTCACATCTCCATTTTGGAGCAACACCCAGTACAGTGGTCAGCCCGTATGGGGAAAAATTTGAAAAATGATTAAAAAAAAACGTCTGTTCAGATTTGGCTAGATTTGCTCAGATATGTTCACAGCTGTCCTGGCCACCCTCTCATATAGGTGAGATATGCGGTCACATCTCCATTTTGGAGCAACACCCAGTACAGTGGTCAGCCCGTATGGGGAAAAAATTCGAAAAATGATTAAAAAAAAACGTCTGTTCAGATTTGGCTAGATTTGCTCAGATATGTTCACAGCCATCCTGGCCACCCTCTCATATAGGTGAGATATGCGGTCACATCTCCATTTTGGAGCAACACCCAGCACAGTGGTCAGCCCGTATGGGGAAAAATTTGAAAAATGATTAAAAAAAAACGTCTGTTCAGATTTGGCTAGATTTGCTCAGATATGTTCACAGCCATCCTGGCCACCCTCTCATATAGGTGAGATATGCGGTCACATCTCCATTTTGGAGCAACACCCAGTACAGTGGTCAGCCCGTATGGGGAAAAATTCGAAAAATGATTAAAAAAAAACGTCTGTTCAGATTTGGCTAGATTTGCTCAGATATGTTCACAGCCATCCTGGCCACCCTCTCATATAGGTGAGATATGCGGTCACATTTCCATTTTGGAGCAACACCCAGCACAGTGGTCAGCCCGTATGGGGAAAAATTTGAAAAATGATTAAAAAGAAACGTCTGTTCAGATTTGGCTAGATTTGCTCAGATATGTTCACAGCTGTCCTGGCCACCCTCTCATGTAGGTGAGATATGCGGTCACATCTCCATTTTGGAGCAACACCCAGTACAGTGGTCAGCCCGTATGGGGAAAAAATTCGAAAAATGATTAAAAAAAAACGTCTGTTCAGATTTGGCTAGATTTGCTCAGATATGTTCACAGCCATCCTGGTCACCCTCTCATATAGGTGAGATATGCGGTCACATCTCCATTTTGGAGCAACACCCAGTACAGTGGTCAGCCCGTATGGGGAAAAATTTGAAAAATGATTAAAAAGAAACGTCTGTTCAGATTTGGCTAGATTTGCTCAGATATGTTCACAGCTGTCCTGGCCACCCTCTCATATAGGTGAGATATGCGGTCACATCTCCATTTTGGAGCAACACCCAGTACAGTGGTCAGCCCGTATGGGGAAAAAATTCGAAAAATGATTAAAAAAAAACGTCTGTTCAGATTTGGCTAGATTTGCTCAGATATGTTCACAGCCATCCTGGCCACCCTCTCATATAGGTGAGATATGCGGTCACATCTCCATTTTGGAGCAACACCCAGTACAGTGGTCAGCCCGTATAGGGAAAAAATTCGAAAAATGATAAAAAAAAAACGTCTGTTCAGATTTGGCTAGATTTGCTCAGATATGTTCACAGCCATCCTGGCCACTCTCTCATATAGGTGAGATATGCGGTCAGATCTCCATTTTGGAGCAACACCCAGTACAGTGGTCAGCCCGTATGGGGAAAAAATTCGAAAAATGATTAAAAAAAAACGTCTGTTCAGATTTGGCTAGATTTGCTCAGATATGTTCACAGCCATCCTGGCCACCCTCTCATATAGGTGAGATATGCGGTCACATCTCCATTTTGGAGCAACACCCAGTACAGTGGTCAGCCCGTATGGGGAAAAAATTCGAAAAATGATTAAAAAAAAACGTCTGTTCAGATTTGGCTAGATTTGCTCAGATATGTTCACAGCTGTCCTGGCCACCCTCTCATATAGGTGAGATATGCGGTCACATCTCCATTTTGGAGCCACACCCAGCACAGTGGTCAGCCCGTATGGGGAAAAATTTGAAAAATGATTAAAAAAAAACGTCTGTTCAGATTTGGCTAGATTTGCTCAGATATGTTCACAGCTGTCCTGGCCACCCTCTCATATAGGTGAGATATGCGGTCACATCTCCATTTTGGAGCAACACCCAGTACAGTGGTCAGCCCGTATGGGGAAAAAATTCGAAAAATGATTAAAAAAAAAGTCTGTTCAGATTTGGCTAGATTTGCTCATATATGTTCACAGCTGTCCTGGCCACCCTCTCATATAGGTGAGATATGCGGTCACATCTCCATTTTGGAGCAACACCCAGTACAGTGGTCAGCCCGTATGGGGAAAAAATTCGAAAAATGATTAAAAAAACGTCTGTTCAGATTTGGCTAGATTTGCTCAGATATGTTCACAGCCATCCTGGCCACCCTCTCATATAGGTGAGATATGCGGTCACATCTCCATTTTGGAGCAACACCCAGTACAGTGGTCAGCCCGTATGGGGAAAAAATTCGAAAAATGATTAAAAAAAAACGTCTGTTCAGATTTGGCTAGATTTGCTCAGATATGTTCACAGCCATCCTGGCCACCCTCTCATATAGGTGAGATATGCGGTCACATCTCCATTTTGGAGCAACACCCAGTACAGTGGTCAGCCCGTATGGGGAAAAAATTCGAAAAATGATTAAAAAAAAACGTCTGTTCAGATTTGGCTAGATTTGCTCAGATATGTTCACAGCCATCCTGGCCACCCTCTCATATAGGTGAGATATGCGGTCACATCTCCATTTTGGAGCAACACCCAGTACAGTGGTCAGCCCGTATGGGGAAAAATTTGAAAAATGATTAAAAAAAAACGTCTGTTCAGATTTGGCTAGATTTGCTCAGATATGTTCACAGCCATCCTGGCCACCCTCTCATATAGGTGAGATATGCGGTCACATCTCCATTTTGGAGCAACACCCAGTACAGTGGTCAGCCCGTATGGGGAAAAATTTGAAAAATGATTAAAAAAAACGTCTGTTCAGATTTGGCTAGATTTGCTCAGATATGTTCACAGCCATCCTGGCCACCCTCTCATATAGGTGAGATATGCGGTCACATCTCCATTTTGGAGCAATAGCCAGCACAGTGGTCAGCCCGTATGAGGAAAAAATTCGAAAAATGATTAAAAAAAAACGTCTGTTCAGATTTGGCTAGATTTGCTCAGATATGTTCACAGCCATCCTGGCCACCCTCTCATATAGGTGAGATATGCGGTCACATCTCCATTTTGGAGCAACACCCAGCACAGTGGTCAGCCCGTATGAGGAAAAAATTCGAAAAATGATTAAAAAAAAACGTCTGTTCAGATTTGGCTAGATTTGCTCAGATATGTTCACAGCCATCCTGGCCACCCTATCACATAGGTGAGATATGCGGTCACATCTCCATTTTGGAGCAACACCCAGTACAGTGGTCAGCCCGTATGGGGAAAAATTTGAAAAATGATTAAAAAAAAACGTCTGTTCAGATTTGGCTAGATTTGCTCAGATATGTTCACAGCTGTCCTGGCCACCCTTTCATATAGGTGAGATATGCGGTCACATCTCCATTTTGGAGCAACACCCAGTACAGTGGTCAGCCCGTATGGGGAAAAAATTCGAAAAATGATTAAAAAAAAACGTCTGTTCAGATTTGGCTAGATTTGCTCAGATATGTTCACAGCCATCCTGGTCACCCTCTCATATAGGTGAGATATGCGGTCACATCTCCATTTTGGAGCAACACCCAGTACAGTGGTCAGCCCGTATGGGGAAAAATTTGAAAAATGATTGAAAAAAAACGTCTGTTCAGATTTGGCTAGATTTGCTCAGATATGTTGACAGCCATCCTGGCCACCCTCTCATATAGGTGAGATATGCGGTCACATCTCCATTTTGGAGCAACACCCAGTACAGTGGTCAGCCCGTATGGGGAAAAATTTGAAAAATGATTAAAAAAAAACGTCTGTTCAGATTTGGCTAGATTTGCTCAGATATGTTCACAGCTGTCCTGGCCACCCTCTCATATAGGTGAGATATGCGGTCACATCTCCATTTTGGAGCAACACCCAGTACAGTGGTCAGCCCGTATGGGGAAAAAATTCGAAAAATGATTAAAAAAAAACGTCTGTTCAGATTTGGCTAGATTTGCTCAGATATGTTCACAGCCATCCTGGCCACCCTCTCATATAGGTGAGATATGCGGTCACATTTCCATTTTGAAGCAACACCCAGCACAGTGGTCAGCCCGTATGGGGAAAAATTTGAAAAATGATTAAAAAAAAACGTCTGTTCAGATTTGGCTAGATTTGCTCAGATATGTTCACAGCCATCCTGGCCACCCTCTCATATAGGTGAGATATGCGGTCACATCTCCATTTTGGAGCAACACCCAGTACAGTGGTCAGCCCGTATGGGGAAAAAATTCGAAAAATGATTAAAAAAAAAGTCTGTTCAGATTTGGCTAGATTTGCTCAGATATGTTCACAGCCATCCTGGCCACCCTCTCATATAGGTGAGATATGCGGTCACATCTCCATTTTGGAGCAACACCCAGTACAGTGGTCAGCCCGTATAGGGAAAAAATTCGAAAAATGATTAAAAAAAAACGTCTGTTCAGATTTGGCTAGATTTGCTCAGATATGTTCACAGCCATCCTGGCCACTCTCTCATATAGGTGAGATATGCGGTCACATCTCCATTTTGGAGCAACACCCAGTACAGTGGTCAGCCCGTATGGGGAAAAATTTGAAAAATGATTAAAAAAAAAGTCTGTTCAGATTTGGCTAGATTTGCTCATATATGTTCACAGCTGTCCTGGCCACCCTCTCATATAGGTGAGATATGCGGTCACATCTCCATTTTGGAGCAACACCCAGTACAGTGGTCAGCCCGTATGGGGAAAAAATTCGAAAAATGATTAAAAAAAAACGTCTGTTCAGATTTGGCTAGATTTGCTCAGATATGTTCACAGCCATCCTGGCCACCATCTCATATAGGTGAGATATGCGGTCACATCTCCATTTTGGAGCAACACCCAGTATAGTGGTCAGCCCGTATGGGGAAAAATTTAAAAAATGATTAAAAAAAAACGTCTGTTCAGATTTGGCTAGATTTGCTCAGATATGTTCACAGCTGTCCTGGCCACCCTCTCATATAGGTGAGATATGCGGTCACATCTCCATTTTGGAGCAACACCCAGTACAGTGGTCAGCCCGTATGGGGAAAAAATTGAAAAATGATTGAAAAAAAACGTCTGTTCAGATTTGGCTAGATTTGCTCAGATATGTTCACAGCCATCCTGGCCACCCTCTCATATAGGTGAGATATGCGGTCACATCTCCATTTTGGAGCAACACCCAGTACAGTGGTCAGCCCGTATGGGGAAAAATTTGAAAAATGATTGAAAAAAAACGTCTGTTCAGATTTGGCTAGATTTGCTCAGATATGTTCACAGCTGTCCTGGCCACCCTCTCATATAGGTGAGATATGCGGTCACATCTCCATTTTGGAGCAACACCCAGTACAGTGGTCAGCCCGTATGGGGAAAAATTTGAAAAATGATTAAAAAAAAACGTCTGTTCAGATTTGGCTAGATTTGCTCAGATATGTTCACAGCCATCCTGGCCACCCTCTCATATAGGTGAGATATGCGGTCACATCTCCATTTTGGAGCAACACCCAGTACAGTGGTCAGCCCGTATGGGGAAAAATTTGAAAAATGATTGAAAAAAAACGTCTGTTCAGATTTGGCTAGATTTGCTCAGATATGTTCACAGCCGTCCTGGCCACCCTCTCATATAGGTGAGATATGCGGTCACATCTCCATTTTGGAGCAATAGCCAGCACAGTGGTCAGCCCGTATGGGGAAAAAATTCGAAAAATGATTAAAAAAAAACGTCTGTTCAGATTTGGCTAGATTTGCTCAGATATGTTCACAGCCATCCTGGCCACCATCTCATATAGGTGAGATATGCGGTCACATCTCCATTTTGGAGCAATAGCCAGCACAGTGGTCAGCCCGTATGAGGAAAAAATTCGAAAAATGATTAAAAAAAAACGTCTGTTCAGATTTGGCTAGATTTGCTCAGATATGTTCACAGCCATCCTGGCCACCCTCTCATATAGGTGAGATATGCGGTCACATCTCCATTTTGGAGCAACACCCAGCACAGTGGTCAGCCCGTATGAGGAAAAAATTCGAAAAATGATTAAAAAAAAACGTCTGTTCAGATTTGGCTAGATTTGCTCAGATATGTTCACAGCCATCCTGGCCACCCTATCACATAGGTGAGATATGCGGTCACATCTCCATTTTGGAGCAACACCCAGTACAGTGGTCAGCCCGTATGGGGAAAAATTTGAAAAATGATTAAAAAAAAACGTCTGTTCAGATTTGGCTAGATTTGCTCAGATATGTTCACAGCTGTCCTGGCCACCCTCTCATATAGGTGAGATATGCGGTCACATCTCCATTTTGGAGCAACACCCAGTACAGTGGTCAGCCCGTATGGGGAAAAAATTCGAAAAATGATTAAAAAAAAACGTCTGTTCAGATTTGGCTAGATTTGCTCAGATATGTTCACAGCCATCCTGGTCACCCTTTCATATAGGTGAGATATGCGGTCACATCTCCATTTTGGAGCAACACCCAGTACAGTGGTCAGCCCGTATGGGGAAAAATTTGAAAAATGATTGAAAAAAAACGTCTGTTCAGATTTGGCTAGATTTGCTCAGATATATTCACAGCCATCCTGGCCACCCTCTCATATAGGTGAGATATGCGGTCACATCTCCATTTTGGAGCAACACCCAGTACAGTGGTCAGCCCGTATGGGGAAAAATTTGAAAAATGATTAAAAAAAAACGTCTGTTCAGATTTGGCTAGATTTGCTCAGATATGTTCACAGCTGTCCTGGCCACCCTCTCATATAGGTGAGATATGCGGTCACATCTCCATTTTGGAGCAACACCCAGTACAGTGGTCAGCCCGTATGGGGAAAAAATTCGAAAAATGATTAAAAAAAAACGTCTGTTCAGATTTGGCTAGATTTGCTCAGATATGTTCACAGCCATCCTGGCCACCCTCTCATATAGGTGAGATATGCGGTCACATTTCCATTTTGGAGCAACACCCAGCACAGTGGTCAGCCCGTATGGGGAAAAATTTGAAAAATGATTAAAAAAAAACGTCTGTTCAGATTTGGCTAGATTTGCTCAGATATGTTCACAGCCATCCTGGCCACCCTCTCATATAGGTGAGATATGCGGTCACATCTCCATTTTGGAGCAACACCCAGTACAGTGGTCAGCCCGTATGGGGAAAAAATTCGAAAAATGATTAAAAAAAAACGTCTGTTCAGATTTGGCTAGATTTGCTCAGATATGTTCACAGCCATCCTGGCCACCCTCTCATATAGGTGAGATATGCGGTCACATCTCCATTTTGGAGCAACACCCAGTACAGTGGTCAGCCCGTATAGGGAAAAAATTCGAAAAATGATTAAAAAAAAAGTCTGTTCAGATTTGGCTAGATTTGCTCAGATATGTTCACAGCCATCCTGGCCACTCTCTCATATAGGTGAGATATGCGGTCACATCTCCATTTTGGAGCAACACCCAGTACAGTGGTCAGCCCGTATGGGGAAAAATTTGAAAAATGATTAAAAAAAAAGTCTGTTCAGATTTGGCTAGATTTGCTCATATATGTTCACAGCTGTCCTGGCCACCCTCTCATATAGGTGAGATATGCGGTCACATCTCCATTTTGGAGCAACACCCAGTACAGTGGTCAGCCCGTATGGGGAAAAAATTCGAAAAATGATTAAAAAAACGTCTGTTCAGATTTGGCTAGATTTGCTCAGATATGTTCACAGCCATCCTGGCCACCCTCTCATATAGGTGAGATATGCGGTCACATCTCCATTTTGGAGCAACACCCAGTACAGTGGTCAGCCCGTATGGGGAAAAAATTCGAAAAATGATTAAAAAAAAACGTCTGTTCAGATTTGGCTAGATTTGCTCAGATATGTTCACAGCCATCCTGGCCACCATCTCATATAGGTGAGATATGCGGTCACATCTCCATTTTGGAGCAACACCCAGTACAGTGGTCAGCCCGTATGGGGAAAAATTTAAAAAATGATTAAAAAAAAACGTCTGTTCAGATTTGGCTAGATTTGCTCAGATATGTTCACAGCTGTCCTGGCCACCCTCTCATATAGGTGAGATATGCGGTCACATCTCCATTTTGGAGCAACACCCAGTACAGTGGTCAGCCCGTATGGGGAAAAAATTGAAAAATGATTGAAAAAAAACGTCTGTTCAGATTTGGCTAGATTTGCTCAGATATGTTCACAGCCATCCTGGCCACCCTCTCATATAGGTGAGATATGCGGTCACATCTCCATTTTGGAGCAACACCCAGTACAGTGGTCAGCCCGTATGGGGAAAAATTTGAAAAATGATTGAAAAAAAACGTCTGTTCAGATTTGGCTAGATTTGCTCAGATATGTTCACAGCTGTCCTGGCCACCCTCTCATATAGGTGAGATATGCGGTCACATCTCCATTTTGGAGCAACACCCAGTACAGTGGTCAGCCCGTATGGGGAAAAATTTGAAAAATGATTAAAAAAAAACGTCTGTTCAGATTTGGCTAGATTTGCTCAGATATGTTCACAGCCATCCTGGCCACCCTCTCATATAGGTGAGATATGCGGTCACATCTCCATTTTGGAGCAACACCCAGTACAGTGGTCAGCCCGTATGGGGAAAAATTTGAAAAATGATTGAAAAAAAACGTCTGTTCAGATTTGGCTAGATTTGCTCAGATATGTTCACAGCCGTCCTGGCCACCCTCTCATATAGGTGAGATATGCGGTCACATCTCCATTTTGGAGCAATAGCCAGCACAGTGGTCAGCCCGTATGGGGAAAAAATTCGAAAAATGATTAAAAAAAAACGTCTGTTCAGATTTGGCTAGATTTGCTCAGATATGTTCACAGCTGTCCTGGCCACCCTCTCATATAGGTGAGATATGCGGTCACATCTCCATTTTGGAGCAACACCCAGCACAGTGGTCAGCCCGTATGGGGAAAAATTTGAAAAATGATTAAAAAAAAACGTCTGTTCAGATTTGGCTAGATTTGCTCAGATATGTTCACAGCCATCCTGGCCACCCTCTCATATAGGTGAGATATGCGGTCACATCTCCATTTTGGAGCAACACCCAGTACAGTGGTCAGCCCGTATGGGGAAAAATTTGAAAAATGATTGAAAAAAAACGTCTGTTCAGATTTGGCTAGATTTGCTCAGATATGTTCACAGCCGTCCTGGCCACCCTCTCATATAGGTGAGATATGCGGTCACATCTCCATTTTGGAGCAACAGCCAGTACAGTGGTCAGCTCGTATGGGAAAAAATTCGAAAAATGATTAAAAAAAAACGTCTGTTCAGATTTGGCTAGATTTGCTCAGATATGTTCACAGCCATCCTGGCCACCATCTCATATAGGTGAGATATGCGGTCACATCTCCATTTTGGAGCAACACCCAGTACAGTGGTCAGCCCGTATGGGGAAAAATTTGAAAAATGATTAAAAAAAAACGTCTGTTCAGATTTGGCTAGATTTGCTCAGATATGTTCACAGCTGTCCTGGCCACCCTCTCATATAGGTGAGATATGCGGTCACATCTCCATTTTGGAGCAACACCCAGTACAGTGGTCAGCCCGTATGGGGAAAAAATTCGAAAAATGATTAACAAAAAACGTCTGTTCAGATTTGGCTAGATTTGCTCAGATATGTTCACAGCTATCCTGGCCACCCTCTCATATAGGTGAGATATGCGGTCACATCTCCATTTTGGAGCAACACCCAGCACAGTGGTCAGCCCGTATGAGGAAAAAATTCGAAAAATGATTAAAAAAAAACGTCTGTTCAGATTTGGCTAGATTTGCTCAGATATGTTCACAGCCATCCTGGCCACCCTCTCATATAGGTGAGATATGCGGTCACATCTCCATTTTGGAGCAATAGCCAGCACAGTGGTCAGCCCGTATGAGGAAAAAATTCGAAAAATGATTTAAAAAAAACGTCTGTTCAGATTTGGCTAGATTTGCTCAGATATGTTCACAGCCATCCTGGCCACCCTCTCATATAGGTGAGATATTTGGATTTGGTTCGCATAAGTGGGATAAGCGGTTATTTATGTATTTTTGAGAAGGATTTTGTAAGGATTTCGTATTTTATAGCTCGGTTTTCAGTCAGCTTGTTTCAGTTTAAAGTGTTTATGTAATTGGATTCCTTTTGAAAAAGGATATTTATTTTTAGTATTCAGTGCACCATTATTATTTACTTTCAAAATATTCGCAATGAAATATGTTTTATTTGCTTGGAGAGTATCCCTCTTCAATTAAAACCGTTGCATTGAGATTTGAACTTGTGTCCCTGGGATTAAAGCAAAAAGCGTTACACTGTCGACCAAACACAGCACTGTTGAGAGGTTGCTTATCTGTTATATAGCTAATTATCTGGTATGCTGCGGCGAAAACAAAATTTTCGCCGTAAATGGGTCTGTTATGTCTCTGTTAAATCGCTGTTATTACTCTGTTAAGTTTCTGTTAATGTTAAATTTTAACATTCTGTTAAGTTAACTCTGTTAAGTCGATTCTTCGCCCGATGCTAACTTCACGCAAGTTCATTTTCTACAATAGAATACGGTTGACAGTCTTTTGCAATTAAGTATAGCTTCATCAATTTTATTGCTTTTTCCCCCAAATGGCGCACACTCAAGAACATGGCTGAAACTACTTTCAATTGAAATTTGTCGAGTTGTCTTTGTTGGTACATCATGGCTTTGATTATTGTTTTCAGTTGTTGAAGTATCACAATCACTTTCAAATGTTACATATGGGCATCTCCCAAAAAAGGTCCACCACGAGTGAAAAATTCCAATTGCTCAGAAAAACTTTTTATTATCCAATAATACAGCTTAATTAATTAATTGATTGGCACGACAGCCCGCTTACGTGAGACTAAGGCCTAGCTTCCCGCAACCACCCGTGTTGTGCGTGTGAATTTTGTACGCGGGTGGAAGGGACCTACAGTTTTATGCCGGTTCCGAACGGCAGGTTGGGAGCTTTTTCATAGGCAATTTTTACTCTCAGAGGTTTGCCATTTCCAGCTGAGAGGACAGCCACCGAAAGGGAAAACGAGTTTCCCGTTATTTTTTTTTAGGTGTTACTACATGCAGTATTCGATCTTGCGTCGCTCTGCATACGACTCGCTGGACCGCGCACTAACCAACTGAGCCATGGCGGCTGCCTATATAATACAGCTTAAATATCTATATTTTATAAATGTAAAAGAATTTTTAATTTTTTTTAATTTTTGACCGAAATATACTACTTTAAAAGAAAAAAAATTTTTTCTGAGCCTTTTGACGAATTATATGCACAGTTTGTCTTCCGTTTTTATCTTATTCAAGTAATATTATATTTTTCTTGTAATGCGAAAGTTTTCTACTAACAACAATCTTATGTATTAGAGAAAGCGAGAGAAAGTGGAGTTCGAAGAACGGCAGTTTTTTTAAGTTTGCTTCTTCCTGTATCCTATTGTCGCGTCCGTGCCCAAAAAACCTTATTAGTTGTTGCCATTAGTGGAGAAACTGTCAGTTTTTAAATAGGTGCATTGTTCCCGTTAAGAAAATATAATAATTGGTTCCCGGCAAAATCGGAAAAAAATCTTATGGGTGTTTAAAATTTGTCGCGTCCGTAACCGGAAGCTCTGAATCGATTCGATTGTTATTCGATTTCCGGTAAATTTCCGCATTTCTTGAGATACAATTTTTTTTTTCAAAATATTGACTCTCATTGAACATTTTAGCAATAAAATACAAAAAAATATCCAAAAAATTATTTTGGTTGAGAATAACAGCTTCATCAATTTTGTACGATATATCGTACAATGGTCCGCAAAGGAGTAAAAATGCATGAAACTTTTTTTTCGTTTTTTTTTATTTTATGAACAATTCATTGGCTTATTTGATAAGAAAATATAAATTTAACAACAAAAATCAAAACGTGATTTCATTTTGATCGAAAACTATATAAATTATATATTTAAACAATTGAGTAATATCTATCAGGCCTTATAAAACCGTTATTGCTGTTGCAAAGCCCTTTTCCCCTCAATAAAACACAGAATCAACTAAACACCATATAGCTTTGTAGAAAGATACCGAATATAGCCGATTCTTATTATCGTAGTGGGAGTGGCAAGTACTCATGTCTAACATTACATAATCTGTGTCTGCCCAGTGAAACACAAAATCGTTAAGTGATTGTTATTTCTGAATAGAAATAGTCGATTAGTCGAATTTAATTAGTCATACGATTTAGTGATGGGCGTGGTATTCAAGCAAACAGAAAAATTTTGTTACCAAATCCATAACTTAAAAAAAATGCTAACATCACTTGCAACCTTTGCCCGCCATTTGTACGATAAATCGTACAAAGCTTTGCAACCCTTGTGTGATTTGTACGATATATCGTAAAATTTTTTAAAGGCTCGGGAAAAATATTTAGAAGCAAAAATTGTTAAATTTATTAAGTTTTATAAATCAACTGAGATTCAAACTTTGAAATTGTTTGTCTTTTTGCTACTAAAAAGTAGCCTAGCCGTTTCATAAAAAAAACGTTCGCTGTCAAAAACAAATCTTTAAAAAAAATTGTACGATATATCATACAAATTTCCGGAAAGGGTTGATGAAAAATACTGTACAAATATGTTCAGCTAGTTAATTAATTTAATTTAATTAATTTATTAAGTTATTTCTAAAACCAGTGTGCTGCGATGTGATGAATGAAAGGTGCATTGCTAATGATTGTAAGAGCTGTGTGCGCGATATTAAACAAGATCTAATTCCAATAGAGTTCCTCAGGAAAATTAAATAAACCACACTAAGAACTTTTAACTTTAATTTTTCCTTATTTTGATTGCTGTAACTTGAATTTAACTTGTTATGTTATTTTTATTAAAAGTTGAAGTGTTATAATGAAAACCATTACTGTATTTAATAAGGGGAATACCCTTGGAAAAATTTGTCGCGTCCGTAATGTCGCGTCCGTATTTATGATATACCTAATTAAAAAAAGGTAAGACAAAATTCACATATTTCATAAGTCTACGAAGAAAATTTATCCTTTGACCTTCATTTGCATGTATGTATATAAAAAAAAAGTTCCCAAAAATCGCAAAATTTTGTATATTTCTATAAGAGCTTCAAAAAAACTTATTTTTTTTGTCGCGTCCGTTTCATTGCATAATTGCTTTTTATTTTGTACTAATTTGTACTAAATCTTTGAAATATATTTCTAAAATGTAGCACCCATGGCACAATGAACAAGGTAATAGCATCCCCGCAACACTGGGGGGTGTAATGCAGGTCGCCTCCTCGTGGTGCATCCTGGGTAACGCTAAATGACCTGCCTGACCCCCCCCCCACGATATACGTATCGTTTTTGGCACGACCCTGTTTTCGTCTCCTGACCACTCTTTACTCTTTCTTGGACATTGTCGCCTTGGGCTGGTGGTCGTGGTATTCTGTTACCTGAGTACACTGGAGTGACACCCAGTGGAAATGGCTTTCAGGCTAATGCCACGACTGCCTCCGTCCCGTTAAAACCCTGGCAGGCCTCGTGGTACGTTCAATGCCCGTCGCCATTAAGTTGGCGGCGTAGGCGTCAGTTGAGTTTACTCCTGACTTGCACTGGATCTGGCTCTGAGCAGCTGACCCCATAAGGGCAGCTGCCAACCCTTCGCATGGCCTCACTGCTTGCAAAGATAACCATGGGATCCTATAGTGACTACGCATTCGGGCGGCGATAGCGGCCACGAGTGGGGACCCAATTGCAATGAACACGTTTAAACCCCCAAACCCTCAAACTGCGCCCAACCCACAGGGGACGCGCGCGCCTATCCTGAAAGGGATGAAAGGCGCACGACCGCCCCCCAGGGGACGCGCCCGCTTATTCCGTGTGTGGAGCGGAAACCCGCCACTGCTGCTAGGGCTCCTATAGCTAGGCAGCAGCAGGTGGGTACACAGAACCCTCCCTCTTCGAGCAGCGCGACCGCTTCCAGGCATAAACTGCCGGGCGACCGTGTCCTGCCTCAAAAGCCCGTTGTTGCTCAGGGCGGCCGTCCCTTGGTGAATGAACCGGTTCAGCCTGCCCCTGCAGCCCCTTGTAGCGCCGCCTCCACTTCAGGCGCTGGCTCCAAAGTCGCCCCCTCTACACGGGCCTACAGGACCAGGAAAACAGCCCACAAGGTCCTGAAGAGGCTAGAGAAGATCCCTCCGAGTGAACTCACGGAGAGGGACAAAGTCTCCTTAGAGTGGGCGAGGCGTAACATTAACACCAAAAACATCTCGCCTCAAGCCCTTGAATTTGCCTCCAAGCGACAGAGGTCGCAGGAGCAGCAACAGCCTGCGCAAACGGCTCAGGCCTCTAAGAAACCGCGACTAGCGGCTCCGACTCCGGCATCTGGTCGGACTTTTAGCGAGATTGCCAAGGGCAGCCTGGTGATGGCTATCGTTGACGCTAACAATGCGGACGGTGCGATCTCGGCTGAGAAATGGCGGACAGTCAGGTTGGCTCTACTGTCCGTCTACGATGAGGTGCTTGCTGCGAATCCGGGTGTACCTCCTAAGTGCAGGGACGCAGGCTGGCATCAGGGCCACGTAAAGCTGATGGCTTGTGCCGACCAACGCTCTGTGGACCTGTTCCGCATGGCGGTTGGAAAGCTGGGCGAAGTGTGGCCGGGCGCCAGTCTGCGAGCGGTGCCACGGGATGAAATCCCCAGCAGACCGCGTGCCAAAACCTGGGTTCCGGCAGTACCATCGGACCCGGCGGCCATTCTCCATTACCTCAAGACCGGTAACCCTGAGCTCCCTACCCATAATTGGAAGGTAGCTTGGGTCAGCGAACCGCGGGGCTCTCTGAGGGAGGCCTTGGTCTTTCTTAACAAAGAATCCCTCCAACCACTTGCTGCTACCGGGGGCGTAGTCAGCTATGGTTTTGACTCCGTCACACTGCGGGTTTACCGAGGTGACCAGTCCTCTTCCGGGCGGCAGAACCTAACAGGTGTAACACCGGGGCCTTCTGCCGTGCCCCCCGTCCGGGGCTCCGCTTCCGAGGATGGCGCCGACAGTGTCGTCTCCGCCTCGGAACTTATTGGCGACTTCTTCGAGGGTCTCGAGGTAAGGACCCCGAGGATGACAATATCTCGCTGTCCGACCTGGACGATATATTCGTCGGGAAGGAGGACGGCGACGTCACGGTGGTCGATGCTCCTAGAGATGGTGGGGATTCTTCAGATTAATCTCCACCACTCTAAGGCGGCCTCGGCTGCCCTCCTCCTCCGTCTGTCGGTCAGCAGGGAGGACTTTGTGCTCGTCCAAGAGCCATGGATCTTCGAGGATCGGGTTCGCGGGCTGAGTCTCAACGGATACAAAACTGTATCCCACCATGGCGCAGGTAAAATCAGGGCCTGCACCCTTGTAAAGGACTCTATTAATGTCTCTCTTCTCCCTAGGTTCTGCGACGGGGACTGCGTGGTCATAGCCGCTGAGCTGCAATGCCAGGTCCACTGGATTGTGTCCAGTTACATGGCGCACGACCACGGGCCCACGCCTCCTTACGGGCCACTGCGGGAGATCGCTGCAGCAGCCAACGCACAGGGCATTCCGCTGATCGTCGGCGCGGACGCTAACGCCCACCATGACGCCTGGGGTAGCAGCGACACAAATGAACGGGGTGAGTCGCTCTTTCAATTTATTCTAGATAATAACCTAGCTATAGCGAATAGAGGGACGGAACCGACGTTCCTTACCGCTACTCGGAGGGAGGTCCTGGACGTCACTCTGACCAACGCGCTCTCTAGGCACCTGGTCAGGGACTGGCGTGTTCTGGAGGAGTGCTCCTTCTCCGACCACCGGT
This sequence comes from Melieria omissa, assembly GCA_963971225.1. NCBI lineage: Eukaryota > Metazoa > Arthropoda > Insecta > Diptera > Ulidiidae > Melieria > Melieria omissa. Next base: position 4,560,503 of record OZ020270.1, read on the forward strand.
ACATCAGCTTCTATCTGGACCTGAGTGTACCGGCTAGGCCCCCCTTCCGCAATAAACGTAGGACGAATTGGGAAATTTTCTGTTCGATCTTATCCTCTAATCTTAACGCATCTCCTCCGCGTCTCTTGTGTCCAGGGGACATTGAGACCGCGGTGGCAACCCTTACTAATTCGCTTAGTCATGCTTCAGCTGCCGCTTGCAAGCCTAGGGTCCACCGGGGAAAACCAAAACCACCCTGGTGGAACACCACAATTGCTAGCTTGCGGCGCGCATGCAGGCGCTCTTTTAACGCGGCCAAGAGGTATAACACCTGGGACGCGTACAGATCCGACCTTAGAGCATTTAAGCACGAGGTCAGGAAGGCAAAGAGGGAATCGTGGGAATCCTTCTGCGGCGGTATCGAAAAAGTCTCGGACATCGGCCGTCTCCGCAGGATCCTCAGAAACTCTCCATCTATTTCGACCACCATCCAGAAGGCAAACGGCGCCTGGACGGAGTCCAGTAGGGAAACCCTGGAGGTGTTAGGTGACGTGCACTTTCCGGGGAGTATTCCCACCTCCGCTGAAGCGGTAGTTCCGGAGGAACCACTTTCCTGGTCCTTAACGGACGTCCGCATTGACAGCACCACGGTCACGTGGGCCATTAACTCCTTCGAGCCTTACAAATCTCCGGGACCGGACGGCGTCATTCCAGCCGAGCTACAGCAAAGCGCGGAATTGACGGTGCCATGGCTTGTCGCGATCTTTAGGGCATGTTTGGAATGGGGACACATCCCCCTCCCATGGCGGGAGGTGGATGTCGTCTTCATTCCCAAAGCCGGCAAGACCTCGCACGCCAAGGCCAAGGATTTCAGGCCAATAAGTCTGACATCTTTTCTCCTTAAGACCCTCGAGAGGATACTCGACGTCCATATTAGGAGCCTCATTGACCCAGTTCTTCTCTCGGATTCGCAACATGCCTACACAAGGGGCAGGTCAGTCGAATCTGCGCTGCACTCTCTGGTCGACTATATAGACAAGTCGCTGGCATTCAAGGAGTACACCCTAGTGTCTTTCATAGACATAGAGGGCGCATTTAACAATGTCTGCCCTCGAGCGATAGGGGTGGCTCTCTCTGAACTTGGCGTTGGTCGTAAACTGACAGATTTCATCAGCGCCCTTCTTGGTAGTCGTTTCATAAACTCAACGTTAGGGACGGCACACATTCGCAGGTCAGTCACTAGGGGTACTCCACAGGGGGGCGTTCTGTCGCCGCTCCTGTGGAATCTAACCCTGAACAGACTGCTTGTCAAGCTAGAGGCTGTTGGCTGCAGGGTCGTCGCCTATGCCGACGACGTTGCAATGGCCATAGCTGGAAAATTTCCAAGTGTACTCTCCGAGCGGATGAATCACTTCTTGGACATCCTCTCCTCATGGAGCAACTCCTGTGGCCTTACGGCCAACCCGGAAAAGACGGATCTTGTTCTCTTCACAAGGAAGTACAAGGTTCCGCCTTTCAGACTCCCCGCCCTTAATGGAACCCCGCTCAAATTGAGTAAGGAGGTTAAATACCTGGGGCTGATATTAGACTCCAAGCTTACCTGGAGCGCGAACATCGCTGAAAGGGCAACAAGAGCCTCCAGGGCCATCTACTGCTGTAGGCGGGCGGTAGGTGCCAGATGGGGGCTCCAGCCGCGCGTCGTTTCCTGGCTATATGAGGCAGTGGTCGAGCCTATCCTTCTCTATGGGGCTGTGGTCTGGTGGCCCGCGGCAGCCAGCCGAGTCAACCTGAAGCAGCTCGATAGAGTCAGGAGACTTGCTGCCACCCTCATAACTGGAGCCATTCGTTCCACGCCTACTAAGGCGCTTTTCGCTATCCTTAATTGGATCCCGTCGAGTCTTCTAGTTAGGCAGTCCGCCAAGATTGCCGCTGTGCGGCTAAATGCCATATGCAGTTGGGCACGAACGGACCTGGGCCACACTAGAATACTAGGGTTGGATCTTCCAACACCGACGAATATCGACTATATAGTCCTTCCCCCTAGCTTTGAGCGTAAGTTCACTATAGGGATCCCCAGCAGGTGCGACTGGACGGAAGGCCGTCGCCCGCTGCTAAACGCCATCGAAATCTTCACGGACGGCTCTAAACTTGATAACAGGGTCGGATGTGGAGTTTTCTGTGATCAATTAGGGGCCAGTATTACTGCTCGTCTCCCTGACCACTGTAGCGTCTTCCAAGCGGAGACCATGGCTATACTGCTAGCAGTGGGTCGGCTGCAATAGCAACCCTCTCTTCCCTCGGCTATTTGTATTTTCTCAGATAGCCAGGCAGCAATAAAATCTTTGATAGGTACATATACCTCTTCTAAACTGGTTGCGGAGTGCAGAGCAGCTCTGAATGACATAGCGGAGCATGCCAGGGTTCACCTGAGCTGGGTCCCGGGGCATAGCGGAATCGCTGGCAATTGTGCGGCTGACGAGTTAGCCAGAAAAGGCACTCTGCTTCCAGCTCCTACTACGTTGTGTAGCACCCCCTTGCGACCGTCAAATTGATGGTCAAGCAGGCCTATTCCCGCCTGGCTAACCGACTCTGGGCGGAGGAGAACCTATGTAGGATCTCCAAAGAAACCTGGCCGTCGCTTAACCAAGGTAGAACACGTGAATTGCTCCGACTGAATCGGAATTCCATTTATTCCACAGTTTCTGTGCTGACGGGACACTGGACGATCGGCGCACACGCCAGGAGACTCGGCCTCCCATTCAACGACTTCTGCCGCAGTTGCGATGATGCGAGTGAGGAGGAGAGCGTCGAGCACCTGATGTGCCACTGCCCAGCACTAGCAAGGAGACGACTCCGGGTGCTGGGTGCGCCGTTCTTCAGCAGCTTGGCCGACCTTACAGGACCCAGCATCGGCCGCATCGCCCGATTCATTTTGGAATCGGGATGGCTCCTGCCTAACACCCGGGGGGGGTGTGCAAGCTTGAAGGGCAACCACGTCCTTCACGTGGTACCACAACGGGCCGCAATATGGCCTACGTGAGCTCTTAAGCTGCCACCCTAACCTAACCTAACCTATCCCCGCAACACCAAAAACCACATGTATTTTGTTGGTAGAATTGTATATCGCTACTGTCAAAATCAGCTGATATTTTCCAACGAAAGAGGGAGAAACTGAAAACAGACAAAAGTGATTGTTGCCAGAAAGCGCTGTATTTCGAGTAAAAAAAACGGGGAAAGTGCTTGAAAATCGTATTGTTTAGTTTATTATTATTGTTCAAACAATTGTGTTTTAGCGTACCTCTTGATTGCAATTACCGACTGCACTGTTGTGCTGAAGCATCTGCGTTGTGACCTTTGGAGCGGATATCTTGTGTTTTGACCGCGGGTGCTGTGTGTGAGAAAATATAATTAAATCTAAATTGTTTCGGTACTTTCAGATATTTTTCTTACCAGTTGCGTCCACCGCCTGCGAGTGGCGATTGAAACAGCGAAATAAAACACACGAACCGTTTGGGAAAAAGCCTGTGGCAAAAAACCCAATTTATTTTATATGGAAAAACGCGTCGTCGTCACCGGACTTTTACAACTTTATTTTTAGGAACTTCTTGTACCCCATGATTCTCTGCTTCGCCTTCATAACTTTGAGTCGTTTGTTTAGATGGCGCATGCGAAAGTGGACTCTACACTTAAAAAAGAAGCGCTTAACATGGTCCGGTACGTCAATTCCTGAACTGTTTTGCATCAAACGCTGAAGCAAGTTTTTGCAGTGAGCGATGTCGAGGCCGTTGACTGTTGTGAAGACGCTTTCTAGTTCCTTCAAGAAACACAGAAATTCCCGCGTCGGTTTCTTTAAGGAACCCTTCGAAAGTTCGTCAACCCATGTATTGGAGATGTCTGTGCCGGTGCTTTCATATTGTGGAAGGTGCAGCTTTCGGATGATGTATCCAGCTACGTACTGCAGTGCATCCTCATGCAGTGTGTCCATGTCAGACGATGGGTCGGGATTAAAATCATCGAGAGTTGCACAGTCTTCCTCTGGATCAAGGCTGTCGGCATCGTTGCGTGCATTACTACTGCTGCTGCACTGAGGATTTTCAGTCTGCTGACTGCGCACATCAATCTGATTTGGTGCGAGCCAATCGGTTGTGTCATTGGCGACATTTCCCTTCCCTCTTAACTGCTCCGTATTTTGGGCTAAAGAAACATGTAAATTAATGGTTGGATTTATGTAATTTATGTGATTTAATATCAGAGCTGTTAAAGAATGCAATCAAATGCGAATTAAATCAGTTGAAGTCACAGTCAATGACTTCAATTTTTGATTGCAGTCTTTGACTAACATTTTGACTAAAGACTAAAAATTTGAAGTCTGAAGTCATTTCTGTTATTCTGACTAATTAGTCATTTGGTGAAGTCACTTAATGACTTCATTTTTCAGTGAAGTCACTAAATTAAGATCAGCGCTTTTTGAAAAACATTTAATATATTAACAAAATTAAAATTAAAATAATTCATTCTAACAAAACATGATGACATGATTTACTTTCAACAATAATAATTTTTTGAAATTTTTGCCCGAAAGGAAACCTCGACGAGGCGTATTTAATAGTGTTGCAAACGAAAATAACCGTTTCACGGCAGCTGAAGAAGGTAACGGTGTGTTATATTTTAAATGCGCTTTTTTAATTGTTGGATAGCGATTCAGCATTGTTATCGATGAAGACTTATGTCAAGCATAAAGTGAATTGACTTAGGGCCAATTTTTCAGTGCGAGTTTAACTCAGTTTCTAGTTTAAACTTACGCAAAATCGAATTTTTCAGTCAAACTTGACTGAAGTTTAAACTCAGTTTAAACGCCCAACCTTGCACGGTTAAAATAAGTTTAAACTGTCAACAGCTTCTGACAGTTCATTTATTTTTGGTTTTGGTCAGCTCTTGCCTGTCGTGAGCGAAATTCTTTTTTGCACTATTTTAGATTCTTATACTTTGTGCGCAACGTTTTCGCGCACCGGAACTTATCAACAAATTTTGAATCGAAATCGTCCTCAATTTCTTTCTATTTGGTTTGTTTTTCCTCGGTACTCACGCGGTCCTTCTTGCACTCGAACACTTGTATATTTTTTTTCAAAAGTGCAAGACGACATTCGATTTCCCGAGACGAAAAATGTTGAATTTTTTAATTACATAAATACATTATTTGAGCGCAAAGAATTTATTTACGAATGACAATCAAAACAAAGGAAAATGATTAGCTAGATAAAAATGTTGCCAGTATTGCCATACTCAAATGACAAATATTTGCTCCAGTTAAACTAGCACTGAAAAACTACTTTGTCGTTTAAACTTAGTTCAAATTTAAACCAAGTTCAAGCAAACTCCGGTTGAACTGGGTTTAAACTCGCACTGAAAAAGTGACCCTTAGGGTAGCTGGCTTTAGCTTAACTGCAGATGACTTCAAATCACTTCAGATGACTTCAAATGACTTCAATTGACTTCATTTTGATATTGCAATCAAATGACTAGCAAAAAATGAATGTAAAAATGAATAATTATTCATAAATTGTTAGTCTGAATAATGACTTCATTTTTTTATTCTTATTCATTGAATACAAAAAATGAATGCACTTTTTTGCCAAAAAATCAACTGACTAATTATTCGCAAATGATTGCATTCTTTAACAGCTCTGTTTAATATGAAACATACCCAAGATGTACTTCCGCAATCGATATTTAAACTCCTTGGGAGTAGGGTGGTCGTTTAGACCACCTTTGCTGCGGATAGCCGAAAAAAAGTGCTCTAGAATATCTTGGTTGAGCCGCTGGGTCAGAAGGTACTCCATGTTGTATTTTTCTTTCACATACTTATACAGCATGGGCAATGACGCGTTTGTCATCAAAACGCCTTTCTGGAAAATCTCCAGGCTTTTCTTATTGGGGATCACTGGAGACGACATAAACGCTATCATTCGCGCTAGCACGTCATCTTGCTTCGAAAGATTTTTGCCGTATGGTTCCTGTAAATGGAAAAAACCATATAGGTCTTATTTTAAATTAAAAGCGAAAGAAAAATACCTTGCCGGAGTGACAAAAAGTATGCATTGATGAATTTAGCACATCAAACCAATCGTTTACTAGCTGGATCATTGCGGCAGTTTCTGTGGGGCCAGAGCTGTTAAAGAATGCAATCATTTGCGAATAATTAGTCAGTTGATTTTTTGGCAAAAAAGTGCATTCATTTTTTGTATTCAATGAATAAGAATAAAAAAATGAAGTCATTATTCAGACTAACAATTTATGAATAATTATTCATTTTTACATTCATTTTTTGCTAGTCATTTGATTGCAATATCAAAATGAAGTCAATTGAAGTCATTTGAAGTCATTTGAAGTCATCTGAAGTGATTTGAAGTCATCTGCAGTTAAGCTAAAGCCAGCTACCCTAAGGGTCACTTTTTCAGTGCGAGTTTAAACCCAGTTCAACCGGAGTTTGCTTGAACTTGGTTTAAATTTGAACTAAGTTTAAACGACAAAGTAGTTTTTCAGTGCTAGTTTAACTGGAGCAAATATTTGTCATTTGAGTATGGCAATACTGGCAACATTTTTATCTAGCTAATCATTTTCCTTTGTTTTGATTGTCATTCGTAAATAAATTCTTTGCGCTCAAATAATGTATTTATGTAATTAAAAAATTCAACATTTTTCGTCTCGGGAAATCGAATGTCGTCTTGCACTTTTGAAAAAAAATATACAAGTGTTCGAGTGCAAGAAGGACCGCGTGAGTACCGAGGAAAAACAAACCAAATAGAAAGAAATTGAGGACGATTTCGATTCAAAATTTGTTGATAAGTTCCGGTGCGCGAAAACGTTGCGCACAAAGTATAAGAATCTAAAATAGTGCAAAAAAGAATTTCGCTCACGACAGGCAAGAGCTGACCAAAACCAAAAATAAATGAACTGTCAGAAGCTGTTGACAGTTTAAACTTATTTTAACCGTGCAAGGTTGGGCGTTTAAACTGAGTTTAAACTTCAGTCAAGTTTGACTGAAAAATTCGATTTTGCGTAAGTTTAAACTAGAAACTGAGTTAAACTCGCACTGAAAAATTGGCCCTAAGTCAATTCACAATTCACAATGCTTGACATAAGTCTTCATCGATAACAATGCTGAATCGCTATCCAACAATTAAAAAAGCGCATTTAAAATATAACACACCGTTACCTTCTTCAGCTGCCGTGAAACGGTTATTTTCGTTTGCAACACTATTAAATACGCCTCGTCGAGGTTTCCTTTCGGGCAAAAATTTCAAAAAATTATTATTGTTGAAAGTAAATCATGTCATCATGTTTTGTTAGAATGAATTATTTTAATTTTAATTTTGTTAATATATTAAATGTTTTTCAAAAAGCGCTGATCTTAATTTAGTGACTTCACTGAAAAATGAAGTCATTAAGTGACTTCACCAAATGACTAATTAGTCAGAATAACAGAAATGACTTCAGACTTCAAATTTTTAGTCTTTAGTCAAAATGTTAGTCAAAGACTGCAATCAAAAATTGAAGTCATTGACTGTGACTTCAACTGATTTAATTCGCATTTGATTGCATTCTTTAACAGCTCTGCTGTGGGCTTATACATTTCCATCCCTAAGAAAGAGCAACGTCGTATAGCAGCGGCGGTGGTGTTGGAAAATAGTTGCCCAGCTAATTTTACTTTCTGCCGACCTGGAAATGTGGAAGAATTTCGTGATTTACATTGACTCCATTATTATAGTTATCACAACATACCGATCCCTTTGACTGACAAATGCTCCTCAGTCAGTTTGAACGTAATAGACGCGTCTGATTTACTTGTGTGCTTCATCAAGTCAGCTATGGTGCGCGGTGTAAGCAAGTCGCCCCTCCAGATAAGGCCAGTGTCCAAGAAATGATTACGCAGTAGCTTCAGAAGATGAGGCGCATCGGCGAATGTGAAAATTTTGTCGCCCTCACGCGACGGGTGTGGAAACCATGGCTTGTCTAAATTATTTGAATCATAATTGAAATCAAACAGAAATTGTCAATATCAGCTACTTACCCGTTGTTACGTTCAGGCTTTTTAACAATTTGCGGTTAGTGGGGCCCATGTCGCAGACCACTGCTACGACTGGGAAACCAGCTTGGTCTAGTGCCACAACTATTGACTCCATTGCCTGTTTCGTCATTGGAAAGTCGAAGTCAAAGAAGACCGGCTGTTTCCATGACTTCCGCAAGCCCCGCGCCATCACCACCTGCACGTATTTCGCTGGTTTCGGCACACAGTCTGACCTCTGATCGCACTCATATGCTTCTGTCACCTTCATCTCGTCGAAGGACAGTACACATATTTTGTCATTGTCCGTCAAATCAGTCAGTTCCCGCATAAAATCGATGGATGTCGTCAGAATGCCCTCATCCACCGCGACTTTACGGTACCATCTTTGCAGCGTCATTATATGTGCAAGTGGGAAACCTTTGGCATATAAATGATTATAGGCCCGAGGCCCGGACGCGTGCAGACATATGGCATTCGATATGTCAGCCCAGCTCCAATTAAGTTTTAAATCTGCGAAATCAATTACAATGTTTCTTACTTTGGTACCTTTCTGGTAAACGAAAACAACTATACCTGGACACATCATTTTCCGAACTTGGCCATCGGTGAAAATGGAACGCACAGTTTGCATAACCGCATTCTGTTGCAGCCGACTGTTTTCGTCCCTCAACTTTTTGACTTCCGCTTTTAGGGACTCAACTTCGATGGGCATGGAAAAGTGCTCCATTGAAGGGCTAAAAATAAAAAAAAATTCATAAATACACTTTATTTGGTACCCTTGAAGATGTCTATCATGGCACATTAACCACGCTACTCACTGTGCGTTTCATGATACTAAATCTTGTAAAGAACTTACTCTGTCTGGGTTTCGCATTCCTTGCATTCCACTACTAAGTCGTCCGGATAGGGTTCAATACTAGAAAAAATTATCAAGTTGTAACTGAAAGTAATATCTATTTGAATTTTGTAAGCATGAACATACTACATAGATATTGATGTTGACTCCTTGTTTTTTTGTCGGTCATCAGATGCAGCCATACTCGTGCTGAAATCATAACATTGCATCTTCTATATATTGTTATTGCCTAACGTATGTACTTACTCCAAATCCGAATGGAATGCAGAGTCATTGCCGCAGTCAACCCCTGACGCGGCGTCCAAATTTGTAGGTTCAGTTTCTCGACTGGGACTGAAATATTTTCAATCAAATTCAAACTGAATGCAAAATTACAATGATAAACTCACAGCATGGCAAAGTTCACCATTGGCACAGCGTTGGGCATCAATTGGGTCACTCTTGCGCATCTGATCATATCAGTGGGCAAGAAGTGATCAGCGCAAATGAATGCGTTTGCCGGGAACACTTTATTGCACAACGCACTCCACTTCGACCTTCTCCGCTCATCTTGAGGAACTTTAAAAAAGGTTCCACTGCCCTTTGTCCTTTTTTTAAAACACACTTGGCACTTCCGCATTTTGTTAATTTACCAACAAGAATGAAAAATGTTCAAAGCGAACTTATTTGAAATTCGCGAGCACGACAGGGCCGTTAGAAATTGACAGCGACCTCTCGGCGAAATCGATGCCATTTTTTCTCATTGATCTACTTACCTTTGCTAACCTATCAAACAATAACAAGTGTCCAAATTAACTGATTTGCAAGTTTTTATTATATAAAAAACATTACATCCGTGTAAAAAATTCTGGCTCAAAATTTATTTCTTTTCGTACAATGTTCCAAGTAATATTTCCATAGCCCTTAATCGTCTTACATACTAAATATAAATTACAATGCTAAGCCTTTCACAAATTAAATAACTCATATAAGGGTTAAAAACAATGCGAATCATTATTTCTGTTCCAATTTGGAATTTGTTCAGGTGCCTTCATTCCAACCTATACGGCAACACCGCACGACTGCTGATACCGACGATTTTGACAGAAGCGATACACGATCAGCCGGTGGCTTGCTATAACCTTGTTAGTTGAACCATGGTAGCACCATTTCAGCGCGTTAGAACACTAAAAAAAACTTATCGACTTTTTGTGTTTCTTTCTTGTGTTTGGTGTAATTGAAAGCGTGCGAATGTCGCGTCCGTGCCACTGGGAGATGCCCATATGTATGCTTTGCTTTTAAATGTCCTTGCATATTCGTTGTGTTTCCACTCGTTTTGAGGATTTTGCCGCAAATTTTACATTTCACTGAACCCGCGCTCAATTTATCAAAATGCCTCCAGCACAAGCTTCCTTTACATATTGCTCTAAACAAATTAACATGAATAATAGCCTAGACAGGCGGCAGCGATAATGTGCATTAAAAACTCACAAATGCAAATTAGAAATTCACCCAGACAGACGACAAACTGACATCTGAGTTTTATTTTGTTGAAATGGAAAGGCTAGAAAAATTACTACTCGCGGCAGCGGTCTTGATTCAAAAGCAAAATGCAATTCAAAGAAAGCTGCAATTACTTTTGCTGAAACTACTTTACAATGCCAGAACCATCAATGCAATAGCTCACACAAATCTCAATGTGATGGTACAAGCTGGGATCCTAGTTTCACCCTCTGAGATAAGAGCAAGACGGTTGTGGAAATTTGTAATTTTCGTTTTTGTTTTATTTTGACTTGTCACTTTCAGAAAATTATCGATTTATTTCGACGGCATTGCCATATTGAAATTCCTAAATGCAGTACAAATGCACATTAATTTCGTGCATTTGCGCCAGCGCTAATGTGCATTTGAGTGAGCTAATGCACGAAATAATTTGCATTAAGGCTAGGGATGGCAGAAAAAAAAATTTAATCGATTAATTAATCATATGATTAATCATAAGACAAAAAAAATAATTGCAATTAATTGCAATTAATGTAAAATAATCGATTAATAATGCTTATTTTTGAAAAATGTGGAATTGAGCTTTAATAAAATAAAACAAGTGTTGTTGGAGTAAATAAAAATTATTTATTGTTCAACCAAGTTTGCAGCGACAATAATTTTGATAATCGTTTTGCTGTTAACCCATTGCTGCTTAATGGGTAAAATATTACCCATGAAAATCGACTTTTAAAAATAATCACAGAAAAGTTCTTGGTAGAGATATCTCAAATCATTGATAGGGATGGCTGGGGTAAAGATGGAACTACCTTAGTCTAGTGGAGGTCACCCTAAAATTCCGCCACCTAGCAAGAGTTACCAGACTCCAAAAATTGTGAATTTTCCGGAGGTGGAAAATGTGGTGAAACGTAGTGGCCCTACAACCTCACAAACACCTGCCTCCTAACTCACCTGTAAACAATACTTCTTTTGTTCACTTGTTTAGCTGATCACTTTAAAAAGTATGAAAAATAGCTACCATTGTTGCCTTATTGGTACAAAATACCCCATGAATATTTCAGCAACGTGCAGAGATAGAAAGCTGAACTTGTTTCTAATCATTTTGGGTCAATTCCAGGTCGTATATGAAATTTTATCAAAATCGTATGAGCAGAACTGGTACCCGGCAGCAATGGGTTAAACGGTTGCGTTTTTCGGTAGCGGTTGTACCAGCTTTTGAAAAGAGGTGCTCTGCTGGAACTGAAGTACCAACTAAATGGTAATATTTCTTTGAAAGCGCGTAAAGTTTTGGGTATACTGTTTTAATTTCGTCCCAAGCATCAATAATGTTTCGGTTTAATTCTAAGACTTGACAATTTAAATAAAAACTGATCTCATCTTGTGGTTGAGCACAATCGTCATTCTTCCTTCTTCTTTTGTGCACTAGAGTTTTATGAGGAGCCCAAAGATCAAACTCATTCTCTAACGATTCCACTAACGATTCGCTACCCGTTTCTATGGCATCATCTGCAACTGTTATTTCAGTACGTAAAAACTTGATAACTGAGGCCAGTGCTAATGGATCTTTAAAATTAAAGTTTTTGAATCTGGGGTCGAGTAATGTTGAAGCTAGCAAAAAGGAATATTCGATGGAGCAATATTAATTGCGAATTATATTCAAAAATGTAGTTTGCGATTATTTTGCTATTAATCGATTAATACTCGATTAATCAAATGGAGTGTTACGATAATATTAAATCGAAAATTGTACAAAAATAATCGATTATTTTAATCAAATGATTAATCGCTGCCATCCCTCATTAAGGCTCTTAATGCGCATTAACGCTGCCTTCTGTCTAGGCTATTAGAATCTCTGGAATAATGCATGTACATAAATACACATACACAATGTACATGCAAACAAGCCGGCGAAATGACGCTACGCAATTCTACAATTACACTACTTTTAAACCAATTAAACAATTTCTTACATATTGTTACGAATACTAGTTCTAGTGGGCTGTTACGTATCTCTGTATTGTGTAATTTGAAAATGAAACAACTTTGTTTATTCGAACGCAGCCAATTAAAAACCAACAGTCACTTTATTATTCACAGTTTACACCTTACTGTTCGTACACTTAAGTATTTGCTTTATTACTCCGTGTGGCAACTTCACTTGTCAAAACCAGACTGACTGACTGCGCCGCATCCGGCTGCCTTTTATACCTGCCAGGCCATCGCGCAGATCGTTCCCGCACATTCCGGAGTGGACTAAAAGTTTCCATCATTGCCAGGTTGGACTAAAAGTTATTATCGCGGCCGTCGCTGCCAGATTGGACTAAAAGTTACTATCGCGGCCGTCGTGGCCAGATTGGGTTATAGCACGGCACGTAGCGGCAGGGTTGCTTTGCACAGCGACAGACTGTCTCATCGTTACACTGCCCACCACTTAGACTTGTTCGTCCCGAACAAGTGCCGAGGCTCCGACTACCTTCAGCTTAGCGCCTCTATTGCTGCAACGTTGAATCCTGTATACCACGTCGTTAATCCTAGTCACGACTTCGTACGGTCCTTCCCATGACGCTTGAAGTTTCGGAGACAAACCTTTCCTCCGCTGCGGGTTGTAGAGCATTACCAGATCGCCTTCTTGGAACCCTGCCGAGTTGGCCCGTAGATCATATCTGGCTTTCGCCTTATCGCTGACCAGTTTGGTGCGGCCCCTTATAAACTGGTGAATTTCCTCCAGTTCCGCCCGCTTATTGACCACGTAGTCCATCTTAGCGCCTCCCGTCGTGCTGACTACCCCGAACTTCAAGTCAGCGGGTAACCGCAACTCTGTGCCGAACACTGCTCGGGCTGGAGTGAGTGATGTCGTGTCGTGCGGGGCTGACCTATACGCCATCAGGAACAGGGGGATATGCGTGTCCCAATCCTTTTGATTCCTGCCTACCACTTTCCGCAGGTATTCCTCCAGTGTCCGGTTAAAGCGTTCCACCATGCCGTCGGACTGTGGGTGCAAAGGAGTGGTACGCGTTTTCTTTATCCCCAGCAGCTCACACACTTCCTTGAATACCGCAGATTCGAAATTCCGGCCTTGATCTGAGTGCAACTCCAACGGAACTCCGAACCGGGCTACCCAGTTGTTTACCAGCTTTTCCGAGATCGTAGTAGCCTCCTGGTTAGGAATAGGGTACACTTCGGGCCATTTGCTGAAGTAATCCATTACAACCAGCACATATTTGTTGCCTTGAGTGCTAGTTGGGAATGGGCCGGCGACGTCCATAGCAATCCGCTCGAAGGGCGCTCCCACGTTGTACTGCTGCATGCGGCCTCGAGATTTTCTTGTCGGCCCTTTTGCGGCTGAACATCGGTCGCAGCTCTTAATCCACTCGGCTACAGACTCCTGACATCCTACCCAGTAGAATCGTCTTTTTATTTTGGCGACGGTTTTGGTGATGCCTAGGTGCCCTCCGCTGGAATCGTTATGGTATGCCTCGATGACCTCGTTGATTGTGCATTTCGGCACTACCATTAGGGGGTTGCTAGTCCGACCATCCGCGCTCTTCCATTCGCGGTACAGGCATCCTTCCTTCAGCCGCAGACTTTTCCACTGTGCCCAGTAAGCCTTCGCGTTTGGGCTTTCACCGGCCATCTCCTGCCAGTGTGGACGTGCGCCTTGCTCCTTGCCTTCGACGATTTTTGCAAGATCCGCATCCTCACGCTGGTCTTTCCTTAGCCTCTCCGCAGACCACTCTTCCTCTGGAATAACGCTTATCGACCGAACATCCACAATTTGTTTCTCGCTTTCGGCTCGCGAGTTATGCCTGCACTCGGTTTTGCACGAATGGTGTGGCAGAGCGGCAGCCCTTCTTGGCGACGTCTGTTATCCGGAACACTTTTCTCGCAGATGGCAGTCTCGTGATATGTGGCCTTGCTTGCCACATCGCCAGCAACTGACTCCAGATGACACTGCCCGCAGCCCCACTGGTGCTTCCGAGCTCATTGTCTGGCTCTGGGTGACACGTCCAGATTGGGCTCGACGCTTTTCTGCAGATGAATGTCGAAAACTTCCCCTCCAGGCCGCCTCATACGTCATCGCGCTGGTCACCGTCTCCTTAAATGTCGGCTTGTCGTTGGCCCTTTGTCTACGGTTCTTCAGCTCGCAATAATACAGCATTTTGTTGTGCTCGTCACTGTATCTGGCTGCCAGCGCCCTTATGACGGTGTCGTAATTACCTCTCAAACCTTCCGGAACTGTTTTTATTACCTCAGCCGCAGGACCTCTTAGAGCCAGTATCAGTCTCCGACCTTTCCTAACATCGGTCCACGGACTCTCCAAAGCAGCCATCTCGAATTGTAATTTGAATGTGTCAAACGACGTAGTACCATCATAGGTAGGCGCTTCTATGGCAAAACTTTCCTCAACTGACCGCACCCTTGCTCGCAGCTGTACCTCTCGAAGTCGTTCGTCTATCTTACTGTGCATCGAGTCTTCCAGACTATCAACTCGTTTGTTCAGGGAATCATCTAGATCGTCGACTCGTTTATCCAAGTGCTCTACCCGCGTCTCCAGGTGCTCGACTTTCCCATTAATCCTGTCTGAGATTTCCTCCACTTTCTGCTCCAAGCGCGCAGAATTTTCCTGAAGCCTGCTGGACAACTCCCGATTTGCATTTTCAAGTTTTGCAGACATTTCCCGATTTGCAGTCTCGACTTTTGCCGAAATTTCGAGATTCGTAGTTTCCAGCTTCGCCTCCATTTGCGCCGCTATCTGCGCCGACATTTCGCGATTTGAAGTCTCGAACATGCCTCTCATTGCAACCATAAGCTGGCTCATGTCCATTGCTTGTGGTGGCGAAGCCGCTGCAGCCGTACTTTGCATCGCCGCAGCACCCGCAGGCGATTCCTCCACTTTGGCCGACGCCTCTTGTTCTTGCGCTCCGAACTCGTGCACAGTCCAATCGACGCCTCGTGCCTCACATGCTTCTCGCAAGCGCAACTGCAACTCCACCTTTCCGCCAGCAGTCGGCAAATTCCAGGCAGCCAGCTCCTTCTTCAGCTGGTCTACCTTCAGCAGCTCGAGTTTAACCATGTCCGTGCTTTTATAATTTTATTTATTTGTTTACTTTCAATTTTCCACAATCCCACTTCTGACACCAAATGTTACGAATACTATTTCTAGTGGGCTGTTACGTATCTCTGGATTGTGTAATTTGAAAATGAAACAACTTTGTTTATTCGAACGCAGCCAATTAAAAACCAACAGTCACTTTATTATTCACAGTTTACACCTTACTGTTCGTACACTTAAGTATTTGCTTTATTACTCCGTGTGGCAACTTCACTTGTCAAAACCAGACTGACTGACTGCGCCGCATCCGGCTGCCTTTTATACCTGCCAGGCCATCGCGCAGATCGTTCCCGCACATTCCGGAGTGGACTAAAAGTTTCCATCATTGCCAGGTTGGACTAAAAGTTATTATCGCGGCCGTCGCTGCCAGATTGGACTAAAAGTTACTATCGCGGCCGTCATTGCCAGATTGGGTTATAGCACGGCACGTAGCGGCAGGGTTGCTTTGCACAGCGACAGACTGTCTCATCGTTACAATATATATGCACATTTATTATTTTGGCCGGACTCTAGTGGCATTGTTGGCGAAAAATAAGTGAAAAAACATCTTTGTAATGATGGGAAAAAAATTCATTAATCGATTAATGAATCATATGATTAATTGAAACAGAGCGGTTACTAATTGCAATTAATCGAAAGAAATGGATATTAATCGAATAATCGAATGTTTTCTTATTATTTTAACTTAACCGTCTAATTTTAAGTATGTTAAAATGTAAATTTTTACCAATTGCCTTATAAAAACAATAACAATGAATTAATTAATGAAAGTAAGTAGGGTAAAAGGTTCGGTTGTGGGCATAGTTCGGTTGTGGGCACCCCTTCGTATCTTTTGATAGAAAGCAGGCTGGGTTTTTTTGACTAAGGCCGGTTGTTCATTATGGAACCACGATCTTTTTGTGCCAAATACTGAGTCGAACAGACATGCCTGCTTTGTGCTGGGACCATATATATCTTTCTGTGCTTAAAAAAGAAGACACAAATTTTTTTAAACATTTTAAATGGTGTCATAAATCTAAGTGAATCCATCGAGAAGGCGAGTAAAATGCATTTTTATTTAGTAAATTTATTATACTTTGTGATCCAATATTGATTACAACCAATATGTTTACCCCGAACAAATTTTTCACTACTTCTCAAAATGGCTGCCAAATTCGGTTGTGGGCACCGCAATTAGTTCGGTTCTGGGCACCCGTCTTTTAGTGATTTGGTAAGTTTTTTTAAGTTATATTATCGAAAATGGTCTTTTAACGCATTTTTTGGTTGTTTTAGCTATATCATCCGTGGATAAATAAAAAAAACGTCCGATATCTTTTTTAATGTGCTGGATGTAATTAAACATTGTTCTGCAGATAAGCTAACCACAAAATCGACTGCTGCAGCGTATGCGATTTCCCGAACCACTCTTCAACGCTACATGAAGAAGGTGGTATTTTGTTAGATCTTGTTCGTGGATTTTATCGAATCAGGTTAACTGGTGTTTTCCACCTTCTTCACGTCACAGTACGTGAAGAGTGTTGATTAATTAGGTTGAATTTCATTTTACTTCAGGTCTTCTTGACAGCCTAGGAGAATGACTTGGTAACTTACATTTTGAAATGCCCGTCCATCTAAAGTGTGCCGACATGCGTACCAGCTACTTCACATGCGTGCATTGTGCTTCAAATAAATAAAACTTAATATTTTTCTATATTTGTGTTGGTTTTTCTTCATATTTCCCCGTTTCCAGCAGATTTTCCAAGGGTGCCCACAACCGAACCAAAAACAAATTTTCGTTAAAAATTACTACTTTACAAAATTAAAAAAAAAACTTTTCTATTTGACGGAATCGATTTACTTTTGTCATTACTTGTTAGCTAAGGTCTCTAGCTTTCCATAGATGTCCATATGTCTGATTAAGAAGAACTTGGTAAAAAGTTATGAGCCAAAAACAAAAAGGTGCCCACAACCGAACCCATTCCCCTACATATTAAATTATTCGTTGCAGAGTTTAGAAAAAAAATGTTTGGCAGGCGGGAGATCGTGAACCTGTGCCTCTTTTCAGTGGCAGTTGCACCTGCTTTTGAAAAGAGGGGCTCTGCTGCTGGCTCTTCCTAAAAGATAACAGTACCGACGAGTTATTTGTTAACTATATAAAGCTTAGGGTACACCCTAGATGGCGTTGCGCTTTAGTTTTAAAACGGGAGCATTCAAAAAAAGCTAAGCTCATCCTGAATTTGGGTTAGGTCGTTGTCTTTTTTTTTGACGTTTGTGAGCCAGCAACTTGTGGTGGGCCCATAAATCAAATTCAATATCGCATCAAAGTGTCCGTCTCAAGTTTTTATTTTGCGCGAAGAAAAACGGTAGTGATACGTTTTCTTTCGATTATTTTAGCATCTAATCGATTAACGTTTCGATTAATCGAAACCCATTTTTCGATACAATTAAATCGTGAATTGAAAGAAAAAATCGATTATTATGTATCAAATTATTAATCGTCCCATCACTACATCTTTGATGTTTTTCAAAACATCGATCTTTTGATTTAACATCGGATTCATAAAAACATCGACAAACATCGATGTTTGTAGCCACGACCATCAATGTTGCTCGATATATCGATGTTTTTTTACATCCCTACTTTGGATGTGGTCAGTCGCACATCAAGGCTGTCTTCTTAAACATCCCTATACAAAGCAGTGATGCTCTATCACTATTGTCGTGATGCCAGTTGGGTATGCAGTCGTGATATATTGCATAAATTTATGTGTTAGCACTGCTTTGTTTACGAATGGTTCTGATGCAAGCAAATACTACAAAATGGACGCACAGCAAAAGCGAAAAGGGACTGCGAAACAATATTAGTATTGCAAACTTTCAATACTATTTTGAGTAATACATGAGTATGCGTCGAGCAGGTCTTTGGCATTTAAAAAAATAAATTTCGAATCTTAAGTTACATTGTTGTAAAAAACAGGAAACTAGTTAAGCATATAATAATTTCTTGTGTGAATCTTGATAATATAATAACAAGTTCCGAAGGTCCTGGAGAACTGAATTATGAGTATACTGAAAGTCAAACCAAGGCTAGTCTCTTATATATGGGCGGTGAGCTAGCGCACTGAAATTTTTATGGTAGGTAGTATTAACTAATAAACGAGTAATTTTAAATTTTTAGTCGTCGGAGTTCTCTAGTTTTTAAGTTATTAATTTTTTAAAATCACAAAAATCGTCTTGCAATTTTACACTTCTTCTTCCACTCAATACAACTGCCATTCACAATAGGATAAAAGCTCAAGAAATATCGACAGCATTGCCATTTTGAAATGTTAAAATTCAGTATAAATGTAAATTTTATTCATGAATTTATGCAGAAATACTGTTAGTAAACAGAGTAAATTCATGAATAAAATTTACATTTATACTGAATTTTAACATTTCAAAATGGCAATGCTGTCGATATTTCTTGAGCTTTTATCCTATTGTGAATGCCAGTTGTATTGAGTGGAAGAAGAAGTGTAAAATTGCAAGACGATTTTTGTGATTTTAAAAAATTAATCACTATTGTCGTGATGCCAGTTGGGTATGCAGTCGTGATATATTGCATAAATTTATGTGTTAGCACTGCTTTGTTTACGAATGGTTCTGATGCAAGCAAATACTACAAAATGGACGCACAGCAAAAGCGAAAAGGGACTGCGAAACAATATTAGTATTGCAAACTTTCAATACTATTTTGAGTAATACATGAGTATGCGTCGAGCAGGTCTTTGGCATTTAAAAAAATAAATTTCGAATCTTAAGTTACATTGTTGTAAAAAACAGGAAACTAGTTAAGCATATAATAATTTCTTGTGTGAATCTTGATAATATAATAACAAGTTCCGAAGGTCCTGGAGAACTGAATTATGAGTATACTGAAAGTCAAACCAAGGCTTGTCTCTTATATATGGGCGGTGAGCTAGCGCACTGAAATTTTTATGGTAGGTAGTATTCACTAATAAACGAGTAATTTTAAATTTTTAGTCGTCGGAGTTCTCTAGTTTTTAAGTTATTAATTTTTTAAAATCACAAAAATCGTCTTGCAATTTTACACTTCTTCTTCCACTCAATACAACTGGCATTCACAATAGGATAAAAGCTCAAGAAATATCGACAGCATTGCCATTTTGAAATGTTAAAATTCAGTATAAATGTAAATTTTATTCATGAATTTATGCAGAAATACTGTTAGTAAACAGAGTAAATTCATGAATAAAATTTACATTTATACTGAATTTTAACATTTCAAAATGGCAATGCTGTCGATATTTCTTGAGCTTTTATCCTATTGTGAATGGCAGTTGTATTGAGTGGAAGAAGAAGTGTAAAATTGCAAGACGATTTTTGTGATTTTAAAAAATTAATAACTTAAAAACTAGAGAACTTGTCAAAACCAGACTGACTGACTGCGCCGCATCCGGCTGCCTTTTATACCTGCCAGGCCTTCGCGCAGATCGTTCCCGCACATTCCGGAGTGGACTAAAAGTTTCCATCATTGCCAGGTTGGACTAAAAGTTATTATCGCGGCCGTCGCTGCCAGATTGGACTAAAAGTTACTATCGCGGCCGTCGTTGCCAGATTGGGTTATAGCACGGCACGTAGCGGCAGGGTTGCTTTGCACAGCGACAGACTGTCTCATCGTTACAATATATATGCACATTTATTATTTTGGCCGGACTCTAGTGGCATTGTTGGCGAAAAATAAGTAAAGAAACATCTTTGTAATGATGGGAAAAAAATTCATTAATCGATTAATGAATCATATGATTACTTGAAACAGAGCGATTACTAATTGCAATTAATCGAAAGAAATGGATATTTATCGAATAATCGAATGTTTTCTTATTATTTTAACTTAACCGTCTAATTTTAAGTATGTTAAAATGTAAATTTTTACCAATTGCCTTATAAAAACAATAACAATGAATTAATTAATGAAAGTAAGTACATATTAAATTATTCGTTGCAGAGTTTAGAAATAAAAGTTTTGGCAGGCGGGAGATCGTGAACCTGTGCCTCTTTTCAGTGGCAGTTGCACCTGCTTTTGAAAAGAGGGGCTCTGCTGCTGGCTCTTCCTAAAAGATAACAGTACCGACGAGTTATTTGTTAACTATATAAAGCTTAGGGTACACCCTAGATGGCGTTGCGCTTTAGTTTTAAAACGGGAGCATTCAAAAAAAGCTAAGCTCATCCTGAATTTGGGTTAGGTCGTTGTCTTTTTTGTGACGTTTGTGAGCCAGCAACTTGTGGTGGGCCCATAAATCAAATTCAATATCGCATCAAAGTGTCCGTCTCAAGTTTTTATTTTGCGCGAAGAAAAACGGTAGTGATACGTTTTCTTTCGATTATTTTAGCATCTAATCGATTAACGTTTCGATTAATCGAAACCCATTTTTCGATACAATTAAATCGTGAATTGAAAGAAAAAATCGATTATTATGTATCAAATTATTAATCGTCCCATCACTACATCTTTGATGTTTTTCAAAACATCGATCTTTTGATTTAACATCGGATTCATAAAAACATCGACAAACATCGATGTTTGTAGCCACGACCATCAATGTTGCTCGATATATCGATGTTTTTTTACATCCCTACTTTGGATGTGGTCAGTCGCACATCAAGGCCAACGATTAAGCGATGTGAAACTGGGAGAGCCGGTAGAAATACATGCACAGAATTACACTAATATTATTGCAAAATTGCAACCTTGGGGCCTACTAGTAGGGCCCAAGCTTGATCAGGAAGGTACTTTTTCCTCCATATAAATTTCTAAAACGGGGTTGTTGTTCTAGTTGATTTCAAATTGCCAGTGTAGCTGGTGTGAGTCATTTTTTGTGACCAAAGAAATTTGTCTTTTTATTTGTATATATTTGGTGCCATTTTGTAATACGTTTGTATAAAATTGACTAGAAAAATATATTATTGCCCAAAAGCGTCAAAATAATCTTTGGGTATGACTTTAATTCAATTAAATTAAGATTTTATAAGCTGCATTCAAAAACACAACCCTGCGGTCAAACTACAGCATTTAGGAAAAAAAGCATACCTGATCGTTAGAGATTCGCTAAATGAAGAAATGCGAAATACAAAGGACGACAATTGACCCCGTCATATTCAATGCATTTAGCTTTGTTTTCTTTGGTATATTTTTCATTAATATTTACATAATTAAACCAAAAAAGTTCATGTGTTGGCATTTAATTCAGAAAATTAATGAGAACATAATTTAAAAAGCAAATAATTGTAAGGAATCCCTAATCCCTAATATCGGGAAAAGAGCAGACACAGTGAAGAGCTGATCACTGCCAACACACACGGACTGTGTACGTGAATTGCAAAAAACGCACAAAAATCGGCTTACTCTCCCAGTTTCACATCGCTTAATCGTTGTCAAGGCTGTCTTCTTAAACATCCCTATACAAAGCAGTGATGCTCTATCACTATTGTCGTGATGCCAGTTGGGTATGCAGTCGTGATATATTGCATAAATTTATGTGTTAGCACTGCTTTGTTTACGAATGGTTCTGATGCAAGCAAATACTACAAAATGGACGCACAGCAAAAGCGAAAAGGGACTGCGAAACAATATTAGTATTGCAAACTTTCAATACTATTTTGAGTAATACATGAGTATGCGTCGAGCAGGTCTTTGGCATTTAAAAAAATAAATTTCGAATCTTAAGTTACATTGTTGTAAAAAACAGGAAACTAGTTAAGCATATAATAATTTCTTGTGTGAATCTTGATAATATAATAACAAGTTCCGAAGGTCCTGGAGAACTGAATTATGAGTATACTGAAAGTCAAACCAAGGCTAGTCTCTTATATATGGGCGGTGAGCTAGCGCACTGAAATTTTTATGGTAGGTAGTATTAACTAATAAACGAGTAATTTTAAATTTTTAGTCGTCGGAGTTCTCTAGTTTTTAAGTTATTAATTTTTTAAAATCACAAAAATCGTCTTGCAGTTTTTATTTATTTATTTATTTATTTAAGTCTACGGAAAAAACCTTACAGACCATAGGAGTGACATGTAATGTACATTAAAGACTTAACACTACGGATTAAGAGCTAAGTAGCCTTTCAAGGCATTGCGAAAAATATTCCTGGTAGACGAGATATCTAAGTCTAAAGAATTAAGAATGAGGTTAAACTCAGCCAACACTCTATTAATAGGAGCATTCGAGCCAAACAGAGTTTTGCTGAAACCCACATTAAACAAAACGGAGCGGCGAAGAATTCTGCCCGGAACGTAGAAGTTAACTTTACTAAGAAGGGCGGGGCAATCCACCCTCCCATTAATAACATCAAAAATAAAAGAAATGGACAAGAAAGTCCTTCTACACTTCTTCTTCTTCTTCAATTTTACACTTCTTCTTCCACTCAATACAACTGGCATTCACAATAGGATAAAAGCTCAAGAAATATCGACAGCATTGCCATTTTGAAATGATAAAATTCAGTATAAATGTAAATTTTATTCATGAATTTATGCAGAAATACTGTTAGCACCTTACTGATGCTCCGGCACAATGGTTGCTCCTATGAGGGTTATTTTTCAAGCGCCCGGCCGAAGGCCGGCTACACAAAAGGAGTTTGAATGCAGAAATACTGTTAGCACATTACTGATGCTCCGGCACACTAGTTGCTCCTATGAGGGTTATTTTTCAAGCGCCCGGCCGAAGGCCGGCCACACAAAAGGAGTTTGAATACAGAAATACTGTTAGCACATTACTGATGCTCCGGAACACTAGTTGCTCCTATGAGGGTTATTTTTCAAGCGCCCGGCCGAAGGCCGGCTACACAAAAGGAGTTTGAATACAGAAATACTGTTAGCACATTACTGATGCTCCGGCACACTAGTTGCTCCTATGAGGGTTATTTTTCAAGCGCTCGGCCGAAGGCCGGCCACACAAAAGGAGTTTGAATACAGAAATACTGTTAGCACATTACTGATGCTCCGGAACACTAGTTGCTCCTATGAGGGTTATTTTTCAAGCGCCCGGCCGAAGGCCGGCCACACAAAAGGAGTTTGAATACCGAAATACTGTTAGCACATTACTGATGCTCCGGCACACTAGTTGCTCCTATGAGGGTTATTTTTCAAGCGCCCGGCCGAAGGCCGGCTACACAAAAGGAGTTTGAATACAGAAATACTGTTAGCACATTACTGATGCTCCGGCACACTAGTTGCTCCTATGAGGGTTATTTTTCAAGCGCCCGGCCGAAGGCCGGCCACACAAAAGGAGTTTGAATACAGAAATACTGTTAGCACATTACTGATGCTCCGGCACACTAGTTGCTCCTATGAGGGTTATTTTTCAAGCGCTCGGCCGAAGGCCGGCCACACAAAAGGAGTTTGAATACAGAAATACTTTTAGCACATTACTGATGCTCCGGCACACTAGTTGCTCCTATGAGGGTTATTTTTCAAGCGCCCGGCCGAAGGCCGGCCACACAAAAGGAGATTGAATACAGAAATACTGTAAATATTTGACTGAATCTGAAGCCCTACTTGCACTTAAGAGGGTTATTACCCCTCTCCCCTCTTTTTCCACCTAACGACTCCACCTTATTGGCAAGTAATTACGAGTTTTCTCGATTCGAAGGTAAAATTTAAAAAATTAATTTAAAAAAAACTATACATTTCCGACGGTTTTCCTTTCAAGGGGGATATATGGGGACCGCCCCCTACCCCCCACAAAATTTTATCCCCCTCCTCAACCGCCCATATATAAGAGTCCTTCCCAAACCAATTCCAGAAATGAAACTATTAACAGCGAAATTCATGTCAATGCATCGTCGATAATAATGATGCGCAGTTTGCGATGCCGATGCGATCGATTGCTCATTGGATGCGTTCACGAACACGATGCATTGTAACACTGTTGCATTTTTTGTTTACGAACATGATGCTTTGTACTGTTGCAAAGCAACTGACGTTTAAGAAGACAGTCCAACTGTGCGCTGTGATGATGCTACTGCTGCTGTTACGCACCTTCCTATCAGCGCAGCAGGTCCCATACGCACTTCGGCTATGAAATAATCAACCACCAAAAAAGGCAACAAAAGCAAAACCACAATTGTTCGCGCTCATTTTTTGTGTGTTTTAGAGAGCTGCCAGAATCAGAGGTGCCAGCGAAGAGAAGCAAAACATGTGCGTGCATGACATATGAGAGCTGAGACTTTGTTGCATTATAACATTAGTGTGTGCGAACACACTAACGGTAATGCACAGTAAAGGCAATGAAATTTACTGAAATGACACTGAGTGCAGTAAGTTATATCAAAGAATGTGAAGTGTATAGAAGGCGCATCTGAGATCAAAAATTCAAATTTTTTGTTTGCGAGCTTCATAGAGCGGGGGGAAGCAGTGTTGCCACTTGAAAAAAATCAGACCAAACTTCCGACCTCAACCGACCAATTAAAAATTTGCGTTATCTTTAAAGTCATTTCTAAATAACAATTTTATTTCTTTTAATAAATTTTATGTACTAAGGAAATTCGTTTAAGCAGGCCAGCGGACCACAGTAAAAAAACTCACCAATTTCGGTCCGAAAAAACCTAAAGCGGCAACTCTGGTTGCAAGTAAAAAGTCTTCATGTAAATGTATGAAGATTTACGCAGCAACTTCAAAAGAGCATTAAAAAAAAAATTGGGAAAAAGCCTTCGTGTAAATGGCTCTTTCTGACATTTTTCTTTTTTACATCCTTCCTCAAATACTGGGTTGGCACATAAATGCATATCGAAAGCAGAGATTTTAAAATCATAAAAAAATTAATAGAAAATGTATTGTTACGAATACTAGTTCTAGTGGGCTGTTACGTATCTCTGGATTGAGTAATTTGAAAATAAAACACACTCAGTTTCTCAAACGCAGTCAATAAAATAAACCAACAATCACTTTATTTCACAGATTTACACTTCACTGTCTTTACACTTAAGTATTTGCTTAATTACTCCGTGTGGCACCTTCACTAGTCAAAATCAGACTGACTCGCTGCGCCGCACCCGGCTGCCTTTATACCTGTCCGGCCATCGCACAGATCGTTCTCGCACATTCCAGAGTGGACTACTGGCCAAACTCCATAAAGCGCGTTTCAGGCGTTCGGAGTTTGTCGGGTTATGGCGTTTCTCGCGTTATTCGCGTTGCAAATGGTCAAACTCCATAAAGCGCGTTTCACGCGTCAGCTTGTTCTTCTTACGTCAGTTGATGCTAATTTTTAATTGGCAAACTGCTGATTGATTTCGTTGTGAATTGTGAAAAACAACGAAATGAAATTGCTATACGACGTTATAGACTTTATAGAATTTACTTATTTCATTTTAAACACATTAAATGCATATCGAAGATTGCAAAAAATAAAAAAAAAGATTCAGTTGAATTCAATTTGTAGCAATTTATTTCACAGAGATGAGCAAAATTCGATCGACAACGAATAAGCTATCGAATTTCCAATAGAGCGAAGACTAAGTTTCGTCTGTCAAAGAATTATGCTAATTTTTAGGAATTTCTCCACATTTTATGTTAAAATATTGAATTTCAAATGTTTCGTAAATGTATTTAATAGCTTTTGTGTAAAATAAATGCATCCGACTTTTGCGATAACACAAGTTTGTTATCGGCATTACCATTTAACCACATAATGTATGACATCTTTAGGAGCTCTGTCAGCTGTTTGACGTCGTTTAGCGAGAAACGCGAGAGAAAGTTGAAAATAGTTCAACTTTTGCCGCGTTTCGGGCGTAGTCATGGAGTTTGCTTCATACAAATACACTGATTCAACTTTTTCTCGAAACACGAGAAACGCCAAAAACCACGATACGCCTGCAACGGGCTTTATGGAGTTTGGCCATAAAGGTTTCCATGATGATCGCGACCAACGTTGCCAGGTTGGACTAAAAGGTTCCATTATCGCGGCCATCATTGCCAGGTTGGACTAAAAGTTTCCATTATCGCGGTCATCATTGCCAGATTGAATTATGGCACGGCGCGTAGCGACAGGGTTGCTTTGCACAGCGACAGACTGTCTTATCGTTACAGTATTAATGCAGTGTGTTGCCTACCAAAATTCCTTGAAAATCACAACAAATCAACCAACCTACCAAAGCCTTAATTTAGAAAACGAAGCTACCAATTTTGGTCCAATTGGACCAAAACGACGGGGGGAAGCCACAAAAGGGAAAGAGTGATGCCAGCAGGAGAGCAAGCGCTTCGGTTTACGCTCATTGACTGTGCGAACTGAAGCACGCGCTAAAACAAACACACATGAAGTGAAAGTACCACTTCTCCTGTGTACTTTGAGGCGTTGGTGGTTGTTTTGGTCATTAAATAATTTTTAGTGCAAATTTCTCACAGCAACACCAGCCAGCGCAATGATCGTCGTTTCACCGACGCCATTGCTTTTTGTTGTTGTAGTTTTTGTGTTGACGATTGGTTTTGCTACACAGCTCGAGAGAAATGTAAACAGCTCTTTTGCTGTTTTTTTATTGCTTATGTTTTACATCGTTTGGAACTTCCTTTTTTTAATTTACTGTCACATCAGGAAATCTGAAGGAGCAAATAGGTTGCAAAAGTCTGTAACCGATTGATAATTTGTATGGAAAATGTTTCACTTAGCCCAGTGAAAAGGTCATCATTTCTTAGTTTTTGGAAGCATATGCCACAATTATTATCCATGTTAATTTTTACTCGATTGTCGAAGTTTTTATCTACAAAATAATTTGTTGTAATAATTGTTGTAATTGTTGCGACAGACTGTCTTATCGTTACACTGCCCACCACTTAGACTTGTTCGTCCCGAACAAGTGCCGAGGTTCTGCTGTGATAAGGCGCCAGGCGCTCCAAATGGACTACCTTCAGCTTAGCGCCTCTATTGCTGCAACGTTGAATCCTGTATACCACGTCGTTAATCCTAGTCACGACTTCGTACGGTCCTTCCCATGACGCTTGAAGTTTCGGAGACAAACCTTTCCTCCGCTGCGGGTTGTAGAGCATTACCAAATCGCCTTCCTGGAACCCTGCTGAGTTGGCCCGTAGATCGTATCTGGCTTTCGCCTTATCGCTAACCAGTTTGGTGCGGCTCCTTATAAACTGGTGAATTTCCTCCAGTTCCGCCCGCTTATTGGCCACGTAGTCTGTCTTAACGCCTCCCGTCGTGCTGACTACCCCGAACTTCAAGTCAGCGGGTAACCGCAACTCTGTTCCGAACACTGCTCGGGCTGGAGTGAGTGATGTCGTGTCGTGCGGGGCTGACCTATACGCCATCAGGAACAGGGGGATATGCGTGTCCCAATCCTTTTGATTCCTGCCTACCACTTTCCGCAGGTATTCCTCCAGTGTCCGGTTAAAGCGTTCCACCATGCCGTCGGACTGTGGGTGCAAAGGAGTGGTACGCGTTTTCTTTATCCCCAGCAGCTCACACACTTCCTTGAATACCGCGGACTCGAAATTCCGTCCTTGATCTGAGTGCAACTCCAACGGAACTCCGAACCTGGCTACCCAGTTGTTTACCAGCTTTTCCGAGATAGTAGTGGCCTCCTGGTTGGGAATAGGGTACACTTCGGGCCATTTGCTGAAATAATCCATTACCACCAGCACGTATTTGTTGCCTTGAGTGCTAGTTGGGAATGGTCCGGCGACGTCCATAGCAATCCGCTCGAAGGGCGCTCCCACGTTATACTGCTGCATGCGGCCTCGAGATCTTCTTGTCGGCCCTTTTGCGGCTGAACATCGGTCGCAGCTCTTAATCCACTAGGCTACAGACTCCTGGCATCCTACCCAGTAGAATCGTCTTTTTATTTTGGTGACGGTTTTGGTGATGCCTAGGTGACCTCCACTGGAGTCGTTATGGTATGCCTCGATGACCTCGTTGATTCTGCATTTCGGCACTACCATTAGGGAGTTGCTGGTCCGACCATCCGCGCTCTCCCATTCGCGGTACAGGCCTTCTTTCAGCCGCAGACTTTTCCACTGTGCCCAGTAAGCCTTCGCGATTGGGCTTTCACCGGCCACCTCCTGCCAGTCTGGACGTGCACCTTGCTCCTTGCTTTCAACGATTTTTGCAAGATCCGCATCCTCACGCTGGTCTTTTCGTAGCCTCTCCGCAGACCACTCTTCCTCTGGCATAACGCTTACCAACCGGACGTCCACTATCTGTTATTTGCTCTCGGCTTGCGAGCACTGCCTGCATTCGACTTTGCACGGACGGCGTGACAAGGCATCGGCATTTTCATGGCTACTGCCCTTGCGATGCTCTATCGTGTAGTCGTAGCTCTGCAGTCGCTCGATCCACCGCGCCAATTGCCCTTCAGGATCCTTAAAGTTCAGGAGCCATCTCAATGCCGCATGATCTGTGCGCAGGCGAAACCTTTGTCCATACAGATATTTGTGGAAGTGTTTCACGCAGTCCAATACCGCCAGCAGTTCTCTCCGTCTCACACAGTAATTGCGTTCCGGTTTCGATAAAACCCTACTGTGTACGCTATCACTTGTTCCTGGCCATCTATTATCTGTGATCACACCGCCAATACTATTCCCGCTTGCATCTGTATCCAGCACAAACATCTCCCCAGGCACGGGGAAGGCCAGAATTGGAGCACTGCACAGTTTTTCCTTCAGACGTGCAAAAGCCTGCTCCTGCTCCTCATTCCACTCGAAAGCTTGGCTCTTTTTCATCAGTTTGTGCAAGCTGCTGGCTATGTTCGCGAATCCCGGAACAAATCGGCGGTAGTATGTGCACAGGCCCAGGAAACTGCGGAGTTCGTGTAGATTGCGTGGTCGGGGCCACTCCTTCACCGCCGTGATTTTGCCTTCATCCGTATGTACTCCGCGGGCGGAAACCGTATGACCCAGATACTTGACCTCCTTTTGGAACAGCGAGCACTTCTTTGGGTTGAGTTTAAGCCCAGCTTTTTGTATCCGCTCGAATACCTCCTTTAACTTTCCTAGGTGGTCGTCGAAGTTTTTACCCATCACGATTATGTCGTCGAGGTGCACCAGACACGTCCGCCAATGCAGCCCTTTTAGCACGCGTTCCATTAGCCGCTCGAATGTTGCTGGTGCGTTGCGGAGTCCAAACGGCATGACGGTGAACTGCCACAACCCATCGCCAATACTGAAAGCCTGAAAGTTTTCTCCTTGCCCTTGTCTGCAAGGTCTACCTGCCAGTAGCCGCTGCGTAAGTCGAGCGTGGAGAACCACTGTGTGCCTGACAGCGTGTCCAGGGTGTCATCGATCCGCGGTAGTGGATAACTGTCCTTCTTGGTCACATCATTAAGCTTCCGATAATGCACACAAAATCGGGTACTGCCATCCTCTTCTTGACTAGCACGACCGGCGAGCACCAGGGGCCCGAAGAAGGCTCTATGACCTTTTCTTTCCGCATGTTTTCGATCAAATTTGTGCTTCACTATGGCTGTTCTTCCGCCTGCTTCTGCCGCAAATATTGACATAGTGCTGCAGGAGTGACCTCGCTTGTTTCTGCTTGGCCGTCAACTCGCTGCTCCACTGGTTCTTCTGCGGTATGACGTCCATGTTAAAACCGCTCTTCTTATTACCTCCAGGCGGGCTACTCTCGCAATTGACCACTGCTACAGCTTCCTTACACTCGCCAATTACCTCATCTTTCCCGACATATCTGGGTGCATTCAGGGGGTTCAGTATTCTGCCATTCTTAGGTTCCACTAATGTACGTCCGATGATGATGTTGTCGTGTCCTTGTTTCGGTGCTTCTACAACCCATAGCCGACTCGTCCCATCGTCCTCGTCCACCTTTGCCGATAGCAATCGTTTTTGTAACTTTCTCTCTTACCGGCGCGCTCGCCAGTCGCAGTCCGCAGCTGTATGCCATGCAGCGGTTCCCAGTTTTCAGCAGCTTCCTTTTTATGATCGAATATGACGCTCCAGTATCCAGTGTCGACACGAACAACTTTCCATCTATCCTTCCTTCAATTGTCAAGCTGCTGGGCTGTCGTTTCAGCTGAGAGACAAGGACGGTGGGGCGGCAGATTGTGGGGATCAGCTCACGCCCCTTTGGGCTGACCCGTTTTAGTTTAACGACTCGCCGTCCTCAGCCCTGCGCGTGTTGGCTGGGCCTCGATTGTCAGTATTCCTCGCTTCGGGCGATTGCGATCGAGAACGGGAACGCCTCTTTCGTTGGCGGCAGTCTCGTGATATGTGGCCCTGCTTGCCACATACCCAGCAAACAACTTTAGAGGAGACCACGCGTTTCATGCCCGGTGGCTCGGAGCTTATTGCCTGGATCGCCATGTCGTTGTCCGGCTGGATCTGGCGTATCCTTGCAGGTGCATACCGAGTGCTCCCAATCCATGTCGCCTCGTATGTCATCGCGCTGGTCACCGTCTCCCTAAATGTCGGCTTGCCCATCATCAACGCACTGCGACGTGTCTCCGGATCATGAAGACCTTCAATAAACGCCTCAATCTTCATCCTCTCGAGATCATCAGCGCCGAAGGACGGGTAGCACAACTGTACGAGCCGCTCAATATCTGCTGCATATGCCTGCAGCGCCTCGTTGGCCCTTTGCCTGCGATTTTGCATCTCACAGTAGTATAGCGTTCTGCTGTGCTCGTCACTGTATTTGGCTGGCAGCGCCCTTATGACGGTCTCGTACTCACTTCGTAAACATTCTGGAACTGATTCAGCCGCAGCACCTTTAAGAGCCAGCGCCAATCTCCGACCTTTCCTTACATCGGTCCACTGATTTTCCAGAGCAGCCAGGTCGAATTGCAGCTTGAATGTATCGAACGGCGTAGTCCCATCATAAGTAGGCACTTCTGCTCGGGGGGCAACACTTTCCGGAACCGGCGGCAACCATTCTCGCGGCTGTACCTCCCTAAGCCGCTCGTCCATTTTTCTGTTCATCGAGTCTTCCAGACTATCAACTCGTCTGTTCAGGGAATCATCAAGATCGTCAACACGTTTGTTCAGGGAAGCGTCCAGGTCGTCGATTCGTTTATCCAAGTGCTCTACTCGCGCCTCCAGGTGCTCGACTTTCTCATTTATCCTGTCCGAGATTTCCTCCACTTTCTGCTCCAAGCGCGCAGAATTTTCCTGAAGCTTACTGGACAACTCCCGATTTGCATTTTCAAGTTTTGCTGCAATTTGCGCCGACATTTCACGATTGGAAGTCTCGAACATGCCTTTTACATTCTGGATTTTCGCAGAAGTTTCCTCAAACATGCCTCTCATTGCGACCATAAGCTGGTTCATGTCCATCGCTTGTGGTGGCGCTGCCGCTCCAGCCGTACTTTGCATCGACGCAGCACCCGCAGGCGATTCCTCGACTTTGGCCGACGCCTCTAGCTCCTGCGTTCCACTTTCCCGCCAGCAGTCGGCAAATTCCAAGCAGCCAGCTCCTTCTTCAGCTGGTCCACCTTCAGCAGCTCGAGTTTAACCATGTCCGTGCTTTTATAATTTTATTTATTTAGTTTTTTTATTTTATTTTTTTTTGTTTATTTTCAATTTTCCACAATCCCACTTCTGACACCAAATGTTACGAATGCTAGTCCTAGTGGGCTAGTACGTATCACTGGATTGCGTAATTTGAAAATAAAACACACTCAGTTTCTCAAACGCAGTCAAAAAAAATAAACCAACAATCACTTTATTTCACAGATTTACACTTCTCTGTCTTTACACTTAAGTATTTGTTCAATTACTCCGTGTGGCACCTTCACTAGTCAAAATCAGACTGACTCGCTGCGCCGCACCCGGCTGCCTTTTATACCTGTCCGGCCATCGCGCAGATCGTTCTCGCCCATTCCAGAGTGGACTAATGATCAAACTCCATAAAGTGCGTTTCAAGCGTATCGTCGTTTTTCGCGTTTCTCGTGTTTCGAGAAAAAGTTGAATCAGTGTATTTGTATGAAGCAAACTCCATGACTTGACGTCGATACGCCCGAAACGCGTCAAAAGTTGAACTATTTTCAACTTTCTCTCGCGTTTCTCGCTAAACGACGTCAAACAGCTGACAGAGCTCCTAAAGATGTCATACATTATGTGGTTAAATGGTAATGCCGATAACAAACTTGTGTTATCGCAAAAGTCGGATGCATTTATTTTACACGAAAGCTATTAAATACATTTAAGAAACATTTGAAATTCAATATTTTAACATAGAATGTGGAGAAATTCCTAAAAATTAGCATAATTCTTTGACAGACGAAACTTAGTCTTCGCTGTATTGGAAATTCGATAGCTTATTCGTTGTCGATCGAATTTTGCTCATCCCTGTGAAATAAATTGCTACAAATTGAATTCAACTGAATCTTTTTTTTTATTTTTTGCAATGTTCGATATGCATTTATTGTGTTTAAAATGAAATCAGTAAATTCTATAAAGTCTTTAACGTCGTATAGCAATTTCATTTCGTTGTTTTCCACAATTCACAACGAAATCAATCAGCAGTTTGCCAATTAAAAATTAGCATCAGCTGACGTAAGATGAACAAGCTGACGCCTGAAACGCGCTTTATGGAGTTTAACCATTTGCAACGCGAATAACGCGAGAAACGACATAACACGACAAACCCCGAACGCCTGAAACGCGCTTTATGGAGTTTGGCAATAAATGTTTCCATGATGATCGCGACCATCATTGCCAGGTTGGACTAAAAGTTTCCATTATCGTGGTCATCATTGCCAGGTTGAATTATGGCACGGCGCGCCGCGACAGGGTTGCTTTGCACAGCGACAGACCGTCTTATCGTTACAATATGTATAAAAGAGCAGCACCTATCACCAACACAAAAAGCGATTATGCATGACATTGTTAGCACATATCGCTCCTTCGCTGCAAGAACGTCATAACTCAAAACTACATCATTCCGAGAACATTCAATTTTAAAATTTACCATTACAGGCAGTTCAAGGTATCAAAAAGCAGTCACCAAAGCTAACAAAACAAAAGCTACGGTACATGTCTGTAAATCAGTATTAGTTTCAAATGATTCCGTGTTTCGTTGATGTTAACAGAGGATATATAAGATTGACCACGCCCACCTGATATGCCTTTTCACCACGCCCACTATAATAACAAATCAGCCATGGTATATTTGTCGTAGCAATATGGGTATCAGACGATTCAGCGTGTCATTGCGGCAAACATAGGCTATAATATAACCGGCCACGCCCTCTAAACTAACAAAACAAAGCTACGGAACATGTCTGAAAATTAATGTTGATGTAAAATGATTCTATGTTGCGGCAAACATAGGCTATAATATAATTGGCCACGCCCAATTTCCATGCCCACTAAACTAACAAAACGAAGCTACGGTACGTGTCTGTAAATCAGTATTAATATCAAATGATTCCGTGTTTCAATGATGCTAACATAGGATATATAAGATTGACCACGCCCACTTGATATGCCTTTTTGCCACGTTCACTATAACAACAAATCAGCCATGATATATTTGTCATAGCACTATGGGTATCAGACGATTTAGCGTGTAATTTCGGCAAAAATAGGCTATAATATAACCGACCACGCCCTCTAAACTAACAAAACAAAGCTACGGAACATGTCTGAAAATTAATGTTGATGTAAAATGATTCTATGTTTCATAGCGGTAAACATAAGCTATGTATATAAAGTTGACCACGCCTACCTTTTATGCCTTCCTGCAATGCCTTTTATGATGACAGCAATTAACTATGGTATATTTGTGCAAAACAATACGGATACAAAAAAATGTTGCGAGGCATTGCAGCAAATATCTATGTTGTATGTTTGTTTGTTGGTCCCACGACACTAAAACTCAAGAACTAAACAGCCGATTAGTTGAATTTTTCACGGAATGTTAGATGTGCCGTTTCACTGGTAAAATTTAATGGGCGTTGGACAAGGGCGTGGTACTTTTTAAATGCCGGTGTAACTTTGGAACTATAGCGTTCACATCAACGACACTCGGTACAAACGTACGATTTAGTTGTGTTTTTCAGTAGGGGGAATGGGGTGGGTTTTTGACAAGGGGGCGTGGCACCGCCCATACAACTTAAATTTTCAATATGGAACATCTTCGGAATGAAAAATCGGGCAGCATTAAAATTTGGTGCGGGGCTACCGTTTAGATATGCCGTTTCACTGGTGAGCGTTGGACAAGGGGCGTGGCATTTTTTAAGCAACTCAAATGTTTTGAATAACTTTGGAACTACAAATTACACATAAAAGATTTACGTTTTAGATGTGCCCTTCGACATGGGGAATAGGGGCATGGGGCCCATTGACTTCAAGCTTGTGTGCAAAGCCGCAGGGTCCTACTAGTTCGGTATAAAAACCAATCCAGCAAAGGTTAAAACAATTGTAGACTTCCCCCCACTTCCCTCTCCACCAAAACTTAAAGCAACTTCGTAGTTTTCTCGGTATGTCAGGATATTACCGACTATTTATAAAAGCTAAGCTTGCCAAACCTCTGACATCGCTTTTAAGAGGGGAAGAAGGACAAGCGTCAAAAAATAAATCTGCAAAAACGGCAATTAATCTGAAGGAAGAGGCAATGGAATCCTTTAGGAAAATAAAAAGTTCACTCATTTCAGAAGATATCATTCTTGCCTACCCAGATTTCAATAAAGACTTTGAACTGACAACTGATGCTTCAAACTTCGCCATTGGCGCAGTGCTATCTCAAGGCGAGAAGCCAATAGCTTTCATATCCAGAACCTTAAGTAAAGCAGAGGAGCATTACGCCGCGAATGGAAAGGAAATGTTGGCCATAATTTGGGCATTAAACTTGTTTAGAAATTACTTATATGGATCGTCTAAAGTGAACATTTTTACGGACCATCAGCCGTTAACGTACGCACTAAGCAACAAAAATAATAATAGCAAAATGAATAGGTGGAAATCGATTTTAGAAGAATATAGCTATGAACTTCACTATAAACCTGGCAAAATGAACGTCGTGGCAGACGCCCTATCAAGAATACCACAACGACTAACACAAGTAAACACTTTATCAATAGCAAGTAACTCAGACGACAGCTCATCCCATAACCTAATTTATAGCGTCGAAGCCTCGATTAATGTGTTTAAGAACCAAATATTTCTAAATGAAGACATTACTTCTACTTACCAATTCAAAATAGTATTCCCAACGTACCACCGTCACACAATAACAGAACAATATTCAGAGCACACCCTAAATTCAATTCTCAAAAGATACCTCAATCCATCAGTGATAAATTGCATCAAAGCAGCAGAACAAGATCAAAGATCATTTATGCGTGCTAGGAGATTTCACCTTAAGCAAATTGGATTGGAGCTTCATTAACGATGAAACTTGCCTAACTCCCTCTCATGTATAGGGTGTTTTTTTTAGAGGTATAGAACTTCGAATTGAAATAAAACACAAGAAAATCGTTTTAATGTCCATCAATTTGGCTTTATTGGAAGGATAATTTTATGCCATTAATGTTTAAATATGATTTCGGGCATGTGGTGGCTGCGGCTGGCTAGAATAAAGCCAAACTGCCTGGCTAGAACAGGTCCAATTTTTAAAGTTGATGGACAAAGCTCCAATTGCTGTGCACGGTGGCGAATCGATTCATTCGGGTCCTCTTCAACATTTTGCTCTACAGCGGCAATTGTTTCTTCGGTGCGCACTGTTCGACGTCTCTGCGGATGCGTATTATCACATAGAGTAAACGTAGTGCGAAAACGACCCATGGTTAACCGATGGATGGACCGATTTTGCTCTGATGGACGATTATGTCGACCATAAAATGGACGGAGCTTGCGGTAAACTTCGCGAACTGAACCATTATTTTCGAAATAAATTTGCACGATTGCAAGCGTTGTTCTTTTGTCAACCTGTTCATGATGAAATGGCAAACCAAACTGACCATAAATGACATTAGAGTTGCCAGATTTGACCACAAAATGCCAGTTTTATCTCTATTCAAAAAACAAACCTCTAAGAAAAAAACACCCTATATGTAGTGATATTGAATTGTACGTTGTAGACTCCTTGTTAGACCTTGATCTTATGCAAGTTAATGGGTGCTTAAATAAGCTGGGCAGGTTATTGGACCTAGTTTTTATAAGTAATAATCTTTGCTTTTCAGTAAATGAAGCAGCTTTTCCAAGCTTCTTCATCTGTTATTCATCATATACAGCTCTCAATTTGCCTAAAATTCTATAAATGTTTGCCTCTTGCATGCACTGAACTTCGCAGGTTTAACTATAAGTTGTGCGACTTTGATCTCATAAGTGGTTTAATAAATGATATCGATTGGGATACCGAGTTTCAGTGTCGCAAGGTTAATGGCTGTTTCGAATTCTTCAAAAATAAACTAGCTGAAATTTACAATGAAAACATTCCGTGTATTAGGGATAAAATTTATAAATTACCATGGCATACACACGAGCTTAAAAGGCTTAAAAATCTAAGAAATAAATTTTATAAAAAATATGTATCAACAAGTAGCATTGTTCACTTAACTAATTATAAGTACTATATGAAAGAATTTAATATTCTCGACAAGGCTCTCTATAAAAGATATATGTTGAGGTTTGAAACTAATATTAAAAATAACCCCAAGGAGTTTTGGCGTTATGTTAATTCGAAAAAGAAAAGCTCTAATATTGATACCTCGATGTTTCTGGGGACGAAGATCTCTAATAGTGCTCTTGAAACCGCTAACCTTTTTTCTGAATTCTTTGAATCAAACTTTGAAAAAGGTAATGATTGTTCTTCTGCTACAAATGAAACTTTTCATTCCTTTGACTTTGGGTCGTTGACCCTGTCTGAGGATGATGTAATCTTAGGCATCTCGAATTTAAAATTAACGAAGGAACCGGATCTTGACCTGATTTCCTCGTTTCTTCTTAAAAAATGCTGCAACGCAGTTGCTAAGCCGCTGCAGGTAATATTTCATAAGTCCCTTGAGTCTGGGATTTTCATAGATGCCTGGAAGAAGTCATTTATAACCCCCATCTTTAAATCTGGAAATAAGAACAATGTTGCGAATTACAGACCAATAACGAAGCTAACGACGACTAGTAAACTCTTTGAGTGCACTGTCAACTCCAAAATATCTTTTGTAGTAAAACGCTTAATCTCCCCATCTCAGCACGGGTTTGTCGCGGGTCGTTCAACTATAACAAACCTTACACTGTTTTCCGAGTATTGCATATCTGCCTTTCAGGAAGGATATCAAGTTGATGCGATTTACACCGACTTTTCGATAGCGTTTGATAACGTGTCGCACGCGGTTTTGATAAAAAAATTATCAAATTTGGGGTTTCACTCTAGTATGCTATCATGGTTTATATCCTATCTTAAAAATAGAGAAAGTTTTGTTAGTATTGAAAATGTCCACTCTAGACCATTTGTAGCAACTTCTGGTGTACCACAAGGCAGTATCCTTGGTCCACTGTTGTTCATTCTTTTTATCAATGATATTTCATACGCCGCACAGTGGGGTATTTGATGCCCAAAATGGCGATTAATTCAAAAAATGAAATTAAAATATCTTGATAAAATTTGGTACGGGGGAAAAGTAGATAAAATTGTGCATCACTGGGTGAAAAAATAAATGATCTACATTGAACGGTATTGTCACAGTGCGCTTTGCAAAATGCATATTTGTTCATTGCTCCGTTGTGTTTAGAGCGCGTTACGCATTTGCCAGTGATTTGAAGTGCTTTTTTTTATATCATTCTTGCAAAAATTAATTTTTTTAATATGGAACCTTCAACCTCAGGTATTGTACTAATGTTTAAACAAAATTATGTTTGTAGAATATGGGTATTAATAATTTATACAAATTTGTTAGTTATAGTCTTAAAATTGTACATATTTAAAGGATATAGGTAGACATATAGTTACTTTGGCTGTGAAAGGCCGTAATAATTTTATATGATATGTAAAGAACATATATTTGACTACTATATTGCAAAAAATTAAAGTGCACTTTTGTGCATTTTCTGAAATATTTAAGTTTTAGTGTTTCAAAGTCAGTGCCAAAATGTGTGATTTCGATTGATCTTCAGGGAGTAATGAATGTTGTTGTTATCATGTGTTTCTGTTTTGTTTTTGTTATTCTATTACAGAACACTACAAATAAGGTTGGGCATATTTGTTTTGTTAATACTTTTATTGTACCTTCGTAAAAAAAAATTTAATGAAATTCGTATAAATTCTGATTTAATCAAATATTTTGACATTCCGAGTTAAAGTGACCCTGCCATTGATATATTTAGATAGATAGATTTAGATAGAAGTAGAAGGATAAAAGTAGCATTATGCTACTAATCTTTGTTTTGGACTGTCAGTACTTCATGGTTGGATACGATTTTTTGAATGTGTTTGTGTGTTTATTTTTTATTGTTTTCTTTATTATTATTACTTGTACGTAAACACAGCCGCATGCAAGCGGACACTGACCACTGCATTGCAATATGATACTACTGCAAGCTACTTTGCAAGCTAGGCAGCAAAGTGGTTCAGTGTCCGCTGCAATAGTTATGCAAGTTAGCATTTTACCCCTTTGTACATTTTAGCATGTAAGCAATATTGTAATTTTGGTATTTTTGGGCTTTGCATTTATATACATTTTAGCATGTAAGCAATATTGTCACTATAAATAAGGGTTCAATAGTCAATAAAGGCGGAGTGATAACCCAACGTGACAGCGTTTCACTAGTTTCATTCTCCAAGGCGACACAGTTCAAGTGCTGTTGTTCGCACCGTTGCTATACTCTGGTGTTACGACCAGGAGTGCCATTCGTAAACATTTTGAATCATTTCACTCTCCAAGGCGACACAGTTCAAGTGCTGTTGTTCGCACCGTTGCTATACTCTGGTGGTACAGCCAGGAGTGACATTCACAAACATTTGGTGACCCCGACTCAAGAATCAATTCAAATTGGCCATGGAATTCGAAGAACTAATAAAGCTGCAGCAGGCGTTGGGAAGAGAGATCCAGCAAGTAGTGGTGAACTACAAAAAGGACGCAAACACAAGAAAGGTATCGGAGGAGTACTTCGAGGAACGCCTCAAACGGATCATTACCCGTTATGGAGAGTTCGAAGCAAACAACAACGCTATTCGAATGCTCAAGGAAGTCCCTCTGCAGCATCAATACTTCACTTTCTACACTGAAATCAGCAATGTTGTGCACGAATACACGGCTCACTTTAAAAATAAAATTGAAGAAATACGCAACACGGCAAGCGCAAGTGCAAGCGCAACTCAAGGTGTCGCCATGGAACCATCCGAGCATGATCACATGAAGGAAACCCAAGGGCAAGGGACAAAGATTGACGGTCTAATCAGACGACAGAACGCATCGAAAGTATCATTGAGGAGATTTTTGGACACAGCATTGCGCACTGATCAATCGTCCGCATATTACAAGGTCAAATGCCAGACAATCAAGCAGTTTTGGCAACAAATAGAGGCATTAAATTTCGAGATATGGGATATGCATGATGATCCCCCAACTGCAGGCTACGACTTCGAGGAATATTTGGAACTAGAAGCTCTAGTGCAAGAACATATAACAGAACTCACAATAAAATGCGAAATGGAGCCTGTACAGCCAACATCAACTAATGCAAGTATAAATACGCTCCCGCTGCCTAAAGTGACCATACCACAGTTTGATGGAGACTACCTGAAGTGGCAACAATTTCACGATATGTTTAGTCAAATGGTTCACGTGCAGCCCCTACCGAAGGTCCAGAAGATGTGGTATCTCAAGACTAATATCACATCCGAAGCTGAACGACTTATTCAACACTTAGCACTAACCGAGGAGAACTACGACACCGCTTGGAATCTGCTAATAGAACGATACAACAATAAGAGGATTTTGGTGAATACTATCATCCACAAGCTACTAAGTCAGCCAACGGCAGCACCCACCGCGCATCACCTAAGGGAGCTTCATGACACTACACAAGAATGCCTTTTTGCGCTGCAGAACTTGAAAGTTGATGTCGGCACATGGGATCCGATACTATTATACATCTTAGTAAGAAAAATAGATCGGCAAACGCGTGCACTCTACGAACAATCATTGACGTCACCGAAGGAACAACAAGAAGTAGGTGCATTTTTAAAATTTTTAGAAGCCAGATTCCAGACATTGGAATCCTTAAGCTCCAAAGATAAAATGACACGACAAGGCACAACGGCCCTGGCAGCAACAAGAACAACAAAAGAATGTGCAGTTTGTAACAACAATCACCCACTGTTTGCATGCCCCGAATTCAAGCTACTACCGGTTCTACAACGAATGGAATTAGTAAAACGCAACAATCTTTGCTTCAATTGTTTAAAGCCGGGACACAGATCAAATCAATGTTCATATGGTAATTGTCTCAAGTGTCATGAAAAACACAATACCTTACTACATAAAGACAAGGTACCGGTGGAAAAACAACACATAGCTGCCATATCACTTTCTGAGTCCATACACTCGAGCCAAACTACAACAACCTCCGAAGAACTACCTAACTCAGCTTCTCTAGCCACAGCAGTTCATCGTGAGAGGCGAGGCTACGTTCTGTTGGGTACAGCCCGAGTCACTGCCTCTGGCAGCAACGGAAACTCCACTGAATGTCGTGCAATGTTGGATTCGGGCTCACAAGTAAATTTGGTAACGGTCCGATTGGTGAAGAACCTGAAACTCAAGGCTGGATCTGCGGCAATTAGCATCGAAGGTATCGGAAAGGGCAGGATGAACACCCACCGTCGAATAACACTCACAATAGAGTCAAGATCTAACAATTTCAAGGTAGTCATGGAAGCCTACGTTCTACCACAGATCGTATCGGAGCAACCCTCACAACATTTACAAATAAATAACTGGAAAATACCAGAAAACATTGAACTAGCTGATCCTGCATTTCACAGATCTGAGAAAATTGATATTTTGCTAGGTGCATAATTTTATCACCAATTATTGAGAATAGGGCAAATTAAATTGTCCGAGGGCCTACCAACCCTACAGAATACTGTTTTCGGATGGGTAGTCGCAGGAAAAATTCATGAAAGTCCATCAACTCACTTGACATGTGGAATGTTTACAGAAGACAAATTGGAAGACGCAATTGAACGACTGTGGAAGATGGAAGAAATCGACACAAAATTAAAAATCCTTTCTTCAAGTGAAAAACAGTGTGAGGAACACTTTGCACAAACAACATCCAATCACATCAACGGCCGTTTCGTGGTCAGACTTCCCTTTATTGAAGACACCACCCGACTGGGTGATTCCAAACAAATGACTTTTAACCGATTCTTGGCATTAGAGCGAAGGTTATCGAGGGACATGAAATTAAAGGAACAGTACGTCAGCTTCATGAAGGAGTATGAAAAGCTAGGCCACATGAGTGAGATTTGCATTGAATCAATTACCAGCCCCAACTACGTCATCCCTCATCATTGTGTCTTCAAACCTGACAGCACTACAACCAAACTGCGAGTGGTGTTCGATGCTTCTGCCAAATCCTCATCCGGACTCTCATTAAACGACTTAATGCACACAGGACCTACAATACAAAAGGATCTGCTATCCATTTTATTAAGGTTCAGGATGCCTCGATTTGTGTTCACGACGGACATCGAGAAGATGTACAGACAAATACTCATACACCCTGATGACAGGAAATATCAGCTCGTGATTTGGAGAGAAACTCAAGACTCGCCGATAAAGTACTATGAACTAAACACTGTCACTTATGGTACTAGAGCGGCACCATATTTGGCAACAAAATGCCTACAAGTAATCGCGAACAATAATAGAGAATTGCAACCATTAGGAGCCAAGGCGCTGCAGGATAACTTTTATGTAGACGATGGTCTTTGTGGTGCGGACAATCTGACTACAGCCATAGAAATGCAAGAACAAGTAAAAAACATGTTGGGTGCTGCGGGCATGAAACTCCGGAAGTGGTGTGCAAATCACTCAAGATTACTACAAGGGATTCCGAACAGTGACCAGGAGATCAACCTAGATCTAGCACATAATAATCCAGGAACCATCAAAACACTTGGCTTAACATGGGCGCCAAGCACAGACAAATTCTGTATAAAGGTCAACCTTCCACCAATTGGCAAGATTACAAAGCGGTCAGTAACATCAGACCTGGCACGATTATTTGATCCACTTGGGCTCTTGTCACCAATCGTCGTGACAGCAAAAATGTTCATCCAAGAGCTTTGGACTTCAAACATAGGGTGGGACGAAGCACTGCCAGCTGAAGTATGCAAGAAGTGGGCTGAATTTCGAAGCAACCTATCATCCCTGTCTAATCTGCAAATACCACGTCACATGTTCAACGGGGAAATTGCTAAGGCCATTCAGCTTCATATTTTCACAGATGCTTCGGAAAAGGCATATGGAGCCTCAGCATACATAAGATCGGTATTGCGAAATGGGCAAATCAGCGTAAGAATCCTATCTGCTAAGTCAAGAGTAGCCCCACTCAAACGAGTCACACTTCCTCGGCTAGAGCTATGTGCTGCTGTAATTGGTGCGCAATTGGCCAATCGGATAAAAGAAGAGCTACAATTAAGTTGTCAGAGTTAGTTTTGGTCTGACTCACAAATTGTTCTCTCATGGATTAATACGTCATCGTCCAGTTTTCATACCTTTGTAGCAAATAGAGTAGCGACAATCCAAGAATTGACGAGGCCCAGCCAGTGGCGCCATGTGAACACCAAGGACAATCCAGCTGATATCCTATCAAGGGGCCTACCACCTGATCAATTGTCAGCCTGTAATATCTGGTTCGCAGGCCCAATCTTTCTGCATGGATCAGAAGATATTTGGCCGCAGAGGTTCCTACCAGAGTTATCCATCGATGTGGTATCCGATCCCGAACGAAGAAACAAGACTGCAGTCTCAGCAACCTCAGTGAGGGATCAAGACACGCTTATAGAACTTGTTTACAGCATTAACCACAAAAACTCCTTTGAAAGGCTCAAACGAGTCATGGGCTATATACACCGGTTCATAAGGCATACCAGAAGTGGGCACGTAACACCCCAGCGCAAATTAACATTGAC
Source organism: Melieria omissa (assembly GCA_963971225.1). NCBI lineage: Eukaryota > Metazoa > Arthropoda > Insecta > Diptera > Ulidiidae > Melieria > Melieria omissa. The sequence goes on from OZ020270.1 coordinate 4,604,073, forward strand.
ACCAACAGAATTAAATGAAGCATTAAAAACAATCATTAAAGCCATACAAGACGCTGAATTTTCCGAAGAAATTAAGGACCTTAAACGGTACAAAGAGCTTAAAAAGAATAGATCCATAGCAAACCTATCCCCTTTCCTGGACAATGAAGGGCTAATGAGAGTCGGAGGAAGACTGGAGGCCTCTAATCTTCCATACGACGCAAAACATCAACTTATTATTCCTTATAATGACCAGCTGACGAAACTCATCTTTGAAGCAACACACAGGCAAAACATGCATTCGGGACCCCAGACACTGTTGTATCAGGTGCGGCAACAATTTTGGCCAATAAAAGGCAAATCAATGGCAAGATCGACACTCCAAAAATGCATAATTTGCACCAAGGCCAGACCAAAACTGCTCACACAGGTAATGGGCAACTTGCCCACAATGCGCGTAACACCCGCACGCCCCTTCATCAATACTGGGGTGGATTTTTGCGGACCATTCTGGGTACATTACAAGGTAAGAGGAAAGAGGCCCACCAAGGCATACATTGCAGTGTTTTGTTGCTTTCCGACTAAGGCGGTACACTTAGAACTAGTCAGCGATCTAACTACCGAAGCTTTTATCGGAGCCATCAAAAGATTCACCAGTCGGCGCGGTCAATGCCAGACAATAATCTGTGACAACGCTACAAACTTCACAGGCGCCAAAAATCAGCTCCATGAACTAACAGCAGCTGTATACTCCCAAGAAGCAGTTGAATCAATAGCTACAAGCTGCACCAAGAGAGGCATAACATTCCAAATGATACCTCCACGAGCACCTCACTTTGGTGGCTTATGGGAGGCGGCAGTGAAGTCAGCAAAGCATCATCTAGTAAGGACTGTGACAGGTGCATCGATGACGTACGAAGAGCTAGAAACAGTTGTGGTTGAAGTCGAAGCCATTCTAAATTCCCGACCATTGACACCGATATCAGACAATCCTAACGATCCAACGGCCCTTACACCGGGACACTTCCTGATTGGCGAAGCAATAACCGCAACAGTCGATAGCGAGGCAAGGCCTGCAAAACAAACATTACTCCAAAGATGGGCATTAGTTTCACAAATCAAACATAACTTCTGGAGAAGGTGGTCGAACGAATACTTGAATGAACTCCAATGCAGATCAAAATGGAAGAGTCGCGCAAAAAATATTACCATAGGAGATATGGTTATCATAAAAGAAGACAACACCCCAGTAATGACTTGGCCAATCGGAAGGGTCATCAAGCTTTATCCAGGAGAGGATGGCGTCGTGAGGGTAGTAGACGTGAAAACAGCAAGAGGAGTTTTTAGACGGTCCATACATCGGCTTGCTCCACTTCCCACTAAACCAGACGAATCCCCGGCAACCGATATTACACCTTACAATCAGAACATTGAAATAAAACCAAGCACCTCAACCGAAGTTCCAGCCAAAAAACGTCGAACAGTGTCCACCAATTATCTACTTATGACATTGATTTCGCTCTTAATACTACCACTAATCACTGCAACCCGAATAGAGATAAACAGATTCAAACCTGATCTAGGTGTCCATTTTGAGGACATGGGAGAAATCAAGATAGCAACAAGCCAGTGGAACTTTATAGTGTATTACGATATGGCAATACTCGCAACGGAATTATCATCGTTAATTAATGGAACGCACATAGCACAGGATTTATGTAACAAAATGCAAGATAAAGTTAGCTGCGACCAAACAATCGCTCATTTTAAGGGCATACTTGAGAACCTTCAGCTGGAAGGTATATTACTGTCTCCTAAACGAGTGAAAAGAGGTGCCATGAACGTGATTGGAAATGTAGCAGGTGCATTGTTTGGTGTATTAGACAGCGAGTATGCAAAAGAGATGTCCCAGACAATCAATGAAATTAAAAACAATGAGAATCACCTGTCGAACTTGTTGCGAAATCAAACATCCATTATTGACTCAACGATAAATATATTACGAGCAGACTCCATCGAAACCAAAAAGAGATCCTCCAAGCTCGAATCGCAGCTATCAGAAATCATTAAAACCCTCAACCAACTAGGCAATCAAGACTACGAGCTGAAACTACACCAAGCCTTTCTTATGATGACGATACAACTCACCTTAATGGCGGCGAATCTGCAGCGCATTCAAGATGCACTCATCGATGTATTAGCTGACACACATCATGGCAAAACGAACACATTGTTATTGTCTGCAAGCCAATTGAAAGCAGAATTAAGCACAATAAGAGCCCACCTACCGTCCTCCTTGGAGCTCCCCCTGGACGATGACAATCTCATACAATTGTATAAATTAATGACGATCAAGGGGGGCATCAGCCAACATCACGCCGTCTTCGAAATTACACTTCCATTAGTCAATCCAGAGCAATTAAAATTGTTTAGAATAATTCCAATTCCGACATCAATAAATGATAGCATGATAATGGTTAAACCATGTGCAACAGCATTAGCGACAAATAAACACGTGGATCACTACGTTCCTGTAACGCAAGATCAATTAAATCAATGCGTAGTTATAGCAACAAGAAGATATTTATGTTCCAACATCCAAGCTCTATATCACAGAAATTCTCACCTATGCTCTTGTGAAATAAACCTGTTTGTCAACGAGACTTCACCGACATGCAAACTAGAAAGGGTTAAATCAGCTTACTACCTGACACAGTTGGAAGAGAAAAACCAATGGCTGTTTGCCATAACAGATTCTATGCGATTCACCACAGTTTGTGACCACGACTTCTCTCAGCTTACTTTAACCCTTCGATGGGCAGTAACAAGTTACTACACATTTGCACTTTGTCGTCTGGCCAGACGAAATCTGTGTGAGGCTCTTGACAAAGGCAAAGCGCAATGACAGATGCAGTTTATTATGTTTATTTGGTAGGCTACATATGTAAGTATATATATATACAAGTTATGTTTATATATACTTACTTAGTTACCCACAAATACACTGTAAAAAAGGAGATGAATCTGGGATTTTTTTAATTTTTTAGAAATTATATCATTTTTAGGCGTGTTTTATTTTTGTATGCGTCTATATATATTTTGTATGCGACATATATTATAAAAATGCATATTTTGCTTAGTTTTGTATTTATTCAATGCATTTATGACATTTGTGATACACATGTGCGTGCGATAGAGCAACGTGGGCGCCACATTGCTGACACAGAATTCGTGTTTTGCGATGCTTGTGTGTATTGTTTAGGCATATAGTGCATGAACCAGACCTAAATTTCTCTCCAACGTTAAAAAATGCAGTCAATTTCGAATAGCAGTCGTTTAATATGCATTTATATATCAAACCTTTGTAAAATTCAAATGACTTTCACATACAAACTGACCAAAAATGAAAAAAAAACACTTCTTTTGGCTTACTTATTTTTTCGAATTTTTTAAATATTTTTACATTTTCAACAAGCTCTCAGCATGCTGTGATGATTTAGCCTTCATTTTTAGAAATCGAATAAATTTAAAATAATAATAAAAACTAATAATACACTCGATTCTCGCAAAAAACATTTTTCGTCTGGCCAGACGACAAAGTGCAGATGTGTAGAAACTGACTTTGTGACAAAAAAAATCCATAAAACCGCGTACAAATTCTTTTTATTTCTTACGTTTTATATAGAGGATAACGAAACTTAAAAAGTCACGAAAGCACAGCACGATGGAGCGCAGAGAAAAAAAGTTATGAATAAAAATAGAACCATTTCGTCTGGCCAGACGACAAAGTCCATCCGAGGGTTAAGAGGAACTGGAATAATAACTCTGGCACCAGGATGCACAATAAAAAGCAACACGGTGACAATCACTGGACATCAAACGCTATCTAATTGTCTGCGAACAACATTTGCAAGTTTCGGCAACATTTCCCAACTGTCATCACCAAAGCACATCAAAGAACTATTCGGAGACATCAACTCAACAGACTACACAGACCACATGAAGAATCTAACAAATCTACAAACGTTGCTCAACACATTGAAAATAGCGGAGCTACCATACGATCTGAAGTCACACAGCCTCATTACCATATCGTTATCTAGTGTGGCTCTTGTATGCCCAATTATTTTGCTATTGCTAGCAGTTTGGTACTGGCAATCTAAACGACGATCAACGACAGCAAACGAGAAAACTGAAACTACACCCCCGGAACCCGCCCCTAGAAGACTATCAACAGCAGACTTCACTGTCAATATATAGTTGAACAGTCGTTCAACGGGGGGCAGGATGTTTGTGTGTTTATTTTTTATTGTTTTCTTTATTATTATTACTTGTACGTAAACACAGCCGCATGCAAGCGGACACTGACCACTGCATTGCAATATGATACTACTGCAAGCTACTTTGCAAGCTAGGCAGCAAAGTGGTTCAGTGTCCGCTGCAACAGTTATGCAAGTTAGCATTTTACCCCTTTGTACATTTTAGCATGTAAGCAATATTGTAATTTTGGTATTTTTGGGCTTTGCATTTATATACATTTTAGCATGTAAGCAATATTGTCACTATAAATAAGGGTTCAATAGTCAATAAAGGCGGAGTGATAACCCAACGTGACAGCGTTTCACTAGTTTCATTCTCCAAGGCGACACAGTTCAAGTGCTGTTGTTCGCACCGTTGCTATACTCTGGTGTTACGACCAGGAGTGCCATTCGTAAACATTTTGAATCATTTCACTCTCCAAGGCGACACAGTTCAAGTGCTGTTGTTCGCACCGTTGCTATACTCTGGTGGTACAGCCAGGAGTGAAATTCACAAACAGAATGTCTTCTTCATTTATCGTACAAATTACCAATACAAAAAATGGTAAGTAAGGTCAGAAAACGAGAAGAAAATTATTAACGAAACAAAATAAAATATTCAAAAGGGATTCAGAGAGAAAGCAGGTTTGATTGTTGATCAACCGAAACCCGGATTCGGCAACTCAAATGATTGAAATACGGCAACTCAAATGATTGAAATACGGCAAGAAGGTTCTTTCGAAACGTAGAGCTATCGTCTGAAATCACGAATGTTGACTTGAACTTGATAAAAAGGTAATACGTAATACGTAATACGTAATACTGATAGTGGTTTCTTGTGGCCATGAGGTAGATATTGCAAAGATTCGAAATTTCGCACATGATATTGTGAAATATTTTGTATCAAAGTATCCATGGTGCAATATGCCACCTATGGTGCACAAATTTCTAATTCATGGGCCAGAAATAATACACCACGCTCTGTTACCAATTGGCCAATTAACTGAGGAAGCTCAAGAAGCACTGAATAAAGAATTTAAAAAATACAGAGAACATTTTACACGCAAGACTAGCAGAGAAAAAACCAACCATGATATTTTGCATCGATTTCTTGTTGCTTCCTATCCAATTTTATCAAGTTTAAGGAAACTTCCTAAAAAAGATTCAACACCTACCACTATCAGCTATTGAACTTTTAAAATCACCATCTGTAAAAACTTCAACAGATAATACTAATTTCCAGTCTGGTAATGATATTGCGTTTGATGATGATGATGGTAATGATATTGCGTTTGATGATGATGATGATGATGATAATGATGATGATGATGACGATGATGATGATAATGATGATAATAATAGCGATGACATTTAATAATTTTAGTGTGAGAAGCCCAAAACATGAAATATTTACTTAAATTGAATAAATTTTAATAAAAAAACAACAACAACAACAATTTTTTTTTAATTTGTCTTATATATGTTTCATCTATGTAAAAAAATACTTTACATTCGTTTTAATAGCTCAGGAGAATTGATCGCCGTTTTCAATGGTCAATACCCCACTGTGCGCCGTCAGAAATTCTCAGTGCCTTTTGTTTGCCGATGACTTAAAACTTTACACTAAAGTTAAGGATTTTTCGGACGTTTCTAATTTACAGTCGGATATAAACTCAATCGTTCGTTGGTGTGTTAAAAACCAACTCCAACTTAATGTTTCAAAGTCTCACTTTGCCACTTTCTCGAAGTCAACCAATCCTATAAATACTTCGTATTCCCTGGCGAACTCCCCGCTTGGTCGAATCATGGAAGTTAAAGACCTTGGGGTCATTTTTGATTCTAAATTCAGCTTTGTACCCCACTTGCATTACATCATACCTAAAGCCTACTCCTTGCTAGCGTTCATTCGCCGTAACGGTGCGGAATTCTCTGATCCATACACGCTTAAGTCGCTTTATACAAGTCTGGTTCGTTCTAGGCTAGAATATGGTTCTTTCATATGGATTCCATTTTATGCATCTCATGTCTCACGAATTGAACGAATCCAAAACTCGTTTGTTCGCTTCGCTCTGAGGTCTCTCATGAGGCACGTTGCAAGCTAATTGACCTAAAGTCTCTGGAAAACAGAAGAACAACCTTGGCACTGATGTTTGTTTCTGACATCGTGGTGGGAAGGGTTGACTGCCCGTCTTTGCTGCAGTTAATTAACTTCAATGTTCCTTCAAGAGCGCTACGACAGGCAGGCACATTCTACTTAAGCACTTGCCGAGCTAATTATGCTTTAAACTCCCCTTTATACAGAGCTTTAAACGTGTATAACACTGTATCTTCTAAATTCGAGTTAGACTTGTTTCTTTCAAAAGATGTTTTTAAAAATGATCTAACACATGTTCTCTAGTTTTAAGTTTAGTTTGTAATGTGTCTGTAAGAACAATCTGTTCATAGACTTAAATTAATAAATAAATAAACATATCGAGCCCTTCCCGCGATTTTATCGTATGAGCCATTTTTACCGAAATTATTTTTTTTACCGAAAACAATAGCACTATAAACTAGCCATCAGTACCTAAAGCTCACTTCTCTACGATGAACCGTTATGAAGTTAGAGAAAAAACAATTTTATCGTATGTCCACTTCACATTTTGCCTTCATTTTTTGTGCCCGCGACTAGCTATGTGTTACGATAAAATTGCTCTAGTTGCCAAAAGTAAATTTTTAACTTTATTGCAAAAGTGTGATATTGAAAATATTTTAATAGTGAAAAGTGAATATTATTAATAATATAATTGCTGAAGGTGAACAATGGCCTATTTGCAGGAAAATGTATTTTTTCATGTTCATAGTTACGTATTGAGTAAATTGAGGTTCATTAATTTGATGATACAATAAAAAATAATAATTAAGTAAATGCTTTGATAATAAAAAATAGTAAAGAAAAAAAGAAATAAAAGTTCTAACAAAAATTGTCTGTTTCAGTGCCCAAACCGCAAGGCATTATCAACGCTGGTCGCTTATAGTGACAGCGATACAAGTTGTAATGAAGAACCAGAAATTTGTGTAGGAAAGCGGGGAAGGAGAAATAAGAATTTGCCAAAAAGAGTTGAAAATCAGGCGAACAGCCGAGTTGGCTCACGAATACTTAGATTTAAAATTTGATGGAATGATAAAAGATGTGCTAGTCAAAACATATGACGAATACAGTACAGTGGACGTCCAGTATAACGAACTTTCCATTTAACGAATTATGGATTTAATGTTTGGTTTCGTCAAGTGAACGGTACCTCAATTGTTTTTGTTACGTTAAAACTTTCAAATTTACGTAAAGTTACCAATATTTGCAAGTTCTGTTTGTATGCATTGTTGATAATTTTCACAGGATTTGTTTTGCGTTCGGTCGGCGTTTTCTTTTAAAAAGTAAAATTTCAATAATCAGTCAAGAAAAATGTCCATACAGAAAAGTTTACTTGCGGTAAAGAAGCAATCCGCATCGAAGACTTTTCACTGTACATACAGGGTAGGCCATTGAAAGTGGAAGCATCTGGTAACCCTATAACTGTGACAGAGCTGTCAGATCAACTAATGACATAGCGCGTTGGAAGCGTCATTCCAAGACAATTTGTACCATGGAACAGTACACTCCAAAAGAACGTGCTGAAATTGTTCAGCTTTACATTCAAAATAACTAGCGATTATGAGTGGCCACCGAGATCACCCGATTTGACGCCGCCAGACTTTTTTTTATGGGGCTACTTGAAGTCCAAGGTATACACCAACAAGCCAAGGACACTAGCTCAACTCAGAGCCAACATACGCCGCGAAATAAGAGCCATATCGGCCGATACACTGGCAAAAGTGATGGAAAATGCCGAAAAAAGGGCACATTTTGCGGCCAAAGCTAATGGTGGCCATTTACGCGATATCATTTTCAAAAACGAACTAGAAAATTTCTCCTTGGACCAAAATAAATGAATATCGAGATGAAAACAAAAAAAAACATTTGTTTTCCACTTTTTTTTCAAAAACAAGAATGGCCTTCCACTTTAAATGGCCTACCCTGTACATAGCCATTTTGTATTTTGAAAATGCTGGAATAAAACATTATATTTTTTAACCTTCTGCCTGTCCTTTGCTCAAAATTGCTTTCGCTGTCCTTTGGTGTCAAGATGACCCCAATCAAACTGTTATATAATTTACTGACAAAACATGAAGAAAACTTACACATAAATCACAAAAGAAAAGCGAATAGTGTTTTTCTTGATTTGTTATTGGGCTGTAAGCGTGATTAACACTAACAGCCCTATTCTGGCAACCGAAACAATAGTCACCTCGGTAACAATTGAATACTTGGTAACAATTGTCACTTTTTGTTATTCTGGAGCAAATTCAAAAGCTCAAAAGGTGACAATTGTTTCGAAATTTGTTACCTCCGTAGGAGCAGGTGACAAGCATACAAAAATTATAAAATTGAAATTTCGTATTCAAATGCGCCTTGGGAAACTGCAAAAAAAATGCTTCAGCTGCTCCTGCGTCGCGCATGTCGTGCGCTTAAACTTAGGAACTCTAGAAACTAAAAGAATATATACATACATTGTGAAGAAACTCCAAAAAAAAGACTTGCTTCGCCAGATTTTCTGCATTTGCCATTTTTGGTTTGTTTATTTTTTTACAGTTTGACAGAAAAAATACAAAAAACAGCTGTTTTGATAGAAAAAAAGCTTTCACCTCGAGTGGTGAATTGTTTGAACTTTCTTCTTGTCACCATTTTTCCAGAATACGGAAACAATCAAATTCAATTCAATTGTTACGGGGGGTAACAATTGTTACGGTAGTGCCAGAATAGGGCTGTAAATAACACAAGTACACGAGTACACAAAGCCGCTCAACCGTTTTTTTTTAATTCCGCCTGGGGTCAAATAGACCCCAAGGGACAGGCAGAAGGTTAAAAACTTAATTTGTGAGATTTATTTCTTTAAGAAGGATGGTTTAAAACAAAAAAAATTTCGATCGATTTTAAATTTCGATAAGATTCTTTATATTGGACGTCCACTGTATTTAATTTTTTCTGAAATTTTTTTTATTTTTTTGTATAAAACTACACTATATCACTATGAATTACACTATGTCAATCTGAAAGTAACATTATTTTGTATTTAATAAATGAATATACATTATACCAAGGAAAACATTCTTTTTTTACTTAGAAACGAGTTTACCGCATGTGCCACTGCAATATTTGAATCGCTCATAATAGTGCCCGCACAAATTATCGTATGTCCAAAACAACACCGTTGCGCTATGCTGAAGTTACTAAAATAACCTATTCCAAGTGTGTAGTCCTAAATAAAGTGTGTATGCCAAAAATCATGCAGCTTTGTTGCGCCAATGCAGAGAAAACCAAAAAAAACGTCTCCTGTAAAATTTGGTTTTTGGCTCATACGATAAAAACGCGGGAAGGGCTCGATATAATGGGAAAAATACAAGAAATATACCCTCACCACTTTAGTAGATACCAAATCAGGTTCACCCAAAAGCAGGTAGAAAACATAACTAACGAACAAGAATAATAATAATAATTGATTGGCACGACAGCCCGCTTACGCGAGACTAAGGCCTAGCTTCCCGCAACCACCCGTGTTGTGCGTGTGAATTTTTGTACGCGGGTGGAAGGGACCTACAGTTTTATGCCGGTTCCGAACGGCAGGTTCGGAGCTTTTTCATAGGCAATTTTTACTCTCAGAGGTTTGCCATTTCCAGCTGAGAGGAGAGCCACCGAAAGAGAAAACGAGTTTCCCGTTATTTTTTTTTTAGGTGTTACTACATGCAGTATTCGATCTTGCGTCGCTCTGCATGCGACTCGTTGGACCGCGCACTAACCAACTGAGCCACGGCGGCTGCCGAACGAACGAACAAGAACAAGAAGACATAATAATCAGAACGCACAATAGAGGCCATAGAAACTGTAAAGAAAAAAAGACGCAAATTCTGGAAAATTTATATTTCCCCTCAATGACGAAGGAAATAAAAAAATGTATAAAGCAATGTATAACATGCAAAACAAACAAGTATGACCGTCACCCTCCAAAACCTCAAATACAAGCCACACCCATCCCACAATTCCCAGGGCAAATAGTCCACATAGACATATTTATACTTACTTACGTAACTGGCCATACCAACCCGTTATCGGGTTACGGCCTGCCGCAAAACTTCTCTCCAGGCGCCTCTGCTTCGCGCGCGCCTTCTCCAGTTGGTCACACCAAGAGATACCAGGGCCTCTTCCACTTGGTCCTTCCACCGGAGACACGGCCTCCCTCTTCGCCGTCGACCTCCAACCATCGCATCGAATACCTTTTTCGCCGGAGCTTCGTCGTCCATGCGGCAGACATTACCGAGCCAGCGTAGCCGCTGGATGTTAATTCGCTGCGCTACGTCCATGTCCTTATACAGCTCATACAGCTCGTTATTGGTTCGTATGCGATAGTCGTCACCAACCCGAACAGAGCCGAGGATTTTGCGAAGCACCTTCCTCTCGAACATTGTCATTGTCCATGCTTCAGCGCCATAGAGGAGCACGGGCAAGATAAGCGTCCTATAGAGTGAAAGTTTTGTCGGTCGAGAGAGGTCTCTACTTCTCAATTGCCTACCGAGACCGTAGTAGCACCTGTTGGCAAGAGTTATCCTTCGCTTTATCTCCAGACTGACATCATTGCTGCTGTTGATGGCGGTGCCAAGGTAGACGAATTCCTTGACAACTTCAAAAGCATACCTGTCGGCCTCGACGTGAGACCCTAGCCGCTGCGAGTCCCTGCGTGTAGACAGCATATACTTCGTCTTGCCCTCATTTACCACCAGACCCAATTTGGCAGATTCTCTTTCGATAGCCGCAAAGACAGCGGTGACATCTCGCTTGTTACGTCCGATGACATCAATATCATCAGCGTAAGCAAGGAGCTGGACACTTTTGTTGAAAATTGTGCCATTACGATGTACACCGGCCTTGCGCAGAACACTCTCCATGGTGAAATTGAAGAGGTCGCAGGACAAAGGATCGCCCTGTCTGAAACCTCGAACGGTATCAAAGGGGTCGAAGAGGTCACTTCCAACCTTGACGGAACTGCGCGTATTGGTCAACGTCGCTCTGCAAAGTCTCACGAGCTTTGCAGGGATACCAAGTTCAGACAATGCGGCATATAGGCGATCCCTTATCGGGCTATCGAATGCTGCCTTGTAATCGATGAAGAGATGGTGTGTATCGATTTGGTTCTCATGGGTCTTCTCCAGGATTTGGCGTAGAGTGAATATCTGGTCGATGGTGGACTTACCAGGTCTAAAGCCGCACTGATAAGGTCCAATCAGCGCCTTGGCGAGTGGCTTTAGTCTTTCACATAATACGCTCGTCACCTTGTATGCAATGGGAAGTAGGCTGATACCCCTGTAGTTGGCGCATATTGTTGGGTCGCCTTTCTTCAGCACAGGACAAAGGGCACTGAGGTTCCAATCGTTGGGCATTCGTTCCTCCAGCCATATTTTGCAAATGAGCTGATGCATGCACCCAATCAGCTCACCGCCGCCGGCCTTGAACAATTCAGCTGGTAGCCCATCCGGCCCTGCAGCTTTGTTGTTCTTGAGTCGCTTTATAGCGACCCGGACCTCGTCATGGCTGGGCGGTGGCACATCCACACCGTCGTCGTCGATTGGTGCCATCTGGACATCTTCACCACTGGCGGCTTGGTGAAGTGCTCCTTCCACAACCTCAGCACACCCTGCGCATCCGTAACCAGATCCCCGTTTTCGTCTCTGCAAGAAGATGCCCCAGGCTTAAATCCTTCCGTAAGACGCTTAACTTTTTGGAAGAATTTTCGGGCGTCATTCCTGCTCCCGCACTCCTCGATTTCCTCACGCTCGCGCCTTTCTTGCTCCCGTTTCTTGCGTCTAAAAAGGCACCTCTCTTTCTTCCTCTCCTCCCGGTATTTTTCTGTCATGGCTCGCGTGGCGGCCGACTGCAGGGTCTTCTTGTATGCAGCATTCTTCACTGCAGTGGCTGCGCGACACTCTTCATCGCCCCATTGGTTTTTTGGTGGTGGGCGTCGAAAACCAAGGACATTTTCTGCGGCGGCGCGCATAGAGTGGGATAAGTGAGCCCATAATCCGCCGATGTCATCAGGTGGAGAGGGGAGCGACCGAGCTGGTTGGAGAGTTGAGCGGAGTAGGCTTCGGCTACCCCTTGTGATCGCAGCTTACTGATGTCCAGCTTTCTTCGCAAACTAGGTTGTGCGGTCTTCGCTGCGCAAAGACGCATGCGTACCTTGGCTGAAACAAGGTAGTGGTCCGAGTCGATGTTGGGTCCTCGGAAAGTGCGCACATCTAGAATGCTAGAAGCATGCCTTCCATCAATCACAATGTGATCAATCTGGTTGCGGGTGGATTGATCGGGGGATAACCAGGTGGCCTTGTGGATATCGAGGTGCTGGAATCTGGTGCTACTAACTACCATGTTTCGTGCCGCGGCGAAATCGATCAGCCTCAGACCGTTGTTCGAAGTGGTCCCATGGAGGCTGAACTGCCCGACTGTGGGGCCAAAGATGCCTTCTCGCTCGACCTTTGCGTTGAAGTCCCCGAGGACAATTTTGACGTCATGGGCCGGGCACCTGTCGTAGACGTCCTCGAGCTTCGCATAGAAGGCATCCTTGGTCGCATCGTCCTTCTCTTCCGTTGGGGCGTGCGCGCAAATTAGGCTGATGCTAAAGAATTTAGCTTTGATGCGGATCGAAGCCAGCCGTTCGTTCACCGGAGTGAACCGAGAGACGTGGTGGCGAAGTCTCTTGCTGACCACAAATCCGCAGCCAAATTCGCGCTTCTCCGCATGGCAGCTGTAGTAGATATCGCAGTCTGCTCGCTTTGAGCAACCTTGTCCTGTCCATCGCATTTCCTGGATGGCGGTGATGTCAGCCTTACATTTCGTGAGGGCTTCCGCCAGTTGGATAGAGGCACCTTCCCTATAGAGGGTCCGGACATTCTAGGTTCATATCCTCAAATCATGGTCCTTGAATCGTTTGCTGTGGTCGTCAACATTGTGGGTTCCTTCCGAGGCTTGCTTTTTGGCTTTCATTGGTAGATGATTTTCCGTGGCGGGCACCAAACCCTGCGCACAACCCAAATTTTAAGTCCTGGGGATAGGACTCGCTGCACACATTAGTTCACTATTCAGCGGATGCCAAATAGCTATCCAGAAGGGCCGCGCGGAGGCTGTGCATCAGCTTGGATTGGACAGGGACAAGGATCGTTCTGGCGTTCGCCAGGTTGAACGCAATCAGAGACTTTACCTTGTATGTCCGCTCCCTTCCTTCCTAGACATATTTATAGTAGGTAAAAATTTAGTCCTAACTGCCGTAGATAAATTTTCAAAATATGCAATCGCCAAACCCATCCAATCCGGGGCAGCAGAGGATATAAGACAACCCTTAGGGTATCCTATTTTCCCTCATGCCTGAAACAATTGTGGTAGACAATGAAAAGTCATTCAACTCGGAGTCGATAAACTTTATGGTCGAAAACGAATTCGGCATCAACATATTCCGAACAGCCCCCTATACGAGTTGTTCGAATGGACAAGTGGAGCGTTTCCATTCTACTTTACAAGAAATAATGCGTTGTCTCCTAAGTGAAAGAACACACCGTTCATTCCATGAACTACTAGATAACGCGGTAAAAGAATATAATTACTCCATTCATTTCACTACAAACAAAAAACCGGTAGAAACATTTTTTGGTAGGAGAGTAAGTAACGACCTTGCGTTATTAGACAAAGACAGACAGGAAACAGTTAAAAAACTACTAGAAAAACAAAACGCGGACCATTCATACCACAACAAAAATTGCACCGTACCCAGAACATATTCTGAAGGGGACGAAATTTTCGTAAAAGTAAACCGGATACTAGGAAATAAATTATCACCAAGATATAAGAAAGAGATTGTGGCTGAAAACTACAATACAACAGTTAAAACTAAAGCTCCTGCCTGCTTACTTAATTCACAAAAATAATGTAAAGCAAGATTACGGGAAAAAATTAACTTTCAGAAACAGCGAGGAACTATGGGAACCGCGGAAACCTGTGCAGTAATACTGATGCTGGTTCTTACAGGAACAGCGCAACAAATCGACATACAAGACCTAACTAACAACAACGGATATATACCCATCAAGACAGGGGAAATTAAAACAATCAGTCGTGTTCACGTCGTTGCTGCCATCACCGCGCATCACCTAAAATAGAAAATAAATAAAAAATGATATTTTGTACATATCCTCCGCCTAATTCGTATACCTACCTCGTTTACTTGGTTGGTTGGTTGAGGTGGCTGACTCACAGTCACAGTCAGTGCAAGTCACAATTAGCGCATAGACGCCGTTTTGGTACCACATGCTCACCGAAAACTAAACCTGGTTAGTATGACTAAATCCACCTGGTAGAATTTAGGTATCCAAGAAGATTCCCCAGACTAACTGTCGAGCAATCGGTCGTACAAGTGAAAAAGTGTTTCCCTAGAAACTTAAATCTTGCCCTTGCCCGAGCTGGGCAGTGACAGAGGAAGTGATTTGGTGTTTCTTTCTCTTCTAAATTCCCACAACTCCTGCAATGGGTATTGAAGGGGATATTTAGCCTCTCCGCATGTGGACCTATAGTCCAGTGGCCTGTTATGATCGCCGTAAGCATAGCGACGTCTGTGCGTGGTTTGTTAATAAGCTCGCGAGATCTCGGCTCGTTGTAGGAGGGCCACAGCTCCCGCGAGGTACGGCAGGAAGACAGCGACTTCCACCTCCGATTGGCAAGGCCGAGATAGTGCAGATAGCAGCCCTCCTGACGACTCCCAAAGGCGTCGGAACCGAGACACCCAGTGATGCGTCAAGCGAGGCCCCCGAGCGCGCCAATTCGTCCGCTCTCTCATTCCCTTCAATGTTCCTATGGCCGGGAACCCAGATGAGGGTGATATCAGCGCAGCAACTTAGCGCGCCCAGAGCTGTCCTACACTCCACGACCAACCTTGACTGGACCGCGGTAGAATGTAGAGCCTTTATTGCTGCCTGACTGTCAATGAATATTGCAACCTTACACCTATCAATGATATGTCTCTCTACCAGTCGGCAGGCCTCCCTGACCGCCAAGACTTCTGCCTGAAAGACCGTGGCATCATTGGGTAGACGTATGGCTTCATTTATCCCCACGTGCTGTTAGTATACCCCCGCACCCACCCCGCACGCCATTTTGGATCCATCCGTAAAGATGTGTATGTCGTATTCGTTGAAAAGGCTGGTTCTTTCCCATTCGGCCCTCGTAGGGAATTTCGCCCCGAAATCCGTTTGAAAACTTAGGTACGGCACGATATAGTCGGTTATCCTACTAAACTTAACGTTTGGTAATGTGCTTAGCACTTTGCTGTGCCCATAACTACGTTCCGCCCAACAGCCAATCGCCTTAAACCTTGCTGCGGAGTTGAGGGTGATATGCATTATGTGTAAGTCGATGGGGAGAAAATGTAAGAGCACGTTCAGGGCATCCGTGGGGCATGTGCGTAGTGCCCCCGTGATGCCAACACATGCTGATCGCTGAACCCTGCTGAGCTTCTGGACCAAATAGCTCTTGCTTAGAGCTGGCCACCAAACCAGTGATCCATAGGTCAGGATTGGGCGCACTATGGCCGTGTACATCCAGTGGGTGATGTAGGGGTGTACCAAACAGCCTGTTGCAGGAGTAAAAAGCCACGTAGGCCTTCCTGACCCGTAGCTCAATGTTTGGTCTCCAGTTTAGCTTTGCGTCCAGCTGAACCCCGAGATATTTGGCTTTAGCTGATAGCTTCAGCTGCTGCCCGCACATCCACATGCTGTCCACATCCTGTGGCCCACGTATGGATTTTATCCAGAGCCCCTTGCATAATATTACTGATTGTGCTCGGAAACATCCCTGATACTATTATCACCACGTCGTCTGCATACGCTACCACTTTTAACCCCGTTTTTTCTAACGCCTTGAGTATGCTGTCCATGACCAGCAACCACAGTAGTGGTGAAATCACCCCTCCTTGTGGTGTTCCTCTACTGACGTGTTTTACCAGAGATATGTTGCCTAGCTCTGCAAAAATAGTCCTTGATTTGAGCATCGTCACTATCCAGTTCCTTAAATCCCCTTCAAAACCCACCGTGGTAAGGGAATCTTGGATTGCCCTAGTGCTCACATTGTTGAAGACTCCTTCGATATCCAGGAAGGCTGCCATTGAAAATTGCTTGAAGTGGATTGATTTTTCAACAGTGCGAATAACCTCGTGTAATGCCGTCTCTGTGGATCTGCCCTTAAGATAAGCATGTTGGCATCTGTAAATTTGATAGTGATCAGCTAAAGATCTTAGGTGTATTTCCATTACCCTTTCCATAGTCTTAAGCAGAAAAGAAGTGAGGCTAATCGGTCTAAAATCTTTGGCCGTCTTGTGACCGATTTTTCCCGCCTTAGGTATGAAAACTACTATGACCCTTCTCCAGCTGAGGGGTACATAATTCAATTTAACGCACGCCCTATTAACGATCGTCACCAACTGTGGAATGACCATATCCTGTACTTTCTGTAACATCTAGACCTGGTGACTTGTAAGGGGAAAAACTGTTGATAGAATACCTGACCTTATCTTCCGTGAAGACAGATTCATAAATACACGTATATCGAGAAGCTGATGAGGAGGGGATAACCGCTGCCCTCTCCTCACAGCCCGGGAAGTGTGTCTTAAGTAAGAGGTCAAGTGTCTCAGCGGATGTTTTCGTCCAGGTGCCGTCTTCCCTTTTCAGGTATGACGGATTGCTCCTTTCTTTGGAAAGTGCCTTGCTGAGTCTTGAAGAAACTGCCGTTGACTCAATTGACTGACAAAAGTTTCTCCAGCCATCCCTTTTGGCTTTCCTGATCGCTTTTTTGTAGGTCCTGAGGCAATCCTTGTATTTGCTCCAGGTTTTATCCCTGTAACACTGGTTAAAAGCCCTACGAGTTTCCTCTCTAAGAGCCGAGAGTTCTTCGTTCCACCAGTGTGGAAGAGATTTACCACTTCTACTCACTGGACAGGAGCTCTTGTAAGCTGTGCTAAAAGCTACCTCAAGTTTTCCTAGTTGCTTGTCCAGTTCCTTAGAAGAGTCTAAGTGGGCCGTACTTACTGCCTTAAGTTTTGCCTTAGCTATCAGAGGAAAGATCCGCCAATTTGTCGTTTTCGGATTTCTGAAAGGATCAGGAGTCTTATTCGCTATATTGATGTTGAAGATTAACCAACTGTGGTCCGAAAAGGACTTTTTGTTGGACACCATCCAATTTTCAACCCGAAAATTTGAATTTCCTGACAGGAGGGTGAGATCTAGAACTTCTTCCCACCCGGCGCAGCTCGGGGAAAGTGAAAGTGGGTGTATTACCCCTGTTACAGATAGTAAGATTATATATACTGATAAAATCAAAAAGTGACTCACCCCTGGCGTTGTTCTCAGAGCTGCCCCATATGTTGTGCCTCGCATTTGCGTCGCAGCAGAGGAGCAAAGCGGTTCCCCGTGCGTCTAAACTGGCCAATAGTGACGCAACCTCTTTCGGTGGTGCATTCCTATCATGTGCCATGTATGCCGATGGTTTTATCTGGTTTGGTCCATTCGGCGCCTCGATCCTAACCGCTGTTAGATCGCCTGTGCTAAATTGGGGACAGAGGAAAGTATTAATTTTGTTTTTAGCCAGCATGCACGATCTCACCCTGCCGGCATTTCTAGCGTATAGAGTGCTGTAGTTTTTAATCCTGAACCCCATCACGTCAGATCCTCTGACCCACGGCTTCTGTATAGCGACGATGTCTACGTCCTCTTCCCCGAGAAAGACGGCAAGATTATCTGAGGCATTCTTAGAATGCTGAAGGTTAATCTGCACGATCTTCATCAAGGGTATCTGATTTTTTTTGGTGTGCTTTGAGCATCACCCCGACGCTTGTCGTCCACGTCCAGATTAGCTGCGTCCGGCTCTTCTGCCTCGTAGTCGTTTTCTGACGGCCGGAAAATTTTTAGTTTGGCGTACCTCACGCCAAACCGCATCTTACAGTCCATGCCATCCAGGACCTTAGCCGATTCCTCGTCTATGGAAAGGAAAAGGGACATGCTGTTCTTTTGTGGGCCTTCGTCTTTCATGACGTTCCAGTCCTGCATCGGAACAGCGGGGTTCTGCCGCTGTAGAAGCTGAAGGACCTTCCCGTGCTCCAGCTTCATAACAGGCAGCCAGATACGGGCTCTCGGCCGTCTAGGAATCTCACGAGCTGGGATAAGCCTAAGCCTAAGGCCCTCCCATGCATCGCTTATCTTGGCAATGCATTCGCCCAGAAAATTCACGGACGGCCGATCGTCGCACCTGAACACCCTGCAGCCGCGAAGAACCTCAGAAGAGTCGTAGCCAGGCGGGGACGCATCCGGGTTGGAGAGAAGGTGTTCCATCACCATTTCCGCCAGCCTGGGTTCAATCTCCCCCCATTTTTCCAACACCTTCTTGCCGCTGTTTGTTTTTGCGTCAGTGAGTGCAACCTGTAGGTCATCCCGGACCACCTCATTGAACGGTCTTCTGGCGCTCGTAGAGGGCATATTTGCCGATGTCGATAGCTTGGCGACCTTGTTTTTGCGCAAGAGGGCCGTCTCGTCCTGAGACCGATTCCGCTTCGCCGCCTTATCGACCTCCAGAGTGGCCTGGTAATCCTCATACTCGTCGACCACTGCCTGGTATTTCACTTTATCAGCCTGGTCGAACTCGTGTACCTTACCGGCTGCCTCATTTCTGGCAATCTTGCCGAGAATGAAGAGAGCTTTCTGGTACCGGCTCTTCCTGACCAGGGCCTCTGATTTGGGCTTTTGTTGTTTTGGGCCGCCAGTGCTGGCGCCCTTGCCCTGAAAAGGTGTACTGCCACTGTTTCCACTCTTTTTCAAGGCCAGCCCTTGAGTGTCAGTTGCTGTTGTTTTGGTTTGAGTTGGTGTACTGCTGCTGCTTCCACCAATTGTCGCTGTTGTTGTTGTTGTTGCGATCGCGCTTATGGCTGCCGTCACAGACACGCCCTCCATGCCGAGCTCCTGGCTGGATGCCAACAGTTCGTCCTCGGAGCTAGTGCCGAGCTGCATACCTGCGAACTTTTCTGCACTTTCCGACATGTGTGCACTGAAAACGAATAGGAAAATTTAGCGCGATCTCTGCACATCACACCTGAGCCACCAGAGTCACCCGCAAAAAACCACCAGTACACACCTGCAGCGCCGGAAGGCAAACCAAAAATACCTGTTTTCTTCATACACTTTCAAAATATTGTTACGAAATACAGTTCGTTATCGACTGTTCGTTTTGATTGTATTTGAAAATAAAACAACTTCAGTTATCCAGCGCAACGTAGTTAAAACTATCCTGTCGGACCTGAGACAACCAGTTCCCAAAATTCATTGGTCTTTCAACTGGTTTTTTGTAGTCAATTGGGCAACTGGTTGTCCAAGTGACTGTCAGCGGATGCGGAAGTGGGTGAGTTCGCGTCTAATCGTTCACGTTCTGCGTGCACGTTCATAGGCGAGAAGAAACACGAAAATACGAAACGAAAGACGAAACAGAGGTGAAATAATCAACATTATTCTGTTACGGCTGATCTTGCGATGCTTTTGTTACAACAACAACGTAGAAATGTTTCTTTCTTTCTGTTTCTATGACTCGAAGTTCGCTCGATTTGCACGTTTTGTCTTGAATGATTTCAGTTAGAATTTTGCGTGGTTGCGTGAAGCAACGAATTGCAGCAGCAGTCGAATGGTATGTATTAATAAATTTATGTAATTATGTTTATGTAATTATTTATTAATTAATTTATTTTTTTTATTAATTGCAGGCGAAGTCAGGATGTTGAACTGCGTCAGACCCCAAACAGTTTCGACTGAAGTGTGTCAACAAGTCGAAGTTAATCTTTACGTAATTAAAAAATGCACTGTTTTATTTTCCCCATAAAAACCGAGTGGTTAGAAATCTAATCCAGAATAAACTAGTTCGCAAACTAGTCGCTTTCAACTGGTTTGACAACTGGTTGCTTCGGACTAACCTTGGACTAGTTGCAAATGGATGCAGACGGGGACAATTGACCCTCGCCTAGGACACCGCCATGTTAAAAAGGTGAGTTTGCTACAAGAAAACGAGTCGATTCTGAGGTCATATGTGACTGTCAAGCGACTAGTTGAAAAACTAGACTTGGACCAGTCCGATTTCCCACAGGGTAAAAATCGCTTTATTTACAAATTTACACTTGTTCTACTTTACACTACTACTATTGCATGTTTCCCCAAAGCTTGCTCAACACCGACTCGACTCACTGCGCTGCACACTGCTGCCTTTTATACCAGTTTTCTTATCGCGCCGAAGTTTCTTGCAACTTCCAATTGGAAAATGCTCGATCATTCTCGCACAGCCCATTTCTCGCGAACCTTGCCATATCGGACTATACCAAGCGAATTATACCAGTTTGCCGTACTTCACAGTGCATGCCTAAAAGTATGCTTGCGAAAGCGTTCATGCACAGCACAGAGTGCCTTTTCGTTTCAATATTTTTTAACCAAAAATTAAGTACTCGTTGGCAAGAATGCATGAACTAAGGAGTGCGTCGTTAAAAATTGTGACATGCAATTTTTCTAACAACTTCGTTAATACAAATTCAAATTAAACTTTCTTTGATCAGGTGAGCCATGAAAACTTTGTCATTGAATAGTTTATGCCCAGTTATAGCATTGAATGAGTATTTAATGATAAAATGGTAATGATAAAATGAGAAAGTGACGATAAATGATAAAATTATAAAATTAACAAGGAAAAATGAAAGCCCTTATGAGGGGTATTCCAGAAAAAGTTAGAAAATTTACCCTTGAAAATTTATTATAATTTTTTTCTAATAATTTCTAAATCTACATAAAAGACATGTTATAAAAAACCATACTTTTCAAAAATTGGACTAGTGGTTGCTGAGATGTTTTAATTTTTCGATGTCACTATTTTTAACGACGCACTCCTTACAACGGAAAATCGCGCTATCGACTTTATTGTTTCCCAAAGCAACGGAACATACATGGCAATTGGTTGGCTTTCTGTGGCCGCGAAAATATTTTTAATTCTAAAAACGTGCGAACTTGCTCATCTCACTTCGAGACCGAAGATTTCAAAAAGAGTTTGATCACTAAGCAAATAAACACATAGAGGTGTGAACTCGCACAAATTTGCGTACCAGCGCAGTAGGTCCCATACGCACTTCGGCTATTCGAACATATTCGCGATGACTTCGGCAAACTTCTCAATTCGAAGTCAGCTTTCATAATTTGCTTTATGTTTATGTGGTCAGTCGCACATCAACCAAAGTAAATCCTAAGTAGCGCCACTCTTTGACAACCAGACGTCGATTCTGTATGACAAGAACTGTCAAATTGTTTTTGTTCACGTGTAAAACTGAGCTCACCACGATGGCCGGACACTAGTGGCAGGATTGCGTGTACGTGGAAAATACTGAAAAAATTGCAGTTTCTATGAATTTCTTAAACGTCATTTAAGACGATTTTATAAAAGAATCGCTTACTTTTTATGTTGGTATAACCAGAGAAAAGAAAGCTACATAAAATTCTCATAAATTAGTTGGTTTTTACCAAAATTTATGAACAAATTTAATTTATTTCGTTTGTTATTCAAGAGCAACTCTGCCTTCGTTATATATTGTAACGATAAGACAGTCTGTCGCTGTGCAAAGCAACCCTGCCGCTTCGCGCCGTGCCATAATTGAATGTGGCAACGACGGCCGCGATAATAACTTTTAGTCCAATCTGGCAACAATGGTCGCGATCATCAGGGAAGCATTTAGTCCACTCCGGAATGTGCGGGAACGATCTGCGCGATGGCCGGACAGAGTATAAAAGGTGGCCGGATGCGGGCAACGAGTCAGTCTGGTTTTGACAAGTGAAGTTGCCACACGGAATAATTAAGCAAATACTTAAGTGTACGAACAGTAAAGTGTAAACTGTGAATAATAAAGTGACTGTTGGTGTATTTTATTGTCTGCGTTTAAGAAACTGACTGTGTTTTATTTTCAAATCACACAATCCAGAGATACGTGACAGCCCACTATACTTAGTATTCGTAACATTTGGTGTCAGAAGTGGGATTGTGGAAAATTGAAGATAAAAAAAAAAAAACTAAAGAAATAAAATTATAAAAGCACGGACATGGTGAAATTCGAGCTGCTGAAGGTGGACCAGCTGAAGAAGGAGCTGGCTGCCTGGAATTTGCCGACTGCTGGCGGAAAGGTGGAGTTGCAGTTGCGCTTGCGAGAAGCATGTGAGGAACGGGGCGTCGATTGGACTGTGCACGAGTTCGGAGCGCAAGAACAAGAGGCGTCGGCCAAAATGGAGGAATCGCCTGCAGGTGCGGCGTCGATGCAAAGTACGACTGCAGCGGCTGCGCCGCCACAAGCAATGGACATGAGCCAGCTAATGGTTGCACTTAAAGGCATGTTCGAGACTTCCAACCGTGAAATGGCAGCGAAAATGGAAACTGCGAATCAAGAGATGGCAGCGAAGCTGGAAACTACGAATCTCGAAATTTCGGCAAAAGTCGAGACAGCAAATCGAGAAATGTCAGCGAAGCTGGAAACTACGAATCTCGAAATTTCGGCAAAAGTCGAGACTGCAAATCGAGAAATGGCGGAAAATTCTGCGCGCATAGAGCAGAAGGTGGAGGAAATTTCCAATAGCCTGAATGTGAAAGTTGAGCATCTCGAGACGCGAATAGACGATTGGGACAAACGAGTTGACGAATTGGGTGAATCCCTGAATAGACGAGTTGACAACCTGGATGAGTCCTTGAACAAACGAGTTGACAGTCTGGAAGATTCGATGCACAGAAAGATAGACGAACGGTTTCGAGAGGTACAGCCACGAGGATGTTTGCCACCGGTTCAGGACGGTTTTGCTGCCAGAACAGAAGTGCCTACTTATGATGGTGCTGCGCCGTTCGACACATTTAAATTGCAATTCGACTTGGCTGCTTTGGAAAATCAGTGGACAGATATCAGGAAAGGTCGGAGGTTGGCACTGGCGCTGAAAGGTCCTGCGGCTGAGGTAATCAAATCAGTTCCAGAATGTTTAAGAAGTGATTACGGTGCCATCATGAGGGCATTAGCAGCGAAGTATAGCAACGAGCACAACCATGCGCTATACTACTGTGAGCTGAAGAACCGCAAGCAAAGAGCCAACGAGGCGCTGCAGACATATGCAGCAGACATTGAGCGGCTCGTACAGTTGTGCTACCCAAAATTTGGTGCTGATGATCTCGAGAGGATGAAGATTGAGTCGTTTGTTGAAGGTCTTCATGATCCAGAAACACGTCGCAGTGCGTTGATGATGGGCAAGCCAACATTTAAGGAAACGGTGACCAGCGCGATGACATATGAAGCGGCATGGATTGGGAGCACTCGGTATGCACCTGCAAGGATACGCCAGATTCAGGCGGACAACGACATTCCGATCCAGGCCATAAGCTCGGAGATACCGGACAGGCCACGGGTGGTCTCCTCTAAAGTTGTTTGCTGGATATGTGGTAAGCAGGGCCACATATCACGAGACTGCCGCCAACGAAAGAGGCGTTCCCGTTCTCGAGCGAGGAATACTGACAATCGAGGCTCAGCCAACAAGCGCAGGGCTGAGGACGAGGAGCCGTTAAACTAAACCGGGTCAGCCCAAACGGGCGTGAGCTGATCCCCACAATCTGCCGCCCCACCATCCTTGTCTCACAGCTGAAACGACAGCCCAGCAGCTTGACAATTGAAGGAAGGATAGATGGAAAGTTGTTCGTGTTGACACTGGATACTGGAGCGTCATATTCGATCATAAAAAGGAAGCTGCTGAAGAACTGGGAACCGCTGCATGGCATACAGCTGCGGACTGCGACTGGCGAGCGCGCGCCGGTGAGAGGGAAAGTTACAAAAACGATTGCTATCGGCACCAGCAGCCTGGAACATGAGTTCATCGTCGCGGATATAATGGACGACGTGATTATCGTCGTGGATTTCATGATTAGGCACGGTTTTACGCTGGACCTGAAGGAAAATGTGCTGAGATATGCCAACGTTGAATTCCCGCTGCGCACCGGCTATGAGCGAAGCGTGGCGGTACGGAAGGTTGTATCGTGTCAACACAGGAGGATACCAGCGAATTCTGAGGCGATTGTGTGGCCAAAGGTGGACGAGGACGATGGGACGAATCGGCTGTGGGTAGTAGAAGCACCGAAACAAGGACACGACAACATCATCATCGGACGTACATTAGTGGAACCTAAAAATGGCAGAATACCAGTCAGAATACTGAACCCCCTGAATGCACCCAGATATGTCAGGAAAGATGAGGTAATCGGCGAGTGTAAGGAAGCTGTAGCAGTGGTCAATTGCGAGAGTAGCCCACCTGGAGGTAATAAGAAGAGCGGTTTTAACATGGACGCCATACCGCAGGAGAACCAGTGGAGCAGCGAGTTGACGGCCAAGCAGAAACAGAAGGCGAGGTCACTCCTGCAGCACTATGGGTCAATTTTTGCGGCAGAAGCAGGCGGAAGAACAGCCATAGTGAAGCACAACATCGACACCGGAAGTGCAAAACCGATTCGCCAACCGCCAAGACGAGTTCCTCTGGCCAAGAGGGAGGAGGTCACAAATTTGATCGAGAACATGCGGAAAGACAAGGTCATAGAGCCTTCTTCGGGCCCCTGGTGCTCGCCGGTCGTGCTAGTCAAGAAAAAAGATGGCAGTACCCGGTTTTGTGTGGACTATCGGAAGCTCAATGATGTGACCAAGAAGGACAGTTATCCACTACCTCGGATCGATGACACCCTGGACACACTGTCAGGCACGCAGTGGTTCTCCACGCTCGACTTACGCAGCGGCTATTGGCAGGTAGAGCTTGCAGACAAGGACAAGGAGAAAACGGCTTTCAGTGTTGGCGATGGTTTGTGGCAGTTCACCGTCATGCCGTTTGGACTCTGCAACGCACCAGCAACATTCGAGCGGCTAATGGAACGCGTGCTAAAAGGGCTGCATTGGCGGACGTGTCTGGTGTACCTCGACGACATAATCGTAATGGGTAAAAGCTTCGACGACCACCTGGGAAAGCTGAAGGAGGTATTTGAGCGGATACAAAAAGCCGGGCTTAAACTCAACCCAAAGAAGTGCTCGCTGTTCCAAAAGGAGGTCAAGTATCTGGGTCGTACGGTTTCCGCCCGCGGAGTACATACGGATGAAGGCAAAATCACGGCGGTGAAGGAGTGGCCCCGGCCACGCAATCTACACGAACTCCGCAGTTTCCTGGGCCTGTGCACATACTACCGCCGATTTGTTCCGGGATTCGCGAACATAGCCAGCAGCCTGCACAAACTGACGAAAAAAGGCCAAGCTTTCGAGTGGAACGAGGAGCAGGAACAGGCTTTTGCACGTCTGAAGGAAAAACTGTGCAGTGCTCCAATTCTGGCCTTCCCCGTGCCTGGGGAGATGTTTGTGCTGGATACAGATGCAAGCGGGAGTAGTATTGGCGGTGTGCTATCACAGATAATAGACGGCCAGGAACAAGTGATAGCGTACTACAGTAGGGTTTTATCGAAACCGGAACGCAATTACTGTGTGACACGGAGAGAACTGCTGGCGGTATTGGACTGCGTAAAGCACTTCCACAAATATCTGTATGGACAAAGGTTCCGCCTGCGCACAGATCATGCGGCATTGAGATGGCTCCTGAACTTTAAAGATCCTGAAGTGCAATTGGCGCGGTGGATCGAGCGACTGCAGAGCTACGACTACACGATAGAGCATCGCAAGGGCAGTAGCCATGGAAATGCCGATGCCTTGTCCCGCCGTCCGTGCAAAGTCGAATGCAGGCAATGCTCGCGAGCCGAAAGCAAAGAACAGGTAGTGGACGTCCGGTTGGTCAGCGTCATGCCAGAGGAAGAGTGGTCTGCGGAGAGGCTACAAAAAGACCAGCATGAGGATGCGGATCTTGCAAAAATCGTCGAAGGCAAGGAGCAAGGCGCACGTCCAGACTGGCAGGAGATGGCTGGTGGAAGCCCGATCGCTAAGGCTTACTAGGCACAGTGGAAAAGTCTGCGGCTGAAGGAAGGCTGCCTGTACCGCGAATGGGAGAGCGCGGATGGTCGTACCAGCAACCCCCTAATGGTAGTGCCGAAAAGCAGAATCAACGAGGTCATCGAGGCATACCATAACGACTCCAGTGGAGGGCACCTGGGTATCACCAAAACCGTCGCCAAAATAAAAAGACGATTCTACTGGGTAGGATGTCAGGAGTCTGTAGCCGAGTGGATTAAGAGCTGCGACCGATGTTCAGCCGCGAAAGGGCCGACAAGAAAATCTAGAGGCCGCATGCAGCAGTACAACGTGCGAGCGCCCTTCGAGCGGATTGCTATGGACGTCGCCGGCCCATTCCCAACTAGCACTCAAGGCAACAAATATGTGCTGGTCGTAATGGATTACTTCAGCAAATGGCCCGAAGTGTACCCTATTCCTAACCAGGAGGCCACCACGATCTCGAAAAAGCTGGTAAACAACTGGGTAGCCAGGTTCGGAGTTCCGTTGGAGTTGCACTCAGATCAAGGCCGGAATTTCGAGTCTGCGGTATTCAAGGAAGTGTGTGAGCTGCTGGGGATAAAGAAAACGCGTACCACTCCTTTGCACCCACAGCCCGACGGCATGGTGGAACGCTTTAACCGGACACTGGAGGAATACCTGCGGAAAGTGGTAGGCAGGAATCAAAAGGATTGGGATACGCATATCCCCCTGTTCCTGATGGCGTATAGGTCAGTCCCACACGACACGACATCACTCACTCCAGCCCGAGCAGTGTTCGGCACAGAGTTGCGGTTACCCGCTGACTTGAAGTTCGGGGTAGTCAGCACGACGGGAGGCGCTAAGACGGACTACGTGGTCAATAAGCGGGCGGAACTGGAGGAAATTCACCAGTTTATAAGGGGCCGCACCAAACTGGTCAGCGATAAGGCGAAAGCCAGATACGATCTACGGGCCAACTCAGCAGGGTTCCAAGAAGGCGATTTGGTAATGCTCTACAACCCGCAGCGGAGGAAAGGTTTGTCTCCGAAACTTCAAGCGTCATGGGAAGGACCGTACGAAGTCGTGACTAGGATTAACGACGTGGTATACAGGATTCAACGTTGCAGCAATAGAGGCGCTAAGCTGAAGGTAGTCCATTTGGAGCGTCTGGCGCCTCATCACAGCGGAGCCTCGGCACTTGTTCGGGACGAACAAGTCTAAGTGGTGGGCAGTGTAACGATAAGACAGTCTGTCGCTGTGCAAAGCAACCCTGCCGCTTCGCGCCGTGCTATAATTCAATCTGGCAACGACGGCCGCGATAATAACTTTTAGTCCAATCTGGCAACGATGGTCGCGATCATCATGGAAACCTTTAGTCCACTCTGGAATGCACGAGAACGAACCGCGCGATGGCCAGACAGGTATAAAAGGCAGCCGGGTGCGGCGCAGCGAGTCAGTCTGGTTTTGACAAGTGAAGTTGTCACACGGAGTAATTAAGCAAATACTTAAGTGTACGAACAGTAAAGTGTAAAACTGTGAATAATAAAGTGACTGTTGGTGTTGAATTGGCTGCGTTGGAATAATTAAAGTTGTTTCATTTTCAAATTGCACAATCCAGTGATACGTAACAGCCCACTAGACGTAGTATTCGTAACAAGGTTAGGTTAGGTTGCGGTGGCTGCCTCTATGAGAGACACACTCGGAGGCCTGAAAGGCCCATTGTGATACCACATATTTCACCCGTTTTTGAACTGTGTATGCAACACTGTTTTGCCAACATATGTTACAGCACACATTTCAAGCGGATGGGGAAAGGGGGAGGGGGGGGCCTACAGTTTAACGCCGAATCCGAACGGCGATTGGCAGTTTTTCGTTCACACTTGGAGGTTTTGCCATTGCCTGCCAAGAGCGCACTTGTGCGATTCTTGTAATTCTCATTCCCTTCATGTGGATAGCGATAGAAGTAGATGAGTTGTTCACCAGCCCGAGCCAGGAATCGAACCTGGAGCCTTTGGTATGAGAAGCCAGCGCGCTACCCGCTTGACTATCGAGGCCGGCCAAACAATATCTATATGCAACAATAACGTAACAATATCTATATGCAAAATTTCGCCTGTATAGCAGGGTATAGGGGTTTTGCCTATTCTCTGTTTTTTAGGGTGCCTTTCGTATTTAGCTTCTTGACAGATTTTACAACTCGCTGTAATTTGTTTAAGGTCGTTCTTAATGCTCGGAAAATAGTAGTCCTGGAGAACTTGCTTCATGTTTTCTTTAATCGATCGATGTGCTCGGCTGTGTTCATTATTCAAAATTTCTAATTGGTCATCTGGATTGAAGACATCAGTGGCAAACTAATTTGTATAACAGAACTTCACTGAAGGATAATTTGTAATGAGAAAGTGTTGAATTTGGGCTAGAGTGTGTAGATCGCAATGAATTGCGTTAACTACTTGCGGGTTTATGGACTCTTTCATTTTATCTAAGAGATCTTCGATATCCTTGAATGTAATACGGTGGCGAATGCGATTCTTAAAGATAATCGTGGTTTGTTTCTTTGATTCTGTACCTTGGGTAAGTATGAGTTGATTTCTGAATAAATTTACCGGGGTTTCTACGGTTTGAATAATTTCGGTGAGCGAAAGCTCACTAGCACAAGCCTGCATTGAGGAAGAGGACGCAGAATCTGTGATGGCGTTTTGGCCAAACTCCATAAAGCGCGTTTCACGCGTCAGCTTGTTCTTCTTACCTCAGCTGATGCTAATTTTTAATTGGCAAACTGCTGATTGATTTCGTTGTGAATTGTGAAAAACAACGAAATGAATTTGCTATACGACGTTATAGACTTTATAGAATTTACTGATTTCATTTTAAACACAATAAATGCATATCGAACATTGCAAAAAATAAAAAAAAGATTCAGTTGAATTCAATTTGTAGCAATTTATTTCACAGGGATGAGCAAAATTCGATCGACAACGAATAAGCTATCGAATTTCCAATACAGCGAAGACTAAGTTTCGTCTGTCAAAGAATTATGCTAATTTTTAGGAATTTCTCCACATTTTATGTTAAAATATTGAATTTCAAATGTTTCGTAAATGTATTTAATAGCTTTTGTGTAAAATAAATGCATCCGACTTTTGCATTCCACATAATGTATGACATCTTTAGGAGCTCTGTCAGCTGTTTGACGTCGTTTAGCGAGAAACGCGAGAGAAAGTTGAAAATAGTTCAACTTTTGCCGCGTTTCGGGCGTAGTCATGGAATTTGCTTCATACAAATACACTGATTCAACTTTTTCTCGAAACACGAGAAACGCCAAAAACCACGATACGCCTGAAACGCGCTTTATGGAGTTTGGCCATTTATGAATTGCCTTGATAACGCGTCGGCTACAATATTGTCCCTACCTGGCTTATAATAGAATGTGGGTGCATATTCTTCGATAAAAGCTTTCCATCGTTTTATCTTTGAATTGGGGTTTCTATCGGAAACGGAAAAGGTTAAGGGTTGATGATCGGTGAATATATTAATTTTATTTGCTCCGTATAGGTAGTGTTTGAGAGTTTTAACCCATTTTCGGCCGCTGGTCGATTTTTCGACCAGCCACTTTGAAGGAGAGTAGCTCTGCTCTTAGCCATTATATCTTTGAACTTTCGATGCATAAAATAGCTTTGGTCTTTTGGTAACCCCTCGAAATAATAAATTTTTTTTTTAAAGATAAATTTAGATATGTTGGCGAAGGCACGAAAAAAAGCGTTTTTTTAGTCATATTTTGAATATTCTGAAAAATATATAACCTTTTCAAATTATTGATTTATTATTGACTATTTACGAAGCCTAAAGACCAAATTACCACAATCAATTGATATCCATAAGTTTATGAAAATATTTTTAACCCTTTAGCACTCCGTACTTTTCAGTGGTCGAAAAATTGACTATTGGCCAGAAGTCGTCATGTATGTACATATGTAAGCCAACAATTTTTTGTTTTCATGCTTGATTATTATTTGACTAAAACTATGTACATAAATATTACTTTTTATTTGAAATTCAATTTGTATTTATTTATAAAATATTTTTGTGTAAAAAAAATACACAAAAAAATCCAAAAATATTCTTGATTAAGGTCCTAAATGAAATATATTGGCTATTTCTGGTAGCGGCCGAAGATGGGTTAAGTGCCCAAACAATCGCCAAAAGTTCCCTTTCGTTTGTGGCATAGTTCTCCTCGGTGGATGACAAGGTCCTTGAAATCATAGTTATCGGGCAACCATAGCGTGAGATGACGCGTCCGTGGTTAATATGGCGTTCAAACTGACGACTTAAACGTGTTTAATGTGCTTAAACAAGTTAAATGAACAAAACCAGTTCGAAAACCTGTTCATTCACATGCAATTGTTGTTGGAAATTAAACGTGTTAAACCATTTAACATGTTTTGAAACGAGTTTAACGCAAGGTTGCATCCGAAAGCTTTCTATGAAAAAGCTTTTTTGTCAACTGAATACAGCGCACACCCTAAACACAAACCAGAAAAAACATCCCTACAGATTCAGCTGTCAATTTATCACAACAAAACCAAACAAACATTGAAAATGTGAAAATTTTTAAATATATAAAAATTATCGTGTTGCTCGCACTGCTTTCATTCCATTCATCGCCTTTTTGTGGCATCTGAATACAAGGCGTCTAATATTGAATGAAGTTGAGTACGATGCCGTGGTTTATGAAATATGCGCCAATATTTCGCTCGAATCATGCTCCCAGCACATCAGTTTACAAAAATATTTGTTTGTTGTGTGTAAACAAACTGCTGTCAAATTAAACTTCATTGAGCAGTCTGGACGGTTGTGTTCAACAAAAAGCTCTTTTTACTTAAACTAGTTTAAATGAGTCAGTTTGAACGCCATATAAGTCAAACGGCTTCTCTAAGTTAGGGTACAAAAGAAGTATATCTTCAGAGGAAAGGAGTTTCTTTAGTTTATTGAAGGCGGCCATGGCTTCACTGTCAAGGGATATTGGTACAAGTTTAGATTGTCTCGTGCCTATATGTCCGTTCTCTCCTCGTAATAATTTCGTTAGTGGCTTTGCGATTGCTGCGAAATCTTTTACAAATCGCCTATAGTATCCCGCGAGGCCTAGAAAAGATCTAAGGGCTCTTAAGGATTTGGGGGTTTCATAGTTGAATATTGCCTCTATTTTACTTGGGCAGGTTGTGATACCATTTGTGGAGACAATAAATCCTAAATACTCCACCGATGTTTTGAAAAATTTCGACTTTTCTAAGGATACCCTCATGTTAGCTTTATACAATTTTTTTAGTATTCGGTCCACGTCGTCAATATGCCCTTGCTCCGAGTCAGAAAATATTATAACATCATCGATGTACACATGACAGGTTTTCCCGATTTCGTCGCGAAGTACATCGTCAATGGCTCGCTGGAAAATGCTCGGTGCATTTTTCAGGCCAAAGGGCAAACGGCAAAATTCGTATTTTCCGTTATTGACGCTGAAGGCCGTTTTTTCTCGGTCACGTTCAACCAAATTGACCTGGTGAAACCCGCTTTTCAAATCAAGGGTCGTAAAAATTTTGGCTTTACCGAGGTTTGATAAAATAACGGATGGATCTGGTATGGGATAGTTGTCACACACAGTTTTGGAATTTTATTTTGTGTAATCAAACACCAACCTTTTGTTGGGTCTGCCGTTTTCGTCTGTGCCCTTTTTGTCGACGAACCACACAGGACTATTGTAGGGGGAGCGGGATGGTCTGATTATCCCATCGTCTAGAAGTTTCTCGACCTCTTTATTAACGAATTCAGTCATATGGATTGGGTACGACTGGCATTTAGAATATATGGGCTCTTGATCCTTGGTCCTGATGGTAGCTGAAATTTTTGTGTTAAAGGGTAGCGCTTCATTGGGGTTGGCGAAGACTCATGAATTTTTATGAATAACATCGTAGAATTGTTTTTCAAGGTTCTTAGGGAGGTTTTCGGTTATAATAGTATTAGCTGCGCTTAAATCTAAGTATTTTAGTTTCTCTTGGCTCTTTTCGAAAAAGAGGGTGTCTTTTTCCGCATCGATTACGCCTTTAATACTTTTTATGAAATTGAAGCCTATGATCCCATCAAATAACGGTATGTTTTGAAGTATAAAAAAGGTTTCTGTTCTGCCAAGCAAATTTACAGGGGTTTTGTGGTCAATTGTATCTGTTCCATGAATTGATGTTACGAGAAATGATTTGGATAATTTTTTTACGCCTTTTAGGTTGTCTAGATTTTTAATGTAGCTCTTAGAGGCTCCAGTATCCACTAAAAGTTTTATGGATCTCCCTCCTATTGCTCGTTCGATAAAGGGGAGAGCTAAGTTTCCTCTAAAAAATTAATTTCGTCCTCAAAAGGTAAATCTTCAGAACTTTGGTTGTCCTCGCACGACTGTTCATACTGAACGGGACCTTCACCTACAGGGTACTCCAAAGGAGGTTCTTGTCCAAGGTAGTTGATCCCTTGAGCTTTCCTAAAGTTTAGTCTGTCGGACGTTGCTCCTCTTTTGTAGCCGGGCGTATTTTGAAAGTAGTTAGTTCGAATTGTTCGCATACTCTGATCTACGTCCATGTCTTGAGGGGGTGGCTGAGGACTGGGATTCTACTGGTTCGCGGCTAGCAAAGGAGTATGGAAATTTGACCGAGGCTGAAGATTCTGTATTGCGAAACGTTGTGATTGATTAAATGGTTGTCGTGGTTGGAATTGGTGGTTTTGAAGATTAGGCATTCCTCCGGGGTGGGTCGGGAGTGGGTTGTTTCGTGAAAAATTTAGTTGCTGATTAGGAAAAGCTGACTTGTGGCTTGACTGTTAGGTAGTCTGTGTTGAGATTGGATTAAGCGATCCGATGAAGCATGAAAGCTGAGGCCGTTGTTGTAAATGGCTGCAAAATGGTACCGATTTTGATTCGTTTCCAGCTCCTGTGCCAGAGCGAGGGCTGTTGGCATGTCTGCTGGTTTACACAAGAAGAGCGTGTCACACAGGGGCTTTCGTAGCCCTGAAATAAAGACTCTCAACGCGTCTTGTCTATATTTCTGGTTTAGAGATTTGATAAAGGCGTCATCCCCTTCGTTAGCCATGATTATCTTATTAATGATCACGGTGAGTTTACGCTCTACAAGATCGTAGAACTGAATTATCGATCGTTGACCCTGCCTGAGAGTGGATAATTCTTGTTCCAGTGTGTAGATGGATTTTTTATCCGAAAAAGCAAAATCTAGCCTAGCAATAATTGCATTAAAATTTAGAACCGTGTTGTAGGCACTTAGTGCGGTGTCTGCACTTCCCACAATCTTGTTCCTCAGAATGGCAACCGCCTGATAATATTTTGAGCTCCCTATATATGGTTCGAAAAGCTTATGAGCTGTTACAGCTGCCTGCCGCCACAAAACATATTTTTCTGGCTGACCGCTGAATTCGGGGACAGACTTCACTATGTCCAAAGGCTCATTGCACTCTATGCCCTCTCTGATTTCTATGGGGGTGTATTCCGTTGCTAATGTAGGTGTTTCCAACAGTGTAAGTCTTTAAGGGCTGTAATTGTGTCCTGAATGTCTTGGCGTGTATGTTGCACAGCTTGGTTGACAGCTGCGTTCAGAATGCTCTGTATCATTTCCGCGTTCATTATGTTTGATTCTCGGATTGTCAAGTTTTGCAATAATTTTATAGTTTCGTCCTCGTCCTCCTCTGTCTTGTTTACATTCATTAAATATGATTGGGTATCTTTATAACAATATCATTTAAAAAAATTTTTTATAATAATTTTTTTCAATTTTTCAATACCTAATAATAACAATAAAATTATAACTTATATTTGAGTATTGGTTCGTAATGTCTTAAACTTACAAAACTAAAATCATGTTTGTTCTGTTGCCTCTGGGTAGAAAATTTGATACGCTTTCCATTAAAATTGTTGCTTCTTGTTTGTTCCTTCCTTTTTTGTTTGTTGTTTCCTCTTTTTGTTGTACGCCTTCCAACTGATAAGCAATTGATGTTATTAACGAATTTTTCTGCTTTTCGTACGCGAATGTTTGCAAATTACGTTTTTGATTTTATGTTTGCGTTGCAGAAGCGAAATAAAATTTTGCAGCTTTCCACTTTATGTATCGTTTTCTGTATTGTTGTTGAGCTTCTTCTTTGATTTAAATTCCGATTAGGTGTAAGTTTCAATTAGCACTGCATTTCAATGTAGCACATATTGTTGGCGGCAGGCGTTCCAAAAGAAATAGGCTGGTTGAACGTTTTCGAGCACACTTGCTGAAACTTTATTAAACAACGGCAAATTCAGCAAATTCAATACAATTTCTTAAATTCAACTTACATTTTAGTTCTCTTGCGCCCATGCGCACCTGCCAACAACCAAATTGCAAAAGACCCCAGAAATGTCCGTTTGACAGGTGGCGAATTGGCGAAGGATAAGGCAAAGGAGAAATGGAAAAAGTGCGTACGGCATTGCCAGAGCAATGTTACCGCAACATTCCCCCCTTCGTATATCTCGTACGCCGTACGAGTTTACCCAATAGATTTCAGTTCTCGATGTCCAGCTTCGCCAATTTGACTATCGGCCGAGTGCTCAGGCCATGCGACGTCTTTACGACAGCGCTGCGAACTTAGCCGTCCTTGCCTATGTGCACGTCCACGACCACTCCTTTCGGCCATGAGTTCCTCTTGGTGCTTTCGTCAACGATGATTACCACGTCGTTTGCTTCGATAGGACGCGGCGGCGGTTGGAACCATTTGGATCGTCTGGTGAGGCACGGAAGGTATTCCCGCACCCAGCGCCTCCAGAATTGATCGGCTACTTGGCTGGATTGTCTCAAGTACCGCCGGAGTGCCGATCCGCTGCTGTCTTCGCATTGCCGTTCTCGAATGCCGCCGGAGCTGCCCAACAGGAAATGGTTGGGCGTGAGCGCTTCGCTGTCAGGCGAGTCTAGTGGCACATACGTCAGGGGCCGCGAATTCAGGATGCTTTCAATGTCTACTAAGGCGGCTCTTAACACATTTTAAGCGGGTAGCCTAGTATATGAAACTATGCTGCGTAGCGGGCATTACTTGCAAAACAAGCAAAAATTGCGCGATCCAAAATAAATAAAACTTGAAATTTATGAAACTAAAATAATTATATGAAATAATACTTTCAGTTTTATATGAAAACCAATCCGGTAAAAATACCGTCTCCCGCTTTTAAAGTGCCTACATTCAAAAGGTAAAAATACCCGCCCCGCTTATAAGCAGCAGTTTTCACAACGGGTAATTTTACCCGGCCCGCTTTTAATGTGTTAACACTTCTTCACGCATACCGGCTTCCGGAAGGATTTCCATTAGAATTGATTTAGTCGAGCGGATCATCCGCTCCCACGCCCCACCCATGTGAGGGGTAGCCGGAGGTATGAATATCCATTCGATCTCGGGATACTTCGCTTCAACGTCGCCTGCTGACAATTTCTCGATTTCTTCTGCAAGCGCTCGGCTCGCACCTCGAAAATTGGTGCCGTTTTCAGATACCACGCGCCTTGGTACCCACCTTCGGCTCGCGAACTGTTTAAAAATTAGCAAAAACGACTCCGTGGAAAGAGACGGAGCGATTTCAATGTGTACTCCACGCGTGGTTAGGCACGTGAATAAGGCGCCCCAACGCTTTATGCGCCCTCGACCTGCAGCTACGTCAATGGGGCCGAAGTAGTCCACCCCAGTATAGGTGAACGGTCTGGTGAATGGCGACACTCGCTCCAAAGGTAAATTGCCCATTAACGGCGGTTGCGGGCGAGCATTACGATTGCGACACATTTGGCATTTTGACGCACAATTTCGGACCAATGTCCGTAAAGCAGCTATGCAAAAGCGTTGTCGAATCTCGTTGACAACAATTTCGTTGTGGTGATGGTGAAACTTTCTGTGGTAAAAATCGACGATTGTGTGGTGATTTCGCGGAAGAATTATTGGGCGCTTTGCATCATGAGGTACGCCGGCTACTGCATCAATTCGTCCCTTAACGCGTAGTAGTCCTATCTCGTCCAGGTACGGCGACCATTTAAAGATGTCAGATTTCCGTGGGAACTCGTCGCCGCAACGAAGACTCAGAATTTCCTCGTGGAACACCTCCTCTTGACACTGCCGCATAATCACCTGCTCCGCTGTCTCCATGCTATCTTCCCCCAGCATTCTTCGCAGCGGCTGCAGTCGGGCTGTTGTCTTCGATGCTGATCGCAGGAATCGCAAAACCCATCGCTGCGCTGCGCGTAACCTTTCCCACTTGCTGAATCTTTTCACGTCTGGCACGATTAACGCAATTTTCGGCAGCTCGTCGTCGGTGGATAAGTGATGTAGCTTTTCTTCTAGTTCATCACCGACACCTGTCAACTCCGTCACAGGCCACTCGTGCTGCGGCGCCTCCAAAAATTTAGGCCCTCGGAACCAACGTTCGTTGTCGTCAAACTTTCGATTCTCGCACCATTTCGTTCCTTCATCAGCCACATTTTCGCGAGTTGGTAGCCACCTCCACTCTTTGGCGCTGGAACCTTCGAGAATCTCACCCACGCGAAGCGCGACAAACTGGTGGAATTTTCTTGCGTCCGAGCGCACCCAATATAGCACATTCTTTGAATCAGTCCAAAAGGTTCTGTGACTCACCTGAATCGACAGCTCATCACCTATGAATTTCGCCAACCTAAGGCCCAGCACTGCAGCCAGCAGTGGATTGATATGGGCTTCAACGGCGCGACTCGAGTTTTCGATGCTAACAGCGAACAGCGCACGCGCCCATCAGTACAGGAGCGCAGGTACGCCACAGCAGCGTAAGCATTGATACTTGCGTCCACGAATTTTTGACGCCTCTAATCATCGGGATACGTCTTAGCCACTGATTCCAATTCTGGCGCTCGCCTTCGCCGATCGGCTCATCCCAGCCCACCCCAGAGCGCCACACTTCTTGCAGAATTATCTTGGCCTGGATAATAACAAACCCCAGCAGACCCAGCGGATCGAAAATTGTCATTACCGTTCGCAAGATTTGTCGCTTCGTCGGGACCATGGTATCCTCGAGGATCTCTTTCGGAAAATTATCAAGAAAAGTCAGCTCGTCTGAGGCGGGCAACCACCACATGCCCAGTACCTTTTCCATTGTGGCTTCGGGTTCATCAAAACGCTTGGCCACCACATTGCTGCCAGCATTTAGCGCCCTCAAAACGTATCTTGAATTCGACATCCAATTCCTCATTTCAAAGCCCCCTTCTCCGTGAATCCAACGGACCGTGGTAGCCAAGCGGGCTAAGTCCTCCTCGGAGTCAGCACTTTGGAGCCAGTCGTCAACAAACGTGTTCTCTACAATGTCTCGGACAGAAGTTGGATGGTTTTCGGCAAAGCGTTGCGCAATGTGGTTCTTTACGTAGTTCGCCAACGAGGGAGATGCGCCGAAAGTCATAACTTCCATGATGTAGACGTCGGGTTCCCTCGATGAATCACCTTCGCGCCATAGAAACCGCTGCGCTGCCTGATCTTCTTTAATGATTTTAACTTGATGGAACATCTCCCGTATGTCGCCGCATACAGAAAATGGTCTTTCGCGGAAACGGAGCAAAATGCCAAGGAGATTTTTCAGCAGGTCGGGTCCTTTGAGTAGCACGGTATTAAGGGCTACACCATCAACCTTGGCGGCGGCGTCCCATACGAGCCTCGTTTTATTTTTGTTCGCGTTGAGCACCGTAAATATGGGCAGGTACCATGACCTGGCGCTTGGCTCCACCTCATGCTTCGCCAGCTTGCGCGCATACCCCTTCCTTTCATATTCCTTAATCTTGTCGATGATAAACTCGGCAATTGCGGGTCACGCTTCATCTTCGCCTCAAGACACGCGAGCCGACGGCGTGCCATGGGCAGCGAGTCAGGGAGTTCGATGACGTCATGCTTCCATAACAAACCGGTCTCCCACCTTTTCTCTGCTTCTACAAACTTTGTCGTCTTCTTCATGATTTCGAGCGCCCGTTCGTCTTCTTCAGACAGCAACGGCTTGCTCGGCGCGTATACGCCGATAGCGTCGATTGCAAAGTACGCCTTTACTTGTTGTTCCATGCGGCCGTCGACCGATGAGTTACACTCGCAAACATGTAGTACCCTTGGCGCCGACTCGCGCCCATTTGTATCGCGACCGTACACGCTCCAGCCCAATCGACATCGCACAGCGATTAGGTCAGAGCCTCTATGCTCCCTTATCTCGATAGGCACTCCAATCTTGGCGTTATCCATCCCTATAAGAATACGCGCCCTGGCGGCGACGTATGGCTTGATGGAAAGCTTGTTAAGATGATCGTGCTTGCCAATGGTGGCGCCTTCCAAAGTCTGCTGAGGCAGCCCGAGATTGTTGACTGTCCGTGCGCCGCGCACTGTATATCTCCGCGCAACTGCGTCAGCTGGAGAGATGTCGAAACTTACGATTTTGGAAGTTGCTTCCCTTTGCGTTATTTCGCCGGTCTAACGCAGACAAAGCGTCTCGGCCGGCCCCTCCAACGCGAGCTCGTCAGCTAACTGGCTTTCAACCAACGTACATGACGCACCTTCGTCGACGAGTGCGTAAGTGTCGACAGCCTTCGACCCACTGTGCAGCGTAACTGCAACATACCTAAAGATCGCCTTTTGTCGCTCCTGACCCATCGTAGTACCCGGTTCGTGATGTAGTGTAGTTTGCTCACTAGCTGCGCCACCTGTCGTAGTCGCTCTATGCAGAAGCGGGTTGTGAGCCATGTTGCACCCATCTACGCCACAGCTGTCCTTGGAGCCGCACCTTCGAATAAAGTGAGGTTTAAAACAACGTAAACAAAGTTTTCTTTCACGAACGAAACGCCATCTATCGCCTTGCGATTGCCTTCTGAATTCTGCGCAGTCCGATAACTTGTGATTCGCCCCACACTTCGGGCAGTCAGTCGCCCCGTCGCCTCTGTTCGTTTTCTCGGCGACCACGTCATGTACCATAACCCTGGCCCTTTGTGCATTACGACTTCCTCCTTTCATTTCGTTGCTGTTGCCACCTACTTGCGCGCCGACGGGGTGAAATGCTGTCACTTGGCTAGCACATGCGGCAAGACTAAAAAGCCACTCATCGAAGACTCACTGCCTCCAGCGCTGGCTCTTTGAGACATTTCTGCAACCTTATAAGATTCTCCTGGTCGGTAAACCCACAGCGCTCCGTGGACTGTTCATAATTTGTGATGAACAGGGGCCAATCCTCAGGCCTGCCCCAGAATGGCGGTAAGTCCTTGGAGAGCACCTGCCGACTGGCAATTTGCGTCGATGTGAGGTTGATGTCTGCGGCACTAGAGTTTCCGCTAGTGTGAATTGCATTCGAATACATCGTACATACACGTGGTAATGCTAGGCACGAGGCCGCCTAACCTAGCAGTCGTTTGCATGTTGGTATAAATGGGCTGTGCCAATGGAACGCAAAACGTGATTGCGTTTGTGAGGTTAGGAACTGTTCCGCTCATATAGCGGGGTATGTATGCTTCTGAACATGCTTTCGCCGGGGCCGCAACATAATGCGGCAGGCCTTCGAAAACCGGCGGCAGTGTATTTTCCACAGTAACGTTTGGGACTGGGGCTGCAGACGTTGAAGGTGGCAGAGTAGGCGTTGATGCGTGACGACGCGGCGCCCTTGCGGCTTCAGGCGTTCCAATGCCAATTGCCGCGACATGGCCGGCTCCGTCAGCCTCATCAAATGTCGCCCCCGTTGGGCTAGCGCACTGCTGCGCAGCCGCAACCCTGACCTCGTTGTCCGAGCGCGCGCACGGCGAACCATCATTTGGTGCTCCTTCCATTGCAGTGTACACAGGTTCCAAGAAACGTTCTTAAGTGTGCTAAAATTTTCAGGATGTTGGCGGCAGGCGTTCCAAAGGAAATAGGCTGGTTGAACGTTTTCGAGCACACTTGCTGAAACTTTATTAAACAACGGCAAATTCAGCAAATTCAATACAATTTCTTAAATTCAACTTACATTTTAGTTCTCTTGCGCCCATGCGCACCTGCCAACAACCAAATTGCAAAAGACCCCAGAAATGTCCGTTTGACAGGTGGCGAATTGGCGAAGGATAAGGCAAAGGAGAAATGGAAAAAGTGCGTACGGCATTGCCAGAGCAATGTTACCGCAACACATATTTTTTGTATATTTAACACATATTTTATGTTTGCGTTGCTGAAGCGAAATTAAAATTTGCGACTTTTCACTTTATGTGTCGATTTCTGTTTTGCTGTTGAGTTTCTTCTTTGATTTAAATTCCGATTAGGTGTAAGTTTCAATTAGCACTGCATTTGAATGCAACACAGATTTTTTGTATATTTAACTAAGCGTAGTTGAGCAAATAATTAAAATATTTTTTCGTATTTTTCGGGGTCTGC
Source organism: Melieria omissa (assembly GCA_963971225.1). Lineage (NCBI taxonomy): Eukaryota > Metazoa > Arthropoda > Insecta > Diptera > Ulidiidae > Melieria > Melieria omissa. Next base: position 4,644,919 of record OZ020270.1, read on the forward strand.
TTTCGCACATGACTTTCTCTAGTTTTACTTGTATTAGTCACTGTTTTCATCAAACACATAAAATCAAAGATTTATTTTTTTCACTTTAGTTATTTCGACTGTGGGTTCGGAATTTTTTGCGTTGGGCGCCAATTAAAACAATTAAAGTTTTTTATCCGCGCTATACACGTTTTTTATTAATAATAAATTGACAATGTTTCCGCACTATGCAAGTTTTATATTTAATAGTAAATTAACAAAGTTTCCGCGCTATACACGTTTTATAATTAATAATGAATTGGTGCTATGCACCCCGAGTACTACTTAAGACTGATCTTACTCTACTTTGCTACAACCCAGCTGAGCTTTACTGCCACATTGCTGGCCGTCATGGTGGAATTATGTTATACATTATATATATATATATATATACATATATATATATATACATATATATGTTATATTCATGCTGCCTTGAAGAAACAATGTTGTTTTTTTGCAAAAGTAAGATTTTGCGTGCGTTGGGATTGTCAATTTCATGAAATGAAAACAAATGTAAAAAAATATCTGTTTAGTTGCCAAAAAACAACAAATTATTATTATTTTGCAAAACTTAGCTCTTATTTGAATAAATTCCTTACAATTTAAATCAAATCAAATATAAATTACAGGCGTTTTTGTTAGTCGCAGCCAACTTCAACCGCTAACGCCTTGTCAAAATTGGAAATTCGAATAGCTCAGCGTCAGAGCGTTTCAATTGCGGTTTGCCCCATACAATTTGTATGGGCATGAAGCAATTTTGACAGTTGCTTGCCGCTAACGCTCCAATTTAGGTTTCAGTTACTTTTCAAATAAATATTTGAACCATGCGTAACTGAACTCTTTCAACGTAACTAAACTATTTCGTAACTTTTCGTAACTATTTCGTACAATATTTGAACTTTGAATTTGTTGATTATTTGATTTTGAATTACAGCTAACCCTCCTACAACGCGGGGAATAGGTTCCCAAAAAATGCCGCGTTGTAAGAAATCGTGTTGTAGGAGATATGAACTCCATACAAAAATCAGAGTTTGGTTTCAAAGTAATAAATTTTTCAATAAAATATTGGAATTTGTATAGTAAAAATATGTGCTTAATATATTTTTGTGTATTTATTTGTTGAGTCATAAGAATATACATATTATGTAATTTAATAACACTTCATTTATTTAAACAAAAACAAAACAAACTAAAATAAAATAAAATTTCAATTCTACGTAAAATATTCAAGATGAAAGATTTAATAAATTAAAGCCAAAATAAAACGATAACTTTCTACTCCTCCTATGATGTGTCTCGAACGTTTTGTTCGTACTAGTTCAAAATCTGAGCTTGATCCACTATCAGATTCGGGCATCCTTTCGACGATTATTGGTTTGAAAAAATCGTCCATTAAAGTTTGTTTGCTCCTATTTCGCAAATCTTTATAAATTTCTTGATAGGGAGATAAACTGTTTTGAAGATTTGGAATTGCTCTTAATTGCAATGGCGACAACAAGCTAACAAAACAATTACTACATACATCAAATGAAAGTAGCATAAATCGTTGTGTGATGTTAGAACCGCGGGGAAACCCCTTTTTTTAATTTTGTCGTTGTAGAACATTATTTTGACAGCTCTTAAGATGTTGGACAAGAGACTACACAATTACGTATTTGATTGTCACTTTGTAAACACATGTTCAAGTGTAGGGTGGCAATGCTATAAAAAAGATAGGTATCAAAGTATGAACAAAATGCAAAGAATTTTATTTGGGAAAGAAAACCTTTTTCAAATTAAAATAGTAAATATTTGAAAAAATTTTCGTACATAAAAATTTTCGTAAGAATCGCGTTGTAAGAGTAGCGTTGTAAGAAAATGTCCGCATTTTGGGAACCGCGTTGTAGCGAAAACGCGTTATAGGAACCCGCATTGTAGGAGGGTTACCTGTATTTGAACTATGACGAAGTCGAGCTGCAGTTTTTGCCACCGCACTTGGACGGAGGAAAAGGACGTACAGGAGCATGCCGAGGAATTGATATTCCGGTATCTCTCGAAGATTTTCCACCTCCGTCAGAAAACAAAAAAAAATGCAACAACAATAACAACATCCTGCAAGAATCCTAATACGAAGCCAAGTCGACACAATTAAGGAAGAGAAGGGATAAGACTGATGGAGAAAGCCAGAAGCGTAAAATGCACTCGGTGTTCGTTTTAGTATTGTGCTCATTTGCTAAGCGTTTGCTTGTTATACACACTAATGAGTTGGCTCTGCCTTCAGTCACTCAATGAATAACTTTTTTGTTGATGGAATAGATAATTCACATAAATGTGCTTTTGAATTTCATAACTATTTGAAATAATTATTAGCGCCATCTAGTAGAAAAGGCCGAATTATTTCCCTTCGATGGTACTATCGATACATCGATGTTTTCGTATATTCTGAAAACATCGATGTTTGGATAGAAAGTACAACTGGAATGTGCAAGAAACTTCGGCGCGATAAGAAAACTAGTATAAAAGAAGAAGTGTGCAGCGCAAAGGGTCGAGTCTTAGTTGAATAAACAAAGTGGTAACAAGTGTGGATACAAGCAAAGTGTAAATCTGTAAATAAAGTGATTGTTGGTTTCTGACTGCGTTTTGCGCTGAGTAATTGAAGTTGTTTTATTTTCAAGCACAATCCGAAACGAACTTGAATTTTCGTAACAATATTGTTTTTTTGGCCTGAAACATATTTCTTTCTTCAGAATTTACTAGTAGCAGCTTACGGCTTACATTGTAAAAAACATTCGCACGCACAACACGGTTGGTCGCGGTAACTAGGCCTTAGTCTCGTAATCGGGCTGTCGTGCTAGTCAAGAAGAAGATTGTTTTTCAGAAAATTTTAAATTTTGTATTTCGTTTTTTTATGCTTTTTTCCCAAATTCGATATCCCGCGAAATTGTCAAACCTAGTGGATTTATCCTTCTTTTCAGCCAAAAAGAGATGGCATGGTTACGCATACTACATATAAATAATATCTATATCTGTGGGATTTTGACAAAACAACAAAAAGTATAATTTTCAAAATGTTCAGGAGAGCGAAAAAACTGATGAGGTGCAGACCAAATCTCATACAAAACTCGAGAAAAGTTGAAATTATACACGTCATATCTCTGTAACTAAATGTCATAGAAACAAACCGATTACACCAAAAGAAGCGTCTTTAAATTGTTTCTTTATGATTAAAAAATTGGAAATTTGACTTAAGTCGACTTGCAGATACTGCAATGAGGTCGATGAAACATGCAGATACTGCAATGAGGTCGATGAAACAATGGAACACGTTATCATAAACTGTCCAGCTCTGGCACACAGACGTGCAAAGTTTCTAGGGAAACATATTCTCGGTGATGAGGACCTGATGCAAATATCGCAGAAAGGTCTGATTCAATACCTGAGCACATAAAACACCAGATGATTCAAGGGGCACAATAAACCTACTAGGTTGCAGTGCGCAAGGGCATTGTCCCTACCCATTATCATTACATTACATTAAGTCGACTTAAGTGCTTTTGTCAAAATTCCACAGATATATATCTATACAGTCGTGTCTGGATATAGTGAACTAATTATTGCAAGGCCTGTTCACAGTATTGAGGTTGATCACTATATCAAGGTTAAAATTTTTGTTCAAAAACTCGTTTTATTTGCTTAAAATACACTTTTTGTTTTTTTGCTTAAAATTGCTTTCAATATTTAGAGGCTCCATCTAAAAATTCGGGTGTCCACTATATCGAGGTGTTCACTATATAGGGTGTTAACTATACTCAGACACGACTGTATAGCAAATGCGGCGACAAGAGGCTGCATACGTACATATTATCAATGTGGTAGCCGATTTGCGCGCCTGATAGAAAAAGTCACACGGGTGTAAAAATAGATAATAACGAACGCCAGAAGCGACAGGCCAAATCGTATGAATCCCAGCAAAGAAAAACACAAAAATAACGGCACAGCATCACAAAAACAAGTTAGAGTGCTGGGTAAGTCTTGATCGGCTTGTTTTCACCCTGCATTGTAGCCGCGCCTGTTGCGCGATACTGGCCTCCAGATTTTTCGTTCCAAATTAATTCCTGGATACAACGGTAAATCTACAGTTATATACATTGAATTCATATTTGTTGCGAATTTAACTTTGAACCTCGATATCTCGAAAACGAAGCGAGATATCGGAAAATTTTATTCTTCATTTTCTATTTATTTTCGGTCAATCTATCTAAGAATATCATCAAATGGCGGCGCCACGGAAACCGTAGAATCCCCAAATTTTTCTTTTTTTCGCACATGTTTTATAATTATTCTTTTTTAGTTTTGAAGCTAATGTTCATAAGGTATCTAAAGGACTGGTTTAGTTTTGAATTTTTGCATTATTGCGCTGCGGGTAACCCTATGTGGTTGGCAGTGTTGTATGCCTCTATGACTTGTTATGTACATTTATTTACAGTTGGCTGTGGGTATTGAAGGTAGGTAGGTAGGTGGTAGTGGCAGCTCTCATATGAGAGCTCACTTAGGCCAAGCTAGGCCCATTGTGATACCACAGGATCTCTAACCCCTTTTATTTTTTGTTAGGATGTCTCAAACCAGCCCGAGCAGGTGATGAAGCGTATTAGGCTCTTGGCGTCAACCTCCGATAAGTCCGCGAGGTTGGCTGTATGGTAAAACCCTAGATGTTTTTTCCGTTTCCTACAAAGAGCAGGACAAGTACAAAGCAGGTGGAGAATTGTTGCTTCCTCCTCTATGTCTCTGCAGCTTCTGCAGAAGTCGTTGGCCAGGTGGCCCAGCCCTAATCTAATGGCGTGGCTACCAAGGATACAGTGACCAGTGATGACTCCGACAACAACCCTGAGCGTGCCCCTATTGAGGTTTAGCAGACTTTTGGGGCGCTTCCAGTCCAGCTTTGGCCAGATTTGTTGCGCTGTCTTGCCTGTCTCTGAGGCCGCCCATGCATTGTTAGCGGCTTTGGTCATCGCTTCCTCTATCACCAGCTTGCAGGTACTCAATGGAATACCTAAGCCGGCGAGTTCTGAGGATAGCTCCTTAGTCGTTCCTTGTCTAGCCAGTTCGTCTGCCCTGCAGTTCCCCGGGATATCTCTGTGACCAGGCACCCATATAAGGTGGATTTTAAGCTGCTCAGCCATCTCGTCAAGAGATTTGCGGCAGCTGATCACTGTTTTGGAAGTCAGAACATGAGACCCTAGGGCCCTGATAGCCGCTTGGCTGTCAGAGAGAATGCTAATATCTCGCCTAGAGACACTGCCCTCTTTGATCAAATTCAGGGCAGCTTCAATGGCTGAAACCTCTGCTTGGAATACGCTGCAGTGGTCCGGCAGTCTAAAAGAGTAATTTATACTAAGTGAGTCTGAAAAGACGCCTCCACCAACAGCTCCGTTTAACTTGGAGCCGTCGGTGTAGATCTGGTGTGAGTTTCCTATTAAGGATGTTGAGCTTTCCTCCCAGTTGTTCCTGTCTGGAATGGTGCTTGTGAACTTTTTGTTAAATTGCAATTGGGGGGGTGAAGAATCCAGTTCCCAGAACTCCTTCAAGAGATTAAGTATCCTGGCATGACCCCGGTTAGACTCCGACCATTGGCCGTTAGCCCGTAGCCTATAGCTTGTTATAGCCGCTAATTTCCTACAATGCAGATCTAGCGGAATAAGGTGAAGCAGGGCTTCTAAAGCTGAAGTTGGTGTTGTCCTAAGAGCGCCCGTGATGATGACGCAGGCTGCCCTTTGAAGTTTGCGGAGGTGTTGGACGAGCAATGTTTTTTCCAAAGCATTCCACCAAACCAGGCACCCGTAGGTTAAGATGGCTTGTACGACAGCCGTGTAAACCCAGTGCGTCATATTTAGTTTTAGGCCCCAGGTTTTCCCCAGTGCCCTTTTGCAGGTGTATAAGGCAATCGTTGCCTTTTTGACCCTATTGAGGATGTTCGGTTTCCAGCTCAATCTGTTGTCAAAAATGATTCCAAGGAATTGTGCTTCATTCTTGAAAGGGATTTCTGTAATGTTTAGTGATAGAGGAGGTATGGGTGGGGGTTTGTACTTCCTCGTGAATAGGACAACCTCTGTCTTTCCAGGGTTGATGCCTAATCCCCGACTGGTAACCCAGCTGTTTACCTTGTTAAGCAGTACTTGCATTAGATCTCTGATGGAGTGGGGAAACTTGCCCGAGATAGTGAGTACTATATCGTCTGCATACGCCATTACCTTGCCGCACCCCCCTCCCAGGGACTGGAGCAGTTCGTTAACTACCAGGTTCCAAAGGAGGGGGAGAGGACTCCGCCCTGGGGAGTGCCCCTGCTCACCCCTCTCGAGGTGGAAGAGTCGCCCAGTTCAGCGCAGATAACTCTGCTCTGCAGAAGATTATCCACCCAGTTAACCAAACCACCCTCCACCCCAAGCCTGGCGAGCGCGCCCGTGATGGCTGTAAGCTCGACGTTATTGAAAGCCCCCAGGAAAGTTGCTAAGGAAAGTTGCTAAGGTGTACTCTTTGTGTTCGAGTGATTTTTCGATCGTGTAAGTCAGGGTATGTAAAGCTGTGTCTACAGATTTACCCTTAATGTAGGCATGCTGATCCTTCGAAATGAGATCGTGCCTGATCGTTTGTCGTAAGTAAAGATCCAGCAATCTTTCTAGTGTTTTTAACAAAAAAGAAGAAAGGCTTATTGGTCTATAATCCTTAGGGCTAGTGTGGGAGCTTTTGCCCGCTTTGGGGATGACGACCACCCGTACTTTGCGCCAGTGTTCCGGTATGTAGTTTAAACCAATACTGGCTGAGAATATTGAGTTGAGGAGTGTTAAAATTAACGGTCCGGCATGTTGAAGTTGTGCTGGGAAAATGCCATCTGGTCCTGGTGATTTAAACGGGTGGAAACCAGCGATTGCCCATTTGATTTTGTCAATCGATACGATACTGTTTATAGAGGCGACACAGTTGGTGCTGGCCTGAGTTCCTAACAGCCTTTCGTGTTGGCTGATCGGAAAGTGGGTATTTGTAAGAAGTTCAAGTGCTTCACTTTCTGATGATGTCCAAGAACCATCGGGGTTTTGTAAAGCACTTGGAATAAAGGAGGAAGAGGCGAGTAGATTCCTGAGTCTTGCAGTCTTGGAGACACTTTCAATATTGCCGCAAAAGTCGCTCCAAGAGCTTCTCTTAGCCTCCCTGAGGCTTTTCTTGTAGGTCTTGAGGGATTCTTTATAAAGGTCCCAGTCTTCTTCAGTTTTGGTCCTCCTTGCTCTGTTAAAGAGAGTCCTCGAGTGTTTCCTAAGCTCACTAAGATCATGGTTCCACCAGGGGGGTTTATATTTCCCTCTGGGCCTGTACTTAGGGCACAAGGGTAGTCACCTTGTCGTGGTGTGGGGGCTTGTCGCGGGCAAGGACGCCGTGGGCAGGCGGCCGCACCGCAACCATGAGCACAACAAAAAAGAAATGCGGTAAAAATAAGCGAGGAATACCACTCGCTCTGCGGGACTACACCGCAACACAACTAGCAGCTGTGCCGGAGCATTCGCTCCAGACTACGAATGAAGACCTGAAGCCAAGCACCAGCCGAGGAAGAATACCTTCCAGGGTGGCGAGGGGCTCCCTCAGGGGCGGTCGAAGGGCTGGGGTTACGGCCAGGGGGGGCGTCAATACGGGACAGACCACTGTTTGACATCTCTGCTCTGACTGCATCTGCCAGCGCAAGACCCACCACAAACCAGGTGAGCACGGTCTTAGCTCTTCCCACCGGCCCCGGGAGCATACCTTCCGGACCGGTGGTGGGAGCAAAACCTATAGGCCCTGTCCCTAGTACCGGTGTCGCTGCGGTCGTGCGGGGAATACTCCCGTCAACTTCCGCTGCGGCTCCGGTGGTAGGGCGGGCTGCTGACGTAGTGGCCCCTAGTACTAGTGCTTCTGCGGTCGCGCGGGGAACACCCCCGTCGACTTCACCGGCAGTAGAGCGGGCCGCAAATTTGGAAAGAAGGCCTAAAAGGCAAAACTTAGAATTACCCCCCTTAGGGCAACCAGGTGGCCTGAACGACCCGCTAAGACGCGGTTTAAGCGGTGCGAGGGTAAAGTGGTACCTCCGCTACCTCAGGCAAGGCCTGAGCAAGGAGGAGGCGAGGAGTAGAGCGTTAGAGCATGGCGGGATATCCGCGGCCACGGCCACAGCAGCTCAACCGACTCTGCCGAGAAAGAGAGGGAGCGATAACATCACTCCCCCCCAACGTCCTGAGCTTAAGAAATCCAGGACCAACACTCAGGCACCGGTTGCTAGGATGGGCAAGCCCCAAAATAGCAGTCAGTCTGGGGGTCATCCAGTGGCGGGCACAACCTACTCGAGTGTCCTCAGAAAACCTGAGGCCATTCGAGTGGAATATCCCCAGAAGACACTGAGTAAGGAGGAGCTCTCTTTTCTCGAGGAGGCTATCGTGGGGGAGATAACGAAAGGGTGGGCTACTCCGCTAGTGTTCAGTGGCATCCACTTCCGGCCGGGACACCTGCTTCTAGACTGCAGTAACCAACAGGCAGTCCCGAAGCTGGAGGATTGGAAGGGGGTAGGGCTTCGTGTGTGCCTCGGCGATGATGTCCCCAAGACACACCACGTCACCTTATTCCTTCCCAGGAGCGCTGGACAAGAACCCAGCAAACTTTTTGCGCTGCTACAAGCGCAAAATGCTGGGATCTACACAAATCTTTGGAAGGTGGTTACTTCCAAGGAGGAGGGCAAGGGTGTGCTGTGGAACCTGGTGATTGACGAGAAATCCCTCGCCAAGATCAGGGAAAATGGTAACGCCCTCAACTTCAGGTATGGGAGCATCCCAGTCCATGCCCCCAGACCTGGAGGCCTCAATAGTGCGGCTGGCCCCCCCACACAATCAGCTGAAACCGGGAATACACCGGGGGAAGCAGAATCCTCAGGCGAAGCGCAATCTGCCGAACCCGGAAGACACCGGAAGGCGGAGAGGTAGCCGGAGGAGAAGTAGCGGCAGAAGTGCAGGCCTCCCAAGATTCCCTTGAGGAGCTAAACCTTGAAACGCTGGGGCTTCAAGGTAGTACGAACGAGGAAGAGGAGCAGCTGTCGGACGAATTTTCGATAACGACGCTGCTGGAGATGGACTTTGATGCCTCTCCTAAACTCTAGCCCTCGGGACATGAAGGTTGTTCAAATCAACCTTCATCACGCGAAGGCGGCATCGGCCGTCCTAGCGCATGAGTTCACCCGAGACCACATCGGGGCGGCGCTAGTTCAGGAGCCCTGGTGCCATAACGGAAGAGTCTGCGGACTGAACTCGCAACATACCAAGGTAATTTATGATACAAGGCATGAGATACCTCGTGCCTGCATCATAATTGAGAAAATACTAACTATTTTTGTATTTCAGAGTACATGTCCAGGGATCTAGTAGCAGTGGCGTTGACGATACAGACCGAGGGTCGTGACCTCGACATCGTCCTTGCGTCAGCGTACTTTCCGGGCAAGGACAGGACGGTGCCCCCCCACGAAGTGCAGGGCCTAGTGGAGCACTGCAGGGCAAATGACCTGCCGCTCCTCATAGGAGGCGACATGAACGCCCACCACACCATCTGGGGCAGCACCGACGACAACACCAGGGGTGAGTACCTGCTTGAATATATATTAGCCACTAACCTAGTCGTATTTAACACGGGATCTTCCCCGACATTCGTCACTAGGGTTAGGCAGGAAGTCCTTGATCTTACCATAGGTAATAGTAGAATCAGTGACTATGTGTCTGAATGGAGAGTGTCTACCGAACCCTCCTTATCAGATCATAGGATTATTGAATTCAAGTTAGCAGGTGACATTATGGAGATACCTCCAACCAAGAACCCCAGGAAAACCGACTGGGAAAAATACACCAATCTGCTAGTAGAGGATAGACGCTTGCTTGATATTCGAAGTAGGATGCGGCATCCCTTAGAAGTCGAGCAAGCGGTAGAAATCCTTAAAAAGGGAGTAATGAATGCATACCATTCAAGCTGCCCGGACAGTAGAGGGTCCAGGAAAAAATCCACACAGTGGTGGAATAACACCCTGGCAAAACTTAGAACTGAAACGCGAAGACTCTTCAATAGGGCAAAGCGGACCGGTGAATGGGGGGAATACACCGCGTCACTCACCAAGTACACAAAGGAAGTACGCAAAGCGAAAAGGGCTAGCTTCCAGACGTTTTGCGAAGAAATTTCCTCCACTCCTCAGGCAGCGAGGCTTCATAAAGCGCTTGCGAAGAGGGGAACGGAGACCAAGATGGCACTCAAACTCTCCGATGGTAGCTATACGCGAAATGAGGAGCAACGGGCTCTAGCTCTTCTAGGTGCCCATTTTCCCGGCGCAACCATACAGAACGCGCCGGCCGAGTGCACAATATACCATCCGAACAGAAGGGACTGGGAGATGGCAGATGAAGTCATCTCCCAGGCAAAGGTTGATTGGGCCCTGAACACCTTTCAACCCTTCAAATCGCCAGGCTTAGACGGGATCCTTCCTGTTTTCTTGCAAAAGGGCAGGGGGGTCCTGCTAAGGCAGTTAACTGGTATTATGAGGAGCTGTCTAGCAACAGGATACATCCCCGTTAGCTGGAGAAGTGGCCTGGTAGTTTTTATACCGAAGATTGGAAGAAAGGACTATACAGAGCCGAAGTCGTTTAGACCAATCAGTTTAACATCCTTCGTCATGAAGACCATGGAGAAGGTGTTAGATCAGTACATTAGGACCGTGACACTCAAGAGACAACCTCTGCATGCTAAACAGCATGCGTATAGGGCAGGCAGATCGACAGAGACTGCCCTATTCCAGCTCACGAGTTTAATGCAGGATGCTCTTAAAAACAAAGAGATAGCGCTGTGCGCCTTCCTGGATATCGAAGGAGCCTTCGATAATACCTCTCATGAGGCGATAGAGAGGCCGCTCAGCAGAAGAGGGGTAGAAACCACCCTCAGCCGCTGGACAAGAGCCATGCTCTCCACCAGATCGGCAGTAACAAAAAGGGGAAATACCACTAGGAGCGTGCTCACTAGCAGAGGTTGCCCACAAGGCGGGGTACTGTCACCGCTACTGTGGAGCCTTGTGGTAGATGAGCTCCTTGAACTTGTGTCAAGCAATGGCATAAATTGTCAAGGCTATGCTGATGACATAGTCATTATTGCCAGAGGAAGATTTGAGGACACTCTCTGTGATATAATCCAGAGGGGATTAAAACTAACGCAAGAATGGTGCGTCCGGGTAGGTCTAAAGATAAACCATGACAAAACCGCCATAGTACCATTTACGTGGAAAAGAAAACTGCCACACATGCGTACAATACGCTTGCTCGGTAAGAGCATAGCATACAAAACAGAGGTGAAGTACCTAGGCGTGACACTAGACTCAAAGTTACTCTGGAACAAACACGCTGAGGCAGTTATTAGTAAAGCAACGAAAGCAATCATGGTGTGCAGATCCTTAGCAGGCAGGAATTGGGGATGTAGACCAAGCATACTGAAATGGATGTACACCATGATAGTGAGACCAATACTCACGTATGCAGCAGTAGCCTGGGCCCCAAGAGCCAAGCTCTCGACTGTGAGGAAGCGGCTCGAAAAGGTCCAACGACTTGCGTGCACGTGTATTACAGGTGCTATGAGGACCTGTCCCACGGTGGCACTGGAGGTGATAATCAATATACCACCATTGCACATAGCAATTGAAATGGCAGCCAAGCGCACTGTCCTTGGGCTGGCCAGAACCAGTAAAGGGGGGGATCACATTCTAAGTCGCAGAGACTTAGACGTGTTGTCTGTTAGTAACCCCTACGTATTGTATCCAATGGATACAATAACGAGAACATATAACTACGAGAAAAACTTCGCAGTATATATGAGTAACAAAGTGGACTGGAACTGGGAAGCACACCAGTCCCATTTCAAACCACATACTATTACGTGGTTCACAGACGGCTCCAAAACGCATGAGGGAACTGGGGCGGGGGTATTTGGACCTCGCTTCAAGCACTATGAGCCCATGGGGAATACACCCAGCATATTTCAGGCAGAGTTATATGCCATCAGGCTCTGTGTGCAGACCAACCTCGAGCGTTTGTACAGGGGGCAAGACATAGTCATCTGTTCGGACAGTCAAGCAGCCATCAAAGCACTAATCTCGTATGTGATTACCTCAGGGTTGGTGCTGGAATGCATAGAAGCATTGAATAAACTGGGTACATACAACCAGGTTAAAATCCTCTGGGTTCCAGGACACAGAGGAATAGAAGGGAATGAGGAGGCTGACAGCCTTGCTAGAACTGGGGCAGCTACGATCCCCCTTGCACCAGAACCTTTCATCGGGCTGGGCAAAAGCACTCTAGCAGAGTCACTAAGACTTGAGGAAAAAACCAGGAACTCAGAACACTGGTCAAATGCCACAGGTCTTAGGCAATCGAAAATCTTCATCAGAGGTTATAACTCCAGATGGAGTGAAGAATGCCTCAGACTGGGGAAAACCCAGCTTAGACTGGTCACCGGGCTGTTAACCGGGCACTGCAGGATGAGGAAACACATGCACACAATTGGGTTAGAACAGGTAAGCGTCTGCAGACTCTGCGAAACGGCGGAGGAGACTCCTGAGCACGTCATACTGCACTGTGATGCGGTATGCCGCAGTAGGAGACAGCACCTGGGCCAGTACTGGCTTGCAGAAGAGAACGTCAAACACCTTCTCCCACGTGAGTTACTAAGCTTCATTAGGTCGGTGGGATTGGGGGAAGTTCTCTAAAGTAGTAGGGGGCACAATAGATCAACTTTGGTCTCAGTGCACATTTCCCCCTTCAAATCTATCTATCTATCTATGTACTTAGGGCAGGCGAGGTCTTGGGCCTTAGAAAATGCTAGAGTAAGTTGATTAACAGCCGATTCTAGCATTGCTTGTGTGTTTATTTCAGAGATATGAATCGTTTTGATGTGCCTATCCACTGTGCGGGTAAACAGCTCCCAGTTTGTTTTCCTGGGGTTGTTTACTGCTATAACCCTCCGGGGGTCGCTGTCAAGAGTGAACTCTATATACCTATGGTCGGAAAAAGAGTGTTCATTGGAGACCCTCCAGTTCCTAACCTTGTCGGCTATATTCACCGAGGCAAGGGTGAGGTCTAGAACCTCCTCCCTATTTCTGGTTACAAAGGTGGGAGTTCGCCCTATATTACACGCAAGAAGGTTTGAGGTAGAAATGTAATCAAAAAGTGACTCACCTCTATCGTTGATGTCTGTGCTCCCCCAGATAGAGTGGTGAGCATTTGCGTCGCATCCAATCACGAGCGCAGTGTTGGATTTGGCGGCTTCAGTTACCAGGTTCCTGACTGGATCCGGCGGTGGAGGCTCTGGATGGAACGCGAACCAGTGGCATCTCCCCTTAAGCATCAGGGAGATGGAGACCAGATCGTCGTCGCTGAAATTAGGGAGCAGATATGCATTTAGTGATTTTTTCACAAGGATACACGATCTGGGTCTACCTGTGCTGTTAGCATGGACCAGCCTGTAGTTCGTCGCTCTCAATCCACAAACCTTGTTGGCTACGAGCCATGGTTCTTGGATGAGAGCGATGTCGTCTCCGCCTTTAGAAAGGCGGAGGAGTAGCGCAGCCGAAGCTGCTTTAGAGTGGTGGAGGTTTATCTGAACTACTCGGACCATTGTCTATTTCGCTCATGTCTACCTCCACCACAGTAGCGTCGAGGTCATCGTCCGTTTCGGCGAGAAGCTCGGACTCCCTCCAGAAATTCCCGAAAGCCGTGGCCATCTCCGATCCCGAGGAGATTGATTCCGCCCGGGATAGGCGACGTAACGGCTTTGAGGAAGACGGTTGGTCATCTATCGCCTTTATTGCCAGGGTAGTTGTCTCGGCTGGCAGCTCCTGCGGGCCACCTTTGCCGGGGTCCGTCGTGGCTGGCAGCCCTTGTTGGCCGCCTTCGCCAGAGTCTGTTGAGGCTAGCAGCCCTGGGGGGCCACTTTCGCCGGTTTCAGTCTGCTCGTCCTTCCTGTATACCCTCAGTTTAATGTGCCCAAAACCGAAGGCCACGACACCATTGGACTTTGAAAGGTGCTCAAGGGACTCCTTGTTCACAATTATTGTGGCACAACGAGACCCCTTGAGCTCCTCCAACTTGGCAATTTTCCAATTGTGCGTGGGTATCATCGGGTTGGACAATTGGAGAGTTTCGAGGACTTTAGCCGGATCCGTGGGTTTTAATGGGATCCAGGCTCTAGTCCTTGGTCTGCTGGGGATCGATTCCCTGGGTACTACCTCGAGTTTAGCACCCGGCCAGATCTCTCCCGTTCTGGAAATAGCCACGCAGAAGAGATCCAGGGCCCTCTTGTCCGCACACGCAACCAGCTTTACGTGGCCTTGATGCCAACCGCACATCTGGTATTGTGGCACCGGGCCCGGATTCTCCTTCATGACGTCCAGAAAGATGTCGGCGAGGAAATCTTCCACCAGTTTCCAGTTTGACGGAGTAATACTTCCGTCAGGGTCGGAGCGGTCAACGACCGCCTTAATGAGAGTGCTTTTCAACATGTCGCTGTAGGTGGCTGCTGTTCTGAGCGAGCTGCGCACCTTCTTGGCAGTCGGGGCCTCTTCCTCTGTAGAACGCTGCCTTTTGGCGGCGGTCTCAGTGGTCGGTGTCCCGTCAAGCTCCGCTAACCTAGCAGTGGCCCAGGTAAAGGACTCTTTTTCTTTTTGAGTACTGCGGTTCTCTGGGATACATTGTATCCGTTCGAGTACTCGCTTGGCACTCTGGCGTTCTCTATAGCGGACTTTGGAGTCCTTGATTTGTCGAGTGCTTGCTGTTACCGCAACTCCGCTATGTTTGTTGCTGTTGATGGACGGAGGTCCGGCTTTGGCAACCACAACGTTTCTGGGGTCAGCTGTAGCACTAATGTTTGTGGCTTTAGTTGCGGATGCAGAGCCTTGGCATGGGATCTTCTGATCAACCAAGGATGCTCCTTTTTTGGCGGTGGGCGCTGGCTTGTCTGCTTCACCCATCCCCGGCTTTTTAAGAGGGCCGGCCTCTGGTTCCGTCAATGTTCGTACGTTTGTTTTTGGTTTTGTGTTTGTGTTTTTTGTTAAAGTGTCCATAATTGAGTCCCACGAGTGGCGGAGAAGGGGTGGTCCACTTGTGCAGAGATCCGCAGTGCACAGGTAAGGCTAATAATCCGGAGGGCGCCAGGTATCCGGATACTCCGTTCGCGACTGGGCTATTTGAAAGGGCCCCCAGCCAGGCTGACCATCGGCAAGGGTCGTATGACACCTTGGTCCGGCCCTTACCCCGATCCTATGGAAGGAGCAACAACCTATCCTACCGACCGAACTATTGAAGAGTGGGGTCAGTGGGGCGAAGCCCACATCCTTAGCTGGCTATCACCAAGGTGAACTGTTTAGCCATTACCAACCGGCACCCACGTGGAGGGTTTGGAGGAAGATTTTTGCCGGTGGGTATTGAAATGGAGAGAGAAAAGGGTCAATAAAGTGGCTGTAAACAGAGTGGGAAGCAATGACAAGTAAGCAGTCGCCTAACAGTTTTTCCAAGTACCATAAATCTAATCTGGAATTTTGTTTTGATTCCCTTGGTATGACAACGTGCAACACTGGTCTCAAACGGCAGCCGAACGGTCGCGAAGCGCTGCTTGTGCTTGCAAAAGACCCCAGCGCACAGCAATGTAGCACATACGACGCCGTTGGACTTTTTTAATCAGCGCCCATAGGGAGCACAAAAGAGAAGAGGCTGCAGCAACGTAAAGTGGATGTTCGCTTATGTGTGTGTGTGCCGCGTGTGCAATCGTGGGGGTATGGTGCAACTCAGCAGGTTCTACCCTGTGGGAAATCGGACTGGTCCAAGTCCAGTTTTTCAACTGGTCGCTTTTTTTTTTTTTTTTTTTTTTTTTAAAACTTCCATTTTTATTACACCTGCCTAATAAAAGGCATCTCGTAATATTCTAACAATATTTGGAAATAATTTATGTACTTAGATCAATATCAGACTGGTCGCTTGACAGTCATAATGACCTCAGAATCGACTCGTTTTCTTGTAGCAAACTCACCTTTCTAACATGGCGGTGTCCTAGGCGAAGGTCAATTGTCCCCGTCTGCATCCATTTGCAACTAGTCCAAGGTTAGTCCGAAGCAAACAGTTTTCAAACCAGTTGCAAAGCGACTAGTTTGCGAACTAGTTTATTCTGGATTAGATTTCTAACCACTCGATGTTTATGGAGAAAATAAAACAGTGCATTTTTTAATTAATTATTTTTTTTTAAATATATTTAAAAATAATAACAAACAATTATCGCGAATAAAACAAGTATTGGTGCACGTAAAGATGAACTTCGACTTGTTGACACACTTCTGTCGAAACTGTTCGGGGTCTGACGCAGTTCAACATCCTGAATTCGTCTGCCATTAATAAGAAAATAAATACATTAATAAAAAATTACATAAACATAATTACATAAATTTATTAATACTGTAACGATAAGACAGTCTGTCGCTGTGCAAAGCAACCCTGCCGCTACGTGCCGTGCTATAATCCAATCTGGCAACGACGGCCGCGATGGTAACTTTTAGTCCAATCTGGCAACGACGGCCGCGATAATAACTTTTAGTCCAACCTGGCAATGATGGAAACTTTTAGTCCACTCCGGAATGTGCGGGAACGATCTGCGCGATGGCAGGTGACAGGTGGTGACAGGTATAAAAGGCAGCCGGATGCGGCGCAGCGAGTCAGTCTGGTTTTGACAAGTGAAGTTGCCACACGGAGTGATTAAGAAAATACTTAAGTGTACGAACAGTAAAGTGTAAACTGTGAATAATAAAGTGACTGTTGGTTTATTTTATTGTGTGCGCTTAAGAAACTGACTGTGTTTTATTTTCAAATTACACAATCCAGAGATACGTAACAGCCCACTAGACGTAGTATTCGTAACATTTGGTGTCAGAAGTGGGATTGTGGAAAATTGAAAGTAAACAAAAAAAAATAAAATTATAAAAGCACGAACATGGTTAAACTCGAGCTGCTGAAGGTAGACCAGCTGAAGAAGGAGCTGGCTGCCTGGAATTTGCCAACGGCTGGCGGAAAGGTGGAGTTGCAGTTGCGCTTGCGAGAAGCATGTGAGGCACGAGGCGTCGATTGGACTGTGCACGAGTTCGGAGCGCAAGAACTAGAGGCGTCGGCCAAGGTGGAGGAATCGCCTGCTGCTGCTGCGTCGCTGCAAAGTACGGCTGCAGCGGCTGCGCCACTACAAGCATTGGACATGAGCCAGCTAATGGTTGCACTTAAAGGCATGTTCGAGACTTCCAACCGTGAAATGGCAGCGAAACTGGAATCTTCGAATCAGGAGATGGCAGCGAAGCTGGAAACTACAAATCGAGAAATGGCAGCGAAAATGGAAACGGCGACCCAGGAAATATCGGCGCAAGTGGCGGAGCGAATGGAAGTCAAGCTTCAGGAAAATTCTGCGCGCTTGGAGCAGAAGGTGGAGGAAATCTCGGACAGGATTAATGGGAAAGTCGAGCACCTGGAGACGCGGGTAGAGCATTTGGATGATTCCCTGAACAAACGAGTTGGCGACCCTGGATGATTCCCTAAACAAACATGTTGACGGTCTTGATGATTCCCTGAACAAACGAGTTGATAGTCTGGAAGTTTCGATGGACAGAAAAATGGACGAGCGAGAATGGTTGCCGCCGGTTCCGGAAAGTGTTGTCACCCGAGCAGAAGTGCCTACTTATGATGGGACTACGCCGTTCGATACCTTCAAGCTACAATTCGACCTGGCTGCTCTGGAAAATCAGTGGACCGATGTAAGAAAAGGACGGAGATTGGCGCTGGCTCTTAAAGGTGCTGCGGCTGAGGTAATAAAATCAGTTCCAGAGTGTTTACGAAGTGAGTACGAGACCGTCATAAGGGCGCTGGCAGCCAAATACAGCGACGAGCACAACAGAACGCTGTACTACTGTGAGCTGAAGAACCGCAGGCAAAGATCCAACGAGGCGCTGCAGACATTGAGCGGCTCGTGCAGCTGTGCTACCCGTCCTTCGGCGCTGAGGATCTCGAGAGGATGAAGATTGAGGCGTTTATTGAAGGTCTTCATGATCCGGAGACACGTCGCAGTGCGTTGATGATGGGCAAGCCGACATTTAGGGAGACGGTGACCAGCGCGATGACATATGAGGCGACATGGATTGGGAGCACTCGGTATGCACCTGCAAGGATACGCCAGATCCAGCCAGACAACGACATTACGATCCAGGCCATAAGCTCTGAGCCACCGGACAGGCCACGGGTGGTCTCCTCTAAAGTTGTTTGCTGGGTATGTGGCAAGCAGGGCCACATATCACGAGACTGCCGACAACGAAAGAGGCGTTCCCGTTCTCGATCGCAATCACCTCAAGCGAGGAATGCTGACAATCGAGGCTCAGCCAACAAGCGCAGGGCTGAGGACGAGGAGCCGTTAAACTAAACCGGGTCAGCCCAAACGGGCGTGAGCTGATCCCCACAATCTGCCGCCCCACCATCCTTGTCTCACAGCTGAAACGACAGCCCAGCAGCTTGACAATTGAGGGAAGGATAGATGGAAAGTTGTTCGTGTTGACACTGGATACTGGAGCCTCATATTCGATCATAAAAAGGAAGCTGCTGAAGAACTGGGAACCGCTGCATGGCATACAGCTGCGGACTGCGACTGGCGAGCGCGCGCCGGTAAGAGGGAAAGTTACAAAAACGATTGCTATCGGCACCAGCAGCCTGGAACATGAGTTCATCGTCGCGGATATAATGGACGACGTGATTATCGGCGTGGATTTCATGATTAGGCACGGTTTTACGCTGGACCTGAAGGAAAATGTGCTGAGATATGCCAACGTTGAATTCCCGCTGCACACCGGCTATGAGCGAAGCATGGCGGTAAGGAAGGTTGTATCGTGTCAACACAGGAGGATACCAGCGAATTCTGAGGCGATTGTGTGTATAAGAGCGGCTTTAACATGGACGCCATACCGCAGGAGAACCAGTGGAGCAGCGAGTTGACGGCCAAGCAGAAACAGAAGAAACAGGTCACTCCTGCAGCACTATGGGTCAATATTTGCGGCGGAAGCAGGCGGAAGAACAGCCATAGTGAAGCACAACATCGACACCGGAAGTGCAAAACCGATTCGCCAACCGCCAAGACGAGTTCCTCTGGCCAAGAGGGAGGAGGTCACAAATTTGATCGAGAACATGCGGAAAGACAAGGTCATAGAGCCTTCTTCGGGGCCCTGGTGCTCGCCGGTCGTGCTAGTCAAGAAAAAAGATGGCAGTACCCGGTTTTGTGTGGACTATCGGAAGCTCAATGATGTGACCAAGAAGGACAGTTATCCACTACCTCGGATCGATGACACCCTGGACACGCTGTCAGGCACGCATTGGTTCTCCACGCTCGACTTACGCAGCGGCTGTTGGCAGGTAGAGCTTGCAGACAAGGACAAGGAGAAAACGGCTTTCAGTGTTGGCGATGGTTTGTGGCAGTTCACCGTCATGCCGTTTGGACTCTGCAACGCACAAGCAACATTCGAGCGGCTAATGGAACGCGTGCTAAAATTTCGCAAAGTATGATGAAAAAATTCACTGCTTGGAGGAACAAATTAACGCTCTGACTGCGCGATGTGATGAGCTTTCACAACAGCTACGCAAAAACAATAATCACCACAGCACGGTTGATCATTCTTTGGATGCTGTTCTTTTCGGCGTGCCTGTTTCGAAGGAGGAAAATCTCAAAAGCATTTTCAATTTGATTTGTCGCTCTATTGACTTTTTGTCTCCTCAGCTTAAAGATATTTTTCGCATCAAGTCAATATCTAACTACTCCAATCCTGCGGTCATCATAAAATTTTACACTCCTTACGATCGCAATCGGGTGTTGAAGGCTTTTGGTGATTATCGCCGGCAAGCAAAACAAGCAGTAAACCTGAGAAATGCTGGAATTGACTCTGACAACAACGTCTACATACATGAAAGCATCTCAGCTGATACCCGTAAAGTTTTACATGCAGCGATTGCCTGTAAGCGCAAGAAAAGTATCTATAATGCGTTTACTCTGCGTGGCTCCGTGTACATCAGATTGGAGAAAAACGGAGATGGAATTAAAGTCGATAGCATTGAGGAACTGCGGAAAATTACAAGGGCTGGTGCCCACGGCGAATGATTTCTTTTCTCTCGTTACATTATCTAGTACTTTTATCTATAATTCTTATAAATTGTTTGTTAGTTCGCCACTCTCCCTTTATTCTTTCCCTCCTTTATTCTCTTTTATACTTTTTCGCGCATTCTATATTCGCTTCTTGCTTTTCGCGCATTCTATATTCGCTTGTTTTTTGATGGCGTGGTCATTTATCTAGCAACTTAAACATTTATTTTTAATGTGTAGGAAGACTTTGTGTAGTCGTTCCATAGATAAAACTAAGATAGTATTGGATGTCATGTGCAAATCGAATAATGGCATTAATATATGCCATTTAAACGCGCAAAGTTTAAAAAACAAAATAGATGATCTTCGTTTGCTCGTTGATGGTGGTCTGCTTGATTTTGTGTGCATCTCGGAGACCTGGCTAAGACCGGAAATGTGTAATGACTTATTTAAACTGAATAGCTACAGGCTAATGCGTAGCGATAGACATGACAGAGTGGGTGGTGGAGTCTGCATCTATGCGAAAACATTCTTTAGGTGCAACGTAGTAAAGAAATCTAATATAACTGATCCAATAGAATTTATTTTTGTTGAAATTTCATTCGGATACAAAAAACTCTTGCTTGGTTGTGTCTATATGGCGCCAAACGTTGCTAATTATAATCTCATACACGAGCAGTTGGCGGATGTGGTGTGTAGCTATGCCGATGTTGTGATCTGTGGAGATCTGAACTTAGATATACTACGCAACAAAAACAAGAATTTTCTGGATATGCTTGAAGCTTCTAATATGCATCTGTGCAACACCACCCAACCCACTCACTTCGCTCCAGCGGCACCACCTTCGCTGCTTGATGTTTTTTTGGTCTCTGATCCTGAACTTATTTTGACATATGATCAATTGATAGCGCCTGCTTTTTCCCATCATGATTTAATCTTCCTAAAGTTAAACGCTGTTGGAGATGTTAGTGGAGAGGGGACTAAGACTTATTATAATTATTCAGCGATAGATGTAGCATCACTTTTCGGTGACTGCAGTAACCTGAACTGGTCCCCCCTTTATTCCACAAATGATGTGAATAAGCAGGTTGATCTATTTAATAAAAATATTTGTTCGCTTTTTAAGAAACATGTCCCTGTTCGAGCAAAAAAACAAAAAGCAGTAGCGTACCCATGGCTGACAGATGAATTGAGTTTACTTATCGATAAACGCAACCATTTATATGCTAATTGGAGAAAATATAGGCATACCGACATTCTTCGTGATTACAAGGTAGCACGTAACAACGTTACATCACTTATTCGCAAGAACAAAAGGCTTTACTTTGAAAGTAAATTTTCACATACAAATTCTAGTGCTAGTTTTTGGAAGAACGTGCGGCAGCTAGGGATCAATCGCAACAGGATTACTGCACCAGAATGTATAGACCTAGATGAATTAAACAAAAAATTTATTCAACCCGCGGACTGCCCGGCGATGTCCTTTTATACTGATTGCAGTGCTACTGCGACTGTTGATAATAGTTTCTCGTTTGAAGGCTTTGATGAAATTTGTGTTGGTCTAGCGATAATGAAGATAAAATCGAATGCTGTTGGTTCGGATGAAATTATTCCCTCGTTTATAAAATTATTGATTCCGGTCATCCTGAAGCATATCACATATATCTTTAACGGTATTATCATGACGTCTTCTTTTCCTGACTGCTGGAAATGTGCTAGAATTATTCCACTTCCGAAATCACCAACGGAATACCGGCCAATTGCAATTTTGCCCTTTCTAAGTAAAGTTTTCGAATCTTTGATCAGTGATCAAATTAAACAGTTCCTTGTTGAGAGCAACCTAATAGCTAAACACCAATCGGGCTTCCGTCCCAAACACAGTTGCACCACTGCGCTTTTAAAAGTATGTGATGATATACGTTTAGGTCTTGATGCTGACAACGTGGGCCTTATTGTTTTTCTTGACTTTTCAAAAGCGTTCGACTCTGTCAGCCATGCTATCCTACTGGAGAAAGCGCAATATAACTTTCACTTCGACAATTCAGCATGTAAACTTCTTTCTTCGTATTTGAGGAAAAGGTCCCAGTTTGTCTGTCACAATGGCAACTTTTCAAAACCGTGCTTCATTTCAGCTGGTGTACCACAAGGGTCGATACTGGGTCCTCTACTTTTTACTATGTTTATTAATGACATCTCGAATTGTTTTAATCACTGTCAACACCACATTTACGCAGATGATGTGCAAGCGTATATGCTTTTTCCAAAATCAGATATTAATCTGGCTATAGAAAAAATTAACAGCGATTTGAATATTATACATCAGTGGTCTGCTACCAATAAGCTAAAACTCAATCCAAGCAAAACAAAAGCGTTGTTTATTGATCGAACCAGTAGAACGTCTGTTCTTCCCACGATTTATCTAAACGGCTAGGCGGTTGATTATGTTGACAAGATAAAAAACCTTTGAATATATTTCAATGCCAATTTTAATTTTAAAACACATGTCAACAAGACAGTTTCCCGTGTCTATGGTGCACTATCTGGTCTTAGTCCGACAACGAGCTACTTATCCACCGCTGTAAAGTTGAAACTCGTGATGTCTTTTATTTTGCCTTTAGTTTTCTACGGATGTGAGATTTTTTCCAGCTTGGACCAAGAAAGTACCGGCAAGTTGAGGGTGGCGATCAATGACTGTGCAAGGTATGTGTTTGGAGTAAAACGGCGTGAGCATATCTCCGACCATGTTAAAATAATGCTTGGATGCTCTTTTACTAATGTGTTAAAGTCGCGTGCGCTTATCTTTCTTCATAAAATTATAAACTCCAAACAGCCAGAATATTTGTATGATAAATTGCGTTTCGGTACTAAAACAAGGTCTTTTCAGCTCATACTGCCCAGGCACAAGCACTTAATAACTGGTCGGCAATTTTTTGTCCACTCAGTTTCTCTGTGGAACGCACTTCCAACAAGCATTAAACGTGAGACCAACGCCATCAATTTCAAAAAAAAACTTCTTCAATACTTTTCAAATCTTTAATGGAATTTTCTATCTTATTTTCTTCTCTCTCTTCTGCTCTCCTTAATTTCACTATTCATCTTTACTCTTTTCCGCTTCTTATTTTTGTTACAACATTATTATTTTATTATATTGCATTATTATACTATACCATTATACTATACCATTATACCATTTATATGTTATACCAGGGGTCGTGCGCTTAATAAAAAGACTTAGTCTTACAAGTGCCTTGAAAGTAAATAAATAAATAAATAAATAAAAGGGCTGCATTGGCGGACGTGTCTGGTGTACCTCGACGACATAATCGTAATGGGTAAAAGCTTCGACGACCACCTGGGAAAGCTGAAGGAGGTATTTGAGCGGATACAAAAAGCTGGGCTTAAACTCAACCCAACCCAAAAGGAGGTCAAGTATCTGGGTCATACGGTTTCCGCCCGCGGAGTACATACGGATGAAGGCAAAATCACGGCGGTGAAGGAGTAGCCCCGGCCACGCAATCTACACGAACTCCGCAGTTTCCTGGGCCTGTGCACATACTACCGCCGATTTGTTCCGGGATTCGCGAACATAGCCAGCAGCTTGCACAAACTGACGAAAAAGAGACAAGCTTTCGAGTGGAACGAGGAGCAGGAACAGGCTTTTGCACGTCTGAAGGAAAAACTGTGCAGTGCTCCAATTCTGGCCTTCCCCGTGCCTGGGGAGATGTTTGTGCTGGATATAGATGCAAGGGGGAATAGTATTGGCGGTGTGCTATCACAGATAATAGACGGCCAGTAACAGGTGATAGCGTACTACAGTAGGGTTTTATCGAAACCGGAACGCAATTACTGTGTGACACGGAGAGAACTGCTGGCGGTATTGGACTGCGTGAAACACTTCCACAAATATCTGTATGGACAAAGGTTTCGCCTGCGCACAGATCATGCGGCATTGAGATGGCTCCTGAACTTTAAGGATCCTGAAGGGCAATTGGCGCGGTGGATGGAGCGACTGCAGAGCTACGACTACACGATAGAGCATCGCAAGGGCAGTAGCCATGGAAATGCCGATGCCTTGTCCCGCCGTCCGTGCAAAGTCGAATGCAGGCAATGCTCGCGAGCCGAAAGCAAAGAACAGATAATGGACGTCCGGTTGGTCAGCGTCATGCCAGAGGAAGAGTGGTCTGCGGAGAGGCTACAAAAAGACCAGCGTGAGGATGCGGATCTTGCGAAAATCGTCGAAGGCAAGGAGCAAGGCGCACGTCCAGACTGGCAGGAGATGGCCGGTGAAAGCCCAATCGCTAAGGCTTACTGGGCACAGTGGAAAAGTCTGCGGCTGAAGGAAGGATGCCTGTACCGCGAATGGGAGAGCGCGGATGGTCGAACCAGCAACTCCCTAATGGTAGTGCCGAAATGCAGAATCAACGAGGTCATCGAGGCATACCATAACGACTCCAGTGGAGGGCACCTGGGCATCACCAAAACCGTCGCCAAAATAAAAAGACGATTCTACTGGGTAGGATGTCAGGAGTCTGTAGCCGAGTGGATTAAGAGCTGCGACCGATGTTCAGCCGCGAAAGGGCCGACAAGAAAATCTAGAGGCCGCATGCAGCAGTACAACGTGCGAGCGCCCTTCGAGCGGATTGCTATGGACGTCGCCGGCCCATTCCCAACTAGCACTCAAGGCAACAAATATGTGCTGGTCGTAATGGATTACTTCAGCAAATGGCCCGAAGTGTACCCTATTCCTAACCAGGAGGCCACCACGATCTCGAAAAAGCTGGTAAACAACTGGGTAGCCAGGTTCGGAGTTCCGTTGGAGTTGCACTCAGATCAAGGCCGGAATTTCGAGTCTGCGGTATTCAAGGAAGTGTGTGAGCTGCTGGGGATAAAGAAAACGCGTACCACTCCTTTGCACCCACAGTCCGACGGCATGGTGGAACGCTTTAACCGGACACTGGAGGAATACCTGCGGAAAGTGGTAGACAGGAATCAAAAGGATTGGGACACGCATA
This sequence comes from Melieria omissa, assembly GCA_963971225.1. Classification (NCBI taxonomy): domain Eukaryota; kingdom Metazoa; phylum Arthropoda; class Insecta; order Diptera; family Ulidiidae; genus Melieria; species Melieria omissa. The sequence goes on from OZ020270.1 coordinate 4,670,157, forward strand.
TTCCCCTGTTCCTGATGGCGTATATGTCAGCCCCGCACGACACGACATCACTCACTCCAGCCCGAGCAGTGTTCGGCACAGAGTTGCGGTTACCCGCTGACTTGAAGTTCGGCGTAGTCAGCACGACGAGAGGCGCTAAGATGGACTACGCGGTCAAAAAGCGGGCGGAACTGGAGGAAATTCACCAGTTTATAAGGAGCCGCACCAAACTGGTCAGCGATAAGGCGAAAGCCAGATATGATCTACGGGCCAACTCAGCAGGGTTCCAAGAAGGCGATCTGGTAATGCTCTACAACCCGCAGCGGAGGAAAGGTTTGTCTCCGAAACTTCAAGCGTCATGGGAAGGACCGTACGAAGTCGTGACTAGGATTAACGACGTGGTATACAGGATTCAACGTTGCAGCAATAGAGGCGCTAAGCTGAAGGTAGACCATTTGGAGCGCCTGGCGCCTCATCACAGCGGCGCCTCGGCACTTGTTCGGGACGAACAGTTCTAAGTGGTGGGCAGTGTAACGATAAGACAGTCTGTCGCTGTGCAAAGCAACCCTGCCGCTTCGCGCCGTGCGCCGTAATTTAATCTGGCGACGACGGCCGCGATAATAACTTTTAGTCCAATCTGGCAACGACGGCCGCGATAATAACTTTTAGTCCAACCTGGCAATGATGGAAACTTTTAGTCCACTTCGGAATGTGCGGGAACGATCCGCGCGATGGCCTGGCAGGTATAAAAGGCAGCCGGATGCGGCGCAGCGAGTCAGTCTGGTTTTGACAAGTGAAGTTGCCACACGGAGTGATTAAGCAAATACTTAAGTGTACGAACAGTAAAGTGTAAACTGTGAAAATAAAGTGACTGTTGGTTTATTTTATTGTCTGCGTTTAAGAAACTGACTGTGTTTTATTTTCAAATTACACAATCCAGAGATACGTAACAGCCCACTAGACGTAGTATTCGTAACAATACATACAGTGACTCAATAATTTGTCCGTACACCTCTTAGTGCAACATTTGATTATGTGTATCTCAGGCTTTATACATCCGAATTCTATAAAATTCATATCAAATAAAAGGAAACTTTGTAAAGTTTTAAGGAAGCATACATTTATTCAAGAAAAAATTCAGCGAATTTGTTGACCATTTTTTGCATTTCACATACACAATCTGTGTGAGGTGTCATGGTCCTGTAGGAAATGGGACTCAAATGTAGTTTTTCAACTGGTTGCTTGTCAGTCATAGCTGACTTCAGAACCGACTCGTTTCCTTGGAGCAAACTTACCCTTTTAACGTGGCGTCGCTGACAGTCACTTGGACAACTAATTGTTAAATTTAATTACAAAAAACCAGTTGAAAAACCAATAAATTTTGGGAACCAGTTGTCTCAGGTCCGACAGAGGTGGGTCAGTGATTGGTTTAACAGTGTGGTCGCGTAGAAGTTAGAACAAAGCGCAAAGTTGCAATTTAGAGGTAGCTTGTCTTTCGTATTTTTTAGAGAAAGGCGTATTAATACGATGCATGTTATTATTTTCATAATTGTCAATCATTTCAATAGGAAATGCATACATTTTCTAAACTTTGTTTTGTTTTTATGTTATTTGTTATGTTATTATGTGCACCCAATGCTGCACAATTGGCAGCCATGCTCCAACGCATAATTTTAAATGCATTACAATTGACTGTTTTGTATATTATACGTGTAAGGAGCTTGAAATTCTTTTTGGCACACCTAGCACTTGAAAAATACAACAAATAACCCTCGAGCGCTATAAAGTTCTATACAGAAGTTTTCTGTTAACAATTCTAAAACCCCCCGCGTTATGAATAAAAATGCCTTTGTCGATTTCTTCTGGTTCTGACATATATTTTGTTATTCATCTTACCAAACATCGCCAGGTTTGTTTTTTATTTTTATTTTATAAATACAAAAGTTGGATGGATATGGGACCTGCAGATTGCTCTCCAGTGCTAATGCTAAACAGAACCCCACCAATCGACAGCGAATTAGCAAATGAAATCTTCAAATAATCAATGTTTACCAATTCGAACTGGGAAGCCCTTCCAGATGCGCCACTGTGAGATGACTACAATGGAATATAAACAGAAATTTGTATTCATCCCAACCATTTTGAAGCACATTGCACTTTCGTCTTCACAGTTGAATTAATCTTTTGTTGTCCATGCCATTGCATATCTGCATAGCGAACTCACAACGCGTCGGTGCTAGGATGCCTTCTATGCGAAGCTCGAGGACGTCTACGACAGGTGCCCGGCCCACGACGTCAAAATTGTCCTCGGGGACTTCAACGCAAAGGTCGGGCGAGAAGGCATCTTTGGCCCCACAGTCGGGCAGTTCAGCCTCCATGGGGCCACTTCGAACAACGGTCTGAGGCTGATCGATTTCGCCGCGGCACGAAACATGGTAGTTAGTAGCACCAGATTCCAGCACCTCGATATCCACAAGGCCACCTGGTTATCCCCCGATCAATCCACCCGCAACCAGATTGATCACATTGTGATTGATGGAAGGCATGCTTCTAGTATTCTAGATGTGCGCACGTTCCGAGGACCCAACATCGACTGGGACCACTACCTTGTTTCAGCCAAGGTACGCATGCGTCTTTGCGCAGCGAAGACCGCACAACCTAGTTTGCGAAGAAAGCTGGACATCAGTAAGCTGCGATCACAAGGGGTAGCCGAAGCCTACTCCGCTCAACTCTCCAACCAGCTCGGTCGCTCCCCCTCTCCACCTGATGACATCGGCGGATTATGGGCTCACTTATCCCACTCTATGCGCTCCGCCGCAGAAAATGTCCTTGGTTTTCGACGCCCACCACCAATGGTACGATGAAAAGTGTCGCGCAGCCACTGCAGTGAAGAATGCTGCATACAAGAAGACCCTGCAGTCGGCCGCCACGCGAGCCATGACAGAAAAATACCGGGAGGAGAGGAAGAAAGAGAGGTGCCTTTTTAGACGCAAGAAACGGGAGCAAGAAAGGCGCGAGCGTGAGGAAATCGAGGAGTGCGGGAGCAGGAATGACGCCCGAAAATTCTTCCAAAAATTTAAGCGTCTCACGGAAGGATTTAAGCCTGGGGCATCTTCTTGCAGAGACGAAAACGGGGATCTGGTTACGGATGCGCAGGGTGCGCTGAGGTTGTGGAAGGAGCACTTCACCAAGCTGCTCGCAGGCGACGAAAGGAACAATACCGCCAGTGGTGAAGATGTCCAGATGGCACCAATCGACGACGACGGTGTGGATGTGCCACCGCCCAGCCATGACGAGGTCCGGGTCGCTATCCAGCGACTCAAGAACAACAAAGCTGCAGGGCCGGATGGGCTACCAGCTAAATTGTTCAAGGCCGGTGGCGGTGAGCTGATTGGGTACATGCATCAGCTCATTTGCAAAATATGGCTGGTGGAACGAATGCCCAACGATTGGAACCTCAGTGCCCTTTGTCCTGTGCTGAAGAAAGGCGACCCAACAATATGCGCCAACTACAGTGGTATCAGCCTACTTCCCATTGCTTACAAGGTCCTGACGAGCGTATTATCTGAAAGACTAAAGCCACTCGCCAAGGCGCTGATTGGACCTTATCAGTGCGGCTTTAGACCTGGTAAGTCCACCATCGACCAGATATTCACTCTACGCCAAATCCTGGAGAAGACCCATGAGAACCAAATCGATACACACCATCTCTTCATCGATTACAAGGCAGCATTCGATAGTCCGATAAGGGATCGCCTATATGCCGCATTGTCTGAACTTGGTATCCCTGCAAAGCTCGTGAGACTTTGCAGAGCGACGTTGAGCAATACGCGCAGCTCCGTCAAGGTTGGAAGTGACATCTCCGACCCCTTTGATACCGTTCGAGGTTTCAGACAGGGCGATCCTTTGTCCTGCGACCTCTTCAACTTCACCATGGAGAGTGTTCTGCGCAAGGCCGGTGTACATCGTAATGGCACAATTTTCAACAAAAGTGTCCAGCTCCTTGCCTACGCTGATGATATTGATGGCATCGGACGTAACAAGCGAGATGTCACCGCTGCCTTTGCGGCTATCGAAAGCGAATCTGCCAAAATGGGTCTGGTGGTAAATGAGGGCAAGACGAAGTATATGCTGTCTACACGCAGGGACTCGCAGCGGCTAGGGTCTCACCTCGAGGCCGACAGGTATGCTTTTGAAGTTGTCAAGGAATTCGTCTACCTTGGCACCGCCATCAACAGCAGCAATGATGTCAGTCTGGAGATAAAGCGAAGGATAACTCTTGCCAACAGGTGCTACTACGGTCTCGGTAGGCAATTGAGAAGTAGAGACCTCTCTCGACCGACAAAACTTTCACTCTATAGGACGCTTATCTTGCCCGTGCTCCTCTATGGCGCTGAAGCATGGACAATGACACGAAACGACATAGCGGCCCTTGGAGTGTTCGAGAGGAAGGTGCTTCGCAAAATCTTCGGCCCTGTTCGGGTTGGTGGCGACTATCGCATACGAACCAATAACGAGCTGTATGAGCTGTATAAGGACATGGACGTAGCGCAGCGAATTAACATCCAGCGGCTACGCTGGCTCGGTCATGTCTGCCGCATGGACGACGAAGCTCCGGCGAAAAAGGTATTCGATGCGATGGTTGGAGGTCGACGGCGAAGAGGGCCGTGTCTCCGGTGGAAGGACCAAGTGGAAGAGGCCCTGGTATCTCTTGGTGTGACCAACTGGAGAAGGCGCGCGCGAAGCAGAGGCGCCTGGAGAGAAGTTTTGCGGCAGGCCGTAACCCGATAACGGGTTGTTATGGCCAGTTAAGTATGTAAGTAAGTAAGCTTACGGCGGTGTTGGTTGAGGGTGGTTGTGGATGAGGAAAAAGAAAAACCATGGACAAGTACCTTAAAAGTAAGTTTTATTTTTCACACGCAATATGTATAAGTACCAGCGGTGGCGCCATGTTGCTTCGAGTGCATGTACATATGTGTGTGACTGATTATTAATTAATTTAATTAATTGATTGGCACGACAGCCCGCTTACGCGAGACTAAGGCGTAGCTTCCCGCAACCACCCGTGTTGTGCGTGTGAATTTTGTACGCGGGTGGAAGGAACCTACAGTTTTATGCCGGTTTCGAACGGCAGGTTGGGAGCTCTTTCATAGGCAATTTTTACTCTCAGAGGTTTGCCATTTCCAGCTGAGAGGACAGCCACCGAAAGAGAAAACAAGTTTCCCGTTATTTTTTTTAGGTGTTACTACATGCAGTATTCGATCTTGCGTCGCTCTGCATGCGACTCGTTGGACCGCGCACTAACCAACTGAGCCACGGCGGCTGTCTGTGACTGATTATGCATATATGAAAATATGGTACTTGTTCCAAACATGTTTGGTTTACTAATGTGTTTGTTTTTGCGATTATAGTAACAACAAAATCTAAGGAAAACGAACTTCCTGATGTTTCCAGCCCAAAACGGAAAAAAGATAAAATCTCTGTGGTGTGGCAATTTTTTAAAAGGGCGAAGGAACCTAATGTGGCGATTTGTAAACAGTGCGGAAAACAGTACAAAACAGGCGGCAACACAATGAACCTGATGGACCACCTAAAGCACATTCATCCGGATATAATAAAAGATAAAAAAGTGAATTGGATTTTGGCATAAATCAATTTTAGAAAGAAATTCGTCGTATCCAAATGATTCAGCAAAAAAATTCAAATTAGATAAATGGTCATGCAAATTATTGCTTCGGATGTGCAGCCGTTCAATATTGTAAACGACTCCGATTTCCGCAGGCTTGTAAACGAGCTGGATCCAAGGTACCATATACCGAGCAAGACACACCTTCGAAATGTTGTACTGAACAACGAATACAAGAATTAAAACAAAAAGTTAAAATTTAAATTTAATGTCTTGACCATGTTGCCATAGCAACAGATGCCTGGTTAGATGTCCAGCTAACGAAGGCTATCTTACTGTAACCTGCCACTTCATTAATAACCAGTTTGAACCCAAATCAGCAGTTTTATCAACTCAAAAACTTTTATCGTCAACAAATCATACGGCTGCAAATATTGCAGACTCTCTTCGCATAGTTTTTAATGAATGGGGCTTGACGCACAAGATCGTGGCGATAGTGACAGATAATGATGCATCAATGAGAAAGGCGTGCGAGATACTGAAAATCAAAAATGTTCCTTGCTTTGCACATACATTGAACTTGCTGGTACAAGATCTTCTGAAGCAAAGTTTTTTAAGCGAAATCCTTTTAAAAAGCAAGCGTATCGTGGCATTTTTTAAAAGTAGCACTATAGCTTACGAGAAATTTAAGATAGCCCAAGGCGTTGACAATCCTTATGGTTTAATTCAGGAGGTGGCTACACGATAGAGTAGTGCGTTTCAAATGTTGCAACGCATTGTAATTACCAACGAGTCTATTTCGACCACACTTTTAAGCATTCAAAAGGCCCCGCAGCCATTATCTGCGGACAAAATAAGCACGATAAAGGAACTTATTAAAATACTGCGCCCGTTCCATGATGCCATCACTTCCATTTCTGCGGATAAAAGACTAACCATATCCATTGTAATTCCACTTATCTGCGAATTACATAAGTGATTAAATGATATACATAACTTGGAAGCGTCAGAGGCTATAGCTGCACTCAGGTGCGGATCCAGAAAAATATTTCGGGGGGGTTTTAAAAAGTAATTCTTTAATATTTCGAGCTCTTCCCGCGATTTTATCGTATGAGCCATTTTTACCGAAATTTTTTTTTTACGAAAATGATAGCACTATAAACTAGCCATCGGTCCCTAAAAGCTCACTTCTCTACGATGAACCGTTATGAAGTTAGAGAAAAAACAATTTTATCGTATGTCCACTTCACATTTTTCCTTCATTTTTTGTGCCCGCGACTAGCTATGCGATACGATAAAATTGCTCTAGTTACAAAAAGTAAATTTTTTCCTTTATTACAAAAGTGTAAAATTGAAAATATTTTAATAGTGAAAAGTGAATATTACATAATTTTTGAAGGTGAACAATCGCCTATTTGCAGGAAAAGGTTTTTTTCTTAATTCTTTGCAGTGTGACGTGCGTGTTATAAAAAATAGGTGTGCAGTTGTTCATAGTGTAAAGGAAGGGACAGTGGTGGCGTTGACGTTGAGGCGAGCGGACGTGCCGCAGCCGCAACTGCGTAATATCAAACAGTCCTTATATATTGTAATTGTTCGTATTCTTTAAAATAAACGGTTTCCTGGAAACACAACAATCGAGTTGGTGATCTTTGACAGTATCAGAAGTGGGATTCAACCAAATTCGACTGCGAATTCTACGAACACGCCACAAAATCCGAGGCTCGCGACAGACGCCGGCAGCGAGTGCACAACTTAAGGGGAAATATGAACCACCACTCTAAGCAACGAAGGCGCTATGCGCTAGACAGGGGCAGCGATAGACGCGGCCACAAGTAAGCGACGGACGCTTCCAGGAATTCGCACGAAGCGACGGACGCTTCGAGGAATTTGCATATAAGCGACGGACGCTTCGAGGAATTTGCATATAAGCGACGGACGCTTACAGGAATTCACGGGAAGCGACGGACGCTTCCGAGAATAGAAGTCGAACGATAGACGTTTGAGAAAGTGAAAGAAAGCGGCAGAGCACAGGTGTCATTCGAGTGCGGACATCGAAGCGGTTAGGACGGAAAAGTGAGAGCTAAAATGGTGAAATTGGCGGCTTTAAAAGTAAATCAAATCAACGCGCTGCTTCGCAGCCAAAATCTTGATGTCACGGGAAATAAGGCGCAGAAAATTGCGAAGCTTATGGAGGTGTATCAGGCTGATGAAGTCGACGAGGCGGAATTGGACGGGCTGGACCAGGAGTCCTTATGGCGCCAGCAAATCAACGATCTTCGGGAAATGTTGAACAATATGGCCAAGACGGTGGGTGATTTAGCAGGTGTGGTACAGGTAAATGGTGGCGCAACAGCACCGACACCAGCGACGCGGGATGCTGCAGATCCAGAGGCGACGAGTGGTGGTCTGGTGGAAGGGTCGTCTACCCCGGTACTGGGTCGACCAGCACGCGATCTGATGACAGCATCGATGACAACGCATGCAGCCACAAGATACACGATGAACGAGATTATTGGAATCCTGCCGGAGTTTGACCCGCTGAAAGGCAATCGCACAACGAGTCAATTCATTGATAAGGTGGAGCAGCTACAGCCGATATACCTGTGGAGTGAAGAAGAAGTGCTTTTTGCAGCGCAGCAGAAACTTAGAGGTGTGGCAAGAGATTGGGTTGATTCGCAGCCAGCGTTCCGAACATGGTTCCAGTTGGTGGACATGTTGAAAAAGGATTTCCCCAATTCGTCAAGTGCGGCAGAAATACATCGCGAGTTGGGCACGCGCAGGAAGAAGCCTAATGAATCTCTAAAGGATTACTACTACGCGATGTTGATTTTAGGTCGCAGCGGAGACGTCGACGAAGTATCCTTGAACTCTTATATCATCAATGGTCTAAACGATTCGAATCTGTCCAGAACCCTACTAGCGATGAATCTGAAAACGTGTCGTGATCTCTTATGTTCAATAGAAAGCTTGTCAACCATGTCAGTGTGGCCCAAAACAGTAGCGGATGGACGGCAAGCTACGACAGAGGGTCAAGATGCTCAGATGGGTCACAAAGCGGTCCGGTGCTACAATTGCAGCGAGGTAGGACACATCGCAGCCAAGTGTCCACATCCGCCGCGTCGAGTAAAGTGCACTAACTGTAACAAATTTGGTCACGATTCCAAGTCATGCGGCGCGGTTAAACCATCGGTGGCGAAAGTGGAGTCAGGCCTGGGGGTACCACCGCCGTTAATGAAGGTCGTGAAAGTGTTCGGACGGAGCATCCCAGCATTCATTGACACGGGTAGCGATGTATCGTTGATCCGGGAATCAATGGTCCCCCTGGATTCGCGACGTGAGTCGGCCGTCAAGAAGCTTGAAGGGTTTGGAGGCGGTTTCGTCGAGACAAAGTAAATGGTTAACGTCGTCGTGGAACTGGAAGGTCGTAAGCTACAGGTGTGTCTGATGCTGGTGGCAGATCAGTTCATGCCGCATCCGTTGCTTATTGGACGTGACGTGCTGTGTAGTGATGACGCGACATTCACGATCGACGCAGGGGTGCTCAGGAGGCAAGACTCCGAGGTGCTTTCATTGATGTCCAGCCAAGCGGATGAAGATCATCCCGAGGAGTTAAACAACTTACTGCGAGCGTATGGCGATTGCTTCTCTGAAGATTTGTCATCCTTGGGGCGATGTAACATGACGGAGATGGAGATTTCGGTCACCACCGATGAGCCGATTCTGGGGAAGAGGTATCAAATCCCGTTTGCGCAACGGCCAGTTTTGTCATCAATCGTTGCCAATTTGTTGGAGCACGGCATCATCCGCCCCAGCACGTCACCGCATGCAGCACCAGTGGTTTTGGTGAAGAAGTCCAACGGGGAAGACAGGATGTGTGTTGATTTCCGCGCTATGAATGCGGTGACTATTAAAAAGCAGTTTCCCATGCCCGTCGTAGAGGAGCAACTGGCCAGACTGGGTGGCAACCGCTACTTTACCACCCTGGATATGACAGCTGGATATTACCAGATCCCCATGAAGGAAGAGAGCAAGCAATACACGGCATTCCTCACCCCGGACGGACTCTTCGAACACAACGTAATGCCGTTTGGGTTGGTGAACGCGCCAATGGTGTTCCAAGAGATAGTGCTGAAGATTATCAGGCCGTTGAAACTACGGGAGAAGATGGTGAGCTACGTGGACGAGGTCATCATAGCCACAATCACTGAAGAAGACGGTATCAGAGTATTGGACGAATTCCTCGCGGCAGTTCGTGCTGCGGGTTTAACGCTACGCCCGTCGAAGTGTGTTTTTATGGCAGACACAGTAACCTTCCTTGGTCATGTCATCAGTCGGGATGGCATCCGCCCGGGAGTAGAAAAGGTGCAGAGTGTCAAAGACTTCCCGACACCATCCACAGCAACCCAAGTGCGTCAGTTTCTTGGGCTTACCAGTTTCTTCCGCCGATTCATTCCGAACTACGGTACCGTTTCAAAGCCGCTTACTCAGCTTCTCAAGAAGGATGAAGTTTTCAAATGGACGAATATACAAGGCGAAGCATTCAAGTGGCTTAAGGAAGCGCTTGGATGCGAGCCAGTTCTGGCGATGTTTGACGCAATAAAAGGCCACGAAATCCATACAGATGCAAGTGCGATGGGCATCTCTGGCCTGTTCCTACAACTTGAGGATGAGGGGTTAAGACCCGTGCAGTACTTTAGTCGTCAATGCAGTGCAGCTGAAAGTCGGTACGCGAGCCATGAATTAGAGGTGCTGGTGATTGTGGAAACACTGGAGAGGTTCCGAGTGTATCTTTTGGGCACTCATTTTGTGGTTATCCCTGACTGCAATGCGATTGCAACAACAAAGGCCACAACGTTGCTTCAACCGCGAATAGCCAGATGGTGGCTTAAGTTGCAAGAGTTCGACTTCGAGTGCATTCATCGATCAGGTGATAAGATGACTCATGTGGACAGTCTCAGCCGAGCTCCGGTGCAACCTCCAACAGTAACGACAACCGCAGCCGAGAAGGTCCTGAAGGTGAACAAATCAACAGACGGCGAAGACGACTGGATCTATGCCATGCAGATCCAAGATAGCAAGCTAAAACAAATTTGCGACGTGTTGAAGGGTAACAAGGCGGCGACCGCTGACAAAAAGCAATTTCAGGTGGACTACCAGCTTCGGCACGGTCGACTCTACCGCACTGTCAAGGGGCAACCGAAACTAGTGATCCCACAGTCAGTACGATGGCGAATAACAAAAGCATGTCACGACGATGTTGTCGAAAAGACCATCGAGCGTATTGGAACACGATTCTGGTTTCCACGAATCAGAAGGTATGTGAAATCGTACATCAACGCCTGCGAAGAATGTTGTCTTTTTAAGGTGAAAGGCGGCAAGTCGGAGAGTCAGCTGCACGTGCTCGAAGTTTTGCCGATACCGTTTAGACATATTAACATCGACCACCTCAAGCCTTGGTGCGCACTTAGCCCGGAATTGGACATAAGCGAAGATGACGACAGCGAATCGACCGAGGCGGTCGAAAGTCAGGAGAGGCCGAATTGTAAAGGAAGGGACAGTGGTGGCGTTGACGTTGAGGCAAGCGGACGTGCCGCAGCCGCAACTGCGTAATATCAAACAGTCCTTATATATTGTAATTGTTCGTATTCTTTAAAATAAACGGTTTCCTGGAAACACAACAATCGAGTTGGTGATCTTTGACAGTAGTTACGTATTGAGTAAATTGAGGTGCAGTAATTTGATGATAAATTAAAAAATAATAATTAAGTTAATGCTTTGATAACAAAAAAAGTAAAGAAAAAAATAAATAAAAGTTCTAAAAAACAATGTTCTGTTTCAGTGCCCAAACCGCAAGGCATTATCAACGCTGGTCCCTTATAGTGACAGCGGGTAGGAAAGCGGGGAAGAAGAAATAAGAATTTGCCAAAAAGAGTTGAAAATCAGGCGGACGGCGGAGTTGGCTCACGAATATTTAGATTTAAAATTTGATGGAATGATAAAAGATGTGCTAGTCAAAAGAGATGACGAATACAGTACAGTGGACGTCCAGTATAACGAACTTTCCATTTAACGAATTATGGATTTAACATACGGCCAAATTTTCTCCATTGCTGGTTCTATATTAAGAACAAAAGTGAAATTTGCTATTCGATATAACGAATATTTATGCTGTTTTTCACCCTTCCAATTGTTTTTGTTTGAGCATTCACATTCTTTACAATAACAATGAATGTTTGGATTCGTCAAGTGAACGGTACCTCAATTGTTTTTGTTTTTGTTACGTTAAAACTTTAAAATTTACGTCAAGTTACCAATATTTTCAAATTCTGTTTGTATGCATTGCTGATCATTTTCACAGGATTTGTTTTGCGTTCGGTCGGCGTTTTTCATTTAAAAATTAAAATATCAATAACCAATGAAGAAAAATGTCCATACAGAAAAGTTTACTTGCGGTAAAGAAGCAATCCGCATCGAAGACTTTACACTGTACACACATAGCCATTTTGTATTTTGAAAATGCTGGAATAAAACATGATATTTTTTAACCTTCTGTCTGTCCTTTGCTCAAAATTGCTTTCGCTGTCCTTTGGGGTCAGGATGACCCCAATCAAACTGTTATATAATTTACTGACAAAACATGAAGAAATCTTACACATAAATCATAAAAGAAAAGAGGAAAGCCTCGAATAGTGTTTTTCTTGATTTTTTATTGGGTTGTAATCGCGATTAACACTTAATAACACAAGTACACAAAGCCGCTCAACCGTATTTTTAATTCAGCCTGGGGTCAAATAGACCCCACGGGACAGGCAGAAGGTTAAAACTGAATATGTGAGATTTATTTCTTTAAGAAGGGTGGTTTAAAACAAAAAAAAATTTCGATCGATTCTAAATTTCGATAAGATTCTTTATATTGGACGTCCACTGTATTTAATTTTTTTTTAAATTTTTTTATTTTTTATATAAAACTACACTATATCACTATGAATTACACTACGTCAATCTGAAAGTAACAATTCTTTGTATTCAATAAATGAAAATAGATTATACCAAGGAAAACATTATTTTTTACTTAGAAACGAGTTTATCGTATGTGCCACTGCAATATTTAAATCGCTCATAATAGTGCCCGCACAAATTATCGTATGTCCAAAATAACAGCGTTGCGCTTTGCTGAAGTTATTAAAATAACCGTTTCCAAGTGTGGAACCCTAAATAAAGTGTGTATGCCAAAAATCATGCAGCTTTGTTGCGCCAATGCAGAGAAAACCAAAAAAAAACGTCTCCTGTAAAATTTGGTTTTTGGCTCATACGATAAAAACGCGGGAAGGGCTCTATTTATAAAATGGCTAGTAGTTTATAGTCGATCCAAATATTTATTTATTTAGAAACTTTGAACAAATCTTACAGACTAATTAACAAAATGGAACTTAAGCTTAAAACTTAAACAGGAAAGTGATAATAAACAAAGGAAATGAACAAGGGTTTAGATACAGATAAATCAAACATTGAAAAGGTCGACAACGCATTTATCTCGGCTAAGGCTCGAGGAATATGAGCGTTACTACCATAACGCGTCCTAGAGAACTCAACAGAAAAAGGGGAATTATGTCTGAGGGAGCGGGATGGCACATTGAAAGCTATTTTGGATAAGAGAGAGGGGCAATCAATATTCCCATTGACTATATCAAAAATGAAAGCCATGGCAATGACAGACCTCCTGGTTTCAAATGATTTTAAACCAAGCAGAAGACATCTAGACCTGTAAGGAGGCTGGGGCTCAGAAAAACGAATGGAGCGAAGGGCAAATTTTAGGAAAATACGTTGAATACGCTCTAAGCGATTAGAATGCGACGCATTATAAGGCCTCCAGATGAAAGCAGCATACTCTGGTCTGGACCTAACAAAAGTAGTATACAAGAGCTTGAGCGTATAGGGATTGGAAAAGGAGGAAGAATTGCGGCGGACAAAACCTAACATAGAGTAGGCACGTGAGACAATGCGGTTAACATGGGAGGTGAAGCTAAACTTTGAATCGAAGACAACGCCCAGATCCTTGATCTCAGCCACCTTCTCTAACATTGTGCCATCAATTTCAAATGAAGTTTTTACTGTATTAGTGGATTTCGAAAAAGTTGAATGAAAGCATTTGCTGACATTTAAGCATAAACGATTTTTTCTGCACCACGCGAGGACATTATTGAGATCGGACTGGATGTTTAAAGAATCAGACGAAGTACGGACAACGGAGAAAATCTTCAAGTCATCGGCATAGAGCAGAAAGTTGGAGAAGGAAAAGCACGCACTGATGTCATTTATGAAAAGAACAAAGGGCCTAAAATACTTCCCTGCGTGACTCCAGAAGTGGCAACAAAAGGCTTGGAGGTGGCATGATCAATAGGGTGGGTCGATTCCGGACTTTTTTCGATTCGAGATTTCTAATAGTGCGGAAAAGTTGCCTTAGTACTTCTTGATTCCAATGCAATTTTTTGTTTTGAGATCGGACTGCATCTTCAACCCAAACTCCGGCCTTGAAATTTCGGAAATTTGCCTAAAATCGTGAAATTGCCTACCTAGCGCCTGAAATACGCCTCTCATGGCAAAATGTATAAAAGAAAAGTTGTTTGTCGCATCATTAGCTAATGGAAATGGTATTATGATCATGGCCGTAGGACGAACCGTTCCCGAGATACGAGCGAAAAGGCGGCGTGCCGCAGCGCAAGGTAAAAATCGGCTTGCGGCCACACTTCTCCCTGAATGCGCCAACAATGACGCCGGCGCTGCGGAGATGTGTTCTGTGCTTCACGCGTCGGGTCGGACCGGCCGGGCCACTCCCCCCGTCCCGTCTCGCTCTTCCCCCATCCCTCTCCCCTCCCCGCCAGACACTAGACTAGACTCCCGCTGCGCGCCGGGCGCCACCAGCTTGCTCCGTCGTGTATTCCCCTGCGCCATACGACACGTTCGGACAGGTCCCCACACAAATATTCTTTCATCGAGTTCCTTCACTCTTGTCGTTGATTTCGCCGAGTGCTATCACTTACATTCTCTGAACAGAACACAAAACTCAACATGTCTGTATCTAAATTTAAATTTAGACAGAAATGTCCTGTGTTTGGCATATATCCGTACGATCTCACTGAGTCCCAGCTACCCAGTTACCAGGATGTTCTTTTGTATTATCAGTTTGAAAGATTTCGTAAAGGGCCACTCCGAGGTGACAACTATGAACCTAGGAGTAAAGAGGTTTCAGAAATAGTTGCAAAAATGGTTGAAAATATTTTCAAAAAGTCATCTATTCCGATAGTCTCACACACCAGAGTTCTACAAATGCTCACCACATACCATAAGAAATTTCTGACACTTAAACAAATGTTTTTAAGGAACCAAATAGGTTTGCGCTCTAAAAGAGACGACTTTGTCTCTTCTGCCGCAGAATTATTTGACATCGCTGCTTGTAAATGCATTTCTTTTTCTTCATGCAATTGTCCAAAGGAAAGGAAAGTTCCTATCATTGAACAACCATTTCTCTTTGTTGAATACTTATCTCGTGCAGCGGACTCGAATGCAGAAAAACGCGTGTGTCGGGTTTCACAGTTTGAACAGAAGGGGAAGAAGTTTTATTCCGGAAATGAAATATGACATTTACACATGACTGAGCGTTTAAGATAAATATCAAGATAAAGATAACGACAAGGCTTAAAGCTGTGTTTAGTTATTCAAGCACCATAGAAATTATTTCAACACTTTCCCTGAATAACTAATACAATTTCTATACATATCTATGGGTTTTCCTTTAAAAGGTGATAAGTGTTTAAAATCCATGTTTCAAAATTTCTTCACGTTGCTTATACATTATTTCAATTTTAGTTAAATTCAAATTCAAAAGTTACAAATTGTTTAAATTCACTTATGCAAACGCAGTTGTTTAAATATCGAAATTAGTTCAAACCAAGCTCATTCGTGAAATTGGCTTGTTTATAGAATTCAGACACTTCGTTAAAAATGTCGGCCACCATTTTGTCCGTTGCTTTATACACAAGCACTAGTTGACCACTTTCTAGTTTCTCACGAATGAACTTGTTTTTAATGTCCACATGTTTTGTTCGTGGTGAATAAGAGTTATTTATACAAATACTAGCTGGGCCCCGCGGCTTCGCACGCAAGCTCTCTTCTTTCACCCGATACAAATATTGAACGCATTGTTGACCCCGTCAGATTTTGATTTACAAAAAAAAAACATATGTCTATTATCTCTGATGTCAAGTGGTTCTAACAACTGTGAAATCAAAAGGCCCTTTAAATATGAGTTTTCACATTTACTCTAAACAAATTCTTAACCCTTAGATTACCACGGTAGATTCCGATTTTCAAAAATATGAAAAACACATTTTAATTATTTCCCGATTGAAGTGCTTTTTGTCTAAGTTTGAAGTCAAGCGGACCAATAAATCGTGGTTCTCTATACAAACTGTTAACTTATTGTTGACCCATTTAGATTTTCATTTTCAAAAAAGTGAAAAATACGTGTCAAATTATTTCTTAATAAGAATACTTTCACAAAGTTTAAAGTCAGTGAGCCCGTTAATTCATTTTTTTTTTTAACCGCTCGTTGACTCCGTCCGATTTTAATATTCGGAAAAAATGAAAAACACGTATCGAGTTATTTTACATTTGAAGTACTTTCACCAAGTTTGAAGTCAAAAGGCTAAAAAAAAAATTGTTTTTCCATACATACTTTTAACCCGTCGCTGATCCGGTTAGATTTAGATTTTGAAAATAATGAGAAACGCGTGTACATTTTTTTTATTTCAAGTATTTTTACAATTTTTGAAGTCAATAGGCCTATCGGTTCATGTCTTTTTTCGAGTCTACCCTTAAACAAATCTTAACCCAATAATGGGATGAATTTTGATTTTCGAAAAATTATAAAACACGTGTCGAATTATTTTTGGTTTAGAGTATTTTCAGGAAGTTCGAAATCAATATGTCTCTTAAATCACTTTTCTTCATACAACACTTTAAAACATGTTTTGCCTCTTAATACCCCGAATTTCGAAAAATCCCGTCTTAGCGGAGATTCATTTTTCACTGATGTGTGTGTACTGCATAACTGTTGGATCATAAAAAATGTGCCATGCCCCTTGACCGACGCCGATCAAATCTCATTAGTAGAATGACACATCTATGAAACGACGGTACACAAAATTTCAATGCTGTGCGGCTTACAACTCCGAAACTATTCCATTTAAAATATTTCAGTTGTATGGGCGATGCCACACCCCCTTGTTCAATACCAACCCCATTCCCTCTATCGAAAGATATGATTCAATGGTAGGTTCATACCAAGTTTCATTGATGTACGACTTACAGTTCTGCTGCATAAAAGATTTGCCACGCCCCTTGTTCAACGCCCATACAATTTTAACAGTAGAATGGCACTTCTATGGGACCATGGCATCTTCAATTTCAATACTGTGGGGCTTACGATTCCGAAGCTATTCCATATAAAAGATTTAAGTTGTATGTGCGGTGCCACGCCCCCTTGGTAAATACCCGCCCCATTCCCTCTGTGGAAAGATATGAATAAATGGTAAATTCGTACAAAGTTTCATTGATGTGCGAGCAACAGTTACAAAATTATGCGAATAGTTTGGGTCAAACAATTGTGCCACGCCCCTTGTCCAAAGCCCATAAAATTTTAACAGTAGAATAACACATCTATGAGGTGACGGTACACTAACTTTCAATGCTGTGCGACTTACAATGGCGCAGATATTCCACTCAAAAGAATTGAATTGTATGGGCGGTGCCACGCCCCCTTGTTAAATACCCGCCCCATTCCCTCTGCCGAAAGTTATGATTGAATGGTATGTTCATACCAAGTTTCATGGATGTGCGAGTTACAGTTCTGCTGCATTAAAAATGTGCCACGCCCCTTGTCAACGCCCATACAATTTTAACAGTAGAATAACATTTCTATGGGACGATGTCATACCAAATTTCAATGCTGTGCGATTTACAATTCCGAAGCTATTCCATTTAGAAGATTTGAGTTGTATGGGCGGTGCCACACCCCCTTGTCCAATACCCACCCCATTCCGTCGGTCGAAGGACATGATTAAATAGTAAGTGTGAACTAAATTGAATTGATGTGTGACTTATGGTTCCAAAGTTATTGTCTAAAAATGTATTCTGGTGGCGCCACGCCCCGTTTTCCCGACTTTTCTTTTTTTATAAACCTTCACGTAACAATTTCGAACAAACCCGCCGAAGGAAGTATCCAAGTTGGTCCAGCCGTTCTCGAGTGATACGCAGTCGAATGGACCACGATTCATTTTTATATATATAGATGTATGGCGCTTTTGTTGTCACAGTAAAGTGTGATCATTTTCGGAGCATTCGATGACAATTCGCCTTCTAGTCGCCTCAGCCAGACCGACTCTTGTACTGCTGCTACTATCGACATGTACTCCGCCTCGGTAGATGACAATGCAATAGTTTTTTTACGTTTTGTAGCCCATGAGACAGCACCTCCTTGGTACGTGAAAACATATCCAGTTGTGGATCGTCTACCGTCTACATCACCTGCCCAATCAGCATCACAGAAACCTGTAAGTTCCGTGTTGTTTTTGCAATAAACGATGCCCTTGTCAATGGTGCCGCTCAGGTATCTCATGACTCGCTTGACAGCTACCCAGTGGGCTTTCCCTGGATTAGTACTAAATCTGCTGAGTAAGTTGACTGCGAAGCAAATGTCCGGACGTGTAACCTGTGAAATAAACAACAAAGAACCCACGGCTTCTAAGTATGGCACACTTGACATATCAGCTGCATCCTCTTCATTTTTCGGGCTCATGTCTACACTCAATTTTTGATTGATGTCGACTGGAGCGCTGACTGGGTTGCACTCTGCCATCCCAAATCTTTTTAGCACGTCACCTATGTATTGAGATTGGTCTATTTTAATGCAATTCTTTTGTTTGTCGCGAGTGAGCCGCATGCCCAATATATTCGACGCCTCGCCTAAGTCTTTCATTTTAAAATTTTTTGAGAGCTCTGAACCAAGCAGCTCGATATGTTCAGGGTCCTTTGCGAAAATCAGTACATCGTCCACATAAATCGCGACAAATAGCATTCGTTGTGTACAGTAATATATGCACTGATCAACATCGCAACGCTTCAACTTTAACCCAAGCAGGACTTCATTAAGTTTATCGTTCCACACAGGACTAGATTGTTTCAAGCCGTAAATAATAATAATAATAATTGATTGGCACGACAGCCCACTTACGCGAGACTAAGGCCTAGCTTCCCGCAACCACCCGTGTTGTGCGTGTGAATTTTGTACGCGGGTGGAAGGTACCTACAGTTTTATGCCGGTTCCGAACGGCAGGTTGGGAGCTTTTTCATAGGCAATTTTTACTCTCAGAGGTTTGCCATTTCCAGCTGAGAGGACAGCCACCGAAAGAGAAAACAAGTTTCCCGTTATTTTTTTTAGGTGTTACTACATGCAGTATTCGATCTTGCGTCGCTCTGCATGCGACTCGTTGGACCGCGCACTAACCAACTGAGCCACGGCGGCTCAGCCGTACGGCTTTCAAGCCGTAAATGGATTTAATTAATTTACAGACTTTTCCTGAACCGTCATTGAAACCACTTGGCTGTTCCATATATATTGTTTCTTTAAGTTCTCCATTAAGAAACGCGGTGACTGCATCCATATGCCGGATCATTAAGTCGTGCTTCACCGCCAATGCAATCAAAAAGCGTATCGATGTATATCTGACAACCGGAGCAAATGTCTCCTCATAATACCTCTTTGCTGTGTAAAACCTTTCGCGACAAGCCTTGCCTTTCGACGAGTTTTGCCACCGGTGCTGTCTGTTTTCGTCTTAAACACCCACTTACACTTAACAGCACTCTTTCCAGCAGGCAACTCTGAAAGGATCCACGTTTGGTTTTGCATATGCGAATCAATTTCGTTTTGCATGGCGACCCTCCATTCCGCAGCTTCAGGCGATGCAAGTGCTTCTCTCTCATTTTGCGGATCACATAATTGTATTCGACCAGCACACATGTTATAATGGTTTTGATGACTTTGTTTTATGCGTTCAGATCTACGTAGTATATTTTCATCAATAGGGGCGTCTTTAACTGTAACATGATTTACATCGTCATCTTCTTCTAACTGACTGGACTCTTTACATACACTATCTTCATTGGCACTCACTACAGTGCTTTCACTTTTAGTTGCTTTTGTTGGCAATATTGTGCTTCCATCTTCCCCTAAATTGACAACCGGAGTTTGAACGTCTCCACAACAGTTATCAACTTCATATGTTAAAGACGGTGGTGCACTAGCGCAACCTTCACTTTCGCTTTCTAAAAAGAATACATCACGACTGATGAGTATTTTTTTTGTATCAGGGTTGAAGATGCGATAGGCTTTTGAATCAGCACTATAACCCACCATTATTCCTTCAATGGATTTGGCACCCAGTTTCGAGCGCTTTTCCTTCGGGATGTGAACCATCGCCTTGCAACCGAAAACGCGAATATGCTTCAAGTTTGGTTTTTTGCCCGACCAAACTTCTTCAGGACAACATTTAACGTTTCTGCACGGTATACGATTCAGCAAGTATGCGGCTGCGACTGCTGCTTCAGCCCAAAATCTATGGTCGACTCCGGAATCTAGTAACATGCACCTTATTCGTTCAACAATGGTGCGGTTCATGCGTTCGGCAACGCCGTTCTGCTCCGGAGTATAGGGTGCAGTTTTTTGATGCACTATGCCAAATTGTATGTAAAAGGTTTTCAAAGTTTGCGTTTATGTATTCTTTACCGTTGTCCGAACGAAGCACTTTAATTTTTCTTGAACACTGTGTTTCAACCATATTTTTAAATTTTACAAATTCTTCAAACACGTCTGATTTTTGTTTTATCGGCGTAGCAAACACTTTTCGTGAATAATCATCTACAAATATAAGTATGTAACGCGCACCGGAGAAGGATTTTGTCGCTAATGGACCCATCACATCAGTGTGAATTATGTCTAAAATATTTTTTGCACGCATTCCAATTTCTTTAAACGGCAGCCGAGATTGTTTACCTTTTATACAAGTGACACATTTCATATTATGTTTTGATTTGAGATCAATTCCGACGGAAGAATTCTTAACGCGCCATAAACTTTCATCAGAAATGTGACCTAGTCGTCGGTGCCAAAGATCAAAGCAATTTCCCGCCGTAAAAGCTTTATTATTTTGTTTTGTTTCTTTTACTTGGCCATCCAGACAGTACAAATCGTTGACGGCACTCGCGGTGGAAATTAGTTCACGCTTGTTATTAAAAATTTGACATTTATTACTTTCAAAAACCACGCGGTTCCCGTTTTTTGTCATTTGCCTTACTGAGAGCAAATTAACGCACAAATCTGGCACAAACTCTACACTTTTTACAACAACTTCTGTGTTTTTATTATTTGTTGTGTTTAACACCATTGCTACGTCACCGCTGCATTCCACTGGAATCTTACTGTTATTCGCAACCACAATTTCACTTTTTGACGTTTCTCTTATGTTCGTTAAAATGCTTTTGTTGTTGGTCATGTGGACCGTCGTGCCGGAATCTACGAACCAATTGTCAGAGAGTTGATTATTTGCAAATAGAGATGCGAATAGAACTTGTTGTGATTTCTTATGTTGATTCGCATTTTTACGACTTCTATTTGGGCAATTTCTGGCATAATGCCCTAGTTCTTTACACGAGTGACAACGAAATTTTTGATTTTTCATTTTAGGGACATTATTGGAATACAACGCGTTATTTTCACTACTTTTAGAGTCAAACTTTTCTGTCTTGTAACAACAAGTTTTTCACAACGTCAGTGTTTAAAACCGTTTTAGAGTTTTCTACTGCTAACACTAATGCCCGAAATTCACTCGGCAAACCAGCCAACATTAAAGATGCGGTTACTTCGTCGTCTATTTTTAAGCCAGCGTTATTGACTTTCAGAGACGTCATAACCATTGCATTAACGTACTCTTGCACAGAATCGAAATCAGATAGCTTAAATTGAACTAACTGCCGCAATAACTCGACTTTTCTTGTTAGGCCACTATCCTCGTACGCATGTGTTAATGCTTCCCATGCTTCTTTAGCTATTTCAGCAGTCGCTATATGCGAGAAGTTACTGGGTTCAACCATCAAAGTTATTTCTGCTAGCGCGCGTTGGTCAGACTCCGCATCTAATTCGCTTGATTTTTCATTTATCCCGCACTCAACTATCTTCCAACATTTTCTTATTATCAAATACAACTTGGCGTGTCTTTTCCAAGTGTCAAAATTTTCCCGGCCACGAAGTTTTTCGAGGGTATTGCTTGCGAAGACGACGCCATTTATAATTTTTATTGTGTGTAATTCTTTATTATTGCAAGAATCTTAAATAGTCGCGGTAAATGTTCCCGATTTTATGTCTCGCACTAACGATGGTCTGTTGAACGCACTGTATTTATGGTGTCAAAGGCCCATAACCTGTTGAATACTTATCTCGTGCAGCGGACTCGAATGCAGAAAAACGCGTGTGTCGGGTTTCACAGTTTGAACAGAAGGGGAAGAAGTTTTATTCCGGAAATGAAATATGACATTTACACATGACTGAGCGTTTAAGATAAATATCAAGATAAAGATAACGACAAGGCTTAAAGCTGTGTTTAGTTATTCAAGCACCATAGAAATTATTTCAACACTCTTGGACCAGAGAACCAGAAGAATTGGTCGCATTGGAAGTGTTGATCTACCTGAAACAAAAAGATTGCAAAGAGAAATGAACGTAAAGAAAAGCTTTCAAAACGTCATTCAACATCAACACTTACCAGAAAAGTATCAGCTACAACACGTGACCATTCAGATCAACCAGACACTCACACAGACGACAACAATGACGGTTCGTCGCACATACATTCTTCCAAAAACGATGCTGATGCTGAATTTTCTCTTCCATCCTCTAAAATCAAACAAAACACACTATTGTTACGAATACTAAGTCTAGTGGGCTGTTACGTATCTCTGGACTGTGTAATTTGAAAATAAAACACAGTCAGTTTCTTAAACGCAGACAATAAAATAAACCAACAGTCACTTTATTATTCACAGTTTACACTTTACTGTTCGTACACTTAAGTATTGGCTTAATCACTCCGTGTGGCAACTTCACTTGTCAAAACCAGACTGACTCGCTGCGCCGCATCCGGCCGCCTTTTATACTCTGTCCGGCCATCGCGCAGATCGTTCCCGCACATTCCGGAGTGGACTAAAAGTTTCCCTGATGATCGCGACCATCGTTGCCAGATTGGACTAAAAGTTATTATCGCGGCCATCGTTGCCACATTGAATTATGGCACGGCGCGAAGCAGCAGGGTTGCTTTGCACAGCGACAGACTGTCTTATCGTTACACTGCCCACCACTTAGACTTGTTCGTCCCGAACAAGGGCCGAGGCTCCGCTGTGATGAGGCGCCAGACGCTCCAAATGGACTACCTTCAGCTTAGCGCCTCTATTGCTGCAACGTTGAATCCGGTATACCACGTCGTTAATCCTAGTCACGACTTCGTACGGTCCTTCCCATGACGCTTGAAGTTTTGGAGACAAACCTTTCCTCCGCTGCGGGTTGTAGAGCATTACCAAATCGCCTTCTTGGAACCCTGCTGAGTTGGCCCGTAGATCGTATCTGGCTTTCGCCTTATCGCTGACCAGTTTGGTGCGGCCCCTTATAAACTGGTGAATTTCCTCCAGTTCCGCCCGCTTATTGACCACGTAGTCCGTCTTAGCGCCTCCCGTTGTGCCGACTACCCCGAACTTAAAGTCAGCGGGTAACCGCAACTCTGTGCCGAACACTGCTCGGGCTGGGGTGAGTGATGTCGTGTCGTGCGGGGCTGACCTATACGCCATCAGGAACAGGGGAATATGCGTGTCCCAATCCTTTTGATTCCTGTCTACCACTTTCCGCAGGTATTCCTCCAGTGTCCGGTTAAAGCGTTCCACCATGCCGTCGGACTGTGGGTGCAAAGGAGTGGTACGCGTTTTCTTTATCCCCAGCAGCGCACACAATTCCTTGAATACCGCAGACTCGAAATTCCGGCCTTGATTTGAGTGCAACTCCAACGGAACTCCGATCCTGGCTACCCAGTTGTTTACCAGCTTTTTCGAGATCGTAGTGGCCTCCTGGTTAGGAATAGGGTACACTTCGGGCCATTTGCTGAAGTAATCCATTACAACCAGCACATATTTGTTGCCTTGAGTGCTAGTTGGGAATGGTCCGGCGACGTCCATAGCAATCCGCTCGAAGGGCGCTCCCACGTTGTACTGCTGCATGCGGCCTCGAGATTTTCTTGTCGGCCCTTTCGCTGCTAAACATCGGTCGCAGCTCTTAATCCACTTGGCTACAGACTCCTGACATCCTACCCAGTAGAATCGTCTTTTTATTTTGGCGACGGTTTTGGTGATACCCAGGTGCCCTCCACTGGAGTCGTTATGGTATGCCTCGATGACCTCGTTGATTCTGCATTTCGGCTCTACCATTAGGGAGTTGCTGGTTCGACCATCCGCGCTCTCCCATTCGCGGTACAGGCATCCTTCCTTCAGCCGCAGACTTTTCCACTGTGCCCAGTAAGCCTTAGCGATTGGGCTTTCACCGGCCATCTCCTGCCAGTCTGGACGTGCGCCTTGCTCCTTGCCTTCGACGATTTTCGCAAGATTCGCATCCTCACGCTGGTCTTTTTGTAGCCTCTCCGCAGACCACTCTTCCTCTGGCATGACGCTGACCAACCGGACGTCCATTATCTGTTCTTTGCTTTCGGCTCGCGAGCATTGCCTGCATTCGACTTTGCACGGACGGCGGGACAAGGCATCGGCATTTCCATGGCTACTGCCCTTGCGATGCTCTATCGTGTAGTCGTAGCTCTGCAGTCGCTCGATCCACCGCGCCAATTGCCCTTCAGGATCTTTAAAGTTCAGGAGCCATCTCAATGCCGCATGATCTGTGCGCAGGCGAAACCTTTGTCCATACAGATATTTGTGGAAGTGTTTCACGCAGTCCAATACCGCCAGCAGTTCTCTCCGTGTCACACAGTAATTGCGTTCCGGTTTCGATAAAACCCTACTGTAGTACGCTATCACTTGTTCCTGGCCGTCTATTATCTGTGATAGCACACCGCCAATACTACTCCCCCTTGCATCTGTATCCAGCACAAACATCTCCCCAGGCACGGGGAAGGCCAGAATTGGAGCACTGCATAGATTTTCCTTCAGACGTGCAAAAGCCTGTTCCTGCTCCTCGTTCCACTCGAAAGCTTGGCTCTTTTTCGTCAGTTTGTGCAGGCTGCTGGCTATGTTCGCGAATCCCGGAACAAATCGGCGGTAGTATGTGCACAGGTCCAGGAAACTGCAGAGTTCGTGTAGATTGCGTGGCCGGGGCCACTCCTTCACCGCCGTGATTTTGCCTTCATCCGTATGTACTCCGCGGGCGGAAACCGTATGACCCAGATACTTGACCTCCTTTTGGAACAGCGAGCACTTCTTTGGGTTGAGTTTAAGCCCGGCTTTTTGTATCCGCTCAAATACCTCCTTCAGCTTTCCCAGGTGGTCGTCGAAGCTTTTACCCATTACGATTATGTCGTCGAGGTACACCAGACACGTCCGCCAATGCAGCCCTTTTAGCACGCGTTCCATTAGCCGCTCGAATGTTGCTGGTGCGTTGCAGAGTCCAAACGGCATGACGGTGAACTGCCACAAACCATCGCCAACACTGAAAGCCGTTTTCTCCTTGTCCTTGTCTGCAAGCTCTACCTGCCAATAGCCGCTGCGTAAGTCGAGCGTGGAGAACCACTGCGTGCCTGACAGTGTGTCCAGGGTGTCATCGATCCGAGGTAGTGGATAACTGTCCTTCTTGGTCACATCATTGAGCTTCCGATTGTCCACACAAAACCGGGTACTGCCATCTGTTTTCTTGACCAGCACGACCGGCGAGCACCAGGGGCCCGAAGACGGCTCTATGACCTTGTCTTTCCGCATGTTCTCGATCAAATTTGTGACTTCCTCCCTCTTGGCCAGAGGAACTCGTCTTGGCGGTTGGCGAATCGGTTTTGCACTTCCGGTGTCGATGTTGTGCTTCACTATGGCTGTTCTTCCGCCTGCTTCCGCCGCAAATATTGACCCATAGTGCTGCAGGAGTGACCTCGCCTTCTGTTTCTGCTTGGCCGTCAACTCGCTGCTCCACTGGTTCTCCTGCGGTATGGCGTCCATGTTAAAACCGTTCTTCTTATTACCTCCAGGCGGGCTACTCTCGCAATTGACCACTGCTACAACTTCCTTACACTCGCCAATTACCTCATCTTTCCCGACATATCTGGGTGCATTCAGGGGGTTCAGTATTCTGACTGCTATTCTGCCATTTTTAGGTTCCACTAATGTACGTCCGATGATGATGTTGTCGTGTCCTTGTTTCGGTGCTACTACTACCCACAGCCGACTCGTCCCATCGTCCTCGTCCACCTTTGCCCACACAATCGCCTCAGAATTCGCTGGTATCCTCCTGTGTTGACACGATACAACCTTCCTTACCGCCACGCTTCGCTCGTAGCCGGTGTGCAGCGGGAATTCAACGCTGGCATATCTCAGCACATTTTCCTTCAGGTCCAGCACAAAACCGTGCCTAATCATGAAATCCACGCCGATAATCACGTCGTCCATTATATCCGCGACGATGAACTCATGTTCCAGGCTGCTGGTGCCGATAGCAATCGTTTTTGTAACTTTCCCTCTTACCGGAGCGCGCTCGCCAGTCGCAGTCCGCAGCTGTATGCCATGCAGCGGTTCCCAGTTCTTCAGCAGCTTCCTTTTTGTGATCGAATATGACGCTCCAGTATACAGTGTCAACACGAACAACTTTCCATCTATCCTTCCTTCAATTGTCAAGCTGCTGGGCTGTCGTTTCAGCTGTGAGACAAGGATGGTGGGGCGGCGGATTGTGGGGATCAGCTCACGCCCCTTTGGGCTGACCCGTTTTAGTTTAACGACTCGCCGTCCTCAGCCCTGCGCTTGTTGGCTGGGCCTCGATTGTCAGTATTCCTCGCTTCAGGCGATTGCGATCGAGAACGGGAACGCCTCTTTCGTTGGCGGCAGTCTCGTGATATGTGGCCCTGCTTGCCACATACCCAGCAAACAACTTTAGAGGAGACCACCCGTGGCCTGACCGGTCTCTCAGAGGTTATGGCCTGGATCGGAATGTCGTTGTCCGCCTGAATCTGGCGTATCCTTGCAGGTGCATACCGAGTGCTCCCAATCCATGCCGCTTCATATGTCATCGCGCTGGTCACCGTTTCCTTAAATGTTGGCTTGCCCATCATCAACGCACTGCGACGTGTTTCTGGATCATGAAGACCTTCAATAAACGACTCAATCTTCATCCTCTCGAGATCATCAGCACCAAATTTTGGGTAGCACAACTGTACGAGCCGCTCAATGTCTGCTGCATATGTCTGCAGCGCCTCGTTGGCTCTTTGCTTGCGGTTCTTCAGCTCACAGTAGTATAGCGCATGGTTGTGCTCGTTGCTATACATCGCTGCTAGCGCTCTCATGATGGCACCGTAATCACTTCTTAAACATTCTGGAACTGATTAGATTACCTCAGCCGCAGGACCTTTCAGCGCCAGTGCCAACCTCCGACCTTTCCTGATATCTGTCCACTGATTTTCCAAAGCAGCCAAGTCGAATTGCAATTTAAATGTATCGAACGGCGCAGCACCATCATAAGTAGGCACTTCTGTTCTGGCAGCAAAACCGTCCTGAACCGGTGGCAAACATTCTCGTGGCTGTACCTCTCGAAGTCGTTCGTCTATCTTTCTGTGCATCGAATCTTCCAGACTGTCAACTCGCTTATTCAAGGACTCATCCAGGTTGTCAACTCGTCTGTTCAGGGATTCACCCATTTCGTCAACTCGTTTGTCCCAATTGTCTATTCGCGTCTCGGGATGCTCAACTTTCACATTCAGGCTATTGGAAATTTCCTCCACCTTCTGCACTATGCGTGCAGAATTTTCAGCCATTTCTCGATTTGCAGTCTCGACTTTTGCCGAAATTTCGAGATTCGTAGTTTCCAGCTTCGCTGCTATTTCACGGTTGGAAGTCTCGAACATGCCTTTAAGTGCAACCATTAGCTGGCTCAAATTCCAGTCAGCCAGCTCCTTCTTCAGCTGGTCCACCTTCAGCAGCTCGAATTTCACCATGTCTGTGCTTTTATAATTTTATTTCTTTAGTTTTTTTTTTTGTTTTTTTTTTGTTTTTTTTTTGTTTTTTTTTTTAAACTTCAATTTCCCACAATCCCACTTCTGACACCAAATGTTACGAATACTAAGTCCACTACGTAAGTGGGCTGTTACGTATCTCTGGATTGTGTAGTTTGAAAATAAAACACAGTCAGTTTCTTAAACGCAGACAATAAAATAAACCAACAGTCACTTTATTATTTACAGTTTACACTTTACTGTTCGTACACTTAAGTATTTGCTTAATCACTCCGTGTGGCAACTTCACTTGTCAAAACCAGACTGACTCGCTGCGCCGCATCCGGCCGCCTTTTATACTCTGTCCGGCCATCGCGCAGATCGTTCCCGCACATTCCGGAGTGGACTAAAAGTTTCCCTGATGATCGCGACCATCGTTGCCAGATTGGACTAAAAGTTATTATCGCGGCCGTCGTTGCCACATTGAATTATGGTACGGCGCAAAGCAGCAGGGTTGCTTTGCACAGCCACAGACTGTCTTATCGTTACACTATTATTAGAACACACTGCTTTAGCTGCCCAAAGATTCGGATTAAGTGACAGTGCAGCAGCCTTGATGGTTTCATCTGCCTTTCTGGATGCCAAAAAAGCAGCTTTGATAACAGAGGATCAGGTTAGCTTTGTCATTGACTTGGAATTAAGCTCCAAAACACCGAAAGTATTGACTTTGTATATGGGCTGTATTTTGACGGCCGCAAAGACAATACACTCACACAAGTCCGCGAAGGTGAAAAATACTAGTGGATTCCACATCTACTGAATGGTCTTGTAAATGTTGCCATATAGCTTGCATCTCATCCTCAGCTGACCCGGAAGGAGAGGTGACGTGGCCAAAGTAATGAGACCCAGGTTCCGCTACAAGATAAATATGTTCCTCTTTGACAGTGTCGCGGTAGTACTTTTCACCTTCGCGGACTTGTGTGAGTGTATTGTATTTGCGGCCGTCAAAATACAGCCCATATACAGAGTCAATACTTTCGGTGTTTTGGAGCTTTTTTTTGCTCGACTAATCTTGCATTTGTCAGTGACAAAGCTAGCCTGATCCTCTGTTATCAAAGCTGCTTTTTTGGCATCCAGAAAGGCAGATGAAACCATCAAGGCCGCTGCTCTGTCACTTAATCCGAATCTTTGGGCAGCTAAAGCAGTGTGTTCTAATAATAGTGTGTTTTGTTTGATTTTAGAGGATGGAAGAGAAAATTCAGCATCAGCATCGTTTTTGGAAGAATGTATGTGCGACGAACCGACATTGTTGTCGTCTGTGTGAGTGTCTGGTTGATCTGAATGGTCACGTGTTGTAGCTGATACTTTTCTGGTAAGTGTTGATGTTGAATGACGTTTTGAAAGCTTTTCTTTACGTTCATTTCTCTTTGCAATCTTTTTGTTTCAGGTAGATCAACACTTCCAATGCGACCAATTCTTCTGGTTCTCTGGTCCAAGAGAAATGGTTGTTCAATGATAGGAACTTTCCTTTCCTTTGGACAATTGCATGAAGAAAAAGAAATGCATTTACAAGCAGCGATGTCAAATAATTCTGCGGCAGAAGACACAAAGTCGTCTCTTTTAGAGCGCAAACCTATTTGGTTCCTTAAAAACATTTGTTTAAGTGTCAGAAATTTCTTATGGTATGTGGTGAGCATTTGTAGAACTCTGGTGTGTGAGACTATCGGAATAGATGACTTTTTGAAAATATTTTCAACCATTTTTGCAACTATTTCTGAAACCTCTTTACTCCTAGGTTCATAGTTGTCACCTCGGAGTGGCCCTTTACGAAATCTTTCAAACTGATAATACAAAAGAACATCCTGGTAACTGGGTAGCTGGGACTCAGTGAGATCGTACGGATATATGCCAAACACAGGACATTTCTGTCTAAATTTAAATTTAGATACAGACATGTTGAGTTTTGTGTTCTGTTCAGAGAATGTAAGTGATAGCACTCGGCGAAATCAACGACAAGAGTGAAGGAACTCGATGAAAGAATATTTGTGTGGGGACCTGTCCGAACGTGTCGTATGGCGCAGGGGAATACACGACGGAGCAAGCTGGTGGCGCCCGGCGCGCAGCGGGAGTCTAGTCTAGTGTCTGGCGGGGAGGGGAGAGGGATGGGGGAAGAGCGAGACGGGACGGGGGGAGCGGCCCGGCCGGTCCGACCCGACACGTGAAGCACAGAACACATCTCCGCAGCGCCGGAGTCATTATTGGCGCATTCAGGGAGAAGTGTGGCCGCAAGCCGATTTTTACCTTGCGCTGCGGCGCGCCGCCTTTTCGCTCGTATCTCGGGAACGGTTCGTCCTACGGCCATGATCATAATATTTCGGTAGCTAATGATGCGACAAACAACTTTTCTTTTATACAGTTTGCCATGAGAGGCGTATTTCAGGCGCTAGGTAGGCAATTTCACGATTTTAGGCAAATTTCCGAAATTTCAAGGCCGGAGTTGGGGTTGAAGATGCAGTCCGATCTCAAAACAAAAAATTGCATTGGAATCAAGAAGTACTAAGGCAACATTTCCGCACTATTAGAAATCTCGAATCGAAAAAAGTCCGGAATCGACCCACCCTAGTCTAGAACTACCCGATGACAAGGGGAAAACATAGAATTCACAATTCGGGGAGGTTTCAACCCCAAACCGCCCCCCCTGGATCCGCCACTGGCTGCTCTGAAGTATGTTAAAGATCGTTTACCTGCACGCCTTTTCCAGTACGAAACAAGAACAATAACCAGAGGATATTGTAGGGGAGGAACTGTTCAATGAATTGTCCAAAAATCCGCTAACCTCTCAACCGGCACCACCAACAGAACCAAAGCGTTTATCTTTTATGAAGGATAAAATGCAAAGAAAAATCGTATATTCCAAGACTGACGCTATTAGTCTTATAAGACAGCATTTGGCAAAACAAATTGCAGCAGTGGTATCCAATCCCTTGGAATATTGGAAGGTAAGAATAAGTTAGTTATATGTATTCACAAAAAATATTAAAAATATTATTTTTAGGAATGCAGTGAGGTTATGTTGTCTTTCAAAAATATAGCAAACACGTTTGTGGCGGCACATACTGTACCGCTCGACATATCAGGAACGGTGCCAGCGTGGCGGATGGCATGCAACGGCATAAGGGACTGCAGCTGTGTCACAACGACAGCATAGCGGACCGCAGCTATGCCACGACGAAAGCATAGCCGTCTACGGCAGCGGCGACATAGCGGACCGCAGCTGTGCCACGACGACAGCATAGCCAAAGTAAATCCTAAGTAGCGCCACTCTTTGACAACCAGACGTCGATTTTGTATGACAAGAACTGTCAAATTGTTGTTGTTCACGTGTAAAACTGAGCTCACCACGATGGCCGGACACTAGTGGCAGGATTGCGTGTACGTGAAAAATACTGAAAAAATTTCAGTTTCTATGAATTTCTTAAACGTAATTTAAGACGATTTTATAAAGTAATCGCTTACTTTTTATGTTGGTATAACCAGAGAAAAGAAGGCTAAATAAAATTCTCATAAATTATTTGGTTTTTACCAAAATTTATGAACAAATTTCTTTTATTTCGTTTGTTATTCAAGAGCAACACTGCCTTCGTTATATAAATTCACCACAAGTCATTGTCAGTTGCAAATGAAATTCAAATGGTATTCTTGTTTGAATTTCCAAAGGCGAAACGCAATTGTTGTAAGTATAGGCAATTTTTACGTTTTTATAAAGAAATTTGCATGTATTTTTATATTTTTTTCAGCATCATGACTAGAAAGTGTGTTTGCCACACTGTAAGTAATTTGTTTGTAATTTAAAATGTTTTTTAAATTAATTTAGCCTAACGCCGGAGGCTGTTTTGTTGTGTTTTTAAATCCGTAGTGCCAAACGGTTTGCTATGTCGCGAGTTCTTAGTACTACCAGTGCTATAAACAAATATATTCCTATTCCTATTGTGCTAGAATTGTGAGCAAGGCAACGTCTGAACGTATTTCGACAGCGTATTTACGCCGTGCGCCCATACGTCTATACGCTCCAATGCTGTTCCTACGGTAAAGTGTTTTTTTAGAGCAAACGTTTTCCCAAAGTTTGCCATACATACAGTAGGTCAAAGCCAAACTCGTACACCTTAAGAAAATTACTCTTTTTGCCTGCAATTTTTTCTTCTAAATAAGTTATGGAGAGTGTTCAATGCTGCAGGGGGGCTGGTCGCTGGACAGCTGAGTTTTCCTCAAAAATAAAACGCTGTAACTCACTGTTGTTACTAGACTGACTCTCCGGTGAACCGGAGCCTTTATTTATAACTTACTTGCTAGTACCTACTTGCTAACAATTATCTTATCCTAACGCTTACCCGCGCATGCATGTGCGTAGGTAGCGTGACCCAACATGCATGGCTACCTAAATACACAGCGCGATAAGAGCGTGCAGCCAGTATCTGCTGACCCGCGCGCTCCCATCGCGCCTGTGTTACTTGAACCCTTGCAGCAGGCACCACTTGATAAGAGCGACCAGAGGTTGCTTATCTCGTGGTGCCGCTGCAGGATTCAACATATTGACCCCGTTGAAAGGGACAACCTTTCAACATGTGTACGGTTGCGAACGTATGTATTTTCTTAGAATTCTAAGCGTGGCAGAGCTAGGGCAGCGGTAGGCGGCGGGGCAGGTTTCAGTTTCCGAGCTATCCAGCAGATTGCGATGATTACGGCTATTATTACCACCCACGTTGTGACCGATGACCCGTAGTGAATGGCATGGTGAACATCAATATCGATTGGAAGACCCATAATTGTCTTAGTTATTGGGATTTCTGGTATCTTGAATGTTTCCATCTCGCCTCTTAACCTTAGTTTCCTTAAGCCCGGTAGTTGAGTGCTGATGTTTATTGCTGGGGTAACAAAATCCACCGCTGTAGTGTACACCTCATATGACCACAAGTTAAAAGGGACAACCTTTCAACATGTGTACGGTTGCGAACGTATGTATTTTCTTAGAATTCTAAGCGTGGCAGGGCTAGGGCAGCGGTAGGCGGCGGGGCTGGTTTCAGTTTCCGAGCTATCCAGCAGATTACGATGATTACGGCTATTATTACCACCCACGTTGTGACCGATGACCCGTAGTGAATGGCATGGTGAACATCAATATCGATTGGAAGACCCATAATTGTCTTAGTTATTGGGATTTCTGGTATCTTGAATGTTTCCATCTCGCCTCTTAACCTTAGTTTCCTTAAGCCCGGTAGTTGAGTGCTGATGTTTATTGCTGGGGTAACAAAATCCACCGCTGTAGTGTACACCTCATATGACCACAAGTTAACTGTCGTGGTCGTCATCATACAGTTTGGTTCAAGCTGCAGCATACCTTGCCCTTCGATGGTAACTCTTCGTCGATTGCCCTCACAGCTTATTTCTGCTTCCGTCTGTTCAGTCACGGAAAACATCCATGAATTTGCTGCTTGTAACTGTACCCAGAATGGGCGCTGTGGAGTAATGTTTATTTCACAGCTTTTTGGCAGCTTTCGTCGATTGAAGAACAGCTCTACTTCGCAATTTTCTGCCGTGTGCGTGTTGTAAAGTGGATGCGTTTGTGGACAAACTGTAATGTTGGTCAGGTGTCG
Source organism: Melieria omissa (assembly GCA_963971225.1). NCBI lineage: Eukaryota > Metazoa > Arthropoda > Insecta > Diptera > Ulidiidae > Melieria > Melieria omissa. The sequence continues at coordinate 4,703,693 of OZ020270.1, forward strand.
GCAGTGACCGAACTTGTCTGCCGTTAACCCATAGTACATTGTCTTTGGCTCGTTGATCATCAGATATTCGTAATTAGCCTTGATACTTATGGAGTATCCATCGTGTTCTGTTGGATACGGGTAAATTCTATAGGCTGCCAGTGTGTTGATACTGATTTATGGAATTCTTATGTTGACGAGGACGTATTTCTTCGTAGTCTTTACTGTCGTCCGAGCAATATGAGCTAGTTCGATTGGATTCGTCTCTGGCAGCTTTACATTTTCCTTCAGATTCAGCCTTATGATCTCGATCTGTCGTCGGAACTGGTCTAAGGGCAGAAGCCTTTCCATGAAGTTGCCCTTGGAGTTCCAGAGTGCTTCTATTAGATCTCGTTGAAGTTGTTCAAACGATTCCATTGCAATGCTTGTACTTGCCAGCGCTTCGACAACGTCTGTTTCTTGCGATTGACGCAACACTGCATCGCGCAGGGTGTACAGCGAGCTATTTGCCACCTTGAAGTTCTTCCACATGACTTCATTCTCCTTCTTCATGATATTGAATGTTACGTCCTGCATTGACGACTGATTTCTCAAAAGCTCCAACAAGTATTGTTCATTATTCTTGCTGTTCTGGATTTTCTGAATTAGATTTTCTGCATGCTCCTCGTCCATCCGCCCAAACAGCGAGTGAAATATTCCTCCCACGAATGGTAGCGCTGACCTCTTGAACCTTTGCTTTATTACATTCTTATTGAATGTGACAATGTCGTTATTCTGTTGAATTCGGTACCACTTTTCTTCCAATTGATCGGCCATTCCGTGAATGTAGGTTTCTTTCTCGACGGTCTTTACTAGTATCCGAATCATTTTGATTGCACCTTGCAGCTTCGCCATATGTTGATGGTACTCCTCCATGTCTGCATGCACCACAATGTCCCACGATATTCGCGTTAAGCCCATACTGCCCTGCTTTTCGTAAAATATCCCTGACTTATCTTTTAGGTGCTGTACAGTCATTTGGCCCTTGACTAGCGGTGTTATAATCCACAATATAACTAACAGTAGCCATTTCTTTCCATCTGTGTTTTTTATCGTTACACTTGACATTCTTACTAACTTAGCTTCCTCGTGGGTTTTTGACATTTTCAACATTTCTCTTAATTTAAACTTATTGACTTTTATCTGCAGTTTTATTTCTTCAAACTTCTTCGTTACTTCAACTCAGCTAATATTTTATTCTAATGTCGTCTCTACTCAACAATACCAATTTGTGATTTGTACTCAGGCATGTAAGCGGACATCTGAAATGGATAATTTGATTAATATAGTACGTTACAAACAAATGTTTATCTAATACTACAGTACGACCTGGATCCGGCGCAGTGCTCGCCTGACTCTTAGGTCCACTCTGCAACCAAGACCCTTTTTAGGCTGGTCTTGGGTACCCTGCCCCCCTGCACCTTAGTGCAGTCATTCGCCGTTTTTGTTTTCTTCATCAAACATGTCTGGTGGAAAAGGACATATGGTGTGGATTGCCCGTTGGGTTTCCCCAAAGGCTGTTTTAATTTTGACAATCCTCGTTAACCCATCTGGCCCAAAGTAGGATTTGATTATTCTTCCCCTTTTCCAGTTGAGAGGTGGTAAATTTTCTTCTTTCAGCAGCACTAAAGTTCCTGGTTTTATATTCATTTGCCTATCTTTCCACTTATACCTTTGTTGCAACTCTGCCAAATATTCATCCGACCATATTTCCTAAATCTCCCTTACACATTTTTGAACTTGTTTCCATCCATCCCTCAGGTCGCCGTAGGTACGGGTCGATTTGCCGTCGACCAGTGTTCTCTGTGTGGTTCCAATTAAAAAGTGGGCTGGAGTTAGCACTTGAAGATCATTGGGATCATCTGACAACGACGTTAGTGGTCTTGAGTTAAGAATTGCCTCAATTTCTATCATAATTGTTGTAAGCTGCTCAAACGTGAAGGTGTGCTCCTCTATAACCTTAAAGTGATTCTTAACCGATTTAACACTTGCTTCCCACAATCCCCCTATATGTGGGGACCTTGCTGGAATTGTGTGCCACTGTATTTCTTTTTGAGCACAAAACTCGTCTAATGTTTCTAAATGATGTTTTTCTTTAAAAAGTTGCGACACCTCCTGCAACCAATTTTTTGCCCCTATGAAGTTCGTAGCGTTGTCTGAATATATTTTTGATGGACAGCCTCTTCTGCCTATAAATCTTTTCAATGCGCCTATAAATGCTATTGTGGAAAGGTTATTTACTACTTCCAGATGTACTGCCTTGCTTGCAAAACAAACGAAGGTGCACACGTAAGCCTTATCCGTCCGTGCGCCTCTTAGCTTGTGATGTATCGTTATCGGCTTAAGAAAATCAATCCCTATTTTTTCGAAAGGCCGTGATTTGGTAACTCTGTCGGCTGGAAGGCTTCCCATATACTGTTGAATACCTCTCGGTCTTATTCGAAAACATTTGTAGCACGCGTGTATGATTTTCGCGGCTATTTGTTTCCCTCGCAGCGGCCAATATTTCCGTCGGGTGAGTGCTAGTAATCCTTTTGCTCCAACATGGATGTTGGTTCTGTGAATCTCTGTTACCAGCAACTTTGTAACTGTACTGTTGTATGGTAAAAGGATTGGATGCCTTGTATCATAATCAACTGCTGCGTTTTGAATTCTCCCCCCCATAATTTCATTTTCATCTAAGAATGGAGCTAACGTCGAAAGTTTGGAAGATCTAAGTATGGTGTTTCCTTTTTTTAAGGCCTTTATTTCTTCCTGGAAGTACTTCTGCTGCTCCATTTTTATTAAGGTTTGCAGTGCCTTTTCCCTATACTCGCACATCGTTAAGATGTCTCGTTTTTTTATTATATCTGCGAGCTTTAGGATTAGAGCCATTACATTCCTTAGAAATTTCAAGTTATTCTTGTGATCAATGAAATCCGTACATGTTTCTGCTAAGGCCACCGCTGACAGTATCACTTGTGCTTTCAACCCGGGTACTTCTACTTGCTTCTCTATTCTTTTAATAGCTGTAGTCTGCTCTTTCAAAAATTGAGGCCCATCAAACCAGAATGTATTATCTACCATTTCATTCGGACTGAGCCCTCTTGAAATAAGATCCGCTGGATTGCGTTTTGTCGTAACATGCGTCCAGCAGTCTATATCACTATTTCTTTGAATTGTAGCCACTCTATTCGCTTCATATAAGGGAGAGGGCTGGGGTGTGAACCGGGTTTTGTTTTTTAGCTCTAACTTTTCACAGAATAAAGATATCGAAAAATCGAAGATACCGTTAGACAGGTAAATATAAAGCGCAAATTTGTTGTGAAGACAGATTACCGTTTTGATTAACATTTAACTCTCTACGTCCAATTTTCTAAGGACGTGATTTTTCGCTTTTCCAAAAAAGTGGCTGGGTTGTGAACCATCTGGCAAATCGCAATTGAAGTCGGAAAATACGAAGAAAACACCCATAATTTTGAAATAAGTTGAAAATTTATTTAATCAGGAAGGCTCAAGAGGTGAAAAAAAGTTATAATGACGCCAATTAGGCCAAAAAATCGCAATGAATGCAAGTGCTCAATTTTTGTTTTTTTTTCATCCTAATCGGTGTCGCAATGTTTGCATATGAAATACGAATGCGTTCTCGCATTGGCCCACCTCAAATGAACTCAACGAAATCGAGTGACATTACATAAAATTACTTTATTTTAATAAATCCGGCGATATTTGACCGTCCTAGTGCAAATGTAGTACGAAAAACAGGTGGTTCATAACCCAGCCACCTCAGTGGTTCACAGCCCAACCACGATGCCATTTTGGAAACTTTTAAAATAACGACACTTCTAATCATAATTCCACATAAACAAATATTGCATCGTAAAATAGAATCAAAACACTAAATAAACATGTATTACACAGACCTTTTTGCAATAAGCTCAGTCACTTGGATAGCACTTTAAAAAAAGCCAACAAGTTTTCGCAGTCGATTTTCAAACACGATGTCTTTCAAACTCGATTGCTGCCACAAGCAATACGTGTTTGTACTTCGGTGTAACCACAAAAGCAGAGTCATATCATAAGACAAAATTGACAGTTGAAAGGTTGGCGATATGTCAATTAGGGAAAGAAAAAACGGCAATGGTTCACACCCCAGCCTGGTTCACAACCCAGCCCTCTCCCTTACCTTTAATTTTCCTGGATCGATCTTTATCCATGCCAATACGATCTCTGAATCTGTGTGATAACGTTTTAGGTTTACTATTTCATTTAAGCTTTCAGTTACTCTTTGCATGAGCTCTGTTAGTAACACCGCTGCACACAATTCTAATCGCGGAATCGTAACCGTTTTAATTGGCGCTACTCTTGATTTTGCTGACACTAATGCTACTCTTACCTCCCCTTTTTCGTTCATTGACTTAACGTATACCACCGATCCGTATGCTTTTTCCGATGCATCGCAAAAACCGTGCAGTTCTACCGTTTGGCATTTTCTATAATCATGTGCCTGTTTAACTTAATCTCCTTCAGGGCTGGCAATTGTTCCCGAAACTAAAGCCATTCTACTTTTCTGTTTTCTGGAATATTTTCATTCCAATCTAACTTGTTTCGCCACAGATCTTGTAAAAATATTTTTGCTTTTGCGACCACCGGATTTACCACTCCTAACGGATCGAATAATCTTGCAATATCTGACAATACTACACGTTTACTGATGTTTGATTTCTTTACTTCCCCCCAATCTGATTTTATGTGCAATATGTCAGTAAGCGGGGACCATATCAATCCTAATGCTTTACTTCACTCGGTTCGACATTAAGCTTTATTTCACAATCTTCTGTTGTAATGTTCTTCAACAGGCTGGAATTATTGGAACACCACTTCCTTAAATGGAATCCATGATCGCCTAATAGTTTCATCACCTCTTCTTGCAACCTTTGTAATTCTGGCGCTTCATTTCCCCCGTCATTAAATCGTTCATGTAAAAGTCTTTTTTAATTACGCTGCTTGCCCGCGGGTATTGAAGGGCGTACCTTTCGGCTACTTTCTGTAAGCATTTCGTTGCCAGGTATGGAGCTGAAGATGTTCCGTATGTGACCGTTTTTAACCTAAATACTTTTAGCTGCTCGCTTGATGTCCAGCGCCAGACAATCAACTGATACTTTTGATCCTCTGTTGCTATTTTAATTTGTCTATACATCTTTTCAATATCTGCTGCCAACACGAACGCATGTTTTCTAAACCTAATTAGAATATCAAATATATCATCCTGCAACTTTGGTCCTGAATGCAGGATGTCATTTAATGAAACGCCATTCGTGGTTTTGCAGGATGCGTCAAATACAACCCTTAATTTTGTAGTTGTGCTGTCAGGCCGCAAAACACAATGATGTGGCATAAAATAAGCTTCGCTTGGTACGTCCTCCCACTTGATTTCTTCCATATGCTGTTGATCTCGGTACTCTTTTAAAAACGCACAATATTGCTCCTTCAATGCGTCATTCTTCATTAGCGTTTTTTCTAATGCGTAAAACCTTCGTATAGCAATTTGTTTTGAATCGCCCAACATCTCTGCTGATCTTTTAAGTAGTATTGGCACATTGAACCTTCCATCGCGTTCAATCGTAACCATGCTTTCAAACATTTCCTCACACTCATTTTCTTCCTTCGTTCGCAATGGTTCTTCCACTTTTCGTACTTCCTCTGAATCCCAAAATTTTTGAAATTGTTTGTCTAATTCTACTAGCCTATAGTTTGTAATTCCACAATATTTAGAATTGGTTTTTATTGGAGCTGGTCCAATCAATACCCATCCAAATACTGTGCCTTCCATATAAACCTTGCCTTCTATATAAACTCGAATCTACGTATTCCCTTTTTTCGTTCGTTAAAATCGCGCCCATAACCTCCGCCCCAAGCAGTATATCGACTTGACTTGGGGTGTGAAACTCAGGGTCCGCTAAAGGACTTACGCTTGGGAGATTTGCTATCTCAATTTTTTCCCCTGGTAGATTCGGCGTAATTTGTTGTAAAACCATTGACTCAACCTTAATCTTGAAGTCGCTGTGAGGCGACTTTATCTCTACCAGTACTTGATCATTAATTTCCGACTTGTTGCCTGAGACTTCTTCTACGATAGCTTCTACAAGTTTTGGTTTAAGTCCTAATTTTTTCCTTAATCTCTCTGTAATAAAGTTTCCTTGGGAACAATTATCCAACACTGCCCTTGCTGTAATGTGCTCCCCCTGGTGATTCCTTATTTGAACCAAGGCTGTTGCCAGTAATATGTGATTTCTTGTATAACTGCCGACCGCCAAGGACACATTTGCTTCATTTCTTTCAAGATTATCCTTATGCAGCAACGTATGGTGTGCCTTTTTACATTTTTGGCAAACTGCCACATCACAGCTTCTGAACACATGCCCTTTCTTTAGTATTGTTTCCCAATACTACTTCATTCCGCTTTTCCACTGCGAGCTTTTTGAACTCCTCACAGTTATACAAATTGTGTACGCTGTCACACCCTAACACACATTTTCTTGCATTATTCTGCGTTTTACTGGTTTCATTTTTCAACCCTCCTTCCCTATTTGGCAACTCGAATCTCCACCCATTATTTCTTTCACTTTCTTCTAGTGATTTGAATTGCCTATCAAGAAATGCTAACAGGTTTCCTATTGATGGTACTTCTGTTGAATCTGGCAAGGATTCCTCGTACCGAACCTTTGTGTGTGAGTCTAGCTTCCTCACAATTATAAAGTGCATGAGTGCTTCCTTTATTTCAGTATCTGAGAGCTTAGTAGCCTCTAACGCCCTCAGATTAGCCGACACTGTGTCGTGCAACTCCTTAATTTCGGCGGGAGTGCGAGAGAATATTTGCCTGGCGTCAAGCAAATTCTTAAACATCTTTGATGTTATTTGCCGCTTATCAGAATATCTCCTCTGAAGAATATTCCACGCCACGTTAAAGTTCGCACCACTTATACCTAAGTGATCAACCAACCTTAACGCCTCACCCCTTAAATATGATTTCAATGCAATCATTTTATGGGTGTCTCCCACATTTCTATGGAAGAATATTTCAGTGAAAATATCCCTAAACGATATCCACTTACTATAATCCCCACTGAATATGGGAATCTGAATTTGAGGCAGGCTATATGGCAAGGGAGGAGGCACATTTTGCTCGAATAGCTTTTTCTCCTCCTCTTCTGCCACAATATGAGACCCTTTGTCCATTAGGATCTCATATTCTTCGCACAACTCGTCCTCTCCAAAGAACTCATTGTACTCGAACTTAAGATCTGTCGCACGGTCCTCGAACTTGTGCAACCGCGACAGATCTTTACATCCCATTTGGATGCGTTCGTGACACCTTCTTAATTCCTTTAAGGTGCCCTGAAACTTCGCTTGAACCAATGCGGCTTGGTCCCTTTGACGCTCCGCCGACACCGCTTTACCTGTGCTGTCAGTTCGCGCCTCCATCTTCTCAAATGGCGAACTAACCGCACCCTTTCCCATTCCTGCCTCTAATTCACCTACTCGCTTGATTGTACTTTCGTACAGTGCCTGGACTTTTTCGTAGTATTTCTTTTCGAAATACACCTTGTACTCCCTTAGCGCTTGCTTGGGAGCTAAACTGCAGTGATTCGCTGTTAACTCCTCGAACAACGAATTCAACTGCCCTTGCAGCCCCTCATTTCGACCCTCAGCGTTCAGCTGGTTGCAAATGCTAAGAATAGCATTGCCAAGCTCCTCCTGTTTCCTGAGCATTTCCTTTGCCATTTTATTATTATTTTTTTTTAAACCTGCTTTTCCTCAAAAATCTTCTCATTACTAATTTTTCTTTTTTTGTTACTTATTTACCTTATTAATTTTTCTCTTTACTTACCAGTCGGTTTGTGTCCTGGGGTCACCAAATGTTCAATGCTGCAGGGGGGCTGGTCGCTGGACGGCTGAGTTTTCCTCAAAAATAAAACGCTGCAACTCACTGTTGTTACTAGACTGACTCTCCGGTGAACCGGAGCCTTTATTTATAACTTACTTGCTAGTACCTACTTGCTAACAATTATCTTATCCTAACGCTTACCCGCGCATGCATGTGCGTAGGTAGCGTGACCCAACATGCATGGCTACCTAAATACACAGCGCGATAAGAGCGTGCAGCCAGTATCTGCTAACCCGCGCGCTCCCATCGCGCCTGTGTTACTTGAACCCTTGCAGCAGGCACCACTTGATAAGAGCGACCAGAGGTTGCTTATCTCGTGGTGCCGCTGCAGGATTCAACAGAGAGTTTGAAATATGTTTTAGATAGTACATTTTATTAGCTTTCAGGAACAAAAAACATTGCTGTAATAACTTAATTTTTAATAACATTATTTAAGGAAAAACAAAAACAGGAACGTATTCAGTGCCAAAGCCAAACTCGTACATTTAAATTTTCCGGTTCGTGTTTTAATAATACTGTAACGATGAGACAGTCTGTCGCTGTGCAAAGCAACCCTGCCACTACGTGCCGTGCTATAACCCAATCTGGCAACGACGGCCGCGATAGTAACTTTTAGTCCAATCTGGCAGCGACGGCCACGATAATAACTTTTAGTCCAACCTGGCAATGATGGAAACTTTTAGTCCACTCCGGAATGTGCGGGAACGATCTGCGCGATGGCAGGTGACAGGTGGTGACAGGTATAAAAGGCAGCCGGATGCGGCGCAGCGAGTCAGTCTGGTTTTGACAAGTGAAGTTGCCACGCGGAGTAATTAAGCAAATACTTAAGTGTACGAACAATAAAGTGTAAACTGTGAATAATGAAGTGACTGTTGGTTTATTTTATTGTCGGCGTTTAAGAAACTGAGTGTGTTTTATTTTCAAATTGCACAATCCAGTGATACGTAACAGCCCACTAGACGTAGTATTCGTAACATTTGGTGTCAGAAGTGGGATTGTGGAAAATTGAAAGTAAACAAATAAATAAAAAAAAATTATAAAAGCACGGACATGGTTAAACTCGAGCTGCTGAAGGTAGACCAGCTGAAGAAGGAGCTGGCTGCCTGGAATTTGCCGACTGCTGGCGGAAAGTGGAGTTGCAGCTGCGCTTGCGAGAGGCGTGTGAGGCACGAGGCATCGATTGGGCTGCGCACGAGTTCGGAACGCAGGAGCTAGAGGCGTCGGCCAAGGTGGAGGAATCGCCTGCTGCTGCTGCGTCGCCGCACAGTACGGCTGCAGCGGCCGCGCCACTACAAGCATTGGACATGAGCCAGCTAATGGTTGCACTTAAAGGCATGTTCGAGACTTCCAACCGGGAAATGGCAGCCAACATGGAAAATGAAAATCGCGAAATGGCGGCACAAATGTCAGCGAATCTCGAAACTACGAAATCTCGAAATTTCGGCAAAAGTCGAGACTGCAACCCGAGAAATGGCGGGAAATTCTGCGCGCATAGAGCAGAAGGTGGAGGAAATTTCCAATAGGCTGAACGTTAAAGTTGAGCATCTCGAGACGCGAATAGACAATTGGGACAAACGAGTTGACGAAATGGGCGAACCCCTGAACAGACGAGTTGACAACCTGGATGAGTCCTTGAATAAGCGAGTTGACAGTCTGGAAGATTCGATGCACAGAAAGATAGACGCACGGCTTCGAGAGGCACAGCGACGAGAATGTTTGCCACCGGTTCAGGACGGTTTGGCTGCCAGAACAGAAGTGCCTACTTATGATGGTGCTGCACCGTTCGATACATTTAAATTGCAATTCGACTTGGCTGTTTTGGAAAATCAGTGGACAGATATCAGGAAAGGTCGGAGGTTGGCACTGGCGCTGAAAGGTCCTGCGGCTGAGGTAATCCAATCAGTTCCAGAATGTTTAAGAAGTGATTACGGTGCCATCATGAGAGCGTTAGCAGCGAAGTATAGCGACGAGCACAACCATGCGCTATACTACTGTGAGCTGAAGAACCGCAAGCAAAGAGCCAACGAGGCGCTGCAGACATATGTAGCAGACATTGAGCGGCTCGTACAGTTGTGCTACCCAAAATTTGGTGCTGATGATCTCGAGAGGATGAAGATTGAGTCGTTTATTGAAGGTCTTCATGATCCAGAAACACGTCGCAGTGCGTTGATGATGGGCAAGCCAACATTTAAGGAAACGGTGACCAGCGCGATGACATATGAAGCGGCATGGATTGGGAGCACTCGGTATGCACCTGCAAGGATACGCCAGATTCAGGCGGACAACGACATTCCGATCCAGGCCATAACCTCTGAGAGACCGGTCAGGCCACGGGTGGTCTCCTCTAAAGTTGTTTGCTGGGTATGTGGCAAGCAGGGCCACATATCACGAGACTGCCGCCAACGAAAGAGGCGTTCCCGTTCTCGATCGCAATCGCCTGAAGCGAGGAATACTGACAATCGAGGCCCAGCCAACAAGCGCAGGGCTGAGGACGGCGAGTCGTTAAACTAAAACGGGTCAGCCCAAAGGGGCGTGAGCTGATCCCCACAATCCGCCGCCCCACCATCCTTGTCTCACAGCTGAAACGACAGCCCAGCAGTTTGACAATTGAAGGAAGGATAGATGGAAAGTTGTTCGTGTTGACACTGGATACTGGAGCGTCATATTCGATCATAAAAAGGAAGCTGCTGAAGAACTGGGAACCGCTGCATGGCATACAGCTGCAGACTGCGACTGGCGAGCGCGCGCCGGTAAGAGGGAAAGTTACAAAAACGATTGCTATCGGCACCAGCAGCCTGGAACATGAGTTCATCGTCGCGGATATAAGGGACGACGTGATTATCGGCGTGGATTTCATGATTAGGCACGGTTTTACGCTGGACCTGAAGGAAAATGTGCTGAGATATGCCAGCGTTGAATTCCCGCTGCACACCGGCTACGAGCGAAGCGTGGCGGTAAGGAAGGTTGTATCGTGTCAACACAGGAGGATACCAGCGAATTCTGAGGCGATTGTGTGGGCAAAGGTGGACGAGGACGATGGGACGAGTCGGCTGTGGGTAGTAGAAGCACCGAAACAAGGACACGACAACATCATCATCGGACGTACATTAGTGGAACCTAAAAATGGCAGAATACCAGTCAGAATACTGAACCCCCTGAGTGCACCCAGATATGTCGGGAAAGGTGAGGTAATTGGCGAGTGTAAGGAAGCTGTAGCAGTGGTCAATTGCGAGAGTAGCCCGCCTGGAGGTAATAAGAAGAGCGGTTTTAACATGGACGCCATACCGCAGGAGAACCAGTGGAGCAGCGAGTTGACGGCCAAGCAGAAACAGAAGGCGAGGTCACTCCTGCAGCACTATGGGTCAATATTTGCGGCAGAAGCAGGTGGAAGAACAGCCATAGTGAAGCACAACATCGACACCGGAAGTGCAAAACCGGATCGCCAACCGCCAAGACGAGTTCCTCTGGCCAAGAGGGAGGAGGTCACAAATTTGATCGAGAACATACGGAAAGACAAGGTCATAGAGCCTTCTTCGGGCCCCTGGTGCTCGCCGGTCGTGCTAGTCAAGAAAAAAGATGGCAGTACCCGGTTTTGTGTGGACTATCGGAAGCTCAATGATGTGACCAAGAAGGACAGTTATCCACTACCGCGGATCGATGACACCCTGGACACACTGTCAGGCACGCAGTGGTTCTCCACGCTCGACTTACGCAGCGGCTATTGGCAGGTAGAGCTTGCAGACAAGGACAAGGAGAAAACGGCTTTTAGTGTTGGCGATGGTTAGTGGCAGTTCACCGTCATGCCGTTTGGACTCCGCAACGCCCCAGCAACATTCGAGCGGCTAATGGAACGTGTCCTGGTGTCTGGTGTACCTCGACGACATAATCGTGATGGGTAAAAACTTCGACGACCACCTGGGAAAGCTAAAGGAGGTATTCGAGCGGATACGAGAAGCCGGGCTTAAACTCAACACAAAGAAGTGCTCGCTGTTCCAAAAGGAGGTCAAGTATCTGGGTCATACGGTTTCCGCCCGCGGAGTACATACGGATGAAGGCAAAATCACGGCGGTGAAGGAGTGGCCCCGGCCACGCAATCTACACGAACTCCGCAGTTTCCTGGGCCTGTGCACTTACTACCGCCGATTTGTTCCGGGATTCGCGAACATAGCCAGCAGCTTGCACAAACTGACGAAAAAGAGCCAAGCTTTCGAGTGGAACGAGGACCAGCAACAGGCTTTTGCACGTCTGAAGGAAAAACTGTGCAGTGTTCCAATTCTGGCCTTCCCCGTGCCTGGGGAGATGTTTGTGCTGGATACAGAGGCAAGCGAACAAGTGATAGCGTACTACAGTAGAGTTCTATCGAAACCGGAACGCAATTACTGTGTGACACGGAGAGAACTGCTGGCGGTATTGGACTGCGTAAAACACTTCCACAAATATCTGTATGGACAAAGGTATCGCCTGCGCACAGATCATGAGGCATTGAGATGGCTCCTGAACTTTAAGAATCCTGAAGGGCAATTGGCGCGGTGGATCGAGCGACTGCAGAGCTACGACTACACGATAGAGCATCGCAAGGGCAGTAGCCATGGAAATGCCGATGCCTTGCCACGCCGTCCGTGCAAAGTCGAATGCAGGCAGTGCTCGCGGGCCTAGAGCAAAGAGCAGATAGTGGACGTCCGGTTGATAAGCGTTATGCCAGAGGAAGAGTGGTCTGCGGAGAGGCTACGAAAAGACCAGCGTAAGGATGCGAATCTTGCAAAAATCGTCGAAGGCAAGGAGCAAGGCGCACGTCCAGACTGGCAGGAGATGGCCGGTGAAAGCCCGATCGCTAAGGCTTACTGGGCACAGTGGAAAAGTCTGCGGCTGAAGGAAGGATGCCTGTACCGCGAATGGGAGAGCGCGGATGGTCGGACCAGCAACTCCCTAATGGTAGTGCCGAAATGCAGAATCAACGAGGTCATCGAGGCATACCATAACGACTCCAGTGGAGGGCACCTGGGCATCACCAAAACCGTCGCCAAAATAAAAAGACGATTCTACTGGGTAGGATGTCAGGAGTCTGTTGCCGAGTGGATTAAGAGCTGCGACCGATGTTCAGCCGCGAAAGGGCCGACAAGAAAATCTCGAGGCCGCATGCAGCAGTACAACGTGGGAGGGCCCTTCGAGCGGATTGCTATGGACGTCGCCGGACCATTCCCAACTAGCACTCAAGGCAACAAATATGTGCTGGTGGTAATGGATTACTTCAGCAAATGGCCCGAGGTGTACCCTATTCCTAACCAGGAGGCCACTACGATCTCGGAAAAGCTGGTAAACAACTGGGTAGCCAGGTTCGGAGTTCCGTTGGAGTTACACTCAGATCAAGGCGAGCTACTGGGGATAAAGAAAACTCGTACCACGCCTTTGCACCCACAGTCCGACGGCATGGTGGAACGCTTTAACCGGACACTGGAGGAATACCTGCGGAAAGTGGTAGACAGGAATCAAAAGGATTGGGACACGCATATCCCCCTGTTCCTGATGGCGTATAGGTCAGCCCCGCACGACACGACATCACTCACTCCAGCCCGAGCAGTGTTCGGCACAGAGTTGCGGTTACCCGCTGACTTGTAGTTCGGCGTAGTCAGCACGACGGGAGGCGCTAAGACGGACTACGCGGTCAAAAAGCGGGCGGAACTGGAGGAAATTCACCAGTTTATAAGGAGCCGCTCCAAGTTAAACGGAGCTGTTGGTGGAGGCGTCTTTTCAGACTCACTTAGTATAAATTACTCTTTTAGACTGCCGGACCACTGCAGCGTATTCCAAGCAGAGGTTTCAGCCATTGAAGCTGCCCTGAATTTGATCAAAGAGGGCAGTGTCTCTAGGCGAGATATTAGCATTCTCTCTGACAGCCAAGCGGCTATCAGGGCCCTAGGGCAGTGATTCTTAACCGGTGCTCCGCGGAGCACTGGTGCTCCGCAAGATTGTCCCAGGTGCTCCGCGAAACGAAAGCTAAACTCATATAATATAAAAAAAATATACATATAAATTTATTAGAACAAACTTTCAAATATATGTATATGCGGTATGTACTTAGTTATAAACAAAAATTTAAATCAAGTAGGCTGCATTTCAAATATATGTATATGCGGTATGTACTTAGTTATAAACAAAAATTTAAATCAAGTAGGCTGCACAAAAAAATTCTGATCAAATAAGCTGAAATATTTTATTGTTGTGTTGGACGTAAACTAATGTGTTTTCAATAATTATTTGATTAAATTTGTGCCAAAAAAGTGAGAAAAAATTTATTTCAGTAAGTATATTACGTTATAATTGTAAATTAACATAAATTTAAAATAAAAAATTAAATAAATATGTGTACATACATATTTATTGCATTTATTTATTTAAATAAACTTAATATCAATCTCCTATGTTTTCATAAACAGAGTTTTCTTATTCTGCATTAAAAATTTTCGAAATATATCTCTATTTACGCGTTTTTGATAATTCACATTTCTGAAATGTTATTCTTATAAGCCCTTTATATATGTATGTACTTATTCTTATTCCCAATTTATTTAGCCATGGACAAGTTCTTGAAACGAAAATGTAATTCTGAGAAAAATATTAATGATGGACCAAGTACAAGTCGGAGTAGTATTAATAGTGGTAATACAGAAGATGTTTCAACATGTAATAAAATAAGGAAGACTTATAGACAGTATTCTGACGAATACATCAGTTTGGGATTTACATGGACCGGTGAAAAGGAGTGTCCAATTCCTAAATGTGTTGTATGCGGTGTAGAACTGTCCAATAGTGCTATGTTTCCGGCTAAATTAAATCGACACCTTAATACTACCCATGCTAATCTTGTTTCAAAAAATAAGGATTACTTTAAAAGGTTATTGGGCATGCAAGATAAGCAAGCAAAACAATTTAAATGTGCTATGACAATATCTGATAAGGCGCAAATTGCATCATACAAGGTAGCCGAGTTAATTGCATTGAAATTAAAACCACATACTATAGCAGAAAGTCTAATTTTACCGTCATGTTGTGAAATAGTCAAAATTATGTTTGGAGAGGATGCAACAAATGAGATTTTGAAAATTCCCCTATCTAATGATACAATAAAAAAAAGAATTAAAGACATGTCACTTGATATCGAGGAAACGGTTAACAATAAGCTTTCAAAGAAATATTTTGCTTTGCAAAGAGACGAATCTGTTGATATTAGCAGTAAAGCTCAATTACTTGCATTCGTTCGGTTCATTGATGAAAATGAAATAGTTAATCAATTTCTTTGCTACAGAGAGCTTACAGGACATACAACAGGAAAAGATATCTTTAATTCTATTACCACATATTTAGAAAAATCCCAAATATCATGGGATTTCTGCGTTGGAATTTGTACAGATGGATGTCCATCAATGGCAGGATATATTAAAGGATGTGTTACACTTGTGAAGGAAAATAATCCAAATATCATATCTACACACTGTTTTTTACATCGGGAAGTTTTAGTTTCAAAAACATTGCCAAACACTTTAAAATATGTTTTGGATGAAGTGGTATAAATAGTAAATTATATTAAATCAAGACCTCTGCAGGAACGCATTTTTAAACAGCTTTGTATATCTATGGATGATAAGTATGAAAGTTTGCTATTGCACACTGAAATAAGATGGTTGTCTCGCGGTAAAGTCCTATGTCGTTTATTAGAGCTCAAAGATGAATTGTTGTGTTATTTCCGAAATGCCGCTGTGGATAAATTTGCAAAAAATTTTGAAAATGATATTTGGTGTGCTAAATTGGCATATTTAGCTGATCTTTTTAAATACTTAAATTCAGTAAATACAAGTATTCAAGGTAAAAATGAGAATATTTTAACAGCCACGGATAAAATACTGGCATTCAATAAAAAAATATTGCACTGGAAAAATCGAATAATAAAAAACAATACGCTTGATATGTTTCCTTCAATTCAAACTAAAAATGTCGCAGATATTATTCCTGCCGTAATAGAACATCTAACAATATTGGAAGAAAAATCGCATGTTACTTTCCATCTCTTAAATTAGAATCCTATGACTGGATACGAAATCCGTTTGGGACATTTGAATTTTCTAATTTGGAACTGTCTTTACAAGAAGAAGAAGAAATTATTTCCTTGTCTACAGATCGATCTCTGAAAATGGAGTTCACAAAATTGTCTAATGAACAATTTTGGATTTCCGTCCAAGATGAATACCCTTCTTTATCTAAGAAGGCAATCGCAATTTTATTACAATTTGCTACATCATATCTCTGCGAACTTGGATTCTCAACATTAACAAATATAAAAACTAAAAAACGAGAAAGACTTCTCGATTTAGAAGAGGAAATGAGGGTAGCAATATCTTATATTAGACCCAACATTGGCGAAATATGTAAAACTCACCAGGCTCAAATATCCCATTGAATTTTTATTATATTTTATGTCATTTTGAATTTGTAACAATTTAGTTTTGTTGAATATATTGAATATATTTTATTTTTTGTATATTGTAGTTATTTGAGTTGAATAAATAAAAAAATAGAATACAAATTACTAGAATCAATGTTATTTGGTAAGGTGTTCCGTGAAGGTTTCATGTAATTAAAAGTGCTCCGTGAGCTCGAAAAGGTTAAGAACCACTGCCCTAGGGTCTCATGTTCTGACTTCCAAAACATTGATCAGCTGCCGCAAATCTCTTGACGAGATGGCTGAGCAGCTTAAAATCCACCTTATATGGGTGCCTGGTCACAGAGATATCCCGGGGAACTGCAGGGCAGACGAACTGGCTAGACAAGGAACGACTAGGGAGCTATCCTCAGAACTCGCCGGCTTAGGTATTCCATTGAGTACCTGCAAGCTAGTGATAGAGGAAGCGATGACCAAATCCGCTAACAATGCATGGGCGGCCTCAGAGACAGGCAAGACAGCGCAACAGATCTGGCCAAAGATGGACTGGAAGCGCACCAAAAGTCTGCTAAACCTCAATAGGGGCACGCTCAGGGTTGTTGTCGGAGTCATCACTGGTCACTGTATCCTTGGTAGCCACGCCATTAGATTAGGGCTGGGCCACCTGGCCAACGACTTCTGCAGAAGCTGCAGAGACATAGAGGAGGAAGAAACAATTCTCCACCTACTTTGTACTTGTCCTGCTCTTTGTAGGAAACGGAAAAAACATCTAGGGTTTTACCATACAGCCAACCTCGCGGACTTATCGGAGGTTGACGCCAAGAGCCTAATACGCTTCATCACCTGTTCGGGCTGGTTCGAGACATCCTAACAACAAGTAAAAGGGGTTAGAGATCCTGTGGTATCACAATGGGCCTAGCTTGGCCTAAGTGAGCTCTCACATGAGAGCTGCCACTACCACCTACCTACCTACCTAAGGAGCCGCACCAAACTGGTCAGCGATAAGGCGAAAGCCAGATATGATCTACGGGCCAACTCAGCAGGGTTCCAAGAAGGCGATCTGGTAATGCTCTACAACCCGCAGCGGAGGAAAGGTTTGTCTCCGAAACTTCAAGCGTCATGGGAAGGACCGTACGAAGTCGTGTCTAGGATTAACGACGTGGTATACAGGATTCAACGTTGCAGCAATAGAGGCGCTAAGCTGAAGGTAGTCCATTTGGAGCGCCTGGCGCCTCATCACAGCGGAGCCTCGGCACTTGTTCGGGACGAACAAGTCTAAGTGGTGGGCAGTGTAACGATCAGACAGTCTGTCGCTGTGCAAAGCAACCCTGCCGCTACGTGCCGTGCTATAACCCAATCTGGCAACGACGGCCGCGATAATAACTTTTAGTCCAATCTGGCAGCGACGGCCACGATAATAACTTTTAGTCCAACCTGGCAATGATGGAAACTTTTAGTCCACTCCGGAATGTGCGGGAACGATCTGCGCGATGGCCGGACGGAGTATAAAAGGCGGCCGGATGCGGCGCAGCGAGTCAGTCTGGTTTTGACAAGTGAAGTTGCCACACGGAGTGATTAAGCAAATATTTAAGTGTACGAACAGTAAAGTGTAAACTGTGAATAATAAAGTGACTGTTGGTTTATTTTATTGTCTGCGTTTAAGAAACTGACTGTGTTGTATTTTCACTGTTTACACTTTACTGTTCGTACACTTAAATATTTGCTTAATCACTCCGTGTGCCAACTTTACTTGTCAAAACCAGACTGACTCGCTGCGCCGCATCCGGCCGCCTTTTATACTCCGTCCGGCCATCGCGCAGATCGTTCCCGCACATTCCGGAGTGGACTAAAAGTTTCCATCATTGCCAGGTTGGACTAAAAGTTATTATCGCGGCCGTCGTTGCCAGATTGGACTAAAAGTTGCTATCGCGGCCGTCGTTGCCAGATTGGATTATAGCACGGCACGTAGCGGCAGGGTTGCTTTGCACAGCGACAGACTGCCTTATCGTTAAAATACCTATTTCTTTAAATGGAATGGTTTTGAACCTAGGATGACAAAAAGTACTATCGCACAAGGTTTTACTCCCCCCACGTTACCGAGTCGGTCTCGAAGATCCTTTTGCACCTGTAAAATTACAGTTTTTATGCATGATACAGGGATTTTCCCAGTGAGTGCAAAAAAATTATAAGAGCCTCATGGTTAACGTACTCGGACGAATAAGTCCCTGCCAAGTAGTTAATGTCCACCAAGGATTAAAATTTATTACACATAATCAGAGCACCCATGTATCTCCGTGCTCAGGTGTTGTCGCACGAGAAACCATCATTTAATTTACTGTCCAATTAAAATGCCTCCTTCGAAAGTGCCTTAAGCCAATCAGGAATCCATTGCTTGATTAAAGAATCTGAGAGACGTATTTTTGCTGGTGTGAGTCTCACGATAGTTGCGAGTGTCCCACACTCTTTTGGGCCCCACGTTGGGCGCCATTTCTTTGTAATGTTCATTGGTAAAACTGGAGGTAGCCGAGCACAACCCACGAAGGTTGGCATGTCCACCGGCGTATACAGGTGGTATAAGCCTCGAAAGTAGGTCTGCGGGACCCTTAAGTGGCTAGCTGGGGAGTCGGTTGGGGAGGTTCGCGACCTTTTTCGAAGGCTCGTTACATTACAGTTTCTATTTAGAGTCCCTTGTTATTTATAGCAAACATATCAAGAAAAAAAATTTATATGTGGGGTGGCAAGATGGAAACAGAAGGAGCCCCTGCAAGGGGTGGCTTTAATTCAAAAAGACATGGTTCTATCGCGGTTGGATTTATCAATGTGGAGTGCCAAGGTGATAGTGGCACTCTCGCTTCAATACCCACCCTACCGTGGATCTGCGGCGCGACAACAAAGCGGATCCCCAACACGCCATTTGACCTCGTCTCACCCTCCAAAAAGAACGTCAAAACTTATAAATTCATATTGGTTTTAATACACGAATGCTTAATATAATATACAATATCGAGATTCAAAAAACAACGGTTCGGATTCTATTCCCTTAATTTATTTAAATCCCTGCACCTATGATATAAGCCTACGTTGCTCCGACTGCTGTACATTAATAACACTTTATAGCAGTGGAGCCCTGCCCTTGTTACCTTGCCGTTGCACACACTCTCTGTTCGCGGTTTAATTTACGAATAAGTTACCACTACTCACAAGTCATAGGCATTAAAGAATTACTCACGTGCGTCCATCGATTTTCCTGTAGAAGGCCTTCTCCGTGAATCGTGAATGCTGTAAGAAAAGTATAAAACTTATGTAGCCGATGACGAGTTCACAAAGAGTGATGCAATTTCAGCATACTTTACCCTTAGTAACATATCCCCCTTTTGATCGATGACATTGAGCCACTGCTCGTGATCCCCCCCTAAGTTGGTTTACAATTGAGCCACTGCTCCTGATCCCCCTTAATTTGTTTCACAATTGAGCCACTGCTCCTGATCCCCCTTAATTTAATTCTGCTTGTTGGTGCCTGCTTCCGTTATTACGTAACGACTCGTATGGCGGCGGCCGCCCTCACTGTGGTCCTGCGTCTCTCCCGCTGGCTAAAGATGTCTCACCATTGCATGGGCTAAGATGGCGGCGCTGGCGCTGGTCGTGCAAAAGTTGAAGAACGGCGGCAGCCTTGTGTCGACGGAATATTTGGCGGCGCTGCGCTGGTCGTGCACCTGTCGGCAAATGGCGGCAGCCTTGTCGGCTGACAAGCTGGCGGCGCTCCGCTGGTCGTGCAACGAGTTGAAAGATGGCGGCAGCCTTTGTGTCGACGGAATATTTGACGGCGCTGCGCTGGTCGTGCACCTGTCGGCAAATGACGGCAGCTTTGTCGGCTGACAAGCTGTCGGCGCTCCGCTGGTCGTGCAACGAGTCGACAAATGGCGGCAGCCTTGTCGGCTGACAAGCTGGCGGCGCTCCGCTGGTCGTGCAACGAGTTGAAAGATGGCGGCAGCCTTTGTCGACGGAATATTTGGCAGCGCTGCGCTGGTCGGGCGGTCAGAAAATATCGCGACAGCCTTAAGCTGGCTGCAAACTAGCAGCGCTGGTGACGATTCCGTCCCGTCCCAATGCCGCAGCGAACTCCGCTACTTCCTTCCTTTTTCGCTGCCACGCGGTTTTTTTCGTCTCGTCTCCTGCTCGAAAAACTGCCACGTCCTCCACGCTTGCCGGTTCGTTTCTTTCTCCCCCTAATGTTCTTTTCCTTCCTTTCTGGTTTTCTCGTATTCCGTTGCACTTCGTAGTAGATCAGCAGTGCTGCCAATTTAGCGCTCCCGCCACAGGGTTGCATTCGTTGTGTGGAAGCTATTCTATGTTACCACATTACAATTCTCAAATTCAGGGATTTGTTCATTACAAAACAGAAAAATATGACCGTTTTTAACGCGACATATTTTTATGAAAAAGAACAATCACTGCCTGATGTCTTTGGCATGAAAGGTGCCTACTAACTTTCCTTGCAAGTCTTCTAATAGATAATAATGATTTCCGATTTTGTCTCTCACTCTGGCTTTAATAAAGGACGGGCTAAGTTTTGCGTTGACATTCTTTTCAAAATTACTCTGCACAAAGTTGCGTCTGAACACTTCCTGGCCTATTTTATACAAGACTATCCTGCTTCGCATGTTATATTGTTGCGCGTTTTGCTCATAAGCAGCCGTAATTTTCTTCCTTATGTCATCGCGCTGTAGTGTGAGTTGGTCATCACGTTTAAGTCGAACAGTAGGATCGTCAAGTGCTTTTAGGTCGCGTAAAAGTTGGTACGATGAGGCATGGATTATCATGTCTAAGCCAAACAAGGCATGGTAAGGGGTACAGCCAATTGATTGATGCGACCCATTTCGCAAAGCACAGCTAATGGCACTTATGTGGGCGTCCCATTCGCGTTGGTCATTTTTTAAATAGGCTTTGATAGCCGAAATTAGGGAGCGGTTTACACGTTCAGATGCGTTTGATTGTGGGGAGTAAATTGCTGTATAAATATGTTCAATACCATATTGAGTCAGAAATGCGTTGAAATCATGTGCCTTAAATTGTGAGCCGTTGTCACTAACGATTTTTTCGGGCACCCCGTATACATGGAAGATGTTATGTAATAGGAAATCAATAATGTTACGTGTCGTGAATGTTTTTAATGGACATAGCCAATGAAACTTAGACATATGATCTAGCACAATTAATAATCCAATGTGACCGCGCTTGCTTCTCGGATAAGGGCCTAGAAAATCGATGTATAATCGTTGAAATGGTCGATATGAAATTGTTTGGTTACCCATAGGGGGTTTTAACGACATATTTGGAGCTTTGGTGGTTTTACAAATTTCACAATTCCCCCGTGGGCAGAGGTAACACAATCATGTGATCGGGATATTACTGTTTGACGTAACGCAACTGGAATCCAAAATTTCCATGCATTTTGCTCATTCAATTCACTGCCATCCACATGCTGTGTACGTATATAGACAAATCGGCCCTCCACTTTGATGTCAGGATACTGTTCCTGTCAATTCCTAATCTTTGTTTTTAACATTTCGTACTCTTCGTCCTGAAAATGGGGTGAGCTCAAATCTACTTGCGGTTCGGTTTGTTCTAGCATGGTTACTTCGTCCGCCTGCATTCGTGACAACGCGTCCGGCACTATATTTTCTTTCCCTTTTCGATGTCGTATAGTAAACCGGTAACTTGCAATTTCATTACCCAACGAGCCAATCGACCTCGCAAATTGGGTTGCTTCATAAGCCATACGAGGCTTGCATGATCAGTGATTACTTCAAACTCTTGGAGTTCTAAATAGCATCGGAAGCGTTCAATTGCAGTGACCGCTGCTAGACATTCACGCTCGGTAACACTGTAGTTACGTTGAGCCGTGTTTAATTTTTTTGACATGAATGCTACAGGTCTTTCTACGCCGTCTTGGTCTACCTGCGTGAGTACCGCACCTATGCCACTGTCACTCGCGTCACATTGTAAGGAGAATTTCTTCGTAAAGTCAGGATTTTGCAGAATAGGGGCTGTAGTTAACACCGTTTTAATTTTTTCGAAGGCAGCTTGCGCCTCTTCGGTCCAAGTGAATTTTTTCTTGGTGGACAAAGTTTCGGTAATCGGAAAAACGATTTCAGAAAAGTTTTGAATGAACCGTCTATACCATCCTGTTAGTCCTAAAAATCCGCGAACTTGCTTTAAGTTTTTTGGCGTGGGCCAAGCTACAATAGATTCAACTTTGGTAGGGTCAGTGGCTATCCCGCCATCACCAATGACATACCCCAAATAGTGTACTCTTGTAACACAAAATTGACTTTTATTAATGTTTAAGGTGAGGTTCGCTTTTCGAAATTGGTCCGCTATGCGTACTAATACCGCCAGATGATTCTCAAAATTATCGGAAACTACACACATATCATCTAAATAGCCAAAAACACAATGTTTTAAATCGGCGGGAATGATTTCATCCATGAGTCTACACATAGTCTGAGGCGCATTACATAACCCGAATGGCATGACTGTGAATTGGTATAAAGGTCGTCCAGGTATGGTGAAAGCTGTGATTGCTTTCGCTTCCTCTGTTAGTGCAATTTGCCAGTACGCATCTTTTAAGTCAATTTTTGATATAACGTTTGCTTTAGCTTAACCGCGCGAAAATGCCTTCGATTGGTGGAAGCGGATACGCATCTTTTTTAGTTCCGTCATTTATCTTTCTCGCATCTAAACAAAGCCGTACTTTACCAGGTTTCATCACTAACCGCATGGGTGAACTCCAAGCACTGTGGGATGGTTCAATTACCCCTAACTGTAACATTCGATCTAGTTCCTTATAGATAATTTTTTCCACGGCCGGAGAGACAGGGTAAAAACGTTGTTTAACCGGTTTTGCATTTCCGACGTCTATTTCGTGTTTAATCAGACTAGTCCTACCTAACCCTTGTTTTTCAAAACTGGGAAACAATGATTTTACTACTTCCAACTGTTGTTGTTGAGTTGCGTTTAGTGGATATAGATAGTCTTTCGGTGACTCGCACCTAGTTTCCTTGCTTGCACACATTGTCGCAAAAATTCCGGGAGCCAACTGAAATTGTCTCCAAAAATCGATACCTAGTATCACCTTTTGTTGGATTGTTGGAATAATAAACATACGTATGGGCTTAGTCGTATTTTTATAAGTGATGTCTACGTCAAAAAAACCTATTACTTGCTGGTTTTCTCCCGTTGCTGTTTTCACACTCGACTGACAACCGTGAAATTTTCCGCTTTTATAAATTTCTTCTTTGGCTAACTCTGCCCCGAGGCAGCTTATGTTAGCGCCTGTGTCAAGTAGCCCATATACCGTGCGATTCAACAATTGGATTTCCGCGTAACAACGCCCATCCGCCTTATCGTTAACGATCGATGCAATAAGTAATTTTCGGCGTTCGCGTATATCTTTCCAAAATTTTCGCTGTCGCAAAGTGGATCTGGTAGGTCTTTTTCGGCCTTTCATTCCCGCATCATTGGGAAATAGTCGATTTCGAATTTCTTGATATCGTAGCCAGCGTTCGTGCAGTGGGAGGATCCGTCTTACGCTCTGTTCGCCAGCATCACTAGTGGGAGCATCGCGGTGCAGGTTTACGATCTTGTTGGATATAGTTTGGTTGAGTAGCACTTCCACTGAGGACGTAGGAGAGTTCCCCCGCGAAAGGTCGCCTCTATGC
Source organism: Melieria omissa (assembly GCA_963971225.1). Classification (NCBI taxonomy): domain Eukaryota; kingdom Metazoa; phylum Arthropoda; class Insecta; order Diptera; family Ulidiidae; genus Melieria; species Melieria omissa. The sequence goes on from OZ020270.1 coordinate 4,727,793, forward strand.
ACGGTATTTAGGATTTCACCATTCGGTTCTTGCCGAATGGGGTCTTCAGCCCGTTTTTTGCTCTCCCAAGGCAACGAGTGCACTGCGGCTTATATATGTTTTTAGCTCCGCAACCGTAGCAAACGATTTTTCTCTCTTGTTCACACATATCCCAGTAGTGTCTTTCCTCATTACAGTTCCAACAAGTTGGCAAATGCTCCTGCTGTACTACTTCCTCAACGTTCAATTCCGCCGGTGTTTCCGAGTCCTCTGGCTCGTCTACAGATTCCGGGTCTATTGCTGCCACATAACGTGGTTGTAAGCTGTTTGTCAGGACATTTCGATATGGCGTTCGTTTGAAGAAGTCGTCTTTAAAGAAGTTCTCCCTCATCTGTACTAGCTTGCGCAAATGAGCAATTGACATAATTGGAATGTACAGTAGTTCGTGTCGTATGTCGGGTCTCAGATTTCGCGTAATTATCTCGATTAATTCTTCTTCCTCGATACGATGAGCTAGCCGGTCGGTAATTGCAGTGATAGCGTCATAATAACATTCAAAAGTTTCTCCAGCCCGCTGTTTGCGATTTCGTAACTCTTCCCGAGCGTCATAGTTGGAGCGCATATCTTTAAATTCGTACTTGAGCGCTACACAAAAACTTTGCCATTCAATTCGCGTCACTTGTTTATGATACCGCCAAAACCAATCTTTAGCCTTTCCAGACAACAAAATGTGTAAGTTACTGCAGACAGCAGCGAAATCTCCATCAAGGCTTTCAGCCGTTAAAGCACGTATACGATATATAAATTCTTCACAAGTAATGCCTGTAGCAGAACCGTCAAAGGTAACTCCCCAGTTGTAAATAATAGAAGGAATCTTTTCGGCTCGAATGCCATGGTTAGAATAGTTACGATGCGGATTATTTGGAATATGATTCGAAGGTAGCGACGCTGGTGCGCCATCGGGTTGTACAGTTAAGTTGGCAAGTAGGCGTTGGATACGTGACTCAATCAAATTGGAAACTTGTTCAATAGTCACATTTGGGTTATGATTCTGATGGTCACGGTTCAGATGATTAGAAGGTGGTACATTGGACTGTCGTCTCATGTCGTGTCGTTCTGGGTGCCATTGGCTAGAAGGTATGTCAGAATTAACCGCTTTGGGTGACTCCGAAACCGTTAATATAGGTAATGACAAATTTGCTGTTTCATGTTCGTACACTGTGACGCTGGCATTCCCAACTCCCGTCGACTGTTACGCGTGTTATGTCGTTTTGGTATCGTCCCGCGCGCTCGACCTCTCGAAATTACATTAGCAGAATTCGACGGGGTTTTATTCCGTATAGAAGTTGGTTTTAAATCGCGTAAATGACATAATTGTCGACAACAAGGGCAGTCATGCGACTCGTTTAGCCAGTTTGTAATACATTGCCTATGGAATGTGTGATTACATAAGGTAGTCAAGCATTCCTGAGTGTCTAGTGTGGGGTTTAAACAGATAGTACACGCGCTTTCAGCTGTGCCTGAGGCCAGTGCCGGAATATTTTCAGTACTCCGTACTACAGCCATTTGCGTTTCAATTACAGTGTGAATTATCGAAAGTAAAGGATTTAGCATAAATCCGATTGACAAAACTTTACTTATTATTAATACTTCATGTAATACGTCTTTCGACCGCTTATGTATAGGATTTCTTAATATATAGGTTCGATGAAAATAACAAAAATGCGTGTGGTTCGGTTGGAGGTATGAGAGAGAGGTCAAACAACATAGTAATTCGTATCGTCACTAGTAAGGATACAACCGCGTAGAATATGGTTATAGCTAAACAGAACATGAGGGACATAGAAAGATATGTCACCAAACGGTCACGAAATAAGAAGACACGATAAGTTGAATGAGGTTAGAGCGTTGAAGAAAACAAAAAAATTATCCCAATTGATATCAAGAGCCAAATGTTGCGGACTCCAGTTGCTCACTGCTACATGGAGTATGTCCAGTCAACATCAAGTTCCTGTTTTACCAATGAGTGTAGAGAAATGATAAGAGCCTAAGGGTTAACGAGCCTAAGGGAGCCGGCCTCGATAGTCAAGCGGGTAGCGCGCTGGCTTCTCATACCAAAGGCTCCAGGTTCGATTCCTGGCTCGGGCTGGTGAACAACTCATCTACTTCTATCGCTATCCACATGAAGGGAATGAGAATTACAAGAATCGCACAAGTGAGCTCTTCGCAGGCAATGGCAAAACCTCCAAGTGTGAACGAAAAACTGCCAATCGCCGTTCGGATTCGGCGTTAAACTGTAGGTCCTCCCCCTTTCCCCATCCGCTTGAAATGTGTGCTGTAACATATGTTGGCAAAACAGTGTTGCATACACAGTTCAAAAACGGGTGAAATATGTGGTATCACAATGGGCCTTTCAGGCCTCCGAGTGTGTCTCTCATAGAGGCAGCCACCACAACCTAACCTAACCTAAGGGTTAACGTACTCGGACGAATTAGTGGCTGCCAAGTAGTTAATGTCCACCAAGGGTTAAGATTTATTACACACAAAGTATGCCCATATTCGTTAAGGGGGCCGATACATGTAAAATGAAGTATTTTTGGAAATTTTGTTTTTCTCGGGAATATGTTCTACAAAGCCTTTTCAATGTATGGCTAAGAGCGTTTTCCAAAATTCTAATCCCTTCCCAGACAAAACACAGGTAGAAGCGGCGGCGTCAGGTATAAGCCTGTCGCTTACTCAATCTTTGAGCCCGTTTATCTCGGAACCATGTTTTTCGGTATGGGCTGCGCGATTGCATGAGAACCGCTTAACCGATCGCGATGAAATTTTAACCACACCTTCGGAAGACTGATCCCTTCGATGTGAACCTACTTGTTTTTACAAATCTGCAAAAATCTCATGTTGGTGCTTGCAAATACATCAAAACAGCTGCCCCAAAAATTCAATTTTCTGCCGTTTCCAAAAAAATCACAATTTCTTTACTAAACCAGGTTCACATCGAAGCCACAACTGTTTTTTAATTGATTTCCTTTCATTTTTCATTTCAGCCACATACGAGCAGCGCAATCGCGCAGCGCATCAGATTGGAGGGGGTTTTTTGATCACACGCGCCGCCGCCATCTTGGATTCTCGGGTAAAAAAAAAATGGAAAAAGAACGTTTAATTAGTTAATAAAAGATTAAAAACAAAAGAAAATCAATTGCCAAATTCCTTATCCCCCAAAAAAATTCTCCAAAAATACACTATTTACATGTATCGGCCCCCTTAAGCTATGATACAGGGATTTTCCCAGTGAGTGCAAAAAAATTATAAGAGCCTCAGAGTTAACGTACTCGGACGAATAAGTCGCTGCCAAGTAGTTAATGTCCACCAAGGATTAAAATTTATTACACATAATCAGAGCACCCATGTATCTCCGTGCAGGTGTTGTCGCACGAGAAACCATCATTTAATTTACTGTCCAATTAAAATGCCTCCTTCGAAAGTGCCTTAAGCCAATCAGGAATCCATTGCTTGATTAAAGAATCTGAGAGACGTATTTTTGCTGGTGTGAGTCTCACGATAGTTGCGAGTGTCCCACACTCTTTTGGGCCCCACGTTGGGCGCCATTTCTTTGTAATGTTCATTGGTAAAACTGGAGGTAGCCGAGCACAACCCACGAAGGTTAGCATGTCCACCGGCGTATACAAGTGGTATAAGCCTCGAAAGTAGGTCTGCGGGACCCTTAAGTGGCTAGCTGGGGAGTCGGTTGGGGAGGTTCGCGACCTTTTTCGAAGGCTCGTTACATTACAGTTTCTATTTAGAGTCCCTTGTTATTTATAGCAAACATATCAAGAAAAAAAATTTATATGTGGGGTGGCAAGATGGAAACAGAAGGAGCCCCTGCAAGGGGTGGCTTTAATTCAAAAAGACATGGTTCTATCGCGGTTGGATTTATCAATGTGGAGTGCCAAGGTGATAGTGGCACTCTCGCTTCAATACCCACCCTACCGTGGATCTGCGGCGCGACAACAAAGCGGATCCCCAACACGCCATTTGACCTCGTCTCACCCTCCAAAAAGAACGTCAAAACTTATAAATTCATATTGGTTTTAATACACGAATGCTTAAATATAATATACAATATCGAGATTCAAAAAACAACGGTTCGGATTCTATTCCCTTAATTTATTTAAATCCCTGCACCTATGATATAAGCCTACGTTGCTCCGACTGCTGTACATTAATAACACTTTATAGCAGTGGAGCCCTGCCCTTGTTACCTTGCCGTTGCACACACTCTCTGTTCGCGGTTTAATTTACGAATAAGTTACCACTACTCACAAGTCATAGGCATTAAAGAATTACTCACGTGCGTCCATCGATTTTCCTGTAGAAGGCCTTCTCCGTGAATCGTGAATGCTGTAAGAAAAGTATAAAACTTATGTAGCCGATGACGAGTTCACAAAGAGTGATGCAATTTCAGCATACTTTACCCTTAGTAACATATCCCCCTTTTGATCGATGACATTGAGCCACTGCTCGTGATCCCCCCCTAAGTTGGTTTACAATTGAGCCACTGCTCCTGATCCCCCTTAATTTGTTTCACAATTGAGCCACTGCTCCTGATCCCCCTTAATTTAATTCTGCTTGTTGGTGCCTGCTTCCGTTATTACGTAACGACTCGTATGGCGGCGGCCGCCCTCACTGTGGTCCTGCGTCTCTCCCGCTGGCTAAAGATGTCTCACCATTGCATGGGCTAAGATGGCGGCGCTGGCGCTGGTCGTGCAAAAGTTGAAGAACGGCGGCAGCCTTGTGTCGACGGAATATTTGGCGGCGCTGCGCTGGTCGTGCACCTGTCGGCAAATGGCGGCAGCCTTGTCGGCTGACAAGCTGGCGGCGCTCCGCTGGTCGTGCAACGAGTTGAAAGATGGCGGCAGCCTTTGTGTCGACGGAATATTTGACGGCGCTGCGCTGGTCGTGCACCTGTCGGCAAATGACGGCAGCTTTGTCGGCTGACAAGCTGTCGGCGCTCCGCTGGTCGTGCAACGAGTCGACAAATGGCGGCAGCCTTGTCGGCTGACAAGCTGGCGGCGCTCCGCTGGTCGTGCAACGAGTTGAAAGATGGCGGCAGCCTTTGTCGACGGAATATTTGGCAGCGCTGCGCTGGTCGGGCGGTCAGAAAATATCGCGACAGCCTTAAGCTGGCTGCAAACTAGCAGCGCTGGTGACGATTCCGTCCCGTCCCAATGCCGCAGCGAACTCCGCCACTTCCTTCCTTTTTCGCTGCCACGCGGTTTTTTTCGTCTCGTCTCCTGCTCGAAAAACTGCCACGTCCTCCACGCTTGCCGGTTCGTTTCTTTCTCCCCCTAATGTTCTTTTCCTTCCTTTCTGGTTTTCTCGTATTCCGTTGCACTTCGTAGTAGATCAGCAGTGCTGCCAATTTAGCGCTCCCGCCACAGGGTTGCATTCGTTGTGTGGAAGCTATTCTATGTTACCACATTACAATTCTCAAATTCAGGGATTTGTTCATTACAAACAGCAGCACTGATAACATGATTAAGATCTATTACAACGATACAACACTGCACTTGTTCATACTAGACATAGCTCGCCTCTTTCATTTCCAACTGAGTTTGGTAGTGGAGAAACAATTAACATTTGCAAGCAAATTCAAGAGGTTTTAACAAAAAAGGTGACGAAATTCAAATTGTTTTTTTTTGCAGAATGACTACTTTTAATAGCTGGAAATTTCGCAAATATTTCGATTTGTTGACGGAAAATAATATATTACTTTTTGTGATACATTACTTCACATTTCCAGTAAAAAGTAATGTAACGATATTACTTTCAAATGCCAGTAATGTGTAATAAGTAATATGTTACTACCAAAAGTAATAAGTCCCAACACTGGTCAGGACTAGTGTTGAGCAGCAAAAAATCGCAACCGGTGATTTTTTCACTGTGATTTTGTAATCACAGTGTCACATTGCGATTGACTGGCAACGAAAACAGCGATTGTAAATCACTGCTTTGTCAAAATCGCTGTGAACAAATGAGCAGCGAAGCGCACCTTGACTGGCAACGCAAACAGCGATTGTAAATCACTGTTTTCCAAATCACTGTTTTGCCAAAATCGCTGTGAACAAATGAGAAGCGAATCGCAGTTTGACTGGCAACGATTTCAGCACTCGTTTCTCTGCACTGTGACAATGCTGCTAACATTTATTTCATTTTCTAGTGCTCCCTTTTCCACTACAGGCAAATGGTTGATATCGCTTTAAGAGACTATGTATATCTTTTTTGCTTGCACGCATGTATCCATTTTCAATTCCTCTTTCTCAGTTAAGTGATGCCATGCCAAATAATTTTTCATCAAATCTTTAAATAAGAATTTAAACAACTGAACTGTGAATAGTTAGAATAAATCAATAAATCAAGTAAATAAAGTACATATTATTGAACTAATTTTTAGGAAATTTTTGTAATGTGACGTTTTGTAATGTGACGCACGATGAAAATGATTTTATTTGATGTTATATTCGTTATTATTTACGTCGTTATATTTTATTGTTTGTGTGGCAACTTTTGGTGAGGTTTGAATTCACTGATATTTTTACATTTAACTGTGACTGTTGGAAATTTTTAAAAGGTGAAAATGTCGGGAATTAAGCGCAAAACAAGTAAAATGTGGGAATTTTTCCACCCAGTGGATGCAATTTACGCGAAGTGCGCGATTTGTGCTACGAAGTTGTCATACAAAACCAGTTTGACGAACTTGAAAAGGCATTTGGAGAGCAGACATCCAACGGTGTCAATCTCCGCCACCACTGCAACTCCTGCGAATTCAGGAGTTGCAGTGTTGAATGCTGCTAATCAGCATTCAACACAAATGCAAGCGGTAAAAGGCAGTAATACTGTTAAAATATGAAAGTAAGTATCATGATTTATGGTTTTGCAGCATCAAGAAATTGTGGAACTGAATACGCAGCCAAACAATGCCCAGGGGGAAAATTCGCAAACGCTACCGTCCAATGGTCAGAAGGAATCGGATCGGTTCCATCCTTATAGACAACAGCAAAAAATAACATCCTACGTGCGAAGACCTCTTACTAGCAATCGTAAGGAAGAAATTGATAGTGCTTTGCTTAATTTATTCACAAAAAGCTACCTATCATTTCGCATAGTTGAGGAAGTCGTGACTAGGACATATTTTATGCTAGGAGCGCCTCCAGACGTATTACTTTGTTTCGTTTGCTTATTAGTGATTTAACTTGAACTCTTCTACCGTTCAAATTAGTCCGGGGGAGCACGTTTCTGATTGTTTGAGGACACGCCTTTTTTCCTAGTTCACTTTCAGCGATTGCAGCTTATTTTGGCGCACTTAAGAACGGATTTGGTTTACTTTTTCGTACCAGGTATCGCTCATCGGCCGATGTAAAATTTGTATTATGTGCCGATTTTTGTTTATTTTGCACACTTTTACAGCTTTTAAATCGGTTAAAAACGTACTGGACCGTGGAGTGACTTCTATTTACTATTTTAGCAATTTTTCGCAAGGACTTTCCATATTTAGAGTGCAAATAAGACTGAAACGAGTTTTGCTTGAAGAATGGGAATAAATTGAGCCAAACTATGGCGGAAAGCTGGAGAAAAGTATTATACCAAAAAAAGTAGTAGTAGAAAAGTAGTATACCAAAAGACTTGAAATGATATTCAAGACCAAAGGAATACATACTAAGTATTAATTAGTAAGTATTATTAAAACACGAACCGAAAAATTGAAATGTACGAGTTTGGCTTTGGCACTGAATACGTTCCTGTTTTTGTTTTTCCTTAAATAATGTTATTAAAAATTAAGTTATTACAGTAATGTTTTTTGTTCCTGAAAGCTAATAAAATGTACTATCCAAAACATATTTCAAACTCTCCATAACTTATTTAGAAGAAAAAATTGCAGGCAAAAAGAGTAATTTTCTTAAGGTGTACGAGTTTGGCTTTGACCTACTGTATGTTCATGTGCAGGCTGTTCCCGTGTGCGGCTATTTTGATCAGCGCTGACGACTGTGATGATAAAGGAACCCGGGACCACCATATAACTGTTCGGTTACTCAGCAAATCTCGACGCACGATATACAGTAACTTATATTCTATATATTTGATATTTGTAAGGGAGAGGGCTGGGTTGTGAACCAGGCTGGGGTGTGAACCATTGCCGTTTTTTCTTTCCCTAATTGACATATCGCCAATCTTTCAACTGTCAATTTTGTCTTATGATACGACTCTGCTTTTGTGGTTACACCGAAGTACAAACACGTATTGCTTGTGGCAGCAATCGAGTTTGAAAGACATCGTGTTTGAAAATCGACTGCGAAAACTTGTTTGCTTTTTTTTAAAGTGCGATCCAAGTGACTGAGCTAATTGCAAAAAGGTTAGTGTAATACATGTTTATTTAGTGTTTTGATTCTATTTTACGATGCAATATTTGTTTATGTCGAATTATGATTGGAAGTGTCGTTTATTTTAAAGTTTCCAAAATGGCATCGTGGTTGGGCTGTGAACCACTGAGGTGGCTGGGTTATGAACCACCCGTTTTTCGTACTACATTTGTTCTAACACTGTCAAATATGGACGGATATATTAAAATAAAGTAATTTTATGTAATTTCACTCGATTTCGGTGAGTTCACTTGAAGTGGGCCAAAGCGAGAACGCGTTCGTATTTCACATGCAAACATTGCAACACCGATTAGGATGAAAATTCAAAAAATTGAGCACTTTCATTCATTGCGATTTTTTGGCCCAAGTGGCGTCATTATAACTTTTTTTCACCTCTTGAGGCCTCCTGATTAAATAAATTCTCAACTTACTTAAAAATTATGGGTGTTTCTTCGTATTTTCCAACTTTAATAGGGATCTTCCAGATGGTTCACAACCCAGCCACTTTTTTGGAAAAGCGAAAAATCACGTCCTTAGAAAATTGAACGTAGAGAGTTAAATACCAATCAAAACAGTAATCCGTCTTCATAAAAAAGTTGCGTTTATTATTGACCTTTCCAACGGTATCTTCGATTTTTCGATATCTTTATTCTGAGATAATTTAGACCAAAAAAACAAAACCCGGTTCACAACCCAGCCCTCTCCCTTAATATTAAGAAAAATCAAATAAAACAAAATATAATTTATAAAGTCATATAATTCTTTCAAGTTTTTAAGAACACATTCGCTCCATTTCAAATTTGCAAAGCTGCGATCAAAGTGAAGCACGGAAATAAAAAGGTGAAATTAAAATCAGTTAATCATCAAAAAATGGTGATGGTTTAGAATGCATATTATATAAAATATAGTTTAAATTTGGTGTGCACTGAATGCCAGTTGCTTTTCTAAGTAATTTTTTATTTTCTGTAAATATGATTAGCAATATTTTTTGTTTTCTGTAAATATGACTAGAAATATTTTTTGTTTTCTGTAAATATTTTGCATTTGTAATGTAATGAAATACGCTGTGAGTGTTTTTGTTGTACTATAAACTGCACTTATTCTTCGGTATATGCTCATAATTTCTTATATATCGAGCCCTTCCCGCGTTTTTATCGTATGAGCCAAAAACCAAATTTTACAGGAGACGTTTTTTTTTTGTTTTCTCTGCATTGGCGCAACAAAGCTGCATGATTTTTGGCATACACACTTTATTTAGGGTTCCACACTTGGAAACGGTTATTTTAATAACTTCAGCAAAGCGCAACGCTGTTATTTTGGACATACGATAATTTGTGCGGGCACTATTATGAGCGATTTAAATATTGCAGTGGCACATACGATAAACTCGTTTCTAAGTAAAAAATAATGTTTTCCTTGGTATAATCTATTTTCATTTATTGAATACAAAGAATGGTTACTTTCAGATTGACGTAGTGTAATTCATAGTGATATAGTGTAGTTTTATATAAAAAATAAAAAAATTTAAAAAAAAATTAAATACAGTGGACGTCCAATATAAAGAATCTTATCGAAATTTAGAATCGATCGATTTTTTTTTGTTTTAAACCACCCTTCTTAAAGAAATAAATCTCACATATTCAGTTTTTAACCTTCTGCCTGTCCCGTGGGGTCTATTTGACCCCAGGCTGAATTAAAAATACGGTTGAGCGGCTTTGTGTACTTGTGTTATTAAGTGTTAATCGCGATTACAACCCAATAAAAAATCAAGAAAAACACTATTCGAGGCTTTCCTCTTTTCTTTTATGATTTATGTGTAAGATTTCTTCATGTTTTGTCAGTAAATTATATAACAGTTTGATTGGGGTCATCCTGACCCCAAAGGACAGCGAAAGCAATTTTGAGCAAAGGACAGACAGAAGGTTAAAAATATCATGTTTTATTCCAGCATTTTCAAAATACAAAATGGCTATGTGTGTACAGTGTAAAGTCTTCGATGCGGATTGCTTCTTTACCGCAAGTAAACTTTTCTGTATGGACATTTTTCTTCATTGGTTATTGAAATTTTAATTTTTAAAAGAAAAACGCCGACCGAACGCAAAACAAATCCTGTGAAAATGATCAGCAATCCATACAAACAGAATTTGAAAATATTGGTAACTTGACGTAAATTTTAAAGTTTTAACGTAACAAAAACAAAAACAATTGAGGTACCGTTCACTTGACGAAACCAAACATTCATTGTTATTAGTTCTGTTTGGCAGAGAATAATTTGTACGAATTTGTACAAATTTTTACTGGATCCTGTTTGTTGACGCCAAATCTCTAGTAACGAGAGAGAAACTGAGAGCGTAAAGTGGCAGTTCATTTCATGAGAACTTGCAAGTTTTTACTGGAGAAATTTTGTCCAGTAACTTTTTGCCAGTAAGAAGAAGAACAAGAAAAACATATGACTAGCTGCCATACGAAACATAAATTTTTGAAAACATTGGAGGCAAATGGAAACAGCAAAGAAATGGTGCGTTCGCAAGCCTGCTGACCCACAACCGTCTTGCTCAGCTTTACCCGCTGAAGCTGAAAGGGATTGAGCGCAACGAACTATTTGCATTTTGCATTAAATGTCTGATTTAACTTAATTTTCCCTACCACTTCAAACCTCAAATGAAACTTTTAGATGAGCTGTTTTGTTCTTTAACCCTCCTGTTTACACCCTTTTTACTGTGTATTGTTTACAAATTGCTGTTTGTTTACTTCTTTGGATAGTTTGATTTTAGGGAGCGTACGCTAGCTTACTCTCCTGATATTTTTTACTGGATAGTTTTTACTGGTAAATCTGGCCGAACAGACCTATTGTAAAGAATGTGAATGCTCACAAAAAACAATTGGAAGGGTGAAAAACAGCATAAATATTCATTATATCGAATAGCAAATTTCACTTTTGTTCTTAATATAGAACCAGCAATGGAGACAATTTGGCCGTACGTTAAATCCATAATTCGTTAAATGGAAAGTTCGTTAAACTGGACGTCCACTGTACTTTATTCGTCATATGTTTTGACTAGCACATCTTTTATCATTCCATCAAATTTTAAATCTAAATATTCGTGAGCCAACTCCGCTGTTCGCCTGATTTTCAACTCTTTTTGGCAAATTTCTTATTTCTCCTTCCCCGCTTTCCTACACAAATTTCTGGTTCTTTATTACAACTTGTATCGATGTCACTATAAGGGACCAGCGTTGATAATGCCTTGCGGTTTGGGCACTGAAACAGAACATTTTTTTTGGAACTTTTATTTATTTATTTTCTTTACTTTTACTTATTATCAAAGCATTAACTTAATTATTATTTTTTAATTTATCATCAAATTACTGCACCTCAATTTACTCAATACGTAACTGCGAACCACTGCACACCTATTTTTTATAACACGCACGTCACACTGCAAAGAATTAAGAAAAAAACCTTTTCCTGCAAATAGGCCATTGTTCACCTTCAACAATTATGTAATATTCTCTTTTCACTATTAAAATATTTTCAATTTCACACTTTTGCAATAAAGTTAAAAATTTACTTTTTGTAACTAGAGCAATTTTATCGTATCGCATAGCTAGTCGCGGGCACAAAAAATGAAGGAAAAATGTGAAGTGGACATACGATAAAATTGTTTTTTCTCTAACTTCATAACGGTTCATCGTAGAGAAGTGAGCTTTTAGGGACTGATGGTTAGTTTATAGTGCTATCGTTTTCGGTAAAAAAAAAATTTCAGTAAAAACGGCTCATACGATAAAATCGCGGGAAGGGCTCGATATGTTACCGCTTGAATGCCAGTTTATTATTAAGTGAACAAAAGTGCTTATTTGAAGAATACATAAAACGGTATTTCCCTACAAGCCTATGCACTAGTTAGTACCTGTGATTGTAATCAGATATGGGTTGTACAGGGTGATTATTTGTAAAATATGCAATATAATATGCTTGCAATCATTTTTATTTGGCTAAACATTCAAATTGCCGCCTGAGAAAAAGATTGTCGTATGTGCTATTAAATTCAATGGTACATATGACATACGTTTTCTACGACGACAAAATGTAAATGCATAATTTATTAATTGAACTTCGCAATCATTTACGATGTTTGGTTTTAATCTTCTGCCTGGAATTAAAAAAACGATTGAGCGATTTTGTGCGCCCTTCTACTTGTGCTATTTAGTGTTAATCGCGCTTACAACCCAATAAAAAATCGAATAAAACTCGATTAGTGACTTTAATATTTTCGTTTGTGATTTATTTGTAACATTTCTTCATATTTTGTCCGTGAATTATGAACGCAATTTTGAGCAAAAGACAGGCAGAAGGTTAAATGTGTAATGTTGTATAATATAATATCTAATCCATACAAATTATTCATTTCATTCACTCACTTCACGATGCTTGGTTTTAAATGTGTAATGTTTTATAATATCTAATCCATTTAAATCATTAATTTCATTCACTCACTTCACTATGCTTGGTTTTAAATGTGTAATGTTTTATAATATCTAATCCATTTAAATCATTCATTTCATTCACTCACTTCACTTCGTTCATTTCTTTTACTTCTACTTGTGTGTAGGAGGAACGAGTGGATTCGGCTACTCGGTGCGGAAACCAAGTAGGCAAACCCCTGTATGCCTGTTCATCACATTTTTCAGACAGGATGAAGTTTGGTAGAAGACTGGAACGCAAGGCGGTTCCAGATTTGAATTTAAGTTATAAAGCCACTGCGAGCAATGCAAATATTAGTTTAGATAGATCAGATTTAATTGTATTAGGTGTGGATGATTTCGTACCACAAGAGTTTTCATCGGATGATGAAAAATTAGCGAGCGCAATTTCTTCAGAAGAGTTTGCTTCCTCGGGAGGGGTCCTTAATTTAGAGGAATGCAAAGGCACTTCCTCTATCTTAGATCCTTTTCTTTCGTCATCACAGCGAAGGAAAAAAGTTTCAATTTCATCTTGCGGTGTGCAGAGTCAAACCGCAAGATATTTAAGTGAAGGGACCCCTAGGAAAAGGAAGTTTATAGCACAGATTAAAAAGTTACGCAATGAGGTGGAAAGTTTAAAAAAAATAAATAAACTTCTAGAAATAGAGTTACGGGAGTGTAGAGAATTACAAGATTTGTCCGTCCGAAGTGTTGATTCAAAAAATTCCGACGAATATCTGAATGAGCTATGTACTGAACTTCCTTCACATGTTGCGTTGTGTTTAAGGAATTCTCTAAGAAATCATAAGCGCCTTATTAGCGGTTGTCGATACGACAACAATTTAAAAACAATAGGTCTGGGGGTATATTTTCTATCACCCATTGACTTTAGGAGCTTAAAAGTGTCCTTGAATTGGCCTAGCGAACGAACTTTGCAAAAGTTCGTTTCAGGTTGGCCCCATTCCCCTGGCTGCAATTCTAGCAGCATTAAGGCTTTGCAATTCAGAAGTCGTGGCTTCACTGAATTGCAAAAATTCGTCTCAATTTCATGTGACGAAATATCCTTAAAGACGCACATGCAGTACATTAGAAGTACAGACTGCATTGTCGGGCTGGAAGACTTCGGCGATGAAAACCGCACTTCCAGAACGGCAAACAGTGTCATGACAATTATGGTTCAAGGCATTGGTGAGGAGCCTTGGTCTCAACCAATAGCGTACTTCTTTGTACATGGCACGTGCAAGGCGCAACTTTTGAAAAAGTACATTTTTAAAGCCATTACGCAACTTCAAAAAATTGGCCTTCATCCTTGCCATTTCGTCTGCGATCAGGGGAGAAATTTTGTTAATTTTGCTAACCTGATAGGAGTTTCCCCTGATCGACCATATTTTTTGGTTAACAATGAAGAAATCGTGTTCTTTTACGATTCTCTTCATCTTCTTAAAAGTGCGCGAAATTGCCTTGAGAACAGTAAAAATGTTATTTCATTTCATAACCGCAAAGTGAGTTGGGACGATATTGTCCATCTGCATAACGCAGATGCGGTAAATGATTTGAAATGCGTACCTAAATTAACTCCTCAACATATTAGGCCTACAGTTTTTGAAACGATGCGTGTGCGATTAGCTGCTCAGGTGTTCAGTCACAATGTAGCCTCAGCAATGTTCGCACTCAATAGCTCTGGAAAAGTTCCTCCTTCCAGAGCTGCTTCTTTCATAAACACGGCCGAATATGCGTTATTTTTCAATGACTTATTTGATATATTCAATAGTAGTAGCATTTAGTGTTGAGCAAAAAATCGCAACCGGTGATTTTTTCACTGTGATTTTGTAATCCGTATGTGTTGGCAGTGATCAGCTCTTCACTGTGTCTGCTCTTTTCCCGATATTAGGGATTAGGGATTCCTTACAATTATTTGCTTTTTAAAGTATGTTCTCATTAATATTCTGGATTAAATGCCAACACATGAACTTTTTTGTTTTAATTATGTAAATATTAATGAAAAATATACCAAAGAACACAAAGCTAAATGCATTGAATATGACAGGGTTAATTGCCGTCCTTTGTATTTCGCATTTCTTCATTTAGCGAATCTCTAACGATCAGGTATGATTTTTTTGCTAAATGCTGTAGTTTGACCGCAGGGTTGTTTTTTTGAATGCAGCTTATAAAATCCTAATTGAATTAAAAGCATACCCAAAGATTATTTTGACGCTTTTGGACAATAATATATTTTTCTAGTCAATTTTATACAAACGTATTACGAAATGGCACCAAAAATATACAAATAAAAAGACAAATTTCTTTGGTCACAAAAAATTACTCACACCAGCTACACTGGCTAGAACAACTAGAACAACAACCCCGTTTTAGAAATTTATATGGAGGAAAAAGTACGTTCCTGATCAAGCTTGGGGCCTACTAGTAGGCCCCAAGGTTGCAATTTTGCAATAATATTAGTGTAATTCTGTGCATGTATTTCTACCGGCTCTCCCAGTTTCACATCGCTTAACCGCTGTCACTGTTTTCCAAATCACTGTTTTGCCAAAATCGCTGTGAACAAATGAGAAGCGAATCGCAGTTTGACTGGCAACGATTTCAGCACAAAGTTATGTTTTGCTTTGATGTTAAAAAACAATTTGCCAAAAACATAAAATGGTCCTTTCGCTTCCACTTTGAGCCTTTTTTGGGGAAAAAAGTGGCAACGTAATTCTAAGTAAGGCTAGAGCTAAGGCCGAACTAAACATTGCCGAAGGACGAAATTTACATCAACGTTGCCGATTTTAACAATAACAACAATATAATAATAACGAATGTACGACATTGACTCTAAAAGTCGTCTTTGCCATTTTTTATTTCTAATCAAATATCCTTGGTTTGTGAGCAACTCTATCACTTGTGTTTCAAGGTGACAATTACACCTTTTTAACCGCGTTGCCAAATGCTGTTCGTACAATACTTCATAGGATTGTAATTATATGATAAAAGCTTTTGATATAGTGTTTAACTTTGAAAACAGCGCAACGGATGCGATACCCAAAAATGAAAATTATGAAATAATACATAAAGTAATATTACTGTATTCAAATACAAAATAACTCAATAACTTTGCATATTCTTGTAGGAATCTTTTAAAATTTGATAAAGACAATAAAGTGGTTGTTGGGACGTCGACAAGTCAGAAAAATTAAACTGAGATGAAACGTGTAATTCGCAATCATTGAAATATGCTGATAAAAGTGTATACAATCGTTCGATTTTTCTTGGGCTTGGCATTTTTATTCAACCAGTGCATAGAAATTATTATTTAAATTTAAACTATGCCATTTTGAAGAAAATATAAAAAAAATATTGTTGGTCGTGTTTCGTTTTTTTTCTGTTGATTGGTTTCTGTTGTCTGTTTGCTTGAATTGCTAAAAGTAATATTCGAACGATATTCGATATTAATAAAAAATTTTAATAACACATAATTATTGTTATGGAATTTTCAACTTCAGGTATTTTAAAACCCGACTACCAAAAACCTATAAAAACAAGTTGCAGCATATTTTCCTTTATTTTTTTTATAAAAATATCTTTAAAATGGGGTTTTTAGAGTATATCCGTAGACAAATAGTTATAAGTTGGTCTGAATTAGGCAAGAACTTGTACGTATTCTAGATATGCAAATATTAAGCTACTATATTGTTGAAAAGATGTTGCCAGTTTTTGCCTTATATGAGCAAAATTTCAGCAATATGTAATCCCACTATTATATAGAGTACATTTTGGTTAAGATTAAGTATTTTATCAAAGCTTAATACATTTTTTCCGTTGAAGTCCATCGAAAAAGTATTATTAAATCTGTGGTCAAAAACGATTATCGCTTAAGCGATTATTGCTTTGCCACCAAACAAATTACTATTAGTATATAATAAAAACATAAAAAAGTTTGTTTATATGACTATTGTAACTGAATTACATTGTTTCTTTTTCACTTTTTTATAAATCAAATTGGTAATGTGTTTTGAAACTTAGTATTTGATTTAGTAGTTGATGAATCCTTGCGATTTTTTACACTGTGATGAAAATATGCATGTGTAGTACTTAAAGTCCATAAATACTACCTAAAAATCATAACATGTGCTACTGAAGCAAAATTGAAAACGGCAGCACTGTTCACTAATATTTTTACATTTAACTGTGACTGTTGGAAATTTTTAAAAAGTGAAAATGTCGGGAAATAAGCGCAAAACTAGTAAAATGTGGGAATTTTTCCACCCAGTGGATGCAATTTACGCGAAGTGCGCGATTTGTGCTACGAAGTTGTCATACAAAACCAGTTTGACGAACTTGAAAAGGCATTTGGAGAGCAGACATCCAACGGTGTCAATCTCCGCCACCACTGCAACTCCTGCGAATTCAGCTCCTGCTAATCAGCATTCAACACAAATGCAAGTGGTAAAAGGCAGTAATACTGTTAAAATATGAAAGTAAGTATCATGATTTATGGTTTTGCAGCATCAAGAAATTGTGGAACTGAATACGCAGCCAAACAATGCCCAGGGGGAAAATTCGCAAACGCTACCGTCTAATGGTCAGAAGGAATCGGATCGGTTCCATCCTTATAGACAACAGCAAAAAATAACATCCTACGTGCGAAGACCTCTTACTAGCAATCGTAAGGAAGAAATTGATAGTGCTTTGCTTAATTTATTCACAAAAAGCTATCATTTCGCATAGTTGAGGAAGAATCGTTTAAATTATTTGTAAATTGTCTAAACTCAAACTATGAACTTCCGACTAGGCATACAATTTCTCGTACATTAATACCTGCGTTGTACGAGAAATGCAAGCTTCAGGTTCGAGCTTTGATCAAAGAAGCTCGAGAAGTGTGCATTACAACTGACTGCTGGACGTCAAGCAACAATGACGGGTACATGGCAGTCACTGCGCACTACGTAGATAATAACTTTTGTATGAAGTCTGTGTTGTTAGAGTGTTCAAATGTCAGAGTTAGTCATTCTTCAGAAAATTTGGCCGCTGAATTAAGTAGAGTTATTTTAGACTGGGGTGTGCAAAGCAAGGTATTACTGGCGGTTTCTGATAATGCAGCCAATATAAAAAGCGCATTAGAGCAAAAATTACATTGGAAAAGCTTAGGATGTTTGGCACACACAATTAATTTAATTGCGGTTAATTGTTTAAAAAAAAATGTTGAAGTGTCCCTTGCTATAGACAAAGTTAAAATGGTCGTAGGGTTTTTAAAAATAAGTACTATTTCTGCATTAAAGTTGCAAAACTATCAACGAAGCCAGGGGCAAGTCCCTTTGAAGTTGATACAGGACACTCCGACAAGGTGGAACAGTACTTTCTACATGTTAGAAAGATACTTACACTTGGAGGACGCTGTGAAGGCTACAATAGCTCTTAAAGCTACAGACTTGCCGGTATTGTCTCAAAGTGAATGGCAAATGTTTAAAGAGCTGGTAGATGTTTTAAAACCGAGCGAGTCCGTAACGAAATCGTTCAGTGGGGATTCCTATGAGACAGGATCTCTTGTCATTCCAATTGTAAATGGTCTAATTGACATTTACGATAAAATTCTCCGCAAATGCCATGCATAAAAACTGTAATTTTACAGGTGCAAAAGGATCTTCGAGACCGACTCGGTAACGTGGGGAGCAGTAAAACCTTGTGCGATAGTACTTTTTGTGATCCTAGGTTCAAAACCATTCCATTTAAAGAAATAGGTGTTATAGACAGTACAAAGTCCAGGTTAATTTCTGAAGTTGCTGACCAAATTTCCTTAGAAATGCACAATCAGTTTGAAGTAGCCCAAGCAACTGAAACTAGCGTAGATGAGTTTTCTGTTTGGTTTTCCTTTGAAAAAGCTGTTGCTTCTGTTATCCCTCAAGGAACAGCAACCTCTAAGGCAATAATTGAGGTACGGAGGTATTTAGATTCTGGAATTATCTCTAGACTGCAAGATCCGTTTGAGTGATGGCGAACATATAAATATTTATTTCCATATTTAGCCAAAATTCCTCAGGAGAAATTATGTGCTTTATGCACATCTGTACCCTGTGAGAGAATTTTTTTCAAAGCAGGTTTAATAATTTCTGATAGACGTACTCGTTTAAATACAGGGAAAACGGCAATGCTTCTTTTCTTGAATCCAGATATTTAGAAAATTAAGACATGCGTGCACTCACAGACCAAATATTTATATATGTATATATGCTATTTTTTGTATAGTACATGCTTTGTATATATAGAATATGTTTTATATAGTATATGCTTCATATCTATTTATTGAATTCTTTTTATTTTTTTATATATTTATTGAATTGTTTTTAAAATTATTATTTCCTTATTTATTTTAATTTTATTTATTTATAAAATTGTAATGGGTGATAAATTCGGTAACGCGCCTTATTTGCATACCTCTATGGTGGTGCGGAAAATGCAATCTTATTAATATATTGTAACGATAAGACAGTCTGTCGCTGTGCAAAGCAACCCTGCCGCTACGTGCCGTGCTATAATCCAATCTGGCAACGACGGCCGCGATAGTAACTTTTAGTCCAATCTGGCAACGAGGGCCGCGATAATAACTTTTAGTCCAACCTGGCAATGATGGAAACTTTTAGTCCACTCCGGAATGTGCGGGAACGATCTGCGCGATGGCCTGACAGGTATAAAAGGCAGCCGGATGCGGCGCAGCGAGTCAGTCTGGTTTTGACAAGTGAAGTTGCCACACGGAGTAATTAAGCAAATACTTAAGTGTACGAACAGTAAAGTGTAAACTGTGAATAATAAAGTGACTGTTGGTTTTTAATTGGCTGCGTTCGAATAAACAAAGTTGTTTCATTTTAAAATTGCACAATCCAGTGATACGTAACAGCCCACTAGGACTAGTATTTAACATTTGGTGTCAAAAGTGGGATTGTGGAAAATTGAAAATAAATAAAATTATAAAAGCACGGACATGGTGAAACTCGAGCTGCTGAAGGTGGACCAGCTGAAGAAGGAGCTGGCTGCCTGGAATTTGCCGACTGCTGGCGGTAAAGTGGAGTTGCAGCTGCACTTGCGAGAGGCGTGTGAGGCACGAGGCATCGATTGGGCTGCGCACGAGTTGGAACGCAGGAGCTAGAGGCGTCGGCCAAAGTGGAGGAATCGCCTGCGGGTGCGGCGTCGATGCAAAGTACGGCTGCAGCGGCTGCGCCACCACAAGCAATGGACATGAGCCAGCTTATGGTTGCAATGAGAGGCATGTTTCAGGAAACGTCTAAGAAAATCGAGAATGTCAAAGGCATGTTCGAGACTTCCAATCGTGAAATGTCGGCGCAAATTGCAGCGAAACTGGAAACTACGAACCGGGAAATGTCAGCAAAACTGGAAAATGTAAATCGGGAGTTGTCCAGCAAGCTTCAGGAAAATTCTGGCCGCTTGGAGCAGAAAGTGGAGGAAATCTCAGATGGGATTAATGGGAAAGTCGAGCACCTGGAGACGCGAGTAGAGCACTTGGATAAACGAGTCGACGACCTAGATGATTCCCTGAACAAACAAGTTGGCGACCTGGATGATTCCCTGAACAAACGTGTTGACGATCTTGATGATTCCCTGTACAAACGAGTTGATAGTCTGGAAGATTCGATGAACAGAAAGATGGACGAGCGGCTTAGGGAGAAGGAACCCGCGAGAATGGTTGCCGCCGGTTCCGGAAACTGTTGTCATCCGAGCAGAAGTGCCTACTTATGATGGGACTACGCCGTTCGATACCTTCAAGCTACAATTCAGCAGCCAAATACAGCGACGAGCACAACAGAACGCTGTACTACTGTGAGCTGAAGAACCGCAGGCAAAGATCCAACGAGGCGCTGCAGACATATGTAGCAGACATTGAGCGGTTCGTGCAGCTGTGCTACCCGTCCTTCGGCGCTGATGATCTCGAAAGGATGAAGATAGAGGCGTTTGTTGAAGGTCTTCATGATCCGGAGACACGTCGCAGTGCGTTGATGATGGGCAAGCCGACATTTAGGGAGACGGTGACCAGCGCGATGACATATGAGGCGACATGGATTGGGAGCACTCGGTATGCACCTGCAAGGATACGCCAGATCCAGCCAGACAACGACATTACGATCCAGGCCATAAGCTCTGAGCCACCGGACAGGCCACGGGTGGTCTCCTCTAAAGTTGTTTGCTGGGTATGTGGCAAGCAGGGCCACATATCACGAGACTGCCGACAACGAAAGAGGCGTTCCCGTTCTCGATCGCAATCGCCTGAAGCGAGGAATACTGACAATCGAGGCTCAGCCAACAAGCGCAGGGCTGAGGACGAGGAGCCGTTAAACTAAAACGGGTCAGCCCAAAGGGGCGTGAGCTGATCCCACAATCTGCCGCCCCACCGTCCTTGTCTCACAGCTGAAACGAACGCCCAGCAGCTTGACAATTGAAGGAAGGATAGATGGCAAGTTGTTCGTGTTGACACTGGATACTGGAGCGTCATATTCGATCATGAAAAGGAAGCTGCTGAAGAACTGGGAACCGCTGCATGGCATACAACTGCGGACTGCGACTGGCGAGCGCGCGTCGGTAAGAGGGAAAGTTACAAAAACGATTGCTATCGGCACCAGCAGCCTGGAACATGAGTTCATCGTCGCGGATAAAATGGACGACGTGAATGGATTATCATGGTTAGGCACAGTTTTACGCTGGACCTGAAAGAACATGTGCTGAGATATGCCAACGTTGAATTCCCGCTGCACACCGGCTACGAGCGAAGCGTGGCGGTAAGGAAGGTTGTATCGTGTCAACACAGGAGGATACCAGCGAATTCTGAGGCGATTGTGTGGGCAAAGGTGGACGAGGACGATGGGACGAGTCGGCTGTGGGTAGTAGAAGCACCGAAAGAAGGATACGACAACATCATCATCGGACGTACATTAGTGGAACCTGAAAATGGCAGAATACCAGTCAGAATACTGAACCCCCTGAATGCACCCAGATATGTCGGGAAAGATGAGGTAATTGGCGAGTGTAAGGCAGCTGTAGCAGTGGTCAATTGCGAGAGTAGCCCGCCTGGAGGTAATAAGATGAGCGGTTTGAACTTGGACGCCATACCGCAGGAGAACCAGTGGAACAGCGAGTTGACGGCCAAGCAGAAACAGAAAGCGAGGTCACTCCTGCAGCACTATGGGTCAATATTTGCGTCAGAAGCAGGCGGAAGAACAGCCATAGTGAAGCACAACATCGACACCGGAAGTGCGAAACCAATCCGCCAACCGCCAAGACGAGTTCCTCTGGCCAAGAGGGAAGAGGTCACAAATTTGATTGAAAACATGCGGAAAGAAAAGGTCATAGAGCCTTCGACAGGTCCTTGGTGCTCGCCGGTCGTGCTAGTCAAGAAAAAGGATGGCAGTACCCGATTTTGTGTGGACTATCGAAAGCTCAATGACGTGACCAAGAAGGACAGCTATTCACTACCGCGGATCGATGACACCCTGGACACACTGTCAGGCACACAGTGGTTTTCCACACTCGATTTACGCAGCGGCTATTGGCAGGTGGAGCTTGTAGACAAGGACAAGGAGAAAACGGCTTTTAGTGTTGGCGACGGTTTGTGGCAGTTCACCGTCATGCCGTTTGGACTCTGCAACGCACCCGCAACATTCGAGCGGCTAATGGAACGTGTGCTGAAAGGGCTGCATTGGCGGACGTGTCTGGTATACATCGACGACATAATCGTGATGGGCAAAAGCTTCGACGACCACCTGGAAAAGCTGAAGGAGGTATTTGAGCGAATACAGAAAGCCGGGCTTAAACTCAACCCAAAGAAGTGCTCGCTGTTTCAAAAAGAGGTCAAATATCTGGGTCACACGGTTTCCGCTTGCGGAGTACATACGGACGAAGGCAAGATCACGGCGGTGAAGGAGTGGCCCCGGCCACGCAATCTACACGAACTCCGCAGTTTCCTGGGCCTGTGCACATACTATCGCCAAATTTTTTCGGGATTTGCGAACATAGCCAGCAGCTTGCACAAACTGACGAAAAAGAGCCAAGCTTTCGAGTGGAACGAGGAGCAGGAACAGGCTTTTGCACGTCTAAAGGAAAAACTGTGCAGTGCTCCAATTCTGGCCTTCCCCGTGCCAGGGGAGATGTTTGTGCTGGATACAGATGCAAGCAGGAAGAGTATTGGCGGTGTGATCACAGATAATAGATGGCCAGGAACAAGTGATAGCGTACTACAGTAGGGTCCTACCGAAACCGGAACGCAACTACTGTGCGACACGGAGAGAACTGCTGGCGGTATTGGACTGCGTAAAACACTTCCACAAATATCTGTATGGACAAAGGTTTCGCCTGCGCACAGATCATGCGGCATTGAGATGGCTCCTGAACTTTAAGGATCCTGAAGGGCAACTGGCGCAGTGGATCGAGCAACTGCAGAGCTACGACTACACGATAGAGCATCGCAAAGGCAGTAGCCATGGAAATGCCGATGCCTTGTCACGCCGTCCGTGCAAAGTCGAATGCAGGCAGTGCTCGCGAGCCGAAAGCAAGGAACAGATAGTGGATGTCCGGTTGGTAAGCGTTATGCCAGAGGAAGAGTGGTCGGCGGAGAGGCTACAAAAAGACCAGAGTGAGGATGCGGATCTTGCAAGAATCGTCGAAGGCAAGGAGCAAGGCGCAGTCCACACTGGCAGGAGATGGCCGGTGAAAGCCCGATCGCTAAGGCTTGCTGGGGACAGTGGAAAAGTCTGCGACTGAAAGAAGGATGCCTGTACCGCGAATGGGAGAGCGCGGATGGTCGGACCAGCAACTCCCTAATGGTAGTGCCGAAATGCAGAATCAACGAGGTCATCGAGGCATACCATAACGACTCCAGTGGAGGGCACCTGTGTATCACCAAAACCGTCGCCAAAATAAAAAGACGATTCTACTGGGTAGGATGTCAGGAGTCTGTAGCCTAGTGGATTAAGAGCTGCGACCGATGTTCAGCCGCGAAAGGGCCGACAAGAAAATCTCGAGGCCGCATGCAGCAGTACAACGTGGGAGCGCCCTTCGAGCGGATTGCTATGGACGTCGCCGGACCATTCCCAACTAGTACTCAAGGCAACAAATATGTGCTGGTGGTAATGGATTACTTCAGCAAATGGCCCGAGGTGTACCCTATTCCTAACCAGGAGGCCACTACGTTCTCGGAAAAGCTGGTAAACAACTGGGTAGCCAGGTTCGGAGTTCCGTTGGAGTTACACTCAGATCAAGGCCGGAATTTCTAGTCTGCGGTATTCAAGGAAGTGTGTGAGCTACTGGGGATAAAGAAAACTCGTACCACGCCTTTGCACCCACAGTCCGACGGCATGGTGGAACGCTTTAACCGGACACTGGAGGAATACCTGCGGAAAGTGGTAGACAGGAATCAAAAGGATTGGGACACGCATATCCCCCTGTTCCTGATGGCGTATAGGTCAGCCCCGCACGACACGACATCACTCACTCCAGCCCGAGCAGTGTTCGGCACAGAGTTGCGGTTACCCGCTGACTTGTAGTTCGGCGTAGTCAGCACGACGGGAGGCGCTAAGACGGACTACGCGGTCAAAAAGCGGGCGGAACTGGAGGAAATTCACCAGTTTATAAGGAGCCGCTCCAAGTTAAACGGAGCTGTTGGTGGAGGCGTCTTTTCAGACTCACTTAGTATAAATTACTCTTTTAGACTGCCGGACCACTGCAGCGTATTCCAAGCAGAGGTTTCAGCCATTGAAGCTGCCCTGAATTTGATCAAAGAGGGCAGTGTCTCTAGGCGAGATATTAGCATTCTCTCTGACAGCCAAGCGGCTATCAGGGCCCTAGGGTCTCATGTTCTGACTTCCAAAACATTGATCAGCTGCCGCAAATCTCTTGACGAGATGGCTGAGCAGCTTAAAATCCACCTTATATGGGTGCCTGGTCACAGAGATATCCCGGGGAACTGCAGGGCAGACGAACTGGCTAGACAAGGAACGACTAGGGAGCTATCCTCAGAACTCGCCGGCTTAGGTATTCCATTGAGTACCTGCAAGCTAGTGATAGAGGAAGCGATGACCAAATCCGCTAACAATGCATGGGCGGCCTCAGAGACAGGCAAGACAGCGCAACAGATCTGGCCAAAGCTGGACTGGAAGCGCACCAAAAGTCTGCTAAACCTCAATATGGGCACGCTCAGGGTTGTTGTCGGAGTCATCACTGGTCACTGTATCCTTGGTAGCCACGCCATTAGATTAGGGCTGGGCCACCTGGCCAACGACTTCTGCAGAAGCTGCAGAGACATAGAGGAGGAAGAAACAATTCTCCACCTACTTTGTACTTGTCCTGCTCTTTGTAGGAAACGGAAAAAACATCTAGGGTTTTACCATACAGCCAACCTCGCGGACTTATCGGAGGTTGACGCCAAGAGCCTAATACGCTTCATCACCTGTTCGGGCTGGTTCGAGACATCCTAACAACAAGTAAAAGGGTTAGAGATCCTGTGGTATCACAATGGGCCTAGCTTGGCCTAAGTGAGCTCTCACATGAGAGCTGCCACTACCACCTACCTACCTACCTAAGGAGCCGCACCAAACTGGTCAGCGATAAGGCGAAAGCCAGATATGATCTACGGGCCAACTCAGCAGGGTTCCAAGAAGGCGATCTGGTAATGCTCTACAACCCGCAGCGGAGGAAAGGTTTGTCTCCGAAACTTCAAGCGTCATGGGAAGGACCGTACGAAGTCGTGACTAGGATTAACGACGTGGTACACAGGATTCAACGTTGCAGCAATAGAGGCGCTAAGCTGAAGGTAGTCCATTTGGAGCGCCTGGCGCCTCATCACAGCGGAGCCTCGGCACTTGTTCGGGACGAACAAGTCTAAGTGGTGGGCAGTGTAACGATCAGACAGTCTGTCGCTGTGCAAAGCAACCCTGCCGCTACGTGCCGTGCTATAACCCAATCTGGCAACGACGGCCGCGATAGTAACTTTTAGTCCAATCTGGCAGCGACGGCCGCGATAATAACTTTTAGTCCAACCTGGCAATGATGGAAACTTTTAGTCCACTCCGGAATGTGCGGGAACGATCTGCGCGATGGCCTGGCAGGTATAAAAGGCAGCCGGATGCGGCGCAGTCAGTCAGTCTGGTTTTGACAAGTGAAGTTGCCACACGGAGTAATAAAGCAAATATTTAAGTGTACGAACAGTAAGGTGTAAACTGTGAATAATAAAGTGACTGTTGGTTTTTAATTGGCTGCGTTCGAATAAACAAAGTTGTTTCATTTGCAAATTGCACAATCCAGTGATACGTAACAGCCCACTAGAACTGGTATTCGTAACAATATAAATAAATATTGCAGGTACTTAAAATACAGGTAATTTAATAATGAAAAATAACACAAATTGTAATATCACGTACATTTGTAAATTTGTCGTAAATAAAAATGTTACCTTTTATAAGACCTCATTGACGTAAAATTAAATTGCTTTTTATTACCCCGAGCAACACCAGGTCCATTATGAAACATCAAAAAAACAGCTGATATTTTCTCAGCGTATCTTTTGCACATTGGCAGCACGAAAATTGTATGAGAAAAGCTGTCGGAAGAATGCAGAATTGTGACAATATAAGGACCATTGGCTAAGATTTAATGATGATAAACTCCTTACATTTTCTCTTAAGTTTGAAAAATACCATATAATCTGCTTCCGGCACAGATTTTAATATAAAAGAAAATTCTATGGCCCAACTTCCAGTTGCGGAAATTTTCGCAAGCAAGAAACAGCTGATATCACTATTTCGTTTCCACCACGAATTACAACCCCATCATCAAAGTGAAATTTTTATGGAAAGTTGCTCATTTATAATGCAAAACTGTAGCAACATAAAGTCATAAAGTTAATATTTTTTGGATGTAAATTGCTAAGAACTGGATGTGGAACTTCCTTAATATTAGACATTTTCTTCCGACTAACATTTGAATGGAAAACCAATGTTAATTTTTTCGCATTCAAACAAGTCCGCGAGCTGCCGCGTGCGATAGATAGATTCTTGCAATAGAACTGTGATTGAAAATCACAGTGATTCAAAATCGCAGTTTTCAATCACAGTGATTTTCACATCGCAATCGCAAATCACACTGTGATTTGAAAATCGCCGTTTTGCTCATCACTAGTCAGGACCGCTTCTTTTATAGCAGCGAGCCGGCCCGTGGTCGTAGTGGCACAGCTGCGGTCCGCTATGCTGTCGCTGCCGTAGACAGCTATGCCAAGTATATCCTAAGTAGCGCCACTCTTTTTTGGCAGGACACTAGTGGCAGTGTTGCCGCACAAGCAGTGCTACCCCATAACGATTTTCTATTGGTTTTGGGAGTAAATTTGATGCCTAATTTTCTGACTGCTCTTTCCAATCAAGAAATGAAGAAATGTTTGAAAGATTAAATATCTTAACGAAACTGAAAAATTACTGTAGAAATATAATAGTTATAACCACAATTGATTAAAATAGACAACATTTTAATACAAATTTCTATTTTGCTTTCGCACAAATAATTTCATGATGAAAACATAAAACATTTTGAATCAATATCAAAGTAATTTTGTTATCGTATAAGGTAAAATGCGAACGACAAAGTTTCTTGTAATAAATTATTTCAAAATTTGTGTGTTATAGTAATGTCGTGCATCTTCAGAACTCTTAATACGTACTAAAAATATGTTTTCATTCATTTTGATTGGTAATACTAACTCACAACACGATAATTTAATCAAAAGATGATGTATGTGTTCAAAAGAACATTTTCGTATTCGTCATTAAATATTTTTGATGCGACTGAACTGAATGAAAAATTTAAATGAAATCATAATCATTACAAACATTTCCCATCTAAATACATTTCTATACTCACCATCGATAACAAAAATTTCAACCCTTGCTTATAATAATTTTACCACTTTCACCACAAAATGTGCAAATTTCACCTCCAATGCAGAAATGAAATGTCATTTTTGATTAAATTGTTCAAAAGGAACAAAATATCGCAACGAAACACATTAAAAATTAATATAATTAAATATAATAAAGTGCAGAAGTGAAACCTGGTGAGTATCTATCAATCGTACTTTTTTAAATTGTATTTTCTCTTTTAGGTAGCCATATTGCGCTCGAGTTCCAGAAGCAAGTCGCGGAAATGCAATTCGCCGGGTAGCCATTATATCCAGGAGCACGAGCATATTCCTCGGTATGCTCCATCGAAATGCAATGTGCGAACTGTAATGTAAGTAAGTCTAAATTTAATGAAGACATATCTAATACGTCGCTTTAATTTCTTTTTCCCCACCACTTTGCCTGGATCTCTGTCTTGTCGTCGACCAATTGAAGGATTATACAAGCACGGGAAGATTCACTTAAGCGTTTGGCGAAACGCCCCAGCGATGAACGCTGTGGATGTGGCAGGTCGCAAGCGACCAGCAGGCACTGACAGACGTTTCGGGGCACCTCCACCGCCACGTTTTGATGCAAGTCTAGTGTCATCCAGAAGGTACGTTTTACATTCTATTCTCTTGTTCTCCCTAGGCCGGAAAAAAATATTCTAAAAACGTTCTATTAATCTATTTGCGTGTTGGTTTTATTCCGCAGTTACGATAAGAAGCGTGACGATTATGGCAGCTCAACTTCTAGCAAGCGTGGCATTGACGGCTACACAACGGCCACGAAACGCCTGGACTATTCCAAGCGCGGCGATAACACAAGCAGCAGCTCAAAGCGGCCAGCTATTGATGATTACACCACAGCGCCGGCAAAGCGAAGCACCGATGACTACAGCAAACGCAGTACTAGCGACTACATTTCATCGTCCACGTCGTCAAAACGTGTGCTCAACGACTACAGCACCGGCAAACGCGTTGACTACTCTATGCAGCAGTGGCATGTACACTGGCGGCCAGGGTTACCGTTGAGAATTTTGAGAAAGTCGCACAAAAGGTCGTTTTAAAAAAAAAAGTCGCACAAAAAAGTCGTTTTTTCAAAAAAAAAAGCGGCACACTTTTTTATTACGGAAAAACACAATTAACAATTCAAATGAACATTTCAACGATATAAATAACTTAGAAATAATAATTAAAAAAAAGTTTATATACACTTTTGTGTAATTATTTTACATTTTCAATTTTATTTTTTGTAACTCTGTACTTTTTCAAAAGTTAATCCAGTCTTCTATTTCGGTATCTAGCAAATTTACATCTTAAATTTAATTTTTTTTAACTTCTCTGTATTTTCGCACAAGTTCATCACTCGGCATCCAGTCTTCTATTTCGGTATCTAACAAATTTAGTGCTGATAGCATTGAGTCACAAGTTTCTACTTGTAACCTATTGGTTAATTTATTTTTCATTAATCCTAATTTTGAAAAAATTCTTTCCGCACACGCACTACTGTGAGGTAGAGTTAATACGAGGGCGGGTCAATAAGTCCGTGACTTTTTGAATTTCCCGCCTCTTAATTGAAATGGCAACACTGCTCCCGTCAACAGTCATCTGTCAGTTGACTCTTGTCAAAAATTGAACAACCTGCGACATTTAGTTTGTTTTTGACAGCCGTTAATATGAAAAACCAATAAATTTTGGGAACCAGTTGTCTAAGGTCCGACAGGGGTGGGTCAGTGATTGGTTCCACAGTGTGGTCGCGTTGAAGTTAGAACAAAACGCAAAGTTGCAATTTAGAGGTAGCTTGTCTTTCGTGTTTTTTAGAAAAAGGCCTATTAATACGATGCATGTTATTATTTTCATAATTGTCAATCATTTCAATAGAAAAGACATACATGTTATCCGATCCAGGGTCAATCCGATTTGCGTTTCGCAAATTAAACACCAAATCATCGGAGTTCAGAGATGCTTTTGGTGTAAAATGCACTGTTTTAGACACAAGGGTGATTTTTCATGCTTTCCGCCGAGCCATTTCTTCAAGTTTGGGAACAAGAAATAGTCACTTGGGGCTAGATCGGGTGAATAGGCGGGATGAGGGAGCAATTCGTAGCCCAATTCATGGATTTTTGCCATGGAAACTAAAAATAATGCTTAATGAGCACACGAAATTCACTTTTTTCCATTTTCTTCTCAGTCAACGTGGTAGTCTGATATCATGATACAAAAATATACAGGTAGTTTCAATGCGACAGATAAAAATAAAATTGACAATTGGAAACAAATATTTGTTTACAAATTTTGTACTTGTTTGAGTTCAAAGAAAGTCGATTAGGACCCGCTGCGGTATAGTTTATTTAGTTTATTTTTAGGACCAGCAGTAATTAAGTAAATTTATGTATCGAAAATTTGTATGAAAATATATGTGTTCCTTCGCGTGTTCCTCCACACAGCGCTCGTCAGAAAAGAAAAAGAGCAGGAAAAAGGAAGCGAGAAGGAGTGTGTGCCAAACGTCAAAAAGAGGTAAAGTCGGCGTTGCCAACTGCGCTGGCAGCGATCGACACAGGCTCCACGAGCGCCTCCAACATCACTGCCCGACGATGATGTTCGTTGAAATATCATCCGCACTGCGCCGCAGCTAACTTGAAGATTCTCCGAAGTGGCCTGTAACCTGCAACAGAGGAGACCTAGTGCAAATGATATTAAAGTGCTTGGTCGTCTTTCGGCGCCCAGTTATCTTGTATGGGCAATGGACATATCTTTACTATGGGTCGTTTGACTACCCCGTGCTGAGTTTTGAGAGAGACGACTCGTACCAGTTTGTCCGCTCCCGACTATTTTAGCAAGTGGCCATCGGTTGCAAGGATACCTTTCGTCTTTAATTAGAACTATGTCCCCGATCTTTAAATTGGGGTTTGTTTTCAGCCACTTAGGGCGCCGTTGTAAGCGGGATAGGTACTCGTTATTCCACTGCTTCCAAAATAAATTTACTAGGGTTTGGCCATGTCTCCAACGCTCTGCAAGGGTCAAACTGTTTGTTTCGACTGAGGGCAAAGCCAGTAGGGAGTCGCCCACCAGAAAATGACCAGGAGTAAGAACCATTAAGTCATCGACATCGCTGGAAATTGGGCACAGCGGCCTCGAGTTTAAACATGCTTCGATTTGTACCAGAACTGTGTTGAATTCTTCGTAGGTCAGCCTTTGCTCTCCGATAGTTCTTTTCAAATGGTATTTAACGGATTTCACGCCAGCTTCCCATAGTCCGCCAAAATGGGGTGAAGCGGGGGGTATAAAATGCCATTGTACCGCATGTTCAGCGAAACGAGGATAAACTTGATTATTTATAAAGTGCTTGTAAGCTGTACGGCCCGCTTGCAGTTTACGATTCGCTCCGATAAAATTCGTCCCGCAATCACTGTAGATATTGCTGCACAAGCCTCTTCTGGCAATAAAGCGATTTAAAGCCCCGATAAACGCGTCTGCGGTAAGATCTCCTACAAGTTCCAGATGGATCGCTTTAGTGGCTAGGCAAATGAAGAGTGAAATATAACCTTTTATTGACACACGTCCTCTTCCTTTCGAAGGCATTACGTTAAAGGGTCCGGCATAATCGATTCCTACTGATGAAAAGGGACGAGCGGGTCGAACTCTTTCCGCTGGCAGGTCTCCCATTCGTTGTACACACGGCTTCGGATTGTTTAAAACAGATGATACATCGGTGGATGATGGATCGAACCACGTTGCGTCCATTCAAAATCCAAAATCTCCTTCGCACGTGATTTAAGGTAAGAGAAACGCCGCCATGCAATGTGTTTAAATGACTATGTTTGACAATTAACTCAATCACATGATGCTTAGATGGTAGAATATAGGGGTGTCTTCTGTCCATTGGCAGTAATGATTCCTTCAATCGACCCCCGAGTCTTATAACCCTTTCCTGCTCATCGAAGTACGGGTTGAGAGACCGAAGGGTGCTATTGTTCGGAAGGGGCTGATTTCTTGAAAGTGCGCGCCAGTCCTCCGGAAACGATTCGCGCTGAACCATTCCTACTATACATATAACGCTGCAATGTATCTCCGTGCTTGATAACCAGCTTTTATTGCGAGGTCCTAACTTAGGTCGGCAATTTTTCCCAAATCGAATGCAATAAGCCATCACACGGACCGTTAATGAAAGGCTGCTCCATTTACCTAACGTCGAGATTCCGTTCGTTACTTCTTTCACACTCAGATGAGCTTTCACTTTCCGTTTCTCGATGTCAACCATTGGAGGTGAAATGTCGGTATTTAGCAGAGATTTAGGCCATTCCGGAAACGGCAACCGTAGAAATGAAGGACCACGCCACCATAAGTCGCACTGTAGCAGTCGTGAAGGGCTGATTCCACGGCTTGATATATCGGCAGGATTATTTTCTGATGCTACGTGCCGCCATTGGGGCACTGATGTGTTTTCTAATATTTTGTTGATTCTGTTTGATACAAAGATTTTCCATCTATGTGGGTCCCCTCGAATCCAATGTAAAACTATTGCCGAGTCAGTCCACATGAAAATATTAGAGCGATTAATTGCGATACAGAAATTATTGAGGATGAATTTTAACAGCTTAGACGCCAAAACGGCTCCGCATAACTCCGCACGAGGGATCGTAATCTGGGGCTTAATAGGGTTCACTTTACATTTTGCGGTGAGAATAGTGACAAAAACTTCGCCGTTTTCAGCTGTTCCTCGGAGGTAGGCCACCGCTGAATGAGCGTGAATGGATGCGTCGCAGAATATGTGCAGCTCGCAACAACCCTTTGAGTGATCGATCACTATCCAACGTGGCACTTTAAGTTGTGAGATTTGGTGAAAATCCTCTCCGAAGGCTTTCCAAACTTTGCGAAGCTCCGCGGATACAGGGATATCCCAGCCGATTCGACTACGCCACAATTCCTGCAAGATAAGCTTCGCTGACACAATGACCGGGTTAAGCCAACCTAACGGATCAAATAAGTGAGCAATATTAGATAACATGGTGCGTTTAGTGGGATTTTCAACTTCAAACTTTAAATCAGCCTTAAATTCAAATTCATCAGTAAGAGGGTCCCAATACAGACCCAGAGCCTTTATTGGGTCACCGGATGTAAACTGCATCTTACTCTTGGACTGCCTGTGCTCAACTGGTATTTTTTCCAATAGTGACGGGTGGTTACTTGCCCACTTCCGCAGTTCGAAAGAAGCGCTGCGCAACATGGAAATTGTTTCGTCTCTTATACGCAAAGCTAAATCTATACAGTCTCCTCCTGATAATATATCGTCGACATATATTTGTTGTTTAAGTACCTTAACAGCCAGTGGAAAACGTTCCGCTTCATCCCGTGCCAATTGATGTATGGTACGAATTGCGGTATACGGGGCAGAGGCGGTACCAAACATCACCGTAGAGCAATAATACTCCCGAACTGGCTCCCAAGGCTCCTCTCGCCATAAAATGCGCTGGTACTGAGCATCTTCATCATCCATGTCGATACACCGAAACATCTTTTCTATATCCGCTATAAAAACATATTTCAAAGTACGCCAGTTTGTAAGTACCGCCGCCAAATCTTGTTGAAGAGCTGGACCCGTAGCTAAGATATCGTTCAGCGATTTCCCGTTAGTTGTTTTCGCCGACGCGTCGAAGACTACTCGAACTTTCGTACTAACGGCATCCTCCTTCACTACTGGATGATGAGGTAGATAACAACAAGTAAAACGATTATCGTTGATTGCGACTGCCGTACAATGGTGCTCTTCGGTAGTTCTCACTGGTTTCATCTGCCCTAGTTGCAGATATTCGTTAATTGTATCGACATAAGCTCTCTTTAAATTATCATCCTTCGATAAGCGACTTTCCAACTGGAGAAAACGTTTAAGAGCGGTAGCTCTGGATTTCCCGATAAAACAAGTTGCATCAATCTCCGATTTCAGTGGCAAGCGTACGATATACTTTCCATTTTCCAACCTTTTGTGAGTGTTCTGATATAGATTTTCGCACCAGCTATCTTCTGTAGTCAGGACACTTGAGCCACCAATCTCCTCCAACTCCCAAAATTTTCTTAGTAGCTTGTCGACATCAACTTCCATATTCATCGACAAAAACGATACTGCTTTCGGGGATTGGGAGCTCATAGCATTTTTGCCAGATATAATATATCCAAACGTGGTCTGCTGGGCGATAGGGAATCCACTGCCTGCCCGACGTATGTCACTTAAAACGCATTCGTCGTAAAGGTCATTGCCCAAAAGCACGTCCACGGCCTGCGGCTCAAAATACCTTGGGTCCGCAAGAGGTAAGCCCTCCAAATAGTCAAAGTTTGTTGTTACCTTTCGGGTTGGTAATACCCCACACACTCTGGGTAAAACATAAGCCGAAGTTTGATACTGTACATGAGTGTCCACTCGGGAACCCACTGATATATTTACGCAAGAGCGGCCAATTGTCACTCTCGAGCCTGATAAACCGGTCACTTCGATGTGACCCCTTTTTCGAGGAAGACCAAGTATCTGCGCTGCTCTTTCCGACAGGAATGTAGCCTGGGATCCCTGATCCATTAAAGCTCTAAAATAGCATACTTGCCCTGTAATCGATCTTATTGTTATAACCGCAGTAGGTAATAGCACATCGTAATTAATAGACGGTGGTTGCGGCCTGGGGTGCTCCCTCACTTCCGGCGTGGCAGCCACGTGCAGGGCTGATACTGCTGCCGGCGCAGTTTCTGGTGCGACAACGGTAGCAACGTTTCGATCGACATGAATCAAAGTGTGATGCCTGCCTCCGCAGGTTCCACAAGTACGACGACTGCTACATTTGGAGGATTGATGATTGTAGCCAAGACAGTTAAAACAAAGTTTATACCTTTCCACTGCTGCTCTCTTTTCAACGCCGCTCATTTGGATGAACCTTTGACATTCTCTTACCGGGTGATCTGATTTCTCACAGATGGGACAAACGATAGCCTTCTTCGCGACATGCATGGTCTTGACGTGCTTCTTACCATACAATAACGTACCTTCCGATTTACGAGGCGAAGCTGCAATGGACTGCGTTTGCTTTGCGCCTGCTCGCGATGAAGTGACCATCATGAGATATTGCTCATCTAAAAGAGAACACAATTCAGCGAATGTTGGAACAGTTTTTTGTTTTCGCAAAGAGCGATCCCATTCGGTACGCAATGAGTTCGGCAACTTTTTAACCATATAATAAACAAGAATTTGATTTTGTTCGTCCACGTTTATACCCAGTTTCGTGATAGAATTTACACAAGCCCGACACGTTTGCGTGAAGTGCTTCAATGACGTAGGATCCTCTCGAATTACGTCTGGCTGCTGATCCAGAACTTCCATGTAGTGCGCGAACAAAATGCGTTTGTTATCGTACAGCTCACATAACATTTTCCAAGCTTCCTGGTAGTTTTCCCCAACTAGACTGATATGTTCGATATCTTGGGCAGCAATGTCCGTTAATACGGACTTGAGATAGTGAAAACGTTGCAAGTTGTTCAAACCCGCGTTCTGGTGTATACGGTCTAGAAATATTTCTTTAAACGCAGGCCATTCGATGTGGTTTCCGCTAAATGATGTAAGTTTGACCTCCGGCAGAGGTACACCATTCGTTGCAAAAGTTGTGTTGCTGGTAGCACATGTTCTGCCCACTTCTGATGCCGCTGGCGTGAACTTATTAGCAAGCGATTCCCGTATGCACACCACCGCATCTAGATATGTCTCTTCGAACAGTTCGCAGGTGCCGGCTTGTATGTACGATTTCTGAATTTCCACATTTTTCGATTGGCGAATTAGAGTTCGATGATTGTCCCGAAACTCAGCGCGATATGAAGACAGAGGATCCAAACGAGCATTGTGGTACGATTCAGACTTACGCGATACAGGATCTTTCTTGAAATTTCGCAAAGTTGCTTGAAGCGACTGCAATAGTGTTTTCTGCTCCTCCACCAACTCGAGCACGTCGGGTTCGCCTTTTTCTTCAAGCATATTCGACCTAACCAAGCACAAATATATCAAAGCACCTACCTCGTGTCGCTATAGGTTATGTAGCTACGGCCCCGATACTCGCTGCGGATCCTCACAGGAGGCACCAATGCTTGAGTTCAAAGAAAGTCGATTAGGACCCGCTGCGGTATAGTTTATTTAGTTTATTTTTAGGACCAGCAGTAATTAAGTAAATTTATGTATCGAAAATTTGTATGAAAATATATGTGTTCCTTCGCGTGTTCCTCCACACAGCGCTCGTCAGAAAAGAAAAAGAGCAGGAAAAAGGAAGCGAGAAGGAGTGTGTGCCAAACGTCAAAAAGAGGTAAAGTCGGCGTTGCCAACTGCGCTGGCAGCGATCGACACAGGCTCCACGAGCGCCTCCAACAGTACTACTATTTGAATTTGTGCTACATAGCTGCAATTCCACACAATCAGTTTATGTAGTATATTGTTACGAATACTAAGTCTAGTGGGCTGTTGCGTATCTCTGGATTGTGTAATTTGAAAATGAAACACAGTTTCTTAAACGCAGACAATAAAATAAACCAACAGTCACTTTATTATTCACCGTTTACACTTTACTGTTCGTACACCTAAGTATTTGCTTAATCACTTCGTTTGGCAACTTCACTTGTCAAAACCAGACTGACTCGCTGCACCGCATCTGGCCACCTTTTATACTCTGTCCGGCCGTCGCGCAGATCGTTCTCGCACGTTGCCAGATTGGACTAGAAGTTTCCCTGATGACCGCGACCATCGTTGCCAGGTTGGACTAAAAGTTACTATCGCGGCCGTCGTTGCCAGATTGGGTTATGGCACGGCACGTAGCGGCAGGGTTGCTTTGCACCGCGACAGACTGGCTCATCGTTACACTGCCCACCACTTAGACTTGTTCGTCCCGAACAAGTGCCGAGGCTCCGCTGTGATAAGGCGCCAGGCGCTCCAAATGGACTACCTTCAGCTTAGCGCCTCTATTGTTGCAACGTTGAATCCGGTATACTACGTCGTTAATCCTAGTCACGACTTCGTAAGGTCCTTCCCATGACGCTTGAAGTTTTGGAGACAAACCTTTCCTCCGCTGCGGGTTGTAGAGCATTACCAAATCGCCTTCTTGGAACCCTGCTGAGTTGGCCCGTAGATCGTATCTGGCTTTCGCCTTATCGCTGACCAGTTTGGTGCGGCCCCTTATAAATTGGTGAATTTCCTCCAGTTCCGCCCGCTTATTGGCCACGTATTCCGTCTTAGCGCCTCCCGTCGTGCTGACTACCCCGAACTTCAAGTCAGCGGGTAACCGCAACTCTGTGCCGAACACTGCTCGGGCTGGAGTGAGTGATGTCGTGTCGTGCGGGGCTGACCTATACGCCATCAGGAACAGGGGGATATGCGTGTCCCAATCCTTTTGATTCCTGCCTACCACTTTCCGCAGGTATTCCTCCAGCGTCCGGTTAAAGCGTTCCACCATGCCGTCGGACTGTGGGTGCAAAGGAGTGGTACGCGTTTTCTTTATCCCCAGCAGCCCACACACTTCCTTGAATACCGCAGACTCGAAATTCCGGCCTTGATCTGAGTGCAACTCCAACGGAACTCCGAACCGGGCTACCCAGTTGTTTACCAGCTTTTCCGAGATCGTGGTGGCCTCCTGGTTAGGAATAGGGTACACTTCGGGCCATTTGCTGAAGTAATCCATTACGACCAGCACATATTTGTTGCCTTGAGTGCTAGTTGGGAATGGGCCGGCGACGTCCATAGCAATCCGCTCGAAGGGCGCTCCCACGTTGTACTGCTGCATGCGGCCTCGAGATTTTCTTGTCGGCCCTTTCGCGGCTGAACATCGGTCGCAGCTCTTAATCCACTCGGCTACAGACTCCTGACATCCTACCCAGTAGAATCGTCTTTTTATTTTGGCGACGGTTTTGGTGATGCCTAGGTGCCCTCCACTGGAGTCGTTATGGTATGCCTCGATGACCTCGTTGATTCTGCTTTTCGGCACTACCATTAGGGGGTTGCTGGTACGACCATCCGCGCTCTCCCATTCGCGGTACAGGCAGCCTTCCTTCAGCCGCAAACTTTTCCACTGTGCCCAGTAAGCCTTAGCGATCGGGCTTTCACCAGCCATCTCCTGCCAGTCTGGACGTGCGCCTTGCTCCTTGCCTTCGACGATTTTTGCAAGATCCGCATCCTCATGCTGGTCTTTCTGTAGCCTCTCCGCAGACCACTCTTCCTCTGGCATGACGCTGACCAACCGGACGTCCACTATCTGTTCTTTGCTTTCGGCTCGCGAGCATTGCCTGCATTCGACTTTGCACGGACGGCGGGACAAGGCATCGGCATTTCCATGGCTACTGCCCTTGCGATGCTCTATCGTGTAGTCGTAGCTCTGCAGTCGCTCGATCCACCGCAACGGATCTTTAAAGTTCAGGAGCCATCTCAATGCCGCATGATCTGTGCGCAGGCGGAACTTTTGTCCATACAGGTATTTGTGGAAGTGTTTTACGCAGTCCAATACCGCCAGCAGTTCTCTCCGTGTCACACAGTAGTTGCGCTCCGGTTTCGATAGAACCCTACTGTAGTACGCTATCACTTGTTCCTGGCCGTCTATTATCTGTGATAGCACACCGCCAATACTATTCCCGCTTGCATCTGTATCCAGCACAAACATCTCCCCAGGCACGGGGAAGGCCAGAATTGGAGCACTGCACAGTTTTTCCTTCAGACGTGCAAAAGCCTGTTCCTGCTCCTCGCTCCACTCGAAAGCTTGGCTCTTTTTCGTCAGTTTGTGCAAGCTGCTGGCTATGTTCGCGAATCCCGGAACAAATCGGCGGTAGTATGTACACAGGCCCAGGAAACTGCGGAGTTCGTGTAGATTGCGTGGTCGGGGCCACTCCTTCACCGCCGTGATTTTGCCTTCATCCGTATGCACTCCGCGGGCGGAAACCGTATGGCCCAGATACTTGACCTCCTTTTGGAACAGCGAGCACTTCTTTGGGTTGAGTTTAAGCCCGGCTTGTTGTATCCGCTCAAATACCTCCTTCAGCTTTCCCAGGTGGTCGTCGAAGCTTTTACCCATTACGATTATGTCGTTGAGGTACACCAGACACGTCCGCCAATGCAGCCCTTTTAGCACGCGTTCCATTAGCCGCTCGAATGTTGCTGGTGCGTTGCAGAGTCCAAACGGCATGACGGTGAACTGCCACAAACCATCGCCAACACTGAAAGCCGTTTTCTCCTTGTCCTTGTCTGCAAGCTCTACCTGCCAATAGCCGCTGCGTAAGTCGAGCGTGGAGAACCACTGCGTGCCTGACAGTGTGTCCAGGGTGTCATCGATCCGAGGTAGTGGATAACTGTCCTTCTTGGTCACATCATTGAGCTTCCGATAGTCCACACAAAACCGGGTACTGCCATCTTTTTTCTTGACTAGCACAACCGGCGAGCACCAGGGGCCCGAAGAAGGCTCTATGACCTTGTCTTTCCGCATGTTCTCGATCAAATTGGTGACCTCCTCCCTCTTGGCCAGAGGAACTCGTCTTGGCGGTTGGCGAATCGGTTTTGCACTTCCGGTGTCGATGTTGTGCTTCACTATGGCTGTTCTTCCGCCTGCTTCTGCCGCAAAAATTGACCCATAGTGCTGCAGGAGTGACCTCGCCTTCTGTTTCTGCTTGGCCGACAACTCGCTGCTCCACTGGTTCTCCTGCGGTATGGCGTCCATGTTAAAACCCCTCTTCTTATTACCTCCAGGTGGGCTACTCTCGCAATTGACCACTGCTACAGCTTCCTTACACTCGCCGATTACCTCATCTTTTCCGACATATCTGGGTGCATTCAGGGGGTTCAGTATTCTGACTGGTATCCTGCCATTTTTAGGTTCCACTAATGTACGTCCGATGATGATGTTGTCGTGTCCTTGTTTCGGTGCTTCTACTACCCACAGCCGACTCGTCCCATCGTCCTCGTCCACCTTTGCCCACACAATCGCCTCAGAATTCGCTGGTATCCTCCTGCGTTGACCCGATACAACCTTCCTTACCGCCACGCTTCGCTCATAACCGGTGTGCAGCGGGAATTCAACGTTGGCATATCTCAGCACATTTTCCTTCAGGTCCAGCGTAAAACCGTGCCTAATCATGAAATCCACGCCGATAATCACGTCGTCCATTATATCCGCGACGATGAACTCATGTTCCAGGCTGCTGGTGCCGATAGCAATCGTTTTTGTAACTTTCCCTCTCACCGGCGCGCGCTCGCCAGTCGCAGTCCGCAGCTGTATGCCATGCAGCGGTTCCCAGTTCCTCAGCAGCTTCCTTTTTATGATCGAATATGACGCTCCAGTATCTAGTGTCAACACGAACCACTTTCCATCTATCCTTCCTTCAATTGTCAAGCTGCTGGGCTGTCGTTTCAGCTGTGAGACAAGGATGGTGGGGCGGCAGATTGTGGGGATCAGCTCACGCCCCTTTGGGCTGACCCGTTTTAGTTTAACGGCTCCTCGTCCTCAGCCCTGCGCTTGTTGGCTGAGCCTCGATTGTCAGTATTCTTCGCTTCCGGCGATTGCGATCGGGAACGGGAACGCCTCTTTCGTTGGCGGCAGTCTCGTGATATGTGGCCCTGCTTGCCACACACCCAGCAAACAACTTTAGAGGAGACCACTCGTGGCCTGCCCGGTATCTCAGAGCTTATGGCTTGGATCGGAATGTCGTTGTCCGCCTGAATCTGGCGTATCCTTGCAGGTGCATACCGAGTGCTCCCCATCCATGCCGCTTCATATGTCATCGCGCTGGTCACCGTTTCCTTAAATGTTGGCTTGCCCATCATCAACGCACTGCGACGTGTTTCTGGATCATGAAGACCTTCAACAAACGACTCAATCTTCATCCTCTCGAGATCATCAGCACCAAATTTTGGGTAGCACAACTGTACGAGCCGCTCAATGTCTGCTGCATATGTCTGCAGCGCCTCGTTGGCTCTTTGCTTGCGGTTCTTCAGCTCACAGTAGTATAGCGCATGGTTGTGCTCGTTGCTATACTTCGCTGCCAACGCTCTCATGATGGCACCGTAATCACTTCTTAAACATTCTGGAACTGATTTGATCACCTCGGCCGCAGGACCTTTCAGCGCCAGTGCCAACCTCCGACCTTTCCTGATATCTGTCCACTGATTTTCCAAAGCAGCCAAGTCGAATTGCAATTTAAATGTATCGAACGGCGCAGCACCATCATAAGTAGGCACTTCTGTTCTGGCAGCAAAACCGTCCTGAACCGGTGGCAAACATTCTCGTGGCTGTACCTCTCGAAACCGTTCGTCTATCTTTCTGTGCATCGAATCTTCCAGACTGTCAACTCGTTTGTTCAAGGACTCATCCAGGTTGTCAACTCGTCTATTCAGGGATTCACCCATTTCGTCAACTCGTTTGTCCCAATCGTCTATTCGCGTCTCGAGATGCTCAACTTTAACATTCAGGCTATTGGAAATTTCCTCCACCTTCTGCTCTATGCGCGCAGAATTTTCCGCCATTTCTCGATTTGCAGTCTCGACTTTTGCCGAAATTTCGAGATTCGTAGTTTCCAGCTTCGCTGACATTTCTCGATTTGCTGTCTCGACTTTTGCCGAAATTTCGAGATTCGTAGTTTCCAGCTTCGCTGCCATTTCTCGATTTGCTGTCTCGACTTTTGCCGAAATTTCGAGATTCGTAGTTTCCAGCTTCGCTGCCATTTCTCGATTTGCTGTCTCGAACATGCCTTTAAGTGCAACCATTAGCTGGCTCATGTCCATTGCTTGTGGCGGCGCAGCCGCTGCAGTCGTACTTTGCATCGACGCCGCACCTGCAGGCGATTCCTCCATTTTGGCCGACGCCTCTTGTTCTTGCGCTCCGAACTCGTGCACAGTCCAATCGACGCCCCGTTCCTCACATGCTTCTCGCAAGCGCAACTGCAACTCCACCTTTCCGCCAGCAGTCGGCAAATTCCAGGCAGCCAGCTCCTTCTTCAGCTGGTCTACCTTCAGCAGCTCGAATTTCACCATGTCCGTGCTTTTATAATTTTATTTCTTTAGTTTTTTTTTTCTTATCTTCAATTTTCCACAATCCCACTTCTGACACCAAATGTTACGAATACTAAGTCTAGTGGGCTGTTGCGTATCTCTGGATTGTGTAATTTGAAAATAAAACACAGTTTCTTAAACGCAGACAATAAAATAAACCAACAGTCACTTTATTATTCACCGTTTACACTTTACTGTTCGTACACCTAAGTATTTGCTTAATCACTTCGTGTGGCAACTTCACTTGTCAAAACCAGACTGACTCGCTGCACCGCATCTGGCCACCTTTTATACTCTGTCCGGCCGTCGCGCAGATCGTTCTCGCACGTTGCCAGATTGGACTAGAAGTTTCCCTGATGACCGCGACCATCGTTGCCAGGTTGGACTAAAAGTTACTATCGCGGCCGTCGTTGCCAGATTGGGTTATGGCACGGCACGTAGCGGCAGGGTTGCTTTGCACCGCGACAGACTGGCTCATCGTTACAATATCATTCAGTTTCTGTACATTTTGCTTGTTTTTGCTCCTTTCAATTTTTATTTTTATTTGTCAAAACAGCAAATGACTTTTAATTTTGCTCGATTGAATCTACCTTTATATTTTTGTATCATGGTCTGATATTAACGGCTGTCAAAAACAAACAAAATGTCGCAGCTTGTTCAATTTTTGACAAGAGCCAACTGACAGATGACTGTTGACGAGAGCAGTGTTGCCATTTCAATTAAGAGGCGGGAAATTCAAAAGTCACGGACTTATTGACCCGCCCTCGTACATGCGCTGCTAACTTATATAAATTAAGGTACAATGGTTCATTTAAAATATTCTTTAAGCTTCCTACTGTATGCAAAAAAGGGGGAAAAAAGTCGCACAAAGATGGAAAAAGTTGCAAAATTAGATAATTATGAAAAAGTCGCACAAAAAGTCTCAGAGCGTCAAAAAGGTTGCAAAATGCAACTAAAGTCGCACAACGGTAACCCTGCTGGCGGCCGGCCAGCACAGGATCATTATGGTGCACCGGTGTCACCCTATTGAAACGCAATTGAAAGTTTGATGTTTGGTTGGTTCAATTGAACAGCATCAATACACACATAAGTCGTATTAAATTTTATTAAACCCCTTTTCTAATTCAGCCAAACGCAAAAGCAGACATCGAATCAACAACCATAACAACTATCGGCAGGCGGCATCCTACTGCTAGCAGCGTCTAGATCTGAAAATGTGTTTGCTTTTTCCACACCACCCAAGGG
The DNA here is from genome assembly GCA_963971225.1 of Melieria omissa. Classification (NCBI taxonomy): domain Eukaryota; kingdom Metazoa; phylum Arthropoda; class Insecta; order Diptera; family Ulidiidae; genus Melieria; species Melieria omissa. The sequence goes on from OZ020270.1 coordinate 4,770,853, forward strand.
GTATGCAAAATGGCGCGTTACCGATGTTTTTTGGGTGCTCGGTTCCCCTGTAGGCATATTTTCACCCTTACAATATTTTTTATACTTATGATATACATATAAAAATAAATATATGTAATAAATAAATATATATAATAAATAAATATATATATTGTAACGATAAGACAGTCTGTTGCTGTGCAAAGCAACCCTGCCGCTACGTGCCGTGCTATAATCCAATCTGGCAACGACGGCCGCGATGGTAACTTTTAGTCCAATCTGGTAACGACGGCCGCGATAATAACTTTTAGTCCAACCTGGTAATGATGGAAACTTTTAGTCCACTCCGGAATGTGCGGGAACGATCTGCGCGATGGCCTGGCAGGTATAAAAGGCAGCCGGATGCGGCGCAGCGAGTCAGTCTGGTTTTGACAAGTGAAGTTGCCACACGGAGTGATTAAGAAAATACTTAAGTGTACGAACAGTAAAGTGTAAACTGTGAATAATAAAGTGACTGTTGGTTTATTTTATTGTCTGCGTTTAAGAAACTGGCTGTGTTTTATTTTCAAATTACACAATTGTAGTAAGCTTTTATTTATTTTTATTTTATTATATATTTATTATTTTTTGTAACTTTCAGCTTACTTGCTTTATTTATTTAATAGAAGTGTGTAATACAAAGGATTGGAAAAAAACAATATATGAGGTAACTGGTGTCTTGCCGACTCCGCTCGGCACGTCCGTCTCGTTCGCTGTCACTTATTCGTCTCTATGTGTCTTTCGCGCGTTTTTCACTTGCTACTTTGGCTTTTGGCGGCAACGTCAGCCATCATGCCGCGAGTAGTGCCATCGCTCGAGTGTTGCCAATGCACACTGAACAGTGCCACTGCTCGGGTGATGCCACCGTACCATTAAATACTACAATCGGCCGTTCTGACACTTTCATCGGCCCGATCAATCGATATACATAAGTGAGCTTACATACTACATAAGTGAGCTTACATCCTACTACATACAATACAATCAAAAGGAACTTAATTTACAATGGTTGAACAGCTGGTCATTAAAACTAGGGTGCTGAAGGCTGAAGATGTAAATTAGTTTCAATGAGGTGTTGCGGAAGCGACTCAATTACTTCGTTACTTGGAGGCTCAACCCACTTGCGAATATGGTTGGCTTCAAGGATGCCTTGATAGGGGAGTTGGGTAATGGGGCAATCATCGATGTCGACTACGACATAGCGGTCATGAGGCAGCTTCTTGATTACCACATATGGACCCTTAAACTTCGGAATAAACTTCTTGTTGGTGCCAATGGTCGTATCATTATTTCGAATGACGACAAAGTCTCCCACGTCAAAAACCCTGGGCGGTCGACTATGCTCATGGAAGCGCTTTAAGTTGTAATCTTGACTCTCCCGAATGGCAACAGCGGCCTGATCTCGCACAACCTCTAGATCTCTTCCGACGGAGTTCACATCTTTCTCATCCAAGAATTCGGTAAGCCGATCCACTTCACACCCCCTCTGCAAAACGCCAAAGAGAAGTTTGCTAGGGGCCGTTTTAATTGACCGGTGAACCGTATTGTTCAGTGCGTACTCAACATGCGCTAGCTGGCGCACCCAGTCGGAATGAGCCAGCGGCTCGCTCAATTTGGCCAGAATCGCTTTAAGCGTCCGATTCACTCTCTCAACTTGACCATTTGCCTGCGGGGACGCAACTGCAACCTTTACGTGCTCGATATTTTTATCCGAAAGGTAAGATGTAAACTCGAGAGACGTAAAACATGTTCCCTGGTCACTCACTATTCGCGAAGGGCGACTATAATACTCAAAATACTTATTGAGCGAAATGCATACTTCACGCGTACTTGTCGATACGACCGGATACAATTTTACATATTTAGTAAAGGCATCGACGACCAACAGAATATGCTTTCGTTTGGACTGAAGTGACTGCAGGGGACCGAAGTGGTCAATATGGATCGTGTGGAATGGAACGGGCTGCTTCGGAATACTATATAAATTGTGCTCGTTAGTACGAGTCGGGGCGGAATACAGAATGCACTTAATGCAATTGCGGATACATCTTTCAACTTTCGGTTGCATGTCAGGGAACCAGTAATGTAATTTAAGCTGGTCCATAGACTTCGTAACACCGAGATGGCCAATCTTTTCATGAGTATGCCGCACCACATTCTCCTCAAGCTCACCGGGCACATAGAGGAATAGATCCCCTTTCGGTCCTGTCGGTAAACAATTCCGTCATGCATAGCATACGATTTTGACTCACCTTCACTCAAACTAACCTTCAATTTAGAGATAACTGGGTCGCGGTTTTATACGGCCCTCACTTGGAAATCAATATCTTCGGAACCAATGACAGAAACAATATGGCACCGGCTAAGAGCATCCACATGACCCATACGGGCGCCAGGTCGATGGGAAACGGAATAATTATAATTTTTTTTATATTCAAGGGCCCAGCGAGCGATTCGCGGATTCATTTCTCGTTTATTTAATGTTAGAGTTAGTGAGTTACAATCAGTAACAATTTTAAATGGAATGCCTTCCAAATAAGTGCGGAATCGGCGGAGGGCGTAGACAATAGCAAGAGTTTCCAACTCGAAACTGTGATAATTGGCTTCTTGAGGCGTTGTACTCTTCGAGTAGTACGACACTGGATGCAATTTCCCATCATCGCCTTTCTGAAGCAAAACGGCACCGAAGCCTTTTGCGCTTGCATCGCAATGCAGCTCGGTTTCACGCTTCGGGTCGTAAATCGTAAGAACTGGGGCGGAGGTAAGAGCGGTACGCAACATTTCATAGGCCTCTCGGCACTCATCATTGAAATGAAACGGGACCTCCTTCTTCGTAAGATTATTCAGAGGACGGGCAATGACCGAGAATGACGGGACAAACCGCCGAAAATATGAGCATAATCCCAAATATGAATGTAGCTCCTTAGAGTTTTTTGGCACTGGGTAATTTTGTATAGCGTGTATATGGTCCCCACTGGGAGTAATACCAGACGCTGAGACATTGTATCCGAGATATTCAATCTGTTCGTAAGCAAACTTGCACTTTGACAATCGCAACTCTAGTCCATTACGAGCAAGACAGCGCAGGACGTCGATTATCAACTCCATATGCTCGGCAATGTCCCTTGAGGCGATCACAATATCGTCAAAATAGACTACAATAAGTCCGGTATCGGTAAAAGGCTTAAGGATTCGCGATATGAACCGCTGAAACACTGAGGGTGCATTTCTCAGCCCGAATGGCATTCGGATGTACTCGTATTGACCACTCGGGGTTACGAAAGAAGTATATCGCGTCGAGTCATCCGCCATTTTCACGTGGTGAAAACCATTCTTGAGATCAAGCAACGTAAATATTTTCTTATTGCCGAGATATTCAAGGCAATCGTCAATTAACGGAATAGGAAAATTGTCTCGTATTGTCAATTTATTGAGCGCTCTATAATCAACACACATGCGCATTTCACCATTTTTCTTCTTAACTAACACAATAGGTGAAGCATAGGGTGAATCGCTGACTCTGATTACTTCGCGTCGCAGAAGGTCACTTATGATCGCACTCACTTCATCCTTCTCGCGGTAAGAGAGTCGCCGAGGCGAGCAAAAGAACGGCGTATCGGTGGTGAGGCGTATCGTCATATCATAATTCGGGACAGTCACCGAACTTTGATCAAACTTCAAATATTTGGAGGTAATCCCGTGGCGTAAGCAGTCACGGAACGGTGCAGCAAGCTGCGGATCAATGTCAATTTCGTCGGAAGATACAAGAACCCAAGGATTCTGAGAATTTTGGAACTCATCAAGCGCCTCAATGGCACCAGGCCGCGACAATGTTCGACGCGGAGTGGCAAAGAAATTTGAAACAATTCCCTTCCGATTAATGAGAATTCGCCTGGATGAGCCCCCACTTTCACTTACACTATTCAATTGAGCCACTTCGGAAGTCAGAGGTGAATTACAAACGCACACGTCTTTTGGTTCATTTAATATGGCATTGCCAGAAACGTTAAATACAGAACTATGTTCAGGAATGATTGGGCAAGAATACAGCATCGGGAACGGAAGAGCGTCGTCTGACAGAACCAACACAGGAATTATCCGCACACGATTCTGCAGTAGCACAGCAACACCCAGCTCACCGTGAGTGACTATATTAGCCTTGCCCAATCCGCAAAAGTTCGATGGCCTCGGTTGTCCAATCTTGACAAACTCCGGAACCAAGGATATTGTAATAAAGCTAACGGGGCTACCCGTATCAAGAAGAGAATTACAACCAATTAGACCTGTGCATTTGGAATCACTCGACTTAAACACAACACTCACCATCTGAAGTGCGCTCATGGTCTTAGCTGTCCCCTCGTCATCACCGTCGTCATCTTCTCGGGCGATAGGTCGGGCACTGTGGACGCCCACGAACGCGGCTCGTTGTTTCTTCGGGGCTGACGGGCAGTCAGCTTGTTGGTGGCCAAGGTTGCCACATCGGAAGCACGAACCAGGAACGCGACGCTCTTTTGGACACTCAGAGGAAAAATGCCCATAGCCGGAACAATTAAAGCAGCGTGGTCGACTAGCTGCGGCGGAAGTCGGAAGTTTGGTGTGGGTGGCGCTCGTCGGAGGTGTGACAGTTGGAATCGGAAGGCGCACTTCGGAGCGGCGCAATTTCAGCTTGTCGTAGCGCCTTCAGCTGCTGGATGTCGGTTGAGCCATACAAGATCGAAATATCGGAGGTACGATCTTGTAGGCCGGCAATTATCGCTTCAATGACTTCGTTGGCTTCGATGTCTGCATGTGAGGCAATCTCCACCATAATAAGGACGTACCGGAAGCTCGTCTCGTTTTTCTTCTTAAAACGCTGACGCAGCTGGTCGTAGACTTCTTGGCGGCTCGTACGGCGATCGAACTCAGCCACTAGCATAGGACGCAACTCCGCCCAATTGGTGACATTAATTGTGCGGAGGAACAAACCTGCTGTTCCCTTCAACTTGCGGCGCGCACAAATGTATCGATCGCGATCATCGCAATCGAGCGTGGCTGAAATGTCTTCGAAGTCGGCGATCCACTTCCGGATGCCATAGGAGTCGTCGCCCGTGAAGTCGGCAATTGCACTGTCCATTTCGGAAAAATCAAATTTACGTCGGCCCGACGTGGACGCCGTTTCTTGTTCTAGTGCGCGCACCTTTGCGCGCAGCTCGAGTAGGGCGGCCCGCTGTTCGAGCCGTTGGATCTCAGCGGCGGCGTCTTCGTCGCATTCCAGTACATCGACCTCGTCACCACCCGGAAGACCGGCCTCCGCGTGGAGCGCCATCAAAGTGGTGCGTGTCGAGTTCGGCGGCGGCGAAATGCCCGCAGCCGTCAGCTCAGCCAGTCAGCTTACTTACTTACTTAACTGGCCATAACAACCCGTTATCGGGTTACGGCCTGCCGCAAAACTTCTCTCCAGGCGCCTCTGCTTCGCGCGCGCCTTCTCCAGTTGGTCACACCAAGAGATACCAGGGCCTCTTCCACTTGGTCCTTCCACCGGAGACACGGCCTCCCTCTTCGCCGTCGACCTCCAACCATCGCATCGAATACCTTTTTCGCCGGAGCTTCGTCGTCCATGCGGCAGACATGACCGAGCCAGCGTAGCAGTCAGCTTACTTGCTTTATTTAATAGAAGTGTGTAATACAAAGGATTGGAAAAAAACAATATATGAGGTAACTGGTGTCTTGCCGACTCCGCTCGGCACGTCCGTCTCGTTCGCTGTCACTTATTCGTCTCTATGTGTCTTTCGCGCGTTTTTCACTTGCTACTTTGGCTTTTGGCGGCAACGTCAGCCATCATGCCGCGAGTAGTGCCATCGCTCGAGTGTTGCCAATGCACACTGAACAGTGCCACTGCTCGGGTGATGCCACCGTACCATTAAATACTACACAATCCAGAGATACGTAACAGCCCACTAGACGTAGTATTCGTAACATTTGGTGTCAGAAGTGGGATTGTGGAAAATTGAAAGTAAACAAAAAAAATAAAATTATAAAAGCACGGACATGGTTAACCCATTAATGCCCACAGTTACATATACGTAACGGCAGCAACGATATTTTAAAATGTTATTTACAGGTTGCATGTACATGCCTATTCATGTTTATACCCCATATGACATTGAAAATAGTTTAGCGAATGCTGTACAATTAAAATTAAGTCAGAAACTCTTTTGATTTCTTTGTGAGCACAAGTTTTGTAATGAGGTAAATTTGAAATTAGTAAAAATAGCGATATGGCGACACGCAAACGGAAAAAAAGATTTATAAGAATTTAGTGAAAGTATTTTGTAAAAAACTTTTTATGAAAAGTGATTCTTAAATATCTACAGTTTTATTAAAAAATGTTAAAATAAACGTTGAAGGCCCGTGGGCTTTTCTGAGCAGCATGCAATTGCACTGTTACGTATATGTAACTGTGGGCTATTCTCAGTACTTTTGTCTTGTCTAAGTTACACATACGTAACAGTGGGCTATTCTCAGTACTTTTTTAACGTAAGTACAAATGTAAGCGTAAGATTTTCGTATGCTTAGATACGGATATTTGACACTGGATGAGGCCACTATATTGTTACGAATACTAAGTCCAGTGGGCTGTCACGTATCTCTGGATTGTGTGATTTGAAAATAAAACACAGTCAGTTTCCTAAATGCAGACAATAAAATACACCAACAGTCACTTTATTATTCACAGTTTACACTTTACTGTTCGTACACTTAAGTATTTGCTTAATTATTCCGTGTGGCAACTTCACTTGTCAAAACCAGACTGACTCGCTGCACCGCATCTGGCCACCTTTTATACTCTGTCCGGCCGTCGCGCAGATCGTTCTCGCACGTTGCCAGATTGGACTAGAAGTTTCCCTGATGACCGCGACCATCGTTGCCAGGTTGGACTAAAAGTTACTATCGCGGCCGTCGTTGCCAGATTGGGTTATGGCACGGCACGTAGCGGCAGGGTTGCTTTGCACCGCGACAGACTGGCTCATCGTTACAATATATTTGCAAGAGCTCGCAAGTGATGAGAAAGCAGATAATACAGTGGAAAAGTTGACAATTGAGCCGCCTAGTGCCCATATTTTGGAATCTGAAGTGGATTCTGAGGAAGAAGATGGCGGTGGAGTGCCAAAGAATTTGAGAGAGAACACGATTAATGCAACCATGTGAGGTTATTGTGCGGCAATTGACAACAAATGAGGTTGAAACAGCAAGCTCTTCAAGACGTGATAAATAATTCCTTCGCAAACTTATATACAGATCTTATAGAGTCACCAAGTACTACACAATGAACGTCTTTCGGGTCTCCCTCTTGTGGAGGAGCCATTTCACTGCCTATGTTTCAGAAGAAGAGCCATTGGAGCCTAGTGACGAACTTTTTTCGGCTACAATAGCAATATGTACACCAACTGTCAACATTCTTATTAAAAAAACATCGTTAAAGGCTGCTCAACGTACAAAAACTAGTCATGCTCAACATGCCACAACTTCTAGTGCTTGTATTAAATTTGATCACCAAAATTCTGGATCAAGTACGTCCACAGTAGAAAAACCATTGGCAAAATGTATGAATGGAAAGTGTACCAAAGTAAAACGTACCTACAAACCTTGTAAACCTGTTATTTAGTGGTTGGAAGATGATGACATTAGGTGTCCGGAAATTTTTCCGGAGCCGAACTATTCTTGTTAATGCAAAATGCGTGGATCTTGCATCGTAAAGGAGGAAGCAGTATGACACAACTTGATTTCCGTAGAGCCATTGCCGGACGCTATTGCACAACTCTTGGCACAATAAGACCACTCCAGAGCTTTTGTCGAACAATTGCGCCTGAGCCCGACTTCTCAAGCCGCTATGACTGCATTGGGCATTTATTGTAGAAACAATGGATAAAAAGAGGCGCCGCTGCGCTGGAATGAACTGAAAATCGCATCCCACTTCTTTGTGCAAATAGTGTAATGTTGGTTTGTGCATCAAATGCTCCGAAAAGTACCATTATGCTACAAATCCATAATTTATTGTATCAACCGCATATGTATTTCATTCACCTTTACCTTCACAGTTCAATTTATACAAAGTTTTCATGTATTTTTAAGTACTAAGCTGTAAAATTGTCATTCAAACTAAAAAAATTTGTTCCACAAAAAAGTGCTGGAAATAGCCCACTGTTACATATATGTAACGGCTTCCAGAAACCAATCCATACAAGGTACCAAAAATTTGTTTTCTTATTTACGTTCCTGTGCATCAAAAAGCATACGTCTCTAAATTTCACCTAGCACTGCTAGATCGCTGTGGGCATTAATGGGTTAAACTCGAGCTGCTGAAGGTAGACCAGCTGAAGAAGGAGCTGGCTGCCTGGAATTTGCCAACGGCTGGCGGAAAGGTGGAGTTGCAGTTGCGCTTGCGAGAAGCATGTGAGGCACGAGGCATCGATTGGACTGTGCACGAGTTCGGAGCGCAAGAACTAGAGGCGTCGGCCAAGGTGGAAGAATCGCCTGCTGCTGCTGCGTCGCTGCAAAGTACGGCTGCAGCGGCTGCGCCACTACAAGCATTGGACATGAGCCAGCTAATGGTTGCACTTAAAGGCATGTTCGAGACTTCCAACCGTGAAATGGCAGCGAAACTGGAATCTTCGAATCAGGAGATGGCAGCGAAGCTGGAAACTACAAATCGAGAAATGGCAGCGAAAATGGAAACGGCGACCCAGGAAATATCGGCGCAAGTGGCGGAGCGAATGGAAGTCAAGCTTCAGGAAAATTCTGCGCGCTTGGAGCAGAAAGTGGAGGAAATCTCGGACAGGATTAATGGGAAAGTCGAGCACCTGGAGACGCGGGTAGAGCATTTGGATGATTCCCTGAACAAACGAGTTGGCGACCCTGGATGATTCCCTAAACAAACGTGTTGACGGTCTTGATGATTCCCTGAACAAACGAGTTGATAGTCTGGAAGTTTCGATGGACAGAAAAATGGACGAGCGAGAATGGTTGCCGCCGGTTCCGGAAAGTGTTGTCACCCGAGCAGAAGTGCCTACTTATGATGGGACTACGCCGTTCGATACCTTCAAGCTACAATTCGACCTGGCTGCTCTGGAAAATCAGTGGACCGATGTAAGAAAAGGACGGAGATTGGCGCTGGCTCTTAAAGGTGCTGCGGCTGAGGTAATAAAATCAGTTCCAGAGTGTTTACGAAGTGAGTACGAGACCGTCATAAGGGCGCTGGCAGCCAAATACAGCGACGAGCACAACAGAACGCTGTACTACTGTGAGCTGAAGAACCGCAGGCAAAGATCCAACGAGGCGCTGCAGACATATGCAGCAGACATTGAGCGGCTCGTACAGCTGTGCTACCCGTCCTTCGGCGCTGAGGATCTCGAGAGGATGAAGATTGAGGCGTTTATTGAAGGTCTTCATGATCCGGAGACACGTCGCAGTGCGTTGATGATGGGCAAGCCGACATTTAGGGAGACGGTGACCAGCGCGATGACATATGAGGCGACATGGATTGGGAGCACTCGGTATGCACCTGCAAGGATACGCCAGATTCAGGCGGACAACGACATTCCGATCCAGGCCATAAGCTCTGAGATACCGGACAGGCCACGGGTGGTCTCCTCTAAAGTTGTTTGCTGGGTATGTGGCAAGCACGGCCACATATCACGAGACTGCCGCCAACGAAAGAGGCGTTCCCTTTCTCGATCGCAATCGCCTGAAGCGAGGAATACTGACAATCGAGGCTCAGCCAACAAGCGCAGGGCTGAGGACGAGGAGCCGTTAAACTAAAACGGGTCAGCCCAAAGGGGCGTGAGCTGATCCCCAGAATCTGCTGCCCCACCGTCCTTGTCTCACAGCTGAAACGACAGCCCAGCAGCTTGACGATTGAAGGGAGGATAGATGGAAAGTTGTTCGTGTTGACACTGGATACTGGAGCGTCATATTCGATCATAAAAAGGAAGCTGCTGAAGAACTGGGAACCGCTGCATGGCATACAGCTGCGGACTGCGACTGGCGAGCGAGCGCCGGTGAGAGGGAAAGTTACAAAAACGATTGCTATCGGCACCAGCAGCCTGGAACATGAGTTCATCGTCGCGGATATAAGGGACGACGTGATTATCGGCGTGGATTTCATGATTAGGCACGGCTTTACGCTGGACCTGAAGGAAAATGTGCTGAGATATGCCAACGTTGAATTCCCGCTGCACACCGGCCATGAGCGAAGCGCGGCGGTAAGGAAGGTTGTATCGTGTCAACACAGGAGGATACCAGCGAATTCTGAGGCGATTGTGTGGGCAAAGGTGGACGAGGACGATGGGACGAGTCGGCTGTGGGTAGTAGAAGGACCGAAACAGGGACACGACAACATCATCATCGGACGTACATTAGTGGAACCTAAAAATGGCAGAATACCAGTCAGAATACTGAACCCCCTGAATGCACCCAGATATGTCGGGAAAGATGAGGTAATTGGCGAGTGTAAGGAAGCTGTAGCAGTGGTCAATTGCGAGAGTAGCCCGCCTGGAGGTAATAAGAAGAGCGGTTTTAACATGGCCGCCATACCGCAGGAGAACCAGTGGAGCAGCGAGTTGACAGCCAAGCAGAAACAGAAGGCGAGGTCACTCCTGCAGCACTATGGGTCAATATTTGCGGCAGAAGCAGGTGGAAGAACAGCCATAGTGAAGCACAACATCGACACCGGAAGTGCAAAACCGATTCGCCAACCGCCAAGACGAGTTCCTCTGGCCAAGAGGGAGGAAGTCACAAATTTGATCGAGAACATACGGAAAGACAAGGTCATAGAGCCTTCTTCGGGCCCCTGGTGCTCGCCGGTCGTGCTAGTCAAGAAAAAAGATGGCAGTACCCGGTTTTGTGTGGACTATCGGAAGCTCAATGATGTGACCAAGAAGGACAGTTATCCACTACCTCGGATCGATGACACCCTGGACACACTGTCAGGCACGCAGTGGTTCTCCACGCTCGACTTACGCAGCGGCTATTGACAGGTAGAGCTTGCAGACAAGGACAAGGAGAAAACGGCTTTCAGTGTTGGCGACGGTTTGTGGCAGTTCACCGTCATGCCGTTTGGACTCTGCAACGCACCAGCAACATTCGAGCGGCTAATGGAACGCGTGCTAAAAGGGTTGCATTGGCGGACGTGTCTGGTGTACCTCGACGACATAATCGTAATGGGTAAAAGCTTCGACGACCACCTGGGAAAGCTGAAGGAGGTATTTGAGCGGATACAAAAAGCCGGGCTTAAACTCAACCCAAAGAAGTGCTCGCTGTTCCAAAAGGAGGTCAAGTATCTGGGTCGTACGGTTTCCGCCCGCGGAGTACATACGGATGAAGGCAAAATCACGGCGGTGAAGGAGTGGCCCCGGCCACGCAATCTACACGAACTCCGCAGTTTCCTGGGCCTGTGCACATACTACCGCCGATTTGTTCCGGGATTCGCGAACATAGCCAGCAGCCTGCACAAACTGACGAAAAAGGGCCAAGCTTTCGAGTGGAACGAGGATCAGGAACAGGCTTTTGCACGTCTGAAGGAAAAACTGTGCAGTGCTCCAATTCTGGCCTTCCCCGTGCCTGGGGAGATGTTTGTGCTGGATACAGATGCAAGCGGGAATAGTATTGGCGGTGTGCTATCACAGATAATAGACGGCCAGGAACAAGTGATAGCGTACTACAGTAGGGTTCTATCGAAACCGGAACGCAATTACTGTGTGACACGGAGAGAACTGCTGGCGGTATTGGACTGCGTGAAACACTTCCACAAATATCTGTATGGACAAAGGTTTCGCCTGCGCACAGATCATGCGGCATTTAAATGGCTCCTTAACTTTAAAGATCCTGAAGGGCAATTGGCGCGGTGGATCGAGCGACTGCAGAGCTACGACTACACGATAGAGCATCGCAAAGGCAGTAGCCATGGAAATGCCGATGCCTTGTCCCGCCGTCCGTGCAAAGTCAAATGCAGGCAGTGCTCGCGAGCCGAAAGCAAAGAACAGATAGTGGACGTCCGGTTGGTAAGCGTTATGCCAGAGGAAGAGTGGTCGACGGAGAGGCTACAAAAAGACCAGCGTGAGGATGCGGATCTTGCAAAAATCGTCGAAGGCAAGGAGCAAGGCGCACGTCCAGACTCAACGTACAAAAACTAGTCATGCTCAACATGCCACAACTTCTAGTGCTTGTATTACATTTGATCACCAAAATTCTGGATCAAGTACGTCCACAGTAGAAAAACCATTGGCAAAATGTATGAATGGAAAGTGTACCAAAGTAAAACGTACCTACAAACCTTGTAAACCTGTTATTTAGTGGTTGGAAGATGATGACATTAGGTGTCCGGAAATTTTTCCGGAGCCGAACTATTCTTGTTAATGCAAAATGCGTGGATCTTGCATCGTAAAGGAGGAAGCAGAATGACGCAACTTGATTTCCGTAGAGCCATTGCCGGACGCTATTGCACAACTCTTGGCACAATAAGACCACTCCAGAGCTTTTGTCGAACAATTGCGCCTGAGCCCGACTTCTCAAGCCGCTATGACTGCATTGGTCATTTATTGTAGAAACAATGGATAAAAAGAGGCGCCGCTGCGCTGGAATGAACTGAAAATCGCATCCCACTTCTTTGTGCAAATAGTGTAATGTTGGTTTGTGCATCAAATGCTCCGAAAAGTACCATTATGCTACAAATCCATAATTTATTGTATCAACCGCATATGTATTTCATTCACCTTTACCTTGACAGTTCAATTTATACAAAGTTTTCATGTATTTTTAAGTACTTAGCTGTAAAATTGTCATTCAAACTAAAAAAAATTTGTTCCACAAAAAAGTGCTGGAAATAGCCCACTGTTACATATATGTAACGGCTTCCAGAAACCAATCCATACAAGGTACCAAAAATTTGTTTTCTTATTTACGTTCCTGTGCATCATAAAGCATACGTCTCTAAATTTCACCTAGCACTGCTAGATCGCTGTGGGCATTAATGGGTTAAACTCGAGCTGCTGAAGGTAGACCAGCTGAAGAAGGAGCTGGCTGCCTGGAATTTGCCAACGGCTGGCGGAAAGGTGGAGTTGCAGTTGCGCTTGCGAGAAGCATGTGAGGCACGAGGCATCGATTGGACTGTGCACGAGTTCGGAGCGCAAGAACTAGAGGCGTCGGCCAAGGTGGAAGAATCGCCTGCTGCTGCTGCGTCGCTGCAAAGTACGGCTGCAGCGGCTGCGCCACTACAAGCATTGGACATGAGCCAGCTAATGGTTGCACTTAAAGGCATGTTCGAGACTTCCAACCGTGAAATGGCAGCGAAACTGGAATCTTCGAATCAGGAGATGGCAGCGAAGCTGGAAACTACAAATCGAGAAATGGCAGCGAAAATGGAAACGGCGACCCAGGAAATATCGGCGCAAGTGGCGGAGCGAATGGAAGTCAAGCTTCAGGAAAATTCTGCGCGCTTGGAGCAGAAAGTGGAGGAAATCTCGGACAGGATTAATGGGAAAGTCGAGCACCTGGAGACGCGGGTAGAGCATTTGGATGATTCCCTGAACAAACGAGTTGGCGACCCTGGATGATTCCCTAAACAAACGTGTTGACGGTCTTGATGATTCCCTGAACAAACGAGTTGATAGTCTGGAAGTTTCGATGGACAGAAAAATGGACGAGCGAGAATGGTTGCCGCCGGTTCCGGAAAGTGTTGTCACCCGAGCAGAAGTGCCTACTTATGATGGGACTACGCCGTTCGATACCTTCAAGCTACAATTCGACCTGGCTGCTCTGGAAAATCAGTGGACCGATGTAAGAAAAGGACGGAGATTGGCGCTGGCTCTTAAAGGTGCTGCGGCTGAGGTAATAAAATCAGTTCCAGAGTGTTTACGAAGTGAGTACGAGACCGTCATAAGGGCGCTGGCAGCCAAATACAGCGACGAGCACAACAGAACGCTGTACTACTGTGAGCTGAAGAACCGCAGGCAAAGATCCAACGAGGCGCTGCAGACATATGCAGCAGACATTGAGCGGCTCGTGCAGCTGTGCTACCCGTCCTTCGGCGTTGAGGATCTCGAGAGGATGAAGATTGAGGCGTTTATTGAAGGTCTTCATGATCCGGAGACACGTCGCAGTGCGTTGATGATGGGCAAGCCGACATTTAGGGAGACGGTGACCAGCGCGATGACATATGAGGCGACATGGATTGGGAGCACTCGGTATGCACCTGCAAGGATACGCCAGATCCAGCCAGACAACGACATTACGATCCAGGCCATAAGCTCTGAGCCACCGGACAGGCCACGGGTGGTCTCCTCTAAAGTTGTTTGCTGGGTATGTGGCAAGCACGGCCACATATCACGAGACTGCCGCCAACGAAAGAGGCGTTTCCTTTCTCGATCGCAATCGCCTGAAGCGAGGAATACTGACAATCGAGGCTCAGCCAACAAGCGCAGGGCTGAGGACGAGGAGCCGTTAAACTAAAACGGGTCAGCCCAAAGGGGCGTGAGCTGATCCCCAGAATCTGCTGCCCCACCGTCCTTGTCTCACAGCTGAAACGACAGCCCAGCAGCTTGACGATTGAAGGGAGGATAGATGGAAAGTTGTTCGTGTTGACACTGGATACTGGATCGTCATATTCGATCATAAAAAGGAAGCTGCTGAAGAACTGGGAACCGCTGCATGGCATACAGCTGCGGACTGCGACTGGCGAGCGAGCGCCGGTGAGAGGGAAAGGTACAAAAACGATTGCTATCGGCACCAGCAGCCTGGAACATGAGTTCATCGTCGCGGATATAATGGACGACGTGATTATCGGCGTGGATTTCATGATTAGGCACGGCTTTACGCTGGACCTGAAGGAAAATGTGCTGAGATATGCCAACGTTGAATTCCCGCTGCACACCGGCCATGAGCGAAGCGCGGCGGTAAGGAAGGTTGTATCGTGTCAACACAGGAGGATACCAGCGAATTCTGAGGCGATTGTGTGGGCAAAGGTGGACGAGGACGATGGGACGAGTCGGCTGTGGGTAGTAGAAGCACCGAAACAAGGACACGACAACATCATCATCGGACGTACATTAGTGGAACCTAAAAATGGCAGAATACCAGTCAGAATACTGAACCCCCTGAATGCACCCAGATATGTCGGGCAAGATGAGGTAATTGGCGAGTGTAAGGAAGCTGTAGCAGTGGTCAATTGCGAGAGTAGCCCGCCTGGAGGTAATAAGAAGAGCGGTTTTAACATGGCCGCCATACCGCAGGAGAACCAGTGGAGCAGCGAGTTGACAGCCAAGCAGAAACAGAAGGCGAGGTCACTCCTGCAGCACTATGGGTCAATATTTGCGGCAGAAGCAGGTGGAAGAACAGCCATAGTGAAGCACAACATCGACACCGGAAGTGCAAAACCGATTCGCCAACCGCCAAGACGAGTTCCTCTGGCCAAGAGGGAGGAGGTCACAAATTTGATCGAGAACATACGGAAAGACAAGGTCATAGAGCCTTCTTCGGGCCCCTGGTGCTCGCCGGTCGTGCTAGTCAAGAAAAAAGATGGCAGTACCCGGTTTTGTGTGGACTATCGGAAGCTCAATGATGTGACCAAGAAGGACAGTTATCCACTACCTCGGATCGATGACACCCTGGACACACTGTCAGGCACGCAGTGGTTCTCCACGCTCGACTTACGCAGCGGCTATTGACAGGTAGAGCTTGCAGACAAGGACAAGGAGAAAACGGCTTTCAGTGTTGGCGACGGTTTGTGGCAGTTCACCGTCATGCCGTTTGGACTCTGCAACGCACCAGCAACATTCGAGCGGCTAATGGAACGCGTGCTAAAAGGGTTGCATTGGCGGACGTGTCTGGTGTACCTCGACGACATAATCGTAATGGGTAAAAGCTTCGACGACCACCTGGGAAAGCTGAAGGAGGTATTTGAGCGGATACAAAAAGCCGGGCTTAAACTCAACCCAAAGAAGTGCTCGCTGTTCCAAAAGGAGGTCAAGTATCTGGGTCGTACGGTTTCCGCCCGCGGAGTACATACGGATGAAGGCAAAATCACGGCGGTGAAGGAGTGGCCCCGGCCACGCAATCTACACGAACTCCGCAGTTTCCTGGGCCTGTGCACATACTACCGCCGATTTGTTCCGGGATTCGCGAACATAGCCAGCAGCCTGCACAAACTGACGAAAAAGGGCCAAGCTTTCGAGTGGAACGAGGATCAGGAACAGGCTTTTGCACGTCTGAAGGAAAAACTGTGCAGTGCTCCAATTCTGGCCTTCCCCGTGCCTGGGGAGATGTTTGTGCTGGATACAGATGCAAGCGGGAATAGTATTGGCGGTGTGCTATCACAGATAATAGACGGCCAGGAACAAGTGATAGCGTACTACAGTAGGGTTCTATCGAAACCGGAACGCAATTACTGTGTGACACGGAGAGAACTGCTGGCGGTATTGGACTGCGTGAAACACTTCCACAAATATCTGTATGGACAAAGGTTTCGCCTGCGCACAGATCATGCGGCATTTAAATGGCTCCTTAACTTTAAAGATCCTGAAGGGCAATTGGCGCGGTGGATCGAGCGACTGCAGAGCTACGACTACACGATAGAGCATCGCAAAGGCAGTAGCCATGGAAATGCCGATGCCTTGTCCCGCCGTCCGTGCAAAGTCAAATGCAGGCAGTGCTCGCGAGCCGAAAGCAAAGAACAGATAGTGGACGTCCGGTTGGTAAGCGTTATGCCAGAGGAAGAGTGGTCGACGGAGAGGCTACAAAAAGACCAGCGTGAGGATGCGGATCTTGCAAAAATCGTCGAAGGCAAGGAGCAAGGCGCACGTCCAGACTCAACGTACAAAAACTAGTCATGCTCAACATGCCACAACTTCTAGTGCTTGTATTACATTTGATCACCAAAATTCTGGATCAAGTACGTCCACAGTAGAAAAACCATTGGCAAAATGTATGAATGGAAAGTGTACCAAAGTAAAACGTACCTACAAACCTTGTAAACCTGTTATTTAGTGGTTGGAAGATGATGACATTAGGTGTCCGGAAATTTTTCCGGAGCCGAACTATTCTTGTTAATGCAAAATGCGTGGATCTTGCATCGTAAAGGAGGAAGCAGAATGACGCAACTTGATTTCCGTAGAGCCATTGCCGGACGCTATTGCACAACTCTTGGCACAATAAGACCACTCCAGAGCTTTTGTCGAACAATTGCGCCTGAGCCCGACTTCTCAAGCCGCTATGACTGCATTGGTCATTTATTGTAGAAACAATGGATAAAAAGAGGCGCCGCTGCGCTGGAATGAACTGAAAATCGCATCCCACTTCTTTGTGCAAATAGTGTAATGTTGGTTTGTGCATCAAATGCTCCGAAAAGTACCATTATGCTACAAATCCATAATTTATTGTATCAACCGCATATGTATTTCATTCACCTTTACCTTCACAGTTCAATTTATACAAAGTTTTCATGTATTTTTAAGTACTTAGCTGTAAAATTGTCATTCAAACTAAAAAAAATGTGTTCCACAAAAAAGTGCTGGAAATAGCCCACTGTTACATATATGTAACGGCTTCCAGAAACCAATCCATACAAGGTACCAAAAATTTGTTTTCTTATTTACGTTCCTGTGCATCATAAAGCATACGTCTCTAAATTTCACCTAGCACTGCTAGATCGCTGTGGGCATTAATGGGTTAAACTCGAGCTGCTGAAGGTAGACCAGCTGAAGAAGGAGCTGGCTGCCTGGAATTTGCCAACGGCTGGCGGAAAGGTGGAGTTGCAGTTGCGCTTGCGAGAAGCATGTGAGGCACGAGGCATCGATTGGACTGTGCACGAGTTCGGAGCGCAAGAACTAGAGGCGTCGGCCAAGGTGGAAGAATCGCCTGCTGCTGCTGCGTCGCTGCAAAGTACGGCTGCAGCGGCTGCGCCACTACAAGCATTGGACATGAGCCAGCTAATGGTTGCACTTAAAGGCATGTTCGAGACTTCCAACCGTGAAATGGCAGCGAAACTGGAATCTTCGAATCAGGAGATGGCAGCGAAGCTGGAAACTACAAATCGAGAAATGGCAACGAAAATGGAAACGGCGACCCAGGAAATATCGGCGCAAGTGGCGGAGCGAATGGAAGTCAAGCTTCAGGAAAATTCTGCGCGCTTGGAGCAGAAAGTGGAGGAAATCTCGGACAGGATTAATGGGAAAGTCGAGCACCTGGAGACGCGGGTAGAGCATTTGGATGATTCCCTGAACAAACGAGTTGGCGACCCTGGATGATTCCCTAAACAAACGTGTTGACGGTCTTGATGATTCCCTGAACAAACGAGTTGATAGTCTGGAAGTTTCGATGGACAGAAAAATGGACGAGCGAGAATGGTTGCCGCCGGTTCCGGAAAGTGTTGTCACCCGAGCAGAAGTGCCTACTTATGATGGGACTACGCCGTTCGATACCTTCAAGCTACAATTCGACCTGGCTGCTCTGGAAAATCAGTGGACCGATGTAAGAAAAGGACGGAGATTGGCGCTGGCTCTTAAAGGTGCTGCGGCTGAGGTAATAAAATCAGTTCCAGAGTGTTTACGAAGTGAGTACGAGACCGTCATAAGGGCGCTGGCAGCCAAATACAGCGACGAGCACAACAGAACGCTGTACTACTGTGAGCTGAAGAACCGCAGGCAAAGATCCAACGAGGCGCTGCAGACATATGCAGCAGACATTGAGCGGCTCGTGCAGCTGTGCTACCCGTCCTTCGGCGTTGAGGATCTCGAGAGGATGAAGATTGAGGCGTTTATTGAAGGTCTTCATGATCCGGAGACACGTCGCAGTGCGTTGATGATGGGCAAGCCGACATTTAGGGAGACGGTGACCAGCGCGATGACATATGAGGCGACATGGATTGGGAGCACTCGGTATGCACCTGCAAGGATACGCCAGATCCAGCCAGACAACGACATTACGATCCAGGCCATAAGCTCTGAGCCACCGGACAGGCCACGGGTGGTCTCCTCTAAAGTTGTTTGCTGGGTATGTGGCAAGCACGGCCACATATCACGAGACTGCCGCCAACGAAAGAGGCGTTTCCTTTCTCGATCGCAATCGCCTGCAGCGAGGAATACTGACAATCGAGGCTCAGCCAACAAGCGCAGGGCTGAGGACGAGGAGCCGTTAAACTAAAACGGGTCAGCCCAAAGGGGCGTGAGCTGATCCCCAGAATCTGCTGCCCCACCGTCCTTGTCTCACAGCTGAAACGACAGCCCAGCAGCTTGACGATTGAAGGGAGGATAGATGGAAAGTTGTTCGTGTTGACACTGGATACTGGAGCGTCATATTCGATCATAAAAAGGAAGCTGCTGAAGAACTGGGAACCGCTGCATGGCATACAGCTGCGGACTGCGACTGGCGAGCGCGGCGGTAAGGAAGGTTGTATCGTGTCAACACAGGAGGATACCAGCGAATTCTGAGGCGATTGTGTGGGCAAAGGTGGACGAGGACGATGGGACGAGTCGGCTGTGGGTAGTAGAAGCACCGAAACAAGGACACGACAACATCATCATCAGACGTACATAAGTGGAACCTAAAAATGGCAGAATACCAGTCAGAATACTGAACCCCCTGAATGCACCCAGATATGTCGGGAAAGATTAGGTAATTGGCGAGTGTAAGGAAGCTGTAGCAGTGGTCAATTGCGAGAGTAGCCCGCCTGGAGGTAATAAGAAGAGCGGTTTTAACATGGCCGCCATACCGCAGGAGAACCAGTGGAGCAGCGAGTTGACAGCCAAGCAGAAACAGAAGGCGAGGTCACTCCTGCAGCATTATGGGTCAATATTTGCGGCAGAAGCAGGTGGAAGAACAGCCATAGTGAAGCACAACATCGACACCGGAAGTGCAAAACCGATTCGCCAACCGCCAAGACGAGTTCCTCTGGCCAAGAGGGAGGAGGTCACAAATTTGATCGAGAACATACGGAAAGACAAGGTCATAGAGCCTTCTTCGGGCCCCTGGTGCTCGCCGGTCGTGCTAGTCAAGAAAAAAGATGGCAGTACCCGGTTTTGTGTGGACTATCGGAAGCTCAATGATGTGACCAAGAAGGACAGTTATCCACTACCTCGGATCGATGACACCCTGGACACACTGTCAGGCACGCAGTGGTTCTCCACGCTCGACTTACGCAGCGGCTATTGACAGGTAGAGCTTGCAGACAAGGACAAGGAGAAAACGGCTTTCAGTGTTGGCGACGGTTTGTGGCAGTTCACCGTCATGCCGTTTGGACTCTGCAACGCACCAGCAACATTCGAGCGGCTAATGGAACGCGTGCTAAAAGGGTTGCATTGGCGGACGTGTCTGGTGTACCTCGATGACATAATCGTAATGGGTAAAAGCTTCGACGACCACGTGGGAAAGCTGAAGGAGGTATTTGAGCGGATACAAAAGCCGGGCTTAAACTCAACCCAAAGAAGTGCTCGCTGTTCCAAAAGGAGGTCAAGTATCTGGGTCGTACGGTTTCCGCCCGCGGAGTACATACGGATGAAGGCAAAATCACGGCGGTGAAGGAGTGGCCCCGACCACGCAATCTACACGAACTCCGCAGTTTCCTGGGCCTGTGCACATACTACCGCCGATTTGTTCCGGGATTCGCGACCATAGCCAGCAGCCTGCACAAAGTGACGAAAAAGAGCCAAGCTTTCGAGTGGAACGAGGAGCAGGAACAGGCTTTTGCACGTCTGAAGGAAAAACTGTGCAGTGCTCCAATTCTGGCCTTCCCCGTGCCTGGGGAGATGTTTGTGCTGGATACAGATGCAAGCGGGAATAGTATTGGCGGTGTGCTATCACAGATAATAGACGGCCAGGAACAAGTGATAGCGTACTACAGTAGGGTTCTATCGAAACCGGAACGCAATTACTGTGTGACACGGAGAGAACTGCTGGCGGTATTGGACTGCGTGAAACACTTCCACAAATATCTGTATGGACAAAGGTTTCGCCTGCGCACAGATCATGCGGCATTTAAATGGCTCCTTAACTTTAAAGATCCTGAAGGGCAATTGGCGCGGTGGATCGAGCGACTGCAGAGCTACGACTACACGATAGAGCATCGCAAAGGCAGTAGCCATGGAAATGCCGATGCCTTGTCCCGCCGTCCGTGCAAAGTCAAATGCAGGCAGTGCTCGCGAGCCGAAAGCAAAGAACAGATAGTGGACGTCCGGTTGGTAAGCGTTATGCCAGAGGAAGAGTGGTCGACGGAGAGGCTACAAAAAGACCAGCGTGAGGATGCGGATCTTGCAAAAATCGTCGAAGGCAAGGAGCAAGGCGCACGTCCAGACTGGCAGGAGATGGCCGGTGAAAGCCCGATCGCTAAGGCTTACTGGGCACATTGGAAAAGTCTGCGGCTGAAGGATGGATGCCTGTACCGCGAATGGGAGAGCGCGGATGGTCGGACCAGCAACTCCCTAATGGTAGTGCCGAAATGCAGAATCAACGAGGTCATCGAGGCATACCATAACGACTCCAGTGGAGGGCACCTGGGCATCACCAAAACCGTCGCCAAAATAAAAAGACGATTCTACTGGGTAGGATGTCAGGAGTCTGTAGCCGAGTGGATTAAGAGCTGCGACCGATGTTCAGCCGCGAAGGGGCCGACCAAGAAAATCTCGAGGCCGCATGCAGCAGTTCAACGTGGGAGCGCCCTTCGAGCGGATTGCTATGGACGTCGCCGGCCCATTCCCAACTAGCACTCAAGGCAACAAATATGTGCTGGTGGTAATGGATTACTTCAGCAAATGGCCCGAAGTGTACCCTATTCCTAACCAGGAGGCCACTACGATCTCGGAAAAGCTGGTAAACAACTGGGTAGCCAGGTTCGGAGTTCCGTTGGAGTTACACTCAGATCAAGGCCGGAATTTCGAGTCTGCGGTATTCAAGGAAGTGTGTGAGCTACTGGGGATAAAGAAAACTCGTACCACGCCTTTGCACCCACAGTCCGACGGCATGGTGGAACGCTTTAACCGGACACTGGAGGAATACCTGCGGAAAGTGGTAGACAGGAATCAAAAGGATTGGGACACGCATATTCTCCTGTTCCTGATGGCGTATAGGTCAGCCCCGCACGACACGACATCACTCACTCCAGCCCGAGCAGTGTTCGGCACAGAGTTGCGGTTACCCGCTGACTCGAAGTTCGGCGTAGTCAGCACGACGGGAGGCGCTAAGACGGACTACGCGGTCAAAAAGCGGGCGGAACTGGAGGAAATTCACCAGTTTATAAGGAGCCGCACCAAACTGGTCAGCGATAAGGCGAAAGCTAGATATGATCTACGGGCCAACTCAGCAGGGTTCCAAGAAGGCGATCTGGTAATGCTCTACAACCCGCAGCGGAGGAAAGGTTTGTCTCCGAAACTTCAAGCGTCATGGGAAGGACCGTACGAAGTCGTGACTAGGATTAACGACGTGGTACACAGGATTCAACGTTGCAGCAATAGAGGCGCTAAGCTGAAGGTTGTCCATTTGGAGCGCCTGGCGCCTCATCACAGCGGTGCCTCGGCACTTGTTCGGGACGAACAAGTCTAAGTGGTGGGCAGTGTAACGATCAGACAGTCTGTCGCTGTGCAAAGCAACCCTGCCGCTACGTGCCGTGCTATAACCCAATCTGGCAACGACGGCCGCGATAGTAACTTTTAGTCCAATCTGGCAGCGACGGCCGCGATAATAACTTTTAGTCCAACCTGGCAATGATGGAAACTTTTAGTCCACTCCGGAATGTGCGGGAACGATCTGCGCGATGGCCGGACGGAGTATAAAAGGCGGCCGGATGCGGCGCAGCGAGTCAGTCTGGTTTTGACAAGTGAAGTTGCCACACGGAGTGATTAAGCAAATATTTAAGTGTACGAACAATAAAGTGTAAACTGTGAATAATAAAGTGACTGTTGGTTTATTTTATTGTCTGCGTTTAAGAAACTGACTGTGTTTTATTTTCACTGTTTACACTTTACTGTTCGTACACTTAAATATTTGCTTAATCACTCCGTGTGCCAACTTTACTTGTCAAAACCAGACTGACTCGCTGCGCCGCATCCGGCCGCCTTTTATACTCCGTCCGGCCATCGCGCAGATCGTTCCCGCACATTCCGGAGTGGACTAAAAGTTTCCATCATTGCCAGGTTGTACTAAAAGTTATTATCGCGGCCGTAGTTGCCAGATTGGACTAAAAGTTGCTATCGCGGCCGTCGTTGCCAGATTGGATTATAGCACGGCACGTAACGGCAGGGTTGCTTTGCACAGCGACAGACTGCCTTATCGTTAAAATACCCATTTCTTTAAATGGAATGGTTTTGAACCTAGGATCACAAAAAGTACTATCGCACAAGGTTTTACTGCTCCCCACGTTACCGAGTCGGTCTCGAAGATCCTTTTGCACCTGTAAAATTACAGTTTTTATGCATGTCATTTGCGGAGAATTTTATCGTAAATGTCAATTAGACCATTTACAATTGGAATGACAAGAGATCCTGTCTCATAGGAATCCCCACTGAACGATTTCGTTACGGACTCGCTCGGTTTTAAAACATCTACCAGCTCTTTAAACATTTGCCATTCACTTTGAGACAATACTGGCAAGTCTGTAGCTATAAGAGCTATTGTAGCCTTCACAGCGTCCTCCAAGTGTAAGTATCTTTCTAACATGTAGAAAGTACTGTTCCACCTTGTCGGAGTGTCCTGTATCAACTTCAAAGGGACTTGCCCCTGGCTTCGTTGATAGTTTTGCAACTTTAATGCAGAAATAGTACTTATTTTAAAAAACCCTACGACCATTTTAACTTTGTCTATAGCAAGGGACACTTCAACATTTTTTTTTAAACAATTAACCGCAATTAAATTAATTGTGTGTGCCAAACATCCTAAGCTTTTCCAATGTAATTTTTGCTCTAATGCGCTTTTTATATTGGCTGCATTATCAGAAACCGCCAGTAATACCTTGCTTTGCACACCCCAGTCTAAAATAACTCTACTTAATTCAGCGGCCAAATTTTCTGAAGAATGACTAACTCTGACATTTGAACACTCTAACAACACAGACTTCATACAAAAGTTATTATCTACGTAGTGCGCAGTGACTGCCATGTACCCGTCATTGTTGCTTGACGTCCAGCAGTCAGTTGTAATGCACACTTTTCGAGCTTCTTTGATCAAAGCTCGAACCTGGAGCTTGCATTTCTCGTACAACGCAGGTATTAATGTACGAGAAATTGTATGCCTAGTCGGAAGTTCATAGTTTGAGTTTAGACAATTTACAAATAATTTAAACGATTCTTCCTCAACTATGCGAAATGATAGCTTTTTGTGAATAAATTAAGCAAAGCACTATCAATTTCTTCCTTACGATTGCTAGTAAGAGGTCTTCGCACGTAGGATGTTATTTTTTGCTGTTGTCTATAAGGATGGAACCGATCCGATTCCTTCTGACCATTGGACGGTAGCGTTTGCGAATTTTCCCCCTGGGCATTGTTTGGCTGCGTATTCAGTTCCACAATTTCTTGATGCTGCAAAACCATAAATCATGATACTTACTTTCATATTTTAACAATATTACTGCCTTTTACCGCTTGCATTTGTGTTGAATGCTGATTAGCAGGAGCTGAATTCGCAGGAGTTGCAGTGGTGGCGGAGATTGACACCGTTGGATGTCTGCTCTCCAAATGCCTTTTCAAGTTCGTCAAACTGGTTTTGTATGACAACTTCGTAGCACAAATCGCGGACTTCGCGTAAATTGCATCCACTGGGTGGAAAAATTCCCACATTTTACTAGTTTTGCGCTTATTTCCCGACATTTTCACTTTTTAAAAATTTCCAACAGTCACAGTTAAATATAAAAATATCAGTGAATTCAAACCTCACCAAAAGTTGCCACACAAACAATAAAATATAACGACGTAAATAATAACGAATATAACATCAAATAAAATCATTTTCATCGTGCGTCACATTACAAAAATTTCCTAAAAATTAGTT
The DNA here is from genome assembly GCA_963971225.1 of Melieria omissa. NCBI lineage: Eukaryota > Metazoa > Arthropoda > Insecta > Diptera > Ulidiidae > Melieria > Melieria omissa. The sequence continues at coordinate 4,795,870 of OZ020270.1, forward strand.
CATTGATTTATTGATTTATTCTAACTATTCACAATTTAATTGTTGTTTAAATTCTTATTAAAGGATTTGATGAAAAATAATTTTGCATGGCATCACTTAACTGAGAAAGAGGAATTGAAAATGGATACATGCGTGCAAGCAAAAAAGATATACATAGTCTCTTAAAGCGATATCAACCATTTGCCTGTAGTGGAAAAGGGAGCACTAGAAAATGAAATAAATGTTAGCAGCATCGTCACAGTGCAGAGAAACGAGTGCTGAAATCGTTGCCAGTCAAACTGCGATTCGCTTCTCATTTGTTCACAGCGATTTTGGCAAAACAGTGATTTGGAAAACAGTGACAGCGGTTAAGCGATGTGAAACTGGGAGAGCCGGTAGAAATACATGCACAGAATTACACTAATATTATTGCAAAATTGCAACCTTGGGGCCTACTAGTAGGCCCCAAGCTTGATCAGGAACGTACTTTTTCCTCCATATAAATTTCTAAAACGGGGTTGTTGTTCTAGTTGTTCTAGCCAGTGTAGCTGGTGTGAGTAATTTTTTGTGACCAAAGAAATTTGTCTTTTTATTTGTATATTTTTGGTGCCATTTCGTAATACGTTTGTATAAAATTGACTAGAAAAATATATTATTGTCCAAAAGCGTCAAAATAATCTTTGGGTATGCTTTTAATTCAATTAGGATTTTATAAGCTGCATTCAAAAAAACAACCCTGCGGTCAAACTACAGCATTTAGCAAAAAAATCATACCTGATCGTTAGAGATTCGCTAAATGAAGAAATGCGAAATACAAAGGACGGCAATTAACCCTGTCATATTCAATGCATTTAGCTTTGTGTTCTTTGGTATATTTTTCATTAATATTTACATAATTAAAACAAAAAAGTTCATGTGTTGGCATTTAATCCAGAATATTAATGAGAACATACTGTTACGAATATTAAGCCTAGTGGGCTGTCACGTATCTCTGGATTGTGTGATTTGAAAATAAAACACAGTCAGTTTCTTAAACGCAGACAATAAAATACACCAACAGTCACTTTATTATTCACAGTTTACACTTTACTGTTCGTACACTTAAGTATTTGCTTGATTATTCCGTGTGGCAACTTCACTTGTCAAAACCAGACTGACTCGCTGCACCGCATCTGGCCACCTTTTATACTCTGTCCGGCCATCGCGCAGATCGTTCTCGCACGTTGCCAGATTGGACTAGAAGTTTCCCTGATGACCGCGACCATCGTTGCCAGGTTGGACTAAAAGTTATTATCGCGGCCGTCGTTGCCAGATTGGGTTATAGCACGGCACGTAGCGGCAGGGTTGCTTTGCACCGCGACAGACTGTCTCATCGTTACACTGCCCACCACTTAGACTTGTTCGTCCCGAACAAGTGCCGAGGCTCCGCTGTGATGAGGCGCCAGGCGCTCCAAATGGACTACCTTCAGCTTAGCGCCTCTATTGCTGCAACGTTGAATCCGGTATACCACGTCGTTAATCCTAGTCACGACTTCGTAAGGTCCTTCCCATGACGCTTGGAGTTTCGGAGACAAACCTTTCCTCCGCTGCGGGTTGTAGAGCATTACCAAATCGCCTTCTTGGAACCCTGCTGAGTTGGCCCGTAGATCGTATCTGGCTTTCACCTTATCGCTGACCAGTTTGGTGCGGCTCCTTATAAACTGGTGAATTTCCTCCAGTTCCGCCCGCTTTTTGACCGCGTAGTCCGTCTTAGCGCCTCCCGTCGTGCTGACTACCCCGAACTTCAAGTCAGCGGGTAACCGCAACTCTGTGCCGAACACTGCTCGGGCTGGAGTGAGTGATGTCGTGTCGTGCGGGGCTGACCTATACGCCATCAGGAACAGGGGGATGTGCGTGTCCCAATCCTTTTGATTCCTGCCTACCACTTTCCGCAGGTATTCCTCCAGTGTCCGGTTAAAGCGTTCCACCATGCCGTCGGACTGTGGGTGCAAAGGAGTGGTACGCGTTTTCTTTATCCCCAGCAGCTCACACACTTCCTTGAATACCGCAGACTCAAAATTCCGGCCTTGATCTGAGTGCAACTCCAACGGAACTCCGAACCTGGCTACCCAGTTGTTTACCAGCTTTTCCGAGATCGTGGTGGCCTCCTGGTTATGAATAGGGTACACTTCGGGCCATTTGCTGAAGTAATCCATTACGACCAGCACATATTTGTTGCCTTGAGTGCTAGTTGGGAATGGGCCGGCGACGTCCATAGCAATCCGCTCGAAGGGCGCTCCCACGTTGTACTGCTGCATGCGGCCTCGAGATTTTCTTGTCGGCCCTTTCGCGGCTGAACATCGGTCGCAGCTCTTAATCCACTCGGCTACAGACTCCTGACATCCTACCCAGTAGAATCGTCTTTTTATTTTGGCGACGGTTTTGGTGATGCCCAGGTGCCCTCCACTGGAGTCGTTATGGTATGCCTCGATGACCTCGTTGATTCTGCATTTCGGCACTACCATTAGGGGGTTGCGGGTACGACCATCCGCGCTCTCCCATTCGCGGTACAGGCAGCCTTCCTTCAGCCGCAGACTTTTCCACTGTGCCCAGTAAGCCTTAGCGATCGGGCTTTCACCGGCCATCTCCTGCCAGTCTGGACGTGCGCCTTGCTCCTTGCCTTCGACGATTTTTGCAAGATCCGCATCCACGCGCTGGTCCTTTTGTAGCCTCTCCGCAGACCACTCTTCCTCTGGCATAACGCTTATCAACCGGACGTCCACTATCTGCTCTTTGCTCTCGGCTCGTGAGCACTGCCTGCATTCGACTTGGCACGGACGGCGTGACACAGCATCGGCATTTCCATGGCTACTGCCCTTGCGATGTTCTATCGTGTAGTCGTAGCTCTGCAGTCGCTCGATCCACCGCGCCAATTGCCCTTCAGGATCTTTAAAGTTCAGGAGCCATCTCAATGCCGCATGATCTGTGCGCAGGCGAAACCTTTGTCCATACAGATATTTGTGGAAGTGTTTTACGCAGTCCAATACCGCCAGCAGTTCTCTCCGTGTCACACAGTAGTTGCGTTCCGGTTTCGATAGAACCCTACTGTAGTACGCTATCACTTGTTCCTGGCCGTCTATTATCTGTGATAGCACACCGCCAATACTATTCCCGCTTGCATCTGTATCCAGCACAAACATCTCCCCAGGCACGGGGAAGGCCAAAATTGGAGCACTGCACAGTTTTTCCTTCAGACGTGCAAAAGCCTGTTCCTGTTCCTCGCTCCACTCGAAAGCTTGGCTCTTTTTCGTCAGTTTGTGCAAGCTGCTGGCTATGTTCGCGAATCCCGGAACAAATCGGCGGTAGTATGTACACAGGCCCAGGAAACTGCGGAGTTCGTGTAGATTGCGTGGTCGGGGCCACTCCTTCACCGCCGTGATTTTGCCTTCATCCGTATGCACTCCGCGGGCGGAAACCGTATGGCCCAGATACTTGACCTCCTTTTGGAACAGCGAGCACTTCTTTGGGTTGAGTTTAAGCCCGGCTTTTTGTATCCGCTCAAATACCTCCTTCAGCTTTCCCAGGTGGTCGTCGAAGCTTTTACCCATTACGATTATGTCGTCGAGGTACACCAGACACGTCCGCCAATGCAGCCCTTTTAGCACGCGTTCCATTAGCCGCTCGAATGTTGCTGGTGCGTTGCAGAGTCCAAACGGCATGACGGTGAACTGCCACAAACCATCGCCAACACTGAAAGCCGTTTTCTCCTTGTCCTTGTCTGCAAGCTCTACCTGCCAATAGCCGCTGCGTAAGTCGAGCGTGGAGAACCACTGCGTGCCTGACAGTGTGTCCAGGGTGTCATCGATCCGAGGTAGTGGATAACTGTCCTTCTTGGTCACATCATTGAGCTTCCGATAGTCCACACAAAACCGGGTACTGCCATCTTTTTTCTTGACTAGCACGACCGGCGAGCACCAGGGGCCCGAAGAAGGCTCTATGACCTTGTCTGTCTGCATGTTTTCGATCAAATTTGCGACCTCTTCCCTCTTGGCCAGAGGAACTCGTCTTGGCGGTTGGCGAATCGGTTTTGCACTTCCGGTGTCGATGTTGTGCTTCACTATGGCTGTTCTTCCGCCTGCTTCCGCCGCAAATATTGACCCATAGTGCTGCAGGAGTGACCTCGCCTTCTGTTTCTGCTTGGCCGACAACTCGCTGCTCCACTGGTTCTCCTGCGGTATGGCGTCCATGTTAAAACCGCTCTTCTTATTACCTCCAGGCGGGCTACTCTCGCAATTGACCACTGCTACAGCTTCCTTACACTCGCCAATTACCTCATCTTTTCCGACATATCTGGGTGCATTCAGGGGGTTCAGTATTCTGACTGGTATCCTTCCATTTTTAGGTTCCACTAATGTACGTCCGATGATGATGTTGTCGTGTCCTTGTTTCGGTGCTTATACTACCCACAGCCGACTCGTCCCATCGTCCTCGTCCACCTTTGCCCACACAATCGCCTCAGAATTCGCTGGTATCCTCCTGCGTTGACACGATACAACCTTCCTTACCGCCACGCTTCGCTCATAGCCGGTGTGCAGCGGGAATTCAACGTTGGCATATCTCAGCACATTTTCCTTCAGGTCCAGCGTAAAACCGTGCCTAATCATGAAATCCACGACGATAATCACGTCGTCCATTATATCCGCGACGATGAACTCATGTTCCAGGCTGCTGGTGCCGATAGCAATCGTTTTTGTAACTTTACCTCTTACCGGCGCGCGCTCGCCAGTCGCAGTCCGCAGCTGTATGCCATGCAGCGGTTCCCAGTTCTTCAGCAGCTTCCTTTTTATGATCGAATATGATGCTCCAGTATCCAGTGTCAACACGAACAACTTTCCATCTATCCTTCCTTCAATTGTCAAGCTGCTGGGCTGTCGTTTCAGCTGTGAGACAAGGACGGTGGGGCGGCAGATTGTGGGATCAGCTCACGCCCCTTTGGGCTGACCCGTTTTAGTTTAACGACTCGCCGTCCTCAGCCCTGCGATTGTTGGCTGGGCCTCGATTGTCAGCATTCCTTGCTTCAGGCGATTGCGATCGGGAACGGGAACGCCTCTTTCGTTGGCGGCAGTCTCGTGATATGTGGCCCTGCTTGCCACATACCCAGCAAACAACTTTAGAGGAGACCACCCGTGGCCTGTCCGGTATCTCAGAGCTTATGGCCTGGATCGGAATGTCGTTGTCCGCCTGAATCTGGCGTATCCTTGCAGGTGCATACCGAGTGCTCCCAATCCATGCCGCTTCATATGTCATCGCGCTGGTTACCGTCTCCTTAAATGTCGACTTGCCCATCATCAACGCACTGCGACGTGTTTCTGGATCATGAAGACCTTCAACAAACGACTCGATCTTCATCCTCTCGAGATCATCAGCACCAAATTTCGGGTAGCACGACTGTACGAGCCGCTCAATGTCTGCTGCATATGTCTGCAGCGCCTCGTTGGCCCTTTGCTTGCGGTTCTTCAGCTCACAGTAGTATAGCGCATGGTTGTGCTCGTTGCTATACTTCGCTGCCAACGCTCTCATGATGGCACCGTAATCACTTCTTAAACATTCTGGAACTGATTTGATCACCTCGGCCGCAGGACCTTTCAGCGCCAGTGCCAACCTCCGACCTTTCCTGATATCTGTCCACTGATTTTCCAAAGCAGCCAAGTCGAATTGCAATTTAAATGTATCGAACGGCGCAGCACCATCATAAGTAGGCACTTCTGTTCTGCCAGCAAAACCGTCCTGAACCGGTGGCAAACATTCTCGTGGCTGTACCTCTCGAAGCCGTGCGTCTATCTTTCTATGCATCGAATCTTCCAGGTTGTCAACTCGTTTGTCCCAATTGTCCATGCGCGCCTCAAGATGCTCAACTTTCCCGTTCAGCCTATTGGAGATTTCCTCTACCTTCTGCTCCAAGCGCGCAGAGCTTTCCTGAAGCTTGACTTCCATTCGCTCCGACACTTGCGCCGATATTTCATGGGTCGCCGTTTCCATTTTCGCTGCCATCTGCGCCGACATTTCACGATTTTCACGATTGGAAGTCTCGAACATGCCTTTAATTGCACTCATTAGCTGGCTCATGTCTAATGCTTGTAGTGGTCCGGCCGGTGCAGCCGTACTTTGGATCGACGCAGCACCCGCAGGCGATTCCTCCACTTTGGCCGACGCCTCTTGTTCCTGCGTTCCGAACTCGTGTGCAGCCCAATCGATGCCTCGTGATTCACACGCCTCTCGCAAGCGCAGCTGCAACTCCACTTTCCCGCCAGCAGTCGGCAAATTCCAGGCAGCCAGCTCCTTCTTCAGCTGGTCCACCTTCAGCAGCTCGAATTTCACCATGTCCGTGCTTTTATAATTTTATTTCTTTAGTTTTTGTTTTTATCTTCAATTTTCCACAATCCCACTTCTGACACCAAATGTTACGAATATTAAGCCTAGTGGGCTGTCACGTATCTCTGGATTGTGTGATTTGAAAATAAAACACAGTCAGTTTCTTAAACGCAGACAATAAAATACACCAACAGTCACTTTATTATTCACAGTTTACACTTTACTGTTCGTACACTTAAGTATTTGCTTGATTATTCCGTGTGGCAACTTCACTTGTCAAAACCAGACTGACTCGCTGCACCGCATCTGGCCACCTTTTATACTCTGTCCGGCCGTCGCGCAGATCGTTCTCGCACGTTGCCAGATTGGACTAGAAGTTTCCCTGATGACCGCGACCATCGTTGCCAGGTTGGACTAAAAGTTATTATCGCGGCCGTCGTTGCCAGATTGGGTTATAGCACGGCACGTAGCGGCAGGGTTGCTTTGCACCGCGACAGACTGTCTCATCGTTACAATACTTTAAAAAGCAAATAATTGTAAGGAATCCCTAATCCCTAATATCGGGAAAAGAGCAGACACAGTGAAGAGCTGATCACTGCCAACACATACGGATTACAAAATCACAGTGAAAAAATCACCGGTTGCGATTTTTTGCTCAACACTAAATGCTGCTACTATTGAATATATCAAATAAGTCATTAAAAAATAACGCATATTCGGCCGTGTTTATGAAAGAAGCAGCTCTGGAAGGAGGAACTTTTCCAGAGCTATTGAGTGCGAACATTGCTGAGGCTACATTGTGACTGAACACCTGAGCAGCTAATCGCACACGCATCGTTTCAAAAACTGTAGGCCTAATATGTTGAGGAGTTAATTTAGGTACGTATTTCAAATCATTTACCGCATCTGCGTTATGCAGATGGACAATATCGTCCCAACTCACTTTGCGGTTATGAAATGAAATAACATTTTTACTGTTCTCAAGGCAATTTCGCGCACTTTTAAGAAGATGAAGAGAATCGTAAAAGAACACGATTTCTTCATTGTTAACCAAAAAATATGGTCGATCAGGGGAAACTCCTATCAGGTTAGCAAAATTAACAAAATTTCTCCCCTGATCGCAGACGAAATGGCAAGGATGAAGGCCAATTTTTTGAAGTTGCGTAATGGCTTTAAAAATGTACTTTTTCAAAAGTTGCGCCTTGCACGTGCCATGTACAAAGAAGTACGCTAGTGGTTGAGACCAAGGCTCCCCACCAATGCCTTGAACCATAATTGTCATGACACTGTTTGCCGTTCTGGAAGTGCGGTTTTCATCGCCGAAGTCTTCCAGCCCGACAATGCAGTCTGTACTTCTAATGTACTGCATGTGCGTCTTTAAGGACATTTCGTCACATGAAATTGAGACGAATTTTTGCAATTCAGTGAAGCCACGACTTCTGAATTGCAAAGCCTTAATGCTGCTAGAATTGCAGCCAGGGGAATGGGGCCAACCTGAAACGAACTTTTGCAAAGTTCGTTCGCTAGGCCAATTCAAGGACACTTTTAAGCTCCTAAAGGCAATGGGTGATAGAAAATATACCCCCAGAGCTATTGTTTTTAAATTGTTGTCGTAACGACAACCCCTAATAAGGCGCTTATTATTTCTTAGAGAATTCCTTAAACACAACGCAACATGTGAAGGAAGTTCAGTACATAGCTCATTCAGATATTCGTCGGAATTTTTTGAATCAACACTTCGGACGGACAAATCTTGTAATTCTCTACACTCCCGTAACTCTATTTCTAGAAGTTTATTTATTTTTTTTAAACTTTCCACCTCATTGCGTAACTTTTTAATCTGTGCTATAAACTTCCTTTTCCTAGGGGTCCCTTCACTTAAATATCTTGCGGTTTGACTCTGCACACCGCAAGATGAAATTGAAACTTTTTTCCTTCGCTGTGATGACGAAAGAAAAGGATCTAAGATAGAGGAAGTGCCTTTGCATTCCTCTAAATTAAGGACCCCTCCCGAGGAAGCAAACTCTTCTGAAGAAATTGCGCTCGCTAATTTTTCATCATCCGATGAAAACTCTTGTGGTACGAAATCATCCACACCTAATACAATTAAATCTGATCTATCTAAACTAATATTTGCATTGCTTGCAATGGCTTTATAACTTAAATTCAAATCTGGAACCGCCTTGCGTTCCAGTCTTCTACCAAACTTCATCCTGTCTGAAAAATGTGGTGAACAGGCATACAGGGGTTTGCCTACTTGGTTTCCGCACCGAGTAGCCGAATCCACTCGTTCCTCCTACACACAAGTAGAAGTAAAAGAAATGAACGAAGTGAAGTGAGTGAATGAAATGAATGATTTAAATGGATTAGATATTATAAAACATTACACATTTAAAACCAAGCAAGTGAGTGAATGAAATTAATGATTTAAATGGATTAGATATTATAAAACACTAGCTGACCCGGCAAACTTCGTCTCGCCCAAACGGTCGGTTTGAGTGTGATGCCGTAACTCACATACAGCCACTTTCTTGTAGATATATGTATATAGATTTAAGTTATATGGGCGGTGCCAAGCCCCCTTGTTCAATACCCGCACCATCCCGTCTGTCGGAAGGGAAAATGGTAGGTTCGTACTTAGTTTCATTGCTGTGCCACTTAAAGTTCAGCAAAATATTTGGGTCACAAACAATGCGCCACGCCCCTTGTATGTATGTAGGGTACTAAATTTTAGTGTTGTATGACTTATAATTCCGAAATTATTCCATATTAAAAATTTGAGTTGCATGAGTGGTGCCCCGCCCCCTTGTCCAAAATCCACCCTATTCCCCTTGCCAAAGGACACAACTAAATAATAAGTTGACATATAAAATGACACCGAGTGTCATTGATGTGAATGCTATAGTTCAAAAGCTACACCGGAATTTAAAAAGTGCCACGCCCCTTTCCAGCGCCCATTAAATTTTATTTGTGAAACGACACGTTTACGCCATGACACTGTTCCAAATTTCAATGCTGAGTGACTTATAATTCCGAAGATATTCCATATCAAAAAGTTGGGTTGTATGGGCGGTGCAACGCCTCCTTGTCCAAAATACACCCTATTCCCCATGCCGAAGGACATGACCAAATCGTTACTTTGTCCAAGTGTCGTTGATGTGAATGCTGTAGTTCAAAAGTAACACCGGAATTTAAAAAGTTCCACGCCCCTTGTCCAACGCCCATTAAATTTTACCAGTCGAATGACACGCTTACATAATGACACTGTTCCAAATTTCAATACTGAGCGACCTATAATTCTGAAGATATTTCTAATCAAAAATTTGGGTTGTATGGGCGGTGCCACGCCCCCTTGTCTAAAATAGACCCAATTCCCCCTGCCGAAGGACACGACTAAATAATAAGTTTATACCGAGTGTCATTGATGTGAATGCTATAGTTCAAAAGCTACACCGGAATTTAAAAAGTGCCACGCCTCTTTCAAACGCCCATTAAATTTTATTTGTGGAACGACACGTTTACGCCATGACGCTGTACAAAATTTCAATGCTGAGCGACTTATAATTCCGAAGCTATTCCATTTAAAAAAATTTAGTTGTATGGACGATGCCACGCCCCCTTGCCCAACGCCCATTAAATTTTACCAATGAAAAGACACGCCTACACCATGACACTGTACTAAATTTCAATACTGTTCGACTGTTAATTCCGAAGATATACCATATTAAAAATTTAGGTTGTATGGGAGGTGCCACGCCCACCTGCCGTACAAACATGTATTATACATATAAACCTTCCTCTTCAATCACTCTATCCATTAAAAAAGACCGCTTAAAAAACCGTTGCGTAGTTTTAAAGATTTAAGCATACATAGGGACAGACAGCGACAGCGACTTTACTTTATACTATGTAGTGATTACACATTTAAAACCAAGCATCGTGAAGTGAGTGAATGAAATGAATAATTTGTATGGATTAGATATTATATTATACAACATTACACATTTAACCTTCTGCCTGTCTTTTGCTCAAAATTGCGTTCATAATTCACGGACAAAATATGAAGAAATGTTACAAATAAATCACAAACGAAAATATTAAAGTCACTAATCGAGTTTTATTCGATTTTTTATTGGGTTGTAAGCGCGATTAACACTAAATAGCACAAGTAGAAGGGCGCACAAAATCGCTCAATCGTTTTTTTAATTCCAGGCAGAAGATTAAAACCAAACATCGTAAATGATTGCGAAGTTCAATTAATAAATTATGCATTTACATTTTGTCGTCGTAGAAAACGTATGTCATATGTACCATTGAATTTAATAGCACATACGACAATCTTTTTCTCAGGCGGCAATTTGAATGTTTAGCCAAATAAAAATGATTGCAAGCATATTATATTGCATATTTTACAAATAATCACCCTGTACAACCCATATCTGATTACAATCACAGGTACTAACTAGTGCATAGGCTTGTAGGGAAATACCGTTTTATGTATTCTTCAAATAAGCACTTTTGTTCACTTAATAATAAACTGGCATTCAAGCGGTAACATATCGAGCCCTTCCCGCGATTTTATCGTATGAGCCGTTTTTACTGAAATTTTTTTTTTACCGAAAACGATAGCACTATAAACTAACCATCAGTCCCTAAAAGCTCACTTCTCTACGATGAACCGTTATGAAGTTAGAGAAAAAACAATTTTATCGTATGTCCACTTCACATTTTTCCTTCATTTTTTGTGCCCGCGACTAGCTATGCGATACGATAAAATTGCTCTAGTTACAAAAAGTAAATTTTTAACTTTATTGCAAAAGTGTGAAATTGAAAATATTTTAATAGTGAAAAGAGAATATTACATAATTGTTGAAGGTGAACAATGGCCTATTTGCAGGAAAAGGTTTTTTTCTTAATTCTTTGCAGTGTGACGTGCGTGTTATAAAAAATAGGTGTGCAGTGGTTCGCAGTTACGTATTGAGTAAATTGAGGTGCAGTAATTTGATGATAAATTAAAAAATAATAATTAAGTTAATGCTTTGATAATAAGTAAAAGTAAAGAAAATAAATAAATAAAAGTTCCAAAAAAAATGTTCTGTTTCAGTGCCCAAACCGCAAGGCATTATCAACGCTGGTCCCTTATAGTGACATCGATACAAGTTGTAATAAAGAACCAGAAATTTGTGTAGGAAAGCGGGGAAGGAGAAATAAGAAATTTGCCAAAAAGAGTTGAAAATCAGGCGAACAGCGGAGTTGGCTCACGAATATTTAGATTTAAAATTTGATGGAATGATAAAAGATGTGCTAGTCAAAACATATGACGAATAAAGTACAGTGGACGTCCAGTTTAACGAACTTTCCATTTAACGAATTATGGATTTAACGTACGGCCAAATTGTCTCCATTGCTGGTTCTATATTAAGAACAAAAGTGAAATTTGCTATTCGATATAATGAATATTTATGCTGTTTTTCACCCTTCCAATTGTTTTTTGTGAGCATTCACATTCTTTACAATAGGTCTGTTCGGCCAGATTTACCAGTAAAAACTATCCAGTAAAAAATATCAGGAGAGTAAGCTAGCGTACGCTCCCTAAAATCAAACTATCCAAAGAAGTAAACAAACAGCAATTTGTAAACAATACACAGTAAAAAGGGTGTAAACAGGAGGGTTAAAGAACAAAACAGCTCATCTAAAAGTTTCATTTGAGGTTTGAAGTGGTAGGGAAAATTAAGTTAAATCAGACATTTAATGCAAAATGCAAATAGTTCGTTGCGCTCAATCCCTTTCAGCTTCAGCGGGTAAAGCTGAGCAAGACGGTTGTGGGTCAGCAGGCTTGCGAACGCACCATTTCTTTGCTGTTTCCATTTGCCTCCAATGTTTTCAAAAATTTATGTTTCGTATGGCAGCTAGTCATATGTTTTTCTTGTTCTTCTTCTTACTGGCAAAAAGTTACTGGACAAAATTTCTCCAGTAAAAACTTGCAAGTTCTCATGAAATGAACTGCCACTTTACGCTCTCAGTTTCTCTCTCGTTACTAGAGATTTGGCGTCAACAAACAGGATCCAGTAAAAATTTGTACAAATTCGTACAAATTATTCTCTGCCAAACAGAACTAATAACAATGAATGTTTGGTTTCGTCAAGTGAACGGTACCTCAATTGTTTTTGTTTTTGTTACGTTAAAACTTTAAAATTTACGTCAAGTTACCAATATTTTCAAATTCTGTTTGTATGGATTGCTGATCATTTTCACAGGATTTGTTTTGCGTTCGGTCGGCGTTTTTCTTTTAAAAATTAAAATTTCAATAACCAATGAAGAAAAATGTCCATACAGAAAAGTTTACTTGCGGTAAAGAAGCAATCCGCATCGAAGACTTTACACTGTACACACATAGCCATTTTGTATTTTGAAAATGCTGGAATAAAACATGATATTTTTAACCTTCTGTCTGTCCTTTGCTCAAAATTGCTTTCGCTGTCCTTTGGGGTCAGGATGACCCCAATCAAACTGTTATATAATTTACTGACAAAACATGAAGAAATCTTACACATAAATCATAAAAGAAAAGAGGAAAGCCTCGAATAGTGTTTTTCTTGATTTTTTATTGGGTTGTAATCGCGATTAACACTTAATAACACAAGTACACAAAGCCGCTCAACCGTATTTTTAATTCAGCCTGGGGTCAAATAGACCCCACGGGACAGGCAGAAGGTTAAAAACTGAATATGTGAGATTTATTTCTTTAAGAAGGGTGGTTTAAAACAAAAAAAAATCGATCGATTCTAAATTTCGATAAGATTCTTTATGTTGGACGTCCACTGTATTTAATTTTTTCTGAAATTTTTTTATTTTTTATATAAAACTACACTATATCACTATGAATTACACTACGTCAATCTGAAAGTAACCATTCTTTGTATTCAATAAATGAAAATAGATTATACCAAGGAAAACATTATTTTTTACTTAGAAACGAGTTTATCGTATGTGCCACTGCAATATTTAAATCGCTCATAATAGTGCCCGCACAAATTATCGTATGTCCAAAACAATGATAACATGATGCGAAACTGAGAGGATTGACGAAATTTTGTCGTTTTTTTTGGTCACACGAACACAATCCGTGTGAGCTGAAAAGAAAATCGTCAACCCTGCCAGCTTTCTCTCTTTGTGGAACAATTCGTATTGTAGCAAGCAGCTGACTTGCAAATTTGTTCCTAACGCGGGGTTGCAATTTTTATGTACTTGTAAAAAAGTATGTTCGCAGTCTTATTGTACGAAGCAGTGTAAAATAAGGAAAAAATATATGAAATGATCAAAATTATTTAATTTAAATGAAAATGTTAGGGAAACGTTGTAATATGCAGAGATATAAAGATGTAAAAAAGAAATCCTTATTTCTTTGTGCATATGTAAAAACTAATAATAACTAATTTGCATTTTCCGAACCACCACTGAGGCAATACGGCGCGTTACCTATTTTTTTTTTAACGATTTTGTAACATTTTAACAATTTTTTTAACAATGATTTCAGAGAGGAACAAATAAAAAAAATGTATTTAATGCGTTTGTTTCCCAATTCGAAAAAAACACGGACTAAACGGACCACAAAAACCAGAAGTAGCCGAAACTAATAAATGTCGGACAGTAAACAATTTATGTTTATAAGTATAGTCTGCTACTTCGCGATTATAAAATCGTATCAGAAAACATATGTATATATATGCATATATCTATATTATATTATAATTGCGACAGCCATATTTTGCTATCCCTTTTTATACGGGTGCGCATATCATATATACATATATTATATATGTAGGAATTCAATAAAAGACGAGAAATTGAGTTCACTTTTGAATTCACTTTTAATTAAAATTTATAGTTAGTTAAGGTTAAGTTAAGTTTTACAATGATTTTTTATTTCTTCACCCGTACGACTTTTTTTTGTTAAATAAACGACTGCCGACTTTTAAAATTATTCTTATTTCTTCACCCGTACGACTTTTTTTTTCAAATAAACGACTGCCGACTTTTACAATTATTCTTATTTCTTCACCCGTACGACTTTTTAAATAAACGACTGCCGACTTTTACAATTATTCTTATTTCTTCACCCGTACGACTTTTTTAAATAAACGACTGCCAACTTTTCCGACTGGACGTTCCTTCCACTGACGATCTCCGAAAACGAATGATGAATGATCCTCTCTTTTTCCCTTTTTATCCCTACTTCTCCTTTCTATGTTTTTTGTCCGTCAGAGTTGTCCACGTGCGTCTTTAGAATTTCCCGTCAGTGTTGTCAACCTAACTGTCTTTCATACTACCACCCACCCTACACTCGGCCATCCTGCTATTCATCCGCCTCGGATGACAATTCATCATCGTCATTACATCTCCAGCGCTTTATGTTGTCGATGCTCGTGGTGGTTGTGTTCGGACCCTCAAATGTAGCTGCTTTCTTCACCTCATATCGGCCATTTCTCTTCAACTTGGTTATCTCGTACGGACCCATAAATTCGTTTTTCAGCTTTTTACCGGCCACGAATTGTGTTCTTTTTACTGCTATCCATTCGCCCAGCTTATACTGTGTTTCTGGTTTTCGTTTGCGATCAAACGTCGTTTTGTACTCTGCTTGCACCTTTTCGATCTGTTGTTTCACTTCGGAGCGTAGCTTTTCGCGTTCTTCATCAAAGTCTGATATCAGCTCTTTCTCAATAATTTCTGTGATGTTTTGATTTAGATCCCCCAGTCGCATTTTCACGCCGAATAAAACTTCAAATGGTGTGCGCCCAATAGAACGATGAGTACTGCCGTTTATTGCTTTCTGCACACTATTAACCTCTTTATACCACCTTTCTGGTTTTTCCGCTGATACTTTAGATAAAACGGATAAAATTGTTCTGTTGACTCGTTCTATTTGGCCATTTCCCCTTGGTACGCCCGTGGTTATTTGAACATGTTCGATGCCTTGAGTTTTGCAGAAATCTGCAAACGCGTTCGAAGTAAATGCTGGCCCTTTATCGCTTATTAACCCTTTCAGACCTGACGCTAAACTACTGGGAATTTTTTCATAATTTTTGGAATATATGGTCTCTATATCGTATGAAAATATAATCAATGTTTAGGTTTTACCTTTTTTATATCCTTCAAGGATATTTAGGACACGCACAATTGATGCATCTCGGTCTAATTTCATTTTAAAATAACCAAAACCCCATATGATAACTTTTTTAAAACTATTTTTATTTTTTAGTATGATACAGCCTGAAAAAATTATTTTTTTGCTGAAACATAAAAATACATCGCATTTGGTGCATCGTGTGCGTGTATGCGACTTACAGTCTTTGCGACGGCACATACGGACTGATTTTAAATCGAGTTCTACTGGCCAGTGATTGAAGCCATCCAACCATCCATGGCTGGTCCGCTGGGCGATATCGTTTTGATTTTTGAACAGTTTCAACCTCGTTCGTTTCGGATTCAGAGCTCCACTCCACGTTGTTAGTTTTTTGAGTGGGCACCAATGCTTCAGCTAACGCAAGTCGAAAACTTAGCAAATCGGCTTTTGGTAGTATTTCGATTTCCCGACAAGTATTTCGGTACTCCATCCAAGCATTGCAGCATGCCGAATCTATGAAATGTATGATTACTTTCAATGACCATTTTTGGGTTTTGAAAAAGGTCCGATATATGTATGTACTTCCATTTGTTGGTCGCAAATGTCCACACCACCCATTGACTCATTGTACTGCTGGACTTTATTTGGACATGAGACTTCGATAAATGTTTTCTCTTTTTTGCACCAATGACGAACATAATTAACGGGACTGCATCCAAATGCAGATGACGCCAATAAAACCGACTTTGAGTCTTTCCATTGCACAATGGCAACTGTATCCTCAGGGGAACAGAATTTCTCCACATCTCCTCTTGTCTTCTTTTTTTCATCACTCAAGTTAACGCCTTTTATATGACTTTTCATTAGCGTTCCCGCCCCATAAAGTCCTTCTTGTAGAAGCTTATCCAATAGGGGCTATGAGGTAAAGTATTTGTCAAAAAATACTTTGGATCCTTTAGATAATGTTTGTACAAGACGCATAACGAATGCAGGGCCAAGTCCAAAATTTTCCTTCGGAAGAGGCGTGGTCTTGCCTTGATAAATTTAGAACTATATCGAGAAACTATAGAAACTAAATAAATCGAGAACTAGTCCGTCTGATGTGGTAAATACCTCATTTTTTTAAACCAACACCTCTTGGTTTGTTGGACAAACTTTGGCGTACTGGACAGCGGCCTGTGAATGGTATCATTTGCTCATCCATTGAATATCGTCCATTCGCTTGTCTCGGAATTTTTAAGCAAGCGTTTTTAACTGAATCAATAATTGGCTTAAAAATTAATTAGCACTTAAAAATAAAAAAAACCAACTTTTTTAGAGACATAAGACCCGATACGCACAATTGATGCACTCGTTAAAATGTTTAGCTAAAAGGCATTTTTATTGCATCAAATTACTTCAATTGGCTTGAAACAGTAAAATTTATAATTGTTTTAGCGAAAATATGCCCACTTCACTATTTGTTAACGATTAGTACTCTTGTAATTGAAATCACAACTTACTTCTGCGGCTCAGTTTGACAAAACTGAAATGTGACGCAAGAATTCCGCAATAATTGAAGTAATGGTAAAGAGAACAGCTCAATAATGTGAGAAACAAACATAAAGAAAAAGCAGGGAAATCGATGCATGCCGGTCTATTTGACATCGGTCAGATAGAAGCGAAAATATTAAAATCGAAAACCACCCGCACAATCGATGCATCACGGTCTGAAAGGGTTATTCGTTGCGGATTTCCAAATATTGCTTGCCACGCTGTTAACTTGCTTAACACTTCGTCGACGCCTGTAGATTTTGTTGGGTACAACCATACGAATTTGCTGAAGCCGTCTACTACCGCAAAGATATGCTTATATTGTTTTGACGTCGCATCCATCGGACCCAGGTGATCGACATGGATTGTATATAACGGCAGGCTACTTTTGTCTATGCAATTTAGAAAACCTTCTTGCTTTCCTTGTTTTTTGTTGAATAAAATACATTGAATGCAGTTTTGTATTACGTTCTTAACTTTTCGTTCCAAGTGAGGGATGAAGTATTGTTGTTTAATCTGATGTATTGTCTTTGTTGCACAAAAGTGACCTGTCTCATGGGCTTTAGTGATTATTTCTTTTTCCATTGATCGAGGGACAACGAACACGTCGTTCCCATCCAGATGCTTACACAAAACTCCGCCGATTAGCTTGTAGTTCTCATATTGACGACTACTTAGAATTTTAACTATTGCTTTTAGTGCGTCGTCTGTTTGTTGTGCTTTGTGTAATCTGCATACTATCTCTGATTGTACAGTGACTGTCATTACCGCATGTCTGCTGAGAGCATCGACGTGTTTCATTTGATCGCCTTTTCTATGCTTTACTGTAAAATTGAAGTCTTGCATGTACATCACGTACCTTGAAATTGCTGGTGATAAGTCATCTTTAGTTGTTGTTTGTTTGAATGCTGAGCAATCTGTCACTAAAACAAAATGTTTACCCAAAAGGTAATGCCGCAACTTCTTGATTGCTAAAAACGCTGCTTTTATTTCCAAGTGATAGCTGTGCAATTTCATTTCTGCTTCCGTTGTCTTTTTGCTATAAAAGTATATTGGACACCATTCACCATCGAATTTCTGCATTAGTATGGCGCCAAAGCCAAACTTTGACGCGTCGGTATGCAACTCGGAGTCAGCTTCTTGTGAGTATATTTTTAATGTCGGTTGACTAATTAGTGCGTTCTTTAAAACTTCAATGGCGCGCTGCTCTTTTTCGCCAATTGCATATTTTGAGTCTTTTCGAAGTAAATTTGTTAACGGTCTTGCAATGATTGAGTAGTTCTTGATGAATTTTCGGAAAAAGCCTGTTAGCCCTAAGAATGATTGGAGTTGCTTAACGTTTAGTGGTTGTGGAAAAGTTTTTACGGCTTTTATCTTCTCGTCACAGGGTTTTATCGCACCACTTTCAATTATTAGACCCAAAAATTTCACTTGTCGTTGCAGAAATTTGCATTTGTCCCAATTTACGTTTAACCCACTGTTTGCGGCCACTTCGAAAACTTTTTTGAGATTTTCCAAGCCCGATTCTGTATCTTTCGAGTGCACAATGATATCGTCCATGTAAATTTGTATTATTTTCATGTTGACCAGATCGCGAAAAATTGAATTAATAAATCTTATAAAGTTTGCCGGGGAGTTGCAGAATCCGAACGGCGCGTAATTAAACTCAAATATGCCTTGTTTAGTTACAAATGCCATATATTTTTTACTTGTCTCTTCAATAGGTACATGCAGGAATGCGCTTTTTATATCTAAGACGCTAAATACTGATGCTCCCGATAAGCTGTCAATAACATCTTCCATGTTAGGAACGGGAAACCGATCTTTAAAAGCTACTTTATTTAATCTGCGGTAGTCTATGCACATTCTTTTCGATCCGTCTTTTTTGTCAGCTAAAACGACACGACTGCAGTACTGCGACGATGATTTCCGAATTATTCCCGTACCTAGCCATTCATTGACTTGGTCTTCAACAATTTTTTGCTCCAGTTGAGGTAGACGACTTGGCGACGAATAAATTGGATCGTCCTTTTCTAAAACTATTTTCATTTGCACTGGGCTTATCACGTTCTGGTTTGGTGTGTAGCTATCTTTCATGCTCTGAATTTGGGGCTTATACTTAGCCGGCGCAACGACTTCCGTACTTGTGTTTGCCACGTTAATGTTCATAATATTGTGTAGCTCGACGTTACCTTGTATTACCGAGTGAAAGGTATATCCGTTTTCATCGGAGCTATATCGAAATTTGCTTAACACATCGTACCCGATTACGACATCGCAGTTAATACTCGAGTCCGGCACTATAACAACACTGTGTTCCAGTTCACAACCGTCTATTTCAATGTCAATAATGCAATGTCCAATTGGGATTGTTACTGCGCCGCCGAAGCCAACGATCTGTGCCGTATACTCTTTAATTTTTTGCGTTTTGAAATGTTGCTTGAACACACCGTTTTTAATTAGTGACACATCAGCACCACCGTCAATGAGGCACTCAAACACTCTTCCGTTTAATAACACTTTTTTCCGCGCATTGTTGTTTATCGTACAATTTACCGTTCTGTGTTGTACATTCTTATTGCAATTTTTTGAAATATGCCCACTCTCGTTGCATCTGAAACATTTTGTTTCATTTTTACATTCGTTTCTTTTATGTTCCGACGAGCCACAATTAAAGCAACGAAAACTTTTTGCTTTAAATTCCGTTTTTTGTGGCAACACTGATTTATTCTTATACACACGTTCGTAAATTTCATATTGTTCTTTCAATTGTTTATAGCTGTGGGCATTGTAAAGTCCGATTTTGTTTTCCGGTCTGCCCTTAATACCGTCAACCGTATATCGAATAATCGACCGTTCATCAACCGCGCCGAGAGAGCCGATACGTCGCATATGGGCATCTCCCAGAAAAGGTACACCACGAGTGAAAAATTCAAATTGCTCAGAAAAACTTTTTATTATCCAATAATACAGCTTAAATATCTATATTTTATAAATGTAAAAGAATTTTTAATTTTTTTTAATTTTTGACCGAAATATACTACTGTAAAAGAAAAAAATTTGTTTCTGAACCTTTTGACGAATTATATGCACATTTTGTCTTTGCGTTTTTATCTTATTCAAGTAATATTATATTTTTCTTGTAATGCAAAAGTTTTCTACTAACAACAATCTTATGTATTAGAGAAAGCGAGAGAAAGTGGAGTTCGAAGAACGGAAGTTTTTTTAGTTTGCTTCTTCCTGTATCTTATTGTCGCGTCCGTGTCCAAAAATCCGTATTAGTTGTTGCCATTAGTGGACAAACTTTTCAAATGCAGGTAGCTGTCAGTTTTTAAACAGGTGCATTGTTCCCGTTAGGAAAATATAATAATTGGTTCCCGGCAAAATCAGAAAACAATTTTATGGGTGTTTAAAATTTGTCGCGTCCGTAACCGGAAGCTCTGAATCGATTCGATTGTTTTTCGATTTCCGGTAAATTTCCGCATTTCTTGAGATACAATTTTTTTTTTTCAAAATATTGACTCTCATTGAACATTTTAGCAATAAAATACAAGAAAATATCAAAAAAATTATTTTGGTTGAGAATAACAGCTTCAGCAATTTTGTACGACAATGGATGGTTTTGTCGTACAATGGTCCGCAAAGGAGTAAAAATGCATGAAACTTTTTTTTCGTTTTTTTTTATTTTATGAACATATATTTTGATAAGAAAATATAAATTTAACAACAAAAACCAAACGTGATTTCATTGATCGAAAACTATATAAATTATATATATAAACAATTGAGTAACATCTATCAGGCCTTATAAAACCGTTATTGCTGTTGCAAAGCCCTTTTCCCCTCAATAAAACACAGAATCAACCAAACACCATATAGCTTTGTAGAAAGATACCGAATATAGCTGATTCTTATTATCGTAGTGGGAGTGGCAAGTACTCATGTCTAACCTTACATAATCTGTGTCTGCCCAGTGAAACACAAAATCGTTAAGTAATTGTTATTTCTGAATAGAAATAGTCGATCAGTCGAATTGTATTAGTCATACGATTTAGTGATGGGCGTGGCATTCAAGCAAACAGAAAAATTCTGTTACCAATCCATAACTTAAAAAAAAATGCAAACATCACTTGCAACCTTTGCCTGCCATTTGTAAGATAAATCGTACAAAGCTTTGCAACCCTTGTGGTCATTTGTACGATATATCATACAATTTTTTAAAGGCTCGGGAAAAATATTTAGAAGCAAAAATTTTTAAATTTAATAAGTTTTATAAATCAACTGAGATTCAAACTTTGAAATTGTTTGTCTTTTTGCTACTTAAAAGTATTACATATTCAAAAATTCCGCCGCAGAAGCATAGCATCGCCAAATTCTTGCAAAGAGCTGCTTACAAATCGCACTCACACTGTATACCCACGGCTATTGTGATTTATATTTTCAAACAGAATGGTAAAACATAACCTACTTAATAAGAATTTAAAAGCCGTTTCATTAAAAAAACGTTCGCTGTCAAAAAAAATCTTTAAAAAAAATTGTACGATATATCATACAAATTTCCGGAAAGGGTTAATGAAAAATACTGTACAAATATGTTCAGCTAGTTAATTAATTTAATTTAATTAATTTATTTCTAAAACCAGTTTGCTGCGATGTGATGAATGAAAGGTGCATTGCTAATGATTGTAAGAGCTGTGTGCGCGATATTAAACAAGATCTAATTCCAATAGAGTTCCTCAGGAAAATTAAATAAACCACACTAAGAACTTTTAACTTTAATTTTTCCTTATTTTGATTGCTGTAACTTGAATTTTACTTGTTATGTGTTATTTTTATTAAAAGTTGAAGTGTTTTAATGAAAACGATTACTGTATTTAATAAGGGGAATACCCTTGGAAAAATTTGTCGCGTCCGTGATGTCCCGTCCGTATTCATGATATACCTAATTAAAAAAAGGTAAGACAAAATTCTCATATTTCATAAGTCTACGAAGAAAATTTATCCTTTGACCTTCATTTGCATGTATATATATAAAAAAAAAGTTCCCAAAAATCGCTAAATTTTGTATATTTCTATAAGAGCTTCAAAAAAACTTCTTTTTTTTGTCGCGTCCGTTTCATTGCATATTTGCTTATTATTTTGTACTAATTTGTACTAAATATTTCCAATATATTTCTAAAATGTAGCACTATTTCAGCGCGCTAGAACACTAAAAAAACATATCGACTTTTTGTGTTTCTTTCTTGTTTTTTATGTAATTGAAAGCGTGCGAATGTCGCGTCCGTGCCACTGGGAGATGCCCATATGTAAAATGTATTCGTGCATACTTTCATTGTCTTTCTTTTTACGTTCCGTTAGTTGTGCATGTATTTCGGCACTGCTGTAATTCCTACTGAATTCTTCGATCAATTGCTTCTTTAATGTTGCAAAATCCGACACCGATACCGACTGCAAAAATAAATCCGCACTTTTCACCATCTTATTTCGCGCGTATACATATTTTTGAGTTTCGGACCACCCGTATGCCATGGCGTTATCTTCAAAGTTTTTAAGCCACATATCGATTGTCATTCCAGTGTCACCTTCAAAAAAAGGTATCGTTTTTTCAATATTTCCCACCGTGTTCAATTGCTCCATCTTGATATACTCGTTCGTTTTGTCCGAATTCTTTTCTGTCATTTTTGTCTCGTCCTTTTTCTTTTCTTCTCGCTGCTTTATTTGTAATCTCGTTGTAATCGAACTCTCAACTCGCTTCGACTTTTCGTTAACGCTCATATGTAACTGTCTTACTCGTCCACTTCCACTTAGGTCACCTTTGCAGCTTTTCTATTCTTTTTGTTACTGCCTTCTGGAACGTTCGCTAGCGGTATCGAACGATTCTAATTCCACTTTGCCACGAGGTACATTGACAATTTGGCCATTTTTTCCAATACTGACAATGTAACGATTTTAAGTTTTCACTTTCAATTCAAACTTCTATTGCTATTCAAACTTCTATTTAATTGTAACTCAGGTTGTTTGCACTGCTCCAACTTTTATTGGTTGAGCCCCCAAATGTAGGAATTCAATAAAAGACGAGAAATTGAGTTCACTTTTGAATTCACTTTTAATTAAAATTTATAGTTAGTTAAGGTTAAGTTAAGTTTTACAATGATTTTTTATTTCTTCACCCGTACGACTTTTTTTTGTTAAATAAACGACTGCCGACTTTTACAATTATTCTTATTTCTTCACCCGTACGACTTTTTTTTCAAATAAACGACTGCCGACTTTTACAATTATTCTTATTTCTTCACCCGTACGACTTTTTAAATAAACGACTGCCGACTTTTACAATTATTCTTATTTCTTCACCCGTACGACTTTTTTAAATAAACGACTGCCAACTTTTCCGACTGGACGTTCCTTCCACTGACGATCTCCGAAAACGAATGATGAATGATCCTCTCTTTTTCCCTTTTTATCCCTACTTCTCCTTTCTATGTTTTTTGTCCGTCAGAGTTGTCCACGTGCGTCTTTAGAATTTCCCGTCAGTGTTGTCAACCTAACTGTCTTTCATACTACCACCCACCCTACATATATACATATACATATATATATAACATATATATAATATATTTTCTATTAATATGCGCACTCGTATAAAAAGGGATAGCAAAATATGGCTGTCGCAATTATCGCAAAAACTCCTCTGGAGCTTTCATCAAATTCACATTTCATTCAAATTTCACGAATAAAATTCAATAAAAGCTGAATAAAAAATGTGTTAAACACGTATTAAAACACTTTTGACTGGTTTTCGGGAAATATTGTAATTTTTTAATCACTTTTCTTCCAAAAGATTACATAGTTACAAAGAAATTATAATTGATTTTCCAATGTTTAAAAAATTGAAAGTAAACGCAACCCTCGCCATGGCCCTTGTATGGGAAATCAACAGTACGTTCCTGTGCAACCTCCGGGTCTGATGTTTGGCAAAATCAACCTTAGGATCTGATGTTATCGGTGTATTAGTGCGGATTTTGAGTATGTATTGTGGTCGAGCGCTCTCAGTTTCGCATCATGTTATCATTGGTCCAAAATAACACCGTTGCGCTTTGCTGAAGTTATTAAAATAACCTTTTCCAAGTGTGGAACCCTAAATAAAGTGTGTATGCCAAAAATCATGCAGCTTTGTTGCGCCAATGCAGTGAAAACCAAAAAAAACGTCTCCTGTAAAATTTGGTTTTTGGCTCATACGATAAAAACGCGGGAAGGGCTCGATATATAAGAAATTATAAGCATATACCGAAGAATAAGTGCAGTTTATAGTACAACAAAAACACTCACAGCGTATTTCATTACATTACAAATGCAAAATATTTACAGAAAACAAAAAATATTTCTAGTCATATTTACAGAAAACAAAAAATATTGCTAATCATATTTACAGAAAATTTTTTTAGAAAAGCAACTGGCATTCAGTGCACACCAAATTTAAACTATATTTTATATAATATGCATTCTAAACCATCACCATTTTTTGATGATTAACTGATTTTAATTTCACCTTTTTATTTCCGTGCTTCACTTTGATCGCAGCTTTGCAAATTTGAAATGGAGCGAATGTGTTCTTAAAAACTTGAAAGAATTATATGACTATAAATTATATTTTGTTTTATTTGATTTTTCTTAATATTACAAATATCAAATATATAGAATATAAGTTACTGTATATCGTGCGTCGAGATTTGCTGAGTAACCGAACAGTTATATGGTGGTCCCGGGTTCCTTTATCATCACAGTCGTCAGCGCTGATCAAAATAGCCGCACACGGGAACAGCCTGCACATGAACATACAGTAGGTCAAAGCCAAACTCGTACACCTTAAGAAAATTACTCTTTTTGCCTGCAATTTTTTCTTCTAAATAAGTTATGGAGAGTTTGAAATATTTTTTGGATAGTACATTTTATTAGCTTTCAGGAACAAAAAACATTACTGTAATAACTTAATTTTTAATAACATTATTTAAGGAAAAACAAAAACAGGAACGTATTCAGTGCCAAAGCCAAACTCGTACATTTCAATTTTTCGGTTCGTGTTTTAATAATACTTACTAATTAATACTTAGTATGTATTCCTTTGGTCTTGAATATCATTTCAAGTCTTTTGGTATACTACTTTTCTACTACTACTTTTTTTGGTATAATACTTTTCTCCAGCTTTCCGCCATAGTTTGGCTCAATTTATTCCCATTCTTCAAGCAAAACTCGTTTCAGTCTTATTTGCACTCTAAATATGGAAAGTCCTTGCGAAAAATTGCTAAAATAGTAAATAGAAGTCACTCCACGGTCCAGTACGTTTTTAACCGATTTAAAAGCTGTAAAAGTGTGCAAAATAAACAAAAATCGGCACATAATACAAATTTTACATCGGCCGATGAGCGATACCTGGTACGAAAAAGTAAACCAAATCCGTTCTTAAGTGCGCCAAAATAAGCTGCAATCGCTGAAAGTGAACTAGGAAAAAAGGCGTGTCCTCAAACAATCAGAAACGTGCTCCACCGGACTAATTTGAACGGTAGAAGAGTTCAAGTGAAATCACTAATAAGCAAACGAAACAAAGTAATACGTCTGGAGGCGCTCCTAGCATAAAATATGTCCTAGTCACGACTTCCTCAACTATGCGAAATGATAGGTAGCTTTTTGTGACTAAATTAAGCAAAGCACTTTCAATTTCTTCCTTACGATTGCTAGTAAGAGGTCTTCGCACGTAGGATGTTATTTTTTGCTGTTGTCTATAAGGATGGAACCGATCCGATTCCTTCTGACCATTGGACGGTAGCGTTTGCGAATTTTCCCCCTGGGCATTGTTTGGCTGCGTATTCAGTTCCACAATTTCTTGATGCTGCAAAACCATAAATCATGATACTTACTTTCATATTTTAACAGTATTACTGCCTTTTACCGCTTGCATTTGTGTTGAATGCTGATTAGCAGGAGCTGAATTCGCAGGAGTTGCAGTGGTGGCGGAGATTGACACCGTTGGATGTCTGCTCTCCAAATGCCTTTTCAAGTTCGTCAAACTGGTCTTGTATGACAACTTCGTAGCACAAATCGCGCACTTCGCGTAAATTGCATCCACTGGGTGGAAAAATTCCCACATTTTACTTGTTTTGCGCTTAATTCCCGACATTTTCACTTTTTAAAAATTTCCAACAGTCACAGTTAAATGTAAAAATATCAGTGAATTCAAACCTCACCAAAAGTTGCCACACAAACAATAAAATATAACGACGTAAATAATAACGAATATAACATCAAATAAAATCATTTTCATCGTGTGTCACATTACAAAACGTCACATTACAAAAATTTCCTAAAAATTAGTTCAATAATATGTACTTTATTTTAAGATTAAGATTAAGATTGATTGGGGCTAGACATTGGCTGTCTATGGCACTGCGTTCATTTTGAACTATTGTGCCTTGCCCGAGTTCAGTACTGGAAGAGACTATTTCCTCCTATTTTCTCAAAGAACATTTTAATTCTTGCGAGATCAATTTCAGACAGATGAGTAGTCTGTAATATTTCCTTGCCTAGTGCCTGCTTTCTTGCATGGACTAAGGCCGGGCATTCAGTTATCAGGTGTATGGAAGTCTCGTCATCCTCCATGCAAAATCTACATATTTCACTGTCTGTTAATTTCAGACGGGTCTTATGTTTGTTTAGCAGACAGTGTCCGCTGATTACTCCTGTCATGAGTTTTAGTTCCGGTCTGCTCAAGCGTAGGAGAAACTTTGCATTTCTGCTTGAGTATCGCGGGAAAAAGGCTTTGGTACATTCCATACCAATTGATTTTGGCCATCTTGCATTTGCTTTGATCAAGTATTCTTGCTTAATACAACCTTTGTAATGAGATTTGCTGACACCTAAGATCGGTTCGGGTCCAAATGGTCGCTTTCCAGCTCCCTCCCTTGCCAATCTGTCTGCATCCTCATTACCGTCATAGCCGCAATGTGCTGGAATCCAGTGTACTATTACTCGATTTCCTGTTGATAGTTGTTGGAGAAGATTAGCTGTCTCCCATACCAACTTAGAGGTAAATGTCGACGCGTGCAAGGCTCTTATTGCGGCCTGGCTGTCTGACATTATGATAATCCTTTTCCGATGAGGGTGAAGGTTCAGAATTTTTCTGGCACACTGATTGATAGCACAGACTTCCGCTTGGAAGACGGTTGCCAAACTACCAAGGCTGACTGACATTTGGGTACTGGAACTATATATCCCAGATCCTGTGCCTTCTCCAGTCTTGGATCCATCAGTGTACCAGATAATGTCATCACAGGTAAGACTGATTTTTGAATTGTCCCAGTCTATTCTGTTAGGAATATGTGTCTTATATTTCCTGTCAAAGATGTGTCGCGGAGGCATTGAGTCAAGAGGCAACCAAAAGCTTCCGTCTCGCCTCCGTTCTTTAACAATGGAGCGGTGACCGCTTGCATGTAGATCCTGTAGTATGAATCCACTATGCATCAGCCTATGTGTACTAATGACCGCATTCATTTGTACGGTTAGGTCCAACGGCAAAACTCCCAATAGTACATTGAGGGCAGCTGTTGGCGTCGTGCGAAGGCAGCCAGTGATGCAGGAGTTAATTACTCTTTGCAACCGTTCCAGTCTGTTCGCAGTCGTTTTCTCTGTGGTTTTTTTCCACCATACTATCGCCCCATAGGTGATAATGGGGAGGATGACTAGGGTGTAGATTTTTTGAAGCCATATCGGTTTCGTTCCCCAGTTTTTGCCACAGATTCGTTTACAAGTCCAGAGAGCGTTGCCCGCCTTCTGAATAGTACGATTCATGTGAGGTTTCCAGTTCAATTTACTGTCTAGAGTTACCCCAAGGTATTTGGCTTCTTTTACGAAGCCTACATCTTTGCCAAAAACCTTTATCGGTCTCAGGTCATATTTCCTTTTGAGTGTGAACGGTACGAAGATTGTCTTATCAGGGTTTACCGATAGATTCTGCTGGGCGCACCAGTTCTCTACAATTTTTATTGCACCCTGTAGTAGATCAGAGACGGTCTGCCCGTCTTTGCCTCTAACCGCAATAACCAGGTCATCAGCATAGGCAATAACGTCATAGCCTCGATCCGAGAGGATGCGGATTAATCCGTTAATGACCATGGACCAGAGTAGAGGAGATAGTACGCCCCCCTGGGGACAGCCCCGGACCGTTCTGGCTAGGATCTTGATGCCATTTAAGTCGGACTGTATTAGTCTGCTTTTGAGCATCGTGGAGATCCACCTTATAAGTGCAGTCGGCACTTGAAATACCTCTAAAGCAGATCCTATAGCTTCATAGGTGGTGTTGTTGAAAGCCCCCTCTATGCCTAGGAAACCTACTAAACAGATTTCTTTCTCGTCAAGGGATTTTTCGATTTTGCTGACCAGGGCAGATAGGGCTGTTTCCGTAGACCTGCCTTTTCGGTAAGCATGTTGGTGTGCACTTAGAGGATTTCGGATAAGGACTTCGTCTCTGAGGTATCTCTCTATTACCTTCTCCATACCCTTAAGTACACATGACATCAAGCTTATAGGCCTGAAGGACTTTGGATCCTTTTTGTTTGACTTTCCGGCTTTAGGAAGGTAGACAACATTCACTGTTCTCCACACCTCCGGAACGTAGCCAAGCGCCAAACTGCATGTGTATATTTTCGAAAGAATGGGCAACAGACTGTCTGGTCCTCTTTGTAACAGCGCCGGGAAGATTTTATCCTTTCCCGACGCCTTGTACGGGGAGAACGTTCCTATCGCCCATTCTACAATCGAACGTTTGCAGATGAGATTGGCCAATCTCCAATCACCCCTACTGGGGCAGTGTGACTGCCAGCCGCTATAGTTATTATGGTCGGGGTCGTCTATTATTTCTGATCCCGGAAAATGGACTTTAGTGAGCAGGGCTAATGTATCCTGCGCACTATTTGTGAGTTCACCCTGTTCGTTAGACAAGGATCCAATCGGACATGGTTTATCGGTTGACAGAATCTTTTGGAGCCTACAGCCTGAGTTCGCGTCGTTCACGTCCTCGCAGAAGCGTCTAAAAGATTCCCTCCTGGCTTTCTTAATCTCTTTATTGTATTTGGTGAGAGCATCGGAGTAGGTTTGCCAGTCGTTATTCCGCTTGGCCCTATTGAATAGTTTCCGTACTCCCTTCCTTAGCAAGCTAAGATGACTGCTCCACCAAGGTGTCTGTCTTTTAAAAGTTTTAGTTTTTAAGGGACAATTTTCTTCATAGGCGTTCACTACGACTTCCTGGAGTTTCCTGGATGCCCTTTCCAGCCTATCTATTGTGTCAACTCTGTTTTCAAGTTGTGTAGTGATGTCGTGCCTTAACTGGTGACAATAGCTGTCCCAGTCGGTCTGCCTTTTTGGCCTAAAGGACACGGCAGTCAGTGACTTGTCACCTAACCTAAACCTTATATGTCTATGGTCAGAACATGAGGGCTCTTCGGATACTCGCCAGTTGCTGACAAGTGATTTCGATAGAGAAGTAGTTAGGGTAAGGTCTAGCACCTCTTCCCTAGTTCTAGTTATGAACGTCGGACTACCTCCGACATTGCATATACTTAAGTCTAGTGAGAGTATATAATCGAATAATGACTCACCTCTAGCGTTGGTGTCCGTGCTTCCCCAGATAGTGTGATGGGCGTTCGCGTCACACCCTAGGACCAGCTCCAGACGATTGTCCCTAGCATAAGCAACAAGCTGTTCTGCTATCGTCGTGGGACATTCGGGTACATCTCCAGGGAAGTATGCTGACGCTATGATCAATTCCCTGGAGTTGCAATTGATCTTGGCCGCGCACAGATCTGGCGTAACAAAATCTGTCAACGGGAAGAAAGAAATGCCATTAAACACAATACACGTTCTAGGCCTATCAGTAGATTGACACCACAGTACATTACCTGACTGTGAGAGGCCCAGGATCTCATTGTTGGTGCTGGTCCACGGTTCCTGCACCAAAGCTATGGTAGGACCGTAGGTGTTGATGGTCCTAGCCAAGACAGCTGACGCTGCCTGTGCCCTATGGAGATTGATCTGGACAATCTCCATATTATTCATGGGGGCCTTTGGTATGAGTACCTGCTCGCTTGCCCCCTCTACCCCTTGTCTGCACCCGTTCATTGCTGCTCGGGGTTTTTGCAGACTTATCCAAAAGGCTTAGTTGCCTGGACGGATTATCCTTTCCAGACAATTGAGTCTTTCGGACGGGTTTAGTTGAGGCATTCTTTACAGGTCTCATTGTTGTCGGTGTTGGCGTTTTGTCGCCAGTTCGGGTTTCAGTCCTTTTCGCGGTCCGGTCTGTCCGTACCACTAGGGCTGCTTGTCGGCTTGTGGACGGTCTTTCGTCATCCACTCTAATCTGGGGAGTCCTGTTCGTCGTCGTCCCACCATCACTGGTCACTGATGGTTTTGTCCCTTGCTCACGCCGCACCCGGAACTGAATCCTTCCCAGCTCAAAGAAAGGGAGGTCGTTCAGCTCAGCGAGCAAGCGGGCCGACACATCATCAATGGCCAGCGTTAGCGCCGATCCCTGTGCCGTAACAGTGCCGTTCATTACTTTCCAGTTGCCTGTGGGTAATGAGCGGTTCTGCATTCGAAGCATTCGAAGTATTTCATCGGCCGGGAGGGAGCAACCAGGAAAGAAAGCCGAGGCAATGTTGGGTTTGGGAATATCAATTCCCTCTACCAGCTTCAGCTTTTTGTTTCCTGGTTGAATCTTTGGCATCACCTCCTTGAGCCAGTTCTTCGACGCCTCATCGGCACAGTTCACGGTGATCCATCCCGGTTTGAAGGAGCAGCCTAGAAATCGGATTTGAGGACCATCAACGGGGAGCTTATGCAGTTTCTCCTTGATGGTCTTCTCGACATCTTTCTGCCCCTCCAGATCGAGATGGATGGTCGGATATTCTTCTGGAAGAATACCTACTTTGATTGCAGCAGCAGCTTCGGCGTAGGATGGACCTATCTTCATCCTTTTGGGAGCGGGTTGTGCCGCTTCCTTTTTGCTACTGCTGCCGTCCGTCTTTGCTTCTGTGTTGTCCTCTAGGACCACCTTCAGAGCAACCTCGTACGGCTTACCACCCGCCATCAGCTTCCGAAGTCTCTTCTTTTGAGAAGTCGTCAACCGCTTTCTCTTAAGTGAGACGGCTTCGGTAGCTTCTACCAGCGATGGTAATCCGCCCGAAATGGCCCCTTCGGCTACCAAAGTGGACACCGTGGTCAGGCTTGATTGTGAACAATCACTGTCCATGTGACCTTGAGACGGTTGGTCTCTCCAACCGCCCTTGGCCTGGTTTTCAGCGTCACGCTGAGTATTGACGTCGGTCTGTCCTTCGTCCTTTCCATCCGAGGCGAGTTTTAAGGTGCTCATCATCATCTGGTTCTTCGGCCACCTACTGCGACGAGGCGTTTCGGTGGCCTATGGCAATATAGGGGAAAGGGAAAGGTCAGCCATGACAGAGCCCCGTATCATGGTAAGTCCTTCATACTATCCGAGGCGGACCGGTATCGGATAGGTTCCGTTAGAATACAGCCGGATACCCCTGGCTGCAAACCATCCAATGGGCACGGATCACATGACACCCTGGATTAGGGGGGGTAAGGATGTTGGTACGAGAGGATAATAGTAGGTGGGGGAAATGGAGGGGAAAGCGTGACTAGTTAGCCAGCCACCCGGGAGGAGACATGACCACACCCGGGTGGCTGTTTCCAGCGGCCACCACGAGGAGGTCTAGTCACATTCTGCCAGCCCTTAGCCACCGTTTGCCGTCGGACATCCAACCGCTAGCGGTGGCCATAAGGTAGGCAGAAGACCGCACTTTATTTACTTGATTTATTGATTTATTCTAACTATTCACAGTTCAGTTGTTTAAATTCTTATTTAAAGATTTGATGAAAAATAATTTTGCATGGCATCACTTAACTGAGAAAGAGGAATTGAAAATGGATACATGCGTGCAAGCAAAAAAGATATACATAGTCTCTTTAAGCGATATCAACCATTTGCCTGTAGTGGAAAAGGGAGCACTAGAAAATGAAATAAATGTTAGCAGCATTGTCACAGTGCAGAGAAACGAGTGCTGAAATCGTTGCCAGTCAAACTGCGATTCGCTTCTCATTTGTTCACAGCGATTTTGGCAAAACAGTGATTTGGAAAACAGTGATTTACAATCGCTGTTTGCGTTGCCAGTCAAGGTGCGATTCGCTGCTCATTTGTTCACAGCGATTTTGACAAAACAGTGATTTACAATCGCTGTTTTCGTTGCCAGTCAATCGCAATGTGACACTGTGATTACAAAATCACAGTGAAAAAATCACCGGTTGCGATTTTTTGCTGCTCAACACTAGTCCTGACCAGTGTTGGGACTTATTACTTTTGGTAGTAACATATTACTTATTACACATTACTGGCATTTGAAAGTAATATCGTTACATTACTTATTACTGGAAATGTGAAGTAATGTATCACAAAAAGTAATATATTATTTTCCTTCAACAAATCGAAATATTTGCGAAATTTCCAGCTATTAAAAGTAGTCATTCTGCAAAAAAAAACAATTTGAATTTCGTCACCTTTTTTGTTAAAACCTCTTGAATTTGCTTGCAAATGTTAATTGTTTCTCCACTACCAAACTCAGTTGGAAATGAAAGAGGCGAGCTATGTCTAGTATGAACAAGTGCAGTGTTGTATCGTTGTAATAGATCTTAATCATGTTATCAGTGCTGCTGTTTGTAATGAACAAATCCCTGAATTTGAGAATTGTAATGTGGTAACATAGAATAGCTTCCACACAACGAATGCAACCCTGTGGCGGGAGCGCTAAATTGGCAGCACTGCTGATCTACTACGAAGTGCAACGGAATATGAGAAAACCAGAAAGGAAGGAAAAGAACATTAGGGGGAGAAAGAAACGAACCGGCAAGCGTGGAGGACGTGGCAGTTTTTCGAGCAGGAGACGAGACGAAAAAAACCGCGTGGCAGCGAAAAAGGAAGGAAGTGGCGGAGTTCGCTGCGGCATTGGGACGAGACGGAATCGTCACCAGCGCTGCTAGTTTGCAGCCAGCTTAAGGCTGCCGCGATATTTTCTGACCGCCCGACCAGTGCAGCGCCGCCAAATATTCCGTCGACAAAGGCTGCCGCCATCTTTCAACTCGTTGCACGACCAGCGGAGCGCCGCCAGCTTGTCAGCCGACAAGGCTGCCGCCATTTGTCGACTCGTTGCACGACCAGCGGAGCGCCGACAGCTTGTCAGCCGACAGAGCTGCCGTCATTTGCCGACAGGTGCACGACCAGCGCAGCGCCGCCAAATATTCCGTCGACAAAGGCTGCCGCCATCTTTCAACTCGTTGCACGACCAGCGGAGCGCCGCCAGCTTGTCAGCCGACAAGGCTGCCGCCATTTGTCGACTCGTTGCACGACCAGCGGAGCGCCGCCAGCTTGTCAGCCGACAAAGCTGCCGTCATTTGCCGACAGGTGCACGACCAGCGCAGCGCCGTCAAATATTCCGTCGACACAAAGGCTGCCGCCATCTTTCAACTCGTTGCACGACCAGCGGAGCGCCGCCAGCTTGTCAACCGACAAGGCTGCCGCCATTTGCCGACAGGTGCACGACCAGCGCAGCGCCGTCAAATATTCCGTCGACACAAGGCTGCCGCCGTTCTTCAACTTTTGCACGACCAGCGCCAGCGCCGCCATCTTGGCCCATGCAATGGTGAGACATCTTTAGCCAGCGGGAGAGACGCAGGACCACAGTGAGGGCGGCCGCCGCCATACGAGTCGTTACGTAATAACGGAAGCAGGCACCAACAAGCAGAATTAAATTAAGGGGGATCAGGAGCAGTGGCTCAATTGTGAAACAAATTAAGGGGGATCAGGAGCAGTGGCTCAATTGTGAAACAAATTAAGGGGGATCAGGAGCAGTGGCTCAATTGTGAAACAAATTAAGGGGGATCAGGAGCAGTGGCTCAATTGTGAAACAAATTAAGGGGGATCAGGAGCAGTGGCTCAATGTCATCGATCAAAAGGGGGATATGTTACTAAGGGTAAAGTATGCTGAAATTGCATCACTCTTTGTGAACTCGTCATCGGCTACATAAGTTTTATACTTTTCTTACAGCATTCACGGTTCACGGAGAAGGCCTTCTACGGGAAAATCGATGGACGCACGTGAGTAATTCTTTAATGCCTATGACTTGTGAGTAGTGGTAACTTATTCGTAAATTAAACCGCGAACAGAGAGTGTGTGCAACGGCAAGGTAACAAGGGCAGGGCTCCACTGCTATAAAGTGTTATTAATGTACAGCAGTCGGAGCAACGTAGGCTTATAGGTGCAGGGATTTAAATAAATTAAGGGAATAGAATCCGAACCGTTGTTTTTTGAATCTCGATATTGTATATTATATTTAAGCATTCGTGTATTAAAACCAATATGAATTTATAAGTTTTGACGTTCTTTTTGGAGGGTGAGACGAGGTCAAATGGCGTGTTGGGGATCCGCTTTGTTGTCGCGCCGCAGATCCACGGTAGGGTGGGTATTGAAGCGAGAGTGCCACTATCACCTTGGCACTCCACATTGATAAATCCAACCGCGATAGAACCATGTCTTTTTGAATTAAAGCCACCCCTTGCAGGGGCTCCTTCTGTTTCCATCTTGCCACCCCACATATAAATTTTTTTTCTTGATATGTTTGCTATAAATAACAAGGGACTCTAAATAGAAACTGTAATGTAACGAGCCTTCGAAAAAGGTCGCGAACCTCCCCAACCGACTCCCCAGCTAGCCACTTAAGGGTCCCGCAGACCTACTTTCGAGGCTTATACCACCTGTATACGCCGGTGGACATGCCAACCTTCGTGGGTTGTGCTCGGCTACCTCCAGTTTTACCAATGAACATTACAAAGAAATGGCGCCCAACGTGGGGCCCAAAAGAGTGTGGGACACTCGCAACTATCGTGAGACTCACACCAGCAAAAATACGTCTCTCAGATTCTTTAATCAAGCAATGGATTCCTGATTGGCTTAAGGCACTTTCGAAGGAGGCATTTTAATTGGACAGTAAATTAAATGATGGTTTCTCGTGCGACAACACCTGAGCACGGAGATACATGGGTGCTCTGATTATGTGTAATAAATTTTAATCCTTGGTGGACATTAACTACTTGGCAGCGACTTATTCGTCCGAGTACGTTAATCCTGAGGCTCTTATAATTTTTTTGCACTCACTGGGAAAATCCCTGTATCATAGCTTAACGAATATGGGCATACTTTGTGTGTAATAAATCTTAACCCTTGGTGGACATTAACTACTTGGCAGCCACTAATTCGTCCGAGTACGTTAACCTTTAAAACCACAGAGCTCGAGTTCTGAAAAGAACTAGCTCGGGTTTAGATCTCAGAAAGTTTGAACGATTACCGACACAAAAACATTTATTGGTAAAAAGTAGCGAACATATAAAACCTGAAACTGATAAACATTGTGAGAATTGCCTTTTTGAACAATGATCGAAAATTAAATATTTATAAACAAAATGAGAATTCGGAATCACATAAATAACAAAATGAAATAATACATGAAATAATATCATGAAATAGGGTTGCCTACTGCCGGCGCCACATTATTCCCCCCCAAGTGACGCAGTCACTGATACTTGATGAATCTTCCTGTCTTAAATTTTTGCTCGGGCCACTTTTGCTTCTCTACCTTGGGTTCTTCTGTAGACATGTGTGCTACCTTTAGCCGATCCGTGGATACTGTGACCTCTTTTCCTTTAATGTCCAGCTTGAACGTTTTATTCCCTCTGGATAAGACTCGGTAGGGACCTTCGAAGGGTGGAGTTAATGGCGGTTTTATAGCATCTATGCGAAGGAATACATGGGTGCACGTTTCTAAATCATTCTGTATGAAAACCTTAGGTGTGCTATGATGAAGCGGTTCCGGTACTCTTAGTGACCGCATTATCTGCCGTAGGTTACCAACGAATTCATGTTCGTTTGTTAACTTATTTGATTGCATGTGTACTAATTCGCCCGGAAGTCGTAACACTTGGCCATACAGCATCTCTGCCGGTGATGCTCCTATGTCTTCTTTTACGGTGGTACGAAGTCCCAGGAGGACGATCGGCAGTACCTCTTTCCATGCTGACGTGTGATGGCATGTTATTGCCGCTTTAAGTGATCTATGCCATCTTTCGATCATACCATTACTTTGCGGATGATAAGCGGTCGTATGGAAGTGTTGGCAACCAAGCATTTTGGCAAGTTGTCGAAAGAGGTGAGACTGAAATTGGCGCCCCTGATCGGTAGTGATACGAGCTGGAACACCGAACCGGGAGATCCATGTGTCGATAAGAGCTTTGGCCACGGTCTCCGCAGCTTGATCGGGAAGTGGAACTGCTTCCGGCCATCGACTAAAACGATCGATTATCGTTAAGATATAGCTGCAATTATCTGATGGAGGAAGAGGGCCCACGAGATCGATATGGATGTGCTCGAAACGATTATCCGGCGGCGTAAATTTTTCGAGGCAAGCGCGATTATGTCTTTGTATTTTAGATCGTTGACAAGCGATGCAGCGTGCAGTCATGAGTTTTATGTCTTTACGCATGTTTGGCCACACGAATCGTTGAGCAATAAGCATGGTAGTGCCGCGGACCCCGGGGTGTGAAATATTATGAAGCGACGAGAACACTGTTTGCCGTTGGGTGGCTGGAACGAATGGTCGAACACGCCCAGTAGATATATCGCAGAAAATTGTCACGGGTGTACCTGGATATTGTAGCTGTCGTAACTCCAGTGAGGAGTCTTTCTTTGCGTTGATGAGATCGATATCATCTGCTTGTTCTGAAGCCAACTCCTGATAGTTGATGGTGTTGCGATGTAAAATCTCATCGAGCTCTATACGGGAGAGACAGTCCGCCGGAGTATTTTTTTCGCCTTCAATGTGTATAATGTTTGTAGTGAATTGGCCTATGTAATCTAACTGTCGTGCTTGGCGTGGAGATGCTTTATCTTGCCGCTGCTGAAATGCAAATGTCAGAGGTTTGTGGTCCGTTAACAGAGTGAATTGACGTCCCTCCAACATATGTCGGAAATGACGGATGGCTTGGTAAGCGGCCAATAATTCTCGATCGTATGTGCTGTATTTCTTCTGCGCGTCCGTCAGCCGCTTGGAATAGAATGCCAACGGTTCCGAGTGGCCGTTTACCATTTGATGTAAAGCGGCACCCAGCGAATTATTAGAGGCATCGACGTGCAGTTGCAGTGGAAAATTATTACCCGGATGTGCTAACAAGACATAGTTGGCAAGATCTAGCTTACATTTTGCGAAAGCATCCTCGGCGTCTGTATCCCACTCGATGCGAGTGGTATCGTTTTTCTTGTTAGATCTAATTAGCTTCTGCAATGGCGTTTGATTTTCCACTGCGTGTGGAATGAATCTGCGGTAGAAATTAATCATCGCTAGGAAGCGTCGCAGCTCTTTTACCATTGTCGGTTTAGGAAAATCTTTTATAGCCTTGACCTTTTCGTGCGTTGGTGAAATGCCCGCTGCGGAAATGTCGTGACCTAAGAATTTTACCGTCTGCTTTCCAAGTACGCATTTAGATACGTTGATTGTGAGTCCATAATCCCGAAGTCGCTGAAAGACCATTTTAAGATGTTGCATGTGCTCTTCTTCAGTGCGAGAGGCGATACAGATATCGTCTATATATACAAAAACAAAGTCTAAATCCTTGAGAACCTCATGTATAAATCGTTGAAAGGTTTGGCCAGCATTACACAGCCCAAATGTCATGAATTTGAATTCGAAAAGTCCGAATGGCGTCGTGATGGCAGTCTTCTTAACGTCGGCGGGCTCGACAGGGATTTGATGATATGCTTTTTCCAAATCTAGCGTTGAAAATATTTTTTTATTTTGGAACGTATGTGCAAAGTCCTGTATGTGTGGAATGGGGTATCGATCGGGAACTGTAATGGCGTTTAGACGACGATAATCCCCACAAGGTCTCCAGTCTCCGTTAGGTTTCTTGACGAGGTGTAACGGACTAGCCCAATTACTGCTCGATGGTTGACATATCCCTTGCTTGACCAAAGCATCAAATCCTTTCTTTGCTACAGCCAGTTTATCGGGTGCTAACCGACGAAATCGTTCGTGGATTGGTGGACCTGTAGTAACGATGTGGTGTGTAATACCGGTGCGCCGTTGGTTCTCTCGCAACGTTGGTTTCGTGATGTCGATGTATTGGCGAAGTAACTCTGCGTATTGATTGGAGAAGTTGATCGTTGAAATCTTTTCGTTACTAGCCTGCGTTACTTCGGCTATGATGAAATTGTTCGTTTGCGGGTCAACAATCCTTCGGTTAGCTATGTCGATTGTCAACCCAAAATGTTTTAAGAAGTCGGCTCCTATGATGGAGCGATTGACGTCGGCGTTGATGAATTGCCATCGGAATTTTCGTTTCAAACCCAAATCTAATTCTAAAGTTGTTGTTCCGTGAGTGCGAATTTTACATCCGTTTGCAGCAAATAGTTGAAGAGCACTTGCTTGTGCGAATGTTGTTCCATGATCGATAGGTGAACATCTTACTAGCGAGATATCGGCTCCCGTATCAATTAAAAAAGGTTGGTTGCTGCTGGAGTCTTTAACGAACAAGCGGCAAGAGAGTGATGTTATTCGTGCTCCAGCCTCGCTTGCCCTTAGAGCTTGCTCGTCTATTCGTTTTTTCTTTTGGCGTTCGTCCACGTGCACGGTTGGCGGCATTTCTTGGCTTCCTTACCGAACGTCTGATGATACCAGCACATTAACTCGCTCCGTTGCGGGTTGAAGATTTTTCCAAGCTTGCGATTTAGGCTAGCCACTTCGTTCTGCAACTCGCTGATAGCTTCTTGTGAAGACTTCTCGCTCACCTCGTGTACGGAACCTTCATTGCGATGTGCTTCTAAAACTGCATCAGCGATGGAGGCTAATTTTTCGAGCGGAGCCTCAATCGTGGCCAGGCATCCTTGAACACTTGCTGGTAGCCGTTGCAGCCACAACATCTTAAGCATGCGGTCGTTCTCGAAACCGATGCTGACGTTGCGTAACTCACCGAGTAGGTGTGACGGTTTGCCATCACCCAGCTGTATACCAGCCACATATTTTTGCAGCCGGGTCGTGTCAGTCTCACAAAATTGTTTCACCAAGGCTTCTTTTACTGCCTCAAATTTACCACTGGTCGGCGGGTTGGTAATTGTGTCGCGAATATGTGCCAATAGGTTAGTGTCCAACGCGGCGATAATAGTCGAAAACTTCGTTTCGTCGCTCGACACACGATTCGCGCGAAACCAATGGTCTAATTGTACGAACCATAGCGGAAAGTCTGTTTTGTAAACCGGGGGCATGGGTAGGCGAATTGCTGCTACCGTGCCCGAGTCCGACACCACTTCACTATTCATTATGTTCACTCGCGCGCGTACTTACGTCGGGGTCACCACTTTAAAACCACAGAGCTCGAGTTCTGAAAAGAACTAGCTCGGGTTTAGATCTCAGAAAGTTTGAACGATTACCGACACAAAAACATTTATTGGTAAAAAGTAGCGAACATATAAAACCTGAAACTGATAAACATTGTGAGAATTGCCTTTTTGAACAATGATCGAAAATTAAATATTTATAAACAAAATGAGAATTCGGAATCACATAAATAACAAAATGAAATAATACATGAAATAATATCATGAAATAGGGTTGCCTACTGCCGGCGCCACAAACCCTTAGGTTAGGTTAGGTTGTGGTGGCTGCCTCTATGAGAGACACACTCGGAGGCCTGAAAGGCCCATTGTGATACCACATATTTCACCCGTTTTTGAACTGTGTATGTAACACTGTTTTGCCAACATATCTGTGGTCAAAAGCACTAACCGCTTAAGTCGACTTAAGAAGAAATTGAGTTATGTATGCCACCACGTTCCCTTGACTGTGCTCTACGTTTGTGTAAAATCGGGGAGCTTCTAACTTTAAAATAAAAAAAGTTATTAATAAAAACCTATTCGCATTCCCATAGCGAACACACTACGCGCTAAAACTTTAAAGCGTGATTACTCGAAACAGCAATTTACGACTTAGGCGGTTATTGCATTTGACCACAGATATGTTACAGCACACATTTCAAGCGGATGGGGAAAGGGGGAGGACCTACAGTTTAACGCCGAATCCGAACGGCGATTGGCAGTTTTTCGTTCACATTTGGAGGTTTTGCCATTGCCTGCGAAGAGCTCACTTGTGCGATTCTTGTAATTCTCATTCCCTTCATGTGGATAGCGATAGAAGTAGATGAGTTGTTCACCAGCCCGAGCCAGGAATCGAACCTGGAGCCTTTGGTATGAGAAGCCAGCGCGCTACCCGCTTGACTATCAAGGCCGGCTCCCTTAGGCTCGTTAACCCTTAGGCTCTTATCATTTCTCTACACTCATTGGTAAAACAGGAACTTGATGTTGACTGGACATACTCCATGTAGCAGTGAGCAACTGGAGTCCGCAACATTTGGCTCTTGATATCAATTGGGATAATTTTTTTGTTTTCTTCAACGCTCTAACCTCATTCAACTTATCGTGTCTTCTTATTTCGTGACCGTTTGGTGACATATCTTTCTATGTCCCTCATGTTCTGTTTAGCTATAACCATATTCTACGCGGTTGTATCCTTACTAGTGACGATACGAATTACTATGTTGTTTGACCTATATTAAGAAATCCTATACATAAGCGGTCGAAAGACGTATTACATGAAGTATTAATAATAAGTAAAGTTTTGTCAATCGGATTTATGCTAAATCCTTTACTTTCGATAATTCACACTGTAATTGAAACGCAAATGGCTGTAGTACGGAGTACTGAAAATATTCCGGCACTGGCCTCAGGCACAGCTGAAAGCGCGTGTACTATCTGTTTAAACCCCACACTAGACACTCAGGAATGCTTGACTACCTTATGTAATCACACATTCCATAGGGGTCAAATTTTCTCAAGTGGGCCACTTTAAAATCGATGGTCTCAGTTTTCGTTGATCAATACGGTTTTCGATCGGCTTGGAGGTAAAACAGACACCCCAAAAATAATTTTGAAAAAAAATGTTTTTTCCATTAGTTATTTACAGTTAAAGTTTTTGATCATGTTTTTTTCAAAAATTCATAACTCACGAACGGTTTATCGGAACTCAACGTTTTCTACATCACATATTGAGGCGCGCGCGCTTAGTTATCGTGTGACCGAATCGTCATCGTGTGACACGATGACTAAGCGCGCGCGCGTCAATATGTGCTTTTCCAGCGCTAGAGGTAGGAGCGCGGTCTCAAAAACATGTATAACTTTTGACCTAATGCAAAATAATGACTTTTTTTTCACCAACATTTTTGTAAGGGATTGTAGAATTGAATGAAATGTGTCAAAATTTTCTCGCTGGCGGAGAAGTTTCATTAATTTTCAATTATTTACAACAAATAGGATTTTTCAGCTAAATAATAATTTTTTTGTGAAGAAAGATTTTTTCATGTCAAAGTATATTAATTGACAAAAATTTTGATGTAGAAAACGTTGAGTTCCGATAAACCGTTCGTGAGTTATGAATTTTTGAAAAAAACATGATCAAAAACTTTAACTGTAAATAACTAATGAAAAAAACATTTTTTTTCAAAATTATTTTTGGGGTGTCGTTTCTACCTCCAAGCCGATCGAAAACCGTATTGATCAACGAAAACTGAGACCATCGATTTTAAAGTGGCCCACTTGAGAAAATTTGACCCATAGGCAATGTATTACAAACTGGCTAAACGAGTCGCATGACTGCCCTTGTTGTCGACAATTATGTAATTTACGCGATTTAAAACCAACTTCTATACGGAATAAAACCCCGTCGAATTCTGCTAATGTAATTTCGAGAGGTCGAGCGCGCGGGACGATACCAAAACGACATAACACGCGTAACAGTCGACGGGAGTTGGGAATGCCAGCATCACAGTGTACGAACATTTTAGCTTCAAATGAAACAGCAAATTTGTCATTACCTATATTAACGGTTTCGGTGTCACCCAAAGCGGTTAATTCTGACATACCTTCTAGCCAATGGCACCCAGAACGACACGACATGCGACGACAGTCCAATGTACCACCTTCTAATCATCTGAACCGTGACCATCAGAATCATAACCCAAATGTGACTATTGAACAAGTTTCCAATTTGATTGAGTCAAGTATCCAACGCCTACTTGCCAACTTAACTGTACAACCCGAGGGCGCACCAGCGTCGCTACCTTCGAATCATATTCCAAATAATCCGCATCGTAACTATTCTAACCATGGCATTCGAGCCGAAAAGATTCCTTCTATTATTTACAACTGGGGAGTTACCTTTGACGGTTCTGCTACAGGCATTACTTGTGAAGAATTTATATATCGTATACGTGCTTTAACGGCTGAAAGCCTTGATGGAAATTTCGCTGCTGTCTGCAGTAACTTACACATTTTGTTGTCTGGAAAGGCTAAAGATTGGTTTTGGCGGTATCATAAACAAGTGACGCGAATTGAATGGCAAAGTTTTTGTGTAGCGCTCAAGTACGAATTTAAAGATATGCGCTCCAACTATGACGCTCGGGAAGAGTTACGAAATCGCAAACAGCGGGCTGGAGAAACTTTTGAATGTTATTATGACGCTATCACTGCAATTACCGACCGGCTAGCTCATCGTATCGAGGAAGAAGAATTAATCGAGATAATTACGCGAAATCTGAGACCCGACATACGACACGAACTACTGTACATTCCAATTATGTCAGTTGCTCATTTGCGCAAGCTAGTACAGATGAGGGAGAACTTCTTTAAAGACGACTTCTTCAAACGAACGCCATATCGAAATGTCCTGACAAACAGCTTACGACCACGTTATGTGGCAGCAATAGACCCGGAATCTGTAGACGAGCCAGAGGACTCGGAAACACCGGCGGAATTGAACGTTGAGGAAGTAGTACAGCAGGAGCATTTGCCAACTTGTTGGAACTGTAATGAGGAAGGACACTACTGGGATATGTGTGAACAAGAGAGAAAAATCGTTTGCTACGGTTGCGGAGCTAAAAACATATATAAGCCGCAGTGCACTCGTTGCCTTGGGAGAGCAAAAAACGGGCTGAAGACCCCATTCGGCAAGAACCGAATGGTGAAATCCTAAATACCGTGCATAGAGGCGACCTTTC
This sequence comes from Melieria omissa, assembly GCA_963971225.1. NCBI lineage: Eukaryota > Metazoa > Arthropoda > Insecta > Diptera > Ulidiidae > Melieria > Melieria omissa. Next base: position 4,839,123 of record OZ020270.1, read on the forward strand.
GCGGGGGAACTCTCCTACGTCCTCAGTGGAAGTGCTACTCAACCAAACTATATCCAACAAGATCGTAAACCTGCACCGCGATGCTCCCACTAGTGATGCTGGCGAACAGAGCGTAAGACGGATCCTCCCACTGCACGAACGCTGGCTACGATATCAAGAAATTCGAAATCGACTATTTCCCAATGATGCGGGAATGAAAGGCCGAAAAAGACCTACCAGATCCACTTTGCGACAGCGAAAATTTTGGAAAGATATACGCGAACGCCGAAAATTACTTATTGCATCGATCGTTAACGATAAGGCGGATGGGCGTTGTTACGCGGAAATCCAATTGTTGAATCGCACGGTATATGGGCTACTTGACACAGGCGCTAACATAAGCTGCCTCGGGGCAGAGTTAGCCAAAGAAGAAATTTATAAAAGCGGAAAATTTCACGGTTGTCAGTCGAGTGTGAAAACAGCAACGGGAGAAAACCAGCAAGTAATAGGTTTTTTTGACGTAGACATCACTTATAAAAATACGACTAAGCCCATACGTATGTTTATTATTCCAACAATCCAACAAAAGGTGATACTAGGTATCGATTTTTGGAGACAATTTCAGTTGGCTCCCGGAATTATTGCGACAATGTGTGCAAGCAAGGAAACTAGGTGCGAGTCACCGAAAGACTATCTATATCCACTAAACGCAACTCAACAACAACAGTTGGAAGTAGTAAAATCATTGTTTCCCAGTTTTGAAAAACAAGGGTTAGGTAGGACTAGTCTGATTAAACACGAAATAGACGTCGGAAATGCAAAACCGGTTAAACAACGTTTTTACCTTGTCTCTCCGGCCGTGGAAAAAATTATCTATAAGGAACTAGATCGAATGTTACAGTTAGGGGTAATTGAACCATCCCACAGTGCTTGGAGTTCACCCATGCGGTTAGTGATGAAACCTGGTAAAGTACGGCTTTGTTTAGATGCGAGAAAGATAAATGACGTAACTAAAAAAGATGCGTATCCGCTTCCACCAATCGAAGGCATTTTCGCGCGGTTAAGCTAAAGCAAACGTTATATCAAAAATTGACTTAAAAGATGCGTACTGGCAAATTGCACTAACAGAGGAAGCGAAAGCAATCACAGCTTTCACCATACCTGGACGACCTTTATACCAATTCACAGTCATGCCATTCGGGTTATGTAATGCGCCTCAGACTATGTGTAGACTCATGGATGAAATCATTCCCGCCGATTTAAAACATTGTGTTTTTGGCTATTTAGATGATGTGTGTGTAGTTTCCGATAATTTTGAGAATCATCTGGCGGTATTAGTACGCATAGCGGACCAATTTCGAAAAGCGAACCTCACCTTAAACATTAATAAAAGTCAATTTTGTGTTACAAGAGTACACTATTTGGGGTATGTCATTGGTGATGGCGGGATAGCCACTGACCCTACCAAAGTTGAATCTATTGTAGCTTGGCCCACGCCAAAAAACTTAAAGCAAGTTCGCGGATTTTTAGGACTAACAGGATGGTATAGACGGTTCATTCAAAACTTTTCTGAAATCGTTTTTCCGATTACCGAAACTTTGTCCACCAAGAAAAAATTCACTTGGACCGAAGAGGCGCAAGCTGCCTTCGAAAAAATTAAAACGGTGTTAGCTACAGCCCCTATTCTGCAAAATCCTGACTTTACGAAGAAATTCTCCTTACAATGTGACGCGAGTGACAGTGGCATAGGTGCGGTACTCACGCAGGTAGACCAAGACGGCGTAGAAAGACCTGTAGCATTCATGTCAAAAAAATTAAACACGGCTCAACGTAACTACAGTGTTACCGAGCGTGAATGTCTAGCAGCGGTCACTGCAATTGAACGCTTCCGATGCTATTTAGAACTCCAAGAGTTTGAAGTAATCACTGATCATGCAAGCCTCGTATGGCTTATGAAGCAACCCAATTTGCGAGGTCGATTGGCTCGTTGGGTAATGAAATTGCAAGTTACCGGTTTACTATACGACATCGAAAAGGGAAAGAAAATATAGTGCCGGACGCGTTGTCACGAATGCAGGTGGACGAAGTAACCATGCTAGAACAAACCGAACCGCAAGTAGATTTGAGCTCACCCCATTTTCAGGACGAAGAGTACGAAATGTTAAAAACAAAGATTAGGAATCGACAGGATCAGTATCCTGACATCAAAGTGGAGGGCCGATTTGTCTATATACGTACACAGCATGTTGATGGCAGTGAATTGAATGAGCAAAATGCATGGAAACTTTGGATTCCAGTTGCGTTACGTCAAACAGTAATATCCCGATCACATGATTGTGTTACCTCTGCCCACGGGGAAATGTTCAAAACCCTAGAATTGATTCGGCGATACTTTCATTGGCCAGGTATAGTTCGAGATGTACGCAAGTACGTGCGCAATTGTGAAATTTGTAAAACCACCAAAGCTCCAAATATGTCGTTAAAACCCCCTATGGGTAACCAAACAATTTCATATCGACCATTTCAACGATTATACATCGATTTTCTAGGCCCTTATCCGAGAAGCAAGCGCGGTCACATTGGATTATTAATTGTGCTAGATCATATGTCTAAGTTTCATTGGCTATGTCCATTAAAAACATTCACGACACGTAACATTATTGATTTCCTATTACATAACATCTTCCATGTATACGGGGTGCCAGAAAAAATCGTTAGTGACAACGGCTCACAATTTAAGGGGGTCTTCTGCTTACGCGGATTGAAAAAATCGATATTTTTTTTTTTGCATTTTTTGAATATAGAGGATATAAGGAATACGTCGTATAAACGGTTTCGTGAAAAACACATTCCTTCTTGGGTTTTCGAAGCCGGAAACATAGCCGCCTCCAGCCGTTTCGAGCATTTCCGTTATCTTTAAACGCATTTTCCCGAAAATCACCTTTTTTATACTTTGTGGTATGACTTCTACAAGTAATTTTCATCGGATTTGACTAATTGAATTGAAATTTTGTTTTGTTCAATTTTTATGACCCTCAACAGGTCAAAAAACGTGGTTGAAATTACAACTTTTCACAAAAAACCGTATAATTTGAAAAATTTTAAAAATAAAAAAAATCGTACTCGGAGAAGCATAGAGAAGTGTTTTATGAAGAAGTGAAAAAAAAATTAGTCAAATCCGATGAAAATTACTTGTAGAAGTTATACCACAAAGTATAAAAAAGGTGATTTTCGGGAAAATGCGTTTAAAGATAACGGAAATGCACACACATAAGGCATTTGTCATTTTTCAAGTTTACACATGTGCAAAAATAATAAAAAAAAAATTTTTCAATTATCTTGTATAGTTTCCTTACAATTAATTTCCAAAAATAGACTAAAATTCCGGGCGCGTAAGCAGAAGACCCCCTTAAGGCACATGATTTCAACGCATTTCTGACTCAATATGGTATTGAACATATTTATACAGCAATTTACTCCCCACAATCAAACGCATCTGAACGTGTAAACCGCTCCCTAATTTCGGCTATCAAAGCCTATTTAAAAAATGACCAACGCGAATGGGACGCCCACATAAGTGCCATTAGCTGTGCTTTGCGAAATGGGTCGCATCAATCAATCAATTGGCTGTACCCCTTACCATGCCTTGTTTGGCTTAGACATGATAATCCATGCCTCATCGTACCAACTTTTACGCGACCTAAAAGCACTTGACGATCCTACTGTTCGACTTAAACGTGATGACCAACTCACACTACAGCGCGATGACATAAGGAAGAAAATTACGGCTGCTTATGAGCAAAACGCGCAACAATATAACATGCGAAGCAGGATAGTCTTGTATAAAATAGGCCAGGAAGTGTTCAGACGCCACTTTGTGCAGAGTAATTTTGAAAAGAATGTCAACGCAAAACTTAGCCCGTCCTTTATTAAAGCCAGAGTGAGAGACAAAATCGGAAATCATTATTATCTATTAGAAGACTTGCAAGGAAAGTAGTAGGCACCTTTCATGCCAAAGACATCAGGCAGTGATTGTTCTTTTTCATAAAAATATGTCGCGTTAAAAACGGTCATATTTTTCTGTTTTGTAATGAACAAATCCCTGAATTTGAGAATTGTAATGTGGTAACATAGAATAGCTTCCACACAACGAATGCAACCCTGTGGCGGGAGCGCTAAATTGGCAGCACTGCTGATCTACTACGAAGTGCAACGGAATACGAGAAAACCAGAAAGGAAGGAAAAGAACATTAGGGGGAGAAAGAAACGAACCGGCAAGCGTGGAGGACGTGGCAGTTTTTCGAGCAGGAGGCGAGACGAAAAAAACCGCGTGGCAGCGAAAAAGGAAGGAAGTGGCGGAGTTCGCTGCGGCATTGGGACGGGACGGAATCGTCACCAGCGCTGCTAGTTTGCAGCCAGCTTAAGGCTGTCGCGATATTTTCTGACCGCCCGACCAGCGCAGCGCTGCCAAATATTCCGTCGACAAAGGCTGCCGCCATCTTTCAACTCGTTGCACGACCAGCGGAGCGCCGCCAGCTTGTCAGCCGACAAGGCTGCCGCCATTTGTCGACTCGTTGCACGACCAGCGGAGCGCCGACAAAGCTGCCGTCATTTGCCGACAGGTGCACGACCAGCGCAGCGCCGTCAAATATTCCGTCGACACAAAGGCTGCCGCCATCTTTCAACTCGTTGCACGACCAGCGGAGCGCCGCCAGCTTGTCAGCCGACAAGGCTGCCGCCATTTGCCGACAGGTGCACGACCAGCGCAGCGCCGCCAAATATTCCGTCGACACAAGGCTGCCGCCGTTCTTCAACTTTTGCACGACCAGCGCCAGCGCCGCCATCTTAGCCCATGCAATGGTGAGACATCTTTAGCCAGCGGGAGAGACGCAGGACCACAGTGAGGGCGGCCGCCGCCATACGAGTCGTTACGTAATAACGGAAGCAGGCACCAACAAGCAGAATTAAATTAAGGGGGATCAGGAGCAGTGGCTCAATTGTGAAACAAATTAAGGGGGATCAGGAGCAGTGGCTCAATTGTGAAACAAATTAAGGGGGATCAGGAGCAGTGGCTCAATTGTGAAACAAATTAAGGGGGATCAGGAGCAGTGGCTCAATGTCATCGATCAAAAGGGGGATATGTTACTAAGGGTAAAGTATGCTGAAATTGCATCACTCTTTGTGAACTCGTCATCGGCTACATAAGTTTTATACTTTTCTTACAGCATTCACGATTCACGGAGAAGGCCTTCTACGGGAAAATCGATGGACGCACGTGAGTAATTCTTTAATGCCTATGACTTGTGAGTAGTGGTAACTTATTCGTAAATTAAACCGCGAACAGAGAGTGTGTGCAACGGCAAGGTAACAAGGGCAGGGCTCCACTGCTATAAAGTGTTATTAATGTACAGCAGTCGGAGCAACGTAGGCTTATAGGTGCAGGGATTTAAATAAATTAAGGGAATAGAATCCGAACCGTTGTTTTTTGAATCTCGATATTGTATATTATATTTAAGCATTCGTGTATTAAAACCAATATGAATTTATAAGTTTTGACGTTCTTTTTGGAGGGTGAGACGAGGTCAAATGGCGTGTTGGGGATCCGCTTTGTTGTCGCGCCGCAGATCCACGGTAGGGTGGGTATTGAAGCGAGAGTGCCACTATCACCTTGGCACTCCACATTGATAAATCCAACCGCGATAGAACCATGTCTTTTTGAATTAATGCCACCCCTTGCAGGGGCTCCTTCTGTTTCCATCTTGCCACCCCACATATAAATTTTTTTTCTTGATATGTTTGCTATAAATAACAAGGGACTCTAAATAGAAACTGTAATGTAACGAGCCTTCGAAAAAGGTCGCGAACCTCCCCAACCGACTCCCCAGCTAGCCACTTAAGGGTCCCGCAGACCTACTTTCGAGGCTTATACCACCTGTATACGCCGGTGGACATGCCAACCTTCGTGGGTTGTGCTCGGCTACCTCCAGTTTTACCAAAGAACATTACATGTTTTACATGAAAAATAGAACTTTGTTGACTAAAAAGTAATATTGTAATAAGTAACTTGAAAAAAAGTAATAATATTACTGAAGGTGATTACTTATGGGGAAAAGTAACTAGTTACACTACATTTTTAAAGCCAAAGTAATATACTACGTAATTAGTTACACTACTTTAATATATTAGTCACAACACTGGTAATGACACTAGCGATAGTCAGTCATAGTCAGGACGCGACACCGCTGGCAGTGAATTCGATAATATTTGTAATATTGTGTAAATAAACTAGTAAATTGGTTGTTGTTTGAAGTGCAGTGTTTGTAATTAAAAAGTGAAAGTGCTGGTGGACACTAACTCCACCAAAAGTTCCTTTGCGTCCCAGCATCGTCGTGCGAATCTGAAAGAATATTCAGCAAAGCGGGACAGATAATTTCCGAGCGCAGATGCTCGCTCAAATGTAATGTTAATAACAAACTTGTGTTTTTAAACAAAAACCTCAAATTGTTTGATCTCTGAATTTTTTTAAATATCAACAAGGGCCTTGTGCATAAATATTTATAATTCATGACTTGTTCCTTAAGTTTAATTAATGTAAAATTAATGAAAATGTTTTGCAATAAAATTGTTTATTTTCAATTACTTTTTTGCAATAGTATACAAACAAAGTTAATATAAGTCTGTTTTTAACTGAAAGTGATTTTAAAAATAAAATGAAAAACATCGATGTTTCATCGTTGTTTTGCTCCGGAAACATCGAAAACATCGATGTTGGCAAACATCGATTGTTTTCCAGCTCTACAACACAAGCAATTCAAACGTTAAGACTTTGAAGGCAATCAGCAAAAACTGAAGTTAAATCATATTAAAACACGTTGGAACATACTTATGACGTTTTTCAACAACAACATTTTTTACAATCAATTTCCTATGAACGTACTACAGAATGAAAGAAAAAAAAAACAATTATTTTATTTGCAAATAAACTTCGAACACACCAGCAGCCCTTGCCCTGACTTTTGTATGGCGAATTTGCTGAACGAACCCTAATCAACTCTGGGGCCTGGTTTGACCGAATTAGCAACCGTAACTCCTCTCAGTTTCGCGTCATGTAGTCATCATGGTACAATGAATGACTACATGACGCGAAACTGAGAGGAGTTACGGCAAAAATTAGAGGTGCTTATGAATGGGAGTCGTACGCAGGGCTGCACAGAAATTACTGAGAAGCATACAGTTTTTACAATACACAGAAAAACTTTAAAAGGTATCTTTTTCTTTGCAAAAAGTATACAAATTCTCATATATCTGGCAAAATTAACTTTCGAACGTAGATAACATGTCCGGTACCAGCTATTTGCGGAAAACTGGAAACAAATTAGTTATGTTTCTGTCTTCAACAGTTTGTAGTAGCATTTCTCTAAGATTTTTAAGGCAATTATTTCGTTGCCGTTTTGCTTTGTGAAAAAGTCCACAAAGTCCAGAGCACAAATTAAAAATAACGGTAGAAAATGTCTTAAGTCACAAGTCGACGGAACATTTTTTTTTTATTTCTTAACAATCCTTTCATTACTCCAATGCAAAATTTAGCAACATTACTTAAAGAAATAAAATATTATGTAAACAAACATAAATATAAATTATTTTTACCTAGTTTTTTGTCTTTCCTGTAACATTTGAAAAAGTGGATTTAGCACCTTTTCACTCTGAGCCAGCTAGTGCATTCTTCTTGTCTGTTTAGTATGGACATTTCCAAAACGTATTGTAACGATGAGCCAGTCTGTCGCGGTGCAAAGCAACCCTGCCGCTACGTGCCGTGCCATAACCCAATCTGGCAACGACGGCCGCGATAGTAACTTTTAGTCCAACCTGGCAACGATGGTCGCGGTCATCAGGGAAACTTCTAGTCCAATCTGGCAACGTGCGAGAACGATCTGCGCGACGGCCGGACAGAGTATAAAAGGTGGCCAGATGCGGTGCAGCGAGTCGGTCTGGTTTTGACAAGTGAAGTTGCCACACGGAATAATTAAGCAAATACTAAAGTGTACGAACAGTAAAGTGTAAACTGTGAATAATAAAGTGACTGTTGGTGTATTTTATTGTCTGCGTTTAAGAAATTGACTGTGTTTTATTTTCAAATCACACAATCCAGAGATACGTGACAGCCCACTAGACTTAATATTCGTAACATTTGGTGTCAGAAGTGGGATTGTGGAAAATTGAAGATAAAAACAAAAACTAAAGAAATAAAATTATAAAAGCACGGACATGGTGAAATTCGAGCTGCTGAAGGTGGACCAGCTGAAGAGGGAGCTGGCTGCCTGGAATTTGCCGACTGCTGGCGGGAAAGTGGAGTTGCAGCTGCGCTTGCGAGAGGCGTGTGAATCACGAGGCATCGATTGGGCTGCACACGAGTTCGGAACGCAGGAACAAGAGGCGTCGGCCAAAGTGGAGGAATCGCCTGCGGGTGCTGCGTCGATCCAAAGTACGGCTGCACCGGCCGGACCACTACAAGCATTAGACATGAGCCAGCTAATGAGTGCAATAAAAGGCATGTTCGAGACTTCCAATCGTGAAAATCGTGAAATGTCGGCGCAGATGGCAGCGAAAATGGAAACTGCAAATCAAGAGATGGCAGCGAAAATGGAAACGGCGACCCATGAAATATCGGCGCAAGTGTCGGAGCGAATGGAAGTCAAGCTTCAGGAAAGCTCTGCGCGCTTGGAGCAGAAGGTAGAGGAAATCTCCAATAGGCTGAACGGGAAAGTTGAGCATCTTGAGACGCGCATGGACAATTGGGACAAACGAGTTGACAACCTGGATGAGTCCTTGAACAAACGAGTTGACAGTCTGGATGATTCGATGGACAGAAAGATAGACGAACGGCTTCGAGAGGTACAGCTTCGAGCAAGGGTGCAGTCAGTTGAGGAAAGTTTCGCCATAGAAGTGCCTACTTATGATGGTACTACGTCGTTCGACACATTCAAACTACAATTCGAGATGGCTGCTTTGGAGAGTCAGTGGACCGATGTTAGGAAAGGTCGGAGACTGATACTGGCTCTGAAAGGTCCTGCGGCTGAGGTAATCAAATCAGTTCCAGAATGTTTAAGAGGTGATTACGACACCGTCATAAGGGCGCTGGCAGCCAAATACAGTGACGAGCACAACAAAATGCTGTATTATTGCGAGCTGAAGAGCCGTAGACAAAGGGCCAACGAGGCGCTGCAGACATATGCAGCGGACATTGAGCGGCTCGTACAGTTGTGCTACCCGAAATTCGGCGCTGATAACCTCGAGAGGATGAAGATTGAGTCATTTATTGAAGGTCTTCATGACCCAGAGACACGTCGCAGTGCGTTGATGATGGGCAAGCCGACATTTAAGGAGACGGTGGCCAGCGCGATGACGTATGCGGCGGCCTGGAGAGGAAGTTTTCGACATTCATCTGCGGAAAAGCGTCGAGCCCAATCTGGACGTGTCACCCAAAGCCAGACAGTGAGCTCGGAGGCGCCGGCGGGGCTGCGGGCAGTGTCATATAGAGTCAGTTGCTGGCGATGTGGCAAGCAAGGCCACATATCACGAGACTGCCATCTGCGAGAAAAGTGTTCCGGACAACAGACGTCGCCAAGAAGGGCTGCCGCTCTGCCACACCATCCGTGCAAAGTCGAATGCAGGCAATGCTCGCGAGCCGAAAGCAAAGAACAGATAGTGGACGTCCGGTTGGTCAGCGTCATGCCAGAGGAAGAGTGGTCTGCGGAGAGGTTACAAAAAGACCAGCGTGAGGATGCGGATCTTGCGAAGATCGTCGAAGGCAAGGAGCAAGGCGCACGTCCAGACTGGCAGGAGATGGCCGGTGAAAGCCCGATCGCTAAGGCTTACTGGGCACAGTGGAAAAGTTTGCGGCTGAAGGAAGGCTGCCGGTACCGCGAATGGGAGAGCGCGGATGGTCGTACCAGCAACCCCCTAATGGTAGTGCCGAAAAGCAGAATCAACGAGGTCATCGAGGCATATCATAACGACTCCAGTGGAGGGCACCTAGGCATCACCAAAACCGTCGCCAAAATAAAAAGACGATTCTACTGGGTAGGATGTCAGGAGTCTGTAGCCGAGTGGATTAAGAGCTGCGACCGATGTTCAGCCGCGAAAGGGCCGACAAGAAAATCTCGAGGCCGCATGCAGCAGTACAACGTGGGAGCGCCCTTCGAGCGGATTGCTATGGACGTCGCCGGCCCATTCCCAACTAGCACTCAAGGCAACAAATATGTGCTGGTCGTAATGGATTACTTCAGCAAATGGCCCGAAGTGTACCCTATTCCTAACCAGGAGGCCACCACGATCTCGGAAAAGCTGGTAAACAACTGGGTAGCCCGGTTCGGAGTTCCGTTGGAGTTGCACTCAGATCAAGGCCGGAATTTCGAGTCTGCGGTATTCAAGGAAGTGTGTGGGCTGCTGGGGATAAAGAAAACTCGTACCACTCCTTTGCACCCACAGTCCGACGGCATGGTGGAACGTTTTAACCGGACACTGGAGGAATACCTGCGGAAAGTGGTAGGCAGGAATCAAAAGGATTGGGACACGCATATCCCCCTGTTCCTGATGGCGTATAGGTCAGCCCCGCACGACACGACATCACTCACTCCAGCCCGAGCAGTGTTCGGCACAGAGTTGCGGTTACCCGCTGACTTGAAGTTCGGGGTAGTCAGCACGACGGGAGGCGCTAAGACGGACTACGTGGCCAATAAGCGGGCGGAACTGGAGGAAATTCACCAATTTATAAGGGGCCGCACCAAACTGGTCAGCGATAAGGCGAAAGCCAGATACGATCTACGGGCCAACTCAGCAGGGTTCCAAGAAGGCGATTTGGTAATGCTCTACAACCCGCAGCGGAGGAAAGGTTTGTCTCCGAAACTCCAAGCGTCATGGGAAGGACCTTACGAAGTCGTGACTAGGATTAACGACGTGGTATACCGGATTCAACGTTGCAGCAATAGAGGCGCTAAGCTGAAGGTAGTCCATTTGGAGCGCCTGGCGCCTCATCACAGCGGAGCCTCGGCACTTGTTCGGGACGAACAAGTCTAAGTGGTGGGCAGTGTAACGATGAGCCAGTCTGTCGCGGTGCAAAGCAACCCTGCCGCTACGTGCCGTGCCATAACCCAATCTGGCAACGACGGCCGCGATAGTAACTTTTAGTCCAACCTGGCAACGATGGTCGCGGTCATCAGGGAAACTTCTAGTCCAATCTGGCAACGTGCGAGAACGATCTGCGCGACGGCCGGACAGAGTATAAAAGGTGGCCAGATGCGGTGCAGCGAGTCGGTCTGGTTTTGACAAGTGAAGTTGCCACACGGAATAATCAAGCAAATACTTAAGTGTACGAACAGTAAAGTGTAAACTGTGAATAATAAAGTGACTGTTGGTGTATTTTATTGTCTGCGTTTAAGAAACTGACTGTGTTTTATTTTCAAATCACACAATCCAGAGATACGTGACAGCCCACTAGACTTAATATTCGTAACAGTATGGTATGCATTGAAAAAGGTACTAAATTTCTAGCGTTCACGTAACTCTAGTATCTCTCTTTGACAGCATTTCCAAATGTAAGTTGGTATGCAGCTCTCAAGAAAGCGCTCAAGGAAAAACGAGTATATGTTTCTTGAGCGGAAAAAAAGTAGTAGTCAAGTAAATTTGACGTTTGAAAGAAATTTTGACAAGTTGCTTGCATTCTGCTGGAAAATTTTTAATTTTAATAATAAAATTCAGTTCCCTCCAAATGGACGACGATTGGTAAGTTTTTGATACATTTCAACCGATTACGCTTTTATTACATGTCTTGGGATATTTAAGGGACGACCTATTGCTCACTTTGGACTGCGGCATTTTCATGGCCGGCATGAAATTGGCACAGAAACAGCGGGACAGAAAAGCCTGGTATTGGGTGAGCCCATAACTTCGTGAAAGGAATCAGAAGGGTCGGTTTATGACCGATTTTGAGAACTTGAGAAAGACGCCAAATCTGTTCCTTAAACATTTTCGAATGTCTCCAAAAATTTTCGACAATCTATACGAGTTATTGGAGCCATATTTGCTGGCCAAAGTAAATACTCGACGAAACGACTTCATTCCCGCAAAAGCCAAACTCGCGATTGTTCTCGAGTACGGTACTTTTACATTTTTGTTAAGTAGCACAACTTATTATATTGTTACGAAAATTCCAAACTCGCCTTCCAAGGTTCGTTTGGATTGGTTTTGAAAATAAAAAACTTCACCTATTCAGCGCAAACGCAGTCAGAAACTCACTTTATTTACAGAATTACACTTTGCTTGTATCGACACTTGTTACCACTTTGCTTATTCAACTAAGACTCGACTCATCGCCGAAGTTTCTTGCAACTTCCAATAGGAAAGCGCTCGACCATTCTCGCACAGCCTATTTCTTCGAGAACCATCCTTGCCATATCGGACTATACCAAGCGAATTATACCAAATTTGCCGTACTTCAAAGTGCACGCCTAAAAGTATGCTTGGAAAACATTCGTGCGCAGAAAAGCATTCCTGTACAGTACGGCACAGAGTTTCTCATCGTATCACTGCCCATCACTTAGACTTGTTCGTCCCGAACAAGTACCGAGGCTCCGCCGGAGTAAGATGCCAGGCGCTCCAAATGGACTACTTTCAACCTGGCGTTTCTGTTGCCGCAGCGTTGAACCCTGGATATCACGTCATTAATCCTGGTCACGACCTTGTACGGTCCTTCCCATGACGTTTGAAGCTTTGGAGACAAACATTCCTTCCGCTGCGGGTTGTTGAGCATTACCAGATCGCCTTCTTGGAACCCTTCTGGGTTAGCCCGTAGACCATAGCTCGATGTTAACCTGCTTTCGACTCGTTGAGTGCGGCTCCGCGATCTCCTCCTCGGCCCTTTCGCAGCTGAACACCAATTACAACTTCTGATCCACTCAGCGACAGACTCCTGACATCCTACCCAATAGAACCGCTTCCTTATCTTGGCGACTATTTTTGCGATGCCTAGGTGCCCTCCACTGGAGTCGTTATGGTTTGCCTCGATGACATCGTCGATTCGGCCTCTCGGGACCACTATTAGGGATTTTCTGGTCCTGCCATCCCTGCTCTCCCACTCGCGGTATAGGCTGCCATCCTGCAGACGTAGACTTTGCCACTGTGCCCAGTAAGCCTTCGTGATCGGGCTCTCACCAGCCATCTCCTGCCAGTCCGGCCGTAACCTCTGCGCTTTGCCTTTGATGATCTTCGCGAGATCCGTATCCTCGCGCCTTCTGTAGCCTTCCCGCAAGCCAATCTTCCTCTTGCAGAACTCTCACCGACCGAACATCCACAATTTGTCCCTCGTTTTCGGCTTGCGAATAATGCCTACGCTCGGTTTTGCACGAATGGTGTGGCAGAGCGTCAGCCCTTCTTGGCGCCGTCTGTTGTCCGGAACGCTTTTCTCGCAGATGGTAGTCCCGTGATATGTGGCCTTGCTTGCCACATCGCCAGCAACTGACTCTAGATGATACTGCCCGCAGCCCCGCTGGTGCCTCCGAGCTCACTGTCTGGCTTTGCGTGACACGTCCAGATTGGGCTCGACGCCTTTCCGCAGATGAATGTCGAAAACTTTCCCTCCAGGCCGCCTCATACGTCATCGCGCTGGTCACCGTCTCCTTAAATGTCGGCTTGCCCATCATCAACGCAGTGCGACGTGTCTCTGGGTCATGAAGACCCTCAATAAATGACTCAATCTTCATCCTCTCGAGGTCATAAGCGCCGAATTTCGGTTACACAACTGTACGAGCCGATCAATGTCTGCTGCATATGTCTGCAGCGCCTTGTTGGCTCTTTGCCTACGTCTCTTCAGCTCGCAATAATACAGCATTTTGTTGTGCTCGTCACTGTATCTGGCTGCCAGCGCCCTTACGACGGTCTCGTAATCACCCCTCAAACCTTCCGGAACTGTTTTTATTACCTCAGTCGCAGGGCCTCTTAGAGCCAGTATCAGTCTCCGACCTTTCCTAACATCGGTACACTGACTCTCCAAAGCAGCCATCTCGAATTGTAGTTTGAATGTGTCGAATGACGTAGTACCATTATAAGTAGGCACTTCTATGGCAAAACTTTCCTCAACTGACTGCACCCTTGTTTGCAGCTGTACCTCTCTAAGCCGCTCGTCGATTTTTCTGTTCACCGAATCCTCCAGACTATCAACTCGTTTGTTCCACTTGTCCATTCGCGTCTCAAGATGCTCAACTTTCCCGTTCAGTCTATCGAAAATTTCATCCCACTTATGACACCAAATGTTACGAAATTCCACAGTTCGTTATCGACGGTTCGTTTGATTGTGTTTGAAAATAAAACAACTTCAGTTATTCAGCGCAACGTAGTCAAAACTAACACTCACTTTATTTACAAATTTACACTTGTTCTACTTTACACTACTACTATTGCATGTTTCCCCATTGCTTGCTCAACACCGACTCGACTCACTGCGCTGCACACTGCTGCTTTTATACCAGTTTTCTTATCGCGCCGAAGTTTCTTGCAACTTCCAATTGGAAAATGCTCGACCATTCTCGCATAGCCCATTTCTCGCGAACCTTGCCATATCGGACTATACCAAGCGAATTATACCAGTTCGCCGTACTTCACAGTGCATGCCTAAAAGTATGCTTGCAAAAGCGTTCATGCACAGCACAGAGTGCCTTTTCGTTTCAGTATAATAAGTTTGTCACCATTTTGTAGCCTGCGGAATTCCCTTCACAATGAAATATAAAGCATTTGCATTTTTTCTGTTTTTGCTTTTATATTAAAATTGAGGCACCTAAAGGGTAGTGATGTGAAACCTGACAGCTGATCCTACGAAATGATGCTCCTCACCTCTCGCTATCAATCTCCTTACTTCTCCTTCACGTCGGTGGTGCTGTTAACCTTTACTCGAGATTGGGTATATCATCACCGCATGGAAAACCCCAGTGGAGAGTAAAAGGAACAAATGAAGTAAGGTGAGCACCGTCCGGAGACGGACTAGGGTCTCGAGGCCGACAACCTCCTACCCGAATCTAATTGTCACGAAACCGCAACAACAGCCTCGGAATGATGCGGAAGCAGTGGTCCATCCAGGACTGTCATGCTAAGAAGAAGAAGAAGAGAAGATTAAAATTGAGTAAAAAGCATATGCTTGCAATATTGAAATGGCGCTAATGAAGACTATTGCTTAGGCACGATCTTATACAATCATAGGCTTTGAATACAAAAATACTGTGAGCACTTTACTGATCCCGAGACCCTAGTACCTCCCATTAGGGGTAATTTTTATTGTAGTCCCGCCGAAAGCCGCCCACACAAAAGGTATGAAAAAAAACGTTTGGCCGTAAAGCCGAAGTTACGGTTATAAAAGTTATTGCTTAGGAGCGACCGACCGCGCATCAAGGTTTCGAATACATAAATACTGTAAACACTTTATTGATACTCCCATGAGGGTTATTTTTTTTTTGACCGACCGAAGGCCGACCTCACAAAAGGTATTTGAAAACAGAAAAACTGCAGTTTATTACTACCCTTCATGTAAGGGAAAAATATAACCAACACACAAATACAATTGAAGGCTTGCAGTGTAGTGCTTCTTATAATGTTTCATTGTAAAATAATTCCACAGGCTTTAATATGGTAATAAATTTATAATAACTTAATAATGGGTTTTTCCGAAAAAAAATCCGTTTCTAAAAATCTTATATTGTAATGTATTGGTAGATGTGGTGCTATTGTGAATACATCCTGTTATGGTTCGGGCTTGTCAAGCACGGTGGCAACTCGGGCTTGTAAAGGCAGCTAACATCTTTCTGGTCCTTTTTCCCTTTTTTTTACTTTTGTGCTGCCAACGACGGCACATGTTAACAAAGTTTAAAATAAAGAAAATCGGACTCATCGCACCGCTCACTACAATATAAAAATATATTTTTTTGCTTAAAATTTCTTGTTTGTACATGTTACATATCTAATGTTCGACATCAATAGAAAGGTATCAAAAAGACCTCTCATTTGATATCCATATGTGTATATTAGTGAGAAATTATGTGTTTTTGTTTTTGATAAAAACTTTAACCCCGAGCCACGCGTTTTGTGGGCGTTTCCAGGCAAAAGTTGTAGTTTGTAAAATTTACGCCAATAATCGCTATATCATGGGGGTTCGCTATACTGCATTTGTTCCTATTTTTGTAATGCAATGTAAAAAATTTCGCATGTAAAATTGTTCGCAGTGTATGCTTGAAAAGACTTACAAAACGCTTGTTGGCAGCAGTGACATCAGTGTTGCCAGATCAGGAGATTTCCTCCAAGTTCTAGGAGATTTTCGGCCTTTTAGGAGAATTTTTAGGAGGAAGAATTGTTAAGGAGAAAGTTTGAGAAATGTACATATCAGGTTGGGGGATTTTTTCAATTCAATTCAATTCATTTATTTCAAGTCTACAGTAATGAACTTACAGACTAAGCAAACAACAATAAAAGAACTTAAAAATAGAATAACAATTGGAATAAAACTTAAGAATAGAACAACAATGAGAATAACGTTATTTATAAAAGGAATTCAGACGTGATTTTAATTCATGTTTGGAAATCGAAAGATTGAGGTTAAGAGAGCCACAAATCTTGTTAAATTCGGAAAGCGCTCTCACCAAAGGGGCATTCAAAGCGTAATTAGACCTGCAGGGAGATATGACAAATAAGTCGTAGTGACGGAGGACACGAGAAGGAACATTGAAGTTTATTAGACTCAGGAGGTAAGGACAGTCAACAGAACCACTAATAACCTCATGGACGAACACCAAGGAGAGGATAGTTCTTCTACTCTCAAGTGATTTAAGGTTTATGAGTGAGCAACGCGATAGATATGGAGGAATTGGATTGGAAAACTTTAGAGATCGAAGGCCGAAATTCAAGAAGTATTTTTGAATTCGTTCAATTCGATTACAATGAGAAGAATAATATGGATTCCAGACAAAAGATGCATACTCCAGACGAGATCTAACAAAATAAGTATATAGGAGCTTGAGGGTGTAGGGATCAGAGAATTCGAAACTATTACGACGGACGAATGCTAGCAGAGAGTAGGATTTAGAGATAATGGATCCTTAGTGGATTTTTGGGAGATTTTTGGATAATGAAATATGATGTATTAGGAACACAAGCAACAAAACATACTTTGGCAACTGTTTTAATAGTCAAAGCACCCTATTGTATTAAACATTTTTAAGATTACAAAATGTAGGCTCGTTCTATCTCGTTCTCACTTATTGCTGTCACAACGAAGTCCCGTCAAAATTGGCATTTTTTGTTTAATTCATTTATTATATGATTGTTTTTGTTAAGTTTTTGTTGTTAAACTAAAGATGAATAAAAAAGGCCTCATGAGACCTTTCTTTTTTTTAACCCTACTTCCCTGTAATCTTTTTGACCTTAATTCCCTGTTAGTATCAAATTTGATACTGCTTATTTTTTGGGTTTTTTACAGTAAAACAGAAACAAAATTGAATACATATTGTTTTTATATTTTAATGAAGACTTTTCTCACACAAATTGAACTTGTTACAATGCTCAGTACACAATGCCATATGGCAGGAACTGCAAAAATGGGCATGTTTGTTGGTTTTAGATTGTAGGGACACACATTGCATCGAGCTCTTTTCTTTGGCTCTTGTCGATCAAATTTTCCGCGCAAGCATTTTAACTGGTGGAAGACGGATTCCCATTTCGCATCTTAATTTTTGTTATTATTGCGAGTGCATTTGCGTCATATGGGGTCTTTTTACGACGCTAAATATGCGGTTTCACAAGCTCTTCTGCCACCTTTTTCAGAAAATCACGTCTATTGTCGGAGGAAGCCGAGTGAATCTCTTTGAATATTATGTAAGCATTTATATAGGGTTTTGCAACAAGAGATGTTATCCCATCGTATGGCCATGATGCAGATCTGCATCATACTGTTTAAACCCAATTATTCCGCGATGTGGATGCAGCATTGGGCCAAAAAGTTGTTGTTGCCCTTCTGTATCATTTAGTTCATATGTTTTTGTCTTGCAACACTACAAAAAGCTGACGTTTTGATCATATGTTCACTTTTCTCCGCCAATTTTACAGTTTTTCCGTTTCGTTTAAATTGCAAGAGTTTTGTTTTGAATATTTTTAATAAATAAAGTGCAAATATATATATTTATTCGACCATTTTGAAGGTGAATATGTTTCCAACGACTGTAGTATCGAGAAATTATTAATGTTGTACTTTACTAACAGCAAATTGCACATTTAGCTTTGTTGCAGATATGCATCAAAATACTTCATAGTGAAAAAAATTAGCCCAATGTAAATCGAAACGATTTTTTAAATTTTCGTAAATAACAAACCTTTGTGGTATATTATTAGGTGTTAAAGGTGTCTACTTGATATTCGCTTTATTTAGATCCAATGTCTGGTAAACGCTTATCGTCTGCTCAAATTGCTGGAATAATTAACAGCTTAGAGAGCGAAGACGAATTAGATTTCTCAGCAGATGAAGCAGGTGAGTACTTTCCAGATGAGGATGGAACTGATGAAGAAAATTCAATTCTAACTGCAAATTACCAGAACCTAATGTATTCAAAAGTCCTAGAGGTACTTCAATAGAATATGTCACAAACTATGATAGTGTTGACATAGCGGTAACTGCATGGCTCGACAATAAAATGGTGTCCTCAGCTTCGAACTATGCAGGAATTTTACCAAAAGGCATCGCCCGGCGATATGACAAAACGGAGAAAACGTATGTTCAAATTGAGCGTCCTTTTCCGGTATCTCAGTACAACTCCTATATGGGAGGCGTTGATCTTATTGACAGCATTATTGGAAGATATAAGATTTTGATAAGAAGCAACAGGTGGCAGGTCAGCGTTTTTTATCACCTTATTGATCTCGCCGTTTGTAATGCGTAGCTATTGTATAAACGGGTACACAAAGCAAACGCGAAACCTGGAAAGTTGTTGAATTCAGCTGGCTTTCAACTCGAGATAGCAGAAGTTTTGACTAAAATGGATACTGCTGTAAAGACAGGAAAACGGCTCTGCACTTCAGATCGAACTCAATGCGAAGATTAGAAAGGGACCAACGCAACATGTGCCAACACAAATGGTCCGACAAGATCAAATTTGGCATTGGCCTGTGTGGTTGGAAAGAAGATTGCAGTGCAAATTCCCCAATTGCACTAGTTTTCACAAACCGAGTGCCAAAAATGCGGAGTCGCATTGTGGTTCAACAAAAGAAATAATTGTTTCAAAAATTTTCATTTGAACTGAAAACAAATTTTTTTTTCATTCCGTCAACTGTTTTGATGCATATCTGCATCACACCTTTTTTTTTTTAATAATATTAAACAAGTAAAAAATTTGAAAAAACCGAAAACACGTATATCTTTTTTTTTAATTTTCTACCTAAATCAAAAAACCGCAATCAAATCGGTGAATTTGACATACGAAGGGTTATTTTGAATCACCCGGTATTTCGGGAGCTGTCACTTTTGAAGCTTTTATTCTTTGACATTTGACAAGTAGAAACTACGCCATTACTAAAAATGGAACGACACACGCTTCAACAACGCATTGAAATTATTAAAATTCACTAAAAAAAATGGTGGAAATCTTGCAGTCACAGTTCGCAAAACTAAAGCATTTTTGGGTCGTCGTGAAGCACCTTGTCGGACCGCAATACAGAAATTGGTGGAAAAATTCGAGCTGTTGGGACAAGTTAGTGATGTGAAGAATAAAACCCGTGCCGTCGCTCAAGAACAACTGAGAATATTGCTGCTGTAGCCCAAAGTGTTGAAGAAAACCCAGGTTTGTCGATTCCTCGTCGTTCTTTGGAACTGGGCATTCCAAAAACGTCATTTCACCGTATTTTGCATAAAGACTTGGGTCTTAAGGCTTATAAAGTTCAGTTAACACAAGAACTCAAGCCAACCGATCATCAAAACGTCGTGTCTTTGCTGATTGGGTCCTTGAAATGCATGAAAATGATCCGGAATTCCATCGAAAAATCATCTTGACTGATGAGGCCCATTTCCACCTCGGTGGCTACGTCAACAAGCAAAATTGTCGCATCTGGGGCTCGGAAAACCCAAGAGTTATTGTTGAGAAGCCTCTCCATCCTGAACGTGTGACTGTTTGGTGCGGTTTATGGTCCGGCGGACCATAAACCTCATTTTTCGAAAATGAGGTTGGATCAACAGTTACGGTGAATGGATTGCGCTATCGAGAGATGATTAATGATTTTTTATGGTCGGAGTTGGATGGTATTGATCTGGACAACGTTTACTTTCAACAAGACGGCGCTACGTGCCACACAAGCAACGAAACCATTGCTCTTTTACGGGAAAAGTTTCCGGACCGTGTTATCTCTGGAAGAGGTGATGACAATTGGCCACCGAGATCTTGTGATTTAACACCTTGCGACTTCTTCCTTTGGGGCCACGTGAAAGATAAGGTGTACGCCAACAGCCCAGCGTCGATTCAAGTCCTCAAAGATAGAATTCGTGAGGCTATCGAGGACATAGGGCAGCCGCTTTGCGATTTGGTTATGGAAAATTTCATGAAAAGAATATGGTCCTGTAAGCGTGGTCGTGGTGGCCATTTGGCTGATGTTGTTTTTCATTATTAACGGCATACCTTCCTCTTTATTATAAAATAAACATCCAATCATTTATCTCAAAAAATGGCATTTTGCTTTGAATATCAAAATAACACCTCTTGTTGGAAAACCCTGTACCAGAAATATCCAGGATATACGAAAAAATCGCTATTGGCAACCTCCAAACTCCTCGTGTAGCCGGAAAAGTTCCCATCATTTGGTCGCAAGTATCGTCATCTGATTTGGTTTTGTTATAGTCCAAGATCATCTGCGGTTTAGAGGCTTGCTCTGTTGAGATTTCTTTAGCCATATGCCTGGTGCTCAGCAATATGACAACGCGGTTTCTTTTTGGTATATGAGCGCATAGAGACATTTTATTTTTATTATCAAAATAAAATTCGGTACTGCCGATTGGTTCATTACGTACCGCAACAATTTCGTTCGGTACAAATTTTCTATTCTTACGCATAGTGCCCAGTGATGTTACGGCAAGTCAGACCTTCCGTCATTTCGAGCACTACCATTTGACCCTGATTAGTCTCTGGATGACCATTTCGAGGTTTCCCTGTGTAAACCTGGGCATTCCACAAATACGAAATGCTGCTATCGCATGCAGCCCAAACTTGCATGCTGGTGGGCTGCCACCCACTTTCTGCTGTGGTGTCCAGTTTCTGGATGGTGTCCAGTTACTACTACCACACAACTACCCTATTCAATGAATAGAACCAAAAAGTATGAAACATATATATAATATTGTATATTCTTTGATAGAACTTTTGCTATAGAGTTACCTTGAAGGTCATGAATGAAACGCCCTATAGCATCATTTTTGATACTATAGGGAATTTGTAACTTTTTTAATATCGATATAAAAAAAGAATTTTAAATTTTTTCTTTTAATTTTTTTTAAGTATTTCATTAAAATCTACAACCATTTTCAACGTTTTTTAAATCGATCCACTCGTTCATAAAATATTTGAAAAAACTAAAAAATAGTATCAAAAATGATACTATAGGGAAGTAGGGTTAACTAAAAAATAGTATCAGAAATTATACTATAGGGAAGTAGGGTTAAAATTAAACCAATTAAAAAAAATTTAGGAGATTTTTTCAAACTTTGGGAGAAAATTTCAGTATTTTTTCAAGATTCAGGAGAAAGTCATTTCAGGTATCTGGCAACACTGAGGGACATTTTCCTCAACGCTAACAAAATTGCCCATGCATTGGAAAATGCATAGACAATCCACAGCATCGGAATATACCTAACAAAGTAAAGTATTAGAAAAATAACAAGATAAAATATTAGCACATACCACTCTGAAGAAATGTTTTCGTCATTAATTTTTACATTTAATAAAGACGCGAATTAGTCATTACGAATTGTGTAAAACGTAGCAGCAGTAACGAAAATAATACATAATTATAAAGTGTTAAGTTAAATTTCCTTTGCGAAAGTGCGAGCACCTAGACTACGGAATTGGCAAACGTCAAAATTCTTGGTGAGCTCGAAGTGCCTGCGTTTGTGTTGGAAGTGGGTATATATATATACGCATGTTTTGTGCTTGTTGACTTTGCATAAGTGACACTCCCTTTCTGAAACGATTAAAGACGACAGAGGTAATGAAATCTCGAATCACACTCAAATCAAAATATAATATAGAAGGAAATAAACCAAAAGTGCGATTGTTGTTGCATACAGGTAGTCAATGCCAAACGTACCAATTAATAATAAAAATGTGCACAACGAACTATTTGCTAAAGTTACACTCAATATGCTACAGAGCAACTTTAAATGAAAGATAACATAAATGATTGAAATAAAAACATCAGTGCCACAGAGCCGCAATAAAAGGTTCTAGATAAAGATAGTTGACGTGTAACGGAGTTCGCTTTACCGCTTCACCCACACAAGTCCCTCTTCAATTGTTCAGACAGCTTAGCATCACACTACTAAGTCTTTCACACAGGATCAAACAATTCAAACTTAATGAGTAGTTAATGGCTAGAACTCTTTCGGTAATGCGTTTTAAAACAAAATTACTATAAAACTTTTTAAAACTGTTTTGGATTCGTCTAACAGATTTACAGGATTATAGAGTAATAGCACAGAATAAACAGTATACAGAAGGCGCATCTGAAATAATTTTGCGATTTCATTTCAGACGCGGGCGGGAAGCAACAAAGGTGAGGAAAATGTAAAGGAAACCGAGAGAGTAAGCGCGAATTGATGTACACGCATAGATTCGATGGTTTTGGGCTTTATTCTCATTTCAAAAACAACACGTAATGTTGTTGCTTTCCGCAGCAAGCCAGCTTGGCTTTGCTCGTGCACATTGAAATTGTGGTTGATTTGGCAAATCGATCGCCAAGGCAAATTCAATAGGTAGTTGCAGCACCAGAACTAATTAAACTATTTTTCTTTGACAATTAGCACAACATTGTAGCAATAGTTTTCCACTTATTATTACTTTCTTAATGCGTCTTGGTTGCTCCAATATTTTTACACATATATTTATTTTCATTGCAGCCATTTGTACTTTTTACAACTTCTATTTTACAAGCAGACCGGAAGAACTAATAAAATTCATTGAATTTTGTTTTTTCCGTAGTGCTACCACCTTATTTATGCGCCTTGGCGATCGTTCAATCAATTTTTCTATGCAAACTTTTCCTGTCCACTTCTTGTTCTTGTTTGTAAAAAAGCAAGCGGAGAGCAAGCACGAGCCACCACCAACATGCAAGCGGCACACCGCTTTGTTGCCCAACAAGAACAACCACAGTGTGTGGTGCGTCACTGTTTCATACACCGCTCTCACAGCTTCTCGGTTTACGCTCTCGCGCTCTGTGCGTTCTCGTCCCCTTTACTGCTTCCCCCCGCATCGACAAACGGGTTCTACCGCTGGAACCCGCAAAGAAAATTTTCTTTACATCAGATGCGCATTCTGTATATTGTTTGTTCTGTGGTAATAGCCTATTTCCACTGAGCGCTTAAATGCATTTAAGTTTGACAACTGTCAAGCGTTTCCAACACAAGCGTTTTCCATTTTCATTTGGAAAAATCAAATTCTGCATTTATTTCTGGGCAGCCCCAGCTATACCCATCGCCGCCATCTCCTTCTATACGTATGTGTGGTTTCTTGTAGCCTCTCTAGTTCATGAAAACCACTCCGCTTTCCTTCTCAACAGTCTTGGAATGTCTGCGTTTTTATATTTGTGAAAATGTATCAATTTATTTTTTTATCAATTTATCATTTGTCAATGTCTATTTCATTTGTGAAAGTTGTCGGCTGTTTGATATCAGAGCTGTCTGAATTTTTAATGTCAAGAGGGTTCATGGAAAATTTACTTATTTTATTTGCTATTTCAGCATTTATTATTTACAAATAATAGAAGTATTAACTTCGTTTACGACAGAAAATTTGTATTTATGCTGAAAATGCCGGTAAAAGTAGTTCTTTTGGGAAAAAATTAACCACACCGAACGCAATTCAAATCCCTTCCCTCGTTTGTGTTCGTACGGCTTTTGCAGCCCTTCAAAGCATGCTATCAAAATTTGTACATTTGTGAATATTGCTCCCGCTTTTAACATAAAATTTTCTGTTAGACGTCTGTAAACGGCAAAACTAAGTTAACTCAGTTTTGAAAGTGAGTTCACGCACTTTGATACAAAAACAATTGTATGGGAATTTGAGCATTTAAATGCGATGTCAAACTGCAGTTAAGCGTAAACTGCAGTTAAGGCCCAGCGGAAATAGGCTATTAAACTGTTTGCATTCGTCTGAAACAAAATAAATTATTTCTTAAAAAAAAAACCACTGCAAGAGTCTAATGGTTTTGTTTAACAAATAATGTAGCAACCCAAGTACTAGAGATACCCATGTCACTACATCTAAATTTGTTTTGATTAGAGTAAGGATATTTCTACTTCTACAAATATTTGAGATAGACTTAAGGTAAGATCCCACGATTGCCGTAATCCGTAGAAATTTTACGCATTTTTAAAAAACTCAAATGCCAATCGTGTGAACTCGATTCGGTTTCGGCGCAAATGTCAAAAATATTCGATCTGTCTTCTGTTGCGCCGAACGAAATTGGTACAGTAGCGTCAATCGTGTGAGCAGTTGAAGCCAGACAAAAAAAATTAAAAATTTAGCCGAATCTTGTCGGCAACTCGAGCACCAACCATACGGACCGACAAATTTTTTCGGTGCTTTGAAATTTTTTGAGAATTTATTTCAATTTTTGTTTCGATTCGGGCAATCGTGTGACCTATGAAATCGTTCGGTGCGATATTTCTGTTCGTTAGGTTGAGCCGACAAAGTTTATCGAAATTAGGGCAATCGTGTGATCCAAATTAAAAACGTTTTGCTCAATTGACAATTTCTGCGTAGTCAATACCCGACCAGATCGGGCTATGATCGGCGCATTTGCGGCAATCGTGGGACCTTAGCTTTAGAACTCATTCTTTTATTTATGTAAAAGTTTGATTGTTCTTAATTTATAATAAATCAATGAACTAGGACTTACTAGTATAGCATTATTTTTTTAGGAAACAAATATTAAGGTGTATTAGTTTTATCAGCCATTGTAGCTGTCATCCATCACGCGTAAATTAATAAGAAAATGGACCCTTTTGATGTATCGGATAGAAACAGGTTCGTCGAATTTGTCTCAGAATAAGTTGTATTATTTGTATTTATACTTTGCCTTTGTGTTATTGTTTTTTGGCCCTACAGTTGGTACTTTGGTCCGATGTCACGACAAGAGGCTACCGAAGTACTTATGAATGAGCGTGAACGTGGCGTTTTCCTAGTACGTGATAGCAATTCGATCGCAGGTGATTATGTTTTATGTGTAAGGTGCGTATATTTGACAATTTATAATTTATATTTGTTTAATACTTTGCACTGGGAGGTGATTATATTTTATGGGTAAGGTGCGTATATTTGACAATTTATAATTTATATTTGTTTAAGGCAGGTTCTCACCTTGTGGATCCGAAAAAGTGCACTTTTTTTAGGAATTTTTTTTTGAGAAAACGGTTAAAGATACAACGCTGAAAATTGTTTCTGGATATGAACACACATTTATTTAGAGAATACAATTTTTCAAATTGAATGAATCAAAAAAGGGGGAGGGGGCGTCCATCAGTGGCGGCATGTCGTCGAGGAGGTGTCCCGCTACCGGAAGTGATTCCGTCAAAACCCGTGATCTGAAACACAAAAACCGAACACATTCTTAATGTGTACCGTATTATCTATTGAATGAA
Organism: Melieria omissa; assembly: GCA_963971225.1. Taxonomy (NCBI): domain Eukaryota; kingdom Metazoa; phylum Arthropoda; class Insecta; order Diptera; family Ulidiidae; genus Melieria; species Melieria omissa. The sequence continues at coordinate 4,865,023 of OZ020270.1, forward strand.
CCAAGATCATGAAAAAAAATCAAAATTACAAAAGTTATGAGGTTTTAAAAAAATATTAAGATTTTCGCATTTTTTGTTCACTAATTATTTTTTTAAACAAACAATTTCTATATATTTTTGGCTGATCGTGGTTCGTTTATTAGAAAAAACCCTAAGGAACATTTGGAAAAAATTTGGTGACGATTGGTTCATTCCAGCGCCTTCAATCACTTCCGTAAGGTCCGAAAATGTGGTTCTGAGAAAAACGCGTTTAAAGTTTAAAGCGCGCTTGGCCGGTGCTCTACACTGCTCTATGTAACGGCCTGTAACTTTTGTAATTTTTCAGATTTTGATCTAAAATTTCTGGAGCACATTTTTGAAACATATATCTACACGATAAGGCAAAAATTGGTTTTTTTTTTCCACAAGGTGAGAACCTGCCTTAATACTTTGCACTGGGAGGCTTGGTTTGACATGTATATGGATTACTGATGGTCATTCTACTAGTATACACAAGGTTTTTCCCGGTAGATAGTTTTATTACTTTACTAGCTGGGCCCCGCGGCTTCGCACACCGATACAAATTCTGAACCCATTCTTAACCCCGTCAGTTTTTGGCTTTGAAAAAACATATGTCTGTTATCTATCTATCTATAACACAAATCGTGTTTCTCCATACAAACTGTTAACCCATTGTTGACCCCGTTAGATTTTGATTTTCAAAAAAGTGAAAAACACATGTTAAATTATTTCTCATTAAGAGTACTTTCACAAAGTTTGAAGTCAGTGGCTCCATTAATTCATGTTTTTTTACAGTTTCGCCATACAAATTTTAACCCGTCGGTGACCTCGTCCATTTTAATATTCGGAAAACTCAAAAACACATATCGAGTTATTTTACATTTGAAGTACTTTCACTAAGTTTGAAGTCAAGAGGCTCAACAAATTTGTTCTGCATACATACTTTTAACCTGTCGTTGATCCAGTTAGATTTCGAGTTTGAATAGGAATTCAATAGGCTCATCGGTTCGTGTTGTTTGTTTCGGAGTCTTTCCGTAAATAAACCTTAACCCATTGTTGGGCCAGTTAAATTTTGATTTTCGAAGAATTACAAAATACGTGTCGAATTATTTTTGGTTTAGAGTATTTTCAGGAAGTTCGAAATCAATGTTTCTCTTAAATCACTTTTCTTCATACAACACCTTAACACATGTTTTGCCCCTTTAAACCCCGGATTTCAAAAAATCTCGTTTTAGCGGAGGTTTTTTTTTTCAGGATGTACCTACAGTCCAAGTTGTTCCAAGACAGTTGGCAGCCGCCGTGGCTCAATTGGTTAGTGCGTTAGACAACGAGTCAAAGGCAGCAACCGCAGGTTCAAATACTGCCTTTCATAACGCCTAAAAAAAAGTAACGGGAAACTCGTTTTCTCTTTCGGTGGCTGTCCTCTCAGCTGGAAATGGCAAACCTCTGAGAGTAAAAATTACCTATGAAAAGGCTCCCAACCTGCCGTTCGGAACCGGCATAAAACTGTAGGTCCCTTCCACCCGCGTACAAAATTCACACGCACAACACGGGTCTTAGTCTCGCGTAAGCTGGCTGTCGTGCCAGTCAATTATTATTACCTATAGTCCAAAATTCATGCTTGTCGCTTCAGCGGTTTAGGCTGGGCCATAATAAATCAATCAATCAATCAACCAGTCAGTCAGCCAGGATAAGCAATCTATGCATAAAAAATGGAGACGGTACCACGCCCCCTTGTCCAATGCGCACAACTTTCTTCTAGTCGAGTTGTGCTACTAAGTGGACTGTTTGTACCATCTTTCATTGATGTGCGACTTACAGTTCTGCTGAAATGTTGGAACATAAAAAATATGCCACACTCCTCGTCAAACGTCCATCAAATCTCATCAGTAGAATGCAGCTAACGATACCGAGGAGATTCCTTATTAAAGACGAGTTGTATGGGCAGTGCCACGCCTCTTGTCCAGAATCCACCTTATTCCCCCTGCCGAAGGACACGACAAAATCATAACTTGATACCATTGATGTGAATGCTATAGTTCCAAAGTTACACCGGAATTTGATAAGTGCCACGCCCCTTGTCCAAAGCCCGTACAATACAAGCGGTGAAATAACACGTCTACGCAATGACGCTGTACAAAATTTCAATGCTGAGCGGTGCAACGCCCCCTTGTTAAAAACCCACCCTACTCCCCCTGTCGGAGGACACAACTAATAATAAGTTTGTACCGAGTGTCATTTAAGGGAAAGCTCCCCTGGATTTGGGCAAAAATAAGGCAAAGTTTGTAATTTTTTTGTGGGATAATGAAAAGGCGTACAAACTTCCGGTTTTGACTATTAAATTCGTCTATTATTTAGGAGTTTAAAAAGTTAAAAAACTTGATGAAATTCAAAATGGCGGCTACAAAATGGCGATTTCCGTAGGCCTCTGCGCGCCAAACATCGCTCGAGAACTGTAATCCTGCAGCCTCTTGTAGTGGACTGAAATCAAAAAGCATTGTCATTACTTAAAGATAACAAAATTGTCTGTGCATTGAACCAGACTCAAAAAATTGAAACGAAAAATTCTTGCACAAAGAATATTTGAAGAAAAAAGTTAAATTTTTTGCACCTTTTTTTAATTTCAACCACATTTAAAAATTAAAAATAAATAACTATTTATGCAAATTGTAGGTTCAAGGCATACAGAAAATCAAATACATTCGAGCAGTTTTTAGATGAAGAAAATCGGATCATTAGATCAAGTCCGGTGATTTCAGTTAGATTGGAAAAAATGGTTTCGAGATAAACGCGTTTGAAGCAAATTAGAGCAGTGGAGCGTCCCGTAGCGCGCGTGAGACAGGTGTGTTCTCCCATGAAAATACGCGTCGTATCAAAAAATCCTTTTACACACATATTCTACATATATGTAGCCTTCGTTTTATGCAAAAAAAAAAAACCATTTTTCGGTCCAAATCCAGGGGAGCCTTCCCTTAAGGGGTTACGCCACTGTAAAATTAAAAAAAAATCGATTTTTTTTTATTGGCTTAAAAAATAGTTTGAACCCTATAGAATAAGAAACAAAACGTTTTATGCATAAAATAAAAAATTTTTTATGCGAAATACGAGGTTACCGCCAAGCGCGTCACGCGTATGCCGAAGCGGGTGTATGCGACGATCTCGCTTCCGCGAACTTTTCCGCTTTGAGCGACGCGGCGAAAGAGGCGCGCTCGCTCAATAAATCAGTCAGGAAGGAGGCGAATGAGGCATTTTTGAACCTTGAAGGCCAGCTCTATGGTCCTGGCATTGCCGACTAATGGTAAACAATTTTTGCATCTCGAATTTTTCAGTTATGCTCATAGAAAACCATTCCCAAAACTTTGAACGCGTTTTTCTCGAAACACGATTTTTTAAAATGGCACGCGGCACAACTCGAACAATTTTCAATATTTTGACTTAAAATTTTGACTGAATCTTAACAATAACATTATCTAGAGAAGATCGTGTGGAATTTTTGATAACTCGATTTGTTGATTTTTAATTAACAAAAGACATGTCATTTTTTACCTCAAAAATCAAAAAATGTTTTGATACTCCCGCCAAAATTAAAAAAATCAATATTTTTAAAAATCCACCCGATCTTCTCTAGCAAAAAGCCTCTAGATTAACAGGAATTTTTTATTTTGTCGCAGATTCAAAATTGCACCTTCAGTGCTGCGTGCCGTGAAGCCCTGCAGGGAAAACATAGCCTTGGAGGATGCAGTGGAGCCACCTATATATATTGATATTGCTGTGTCAAAAAATTCCAAAATAAAGTCTAATATGTGTCCAATAACACCTGTGAATAACTTCTTCTACAAACTTCTACAAACTTTTTGAAAGCGAGGAAAAAAATCACAAAAAAACCCTATTTTTTGAGCGGTTACAGTGGCGTAACCCCTTAAGTGAACGCTATAGTTTCGAAGTTTCACCATTTAAAAAGTGCCACGCGCTTTTTCCAATGCCCATACAATACTATCGGTGGAACGGCACGTCTACGCCATGACACTGTACCAAATTTCAATGCTGTCCGACTTATTATTCCGAAGATATTCCATATTTATTAATTGAGTTGTATGAGCTGTGCCACGCCCCCTTGTTCAAAACCCACCCCATTTCCCCTGTTGAAGAACACGACCAAATGGTAACTTTGTACTGAGTGTCATTGATGTGCCTGCTATAGTTCAAAAGTAACACCGACATTAAAAAAGTGCCACGCCCCTTGTCCAACGCCCATTAAATTTTAACAATAGAAGCACACTTCTATGAGATGACGGTACACAAACTTTCAATGCTGTCCAACTTATAATTTCGAAATTTTCTATATCAAAAAGTTGGATTGTATGGGCGGTGCCACGCCCCCTTGTCCGAAATCCATCCTATTCCCCCTATCGAGGGACCCGACCGAATCGTTAGTTTGTACCGAATGTCATTGATGTGACTGTTATAGTTCAAAAGTAACACCGGAATTAAAAAAGTGCCACGCCCCTTGTCCAACGCCCATTAAATTATACCGGTGCAATGACACGCCTACGCCATGACACTGTACTAAATTTCAATGCTGTCCGACTTATAATTCCGAAGATATACTATATTAAAAATTTAGGTTGTATGGGAGGTGCCACGCCCATCTGCCGTACAAACATGTAATATCGCTATAAACCACCGCATTGACATCTTCTATCACACACAAAAAAAATTTTTCCCGAAAGAATGAGCCGTTTTCGCAAACACTGGAACGACACAGAAGGTTAAGTTTTTTTATATATATAAGATTTTCTGCTGCATAGCTTTTTTGCGCTTGGACCGGCAACCTTGCATCGGGTTTAACACTACAAACATATATGCAGTTGATTCTAAGCATGGGTTTTGGTGTGTAGTGTGCTTTTTTCCTAACATCTATTACATCACGACTACCCACAAAATGCCTTTTTAGTTGTTCAACGTTGCAAAGAAGAAAATTCTAAATAATTTTTGTTTTGTTTTTTGAACTTTTTTCCCAGGTGGCCGGCCTTCGGCCGGGCGCTAAAAAAATAATCCTCATGTGAGTCACCACCACATCAGGCAGCAGTCAGATGTGCACAGTATTTTTTGTTCAAATCCTTTCATAGCAAAAGATCGTTCTTAAGCAAAACCTTCATAATTCTGTGATATCGTTCGCGTAAGATTGTATATAACGGTAAATCTACAGTTATATACATTGAATACATTCGTTGCGAATTTAACTTTGAACCTCGATATCTCGAAAACGAAGCGAGATATCGAAAAATTTTATTCCTCATTTTCGATTTATTTTCGGTCAATCTATCTAAAAACATCATCAAATGGCGGCGCCACGGAAACCGTAGATTCCCCGAACTTGGTTGGTTGGTTGGTTGGTTCAAGTGGCGATGTTCCAACATCCAATTAGCGCGTTGGCGCTGTTTTGATACCACTATTCCCGGTAGGTACCCTAAGGTATATTGTATGGTGTCATCTGGACTTATATGTATCTATCCATACATATACTTATATCCAGTCCGAGAGGTTAATGAAAGAGAGTAGTGAGCTTACGCTGCACTTTGCTATCTCTTCGAAAGTCTGAAATGTCGGTTTTCCCAGCGTTTTCCATCTCCTTCTTGCTAAGGCCGGGCAGGCGCAGAGGAAATCATCCGGGTTTTCACAGCTGTGACAGCTGGTGTTGTACGGAATCCCCATCTTTGCCGCGTGCTCTCCAATGAGCCAGTGGCCAGTGATGACTGCCGTCAGTCTTGCCACATCCCGTCGGCCTTTGTTCAAGAGCTCCGCGGTCCTGTGTTTGTCGTATGTTGGCCACAGTGATCTGCTGATTTTATAGGATTCCGTCCTCTGCCATCTAGTGTTGGCTTTGGCAAGGAAGTCCTTCGAGACCTCGCCCTTGATAGAGCCCAGTGGGGCGTGAACCGTCAGCGCCTCGTTCTCATCAAGAGCGGAGCCTCTTCGAGCCAGCTCATCGGCCCTTTCGTTCCCGTTAATGTTATTGTGCCATGGCACCCATATCAGGGTAACTCTGAACCTCTGAGCTAGCTCTATCAGGAGCTTCCTGCATTCCCGCACTAGTTTTGACGATAGAATCGACGATTCCAGTGCCTTGACCGTAGATAGGCTGTCGGAAAGTATTGTAATGTGGCTTTTGTAGGATGTGTCCATCAATGCCATCCTACACGCTTCCCTAATAGCGAGCACTTCCGCCTGGAAAACGCTTGCCGTATTGGGGAGGCGGAAAGACACGTTTATCTTAAGATGTTCGGAGAAGACTCCTGCTCCAACTCCGCATTCCATTTTGGAGCCATCAGTGTGGATTGTGGTACTCAGGTTATTTAGGATGTTTCCTCTCTTCCATTCTAGACGAGAGGGGATACGGATATCGTAATTTTTCTCAAAGACCATGGTAGGAATTACATAATCCGTCGTTGTAGGCAGGCACCTTTGCCCTTGTGATAACAGACTGCCGTGGCCATACGGTCTGTCCTTCCAGCAACCTGTTTCTCTCAGCCTAAGAGCACTAAGAGTTGCGGCCTTCATAATATGCAGATCGACGGGAAGCAGGTGCGTCAGCACGTTAAGCGCCTTTCCAGGGCAGAATCTAATCGCTCCCGTAGTTCCGGTACAAGCTGCTCTTTGTAGTCTACCGAGTTTGGTAATGTTGTATTCCCTCCTGAGGGCTTTCCACCAGACCAGAGTTCCGTATGATAATATTGGACGTACAACCATCTTGAACATCCATAGCATTAGACTTGGTCGGAGGCCCCACCTCCTCATCATTTTCCTACAGGAGTAGAGTGCAAATCCTGCTTTGTTTATTCTGTGCTCTATGTTTAGCCTCCAGTTCAGTTTAGGGTCTAGAATTACCCCGATATATCTGGCACTGGACGAAAGGGGTAGTGTTATATTCTCAAGATGAGGTCGTCTAAAAGTTGGTATCTTAGTACGAGTGGTAATCAGCATCAGTTCAGTTTTGCTGGGGTTAATGCTTAGTCCACGTCCCGTGCACCAAGCGATTAACCTATCCAGGCCACCCTGAAGGATTCCACTAATCACGTCAGGGCACATCCCTGATGCCATTAAAACCACGTCGTCAGCATACGCAACCGTTTTGACTCCTCTCTGGTTAAGTTCTGTTAAAGTGTTGTTGAGGGCACAAACCCACAGAAGAGGCGACAGTACCCCCCCCTGTGGTGTGCCCCTGCTTACAAATTTTGTAAGGTTGGTGTTCCCGAGCGTCGCGCTCACCACCCTCGATTGGAGCATTGCCGTAACCCAGCTACGTACCTGTATGCTAACTCCAAGGTCTACCAGCGATTCCTCTATCGCATTCGTCCTTATGTTATTAAAGTCACCTTCTATGTCCATGAAGGCTGCCAGTGTGTACTGCTTATACTCCAGTGACCTTTCCACTGTTCGTACTACCTCATGTAGGGCGGTCTCCGTTGACCTAACCGTTAGGTAAGCATGTTGGGCTTCAGATAGTTTATGTCGTACTTCCTCCCGTATGTGGAGGTCGAGCAACCGCTCGAAGGTTTTAAGTACAAAAGAAGTCAGGCTTATAGGCCGGAAATCTTTCGCTGAGTCGTGACCTCTTTTCCCTACCTTCGGGATAAAGACGACTTTCACCCGTCTCCAACTGACGGGGATATAATTCCAGACTAGGCAGGCCTTGAAGATGGCCTCTAGCCAGGGTAGTACTGAGTCCTGTGACTTCTGCAGCATTATGGGAAGAATGTCATCTGGTCCCGGAGACTTGTATGGTGAGAAGCTTTTCACAGCCCATGTGAGTTTTTCTCTCGTTATAATGTTGTCAGCATCGTTTATCGGAGTTAGGCCTTGCACTGCATGCCTAGTCGAGGTGCCCTCCTTTGTGCAGCCTGGGAAGTGTGTATTCAGCAGCAGATCTAGGGCCTCCTCGGTACTTTCAGTCCAGGAGCCATCTGGCTTCTTTATGAACGAGGGGCAGGTGTGATCCCTGGACAATACCTTTCCTAGCCTTGCCGAATCCTTCGTAGTTTCTATAGCTGAGCAGAATTCCCTCCAACCCTTGTTTTTAGAATTTCTGATAGATTTTTTATATTTTTTTAAGCTATCCTTGTAACTTTGCCAGTTACCTGAGGAATAACTTAGGTTGAATGACCTTCGGACCTCCGATCTCAGACGTGACAGGTCATCATTCCACCAAGGTGGGAATGATTTTTTTGAGTATTTAATAGGACAAGACGTTTTGAACGCGGAAGCCATCGCGTTCTCCAACTGCCCGATTCTATGATCAATGTCTCCTACTGAGGAGATATTGATTGGGGCAGCCCTCCCTATCCTGTTACGGATCATACCGGCGAAACGATTTCAGTTGCTACGTCTGGGATTGCGATATGGTGCGGGTGCTTCAACCAGAAGATCCAAATCGAAGAGTATCCTTGCGTGATCCGAAAAGGATTTCTTGCTGGATACCCTCTATTTGTTCACACCCACCTGTCCGTTATCCGTTAGTAGAGTAACATCGAGAACCTCCTCCCACCCACTGAAACCGTCAGTGCTTGGGAAAACGAAGGTGGGGGTGTTTCCCCTGTTACACACTACTAGGTTAGTACTAAGTATAAAGTCAAAAAGAGACACCTCGGTCGTTGTTTTCCCTGCTTCCCCATAGGGTGTGTCTCGCATTCGCGTCGCACCCTATCAGCACCGTGCCGTGGGTATTGGTGTTGCTGACGAGCCTCCGGATCTCCTCGGGTGGCGCAGGCCTGTCATGCGTCATGTAGACCGAGACTATAAGGAGCTTTTTCCCCCCGGCTGCAGCTAGCTCCACCACCGTGGTGTCGTCAGTGCTGTGGTGAGGTAAAAGATGCATGTTAAGGTGTTTTTTAGCAACTACGCACGCCCTTGGCTTACCTTCCCCTCTCTTGTAGAAGAGGTTGCAGTCGCTCCACCTCAGCCCTTTCACCTCAGTGCTCCGCACCCAAGGTTCCTGGACTATGGCGATGTCCACGTCCTCCTCCGACAGAAGAACGGTGAGGTTGTCCGTTGCCAACTTTGAATGTTGGAGGTTAATTTGGACAACCTTCAACCCCAGGCCTACTGGTCTACGGTGGTAATGTCCGGATCGTCGAGCCTTACATCATCCAACAACTTTTGGGCGTCGACAATCTCGTCTACGTCCTCCTCTTCCGGATTAGAGCGGAAGACCTTTAGTCTAGCGTGCCGTACGCCGAACCGAAGTTTAAATTCTGCCTTCTCCAGGGCAGGTAGGCTTTCCTCGCTGATCACCAGGAGGAAGGATAAACTATTCTTTTGCGGAGCCTCCGCTTTTATGACCTGCCAGTCTGTCATTGGCACTGTCGGGTTGTGTGCCTGCAAGTAGGGGACCAGCTTACCGCTGTCCAAGGACATATTGGGCAACCAAATGCGCGCTCTTGGTCTCTTCGGGATTGCGCTGGCGGAGATGAGCTTGAGCCTCAAGCTCTCAGTTGCCTCTCCAATCCTGGAGATGCAGCCCTCCAGGAAATCCTTGGAGAATTGGTCGTCGCACTTGATCACCCGATCACCGGGGAGTGGCACCTTCGGGTTCGCTGCCAGGTTGCTCATCACATGGTCCATGACCATCTGTGTCAACCTGGTCTCAATCTCTCCCCATTTCTCCAAGGCTTCCTTGCCGCGGTTTGTGGTGGCATCGACCAGTGCTACTTGCAGGCTATCCCGTGCCACGTCACTGAAGACGCGTCTCGTCGCTGCGTCGGTTGCACCGGCAACCTTCGCCTTCTTCGTCTCGCGGTTCGAGCTCTCATGGGCAGACCGGTCGCGCTTTGTCGCTGCAGCTTTCGGCAGGGTCGCTGGGTACGCCAAGTACTCGTCGACAACCCTCTGAAACCGTACCCTGTCCTCCGCGTCCTTGGGATGAGCAGCACCAGCAGCCTCGTTCTTGCTAATCCTACCGAGGATAGCTAAGGCTCTCTGGTACTGCTTATACCTGGACGGTTCCCTAGGCTTGGCCGGTTTTTTGATGGCTTTCGCTGCCGCTGCTGATGTCGTTGGTTTATCAGTGGGGGTAGGGGTGCTGTGCCCCACAGCGCCTACTCCCACTGAGGAAATCATGGTTTCCTGGCTTGATGCCAGGAAGTCGTCTTCGGAGGAAGTGCCCACCTCTCTCCTGTCCGTCAGTCGTTTGTCCATATCAGTTTGTCGTTTGTCAGAGTCCATTCTCCGTTTGTCCGTGTCCAACGTCTGTCCGTCTACTTCCGAGGCTTGTTTTTTGAATGTCGACATCATCTGTTTCTTACGGTCACCTGCCCGACCTGGCGGGCTGTGCGTGACACTGATGAAAGTGCCAGCACGGTGACCAATGCGGGAATGGGGAAAGGGAGGGCCCGTCACGGTAGAGCCCCTTACCGTAATATCCTTATCCGTTCCTTCCTGAGGCGGCCAGGTATCAGGAAAGCTCCGTTCAAATACAGCCGATATACTCCCTGGCTGCAAATCAGTCCGATGGGCCGGGGTCGCATGACACCCCGGATGAGGGAGGTTCCGCTGTGCTACCTTAGCCGACTACGACCAGAACCAGATCTGGAAGTAGCCGTTTCCAGCCGTCACCACGTGGAGGTGTTAGCACACGTTTCCATCAGCCAGCTCAGTTACGGCACGTACACTTTCCAGTGTTACATGTTGATCCCCCTGAGTGACTCACGGCACGACGGCACCCGAACTTACTTTTAGGTTAAATTTTTTTAGAAAATTCTAGGTACCACAATTTTGCCCAAGTGGTAGCTGTGCTCGCGAGTGACACTGACGCACATACAAGGACATAAAGTGCAGCTTGAGTGGACGGTTGTCACCGCTAACAATTTTGATAACCAAAGTTAAAAAAAAATAAAAAATTACTTAAATGTAATTTAATTATAATTAACTGGCACGACAGCCCGATACCGCGACTAAGGAATTGGAATTGTTGTTTTTCCTTTTTTCGGTGTTAGCAGAAACGGAGTCTTGAACCTGGGTTCATTGGTGTGCATTTGCCCAAACCTTTGTTTTTATGATGTAAAATAAATGGGAGTAATTGATGGCAAGTTAGAAATCGGAAAAAAGTCATGTTTTGTTTTTATGTTACATAAGAATTTGATAAATGAAATATTTGAAATCGAATCACGGTAATTGCATTTTGTTATGGACCTCCTTATATATGTTTTTAATAATTCTTTAAAAGACTATACCAAGAGTTCTTACTCATTCCGAAAATTCGTAATCGTTTTACGCTTCCACTTGATTCAAACAAGTTGATTTTCGTGTGCCAAAATATGCCAACAAGTCGGACAAATTTTCCCTTTAAAATAAGGCTTATGGCCTCTAATGTAATTCACCTAAATATCGCTTTACACGCATTGTGCTCTATTTCAGATTCGTAATATGTAAATTCTAGTTAAAATTGCTTTTGTCTGTAACTATACCTCTTAAGCCGGCTGCGGATTTGGATGTCAGTTGTCGAGTGCGTAAGCATGAGTTTCTCACGCGTTGGTTGCTTGATCCTTGCTTTAGTGGCTAAAATGGCTTCTTATTTTAATATGTATATCCTTTTTTATACAGTCCGTGATAAATTTTAGTGAATTATTTAACTTGTGTTTGTTTTGAGCCAGAGCAATAATAAAAACAAAATTTTAACTGTTGCCTTACTGTTATAAACTTACTGTATGAAACTGAGGGGCAGCCACGTCCTTCACGTGGTACCACAACGGGCCGCAACGTGGCCTACGTGAGCTCTTTAAGCTGCCACCCTAACCTAACCTAACCTACTGTTATAAAGCACTACAACAACAATTACGACAAGCTGAAATATATACTGTTGCGAAAATTAAAAACGCGTGCTTCTTATTTGCGAGTCAGAAATCGATTGCTTTATTTTTCTTGTGTTAAGTTACAAATATGCAACTACCGCTATGTGATCATTGTTTTTCAATGCTCGTATGATCCTACCGTTATAGGTGAGAAGGGAAGGAACTTCCTCACAGGGAAGTTGTGAGGATAGTTTCACAGGAAGTTGTGAGGGTAATTTCATAACACTACCCCCTCGCTAGCTTCGAGCCTCCTGGCCGAAGTCCTTTGCTGCTACAGAGTTATACAATGCGAGTCGAGTTGATGGACTTTACGCATGTTCTCTTTTAAATTCTCGACGTACCGTGGTAACTCTATGCTTTGCGTAGTCGGTGCTTCGAAGATTAGATCCACTGGCAAGCGCAACTCCCTACCAAAAAGGAGCTGAGCGGGGGACGTTTTGTAGAACCATGCTCCGAAGATCGGTACGTCATCAACGCGAAGGGCAGCAGCCTGTCCCAATTACGCTGGTTCTGGTCAATAAACTTTGCCAAGTAGTCGAGTAGTGTCCGATTAAATCGCTCCACCATGCCGTTAGATTGGGGCCTCAACGGTGTCGTGCGAGTCTTCTCTGCTCCGAGCACTTCCATGGCACATCGAAATACTTCTGATTCAAAATTGCGCCCCTGATCTGAATGAAGAACGTGAATGAGAAAATACCTCACTCTGGCCATTTAGTAAAATAGTCCATTACGACCGCTATGTACCGATTCCTGGCATCCGTTTTTGGTAGGGGCCCAGAATGTCAATAGTCATACGCTCGAATGGCGCGTCGACGGCTGCAAGTTTCCTACAGTTAGTTGTCCTGGACCTTTTCAAGCGGCGCAAACATAACAGACTGCACACCATCGCTTCACGTCGCTCGTCCTACATATCCAGTAATAGCGCTGTCTCACATTTTGCAGTGTTTTGTGCACTCCTAGGTGCCCAGCCGTGACCCCGTCGTGGAGCTGTTTGATGACCCCGTCCCTGCAGTCCCTAGGCAGGATTGGCACGATACGCTGCTCCTCGCCGTTTAGCCAGACTCTCGCTAACGTTCTATCCACAATTTTAAATTGATCAAACATAGCCCACCACGATTTGAGTTCGGGTTCTTCTTTCAAAATCTCCTCCTTCGAAGGCCGCGAACACTGTTTCACTCACTGCATTACCTGGTTCAAGTGCGTGTCCGCCGCCAGTGTTGCTACTAGATCTTCCGGTACTACGCCCACGGTCTGAACGCGTTGGCCGTCACGCTCTTCTGTTCGCGTGCAAGTGCTTCGTACCTTCAGGGGAGTGAAAGTTGTATAGCCAACACAGAGAAGCGTGATCCGTGCAGAGAATAAACTCCCGTCCTAGCAGGTAGTGCCGGTAATGTGAAATACTAACAACGACTGCCAACACTTCCTTACGAGTAACACAATAATTACGCTCGGCTTTGTCTAAGCTCCGACTGTAATACTCAATTACCTTCTCTTCTGAATTCTGTACCTGACTGAGGACGGCTCCTATGCCAAAGTTCGAAGCGTCAGTATCTAATGTAAACTGACTTCCGGAAATGCCAAGATTGGAGCCGTGGGGGCATTCCACGCGAAGCAGACAGGTACAAAAACTCGATGTTTCCGATTTGAGTATGTTCTACTTATACGTATTATTGATACGTGTACCAAATATTTGTGTAATATAATGACTGGTTAAAAAGTTATGGGACTTTGAAGTTTTCGACAACCGGTTGGCATGCAGTACTTCAAAGCCGATTATGGAGTCATAAAATTATATATTAAAATAGTTAAACATTTTTTTTCGTAAAAAGAAACCTATTCATTTTTTTCCTTGATTTTCACTAAGTTAGTGATCAAGTGTTGTTTCAAGGCGTCAAAAGCAGGCTGAGCCTCAGAACTCCATCGAAAATGTTTGTTTAACTCCGTCAGCTCAGTCAGCGGCCGCGTGATGGTGGAAAACCCCTTTAAAAATTTTCGATACTAGGAGCAGAGTCCCAAGAATGACTTCACTTCCGTTTTAGAGTCCGGGATTGGCCAGTTGACTACTTTTGCCGTTTTATCGGGGTCGACTTCCAAACCGTTTCATCCTACTGTATGCCCTAAGTAGTGAACGCGTTGTTGAAAAAAATGGCATGTCGTTGGGCTCAACTTTAAACCCGCATTGCGCAAACGACTCCATACTGCACGTAGGGCGACGAGGTGTTCCTCCGCCGTGCGAGAGTGCACAATAATGTCGTCCAGGTACACCAACGCGGTGCTCCATGGTAGGCCCTCGAATACTCCGTCCATTAAACGTTCAAAGGTCGCTGGAGCATTGCATAGCCCAAAGGGCATGACCTTAAATTTCCATAACCCTGATCCACATGCGCAGGCGATTTTAGCCTTGGAGTCAGGATGCATTTCTACGTGCCAGTATCCACTTAGTAAATCCATCGTGGAGAACCAATGTGCGCCGCTTAGAGTTGATAGGATATCGTCAATCCGAGGCAGCGGGTGCGAATCCTTCCGCGTAACGTCATTTAGACGGCGGTAGTCAACGCAAAATCTCACGGAGCCATCTTTTTTTCGCACGAGAACGATTGGTGATGACCATGGGCTGGAAGACTTCTCTATCACGCCACGTGACGCAATCTCTGCTACCAAGTCGACTGCCGAATGGGACGAGCCTCACCGGTATCGATTTGATGCTCCACCAGGCTGGTTCGCCCAAAGTCGCTAGGATGAAAGGAGAATATTGAGCTAAATTTAAGTACTAATTGATTGAATACTCGCCGGTCTGCCAGGGACAGGTCCTCGGGTAAGATGATGTTCGTCGCGGAGTGGGTCGGTTTTACCGCACCAGACTGGTCGCTGATAATTTCAACATTGTGGGCTTGACCTAGGACAGTTCCTGTTGGAAGTTCGACTGGTTGTAAGTTGGCGTTGATGATTCGTATAGGCGTGGTTGCTTGTTCAGAATTTGACAGAGTCCGGGCAACGACTACGCCATTTGGTAAACTGCTTTCACACATAGATGCTATCAAAACGGTCGGGGCATCATTTCTGGTAGGGCACGGCACCTTTATAAAGATGTCGGAGCGGGCGGGTAATTGTACCGGCGTACTCAGAACGACGAGATCTTTTCTAGGATGCAGTGGAGTGCATAACGGCACTGCTCCCCACGAGAAATCCATCCGGACATCTCTGAGATTGATAGTAGCTTGATACGCAAATAAAAAGTCGAGTCCCAAAATAGCGGGAGTGTTGGCGTAGATCACCAGAAAAATGTGCTCAAAGCTATGTTGACCCCAATAAAATTTGAATGTTGTCTCTCCCGTGGCGAAGAATTCTCCCCCTCCGGCCGCAAGTAAACGATGACACCGTGATAGAATGTGGTTAGGAATGTGTGAATAAGGGATACTGCCGCTACAGTATCAACGATGAAATCGCTAGGCGAGCCCTGGAGTATGGCGTGCACGGACAGGCCGTGCTTCCCAACAGCACCTATGCAGTGTGACGATAGGTGTTGGTTGCTTGCTGTTGAGAGGGAATTGTTGGCTTCGGTAGATGACGGTGGAAAGGGGGGTATTTTGACAGGCGGGAGCGGCTAATTCAGATTTCGTCGACTTTCGCTCCCCAAAACCGACAATTCCTCGTTTTCCTGCCGATTGTCAAAATTGCTGGCGCGGCGGTGGCGTTGCTGACTCCGCGGCTGCACATCAGGCTCGCCAATGGTGTACATAGGCCTTGAACGATTACGCTCCGTTCTGGCGAAAATGTCTTGGGCTGCTGTAAGAGCGGCTTGGATCAATGGGACTGGCCCGCAACTACTAACCTCATCAGCTCTGAATCACGAAGGCCATCGAACTGGTTTTTCAGAGTTTTCGCCACAAAAGGAAATGCGGCCAATGCCAGCACCTCCAAGGCAGTTGCGTACTCAGTTAAGCTTTCTTTGGGACCTTGAGTACGCCTTTTAACACGTTCACGCCGGCGCGGGCCACCGGTGGCCCGCACTAGATTGTCAAATCGGGCGACGCGTACCGCCGGTTATACGCATTCGATTGTACTATTAGACGCTAAAAATTAAAATAATGAAAATTCAACGTATGAATGAGAGCCAGATGAAGCACGGCATTAATTTCAGCGCCGCCTTACAGCAAAAACAATTAAAATCGGCGCCGGCGTGAACGTGTTAAACTCCTGGTAGCTTACCTGAGCAGGCACAGTGAACCTCTCTTGGAGAAGTTGTCTTAAATGTTCCCAGGTCGGAGGTGGTGATAAAGGCAAGGTGCTAATCAACCTTGACGCGTCGCCGGGTAGATTAGCAATAACCGCCATAACCTTTTCTGCTGAAGTCCAACCATAAAAATGAGCGGTGTGCTCAACAAGGCATTCGTTATCGGACCATCATATGGGGAGATATCGTACTGACAAAATGCCCGACGCGATTGCGGTGGTGGCCACGGGGCCGGTGGAGCTGCCAGTGGTGAAATATGGAGAGCGTTTTTGAGTTGATTCGTAAACGGTTGGTGCCCTACATTCAATTTTGGGGCCATTAACACTGTTTGAAGGTCAACAGTTAATACAATTGATTCCTCAGTCTTATCCCTTTGTTTTTCTTCTCTAGCTTCTGTTTTTCTTTCCTGATGAAGGGTATATTCATCAAGCGAAATATTTCCGGCAGAATACCGTACACAGGTTTCGCATTGATCCTTTTTTGGCGTAAACAACTTCAAATTTTTCGTATAAATTCTCAATTCTCAATTCGTACACCAATTCTCTACATAAAAATTGTAAATCCGTTGTTTTAAGTAATTTATTTTTAAGTAGGTGTCGTTACACTTTGTATCAACATTTGAACACATGGTTGTTTTTGCTTCCAATTAACCTCTCTTCATTAGTGACTTCTGCGCAGGTTTTTTTTACATTTACATCGTTGTTTAGTTTTTTGTGCATTTGGTTTTCTTTCATAATTCCAAACGTTTTTTCTTTTACTTTTCCGAAATATGGCTAGCTATCTTCAATTTTTGTTTCGGGCCTTGAACCAGATGCATGCTCAACAGGGACTCTCTTTTTGCGCTTCTGGGATTTTACAGGCAGGTCTCCAGAACTGTCGCTGTCACTATGGAATCCATAAGGGACTAGTCCGACAACACCACCATCTGAATAGATACCAATCGTCGATTATATTCGGGATTCAGCAATATTATTTTTCTCGTTATCCTTTCGAAATTTCTTTAAATTAAATCATTTGTTAATTTTATTCAATAACGTTACTTTGGAAGCTATAATCAACGCACTTAGAAAGTTCGAAGTTCATGAGAAGGTGGTAAAGTGGACCAGTGACATGCTTAGCAGCAGAAGGGTTCACTCTAACCTAGGCCTGTGCTCAGTGAGGAAATTGACTACAAGGGGCACATCACAAGGGGGCGTTCTTTCGCCTCTGCTGGGGCTCCTTGTAGTGAATAGCATCCTCGAGATCTTCGAAACCAGGAGGCTGCGAGTAGTAGCATACGCAGACGACGTCACTATCCTGATCCCTGGAAGATTCCTGTCCACAATCAGCGATCTCATGGAGTCTGCTCTAAAGGAACTTTCCAGGTGGGCAGAGCTAAATGGTCTAGGGCTAATCCCTCTAAGACTGTTTTGGTACTGTTCACCCGGAAATACAACATACCGAAGTTTGAGCTGCCTAAACTTGGCGGCACTACTCTCAAAAGGACTTTCGGGAAAAGGTGGGGATTGCAGCCGTTCATTGGATATATACTGCGATTATACGGCCGATCCAAAGTTACGGAGCCATTGTCTGGTGGCCGGCTACGGGCACCAAGACCCTGGTAACGAAACTGACGAAGGTGCAGATTCTATCGCCTATGGGAATAGCAGGCACTGTCAAAAGCGCCCCCCAGGCCGGGCTGGAGGTGATTTTGCACCTCCATCCCATTGAGCAATTCATTAAGTGTTGCGCCGATAAAGGCGCTCTTAGACTGAGGGAGGCCAACTTGTGGAGGCAACACGCTTATGGACACTCTGGAATTCTAAAGTTATTCGCGAAGCCGGATATCAGGTGGATTCCTGCACGGACTATCTGATCCCATACCTGGATTTCGACACGCGCGCACTAGCCTCATATCCCACAAGGGAGGAATGGGAGCTGACAGGTGCGACGAGAGACGCTTCCATCACCGTTTTCACCGACGGCTCCAAAATGGAGGAAGGTACTGGTGCTGGTCTCTACTCCGATGTACAGCAGACACGCATGTCATTCAGACTGCCGGACCTCTGCAGTATTTTCCAAGCAGAGATCTATGCAATTTGGAAGGCTGCCGAACTTATCCGTGACAGTGGTCTACCACCCGCAGATGTCACAATTTTCGTGGATAGTCAGGCAGCGCTTAGAGCGCTGGAATCAGTTGTTGTGAAATTAAAGGTAGTGTAGAGATGTCGTACCGCACTTCACGGCATTGGGCACCACCAGGTCACTCTCTGTTGGGTTCCTGGCCACTCAGGAGTGGCAGGGCACGAAGCAGCGGACGAGATGGCAAAAAAGGGGTCGCCTTGTCTGCCACCGAAGTGGATACCTCTGTGTTTCCTCCGATATCTGCCCTGTACATGTATATTGACTGGTTGACCAAAAAGGAAGTTGAGTCGCCATGGCGTACCAGGACCGACTGCGGCCACTGCCGGGCACTGTGGCCCTCCCTCTCCTTGACGAAAACACGATTCGTACTGTCTCTGAGTCGTACCTCTATTCGACAGCTCGTTGGAGTCATCACCGGACACTGCGCTATTGGATCTATGCTTACCAAATGGCGCCTCTCGTCCGGTGATGTCTGCCGTAGCTGTGGAGATGAAGAAGAAGTAGAAACGATACAACACTTCCTGTGCCACTGCCCGGCTCTGCAGGAACGCCGACTCGGCACCTTGGGGTCAAGGTTCCTGACAGACCTGGCTATTGGTTGGCTCCAGAACACCATAAGAAGGGATTCACAATGGGCCATTTTGGCCTCCGAGTGGAAGTGGTCCTGCCGGACACACCCTTCCCTACCTAACCTATAATAATTTTGATATTATGTATCTGATATTATAAAATAATTTTTTCATCAAGCTATATCAAATACTCATTCAATAGGAATCGTGGCCTGCTTTACGTTCATTTCTATTAAGCTTGCGTGTTTAAGTAAGGTACTTGAGTGGGTTTTACTACACTCTTGTCATCAACATCTAAAATGTAAATGTGAAAATGTGGACTTAGCTCCTTTTTACCCTAAGCCGACGATATTTTCTCATGTTATAAAAACAAATTCGAATTTGAGCTGTTGACTGCATTGCCGCAATACGGCTAAGCTGACGCAAAAGCTGGCCTGCTGGTGCCGCACAGTGTGACGTCTTGATATAACCGATAACCAAAAATAGTTTACGGTTTCCAATCTCGATGAAACTTGGTGAGCACATTTTTGTGGTCAAAATTAAAAAAGTGCAAGAAAATTATTAAAGTGGGACTACTGCCGTGCCTACCTCCCATACGGAATAAAAAGTAATTTTTAGTAGTTTGCTAAACATTAATGATATTATTATCAAATTTGGTAATTAAGTATACGATAACGATCTTAAGGTTGACACCTACTTTCCAATGTATAAAGAACTTTCAAAAAAATAGCTTAACAAAGAAAAACACGAATTGAACACGATCATACTGTGACGCCTACTTACCAAAAAATTACCTATTGTAATGCTAATCATGAAGATATACATAATCTGGACATAACAGAAAAGCAATTAGAACTCTCCATAAATAAACATATTTCATTCATAAGACATTTTTGTATTAAAAAAAAATATTTGCGATAGTAAGACTACAAATCTGTTCATTCGAATTTAAAAACCATTTTTAAATTTTTTCATACGAAAAAATTACTATCAGATTACTTTTCTTCAAAGAACGTGCGATTGCGAGAGTTCCACAATTTGCTAAACTTTAAGCCCGAATATTTCAAATAGGTTTGCAAGGCTTGGCAATTTTAAAAATTTTACTATTGATAAAACTACCCTTTGAAGTCATCACTTCCTTGTCTCTTTTCTTGTACGCGGCCAGCAAAACTTAAAAAATTGCACATACTTGCCACTTTATAAATGCATCTAGTTAGCGGAGTTGCAGTTAATTGCTGTGGTGTTTTATATGACATACAAACGCGAACGGTGTAGTTAAAATCTTAAATGATGTTACAGCTAACAAAATCAGAAGGCAAGAAAACAAATTCTAAATTTAATTTAATTTGTACCTGTGTGTGTAAAATAGCTTTGCGGAAAAAACTGTAACTTAGAGCTTGACGTTTTAGGCATGTACCTGATGAGATATCTGTCATGTA
Source organism: Melieria omissa (assembly GCA_963971225.1). Taxonomy (NCBI): domain Eukaryota; kingdom Metazoa; phylum Arthropoda; class Insecta; order Diptera; family Ulidiidae; genus Melieria; species Melieria omissa. Next base: position 4,885,235 of record OZ020270.1, read on the forward strand.
AAAGTCGTTTCAGATCGACTGAGAATGCTTCAGAATTGTTTCTTGTTTGGGTTATCTATCATATATTTTTTAATTTTCAGAGAAGACGCCAAAGTTAGTAATTATATTATAAATAAGATACAACAACAGGATCACATAGTTTATCGCATAGGGGATCAATCATTTGATAATTTACCAAAATTATTGACTTTCTATACACTGCATTATTTGGATACAACACCGTTGCGACGACCAGCTCTAAAAAAACTTGAAAAAGTAGTTGGGAAATTTGATTTTGATGGAAGTGTAAGTAAAAGTTATGTAAAGTTTCATACACCCCAAACTATTTTTGGCTATAAAATTCTTTTTCTCGATTTTAATGTTAATATTTAATTGTAAACAACATCCAAATATTTAAAAGGATCAGGATGATTTACCTTTTCGACGAGGGGAAATCATGACTATTGTTCGAAAAGATGAAGATCAATGGTGGACAGCAAAAAATGCCTTAGGACAAATTGGTCAAATACCAGTACCATACGTTCAAAAAGTAAGAAACGAGAATGAATTATTATTTAATATTAATAAATTAACATGTTCTTTTAGTATGATGAAAGCGCTGAGGACAATTGCTTGGATCGACCTTCATCGGGTGGGAGCAATAGTGGTAGTAACAATTTGCGCTCACCTCGTATATCAGGTGTAGGCGGCAGCATTTGCGATGCTCCTATGGCGCATACATCCACGAATTGCCATCAACTGGGAAATTCATTAAAGTCAGATTTGAATGTAAATACAAGTAAAATATACGTTAAAGTAAGTGTGGCAATCATTTAATATTTTTCGTCGTTTGTTTCTTCCTATACAGCGTAAATTACCAGCATTTGCTCGGGTTAAGCAGGCGCGTGTACCAAATGCATATGACAAGACAGCATTAAAGTTGGAAGTTGGTGATGTAATCAAAGTAACAAAAACCAATATTAACGGTCAGTGGGAGGGTGAACTGAAAGACAAAAAAGGCCATTTTCCTTTTACACATGTAGAATTTATTGAAGATTGTGATTTAGTGAATAATTCAGGCAATTATGTAGCAGATGGACATACATTACCAAGTGTAAACAATGACTGGGGCGAATAAATCTGTTATAAAAATATCTGTCTTATTTTGAATTTTTTATTTTCCTTTCAGTTCAGCTAAATGTATGTGCGCTTGTGTATGCACAAAAATATATAGTTATTAACATGTGAATCTAATTAAAAAAAACGTTCATTACATTTTAACATCCACAATAAGAATAAAAAGTATATCTCTGTGCCTGACTGGGTACGGACAAATCCTAAAAAAATATACCAGACGTTACCTTGAATCCCAACTGAATTTATATTAAAACTATTCATATATGTTTATTTCAATAATAATTTTTAAAATAAGTTACATTTAACAATGCATTTAAATTGGTGTAAAACTGTTCCCATTTTAAAAATCTCCAAGTAACAAAAATTATTTATTTTAGATATATTAATTAGCGGTATGAAAGAAAAGCTCAGTTTATATTACAACTACTACTTTGATCGGGTAATGGCGGAGTACTGAAAGTAATATATTATTGCTTATGAAAATTCCACTTTCGGAAGCGCCATAAAAGTGTAGGTCCATTTCATTAATCTACAAAATCGCACACAAAAAATGGGTGGCTGCGAGAAGCTCGACCTTGGTTTTCCCCCATTGCACAGTGATTTGACTCCATACAACCGCGGGACAAAATTAGAAGGATTGGTCCGTTTTTCATAAAATTTGGTATAATAGTTAACCATGGTCCGCTGAATTGAAATCTTCATTTGGTTTTTCTAAAACTGTTGTAGTTTGGTAATGCCTGAGACTTAATTTTGCAAATTTCGTCATTTTTGGAAAGCTCTGGCAGCCGCCGTGGCTCAGTTGGTTAGTGCGTTGGACCGCAAGTCGAAGGCAGCAACTCCAGGTTCAATACTGCCTGTAATAACACCTAAAAAAATAATGGGAAAACTCGTTTTCTCTTTCGGTGGCTGTCCTCTCAGCTGGAAATGGCAAACCTCTGAGAGTAAAAATTGCTTATGAAAGAGCTCCCAACCTGCCGTTCGGAACTGGCATAAAACTGTAGGTCCCTTCCACCCGCGTACAAATTCACACGCACAACACGGGTGGTTGCGGGAAGCTAGGCCTTAGTCTCGCGTAAGCGGGCTGTCGTGCCAGTCAATTGTTATTATATTATTAAACTAGCTGACCCCGCGAACTTTGTCTCGCACGACATTTGTTGTTTTTTTATAATGAAATACGCGAGGTGGCGAATCTATGGCGATGCAAATTGACGAAGAAAACCAACTGAAGGAAGAGGAGGAGCTACTGATTAACGCAATCAAGGCCCACAAATAAACAATGTTGCTGTTAAGTTTCAGTAAAGAAATGGACTGCGCTTGAACCGGATTTAAATTCTATGGGCGGTGCCATGCCCTCTTATTCAATGCCTGCCCCTTATTCAATGCCCTCTGTCAAAAGAAAAAATGGTAGGTCCGTACTAAGTTTCATTGCTGAGCGACTTATAGTTCAGCAAAATATTTGGGTCACAAAAAATGTGCCACGCCCCTTGGCCAACGCACATAAAATCTTATCATTAGAATGACTCATCTATGGGACGACGGGGTACTAAATTTTAATGTGGTGCTACTTATAATTTCGAAGATATTCTATTTTAAAGATTTTGTTTGTATGGGTGGTGCCACGCCCCGTTGTCCAAAACCCGCCTCATTCCGTCTGTCGAGAGATATGATTACATGATAGGTTCATGCTAAGTTTCATTCCTCTGTGACTTGTAGTTCAGCAGAATAATTGGGTCACAAAAATGTGCCACGCCCCTTAGGGGTATAAAAAATAGTTAGTAGCCGATTCTCAGACCTACTGAATATGCATGTAAAATTTCATAAAAATAGGTCAAGCCGTTTCGGAGGAGTACGGTAACAAACACTGTGACACGAGAATTTTATATATAAGATTAAATTATAGCACCAAGGGTGTTGGCTAGGTTTTTCAGATTTTACATTTAATCGGTAACGTCAACATTGATTATTCCAAAGACTAAAAGAAATTGTCTTGAAACCCTCTGGTTTTACTATAAAAACGATAATAAAAGATATATGTTTTGCATTTTTGTAGATCTTATCTTTCGTGCTGATTGCATACTTTTAGGCGTATACGTGTTTAGACCACTTTTCAAATTGAATTATTTTCTGAGATCGGAAGATATCGGAGAATGTATTTACTTTATCCGACAAAGAAAGAATGCTTCTTAACTCTCTACTGCCCCATACGGCCTTAAGGGAGTGTTCCCGTCTAGAATGCCGATTTGAGGCTGTTTTTCAAAAAATTATTTTGGAGCTACAAGGCAACATGCAATATTCTGGTTTTTTGCTTGTTGTTCCTCGAACTCATATTTGTGTCAAAAAATTTTATTTTCTAAGTACAAATTTTCAGCGGTCAATGTGACCTTGTCACGCTGATTTTCACTGCTGGCCGATAAGAAATTTCGGGAACCAGTATTCTGAAACAGAAATGGATATGCAATTATTAATCTGCAATAAATTCCGCGGATGCTAAACCACAGTTTTAGTCAAAATGTTGATTAGAAACAAAATGGCGGCCATATGAAAAAAAATTGTCAAGTTTTGCCACCTTTTTTTACCTTTAGAGTGCTTGAAAATATATTTAACAATAATTTTTTGATGAAAACTTTGGTTTAGCATCCAATGAAAACTATCTAGAACATTTTCCCAAAATTTCAAGTCGATACCTCTCATAGTTGCTGAGAAAAGTTATCGGCCAGTACAAAAAATGTGGTTTCGAGAAAAACGCGTTTAAAGTTTCGACATGACTTTTGAGATTACTGAGATTACTTCAATTAACATGCAAAAAAGTGGGTACTGAGTTTGCGGATTGAAAAACGACTTTGGGGGTGATAGTATATAGTATAAGGTACAATAAAACGCCAAAAAAAAAAATCGATGTTTTCAAACTTCTACCCGGGAACACCCCCTTAAGGCACGGTCTACCAAAACCTAGAAAATTACACATAAATTTTAATTTTTTTAAAATGAAATTTATACATGTTATAGATAATTTAAGTTGTAATTTCTTTAATGTAGCACGGCTGTAAGCATAACATGTTTCCCATTATTATCAGTTGATATTTGAACTTCGTGGAAATTAGTAGAAATAATTATTTCGTGAAAAGTAAAGAAAAGAAAAAATTATTAAAAATACTTTTCGTTAAATGAGTAAGACAAGAAAATTATGAGTGAGTACCTTGCAATATAACTTATTGATTTGAAGTGTTTTATAGTGAAAAAAAGGATTTACAGTTCGGCTTGGGAAAGTTTACTTTTTCGGCTTGGGAAAGCAGACTGCCTTTAGGTTGCATCAGGCACCAAACCGAAAAGATTTAATTAATTTGGTCACTAATGTATACTTGTATGTGGTTTCCGTTTTATAGATATCAATCGGCATTTAAAAAAAATTGTCGGTTTCATGGGACAAAAAAGTACAGGAAAGTTTTAGAAAACTTGGATTCCGATGTTTTCGAAGAAATTGATGAAGAAACTAATTAAGAAACCGTTAATGAAGTGTTACCTATGTTAGATTCAAAGTTCAAAATAGGAAATTGAGTTAAACGGAGACATTTTTCCTCTTTCATTTGATACCCATATCTTCATCATTGCACAACGGTAAATATTAAAAAAAAATATTTGAAACATTTTAAAGTCCTTTAAAAAGGACTTTGGGTCAGAAAACTAAATACTGACTATGCCAGGATATTATAAATGATCTCTAGTTTCACGTCTATATCAACATTAAATTCAATCAATTAAAATTTGAATTTTGATGAAACTTTATTATCAAAATAATATTTGGTTTGTGCCATTAGTAATGGAATTTAACATCATTCATATGACCGCCACGAGCAGCCTGGCACACCTCGATTCTTTTTATGTAATTTTCGATGACTCTTTTACATATAGCAGGCTGTAAGGCGCCAAGAACTGCACGTATGTTGTCCCTCAAATGCTCCAGAGTCTGCGGATTGTCTGCATAGACTTGGTCTTTTGCGTAGCCCCAAAGAAAAAAGTCCAAAGGGCTCAGATCGCACGATCTTGGCGGCCAATTGGCATCATCAAAACGCGAAATTATGCGGTCAGCGCACCTGGTTCGCAATTCTGTCATGTTCGGTCGTGTTGTGTGACATGTTGAAACCACATCTCCTCCACGTCCATATATTCGATCGCTGGCCAGAAATACTCGGTTATCATATGGCCATAACGTTCAGAATTGACGGTAACGGTCTGTCCTTCGTCATTTTCGAAGAAATATGGTCCTATGACACCACCGGACCATAATGCACACCAAACAGTGACTCTAGGTGGACGCATTGGACGCACGACAACAACGTATGGATTTTCTGAGCCCCACACACGACAATGTATTAACGTAACCGCCGAGATGACATAGCGGCCCTTGGAGTGTTCGAGAGGAAGGTACTTCGCGAAACCTTCGGCCCTGTTCGTGTTGGTGACGACTATCGCATACGGACCAATAACGAGCTGTATAAGGACATGGACGTAGCGCAGCGAATTAACATCCAGCGGCTACGCTGGCTCGGTCATGTCTGCCGCATGCGCGACGAAGCTCCGGCGAAAAAGGTGTTCGATGCGATGGTTGGAGGTCGACGGCGAAGAGGGAGGCCGTGTCTCCGGTGGAAGGATCAAGTAGAAGAGGCCCTGGGATCTCTTGGTGTGACCAACGCGCGAAGCAGAGGCGCCTAGAGAGAAGTTTTGCGGCAGGCTGTAACCCGATAACGGGTTGTTACGGCCAGTTAAGTAACCGCCGAGGTGAAAATGTGCTTCATCGCCGAAGAAAATTTTGTGCGAAAAATTGGGATTTTCGGACTGTTTTTCAAGCACCCATTCGGCGTAGTTACGACGCATTCTGTGATCTCCCGGCTCCAATTTCCAAATGCAAAATACGCCAAATTGAGGTGATGGGGATGTCCAATAGTTGTGAACGCCGGGGAAGCGATAAGTTCGGGTCATCTTCAACACTGGCAGCTACAGCAGCAATATTTTCGGCCGAACGAGCAGGGCGATCACGTATTGGCCTCTGTACATCTTGTACAGAACCAGTTCGTTCGAAATTCGCAAATAAATCCGAAATTGTTGACAAAACAGGCCTTCCGTGACGTCCGAAATCCTTCCTTAGGCGCGCAAAGCGGTGCTCAAATTTTCACCATTTTTGTAGTGAATTTTCACTATGTTTACACGTTGAGCGATGCTAAATCGGTCCATTTTCATAAATTGCAAACACTAAACTACAATATTAACACAACGCAACGACAGATGACAGCTGCGGTTGTCGAACGCAGGGCTGCCAAAGTTTTCGGTTCGAAATGAAAAACCCTGTAATTCATCCTAAATTTTAAAACCAGAGCAGATAATTTGTTTTATCCATAAACAAAATCATTCAAAAATTTATGATTTTGAAAATTATCGAAAAATTCACTTTTTTACAACTTTCACCGTCAGTAACTTCCCCAAATCTCATCTGGTTTGGGCAACCTATATATTGCTGGAAAGGCTAAGGTATTATCTTCTGACCGCCTTGTGTTAGTCGGATGATTCGTTTACGAGATATGTGCTCATAACTGAAACAATAGGGAAAAACTTATGACCGATACTCGATAATCGATGGCTCGACACATCGATTCGATATCGAACGCTCAACGAGACAGTTTCGATTTCCGTAACTCGATATGAGAACTCTCGTTTTCATTTTTTGGGAAGTGTGTGGAAAGTACTTTGGAGCTGTCAGAAGCAGCGGGAAGTAAACAAAACGAAGCAAATTTGACACGTAAAAATAAACAAATTTAAAAATTCTCGGGAATAAAAATTTACAATTAGCGGTATTTCTTGTTTTTGGAGGAGTTTCGTCGTGAAACTCCAATCAATAGACGAAGATTAAGAGATGCAGCGGATCCCATAAAATTGCACGGCGTCATATGGTCCACCACCCGTTTTCGTCAGGCTCTTCATTCGGGTGGTAAATTTTCGTTTGGCGTTATATTTGTAGTCAGTCCATACGTAAAAATATTACGAGTTACAGGAAAAGTTTTGTACATTTCAAAGAAAGTGTTTTTATTTACTTTCTGCCATTCCTTCGTTGTCTTCATTGGAGGCCCATTGCTGTTCAACAACTCTGTCAATCTCAACCATAACTTTTTTTTTGTCGTGGCCGTTGTTGCAATTCTGCAAACTATTTTTTGCGAGCTCGGCATGTTGCTCCATGAATTCGATTAACATCTTTGTCCAACGTTCGTTTGTTGACTCCTAAAAAATTTAAAACATTTATTAATTTCAAAAAAATTTCAAATTTCATACTTACATTTTGTTATGGTTGACAACGGCGCAAACGAGTAAACGAGCAAAACGAGAGCAAAATTGGTATCGAGCTCTTGGTATCGAACGTTCGATACGACACGACGACATTTTGTGTTACGGAAAGCAAAAACGATAGTTCGATACACGTATTTGCTCGATATCGAATTACGGAAAGCCACCCCTGTTTTTTCGAAGATTTTTCGAAAACGCTTCTTAAAAAAATGTTTGGATTTTCTGTTTCGTGTTCAGCGGCCCAAAGTTAGTCTAGAAAACACTTTTATTTTTAGGTGAATTTTTCGTATCGAGTAGTGTAATTAGTGTCCGACCGAAACCTCGGCTTACATTCGGCTGAAACCGAAACTTTCTAGTTAAAATAAAAATTACCACATCAGGCATCAAAGTCACCATTTTTCAACAAACGAAATTTACTTTAAATAAAGAACAAACATAACATAACATAAATAAATACTTACTAATAAAAACAATTCATTTTTTAAAAACATAAACATAAAAAAATCAAATCAAAATATTCCATTCGGTTTCGGTAATTTTTTGGCTGAAACTGATACCGAAACCACTTATTTGGGCCGAAACCGAATATTCGGTCGGACACTAAGTGTAATCAATAAAACGTGAAACCGTTCGTCAGTTAAATTTTTTAGCTTATGTGCCCAGTACGGCCTTAAGGCACGCAAATTTATATAGGTTTCACGCCCACAGGGAAGCAATTTTTTTATTTTAAAATTGTCCCTTATATGATTCTATAACTACGTTAACAATTTTTCGACTTAAAAAAAATTGGGGCAGTAGAGGGTTAAAATAAAAAAAAAATTCAGGAACATACTTTCACATACTTTTTAGATATTTTCCTGTAAGTTTTGCCAATTTTCAGATTTTTAATTTAGAAAATATTTTGAATTAAAAGTGAAGTAAAAGCCTACGCTTTGCAAATTTTGAGAAAACATAAAAAGCGAAAATGACCACATCATTTCTTATTCTATATTGAAAGTTTAAGTAACTTTTTGGTAACCATGTATTTTTTAATTTTTGTTTACTCAGTAGACTAAAAAACAAAAAATATGAGTTTCAATTTTTTTGTGAAAAAAGTTTCAACTTTGAGCCGCTTTTACACAGACACGAATTGATTTTTTTGGGGTTTTCTTAGTTGGAGTTTTACCTTTTAAATTACATCAAAATCGTTAAATTCTGAGACCATAAACTTTTTTAATTTTGTCTATGGAACGAATCACTGTACATTGGGCTGTCATGCCTATCATGTATGTATGAACATAAGTAAACACAATAAAACTTAAAAAATATAAGTTTAGTACTTACAATGCATAAAACCAATATTGTATGCACTATCTTACTTTCTTCTCATTTTATACTTAAGGGGGTCCTCTAGTACAAACGGTGTTTTTTAAAGCTTTTTTTTATTTTTTTCAGAAACTGCAAATGATAATGAGATAATTCTTCATATATTTATTCTTTACATATTGAATTATAAAACAAAAAAAATTTTCCACGTGCTACCGCAAACACTATTGGGGTCCGCCAGCTGAGTACCGGCCATGTTTTTTTCTAAAGGTGCGTTTGCGCCATCCTAACTTTGTCCCTGTTCGTCTGAAATGTAATCCAAAAATTTTCTATTAAAAACCATTAGAGCGAAAAGTGGAAGAAACCTCCAACAAGCTTAATGTGAATTTGGAACACCTGGGAACTCGAGTGGAACACGTGGGTAAACGATTTGACGACTTGGGTGATTTCCTGAGCAATCGGGTTGACAGTCTGGAGGATTCAATGAACAGAAGAATCGACGAGCGGCTTAGAGAGGTACAGCTGCGAGCAAGGGTGCAGTCAGTTGAGGAAAGTTTTGCCATAGAAGTGCCTACTTATGACGGTACTACGTCGTTCGACACATTCAAACTACAATTCGATATGGCTGCTTTGGAGAGTCAGTGGACCGATGTTGGAAAAGGTCGGAGACTGATACTGGATCTAAGAGGTCCTGCGGCTGAGGTAATAAAAACAGTTCCGGAAGGTTTGAGAGGTAATTACGACACCGTCATAAGGGCGCTGGCAGCCTGATACAGTGATGAGCACAACAAAATGCTGTATTATTGCGAGTTGAAGAGCCGTTGACAAAGAGCCACCGAGGCGCTGCAGACGTATGCGGTGGATATTGAGCGGCTGGTACCAATGTCCTACCCAGAATTCAGGTGAATCGAGGCGTTTATTGAAAGCATTCTTGACCCGGAGACGTGTGAGTACATTGATGATGATGAAGCCGATATTCCGTGAGACGGTGACAAGCGCATTGACGTATGAGGCGGCTTGGAGGGGAAGTTTTCGGCATTCATCTGCGGAAAGGCGTCGAGCCCAATCTGGACGTGTCACGCAAAGCCAGACAGTGAGCTCAGAGGCACCAGCGGGGCTGCGAGCAGTGTCTTCTAGAGTCAGTTGATGGCAATGTGGCAAGCAAGGCCGCATATCACGAGACTGCCATCTGCGAGAGAAGCGTTCCGGACAAAAGACGTCGCCAAGAAGGGCTGACGCACTGCCATACCATTCTTGCAAAACCGACCGCAGGCATGATTCGCAAGTCGAAAACAAGGGACAGATTGTGGATGTTCGGTCGGTAAGAGTTCTGCAAGAGGAAGATTGGCTTGCGGAAAGGCTACAGAAGGACCAGCGCGAGAACACGGATCTCGCGAAGATCATCAAAGGCAAAGCGCAGAGATTACGTCCGGACTGGCAGGAGATGGCTGGTGAGAGCCCAATCGCGAAGGCTTACTGGGTCCAGTGGCAAAGTCTACGTCTGAAGGATGGCTGCCTACACCGCGAGTGGGAGAGCAGGAATTTCAGGGATAGAAAATCCCTAATAGTGGTCCCAAAAGGCCGAATCGACCATGTCATCAAAGCAAACCATAACGACTCCAGTGAAGGGCACCTAGGCATCGCAAAAACTGTCGCCAAGATAAGAAGGCGGTTCTATTGGGTAGGATGCCAGGAGTCTGTCGCTGAGTGGATCAGAGGCTGTAATCGGTGTTCGGCTGTGAAAGAGCCGAGGAGAATTTCGCGGAGCCGCACTCAACTAGTCGAAAGCAGGTTAACAACGAGCTATGGTCTACGGGCTAAACAAGAAGGGTTCGAAGAAGGCGATCTGGTAATGCTCAACAACCCGCAGCGGAAGGAAGGTTAGTCTCCAAAAGTTCAAACATCATGGGAAGGATCGTACAAAGTCGTGACAAAGATTAATGACGTGGTGTACAGGTACTTATTTTTTTGGCCGATACCGATACTAGCCGATGCCGATACCAATTTTACTGGCCGATACTAGCCGATGCTGATTACTCGGTCGGACTCTATATGTGAGTATTTGTATTAGTGTGTTATTCTAGGAACAAGTGTCCAAATATATTTGTGTAAACAAATTTTTGTGTGCGAGTGGGGGATATTTGTCCCACTGTATGCACTTGGGGTGGCAGCAGATGTGCAATGTATGAGTATATGCAGCACTATTGAAAATTTTCGAAGACCTAGAAAATTGTTCAATATGCTACAAAAAGGGAAGCGGGAAGCTAGGCCTTAGTCTCGCGTAAGCGGGCTGTCGTGCCAATCAATTATTAATTATTATTATGCTACAAAAAAAGGCGAGTCGTCCCACTGTGCTTGCGTTGTTTACTTCTGCTAGCGAAAGAGGGGAATTGCTTAGGCAGAAGTACGAACATATGATTGCACTTGGTGGCAGCAGCGGGAGTGCTTGCTGCTGGTGCGTGCGTATATCGCACACAGCGAAACGCGAAAATGGACACAAGTGAGAGAGTGCAATGCGAAACGCAAAAGGAGGGGAAGTGCGTGCTGTTGGCTGCAGCGGGAGATTTTGCTGTTTTGCGTGCAATACGTGCAAGAGTGTGGGAGATCAGCAGCTGGAGTGCTTGCTGCTGATCTGAAATATGCACAAAGCAAAATGAGGGGAAATTAGTGCAAATTGGAAAAGGAGTGGGAAGCAGGCTGCAGCGGCTCCTGCGTATATCGTACATCTTTCACGGGGCCCCAAAGGAAGAAGTCGCAAGGTGTTAAATCACAAGATCTCGGTGGCCAATTGTGATCACCTCTTCCAGAGGTAACACGGTCCGGAAACTGTTCCCGTAAAAGAGCAATGGTTTCGTTGCTTGTGTGGCACGTAGCGCCGTCTTGTTGAAAGTAAACGTTGTCCAGATCAATACCATCTAACTCCGACCATAAAAAATCATTAATCATCTCTCGATAGCGCAATCCATTCACCGTAACTGTTGATCCAACCTCATTTTCGAAAAATGACCCCGCCGGACCATAAACCGCACCAAACAGTCACACGTTGAGGATGGAGAGACAATAACTCTTGGGTTTTCCGAGCCCCAGATGCGACAATTTTGCTTGTTGACGTAGCCACCGAGGTGGAAATGGGCCTCATCAGTCAATATGATTTTTCGATGGAATTCCGGATCATTTTCATGCAATTCAAGGACCCAATCAGCAAAGACATGACGTTTTGATGATCGGTCGGCTTGAGTTCTTGTGTTAACTGAACTTTATAAGCCTTAAGACCCAAGTCTTTATGCAAAATACGGTGTAATGACGTTTTTGGAATGACCAGTTCCAAAGAACGACGAGGAATCGACAAACCTGGGTTTTCTTCAACACTTTGGGCTACAGCAGCAATATTCTCAGTTGTTCTTGAGGGACGTGCACGGGTTTTATTCTTCACATCACTAACTTGCCCCAACAGCTCGAATTTTTCCACCAATTTCTGTTACCATGTTTATACGTCGGTCCCAGTCGATTCGCATTGACTCGATACGCTTTCGAGCCAGGTGTTTATACATTGATTTCAGAAGCGAATTGACTGCAAACGGTTTGAAAAGTATGCTTTTATTTTTTCGTTTTTCCTATTTTTTTGACGTCTTATAAATGTTAGCTGTTGGGGGTCCTTGTTTGTTACTTGAAAATGCTGAAAAAATTGAGTGGACAAGACCATCAGCTGATTTTCAAGGCACTTTCAAAATGTTAAACCGTTTATACGCATTTTCGAAGCGACTTGAAAATTTAAAAACTCATTTGAAAAGCGCTTTGACTCGATACGCTAAGAACGTTCGAAGCGGTTTGAAATCGTGTTTATACTACTATATTGACTCAATACGTATTGACTGAAAGCGACTTGAGCTGTCGTATAAACGGGGTATGTATTGCGGTCCGACAAGGTGCTTCACGACGACCCAAAAATGCTTTAGTTTTGCGAACTGTGACTGCAAGATTTTCACCATTTTTGTAGTCAATTTTAATAATTTCAATGCGTTGTTGAAGCGTGTATCGTTCCATTTTTAGTAATGGCCATGATACAAATATAGAAGGTACAACCGCTGTAATCTGTTTTGACACTAAACGTGTTTATTGACGTTTCTCGTATTTATCAATAGCTTGGGTCGTGATGCCACTTCGTTGTAATACTAAATTGGGCTATTTAAGGTTCTAAGGATTTGTAGATCTTTTTTAAAATAAACACAAAAATGTAATGTGACTAGTACATTTTGTTGCGTAATATTATTAACTGTTAGACAAGCAACAACGCAATAAATAATACAAAGGTAAATTATTATGTAATTTTTTTTTTTTAATTTCTTACTAATAATTTTTTTTTGTGTTTTCAAATTGCTGCTTAAAAACCGTGTCCTAAAAAATGGTCGGCCTAAAAAGAAACGTTGCATTGTTTACATTTGAAGTTTGAAAAAAAAAACGAAGCTTAAAAACAGGAACAACCCACCAAGCAAAATGTGAGAAATAGCCAACTATTGTCAGTGCCAACAAATTGGCGACTCACCGATTATTTGGCACGGCGGCAAATTAAAAAAACACTTTGTTTTCTAGTACTTTGAAATATCGAATTGAAGTATGTTTTGTATTTCAGTGAGATTGATCGTAATTGAAAAATGTTTATTCATTCGTCAACGGCTGATTCAAGCCTAAAACATCAAACACCAAAACTATAAATATGATGAGTTCATTGCGGAAAATATACATACGGAACTAATACATATTCACATTTTGAGAATCTAAACTCAAAAACCTAACCAAAATACATTTCAATTTTGTTGACGTAAGAAAATGTTCAAGGGATTTTCTAACAACAGTACGGTAGCACATTTTCAAAGAAGAACATCAAAAACAGGTTTAGTGTCAGATGTGCAACATGGCGGCTGAGAAGAAGCAACGGCTCTACCTTCTATTTTTGTATCATGGTAATGGCGTAGTTTCTACCTGTCAAATGTCAAAGAATAAAGCTTCAAAAGTGACAGCTACCGAAATACCGGGTGATTCAAAATAACACCTCTTGTTGGAAAACCTTATACACCCATACCTCGCTTTGCGTCGTTTCGTTTTGCGTTTTTTCGAAGTTGCGTCGCTGCTGAATTAGTTCTAATTTTCACTGTGCGTCGTTAGATTTTCGAAGTTGCGTTGTTTGCGATTTATTTTTATTTTGTTTGAATATTGAATATTTAATTTTGTTTTAATAGAATTTGTTTTTTTTTTGTTTTTTGTATAGGGTGTTTTTTTTAGAGGTATAGAACTTCGAATTGAAATAAAACACAAGAAAATCGTTTTAATGTCCATCAATTTGGCTTTATTGGAAGGATAATTTTATGCCATTAATGTTTAAATATGATTTCGGGCATGTGGCCGCCGCGGCTGGCTCGAATAAAGCCAATTCTACAGGTCCAATTTTCAACCACTTTTTCGAGCATTTGGGGCCGTATGTCGGCAATAACGCCACGAATGTTGGCTTTCAAGTCCCCTAACGTTTCTGGTTTGTTGGCGTAGACGAGCGACTTCACATATCCCCAAAGAAAATAATCCAATGGTGTCATATCACACGATCTTGGTGGCCAATTGACAGGTCCATTCCGCGAAATTATGCGCTCATCGAATGTTTCCTTCAATAAATCGATTGTGACGTGCGCTGTGTGGCATGTAGCGCCGTCTTGTTGGAACCACAACTCATCCACATTCATGCCATCCAATTCGGGAACAAAATAGTCGGTTATCATGGCTCTAACTGACTCTCCAGCATTATTTCGGAAGAAGTATGGCCCAATGACTCCACCAGCCCATAGAGGACACCAAATAGTCAGTTTTTGTGGATGTAATGGCGTCTCAAGGGTCTCATGTGGATTCTTTTCACTCCAAATGCGGCAATTTTGCTTGTTGACGTAGCCATTCAACCAAAAATGAGCCTCATCACTGAACAAAATTTTGCGATGAAAATCAGCATCGAGATCAATCTAATTTTCGGCCCATACACCAAAATCACGACGCATTGCATGGTCTCGCGGCTTTAATTCTTGCACAAGCTGGATCTTGTAAGGTCGCAAGCCAAGATCTTTGCGCAAAGTCTTCCATAAAGTTGATGGACAAAGCTCCAATTGCTGTGCACGGTGGCGAATCGATTCATTCGGGTCCTCTTCAACATTTTGCTCTACAGCGGCAATTGTTTCTTCGGTGCGCACTGTTCGACGTCTCTGCGGATGAGTATTATCACATAGAGTAAACGTAGTGCGAAATCGACCCATGGTTAACCGAATTAATTGCTCTGATGGACGATTATGTTGACCATAAAATGGACGGAGCTTGCGGTAAACTTCGCGAACTGAACCATTATTTTCGAAATAAATTTGCACGATTTGCAAGCGTTGTTCTTTTGTCAACCTGTTCATGATGAAATGGCAAAGCAAACTGAACATAAATGACATTAGAGTTGCCAGATTTGACCACAAAATGCCAGTTTTATCTCTATTCGAAAAACAAACCTCTAAAAAAACACCCTATATTTATGTAATAAAATTTTATATTATTTTTGTTTTTAAATGCTTACTTTGTTCAATTTTCTTTTTAAAAAGTAGTATTTTCGTAACCCTGGAACCTATCTTCGATCTTTACATGGTTTGCTATTGAAAATCAGAATTCACTTTGAGTCGATTCAATTTGCGTCGTGTTGTTTTGGAACGTAACCACGACGCAAAGTGAGGTATTGGTGTATATTGCAATGATGAGGCACTCTGTGCTGTGCTATGCATGAATGATTTTCCAAGCATACTTTTAGGCATGCACTTTGGAGTATGGCAAACTTGCTATAATTCCGATATGGCGAGGATGGTTCGCGAAAGGTGATGAGCTGTGCTGAAACAATCAAGATAGAGAGTACAACTAGAATGTGCAAGAAACATCGACGCGATAAGAAAACAAGAATAAAAAACAGCAGTGTGCAGCGCAAAGGGTCGAGTCTTAGTTGAATAAGCACTTGAACTTGGTAACAAGTGTAGATACAAGCAAAGTGTAAATCTGTAAATAAAGTGATTTTTGGTTTCTGACTGCGTTTTGCACTGAGTAATTGAAGTGGTTTTATTTTCAAGCACAATTCAGTATACGAACTTGGAAAAGTAATTTCCGTCACATTTGGTGTCAGAAGTGGGATTGTGCATCTGGAAATAAATAACAAAAAATAAAATAAAATTATAAAATGCAAATACGAACGTATGCAAATACGCGGAAAGGTGGAGTTGCAGCTGCGTTTGCGAGAGGCGTGTGAATCACGAGGGATCGATTGGCCTGCGCACGAGTTCGGATCGCAAGAGGCGTCGGCCAAGGTGGAGCAATCGCCTGCTGGTGCTGCGTCACTGCAAAGTACGGCTGCAGCGGCTGCGCCACTACAAGCATTGGACATGGGCCAGCTAATGGTTGCACTTAAAGGCATGTTCGAGACTTCCAACCGTGAAATGGCAGCCAAAATGGAAAATGAAAATCAGCGAAACTGGAAACTACGAATCAGGAAATTTCGGCGAAAGTCGAAACTACGAATCAAGAAATAGCAAAAATGGAATAGGCGAACCGAGAAGTAGCAGAGCGAATGGAAACCAACCTCCAGGAAAATACGGAAAAATTTGAAAATGCGAATCGCGAGTTGTCCAGCAAGCTTCAGGAAAATTCTGCGCGCTTGGAGCAGAAAGTGGAAGACATTTCAGACAGGATTAATGTGAAAGTTGAGCACCTGGAGACGCGAGTAGAACATTTAGACAAACGAGTTGACAGTCTGGAGGATTCGGTGAACAGAAAAATCGACGAGCGGCTTAGAGAGGTACAGCCACGATAATGTTTACCGCCGGTTCCGGAAAGTTTCGCGACCCGAACAGAAGTGCTACTTATGATGGTGCTATGCCGTTCGATACATTTAAACTGCAATTCGACTTGGCTGTTTCGGAAAATCAGTGGACAGATATCAGGAAAGGTCGGAGATTGGCACTGGCGCTGAAAGGTCCTGCGGCTGAGGTAATTACATCGGTTCCAGAATGTGAAAGAAGTGATTACGAGGCCATGATGAGAGCGTTAGCGGCGAAGTACAGCAACGAGCACAACCATACGTTGTACTACTGTGAACGGAAGAGCCGCAGGCAAAGTGCCAACGAGGCGCTGCAGACATATGCAGCAGACATTGAGCGGCTCGTACAGTTGTGCTACCCGAAATTCGGCGCTGATGATCTCGAGAGGATGAAGATTGAGGCGTTTATTGAAGGTCTTCATGATCCGGAAACACGCGTCGCAGTGCGTTGATGATAGGCAAGCTAACATTTAAGGAGACGGTAACCAGCGCGATGACATATGAGGCGACATGGATCGGGGCCACTCGATATGCTCCTGCAAGAATACGCCATATCCAGCCGGAGAGCGACATTCCGATCCAGGCCATAAGTTCTGAGACACCGGGCAGGCCACGGGTTGTCTCCTCTAAAGTTGTTTGCTGGGCATGTGGCAAGCAGGGTCACATAGCACCAGACTGCCGCCAACGAAAGAGGCTTTCCCGTTCTCGATCGCAATCGCCTGAAGCGAGGAATACTGACAATCGAGATTCAGCCAACAAGCGCAGGGCTGACGACGACGAGTCGTTAAACTAAAATTGGTCAGCCCAAAGGGGAGTGAGGTGATCCCCACAACCTGCTGCCCCACCGTCCTTGTCTCGCAGTTGAAACGACAACCCAGCAGCTTGACGATTGAAGGAAAGATAGATGGAATGTTGTCAGTCTGGAACATGAGTTCATCGTCGCGGATATAATGGACAACGTGATTATCGGCGTGGATTTCCCTGATTAGGCACGGTTTTACGCTGGACCTGAAAGAAAATGTGCTGAGGTATGCCAACGTTGAATTCCCCCTGCCCACCGGCTATGAACGGGGCGTGGCGGTAAGGAAAGTTGTCTCGTGTCAACACCAGAAAATACCAGCGGATTCCGAGCCGATTGTGTGGGCAAAGGTTGACGAGGACGATGGGACAAGTCGGCTGTGGGTTGTAGTAGCGCCAAAACAAGGATACGATAACATAATTGTTTCGTTCAGCGCGGAGCGGATAAATAATAAGCGGGTGATTTCGGGTTTATTGGTGTTTGTTGGACGACGTATGAATTACAAGTAATACAAGAAACATTAAACGATTCAAACGGCCGAAGCCGGGGAGCAGAAAATAGGGGGAACATGAGCACAAGAGGAGAAGGAAAGATTTGTATTAGTGATGGGATCGACAGATCACTAAATACAGCACAGTACATCTGAACATCGCGGCCGCCATTACAGATTGCAATTATATATGGGTGTCGAGGTCTCGTCCGAGGTTACGGCCGACGGCTGGCTGGTGATGAGTTGGCGGTGATGCGCGACTGCCTGGCTGTAGGATGGGCTGACGGCTGGGGAGTTCTCGCCGATCAGCGATGACGGAGTGCTGGGGAGTGCGCTTAGGGCCTCTTTGCGGGTGATGCTCTGTGCGGATGTGTGGGACAGTCTGGGGGCAACTGCGGGGGTGGTCACTGGCGGCGGATCAGCAAAAGAGGAGATGTCAATTGTGAGAAGTGATGATGTTGACATCGTTTGTGTAGGTGGTGATCGGTTTGTCAAGCGATGGCTTTCGCTTGAGTTACCGTCTGAGTGAATGCACTTAGGACAGGTCGCATGGGAATGGCGACTGACTCTGACCCGGGATAGGTGCGCTCGAGATTTATAGTATGGAGGGGTACATTTTGAAAATGCGAGGGGGCTGCAGTTTCCATCAAAACTGCAGTGCATATTGACTCGTGGCGTCGAGCCAACGCTTGTGTTGTACCCTTTTTCGCGGTCTCTTTGGGGGCGATTGCCATCCTGCGGGGGCGAAACGTTTTGCAACGATTGGGGGTGTTTGCCATTTCGAGTTTGAATGTGTAGGGATGGTGGGTTCCGCGTGATTTGCTTTTATTTTCTTGGGTGGAAACCCTACGGGATTGGGGGCGGCACTCACGTCAGAAAGGGCTTCCTTTGGAATAGGAAGGTTTTTTAGAAGGGCGGGACCAGTGTGCCTGTGATTTGGCACCTCGGCGATATGTGTCATGGGTACTGGACCGCTTAATATCCAGCCAAATACTGTATGGTGAGCAAGTAAGCCGCCACATACATCTCGGTGGAAACCTTCGAGCATGATCTGCGGGATGAGATCACTGCCAATCACTACATCGATCTGCGCTGCCTCGAAGGGGTTGGGATCAGCGAGATCTAGCGTGGCGAAATCGTTCAAATTTGGGGGTTTATTTTGGAAGGGGGGAGAAATTCCGTTAGCTTTGGAAGCACGATTGCTTGCACAGGAGGTTTGTGCTCGTTTTAGGAACTCCTAATGTCAAGAAGTATATATGATTGGCGTTTTTCACAATTTGTCCGCCCATGTCCGAGATCTGGAGGTTAGATTTCTCAATTGGCAATTTTAGGCGTCTCTGAACCTTCGAGGAAATGAAGGTGCGCTGAGAGCCTTGATCGATCAACGCTCGAACTCTGAACATATTTCCAAAATGTTTAATGGACAGCAGTGCCGTAGGCAGAAGGGAGTGGGTGCCATTATTTGAGTGGAGGGCTGGTACTGGGGGCGTACTTTGGCTTGAAGATGTACGGGGTTGCGCATCGGAAGGGGCAGAATGAGGGGTGGAGTTGTTGCTCGGTTGTTGGATAACCATTGAGACCAGAGAAGTAGTCGAAGGTGATCGACTGGGGGATTGAGAGGGTTGCGTATTGCCTTTGGGGAGATGAAGCAAAGAGTGGTGCTTTTTCTGGCAATATACGCATGTGAAATTGCTTGTACAGTCCTGAATTAGGTGAGATGTAGCAAGACAATTTATACAGATCTTCTGCTTTTTCACATATGCTAATCGACTCTGGGGGGTGAACCTTTTAAAGCTTTGGCAAGTCCGTACGGAATGATTTGCATTACAGAGTTTGCACGCGAAGTCCTTTTTCACTTCAGTTTGAAAATTTAGGGATCTGTGGGGCTGATTTTTGAGGACATTGGAAGATGAGGGTTGTGGTTTGGACTTGGTAGGCCGAAAGAAATTCAGCCGTTCCATTATCTCGTATCTGCAGGTCAGGAACTCATTCATCTGTGACCAAGATAGCAAAGCCTTCCGGGATGTCAAAGATTGTTCCCATAAAGCTAGGGTTGCTTCGGGCAATTTGGAAGAGCATATGTATACCAACTGCGGATCCCAATTGGCAGTGTCTACGGCCTGAGACTTGAGAACAGACAGACAATTGTTTATATGTAGAGTTCTGGATCCGCTGAAGTGCCTCACTATTTTCGGTGTGGGCAGGAGCGATATTCAATAGAGATCGAATTTGGTTGTCCGCGAGGATGCTTTTGTTTTCATAGCGGGATCTAAGGGCTTCCCACGCGAGTCTGAAATTCTCATCGGTTAATGCGTATTGTTTAACAATAGCACCGGCTTGGCCTTGCGTTTTGTATCGGAGGTGATACAATTTTTGGGCTGGAGTGAGCTGGGGGTGGTTAATGTATACCGCAGTAAACATGTCCCGAAAGGACGGCCACTGCTCATAGCCCCCGAAGAATGTTTCGGTGTCGCAAGGAGGAACTCGGAGGCCAATGTAGGAAGTATTTGCTGGTTCTAGGGGTTGAACCGGTTCCATATGCGTAGCAGGCTGGGGGGGACTGAGGTTGGAGCATCTTAATGATGTCCAACATCTGAGCCATGCACAACTCGTATTGGTCTGTGCAGGCATCAATCTTTCGCCTAGTCGACTCTTTGAAACCGTCGAGCTGGCTATTGTCTTCAGCAATGAAGACTGCCTGATGTGCGCTCATTAGCCTCTCCCATTGGGCTTGCAGATTTTTCTGCTTAATTTGGACCAGTGATTTGGTTAAATCCTCAATGGGAGCCGATGAAAACGTTGTGCATAATTGCACGAGTCTCTCAGATTCAAAACCAAAAGTGGCAACACTGGGATCGGTTGCTTTGGGACTATGTGGCTTGGAGCGAGTTGTGAGTACCTCGCGAGTGACAGGAACTGTCAAATATGCCTCAGTCGACTTTGAACATCTTGGAGAAGGAGACTTCATTTTGTTTATTTGACGCTTGGGGGATCGCTCAACAGGCATTTGAATGGCTTAAAAAAGCTCGAAAGTGCTTTGAAATTCGTTTGAAAACAAATATAAGGCTAATGAGGAATAAACCTGAAGTATTACTGCGTCCGCGCGAACGATAATTCAGAATTGGGGAAATGTACACGAAAGTGTACAAAATTTTTAATACGAATTTGTATTTCTGTTGAGGATAAAAGTTTACATCTGTGTGTGTAAACGCGTCGAGAAATTGGTATATATATATTGGGAATAAACAAACAATATGTAAACAAGAATTGGGAAAATTATCATTAAACACCAAATTTTTTATATAGTCAAATATGTGTGTGTAATAAATAAATATTAGTGTATTAGTGTTTGCGGGTTAGGTTAGGTTGGAGTGGCAGCCTTCAATGTGAAAAGCTCACGTAGGCACAACTATTGGCCCGTTGTGATACCACAGTGGATGGCGCTACTCCCCCTTATCGCGTCTGGAACCATGAAGATTCCGTGATGAATCTGGCTATGTCCCTGATATTCAGAGGAGATAGTCCAGTTAGACTATCGAAAAAGGCTGAGCTGAGGAGTTTAAATCTTCTTCTAGCTAAAGAAGGACATTGACATAGCAGGTTGAGAACGGTCTCGTCCTCCTCCTCAGAGCCGCACCCTCGACATAGGTCGTTGGATTGCAGACCCAGTCTTTCAGCGTACTTACCCATGACACAGTGTCCCGTAAGCACCGAGACCGTTATGCTTATCGAGTAACGACTAAGGTTGAGCAGCTGATTTGTCCGTTTCAGGTTGAAGGTTGGCCAGCTTTGTCGGGAGATGTTGCAGGTCTGTTCCTCAGACCACAAATCGTTTGCTAATTTATAGTAAAACTGCTTGAGCATCAGTTTAACTGATGCAAGAGGAGCTCCTGCAGCGAGGAAGGACGAAGAACCGGAGAGCAACGTACCCGCTCTGGCTAATTCGTCCGCCTCGCAGTTGCCTACGATGCCCCTGTGCCCTGGCACCCAGAGTATTGAGACATTGGAGCGTCTGGCTAAGGCATTTAGAGACTCACGGCCCTTGCGAGTGACTTGATAGCTGCCTGACTGTCTGAGTAGATGTGGATATCTGCCCTATGCGCGCTGTCGCGGATAAGCCAGATGGAGGCCTGATATATGGTCATTACCCTCGCCTGGAAGACACTGCAGTGATCAGGCCAGCGGAAGGAGAGCCGAAGCCCCAGTTGGCTGTAGAAAAACCCGCAGCCAACCTTGTTATCCAATTTGGAGCCGTCGGTATAGAAGTTGATGGAGTCGTCGGTCGCTAACTCGGTACCTGTCCATTCATCTCTGTGAGGGATGCGTATAGTGAAGCCGTGATCAGGCTTAGTAGGGGAGCTGATAAGGTCGATGCCGGTGGGCATCGAGCAATCCTCGATTAGAATCCTAGAATGACCAAGATCCGATCTAGCCCAGCGTGTAATTTAACCCGTTGCGCAGTTGGGAGCCAGTGGAGGAGGGTGAACAGTGCTTTGGTGGGTGTAGTACGGAGAGCCCCAGTAACCAATAGGGCCGCCATCCTCCTGACTTTGTCAAGAGGTTTCAGGTTGACCGTCTTGCTAATGGCCGGCCACCAAAAGACGGCACCATAAAGGAGCTTTGGCTCAACCATTGCCAAATAAAGCCACGACACAACACGAGGTTGGAGTCCCCATCTTGCGTCTAAAGCCCGTTTACAGCAGTAGAGAGCACACGAGGCTTTCCGCGCCCTTTCAGCAATGTTGGCCTTCCAATTCAGTTTAGAGTCAAGTATTAGACCAATACTTCCTGCTAAAGAGCATGACTTTGGTTTTGGAGGGATTGACGTCAAGGTCAAATTCACGGCACCATTGGGATAGAATCCTAAGTGCAAGGCCAAGTCTCTCAGAAAGAGTAGAGAGATATTTGCCGGAGACTGCAATCGCAATGACGTCCGCGTACGCGACAATTCTGCATCCAGTATTGTCCAGTGTAGGAGAGAGTTTACTGCCAGATTCCAGATCAGAGGAGAAAGCACGCCGCCCTGCGGTGTGCCCCTCCTGACCATGCGCTTGATGCGAGTGTTTCCAATAGAGACGCTGACAACACCCATGCTAAGCAGGCTCTCGACAAATCTGATCAGCTTTGAGTCCAGGTTCAGTTTGAAGAGTGCCCTAACGACCGCCTGTGGACAGACGTTGTTAAAGGCCCCTTCAATATCGAGGAACGCTGTCAAAGTGTACTCCTTATACGCGAGAGATCTATCGACCGTCTCGAGAAGCGAGTGTAAAGCAGTTTCGACAGACTTGCCCCTAGTGTAGGCATGTTGCGACTGAGAAAGGAGAGATGGATCGATAGAGTTCCTGATTTGATGGTCTAGAACCCTTTCGAAGGTTTTGAGAAGGAATGAGGATAGGCAGATGGGCCTGTAGTCCTTAGCCATAACATGGGACGACTTCCCCGCCTTAGGAATGAATATCACCCTAGATTCTCTCCAACTGAGGGGAATGTAGGAGAGATCCAGACAAGCGTTGTATATGCGTAGCAGCCGAGGCATTAATGCCTCAGCGCTGTGTTGGATGTCAGCTGGAATGATGCCATCCGGTCCTGGGGACTTGGATGGATCGAAGGTCTTGATGGCCCACTGTAGATGGAAATGGGTCAACCAAGTTGGAGGAGATACTGTGAGGACCCGGTCGACCTCAGGAGAGCTGTGGTCGTGGTCGATGAAGGATGCACTTCCAGGAAAGTGAGTGTCAAGCAGAACTTCTAGCGTACCAGCCCCCGAAGTCGTTCAGCCACCCTGAGGACTCTGAATACATTCCGGGTGCCTGGGAGAGGAGCTGAGTATCCTACGAAGTCTGCTGGTCTTGGCTTTCCTGATGGCATATTTGAATTCCCTTTGGTTACATTTGTAGGGGGCCCAGTCATTGGAGACTTAGGCCCTGTTCAAAAGTTTGCGGCATTGCTTGCGAAGTTCCGGAATCTCCTGGTTCCACCACCAGGGGGACACAGGCAGCCTTGGCAGCAGAATTTAGTAAAGAAGTAACGGAGCCAACCGCACGTTCGTTGTCCGTGCAGTTGACAAGATCGGAAGGAATAGCATTCGCGCCCGCTTCGACGCAGGCCCGAAATTTAACCCAGTCAGTGCGCTTCCTATTGATATAGTTATCAGGACCCACACCCTCGTAGGGATCGTGATCACCAATCGTGAGGCAAATGTACCTGTGATCAGAGAAGGAACACTTATGCGATACCCTCCAATTATTAAGACTATTAGCTAAGTAGTCATTGGCAAGAGTGATGTCGAGGACTTTCCTCCGATTGGAGGTAAGGAAGGTTGGTTCGTCACCCCTGTTGCCAATGACTAGATCATGCGCAAGGATAAAATCAAAAAGAGACTCACCCCGCTCGTTCTTGTCAGTGCTGCCCCACATCTCGTGAAGGGGCATTGACGTCCGCAGCGATGATGGCAGGAACATGGCTCCGGGAGGCCTCTGAAACCAGTAGCCTCACGTTGTCGTGCGGCGGTGTGGAGCCGTGGTCATGCGCCATGTAGCAAGAGGCGACCCAGGTCGCTACGCCACTAATAGTGGCCGCCACCGTCACGTTGTCCGCGTCGCTGAACCTGGGGAGAAGAAAAGCATTAAGATTGTTCTTTATGAGGATGCAGGATCTGGGATTACCTTGTCCTGCGATATAGACAGACCGATAGCCATCGAGGCTGAGTCCGCAACCCCGACCATTGACGATCCAGGGTTCTTGAATCAGCGTGATTTATTCGCCGGTTTGTGCCAGGCGAAGAAGAAGAGCTGCCGAGGCAGCGATGGAGTGGTGCAGATTAATTTTTACAATCTGCACCATCATTAGGATTGGGGATCATAGTGGTGTTTGATAAAGGGGATTCAGTGACGCCATCGTTTGCGGGTAATAATAATTAATTCTTATTATTTTTGGTGTAAGGGAAACCAAACAATAATGGGGTGAACGATTACAATTTTTTGGGTACAGGTGGGATGTTGATGTCACTTATGGCCAAACTCCATAAAGCGTGTTTCAGGCGTTCGGGGTTTGTCGTGTTATGGCGTTTCTCGCGTTATTCGCGTTGCAAATGGTCAAACTCCATAAAGCGCGTTTAACGCGTCAGCTTGTTCTTCTTACGTCAGCTGATGCTAATTTTTAATTGGCAAACTGCTGATTGATTTCGTTGTGAATTGTGAAAAACAACGAAATGAAATTGCTATACGACGTTAAAGACTTCATAGAATTTACTGATTTCATTTTAAATACAATAAATGCATATCGAACATTGCAAAAAATAAAACAAAAAAAATTCAGATGAATTCAATTTGTAGCAATTTATTCCACAGGGATGAGCAAAATTAGATCGACAACGAATAAGCTATCGAATTTCCAATACAGCGAAGACTAAGTTTCGTCTGTCAAAGAATTATGCTAATTTTTAGGAATTTCTCCACATTCTATGTTAAAATATTGAATTTCAAATGTTTCTTAAATGTATTTAATAGCTTTTGTGTAAAATAAATGCATCCGACTCTTGCGATAACACAAGTTTGTTATCGGCATTACCATTTAACCACATAATGTATGACATCTTTAGGAGCTCTGTCAGCTGTTTGACGTCGTTAAGCGAGAAACGCGAGAGAAAGTTGAAAATAGTTCAACTTTTGCCGCGTTTCGGGCGTAGTCATGGAGTTTGCCATCCTAAAGCGCTAAAAGTTTCTGCACGAACAGCGCCAAAGGAAAAAAGTTCTTCAATGCCAGCGTGGTAGTAAGAACTTTTGGTCATTCGTTAAGAAAGTGAAGAATCAAACATCGTCTTCAATTCCAACTCTCCTTAACAATGATCAAATCATCACTCACTCGGTTGATAAAGCTAATTTGTTGGCTAAAATTTTCGCAGAGAATTCATCTCTGCCCCCCAGCGATCAACCACTACCCGTAGTCGAGAACGTATCTTGCTTTATGCCAGAAATTCATTTTCGGACACGGGTAGTTAAAAGAGTGCTTGCAAATCTCGATGTAAATAAGGCTTCAGGGCCGGACGGCATTCCAGCTCTTGTTTTGAAAAAATGCGCTACTTCGCTGGCTTGTCCATTACGCAAACTTTTCAACATGTCATACACCACAGGTGTATTTCCGACATGCTGGAAGGTGGCAAATGTTCAACCAGTTCCTAAAAAAGGCAAGACTACTGACCCGGCGAACTAACGACCTATAGCAATCTATTCGGTGCTTTCCAAAGTAATGGAAAGCATTGTAAACTTCAACCTTGTGAAATATCTGGAGCACAATAGACTGCTAAGTGACGTGATCAATACGGCTTTCGAAGACAGCGATCGACGGGAGACCTTATGGCGGTCCTCACCGAGAAATGGAACCATAGCATTCTAAACCTCGGTGAAAGCAAGGTTGTTGCATTGGATATTTCTCGCAACAAAGCACTCGTGTCAAAATTGATTGCCTATGGCGTCGGTAGTATCTTCTCTCGTTGGATTACGAGCTTCCGCTATGATCGCTCTATTCGTGTTGTAATAGACGGCATAGCCTCGGAAAAGCATTCCCTTAGCGCGGGAGTGCCGCAGGGTTCGGTCCTTTCTCCAACCCTTTTCCTTATCTTCATCAACGACCTATTGTCGTCGACGAAGAATCCCATCTACTCGTTTGCGGATGACAGCACTATTTGTCATTCATACTCCTTCACAATACGCCCCAGCTCTGTGGAGATTGAGAGAGAAAGGCGCCGTATGAATGACACACTTAATAGCGACCTACAAACAATCTCCAAGTGGGGTCAAGCGAACAGGGTCGATTTTAATCCCCGCAAGACCCAATGTTGCCTGTTATCTCACAAACGAGTCTCCCCACATCCCAACACATCCCTGGTTATGGGTGGTGTGGGTATTGCGGAATCGGCAGCTCTTGATGTTCTGGGCATGTCCATTAAGAACGATCTTCGCTGGAACGATCATATTTTTGGCGTGTCGAAAGAAGCAGCCAAGTGCCTCGGCTTCCTAAAGCGGTGCAAAAAATATTTCACTCCGTCTGATCTCCGCATTATTTACACTACCTATATCCGACCTAAAATGGAGTTTAACTCGCACCTATGGGCGGGGGCTTCAAAAACCCATTTGGAGCTCCTGGACCGGGTGCAAAACCGTGCGATTAAACTTATAGGGGACAGTAGGGCATCCAGCTCTATTGACTCCTTGGAGCATCGTCGAAACGTGGCATGTGTGGTGTTATTCTACCGATACTTTTTCGGTAATTGCTCAGTGGAGATGAGCATCTTGATGCCATCACTCCGGGTATTCCCACGGGCAACCCGTTTGAACACTGGCGCCCATGCATTCCACGTCGAAACGATGTTCCAGCGCACTACGCACTACAGAGAAAGTTCGTTCCTGGCCCGAACAGCGCGATTGTGGAATGGTCTCCCTGCAGATGTTTTCCCCAGCACCTATGATCTTGATGGATTCAAGGCAAGAGTCCATAAATTCTTCACCCAACTTCCTATCTCCCAACCTATATATCCTTCCTGAACCAGCGCAATGCCTCGCATTTATAGGGGTCATCCCCTGCGCGTTGGCTCGTCTATAAAAAAAAAAAAATACAAATACACTGATTCAACTTTTTTTCAAAACACGAGAAACGCGAAAAACGACGATACGCCTGAAACGCGCTTTATGGAGTTTGGCCATTAGGGTGACAAAAGCTGTGCAGTGAATGTGTATGTGCAGCACTATTGAAAATTTTCGAAGTCTCAAAAAATTGTTCAAAGTGCTGCGAAAACAGGCTACTCGTCCCACTGTATTTGCAGAAGTGCGAATTTGCAATTGGACTTGGAAGCAGCAGCGAGAGTGCTCGCTGCTCAGTGGTTGCGTATATCGCACAAAGCAAACGCGAAAATGCGTGCAAGTGGGAGAGTGGGAATGCAGCGGGAGTAATGGTATCAGAACCAAATTTATTTGCAGCGCGTTAACATTCGCATCAGCTGTTCACAAAAATTATTCCTGCAAACACGGCAAACACACAATTGCCTTTTATTTTGAGTGAATGAAATCAACATGAATCCTAAAATTCGATAAGTCGAGAACACGAGCATATGGGTACGTCGTTATTGTTGTCCTTTGAGGGCGGTTAATCTGAATGTGTATATACGTTACAGACAATCACGATATGGTCACAAACTATTTCTCGCGCGGCAAGAAACACGGTCTGCTGTCATTATTCAATTACGCCAAGGAAAGTCTGCTTCCGACGCGCAGCAAGAATTCCTTCTGAAGGTGCAATGCAACACTTACTCGCTCGAGAACCGCTGGCGAGATTCATTGGACCGCGCGATTAAAAGCAATTTGTATTAAGACACATACCTGGCTAAGGATTTATTTATTATTTTTTTTTTGTAATAAGCAGCGTGTTTACAAAACAAACATGAGATTCGAATACAGACCACCACAGATACCAAAATACGCCTTCGTTGCCATGTCCACGAACAAACCTGTCTCGACCACGCCCGGTATGAGCAGCAAATCTTGATTCACCGCCTCCCAGTCGTAAACCGTTGTCGGCTCAAAGTGCCAGTCAAGTATGAAGTTGGCATTGTCCGTGATGCACGGCCCCGCCTTGGCTACCACCATGCGCAGCTGCAGCTGCCCGCCATGCATGGCCGCAATGCGCTGCCTAATTGGCACATATGCCATGGGCACCACCTCGATCAGAATGCCCTTCTTGTACTGTTCGCCTAGGCGCTGCGAGTTCTTGGTGTAGTCCGCTATGACAATAAGCTGCTTCGCGCAGGCGGCCACTATTTTCTCCTGAAGCAAACAGCCGCCGCCGCTCTTGATCAGTATCATGTTACTATCGACCTCGTCGGCGCCATCGATGGCCACGTCCAGCTTTGGATGCCGGTCCAGATCGCCTAGCTGCAGCTGATGCTCGACAATCAGCTGATGCGCCTGAAAGCACGCACACCACCTCCAGTCCCTCGGAGCGCACCCGCTCTGCCAGGCGCTCGACGGCAAACACTACCGTCGAGCCGCTGCCCACTGCGGTGTTGTTCTTCACCCACTCGTCGACGGCGCGCTGTGCGGCGTTGCGTTTGGCTTTGTTCAGCGACCTGGCGACGGCTGTGGACGTGGTAATTCGATCGCCTGTTGCTATCGGCACTGGTGATTTTTTTGCTGCTGCTAGCTGGCACCCCCAATCTGTGCGGAAAGTGTTCATCTGGCGTAGGAACGGGCGTATTATCATATGTCATTGTTTGCTACTTTCGGAGCAGCAATATTAGCCAAATTCCTTGACGGCAGCACAAAACCGGCTCCAGCTGCAACTCTTATCAGAAGCGCAACTGTCAGTGCGGGCACGGTTTCTTTCGCTGCTCGGTCAATTAGGAGCTCCGTCTTGTCCATTTTCTAAAACATACGAAGGGGAGAGACACAATTTTATTTAACACAATTTTCTATTAAAATTTGAACCACTTACAACTTTGCAACCTTAAAATAGCACAAATCTCACAATTTTTACCGAATTTTTCGTTTGTTTATTTTTTTTATTTTCACCACTGGCAGCTGCACAGTAGGGCTCTTAACCTTCATCCGTCCCTCATTTCATTATCCTCATTTGCCCCGTAAATTTGACACTACATGAAAACAGTGTATAAAACAAAGTAAATCCTAAGTAGCGACACTCTTTGACAACCGGACGTTGATTTTTTCTGAAGGCTCCTGTCAAATTGTTGTTGTTCACGTGTAAAACGGTCACTGTGGTGAATAAGTACATTAACTTTCAGGGTTACGTGCACTTGACAAACCCTGAAAAACTGAAGTTTTCAGGAATTGCTTAAGTGTATTTTAAAACGATTTTATGTTTCGGACACTGACTTTTTATGCAGACATAAAAAGGCACAATAAAATAAATATTATTCTCACAAATTAGATGCTTTCCAACTAAAATCATGAAAACATTTTACATAACTTCGATTTCTTTGCAAAAGCAACTCTACTCGGAAATAAATATTCACCACAATTATGGTCAGTTTAAAATTTGAATTTGAATTTTTTTTTTATATTTTTACACAAAAGCTGACTGGACACAAGAAAATTTTGTTTTGATCGGGTGTTGTTTGGAATGGAATGCGATATGTTGTAGCGCTGCACGGCCGTATATGATTGTGGGCGCTTAACATCACCGGACCGCGCTCCACCACGAACAACTCCTCCAGCATCACCAACTCAATCAGCAGCCCGGGCGGTCGCCGGCCAATGAGTCGGCGCCACACTGCAACACAATCCTCGTCGGCCAGTAGAAGTTTACCACTGTCTACAGAGCTGCAAACAGCTCCACCGCAAACGTTTACTGGCAAACTGCAGTGAGTGCACCGGCGATTTGGTAAGCGGCGATACAGACCGCAGCTCTAGACGAAAAATTGTTCAATGGCTCACATTTGTAAAAATAATTTTCTGATCAGTTCGATTTTTGTTTGCGGGGTGAATATTTACACATTCTGTGAGGAAGGTGGCAATTGAAGTTGATGTAGAGTTGATATTTTTGTTACACATGTTTAGTATAGAAATGTTGCAAAACGGATAATTTTTCAAAAATTGTTGATTTTTTTTTTAATAGTTTAACCACTTCAGCTACATTTAAATATTCAGCCATAGGCACAGAAATGTTCAATTGAACTTAAATGCGTTCCGAACTCAAATGCATTCCGATTTAAAAATCGCACATATAAATGTTGTACATTAATATATGTTATATACACATTTGTAGTGCTTATTGAGAGTTATGAAGATACACAAAATTATATTTAAATGAAATTCTTCACATAATTTATAAGGAATAACTTTGTTGCTAGCATTTTTCCTTGCACTGAAGCAAAATTACACTGACATTGATTCCGAATGTTCAATGTTTACATAATCAAATTGCATACACAAAAAGCAATTTCAATTTCAAAAAGCAAATCTTTTCTATTTCAATTAATTATATTGACACCTATTGAATTATTACAACAAATACATATCTATCTAAAGATATTTATTTTCCCAAACAAATGCTTACTGCTTGTTTGGAAAAAGTAGTAAGAAAATTAGGTATTAAATTTGCTACCAAAACCAACAGAAAATCGCATCGGTAACACGGTCAAACAGACTTAAGGCTTGATTACACGTAACGAGTAGAGTGAGAAGACAGCAACTCGAACGAGTACTCGTTTCGTCTAAACGGTAAGGCGAGTTCTTGATTGAGTCAGTCACCGATGAAAGTGGCGAGAGAGCCACTAGAATCACATTTTGTTTGCTAGGCCGAGCGACCACTACTTTACCGTTATATTTTTCTCTTTTCGCAGCGATTCGTGCAATCGCTCGTCACATGCGGCATCGCTCGTGACATGCGGTATGCGTCACACACCACTTTTCGCTCGGTTGAGTTTAATTGCGCGAGTTGCTTAGTTCATTTTGTGCATTGTAAAACCGAACTGACTCGCCGCGTGTCGAAATACGTTTGAACAACTCGTCGCTTTTGCTCGCTATCCCAATTCTTTCGGCCTAGTACCATTTTGATGTCTCGTCACTCGACTCGTTACGTGTAATCAAGCCTTTAATGTACCACTGACAGCTCGAAAAAAGAGTGTCGCTAGAGTATACTTTGGTATAAAAATCAATAATTTGTATTACAATAGTGTAAATTGCTATTTTAGTTTATTTTTCGTGACCAAGTACACATTTCAACACATGACTCGTAAATATTGTAATGATGAACGTTACATACGTATTTTCATTTGTCACAAAGAATGCTATGAATGTTGGCATTGCGTTTGTACTCACATTTATAGCAGCGAGCTCGTTTTCGAGTTGGAGAACTATGCGACAATCGAATAGAATCATTGTTACTACTTGATGGTTGGGGATTCCTTTGCATATCGTTAACGATGGCGAGAGCATTTGCTGCTGCCCAAAGTAAACATTTTCGTTTGGCAATAAATGGACGAACTAACTCATGTCCTAGTTCAATCAGAAACAATCGACGCCGATCATTCCACATCGAATTTAATGTTATGTAAATGACGAATGCATTATATGCAGAAACGTTTAACATATTGGAAAAGACAGCTAACGGCCATCGATTTGTTTTTCGTTTACAACGATAAGTTGCAATCAATTTGTCGAGAGAATCGACTCCACATTTGGTTTGATTGTAAAAATTTTTAAATTCCGGTTTTTACGTAGCATCATTGCTTATTTCTTTGTTTTGTATGCATTGTTCTAAGTGAAGTGACAAATCTTTTCTTTTTTGGAACATATGAAACAAGTGTGCATCGTAATTTATGGTCAAAAAAGAATTCGGAGTGATTAGTTGGTTTGTTTTTTTATTGTCAGAAGTAAAGGTGGAATTTCTTTTCGATTTTTTCTGCAAACCTTCTGTCAGATGAAGAACTACTCTCTGACCTTGGTTCCTTTCCACATGGAAATTTCCATGTTATATGCGTAGAATGTATTTGAGTCACAAACTGTCCATCCTTTTATCAAATATTTGTCTGGTTTTGACGGTATGTATTGGGTGAAAGGGCATCGCTCTTGCTGGAGGTGGAGGGTCCTTACAATATTGAATTGTTTTATCTTTTGACAAAATCCAATTGTTCTCATCACAAACCACATCTTCAAGCATTTGCAAATGTTCATCGTCGGTGTCGGAATATTCAGCGTCAGTTGGCTCACTACATTCTTCAGGTTCTTCACTTGGCGGTCATCATCACTGCTCACATCAAATTCGTCACTTTCCCGGCCTTCTTCCGCACCGATTGCATTTACTATAGTTCAAACAATTCATTCATATTTTGGACGCAATATTTCACAAAATGATTTTTGGTAAAGAAAATTGCGCAATAAAGAAAGGAATAACGGCTTTTTTGGTAGTAGTGTCAATTTGACACTATAGGGACTTATTTGCAACTTTTTGCACTGATAGTGTTGCATGAATACAACGGTATCTATGGGTACATGGTTGTATTTATAACAATAAATAAGCTTAAAATGCAAAATATCATTTCAATATTACTGTTAATAAAAGAGTTATACGAATTTCAAAACAAAAGTAGTGTCAATTTGACACTAAGGAGGAAGGTTAAAAGTAATCGAATAGTTTGAAAATCGATTATTCGAATAGTGGTTGTTTGTACGAATAGTATTCGAATAGTCGATGTGCTTCGAATAGTCGAATAATTGTTCAATTTTCGAATAAACACTTAAGTTTTTAAAATCGAATATTTTTGTTTCCTTTCAAAGTTGCTGGAAATTTTTTCCTCAAATATACATATTGTAGTATTTAATGGTACGGTGGCATCACCCGAGCAGTGGCACTGTTCAGTGTGCATTGGCAACACTCGAGCGATGGCACTACTCGCGGCATGATGGCTGACGTTGCCGCCAAAAGCCAAAGTAGCAAGTGAAAAACGCGCGAAAGACACAGGGAGACGAATAAGTGACAGCGAACGAGACGGACGTGCCGAGCAGAGTCGGCAAGACACCAGTTACCTCATATATTGTTTTTTCCAATCCTTTGTATTACACACTTCTATTAAATAAAGCAAGTAAGCTGAAAGTTACAAAAAATAAGCTTACTACAGTTCAGAAGTGGGATAAAAGACCTACTGCGAGTGTCGGCCAACAATTTCACAACAACGTGAGTTAGTGCAGCGTCCAGCGGAGCACCCGCCTCGATTTCACAACAACGTGAGTTAGTGCAGCGTCCAGCGGAGCACCCGCCGCAACTTCACAACAGCGCGAGTTAGTGCAGTGTCCAGCGGAGCACCCGCCGCAATTTCATAACAACGCGGGTTAGTGCATCGTCCAGCGGAGCACCCACTTACGAATCCAGCACCATGAATCGAGCGACGTAGGGCCAATTGATGGCTGAGCTGACGGCTGCGGGCATTTCGCCGCCGCCGAACTCGACACGCACCACTTTCATGGCGCTCCACGCGGAGGCCGGTCTTCCGGGTGGTGACGAGGTCGATGTACTGGAATGCGACGAAGACGCCGCCGCTGAGATCCAACGGCTCGAACAGCGGGCCGCCCTACTCGAGCTGCGCGCAAAGGTGCGCGCACTAGAACAAGAAACGGCGTCCACGTCGGGCCGACGTAAATTTGATTTTTTTCCGAAATGGACAGTGCAATTGCCGACTTCATGGGCGACGACTCCTATGGCATCCGGAAGTGGATCGCCGACTTCGAAGACATTTCAGCCACGCTCGATTGCGATGATCGCGATCGATACATTTGTGCGCGCCGCAAGTTGGAGGGAACAGCAGGTGTGTTCCTCCGCACAATTAATGTCACCAATTGGGCGGAGTTGCGTCCTATGCTAGTGGCTGAGTTCGATCGCCGTACGAGCCGCCAAGAAGTCTACGACCAGCTGCGTCAGCGTTTTAAGAAGAAAAACGAGACGAGCTTCCGGTACGTCCTTATTATGGTGGAGATTGCCTCACATGCAGACATCGAAGCCAACGAAGTCATTGAAGCGATAATTGCCGGCCTACAAGATCGTACCTCCGATATTTCGATCTTGTATGGCGCAACCGACATCCAGCAGCTGAAGGAGCTGATGGTTCGCTACGACAAGCTGAAATTGCGCCGTTCCGAAGTGCGCCTTCCGATTCCAGCTGTCACACCTCCGACGAGTGCCACCCACACCAAACTTCCGACTTCCGCCGCAGCTAGTGGACCACGCTGCTTTAATTGTTCCGGCTATGGGCATTTTTCCTCTCAGTGTCCAAAAGAGCGTCGCGTTCCTGGTTCGTGCTTCCGATGTGGCAACCTTGGCCACCAACAAGCTGACTGCCCGTCAGCCCCGAAGAAACAACGAGCCGCGTTCGTGGGCGTCCACAGTGCCCGACCTATCGCCCGAGAAGATGACGACGGTGATGACGAGGGGACAGCTCAGACCATGAGCGCACTTCAGATGGTGAGTATTGTGTTTAAGTCGAGTGATTCCAAATGCACAGGTGTAATTGGTTGTGATTCACCTCTGACTTCCGAAGTGGCTCAATTGAATAGTGTAAGTGAAAGTGGGGGCTCATCCAGGCGAATTCTCATTAATCGGAAGGGAATTGTTTCAAATTTCTTTGCCACTCCGCGTCGAACATTGTCGCGGCCTGGTGCCATTGAGGCGCTTGATGAGTTCCAAAATCCTCAGAATCCTTGGGTTCTTGTATCTTCCGACGAAATTGACATTGATCCGCAGCTTGCTGCACCGTTCCGTGACTGCTTACGCCACGGGATTACCTCCGAATATTTGAAGTTTGATCAAAGTTCGGTGACTGTCCCGAATTATGATATGACGATACGCCTCACCACCGATACGCCGTTCTTTTGCTCGCCTCGGCGACTCTCTTACCGCGAGAAGGATGAAGTGAGTGCGATCATAAGTGACCTTCTGCGACGCGAAGTAATCAGAGTCAGCGATTCACCCTATGCTTCACCTATTGTGTTAGTTAAGAAGAAAAATGGTGAAACGCGCATGTGTGTTGATTATAGAGCGCTCAATAAATTGACAATACGAGTACATCCGAATGCCATTCGGGCTGAGAAATGCACCCTCAGTGTTTCAGCAGTTCATATCGCGAATCCTTAAGCCTTTTACCGATACCGGACTTATTGTAGTCTATTTTGACGATATTGTGATCGCCTCAAGGGATATTGCCGAGCATATGGAGTTGATAATCGACGTCCTGCGCTATCTTGCTCGTAATGGACTAGAGTTGCGATTGTCAAAGTGCAAGTTTGCTTACGAACAGATTAAATATCTGGGATACAATGTCTCAGCGTCTGGTATTACTCCCAGTGGGGACCATATACACGCTATACAAAATTACCCAGTGCCAAAAAACTCTAACGAGCTACATTCATATTTGGGATTATGCTCATATTTTCGGCGGTTTGTCCCGTCATTCTCGGTCATTGCCCGTCCTCTGAATAATCTTACGAAGAAGGAGGTCCCGTTTCATTTCAATGATGAGTGCCGAGAGGCCTACGAAATGTTTCGTACCGCTCTTACCTCCGCCCCAGTTCTTACAAGTTACAAAAAATAAGCTTACTACAATATTGTAGTGTACAGTAGTAATAGATCTAAATGTAATGTAATAGTATTGTAGCCTAAAGTGGTAGTAGATGTAAGATTCAAATAAACAGTCAGTTTGTGACAAGCAGTCGTGAAAAGCGGACGTAATCGTTTCAATAAATTATTTACAATTCGAGTTTGTGTGGCTAAACAAAGTTGACTTTATTATACATCGGGCAATCGACTAGTCTAAAATGAACAAGTAATCGAATAGTCGTTTGCCTTCGAATAGTCGAATAACGGTATTCGAATAATATGCTATTCGATTTATTCGAATAATCGATTAGTCGAATAACAAGAGCCCTACTGCACAGCTGATTGGTTCGCACGACGACTGCGACAAAATTAGAATTTGTTCTATCGTCGGACGACTGGTCGTCGGCCGACTATCGCAGTCGTCGTCGTTGTGGGCAATCACATGCACTGCTGTGTGTTTGAATTTTTACAGCGTACGTTTGCTGCGTAAAAATCGCCCGACGACTTGGTTCTGTTTATACTATAATGCTGCGTGTCTATTTACTGCACTAGAGCAGTGCGTATTTGCTGGCTGCAGTGGAGATTTTGCTTCAGCAGCGAAGGTCGCACAAAAGAGACGGCGAAAATGTACAAATGTACAATTGCTTACTGCACTGCGCTGTTTTGTACTTGGGGAAATATGCACGATAAGCGAGCAGCAGGCGGGGTACCAGAAAGTAAAATTTTACTCTGGATTTTTGAGGAGTGGGTGTATATTTGGGTTTAATATACTATGTACGAGTTGTGTTAGTACGTGTTAATTATATTTCGAAAATATAAATGTTTCGCTTATCTGTGTTTGGGCCCCGTGCCCAAGATTGGGGATCTCCTGCTGGATGTCCGCTGCTATGCTTAGATGCTGTTGTTTGTGCTGTTGTTGTTTGGGCTGTTCTCCTATGTTTCTTTTGTTTTCTCTACGTTGTGGGTGTGTGTTGTTGTTTTGATGATGTGCGCGTTTGTGTTGTTGTTAGTGTCTTTGCACTACACTACAATGCCCAATGTGCCGCTGTTTTTTTTGTTTTTAATTTGTGTAATTTGTGCAATGTTTTAATATTTCGTTGCCCTTTTTTTATTGTTTTGTCACTGTTTGTTAATTATTATTATTTGTTAATTTTTAGCTAGTGATATTTTTCCACTGTTTTAATTTGGTTGCACATATGTATGTGTATTTGTTTGTCACTTTTCCACTTGTAATTAGTTTTGTGGTAACCATGTACAGTTTGTCAAGTAAATGCTTGCAAATTTAAAGAAGGTAGAAAATTATTTTGAAATGCTCATAATATAACAGAAATTGCAATATTTTGAAATTATTTGAAAAATATAGATTAATTGAATATTTCACTCTCATATAATATCAAATATAATGTCTGTTTGATTCGCGTATTGAAGGGCGAGTTGATTTGAAAGTATCTCCTGGACGACCCAGAAAACTGTCTGACAGAGAAGAAAGAAAAATCATCCGAAAAGTTCGTGAAAACCCCCGTATCTCAATAAGGGAAATGGCTTTGGATATAAAAATAGAATGCGGAACTGATGTATCTCATGAAACTGTTCGGAACTGCACGGCGCACAGTGGGGTATTTGATGCCCAAAATGGCGATTAATTCAAAAAATGAAATTCAAATATCTTGATAATATTTGGTATGGGGGAAAAGTAGATAAAATTGAAAATAAATGATCTAGATTGAACGGTATTGTCACAGTGCGCTTTGCAAAATGCATATTTGTTCATTGCTCCGTTGTGTTTAGAGCGCGTTACGCATTTGCCAGTGATTTGAAGGGCTTTTTTTACAGCCCTATTCTGGCACTACCGTAACAATTGTTACCCCCCGTAACAATTGAATTGAATTTGATTGTTTTCGTATTCTGGAAAAATGGTGACAAGAAGAAAGTTCAAACAATTCACCACTCGAGGTGAAAGCTTTTTTTCTATCAAAACAGCTGTTTTTTGTATTTTTTCTGTCAAACTGTAAAAAAATAAACAAACAAAAAAAGGCAAATGCAGAAAATCTGGCGAAGCAAGTCTTTTTTTTGGAGTTTCTTCACAATGTATGTATATATTCTTTTAGTTTCTAGAGTTCCTAAGTTTAAGCGCACGACACGTCGCGACGCAGGAGCAGCTGAAGCATTTTTTTTCAGTTTCTCAAGGCGCATTTGAATACGAAATTTGAATTTTATAATTTTTGTATGCTTGTCACCTGCTCCTACGGAGGTAACAAATTTCGAAACAATTGTCACCTTTTGAGCTTTTGAATTTGCTCCAGAATACCAAAAAGTGACAATTGTTACCAAGTATTCAATTGTTACCGAGGTGACTATTGTTTCGGTTGCCAGAATAGGGCTGTTAATATCATTCTTGCAAAACTTAATTTTTTTAATATGGAACCTTCAACCTCAGGTATTGTACTAATGTTTAAACAAAATTATGTTTGTAGAATATGTGTATTAATAATTTATACAAATTTGTTAGTTATAGTCTTAAAATTGTACATATTTAAAGGATATAGGTAGACATATAGTTACTTTGGCTGTGAAAGGCCGTAATAATTTTATATGATATGTAAAGAACATATATTTGACTACTATATTGCAAAAAATTAAAGTGCACTTTTGTGCATTTTCTGAAATATTTAAGTTTTAGTGCTTCAAAGTCAGTGTCAGTTTTTGTTATTCTATTGCAGGACACTACAAATAAGGTTGGGCATATTTGTTTTGTTAATACTTTTATTGTACCTTCGTAAAAAAAATTTAATGAAATTCGTATAAATTCTGATTTGATCAAATATTTTGACATTCCGAGTTAAAGTGACCCTGCCATTGATATATTTAGGTAGATAGATTTAGATAGAAGTAGAAGGATAAAAGTAGCATTGTGCTACTAATCTTTGTTTTGGATACGATTTTTTTAATGTCTTCTTCATTTATCGTACAAATTACCAATAAAAAAATGGCAAGTAAGGTCAGAAAACGAGAAGAAAATTGTTAACGAAACAAAACAAAATATTCAAAAGGGATTCAGAGAGAAAGCAGGTTTGATTGTTGATCAACCGAAACTCGGATTCGGCAACTCAAATGATTGAAATACGGCAAGAAGATTCTTTCGAAACGTAGAGCTATCGTCTGAAATCACGAATGTTGACTTGAACTGTCTCGACCACGCCCGGTATGAGCAGCAAATCTTGATTCACCGCCTCCCAGTCGTAAACCGTTGTCGGCTCAAAGTGCCAGTCAAGTATGAAGTTGGCATTGTCCGTGATGCACGGCCCCGCCTTGGCTACCACCATGCGCAGCTGCAGCTGCCCGCCATGCATGGCCGCAATGCGCTGCCTAATTGGCACATATGCCATGGGCACCACCTCGATCAGAATGCCCTTCTTGTACTGTTCGCCTAGGCGCTGCGAGTTCTTGGTGTAGTCCGCTATGACAATAAGCTGCTTCGCGCAGGCGGCCACTATTTTCTCCTGAAGCAAACAGCCGCCGCCGCTCTTGATCAGTATCATGTTACTATCGACCTCGTCGGCGCCATCGATGGCCACGTCCAGCTTTGGATGCCGGTCCAGATCGCCTAGCTGCAGCTGATGCTCGACAATCAG
This sequence comes from Melieria omissa, assembly GCA_963971225.1. Taxonomy (NCBI): domain Eukaryota; kingdom Metazoa; phylum Arthropoda; class Insecta; order Diptera; family Ulidiidae; genus Melieria; species Melieria omissa. The sequence continues at coordinate 4,924,876 of OZ020270.1, forward strand.
CTGATGCGCCTGAAAGCACGCACACCACCTCCAGTCCCTCGGAGCGCACCCGCTCTGCCAGGCGCTCGACGGCAAACACTACCGTCGAGCCGCTGCCCACTGCGGTGTTGTTCTTCACCCACTCGTCGACGGCGCGCTGTGCGGCGTTGCGTTTGGCTTTGTTCAGCGACATGGCGACGGCTGTGGACGTGGTAATTCGATCGCCTGTTGCTATCGGCACTGGTGATTTTTTTGCTGCTGCTAGCTGGCACCCCCAATCTGTGCGGAAAGTGTTCATCTGACGTAGGAACGGGCGTATTATCATATGTCATTGTTTGCTACTTTCGGAGCAGCAATATTAGCCAAATTCCTTGACGGCAGCACAAAACCGGCTCCAGCTGCAACTCTTATCAGAAGCGCAACTGTCAGTGCGGGCACGGTTTCTTTCGCTGCTCGGTCAATTAGGAGCTCCGTCTTGTCCATTTTCTAAAACATACGAAGGGGAGAGACACAATTTTATTTAACACAATTTTCTATTAAAATTTGAACCACTTACAACTTTGCAACCTTAAAATAGCACAAATCTCACAATTTTTACCGAATTTTTCGTTTGTTTATTTTTTTTATTTTCACCACTGGCAGCTGCACAGTAGGGCTCTTAACCTTCATCCGTCCCTCATTTCATTATCCTCATTTGCCCCGTAAATTTGACACTACATGAAAACAGTGTATAAAACAAAGTAAATCCTAAGTAGCGACACTCTTTGACAACCGGACGTTGATTTTTTCTGAAGGCTCCTGTCAAATTGTTGTTGTTCACGTGTAAAACGGTCACTGTGGTGAATAAGTACATTAACTTTCAGGGTTACGTGCACTTGACAAACCCTGAAAAACTGAAGTTTTCAGGAATTGCTTAAGTGTATTTTAAAACGATTTTATGTTTCGGACACTGACTTTTTATGCAGACATAAAAAGGTACAATAAAATAAATATTATTCTCACAAATTAGATGCTTTCCAACTAAAATCATGAAAACATTTTACATAACTTCGATTTCTTTGCAAAAGCAACTCTACTCGGAAATAAATATTCACCACAATTATGGTCAGTTTAAAATTTGAATTTGAATTTTTTTTTATATTTTTACACAAAAGCTGACTGGACACAAGAAAATTTTGTTTTGATCGGGTGTTGTTTGGAATGGAATGCGATATGTTGTAGCGCTGCACGGCCGTATATGATTGTGGGCGCTTAACATCACCGGACCGCGCTCCACCACGAACAACTCCTCCAGCATCACCAACTCAATCAGCAGCCCGGGCGGTCGCCGGCCAATGAGTCGGCGCCACACTGCAACACAATCCTCGTCGGCCAGTAGAAGTTTACCACTGTCTACAGAGCTGCAAACAGCTCCACCGCAAACGTTTACTGGCAAACTGCAGTGAGTGCACCGGCGATTTGGTAAGCGGCGATACAGACCGCAGCTCTAGACGAAAAATTGTTCAATGGCTCACATTTGTAAAAATAATTTTCTGATCAGTTCGATTTTTGTTTGCGGGGTGAATATTTACACATTCTGTGAGGAAGGTGGCAATTGAAGTTGATGTAGAGTTGATATTTTTGTTACACATGTTTAGTATAGAAATGTTGCAAAACGGATAATTTTTCAAAAATTGTTGATTTTTTTTTTAATAGTTTAACCACTTCAGCTACATTTAAATATTCAGCCATAGGCACAGAAATGTTCAATTGAACTTAAATGCGTTCCGAACTCAAATGCATTCCGATTTAAAAATCGCACATATAAATGTTGTACATTAATATATGTTATATACACATTTGTAGTGCTTATTGAGAGTTATGAAGATACACAAAATTATATTTAAATGAAATTCTTCACATAATTTATAAGGAATAACTTTGTTGCTAGCATTTTTCCTTGCACTGAAGCAAAATTACACTGACATTGATTCCGAATGTTCAATGTTTACATAATCAAATTGCATACACAAAAAGCAATTTCAATTTCAAAAAGCAAATCTTTTCTATTTCAATTAATTATATTGACACCTATTGAATTATTACAACAAATACATATCTATCTAAAGATATTTATTTTCCCAAACAAATGCTTACTGCTTGTTTGGAAAAAGTAGTAAGAAAATTAGGTATTAAATTTGCTACCAAAACCAACAGAAAATCGCATCGGTAACACGGTCAAACAGACTTAAGGCTTGATTACACGTAACGAGTAGAGTGAGAAGACAGCAACTCGAACGAGTACTCGTTTCGTCTAAACGGTAAGGCGAGTTCTTGATTGAGTCAGTCACCGATGAAAGTGGCGAGAGAGCCACTAGAATCACATTTTGTTTGCTAGGCCGAGCGACCACTACTTTACCGTTATATTTTTCTCTTTTCGCAGCGATTCGTGCAATCGCTCGTCACATGCGGCATCGCTCGTGACATGCGGTATGCGTCACACACCACTTTTCGCTCGGTTGAGTTTAATTGCGCGAGTTGCTTAGTTCATTTTGTGCATTGTAAAACCGAACTGACTCGCCGCGTGTCGAAATACGTTTGAACAACTCGTCGCTTTTGCTCGCTATCCCAATTCTTTCGGCCTAGTACCATTTTGATGTCTCGTCACTCGACTCGTTACGTGTAATCAAGCCTTTAATGTACCACTGACAGCTCGAAAAAAGAGTGTCGCTAGAGTATACTTTGGTATAAAAATCAATAATTTGTATTACAATAGTGTAAATTGCTATTTTAGTTTATTTTTCGTGACCAAGTACACATTTCAACACATGACTCGTAAATATTGTAATGATGAACGTTACATACGTATTTTCATTTGTCACAAAGAATGCTATGAATGTTGGCATTGCGTTTGTACTCACATTTATAGCAGCGAGCTCGTTTTCGAGTTGGAGAACTATGCGACAATCGAATAGAATCATTGTTACTACTTGATGGTTGGGGATTCCTTTGCATATCGTTAACGATGGCGAGAGCATTTGCTGCTGCCCAAAGTAAACATTTTCGTTTGGCAATAAATGGACGAACTAACTCATGTCCTAGTTCAATCAGAAACAATCGACGCCGATCATTCCACATCGAATTTAATGTTATGTAAATGACGAATGCATTATATGCAGAAACGTTTAACATATTGGAAAAGACAGCTAACGGCCATCGATTTGTTTTTCGTTTACAACGATAAGTTGCAATCAATTTGTCGAGAGAATCGACTCCACATTTGGTTTGATTGTAAAAATTTTTAAATTCCGGTTTTTACGTAGCATCATTGCTTATTTCTTTGTTTTGTATGCATTGTTCTAAGTGAAGTGACAAATCTTTTCTTTTTTGGAACATATGAAACAAGTGTGCATCGTAATTTATGGTCAAAAAAGAATTCGGAGTGATTAGTTGGTTTGTTTTTTTATTGTCAGAAGTAAAGGTGGAATTTCTTTTCGATTTTTTCTGCAAACCTTCTGTCAGATGAAGAACTACTCTCTGACCTTGGTTCCTTTCCACATGGAAATTTCCATGTTATATGCGTAGAATGTATTTGAGTCACAAACTGTCCATCCTTTTATCAAATATTTGTCTGGTTTTGACGGTATGTATTGGGTGAAAGGGCATCGCTCTTGCTGGAGGTGGAGGGTCCTTACAATATTGAATTGTTTTATCTTTTGACAAAATCCAATTGTTCTCATCACAAACCACATCTTCAAGCATTTGCAAATGTTCATCGTCGGTGTCGGAATATTCAGCGTCAGTTGGCTCACTACATTCTTCAGGTTCTTCACTTGGCGGTCATCATCACTGCTCACATCAAATTCGTCACTTTCCCGGCCTTCTTCCGCACCGATTGCATTTACTATAGTTCAAACAATTCATTCATATTTTGGACGCAATATTTCACAAAATGATTTTTGGTAAAGAAAATTGCGCAATAAAGAAAGGAATAACGGCTTTTTTGGTAGTAGTGTCAATTTGACACTATAGGGACTTATTTGCAACTTTTTGCACTGATAGTGTTGCATGAATACAACGGTATCTATGGGTACATGGTTGTATTTATAACAATAAATAAGCTTAAAATGCAAAATATCATTTCAATATTACTGTTAATAAAAGAGTTATACGAATTTCAAAACAAAAGTAGTGTCAATTTGACACTAAGGAGGAAGGTTAAAAGTAATCGAATAGTTTGAAAATCGATTATTCGAATAGTGGTTGTTTGTACGAATAGTATTCGAATAGTCGATGTGCTTCGAATAGTCGAATAATTGTTCAATTTTCGAATAAACACTTAAGTTTTTAAAATCGAATATTTTTGTTTCCTTTCAAAGTTGCTGGAAATTTTTTCCTCAAATATACATATTGTAGTATTTAATGGTACGGTGGCATCACCCGAGCAGTGGCACTGTTCAGTGTGCATTGGCAACACTCGAGCGATGGCACTACTCGCGGCATGATGGCTGACGTTGCCGCCAAAAGCCAAAGTAGCAAGTGAAAAACGCGCGAAAGACACAGGGAGACGAATAAGTGACAGCGAACGAGACGGACGTGCCGAGCAGAGTCGGCAAGACACCAGTTACCTCATATATTGTTTTTTCCAATCCTTTGTATTACACACTTCTATTAAATAAAGCAAGTAAGCTGAAAGTTACAAAAAATAAGCTTACTACAGTTCAAAAGTGGGATAAAAGACCTACTGCGAGTGTCGGCCAACAATTTCACAACAACGTGAGTTAGTGCAGCGTCCAGCGGAGCACCCGCCTCGATTTCACAACAACGTGAGTTAGTGCAGCGTCCAGCGGAGCACCCGCCGCAACTTCACAACAGCGCAAGTTAGTGCAGTGTCCAGCGGAGCACCCGCCGCAATTTCATAACAACGCGGGTTAGTGCATCGTCCAGCGGAGCACCCACTTACGAATCCAGCACCATGAATCGAGCGACGTAGGGCCAATTGATGGCTGAGCTGACGGCTGCGGGCATTTCGCCGCCGCCGAACTCGACACGCACCACTTTCATGGCGCTCCACGCGGAGGCCGGTCTTCCGGGTGGTGACGAGGTCGATGTACTGGAATGCGACGAAGACGCCGCCGCTGAGATCCAACGGCTCGAACAGCGGGCCGCCCTACTCGAGCTGCGCGCAAAGGTGCGCGCACTAGAACAAGAAACGGCGTCCACGTCGGGCCGACGTAAATTTGATTTTTTTCCGAAATGGACAGTGCAATTGCCGACTTCATGGGCGACGACTCCTATGGCATCCGGAAGTGGATCGCCGACTTCGAAGACATTTCAGCCACGCTCGATTGCGATGATCGCGATCGATACATTTGTGCGCGCCGCAAGTTGGAGGGAACAGCAGGTGTGTTCCTCCGCACAATTAATGTCACCAATTGGGCGGAGTTGCGTCCTATGCTAGTGGCTGAGTTCGATCGCCGTACGAGCCGCCAAGAAGTCTACGACCAGCTGCGTCAGCGTTTTAAGAAGAAAAACGAGACGAGCTTCCGGTACGTCCTTATTATGGTGGAGATTGCCTCACATGCAGACATCGAAGCCAACGAAGTCATTGAAGCGATAATTGCCGGCCTACAAGATCGTACCTCCGATATTTCGATCTTGTATGGCGCAACCGACATCCAGCAGCTGAAGGAGCTGATGGTTCGCTACGACAAGCTGAAATTGCGCCGTTCCGAAGTGCGCCTTCCGATTCCAGCTGTCACACCTCCGACGAGTGCCACCCACACCAAACTTCCGACTTCCGCCGCAGCTAGTGGACCACGCTGCTTTAATTGTTCCGGCTATGGGCATTTTTCCTCTCAGTGTCCAAAAGAGCGTCGCGTTCCTGGTTCGTGCTTCCGATGTGGCAACCTTGGCCACCAACAAGCTGACTGCCCGTCAGCCCCGAAGAAACAACGAGCCGCGTTCGTGGGCGTCCACAGTGCCCGACCTATCGCCCGAGAAGATGACGACGGTGATGACGAGGGGACAGCTCAGACCATGAGCGCACTTCAGATGGTGAGTATTGTGTTTAAGTCGAGTGATTCCAAATGCACAGGTGTAATTGGTTGTGATTCACCTCTGACTTCCGAAGTGGCTCAATTGAATAGTGTAAGTGAAAGTGGGGGCTCATCCAGGCGAATTCTCATTAATCGGAAGGGAATTGTTTCAAATTTCTTTGCCACTCCGCGTCGAACATTGTCGCGGCCTGGTGCCATTGAGGCGCTTGATGAGTTCCAAAATCCTCAGAATCCTTGGGTTCTTGTATCTTCCGACGAAATTGACATTGATCCGCAGCTTGCTGCACCGTTCCGTGACTGCTTACGCCACGGGATTACCTCCGAATATTTGAAGTTTGATCAAAGTTCGGTGACTGTCCCGAATTATGATATGACGATACGCCTCACCACCGATACGCCGTTCTTTTGCTCGCCTCGGCGACTCTCTTACCGCGAGAAGGATGAAGTGAGTGCGATCATAAGTGACCTTCTGCGACGCGAAGTAATCAGAGTCAGCGATTCACCCTATGCTTCACCTATTGTGTTAGTTAAGAAGAAAAATGGTGAAACGCGCATGTGTGTTGATTATAGAGCGCTCAATAAATTGACAATACGAGTACATCCGAATGCCATTCGGGCTGAGAAATGCACCCTCAGTGTTTCAGCAGTTCATATCGCGAATCCTTAAGCCTTTTACCGATACCGGACTTATTGTAGTCTATTTTGACGATATTGTGATCGCCTCAAGGGATATTGCCGAGCATATGGAGTTGATAATCGACGTCCTGCGCTATCTTGCTCGTAATGGACTAGAGTTGCGATTGTCAAAGTGCAAGTTTGCTTACGAACAGATTAAATATCTGGGATACAATGTCTCAGCGTCTGGTATTACTCCCAGTGGGGACCATATACACGCTATACAAAATTACCCAGTGCCAAAAAACTCTAACGAGCTACATTCATATTTGGGATTATGCTCATATTTTCGGCGGTTTGTCCCGTCATTCTCGGTCATTGCCCGTCCTCTGAATAATCTTACGAAGAAGGAGGTCCCGTTTCATTTCAATGATGAGTGCCGAGAGGCCTACGAAATGTTTCGTACCGCTCTTACCTCCGCCCCAGTTCTTACAAGTTACAAAAAATAAGCTTACTACAATATTGTAGTGTACAGTAGTAATAGATCTAAATGTAATGTAATAGTATTGTAGCCTAAAGTGGTAGTAGATGTAAGATTCAAATAAACAGTCAGTTTGTGACAAGCAGTCGTGAAAAGCGGACGTAATCGTTTCAATAAATTATTTACAATTCGAGTTTGTGTGGCTAAACAAAGTTGACTTTATTATACATCGGGCAATTGACTAGTCTAAAATGAACAAGTAATCGAATAGTCGTTTGCCTTCGAATAGTCGAATAACGCTATTCGAATAATATGCTATTCGATTTATTCGAATAATCGATTAGTCGAATAACAAGAGCCCTACTGCACAGCTGATTGGTTCGCACGACGACTGCGACAAAATTAGAATTTGTTCTATCGTCGGACGACTGGTCGTCGGCCGACTATCGCAGTCGTCGTCGTTGTGGGCAATCACATGCACTGCTGTGTGTTTGAATTTTTACAGCGTACGTTTGCTGCGTAAAAATCGCCCGACGACTTGGTTCTGTTTATACTATAATGCTGCGTGTCTATTTACTGCACTAGAGCAGTGCGTATTTGCTGGCTGCAGTGGAGATTTTGCTTCAGCAGCGAAGGTCGCACAAAAGAGACGGCGAAAATGTACAAATGTACAATTGCTTACTGCACTGCGCTGTTTTGTACTTGGGGAAATATGCACGATAAGCGAGCAGCAGGCGGGGTACCAGAAAGTAAAATTTTACTCTGGATTTTTGAGGAGTGGGTGTATATTTGGGTTTAATATACTATGTACGAGTTGTGTTAGTACGTGTTAATTATATTTCGAAAATATAAATGTTTCGCTTATCTGTGTTTGGGCCCCGTGCCCAAGATTGGGGATCTCCTGCTGGATGTCCGCTGCTATGCTTAGATGCTGTTGTTTGTGCTGTTGTTGTTTGGGCTGTTCTCCTATGTTTCTTTTGTTTTCTCTACGTTGTGGGTGTGTGTTGTTGTTTTGATGATGTGCGCGTTTGTGTTGTTGTTAGTGTCTTTGCACTACACTACAATGCCCAATGTGCCGCTGTTTTTTTTGTTTTTAATTTGTGTAATTTGTGCAATGTTTTAATATTTCGTTGCCCTTTTTTTATTGTTTTGTCACTGTTTGTTAATTATTATTATTTGTTAATTTTTAGCTAGTGATATTTTTCCACTGTTTTAATTTGGTTGCACATATGTATGTGTATTTGTTTGTCACTTTTCCACTTGTAATTAGTTTTGTGGTAACCATGTACAGTTTGTCAAGTAAATGCTTGCAAATTTAAAGAAGGTAGAAAATTATTTTGAAATGCTCATAATATAACAGAAATTGCAATATTTTGAAATTATAAAAAATATTATAATAATTATAAAAATTATAAATATATAATAAAAATATAGATTAATTGAATATTTCACTCTCATATAATATCAAATATAATGTCTGTTTGATTCGCGTATTGAAGGGCGAGTTGATTTGAAAGTATCTCCTGGACGACCCAGAAAACTGTCTGACAGAGAAGAAAGAAAAATCATCCGAAAAGTTCGTGAAAACCCCCGTATCTCAATAAGGGAAATGGCTTTGGATATAAAAATAGAATGCGGAACTGATGTATCTCATGAAACTGTTCGGAACTGCACGGCGCACAGTGGGGTATTTGATGCCCAAAATGGCGATTAATTCAAAAAATGAAATTCAAATATCTTGATAATATTTGGTATGGGGGAAAAGTAGATAAAATTGAAAATAAATGATCTAGATTGAACGGTATTGTCACAGTGCGCTTTGCAAAATGCATATTTGTTCATTGCTCCGTTGTGTTTAGAGCGCGTTACGCATTTGCCAGTGATTTGAAGGGCTTTTTTTACAGCCCTATTCTGGCACTACCGTAACAATTGTTACCCCCCGTAACAATTGAATTGAATTTGATTGTTTTCGTATTCTGGAAAAATGGTGACAAGAAGAAAGTTCAAACAATTCACCACTCGAGGTGAAAGCTTTTTTTCTATCAAAACAGCTGTTTTTTGTATTTTTTCTGTCAAACTGTAAAAAAATAAACAAACAAAAAAAGGCAAATGCAGAAAATCTGGCGAAGCAAGTCTTTTTTTTGGAGTTTCTTCACAATGTATGTATATATTCTTTTAGTTTCTAGAGTTCCTAAGTTTAAGCGCACGACACGTCGCGACGCAGGAGCAGCTGAAGCATTTTTTTTCAGTTTCTCAAGGCGCATTTGAATACGAAATTTGAATTTTATAATTTTTGTATGCTTGTCACCTGCTCCTACGGAGGTAACAAATTTCGAAACAATTGTCACCTTTTGAGCTTTTGAATTTGCTCCAGAATACCAAAAAGTGACAATTGTTACCAAGTATTCAATTGTTACCGAGGTGACTATTGTTTCGGTTGCCAGAATAGGGCTGTTAATATCATTCTTGCAAAACTTAATTTTTTTAATATGGAACCTTCAACCTCAGGTATTGTACTAATGTTTAAACAAAATTATGTTTGTAGAATATGTGTATTAATAATTTATACAAATTTGTTAGTTATAGTCTTAAAATTGTACATATTTAAAGGATATAGGTAGACATATAGTTACTTTGGCTGTGAAAGGCCGTAATAATTTTATATGATATGTAAAGAACATATATTTGACTACTATATTGCAAAAAATTAAAGTGCACTTTTGTGCATTTTCTGAAATATTTAAGTTTTAGTGCTTCAAAGTCAGTGTCAGTTTTTGTTATTCTATTGCAGGACACTACAAATAAGGTTGGGCATATTTGTTTTGTTAATACTTTTATTGTACCTTCGTAAAAAAAATTTAATGAAATTCGTATAAATTCTGATTTGATCAAATATTTTGACATTCCGAGTTAAAGTGACCCTGCCATTGATATATTTAGGTAGATAGATTTAGATAGAAGTAGAAGGATAAAAGTAGCATTGTGCTACTAATCTTTGTTTTGGATACGATTTTTTTAATGTCTTCTTCATTTATCGTACAAATTACCAATAAAAAAATGGCAAGTAAGGTCAGAAAACGAGAAGAAAATTGTTAACGAAACAAAACAAAATATTCAAAAGGGATTCAGAGAGAAAGCAGGTTTGATTGTTGATCAACCGAAACTCGGATTCGGCAACTCAAATGATTGAAATACGGCAAGAAGATTCTTTCGAAACGTAGAGCTATCGTCTGAAATCACGAATGTTGACTTGAACTTGATAAAAAGGTTGCACGTTATACTGATAGTGGTTTCTTGTGGCCAAAAGTTTCGAAATTTCACACATGATACTGCGAGATATTTTGTATTAAAGTATCCATGGTGCAATATGCCACCTATGGTGCACAAATTTCTAATTCATGGGCCAGAAATAATACACCACGCTCTGTTACCAATTGGCCAATTAACTGAGGAAGCTCAAGAAGTACTGAATAAAGAATTTAAAAAATACAGAGAACATTTTACACGCAAGACTAGCAGAGAAAAAACCAATCATGATATTTTGCATCGATTTCTTGTTGCTTCCGATCCAATTTTATCAAGTTAAAGGAAACTTCCTAAAAAAAGATTCAACACCTACCACTATCAGCTATTGAACTTTTAAAATCACCATCTGTAAAAACTTCAACAGATAATACTAATTTCCAGTCTGGTAATGATATTGCGTTTGATAATGATGATGATGATGACGATGATGTTGATAATGATGATAATAATAGCGATGACATTTAATAATTCTAGTGTGAGAAGCCCAAAACATGAAATATTTACTTAAATTGAATAAATTTAATAAAAAAAACAACAACAAAAATTTTTTTTTTCAATTTGTCTTATATATGTTTCATCTATGTAAAAAAATACTTTACATTCATTTTAATAGCTCAGGAGAATTGATCGCCGTTTTCAATGGTCAATACCCCACTGTGCGGCGCCAAATTTTCACTGCAATCTTGGTTTTGAAAGAAGACGAATTTTTTGACAGTTTGAAATATAGCTTAATTTTCTTTTTTGATTTTTTACACTATTTTCGCGTATCAAATAGACATTACTTTTAATCTATATCTTAAAAAAATATCAAAATATTGCAATTTCTGTTATATTTATAAGCTTTTCAAAATAATGTTTCTAACTTTTTTAACTTTGCAAACATTTACTTGACAAACTGTATGTTTGTTTTTTTTTGTTCACTTTGTGTGTAACTTTGTCACTTTGGTTTGTTAATCTTGTAATAGTAGTTTGTTCAATGGTTTTCAATGTTTATACGCGGCGCGGGTATCCGGCTTAAAGGACCATGATTCGTTCAGCGCGGATAAATAATAAGCAGGTGATTTCGGGTTTATGGGTGTTTATTGGACGACGTATGAATTACAAGTAATACAAGAAACATTAAACGATACAAACGGCCGAAGCCGGGGAGCAGAAAATAGGGGGAACGTGAGCACAAGAAGAGAAGGAAAGATTTGTATTAGTGATGGGATCGACAGATCACTAAATACAGCACAGTACATCTGAACAATAATTATCGGACGTACATTAGTGGAACTAAAAAATGGAAAAATACCAGTCAGGATACTCAACCCACTGAACACACCCAGATATGTCGGAAAAGATGCGGTCATTGGCGAGTGTAGAGAGGCTGAAGCAGGTGTCAATTGCGAAAGCAGTCCACCCGGAGGAAGTAGGATGCGCGATTCTAACATGGATGCCATACCACAGGAGAACCAGTGGAGTAGCGAATTGACAGCCGAGCAGAAACAGAAGGCGCGGTCAGTCCTACAGCACTATGGGTCAATATTTGCAGCAGAAGCGGGCGGAAGGACAGCCTTAGTGAAGCACAACATCGACACCGAAAACCGCGAATCCGATTCGCCAACCTCCAAGACGAGTTCCTCTGGCCAAGAGGGAAGAGGTCGCAACTTTAATCGAAAACATGGGTAAAGAAAAGGTCATAGAGCCTTCGTCAGGCCCTTGGTGTTCGCCGGTCGTGCTAGTCAAAAAAAGTATGGCAGTACCCGGTTTTGTGTGGACTATCGGAAGCTCAATGACGTGACCAAGAAGGACAGCTATCCACTACCTCGGATCGATGACACCCTGGACACACTGTCAGGCACACAGTGGTTTTCCACACTCGACTTACGCAGCGGCTATTGGCAGGTGGAGCTTGCAGACATGGACAAGGAGAAAACGGCTTTCAGTGTTGGTGATGCACAGTGCGGCCGATTCCCAAAAAGCTGGCCAAAAGTCGAAAAAAAAGTTTCTGATAGAGTTTTTTTGTCTTTGGGTTGGCTACAGTAATCCCTTGAGAAGTGAAAACCGTTCATAGCAACGTCCTATACCCTAAGTATCCTCTGTATTTTCAGTCGCAACGTGGCCTTCGTTTGAGCATCGTATTACTGTCGATGAATAGTGAAAGTTGTACACATGTGAAAGATTTTGTAATGAAGTAAATTGAACAAAACTAAATGGAATCATCTTCGGAAGGTTACTAAAATACGGGAAATCTTTAGTACATATCAATACCTCGACACAAAATTTTTAGCTGCAGCAATACGTAGATACATTTTTTGCACTTTTTTTTTATAAAATTTGAGTTTTCAAACTGTATAGTAATACAACGCCGTCATATGCTGCTTTAAAACCTATTAGAGGTTACTCAAAAAAGTAATAGTTACTGAATAAAACAAGATTCAGCTGCTACCACTTGCTACCTTGGCTTTTATGCTATTTTTTGTGCACAATAAATAAATACTGAAACGAAAAGGCACTCTTTGCTGTGCATGAACGCTTTTGCAAGCATACTTTTAGGCATGTACTTTGAAGTACAGCAAAACTGTTATAAATTCGCTTGGTATAGTCCGATATGGCAAGGATGGTTCTCGAAGAAATGGGCTGTGCGAGAATGGTCGAGCGCTTTCCAATTAGAAGTTGCAAGAAACTTCGGCGCGATAAGAAAACTGGTATAAAAGCAGCAGTGTGCAGCGCAATGAGTCGAGTCTGTGTTGAGCAAGCAATGGGGAAACATGCAATAGTAGTAGTGTAAAGTAGAACAAGTGCAAATTTGTAAATAAAGCGATTGTTAGTTTTGACTACGTTGCGCTGGATAACTGAAGTTGTTTTATTTTCGAATACAATCAAAACGAACCGTCGATAACGAACTGTGGAATTTCGTAACATTTGGTGTCAGAAGTTCGGATTGTATTATTGAAAGTAAAATAAAATTATAAAAACGCAGACATGGTTAAACTGAAGCTGCTGAAGGTTGACCAGATGAAGAAGGAGCTGGCTGCCTGGAATTTGCCGACTGCTGGCGGAAAGGTGGAGTTGCAGCTGCGCTTGCGAGAGGCGTGTGAATCACGAGGCATCGATTGGGCTGCACACGAGTTCGGAACGCAAGAGCTAGAGGCGTCTGCCAAGGTGGAGGAATCGCCTGCTGGTGCTGCGTCACTGCGAAGTACGACTGCAGCGGCTGCGCCACTACAAGCATTGGACATGAGCCAGTTAATGGTTGCACTTAAAGGCATGTTTGAGACTTCCAACCGTGAAATGGCAGCCAAAATGGAAAATGAAAATCGCGAAATGTCGGCGCAAATGGCAGCGAAACTGGAAACCACGAATCAGGAACTATCGGCGCAAATAGCAGAGCGAATGGAAACAAAACTCCAGGAAAATGCGGAAAAATTTGAAAATGCGAGTCGCGAGTTGTGAAAATTCTGCGCGCTTGGAGCAGAAAGTGGAAGAGATTTTGGACAGGATTAGTGTGAAAGTTGAGCACCTGGAGACGCGAGTAGAACATTTAGACAAACGAGTTGACAGTCTGGAGGATTCGGTGAACAGAAAAATCTACGAGCGGCTTAGAGAGGTACAGCTGCGAGGAAGGGTGCAGTCGGTTGAGGAAAGTTTTGCCATAGAAGTGCCTACCTATGACGGTACTACGTCGTTTGACACATTCAAACTACAATTCGAGATGGCTGCTTTGGAGAGTCAGTGGACCAATGTTAGGAAAGGTCGGAGGCTGATACTGGCTCTAAGAGGTCCTGCGGCTGAGGTAATAAAAACAGTTCCGGAAGGTTTGAGGGGTGATTACGAGACCGTCATGAGGGCATTGGCAGCCTGATACAGTGATGAGCACAACAAAATGCTGTATTATTGCGAGTTGAAGAGCCGTTGACAAAGAGCCACCGAGGCGCTGCAGACGTATGCGGTGGATATTGAGCGGCTGGTACCAATGTCCTACCCAGAATTCAGGTGAATCGAGGCGTTTATTGAAAGCATTCTTGACCCGGAGACGTGTGAGTACATTGATGATGATGAAGCCGATATTCCGTGAGACGGTGACAAGCGCATTGACGTATGAGGCGGCTTGGAGGGGAAGTTTTCGACATTCATCTGCGGAAAGGCGTCGAGCCCAATCTGGACGTGTCACGCAAAGCCAGACAGAGAGCTCAGAGGCACCAGCGGGGCTGCGAGCAGTGTCTTCTAGAGTCAGTTGATGGCGATGTGGCAAGCAAGGCCACATATCACGAGACTGCCATCTGCGAGAAAAGCGTTCCGGACAAAAGACGTCGCCAAGAAGGGATGACGCACTGCCATACCATTCTTGCAAAACCGAGCGCAGGCATGATTCGCAAGTCGAAAACAAGGGACAGATTGTGGATGTTCGGTCGGTAAGAGTTCTGCAAGAGGAAGATTGGCTTGCGGAAAGGCTACAGAAGGACCAGCGCGAGAACACGGATCTCGCGAAGATCATCAAAGGCAAAGCGCAGAGATTACGTCCGGACTGGCAGGAGATGGCTGGTGAGAGCCCGATCGCGAAGGCTTACTGGGTCCAGTGGCAAAGTCTACGTCTGAAGGATGGCTACACCGCGAGTGGGAGAGCAGGGATGGCAGGACGAGAAAATCCCTAATAGTGGTCCCGAGAGGCCGAATCGACGATGTCATCGAGGCAAACCATAACGACTCCAGTGGAGGGCACCTAGGCATCGCAAAAACTGTCGCCAAGATAAGAAGGCGGTTCTATTGGGTAGGATGCCAATAGTGGCTGAGTGGATCAGAGGCTGTAATCGGTGTTCGACTGCGAAAGGGCTGAGGAGAAGATCGCGGAGCCGCTCTCGACTAGTTGAAAGCAGGTTGACAGCGAGCTATGGTCTACGGGCTTACCCAGAGGGGTTCCAAGAAGGCAATCTGGTAATGCTTTACAGCCCGCAGCGGAGGAAAGGTTTGTCTCCAAAACATCAAACATCATGGGAAGGACCGTACAAGGTCGTGACCAGGATTAATGACGTGGTGTACAGGGTTCAACGCAGCGGCAACAGAAACGCCAGGTTGAAAGTAGTCCATTTGGAGCACCTGGCGTCTTACTCCGGCGGAGCCTCGGTACTTGTTCGGGACGAACAAGTCTAAGTGATAGCACTAAGCAAATAAACACATAGAGGTGTCAACTTTCACAAAATTGCGTACCAGCGTAGTAGGTCCCATAAGCGGCCTTTAGACGGTCGCACATGTTTGCAATCATGTGCGATAGGGGAAATGTACGATGAGCGTTTACAAGGTCACACATGTGCGCACACTTCAGTTGTCTCGCTGCTGCCAACGAAGCAACATGGTATGCGCTTTCGCATCAATTTCTTTAAATTTGCATAAAAGCACCTCTATGCTGCGTTTCTTTTAATTTTTATTTTTATAATCTTCACCTCAAAGAACTCCTTCCACAATATTTCATTTTTTTGCGACGCCATCCTCACTGCTCGCTGTCCACCGACCGAATGAAAAAATGCACTATGTGTGTCACACAGCCGTTTACACGGTCGCACATGTGCGTCGCGCCGACAGAGAAATCAAAAAATTTTGAAAACCGTCGCACATGTCCGACGACACGAATTTCTTGCGTTTACACGGTCATTCTTCTCGTCGCGCCGCACATGATTGCGGACATGTGCGACCGTCTAAAGGCCGCTATACGCACTTCGGCTATTCGAACATATTCGCGATGACTTCGGCAAACTTCTCAATTCGAAGTCAGCTTTCACAATTTGCTTTATGTTGATGTGGTCAGTCGCACATCAACTGTGCGCTGTGATGATGTTACTGCTGCTGTTATGCACCTTGCTTTCAGCGTAACAGGTCCCATACGCACTTCGGCTAGCCGAAAATATTCGCAAAATTGTGTGCGTTGCCTTCACACGCAAAGAAATAATCAACCACCAAAAAAGCCAACAAAAGCAACAACATAATTTCACTTGTTCGCGCTTATTTTTGTGTGTATACCTTTTTTCATTGACGATCGCTTTCGCTTCAACAAATTTGCTGATGATGAAACTTCGACTGATGGACATATTTCTTGGTCGATTATTTGCAGGTTATATGAATTGGATAAAAACAATTCAACCCGCCTTTGTCGCAAATTGACAACAAAGCATATTCATCCTAATTCATTTGAAAAAATGAAGGTTAAATACGCAACTCAAATATTTAGCAATACTGTATCCGCAGCCATAAAATCTTTGGTTGGAAATGGCTTTTATAATGATTGCAAAGAAAAAGCTTCGTCCACAGCTATATTTATTTAAAAAATAAACAGACTTTTTGATTGTTTGAATAGCCATGTTCTTTTTGATAAAAATCCTTTCCGATCAGCTCTTCGTGAGAATAACAATATCCAAAATTATTTGAAGGAAATGAAAAACTATGTCAAAAGTTGTCAGTATCCTAAAACTGTATACTGTTGAAATGGTATAGTTTTATCAATTACTTCCGTTTTGTCTCTTTCACAAGATATCTGGGCGGAAAAATCAAAAAAAAATAAAAACATGTATACTTTTAGGCATGTACTTTGAAGTACAGCAAAACTGTTATAAATTCGCTTGGTATAGTCCGATATGTCAAGGATGGTTCTCGAAGAAATGGGCTGAGCGAGAATGGTCGAGCGCTTTCCAACTAGAAGTTGCAAGAAACTTCGGCGCGATAAGAAAACTGGTATAAAAGCAGCAGTGTGCAGCGCAATGAGTCGAGTCTGTGTTGAGCAAGCAATGGGGAAACATGCAATAGTAGTAGTGTAAAGTAGAACAAGTGCAAATTTGTAAATAAAGCGATTGTTAGTTTTACTACGTTGCGCTGGATAACTGAAGTTGTTTTATTTTCAAATACAATAAAAACGAACCGTCGATAACGAACTGTGGAATTTCGTAACAATACGAAGAGAGAATGGGAGAAAACAGTGAAAGCCTATACTTTGAAGAGGAGATCTGCTTGTATGAGTAACGTAGGTTTCTATACAATATCGTAGACTATTTTGCTGATTATTTGTTACAGTGATTAAAAATATTAATTTTTGTTTCATTTAAGGCTTGTCCACGAAATAACTTTTACAATGTAAAACGAAAAAAAGTATAGTAAGCACCGAAATTTCTAAAAAAAAAATTCGCTTTTCAGAATCTGTCAAATTTCAGCTATTAGTGGTCAATTGTATTTTGAAATTCAAAGTGATTCAATCAAAATGGCATCTAAAGAAGAGAAAATTCGACAAAAAATAATTGCCCACTTTTTCGAAAATCCAACGGCTTTGTACGCATTATTGGGAAGACTAGCCTAAGTTTCCAGCGCAACAGCTAGAAATGTGGTAATTAAATACAAGAAGGACCTGTCCACATCCCGTATCGTCGGAGCCGGACGAAAAAAGGTTTCGTCTATAAAGATATAGGTCGTAAGGTGAAAGTTTCTCTGGAAAAAAATCCAAACCAATCTTTACGAGATTTGGCACGAAAATTCGAAGTTTCGAAATCATACATTGCGAAAATTAAAAGACACTACGAGCTCAAATCTTTCGTTGTTCAAAAAGTGCCAAATCGTAACTCCGAAGTGGAAAAGCGTGCCAGAAATCGAGCCCGAAAACTTTTATCGAATGATCTGTGTCGTTTTAAAGGCTGCGTGTTAATGGATGACGAAACGTATGTCAAAGAAGATTTCAAACAGCTTCCAGGTCGAGGATATTACACAGCATACCTGAAGGGTGGCGTTATGAAAAGGTTCAAGTATAAACGGATGGACAAATATGGTAAAAAGTATATGGTTTGGCAGGCCATATGTAGCTGTGGCAAATACACTCGTCCTTTTGTTACAACTGGCACTCTTAACAGTAAAATTTACTTGAAGGAATGTCTCAACAAACGACTTTTGCCATTGTACAGAGAGCACGCTGTTCCACCTTTATTTTGGCCAGACTTAGCAACAGTCCACTATGCAGAAATTGTCAAAGAGTGGTACCAAAGGAATAAGATCCGTGTTGTTGAGAAAAATCACAATCCCCCAAATTGCCCACAGCTTCGGCCAGTTGAACGATTTTGGGCAATAATGAAACGAAACTTACTGAAATATAAAAAACGTGCTAAGGGAAAGATTGATTTTATAAAAAAGTGGAACAGTATGGCCAAAAAAATTGGAAAATCTGGTGTGCAACATTTGATGAGGGGATTGAAAGCAAAAATACGTAGATTTGTAAGAAATCCAATTGAACTTTAAAATATTTGTACATTATCACAAACTTTGAGTTATAAGAGACAATATATACTCACACAAACATTAGTTCAATATTTTATTTAGTAGCTATTAATAATAGAAAATGTAAAAGTTATTTCGTGGACAAGCCTTATTACCATATGTTGTTTTTGATAGAAAAATATTTATTTATTTTTTAGGTGCCAGTAATACGATGGAAGGAGATTTGACGAGGCTCAAATTATTTCATGAAATTAAAAACATTTTAGAAAGTGACAAACACAACATTTTTGCAAAAGTAGAAACCCTTTTATCGAAAAGTGAGAATTCCCGTTATACGTTATCAGATGAAGAAAAAAGCCAAATATGTGATACAGTAAATAAAATGATACAAAGATGGGATTGCAGCAAAAGAGTAGAAGATAGATTTTTGAAAAAAAACAATGATTGGTTACAAAAAAATATTGAGCTCAAAAAAGGTAGCCAAAAGGAAAAAACTAATACAGAGCCAAGAGAGACGCAAAATGAGGAAAAAAATTCAAAACAGGTCGTCGAGAACTTAGTTTCTCCGAATCTTCAGAAAGTAGTAAACGCAGAAAAACAGAAGAATTACGAGCAAAGGTGTCAACAGAAGCTCTTTTGTACTCGGCAACTAGTAAACTGCGTTCGGAAGGTAACATTGATTTTGCAAAAGTGGTACGTGATATTTCCGAAGGAAGTCCTACAAAAGCTGCAAGATACAGGAAATCGTTGGAGTCTACAAATAATAATGTACCTTTCACTGAAAACGAGGCTTTATCATTGTATGTAGAACTTGGATTATCACAGAGTAAATATCAGCTGCTGCGAAATGCTCATATGGAAAAAAAATCACGGATGTTTCCAGCATATAAAAAGATCCAAAAAGCAAAGTTACAGTGTTATCCTGCAACAGGTATGTCATTCACTGAAAATGAAGCAGCAGTTACATTGCAGTCTATACTTAATCATACAAGTGATCGCATTATCTTACTTAACATGGAAGTTATAAAAATCTGAAAAGCAACTTGAAAATTTAATCTTAATTGTTAAGTGCAAAAGTGGTACGTGATATTTCCGAAGGAAGTCCTACAAAAGCTGCAAGATACAGGAAATCGTTGGAGTCTACAAATAATAATGTACCTTTCACTGAAAACGAGGCTTTATCATTGTATGTAGAACTTGGATTATCACAGAGTAAATATCAGCTGCTGCGAAATGCTCATATGGAAAAAAAATCACGGATGTTTCCAGCATATAAAAAGATCCAAAAAGCAAAGTTACAGTGTTATCCTGCAACAGGTATGTCATTCACTGAAAATGAAGCAGCAGTTACATTGCAGTCTATACTTAATCATACAAGTGATCGCATTATCTTACTTAACATGGAAGTTATAAAAATCTGAAAAGCAACTTGAAAATTTAATCTTAATTGTTAAGTGGGGCTGCGATGGCAGCTCGGGCCATAATGAATACAAGCACAAGCTTGATGATGAAAGCGATAGTGACGAACATATTTTTTTTACCATTGCAACTTCTACACATAGACCCTACTACAATGAAATCTACAGTAGTCTGGAAAAATCCGAGACCATCATCCCCACGATACTGTAGACCTATCAAAATTCAATGTGCAAAGGAATCAGTTGACTTGACAAAAAAAACAACAGACGAGGTGGAAGATCAAATAAAAAATCTCGATACGTTTGAAACTACTGTTGATGGGACAATCGTGCGTGTCAAGTATGATTTATCCTTAACAATGATAGATACCAAAGTGTGTAACTCATTAACAGATACAACTTCTGCTATGCGTTGTTATCTATGTAAGCGCACATCAAAAGATTTCAACGACATTGATGCAATGCTTCAAACAGACATTATTACGGAACACTTGAAATTTGGCATTTCATCGCTTCATTGTTGGATTAGATGTTTCGAGTTTCTGCTACATTTGTCGTACAAATTGAAAATCGAGAAATGGCAGGCTCGTAAGCCAGAAGAAAAACAGTCTGTTGAAAACCGAAAAAAAATAAAAATAAAAACTGCGTTTAAGAAGGAGATGGGGTTAAACGTTGACAAGCCTAAATCTGGATCTGGAACATCGAATGATGGTAATACTGCACGACATTTTTTTTGAAAAATATCAACAATCGGCAAAAATAACGGGAGTCGATCAGGACATCATACATCGTTTCTACATCATCCTGCAAGCCATTTCAATTGGACATGAGATAAATATAGGAAACTTCCGGCAGTAAAGTGTAAAGTTGGCTAGAATGACAGTAGACAAATATAATTGGTATTATATATCAACTTTAGTGCATAAGCTTTTGATTCATGGTCCAGAAATCATTCAAGATGCCGTTTTGCCTATCGGACAAATGTCGGAAGATGCTCAAGAGGCTTGCAATAAATTTTTTGCCATCTATCGCCTGAACTTCGCTAGAAAAAACTATCGTCAGAAAACAATGGAGGACGTGTTTAAACGATTTTTATTAGCTTCTGACCCATACATTCAAGTTGCAGAATGTTGCCAGCAAAACCGATGAAGTCTTTGTCAGCAGATACAATTGATTTACTGTTGTCTCCATCTATTGATGCGGAAGAAGTGTTGGAAAGTACTGATTGTAGTTCGGCCTCTGAGGCAGAGACAGATGTAGATGCTGACGATTTTGCTGATAACGAAAATTTTTTTATGTAATTAAAACTAAATAATCTATTTTGCTGTATAACCTACTATTTTTAAATTTAATAAAAGGTTTTGGTGAAAATTTGAAAAATGTTTGTGTAGTATATTTATTTAGTCTGACTGTAATTATTGAATAGTAACAAAAAAAGGTACACGAAGAAACTTGAAAACTGTTTGTATTGCCTTTTATTGGATCCGCCATTTTGAATTTCATAATTCTGGTGGAAAGGGGTGGATTTTCAAAATTTCAAGATCAAATTCGTAATCAGCAACCCCGAAAACATATAAATTGACATGCATCTTGATTATGTTCTAGAATATACGCTATTTCACGTGAGGGGGTGGCCAATAGGGGTGTAAGGGGGTGGATTTTCAAATTTTTAAAATCAAATTCGTAATCAGCGACCCCGAAAACCCCCGAGTAAGAAATTTTGAATCAATTACTTGATTTTTCGAGTTTTGGCCAGCTTTTTGGGAATCGGCCGCACTGTGCGATGGTTTGTGGCAGTTCACCGTCATGCCGTTTGGACTCTGCAACGCACCAGCGACACTCGAGCGCCTAATGGAACGAGTGCCAAAAGGGCTGCATTGGCGGACGTGTCTGGTCTACCTGGACGACATAATCGTGATGGGTAAAAGCTTTGCCGACCACCTGGGAAAGCTAAAGGAGGTATTCGAGCGAATACAAAAAGCCGGGCTTAAACTCAACCCAAAGAAGTGCTCTCTGTTTCAAAAGGAGGTCAAGTATCTGGGTAGTCGACTCTCCCGGCTGCACACACTACCCCACATAACAACAATTCAAGAGCCCTGGGTCTTTAGGGGCCGGGTCTGTGGCCTTGAGTCGTTGAAAGGGGCCACTGTACTGTATGATAGGAATTCGATTAGACCTAGAACCTGTCTTATAGTATCATCTCATCTTACGGTGTCTAGTCTTGGCCCTTTCTGCTGTCAGGACCTGGTTGCTGCTGAGGTGAGCTTCAAGGGTACGCACGGATGGTCGAGGTTCGTGATTGCGTCTGGGTACTTTCCTTACGATGCACTGGAAGCGCCACCACCTGGGAAGGTCGCTAGTCTCGTGAGGTTTTGTGAGCAGCGCAATCTCGGTCTCATTTTATGTTGCGATGCTAATGCCCAGCACACAATCTGGGGCAGCAGCAAATGCAACAACCGAGGCTCTCGGCTTTTCGGGTATATTGCATCCTCCGGCCTGAATATTCACAACACTGGCAATCAACCTACGTTTGTAACTACAAGAAGGCAGGAGGTGATTGACATCACTCTATCTAATACTAGATTGGGGTGGTCAATCAACAACTGGAGAGCCCTTAACGAAGAATCGTGTTCGGACCACAGGTATATCGAGTTTCAGTGCGGCGAGGAGGCACAAATGCCATTGCCCTCTAGGAACCGGAAAAACGCAGACTGGCCGAAATTTCGGGAGGCATTGCGGAATAAATACGCGACGCCACCGAAAATTCGTAAGGAGCGGTGTATTGAGGCGGCTGTTGAGCATCTTAATACTGCCCTAACATCAAGCTTCGAGCTAGCCTGCCCAACTAGACCCCCCCTTGGCCGGACCCCTGTTCCGTGGTGAAATAGGGAGCTTCAGTTGCTAAGGCGTGAGTCTAGAAAACTTCTCAACCGGGCCCTCAAGACGAATCTTGAGGAGGACTGGGAGCGCTACCGATGCACTCAGAAGAACTATAAGAGGCTTATTCGAGGTTCGAAGAAGGCCTCTTTTAGAGATTTCTGTATTGGCATTGAATCCTTGGGCGACACAGCTAGGCTGGTAAAAGTTCTGAAAAAGGACCAAACCGCGAAGCTGGGGTCGCTTAGGAAACCTGATGGCTCCTACACGGAAAGGAAAAGTGAGACACGCAGTCTACTGATGGAGTCTCACTTTCCAGGAAATGAGGTCACTGTTGCCCAGCAGCATTCGTCCCTGGATGGAATTATTGTTAGGGCAATCACATCCTCTCGACATGTTTGGTACGTCGCCAGAACTGTGGCGAATGAAGCTGCCATTCGATTTGCCATCAAGTCATTTGTCTTTTATCCTATCCTAGTCTTTGGCATTTATCCTATCGTGTTGAGGGAAGGTATAGAGTCAGTAGTCATGGCACTGAAGAAAATCTTCACTGCATGCCTGGCACTGGCCTATATATCACGCCCTTGGAGGATGGTGAGAGTCGCGTTCATTCCGAAAGTCGGAAAGGACGACTACACTAGCCCCAAGAACTTTAGACCTATTATCATGACTTCTTTTATGCTAAAAAGTCTCGAACGGCTTGTGGAGTTACGGATACGTAAGGAGTCGCTTAAGATACATCCTCTGTCTCCATTTCAGCATGCCTACCAAAGTGGGAAGTCCTGCGAGTCGGCTCTGCAAAATCTGGTTGGTAGGATAGAGCGAGCCATCGACAGGAAGGACTACGCGGTGGGAATCTTTGTGGATATAGAGGGCGCTTTTGACAATGCGACTTTTGACAGTATGTGTAACGCTGCTAGCCGACACGGCGTAGACCGGGCTTTGGTAAATTGGATACGTTCAATGCTAGCCCAAAGAATCATGACGGTACGGGCAGAGGACGATCTGCTGGGGTCATCCGGTGTATATAGAGGCTGCCCTCATGGTGGGGTGCTGTCTCCATTGCTCTGGTGCATGGTGATTGATCCCCTGCTCATCACTCTGAATGACTCTGGAGTGTATGCACAAGCATACGCGGATGATGTGGCCTATCTCGTAGCCGGCCCTTCCCTTATGCACATCTGCAGAAAGGTGCAGAAAACTCTGGATATGATTGACACCTGGTGTAATGCGAACGGGCTATATGCTAATCCCGCCAAAACTGGTATGGTTCTCTTTACCAGGAGGAGGAAGCTTGATAGAGTCGTTCTGCCCACACTCAAGGGGGTCACTATCCAGCTATCCAAGGTGGTGAAATATCTGGGAGTTATCCTAGATGATAAACTCCTTTGGAAATCTCACGTAGAACTAAAGACATCGAAAGCACTGTCGGCTTTATGGCAATGCAGAGGTGTATTTGGGAAAACGTGGGGTCTTTCCCCTAGCAAGATCCTCTGGATCTACAAAGCTATGATAAGACCCATCATCTCCTACGCATCGGTAGTCTGGATGAGCAGACTCTCACTTGCAGGGGTCAAGAGAACCTTGTCCATACTGCAGCGCACTGTGGCCATATGTTGTACTGGAGTTTTTCCAACTACTTCTGGCCCATCGCTAGATGCCCTGGTGAGCCTTCATCCACTTGATATTTTCATCCAAGGAGAGGCCCTAAAGGCCATCCGAAGACTAAAACACAGTGGCCAGTGGTATGGCGCTTGTCCGGCACTGGATAATTGTGCTGGCACCGACATAGACCTCACAGTCATGTCCTTGCCCCTCGACTCCATGCGATACTGGAGGCGATGAACTTTGTCGTAGAGACTAAGTGGAAAGGCAGGTCTATCTGTGTCTGTAGCGACAGCAAAGCTGCGCTTATGGCCTTGGACAGCCCTCCAACCACCTCTATGCTAGTCAGGTCCTGCAAATCCAGGCTTAATTATGTTGGCAAATACAATAGCCTGATGCTCACCTGGGTCCCGGGACACGCAGGAATTGTGGGTAATGAGACCTCGGATTCCTTAGCTAGAATGGGCTCTGAGGCTGATTTTGTCGGCCCTGAGCCTGTTCTGCCACTCCCATCTGCAGCCATCATAGCCACAGTTAACGAATGGGTCACTATGACCCAGGAGCGAGCATGGCAGGCTGAGAGCGGCTGCAGGTGGACGAAAGTTATGCTTCCCACCATATCCGACTAATGCTCACAGTTTCTTTTGTCACAAGGCAGAAGAGACTGCAGGCAGATGGTCGGGTTAATGACGGGCCATTTCCTATGGGCAAAGCACATGGAAACGGTAGGCATATCTGACAGTGCCCTATGTCCTGCCTGTGGGGAGGACGTTGAGACGGCGGAACACTTCCTGTGTCTCTGCCACGCGTTCGCTCGTATCAGGTTTGAGACGTTTGGCACTGATGTGCTAAGAAGCGACCACCTTGGCTCCTTGGCACCCCAGGATCTATCAAGGTTTCTTCGGAAATCGGGTAGATTTAAAGCATATTAACACGGAACAACAAGTCGTAGTACAATGGACGTATAATTGTCTGAGTGCTGCGCTTGGTAGATCGTTCCGACAAAGGAAAAAAAAAATCTGGGTCACACGGTTTTCGCCCGGGGAGTATATACGGATGAAGGCAAAATCACGGCGGTGAAGGAGTGGCCCCGACCACGCAATCTACACGAACTCCGCAGTTTCCTGGGCCTGTGCAGATACTACCGAAGATTCGTTCCTGGACTTACGAATATAGCTGGCAGCTTGCACAAACTGACGAAAAAGAATCAAGACGACTGAAGGAAAAACTGTGCACTGCTCCAATTCTGGCCTTCCCCGTGCCTGCAGAGATGTTTGTGCTGGATACAGATGCAAGTGGGCATAGTATTGGCAGTGAGCTATCACAGATGATAGATGGCCAAGAACAAGTGATTGCATACTACAGCAAAATTTTGTCGAAACCTGAACGCAACTACTGTGTGACACGAGGAGAGTTGCTGGCAGTATTGGAATGCATGAAACGCTTCCACAAATACCTGCAAAAGTTTCGCCTGCGCACAGATCATGCTGCATTGAAATGGCTGCTGTACTTTAGAGATCCTGAAGGCCAATTGTCGCGGTGGATCGAGAGGATGCAGAGCTACGACTACACGGTAGAGTATCGCAAGGGTAGCAGTCATGGAAATGCCGATGCCTTGTCACGCCGTCCGTGTAAAACCGAATGCAGGTATTCTTTGCGAGCCGAATGCAAAGAGCAGATACTGGACGTCCGATTGGTAAGCGTTATGCCAGAGGAAGAGTGGTCTGCGGAGAGGCTACAAAAGGACCAGCGTGAGGATGCGGATCTTGCAAAAATCGTCGAAGGCAAGGCGCACGTCCAGACTGGCAGGAGATGGCCGGTGAAAGCTCGATCGCGAAGGCTTACTGGGCACAGTGGCGAAGTCTGCGGCTGTCTGCCTATACCGCGAGTGGGAGAGTGAGGATGGCCGGACCAGCAACTCCCTAATGGTAGTGCCGAAATCAACGAGGTGATCGAGGCATACCATAACGACTCCAGCGGAGGGCACCTAGGCATCACAAAAACTGTCGCCAAAATAAACAGACGATTCTACTGGGTAGGATGCCAGCAGTCTGTCGCCGATTGGATTAAGAGCTGTGATCTATGTTCGGTTGCGGAAGGCCGACAAGAAGATCTCGGGGCCGCATGCAGCAGTACAATGTGGGAGCGCCCTTCGAGCGAATTGCCATGGACGTCGCCGGGCCATTCCCACTTAGCACTCAAGGCAACAAATATGTGCTGGTGGTAACGGACTATTTTAGCAAATGGCCCGAAGTGTATCCTATTCCTAGCCAAGAAGACCCCACGGTCGCGGAAATGCTGGTAAACAACTGGGTGGACAGATTTGGAGTTCCGCTGGAGTTGCACTCGGATCAAGGCTGGAATTTCGAGTCTCTTGTATTAAAAGAAGTGTGTGAGCTACTAGGAATAAGGAAAACTCGCACCTGTCCTTTGCATCCCAGTCCGACGGTATGGTGGAACGATTCAATCGGACGCTGGAAGAATATCTGCGGAAAGTAGTAGGCAGGAATCAGAAGGATTGGGACACGCATATTCCGCTGTTGATGGCGTATAGGTCAGCCCCGCACGATACGACATCACTCACTCTAGCACGAGCAGTATTCGGCACGGAGCTGAGTTTGCCTGCTGACTTGAATTTCGGAGTGGCCAGAACGACGGAAGGCGCTAAGACTGATTACGCAGTCACTAAGCGGTCGGAGCTGGAAGAAATCCACCAGTTTATAAGGGACCGTATCCAACTGGTCAGCGATAAGATGAAAGCCAGATATGATCTACGGGCTAACACAGCGGGGTTCCAAGAAGGCGATCTGGTAATGCTTTACAACCCGCAGCGGAGGAAAGGTTTGTCTCCAAAACTTCAAACGTCCCATACCGTACAAAAGGTCGTGATCAGGATTAATGTCGTGGTGTACAGGGTTCAACGCTGCGGCAACAGAAACGCCAGGTTGAAAGTAGTCCATTTGGAGCGCCTGGCGTCTTACTCCGGCGGAGCCTCGGCACTTGTTCGGGACGAACAAGTCTAAGTGATGGGCAGTGTAACGATGAGGCACTCTGTGCTGTGCTATGCATGAATACTTTTCCAAGCATACTTTTAGGCATGCACTTTGGACTATGGCCAACTTGCTATAATTCCGATATGGCGAGGATGGTTCGCGAAAGGTGATGAGCTGTGCTAAAACAATCGAGATAGAGAGTACAACTAGAATGTGCAAGAAACATCGACGCGATAAGAAAACTAGTATAAAAGTAGCAGTGTGCAGCGCAAAGGGTCGAGTCTTAGTTGAATAAGCAAAGTGGTAACAAGTGTAGATACAAGCAAAGTGTAAATCTGTAAATAAAGTGATTGTTGGTTTCTGACTGCGTTTTGCGCTGAGTAATTGAAGTGGTTTTATTTTCAAGCCCAATCCAGTATACGAACTTAGAAAAGTCATTTCCGTCACAATTTTTTTTCAACGATATGTATTTGTGTTAGTGTTATTTTTAATAAAAATTTTGAGCTTATCTTAAGGGGGCCCAGTGCCCGAGAATGGGGGTATCCTCTATCGCTGTGTGTTGTCTCTCCGCTGCTATGTTGTTGGCTGTTGCTTGCCGTGCTCTTCCTCACTGTCCTCTTTTGTCCCGCGTTGTGGGTGTGTGTTTTGCTGTTATGTGTTTATTTGTAACACTGTGTGTTTTTGGTTTCGCTGGTGTCACTGTACTGCACTGTTTCGTTGTTTTTTTTTTTTTGTTGTGAAATTTTGGTTTGTGTGACTTGTATATTTGTGCACGGGTTTCTGTTTGTCACTTCCTTTTTTTCTTTTGTTCACTGCACGTTTTTGTGCCACTTTGTATATTGTTTGAGATTTTTGTTTTGAAAAGTTTTATTATTATTTTTGTTAATGTTTATATTTCCGCGTCGCGAGTTCGCGGTTGGCACGAAGGACCATGTAAAAATCGATTCGTCGCGGAGCGGAGGAAATCAAACGCGGGTTGCTTTCGGGTTTAGATTTTGAGGTGTTTGTTAATCGACGTACGAATAACGAGTGACAGTAATAACAATAAACATTGAACGAGAACAACGGCCTAAGCCGGGAGCATAAATAGGGGGAACATCAGTACAAGAGGATTGGGTGTATCTGAGAAATTTTACTTCCAGCAAGATAACTACCCTAAACATATGGCACTTAACACCAGGCTGTACTTCAAGGAGCTGGGCACTTTTGTTGAAAAGGTAAATGTAAAGGTATATTATTATTAATAATGTATTCAAGAAGGTACTCAGCCCTTGGATTGACGTCTGAGCTGCCCCAAACCGTGTGGTGGGCATTCGCGTCGCAGCCCAGGATCCATTTCAGGTTCCTTTCTCGGCAATACTCCACCAGAGATATGACGACCATCTTTAGATGGCCTCCGGATATGGGCACTTTTGCCCAAACTGCCACCAAGTCCCCGGTGATGAGTTCAGAAATGGGAAAGAACGTTAGTCTGTTGCTTATTAGCAAAGCTGCCCTCGGGCGATTGTGCTTGTTGTCTTATATCAACTTACAGCACGTGTTGTTGAGTCCCTTGATGACTCCGGAGCGAACCCATGGTTCCTGGATTAGCGCTATGTCCAGGACGTCTTGAGTGAATTCCTCCTGCGTGAGTGCTCCTGCTGAGCACATCCGAGGCGGCTTTGGCATGGTGGAGATTCACTTGGAGGCACTTAATTTGCCTCGTGTGGTGCGCTCGCGTTGAGTTACTCATTTACGGGCACGTTTTGCCACTTTTTTGCTTCTGTTGGTGGCTAAGTGCGCAGCGTCCTCTCTGGAGCCCCTTTCGCATTTGCGCGGTCGACCTGAAGGTCGGCCTTTCCTGGGCTTTTGTGTTTGTGGTCGGGAAGGAGCGGTTAGGGACCTCGAGCAGCATGGCTGTTCGTCGGACTGATGGGGCTTAGGAGCCCTGCCGATCCCTGCAGTGCTTGTTTCGGGCCGTTTGCCCTTCGGCCTTATCTGCACTGTGCCGAACTCAAAGCTCACGTTGTTGTCCGTGGCCTTGAGTGTGCTGATGGAGATTGGGTCCACCGCTATCGTCAGTTCGATACTGGCCCCTTTTTGTGCTCTGTTGAGCACCCTCCAGTCATTGACTCTGAGGCCATTATTTTGCCCTTCGATGGTGTGGAGGAGCCGCCGTGGCTCAGTTGGTTAGTGCGCGGTCCAGCGAGTCGAATGCAGAGCGACGCAAGTTCGAATACTGCATGTAGTAACACCTAAAAAAATAACGGGAAACTCGTTTTCTCTTTCGGTGGCTGTCCTCTCAGCTGGAAATGGCAAACCTCTGAGAGTAAAAATTGCCTATGAAAAAGCTCCCAACCTGCCGTACGGAACCGGCATAAAACTGTAGGTCCCTTCCACCCGCGCACAAATTCACACGCACAACACGGGTGGCAGCGGGAAGCTAGGCCTTAGTCTCGCGTGAGCGGGCTGTCGTGCCAATCAATTATTATTAAATTATGGTGTGGAGGATGTGGTCGGTGGGCTTGGTTTTCTGTCCAGGAAAGTAGCCCACAAAAATTTGAGGCCGAGGCACTTCTGCCTCTGTGACCACTTTTAAGGCGGCGTCCTTCCACGGCTGAAGTGCGGGCACAGTTGCCTTGAACCATTCAACCGTGGCGCTGTCAACACAGCCAAACGTGATCCTTGGGCTTAATAGAGCCCTTCCTCTGCTGTACGATCTTGTCCAGGATGCTGGATTGGATCAGCCTTAGTTGTTCCGTTGTCCAAATGGACGCCGGAAAGTCAGGCGATATGACGCCTAGACTTACACTAGACGCAGCCTGACTGTAGGACGCTTTGTACTGCTCCGATGATCCATCAGGATCAATAGCCTGGCTTTCCGTAGAGGAGGCGGGGGCGGCAGAACCGCGAGCAGCAGAGCCAGCAACTCTCTTAGGAGAGTTCGTCTTTGGCGTAGAGCTGTCTGACCGAACTCTCTTATTGTGCGATTTGGACTTCGGTGGCGACAGTCGAGTCTCCTTGAGCGGTTTAAACGCTAACTTTCTAGCCTCGACTATATCAAAACCTTTGTCCAAGAGGATTTTCAGACGCTTGCGTCCGGCTCCTGACAGCCGAGTTTTGTCTGAAGCGGCTCTGACCTATGTCAGAGGTTGGGAGGCGAGTAAAGCGTCCTCCTCGTCTGTTGGGATAGACGCATCATTGGTACTTGGTACAGTGTCCTCTGCCATAGATGCGACATCCATAGGAGTTACGCTGCTTTTAGGACCTGAAGCCCTGTTAGCAAGCGTAAGGTCATCGACCTGGTTATTTATAGGCACTGCTGCCTGATCCTCAGTAATAAGTCGGTCCATACTTGGTCCCACGAGTGTAGGGGAGAGGAAGTCACCCGAGGCATAGCCCCCATTACCCCAGGAAGGCGAAAATACAACCAGAGGACGCCAGGTATCTGGAGGCCACCGTTCGAATACACAATTACGTAGTGCCATTCATCCCATAAGCACGGTACGGATAACACTTGGGATTACGGGTTTTATCGAGTTGTCCTCTCTAGAACCGCCATATTCGGTAAAAGCAGGGGCACCTCGAGCAGGATGTGACTCTTCGTCACGTATGGACGGTCTTAGGCACACGTGGGCTATGTAGCCGCTGTAGCCTCTGGTACATCATACCTTGCCCCCCGTGACAAAAACATGGAATCACTGTGCATGGTTGGCGGTAAGTGCTCAAAACGCTATCCACGCGCTCTTACTGCGGACACGGTCACTGGCAACGATGGATATCCCCTATATCGACGTCATTCGCTCGAAGATAATGGCAGAACGGTTACGTTAAAAGTCAAAATAATGTTGTAGTTAACAACAGTTGGATTGTTCCATATTCACCACTTCTTTGCAAAGTATTCAATGCGCATATCAATGTGGAAGATTGCAATTCGATTAAGGCGATCAAATACATTTGCAAGTATGTCACAAAAGGAAGTGACATGGCTGCTTTTGGTGTTCCTGATCCTAATGCCGATGATGAAGTGACACGCTTTCAAATTGGCAGATATGTCAGCTTCAACGAGGCGGTTTGGCGTATTTTTTCATTTCCAATTCATGAACGTTATCCAACAGTTTTTCATTTGGCAATACATCTTGAGAATGGTCAGCGTGTTTATTTTACTGAAACGAACGCCGCTCAACGCGCTGAAAGACCTCCAGCAACAACATTGACCGATTTTTGTTTAATGTGCCAGAGTGATCTATTCGCACGAACGTTGCTGTACTCTGAGATGCCACGTTATTACACTTGGATTGCTTCATCGAAGAGGTTTCAGCGGCGTAAGCAAGGTAATCCGGTTCCAGATTATTCAGGTGTTTTTTCCACTGATGCTATTGGCCGCATTTATACAGTTCATCCATCAAAAAATTGTGAATATTTTTATTTGCGTTTACTATTGGTGAAGGTTCGTGGTCCAGTTTCATTTGAGTCACTTATCGTGATGCATGTCAACGTCTTCATTTGCTTGAGTCGGATGCACATTGGGACCTGACACTTGCTGATGCACTGAGCCAATTGATTCAAGATAATATACCATTGTTAAATCAAGAGCAGAAAAATGCATATGACACATTGATGAAAGCGATTAAAGATGAAATGGTGGAATATTTTTCATCGATGCACCTGGTGGAACTGGCAAGACCTTTCTGATTTCACTGATTTCTTCTGGCATAGCTGCCACATTGTTGGATGAAGGTCGGACGGCACATTCAGCACTCAAATTACCATTGAATTTGCAAGTGGTTGAAGAACCGACATGCAACATATCGAAAAATTCTGCAATGGCAAAAGTGTTGCAGAGTTGTAAAGTTATCATCTGGGACGGATGCACAATGGCGCATAAGCGAGCATTGGAAGCAGTTAATCGCACCATGAAAGATTTGCGCGGTAATTCAACACTTTTTGGAGGCGCTATGATTTTATTGTCAGGCGATTTTCGCCAAACGCTACCGGTCATTCCGAAATCAAGTGCTGCCGATGAAATAAATGCGTCCTTAAAATTATAGTATTTGTGGCGCTTTGTAAAGAAATTGCAATTGAAGACGAATATGCGAGTGGCACTGCAAAGCGATCCCACGGCAGATATATTTTCCAAGCAACTGTTGGCTATTGGAAATGGAGAAGTTCCCGTAGATACCACCAGCGGTTTGATTTCATTTCCGTCGAATTTTTGTAGTTTTGTCATATCGAAAGAAGAATTAATCGCTTAAGCTTTTCCGGACATTTTTGTTAATTATTCAAATCATGATTGGTTGAGTGAACGGGCAATTCTAAGAGCAAAGAATAAAGATGTAGATGATCTGAATTTCAAAATTCAAAGCCAAATCAATGGTGTGTCACGTTTTTTCAAATCTATTGATTCTGTCATTAATGAAGACGAAGCTACGAATTATCTCACTGAGTTCTTAAACTCTTTAGATCCGTCTGGTTTGCCGCCACACAATTGACAATTAAAGGTTGGTTCGGTAGTAACAAGGCGAATTAATAAAGGTGGCCTTGTTAGCCCAGCTGATTTGATTGTTTTGAATTCGCCGTTCAACTTGATTGTCAAAATGGTCAAAGCGACGACGAATAGAACGAAGCTGAATATAAAGGAAATCGAGAAAGAAAGAAAATGCTTTTTTATTTTTCATGTATTTTTTCATGATTTCTTGAACGATGAAAGCTGCTTGGTTGGCTGCCAAGCCATTTCACTAACGCCGCTGACGAGACTTTACGAAAATTTTTGAGCTTAGTGCTTTGGACGGTCTCTCGACAAAATACGAATCAGACACCAAGAAGGTTTAGTGTATTAAAGTTGCACACAACTGAAGGCTTTTGATGCTTCCTCGTAAAACATAAAAAATCGTCAGTTAAACGCTGGAAAAATTTCTTTCGGCTGCAATTTTAAGAAGCGGCGTTGTTGCATGATGCTTCATGATCAGCTGGAAAGCGAGGATTATTCGTATTATTATTCCTCAAATTGTCCGGCTCATCTGAAAAATATGATATTGCGCCATGTTGTAATGAATGAATGAATAAATTAATGTCTGTTCCGGAACTTACGATGCTGGGCAGTATCGCACCAGCATTTGTGTCTTCACCAGGAGGTATTGACTCCTGTGTCGGTGCCATCTTGTCATCGTTAGCGGCGTTGACAGAGCTGGCACGCGATGTTCGACGATGTTCCATAGGCACTGCGGAAAGAATAATATTTATATTAA
Organism: Melieria omissa; assembly: GCA_963971225.1. Classification (NCBI taxonomy): domain Eukaryota; kingdom Metazoa; phylum Arthropoda; class Insecta; order Diptera; family Ulidiidae; genus Melieria; species Melieria omissa. The sequence goes on from OZ020270.1 coordinate 4,958,641, forward strand.
AAAAAAAACGACGAATATTTGCTGCTCACCAATTTAATCGCACTCTTCTATTTGATAACACTGTGCGACAATTTTAGGGTCATGGAATCTAACCCGGAACCGACCAAGACTAATCGATAGTACTCTTATAGAGTAAAAAAGCCCTAGCTGGGTTTTGCAAAGTTAGTTGCCTTTTACAAGTTACAGCCGTGTAAAGTTTGCGTGTATTAGGGTTTTTTCAACCAGTTTCTTCCTTATAAGTCTTAAGATATTCAAAATTTTGAATAGCTGTCTTCAGCAAACTTGCTGCTAATTTTTAGATGAACAAATTCTCTGAACACTGTGTAACAAAATTATTACACCTTATCGAAATTTTGGGGGTCAATGTTAAAAAAATCTACTTTTTTTGATTGTAATAGAAAAAAAAACGTGTTTTTTATTCTATTAATATTAATGCAAAATCGCATTTGTGTTGCTAAAAATAAAAAAAAAAATATGCTTTACCCTCTAACTTCACAAAGTGATGTTTTTTTGCAAACTTAATTTTATTGTACACATATTTTAGTCTATTTAAAAAGTTTTGTGGTGTCTTTTACACCTGGAGTTGTTAATGGTCCAGATATACGGAAATGAATGAAAACAGAGACATTTGATCTGATGTCAGTTGGTTGAATTGAAAGCATGGCAATCGATAAAAAAGTTATTAATGGATTTTTGGGCAAATATCGTTCTGAAATCGATAAGAGTTCAGTACAGCGTATGAAAAGATTGAGAGAGAACGGCGCAGTATGAATGACACACTCAATAGCAAACAATCTCCAAGTGGGGTCAAGCGAACATGGTAAATTTTAATCCTCGCAAGAACCAATGTTGCCTGTTATCCCACAAACGAGTCTCCCCACGTCCCTGGTTATGGGTGGTGTGAGTATTGCGGAATCGGCAGCTCTTGATGTTCTGGGAATGTCCATTAGTAACGATCTTCGTTGGAACGATCATATTTTTGGCGTGTCGAAAGAAGCAGCCAAGTGCCTCGGCTTTTTAAAGCTGTGCAAAAAATATTTCACTCCGTCTGATCTCCGCATTATTTACACTACCTATATCCGACCTAAAATGGAGTCAAAAACCCATTTGGAGCTCCTGGACCGGGTGCAAAACCGTGCGATTAAACTTATAGGGGACAACGTCGAAACGTGGCATGTGTGGTGTTATTTTACCGATACTTTTTCGGTAATTGATCAGTGGAGATGAGCAGCTTGCTGCCATCAGTCCGGGTATTCCCCCGGGCAACCCTTTTGAACACTGGCGCCCATGCATTCCACGTTGTAACGATGTCTCAGCGTACAGATAAAGGTCGTTTCTGGCCCGTACATCGAAATTTGTTGGTGTAGTCAGCAAACGTTACCGGAGAATTTTTATGAGAAAACGAACAGACTAAAATATGTGTACAATAAAATTTCAAATTTAGACTTGAACATTTTTTCACTTTATTTTGCAAAAAAACATCTCTTTGTGAAGTCAGAGGGTAAAGCATATTTTTGTTTTTATTTTTAGCAACACAAATGCGATTTTGCATTAATATTAATAGAATAAAAAACACGTTTTTTTTCTATTACAATCAAAACAAGTCGATTTTTTTAACATTGACCCCTAAAATTTCGATAAGGTGTAATAATTTTGTTACACAGTGTTCAGAGAATTTGTTCATCTAAGAATTAGCAGCAAGTTTGCTGAAGACAGCTATTCAAAATTTTGAATATCTTAAGACTTATAAGGAAGAAACTGGTTGAAAAACCCTAATACACACAAACTTTACACGGCTGTAACTTGTAAAAGGCAACTAACTTTGCAAAACCCAGCTAGGGTTTTGTTACTCTATAAGAGTACTATCGATTAGTCTGGGTCGGTTCCAGGTTAGAAAAAGCTGTCGCACAGTGTAATTTGTGCTTTTGTTTGTGCTTCTGCGCACTTTTTCTGTTTTGTATGCGTTAAGGCGAAATGAAATATCAGCTGATTTTGACAAGCAAGTTGCACAAATCCAACAACAAAATACATGGGAATTTTGTTGTTGGGCTTACGCGTTCACCTTTATTAATTCGCCTTGGGTAGTAATAATGCTTCGAAATCTGAATCAACCTAAATTGTGTAACGGAATACGTTTAGTGCTAAAGAAACTCATGGATAATGTCATTCTTGCAACAATTCTTACAGGCAAATTTAAAGGAGAAGAAGTTCTCATTCCGCTTATTCCAACAGACTTGCCTTTTGAATTTAAACGCATTCAGTTCCCGCTTCGTCTTGCATTTTCGATGACAATCAATAAATCTAAAGGTCAATCTTTGAGTGTTTGTGGTTTAAATTGAGAAAATGAATGTTTTTCACATGGTTAGTTGTATGTGGTGTGTTCGCGTGTAGGCAAACCATCTGCTCTGGTTGTATTTGCACCTAATCAAAAGACAAAATATGTTGTTTATAAAAGAGCGCTTCAATGAACCAGAAGGTTTGCCTGTACGTTAATTCCTTCATTTGAAATTTTAATTTGGTTTTTTCTTTGAGTTAAGTCATTATCTTTTATTTAAGCTATTATCATCACAATGTAATGTATTCAAAAAATACAATATCTTTATTTCATAATTAAAAATGATAAAAATTGGCTTTTAAAATTGGCATGGTTCAAACGCAGTCCATTTTTTTACTGAAACTTAGCAGCAACATTGCTGATTTGTGAGGCGAAATTATATTAATCAGTAGTTGTTCCTCTTCCTTTAGTTGGTTTTTTTCATCAATTTGCAGCGCCATAGATTCGCCAACCCACGTTTTTCATTATCAAAAAAAAAATGTGAGACAAAGTTCGCCGGGTCAGCTAGTTTATACAGTACTTTTCACTTAAAGCGAACTTCGAGGGACCGGGCAAAATGGTTCGTTTTAACCGAAAGTTCGCTTTAAAAGGGGTCCGTAATAAGCGAAAAGATAGAGCGCGTACTTTTGAAATTGGTTCGTTTTAAGCGGAAAATCGTTTTAAACGGGTTCGTTATAAGCGAAAAGCACTGTATTAATATTGTGAAATGTAGAAAGCAAAAAAGCGACAAATTTTAGGGTCGACGCACAGTGTTTCGACTCCATACAAAATTGGGACAAAAATAGGAGTGCTCTAAATTCGCTGAAAATTTGCAATCTGAATTATTTGGGGCTACTGACTTAAAAAATGATGTTTGTTTTCCCAAAAAATATATAGCTTTAAAAAAAATCGAATATATATAACCAAGTATGCTATCACCACCGAGCCCAAACCGCTGGAGCTATAATGATGAAATTTGGTCAATAGTTGTATTTTAAAAAGTCAACCTTTAAAAAGGAACGATTTTAAAAAATTCGACCTTGAAAGGCCGCAAATGGGGTGGTGAAGCTTATATAGACGGACATTGTGTTTTGGTCGGATTGTTTTAAAATTTTGTATACATATACTCAAACAAAAATAACTAAATACATATTTCAGCGTTTTTCAAAATTCGACCTTCAAAGGGTGGAAAGAGGGTGATGAAGTTGCTTGAAAGAAACCATTTTTGGTTTTATTTCCATAGAGCTTCACATAGAGATGACACAGCTATGAAGATGCAATGCTATGATAAAATGTCGAGGATGAAAGAAAATAACTGCCATTTTTCAAACCGTTCAGTTTATTCAGTTTCACTATCATCAAATATGATGTTTATAATCACTCACAAACAGTTCAACTGAAATAAAACTATTATACAAATAGTTTTCTCCCATAGTTTTCTTCTTTATTGTAAACAAGTGTAAATAATGCAAGGTAATTTTAACAAAATTGCCTTCCTCAACTTTTCCATATTCTCCAAAAAATATGAGCATTAAATCACACTTTAGCAAAAAATTTGTTAGCAATGGGAAAAATAGGATAATATGGCTCTAAACGGGTTAAACGGGTAAGCCAAACCCATTTTTATATAGAACATTGATAAATTGAGACATTGAATTTGTTAATATAGACATTTTCATATTTTATGAAAGACTTCCGTATGGCAACTCTGCCTTTAGTGGGCGGACCATGCCCATTTAAAATAGCGACAGTGCTACTATACTTTTTCTTTCCAGTTACATCACTTTCTGGTCGTTACAAGCTCCGTACCACAGTGAATGTACCGGTGGGCACCTCAATGTAGGGTACAAAAATCCAATTTTTTTTAGTTAGAGTAGTTTACAAAAATTCTATTATTTTCCAAGATCGCAGGAAATCGCAGAATTTTTTTTATTGATCCAAAAGAAGAAAGTCCATTCTATAGGATTGCGTAAAAAAGTAGGTGTAATAATGCGCAATTCGACATTTGCGATCTACAAAAATATATAGTTTTTATAGCTTTTAGTAAAAAAAAATGTGTTTTTTAAATAACGTACAACCCCGTTTTTATTTAACTTTTTTTCAAAATAGCTCCTGAAATGATGTTTTGGACTCTTATAAGTGCATAGCAGTAACATTTTCTCCGATTGAAGCGAAAATAGTGTTTTGGTTACGTTTTCAATTGTTGACGCTCAAAACTGCATTTTATCATAAAACAATTTTTCTAGAATTTGGTCAACTTGTAAATGCTATAACTTTCTCAAAATTTACCCGATTAAGAAATAATTTAAGATCTTGCTCAATGAAAGTATTATCAAAAAGTATGTAACATAAAGAGTGTGCATCTCATACAAGCAAAAATTTGAATGCGGGTGCTAATATCGCCACCCGTCTTCTCGATGCGGGGGGGTAGACAACAAGAGGAAACACTTGAAATGACAGCACAATGCTCTGAGCGCAAATCATAGAAACACGAATGCCGCGTCTGTGCTCACTCGTTCATTCTCGCGCAATTGTCCGAAGAGGAGGAAGACGATGTGCTCTTGTTCTTGTTGTTGCGATGGCGAAAAGCTGAAATTGTAAAACGATTTATATTTTCTGGTTGGCTTTTGTTCTTCTTCTATAAGCCTGCACGGCGTCGCATATTGCCCCTGAACTCACTGCTGACTGTAGTGTGCGAAAAATCATAGAAAAGAAAAGAAAATATGGCTGGCATGGCGACCTATATGATCGCTACAGGCAATTAAAAAATAATAAGTAATCAACAAAGACAATTAAATAAAAATGGAATTGGAAAGAAAAGAAGACGTTTTTATTAGCCGTAATAATTTTCCGTCTCGTTCTTTGGAACTTTTCTTACGGCCCACATATAATGCTTGTTTAAAAGAACTAAAATAAGAAAATCTAATATTGTAAATTTATAATCACATCATTCGCCATGGAATCATTCAGGTGTAGAACATTTAAACTATTTTTAAACGTAGGCATGCCGTAATACCATTTTCTTATGACAAAATACTTGTCTTATTATTTCTTTATTTAGTGCTTTAGTAGTGCTTTCGCCCTATTGAAAGTCAATAGACCTATTAAATTATTTTTTTCCATACAATCTTCTAACCCTCCGTTAGATTTCGATTAAAAAAAAAAATTAAAACACGCATCTAATTATTTTTAATTTCAAGTGTTTCACGAATTTTGAAGTCAATATGCCTATCAGTTCATTTTTTTCGTAGTTTTCCCATATTCTTAAAATTGTAATTAAGCATGTGAAAATATAAACAAATAATTTTACTTCGAACTCGCCACGTAAAAATATTTGCAAACATTTTAAATTGGGATCAACCACCAAATTTTTAAATTAATCAAAGCATTGGCCAGCAAAAAGCCATACACCACAAAGATTCGATTGATGGTGACATTGCAGCAACTTTTTCAGCAATCACAACACAAAAAAGCATACACACAATAAACGACAACACCAAAAACATTAGCGAATCCCGAATCATCTTCGTTGAAACGACGATGACGAAGCTTTGGTTCGTTGTTTACTCTTAGCTTGCGCTTCGACGAACAAGATCGCAAACTGTTGAGCGCGAGCAAATTTCCCGCAACCTATGCCTCCGCTCATCTCTTCCCGCCCGCATCAAGAAACACGCTTGACAAATTTTTGAAGATGCGTATTCTTTATATTCTATATTCTTTGGTATTATCTTTCAAATGACACCAATTTCTTTGAAATCGGTGACATAAAATTTTTCTATTTTTGTCCCACTTCGGAACACTGTGCGACGGCTGGAAACGAACGGCGCTGTGAGCTGCGGTCAGAAAACATGAACACAAAAAATGGTTACCAAAAAAAAAATCGAAGAAGGCAATGTTAACATTTTCAAATTTCTAATCTGAAATCATGCATTTGAGCTTAATGTAAACGTAATATTATCCTTCTTGTTTCAATGATCACTCCAATTAAATTATTTTGAATGCGTAGTCAAATATTGAGTTGAAATGCAACAAACGTAGACGGGACACCACGTTACACATTCATGTTTGAAGAAATTCATTTATTTAAGTGATATATTATTTCAATATTATTCATTATTTCATACATTGCTAAAAATAACATTTTACATGAAGTATTACATATATATATATATATATATATATATATATTAGGGCGGGTTAATTTTTTTTTTGAAGCGTTTAGACAAAACGTAATCTATAGGTGATTCTGAGAAATTTTGCTCAAGACACCATAGCTCTAAGTCGGATTTGGAGCCCCCCAAAATTTCAAAATAGATATTTTTCAATATATACATAGAATAATTTAATTAAATTCGTCATAAAATCGGATAGAGTTATAGTAGATTTCTCAGATTTAGATTTTCGCTTGTTTGAAAGGTATTTTTATCACCTTTTAGAATCTGTATTGATACCAATATTTTTATTTTTAGTAGACATATTAGGAATTTTTTGTCGAAAAATAGCCTAAAATGAACTTTTAAGTAATAAATTCCGAATCTTCTTCGATTTTTTTCAATAATGTTTTTTTGCAGATTATGAAATTTCAGATAATCCAACAATTTCCAACAACTTTTATTACGATCAATTTTTTTGTTTTCGAACTCCTTTTTGAAGGAAAATCGATCTGACAAAAACAAAATTTTCAAGGTTTCAACAAAAGAACACTATTGTTACATTTCTATTTTGAAATTTTGGGGGGCTCCAAATCCGACTGAGAGCTATAGTCTTTTGAGCAAAATTTCTCAGAATCAGCTATAGATTACGTTTTTGCTATAAAAACTCGGTCCCCACAATTTGACCCGCCCTAATATATATATATTTATATATATATATATATGCATATATATAATATACATATTATATATATATATATAATATACATATATATATGTGTACATATATATATTATGTATATATATATGTGTATAGGATTCCATTTTATGTTTGTTACTATAACAATACTTTCTTTGAATTACGCTTATTAAAATTACAATTTACTTTAGCCGCATGTTTAATTATGATTTCTATACTTTTACGTCGCTGTGTGCAAACGCGTTGTTATACGCATAAAGTTTAAGGGGAAATTCACCGATTTCTATTGTTTTTTGGGTTTATTGTTCGCTTCCGTCGTTAAGCATCCGTGTTTATAAAAATACAAAGATTTCTTTGTAGAAGAGCATATGAAAATTTAGATGTGTTCTGTTTTTATTTTAGTAACAGCAAAAGAATTTGCAATTGAGTTGCTTTCGTTTAAAACGAGTCAAAAGAGAAGTTTTGTTTAAATACTAAAAAGAAATAACTAAAGCAAAATTATACGTTAACAAACTTTTTATATGCTAACAAAAAGGAAAATATATTTATTGAAACTAAAATTTTGCAAGGGAAAGTAACTTTTGTTCAATGTTCAAAGCACCATATCATATATAGCGCCAGTATAGTTTTTAACACATATTATATACACACTATATATATATATTTCTGACACAGTACTTCAGGTGCATAAATTCGTTGCATATGCACAGTGTCAATTGAAATATAAATTGTTTATAAGTAAATAATTCACGGGGCATCCACGTAATCACGAGCGCCAACATTAATACGACCTTCAGCAGCAGTTACAGAAAATCCCAGTATGCGCGCATCCAATTTTGTCATCTTATTTTTCTTTATTTTCTTTTGCTTGCCCTGTACGGAATGCAAGAATACATAGGATAAAAAAGTGTAGTTTTAGGCATTTATGTAAATTTTATTTAAATGTTGTATATAAATTTTATTTAATATTGTATTGTATTGCACCTTATTGTCAGAACTGTCATTCCCAGATGGTGTGATGGCTGGTGCTGGTTTGCACATGTCATCGTTATGGGCATTTTGTGCGCGTTGTAGATTTTTATACTTGCTACGACGTTCGAGAAATTGTTTGGAAAATTCTGTATACTCTTTGTTTTCACCTTAAATTTAAAAAGTTATTTAAAATAAAATCTATACAATATTGGTTGTGCTTTTTAATATTTACCTAAGTACATACGTATGTAGTCTTTTACTTCATAAGGGGACTCTAAATCTTGCAAAAATGTCACAAATGTAGGCACTGAAAAAACAAACAATATTTCACTTTTTTTTTTTATGTATCGTTCACCTACCATCAACTTTAGCATTCATATTGTTTAGGCTTTTTGTACACCATGTGGTAAATTCGTTCTCGTAATCGCCTCGTTTGCTTGTGACAAGGCTGTTGTTGCCGCTTGCAACAGTGTTATGCTGAATTTTTACACTGGTTTTCTTCTCGTTACCAGTACCGGATCCACCACCATCATTGCTCACGCCTTTTTGTTGTTGTTTATTCCCATTAGTAGACTTTGCAGACTTGTTATTAGCGCTTGTATTTTGCATAATAGAGACAGTTTGACTTTTACGTAAGTTACGTGCCGTATTCCCCCCTTGTGACTGATGTGATACAATGGGTGTAGTGGTATTTGTCGACGACATCGTAGATGCATTACCTACCTGCAATTTTTGTTGTATTGTCTGAGCTTGCTTGTTGTTACCAGAGTTGCTACCAGTATTGCTACCACCCACCAAATTGGCAGCAACTACAACAGCTGTCGTTGTTTGATTAGTTGCAGTAGCTGCAACAGCAGCGCTAAATTTGATTGGTTCTTCCCAAAAACCGGCAGTACTGGTGGACCCCCATACTTTAGGGCCACTCCAAATGGCCGAAATGCTGTTGACACCGGTTGCCATTACAGAAACATTCGAACCACCCAAAGCGCCAATAGTTAGTGCGGCTTGTTGTTCTTGTTCCTTGCGACGTTGAATTTCATGCTGCTCATTAGCTAAGCGTTTTGCTTCCTCTGCTTGTATTTCAGTAAGACTCTTTACAGGCATTGGCGATGCATTCCACTTTAACATTGCGTCGTTAGCCTCTGCTGCGTTAGCGCGCATTTGCTTTTCCATTATTTCCATTTGCCGCTGTTGATCAGCTCTACGCTCACGGCGCTCAGCCTTTTGAATTTCAGCAAGACATGGTCCACTTTTAGTAGCCGCAGCTGTTGTTTGCATCGACCAAGGAGCAACCGATGATTGAACACGTTGTGGTTCTTTTTTAGTTGTGCCGCCGACGGACACAAAACCAACATTATTCATATTGTTGTTGGCTATGGATGCAGAAGTATTCGGAGAATTACTACTGCCTAACAAAGCTTTACGGCGTTGCGCTTGTATTTGTTGCTGTCGTTCTTTTTCTTCCAGTGTCTGACGACGTTTTTCTTCTTCGATTTGCTGCAAACGACGTTTTTCATCTTCCATCAGTTGACGTTTTTTTTCTTCTTTTTGGCGGCGCTTCTCTTCTGCTAGTTCACGTCGTCGTTCTTCTTCATTTTTGCGATTGTTTAAGTTGTCGTCTTTAACACCACCCTTATTATATTGCTGATGTTTACTGTTGTTGCGCTTATTACCTATATTCTGTTGATACTTTTCAACAGCATCGTCCTTTCGCTGTAGTTTTGTTGGTGTAGGTAATAAAACGACCGATGACAATGATGCAGAGATAATGGGATTGTTTACTTGCGGCCGCACAGACATTTGTGTTTGCGATTCGGCAACATTATCTATTTTTTTGCGCTGTTGTTGTTTTTGTGGTGTCGAGATTGTTTGCTCTTTTGATTTTGCATTTTGCAATGCACTTTCAGAGTTCTGTTCGTCGAAAGAAACTGAATTATGGTCAAGTTGTTGCTCTTGGCCTTGTTCTTGATCCAAGGCAGACAAATCCCACATGGATGACGGCTTTTGTTGCGGCTGTGATTGCACCATACCAACACTCGCACTGCTTAACTGCGTTCTAGTCATTACAGAAACTGGGAACCCAACCATAAGACTGTTTCCCCACTGATTGCTTTGTGGTTGTGGTCCAGACGATGATTGCTGCGACTGTTGGCCAGATATTAATGGTGTTTGCAGTTGCGTAGTATTAGTTGGATTTCCTGCCAGTGGTGGTAGCCACATGTGCACCATTGAAGTAGGCGGGGCTAATATTTGTTGTTCATTAAGAAAGTCATTAGCGTTGCTTGGTGCACTAATCGTAAGGTGCGATGAGTTTGTGTTATCACCTGGCAAAAACATTCGCAAATCGTAATTATTTAACAACTCGTTAGTAGTGAGATCATCACCAGCGCGGCCCAATCTGTTGCCACCCACGCCGGCATTGCTATCGGTATCAACGGTCGAGAGAATATTTCCATATGGAGCACTTGCAAATTGTGCTTGCAGTTGTTGTTGCTGCTGCTGTTGCTGAGAGTTAATCATAAAGTTATCGGTATCATGAAATGTGTTTGTCTGTTGTTGATGCTGTTGCGCAGCATTACCGCTGCTGCCACTACTACTACCACGTGCATTACGAAAGATATGTTCTTTCTTAGTACATTCGGCAATAGCTTCATATAATTGGTTTCCAGCGGTTGGGTTGAGTGTTGCTAAGGAATTATTTAGCCCTGCCAGACTGGTTAAATACTCGGGCAACCCGTGGTGTTGCAACTTCTGTCGTACGATTGCTTCTTTTTCCGATGATGTTAAACGCCGGAAACATTCATTCTCTGACAATTCGTTGAATATAATTACCTCTTGATGACGGATATATTGATCTTGTAACATTTGGAAATGTATGGACAGTACGTGAGACATATCAACAGGGCTCAGGTTTTTAACAGCACCACTTAAAAAGTCCGCAGCGGCTGTTACATTACCTTTTAGTTCCTCCCGTTGATCACTTTGCTGCTTCAAAGTGAAATCATTAAGAACTTGTGGCTTTTGTGGCCTTGCCCCAGTGGCACTAGGTACATGTATATTATCTAGGCCAACCGGTATCAAATGGCTATGCGTAAATGGCATATTATCATGACACAGTTTGATGAGCTCACCGAGGGCGCGGAAATGGGTATCACAAAGGCGGCGAACGTACAAATTTTCATTAAAATAACCAGCTCGATACCATTCTGTCATTTCCATTGCTGTAAATGGACCTTGAACTTTGGATTGTGGATCACGATAATACCATAAATCTGTTGGCGCAGCAGCCGTGTGAGGCAAGCGGGCAGCAGCCGCAAGATTAGCTGCTACTGCTACTAATTGTTGTTGTTGCAGACGATGATGTTGCTGCATTGTGGTATGATCAACGATCACTCCGCCACCATAAAGTGGTATGCATTTAGGGTGTCCCGTATCGGCCATTGTGGGCGGCAACGTAGGCGAGATCGAATTCTGCGCAGTTTGCTGATGTTGAGTTGATTGTTTGAGCATAGCAGCTACAGCGGGTGTTGCATATGTATTTGCTGCACGTATATTGTTTGCTGTTGCTGTCATCGACAAACTTGCATCTACAGCTTTTGCTTCAACAGAGCTATTGCTATCACCCATTGTGTCATCATCCATAATTAACTTTTCAATCATGTCATCAGCAACCTCTTGCATGCGATCGGAAAATTCTTGTTGCCCATTACCGCTATTGCCAGACGTTAAACGCGTCGTTGATTTGGGTACTAGGCTTATAGAGTCATTGCTATTATAATAAGTAGAATTACTGGTAGATATTTGTGATATTGCATTTACGCTGGAAGTATTGACTGGAGTTTTTGCAGTAGAAATAACATCACCACTGGTTTTCTTCATGTCGATTTCTGGCTGTGATTCTGTTTGTCCACTTTCAGTAATTTGAGCATTACCTATCTTTTTGACAGATATCTCCAAGTTAGACTCATCACTTTCACTCTCAAATGTTTTTGGCGATACTTCTAGAGGTGGTTTTCCATCAGTCAAACTGCTATCAGGTGTCACGGTCGACACACTTTCAGCTTCTCGATCACTTTCTGCTAGTTTATATTTTCCCGTAGTTATTGTTAATGTTTCGGTTGCAGTTTCGGGACCCTCATTATTTTTAAAATTATCTTGGCCACTGCGTGTAGAACCCTCACTGCTTGATAAACTTTTTTTGCGTTGTTGTCCTATACTACCATTGCTATGACCTTTTTCATTACTGCCGTCGGCTGACGTCGACGTTTCATCCTCATCAACAGACCCATGAAAAGCTCCAGTTGCATCAAAAGTACCACCACCGTCAGAAGGATTTTCCATTGCCCATTCAGGTAAATTGTCATCCCCATCGCCACAATTACCACCGCTACCACTACTCCACTGATGATTGCGGGAAGCAGACGAATTAACAGTTGAAAGGCGAGTGGATGATTGGTTGCTACTGCTACTCGGACCACCCATATAGTTTGAGGAATTTTGCATTGTTTTAGAGAGGGTACCACTATTACCGCCACTGTTCATATATCCACCGCGTTCATTCACTGTAGTTATAGTTGAATACGATCGTTGCATACCGATGCTACTGCCCCCATACCCACCATCTATCGCAACGGACGGAACATCTTCATCACGCCAACTGGTAGAACGCCCTATAAATATAAAATTGTAACATGTAAATACAAGTTTAGCCAAAACTACTCCAAGTTTACCCCAACGATGTGTGCTGCTAAAACTAGTGCTAGTACCACCGTTACCACCGCTGCCGATACGCCAACCATCAGTGTTACCAAGTCCTCCACCACTTATTGAGGCATCACCTGAACCATCTTCGTTTCGATTGCGTCGCCAATTCTCCATATTTCGTGGGTGACTGGAGAACTCTTTGCGTGGGCTTGATGCGGGTGTACCATTCCAATCTGAACCGAGGCCTATACCAGAGCCAGCACCTCCAATGACAGATCCACTACCCACACCGCCACCAAGTGAATCACCAGCTCCATTACGTTCTGGCCAACCACGGTCCGACTTAAATCATGCAAACTTTATTTAATAATTCATTCTCGAAACCGGGTTCAGCGAATTTACAAAGAAAAGATTACACACCTTCAGTGATGGTATTGAACGTATGTCATCTTCAAACATAGCTGTTGGGCGCTGATATATTTGATGGTAGTTGGATTTGCCACGCATGCGTCCTCGATCAACTGATCCCCCACGTCCAATACCTCGTGTTGAGTTACTAAAGTTTACCGGTGAGCGCTGTATCCACGAGGGCCGTTGCTTCAAAGAGGATAAAATATCGGTCCATTTTACCAATATCGTTAAGCTTCAACTTACTGCCGGTACAGGCGGCCCCTGAGACAGCATCTCCTCATCAGTACTAGGTGTTAAAGCCAATGGATACTGCACTTTTTCAACGAAAATTTTCTTAAATGATGGTAAGATTTCAGGCATATTATAATTTTTATCGAACAGTGACAACATTTCTTCACGACCATAACGAAACTCAGGAAACGTATTACGTGGCGCCGGTGTATATGATGATGTTGATCCTGAAGCGCTTCCAAACAATGCAAATGTATGATGGCCACCAGCACCACTGACGTTATATGAACTTGTCGTTGACGCTGATGGTGCTGCACTAGTGTTATTGTTATTACCAGACGAGCTTGATGATATCAAGCTGGGATTTGTGCTGTCCGCTGACATATTGCGAAGCCATTCTGGTCCAAATTTCATGGAGTCTGTCATTTTACGTAGCGTTGGGATATTTACTTTTTATCAAAACTCCCTTGTTTTTTTTTTGTGGTAGCAGTACAAGTCAATGACGAATTGAAATTTAAACTGAAATTTGTAAATGAAATTGTAAATTTAGCTGCACATAAAATGTGGACCTAAAACAAGTAGGTATTTAAATAAAAACACTTAATAAGTAGAAAACTTCTAAATAAGGAATGAAACCTTAGTCAAAGCCAACAATCATAAATTTGATTTAAATGGTATTTGAGTAATTTAGAATTTTTTCAAATACTTGCTTCTTCACATCACTTTTTGTACTGCAAATATCAAGAAATTGTTAGGTCGTAGTGTTCTTAATTGTTAGTTTTTACATTTGGTTGTAATTTCGTTTTACACGCTGGCTCAGTCAGCGTTTCAATTTCTGCATGCTACAAGCACTTGTTTGTATACGTATTACTCTGTTTCCTGACTTATCTTCCCTTGACTTTTTGTATTTATAAATTTGTGTATCCATTCACATATACATCTATTGTACTTTTTTAATTTGTAAACAAATGCTTATTATTTTGCAATCCATCAGTTTTTTAAACTATTTTTTGTAAATCAGTTTTCCTGCTGACCGTTTCCATTTAATATCTACTTTGTGGTTTAAGTTGGTACTTTGGCTTAAGTGCAGAATAGCGTACCCTCGTGAAAAAAAATTAATAAGTATGCTTATACAAAGAAGTTTGGCTCATGAGTCTAACAAACTACAAATTTTGCTGGGGAAACGCCTACCAAAGGCGTGGCACGGGGTCAAAGTTCAAAACTTTTATCAAAATAACTCATTCAATTTTCAATCGATTTATACGATATGAGTATCAAACGAAAGGTCTTTTTCATACCTTTATTTTGATGTACCACACTATATACTTTATATGTACGAGTAAAACATTATAAGCAAAAAATTATTTTTTTTTATAAAATTTACAAAACCCGATTTTTTTCTCGAAAAACACCATATTCTCTACGGAATTCTCTTTACAATAAAATATAGAACATTTGAACTTTTTTCGTTTTTGTTTTTATACTTAAATTTAAAGTTAAAAGAATCTGCCTGCAAAATTGAAATGGCGTTTACTAAAGTTATTGCTCAGGCGCGCTATTTTCGAATCATAGGAATTGAATATAAAAATACTGTACGCTCCTTACTGAACCTGATGCTGTAGTTAACTCCCATGAGGGTTATTTTTCAAGCGCCCCGGCCAAAGGCCGGCCACACAAAAGGTACTTGAATGCAGAAACTCTTTGCTTAGGCGCGATATTTAATTAAAACACGCATTGAAAAAAGAAACAAATATGTATGTTTTTGTATTTCTTTGAAAAGACAATTCCACACGCTATAATATAGTGTACATTTTTTTGTACCTTAATAACGAGATTGCAGACTCGATAGCCTAGCGTGAGTGCACTAGACTGTCATCCCAGGCAGCCTCGATAGCCTAGCGTGAGTGCACTAGACTGTCATCCCAGAGGTCGTGGGTTCAACTCCCGCCTGTTCTCTAAATTTTCCTAAAAACCCTGCAACATATCCAAGTTTATTGATTCCCAACCCAATTACTCCTATTCCACTTACTTCCACGCAATAGAACGCGCAATTATGCGCTGTGCGGCTGATAAAAGCAAACAAATAAACAGTTACGCAAAACATGCGCACGAGCGACATCTGCAAGGGGAAGCGGACAACTGCGAAAATAGCGCGCACTAACCTGATCCTAGCGAGGTCCCCAACCATTCTGCTGTAACCTCCTCACAACAGATGGCGCTACGAGCGGAGGCGACGTTCCTGAGCGGCGATAGATGATTCCATCACTTAGGACTACCTGCGGCAGGCCAATCACCAACCCTGGCAGAACAACACAACTGATTAATGTAACCAACACAAGGCTGTCTTGTGGAGGCCCTATGCTCCCGAGAGGAGTGAACAAGGAACAAAAAAAAAACTAGATTTTTCGAGAAAAAAATCGGGTTTTGAAAATTTTATAAAAAAAAATAATTTTTGGCTTATAATTTTTTACTCGCACATATAAAGTATATAATGTTGTACATCAAAATAAAGGTATGAAAAAGACCTTTCGTTTGATACCCATATCGTATAAATCGATTGAAAATTAACTGTTATTTTGATAAAAGTTTTTAACTTTGACCCCGTGCCACGCCTTCGGTAGGCGTTTCCTTAGCAAAATTTTTCGTTTGTTACATTCACAAAAACAAGTTCTATATAGCCAAATTTTCATTTTTGTTTTCACAAGGGTACGCTATTCTGCACTTTTTCCGGTACTTAAGCTATTACATCGAAATGCATATTTCTTTTTATCAATAAAACTTGACTGCAGAACAAATCATTCAGAGCAAAACAACCTATCGGTTTTCCTCCCAATAATGTACATGCTGGCAGCACTATAAAGCCAGAGGAGGTTTTCTCATGTATATTTCGTACGTTCTCGCTAATGTAACTCGCCGTTTCATACGCTGCTCGTTTCATGCGCTCACTCATCGCATTGAACGATGTCGTCGTTTTTGTTGTATTCGTTCAAATTCGCTACGAGTCTTATCCTCACTTGTCGCTATCACGGCTAGTCGACTGCTGCTTTCCTATCAATTTCGTTTTTACAACTCGTCAATTACACATTCTACACTTTCACACACGCTCATACACGGCAGCAGTCGAACAATCATACATTTTACCAGTTCTTTTCGGATCAACTTTGCCAGCATTTCCACTGGCTTGTGAATTTTCCTCGTTACTTCTTCTTCTTTTAAGAATTTACTATCTACCTCTTACAATTTCTTTTTCATTAAAAAGCATTTTTCATTAAAAAGCATTAGCCGTCCCTTTTTCAGTTGCTTCTATTTTCTACACTAACAATAATTGACATTTTAACAAAACGAATCCTACTTACACAGAAGTAACTCTTACAAATTGTTTTTTCACGTTGAACACTTCTGCTCTACTCCTGCACCTTCTGTTGCTGCGGGCTGAATTGAATTCTTAGGTTCTACGATGCCTAACTCTTGACGGCTGGAGGGAGTGAGGGTCCACAACAGCGAAAAATTCGATGCGGCCACACGCAAAATTATCACGTTTCCACAAAATAGAGCACGAGAACTCGCAACAGCATAGGAATTCAATTGAGAAGAAATTAAGTTTAACAAGTGCAACTTGGAGTTTTGATTTATAGGTGATTTTTTAATTTGTATTTTTTCGATTTATATATATTTCTTATAATAATCGACAAAATCGCGCAACGACGTGTAGTCTCCGTAGATAGACGACCGAATTCGTTAGATGAACAAATGTACCAACGAGCTCAAGAGCAGGGTTGCGCTCGGTTACTTCGTACTGACGCGCAGTGTTGCCACTAAGAATTTTTTCCCTACCAAAATTGGTCCAAAATCAATCTCAGCCTACCAAAATAAATCTGCTAAACAAAAAATTAGATTCACTGCGTTATAATTTTATCTGGATCGCAGTCCACTAAATTTTGAAATCAAAGGAAGAAGAGTCACATTTTCTTCACAAAGGACTATATGTGGCGTTATAACCTCCAATAGCTTACGATCTTCCCTTCAGAGATGTTTGAACTTTTGCATGTAAAAGTTCTTCACAAGCTACAAAGTAATTTTAAAATCATTCAAAAATTAATAGAAAATTTATTAATGCCTACCAAAATTCCTTATAAATCACAATAAACCAAACAACCTACGAAAGCCTTAATTTATGGAACGAAGCTACCAATTTTGGTCCAATTGGACCAAAAAGGCAAAACTGGTGACGCAAGTGTTTTATCGATACAACTTGCATCGATATTCTTCACGTCATTGTCGATGTATTTCACCTTTTGCTTTGATCATGAATCTTGAGGAAACAAAATATAACTTTTTGAGCTTTAAACCTATACTCTGTGCATGCGATATATAATTCCCGATTAAGGCAATTTTTCAAGGTGTTTAATTCATGAAGATATAATACACAGTTATAATTATAATAACATAATAGTGATTTATTCCCAAAATTCTACTCTTTCCTATACAAAATGTACTGGTATAGTCAGTTAGGAATTCAAATACCATGCACGGTTTAGGCTGTAAAAACCGAGCACAGAGTGAAGGTTAATAATATTTTAGAACAGTGTTCTGCATAGTGTATTTGAAAAATATTACAAACTTCAGAACGTTCTGTTAAACTAAAATTACTTAATATTAAAAAGCATAGAATATTCCAAAACAAACAGTAGAGTAAGTTCGGGTAATGCGATATACCTAATTGTTTTACGGCGCACTATGGCCCAACGGTCGGTAAAACGTTGCAAAAATCAAAAATTTCATGAAAGCGTTCGATAAAATGAATACACGCATCTTAATTTTCCAGGGATTACGAATATGTAACTTTCATTAAATTCAGATTAGTAGTTTGGGAGGTAGAGCCGCTCAAAGTTGACAATTTTTCCACATCGAGAAAAATGTGTATTTTTTGGTTTTTTTCCTCTTTAAGATTGATTTGTATGTTAATGAAGCGACCAATCGGTAACTTGTTGGTTTTTTCTAAAAGGTACTTTAATTGTTAATATAATAAAAATAAAAAATGTTTATTTTGTTTTAAAAGTTGTTCGATCTACCGATTGCTCGAAAAGTCTATATTTCGACCTTTTTTTCAACTTTGATCGAAAATAAAAAAAAGACCAAAAATGACCTCCGCGAAATTGAGGGAGGTTATTTGCTATTCAATTATTTACCTAACTTCCAAAACTCAGCTGCAACTTTTTGCAACTTTACTTTCCAGAGCAATAAAAGTGAAGCAACCTCGGGTCGAAAACCACGTAATTATACGGAAAATCGCGCACATTTAGTACGGTCAAAAACCCTTTTGTGTTGCTGGCATTTATCTATATCTATATATGTAATGACGCTCAAACGGACTGGCCGATTTCAATGAAATTTTCTTTATTGGATTCGTCTTGTGTCAGTTCAGGTTCGTGCGAAAAGAAAATTCCGGAAAATCTATTGGAAAAGTCGGAAAACCCCTGTAATTTTTGACTGTGAATCCTGAAAATTGTCAGACGATAACGTTGGAACTATAAGTCACACATCAATTAAATTCACTAGGAACTTACTATTTAGTCGTGTCCTTCGACAGATGGAATGGGGCGGGTATTGGACGAGGGGGCGTGGCACCACTCTTACAAGCCAAATCTGAATAATGGAATATCTTCGAAATTGTAAGGTGCACAGGATTGAAATTTAGTATTGTGTCGTCCCATAGATGAATCATTCTACTGGTAAGATTTGATGGGCGTTGGACGTATAGATGTATGAACACTTGCAAAATATCACGAGCTAGACAAAATGAAGACCTTTTCAAGATGTTAGCAGTCTCTTCTGATCCAGTTATTTCATCTATGAGATCTGTAAGATCACAAAAAGAACTTACAGATACTTATAGCTTAGAAATGATTTCATTATTAGACATTCCTTCCAGTGTAGATAGCGATTTTGAAAAAATTTAGCTTTCAAAAAAAATTTTTTTTTTTTTTAAATTACATATGAATCAATAAATTATATTAATTTATTAGAAAAAATATATCAAAAAAATAATTTTTTAATGCAAACAAATAAGTAATTTCATTGTAGTATGAAGTTTTACTAAATCTTAACTTTGGCAACGAATTTTAAAGCCCCCTGTTACTGTGGCACCCTGTTTTTTGCCCATTTTAAAGCTTAGATATTACACTTTCAGATGCAGTTTAAATTTTTTAAATATCTTTATTGGTTCAGAAGTTATGATTTTTGCAACGAAAAATGGCAAACCGGGCCATAGTGCGGCTATTCCCGACTCACTTTTCCTTAAAAAGCGGCCTTTAGACGGTCGCACATGTTTGCAATCATGTGCGATGGGGGAAATGTGCGATGAGCGTTTACACGGTCAAACATGTGCGCACACTTCAGTTGTCTCGCTGCTGCCAACGAAGCAACATGGTATGCGCTTTCGCATCAATTTCTTTAAATTTGCATAAAAGCACCTCTATGCTGCGTTTCTTTTAATTTTTATAATCTTCACCTTTTACTTCTCACAGTTCGGGATTGTGTCTATACACCTCAAAGAACTCCTTCCATAATATTTCATTTTTTTGCGACGCCATCCTCACTGCTCGCTGTCCACCGATCGAATGAAAAAATGCACTATGTGTGTCACACAGCCGTTTACACGGTCGCACATGTGCGTCGCGCCGACAGAGAAATCAAAAAATTTTGAAAACCGTCGCACATGTCCGACGACACGAATTTCTTGCGTTTACACGGTCATTCTTCTCGTCGCGCCGCACATGATTGCGGACATGTGGCCGCTAAAGACACTTTGTTTGGTCTCAAACTGCTTACTGCCACATTATTTAGTATATCTAAAGCGGCCTTTAGACGGTCGCACATGTCCGCAATCATGTGCGGCGCGACGAGAAGAATGACCGTGTAAACGCAAGAAATTCGTGTCGTCGGACATGTGCGACGGTTTTCAAAATTTTTTGATTTCTCTGTCGGCGCGACGCACATGTGCGACCGTGTAAACGGCTGTGTGACACACATAGTGCATATTTTCATTCGATCGGTGGACAGCGAGCAGTGAGGATCAATGACTACATGACGCGAAACTGGCAGGGGAAATGATTTTCAGACCATTTTTTGCTTTTTACAATCGTCCGATAGTGTACGGGTATTTTTACTCAAACATTCGCACAGCACCGTTTACCAGTCAATTGTATGCATCTTAAAGTGATAACTTTTCTTATTTACTGTAAGTATAACGTTGCGAAAAACCTTGTTTTACTGGTCGAAATCATTTTGATTGTTACGCGTACCAACATAAAGCATAAATAAATTAATTCAGACGGTAAACTCAGCAGATATTCGGTTGCTTTTTCATTCAGTTCATGTCTCATTGAGTTTGCCGTTTCTAGTGTAGCAAGAAACAGTGATGGCAAGTTGAACTCTTTTCAAACGCAGAGCTGCAACACAAGCAATTCAAACGTAAAGGCTTTGAGGGCAATCAGCAAAAACTGAAGTTAAATCATATTAAAACACGTTGGAACATACTTATGACGTTTTTCAGCAACAACATTTTTTTTGCAATCAATTTCTTATAAACGTACTACAGAATAAAAGAAAAAAAAAACAATTATTTCATTTGCAAAAAAACTTCGAACGCACCAGCAGCCCTGGCCCTGACTTTTGTATGGCGAATTTGCTGTACGAATCCTAATCAACTCTGGGGCCTGGTTTGACCGAATTAGCAACCGTGACTCCTCTCAGTTTCGCGTCATGTAGTCATTGGTGAGGATGGCGTCGCAAAAAAATGAAATATTATGGAAGGAGTTCTTTGAGGTGTATAGACACAATACCGAACTGTGAGAAGTAAAAGGTGAAGATTATAAAAATAAAAATTAAAAGAAACGCTGCATAGAGGTGCTTTTATGCAAATTTAAAGAAATTGATGCGAAAGCGCATACCATGTTTCTTCGTTGGCAGCAGCGAGACAACTGAAGTGTGCGCACATGTTTGACCGTGTAAACGCCCTTCGCACATTTCCCCCATCGCACATGATTGCAAACATGTGCGACCGTCTAAAGGCCGCTTAAGATTATTAGCTCTTTCAGATAAACTGTTGACGCCAAATATTGGCGTCCAACAAAAGTGGCGGATAATATGATATACAATTCGGTAAAGTGATATACCCGAAAAAACGTTATTTAACAGATCTATTAGTTTCAAACTTGGTGAAAATACTCAAAACTAAAAATAGTTAATGTGCTTTTGATTTTTTTTTGGAAAATCACAATTTGACGGGGTAAACAAAGGGTTAAAAATTTGTATCGAGAAACATGATTTCATGGATTTTTTACAGATAACATAACAGATTTTTGAGATTATTCCACTTCAAATATTATGAAATGAAGCATATATATATTTCTGTATACAAATAGTACTGCTGTCATAAGTTCGGGTACTGTGATGTACTATATCATATTACCCGAAATTGAGTTTTTGCGAAAAAAATATTATAAGAAAACAATAATAATTTTGTTAAGAAGAGCGTGCCTCGCAAACTGATAATCGATATCACTGATTTTTGATTGGCCTCGAACTTTCTAAAAAGATATTTTTGTACTTTTAAACTTCATGACTAAAAACTTGTGCAAGCACTACTCAAAGCACTTCATCACTTTAAGTGATGAAGTGACTTGACTTTGACTTTAAACTATTTAACCCTCTAGTTCCCAAGAAGGCCTGTAGACATCCTAAGCTTAAAAAAAGTCTGTAAATTACACCTTTTGATGTTTCTAGCTGAATTTACACGTTTGGAAAGGGGAATCTCCATTTTATCAAATAAATGTAGTCAGTTAACGCTGCCACATACACAACGGCATTAATTGTGAGACAAAGTTGAAGTTTCGTGAGAAAGTAAGAAAATAATTCATTTTGGAATTGTGTGAGAAATAAACATTTTTAAATAAATTTAGAGCCTCAATAAAACTAAAAAAATTATTGCTGAGTAGCTGATAATGTGTTCTTTGAGAAAATAAAAAGAAATTATGAAAAAAGGTTGTTACACTCCTCCTACCTAACCCAAACCCTAGAGTGTCTGTAGGCCGGCTTGGGATGTAAAGCGTAAATAACACAGGCCGACAAGATTTTAGAACCAGAAACCAGAGTATACTTTTCCGAAGGTTTTTGGTGCGCTGAACAAGAATCTGGCCTCAGAATTGCTCCATCACGGCTTTCGAGATATCCTAACCTAAAAGTGCGAAAATCGCGGTTTTTGCCTATATTTGAGGTTATGTAGCAAAGCTATTTTATGAAAGTTATCACGGCACCTTGGTGTAGCTCTCTCGCTCGTCCACCGCATCTCAGAATTGTCTCTCTATACCTTGTGTTTACTAAACATGGAGGTGTACAAAACTTGAGAAATTCATGTGTATTCCAAACTTCAATTTTGGATATCTCAAAGACGAAAAATGACTTTTGAGCAAACTAAGGCGCATTTGAAAGGGAATAGCTATGCTACATAACCTCAAATATAGGCAAAACCCGCAATTTTCGCACTTTTAGGTTAGGATATCTCGAAAACCTGACGTGATGGAGCAATTCTGAGGCCAGATTCTTGTTCAGCGCACCAAAAACCTTCGGAAAAGTATACTCTGGTTTCTAGTTCTGAAATTTGTTCGAATTTTGTCGGCCTTTGTAATTAACGGTCATTGATGATATTTTTTCGCTATTTAAGCATTATTTTTCTATTTGAACCGAAATTTTGATACACCGCAATGTAAAACAGATCATGTCACTGCAAAAATTTATACTAAGCCGTAGTCTGTGGGGGTAGATGGGAGAACTAGTCTCCCCTAGTCCTTTATTTCATGGAGTAGATTTGTCGACATCTGTGTGAAGAGATAACAAGGTATTAAAAAATAATAAGAACCACCGTATATATATACCTATACCGATTTTTTTAGTTTTCCTAGTTTATACACCCCCCAAAAGTAGTGTATAAGCTACCCCACGACACATTTCCCTTCGCCTTACCCCACACCTTGGTGGGGTAAGGTCTCTAACGCGTATGAACTAAAACTGTTACCCGTTATTTATGTTTACATATATTAAAAAAAATTAAAAAATTTAAATTAATTACTGTTCGCGTCACGATATAAATGGTGATCGCGCGTGAAATAATATCAACGAAAGGGGTTTGGTTTTAAACGTTATAAGTCGTATTTATTTGTAATAGTTCAATGCAAATTCAATGTGGATATAAAATGTTGATGAATTATAGTTGATAGATTGTAAGTGTGAGTACAATGTAGCTTTATGTTTAGCTTATGTTGTAGGAAATATGATTCGGTGATTTTTACATGTGAATATATCGTTAATTGTTGTGGTAAATGTATATTGTGGTTTGCTCGAAGGTAGATGGTTTATGTGGAGTTGGTTATGGTGTTCGTGGAGTTAGATGTTGTCGCGGATCGCGTGGTGTCGTCGCCGGTGATCGGATGATGAGTGATTTTGCCGTCAGCCGCGCAAGCACCGTTTAGGACAGCGAGGGATGCCGTCGGTCAGTACATAGGTGGGTATATAGGGTAAGTATATAGAGAGGATAGCGGAAACGTACAAATGGTAAATATATAAGGAGAAGGTAGGTATATAGGAATAAGGTAAGTATACGGGATTGGAGGGGATATGTACGACTTATCATGCACGTACAACATGCATAGTTGTATTTATTTTATATTGTAGGTGGTGCGCGGTGACGGCAAGCAACGACGTGAACATCCTGGGGCCGGATGCACTCGTGCATTTAAAACACCCCCCTCAACTCCGTCAGGGAGTTGATGGCCTGTGTTAACAACGCCTGGGCCTTGCGTCCTCGAAGCTGGCTGGTGGTGATGCCCGGGCGGGCATGATCGGCCGAACAATGCTGGCGACGCGTTGATATGCTAGCGGCGCTGGTGGACGGTTGACGCATGGGCGCGGTCCGCACCCTGGAACGGGTTGGTCTCTGATGAGTGCGTGACGACCGCGTCTTAGGAGGAGGTGGGCGTGGACGTTGGCGCGAGGGATGCGCCGAAGTGCGGGGGTCGCGGCGTCGGCTGCGGTGCTGGCCTTGCGTCCGGTTGGCAGGCTGCTTCGTCGCTCGGGCACCTCGTTTTCGCCCGGAAGAGGCCATCCGTTGCAGGATGTCAACGGGATGCAGCAGTGTATGATGCTCCAATCCGCACTTCTTGCAACTGGTCGGCGAGTCGCACGTCCCCGTGTCGTGGGACCGGGCCAAACAGTTGCGACAGTACTCGTGCGCGTGCACGACATCGTCGCGTTGGCCGGGGTTCATAGCCAAGAACCCGCGGCAGAACCTCAAGGGATGAGGGCGGTGGCACAGTTGACACCTGTGCATGTCGTCCATGTGGGAGCTGCGGAGAGAGAACAAAAAACAAACAGACTTTAATGTCTTATAATAATAGAGGGCAGCGATGCCCGCGAATAATTATAAAGGAATTTATAATAAGCTAGAAGAAGTTCTACGCGGGGGGTAGGACGCATAATTTCACAATCGGGCGTGTGAGTGTGCCGGATTGTGTGCGGATATCGGCCACTCGGACGTGGCCATCGGGTCCTGGATGTAGAGAGATGATTCGTCCTAGTCTCCACTCGGTGGGGGGCAGCAGCTCGTCCTTGATAACGACTAGCTGGTCCAGTTCTAGCTCCTGCTGGGGATGGCGCCACTTATGTCTCTTCTGTAGTTCGTGGAGATATTCAGTTTTCCACCTCCGGCTGAACTCATGATGCAGAGCTTTCAGCTTCTCCCATCGGTTGATCAAGGATAGATCTTCCGAATTGGGTTCGGGAGGTGACAGAAGGGGAGCGCCTCGCAGGAAGTGACCTGGAGTAAGCGCTAAGAGATCAGTGGGATCTTGTGAGAGAGGTGACAATGGTCGGGAATTCAAGACGGCCTCAATTCGAGCAAGAAGAGTTGTGAACTCTTCGAAGTTGAATTTGTGATGGCCGGCAGTCTTTTTGAGATGAGATTTGAAACTCTTGACTGCAGATTCCCACAACCCGCCCATGTGAGGTGCACTGGGGGGAATGAATGCCCAATCGACTCCTTGAGTGGAATACTTCGTTAGGATGTCGTGGGATACCTCTTTTGAGAACTTGAGGAACTCCCGGCTCATAGCTCTGTGGGCGCCAACGAATGTGGTGCCATTGTCCGACATGATTGTGCGGGGAAGGCCTCGTCTGCCAATGAATCTGGCAAAGGCCGCGCGAAATGCCTCTGTGGTGAGGGCAGAACACAATTCCAAGTGAATGGCCTTGGTTGAGAAGCAGACAAACACCGCGACATAACCTTTGAGGAAGGTTGCCGTTCGGAGCTGAGATGCCTTAATTTGAAATGGGCCCGCAAAA
This sequence comes from Melieria omissa, assembly GCA_963971225.1. Taxonomy (NCBI): domain Eukaryota; kingdom Metazoa; phylum Arthropoda; class Insecta; order Diptera; family Ulidiidae; genus Melieria; species Melieria omissa. Next base: position 4,984,520 of record OZ020270.1, read on the forward strand.
TCAACACCTGTCGTCGAGAATGGGATTGACAGGGTACAACGCTCTGGCGGAAGAGCTGCCATTATCTGTGATCGGATCTTTTGCCTCTGAACCGTGCAGACCTTGCATAGGCGAATGCATTTCTTGATCTGAGGCTTTAGACGGGGAATGTAAAACTCTTGACGAGCCATTCTGAACATGAGCCGAAGTTCTGCGTGTAAGAGAAGAGTGTGGAGGAACTCAAGATACAACTTGCAGAACCGAGATGCCTCTGGTAGGATTATCGGATGGCGCTCATTGTAACTAAGCGCCGCCTGGGCCAATCTACCATCAACTCGCATCAAGCCGTCCTTATCGAGGAACGGATTGAGAGTCAAAATCGTGCTTTTTCGGGGAAGATGGGTCTTGTTGGACAGCGCGGTAAGTTCGGGGTGGTGGAACCGTGTCTGGGCTAACGAGAGGAGTCTCGTCTTGACAAACTGAATCTCATTCTGGGAAACGAATGGATTCAAGTTGAGAGGAGATGTGTTCCTCTTGGCGAGTCCGTTATGGACAAAACGGAACGCATATGCAAGGACACGTAGCGCGCGAGAATAGGAGGAGAACCGATCGAGGATGTCTGATGGTTCCTCCAGCGCGAGATGAACTTCGACCTTCCGCTGCTCAGGTGGAGCAACATTGAAGGGAGTTGATTTGGGCCAGGCTTCTTCAGGTGACTGAAGCCATTTGGGGCCATTCCACCACAGCGGGTTTGCTGCAAGTTCTTGGGGTTTGCACCCGCGAGTGCCCAAGTCGGCGGGATTGTCACGGCTTATGACGTGACGCCAAGTGGCATTGCCGACATTTTTTAGAATCTGGGCTGTTCGGTTGGCTACATACGTCTTCCAAGTGCTTGGACGTTTTTCTAGCCAGGCGAGAACTATTTGTGAATCCGACCAGAAGAAGGTGTCTTCGGGGTTCACATCGAGATTTTCCGTGAGGCATTTGGATAATTGAGAAAGTAACACGGCGCCGCACAATTCTAAGCGCGGCAGGCTAACCGTCTGCAGAGGTGCAACTTTACCCTTTGCCACGAGCAGGTGACACGAGATATTGCCATCGCTGTCAGTGGCGCGCAAATAAAGAGTTGCGCAATATGCCTTTTCTGAAGCATCGCAAAATCCGTGAAGTTGGATTCGCTTCAGTGGGGAGAATTGTACCCATCGGGGGATCTCGATCTCGCTGATGGACGACAAATTCTTGACGAATTGATTCCATTTTATGAGTGAACCGGGCTTTACGCATTCATCCCATTCCGTGCCCTCCAACCAAAGCTCTTGCAGGAGTAACTTGGCTTGAGTTATAATGGGCGTGAGCCATCCTGCCGGGTCAAAAAGTTTTGCGACCGCAGAGAGAATCTGTCGCTTCGTGGCAGAACTCGTTTCGGAGATGGGAACGATCGAATACGAGAATGTATCCGACAAAGCGTTCCATCTCATGCCAAGTGTTTTGGTAGAGCTGGCACTTTCGAACTTGAGAAAGTCTGAGTCGAGAAGTGCCGAGGTGGGAATATTCTCCAGGATCCTCGGATGATTAGATGTAATCTTCCTAAGAGGAAATCCTGCGGATTTGAGGGCATCGATCACTTGTGTCAGTGAGTCGACTGCTTCAGAAATGGAATGCGCGCCGGACAAAATGTCATCAACGTAAGTCTCCTTGAGAAGGACTGTTTCCGCTAACGGGAATTTGTCCTTTGAATCTTCAGCCAGTTGTCGAAGTGTTCGAATGGCTAAGAAAGGAGCACAATTCACACCAAACGTCACTGTCTTGAGCCTAAAGTCTCGAATGGGGGAATTTCGAGACTCGCGAAAGAGGATTCGCTGAAACTCTTGATCGTCTTGGTGGACAAGAATCTGCCTATACATCTTTTCCACATCTCCATTGAATACAAATTGGTACAGCCGCCATCTTAAAATGAGGGTCATTAGGTCGGGCTGTAATGTGGGACCAATATGTAGGATATCATTAAGTGAATATCCTGAGCCGGTTGTTCTAGATGCGTTGAAGACAACGCGGACCTTGGAAGTGGTCTTTTCCGGCTTTACTACAGCATGGTGAGGCAAATAAAATGAAAAGTATTTGCCATCAGAGATGATCTCATTGGACTGAGTTGGCTCCATATGATTGAGAGTGAGATACTCTTTGAGGACCTCATCATATGTGGCTTGGAGATCGCCTTTCTTTGCCAAAGTCCTTTCCATGCTGAGGTATTGCGAGAAGGCTGTGGTACGGGATTGACCTAAAGCGAGTTGGTTGGGAAAACTTGCCTTGAAGGGGAGTCGGACGACATATCTACCATCTGACCGCCGGGATGTGGTCTTTTGATAGAGGTCTTCGCAAAACCGATCCTCTTCGGAAATTGGAGGAGGCTGTGGAATTTCCTCTTGTTCCCAAAAGCGTTTGAGCTGGGAACTTAGGAGCTCATTGGAAACTTCCTCCACTTGTGTCGAGAATGTTGACACTTTCTGGGGGAGTGGCCCACTTATGATCCAACCGAATATAGTGTTTTGGGCAAGGAGGCTGCCACACATATTTCGGTGGATTCCATCGAGAAGGATTTGAGGGAGTAAATCACTTCCGATGACCATGTCGATTTGCGCCTGTTTGAAGCAGTTAGGATCTGCTAGGTCCAGCATGGCATCATGTTTCCACTCCTTTAGGCCCACATTAAAAGTGGGAAGAAGTTTGGTCAACTGTGGGAGTACAATTGCCTGTGTGGTGAGTTTCGTGCCAGTTCGAGATGCGACTAGCGTTATGTTGCAGATCTGGTTTGAGTTTTGGATGGTCTTTCCACCCATTCCAGATATTTCGATCTGAGTCCTCTGCGTAGGGATTCTCAGTCGATTCTGCACTTTGGACGAGATAAATGTCCGTTGCGAACCTTGATCAATAAGGGCTCGAACCTTATGATATTCGCCAAGATGCTCTAAAGAAACAAGAGCAGTGGGGAGAAGTGTTTTCTCTTCGACCGTGGTGCTAAGAGACTGCACTGGCCGAGTTTTTGATGTTCGTGATGAGCGGGATTGCTCATCGGAACTTGACTCATCCCGAGAACTCCGGGCCGTTCTTACGGGGGACTTTCGCATTTGTGGACTGTGAGGTTGGGTCGTGGAGACTTGGGCAACTACGTTTCGTTGCCGAGGCGGGTTGTTGTCAGCTGAGATGTGAAGTAGCGAATGGTGCTTTCGCTGACAGTGCGAGCAAGTGAATTGACTCGTACAATCCCGCTTCAAGTGAGTGTATGACAGGCAGTTTTCGCACAAGTTGTGTGTTCGTACTGCCTTCACTCGGTCTCGAACAGACATTTTTTTGAAGGTGGTGCAGAATTTGAGCGCGTGAGGAGCGCCGCAAATCGGACATGAAAAAGTCCGCTCACTTTCCACCAAAAAATTCTGGGTTCTGTTGAAACCCCGGTTCGGAGGCAACCCGGACTTGACTGGTTTGACGGTGTTTAGCCGTTCCACGACCTCATATCTTCTGGTAAGGAAGTCATCCATTTGCTCCCAAGTGGGGAGATCTTTACGGGAACTGAGAGATTGTTCCCATAGAGATAAAGTCTCCTCTGGAAGCTTTGTGGAGCAAATGTAAACCAGGATTGGATCCCAACTCTCCGTCGAGACGCCTTGAGATGCTAAGACGGACAGAGAATTGTTGATAGTCGATTGAAGCCTTTGGAGCGCTTCACTATTTTCAGTAGCTACTTGAGGGAGGCTCAAGAGCGTTTTGACTTGTTTGTCAACTAGAATGCGCCGATTTTCGAATCGTGATTTCAGCGCATTCCATGCCAGTTCAAAGTTAGCATCGCTTAATGCGTACTGCTTCACAATCGCGCCAGCTTTTCCGGCTGTCTTGTATCTGAGGTGATACAGTTTCTGGGCAGAGGTGAGTTTAGGGTGGTTTATGTAAACCGCCGTAAACATGTCACGGAAGGACGGCCACTCTTCGTACCCACCGGAGAAAATTTCTGTGTCGCATGGTGGCACATTCAGGCAAATAGAATTATTTGCCTGCTCAGATGCTGAATTTGCTGAACTTTCAGCTGGACGTGTTGTTTCAGCGGGGGGAGGTTGCTGAACATCCATAAGATCTGAGATCTGGGCGATTGTATTATATGCTCGATCTCGGCATAGCTCCAACTTCTTTCGAGCAAGAAGCTTGAAGTCGCTTGGCAGGTCGTCATCAGGAGTGATACCGACTTTCCTGTATGCTGCCTTCACGTCTTCATAATAGCCGTTCAAGTCGGCTTGAGCTGCCTTGAGCATGGGCACAGTGAAGTCTTCGATTGCACGCGAGGAGAATTGTGTGCAGAAGTGGACTAGATTGTCCGCTTCGAAAATGAAGGCACTCATGGAGGGATCATGAGCCACTTCCTTTTGAGATTTTCGAATCTCGACTGTTTGTGCCCTGGTGGTGCGTTTTTTGGGGATTGCACCCAATAGGTCGGAATTAAGGCCCTCCGTCTCGGTGTCAGGCGTCCGAACGAATTTCGCAGACGGCTCTGACGGTACCGAGAGGGGATCCGACTCAGCTTTGTTGCTGGTGGATCTGTCGGGCGACCTGTTTACTGGCATGTCGTTTTGTTGTTATGAAAAAAAAAAAATAAACGATAGTTGATCTAAAATCACAGTCCACGAAAGATAAAACACGTCGGTAACGTGAGAAACGAAATTTACCGAACGAGATACACGAAAGCTGACCGATCCAACAAGATAGACAACGAAATTTCCAAAAATGGGAAAAAAGCACGAAAAACCCCAATATGTGGTAGGATTCCACAGAAAATAAACCAAAGGGATATTTTTTCTTCTTGCGTACAACCACACGGAATGGGTTGTGCACACAAATCGGCAATAAATAAAAGGCCACAGAAAATTTGTTTATATATGTTTATTTAATTTTTATTTGTATTTGGCTGAGAATAAAAAAAAATCGCAATAACTAAATAAAAACAGGGGCCGCAATGGATATTTGCGGACAAAATTCGAAAAGGAGACCAACGAAAAAATGTGTATATATATTTATTTATTTTATTAGTGGTTATTTATAAATAAAAATCCTCCAAAGAATTTGGAAGTAAATTTGCGTAGTGTACTTATGGGATCTAAGTACACCAGCAGACTTTGTTTTTCCTGCAGGGTACTATAAATGGGACGTATAGTACCACTGTATGTAATGTAGGGCACTAGCACTAGCACCGGTTGCCTATGTACATAAGCGCTATGTACATCCGCAAGACCGATGTATAAGTTGGACCGGTTGGTTCTGTATATAGATGATATACAGAGGAAAAGGAATTTTTCCAACCGCCCTTTTTTTTTTTTTGATATAAGTTATGTAAAAACTGGAACGACTCACGAAATTGCCTAGGGGGTAGGCAATGTAAGTTTCTTTATTTATTTACTTTTCTTGGAGCTTCGTGAGCTCCGTTCTACTTAAGCTGCCTTAGTGAATTAACCGCCACCAATTCTTAAACCTACCCTAAAGCCCTACTCCGTGCGCGCCGTATCGTTTCGCTGATCTTGCAGCTCGTGCAAGCGATCGATCGACCATCAGCAGCAATGTCCACGATTCGCTGATCTTGCAACCCGTGCAAGAATCGAACGATCGATCGCCAGCAGCATTGTTCGAATCTGCTGACGGCAGCTACCGCGAAGTAGCTGGGTCGGTGGCCTGCGCTGGCGACGACGACAGCAGTGTTGTTTGCTTACGCAACGATGTAGCGGGCTGCAGAGTCGCCGGTTTAATTTGTGGCGGCGGGTTGCGACGTCGTCGGGTTAACTCCTCCCTTGCTTAGATCAAGGCCGCCCTCGGTCTTGGCCAAATTTCCTACGACCTCACGGAGCTCGATTTTCCTGCTTCTCTTCTTTCGGCGCCGCTTTATTACCAAGATTGCGTAGCAAGCAATGAAGAGGATAGAGGTTAAGCAACAGGCCACCAGAGGGTGCGTCACCAATTTTTGCTTCATTTCGCCAATAAAATGCAGGTTCTCCATGTTCATTCGGTGCAGGAGGGGAAGACTCAAGATGTCCTGATGGCCAGTTATGTTTAGCAGGGGGAGCGCAGCCGTAATAGGTTGACGCATCGGAACTCCTTTCCGGTTGACATACGTGGTGCCGTTGATTTGGACTTCTCCCTCAAATGTCAGGAGATAAGTGCCGGTGACAGTTCTTTCAGTATCACCAGTCCCTTGCACCCTGACAGTACCGTCATTGATTACAACGATACCGTCGTCTATGACAACTAATGGGTCCAGATGGTTAGGACGAGTTTTGCAATGTGCCACGCCGCCGGAGAACAATTGTAGAGCGCAGGTCGAATCAGTCCTTTCCCTGCAGAATGTCGACGTTGTTGTTGGGGCGCACTCAACGACCGCCACCGTCAGTCCACTACAGTCGGCCACGACGCTACTATCCAGAAGAGACAGGACCATTCCGTTGTGCGCGACCGGGAAAATGCTAACTTTCTTACAACTAAGCTTAGGTTTAGGGTACTTTATAATAATATGTAGAACATCATTATTCTGCAAAACCTTAATACTAGATACTTCCATAACTTCCGCTACACTTACACTTGTGAGCTGCTCGTTAACCACTAGCTTTATGTCCGAATCATCTAGGACTGTCGGATTTACAACGTTTATTTTAGCTAGTGCAATAGAAAGCATTAAGTTCTGAATTTCATTTGTTAGAATTCTATTTCTGGCCAAGGCAACCTCATAGAGGTGAGCAGTGTCAATTTGTTTCTTCTTGGCCTCCCCAAGGAGAGAGTTGACAGTCTCAGTAAGTTTATTTATTCGCTCTTGAGTTTTTGTATTAATGACTACCTGTCTGTTGTTTGAATCAATGAGCTGCGCCTGACCGAATTTTACCTGTTCGAAATCATCAAAATCGGGAGTACCGGCAACTACTTTCAGGGCTGTGCCTAAAAAATTCAAACTTCGGACTTGTCTATGGTGGATGTCTAGGGTTGAGAGAAGTGCCCACAAATGCCTGTTGTCTACCTCCAAGATCTTCCTCATGTGTGATTGCGGGAAAAGATCCATCATTCGGTTGGTATCCTCAATCATCTCCACGTAGGCGGTCAGGTTCGTTGTATGCCTGAGGTACTGATAATTCTGCCAGATGATCACATCCCCGTCCAGAATTGGAATATAATCAGATTGGGTGTAGTCAGTTAGTTTGTAACCCGTCGTCATCGCGGCAAGGAGCAAGAGGAGAAATGACCTGCAAGTGCAAGATTAATGATTTCGTCCTCAATCATTGGCATGTGAAAAACTGCGACGAGGTTCCTACCTAAGGTTGTCCTTATGGACCACCCTCCCATTAATAAGAACCGTAGTTCCCAAATCAGCTTCTACCTTTTCTTCCACGTAGAGTGGTGTGAGTTTATTGCCCAATCTTCTGTTGGTTTTTACTAACACTGTATCTCCCACCTGAAAATTTCGATGTTGTCTTGTTCTGTTGTGCCTTCGTAGTTGTATCTCCTGCGCTTGTGAAATTCTATTCCTTATTTCTTCTTTGAGCTCGGCTGGGGCCGAGTGAATTACATCCAGTGGTGTTTTGTTGATGACGGAGTGGACTGTTCCGTTATATTTTATAGTTGCGTGTAGCATTAGGTCAACCGTGTCCTCGATCCTCGTGTCGAGTTTTGGGCACCTTGCGATTTCGAGCAGGGTGCTATGAAACCTCTCCACTTGGCCATTGGAGGTGCTATGCAAAGGTGGGGCGTTGACTATCTCCACGCCAAAATGGTTTAACAAGATTGACCTTATGGTTTGGGAGTTCAGGGATGCCTCATTGTCACAGAAAATTGTTTTTGTTTGCGGGAAAATATTCATCAATTGCAAAATTGGTGCTTTTATGTCCACGATTGTGCGGGATAATAATGGCTGGACAACTGCAAATTTCGAGAACTTATCGACACAGGTCAAGAAATATTTTCTATCTGTGGAAAATATGTCAATATGCAGAATTTCGCCGGCATATGACGGAATTGGTGTTTCCCCTATTAGCTCTTTTTTTGGGTGTCGGTCGTATTTTGCTTTTGAACATGTTCTACAATTTGTAACCACCTCGTTTGCCAGTTTGGTCATTTTTGGGAAGAAGTAATCAAACATAACCTGTTTGACGTTCTCTTGGGCTGCTCTGTGAGCCCGGTTATGTTCGTTAGTCAGTATTTCTCTCTGTTCGGTAATATTAAATACGTCGGTCACTAAACTTTTTGAATGTAAAAACCTCGTCGCCGGGAATAGCTCAATTAATCTGTGCTGAATGTGAGCCAAAATTGGGAGGTCGCAATGAATCGCATTTACAACATCCGGCTTTACCACACGGCTGATTGCCTCTATAAGTTCATTCTTGTCCGAGAAATAAACGAAATGTCGTGTCTTTTTTCCAAATATTATAAATGTACGAGTCGAGGCCGACTCTCCATTTTCAATTATAATTTGGTTTCTATAGCAATTTACCGGTTTCTCAGTTGCCTCGATGGTGTAAGTCATAGACAACTCACTATGAATCGTAGCAGCATCGGAATGTGCTTGCTCATGTTCCAAGACGTTTATACTCTGTCGTGATAGCGCATCAGCGACAAAGTTTTCTTTTCCCGGTTTGTAGATTACTTTGGCATTGTGCTCATCGATAAATGCCTTCCAGCGTTTTATCTTAGCATTTGGGTTTCGGTCTGACACCGCAAATGTTAAGGGCTGGTGATCAGTAAAAATATTTAAGTTTTTTACTCCATACAAGTAATTACGTAAGGATTTTAGGGCCCATACAATGGCCAGGAGTTCCCGCTCGTTGGTTGCAAAATTCAACTCCCTGTCCTTCAAGGTTCTTGATATCATTGTGATTGGCCTCCCATCTTGTGATAGGACAGCCCCAAGACCATACGAGGAAGCGTCCGTCGTAAGATCGAACGGCTTCTTGAAATCAGGGTACTGTAACATGACGTCCTCCGACGTCAGAATTTCCTTCAACTTGTCAAAAGCTAGGCGCTCCCTGTCACCGAATTGTATGTCGATTCTTTTGGACCTGTGAGCGCTCACCTTACCGTTTTCCCCCTTAAGAAGGTCGGTCAAAGGCTTTGCAATGGAAGCAAAGTCCTTAATAAAACACCTATAGTAGCTAGCGAGCCCCAGAAATGATCGAACACCGAATAATGTGGAAGGTTGCTTGTAGTCCCTAATGGCTGCTACTTTATCGGTACTTGTCTTTATGCCTCCCCGTGATATGGTAAACCCGAGGTATTCCACCTCGTTCTTGAAGAAATGCGATTTTTCTTGCGAAACTCTCATATTTGCCTCGAACAGACTAGTCAACACCAAGTCAATGTCCCTAACATGCTCTGCTTCAGTTTCAGAAAAGATGATTACGTCGTCGACGTAAACGTAGCACCTTTTGCCAATATGCTCACGGGGGACATCATCAATAGCCCTTTGGAAAATACTGGGCGCGTTCTTTAATCCAAACGGAAGTCGGCAGAATTCGTATTTTCCGTTGTTGACGGAAAATGCCGTTTTCTCCCGATCCCGATCCCGCTCCGCAAGCTCAATTTGGTGAAACCCTGATTTCAAGTCGAGGGTTGTAAAAAATTTGGCCTTCCCGAAATTTGACAAAATTACCATGACGTTGGGGATTGGGTACTTGTCAGCGATTGTGAGCTGGTTTAACTTCCGAAAGTCTATTACCAGACGTTTCTTTCTGTTGCCTAACTCATCGACGCCTTTTTTATCTACAACCCAAATGGGGTTGTTATAGGGCGATTTGGACGGCCTTATAATGCCGTTTCTCAGTAAGTCCTTTATTTCGCTATTCACGAAATCTGACACACCCATAGGATATGGGTATAATTTGGAGTAGATTGGTTCGCTCACTTCGGTCCGAATGGTGGCGACAATGTTTGTGTTAAACGGCAGCATCTCGTTTGGATCTGCAAACGTTTTTATTCTTTTTTTCAACATAATTTGAAAGTCGGCCCTTACTGATGGAGGGACTGAAATATCGTCCACCTTTGTAAAGTTAACGTTTGCGCATTTGTAAAACTGGATCGGTTCTGATCCAGAGTCGGAATGTATCTCTCTACTCTTTAGACAAATTGTGGCGTTCACCCGCGTTAACAAGTCGAGGCCAATGATGCCGTCGAAAGCATCAAGATCAGGTAAAATGAAAAAGGTGCTGTCTCTACCAAATATATTCAAAAAACATTTAGAAGTTATATTATTAAAGCCATGTATGGACTTCACAACGAAAGGTGTTTCAACCGGAACAACATTTTGTATCTCCTCCAGGGGCTTCATGTAATTTTTGGACGCCCCTGTATCAATTAGAAATTTTACTAATCTCCCCGCTATTTTCCGCTGTACGAACGGCAGCAGGGAATGTGCCCTAAAAAATTTACAGTGTCAAATTCACACTCTGACTCCGAGTTAGCTGCTGCTGCCTCGGCTACAGCCGCATATTCCTGTTCCTGCACAGATTCCTCTTGGGCTATGTGATTTATTCTTTGTCGCCTTTGCCCTGATTGCCTTTCGGAGCCATTTGGTCTCTTAAACGTTTGCCTATGGAACTGACTATCGTTCTGTTTTTGGTAATCTGTCGTTTGTCTAAAACGAGATGTAGACGGGTCCACGTCCATTTTCTCTACCTGATCGCGCCTATTGACGACCTGCTGGCCACCACCCTGAGCTTGATAATGGTTCCGCTGGCTCCTGGTGAAGTATGGCGTCTTCTCTCGACCCAAGTCACCCTTCTCATAGTCCTGCCGTTTGTTTCCCTGCTGGCTATTAATTTTATTATTCACTGATCGTTCATGCGAATGCTGGCCCGAACTCCTTTGCGATTTTTCCTCCGAGCTCCTAGCAAAACCTGCTGCAAATCTGTATCTCTCATGATTAGATTCAGCCTCTTGTGCCAAAGCCAACGCAGTAGGCAAGTCAGACGGACGAGCCGAAAATAAAATATCTGCGAGCGACTTTTTTAAACCCGACACGAACACCCGCAAAGCGTCCTGTCTATATTTTTCGTTGAGAGCATTTGCTAGGGTGCTATCATATGTCATGATAGCCTTGTTCGTGAGTAGGGTTAGCTTTTTTTCTACCTCATCATAGTACTCCAAAAGAGTCATGTTACCCTGTCGCAGAGTGCTGAGCTCTGTTTCGATCAAATGTAGCGGCCGCTTGTCGGCATATGTGAAATCCAAACGTGCAATTATTGCCCTGAAGTTCAAGACAGTGTTAAATGAGGCTAGCACGGCGTCAGCCGTGCCCCTCACCTTATTTCTAATGACATTTACTGCTTGGAAGTGCTTCGAGCTACCGTTATATTTTTCAAACAATTGGTAGGCGTTATGCGCCGCTTGCCTCCAAGAAACATAGTTTTCATGTTTTCCATCGAATTCTGGAATTGATTTCACTATATCGAGGGACTCATCACACTGAACGCCCTCAATAATTTGGATGGGTTCATACACCTCTACTACTGGCTGTTTTAGAGCAATTTCACTGAATTTCCTATCTATTTCTCCTAGCTTTTCGTTGAATTCTTGCGCTTGCAGTTTCAACGCCGCTGCCACTGCCGCTTGAACCACTGCTTGTAGTTCGTGCGCATTCATTTTCTGATTAATCCCTTGGAAACAATCTGCGTTAACTTTCAATTTCTCAAGCCCCGCAAGCACCTCGTCTAACTCGCTATCACTCATGAACACTGACAGAATCGTGGGCCGAAATCACAATTGACACCGCTGTACAAACAAATTTCTATAGCACTTTCTTTATTTTTTCACTTTCACTTTATATTTCTCTTAAGACTTGTCGTGGTTAACGAGCAGTCACTTACAATTTATCCATCCTGTCTTATTTTATCTCCGGAGCTGGTCGATGATCCCGTTGGTGGACGCAGTCCTGTCCGGTTGCAATGTAGGTCTCAGGGTCTCAGAGAGCTGGTTTCCGAATTCACCTTTGTGGGCTGAGTGCTGTTGGGCGCCAGTTTCTTTATTTATTTACTTTTCTTGGAGCTTCGTGAGCTCCGTTCTACTTAAGCTGCCTTAGTGAATTAACCGCCACCAATTCTTAAACCTACCCTAAAGCCCTACTCCGTGCGCGCCGTATCGTTTCGCTGATCTTGCAGCTCGTGCAAGCGATCGATCGACCATCAGCAGCAATGTCCACGATTCGCTGATCTTGCAACCCGTGCAAGAATCGAACGATCGATCGCCAGCAGCATTGTTCGAATCTGCTGACGGCAGCTACCGCGAAGTAGCTGGGTCGGTGGCCTGCGCTGGCGACGACGACAGCAGTGTTGTTTGCTTACGCAACGATGTAGCGGGCTGCAGAGTCGCCGGTTTAATTTGTGGCGGCGGGTTGCGACGTCGTCGGGTTAACTTGTATAGTGGTGCTCCCGCGTAGTGCTCGCTGCTGTCGCCTATGCTGCTGCCCCACTGCTTGCTGCCGTCTGCGCCAAATATTAACGCCGCTTGCTGTGTGGTTGTTGTGTTGCTTATGTACCAGCTGGGTATGGTGATCTTCGCTGTTGTGTTGTTGGTGCGCGCGCTTTTGGTTTTTCGCACTTGCACTTATGTACACGCACTTTCGCTTTTGGCGCACACTTTATCTCACTTTTTCTTTTAGGGCTTTGGATTTAGGTAAGTTTAATAAAGTTTTTCTTCTTTTAATTTGTGCCTTGTTTTTTCCTTCCTTTTTTCAGATAACTTTTTTTTTTTTTTTTAGGTGTATTTTTTATTTGTTTGCTTAATTTTGGGTAAGGGCTTTTGTTTTATAGATTTTGCACTTTCCACTTTTCAGTTTTCTTTTCCACTTTGGTAAGTAACTTTTATTTGGTATTTTCGTTTTTATTTTTCTTTTTCCTTTTTTTTCAGGTTATTAAGCGATCAACTTTGTTTGATTTCTTTGGTATTTTAAGGTTTTGTTTTTTCTTTTTAGGTAACACTTTGGTAAGTAGATTTTGGTTTTTTATTCACAGGTTTCACTTTTCACTTATTCTTTGGTTTTCCTTTAAGATTTCCTGTTCACCACTTTTCACTTTTCTGCTTTGTTTTCAGGTTTGGTAAGTATTTGTGTATTTTTGTTGTTTTTACTTTACCTCATAATTTTCCTTTCTTGTTTCTTCTATGCGTTTTTTGCACTGCACTACACTGTTTCGTTTTTGACGGCTCGAAGGACCAATGTTCGCGTCACGATATAAATGGTGATCGCGCGTGAAATAATATCAACGAAAGGGGTTTGGTTTTAAACGTTATAAGTCGTATTTATTTGTAATAGTTCAATGCAAATTCAATGTGGATATAAAATGTTGATGAATTATAGTTGATAGATTGTAAGTGTGAGTACAATGTAGCTTTATGTTTAGCTTATGTTGTAGGAAATATGATTCGGTGATTTTTACATGTGAATATATCGTTAATTGTTGTGGTAAATGTATATTGTGGTTTGCTCGAAGGTAGATGGTTTATGTGGAGTTGGTTATGGTGTTCGTGGAGTTAGATGTTGTCGCGGATCGCGTGGTGTCGTCGCCGGTGATCGGATGATGAGTGATTTTGCCGTCAGCCGCGCAAGCACTGTTTAGGACAGCGAGGGATGCCGTCGGTCAGTACATAGGTGGGTATATAGGGTAAGTATATAGAGAGGATAGCGGAAACGTACAAATGGTAAATATATAAGGAGAAGGTAGGTATATAGGAATAAGGTAAGTATACGGGATTGGAGGGGATATGTACGACTTATCATGCACGTACAACATGCATAGTTGTATTTATTTTATATTGTAGGTGGTGCGCGGTGACGGCAAGCAACGACGTGAACAATTACAAAAAAAATTCTCATATGGAATTTTTTTGGCTTTGTTTCCCAAGCAGGCCTCTAGGCCTTCTACTTTCTACACCCTCTATCACGCCTCCTATTGACATGCAATTTTTTTCCCCGAACAAACATTATTTCTCCACCACAAAACTACCACTGGTAATTTTTTTAACAAGATTAAAAACTTGGGAACAAGAGGGTTAAGCAAACACACCCAACTACTATGATATTTTAAAAAGGTTAATTTTGAAAAAGGTCAACACACTGGTGAAATAAGCCATTATATCACTTTACCCGAACTTACTCTATTTTGTAAATTAAATTGAATTAAAGCTGTTTCAATTGGACATTGAAAACAATTGCATTATAACGAAACCTCATACTAACAAAAACGGAAAATTGGCCTATAAAGAGCTTTTATTTCTGAATCTAATGAACCAGTCATTCGCGGTTTAAGTTCAATGTTCAAATAACTCAATCAATTTACTAGATCTGGGTAGCAAACAAAAGGTATATTTCACACGTTTCTTTACATATTGTTACGAATATTGGTTCTAGTGGGCTAGTACGTATCTCTGGATTGCGTAATTTGAAAATAAAACACACTTACAGTCAAACCTAGATTGGAGCGTTGAGCGTTGCGTTTTCTGACTGCGCCGCACCCGGCTGCCTTTTTTACCTGTCCGGCCATCGCGCGGATCGTTCTCGCGCATTCCAGAGTGGACTAAAGGTTTCCATGATGATCGCAACCGTGGTTGCCAGGTTGGACTAAAAGTTATTATCGCGGCCGTCGTTGCCAGATTGGATTATAGCACGGCACGTAGCGGCAGGGGTGCTTTGCACAGCGACAGACTGTCTTATCGTTACACTGCCCACCACTTAGACTTGTTCGTCCCGAACAAGTGCCGGGTTGTAGAGCATTACCAGATCGCCTTCTTGGAACCCCTGTAGATCATATCTGGCTTTCGCCTTATCGCTGACCAGTTTGGTGCGGCTCCTTATAAACTGATGAATTTCCTCCAGTTCCGCCCGCTTATTGACCACGTAGTCCGTCTTAGCGCCTCCCGTCGAGCTGACTACCCCGAACTTCAAGTCAGCGGGTAACCGCAACTCTATGCCGAACACTGCTCGGGCTGGAGTGAGTGATGTCGTGCCGTGCGGGGCTGACCTATACGCCATCAGGAACAGGGGGATGTGCGTGTCCCAATCCTTTTGATTCCTGCCTACCACTTTCCGCAGGTATTCCTCCAGCGTCCGGTGAAAGCGTTCCACCATGCCGTCGGACTGTGGGTGCAAAGGAGTGGTACGCGTTTTCTTTATCCCCAGCAGCCCACACACTTCCTTGAATACCGCAGACTCGAAATGCCGGCCTTGATCTGAGTGTAACTCCAACGGAACTCCGAACCTGGCTACCCAGTTGTTTACCAACTTTTTCGAGATCGTAGTGGCCTCCTGGTTAGGAATAGGGTACACTTCGGGCCATTTGCTGAAGTAATCCATTACCACCAGCACATATTTGTTGCCTTGAGTGCTAGTTGGGAATGGGCCGGCGACGTCCATAGCAATCCGCTCGAAGGGCGCTCCCACGTTGTACTGCTGCATGCGGCCTCGAGATTTTCTTGTCGGCCCTTTCGCGGCTGAACATCGGTCGCAACTCTTAATCCACTCGGCTACAGACTCCTGACATCCTACCCAGTAGAATCGTCTTTTTATTTTGGCGACGGTTTTGGTGATGCCCAGGTGCCCTCCACTGGAGTCGTTATGGTATGCCTCGATGACCTCATTGATTCTACATTTCGGCACTACCATTAGGGAGTTGCTGGTCCGACCATCCGCGCTCTCCCATTTGCGGTACAGGCATCCTTCTTTCAGCCGCAGACTTTTCCACTGTGCCCAGTAAGCCCTAGCGATTGGGCTTTCACCGGCCATCTCCTGCCAGTCTGGACGTGCGCCTTGCTTCTTGCCTTCGACGATTTTTGCAAGATCCGCATCCTCACGCTGGTCCTTCTGTAGCCTCTGCGCAGACCACTTTTCCTCTTTCTTTGCTTTCGGCTCGCGAGCACGGCATGCATTCGACTTTGCACGGACGGCGTGACAAGGCATCGGCATTTCCATGGCTACTGCCCTTGCGATGCTCTATCGTGTAGTCGTAGCTCTGCAGTCGCTCGATCCACCGCGCCGATTGCCCTTCAGGATCCTTAAAGTGCAGGAGCCATTTCAATGCCGCATGATCTGTGCGCAGGCGAAACCTTTGTCCATACAGATATTTGTGGAAGTGTTTTACGCAGTCCAATACCGCCAGCAGTTCTCTCCGTGTCACACAGTAGTTGCGTTCCGGTTTCGATAGAACCCTACTGTAGTACGCTATCACTTGTTCCTGGCCGTCTATTATCTGTGATAGCACACCGCCAATACTATTCCCGCTTGCATCTGTATCCAGCACAAACATCTCCCCAGGCACGGGGAAGGCCAGAATTGGAGCACTGCACAGTTTTTTCTTCAGACGTGCAAAAGCCTGTTCCTGCTCCTCGTTCCACTCGAAAGCTTGGCTCTTTTTCGTCAGTTTGTGCAAGCTGCTGGCTATGTTCGCAAATCCCGGAACAAATCGGCGGTAGTATGTGCACAGGCCCACTCCGCGAGCGGAAACCGTGTGATCCAGATATTTGACCTCTCTTTGAAACAGCGAGCACTTCTTTGGGTTGAGTTTAAGCCCGACTTTCTGTATTCGCTCAAATACCTCCTTCAGCTTTTCCAGGTGGTCGTCGAAGCTTTTGCCCATCACGATTATGTCGTCGAGGTACACCTGGCACGTCTGCCAATGCAGCCCTTTTAGCACGCGTTCCATGAGCCGCTCGAATGTTGCTGGTGCGTTGCAGAGTCCGAACGGCATGACGATTAACTGCCACAAACCATCGCCAACACTGAAAGCCGTTTTCTCCTTGTCCTTGTCTGCAAGCTCTACCTGCCAATAGCCGTTGCGTAAGTCGAGCGTTGAGAACCACTGCGTGCCTTACAGTGTGTCCAGGGTGTCATCGATCCGCGGTAGTGGATAACTGTCCTTCTTGACCACATCGTTGAGCTTCCGATAATCCACACAAAATCGGGTACTGCCATCCTTTTTCGTGACTAGCATCTTCGTAAAACTCGAGTCAGAAATACGGTATGTCCTTGGTACAACAACAAAGTCCACTTGGCAATTAAAAAGCGCAATAAGATGCACTCCAAATGGAAAAAAATTACGACAGATATAGCTTGGTGTCAGTACAAATCTGCTAGAAATGAAGCGACGGCGACTACAAGGCAGGCTAAGCGGTACTATTGCAAAGAAAAATTGAATGCCTCTCTCCCATCGAAAGATTTATGGCGCAACTTAAAGAATTTAAACATCCATGGCAATCAGGCTGCTGATTGCAAAATTGACCCGAATGCCTTAAACAACTTCTTCGTTAGTGCCAGCAATAGTAATATTTCCCCCCTTTAACTAAAGCTATTCCGCCTGCTGTGGAATTTAAAAAGCGTTTTCAATTTGTTGGAGTTACCGAGTCTGATGTCATAAAATCCATTACTCGTATCAAGTCAAATGCTGTTGGGGATGATGGTATCTCTCTTAAGTTTGTTAAAATTGTATTACCTTTTATTATTAGACCTCTCACACATATAATTAATCATTGCTTTACGAGTGCCTGTTTTCCTGCAGCATGGAAAAGAGCAATTATCTTGCCTGTTGCGAAGGTAACCACAGCACTAAGCCCAAATGACTATCGACCAATCAGTATCTTGCCGGCATTCTCGAAGGTTTGTGAGTCCTTAATGGCGGAACAAATCTCAACCTTCATTCATGATAACAAATTACTGTCACCCCTGCAGTCTGGATTTAGACTAAAGCATAGCTGTTCCACTGCAATGATGAAAATTTTAGATGATATTAGGATGCCTTTTGACCATGAAGAACTAACGCTTTTATGCCTTTTGGACTTTTCCAAAGCCTTCGACTCAGTTAACCACGTACTATTATGTGAGAAACTTAAGTGCAACTTCGGATTCTCTGATTGCTCTATTAAATTAATGCGTAGCTATCTTGCTGGCAGAGTTCAACAAGTGAGGGGAATGCATTCCTCATCTCAGTTTGAATCAATTGGTGCTGGTGTTCCTCAAGGATCTGTACTAGGTCCCCTTTTGTTTAGTCTCTTTGTAAATGATGTTTTCTTGGTGTGCAAATATGTTAATGTCCATGCTTATGCTGATGATATCCAATTGTATTTGTCTAGTCGTATTGGTCTTATGGAAGATTTATGTTTTAAAATTAATAGTGATTTGTCTGCCATCTCGGATTGGGCCCTTAATAACGCTTTATATCTAAATGCATCTAAGTCATATGTTTTGCCTATAAGCAATCGAGTAGTACAATATGACAATAAGGACTGTATCGAAAATTATAAATACACTTTAGAAATCATATAAAGTGGGCTATGCAATGTTGTTTGCTCAGCAATATCGGTTCTTAGATTGTAGAGGTTCAAATTGTTATTTTCGTGAAAAATTTGTTGTAGTATATCGAAGCGCTTAAAAATGAGAAGACTTTCCGCAAAACTTCGTCAGGAAATTTTGTCCAAATGGGCATCAACCAAAGGAATGTCGTATAGAAAACTAGCAAAAGAAGCAAATGTTAGCCTGTTCGCTGTGCAAAAACCATTCACCGGTATACTACACATTGCACACTTGAGGATTTACCAGGACAAGGTCGTAAAAAGGGTGCGTCCCAACTATTGCTAGATACTAAGATATGTGCCTTATTTTAAAAATTAAGGATATATCCGTACGCGATTGCGCAAAAAAAGCCGGAACGAGTGCAGCAATGGTCCAACGTGCCAAAAAGAGAAACCAGTTGGGAACATATAGAAAGCAAAAACAGCCAAAACGAAGCACTCAGCAAGGCGCGCAGGTGAAAACCAGATCCCGAAAATCGTACGACTATATTTGTAGGCAAAAATTTGATTGCATTATAATGGACGACGAAACATACGTGAAATTGGACTACAAAACGCTGCCAGGACCCCAATTCTACGCAGTTCCGAAAGGATGTGAAATTTCAAAAGCTGACAAATCCATTTTTTGCGAAAAATTTGGCAATAAGATTCATGTTTGGCAAACAATATGCAAGTGTGAAAAAATGTCGACTCCATTCTTCACAGACAAGCCCCTGAACGCTGAAATGTACCTAAATGAGTGCCTCAAGTAGAGATTGCTGCCGTTGGTGAAAAAACACACTGGCAAGACTTGGTTTTGGGCCGAATTAGCCTCTTGCCATTATGCCAGTACTAACGTGGTATGAAGAGAAGAACATAAATTTTGTGAAGAAAAACATGAATCCTCCAAAGTGTCCAGAGATACGCCCTATCGAAACATTTTGGACGTTGATGAAGAGGGATCTTAAAAAAAGATCTAAGCCGTTCAAAAATTTAAAAATATTGGAATAGTGTTAACAAAAAATTAGATTCTGGCTGTGTCCAGAATTTAAAAAAGGACCTCGACAAAAAGATTAAAAATGTGGGCTAGCCTCCCACTAAATAATTTTTTTCGTTGCTATTTACAAAAAAATACAATATGAAATGCCATTTATAAAAAAAAATAAATTCTAACTTTTGTTATGCACTAGTATGAAGCATGTTTTGGTGTATTCATAATTTTCGATACAGTCCTTATACCCCCTCTTTTCATTAATAATAGTGCACTGAAGCTTACTGACAAAATAAAAAACTTGGGATTCATGATTAATTCCAAGCTGACTTGCTCTGATCATATAAACAAAGTTGTGAAAAATGTATACGCAATATTGCGTAGACTAAGAATTTCTGCCTCCTTCACTCCGCTTGAGACCAGACGAAAGCTAACCATGCAGCTTATTGTGCCCCATATAACATACTCAGAGCTGGTTTATAGCAAACTTGACTCCAAGTCGTTACACAAAATTTATGTGACATTTAACCTTCACTCTGTGCACGGTTTTTACACCCTAATCCCGTGCAATGGGGAACTGAGTTCCCCATTTTTGAACCAGTATAGTTTGTATGGGAATGAGTAAAATAATAGTTTTTTTGTGAAATAATTACATTATCATTATAAGGCTTGTCCACGAAATAACTTTTACAATGTAAAACGAAAAAAAGTATAGTAAGCACCGAAATTTCTAAAAAAAAAATTCGCTTTTCAGAATCTGTCAAATTTCAGCTATTAGTGGTCAATTGTATTTTGAAATTCAAAGTGATTCAATCAAAATGGCATCTAAAGAAGAGAAAATTCGACAAAAAATAATTGCCCACTTTTTCGAAAATCCAACGGCTTTGTACGCATTGTTGGGAAGATTAGCCAAAGTTTCCAGCGCAACAGCTAGAAATGTGGTAATTAAATACAAGAAGGACCTGTCCACATCCCGTATCGTCGGAGCCGGACGAAAAAAAGGTTTCGTCTATAAAGATATAGGTCGTAAGGTGAAAGTTTCTCTGGAAAAAAATCCAAACCAATCTTTACGAGATTTGGCACGAAAATTCGAAGTTTCGAAATCATACATTGCGAAAATTAAAAGACACTACGAGCTCAAATCTTTCGTTGTTCAAAAAGTGCCAAATCGTAACTTCGAAGTGGAAAAGCGTGCCAGAAATCGAGCCCGAAAACTTTTATCGAATGATCTGTGTCGTTTTAAAGGCTGCGTGTTAATGGATGACGAAACGTATGTCAAAGAAGATTTCAAACAGCTTCCAGGTCGAGGATATTACACAGCATACCTGAAGGGTGGCGTTATGAAAAGGTTCAAGTATAAACGGATGGACAAATATGGTAAAAAGTATATGGTTTGGCAGGCCATATGTAGCTGTGGCAAATACACTCGTCCTTTTGTTACAACTGGCACTCTTAACAGTAAAATTTACTTGAAGGAATGTCTCAACAAACGACTTTTGCCATTGTACAGAGAGCACGCTGTTCCACCTTTATTTTGGCCAGACTTAGCAACAGTCCACTATGCAGAAATTGTCAAAGAGTGGTACCAAAGGAATAAGATCCGTGTTGTTGAGAAAAATCACAATCCCCCAAATTGCCCACAGCTTCGGCCAGTTGAACGATTTTGGGCAATAATGAAACGAAACTTACTGAAATATAAAAAACGTGCTAAGGGAAAGATTGATTGAAACTTTGAGTTATAAGAGACAATATATACTCACACAAACATTAGTTCAATATTTTATTTAGTAGCTATTAATAATAGAAAATGTAAAAGTTATTTCGTGGACAAGCCTTAGTATGAAATATTATTCATGTTGTTGTTGTTTGTTTTTGTGTATTAGTATTTTTATGTAATTTATTTGCACACCGTCTTTGAATCTGTTATTCCACCGGTGAGTGTGCTCGTGATTTAGAACTTGAGTGGTTCAGAACGTGGATAAGCTTTGCATACAAAATGTATTGGTAAAAGAAACGGGGTCATTTATTCCCCAAAGCACAACAAACAGTTTGTGTGCTTTTTTTGGCTATATCTGCCTAATCATACTTGAACTGAGATATTTGTTTATGTTTTTAGATTCCTCTCATCAATACCTTTCCAATAATATAATTATAAATATATCGTTTAGAATTAAAAACCTTCACAATTTTATGTTTTATGTCGTCGTGGGGAACTGTATACCCCAAGCACGGAGTGAAGGTTAATACCAATGTTGATTAAGTATGAAATAAAGACTTAAAGACATTTTCAGTTTTGGCTTAATTATGGCGTTCAGGTTAATATCTGAGCTTTGATGTATTCAGAGACCTATCGTAGAATTTTATGGCGAATATTTTCGTGGTACCTTTTATCCTTAAAAAGTCCTGTTTTACAGGACATTTTTGGCATTTTAGAAAAGAAGGGTCAAATTGACCCATACAAATAGGAGTTACAGGGTTAAAATGCTCCAGAAAAATGTTCTTCGTAGTATTTTACATCAAGTTGCTGAACACATCACATACCTTAAATGTGAGGCTACAAGGTTTTCGTATGCCGAATCACCATAAGAATGAGCAACAAGGGGAAAACTTTGACCCCCCCTAAAAAAAATGCAGACGTAAACTTTCAAAACGCCGATACACGTATATTTTTTTTTGGTCCCATCTACCAGAATCCGTTGTCAGAAACTTGTTATTTTTTTTTGTGTTGTGCAGTGTTATTAGACCAAAAATCGCATTTTACCCATCAATCATTCACCGTATTCGCCTGATATGGCTCCCTGTGACTTCTACTTATTCGGTCAGTTGCATTTGCCGATGAAAGGAAAACGTTATAAGGACGTTGAAGACATCCAAAAGGCTTGTACCAACATTCTGAAGGCGATGCCGGCCGATGGCCTAAAACACTCATTCCAAATGCTTTTGGACCGTGCAAAACGTTGTATCGAAGCAGAAGGGGAGTACTTTGAATACATAAAAAGAATTATACAAAAATAATCATCCGTTTTCTTTATTTTATAAAAGTCCTGTTTACTTTGGAACGCACCTTGTAGATATGTATATGCATATTAAATATTCATATTATATAGAAATTTTAATATATGTATATAATCTATATGCCGACTGCTGGAGGGAAAGTGGAGTTGCAGCTGCGCTTGCGAGAGGCGTGTGAATCACGAGGCATCGATTGGGCTGCACACGAGTTCGGAACGTAGGAACAAGAGGCGTCGGCCAAAGTGGAGGAATCGCCTGTGGGTGCTGCGTCGATGCAAAGTACAGCGGCTGCGCCACCACAAGCAATGGACATAAGCCAGCTAATAGTTGCAATGAGAGGCATGTATCAGGAAACTTCTGCGAAAATTGAGAATGTCAGTCGTAAAAATCGTGAAATGTCGGCGCAGATGGCAGCGAAAATGGAAATTGCGAATCACGAGATGGCAGCGAAGCTGAAAACTACGAATCGATAAATGGCAGCGAAAATAGAAACGGCGACCCATGAAATATCGGCGCAAGTGTCGGAGCGAATGGAAGTCAAGCTTCAGGAAAATTCTGCGCGCTTGGAGCAGAAAGTGGAGGAAATCTCAGACAGGATTAATGGGAAAGTCGAGCACCTGGAGACGCGAGTAGAGCACTTGGATAAACGAGTCGACGACCTGGATGATTCCCTGAACAAGCGAGATAGTCTGGAAGACTCGATGAACAGAAAAATGGACGAGCGGCTTAGGGAGGTACATCCGCGAGAATGGTTGCCGCCGGTTCCGGAAAGTGTTGCCCCCCGAGCAGAAGTGCCTACTTATTATGGGACTACGCCGTTCGATACATTCAAGCTGCAATTCGACCTGGCTGCTCTGGAAAATCAGTGGACCGATGTAAGGAAAGGTCGGAGATTGGCGCTGGCTCTTAAAGGTGCTGCGGCTGAGGTAATAAAATCAGTTCCAGAATGTTTACGAAGTGAGTACGAGACCGTCATAATGGCGCTGGCAGCCAAATACAGCGACGAGCACAACAGAACGCTGTACTACTGTGAGCTGAAGAACCGCAGGCAAAGATCCAACGAGGCGCTGCAGACATATGCAGCAGATATTGAGCAGCTCGTGCAGCTGTGCTACCCGTCCTTCGGCGCTGATGATCTCGAAAGGATGAAGATAGAGGCGTTTATTGAAGGTCTTCATGATCCGAAAACACGTCAGGGGGACGGTGACCATCGCGACGACATATGAGGCGACATGGATTGGAAGCACTCGGTATGCACCTGCAAGGATACGCCAGATCCAGCCAGACAACGACATTACGATTCAGGCCATAAGCTCTGAGCCACCGGACAGGCCACGGGTGGTCTCCTCTAAGGTTGTTTGCTGGGTATGTGGCAAGCACGGCCACATATCACGAGACTGCCGCCAACGAAAGAGGCGTTCCCTTTCTCGATCGCAATCGCCTGAAGCGAGGAATACTGACAATCGAGGCTCAGCCAACAAGCGCAGGGCTGAGGACGAGGAGCCGTTAAACTAAAACGGGTCAGCCCAAAGGGGCGTGAGCTGATCCCCAGAATCTGCTGCCCCACCGTCCTTGTCTCACAGCTGAAACGACAGCCCAGCAGCTTGACGATTGAAGGGAGGATAGATGGTAAGTTGTTCGTGTTGACACTGGACACTGGAGCGTCATATTCGATCATAAAAAAGAAGCTGCTGAAGAACTGGGAACCGCTGCATGGCATACAGCTGCGGACTGCGACTGGCGAGCGTGCGCCGGTAAGAGGAAAAGTTACGAAAACGATTGCTATCGGCACCAGCAGCCTGGAACATGAGTTCATCGTCGCGGATATAATGGACGACGTGATTATCGGCGTGGATTTCATGATTAGGCACGGTTTTGTGCTGGACCTGAAAGAACCTGTGCTGCCAACGTTGAATTCCCGCTGCACACCGGCTATGAGCGAAGCGTGGCGGTAAGGAAGGTTGTATCTTGTCAACACAGGAGGATACCAGCTAATTCTGAGGCGATTGTGTGGGCAAAGGTGGACGAGGACGATGGAACGAGTCGGCTGTGGGTTGTAGAAGCACCGAAATAAGGACACGACAACATCATCATCGGACGTACATTAGTGGAACCTAAGAATGGCAGAATACCAGTTAGAATACTGAACCCCCTGAATGCACCCAGATATGTCGGTAAAGATGAGGTAATTGGCGAGTGTAAGGAAGCTGTAGCAGTGGTCAATTGCGAGAGTAGCCCACCTGGAGGTAATAGGAAGAGCGGTTTCAACATGGACGTCATACCGCAGGAGAACCAGTGGAGGAGCGAGTTGACGGCCAAGCAGAAACAGAAGGCGAGGTCTCTCCTGCAGCACTATGTCAGTATTTGCGGCAGAAGCTGGCGGAAGAACAGCCATAGTGAACAACAACATTTCATTTATTTGGTTGATTAAAGTTACACTACCTAAGAACATGGTTCTTTTATAAGTGCATCAACTAATATTAAGTAACAATTGTATCGAGCTTAAAAAGAAAAATACAAACTTTAAACTTAAGACTATTACAGAAATAGTACAGTATATAGGAGTTAAGATACAATGCAAAGAGTAAGAGATATGAGAAATAAGTTTTGATGATCTGCAATCGAAAGGCAAACCCATTACAATAATTCATTGAAATATTCGAAAATTCGCGCTTTATAGTTGTTTCTATTCAGTGCAGCTTTCAAAGTCTCCGGAAGAGAGTTCCATAGTCTTACGGCGTTAATGAAAAAAAGTCTAGACGAGGTCAGGTACACATACTTTGGAACGATAAGATTGTGATGTCTTCCCGACTTAGGCATTTGAAGTTTGTCATATAAATATTTCGGCTCTTTCCATTCGACTAATTTAAATATGAATGCACAGTTTCTTGCTGACAAGTAATTTGTGATGCTACAACCAAGAATTTTATTCCTCCACAGCGAGACATGGTCATATTTTCCCACCCCATATACATATCGAGTAATGTTATTAACCTTCACTCCGTGCTTGGGGTATACAGTTCCCCACGACGACATAAAACATAAAATTGTGAAGGTTTTTAATTCTAAACGATATATTTATAATTATATTATTGGAAAGGTATTGATGAGAGGAATCTAAAAACATAAACAAATATCTCAGTTCAAGTATGATTAGGCAGATATAGCCAAAAAAAGCACACAAACTGTTTGTTGTGCTTTGGGGAATAAATGACCCCGTTTCTTTTACCAATACATTTTGTATGCAAAGCTTATCCACGTTCTGAACCACTCAAGTTCTAAATCACGGGCACACTCACCGGTGGAATAACAGATTCAAAGACGGTGTGCAAATAAATTACATAAAAATACTAATACACAAAAACAAACAACAACAACATTAATAATATTTCATACTATAATGATAATGTAATTATTTCACAAAAAACTATTATTTTACTCATTCCCATACAAACTATACTGGTTTAAAAATGGGGAACTCAGTTCCCCATTGCACGGGATTAGGGTGTAAAAACCATGCACAGAGTGAAGGTTAAAAACTCCTACAAAACTTGATTTTTGGGGGTAAGTGTGTATGCGAAAAATGTTGAACGCAAAATTTCAACGTACAAATGAAAGCTCTAGATATAATATATAAAAATGAATAAATGATCAATTTTGGGTATTTAAGATATTCATTATATTTTTCGATTAGCTCTTGGCAATTTAACACCGTTATCAAATAATGTCCAGCATACATAAGCTATAAAAGAATGAATACCTTTGCCTTTGTACCATTCCCCAATCGGGGCCAGTGGCGGATTCAGGGGGAGGGGGTTTGGGGGTTGAACCCCCCGAAATATTAGGATCGACTTTAAAACTACATACAAATTAAAAGACATTTTATAAGTGTTAAAGAATTACTTTTTGAAACCTCCCCCCCTGAAATATATTCCTGAATCCTGATGGGAGCACATGTCTGATGAAATCGTTCCCCATGTTTATCGGATTCTGTTGCCAACTGATGTTCGTAGTAATCCATATGAGAATTCAGAAAATCAATTGTTGGTGGCACATGAACACCTAGTATTTCGAATGCACTCATCATGGTGTCGACGTACATTCGAGCAGCAGGATAACAATTTTTGCCTACACCATTGTCAATGACTCTTTTAATGCTTTTCCATTCGACAATCTCATTTGGTGAGAGCATTTGATCGAATTCGGCGCTACGCCTATCAACAAAAACACCTGTTGTAATGAAAACACGAGGGTTTTTATTGGTATGAAACCAATATGGAAAAAGGAAAGTTTTAGCATTCATACCTTTATGTATCTTTGCTTCGCTTAGTTTTCGAAACAATGTCTTCAGAAAGTTAAATGCCGATCCATTTGTATCCAAACACTTAACAAAATTGTTTATCACACCAAGTTTTATATGTAATGGTTGTAAACAATTTTTTTTGTTGGCACAAGTGGTGGATGGAAAATATTATGCTCGCCTAATGTCCCTTCAGCTCTCGGCTCCCATTGTTTTTTGGGATATTGGTTGCCCTTCCATCTGCTATTCCACCTGCAAGTTTTGTAGGACATTTTAGTGCAATTTTGAATAAGTACGAAATAAACACTTAAACACATTTTCAGTTTTGGCTTAATTCTGGCGTTCAGGTTAATATATGAGCTTTGATGTATTCAGAGACCTATCGTAGAATTTTATGGCGAATATTTTCGTGGTACATTTTATCCTTAAAAAGTCCTGTTTTACAGGACATTTGTGGCATTTTAGAAAAGAAGGGTCAAATTTACCCATACAAATAGGAGTTACAGGGTTAAAATGCTCCAGAAAAATGTTCTTCGTAGTATTTTACATCCGCTGCAGCCGCCGTAGCTCAGTTGGTTAGTGCGCGGTCCAACGAGTCGCATGCAGAGCGACGCAAGATCGAATACTGCATGTAGTAACACCCAAACAAAATAACGGGAAACTCGTTTTCTCTTTCGGTGGCTGTCCTCTCAGCTGGAAACGGCAAACCTCTGAGAGTAAAAATTGCCTATGAAAAAGCTCCCAACCTGCCGTTCGGAACCGGCATAAAACTGTAGGTCCCTTCCACCCGCGTACAAAATTCACACGCACAACACGGGTGGTTGCGGGAAGCTAGGCCTTAGTCTCGCGTAAGCGGGCTGTCGTGCCAATCATTTAAATTAAATTAGTATTTTACATCAAATTGCTGAACACATCACATACCTAAAATGTGAGGTTACATGGTTTTCGTATGCCGAATCATCATAAGAATGAGCAACAAGGGGAAAACTTTGACCCCCCCTAAAAAAAATGCAGACGTAAACTTTCAAAACGCCGATACACGTATATTTTTTTTTGGTCCCATCTACCAGAATCCGTTGTCAGAAACTTGTTATTTTTTTTTGTGTTGTGCAGTGTTATTAGACCAAAAATCGCATTTTACCCATCAATCATTCACCGTATTCGCCTGATATGGCTCCCTGTGACTTCTACTTATTCGGTCAGTTGCATTTGCCGATGAAAGGAAAACGTTATAAGGACGTTGAAGACATCCAAAAGGCTTGTACCAACATTCTGAAGGCGATGCCGGCCGATGGCCTAAAACACTCATTCCAAATGCTTTTGGACCGTGCAAAACGTTGTATCGAAGCAGAAGGGGAGTACTTTGAATACATAAAAAGAATTATACAAAAATAATCATCCGTTTTCTTTATTTTATAAAAGTCCTGTTTACTTTGGAACGCACCTTGTAGATATGTATATGCATATTAAATATTCATATTATATAGAAATTTTAATATATGTATATAATCTATATGCCGACTGCTGGAGGGAAAGTGGAGTTGCAGCTGCGCTTGCGAGAGGCGTGTGAATCACGAGGCATCGATTGGGCTGCACACGAGTTCGGAACGTAGGAACAAGAGGCGTCGGCCAAAGTGGAGGAATCGCCTGTGGGTGCTGCGTCGATGCAAAGTACAGCGGCTGCGCCACCACAAGCAATGGACATAAGCCAGCTAATAGTTGCAATGAGAGGCATGTATCAGGAAACTTCTGCGAAAATTGAGAATGTCAGTCGTAAAAATCGTGAAATGTCGGCGCAGATGGCAGCGAAAATGGAAATTGCGAATCACGAGATGGCAGCGAAGCTGAAAACTACGAATCGATAAATGGCAGCGAAAATAGAAACGGCGACCCATGAAATATCGGCGCAAGTGTCGGAGCGAATGGAAGCTTCAGGAAAATTCTGCGCGCTTGGAGCAGAAAGTGGAGGAAATCTCAGACAGGATTAATGGGAAAGTCGAGCACCTGGAGACGCGAGTAGAGCACTTGGATAAACGAGTCGACGACCTGGATGATTCCCTGAACAAGCGAGATAGTCTGGAAGACTCGATGAACAGAAAAATGGACGAGCGGCTTAGGGAGGTACATCCGCGAGAATGGTTGCCGCCGGTTCCGGAAAGTGTTGCCCCCCGAGCAGAAGTGCCTACTTATTATGGGACTACGCCGTTCGATACATTCAAGCTGCAATTCGACCTGGCTGCTCTGGAAAATCAGTGGACCGATGTAAGGAAAGGTCGGAGATTGGCGCTGGCTCTTAAAGGTGCTGCGGCTGAGGTAATAAAATCAGTTCCAGAATGTTTACGAAGTGAGTACGAGACCGTCATAATGGCGCTGGCAGCCAAATACAGCGACGAGCACAACAGAACGCTGTACTACTGTGAGCTGAAGAACCGCAGGCAAAGATCCAACGAGGCGCTGCAGACATATGCAGCAGATATTGAGCAGCTCGTGCAGCTGTGCTACCCGTCCTTCGGCGCTGATGATCTCGAAAGGATGAAGATAGAGGCGTTTATTGAAGGTCTTCATGATCCGAAAACACGTCAGGGGGACGGTGACCATCGCGACGACATATGAGGCGACATGGATTGGAAGCACTCGGTATGCACCTGCAAGGATACGCCAGATCCAGCCAGACAACGACATTACGATTCAGGCCATAAGCTCTGAGCCACCGGACAGGCCACGGGTGGTCTCCTCTAAGGTTGTTTGCTGGGTATGTGGCAAGCACGGCCACATATCACGAGACTGCCGCCAACGAAAGAGGCGTTCCCTTTCTCGATCGCAATCGCCTGAAGCGAGGAATACTGACAATCGAGGCTCAGCCAACAAGCGCAGGGCTGAGGACGAGGAGCCGTTAAACTAAAACGGGTCAGCCCAAAGGGGCGTGAGCTGATCCCCAGAATCTGCTGCCCCACCGTCCTTGTCTCACAGCTGAAACGACAGCCCAGCAGCTTGACGATTGAAGGGAGGATAGATGGTAAGTTGTTCGTGTTGACACTGGACACTGGAGCGTCATATTCGATCATAAAAAAGAAGCTGCTGAAGAACTGGGAACCGCTGCATGGCATACAGCTGCGGACTGCGACTGGCGAGCGTGCGCCGGTAAGAGGAAAAGTTACGAAAACGATTGCTATCGGCACCAGCAGCCTGGAACATGAGTTCATCGTCGCGGATATAATGGACGACGTGATTATCGGCGTGGATTTCATGATTAGGCACGGTTTTGTGCTGGACCTGAAAGAACCTGTGCTGCCAACGTTGAATTCCCGCTGCACACCGGCTATGAGCGAAGCGTGGCGGTAAGGAAGGTTGTATCTTGTCAACACAGGAGGATACCAGCTAATTCTGAGGCGATTGTGTGGGCAAAGGTGGACGAGGACGATGGAACGAGTCGGCTGTGGGTTGTAGAAGCACCGAAATAAGGACACGACAACATCATCATCGGACGTACATTAGTGGAACCTAAGAATGGCAGAATACCAGTTAGAATACTGAACCCCCTGAATGCACCCAGATATGTCGGTAAAGATGAGGTAATTGGCGAGTGTAAGGAAGCTGTAGCAGTGGTCAATTGCGAGAGTAGCCCACCTGGAGGTAATAGGAAGAGCGGTTTCAACATGGACGTCATACCGCAGGAGAACCAGTGGAGGAGCGAGTTGACGGCCAAGCAGAAACAGAAGGCGAGGTCTCTCCTGCAGCACTATGTCAGTATTTGCGGCAGAAGCTGGCGGAAGAACAGCCATAGTGAACAACAACATTTCATTTATTTGGTTGATTAAAGTTACACTACCTAAGAACATGGTTCTTTTATAAGTGCATCAACTAATATTAAGTAACAATTGTATCGAGCTTAAAAAGAAAAATACAAACTTTAAACTTAAGACTATTACAGAAATAGTACAGTATATAGGAGTTAAGATACAATGCAAAGAGTAAGAGATATGAGAAATAAGTTTTGATGATCTGCAATCGAAAGGCAAACCCATTACAATAATTCATTGAAATATTCGAAAATTCGCGCTTTATAGTTGTTTCTATTCAGTCCAGCTTTCAAAGTCTCCGGAAGAGAGTTCCATAGTCTTACGGCGTTAATGAAAAAAAGTCTAGACGAGGTCAGGTACACATACTTTGGAACGATAAGATTGTGATGTCTTCCCGACTTAGGCATTTGAAGTTTGTCATATAAATATTTCGGCTCTTTCCATTCGACTAATTTAAATATGAATGCACAGTTTCTTGCTGACAAGTAATTTGTGATGCTACAACCAAGAATTTTATTCCTCCACAGCGAGACATGGTCATATTTTCCCACCCCATATACATATCGAGTAATGTTATTAACCTTCACTCCGTGCTTGGGGTATACAGTTCCCCACGACGACATAAAACATAAAATTGTGAAGGTTTTTAATTCTAAACGATATATTTATAATTATATTATTGGAAAGGTATTGATGAGAGGAATCTAAAAACATAAACAAATATCTCAGTTCAAGTATGATTAGGCAGATATAGCCAAAAAAAGCACACAAACTGTTTGTTGTGCTTTGGGGAATAAATGACCCCGTTTCTTTTACCAATACATTTTGTATGCAAAGCTTATCCACGTTCTGAACCACTCAAGTTCTAAATCACGAGCACACTCACCGGTGGAATAACAGATTCAAAGACGGTGTGCAAATAAATTACATAAAAATACTAATACACAAAAACAAACAACAACAACATTAATAATATTTCATACTATAATGATAATGTAATTATTTCACAAAAAACTATTATTTTACTCATTCCCATACAAACTATACTGGTTTAAAAATGGGGAACTCAGTTCCCCATTGCACGGGATTAGGGTGTAAAAACCATGCACAGAGTGAAGGTTAAAAACTCCTACAAAACTTGATTTTTGGGGGTAAGTGTGTATGCGAAAAATGTTGAACGCAAAATTTCAACGTACAAATGAAAGCTCTAGATATAATATATAAAAATGAATAAATGATCAATTTTGGGTATTTAAGATATTCATTATATTTTTCGATTAGCTCTTGGCAATTTAACACCGTTATCAAATAATGTCCAGCATACATAAGCTATAAAAGAATGAATACCTTTGCCTTTGTACCATTCCCCAATCGGGGCCAGTGGCGGATTCAGGGGGAGGGGGTTTGGGGGTTGAACCCCCCGAAATATTAGGATCGACTTTAAAACTACATACAAATTAAAAGACATTTTATAAGTGTTAAAGAATTACTTTTTGAAACCTCCCCCCCTGAAATATATTCCTGAATCCTGATGGGAGCACATGTCTGATGAAATCGTTCCCCATGTTTATCGGATTCTGTTGCCAACTGATGTTCGTAGTAATCCATATGAGAATTCAGAAAATCAATTGTTGGTGGCACATGAACACCTAGTATTTCGAATGCACTCATCATGGTGTCGACGTACATTCGAGCAGCAGGATAACAATTTTTGCCTACACCATTGTCAATGACTCTTTTAATGCTTTTCCATTCGACAATCTCATTTGGTGAGAGCATTTGATCGAATTCGGCGCTACGCCTATCAACAAAAACACCTGTTGTAATGAAAACACGAGGGTTTTTATTGGTATGAAACCAATATGGAAAAAGGAAAGTTTTAGCATTCATACCTTTATGTATCTTTGCTTCGCTTAGTTTTCGAAACAATGTCTTCAGAAAGTTAAATGCCGATCCATTTGTATCCAAACACTTAACAAAATTGTTTATCACACCAAGTTTTATATGTAATGGTTGTAAACAATTTTTTTTGTTGGCACAAGTGGTGGATGGAAAATATTATGCTCGCCTAATGTCCCTTCAGCTCTCGGCTCCCATTGTTTTTTGAGATGTTGGTTGCCCTTCCATCTGCTATTCCACCTGCAAGTTTTGTAGGACATTTTAGTGCAATTTTGAATAAGTACGAAATAAACACTTAAACACATTTTCAGTTTTGGCTTAATTCTGGCGTTCAGGTTAATATATGAGCTTTGATGTATTCAGAGACCTATCGTAGAATTTTATGGCGAATATTTTCGTGGTACATTTTATCCTTAAAAAGTCCTGTTTTACAGGACATTTGTGGCATTTTAGAAAAGAAGGGTCAAATTTACCCATACAAATAGGAGTTACAGGGTTAAAATGCTCCAGAAAAATGTTCTTCGTAGTATTTTACATCCGCTGCAGCCGCCGTAGCTCAGTTGGTTAGTGCGCGGTCCAACGAGTCGCATGCAGAGCGACGCAAGATCGAATACTGCATGTAGTAACACCCAAACAAAATAACGGGAAACTCGTTTTCTCTTTCGGTGGCTGTCCTCTCAGCTGGAAACGGCAAACCTCTGAGAGTAAAAATTGCCTATGAAAAAGCTCCCAACCTGCCGTTCGGAACCGGCATAAAACTGTAGGTCCCTTCCACCCGCGTACAAAATTCACACGCACAACACGGGTGGTTGCGGGAAGCTAGGCCTTAGTCTCGCGTAAGCGGGCTGTCGTGCCAATCATTTAAATTAAATTAGTATTTTACATCAAATTGCTGAACACATCACATACCTAAAATGTGAGGTTACATGGTTTTCGTATGCCGAATCATCATAAGAATGAGCAACAAGGGGAAAACTTTGACCCCCCCTAAAAAAAATGCAGACGTAAACTTTCAAAACGCCGATACACGTATATTTTTTTTTGGTCCCATCTACCAGAATCCGTTGTCAGAAACTTGTTATTTTTTTTTGTGTTGTGCAGTGTTATTAGACCAAAAATCGCATTTTACCCATCAATCATTCACCGTATTCGCCTGATATGGCTCCCTGTGACTTCTACTTATTCGGTCAGTTGCATTTGCCGATGAAAGGAAAACGTTATAAGGACGTTGAAGACATCCAAAAGGCTTGTACCAACATTCTGAAGGCGATGCCGGCCGATGGCCTAAAACACTCATTCCAAATGCTTTTGGACCGTGCAAAACGTTGTATCGAAGCAGAAGGGGAGTACTTTGAATACATAAAAAGAATTATACAAAAATAATCATCCGTTTTCTTTATTTTATAAAAGTCCTGTTTACTTTGGAACGCACCTTGTAGATATGTATATGCATATTAAATATTCATATTATATAGAAATTTTAATATATGTATATAATCTATATGCCGACTGCTGGAGGGAAAGTGGAGTTGCAGCTGCGCTTGCGAGAGGCGTGTGAATCACGAGGCATCGATTGGGCTGCACACGAGTTCGGAACGTAGGAACAAGAGGCGTCGGCCAAAGTGGAGGAATCGCCTGTGGGTGCTGCGTCGATGCAAAGTACAGCGGCTGCGCCACCACAAGCAATGGACATAAGCCAGCTAATAGTTGCAATGAGAGGCATGTATCAGGAAACTTCTGCGAAAATTGAGAATGTCAGTCGTAAAAATCGTGAAATGTCGGCGCAGATGGCAGCGAAAATGGAAATTGCGAATCACGAGATGGCAGCGAAGCTGAAAACTACGAATCGATAAATGGCAGCGAAAATAGAAACGGCGACCCATGAAATATCGGCGCAAGTGTCGGAGCGAATGGAAGTCAAGCTTCAGGAAAATTCTGCGCGCTTGGAGCAGAAAGTGGAGGAAATCTCAGACAGGATTAATGGGAAAGTCGAGCACCTGGAGACGCGAGTAGAGCACTTGGATAAACGAGTCGACGACCTGGATGATTCCCTGAACAAGCGAGATAGTCTGGAAGACTCGATGAACAGAAAAATGGACGAGCGGCTTAGGGAGGTACATCCGCGAGAATGGTTGCCGCCGGTTCCGGAAAGTGTTGCCCCCCGAGCAGAAGTGCCTACTTATTATGGGACTACGCCGTTCGATACATTCAAGCTGCAATTCGACCTGGCTGCTCTGGAAAATCAGTGGACCGATGTAAGGAAAGGTCGGAGATTGGCGCTGGCTCTTAAAGGTGCTGAGGCTGAGGTAATAAAATCAGTTCCAGAATGTTTACGAAGTGAGTACGAGACCGTCATAACGGCGCTGGCAGCCAAATACAGCGACGAGCACAACAGAACGCTGTACTACTGTGAGCTGAAGAACCGCAGGCAAAGATCCAACGAGGCGCTGCAGACATATGCAGCAGACATTGAGCAGCTCGTGCAGCTGTGCTACCCGTCCTTCGGCGCTGATGATCTCGAAAGGATGAAGATAGAGGCGTTTATTGAAGGTCTTCATGATCCGAAAACACGTCAGGGGGACGGTGACCATCGCGACGACATATGAGGCGACATGGATTGGAAGCACTCGGTATGCACCTGCAAGGATACGCCAGATCCAGCCAGACAACGACATTACGATTCAGGCCATAAGCTCTGAGCCACCGGACAGGCCACGGGTGGTCTCCTCTAAGGTTGTTTGCTGGGTATGTGGCAAGCACGGCCACATATCACGAGACTGCCGCCAACGAAAGAGGCGTTCCCTTTCTCGATCGCAATCGCCTGAAGCGAGGAATACTGACAATCGAGGCTCAGCCAACAAGCGCAGGGCTGAGGACGAGGAGCCGTTAAACTAAAACGGGTCAGCCCAAAGGGGCGTGAGCTGATCCCCAGAATCTGCTGCCCCACCGTCCTTGTCTCACAGCTGAAACGACAGCCCAGCAGCTTGACGATTGAAGGGAGGATAGATGGAAAGTTGTTCGTGTTGACACTGGATACTGGAGCGTCATATTCGATCATAAAAAAGAAGCTGCTGAAGAACTGGGAACCGCTGCATGGCATACAGCTGCGGACTGCGACTGGCGAGCGTGCGCCGGTAAGAGGAAAAGTTACGAAAACGATTGCTATCGGCACCAGCAGCCTGGAACATGAGTTCATCGTCGCGGATATAATGGACGACGTGATTATCGGCGTGGATTTCATGATTAGGCACGGTTTTGTGCTGGACCTGAAAGAACCTGTGCTGCCAACGTTGAATTCCCGCTGCACACCGGCTATGAGCGAAGCGTGGCGGTAAGGAAGGTTGTATCGTGTCAACACAGGAGGATACCCGCTAATTCTGAGGCGATTGTGTGGGCAAAGGTGGACGAGGACGATGGAACGAGTCGGCTGTGGGTTGTAGAAGCACCGAAATAAGGACACGACAACATCATCATCGGACGTACATTAGTGGAACCTAAGAATGGCAGAATACCAGTTAGAATACTGAACCCCCTGAATGCACCCAGATATGTCGGTAAAGATGAGGTAATTGGCGAGTGTAAGGAAGCTGTAGCAGTGGTCAATTGCGAGAGTAGCCCACCTGGAGGTAATAGGAAGAGCGGTTTCAACATGCACGTCATACCGCAGGAGAACCAGTGGAGGAGCGAGTTGACGGCCAAGCAGAAACAGAAGGCGAGGTCTCTCCTGCAGCACTATGCCAGTATTTGCGGCAGAAGCTGGCGGAAGAACAGCCATAGTGAACAACAACATTTCATTTATTTGGTTGATTAAAGTTACACTACCTAAGAACA
Source organism: Melieria omissa (assembly GCA_963971225.1). Classification (NCBI taxonomy): domain Eukaryota; kingdom Metazoa; phylum Arthropoda; class Insecta; order Diptera; family Ulidiidae; genus Melieria; species Melieria omissa. Next base: position 5,020,650 of record OZ020270.1, read on the forward strand.
TGGTTCTTTTATAAGTGCATCAACTAATATTAAGTAACAATTGTATCGAGCTTAAAAAGAAAAATACAAACTTTAAACTTAAGACTATTACAGAAATAGTACAGTATATAAGAGTTAAGATACAATGCAAAGAGTAAGAGATATGAGAAATAAGTTTTGATGATCTGCAATCGAAAGGCAAACCCATTACAATAATTCATTGAAATATTCGAAAATTCGCGCTTTATAGTTGTTTCTATTCAGTCCAGCTTTCAAAGTCTCCGGAAGAGAGTTCCATAGTCTTACGGCGTTAATGAAAAAAAGTCTAGACGAGGTCAGGTACACATACTTTGGAACGATAAGATTGTGATGTCTTCCCGACTTAGGCATTTGAAGTTTGTCATATAAATATTTCGGCTCTTTCCATTCGATTAATTTAAATATGAATGCACAGTTTCTTGCTGACAAGTAATTTGTGATGCTACAACCAAGAATTTTATTCCTCCACAGCGAGACATGGTCATATTTTCCCACCCCATATACATATCGAGTAATGTTATTAACCTTCACTCCGTGCTTGGGGTATACAGTTCCCCACGACGACATAAAACATAAAATTGTGAAGGTTTTTAATTCTAAACGATATATTTATAATTATATTATTGGAAAGGTATTGATGAGAGGAATCTAAAAACATAAACAAATATCTCAGTTCAAGTATGATTAGGCAGATATAGCCAAAAAAGCACACAAACTGTTTGTTGTGCTTTGGGGAATAAATGACCCCGTTTCTTTTACCAATACATTTTGTATGCAAAGCTTATCCACGTTCTGAACCACTCAAGTTCTAAATCACGAGCACACTCACCGGTGGAATAACAGATTCAAAGACGGTGTGCAAATAAATTACATAAAAATACTAATACACAAAAACAAACAACAACAACATTAATAATATTTCATACTATAATGATAATGTAATTATTTCACAAAAAACTATTATTTTACTCATTCCCATACAAACTATACTGGTTTAAAAATGGGGAACTCAGTTCCCCATTGCACGGGATTAGGGTGTAAAAACCATGCACAGAGTGAAGGTTAAAAACTCCTACAAAACTTGATTTTTGGGGGTAAGTGTGTATGCGAAAAATGTTGAACGCAAAATTTCAACGTACAAATGAAAGCTCTAGATATAATATATAAAAATGAATAAATGATCAATTTTGGGTATTTAAGATATTCATTATATTTTTCGATTAGCTCTTGGCAATTTAACACCGTTATCAAATAATGTCCAGCATACATAAGCTATAAAAGAATGAATACCTTTGCCTTTGTACCATTCCCCAATCGGGGCCAGTGGCGGATTCAGGGGGAGGGGGTTTGGGGGTTGAACCCCCCGAAATATTAGGATCGACTTTAAAACTACATACAAATTAAAAGACATTTTATAAGTGTTAAAGAATTACTTTTTGAAACCTCCCCCCCTGAAATATATTCCTGAATCCTGATGGGAGCACATGTCTGATGAAATCGTTCCCCATGTTTATCGGATTCTGTTGCCAACTGATGTTCGTAGTAATCCATATGAGAATTCAGAAAATCAATTGTTGGTGGCACATGAACACCTAGTATTTCGAATGCACTCATCATGGTGTCGACGTACATTCGAGCAGCAGGATAACAATTTTTGCCTACACCATTGTCAATGACTCTTTTAATGCTTTTCCATTCGACAATCTCATTTGGTGAGAGCATTTGATCGAATTCGGCGCTACGCCTATCAACAAAAACACCTGTTGTAATGAAAACACGAGAGTTTTTATTGGTATGAAACCAATATGGAAAAAGGAAAATTTTAGCATTCATACCTTTATGTATCTTTGCTTCGCTTAGTTTTCGAAACAATGTCTTCAGAAAGTTAAATGCCGATCCATTTGTATCCAAACACTTAACCCTTTCGGTTATTCTATGCCATATGGCATAGTCTCTTTTCAGTGCCTGTTTTAGGTCAAAAACTTGTGGATACTATATTTTTCAATTTTTGTATTTTTCTCTGAAGATTTTTATACCAAATAATGAAAAAATATTTTGATTAGTGTACCAAGTAACTTGTAAGGGTTCAGAAAGTGCGCAGCCCTATCGTGCTGCGTATTTTACAAAAAGAGGTCACTTCGTACTTTTATTTATTCTATTGCAAAAATCAATTTATTTTATAGGTTTATGTAAGTAATCTAGTAGGTATTTATTGCTTTAGTAAGTGTAAAAAAAGTTACATCCCAAATATAGTTTACTAAGGCTGTACGATTTTTTTTATTTTTTACTATGCCATATTTCATGATGCCCAAAAACCACTTTTTCGAACAATATTTTAAAAAATTACTTTTGATTATTCATTATGTAGGCTTAAACAGTAATAAAATGGAAAATAATGACTTTTAAAGTTACAAACAAAAAAGAAGTACCGAAAGGGTTAACAAAATTGTTTATCACACCAAGTTTTATATGTAATGGTTGTAAACAATTTTTTTTGTTGGCACAAGTGGTGGATGGAAAATATTATGCTCGCCTAATGTCCCTTCAGCTCTCGGCTCCCATTGTTTTTTGGGATATTGGTTGCCCTTCCATCTGCTATTCCACCTGCAAGTTTTGTAGGACATTTTAGTGCAATTTTGAATAAGTACGAAATAAACACTTAAACACATTTTCAGTTTTGGCTTAATTCTGGCGTTCAGGTTAATATATGAGCTTTGATGTATTCAGAGACCTATCGTAGAATTTTATGGCGAATATTTTCGTGGTACATTTTATCCTTAAAAAGTCCTGTTTTACAGGACATTTGTGGCATTTTAGAAAAGAAGGGTCAAATTTACCCATACAAATAGGAGTTACAGGGTTAAAATGCTCCAGAAAAATGTTCTTCGTAGTATTTTACATCCGCTGCAGCCGCCGTAGCTCAGTTGGTTAGTGCGCGGTCCAACGAGTCGCATGCAGAGCGACGCAAGATCGAATACTGCATGTAGTAACACCTAAACAAAATAACGGGAAACTCGTTTTCTCTTTCGGTGGCTGTCCTCTCAGCTGGAAACGGCAAACCTCTGAGAGTAAAAATTGCCTATGAAAAAGCTCCCAACCTGCCGTTCGGAACCGGCATAAAACTGTAGGTCCCTTCCACCCGCGTACAAAATTCACACGCACAACACGGGTGGTTGCGGGAAGCTAGGCCTTAGTCTCGCGTAAGCGGGCTGTCGTGCCAATCATTTAAATTAAATTAGTATTTTACATCAAATTGCTGAACACATCACATACCTAAAATGTGAGGTTACATGGTTTTCGTATGCCGAATCATCATAAGAATGAGCAACAAGGGGAAAACTTTGACCCCCCCTAAAAAAAATGCAGACGTAAACTTTCAAAACGCCGATACACGTATATTTTTTTTTGGTCCCATCTACCAGAATCCGTTGTCAGAAACTTGTTATTTTTTTTTGTGTTGTGCAGTGTTATTAGACCAAAAATCGCATTTTACCCATCAATCATTCACCGTATTCGCCTGATATGGCTCCCTGTGACTTCTACTTATTCGGTCAGTTGCATTTGCCGATGAAAGGAAAACGTTATAAGGACGTTGAAGACATCCAAAAGGCTTGTACCAACATTCTGAAGGCGATGCCGGCCGATGGCCTAAAACACTCATTCCAAATGCTTTTGGACCGTGCAAAACGTTGTATCGAAGCAGAAGGGGAGTACTTTGAATACATAAAAAGAATTATACAAAAATAATCATCCGTTTTCTTTATTTTATAAAAGTCCTGTTTACTTTGGAACGCACCTTGTAGATATGTATATGCATATTAAATATTCATATTATATAGAAATTTTAATATATGTATATAATCTATATGCCGACTGCTGGAGGGAAAGTGGAGTTGCAGCTGCGCTTGCGAGAGGCGTGTGAATCACGAGGCATCGATTGGGCTGCACACGAGTTCGGAACGTAGGAACAAGAGGCGTCGGCCAAAGTGGAGGAATCGCCTGTGGCTGCTGCGTCGCACATTGGGGCCAAAACCCCAAAACGTGCGATTAATTCAAAAATTAAATGTTAGGCAATCTCAAAAATTTTGATGCCATCTTAAAGAAAATTAAATTTTACAACACTGGTGAATTAACTATTGCTTTCTGTTATTTGGTTTTCCTCCCGTGCCTTGTCAAAGTTCACCTTTTTCTGTTGTGATCTTGTACAAAGTGCAAAAAGCGAATTTTTGGTGATTTTCGTAGGCAAATTTACGTGTGAAAGTTTAAGTTATATGTTAAATGTATGATGGAATCTTCAACTTCAGGTATTTTGAAACTAGTCTTGCAAAAAAAAGTTTAAACAAATCTTTAGTTTTTTTTTACTAATTTTTTATAAAAAATACCTTAAATTTGAGGTTTTTGGAGTATATATGTAGACATATAGTTGTGAACTAAGCCTTGCTTAGCGATAAGACGTATATCATGTGAAACTACAGATATTCAGCTAACATATTGTTAAAAAAAATCTTGCGCCACTTTGCTCCATTTGAAAATAATATAAATTTTGTGTTCGAAGTCATAGGCAAAATGTGAAGCGTTTAGTGCCGTTGTTATTTGCATTTCCTTTTACTTACTGCGTTTGTACTTGTTGTTGGTAGGTTTTCATCGTTTGTGTTATGCTCATTATCAAAGTGTTATACTCGTGACATGTGATTTTAAAATAATAAAGAATTTGCACATTAAGACAAAGGCAGCAGTTGGTGATATTGTTATTTGCATTTGTCTTTGTTGTTGGTAGGTAGGAAAATAATTTGGCAAAATCCTCGCCCTGCTTCTACGAGCCTGTGCAGACCCTTGAAAATTCAATTTATTAAAGAAACATTACAAGTTTCTAAAAATAGAATTGAAGAAGAAATAAAACAACTCGTTAATACTGTTGTTCAAAATGGGGAAACCCGTTTAGAAGTTAAGCATAATTTTATCTTAGCAATGCTTGGTGGGAGAATTTGCAATGCTTTAACGGAAACTACTTCTACTCAAAGGTGTTATATATGTGGAGCTACTAGTAAGGAGTTTAATAATATTGACAATATGTTGAAAAGACCTGTTAAAACTGAAAATTTAAACTTTGGGTTATCTACTCTTCACGGTTGGATACGATTTTTCGAATGCCTTCTTCATTTGTCTTACAAACTTCCTCTCAAAAAATGGCAAGCAAAAATATTGTTTCTAAATCGAAAGCGCGAATACAAAAAGAGTTCAGAGATAAAATGGGACTGATAGTGGATCAACCGAAACCCGGATTTGGCAATTCGAATGATGGCAACACGGCGAGACGCTTTTTTCAGAACGCCGAAATATCTTCCGCAATAACCCACATCGATGTGGATTTAATAAAACAAATGCATACTATAATGGTAGTGGTTTCTTCAGGGTACGACATTAATATTGACAGATTTCGGGAGTTCACCCAAAATACTGCTAGAACATTCGTTTCTTTATATGGGTGGTGTCCATGTCACCTACAGTGCATAAGTTTTTGATTCACGGTCCGGAAATTGTAAACAACGCATTATTACCAATTGGACTTTTATCCGAAGAAGCTCAAGAAGCGCGAAACAAAGACTTTAAATTTTACAGAGAACATAACTCACGAAAATGTAGCCGTGAAAAAACGAATCAGGATGTATTTAATAAATTTCTTGTCACATCCAAAAATATCAAGCTTGCGAAAGCCATCAAAAAAAGTTTCACCATCTTCCTGAGTCAGCCCTTAATTTATTAGTATGTCCAGAGGTTAATGTAAGCGAATGTAAAGAAGTTAGTAATGAAGAAATGACAGAAGGTGATGATGAAAGTGATGATTCGGAATAATTTACCTTATTCATACATACCTATGCCTATAACGATGATGTTTTGTTTAAATAAAAGTTTTTCATAAATACGCTATTTTCTTTTCATAAATACTTAGACTTAAATATGTAAAGAATTGCTAGGGTTGGTGGGTGGCCGGGTGGATCTTACCATCTGCTGGATACCCGGCCACGCGGGTATCAGCGGAAACTAGTCAGCCGACGAGTTGGCCAAGATGGGATCCGCCATGGACTCACAGCCCGAAAGGGTGGCACCGCCTTTAAGTGCAAGGCTACAACAGATAAAGGAATATTTCCTTAGGAAGGCGGATAGTAGGTGGAGCAATCTTTCCAGCTGCAGAGTGGCTCGACAGATCTGGCCACGCTACGACTCCCACAGAACCAACGACCTGCTGCTAAATTCTCGTAGGAATATTTCTAGGCTGACGGCCGTGATCACGGGTCACTGGCCGATTGGCCTACACGCAGCGAGATTGGGAATCCCCCACAACCCCTTTTGCAGAAGCTGCAGAGAAACCAACGAGAGTGAGACACTCGAGCACTTCCTCTGCGGCTGCCCTGCCCTAGCATTTAAAAGACTAAATTCCTTGGGGAACAGTCTGATTAGCTCCCTAGCTGATCTGTCTGAAATAAGACTAAAATGCATCAAGTCCTATTTGGACGATGCTGGTTGGCTTTAGAGCCCAGTATTTTCTCCCACGCAGGGAAGACCCAGTCGAGGAGGCGACAACAAAACGGCACATAGTGCTACTTGAGTGTGCTCTGAGAGCACGCAGTCGCTGCTACCTACCTACCTACCTACCTAGACTTAAATATCCACGCCACGCCCATAATGGGAAGTTAAGATACTTACATATATTATTCAACCTACTTGATTAATCATTTTACGCCATATAAGGCATAATTTTCAAGTTTTAAGAATTTTTATGAAGAAAAAACTCAAAATCGGTGCTTAGTGTGTATGGGCGGTACCACGCCCAGTTGAGGTAAATGGCCCATTTTCATTTTCAAATGTCCTGCTATCAATAGAAATTAGTGTGCCAAATTTCAATACTTTTGCTTCATTTTAACTGTGATTTAAAAACAAGCACATGAAAAAAATTGTACAACCTCAAATTTCAAAATTGCGTAATTTCTCCCACCAAAAGTGTTCGGGAAAAAAGTTTTTATTACTTCTATTAGTACAGCAAATCTAACTGTAGGTACAAACTTTTTGTGAAAAGCTTCTCCGAATTAATCGCACGTTTTCGGGTTTTGGCCCCACTGTGCGTCACTGCACAGCGCCGTCCTTCGGCGCTGATGATCTCGAAAGGATGAAGATAGAGGCGTTTATTGAAGGTCTTCATGATCCGAAAACACGTCAGGGGGACGGTGACCATCGCGACGACATATTCAATATTATTCAAAAATCACCGCATAAAATGCCGTTAACTCGCCGTCCGCCGCATTAAATTCTGCTCGCGTGGTGTTGTTTGTGGTTCTCTTTCCGTGTCTCCCTCCTCCGTCCGTATTCAGTGGCGCTACATGCGGTCTTGTTCGACACTGAGAAATTGACTGTTCTGTGGTAAAGGCATAACACTTACCACAGAGCATAATCAATTTCTTAGTGCGGCAGATCACATTCCCGGCTACTTTCCTTATCCTTTAACCCATTACTGCCTGCACATAGTTCTAGCCAGCGAATTTTGTCTAAATTTACATATGTTGGTAAGGGGTGCTTAGAATAGTTATACACAAAAATTCAGGTATCTACCTGATATAGCACCTGAGATATGGAGGGGGTGAAATTTCACCCATCCGGCACCAGGTGTGCCGAAATATCCATATATTGCAAGAAGCTTGGTTGATTTCTTATTGCCTCTTGAAAATTGCCGATATAATTAATTATTTTTATTTTTACGTTTATTTAATTATGGAAAGCATTATCTATTATAAAAAAAAGTAGCTGGGGTCTTCAGCTTTCATAAATGGGGCCAATCCCAGCTACTAATTCCACCTACCTTCTCCCCCTGGAGCTATTCCTACCTTTCTTCCTATCTAGGACCCTACGACAGTAAACTTGCTAAATTATTAAAACCTAGTATCTATTATCTTGACTACTAACAAAAGAAAATGTGTATGACAATGTCGGCGCATGAAATTGACGCCAACATAAATGACGGTTTTCTATTCTATGTTTTGCACGTAAAATTATAAATGAAAGCGAGAATTAACAAAAAATCAATGAAAATGATTCGCAGACGTGAAGTTTTGAGCACCTTCAAAATAAATGACATAATTGAGGAAGAATGGAGTGAGCTCGAAGACATCGCAAGTCTTGGCTGAGCAGACGATATAGACGTAGTGCTTTACCACCCGATCGTGTGATTGACTTGACCGACGATGACAAACTTGTGATCAACGACACTGATCAAAATTTACCATCTGAGGTAGCCGGAGTAATGGAAGTAATGGGGTCACCCAATACATAGAGCTAAAAGATATGACCGTAAGCAATCTAAGCACATTTTCATTGACCAACCATATTCCCTTTTTTACATACAACCAACGAATGAGTGGAGTTGATTTAGTAGATAAAGGCATTGCGAACTACAGAATCCGGGTTCGTGAAAAAAAATGGTACTGGCCTTTGATAAGTAATGTGTTCGATGCGGTAAACGCCTGGAAATTACATTGCTTGCTTCAAAATTTTAATAAAAGCAAGCCGATGGCGCAATTCGAGCTTCGACGTGATGTTGTTAAGAGTTGGTTGCCCCCAATTGAACGGAACGTACAATCCAAGAGATCATTTAGCACAGTGACACCAAGTCAAAAACGAGTTCGGAAAGATGGGATTGGCTACTTACCGCAACGAGGAGACAAATACCGTCGTTGCAAGGAAAAACCTTCTTTGCATGCATGAAGTGTGACGTGTGCCTGCATCCAAAAAACTGTTTCGAAAAATATCATAATGGTGAAAATCCGACCAAACGAACAACACATTGATTTTATTGATATCAAAACTATTACAATATTATTATTATTATATTGTACTATTAAAATTGCTTCTAAGTACCAAAAACTCTTTTTCTAAGTACCAAAATAATAACGCGCAATTTTTGAAACTTCGGTACACCTGGTGCCGGACGGGTGAAATTTCACCCCATTCTGGAATATCATTCATTGTACACAGGTAGATAGTACAAGCAATACCAAAAATTCACAGAAGATAGGTAGGGCAATGCACTACATACTCCAGAGAAAACTGCTGGAATTTCCAATATTTACTATTTTTTAAGAATTTTAAACTTCTCGATAAAGTAAACAAAAAAAGTTAGTCAACTTTAAAGACGGATTGGGATAACTTAATGTCACAATTCTTCAATATTATTAAAAAGGAAATAAACCTGCATCTATTCCAATTCATTCTGCCAAAATTTCAGTCAAATCGCATAACACATTTAGTCAGGGAAGCCAAAGGAAAATCACCTTTCCAGGGGGTGAAATTTCACCCCATCCGGCTGGAATGGGTTAACCCACCTGGGCCATGGTGCTGGACAAATTTCGTATAGCCTTCTGCAACGTGCGCGGGCTCAGGGCGAACTTTTTTGCTGTATACGCGTTTGTTAACCTCCATAAACCCCATGTAATGGCACTAGGTGAAACCCAGGTGTGTGGGGATGCAGATCCACTGGATTTTCACATCCCTGGTTACCACCTACTGCCATTATTCTCTCCTCACAGGGGTCTTGCCATTTATGTGTGCAGTAATGTTGCGTACCAGTGCCAGCAACAACTATACACGACGGATGCCGAATTTAGCTCCATGTGGGTTAAATTCAATATCCAGTCGCACATTCTGCACTTCTGCTTCCTATATAGGAGCCCGAATTCAGGGAGAGATTTTACTTATAACAAGTTTGATCTTCTCTCTGATTCTATTTCTCAGATTCTGGAATCGTATCCGAATAGTGAAATTGTAGTTGCTGGTGATTTCAATATTCATAATTCCAATTGGCTACGCCATTCCAGCCACACAACTCCTGAAGGCTTATTTGTCGAGCTCTTTGCCGAGTCTAATAACTTGACTCAATTAGTGCATGAACCAACGCATATCCCCTGCGTTGCGGGGCAAGCTCTCAATACTCTAGACCTTTTTCTCACTTCACATCATGAAAAATATGATGTTGAAATGCACGCACCTCTTGGAAACTCGGACCATTGCACCATTTTGGCGTCTTTCTCATACTCTTCTATCCGCAATGCTTCGCTCTTAGCCCCGAAGCGCCTAGTGTGGATGTATGATAAAGCTAACTGGAGTGGACTTAATGAATTTTTCGCACACTTCAATTGGAAATTGTGTTTTCTTGATAGAAACATAAATGCCGCAGCCAAAATGGTCGAAGAAATTGTATTATTGGGAATGCGGTCCTTTATCCCCAATAAGCAAATTTGCATTAAACCCAAGGACAATATCTGGTTTAATGAGACATGCAGAATTGCTGTCAGGTCTAAAGAGGAAGCTTTCAGAGCATGGCAGGCAAATAAAAATGCCACCACTGAACAGCTGCGTAAACTGGCTAGAAATCGATGCAATGCCATCCTAAGGCGCCAAAAGTTTCTGCACGAGCAGCGCCAAAGGAAAAAAGTTCTTCAATGCCAGCGTGGTAGTAAGAACTTTTGGTCATTCGTTAAGAAGGTGAAGAACCAAACATCATCTTCAATTCCAACTCTTCTTAACAATGATCAAATCATCACTCACTCGGTTGATAAAGCAAATTTGTTGGCTAAAACTTTCGCAGAGAATTCCTCCCTGCCCCCCAGCGATCAACCACTAGCCGTAGTCGAGAATGTATCTTGCTCCATGCCAGAAATTCATTTTCGGACACGGGTAGTTAAAAGAGTGCTTGCAAATCTCGATGTAAATAAGGCTTCAGGGCCGGACGGCATTCCAGCCCTTGTTTTGCAAAAGTGCGCTACCTCACTGGCTTGTCCATTACGCAAACTTTTCAACTTGTCATACACCACAGGTGTATTTCCGACATGTTGGAAGGTAGCAAATGTTCAACCAGTTCCTAAGAAAGGCAAGACTACTGACCCTGCGAACTACCGACCTATAGCAATCTGTTCGGTGCTTTCCAAAGTAATGGAAAGCATTGTAAATTTCAACCTTGTGAAATATCTGGAGCACAATAGACTGCTAAGTGACCGCCAATACGGCTTCCGAAGACAACGATCGACGGGAGACCTTATGGCGGTACTCACCGAGAAATGGAACCATAGCATTCTAAACCTCGGTGAAAGCAAGGTTGTTGCATTGGATATTTCCAAGGCCTTTGACCGGGTGTGGCATAAAGCACTCGTGTCAAAATTGATTGCCTATGGTGTCGGTAGTACCTTCTCTCGTTGGATTACGAGCTTCCTCTATGATCGCTCTATTCGTGTTGTAGTAGACGGCATAGCCTCGGAAAAGCATTCCCTTAGCGCGGGAGTGCCGCAGGGTTCGGTCCTTTCTCCAACCCTCTTCCTGATCTTCATCAACGACCTGTTGTCGTCGACGAAGAATCCCATCTACTCGTTTGCGGATGACAGCACCATTTGTCATTCATACTCTTTCACAAAGCGTCCCAGCTCTGTGGAGATTGAGAGAGAACGGCGCCGTATGAATGACACACTTAATAGCGACCTACAAACAATCTCCAAGTGGGGTCAAGCGAACAGGGTCGATTTTAATCCCCGCAAGACCCAATGTTGCCTGTTATCTCACAAACGAGTCTCCCCACATCCCAACACATCCCTGGTTATGGGTGGTGTGGGTATTGCGGAATCGGCAGCTCTTGATGTTCTGGGCATGTCCATTAAGAACGATCTTCGCTGGAACGATCATATTTTTGGCGTGTCGAAAGAAGCAGCCAAGTGCCTCGGCTTCCTAAAGCAGTGCAAAAAATATTTCACTCCGTCTGATCTCCGCATTATTTACACTACCTATATCCGACCTAAAATGGAGTTTAACTCGCACCTATGGGCGGGGGCTTCAAAAACCCATTTGGAGCTCCTAGACCGGGTGCAAAACCGTGCGATTAAACTTATAGGGGACAGTAGGGCATCCAGCTCTATTGACTCCTTGGAACATCGTCGAAACGTGGCGTGTGTGGTGTTGTTTTACCGATACTTTTTCGGCAATTGCTCAGTGGAGATGAGCAGTTTGATGCCATCACTCCGGGTATTCCCACGGGCAACCCGTTTGAACACTGGCGCCCATGCATTCCACGTTGAAACGATGTTCCAGCGCACTACGCATTACAGAGAAAGTTCGTTTCTGGCCCGCACAGCGCGGCTGTGGAATGGTCTCCCTGCGGATATCTTCCCCAGCACTTATGATCTCGATGGGTTCAAGGCAAGAGTCCATAACCACTTCACTCTCAACCCTATCTCCTAACCTTTATATCCTTCCTGAACCAACGCAATGCCTCGCATTAATAGGGGTCATCCCCTGCGCGTTTGTTCGAGTTTAAAAAAAAAAAAAAAAAATATGAGGCGACATGGATTGGAAGCACTCGGTATGCACCTGCAAGGATACGCCAGATCCAGCCAGACAACGACATTACGATTCAGGCCATAAGCTCTGAGCCACCGGACAGGCCACGGGTGGTCTCCTCTAAGGTTGTTTGCTGGGTATGTGGCAAGCACGGCCACATATCACGAGACTGCCGCCAACGAAAGAGGCGTTCCCTTTCTCGATCGCAATCGCCTGAAGCGAGGAATACTGACAATCGAGGCTCAGCCAACAAGCGCAGGGCTGAGGACGAGGAGCCGTTAAACTAAAACGGGTCAGCCCAAAGGGGCGTGAGCTGATCCCCAGAATCTGCTGCCCCACCGTCCTTGTCTTACAGCTGAAACGACAGCCCAGCAGCTTGACGATTGAAGGGAGGATAGATGGTAAGTTGTTCGTGTTGACACTGGATACTGGAGCGTCATATTCGATCATAAAAAAGAAGCTGCTGAAGAACTGGGAACCGCTGCATGGCATACAGCTGCGGACTGCGACTGGCGAGCGTGCGCCGGTAAGAGGAAAAGTTACGAAAACGATTGCTATCGGCACCAGCAGCCTGGAACATGAGTTCATCGTCGCGGATATAATGGACGACGTGATTATCGGCGTGGATTTCATGATTAGGCACGGTTTTGTGCTGGACCTGAAAGAACCTGTGCTGCCAACGTTGAATTCCCGCTGCACACCGGCTATGAGCGAAGCGTGGCGGTAAGGAAGGTTGTATCGTGTCAACACAGGAGGATACCAGCTAATTCTGAGGCGATTGTGTGGGCAAAGGTGGACGAGGACGATGGAACGAGTCGGCTGTGGGTTGTAGAAGCACCGAAATAAGGACACGACAACATCATCATCGGACGTACATTAGTGGAACCTAAGAATGGCAGAATACCAGTTAGAATACTGAACCCCCTGAATGCACCCAGATATGTCGGTAAAGATGAGGTAATTGGCGAGTGTAAGGAAGCTGTAGCAGTGGTCAATTGCGAGAGTAGCCCACCTGGAGGTAATAGGAAGAGCGGTTTCAACATGGACGTCATACCGCAGGAGAACCAGTGGAGGAGCGAGTTGACGGCCAAGCAGAAACAGAAGGCGAGGTCTCTCCTGCAGCACTATGCCAGTATTTGCGGCAGAAGCTGGCGGAAGAACAGCCATAGTGAACAACAACATTTCATTTATTTGGTTGATTAAAGTTACACTACCTAAGAACATGGTTCTTTTATAAGTGCATCAACTAATATTAAGTAACAATTGTATCGAGCTTAAAAAGAAAAATACAAACTTTAAACTTAAGACTATTACAGAAATAGTACAGTATATAGGAGTTAAGATACAATGCAAAGAGTAAGAGATATGAGAAATAAGTTTTGATGATCTGCAATCGAAAGGCAAACCCATTACAATAATTCATTGAAATATTCGAAAATTCGCGCTTTATAGTTGTTTCTATTCAGTCCAGCTTTCAAAGTCTCCGGAAGAGAGTTCCATAGTCTTACGGCGTTAATGAAAAAAAGTCTAGACGAGGTCAGGTACACATACTTTGGAACGATAAGATTGTGATGTCTTCCCGACTTAGGCATTTGAAGTTTGTCATATAAATATTTCGGCTCTTTCCATTCGACTAATTTAAATATGAATGCACAGTTTCTTGCTGACAAGTAATTTGTGATGCTACAACCAAGAATTTTATTCCTCCACAGCGAGACATGGTCATATTTTCCCACCCCATATACATATCGAGTAATGTTATTAACCTTCACTCCGTGCTTGGGGTATACAGTTCCCCACGACGACATAAAACATAAAATTGTGAAGGTTTTTAATTCTAAACGATATATTTATAATTATATTATTGGAAAGGTATTGATGAGAGGAATCTAAAAACATAAACAAATATCTCAGTTCAAGTATGATTAGGCAGATATAGCCAAAAAAGCACACAAACTGTTTGTTGTGCTTTGGGGAATAAATGACCCCGTTTCTTTTACCAATACATTTTGTATGCAAAGCTTATCCACGTTCTGAACCACTCAAGTTCTAAATCACGAGCACACTCACCAGTGGAATAACAGATTCAAAGACGGTGTGCAAATAAATTACATAAAAATACTAATACACAAAAACAAACAACAACAACATTAATAATATTTCATACTATAATGATAATGTAATTATTTCACAAAAAACTATTATTTTACTCATTCCCATACAAACTATACTGGTTTAAAAATGGGGAACTCAGTTCCCCATTGCACGGGATTAGGGTGTAGAAACCATGCACAGAGTGAAGGTTAAAAACTCCTACAAAACTTGATTTTTGGGGGTAAGTGTGTATGCGAAAAATGTTGAACGCAAAATTTCAACGTACAAATGAAAGCTCTAGATATAATATATAAAAATGAATAAATGATCAATTTTGGGTATTTAAGATATTCATTATATTTTTCGATTAGCTCTTGGCAATTTAACACCGTTATCAAATAATGTCCAGCATACATAAGCTATAAAAGAATGAATACCTTTGCCTTTGTACCATTCCCCAATGGGGGCCAGTGGCGGATTCAGGGGGAGGGGGTTTGGGGGTTGAACCCCCCGAAATATTAGGATCGACTTTAAAACTACATACAAATTAAAAGACATTTTATAAGTGTTAAAGAATTACTTTTTGAAACCTCCCCCCCTGAAATATATTCCTGAATCCTGATGGGAGCACATGTCTGATGAAATCGTTCCCCATGTTTATCGGATTCTGTTGCCAACTGATGTTCGTAGTAATCCATATGAGAATTCAGAAAATCAATTTTTGGTGGCACATGAACACCTAGTATTTCGAATGCACTCATCATGGTGTCGACGTACATTCGAGCAGCAGGATAACAATTTTTGCCTACACCATTGTCAATGACTCCTTTAATGCTTTTCCATTCGACAATCTCATTTGGTGAGAGCATTTGATCGAATTCGGCGCTACGCCTATCAACAAAAACACCTGTTGTAATGAAAACACGAGAGTTTTTATTGGTATGAAACCAATATGGAAAAAGGAAAGTTTTAGCATTCATACCTTTATGTATCTTTGCTTCGCTTAGTTTTCGAAACAATGTCTTCAGAAAGTTAAATGCCGATCCATTTGTATCCAAACACTTAACAAAATTGTTTATCACACCAAGTTTTATATGTAATGGTTGTAAACAATTTTTTTTGTTGGCACAAGTGGTGGATGGAAAATATTATGCTCGCCTAATGTCCCTTCAGCTCTCGGCTCCCATTGTTTTTTGAGATGTTGGTTGCCCTTCCATCTGCTATTCCACCTGCAAGTTTTGTAGGACATTTTAGTGCAATTTTGAATAAGTACGAAATAAACACTTAAACACATTTTCAGTTTTGGCTTAATTCTGGCGTTCAGGTTAATATATGAGCTTTGATGTATTCAGAGACCTATCGTAGAATTTTATGGCGAATATTTTCGTGGTACATTTTATCCTTAAAAAGTCCTGTTTTACAGGACATTTGTGGCATTTTAGAAAAGAAGGGTCAAATTTACCCATACAAATAGGAGTTACAGGGTTAAAATCCTCCAGAAAAATGTTCTTCGTAGTATTTTACATCCGCTGCAGCCGCCGTGGCTCAGTTGGTTAGTGCGCGGTCCAACGAGTCGCATGCAGAGCGACGCAAGATCGAATACTGCATGTAGTAACACCTAAACAAAATAACGGGAAACTCGTTTTCTCTTTCGGTGGCTGTCCTCTCAGCTGGAAATGGCAAACCTCTGAGAGTAAAAATTGCCTATGAAAAAGCTCCCAACCTGCCGTTCGGAACCGGCATAAAACTGTAGGTCCCTTCCACCCGCGTACAAAATTCACACGCACAACACGGGTGGTTGCGGGAAGCTAGGCCTTAGTCTCGCGTAAGCGGGCTGTCGTGCCAATCAATTAAATTAAATTAGTATTTTACATCAAATTGCTGAACACATCACATACCTAAAATGTGAGGTTACATGGTTTTCGTATGCCGAATCACCATAAGAATGAGCAAAAAGGGGGAAACTTTGACCCCCCCTAAAAAAAATGCAGACGTAAACTTTCAAAACGCCGATACACGTATATTTTTTTTTGGTCCCATCTACCAGAATCCGTTGTCAGAAACTTGTTATTTTTTTTTGTGTTGTGCAGTGTTATTAGACCAAAAATCGCATTTTACCCATCAATCATTCACCGTATTCGCCTGATATGGCTCCCTGTGACTTCTACTTATTCGGTCAGTTGCATTTGCCGATGAAAGGAAAACGTTATAAGGACGTTGAAGACATCCAAAAGGCTTGTACCAACATTCTGAAGGCGATGCCGGCCGATGGCCTAAAACACTCATTCCAAATGCTTTTGGACCGTGCAAAACGTTGTATCGAAGCAGAAGGGGAGTATTTTGAATAAATAAAAAGAATTATACAAAAATAATCATCCGTTTTCTTTATTTTATAAAAGTCCTGTTTACTTTGGAACGCACCTTGTAGATATGTATATGCATATTAAATATTCATATTATATAGAAATTTTAATATATGTATATAATCTATATGCCGACTGCTGGAGGGAAAGTGGAGTTGCAGCTGCGCTTGCGAGAGGCGTGTGAATCACGAGGCATCGATTGGGCTGCACACGAGTTCGGAACGTAGGAACAAGAGGCGTCGGCCAAAGTGGAGGAATCGCCTGTGGGTGCTGCGTCGATGCAAAGTACAGCGGCTGCGCCACCACAAGCAATGGACATAAGCCAGCTAATAGTTGCAATGAGAGGCATGTATCAGGAAACTTCTGCGAAAATTGAGAATGTCAGTCGTGAAAATCGTGAAATGTCGGCGCAGATGGCAGCGAAAATGGAAATTGCGAATCACGAGATGGCAGCGAAGCTGAAAACTACGAATCGATAAATGGCAGCGAAAATAGAAACGGCGACCCATGAAATATCGGCGCAAGTGTCGGAGCGAATGGAAGTCAAGCTTCAGGAAAATTCTGCGCGCTTGGAGCAGAAAGTGGAGGAAATCTCAGACAGGATTAATGGGAAAGTCGAGCACCTGGAGACGCGAGTAGAGCACTTGGATAAACGAGTCGACGACCTGGATGATTCCCTGAACAAGCGAGATAGTCTGGAAGACTCGATGAACAGAAAAATGGACGAGCGGCTTAGGGAGGTACATCCGCGAGAATGGTTGCCGCCGGTTCCGGAAAGTGTTGCCCCCCGAGCAGAAGTGCCTACTTATTATGGGACTACGCCGTTCGATACATTCAAGCTGCAATTCGACCTGGCTGCTCTGGAAAATCAGTGGACCGATGTAAGGAAAGGTCGGAGATTGGCGCTGGCTCTTAAAGGTGCTGCGGCTGAGGTAATAAAATCAGTTCCAGAATGTTTACGAAGTGAGTACGAGACCGTCATAATGGCGCTGGCAGCCAAATACAGCGACGAGCACAACAGAACGCTGTACTACTGTGAGCTGAAGAACCGCAGGCAAAGATCCAACGAGGCGCTGCAGACATATGCAGCAGACATTGAGCGGCTCGTGCTGCTGTGCTACCCGTCCTTCGGCGCTGATGATCTCGAAAGGATGAAGATAGAGGCGTTTATTGAAGGTCTTCATGATCCGAAAACACGTCAGGGGGACGGTGACCATCGCGACGACATATGAGGCGACATGGATTGGAAGCACTCGGTATGCACCTGCAAGGATACGCCAGATCCAGCCAGACAACGACATTACGATTCAGGCCATAAGCTCTGAGCCACCGGACAGGCCACGGGTGGTCTCCTCTAAGGTTGTTTGCTGGGTATGTGGCAAGCACGGCCACATATCACGAGACTGCCGCCAACGAAAGAGGCGTTCCCTTTCTCGATCGCAATCGCCTGAAGCGAGGAATACTGACAATCGAGGCTCAGCCAACAAGCGCAGGGCTGAGGACGAGGAGCCGTTAAACTAAAACGGGTCAGCCCAAAGGGGCGTGAGCTGATCCCCAGAATCTGCTGCCCCACCGTCCTTGTCTCACAGCTAAAACGACAGCCCAGCAGCTTGACGATTGAAGGGAGGATAGATGTAAAGTTGTTCGTGTTGACACTGGATACTGGAGCGTCATATTCGATCATAAAAAAGAAGCTGCTGAAGAACTGGGAACCGCTGCATGGCATACAGCTGCGGACTGCGACTGGCGAGCGTGCGCCGGTAAGAGGAAAAGTTACGAAAACGATTGCTATCGGCACCAGCAGCCTGGAACATGAGTTCATCGTCGCGGATATAATGGACGACGTGATTATCGGCGTGGATTTCATGATTAGGCACGGTTTTGTGCTGGACCTGAAAGAACCTGTGCTGCCAACGTTGAATTCCCGCTGCACACCGGCTATGAGCGAAGCGTGGCGGTAAGGAAGGTTGTATCGTGTCAACACAGGAGGATACCAGCTAATTCTGAGGCGATTGTGTGGGCAAAGGTGGACGAGGACGATGGAACGAGTCGGCTGTGGGTTGTAGAAGCACCGAAATAAGGACACGACAACATCATCATCGGACGTACATTAGTGGAACCTAAGAATGACAGAATACCAGTTAGAATACTGAACCCCCTGAATGCACCCAGATATGTCGGTAAAGATGAGGTAATTGGCGAGTGTAAGGAAGCTGTAGCAGTGGTCAATTGCGAGAGTAGCCCACCTGGAGGTAATAGGAAGAGCGGTTTCAACATGGACGTCATACCGCAGGAGAACCAGTGGAGGAGCGAGTTGACGGCCAAGCAGAAACAGAAGGCGAGGTCTCTCCTGCAGCACTATGCCAGTATTTGCGGCAGAAGCTGGCGGAAGAACAGCCATAGTGAACAACAACATTTCATTTATTTGGTTGATTAAAGTTACACTACCTAAGAACATGGTTCTTTTATAAGTGCATCAACTAATATTAAGTAACAATTGTATCGAGCTTAAAAAGAAAAATACAAACTTTAAACTTAAGACTATTACAGAAATAGTACAGTATATAAGAGTTAAGATACAATGCAAAGAGTAAGAGATATGAGAAATAAGTTTTGATGATCTGCAATCGAAAGGCAAACCCATTACAATAATTCATTGAAATATTCGAAAATTCGCGCTTTATAGTTGTTTCTATTCAGTCCAGCTTTCAAAGTCTCCGGAAGAGAGTTCCATAGTCTTACGGCGTTAATGAAAAAAAGTCTAGACGAGGTCAGGTACACATACTTTGGAACGATAAGATTGTGATGTCTTCCCGACTTAGGCATTTGAAGTTTGTCATATAAATATTTCGGCTCTTTCCATTCGACTAATTTAAATATGAATGCACAGTTTCTTGCTGACAAGTAATTTGTGATGCTACAACCAAGAATTTTATTCCTCCACAGCGAGACATGGTCATATTTTCCCACCCCATATACATATCGAGTAATGTTATTAACCTTCACTCCGTGCTTGGGGTATACAGTTCCCCACGACGACATAAAACATAAAATTGTGAAGGTTTTTAATTCTAAACGATATATTTATAATTATATTATTGGAAAGGTATTGATGAGAGGAATCTAAAAACATAAACAAATATCTCAGTTCAAGTATGATTAGGCAGATATAGCCAAAAAAAGCACACAAACTGTTTGTTGTGCTTTGGGGAATAAATGACCCCGTTTCTTTTACCAATACATTTTGTATGCAAAGCTTATCCACGTTCTGAACCACTCAAGTTCTAAATCACGAGCACACTCACCGGTGGAATAACAGATTCAAAGACGGTGTGCAAATAAATTACATAAAAATACTAATACACAAAAACAAACAACAACAACATTAATAATATTTCATACTATAATGATAATGTAATTATTTCACAAAAAACTATTATTTTACTCATTCCCATACAAACTATACTGGTTTAAAAATGGGGAACTCAGTTCCCCATTGCACGGGATTAGGGTGTAAAAACCATGCACAGAGTGAAGGTTAAAAACTCCTACAAAACTTGATTTTTGGGGGGTAAGTGTGTATGCGAAAAATGTTGAATGCAAAATTTCAACGTACAAATGAAAGCTCTAGATATAATATATAAAAATGAATAAATGATCAATTTTGGGTATTTAAGATATTCATTATATTTTTCGATTAGCTCTTGGCAATTTAACACCGTTATCAAATAATGTCCAGCATACATAAGCTATAAAAGAATGAATACCTTTGCCTTTGTACCATTCCCCAATGGGGGCCAGTGGCGGATTCAGGGGGAGGGGGTTTGGGGGTTGAACCCCCCGAAATATTAGGATCGACTTTAAAACTACATACAAATTAAAAGACATTTTATAAGTGTTAAAGAATTACTTTTTGAAACCTCCCCCCCTGAAATATATTTCTGAATCCTGATGGGAGCACATGTCTGATGAAATCTGATTGATTGATCTTTTGATCAATCTCTTTACCATGTCTACCGTAAGGACCGAGATGCAGTGAAAACAGGATGCTTAAGAGGTGGTGGTGTGCTTATTGCAGTGAAACGTACGCTACGCTCCTCAGTACATGAGCTGATCGATAATGACTCCTTGCTCGACCAGTTATGTGTATCCATCTTTGGTTCTGATAAACAATTAGTTGTTTGTGCTTCGTATATACCTCCGAATAGTTCCGATTCTTTATATCGTGCTCATGTTGATAATATACTCAATTTACCGGACACAGATAAGACAAATGTACATCTTTGTGTTTTAGGTGATTTTAATCTCAATAAACTCTCTTGGTCCTATATTGCTGAGGAGTTTAATCTTACTCCCACGAATATAAGTGCTGAACATGAAATATATTTGCTTGATAGCTTTTTCAACTACAACCTCGTGCAATTAAATGGTTTCTTTATTAAATTAAATCGAATCTTGGATTTGATTTTCTTAAGCGATACAGTTAAATACAAGTTGGAGGAGTGTGTGTTTCCGATTTCTCCATCGGTCATGCACCACATCCCTCTTATTCTTAGAGTTGAGTTTTATGAGTTCTTAAAATTGCCTAAAATCTCAGATAAACTTAATTTTAATTTTAAATTAAGCAATTTTTATAAACTAAATGATATTATTGATAGTACTGATTGGATCAATAAGTTTTCCGATATTGATACTCATGGCTGCTTTGATATATTTTGTGAAGGAATTAATCATGCATGTAGTACACATGTTCCATTGGTTAAGCCTAGACTCTATAAGCTACCATGGTATACCAAGGAACTGAAGAAATTAAATAATTTAAGAAATAAATGTTTTAACGTCTATAAGACCACAAATGATTTAATTGACAGAAACAAATACTTGCTTCATATGAAGGAATTCACTATTCTTGAAAGATTTTTGTACAATAACTATATCTTAACTTTTGAAGCTAACATAAAAAATAACCCAAAAGCCTTTTGGTATTTTGTTCAGTCCAAAAAGTCTCATTCCGATATTCCTTCATTGATGACCTACAATGGTGTGTCCTCTAATTCTGCTCTTAGTACCTCAAATCTTTTCGAAAATTTTTTTATGTCTAATTTTGAAACAAACTCTGATGTACCCGACACCACTACCTTTGATAATATTTTTTCATCTATAGACTTTGGCTCACTGAGTATCACTGAATGTGAGGTAATGACGGGTATTAGGAATTTGAAGCTGTCCGTCAAGGCTGATTGCGACGGCTTCTCTTCGCTTTTGTTTAAAAATTGTGCTTCAACAATTTGTAAGCCCTTGTGCCATATTTTCAACCAGTCTTTATCAACTGGTGTGTTTATTGATAAGTGGAAAGTTGCACATATCACTCCGGTGTTTAAGAGTGGCAGTAAAAATGACATCTCGAACTATCGCCCAATCTCTAAACTTACAACTGTGTCCAAATTACTTGAGGTCATTGTGAAGGAATGCCTAGCCTTCACTCTCACTAGAGTTATATCCCCTAACCAACACGGTTTTGTACCTGGTCGATCGACGGTAACTAACTTGGCTGTCTTCACCCAGTACTGCTTTTCAGCGTTTGAGGAGAAATTGCAGGTTGACACTATCTACACCGATTTCTCCAAAGCTTTCGATAAAGTATCACATAAAATACTTATAATGAAGCTTGAAAGGCTTGGCTTTCATTCTGTCTTTTTGAAATGGATAAGTTCGTATTTATGTGGAAGACTATGTCACGTTGTTGTGGATGGTACAAAGTCGAGATCTTTTGCTGCTACCTCAGGTGTACCTCAAGGAAGTGTCTTGGGGCCGTTATTTTTCCTTCTTTTCATTAACGATATTGATTCTTGTTTTAGTTACACGAATTATCTGTTATTTGCAGATGATCTCAAAATATTCCTCAAAATTCGTTGTGTGAATGATATTTTTGAGATTCAAAGTGACTTGAATAATTTAAATACTTGGTGCATTATGAATCGCTTAGCTTTAAATGTTAAGAAATGCTTTCATGTAACTTTTTCTAAGTTAAATAACAGTAATATCGATTCTTCATTTCAAATTGCAAATACTCGTTTAAATGTTGTTAATGAGATGCTGGATTTGGGCGTTTTACTCGACTCCAAGTTAACATTTACTAACCATTTAAATTACATAATTCCTAAAGCTTATGCTATGTTAGCATTTGTACGTCGTAACAGTTCAAATTTCAGTGACCCTTATACGTATAAGCTTCTATTCTCTGCCTTTGTAAGGTCTAGGCTCGAATACGCGGCTTTTATCTGGAATCCGTTTTATGCAGTTCACACAAATCGCCTCGAAAGTGTTCAGAAAAAGTTTCTAAAGTTTGCGTTATTTTCACTTAACTTTCAAGAACCTATTCCTCCATATAAATCACGTTGTTTGCTTGTTGATCTGAAATCTTTAGAAAATAGGCGCATAATTAATTCTCTAATGTTTGTCTATGATATCATTTGTGGTAACATCGATTGCCCTGATTTGTTAAGCTTTATTAGCTTTTTTGTTCCAATCAGAGCTACTCGCTTAAATAAGATATTCTTTATAAAAAACTATAGAACAAACTATGCTTTAAATCAACCTCTTGTTAGGTCGCTCCTTGAATTTAATAAATTAGCGTCTTTCAGTGATATTGATTTTTGTATTTCAAAAGAAAAGTTTAAAGAACTTGTTTCTAAGTTTTATTCTTAACCAAATTGCCTTTTTTTATTTTTAAGTGTTAATTAATTTTTAGTTTCTAGCCTGTAGATTTTGTATCATTTGGCTTAAATAAATAAATAAATAAATAAATCGTTCCCCATGTTTATCGGATTCTGTTGCCAACTGATGTTCGTAGTAATCCATATGAGAATTCAGAAAATCAATTTTTGGTGGCACATGGGCACATGAACACCTAGTATTTCGAATGCACTCATCATGGTGTCGACGTACATTCGAGCAGCAGGATAACAATTTTTGCCTACACCATTGTCAATGACTCTTTTAATGCTTTTCCATTCGACAATCTCATTTGGTGAGAGCATTTGATCGAATTCGGCGCTACGCCTATCAACAAAAACACCTGTTGTAATGAAAACACGAGAGTTTTTATTGGTATGAAACCAATATGGAAAAAGGAAAGTTTTAGCATTCATACCTTTATGTATCTTTGCTTCCTTAGTTTTCGAAACAATGTCTTCAGAAAGTTAAATGCCGATCCATTTGTATCCAAACACTTAACAAAATTGTTTATCACACCAAGTTTTATATGTAATGGTTGTAAACAATTTTTTTTGTTGGCACAAGTGGTGGATGGAAAATATTATGCTCGCCTAATGTCCTTTCAGCTCTCGGCTCCCATTGTTTTTTGGGATATTGGTTGCCCTTCCATCTGCTATTCAACCTGCAAGTTTTGTAGGACATTTTAGTGCAATTTTGAATAAGTACGAAATAAACACTTAAACACATTTTCAGTTTTGGCTTAATTCTGGCGTTCAGGTTAATATATGAGCTTTGATGTATTCAGAGACCTATCGTAGAATTTTATGGCGAATATTTTCGTGGTACATTTTATCCTTAAAAAGTCCTGTTTTACAGGACATTTGTGGCATTTTAGAAAAGAAGGGTCAAATTTACCCATACAAATAGGAGTTACAGGGTTAAAATGCTCCAGAAAAATGTTCTTCGTAGTATTTTACATCAAATTGCTGAACACATCACATACCTAAAATGTGAGGTTACATGGTTTTCGTATGCCGAATCACCATAAGAATGAGCAAAAAGGGGGAAATTTTGACCCCCCTAAAAAAAATGCAGACGTAAACTTTCAAAACGCCGATACACGTATATTTTTTTTTGGTCCCATCTACCAGAATCCGTTGTCAGAAACTTGTTATTTTTTTTTGTGTTGTGCAGTGTTATTAGACCAAAAATCGCATTTTACCCATCAATCATTCACCGTATTCGCCTGATATGGCTCCCTGTGACTTCTACTTATTCGGTCAGTTGCATTTGCCGATGAAAGGAAAACGTTATAAGGACGTTATTAACGCTCGAAGAACCAATATTAACGCCAAGAACAATTTTGATCGGCGCGTGCGAAATGATATGCGACTAAATAAGTTAAACGTTAAAATTCGTGTGTTTATTCAATGTCACTTCAATGTGTATATACAATATGTTTGTGGAACCGTGAAAATGTACAATGTTGGTGTATGTTTCGAAATTTGTGCTTTGTGTTTTCGTGCTTTTTTGGAACCGTGAAAATGTACAATGTTGGTGTATGTTTCGAAATTTGTGCTTTGTGTTTTCTTGCTTGGTGATACTGGTGTTTCGTGGAACTGTTGTAATCGTGTTGACTGTGGTTGATCGTGGATCGTCTCGTGTTGGCACGCCGGTGCTCGGATGAAGAGTGATCTTGCCGTCAGCCGCGCAAGCACCGTTTAAGACAGCGAGGGATGCCGTCGGTCAGTACATAAGGAGATAGCGGTAAGTACATAAGGAGAGAGAGGATAACGGACAAGGAATAGAGGTAAGTAACAAGTGGTAGGTATGTAAGGGTAAGTATATAGGAGTGTAAATAGGTAAGTAAACGGATTAGGCGGAGGATATGTACAAAATATCAGGGATTATTTATTTTGCTATTTTAGGTGGTGCGCGGTGACGGCAGCAACGACGTGAACAGACGTTGAAGACATCCAAAAGGCTTGTACCAACATTCTGAAGGCGATGCCGGCCGATGGCCTGAAACACTCATTCCAAATGCTTCTTCTTATAAAAAGAATTATACAAAAATAATCATCCGTTTTCTTTATTTTATAAAAGTCCTGTTTACTTTGGAACGCACCTTGTAGATATGTATATGCATATTAAATATTCATATTATATAGAAATTTTAATATATATAATCTATATGCCGACTGCTGGAAGGAAAGTGGAGTTGCAGCTGCGCTTGCGAGAGGCGTGTGAATCACGAGGCATCGATTGGGCTGCACACGAGTTCGGAACGTAGGAACAAGAGGCGTCGGCCAAAGTGGAGGAATCGCCTGTGGGTGCTGCGTCGATGCAAAGTACAGCGGCTGCGCCACCACAAGCAATGGACATAAGCCAGCTAATAGTTGCAATGAGAGGCATGTATCAGGAAACTTCTGCGAAAATTGAGCATGTCAGTCGTGAAAATCGTGAAATGACGGCGCAGATGGCAGCGAAAATGGAAATTGCGAATCACGAGATGGCAGCGAAGCTGAAAACTACGAATCGATAAATGGCAGCGAAAATAGAAACGGCGACCCATGAAATATCGGCGCAAGTGTCGGAGCGAATGGAAGTCAAGCTTCAGGAAAATTCTGCGCGCTTGGAGCAGAAAGTGGAGGAAATCTCAGACAGGATTAATGGGAAAGTCGAGCACCTGGAGACGCGAGTAGAGCACTTGGATAAACGAGTCGACGACCTGGATGATTCCCTGAACAAGCGAGATAGTCTGGAAGACTCGATGAACAGAAAAATGGACGAGCGGCTTAGGGAGGTACATTCGCGAGAATGGTTGCCGCCGGTTCCGGAAAGTGTTGCCCCCCGAGCAGAAGTGCCTACTTATTATGGGACTACGCCGTTCGATACATTCAAGCTGCAATTCGACCTGGCTGCTCTGGAAAATCAGTGGACCGATGTAAGGAAAGGTCGGAGATTGGCGCTGGCTCTTAAAGGTGCTGCGGCTGAGGTAATAAAATCAGTTCCAGAATGTTTACGAAGTGAGTACGAGACCGTCATAATGGCGCTGGCAGCCAAATACAGCGACGAGCACACAGAACGCTGTACTACTGTGAGCTGAAGAACCGCAGGCAAAGATCCAACGAGGCGCTGCAGACATATGCAGCAGATATTGAGCAGTTCGTGCAGCTGTGCTACCCGTCCTTCGGCGCTGATGATCTCGAAAGGATGAAGATAGAGGCGTTTATTGAAGGTCTTCATGATCCGAAAACACGTCAGGGGGACGGTGACCATCGCGACGACATATGAAGCGACATGGATTGGAAGCACTCGGTATGCACCTGCAAGGATACGCCAGATCCAGCCAGACAACGACATTACGATTCAGGCCATAAGCTCTGAGCCACCGGACAGGCCACGGGTGGTCTCCTCTAAGGTTGTTTGCTGGGTATGTGGCAAGCACGGCCACATATCACGAGACTGCCGCCAACGAAAGAGGCGTTCCCTTTCTCGATCGCAATCGCCTTAAGCGAGGAATACTGACAATCGAGGCTCAGCCAACAAGCGCAGGGCTGAAGACGAGGAGCCGTTAAACTAAAACGGGTCAGCCCAAAGGGGCGTGAGCTGATCCCCAGAATCTGCTGCCCCACCGTCCTTGTCTCACAGCTGAAACGACAGCCCAGCAGCTTGACGATTGAAGGGAGGATAGATGGAAAGTTGTTCGTGTTGACACTGGATACTGGAGCGTCATATTCGATCATAAAAAGAAGCTGCTGAAGAACTGGGAACCGCTGCATGGCATACAGCTGCGGACTGCGACTGGCGAGCGTGCGCCGGTAAGAGGAAAAGTTACGAAAACGATTGCTATCGGCACCAGCAGCCTGGAACATGAGTTCATCGTCGCGGATATAATGGACGACGTGATTATCGGCGTGGTTTTCATGATTAGGCACGGTTTTGTGCTGGACCTGAAAGAACCTGTGCTGCCAACGTTGAATTCCCGCTGCACACCGGCTATGAGCGAAGCGTGGCGGTAAGGAAGGTTGTATCGTGTCAACACAGGAGGATACCAGCTAATTCTGAGGCGATTGTGTGGGCAAAGGTGGACGAGGACGATGGAACGAGTCGGCTGTGGGTTGTAGAAGCACCGAAATAAGGACACGACAACATCATCATCGGACGTACATTAGTGGAACCTAAGAATGGCAGAATACCAGTTAGAATACTGAACCCCCTGAATGCACCCAGATATGTCGGTAAAGATGAGGTAATTGGCGAGTGTAAGGAAGCTGTAGCAGTGGTCAATTGCGAGAGTAGCCCACCTGGAGGTAATAGGAAGAGCGGTTTCAACATGGACGTCATACCACAGGAGAACTAGTGGAGGAGCGAGTTGACGGCCAAGCAGAAACAGAAGGCGAGGTCTCTCCTGCAGCACTATGTCAGTATTTGCGGCAGAAGCTGGCGGAAGAACAGCCATAGTGAACAACAACATTTCATTTATTTGGTTGATTAAAGTTACACTACCTAAGAACATGGTTCTTTTATAAGTGCATCAACTAATATTAAGTAACAATTGTATCGAGCTTAAAAAGAAAAATACAAACTTTAAACTTAAGACTATTACAGAAATAGTACAGTATATAGGAGTTAAGATACAATGCAAAGAGTAAGAGATATGAGAAATAAGTTTTGATGATCTGCAATCGAATGGCAAACCCATTACAATAATTCATTGAAATATTCGAAAATTCGCGCTTTATAGTTGTTTCTATTCAGTCCAGCTTTCAAAGTCTCCGGAAGAGAGTTCCATAGTCTTACGGCGTTAATGAAAAAAAGTCTAGACGAGGTCAGGTACACATACTTTGGAACGATAAGATTGTGATGTCTTCCCGACTTAGGCATTTGAAGTTTGTCATATAAATATTTCGGCTCTTTCCATTCGACTAATTTAAATATGAATGCACAGTTTCTTGCTGACAAGTAATTTGTGATGCTACAACCAAGAATTTTATTCCTCCACAGCGAGACATGGTCATATTTTCCCACCCCATATACATATCGAGTAATGTTATTAACCTTCACTCCGTGCTTGGGGTATACAGTTCCCCACGACGACATTAAACATAAAATTGTGAAGGTTTTTACTTCTAAACGATATATTTATAATTATATTATTGGAAAGGTACTGATGAGAGGAATCTAAAAACATAAACAAATATCTCAGTTCAAGTATGATTAGGCAGATATAGCCAAAAAAAGCACACAAACTGTTTGTTGTGCTTTGGGGAATAAATGACCCCGTTTCTTTTACCAATACATTTTGTATGCAAAGCTTATCCACGTTCTGAACCACTCAAGTTCTAAATCACGAGCACACTCACCGGTGGAATAACAGATTCAAAGACGGTGTGCAAATAAATTACATAAAAATACTAATACACAAAAACAAACAACAACAACATTAATAATATTTCATACTATAATGATAATGTAATTATTTCACAAAAAACTATTATTTTACTCATTCCCATACAAACTATACTGGTTTAAAAATGGGGAACTCAGTTCCCCATTGCACGGGATTAGGGTGTAAAAACCATGCACAGAGTGAAGGTTAAAAACTCCTACAAAACTTGATTTTTGGGGGTAAGTGTGTATGCGAAAAATGTTGAACGCAAAATTTCAACGTACAAATGAAAGCTCTAGATATAATATATAAAAATGAATAAATGATCAATTTTGGGTATTTAAGATATTCATTATATTTTTCGATTAGCTCTTGGCAATTTAACACCGTTATCAAATAATGTCCAGCATACATAAGCTATAAAAGAATGAATACCTTTGCCTTTGTACCATTCCCCAATGGGGGCCAGTGGCGGATTCAGGGGGAGGGGGTTTGGGGGTTGAGCCCCCCGAAATATTAGGATCGACTTTAAAACTACATACAAATTAAAAGACATTTTATAAGTGTTAAAGAATTACTTTTTGAAACCTCCCCCCCTGAAATATATTTCTGAATCCTGATGGGAGCACATGTCTGATGAAATCGTTCCCCATGTTTATCGGATTCTGTTGCCAACTGATGTTCGTAGTAATCCATATGAGAATTCAGAAAATCAATTTTTGGTGGCACATGAACACCTAGTATTTCGAATGCACTCATCATGGTGTCGACGTACATTCGAGCAGCAGGATAACAATTTTTGCCTACACCATTGTCAATGACTCCTTTAATGCTTTTCCATTCGACAATCTCATTTGGTGAGAGCATTTGATCGAATTCGGCGCTACGCCTATCAACAAAAACACCTGTTGTAATGAAAACACGAGAGTTTTTATTGGTATGAAACCAATATGGAAAAAGGAAAGTTTTAGCATTCATACCTTTATGTATCTTTGCTTCCTTAGTTTTCGAAACAATGTCTTCAGAAAGTTAAATGCCGATCCATTTGTATCCAAACACTTAACAAAATTGTTTATCACACCAAGTTTTATATGTAATGGTTGTAAACAATTTTTTTTGTTGGCACAAGTGGTGGATGGAAAATATTATGCTCGCCTAATGTCCCTTCAGCTCTCGGCTCCCATTGTTTTTTGGGATATTGGTTGCCCTTCTATCTGCTATTCAACCTGCAAGTTTTGTAGGACATTTTAGTGCAATTTTGAATAAGTACGAAATAAACACTTAAACACATTTTCAGTTTTGGCTTAATTCTGGCGTTCAGGTTAATATATGAGCTTTGATGTATTCAGAGACCTATCGTAGAATTTTATGGCGAATATTTTCGTGGTACATTTTATCCTTAAAAAGTCCTGTTTTACAGGACATTTGTGGCATTTTAGAAAAGAAGGGTCAAATTTACCCATACAAATAGGAGTTACAGGGTTAAAATGCTCCAGAAAAATGTTCTTCGTAGTATTTTACATCAAATTGCTGAACACATCACATACCTAAAATGTGAGGTTACATGGTTTTCGTATGCCGAATCACCATAAGAATGAGCAAAAAGGGGGAAATTTTGACCCCCCTAAAAAAAATGCAGACGTAAACTTTCAAAACGCCGATACACGTATATTTTTTTTTGGTCCCATCTACCAGAATCCGTTGTCAGAAACTTGTTATTTTTTTTTGTGTTGTGCAGTGTTATTAGACCAAAAATCGCATTTTACCCATCAATCATTCACCATATTCGCCTGATATGGCTCCCTGTGACTTCTACTTATTCGGTCAGTTGCATTTGCCGATGAAAGGAAAACGTTATAAGGACGTTATTAACGCTCGAAGAACCAATATTAACGCCAAGAACAATTTTGATCGGCGCGTGCGAAATGATATGCGACTAAATAAGTTAAACGTTAAAATTCGTGTGTTTATTCAATGTCACTTCAATGTGTATATACAATATGTTTGTGGAACCGTGAAAATGTACAATGTTGGTGTATGTTTCGAAATTTGTGCTTTGTGTTTTCTTGCTTGGTGATACTGGTGTTTCGTGGAACTGTTGTAATCGTGTTGACTGTGGTTGATCGTGGATCGTCTCGTGTTGGCACGCCGGTGCTCGGATGAAGAGTGATCTTGCCGTCAGCCGCGCAAGCACCATTTAGGACAGCGAGGGATGCCGTCGGTCAGTACATAAGGAGATAGCGGTAAGTACATAAGGAGAGAGAGGATAACGGACAAGGAATAGAGGTAAGTAACAAGTGGTAGGTATGTAAGGGTAAGTATATAGGAGTGTAAATAGGTAAGTAAACGGATTAGGCGGAGGATATGTACAAAATATCAGGGATTATTTATTTGGCTATTTTAGGTGGTGCGCGGTGACGGCAGCAACGACGTGAACATCCTGGGGCCGGATGCACTCGTGCATTCAAAACACCCCCTCAACTCCGTCAGGGAGTTGATGGCCTGTGTTAACAGCGCCTGGGCCTTGCGTCCTCGAAGCTGGCCGGTGGTGATGCCAGGTCGGGCATGTTCGGCCGAACGATGCTGGCGACGCGTTGGTATGCTAGCGGCGCTGTTGGACGACTGTCGCATGGGCGCGGTCCGCACCCTGGAACCGGTTGGTCTCTGATGAGACTCTGGAGGTCTCTGCGGGACGACCGCGTCCTAGGAGGAGGTGGGCGTGGACGTTGGTGCGAGGGATGCGCCGAAGTGCGGGGTTCGGTGCTGCGGTGTTGGCCTTGCGTCCAGTTGGCAGGCTGCTTCGTCGCTCGGGCACCTCGTTTTCGCCCGGAAGAGGCCATCCGTTGCAGGATGTCAACGGGATGCAGCATGGTATGATGCGCCAACCCGCACTTCGTGCAACTGTTCGGCGAGTCGCAAATCCCCGTGTCGTGGGACCGGGCCAAACAGTTGCGACAGTAACCGTGCGCATGCACGACATCGTCGCGTTGGCCGGGGTTCATCGCCAAGAACCCGCGGCAGAACCTCAAGGGATGAGGGCGATGGCAGAGTTGGCAGCGATGGGTGTTGTCGATCTGTGGAGAAAGAGCGAAAAACAATCAGACTTTAATGTCTTATAATAATAAGGGGCAGCGATGCCCGCGAATAATTATAAAGGAATTTATAATAAGCTAGAAGAAGTTCTACGCGGGGGGTAGAACGCATAATTTCACAATCGGGCGTGTGAGTATGCCGGATTGTGTGCGGATATCGGCCACTCGGACGTGGCCATCGGGTCCTGGATGTAGAGCGATGATTCGTCCTAGTCTCCACTCGGTGGGGGGCAGCAGCTCGTCCTTGATGACGACTAGCTGGTCCGGTTCTAGCTCCTGTTGGGGATGGCGCCACTTATGTCTCTTCTGTAGTTCGTGGAGATATTCAGTTTTCCACCTCCGCACAGTGGGGTATTAACCATTGAAAACGGCGATCAATTCTCCTGAGCTATTAAAATGAATGTAAAGTATTTTTTTACATAGATGAAACATATATAACACAAATTGAAAAAAAAAATTGTTGTTGTTGTTGTTTTTTTATTAAAGTTATTCAATTTAGGTAAATATTTCATTTTTTGGGCTTCTCCCACTAGAATTATTAAATGTCATCGCTATTATTATCATCATTATCATCATCATCGTCATCATCATCATCATCATCGTCATCATCATCATCATCATCATCGTCATCATCATCATCATCATCATCATCATCATCATCATCATCATCATCATCATCATCATCATCATCAAACGCAATATCATTACCAGACTGGAAATTAGTATTATCTGTTTTTACAGATGGTGATTTTAAAAGTTCAATAGCTGATAGTGGTAGGTGTTGAATCTTTTTTTAGGAAGTTTCCTTAAACTTGATAAAATTGGATCGGAAGCAACAAGAAATCGATGCAAAATATCATGATTGGTTTTTCTCTGCTAGTCTTGCGTGTAAAATGTTCTCTGTATTTTTTAAATTCTTTATTCAGTGCTTCTTGAGCTTCCTCAGTTAATTGGCCCATGAATTAGAAATTTGTGCACCGTAGGTGGCATATTGCACCATGGATACTTTGACACAAAATATCTCGCAGTATCATGTGAGAAATTTCGAAACTTTGCAATATCTACCTCATGGCCACAAGAAACCACTATTAGTATAACGTGCAATCTTTTTATCAAGTTCAAGTCAACATTCGTGATTTCAGACGATAGCTCTGCGTTTCGAAAGAACCTTCTTGCCGTATTTCCATCATTTGAGTTGCCGAATCCGGGTTTCGGTTGATCAACAATCAAACCTGCTTTCTCTCTGAATCCCTTTTGAATATTTTTTTTGTTTCGTTAACAGTTTTCTTCTCGTTTTCTGACCTTACTTGCCATTTTTTTATTGGTAATTTGTACGATAAATGAAGAAGGCATTCAAAAAATCGTATCTAACCATGCAGTACTGACAGTCCAAAATTAAGATTAGTGGTTTCAACATTTCTTGCAATCATTTCGTCAATTAAGTTGAATTGTGTGCTAATTGCACCGCATAAGTAACACTTTTGAGTTGAAGTAGTCTCAGTTAGAGCATTGCAAACTTTTCCATCAATCATCGTTAACATAAAATTGTAATTGTAATAAGAATTTCGTATAACATTTTTTTACGAAGGTACAATAAAAATATTAACAAAACTAATATGCCCAATCTTATTTGTAGTGCCTTGCAGTAGAATAACAAAAACCAAACAGAAACACATGATAACAACAACATTCATTACTCCATGAAGATCAAGCGAAATCACAAAATTTGGCACTGACTTTGAAGCACTAAAACTTAAATATTTCAGAAAATGCACAAAAGTGCACTTTAATTTTTTGCAATATAGTAGTCAAATATGTGTTCTTTACATATCATATAAAATTATTACGGCCTTTCACAGCCAAAGTAACTATATGTCTACCTATATCCTTTAAATATGTACAATTTTAAGACTATAACTAACATATTTTTATAAATTATTAATACACATATTCTACAAACATAATTTTGTTTAAACATTAGTACAATACCTGAGGTTGAAGGTTCCATATTAAAAAAATTAAGTTTTGCAAGAATGATATTAAAAAAAGCACTTCAAATCACTGGCAAATGCGTAACGCGCTCTAAACACAACGGAGCAATGAACAAATATGCATTTTGCAAAGCGCACTGTGACAATACCGTTCAATGTAGATCATTTATTTTTTCACCCAGTGATGCACAATTTTATCTACTTTTCCCCCATACCAAATATTATCAAGATATTTGAATTGCATTTTTTGAATTAATCGCCATTTTGGGCATCAAATACCCCACTGTGCTCCGGCTGAACTCATGATGCAGAGCTTTCAGCTTCTCCCATCGGTTGATCAAGGATAGATCTTCCGAATTGGGTTCGGGAGGTGACAGAAGGGGAGCGCCTCGCAGGAAGTGACCTGGAGTAAGCGCTAAGAGATCAGTGGGATCTTGTGAGAGAGGTGACAATGGTCGGGAATTCAAGACGGCCTCAATTCGAGCAAGAAGAGTTGTGAACTCTTCAAAGTTGAATTTGTGATGGCCGGCAGTCTTTTTGAGATGAGTTTTGAAACTCTTGACTGCAGATTCCTACAACCCGCCCATGTGAGGTGCACTGGGGGGGATGAAAACCCAATCGACTCCTTGAGTGGATTATTTCTTCAGGATGTCGTGGGATACCTCTTTTGAGAACTTGAGGAACTCTCGGCTCATGGCTCTGTGGGCGCCAACGAAGGTGGTGCCATTGTCCGACATGATTTTGCGGGGGAGGCCTCGTCTGCCAATGAATCTGGCAAAAGCAGCACGGAATGCTTCTGTGGTAAGGGCAGAACACAATTCCAAGTGAATGGCCTTGGTGGAGAAGCAGACAAACACCGCGACATAACCTTTGAGGAAGGTTGCCGTTCGGAGCTGAGATGCCTTAATTTGAAATGGGCCCGCAAAATCAACACCTGTCGTCGAGAATGGGATTGACAGGGTACAACGCTCTGGCGGAAGAGCTGCCATTATTTGTGATCGGACCTTTTGTCTCTGAACCGTGCAGACCTTGCATAGGCGAATGCATTTCTTGATCTGAGGCTTTAGACGGGGAATGTAAAACTCTTGACGAGTCATTCTGAACATGAGCTGCAGTTCTGCGTGTAAGAGAAGAGTGTGGAGGAACTCAAGATACAACGTGCAGAACCGAGAGGCCTCTGGTAGGATTATCGGATGGCGCTCATTGTAACTAAGCGCCGCCTGGGCCAATCTACCATCAACTCTCATCAAGCCGTCCTTATCGAGGAACGGATTGAGAGCCAAAATCGGGGAATAGGGGTCTTGTTGGACAACGCTGTACGTTCTAGGTGGTGGAAACGTGTCTGGGCTAACGAGAGGAGTCTCGTCTTGACAAACTGAATCTCATTCTGGGAAACGAATGGATTCAAGTTGAGGGGAGAGTTGCTCTTCTTGGCGAGTCCGTTATGGACAAAACGGAACGCGTATGCAAGGACACGTAGCGCGAGTTATGGAAATTAAATAAAAGTTGGTTTTGTTCTTTGTTTTCTAAATAACAATGACTTTATTTATTTATTATTTGAGCGACCGTCTCTGTTGGAATCCTAATCTCGACTGACTTGCGATGCTGCTGCAGTTTTGCACCGATCTTCTTGCATCCAGCAGCATCGCAAGTGCACAGAGTCATATATCTAAAATATGCTGACTCTGTGCATTCCTTCACGTACCGACTCGTTGCCATTAGGTTGCATCTCAGTGCAACGAGTCGGTTCGTTGGTGGCTAGGGTGTCCGTTGCCATAACTCCCCTAGGGCCACTTTGAGAACTCTCCTGAGTTCTTTTATTTAGGATTTTGATTTGTACAGATTTTTTTCTTAATGCTATTACAACTATAACTATTGCTATCAACACTATTATTAGTAGGGTAATATTTATACCATAGGAAACATTTTTATGATACCTTAATTCTGTGATTTCTTTTAGGTTTTCAAAATTATTTAATACAATATTATCAAAACTTACTTTTGATTCATAAGATTGGTTAAGCATTTCCACAGGATGTACAAGTTTGTCAATAAATTCTGTTTTGTTGTTACTAAAGCTTTCTTGTTTAATTTGTATTTTACAATTTGCGAAGTTTATAATGTAATTATTCTGCAGTATGAAGTGCCTTTCATCGCAATTCTGTATGAGACTTTCATTATGGGCATTCCTTATTAATAAGGTGTCATCACCTATTTCTTGAATTGCTGTTTTATTATTGTACTTAAATTCACAATCGTTAGAAAAGATACAATTCTTACTTAGCTTTAATTTTTTTAATACAGTATTTTCTTTATATTCGAAATGTTCCTTATTTATTGTTACAATTAATTCATCTTCTTGATCTATTTGCAAATTTTCCTTATTTGGCAGTGGTGTAATTAATTTTACATATTTTTTTAAAAAACTTTTTGGGATTTGTATTGCGAATATTATTGCTTCATTCTTAAATGCCACGACTCCTACTTTGGCCAATTTTAATTTATAAAAATCTATTTCGAAACCATCTATTTCTTCTTTTGTTAACATTCCCGGATGTACTAAATTATTTTTAGCGGCAGCTATGTTATCTTGAATTTCGTCAATTTTTTTTTCAATATGCCTTAGTTTGTTCATTTGGTCATTGTATAAAACTAATTTTGCTAATTCTTTATCTTCCTTCTGTATTTGATTCAGTCCTCTTAAAATTCCCTCCTCTTAAATATCCCTGTCCTTTTCTATTATGGTTTTCATTAGGTTAATAGAATTATTAAAGTGCTTGTTTATGACGATTTGTTTATTTACGTTTGTTATGGCGTTGTGAGTGTTTTTCTCTATTACTTCTAAGTGACTAATTATGTCCTGTCGGTCTTCATCATCCATTACCCCGAAAAGCCCAAGCCAACCTCTTTTCTTTCTTCCCTCTTGCTTGGGTGTAATGGATTTAATTTTTGCTTTGATTATTTTAATTTCATTAAAAAGAAACCCTTTGTTACCTATTTCTGTCTGTCTTATATTCTCCTGAATTTCTTCGACTAAAGCTGTTAACTCTTTTGGGTGTATGATATGCAATATTGTATTTACTTCGTTGACAATTTGTACTTCGTTGAGTTGGATCATAGTGTACCCTGCCTCTTCAGCTATCGGCGATACTTGCAAGAACGCTGTGACCAGTTTCATTGCGGTCACCAAAAACATTATTATCCACATGGCCTGAAAGTATGTTGACGTTGGACTGTTAGTTGGAGGGACAAACAAAATGGTTTTTTTTTTTTTTTTTTTGTTATGTATCCCCATTATGTGCTATTATACTAATCCTCTCATCTTCCTCTTCATTATTTAACTTCTCAACTCTATCGAATTTAAATGGGCTCTTTATGTTTGCTACATGGACGTTTTGTAGGGGGTTAATTCGGAAATAAGGTTGGTCTTTATGCCGTACTCTCTTATAGTTTTTTATTGGCCCCGTTGATCTTTGTTCTTCGTAGTCTTCCCTGTTTCTATTTCTTTGGTTTATTATATGTTGTTTTGTCCGGTCTATCCTGTCTTTTAAGATGGTTGGATCGATACTGTCTTTTGCGATTTTAGGTGAACATTTTATGGTTGAGTGATAGCGATCATTATAGTTACCTATAACGATCTGTATCCTCATTTCTGTTGAGAGGGTTGGATCCTCAATTCCTGTTAGTTTTTCTAACAGGGTTGAGTGTAGCCTCTCAACGTCTGCGTTGCCTGTGTGACTGTTTGGTGTGGTTAGGTGTACTTCTACTCCTTCTGTATTTAAGAACTGTATCAACTGCTCGGCTCTGAATTCGTTGTCCATGATTATTTTTTTTGGTTTCCCGAATTTTGCGAAATGTTCTATTATTATAGATTTCTTTGTTCTCCAGTTTCTATCTGTTATGTTGTACCCGACTGCAAATTTTGTTAGCTTGTCAATCACTGTGACAAACGACTGTTTCTTAAAATGAAAAATGTCGATGTGAATTACTTCATTTTTGTCGGTGGGTGTTTCGGTTAGCTGAAATTTTGGTCTGATTGGTTTCCTATCATATTTAATCTGTTGGCATTTTTGGCAGTTACTAATTATCAGTTGTATGTGCTCTTTTAGTTTTGGATAAAATATTTTATCCTTAAGTGTATTGTAGGTCTCATTTATTCCACTATGCAGCGATTCGTTATTGTGATAGAGTGAGATTTGTTTATGTAACTCTTCTTCTTGTAGTATGTCCGATGCTCTCTTCGTACACTTTATAAATTGTAGTTTACTATTGCAAGAAAACATAGATATTAGTAAAAGTTGAATTTTGTGATAGTCTGATTCGGTGGTTTCTGAGAAAATTCCAACTTTGCCTCCTTTAATGTGCCTTTGTAAAATTGCTTTGATATTATTTTCATTTTCCATTGGATTAATTTGTATTATTTTTCTATTATGTATAGTTTGAATTTCAGCTTGGGGACTGTAGGTTAGTATGATTTGAATTTTATACTTGTTTACTATTTCTTCTTTAATAGCAAAGTGTTCTAATAATTCTTCCTCCGCAGAGTGATTTGTATCGGACATGTTCAAGTTCGATTCTTTATCGTTATTTTCGTTTATTTTCGGCGAATTCTCGATGCGGCTTAGGAAATCTGCTACTACGTTATTTTTTCCACGCAGATATTCGATTTCATAATTATACTCCTGCAATTTTAAAAGCCACCTTTGATGGCGTTGGGAGAATTCCTTCCCTTTGTATTTGTTATTTAAGTACATAATTGGACAGTGGTCCGTGATGATTTTAAATTTGTTCCCATGTATATAGGGCCTAAAATAGGTGACTGCATATATAATTGAGAGAAATTCTTTGTCCGTAGTGGCGTATTTTTGTTCATGATCGTTAAGTGTTCTGGATATATAGCATACTGGATGACCTTGCTGAGATAACACAGCTCCAATTGCATAGTCACTAGCGTCAGTTGTAATTGTGAACTCTTTGTCATATTCTGGGAATTTCAAAATTGGATGGGAGGCAATCAAAGATTTTAAATTTTCGAAACTTGCAACATATTGGGGATCATTTATATTTATTTTACAGCCCTTTTTTAGATACTTTATCATTGGATAAGCGATCCTCGAATAGTCCTTTATGAACTTTCTGTAATATCCTGTTGCTCCCAAAAATCCTTTTAGTTGTTTCTCAGTTTTTGGAATTGCTAATTCTTGAATGGTCGCAATTTTGTTTGGATTGGGCTTAATGCCCTCCTTGGTCAATATATGGCCTAGGAACTCAGTTTCTTTTTTTTAGAAAGCTACATTTATCCACTTGAAGTTTTAAGTTATGTTCTTGTAGTCTATCGAAGATTTTTTGCAGCGAAATCATGTGTTCTTGTAATGATGTCGAAAAAATTAATATGTCGTCTAAGTATACGACACAGATTTTATTTATATATTCTCTTAGAATCTCATTCATGAATCTCTGAAAAGTGGCTGGGGCATTTTTTAACCCGAAAGGCATTCTAACATACTCGTATAGACCTGCCGGAGTAACAAATGCTGTTTTTTCGATATCCCTTTTTGCCATGAGAATTTGATGGTAACCTTTAGCCAAGTCTAGGGTGCTAAAGTACTGTGCTTTTCCTAGCTTGTCTAAGATTCCATCTATGTTCGGCAACGGGTATTTATCGTCAACAGTAATTTGGTTAAGTCTCCCGTAGTCAACCACCAAGCGAAATTTTTTATTTCCTGAATTATCGGTTTTCTTTGGCACTATTATAATAGGTGAGCTATACTTGCTCCTACTTTTTCTTATTATGCCTTGACTTTCTAGTTCTTGAATTTGTTTCGTAGCTTCTTCTTCATGTTTTTGTGGTAGCCTATATAATCTTGAGTTAATTTGCTGATCTGTAGTAGTTTTTATTTCATGAACCAATGTTTGCGTATTTGTTAGTAGGTCCCCTTCTTTATATATTAGTTTTTCGTATTTTTTCAACAATTTTTCAACCCCTTGTCTTTCATCTGATTTGAGATGATTGAGTTGAATATTTTGAATTTTACATGTCTCCAATGAGTAAATCTGTTCTTCTACTGTTTTTGTATGAAATGGAATCCTAACACCATTGTGTAGTTCCATTTCCTTATTTTCAATGTCAATTATTTTTATATTTTTTAAAATAAAGTCGTTTCCTAATAGAAGGTCATATGGTTTTTCGAAGTCTAGTTTTAGCCATCGCATTCTGGCATTTTGGGGATATTGGAATTCTAACGGGCAAGGTGTCTTAACTTTTTCATTTGGCGCTCTTATTTCCCCATTCAGTGTACTGATTATTGTGTTATTTATTTCTAGAACCGGTAAATTATACTTTTGAAAGCTTGCTTTTTTCATTATACTTATAGTAGAGCCCGGATCTACTAGTACACGCCATTTCTTATCAAAAATAGTTAGCGAGATTAAAATTTTATTTTGATTTTCCGAGGCTAATTCGTAAAAAATTCCTCGTTGTTATTTGCTTCTTCTGTTCTGCTCATAGCATCGACCTCCATGGGTACTGGGCCATTTGAGCGTCTTGTTTGGTGAGTGCCGTTCTGTATATTTTGTCTACCGGAATTACCATAACCGGTATTATTACGACATTGATTTGATGCATTGTTTTGATTGTAATATTGCCATGAATTTCCAGGCCGATAATCTGGTTGT
This sequence comes from Melieria omissa, assembly GCA_963971225.1. Lineage (NCBI taxonomy): Eukaryota > Metazoa > Arthropoda > Insecta > Diptera > Ulidiidae > Melieria > Melieria omissa. Next base: position 5,061,361 of record OZ020270.1, read on the forward strand.
CTTTGGGGGTTATTTGGGTGATAAGTATTTTGCCCTGAAAAGTTTGTATTTCTGTGGGGGTATCGTCCCGAATTATTTTGTGAATGATAATTGTTACAGTTGCGTTGTCCTGAATTACCTTGGGAACGATCGTTATTTTGCTCGTTAGCGTTTTGTCTCCTATAGTTGTTTCGTTTTGAATTGTTGTGGGTTCTGTAATTATTTTGGTTTCTGTCTCTTGTTAAAAGCATAGGATTTAAATTCCCTTCATCCAGCCCTATGAAACTGTATATTGCGTTGCTCATGTCTGTCCATGTCGCTATATTTCGAACCATATAGGCGAAGGTCCCAGCTGCTATTTGCTTTATCCTTTGGATAAGCATACCCGAAAATATTTCTTTCATTACCTCACCTTGTTCGCTTAGAGCGCTATATTCGGTAATGTTATCGATAATTTCTTTTGTTTTCCTACTTAGCTCGCTGATGCTTCCCACTCTTAGGTTCATTATGTCGTTCGTCAGGGTCATTTGGTCTTTTGTTGGCCTGAAGTGCTGTTTTAATTTAACTTTACATGTCTCCCAATTTTCAGGAGATTTTTGGCCGATCCTAAGATTTTTAAGTCATAAATTATTTTGAAAACTAGTTGTCGTTGTTCTACGTAGTCGGTCAGTATTCTGTCAACTGTTTCTATGAACGCTGGTAGTTTTCTTGCGCTGCCTTCGAATGGTTGTAAGTATTTGATGTCTTTTTCTACTGTTTGCCTAAGGCTTCTCGTCTGCTGTGTAGCGTTTTGTTGGAGTAGTTGCGTTATTGCTACCAGGCAACGTTCCATTTCGGTTGTACTATTTTGAGGCATCTTTCTTTATTTTAATTTTAATCTAACCCACTTAATTATTAGCTCACTTTATTATTTATTTATTGTATTTCTTTTATCGTTACAAACTTATTTAATCTATTTATTTATTTTTTTATTATTTACCGTATAAATTGTTTGCCAGTATTTACGTTTTTCTCGGCGTTTGGCTTCCCCTCGCTGTTTGCTGTCGTGATCTTCGTCGTCTGGATCGTCGTCGCCCTCGTTTTACTGCACTGTCGTCTGCTCCTGTCCTGCTTCTTCAGCTTCCAATTTTTCTGCCCTCCACGAGGTTTCTGCTCGCACTTCCACTCGTCGTGATTCTTTCCTATTTGGCGATTCTTTTTGCTTTACCACACTTTCTCTCCGTATTGATCACAGTTGTAATGTATTTATTTTGTATAATTTAATAATGCAAAAAGCATTGCAGCAGTATTGAAATTGAACAAGTGTTGCGTTGATTGTTGTTTCCGTCGTTTATATGCTCAGGCTTTTTGTTTTTAATACAATGTTTTTTTTTTCAGGAATATCAATGAATTTCAACAAAGTCTTTCCGTTTCATAGTACGAGTACGAGAATACAGTTTTCACATACGGCTACGCCCGATACATTATATAAAATTGTATTATTTTTTTCGCTTCTTTTTTTTCGTTTTGTATAACTTCAAGAATGCGAAATTAAGTTCATTAATGCGTTAGCTCGTTCCGCGACTGCGCCAGTTATGGAAATTAAATAAAAGTTGGTTTTGTTCTTTGTTTTCTAAATAACAATGACTTTATTTATTTATTATTTGAGCGACCGTCTCTGTTGGAATCCTAATCTCGACTGACTTGCGATGCTGCTGCAGTTTTGCACCGATCTTCTTGCATCCAGCAGCATCGCAAGTGCACAGAGTCATATATCTAAAATATGCTGACTCTGTGCATTCCTTCACGTACCGACTCGTTGCCATTAGGTTGCATCTCAGTGCAACGAGTCGGTTCGTTGGTGGCTAGGGTGTTCGTTGCCATAACTCGCGCGAGAATAGGAGGAGAACCGATCGAGGATGTCTGATGGTTCCTCCAATGCGAGATGAACTTCGACCTTTCGTTGCTCAGGTGGAGCAACATTGGAGGGAGTTGACTTGGGCCAGGCTTCTTCAGGTGACTGAAGCCATTTGGGGCCGTTCCACCACAGGTTTCTTGCAAGTTCGTGGGGCTTGCACCCGCGAGTGCCCAAGTCGGCGGGATTGTCATGGCTGATGACATGACGCCAAGTGGCGTTGCCGACGTTTTTCAGAATCTGGGCTGTGCGGTTGGCTACATACGTCTTCCAAGTGCTTGGAGGTTTTTCTAGCCAGGCGAGAACTATTTGTGAATCCGACCAGAAGAAGGTGTCTTCGGGGTTCACATCGAGATTTTCAGTAAGACATTTGGATAACTGGGAAAGTAAAACGGCGCCGCACAATTCTAGTCGCGGAAGGCTAACCGTCTGCAGAGGTGCAACTTTACCCTTAGCCACGAGCAGGTGACACGAGATATTGCCATCGCTGTCAGTGGCGCGCACATACAGGGTTGCGCAATATGCCTTTTCTGAAGCATCGCAGAATCCGTGAAGTTGGATTCGCTTCAGAGGTGAAAACTGTACCCATCGGGGGATCTCGATCTCGCTGATGGACGACAAATTCTTGATGAATTGATTCCACTTTATGAGGGAACCGGGCTTTACGCATTCGTCCCAGTCCGTGCCCTCCAACAAAAGCTCTTGAAGGAGTAACTTGGCTTGAGTTATAATGGGCGAGAGCCATCCTGCCGGGTCGAAAAGTTTTGCGACCGCAGAGAGAATCTGTCGCTTCGTGGCAGAACTCGTTTCTGAGATGGGAACGATCGAATACGAGAAAGTATCCGACAAAGCGTTCCATCTCATGCCAAGTGTTTTTGTAGAGCTGGCACTTTGGAACTTTAGGAAGTCGGAATCGAGAAGTGCCGAGGTGGGAATATTTTCCAGGATCCTCGGATGATTAGAAGTAATCTTCCTAAGAGGAAATCCTGCGGACTTAAGGGCATCAATCACTTGTGTTAGTGAGTCAACTGCCTCAGAAATGGTATGAGCACCGGACAAAATGTCATCAACATAAGTCTCCTTGAGAAGGACTGTTTCCGCTAACGGGAATTTGTCCTTTGAATCTTCAGCCAGTTGTCGAAGTGTTCGAATGGCTAAGAAAGGAGCACAGTTCACACCAAACGTCACTGTTTTGAGCCTAAAATCTCGAATGGGGGAGTTTCGAGACTCACGAAAGAGGATTCGCTGAAACTCTTGATCATCTTGGTGGACAAGAATTTGTCGATACATTTTTTCCACATCTCCATTAAATACAAATTGGTACAGCCGCCATCTTAAAATGAGGGTCATTAGGTCGGGCTGTAATGTGGGACCAATATGTAGGATATCATTAAGTGAATATCCTGAGCCGGTTGTTCTAGATGCGTTGAAGACAACGCGGACCTTGGAAGTGGTCTTTTCCGGCTTTACTACAGCATGGTGAGGCAAATAAAATGAAAAGTATTTGCCATCAGAGATGTTCTCATTGGACTGAGTTGGCTCCATATGATTGAAAGTGAGATACTCTTTGAGGACCTCATTATATGTGGCTTGGAGATCGCCTTTCTTTGCCAAAGTCCTTTCCATGCTGAGGTATTGAGAGAAGGCTGTGGTACGGGATTGACCTAAAGCCAGTTGGCTGGGAAAACTTGCCTTGAAGGGGAGTCGGACGACGTATCTACCATCTGACCGCCGGGATGTCGTCTTTTGATAGAGGTCTTCGCAAAACCGATCCTCTTCGGAAATTGGAGAAGGCTGTGGAATTTCCTCTTGTTCCCAAAAGCGTTTGAGCTGGGAACTTAGGAGTTCATTGGAAACTTCTTCCACTTGTGTCGAGAATGTTGACACTTTCTGGGGGAGTGGCCCACTTATGATCCAACCGAATATAGTGTTTTGGGCAAGGAGGCTGCCACACATATTCCGGTGGATTCCATCGAGAAGGATTTGAGGAATTAAATCGCTTCCGATGACCATGTCGATCTGGGCCTGTTTGAAGCAGTTTGGATCTGCTAGGTCCAGCATGGCAACGTGTTTCCACTCTTTCAGGCCCACATTGAAAGTGGGAAGAAGTTTGGTCAACTGTGGGAGCACAATTGCCTGTGTGGTGAGTTTCGTGCCAGTTCGAGATGCGACTAGCGTTATGTTGCAGATCTGGTTTGAGTTCTGGATGGTCTTTCCACCCATTCCAGATATTTCGATCTGAGTCCTCTGCGTAGGGATTCTCAGTCGATTCTGCACTTTGGACGAGATAAATGTCCGGTGCGAACCTTGATCAATAAGGGCTCGAACCTTATGATATTCGCCAAGATGCTCTAAAGAAACAAGAGCAGTGGGGAGAAGTGTTTTCTCTTCGACCGTGGTGCTAAGAGACTGCACTGGCCGATTTTTTGATGTTCGTGATGAGCGTGACTGCTCATCAGAACTTGACTCATCCCGTGAACTCCGAGCCGTTCTTACGGGGGACTTTCGCGTTTGTGGACTGTGAGGCTGGGTCGTGGAGACTTGAGCAACTGAGTTTCGTTGCCGAGGCGGGTTGTTGTCAGCCGAAATGTAAGGCAACGAATGGTGCTTTTTCTGACAGTGCGAGCAAGTGAATTGACTCGTACAATCCCGCTTCAAGTGAGTGTATGACAGGCAGTTTTCGCACAAGTTGTGTGTTCGTACTGCCTTCACTCGGTCTCGAACAGACATTTTTTTGAAGGTGGCGCAGAATTTGAGCGCGTGAGGAGCGCCGCAAATCGGACATGAAAAAGTCCGCTCACTTTCCACCAAAAAATTCTGAGTTCTGTTGAAACCCCGGTTCGGAGGCAACCCGGACTTGATCGGTTTAACGGTGTTGAGCCGTTCCACGACCTCATATCTCCTGGTAAGGAAATCATCCATTTGCTCCCAAGTTGGGAGATCTTTACGGGAACTGAGAGATTGTTCCCATAGAGATGAAGTCTCCTCTGGAAGTTTTGTGGAGCAAATGTATACCAGAATTGGGTCCCAACTCTCTGTCGAGACGCCTTGAGATGCTAAGACGGACAGAGAATTGTTGATGGTCGATTGAAGCCTTTGGAGCGCTTCACTGTTTTCAGTTGCCACTTGAGGGAGACTCAAGAGCGTTTTGACCTGTTTGTCAACTAGAATGCGCCGATTTTCGAATCGTGATCTTAGCGCATTCCATGCCAGTTCAAAGTTCGCATCGCTTAATGCGTACTGCTTCACAATCGCGCCAGCTTTTCCGGCTGTCTTGTATCTGAGGTGATACAATTTCTGGGCAGAGGTGAGTTTAGGGTGGTTTATGTAAACCGCCGTAAACATGTCACGGAAGGACGGCCACTCTTCGTACCCACCGGAGAAAATTTCTGTGTCGCATGGTGGCACATTCAGGCAAATAGAATTATTTGCCTGCTCAGATGCTGAATTTGCTGAACTTTCAGCTGGACGTGTTGTTTCAGCGGGGGGAGGTTGCTGAACGTCCATAAGATCTGAGATCTGGGCGATTGTATTATATGCTCGATCTCGGCATAGCTCCAACTTCTTTCGAGCAAGAAGCTTGAAGTCGCTTGGCAGGTCGTCATCAGGGGTGACACCGACTTTCCTGTATGCTGCCTTCACGTCTTCATAATAGCCGTTCAAGTCGGCTTGAGCTGCCTGTGCAAAAGTGGACTAGATTGTCCGCTTCGAAAATGAAGGCACTCATGGAGGGATCATGAGCCACTTCCTTTTGAGATTTTCGAATCTCGACTGTCTGTGCCCTTGTGGTGCGTTTTTTGGGAATTGCACCCAATAAGTCTGAACCAAGGCCTTCCGACTCGGTGTCAGGCGTCCTAACGAATTTTGTAGGCGGCTCTGACGGTACCGAGAGGGGATCCGACTCAGCTTTATTGCTGGTGGATCTGTCGGGCGACCTGTTCACTGGCATGTCGTCTGGTTATTATGAAAAAATAAACGATAGTTAATTTGAAATCACAGTCCACGAAATATAAACACGTAGGTAACGTGATGTTCGATGAATTCGGAAGCGCGAAATTTACCGAACGAGATACACGAAAATTGACCACGCGAGTTTGGTCAACGAGAAAAAAGTTAGTCCGAAAAGTGGGAACGAACACGGAAAGAGAACCAAGGGGTCGGTAAAACTCCACAATAAAATAAACAAAAATGGTATTTTTGTTCGTTGTGTACCGCCGCACGGAATTGGACTTGTACACAACTCAAAACAACTCTGCACGGAAGTAAATAAAATCACACTCGTGATTTGCGAAATAAAATCGAAAATTATTTATATTTTATTTTATTTGGTTTAAATAAATATTTTCCAAAGAGGTTGGAATTAATTATCGGTTGTGTATTTACTTATTTGTTACTAAGTATAATAAATATTTTCCAAAGAGGTTGGAATTAATTATTGGTTGTGTATTTGCTTATTGGTTAATAATTATACCAGCAGCCTTTATTTTTCTCCGCAGTGTACTATAAAGGGGTTATATAGTACCACTGTGAGTATGTATGTAATGCTGTACTGGTGGGGCACTAGAACCGGTTGCATATGTACATAAGTGCTATGTACATACACAAGACCGTTTTGTCTTGCTAGCGGGTTGGCTCTATATATGGATGATATATAGAGGAAAAGAAATTTTTCCAACCGTATTTAAATAAATAATTTAAAATCGGAACGACTCACGGAATTGCCTAGGGGGTAGGCAATGTATAGTGGTGCTCCCGCGTAGTGCTCGCTGCTGTCGCTTATGCTGCTGCCCCACTGCTTGCTGCTGTCCTCGCTGGCGTAGCTGCCGTTCGCTGTGTGGTTGTTGGTGCTGCTTATATACCAGCTGGGCCTGGGGATCTTCGCTGTTATGCGTGTTGTTGGTGTGTGCACTTGCAGTGTTTTCACGTGCACTTTGCTTAGTGTGCTGGTGCTCGTGTTTTTTTTTCTTTTTGTCACAGCTTCACTTTATCGCTTCACCAATAATTAATTTTTTGTTTTAAATTATTCTTCGATTAGCTTTTTCTTCGCTTTTTTTTTTGTTTGGTTTTGGATCTTCTTTTTCTTTTTGGTTTTCTTTTCAGGTTGTTCGGGATTCACTTATCTTTTCACTTCTCCTTTCTTTTTCTTCTTGCACTTTGGGTAAGTAATAAACCTTCTAATTTTTTCAGGTAGTTTCACTTTGGTTTTTTTTTCCGTTTTTAGGTTTTAAAATTCAACTTGGGTAAGTATGTATTCTTCGGTTCGTTGCACTTTGTATATAATTTATTTTTTCAGATGTCTTGTTCACCACTTGCACGCACTTGTTGCTGTTTTTCCCTTATTGTTTTCTTTTTGGGGTAACACTTTAGGTAAGTGGGTTTCGGTTTTTATTATTTTTTTTCTATTTCACTTTACCTTATGTTCTTGTGTCGTTCACAACGCACTGATTTTCCCGCTGGGTCTTTTTACCGGCTCGAAGTGGTCCGGCTCGAAGGACCAATATTAACGCTCGAAGGACCAATATTAACGCCAAGAACAATTTTGATCGGCGCGTGCGAAATGATATGCGACTACATAAGTTAAACGTTATACATAATTCGTGTGTTTATTCAATGTCACTTCAATGTGTATATACAATATGTTTGTGGAACCGTGAAAATGTACAATGTTGGTGTATGTTTCGAAATTTGTGCTTTGTGTTTTCGTGCTTTTTTGGAACCGTGAAAATGTACAATGTTGGTGTATGTTTCGAAATTTGTGCTTTGTGTTTTCTTGCTTGGTGATACTGGTGTTTCGTGGAACTGTTGTAATCGTGTTGACTGTGGTTGATCGTGGATCGTCTCGTGTTGGCACGCCGGTGCTCGGATGAAGAGTGATCTTGCCGTCAGCCGCGCAAGCACCGTTTAAGACAGCGAGGGATGCCGTCGGTCAGTACATAAGGAGATAGCGGTAAGTACATAAGGAGAGAGAGGATAACGGACAAGGAATAGAGGTAAGTAACAAGTGGTAGGTATGTAAGGGTAAGTATATAGGAGTGTAAATAGGTAAGTAAACGGATTAGGCGGAGGATATGTACAAAATATCAGGGATTATTTATTTTGCTATTTTAGGTGGTGCGCGGTGACGGCAGCAACGACGTGAACAGACGTTGAAGACATCCAAAAGGCTTGTACCAACATTCTGAAGGCGATGCCGGCCGATGGCCTAAAACACTCATTCCAAATGCTTCTTCTTATAAAAAGAATTATACAAAAATAATCATCCGTTTTCTTTATTTTATAAAAGTCCTGTTTACTTTGGAACGCACCTTGTAGATATGTATATGCATATTAAATATTCATATTATATAGAAATTTTAATATATATAATCTATATGCCGACTGCTGGAAGGAAAGTGGAGTTGCAGCTGCGCTTGCGAGAGGCGTGTGAATCACGAGGCATCGATTGGGCTGCACACGAGTTCGGAACGTAGGAACAAGAGGCGTCGGCCAAAGTGGAGGAATCGCCTGTGGGTGCTGCGTCGATGCAAAGTACAGCGGCTGCGCCACCACAAGCAATGGACATAAGCCAGCTAATAGTTGCAATGAGAGGCATGTATCAGGAAACTTCTGCGAAAATTGAGAATGTCAGTCGTGAAAATCGTGAAATGTCGGCGCAGATGGCAGCGAAAATGGAAATTGCGAATCACGAGATGGCAGCGAAGCTGAAAACTACGAATCGATAAATGGCAGCGAAAATAGAAACGGCGACCCATGAAATATCGGCGCAAGTGTCGGAGCGAATGGAAGTCAAGCTTCAGGAAAATTCTGCGCGCTTGGAGCAGAAAGTGGAGGAAATCTCAGACAGGATTAATGGGAAAGTCGAGCACCTGGAGACGCGAGTAGAGCACTTGGATAAACGAGTCGACGACCTGGATGATTCCCTGAACAAGCGAGATAGTCTGGAAGACTCGATGAACAGAAAAATGGACGAGCGGCTTAGGGAGGTACATTCGCGAGAATGGTTGCCGCCGGTTCCGGAAAGTGTTGCCCCCCCCCCCGTGTTGTCATAATGGCGCTGGCAGCCAAATACAGCGACGAGCACAACAGAACGCTGTACTACTGTGAGCTGAAGAACCGCAGGCAAAGATCCAACGAGGCGCTGCAGACATATGCAGCAGATATTGAGCAGCTCGTGCAGCTGTGCTACCCGTCCTTCGGCGCTGATGATCTCGAAAGGATGAAGATAGAGGCGTTTATTGAAGGTCTTCATGATCCGAAAACACGTCAGGGGGACGGTGACCATCGCGACGACATATGAGGCGACATGGATTGGAAGCACTCGGTATGCACCTGCAAGGATACGCCAGATCCAGCCAGACAACGACATTACGATTCAGGCCATAAGCTCTGAGCCACCGGACAGGCCACGGGTGGTCTCCTCTAAGGTTGTTTGCTGGGTATGTGGCAAGCACGGCCACATATCACGAGACTGCCGCCAACGAAAGAGGCGTTCCCTTTCTCGATCGCAATCGCCTGAAGCGAGGAATACTGACAATCGAGGCTCAGCCAACAAGCGCAGGGCTGAGGACGAGGAGCCGTTAAACTAAAACGGGTCAGCCCAAAGGGGCGTGAGCTGATCCCCAGAATCTGCTGCCCCACCGTCCTTGTCTCACAGCTGAAACGACAGCCCAGCAGCTTGACGATTGAAGGGAGGATAGATGGAAAGTTGTTCGTGTTGACACTGGATACTGGAGCGTCATATTCGATCATAAAAAAGAAGCTGCTGAAGAACTGGGAACCGCTGCATGGCATACAGCTGCGGACTGCGACTGGCGAGCGTGCGCCGGTAAGAGGAAAAGTTACGAAAACGATTGCTATCGGCACCAGCAGCCTGGAACATGAGTTCATCGTCGCGGATATAATGGACGACGTGATTATCGGCGTGGATTTCATGATTAGGCACGGTTTTGTGCTGGACCTGAAAGAACCTGTGCTGCCAACGTTGAATTCCCGCTGCACACCGGCTATGAGCGAAGCGTGGCGGTAAGGAAGGTTGTATCGTGTCAACACAGGAGGATACCAGCTAATTCTGAGGCGATTGTGTGGGCAAAGGTGGACGAGGACGATGGAACGAGTCGGCTGTGGGTTGTAGAAGCACCGAAATAAGGACACGACAACATCATCATCGGACGTACATTAGTGGAACCTAAGAATGGCAGAATACCAGTTAGAATACTGAACCCCCTGAATGCACCCAGATATGTCGGTAAAGATGAGGTAATTGGCGAGTGTAAGGAAGCTGTAGCAGTGGTCAATTGCGAGAGTAGCCCACCTGGAGGTAATAGGAAGAGCGGTTTCAACATGGACGTCATACCGCAGGAGAACCAGTGGAGGAGCGAGTTGACGGCCAAGCAGAAACAGAAGGCGAGGTCTCTCCTGCAGCACTATGTCAGTATTTGCGGCAGAAGCTGGCGGAAGAACAGCCATAGTGAACAACAACATTTCATTTATTTGGTTGATTAAAGTTACACTACCTAAGAACATGGTTCTTTTATAAGTGCATCAACTAATATTAAGTAACAATTGTATCGAGCTTAAAAAGAAAAATACAAACTTTAAACTTAAGACTATTACAGAAATAGTACAGTATATAGGAGTTAAGATACAATGCAAAGAGTAAGAGATATGAGAAATAAGTTTTGATGATCTGCAATCGAAAGGCAAACCCATTACAATAATTCATTGAAATATTCGAAAATTCGCGCTTTATAGTTGTTTCTATTCAGTCCAGCTTTCAAAGTCTCCGGAAGAGAGTTCCATAGTCTTACGGCGTTAATGAAAAAAAGTCTAGACGAGGTCAGGTACACATACTTTGGAACGATAAGATTGTGATGTCTTCCCGACTTAGGCATTTGAAGTTTGTCATATAAATATTTCGGCTCTTTCCATTCGACTAATTTAAATATGAATGCACAGTTTCTTGCTGACAAGTAATTTGTGATGCTACAACCAAGAATTTTATTCCTCCACAGCGAGACATGGTCATATTTTCCCACCCCATATACATATCGAGTAATGTTATTAACCTTCACTCCGTGCTTGGGGTATACAGTTCCCCACGACGACATAAAACATAAAATTGTGAAGGTTTTTACTTCTAAACGATATATTTACAATTATATTATTGGAAAGGTACTGATGAGAGGAATCTAAAAACATAAACAAATATCTCAGTTCAAGTATGATTAGGCAGATATAGCCAAAAAAAGCACACAAACTGTTTGTTGTGCTTTGGGGAATAAATGACCCCGTTTCTTTTACCAATACATTTTGTATGCAAAGCTTATCCACGTTCTGAACCACTCAAGTTCTAAATCACGAGCACATTTACCGGTGGAATAACAGATTCAAAGACGGTGTGCAAATAAATTACATAAAAATACTAATACACAAAAACAAACAACAACAACATTAATAATATTTCATACTATAATGATAATGTAATTATTTCACAAAAAACTATTATTTTACTCATTCCCATACAAACTATACTGGTTTAAAAATGGGGAACTCAGTTCCCCATTGCACGGGATTAGGGTGTAAAAACCATGCACAGAGTGAAGGTTAAAAACTCCTACAAAACTTGATTTTTGGGGGTAAGTGTGTATGCGAAAAATGTTGAACGCAAAATTTCAACGTACAAATGAAAGCTCTAGATATAATATATAAAAATGAATAAATGATCAATTTTGGGTATTTAAGATATTCATTATATTTTTCGATTAGCTCTTGGCAATTTAACACCGTTATCAAATAATGTCCAGCATACATAAGCTATAAAAGAATGAATACCTTTGCCTTTGTACCATTCCCCAATGGGGGCCAGTGGCGGATTCAGGGGGAGGGGGTTTGGGGGTTGAGCCCCCCGAAATATTAGGATCGACTTTAAAACTACATACAAATTAAAAGACATTTTATAAGTGTTAAAGAATTACTTTTTGAAACCTCCCCCCCTGAAATATATTTCTGAATCCTGATGGGAGCACATGTCTGATGAAATCGTTCCCCATGTTTATCGGATTCTGTTGCCAACTGATGTTCGTAGTAATCCATATGAGAATTCAGAAAATCAATTTTTGGTGGCACATGAACACCTAGTATTTCGAATGCACTCATCATGGTGTCGACGTACATTCGAGCAGCAGGATAACAATTTTTGCCTACACCATTGTCAATGACTCCTTTAATGCTTTTCCATTCGACAATCTCATTTGGTGAGAGCATTTGATCGAATTCGGCGCTACGCCTATCAACAAAAACACCTGTTGTAATGAAAACACGAGAGTTTTTATTGGTATGAAACCAATATGGAAAAAGGAAAGTTTTAGCATTCATACCTTTATGTATCTTTGCTTCGCTTAGTTTTCGAAACAATGTCTTCAGAAAGTTAAATGCCGATCCATTTGTATCCAAACACTTAACAAAATTGTTTATCACACCAAGTTTTATATGTAATGGTTGTAAACAATTTTTTTTGTTGGCACAAGTGGTGGATGGAAAATATTATGCTCGCCTAATGTCCCTTCAGCTCTCGGCTCCCATTGTTTTTTGGGATATTGGTTGCCCTTCCATCTGCTATTCCACCTGCAAGTTTTGTAGGACATTTTAGTGCAATTTTGAATAAGTACGAAATAAACACTTACAGCCCTATTCTGGCAACCGAAACAATAGTCACCTCGGTAACAATTGAATACTTGGTAACAATTGTCACTTTTTGGTATTCTGGAGCAACTTCAAAAGCTCAAAAGGTGACAATTGTTTCGAAATTTGTTACCTCCGTAGGAGCAGGTGACAAGCATACAAAAATTATAAAATTCAAATTTCGTATTCAAATGCGCCTTGAGAAACTGAAAAAAAAATGCTTCAGCTGCTCCTGCGTCGCGACGTGTCGTGCGCTTAAACTTAGGAACTCTAGAAACTAAAAGAATATATACATACATTGTGAAGAAACTCCAAAAAAAAGACTTGCTTCGCCAGATTTTCTGCATTTGCCATTTTTTGTTTGTTTATTTTTTTACAGTTTGACAGAAAAAATACAAAAAACAGCTGTTTTGATAGAAAAAAAGCTTTCACCTCGAGTGGTGAATTGTTTGAACTTTCTTCTTGTCACCATTTTTCCAGAATACGGAAACAATCAAATTCAATTCAATTGTTACGGGGGGTAACAATTGCTACGATAGTGCCAGAATAGGGCTGTTAAACACATATTCAGTTTTGGCTTAATTCTGGCGTTCAGGTTAATATGCGAGCTTTGATGTATTCAGAGACCTTTCGTAGAATTTTATGGCGAATATTTTCGTGGTACATTTTATCCTTAAAAAGTCCTGTTTTACAGGACATTTGTGGCATTTTAGAAAAGAAGGGTCAAATTTACCCATACAAATAGGAGTTACAGGGTTAAAATGCTCCAGAAAAATGTTCTCCGTAGTATTTTACATCAAATTGTTGAACACATCACATACCTAAAATGTGAGGTTACATGGTTTTCGTATGCCGAATCACCATAAGAATGAGCAAAAAGGGGGAAACTTTGACCCCCCCTAAAAAATTCAGACGTAAACTTTCAAAACGCCGATACACGTATATTTTTTTTTGGTCCCATCTACCAGAATCCGTTGTCAGAACCTTGTTATTTAAAAAAAAATTTGATTTTGTTGTGCAGTGTAATTGGTCGTAACAACGGCTTTGTGAGCCGGTGCATTATCATGCAATAAACGCCATTCTCGTACCAAAGTTAAAAACATACTGTCACATTGAGCGGGATATTTCGGCTTCTACTAGATCAAATGTCATGAAATTTTGACAGGATGTGAATGAAAGATGTACCTTTCCAACGCATGTCCTCACACATAGGTTGCGCCACCAGAAACGTCCCTATTGTAAAAGTTCTGTTTACTTTGGAACGCACCTTGTATATATCATCCAAAAAAAATTTTGGGGTTTATAAATAATTACGCACTTATTAAACATTTATATATATATAAAAGTTCTATTATTCTTATTAATTTTTATAAATTATTAAAAATACATAAATTTATGATTTATTTATTTATATCTATATAAAGTTGTACTTTTAACTCTCTGTTATATCTATATAGGCTTTTTATATACACTTGTTTTGAGCGTTACTGAAAAAGCTTCCGGTGCTGTTGGTGGAACGTTGAACTATGAAAATTTTTTATTATATTTTTTTTTTTTAAATATTGACAATTGTTTTTTCATAATTTGATTCTAATGTATTAAAAATAACAAAGTAAAAAAAAGGTAAAGTAAATATTTGATTGTGAAGGATGTAGGTGGTGCGGTGACGGTGAGCAACGACGTGAACATCCTGGGGCCGGATGCACTCGTGCATTTAAACGACCCCCCTCAACTCCGTCAGGGACTTAATAGCCTGCGTCAGCAACGTCTGAGCCTTTCGTCCTCGCAACTGGCTCGTAGATATACCCTCTCTGGCGTGGTCGGCTAAACGATGTTGGCGACGCGATGGTACGCTGGCGACGCTGGTGGACGCCTGACGCATGGGCGCGGTCCGCACCCTGGAACGGACCGATCTCTGCTGGGTACGCGACGACCGCTCCCTAGGAGGAGGGGAGCGTGGACGTTGGCGCGAGGATTGCGCTGTTGTGTGGAGTTCGCGGCGTCTTTGGCCTTGTGCCCGGTTAATAGACTGCATCGCCGATTGGGCGCCTCGTCTGCGTTGTCCGGAATGGGCTGTCTGCTGCGGAGTGGCGTTGAAGGGAGGCGTCGCCAGTTGTCCACCTCGTCGTTGTGGCTAGTAATGTGCCGTCTGCTGTAGGGTGTCAATCGGATGCAACATCGTGTGATGTGCTAACCCACACTCCTTGCAACTGTTTGGCGAGTCGCACGCCTCCGTATCGTGGGACCAGGCCAAACAGTTGCGGCAGTAGCCGTGTGCGTACACGACGTCGTCGCGTTGGCCGGGGTTCATGGACTTTACTGGTTTAGAATGATAGATGGGCAGCGATGCCCGCGAAAAATTATAAAGGAATTTATAATAAAGAGAAAAGGGGGTTCTACGCGGTGGGTAGAACGCATAATTTCACAATCGGGCGTGTGAGTATGCCAGATTGTGTGCGGACATCGGCCACTCGGACGTGGCCGTCGGGTCCTCGATGTAGGGCGATGATCCGTCCTAATCTCCATTCGGTGGGGGGCAGCAGCTCGTCTTTGATGACGGCTAACTCGTTCAGTTCTATCTCCTGTTGGGGATGGTGCCACTTGTGCCTCTTGTGGAGCTCATGGAGATACTCAGCTTTCCATCTCCGGCTGAACTCATGGTGAAGAGCCTTCAGCTTCTCCCATCGGTTGACTAAGGATAGATCTTCCGAGTTGGATTCGGGAGGTGACAGGAGAGGGGCGCCTCGCAGGAAGTGACCTGGAGTCAGCGCTAACAGATCAGCTGGATCTTGAGACAGTGGAGACAAAGGTCGGGAATTTAATACGGCTTCAATTCGAACTAGTAGAGTGGTAAACTCTGCAAAATTGAATTTATGATGGCCGGCAGTTTTCTTAAGATGAATCTTGAAACTTTTAACTGCCGATTCCCATAATCCGCCCATATGAGGCGCACTGGGGGGGATGAAAACCCAATCGATTCCTTGTAAAGAATACTTTCTAAGGATGTCGTGGGATACCTCTTTAGAGAATTTGAGGAATTCACGGTGCAGGGCTCTTTGGGTTCCAATAAAGGTTGTGCCATTGTCTGACATGATTTTGTTCGGGAGGCCTCGTCTTCCAACGAATCTGGCAAATGCAGCGCGGAATGCTTCAGTGGTGAGGTTAGAGCATAATTCCAAGTGTATGGCCTTAGTGGAAAAGCACACGAACACTGCAACATAACCTTTGATAAAGGTTGCCGTTCGAAGTTGAGAGGCTTTGATCTGGAACGGGCCGGCAAAATCAACACCTGTTGTCGAGAAAGGAATTGACAATGTGCAACGTTCTGGCGGGAGAGCTGCCATAATCTGTGATTGTACCTTTTGTCTTTGTATCGTGCAAATCTTACACATATGAATGCATTTTTTGATCTGCGGTTTCAGACGGGGAATGTAAAACTCTTGACGAGCCATTCTAAACATAAGTCGAAGTTCTGCGTGTAGGAGAAGATTATGGAGGAATTCAAGATATAATTTGCAGAATCGAGAAGCATCGGGTAAGATTATCGGGTGTCGTTCATTGTAAGTGAGCGCAGCCTGGGCTAATCTACCATTAACCCTAAGTAAGCCGTCCTTGTCGAGGAAAGGATTGAGAGTTAATATCTTGCTTTTTCTGGGGATGGGGATCTTGTTGGACAATAATGCGATTTCTGTGTGGTGAAAACGTGTTTGAGCTAACGTTATGAGTCTCGTTTTGACGAAATGAATCTCATTCTGGGACATGAATGGATTTAGGTCTAGAGGAGAGTTTCTCCTTTTAGCGAATCAGTTATGGAAGAAGCGAAACACGTACGCCAGGACACGTAGGGCTCGGGGATAGGAGGAAAATCGATCGAGGATATCTGGTGGATCTTCTATTGCGAGATGAACTTGGACTTTCCGTTGCTCAGGTGGAACAGCAGTGGCGGTAGTTGATTTCGGCCAGACTTCTTCAGGGAATTGAAGCCATTTGGGACCATGCCACCAAAGTGGGTTTTTGGAAAGTTCTTGAGGCTTACACCCGCGAGTGCCCAAGTCGGCGGGATTGTCATTGCTGATGACATGCCGCCATGTGGCGTTACCGACATTTTTTTAAATTTGGGTGATACGGTTGGCAACATATGTCTTCCAAGTGCTTGGAGGTTTCTCTAACCAAGCGAGGACTATTTGTGAATCCGACCAGAAGAAGGTGTCTTCGGGATTTAATTCGAGAGTTTCGGTAATGTATTTAGAGAGTTGGGAAAGTAGAACGGCGCCACACAGTTCTAAACGCGGAAGGCTAACTGTTTGCAAAGGTGCAACCTTCCCTTTCGCTACGAACAAATGACAGGAGATATTGCCATCGCTGTCAGTGGTGCGCAGATATAAAGTTGCACAGTATGCCTTCTCTGAAGCGTCGCAGAATCCATGGAGTTGGATTTTCTTTAGAGGTGAGAACCGCACCCATCGGGGGATTTCGATCTCATTGATGGACGACAAATTTTTGATAAATTGGTTCCATTTTATGAGGGAACCGGGCTTTACACATTCATCCCGGTCTGTGCCTTCCAACCAGAGCTGTTGAAGGAGTAACTTGGCTTGAATTATTATGGGTGAGAGCCATCCTGCGGGGTCAAAAAGTTTCGCTACCGCAGAAAGAATCTGTCGCTTTGTCGCAGAACCTTTTTCTGAGATGGGAACGACTGAATACGAGAAAGTATCCGATAGAGCATTCCATTTCATGCCAAGTGTTTTTGTTGAACTTGTGCTTTCAAATTTAAGGAAGTCTGAGTTAAGAAGCGCCGAAGTGGGGATGTTTTCCAGGATCTTCGTATGATTAGAAGTAATCTTTCTGAGGGGGAATCCTGCGGACTTTAATGCATTAATCACTTGGGTGAGTGATTCAGCTGCTTCGGATAAGGTGTGGCCACCAGACAGAATGTCGTCAACGTATGTTTCCTTGAAGAGGATCGGTTCCGCTAATGGGAATTCGTCCTTAGAATCGTTAGCCAATTGTCGAAGGGTTCGAATGGCTAAAAACGGAGCGCAATTCACTCCAAACGTAACTGTTTTTAGTCTGAAATCTCGAATGGGGGAATTCCGAGACTCGCGAAAAAGTATTCGTTGAAATTCTTGATCATCTTGATGGACAAGAATTTGTCTGTACATTTTTTCCACATCACCATTAAACACAAATTGGTATAGCCGCCATCTAAGAATCAGTGTCATGATGTCGGGCTGTAATGTTGGACCAATGTGAAGGACATCATTCAGTGAATATCCTGAGCTTGTTGTTTTAGAGGCGTTGAAGACAACACGGACCTTGGAAGTGGTTCTTTCCGGCTTCACTATAGCATGATGAGGCAGATAAAATGAAAAATATTTGCCATCAGAGATGATTTCTAGGGATTGAGTTGGTTCCATATGATCTAGTGTGAGATACTCTTTGAGCACTTCGTTATATGTGGTTTGGAGATCGCCTTTATTTTTCAATGTTCGTTCCATGCTGAGATATTGTGCGTAGGCTGTTGAACGAGAATGGCCTAAAGGTATTTGAGTAGGAAAACTCGATTTGAAGGGTAGTCTAACGACGTATCTACCGTCTGGCCGCCGAGATGTTGTCTTCTGGTAGAGATCTTCGCAGAACTGATCCTCTTCGGAGATGAGAGATATTTGTGGAATCTCTTCTAGTTCCCAGAAGCGTTTGAGTTGGGAACTAAGACATTCATTTGAGATTTCTTCCACTTGTGTCGAGAACGTTGACACTTTCTGAGGAAGTGGGCCACTTATGATCCAACCAAATATAGTGTTTTGGGCAAGGAGACTGCCACACATATTCCGGTGGATTCCATCGAGAAGGATCTGAGGAAGTAAATCACTTCCGATGACCAAGTCGATCTGGGCCTGTTTAAAGCAGTTGGGATCTGCTAGATCTAGCATAGTAACGTGTTTCCACTCTTTCGTGTTTACGTTGAAAGTAGGAAGAAGTTTTGTTAATTGTTGAAGAACAATTGCTTGAGTCGTGAGTTTGGTACTAGTTTTAGGAGCGACTAATGTGATTGTGCAGATCTGATTTGAGTTTTGGATAGTTTTTCCACCCATTCCAGATATTTCGATCTGAGTTCTCTGAGTAGGAATCCTCAATCGATTGTGCACCTTGGACGAGATAAATGTCCGTTGCGAACCTTGATCGATAAGTGCTCGAATCATGTGGCGTTCGCCGAGATGCTCTAAGGAAACAAGAGCAGTAGGGAGAAGAATTTTTTCCTCGACCGTTGTGCTAAGAGACTGCACAGGCCGATTTTTTGATGTTTGGGATGAGTTGGACTGCTCATCAGAACTTGACTCATCCCGTGAGCTCGGGGACTCTCTCGCGGGTGAGGTTCTGGTTTGTGGATTGTGAGAATTAGTCATAGAGACTTGTGCAACTACGTTTCGTTGTCGGTGCTGGTTGTTGTCAGTTGGAATATGAAGCATGGAATGGTGTTTTTTCTGACAATGCAAGCATGTGAATTTACTCGTACAGTCCTTTTTCAAGTGAGTATATGAAAGGCAGTTTTCGCACAAGTTGTGTGTTCGTGCTGCCTTCACTCGGTCTCGTACAGACAACTTTTTGAAGGTAGCGCAGAATTTTATTGCATGAGAAGCGTTACAAATCGGACAGGAAAAACTCCGTTCGCTTTCTACCAAAAAGTTCTGAATTCTGTTGAAACTCCTATTCGGTGGTAAACCTGACTTGACTGGTTTGATGGTGTTGAGTCTTTCCACAACCTCATACCTCATGGTGAGGAAACCGTCCATTTGCTCCCAAGTGGGGAGATCCTTACGGGAACTAAGAGATTGTTCCCATAGTGATAAAGTCTCCTCTGGAAGTTTTGTGGAGCAAATGTATACCAGAATTGGGTCCCAACTCTCTGTCGAGACGCCTTGAGATGCTAAGACGGACAGAGAATTGTTGATGGTCGATTGAAGCCTTTGGAGCGCTTCACTGTTTTCAGTTGCCACTTGAGGGAGACTCAAGAGCGTTTTGACCTGTTTGTCAACTAGAATGCGCCGATTTTCGAATCGTGATCTTAGCGCATTCCATGCCAGTTCAAAGTTCGCATCGCTTAATGCGTACTGCTTCACAATCGCGCCAGCTTTTCCGGCTGTCTTGTATCTGAGGTGATACAATTTCTGGGCAGAGGTGAGTTTAGGGTGGTTTATGTAAACCGCCGTAAACATGTCACGGAAGGACGGCCACTCTTCGTACCCACCGGAGAAAATTTCTGTGTCGCATGGTGGCACATTCAGGCAAATAGAATTATTTGCCTGCGCAGATGCTGAATTTGTAGAAATTTCAGCTGGACGTGTTGTTTCAGCGGGGGGAGGTTGCTGAACGTCCATCAAATCTGAGATCTGGGCGATTGTCTGATATGCTCGTTCTCGGCATAGCTCCAACTTGCTTCGAGCAAGAAGCTTGAAATTGCTTGGCAGGTCGTCATCAGGGGGTGACACCGACTTTTCTGTACGCTGCCTTCACATCTTCATAATAGCCGTTCAAATCGGCTAGAGCTGCCTTCAGCATAGGCACCGTAGAGTCTTCGATTGCACGCGAGGAGAATTGTGTGCAAAAGTGGACTAAGTTGTCCGCTTCGAAAATGAAAGCACTCATGGAGGGATCATGAGCCACTTCCCTTTGAGATTTTCGAATCTCTACTGTTTGTGCCCTTGTGGTGCGTTTTTTAGGGATTGCACCCAATAAATCTGAAGCAGGGCCTTCCGTTTCGGTGTCAGGCGTCCTAACGAATTTCGTTGACGGCTCTGACGGTACCGAGGGGGGATCCGACTCAGCTTGATTGCTGGTGGATCTGTCGGGCGACCTGTTCACTGGCATGTCGTTTCGTTATTATGAAAAAAACAAAACCGATAGTTGATCTAAAAATCACAGTCCACTTGATAAAAGTAAATATCTCGATGTTCGAAAGGCGAAATTTATCGAACGAGATGCACGAAAGTTGACCACGCGATTTTGTCCAACACGAGAAAAGGAAATTTTAGAAATTTAGAAAAGCACGTAAACCAATGAGTACGGAAAACTCGCAATAAATAAATGACAAGAAAACAGGGAGCCGCAATGGATATTTACGACGAAATTCGAAACAGGGACCAACGAAACAATGTGGATATTTATTTATTTTATTCAATTAATTAATTTACTGTTATATATATTATTTAATTTTATAAATAATTATAAATAAAACCTTCCAAAGAATTCGGAATCAATTTGTGTAGTGTATTTATGGGTTCTAAATATACCAGCAGCCTTTATTTTTTCTGCAGGGTACTATAAATCGGATGGCAGCCGCCGTGGCTCAGTTGGTTAGTGCGCGGTCCAAGCGAGTCGCATGCAGAGCGACGCTAGTTCGAATTCTGCATGTAGTAACACCTAAAAAAAATAACGGGAAACTCGTTTTCTCTTTCGGTGGCTGTCCTCTCAGCTGGAAATGGCAAACCTCTGAGAGTAAAAATTGCCTATGAAAAAGCTCCCAACCTGCCGTTCGGAACCGGCATAAAACTGTAGGTCCCTTCCACCCGCGTACAAAATTCACACGCACAACACGGGTGGTTGCGGGAAGCTAGGCCTTAGTCTCGCGTTAGCGGGCTGTCGTGCCAATCAATTATTATTATTACTATAAATCGGATATATAGTACCACTGTATGTGTTGTTGGGCTGGGCACTAGCACCGGTTGCCTAGGTACATAAGTGTTATGTACATGCAAACCGCTATATAAGTATGACGGGTTGGCTCTGTATATAGATGATATACAGAGAAAAAGAAATTTTTCCAACCGTCTTTTTTAATATAGATTATGAGAAAATCGGAACGACTCACGCAATTGCCTAGGGGGTAGGCAATATAATATGGTGCTCCCGCGTAGTGCCCGCTGCTGTCGTCAATGCTGCCGCCCCACTGCTTGCTGCCGTTTGCGTCAATATATGCGCCGCTTGCGGTGTGGTTGATTGTATTGTCGCCTTATGTACACGCTGGGCCTGATCTTTGCCGATGTTGATGTTGGTGTTTGGATTTTTTTTTTTTTTTCTTCACTTTTTAAAATTTTTGTAAATTGCCTTGAGATCCGGCTCAAAGGACCAATGTTTTGAGCGTTAGTGAAAAAGCTTCCGGTGCTGTTGGTGGAACGTTGAACTATGAAAATTTTTTATTATATATTTTTTTTTTAAATATTGACAATTGTTTTATCATAATTTGATTCTAATGTATTAAAAATAACAAAGTAAAAAAAAGGTAAAGTAAATATTTGATTGTGAAGGATGTAGGTGGTGCGGTGACGGTGAGCAACGACGTGAACAACACTAATAGTGTGAAATCAAATAAAATGTTATTAATTAAATAAAAATTATCTCTGTTTATTAAACCAGATGTTAATAAATAATTAAAGCTTAATAAAACTTACAATAAAATAAATACGTGTAATGGCATAATCATTATGTAAATTCTAAAAAATAAAAATCCATTCTAATGAATTGCCTGATAAAAGGGTTACCTTGATAGGGTAAATTATGTAATTTAAATTACATTCATTATATTTAACAGAATTAAACTGTTCCCTATCAAAAACTGTTGTGCTTCATACACCAAAATATAAAAAGATAAGCTAATTAAGCTACTGGGTTCATACCCCATTTATAAAGGTCCAAATCCTTTTCTTTTTAATTTTTAATAATTCATCAAAAATTATATTTTTCTTAATTTTAATAAGAGGAACAATAATCACAGTTTCATCTAACTCTTGGTTAGGTGCTTGAATAGGTTTAGAAATTAATCTATTGGCTTTTATCCCCTCGCGCTTCCTAAAAGCTTAGTTTTAAGAAACTTAGCTGAATTTTTTAAATGAATTGTTTGAATATATATTGTTATTAGTCTGTAAGAATTGTTTATTCATTGACTAAATAAATAAATAAATAAATAAGAGACAATAACAATTTAATATGCTGTCGGCTTACGTTATTGCTGGAACGTGTTTGGCCGGCACGCGGCATCAGGCCAACCACTCTGGCGAGTTCACCAACCCAGTCCGCCAGATGTTCCACCGTCGGGTATGGTAGAATGCTAGCCGCATACTTCGACCAGTCGTATTGTTTCGATGGCGGCAACTTCACGACTAGCTGCTCGAGGAGGCTAAAATTCACAAGCTGATGTTGGCAGCCCGCAGACTTAAATAGCGCCACGATGTTTCTTAAATGGTTCGCGAAGGTCAACACCTGCTCCAGCCGGCTTTTGTAAATCATTGGGAACGACCCAATCTTTTCCAGCTGCGATCGCACCAACAATTCAGGCCTTCCGAAGTTAAATTTCAGTTCATCGATGGCCTTCGGAACATCATCTGGAAAAATTAAAAGTGAGGCAACTGTACGTCTCGCTTCTCCCTGCAACGCTTTATGCAGGCGTATTAAATTCTGCTTGTGTTGTAGCCGCACTCGTTCGTCGAATCGCGATAGTTTGCGAAAAATAACGGCCACTCTTCCGGCTTGCCGTCGAACTGCGGCAACGGGTACAGTCGTACGGCGGCGTCTTCTACGTACGGCGCCGGTAACGGTCTCGGCGGCAGTTGAGACACTGACTGCGGCGTCGAAAATGGCGGCTCGTGTGGCGGCCCGTTATGTGACGCCTGATTGGACACGGTTGTAGTGACGAGTTCGAGTCGGCCGCGCAGCTCCTGCAACTCGGTGCGACTGCGCGCCGACTCCTCTCTGAACTCCTGAATTGCCTTATGGATGGACGCAAAATTAGCCAGGATTGCATCCGTCCTATCCACTGTCTGTGATGCGGCGGCAGCACCTTGTGCTTCCATACTGCGGCCTCGTTCAAGAAAATGTGTTTATAAATGATGCGCGCAGCGGCGCGGTTGAGGACTGTTTATGCGTGGCAACAATGTAGCGGCGTGACTCGGCACTGGTTATGCGTGGCAGCAATGTAGCGGCGTGACTCGGCACCGGTTATGCGTGGCAGCAATGTAGCGGCGTGACTCGGCACTGGTTATGCGTGGCAGCAATGTAGCGGCGTGACTCGGCACTATGCATGGCACAATAAACAAGGTAATAGCATCCCCGCAACACCAAAAACCACATGTATTTTGTTGGTAGGATCGTGTATCGCTACTGTCAAATTCAGCTGTCATTTTCCGACGAAAGAGGGAGAAACTGAAAACAGACAAAAGTGATTGTTGCCAGACGGTGCTGTATTTGAGTGAAAAAACGGGAAAAGTACTCAGGTCAGTTGTTTTCAGTCAGGTATTTTCATTTCAACCGATGCGGCAACACCGCACCACTGCTGACACCGACGATTTTGACAGAAGCGATACACGATCAGCCGGTGGCTTGCTATAACCTTGTTAGTTGAACCATGGCACTGTGGTGCGTGGCGGCAATGTGGTGGCGTGACTCGGCAATGGACGTCCTCGTGATTGCGTGACGGCAATATGGCGGCAATGGACGTCCCCGTGATTGCGTGACGGCAATATGGCGGCAATGGACGTCCTCGTGATTGCGTGACGGCAATGTTCACCGGAGCGCTAGGGCTTCAATCCACGAACGCTTCGACGATGACTGGCGTTGCGTACAGCGTACGAGGCAATTTTCAAAACTTGTCGCCGCAACTTTTCGTTTCGGCGAATTAACTTACGAACACATATAAATTTCTTTAATGATTAATATTTGTACACTGCAAAAGTTTAACATAAACTCTTAACTAATAGAATTAGAACACTTTTAAATTTGACTTGGTTTAATTCGCTTCTTGCGACTTGGCTCTGTTGCCCTGACTCTGTTTGAAAAAGTGTACCTCGGTACCAAAGTAAATCCTAAGTAGCGCCACTCTTTGACAACCAGACGTCGATTCTGTATGACAAGAACTGTCAAATTGTTGTTGTTCACGTATAATTAAATCGTGGTGAATAAGTACAGAATGTGGCAGTACTGCGTGCACATGAAAATCACTGAAAATACTGCGGTTTACATAAATTCCTTAAATGTAATTTAACACGATTTTACTTAAGAAGCGCTGATATTTTATATTGCTGTCACCAGGGAAAAGAAAGTTAAACGAAATTCCCATAAATTAGTTGATTTTCAGCAAAATTTATGAACAAATTTTAATTTATTTTGTTGGCTCTTCAAAAACAACTCTGGCTGGACTTATACAGATGCGGTCAAAATAATAGTAGTACGCGTACAACGAAAAGAACATTAAGAAAATATAATCTGCTTTTCTTTACAAATATTAACTTTGTATTTTTTTTAACAAGTTATATGGGCATCTCCCAGTGGCACGGACGCGACATTCGCACGCTTTCAATTACACCAAAAACAAGAAAGAAACACAAAAAGTCGATATGTTTTTTTAGTGTTCTAACGCGCTGAAATGGTGCTACATTTTAGAAATATATTTGAAAGATTTAGTACAAAATAAAAATCAATTATGCAATGAAACGGACGCGACAAAAAAAAGAAGTTTTTTTGAAGCTCTTATAGAAATATACAAAATTTAGCGGTGTTTGGGAACTTTTTTTTTATATATACTATATACAGCTGCGGTCAAAGTAATAGTAGTACGCATACAACGAAAAGAAAATTAAGAAAAAATAATCTGCTTTTTTTTACAAATATTTACTTTGTATTTTTTTTAACAAGTTATATGTGTTAACAATGTAATCATAAAAGAAAACTTAAGAATTAAACTCAGTTTGGTTTGATTTAAATTAAATGCGTCAAAAGCTCCAAAATATGGACGGTCAAAAAAATAGTAGTTCGCTTTACTTTCATAAAAATGAAGCAAAAATTGTGTTTCATTTTAAAAGATTTTGTGGTTAAATAGTAATAACGTAATTTTTCTTCAAATTAATATTTAATTGCGTGACTGTTGTTTGGCTATTACTGCAGCACAGAGCCGATGCATTGAAATATCCAAATTTTCATATCTTTCTCTAGGGGCGTGGTCTACTGCTTCTCAAAGTTGATTATTATTTAAAAGATTATTGTGAGCAACTGCTCTCTTCACGTCACACCACAAATTTTTAATTATATTGAAGTCTGGTGATTGTGCGAGCCATTCCATAACCCTAATCCTGCTCTTGCGAAGCCCCTTTCGTGCGACCTTTCTTGTATGCTTTAGGTTATAATCCTGTTGGAAGACCCAAAGCATTGGCGTTTTTTCACTGACATACGGTAGCACGATTTCCTGCAAAATTCGTACACATACACATCGTTCCATCGTTTTCTTGATCAAATAAATAGCGCCACCTCCATACAACGTAGGACATGCATTTATTTATTCAGCATGTCTTACGTTTTATGGAGGTGGCGCTATTTATTTGATCAAGAAAACGATGGATCGATGTGTATGTGTACGAATCTTGCAAGAAATCGTGCTACCGTATGTCAAATAAATAGCGCCACCTCCATAAAACGTAGGACATGCATTTATTTATCCAGCATGTCTGTCCGGCCGTCGCGCAGATCGTTCTCGCACGTTGCCAGATTGGACTAGAAGTTTCCCTGATGACCGCGACCATCGTTGCCAGGTTGGACTAAAAGTTACTATCGCGGCCGTCGTTGCCAGATTGGGTTATGGCACGGCACGTAGCGGCAGGGCTGCTTTGCACCGCGACAGACTGGCTCATCGTTACACTGCCCACCACTTAGACTTGTTCGTCCCGAACAAGTGCCGAGGCTCCGCTGTGATGAGGCACCAGGCGCTCCAAATGGACTACCTTCAGCTTAGCGCCTCTATTGTTGCAATGTTGAATCCGGTATACCACGTCGTTAATCCTAGTCACGACTTCGTAAGGTGACGCTTGAAGTTTTGGAGACAAACCTTTCTTCCGCTGCGGGTTGTAGAGCATTACCAAATCGCCTTCTTGGAACCCTGCTGAGTTGGCCCGTAGATCGTATCTGGCTTTCGCCTTATCGCTGACCAGTTGGGTGCGGCTCCTTATAAACTGGTGAATTTCCTCCAGTTCCGCCCGCTTATTGGCCACGTAGTCCGTCTTAGCGCCTCCCGTCGTGCTGACTACCCCCAACTTCAAGTCAGCGGGTAACCGCAACTCTGTTCCGAACACTGCTCGGGCTGGAGTGAGTGATGTCGTGTCGTGCGGGGCTGACCTATACGCCATCAGGAACAGGGGGATATGCGTGTCCCAATCCTTTTGATTCCTGCCTACCACTTTCCGCAGGTATTCCTCCAGTGTCCGGTTAAAGCGTTCCACCATGCCGTCGGACTGTGGGTGCAAAGGAGTGGTACGCGTTTTCTTTATCCCCAGCAGCCCACACACTTCCTTGAATACCGCAGACTCGAAATTCCGGCCTTGATCTGAGTGCAACTCCAACGGAACTCCGAACCTGGCTACCCAGTTGTTTACCAGCTTTTCCGAGATCGTGGTGGCCTCCTGGTTAGGAATAGGGTACACTTCGGGCCATTTGCTGAAGTAATCCATTACGACCAGCACATATTTGTTGCCCTGAGTGCTAGTTGGGAATGGGCCGGCGACGTCCATAGCAATCCGCTCGAAGGGCGCTCCCACGTTGTACTGCTGCATGCGGCCTCGAGATTTTCTTGTCGGCCCTTTCGCGGCTGAACATCGGTCGCAACTCTTAATCCACTCGGCTACAGACTCCTGACATCCTACACAGTAGAATCGTCTTTTTATTTTGGCGACGGTTTTGGTGATGCCTAGGTGCCCTCCACTGGAGTCGTTATGGTATGCCTCGATGACCTCGTTGATTCTGCTTTTCGGCACTACCATTAGGGGGTTGCTGGTACGACCATCCGCGCTCTCCCATTCGCGGTACAGGCAGCCTTCCTTCAGCCGCAAACTTTTCCACTGTGCCCAGTAAGCCTTAGCGATCGGGCTTTCACCGGCCATCTCCTGCCAGTCTGGACGTGCGCCTTGCTTCTTGCCTTCGACGATCTTCGCAAGATCCGCATCCTCACGCTGGTCTTTTTGTAGCCTCTCCGCAGACCACTCTTCCTCTGGCATGACGCTGTCCAACCGGACGTCCACTATCTGTTCTTTGCTTTCGGCTCGCGAGCATTGCCTGCATTCGACTTTGCACGGACGGCGGGACAAGGCATCGGCATTTCCATGGCTACTGCCCTTGCGATGCTCTATCGTGTAGTCGTAGCTCTGCAGTCGCTCGATCCACCGCGCCAATTGCCCTTCAGGGTCTTTAAAGTTCAGGAGCCATCTCAATGCCGCATGATCTGTGCGCAGGCGAAACCTTTGTCCATACAGATATTTGTGGAAGTGTTTTACGCAGTCCAATACCGCCAGCAGTTCTCTCCGTGTCACACAGTAGTTGCGTTCCGGTTTCGATAGAACCCTACTGTAGTACGCTATCACTTGTTCCTGGCCGTCTATTATCTGTGATAGCACACCGCCAATACTATTCCCGCTTGCATCTGTATCCAGCACAAACATCTCCCCAGGCACGGGGAAGGCCAGAATTGGAGCACTGCACAGTTTTTCCTTCAGACGTGCAAAAGCCTGTTCCTGCTCCTCGCTCCACTCGAAAGCTTGGCTCTTTTTCGTCAGTTTGTGCAAGCTGCTGGCTATGTTCGCGAATCCCGGAACAAATCGGCGGTAGTATGTACACAGGCCCAGGAAACTGCGGAGTTCGTGTAGATTGCGTGGTCGGGGCCACTCCTTCACCGCCGTGATTTTGCCTTCATCCGTATGCACTCCGCGGGCGGAAACCGTATGGCCCAGATACTTGACCTCCTTTTGGAACAGCGAGCACTTCTTTGGGTTGAGTTTAAGCCCGGCTTTTTGTATCCGCTCAAATACCTCCTTCAGCTTTCCCAGGTGGTCGTCGAAGCTTTTACCCATTACGATTATGTCGTCGAGGTACACCAGACACGTCCGCCAATGCAGCCCTTTTAGCACGCGTTCCATTAGCCGCTCGAATGTTGCTGGTGCGTTGCAGAGTCCAAACGGCATGACGGTGAACTGCCACAAACCATCGCCAACACTGAAAGCCGTTTTCTCCTTGTCCTTGTCTGCAAGCTCTACCTGCCAATAGCCGCTGCGTAAGTCGAGCGTGGAGAACCACTGCGTGCCTGACAGTGTATCCAGGGTGTCATCGATCCGAGATAGTGGATAACTGTCCTTCTTGGTCACATCATTGAGCTTCCGATAGTCCACACAAAACCGGGTACTGCCATCTTTTTTCCTGACTAGCACGACCGGCCAGCACCAGGGGCCCGAAGAAGGCTCTATGACCTTGTCTTTCTGCATGTTTTCGATCAAATTTGCGACCTCTTCCCTCTTGGCCAGAGGAACTCGTCTTGGCGGTTGGCGAATCGGTTTTGCACTTCCGGTGTCGATGTTGTGCTTCACTAAGGCTGTTCTTCCGCATGCTTCCGCCGCAAATATTAACCCATAGTGCTGCAGGAGTGACCTAGCCTTCTGTTTCTGCTTGGCCGACAACTCGCTGCTCGCGCTGGTTCTCCTGCGGTATGGCGTCCATGTTAAACCCGCTCTTCTCATTACCTCCAGGCGGGCTACTCTCGCAATTGACCACTGCTACAGCTTCCTTACACTCGCCAATTACCTCATCTTTACCGACATATCTGGGTGCATTCAGGGGGTTCAGTATTCTGACTGGTATCCTTCCATTTTTAGGTTCCACTAATGTACGTCCGATGATGATGTTGTCGTGTCCTTGCTTCGGTGCTTCTACTACCCACAGCCGACTCGTCCCATCGTCCTCGTCCACCTTTGCCCACACAATCGCCTCAGAATTCGCTGGTATCCTCCTGTGTTGACACGATAAAACCTTCCTTACCGCCACGCTTCGCTCATAGCCGGTGTGCAGCGGGAATTCAACGTTGGCATATCTCAGCACATTTTCCTTCAGGTCCAGCGTAAAACCGTGTCTAATCATGAAATCCACGCCGATAATCACGTCGTCCATTATATCCGCGACGATGAACTCATGTTCCAGGCTGCTGGTGCCGATAGCAATCGTTTTTGTAACTTTCCCTCTTACCGGCGCGCGCTCGCCAGTCGCAGTCCGCAGCTGTATGCCATGCAGCGGTTCCCAGTTCTTCAGCAGCTTCCTCTTTATGATCGAATATGACGCTCCAGTATCCAGTGTCAACACGAACAACTTTCCATCCATCCTTCCTTCAATTGTCAAGCTGCTGGGCTGTCGTTTCAGCTGTGAGACAAGGACGGTGGGGCGGCAGATTGTGGGGATCAGCTCACGCCCCTTTGGGCTGACCCGTTTTAGTTTAACGACTCGCCGTCCTCAGCCCTGCGCTTGTTGGCTGGGCCTCGATTGTCAGCATTCCTTGCTTCAGGCGATTGCGATCGGGAACGGGAACGCCTCTTTCGTTGGCGGCAGTCTCGTGATATGTGGCCCTGCTTGCCACATACCCAGCAAACAACTTTAGAGGAGACCACCCGTGGCCTGTCCGGTATCTCAGAGCTTATGGCCTGGATCGGAATGTCGTTGTCCGCCTGAATCTGGCGTATCCTTGCAGGTGCATACCGAGTGCTCCCAATCCATGCCGCTTCATATGTCATCGCGCTGGTTACCGTCTCCTTAAATGTCGGCTTGCCCATCATCAACGCACTGCGACGTGTTTCTGGATCATGAAGACCTTCAATAAACGACTCGATCTTCATCCTCTCGAGATCATCAGCACCAAATTTCGGGTAGCACAACTGTACGAGCCGCTCAATGTCTGCTGCATATGTCTGCAGCGCCTCGTTGGCTCTTTGCTTGCGGTTCTTCAGCTCACAGTAGTATAGCGCATGGTTGTGCTCGTTGCTATACTTCGCTGCCAACGCTCTCATGATGGCACCGTAATCACTTCATAAACATTCTGGAATCGATTTAATCACCTCGACCGCAGGACCTTTCAGCGCCAGTGCCAACCTCCGACCTTTCCTGATATCTGTCCACTGATTTTTCAAAGCAGTCAAGTCGAATTGCAATTTAAATGTATCGAACGGCGCAGCACCATCATAAGTTGGCACTTCTGCCAGCAAAACCGTCCTGAACCGGTGGCAAACATTCTCGTGGCTGTACCTCTCGAAGTCGTTCGTCTATCTTTCTATGCATCGAATCTTCCAGACTGTCAACTCGTTTGTTCAAGGACTCATCCAGGTTGTCAACTCGTTTGTCCCAATTGTCCATGCGCGTCTCAAGATGCTCAACTTTCCCGTTCAGCCTATTGGAGATTTCCTCTACCTTCTGCTCCAAGCGCGCAGAGCTTTCCTGAAGCTTGACTTCCATTCGCTCCGACACTTGCGCCGATATTTCATGGGTCGCCGTTTCCATTTTCGCTGCCATCTCGTGATTTGCAGTTTCCATTTTCGCTGCCATCTCTTGATTTGCAGTTTCCATTTTCGCTGCCATCTGCGCCGACATTTCACGATTTTCACGATTGGAAGTCTCGAACATGCCTTTTATTGCACTCATTAGCTGGCTCATGTCTAATGCTTGTAGTGGTCCAGCCGGTGCAGCCGTACTTTGGATCGACGCAGCATCCGCAGGCGATTCCTCCACTTTGGCCGACGCCTCTTGTTCCTGCGTTCCGAACTCGTGTGCAGCCCAATCGATGCCTCGTGATTCACACGCCTCTCGCAAGCGCAGCTGCAACTCCACTTTCCCGCCAGCAGTCGGCAAATTCCAGGCAGCCAGCTCCTTCTTCAGCTGGTCCACCTTCAGCAGCTCGAGTTTAACCATGTCCGTGCTGTTATACTTTTATTTATTTATTTAGTTTTTTTTTTGTTTTGTTACTTTTCGTTTATTTTCAATTTTCTACAATCCCACTTCTGACACCAAATGTTACGAATATTAAGTCTAGTGGGCTGTCACGTATCTCTGGATTGTGTGATTTGAAAATAAAACACAGTCAGTTTCTTAAACGCAGACAATAAAATACACCAACAGTCACTTTATTATTCACAGTTTACACTTTACTGTTCGTACACTTAAGTATTTGCTTGATTATTCCGTGTGGCAACTTCACTTGTCAAAACCAGACTGACTCGCTGCACCGCATCTGGCCACCTTTTATACTCTGTCCGGCCGTCGCGCAGATCGTTCTCGCACGTTGCCAGATTGGACTAGAAGTTTCCCTGATGACCGCGACCATCGTTGCCAGGTTGGACTAAAAGTTACTATCGCGGCCGTCGTTGCCAGATTGGGTTATGGCACGGCACGTAGCGGCAGGGTTGCTTTGCACCGCGACAGACTGGCTCATCGTTACATTAGTTTTTATTATTATTTTAACTTTCTTTGATTTCTAGAAATTATGGCTAAATAATCACAGCATGCTGAGAGCTTGTCGGGAATGTAAAAATGGAAAAATTATAAAAAAAATTCGAAGAAATAAGTAAGCTAATACAGGGATTTCCAACAAGAGGTGTATATTCAAAGAAGGTAGGCGGTATTCAAAGAAAAATTCCATTTTTTGAGATAAATGATGGTATGTTTATTTCATAATAAAGAGGAAGGTATGCCGTTAATAATGAAAAACAACATCAGCCAAATGGCCATCACGACCACGCTTACAGGACCATATCCTTTTCATGAAATTTTAAATAATCAAATCGCAAAGTGGCTGCCCTATGTCCTCGATAGCCTCACGAATTCTATCTTTGAGGTCTTGAACCGACGCTGGGCTGTTGGTGTACACCATATCTTTCACGTGGCCTCAAAGGAAAAAGTCGCAAGGTGTTAAATCACAAGATCTCGGTGGCCAATTGTGATCACCTCTTCCAGAGATAACACGGTCCGGAAACTTTTCCCGTAAAAGAGCAATGGTTTCGTTGCTTGTGTGGCACGTGGCGCTGTCTTGTTGAAAATAAACGTTGTCCAGATCAATACCATCCAACTCCGACCATAAAAAATCATTAATCATCTCTCGATAGCATCATCATCATGAATCATCACAAACCTGGGTTTTCTCCAACACTTTGGGCTACAGAAGCAATATTCTCAGTTGTTCTTGAGCGACGTGCACGGGTTTTATTCTTCACATCATTAACTTGTCCCATCAGCTCGAATTTTTCCACCAATTTCTGTATTGCGGTCCGACAAGGTGCTTCACGACGACCCAAAAATGCTTTAGTTTTGCGAACTGTGACTGCAAGATTTTCACCATTTTTTTAGTGAATTTTAATAATTTCAATGCGTTGTTAAAGCGTGTATCGTTCCATTTTTAGTAATAGCGTAGTTTCTACTTGTCAAATGTCAAAGAATAAAAGCTTCAAAAGTGACAGCTACCGAAATACCGGGTGATTCAAAATAACACCTCTTGTTGGAAACCCCTATAGAAGTGCTTGTTTTGCATTCTTGGTTAGTTTGTATGTGAAAGTAATTTGATTTCCACAACGATTTGATATACAAATGCATATTACATTTGTTGCTATTCGAAATTGGCTGCATTTTTTAACGTTGGTAATGTGTCAGTTTGTTTTTGAAAGTCGAGGAGTAAACTTCAAATCACAAAATCGCGGGTTAGTGTTATTTGAGAATTTATGATTTTTTTTAACGACTATGATGTTGTTGACATTACAATCCATCAGACCTCACGATACAACCAATAACTTATGTACTCAATTGGTCAAAAAAATCCGAATACTGTTCGCTTCTTTAGTATTCCGTAAGCGCTAAAAACCTATGGCGTGGTGAGTTAATAATAACATTCGTATAATAAATATATTAACTTATCATTAATTTATATCATTCCAGTAGCCAACTACTCCTGTTGCTGTAGCTCCACAGAAATTTAGGTCTGGTTCATGCGCTATATGCCTAAACAATACACACAAGCAGTCAGCAATGTGGCGACCACGTTGCTCTGCCGCACGAAAGTGTGTATCACAAGTGCCAAAAATGCATTGAATAAATACAAAAATAAGCAAAATATGCATTTTTTATATTATATTGTTACGAATACTAGTTCTAGTGGGCTGTTACGTATCACTGGATTGTGCAATTTGCAAATGAAACAACTTTGTTTATTCGAACGCTGCCAATTAAAAACCAACAGTCACTTTATTATTCACAGTTGACACTTTACTGTTCGTACACTTAAGTACTTGCTTAATTACTCCGTGTGGCAACTTCACTTGTCAAAACCAGACTGACTCGCTGCGCCGCATCCGGCTGCCTTTTATACCTCTCAGGCCATCGCGCAGATCGTTCCCGCACATTCCGGAGTGGACTAAAAGTTTCCATCATTGCCAGGTTGGACTAAAAGTTATTATCGCGGCCGTCGTTGCCAGATTGGACTACAAGTTACTATCGCGGCCATCGTTGCCAGATTGGATTATAGCACGGCACGTAGCGGCAGGGTTGCTTTGCACAGCGACAGACTGTCTTATCGTTACACTGCCCACCACTTAGACTTGTTCGTCCCGAACAAGTGCCGAGGCTCCGCTGTGATGAGGCACCAGGCGCTCCAAATGGACTACCTTCAGTTTAGCGCCTCTATTGCTGCAACGTTGAATCCTGTATACCACGTCGTTAATCCTAGTCACGACTTCGTACGTTCCTTCCCATGACGCTTGCAGTTTCGGAGACAAACCTTTCCTCCGCTGCGGGTTGTAGAGCATTACCAGATCGCCTTCTTGGAACCCTGCTGAGTTGGCCCGTGGATCATATCTGGCTTTCGCCTTATCGCTGACCAGTTTGGTGCGGCTCCTTATAAACTGGTGAATTTCCTCCAGTTCCGCCCGCTTTTTGACCACGTAGTCCGTCTTAGCGCCTCCCGTCGTGCTGACTACCCCGAACTTCAAGTCAGCGGGTAACCGCAACTCTGTGCCGAACACTGCTCGGGCTGGAGTGAGTGATGTCGTGTCGTGCGGGGCTGACCTATACGCCATCAGGAACAGGGGGATATGCGTGTCCCAATCCTTTTGATTCCTGCCTACCACTTTCCGCAGGTATTCCTCCAGTGTCCGGTGAAAGCGTTCCACCATGCCGTCGGACTGTGGGTGCAAAGGCGTGGTACGAGTTTTCTTTATCCCCAGCAGCTCACACACTTCCTTGAATACCGCAGACTCGAAATTCCGGCCTTGATCTGAGTGTAACTCCAACGGAACTCCGAACCTGGCTACCCAGTTGTTTACCAGCTTTTCCGAGATCGTAGTGGCCTCCTGGTTAGGAATAGGGTACACTTCGGGCCATTTGCTGAAGTAATCCATTACCACCAGCACATATTTGTTGCCTTGAGTGCTAGTTGGGAATGGGCCGGCGACGTCCATAGCAATCCGCTCGAAGGGCGCTCCCACGTTGTACTGCTGCATGCGGCCTCGAGATTTTCTTGTCGGCCCTTTCGCGGCTGAACATCGGTCGCAACTCTTAATCCACTCGGCTACAGACTCCTGACATCCTACCCAGTAGAATCGTCTTTTTATTTTGGCGACGATTTTGGTGATGCCCAGGTGCCCTCCACTGGAGTCGTTATGGTATGCCTCGATGACCTCATTGATTCTGCATTTCGGCACTACCATTAGGGAGTTGCTACCATTAGGGAGTCCGACCATCTGCGCTCTCCCATTCGCGGTACAGGCATCCTTCTTTCAGCCGCAGACTTTTCCACTGTGCCCAGTAAGCCTTAGCGATCGGGCTTTCACCGGCCATCTCCTGCCAGTCTGGACGTGCGCCTTGCTTCTTGCCTTCGACGATTTTTGCAAGATCCGCATCCTCACGCTGGTGCTTCTGTAGCCTCTGCGCAGACCACTTTTCCTCTGGCATAACGCTTACCAACCGGACGTCCACTATCTGTTCTTTGCTTTCGGCTCGCGAGCACGGCCTGCATTCGACTTTGCACGGACGGCGTGACAAGGCATCGGCATTTCCATGGCTACTGCCCTTGCGATGCTCTATCGTGTAGTCGTAGCTCTGCAGTCGCTCGATTCACCGCGCCGATTGCCCTTCAGGATCCTTAAAGTTCAGGAGCCATTTCAATGCCGCATGATCTGTGCGCAGGCGAAACCTTTGCCCATACAGATATTTGTGGAAGTCGTTTACGCAGTCCAATACCGCCAGCAGTTCTCTCCGTGTCACACAGTAGCTGCGTTCCGGTTTCGATAGAACCCTACTGTAGTACGCTATCACTTGTTCCTGGCCGTCTATTATCTGTGATAGCACACCGCCAATACTATTCCCGCTTGCATCTGTATCCAGCACAAACATCTCCCCAGGCACGGGGAAGGCCAAAATTGGAGCACTGCACAGTTTTTTCTTCAGACGTGCAAAAGCCTGTTCCTGCTCCTCGTTCCACTCGAAAGCTTGGCTCTTTTTCGTCAGTTTGTGCAAGCTGCTGGCTATGTTCGCACATCCCGGAACAAATCGGCGGTAGTATGTGCACAGGCCCAGGAAACTGCGGAGTTCGTGTGGATTGCGTGGTCGGGGCCACTCCTTCACCGCCGTGATCTTGCCTTCGTCTGTATGTACTCCGCGAGCGGAAACCGTGTAATCCAGATATTTGACCTCTTTTTGAAACAGCGAGCACTTCTTTGGGTTGAGTTTAAGCCCGGCTTTCTGTATTCGCTCAAATACCTCCTCCAGCTTTTCCAGGTGGTTGTCGAAGCTTTTGCCC
This sequence comes from Melieria omissa, assembly GCA_963971225.1. Classification (NCBI taxonomy): domain Eukaryota; kingdom Metazoa; phylum Arthropoda; class Insecta; order Diptera; family Ulidiidae; genus Melieria; species Melieria omissa. Next base: position 5,097,534 of record OZ020270.1, read on the forward strand.
ATCACGATTATGTCGTCGAGGTATACCAGACACGTCCGCCAATGCAGCCCTTTCAGCACACGTTCCATTAGCCGCTCGAATGTTGCGGGCGCGTTGCAGAGTCCAAACGGCATGACGGTGAACTGCCACAAACCGTCGCCAACACTAAAAGCCGTTTTCTCCTTGTCCTTGTCTGCACGCTCCACCTGCCAATAGCCGCTGCGTAAATCGAGCGTGGAAAACCACTGTGTGCCTCACAGTGTGTCCAGGGTGTCATCGATCCGAGGTAGTGGATAGCTGCCCTTCTTGGTCACGTCATTGAGCTTTCGATAGTCCACACAAAACCGGGTACTGCCATCCTTTTTCTTGACTAGCACGACCGGCCAGCACCAGGGGCCCGAAGAAGGCTCTATGACCTTGTCTTTCTGCATGTTTTCGATCAAATTTGTGACCTCTTCCCTCTTGGCCAGAGGAACTCGTCTTGGCGGTTGGCGTATTGGTTTCGCACTTCCGGTGTCGATGTTGTGCTTCACTATGGCTGTTCTTCCGCCTGCTCCTGCCGCAAAAATTTACCCATAGTGTTGCAGGAGGCGAGGTCACTCCTGTTTCTTCTGTTCCTTCTGTTTCTGCTTAGCCTTCAACTCGCTGCTCCACTGGTTCTCCTGCGGTATGGCGTCCATGTTGAAACCGCTCTTCTTATTACCTCCAGGCGGGCTACTCTCGCAATTGACCACTGCTACAGCTGCCTTACACTCGCCAATTACCTCATCTTTCACGACATATCTGGGTGCATTCAGGGGGTTCAGTATTCTGACTGGTATTCTGCCATTTTCAGGTTCCACTAATGTACGTCCGATGATGATGTTGTCGTGTCCTTGTTTCGGTGCTTCTACTACCCACAGCCGACTCGTCCCATTGTCCTCGTCCACCTTTGCCCACACAATCGCCTCAGAATTCGCTGGTATCCTCCTGTGCTGACACGATACAACCTTCCTTACCGCCACGCTTCGCTCATAGCCGGTGTGCAGCGGGAATTCAACGTTGGCAGCACATGTTCTTTCAGGTCCAGCACAAAACCGTGCCTAATCATGAAATCCACGCCGATAATCACGTCGTCCATTATATCCGCAACGATGAACTCATGTTCCAGGCTGCTGGTGCCGATAGCAATCGTTTTTTTAACTTTCCCTCTTACCGGCGCGCGCTCGCCAGTCGCAGTCCGCAGCTGTATGCCATGCAGCGGTTCCCAGTTTTTCATCAGCTTCTTTTTTATGATCGAATATGACGCTCCAGTATCCAGTGTCAACACGAACAACTTACCATCTATCCTTCCTTCAATTGTCACGCTGCTGGGCTGTCGTTTCAGCTGTGAGACAAGGATGGTTGGGCAGCAGATTGTGGGGATCAGCTCACGCCCCTTTGGGCCCGTTTTAGTTTAACGACTCGCCGTCCTCAGCCCTGCGCTTGTTGGCTGAGCCTCGATTGTCAGCATTCCTCGCTTCAGGCGATTGCGATCGAGAACGGGAACGCCTCTTTCGTTGGCGGCAGTCTCGTGATATGTGGCCCTGCTTGCCACATACCCAGCAAACAACTTTAGCGGAGACCACCCTTGGCTTGCCCGGTGGCTCAGAGCTTATGGCCTGGATCGAAATGTCGTTGTCCGGCTGGATTTGGCGTATCCTTGCAGGTGCATACCGAGTGCTCCCAATCCATGTCGCCTCATATGTCATCGCGCTGGTCACCGTCTCCGTAAGTGTCGGCTTGCCCATCATCAACGCACTGCGCCGTGTCTCCGAATCATGAAGACCTTCAATAAACGCCTCTATCTTCATCCTTTCGAGATCATCAGCGCCGAAGCACGAGTAGCACAGCTGCACGAGCAGCTCAATGTCTGCTGCATATGTCTGCAGCGCCTCGTTGGATCTTTGCCTGCGGTTCTTCAGCTCACAGTAGTACAGCGTTCTGTTGTGCTCGTCGCTGTATTTGGCTGCCAGCGCCAGTATGACGGTCTCGTACTCACTTCGTAAACATTCTGGAACTGATTTTATTACCTCAGCTGCAGCACCTTTCCTTACATCGGTCCACTGATTTTCCAGAGCAGCCAGGTCGAGTTGTAGCTTAAAGGTATCAAACGGCAAAGTCCCATCATAAGTAGGCACTTCTGGTCGTGTGGCAACACTTTCCGGAACCGGCGGCAACCATTCTCGCGGATGTACCTCCCTAAGCCGCTCGTCCATTTTTCTGTTCATCGAGTCTTCCAGACTATCTCGCTTGTTCAGGGAATCATCCAGGTCGTCGACTCGTTTATCCAAGTGCTCTACTCGCGTCTCCAGGTGCTCGACTTTCCCATTAATCCTGTCTGAGATTTCCTACACCTTCTGCTCCAAGCGCGCAGAATTTTCCTGAAGCTTGCTGGACAACTCACGACTTGCATTTTCCAGTTTTGCTGACATTTCTCGATTTGCAGTCTCGACTTTTGCCGAAATTTCGAGATTCGTAGTTTCCAGCTTCCCTGCCATTTCACGGTTGGAAGTCTCGAACATGCCTTTAAGTGCAACCATTAGCTGGCTCATGTCCAATGCTTGTAGTGGCGCAGCCGCTGCAGCCGTAGTTTGCAGCGACGCAGCAGCAACAGGCGATTCCTCGACCTTGGCCGACGCCTCTAGTTCTTGCGCTCCGAACTCGTGCACAGTCCAATCGACGCCTCGTGCCTCACATGCTTCTCGCAAACGCAACTGCAGCTCCACATTTCCACCAGCAGTCCACAAATTCCAGGCAGCCAGCTCCTTCTTCAGCTGGTCTACCTTCAGCAGCTCGAGTTTAACCATGTCCGTGCTTTTATAATTTTATTTATTTATTTGTTTACTATCAATTTTCCACAATCCCACTTCTGACACCAAATGTTACGAATACTAGTTCTAGTGGGCTGTTACGTATCACTGGATTGTATAATTTGAAAATGAAACAACTTTGCTTATTCGAACGCAGCCAATTAAAAACCAACAGTCACTTTATTATTCACAGTTGACACTTTACTGTTCGTACACTTAAGTACTTGCTTAATTACTCCGTGTGGCAACTTCACTTGTCAAAACCAGACTGACTCGCTGCGCCGCATCCGGCTGCCTTTTATACCTGTCAGGCCATCGCGCAGATCGTTCCCGCACATTCCGGAGTGGACTAAAAGTTTCCATCATTGCCAGGTTGGACTAAAAGTTATTATCGCGGCCCTCGTTGCCAGATTGGACCTAAAGTTACTATCGCGGCCGTCGTTGCCAGATTGGATTATAGCATGGCACGTAGCGGCAGGGTTGCTTTGCACAGCGACAGACTGTCTTATCGTTATAATATATATGTATAGACGCGTACAAAAATAAAGCATGCCTAATAATGATAGACTTTCAAAAAAATTAAAAAAATCCCAAATTCATCTTCTTTTTACAGTGTATTTGTGGGTAACTAAGTAAGTATATATAAACATTACTTGTATATATATATACTTACATATGTAGCCTACCATATAAACATAATAAACTTCATCTGCCATTGCGCTTTGCCTTTGTCAAAAGCCTCACCCAGATTTCGTCTGGCCAGACGACAAAGTGCAAAAGTGTAGTAACTTCCCTGTCGGACCTGAGACAACTAGTTCCCAAAATTCATTGGTTTTCCAACTGGTTTTTTGTAGTCAATGGACAACTAGTTGTCAAAGTAGCTGTCAGCGGATGCAGAGGTCAGTCAGTTCGCGTCTAATCGTTCACGTTCTGCGTGCGCGTTCATAGGCGACAAGAGACATGAAAATACGAAACGAAACAGAGGTGAAATAAGCAACAATATTCTGTTACGGCTTACAACAACAACGTAGAAATGTTTGCATTTTTCGAACTTTCTGTTTCTATGACTCGAATTTCGCTCGATTTGCACGTTTTGTCTTTAATGATTTCAGTTAGAATTTTGCGTGGTTGCGTGAAGCAACGAATTGCAGCAGCAGTCGATTGGTATGTATTAATAAATTTATGTAATTATGTTTATGTAAATATTCATTAATTTATTTATTTTTGTATTAATTCCAGCCGAAGTCAGAATGTTGCACTGCGTCAGACCCCAAACAGTTTCGAAGTGTGTCAACGAGCCGAGGTTCATCTTTAAATGCACCAACAATTTTTTTTATTCCCGATGATTTTTTGTTATTATTTTTACATATTTTTAAAATAAAATAATTATTTCAAAAATGCATTGCTTCATTTTCCACATAAAATTCAACTGGTTAGAGAACTAGCCCAGAATAAACTAGTTTGCAAACTAGTCGCTTTGCAACTGGTTTGAAAACTGGTTTGCTTCGGACTAACCTTGGACTAGTTCCAAATGGATGCAGACGGGGACAATTGGCCGTCGCCTAGGACACCGCCATGTTAAAAGGGTGAATTTGCTCCAAGGAAACGAGTCGGTTCTGAGGTCATATATGACTGTCAAGCGACCAGTTGAAAAACTAGACTTGGACCAGTCCGATTTACTGCAGGGTTATTACTGCCCATCGAAGGGTTAAGTGATTTATTTTTCATATGAGTAAACTACGTACCCCATGTACGCAAACTTATTCTGAATAGTGTATGTAAAAAAATAAAACCCAAGTAAAGTTGTAGTAGCATTCATCGTTTTTTCAGTATAGCGTTTGTAAAATATAGACTCGACTATGTCGTAACATAAATCGTTTCTTAACACTGGTATCGACCCATCTCTATTGCTTCTTGCGTTGGCTGTTCCTTATCGCATGGTCAATTTTCGATTCGGTTCAGGTTCGGAGCCATTCTTCTAGTGCCGACCAAGGCACATTAATAAGGTAGTGGTGGCAACACAGCTGCTTAAAATTTTTTTCTTCTAATTTTCTTTTGGCTTTTCGCGAATGGGCATGGTAATTGTAAAAAATTGTTTTTGTGTTGCTTGTCTTTTGATTTGATTTTGACAAGCAGCATGCCCAAAAGCACTAACAAAATACATGGGAATTTTGTTTTTGCAGTAGTGCCATCACCTTATTAAATACACCTTGGAGCCGACGAATCGTATCGGGTCCGCGGACGCTAGTGCAACGCCGAGCAATTTTTGCCGCCCTTTTGGCAGATAGCCGTACCCCAAGGCATATTAACAAGGTACGCCAGGCTCAGAGAGCCGTCAAATTAAGGAGCCAAATCAGAGTTGCTTTTTGTTAGGAATGAATTGTTGGTTGCATCTTTTAGTATTTGTTCCTCAAACTCTAAAAACTGCGTTTATGTACGACAAATGTTATAATTAGTTAGTTTTAATAGAATGCCACAAAGATAATTTGGCATTAATTGTTATAGTGTTGCTGAATGTCTTATCAAATTTTTGCCCATTCAAAAATAAAAATGTAATGTAAATTTCTATGGAAGAGTTTTTAATAATTTTTTATTTACGTAAAATCGTTTTCTCAATTGTTTTTGTTTTAAATATTTGTTTAAGTTCCTTATTCTAAAATACATTCTACATTAAAATAAAGTTGTTTTACTTCTTCAGCAAGCTGAACAGAATTAGGAAAAGAACATATAATTTCGCACAAGTTACTAACACATAAAATTTTCAATTTCAATTTATTTCATTCTTTCAGTTGTATTAATTCCACAATATATTTTAGTGCGTATCGGGCTGGTGTCGTTGGCTATATTTCGCGTATATGTATTTTACAATGTTACCCAAAACAGTACACAAAAGTATAGTAGTACAAATAATATCAACACTAATAGTAGGTTCTTTATTCTACAAAAAGAGTAACCGTTCACAAATAAGATGGTGTAGAGAGACATTTAAAGCTGCCGCTCCCAGCCTGGCGTACCTTGTTAATATACCTTGGCCGTACCCGTTGTGAGCAGCGTTGCCACAAGAAAAAACAATTTATAGCCAGGAACAAAAAAAAAAATACCAAAATGTAACAAATATAACCAAAATGTTTATTGCATAAACCAAAAAAAAACTCATACATTAACTTCAAGATTAAAAGAGCATCTAAAAGGCTTTTAACACATATGTATGTATGTGTGACATAAAATAAATAATTATAATTAACACGTGCGTGATCACAGTAAAAATTTCACAATTTATTGTCACTTCCCGGCTACTGCCGGCCTTGATAGTCCAGCGGGTAGCGCGCTGGCTTTTCATACCAAAGGCTCCAGATTCGATTCCTGGCTCGGGCTGGTGAACAACTCGCCTACTTCTATCGCTATCCACTTGAAGGGAATGAGAACTACAAGAATCGCACAAGTGCGCTCTTGGCAGGCAATGGCAAAACCTCCAAGTGTGAACGAAAAACTGCCAATCGTTCGGATTCGGCGTTAAACTGTAGGTTCCCTCCCATCCCTTTCCCAATCCGCTTAGAATGTGTGCTGTAACATAATATGTTGAAAAGACAGTTTTGCATACGCATTTCAAAAGCGGGTGAAATATTAGATATTACTCTCAATTTCCTTCCCTATCCACCATGGGTATAGTACAATGGTCTGAAATGGACTGAGTGCTATGGAAGGCTTGTAGCCTTCCTGCCCATCCTCACATCCATCCATCCATCCCAAAAATATTGTGCTCGTTGGATTTAAAGAACGCTGCGTACTTTTTTACAAGAAACAGCAGTTCCAGCAGTCCAAAAAATAACCAAATGGGATCAAAAATCACCAAATAACCAAAACCCATTTTCAAAAATAGAAATAACCATTTTTGGATAAAAATAACCAAAACGGCAACGCTGGTTGTGAGTATAAATAATCGCCGAATGGGAAAAATACAAACAACATAGTCAAGGTGTATTAATAAGGTGCTGGCACTACGATTCCCATGTATTTTGTTAGTGCTTTTGGGCATCCTGCTTGTCAAAATCAAATCAAAAGACAAGCAACACAAAAACAATTTTACCAATTTTTGACAATGAGGATGCCCATTCGCGAAAAGCCAAAAGAGAACCAGAAGAAATCAAAAGAAAATCAGAAGAAGAAAGTTTAAGCAGCTGTGTTGCCACCACTACCTTATTAAATGTGCCTTGAACATAGTTATAGTGACAAAAGGAAAAAGTGGTGGTAGAAGATGTAATGGTCAAACTCAATAAAGCGCGTTTCTAGTGTATCGTCGTTTTTCGCGTTTCTCGTGTTTCGAGAAAAAGTTGAATCAATGTATTTGTATGGAGAAGCTCCATGACTTGACGTCAAACAGCTTACAGAGCTCCTAAAGATGTCATACATTATGTGGTTAAATGGTAATGCCGATAACAAACTTGTGTTATCGCAAGAGTCGGATGCATTTATTTTACACGAAAGCTATTAAATACATTTAAGAAACATTTGAAATTCAATATTTTAACATAAAATGTGGAGAAATTCCTAAAAATTAGCATAATTCTTTGACAGACGAAACTTAGTCTTCGCTGTATTGGAAATTCGATAGTTTATTCGTTGTCGATCGAATTTTGCTCATCCCTGTGAAATAAATTGCTACAAATTGAATTCAACTGAATCTTTTTTTTTATTTGTTGCAATGTTCGATATGCATTTATTGTGTTTAAAATGAAATCAGTAAATTCTATGAAGTCTTTAACGTCGTATAGCAATTTCATTTCGTTGTTTTTCACAATTCACAACGAAATCAATCAGCAGTTTGCCAATTAAAAATTAGCATAAGCTGACGTAAGAAGAACAAGCTGACGCGTGAAACGTGCTTTATGGAGTTTGACCATTTGCAACGCGAATAACACGAGAAACGCCATAACACGACAAACCCCGAACGCCTGAAACGCGCTTTATGGTGTTTGGCCATAAGGAATGAAAAAACCTGGACTGTGCGCGCTCTTTCCCGCTGCAACCGCTACACACATACTCATGCTGCCGAATGCACAAACTTAGCTGTTGGTTTTGGCATACTGCAGCAAGCAGTACGATTTGTTAGTTCGTTTTCGTTTCGGTGTGGCTAGCCAGACGGTTAAACAGTTAGTATGACTTTAACTGCGTGCGCGAAAGGAGTGGGATTCGAGTCGCCTCAGAAGATCACTGTAGTTGTGTGTACACGATTTTTAGAATAGGAAATTCAAATAGAGGAAACCCAAACTTAACAGAGAAACAGTAATAATGATAAAAGTAAGCAAATTTGCCTACACAGACAGTTTTGCATCCCATGGGCAAAGCCGAAACCCAAAATGTGTTGTGCGTCAATATATATATGGGTATATGTATATATATACACATATATTTGTAAATATATACATAAATAAATAAATATATATATATATATATATATATATGTATCTTTATATATTAAATATATATATGCATATATACATATACATATTGTGTGTAAAAAATATATTAATTCGATGCAAACAAGACGTAGCATTTGTATAGTGGCTAACGGTTTAAAACCGGCAAGTTTAAATGCTTGTAGGATCAATGATTAATTCAAGTCCCTTGCACAAAATCAATACATCAAGAAAATTAAAAAAAACTGAAAAGATACTCTGGCAGTCTGGCGGAATAAAAATATAGATTGTGAAAAGAAACGATTTTATAAAAGGACAGTAGCAAAATATACACCAGCGCCGCCCAACAACCAAAAACAACGATGCAAATCCGCCAAACAGCGCACATGACGCTACGCGCTCTGGTACGCAACCCGGCATATGCATACATATGGATATACATAACTTTATAGGGTATCCAGAATTTCGCACGGCATTGCAATGCGTATTCGGCATAGATAGGACAATAGCGTGCCGTCTGGGGTGCAGCACTGATTCGCGCGAGAGCGACAGTAAAATGGCATCTCCGGCCAGCGTGGTAGAGGGAAATGCGAAAAAGGGGAATAGCACAACCAAGTGGTTTTATCTTTCCAAAGAAATAGAAGTTAATAGTTTTGGAATCTCTCGGACTGTTTGTGAAATGATTCTGTAAAAGTCTGTTATTTAACAGAATTATTTAACAGCCTTCATAGTCTAGTTTGTGCCAAAATTAAAAATTAATTTTTTCTCCCAGCAGAAAATGCCAAACCTCCGAATGTCTATGAGGAAATTCTCAGCCTGCCGTTCGGAATAGACACCGACAACACTGATAAGCCGGGTTTCGTGACAACTTAGCGGGAAGCTAAGTTTTAGTGTTAAAATTGAGCTGTCATCCTAGTACACACATATGTAAAACGCACACGTTCTAACATTTTAATGTTTTGTTTTGTGTATTTATCAATTTCGGAGATACTTTATTTTCATAATATTTTAATGATTTACAAATTTTAATTTATCAACAAGTCATTGTTCTTGTACCAATGTGGCAACGCTTACCAAGAAGTACTCTCGTTGTTTCACATAAAGGGAAAGATACACACATGCCACGTTTGCATTCTGGACGAACCACTTGCGGTGGTTACTTGCCATCCTTTGCCCTCTAGAATTTTGCCTTGCGTTTATGTATGCGTATATTAAGTTAGCGTTGCTACCCTGTAAGAACATAGATGGACATTTTTATCACTAGCCCCATCAGTTTCAGAAGAGCCGTTTAAAAATTCATGTAGAAACTCAAGTAAACGTGTAATTTTGCATCACCTTCTATCACATGAGTTTTAATAACTTCCACATATATACAGTTGTCTAACTCGCGCTATTTGTCACAGGAGGTTAAATTTTTAGAGAACAGACAGTTGCCTCGTCCCCACCTTCTATCATTTACGTTTAAAAATCTCATGAAAATATATTTGTCTCGCCCTCTCATATCAGTTCTGATTAGAATCTCCGTTAAGCCTGGCCTGATAAAAATTTCACACAGTACTGCTGCCAAAATCCATCGGCTGATGCAATTCATCAATGATTAAAAGCCAATTTTAAGTGTTGGATTATTTATTTTTTCTCATTGAAAGATTCAATATTTATAGTAAATATGGTACTTAAATAAATACCCTTCGAAAACTTTCAAAATTAAATCAAATATTTAAATAGTTCGTTTTCCACAATGTATTTCAAAATAAAGAAATGAAATATGTATGTGAAATTAACACAATCCGCGACATATCGGAGGGTTAGCGCTGGACACAATCGGCAAAGGATTTAAGGCAAAGAACACTAACATTATTATATGAAAACATGCAATTTTACGTATCTTTTCGTTAATTTTTCGCGCGTGATGATGGTATTTCCCGCATATATTGTACATTGCCATCTCGTTTACACATACAGAGAACTTTAGCGTCTAAAAACAACGTTTACGTTGAACATATTTAAAATTGTGACTAGTATGCCTATGCGTTAGTTTCATTGAGAATTTCAATGATTGTATTGGAGTTTGCATCAGTCATGAGTCAGCTTTCATCAGTCATGTTTTTTAGGGTACCTTGTGTGTTTGCTTTAAATTATATATATCACTAAAACAATTTTTCTTCTCTTTCAAATATTCCACGGCACCTGAAGCGTAGAATAAGCTTCATAATGTTTATAAGACTGAACACTAACCTTTCATCCAATAACAGTAATTCACTAGGAATTACTAGTAGTTTTTAAATGAGGGTATGTTATTAATTCTCTATAATCATTTTCTTCAATTCTTAAGGGTCTTAAAGGATGCTCAATGATGTTGCCAAAGCTGGTGGTTGGTATTCCTCACGTTTAGTTTTAACCCTCTAGTTCCCAAGAAGGCCTGTAGACATCCTAAGCTTAAAAAAATTCTGTAAATTACACCTTATAACTTTTCTAGCTGATTTTAAACGTGTGGAAAGGGAAATCTCCATTTTATAAAATAAATGTGGTCAGTTATCGCTGCCACATGCACAACGGCAATAATTTTTTTAGTTTTGTTGGGGCTCACAATTTATTCAAACAAATTTTTGTTTCTCACAATTTCAAAAATTATTTTCTTATTTTGTCACGTAACTTCAACTTTGTCTTACAATTATTAATTTTGATACACCACAATGTAAAACAGATCATGATACTGGAAAAATTTATACTTAGGCGTAGTCCGCGGGGGTAGATGAGAGAACTAGTCCCCCCTAGTCCTTTATTTCATGGAGTATATTTGTCGACATCTGTGTGAAAAGATTAAAAAATAATAAGAACCACCATATATATATACCTATACCGATTTTTTTAGTTTTCCATGTTTATACACCCCCCAAAAGCAGTGTATAAACTACCCCACGACACATTACCCCTCGCCTTACCCCATACCTTTTTATTTATGGTCTCTTACGTGTATGAACTGAAACTGTTACCCGGTAATTATGTTTACATATCGCACACGCACTACAAAAGTGACACAACTCAAAATTTTTTATTTTCGAGTTTATGTGTTAATACTGTGCACAATGCATAAATCTACCAATCAGCGAAAGCTCTGTATGTTTTGTCGTTTTTAACTGTTACAAAAATACAGTTAGGTCTCTTTTCATGTCAGAAGTTTGATGCTATTTGCTTGCTGCAGCTCAATGCAAAAGAATCCTAACTCAAATTGTGTCACTTATGACGAAATAAATGTTTGTTAAAGTTAATTTTAAGCAAAATTCTGACAATTTTTGTATATATTTTTAATTATTAAAATTAATTATGAATTTTCAAACTTTTTCTTTCTTATTTTCTTTCAACTTTTTAACTATCATTTATAATTATTAAACTCAGAAAAAGGGGCATAACTTGAAATAGTTCCGTAATTATTGAATAAAAATATCATCAAAACAGTCACAACTAAAAATTTTGGATTTTCTAGTGTAAAATAAAAAAAGTTCTTGGAACTTGGAACTCTCAAAAAGCATAATCTGTAAGGATTTTCTACTGAACGGTCTATTCGTTATTAAAAAAAATGTTTATTTAGCTCAAAAACAGTTTTTTGCGTTTCCTGAAAAATCAAAAATTTTGAGTTGTGTCACTTTTGTTGTGCGTGTGCGATATATTAAAAAAAAAATTAAAAATTTAAATTAATTTAAAAAAAAAATTCTCAAATGGTATTTTTTTGGCTTTGTTTCCCAAGCAACGCCTCCTATGAACATGACATTTTTTCCCCCGAACAAACATTACTTCTCCACCTCGAAACTATCACTGGTAATTTTTTAACAAGATTAAGAACTAGAGGGTTAAAATAATTTTTTAGGAAAGTGTAAAATAGTGTCTCCTAATCACCTGGCTTCGTGCTTTACGCACAGAAGTCTGTGAGCGCAAGTGTGAATATTTATATGTGTGCGAGTATGGCAGCCGCCGTAGCTCAGCTGGCTAGTGCGTTGGGCCGCGAGTCAAATGCGACGCTCGAACCCAGGTTCAAGACTCGGTTGCTGCAAACACCGAAAAAAAAAGAAAAACAAAAATTTTTCTTTCGGCGGCTGTCCTTTCAGCAGGAAATGGCAAACCTCTGTGAGTAAAATTGCCTATGAAAAAGCTCCCAACTCGCCGTTCGGAATCGGCATAAAACTGTAGGTCCGTTCCAACCTTGAAAAAACATTCGCACGCACAACACGGTTCGTTGCCTAGGCCTAAGTCTAGTCATCGGGCTGTCGTGCCAGTGCGAGTATACATAGTTCTGTTAATTCGGTCTTTTATACGGTGTTTTTGAGCAAATTTTTTCACGATGTTTAAAGCCTTTGGATTTGGTTACTTCCAACTATTAGTGGATATTAACGTTGTATATCGAAATTGTGGCATGAAATTCAATTTGTATCTAGTTCCATCCTTCAGCCCACCATGTCATTGCGATTTTAACAACTTAAAACTAACCCCCTAGATTTAAGAGTAAAATTCTTGGGGAGCGGAATTCCGTTCTTGCCTAACTGCGCATGCGTCATATAGCGACATTGCAGATTTCATAGTGAGTTAATTTATTGACACGCCCATTAACGTAATGCTAAAAATGTGAAGCAAAACAGCAAAAAAGGCTCATTAATTCAGAATGGTTTCTGCTAAGTTTTTTTTAATTTAATTATTTCTATATGTAATTGCAGGATAGAAATATACAGGATCATCATCAAACAATACGCCTACTAAGAATCAGCTAAAACATTTTTTGCAAAATAATGAATATAAATTCGCATGGACAAAACGGAAGATTTTTAAACTAAAGCCGAATAATAAGATAGCAATAATTGAAAAGACTTGAACGCTATTGCAGCCTCGCAGCAAGCAACTTAATTAAGCCAAAAAGTGAAATACAACTAAGTACAGAAGTAATAGTAAGAAAAGGAAAGCGCAAAGTATTAAATAGCCATATATAAACCAAGCGAAAAAAGAACAAATACATGTAAAAATGATTAGTTAAATTAGTCAAAACAATATCAAAGATTAAACCAAAAGAACCAAGGCCACAGAAGATCTAATCAGTTTAAAGAAAGCGGCAATACACAAACACGATAGATAGGCGGATAGACGATAGGAAATAACAAATGCCGTACTCTTTTGATCAACTGTCAACATCGTCCAGTGGAGCAGGCTCTGAAACAAAGATTTTAAAACAACAGCATTTCCAACAAATAATGCCTGCTGTCTCGTCGTCGCACTTAATCGTCACTAACACTAACGTTCATCCAAAAAATCCTTGCACAACATCCACGATTACCACCTCTTCGACGTTGTTATTAAACATTACAGCAGACATTTCCGCTGCTGTTGCCGCTACAACGCCGACGTGGGTAGCCACCTCTTATTCTTCCGTATCGTCGGCCACAACGTTGTCATCGTCGTGTGAGAGCGGAATTTTGAGCGGCTCTAGTCTTTTGACCTCGTCACTCAACAATTCGCTTCTATCTACTCCATCAATAACGACAGCCTCTTTGTCAACAAAATTATCACTGGGACCAGAACCATCATCTGATGCCGTAGTTGCTGGTGTTACAAATTCATTGAATGCGCCAGTTATTGGTACTGTTGACTCAAATTTACAACACTCGCCTTTGACAGCACTTGTGACATCGCAAAGACCTAATTCACCAACAGCAACTGTAACATCTACATTGCCATTCACTGCAAAAGCGCATGCAGTAGCTGTCACAACAGCTTCCGATTCTATATGCACAGGTGCATTGCCAACAGCTACACTCGCAATTGTTTCGCCCTTATTGACATCTCCGTCATCATCTACATCATCTTCTCCATCTTTAGTCGCATCAAGAGTTCCAGGAATTATGTCAGCGCCTTCAGCATCTGCTCAGTTACTTTTAAATGGTCTAGTAGCTGCTGGCTGCGTCAGAGATGTAAATACTCAACAGCAACACCAACAGTACCATCACCAAATATTGGCAGACGATCCACGCGCGCTACAGCTTGCATTGGAGCTGTCTATGGTGAGTTTAACTGAAGCAGCCGAGGGTGTGTCCGTAAACAACAGCACCACGAATAATGCGACGCTCCATTTGCCGAATTATCAGCAACAATTGGCGGTTCATCAGCACCAAAACCAGCAGCACCACCACCCACAGCAAGAACAGTCACAGCCACACCAGCAACAATATCATTCTCAACAATTTGATTTGAGTACGTTGAATGTTATAAGTGCCGCAGTAGCCGCTGCTGCTAGTGCCAATAACAATAACAACAGCAATAACATCAACAGTAGTTCTCATGCCAACGCCAGTAACAACAGCAATAGTGGCAATAACACACTCAGTCAGTTTCCCGTTTCTGCGGCGCTCCTGCCTACCATTGAGGATCGCTCAAAGAAATCTCAAAACATGACAGAATGCGTGCCGGTACCAAGTTCTGAGCATGTCGCTGAAATTGTTGGACGGCAAGGTACATGAAACAATGTTATATATGTATTATAAATATTCAATATACGATATTAAAAAGTCTTTATTTAATGTCGAAAGTGAAAACAAAAAAAAACAAGAAGTTCTACTAAAATTTCTTACAATGCATTTCTCTGACACAAACATCATCCACACTGTTTTAAATTTTTCTCATTTCCGACACCCACTGTTTTCTAATTTACTTTCGTTCGCACAAAGCCGGGTATACACTTGAGTATTTGTATGTGTATTTTCCTCTTCTTGTGTTGTTATCCATAATGCAGAAGTGCGGTTATTGAACCCTTTGTTTTCGCTTATGTTCTCCCTTGTGCTCTTTACTCTCTGTACAATAACGTGCAAATATTGATTCGAAAAGAATATGAAAAAAACATTTACTGTAAATTTGCACAAACACTTATACGTAGTGGCTGTTATGGTGCATCTGTTATAATTGTGTTTAATTTCCATGAACATCAGCGAATAAATGTACGTTAGTTTTCATATACACCAGTCAAAAGCTTGCTTATAAGGGTACATCGTTTTTCATATGAAAGAAACTGTAATTTTTCAAAAACCTAATATTTTTAATTCCTTCCACAAACTTAGTTTTTTGTTATTATACCATATTAACATAATCGCAAACATTTGACTGAAGTATGAAAGAAAGGATGAAGGGCAGCCGCCGTATCTCAGCTTCAAGACTCCATTGCTGCTAACAGCAAAAAAAAAAAACAATTTTTCTTTCGGTGCCTGTCTTAGCAGGAAGTGGCAAACCTCTGAGAGTAAAAATTTCCTATGAAAAAGTTCCCAACTCGCTGTTCGGTTTCGGCATAATACTTTAGGTCCCTTCCAACCTTGTACAAATTCGCATGCACAACACGAATGGTTGCGGGTAGCTAGGCCTTAAGGCTTGATTACACGTAACGAGTCGAGTGACGAGACATCAAAATGGTACTAGGCCGAAAGAATTGGGATAGCGAGCCAAACCGACGAGTTGTTCAAACGTATTTCGACACGCGGCGAGTCAGTTCGGTTTTACAATGCACAAAATGAACTAAGCAACTCGCGCAATTAAACTCAACCGAGCGAAAAGTGGTGTGTGACGCATACCGCATGTCACGAGCGATTCCGCATATGACGAGCGATTGCGCGAATCGCTGCGAAAAGAGAAAAATATAACGGTAAAGTAGTGGTCGCTCGGCCTATCAAACAAAATGTGATTCTAGTGGCTCTCTCGCCACTTTCATCGATCACTGACTCAATCAACAACTCGCCTTACCGTTTGGACGAAACGAGAACTCGTTAAGGAGTTCGTTTTTAAAATTCGGGTTCTAAAAGTGCGACATATGGGTTAAAGTGTTGTATGAAGAAACATGATATAATAGGCCTATTGATTTCAAACTTAGTGAAAATACTCCGTATCAAAAATAATTTGAAATTAAATTAAATTTTTCGAAAACCAAAATTTAACGGGGTGAAACAAGGGTTAAGATTCGTATACGGTAAGAATACGAAAAAAACATACACCGATAGGCCTATTGACTTAAAAATTTGTGGCAACTTTTAAAATCAAAAATAATAACGCATTTTTTTACTTTTTTGAAAATGGAAATTTAACGGGGTAAACCAATGGTTACAAGTTTGTATGGAGGAACACGAGTTTTCGGCCCGTTTGACTGCCGAAGAATGAATAAATTGTATGAAGAAATTGTGAAAAAGCATGAATTAACCCTTCGTTGCATGATTTAATTTCCGTGAAGAAAAACACTGTTGTCATATAATTCTTGTTGCTTGTTAAGTTCTGATGGTAAAAATTAAATTTTGTTGAATTCGCCGCCGAAATGAAAGCCGGTTTTATCTATATTTTAGTGTTGGCGACGGGGAGTCGAACAGAGGTCAGCCGTCACTGTATACCACTGATGGGCACGCTGCTACCATGGTTGCCACAATTGGTAACTTTCTACCAAAATTGGTAACTTTTAAACTGTTTGGTAACTTGGTAACTTTATTTGCATTTTGGTAACTCTTGCAATCAGAAATTGATTTGAAGTAATAAATAGACAAGAAAATTCGTTTTTTTATTTATAAATTTATATCACACCTTGTTTTATACATTAAATACGCAGCACTGGCAACAGTGCCTTCAGCCCGGTTCAACGGCAGCATTGTTGGCACACTTCTACTATTCGATTAACTAACATCGACCAACATTGCGAACGTTTTGTAATACAGTTGAAAATGAGTATTCCAGGGTTAATATTGAATTTGATTTGATATTTAGGCTCTCTTCTTAATCGTTAGTTGCTTTGCAAAAGTACAAAGCATCATGTTAGTAAACAAAAAATGCAACAGTGTTACAATGCATCGTGTTCATGAACGCATCCAATGATCAATCGATTGCATCGGCATCGCAAACTGCGCATCATTATTATCGACGATGCATTGACATGAATTTCGCTGTTAACAGTTTCATTTCTGGAATTGGTTTGACTTTCAGTATATTCAAAATTCAATTCTCCAGGACCCTCGGAACTTGTTATTATATTATGAAGAATCATACAAGAAATTATTATATGCTAAACTAGTTTCATGTTTTTTACATCAATGGAACTTAAGATTCTAAATTTATTTTGTAAAATGCCAAAGACCTGCTCGACGCATACTCACGTATTACTCAAAATAGTATTGAAAGTTTGCAATATTAATATTGTTTCGCAGTTCATTTTCGCTTTTGCTGTGCGTCCATATTGCAGTATTTGCTTGCATCAGAACCATTCGTAAACCAAGCAGTGCAACACATAAATGTATGCAATATATCACGACTAGGGATCGCAATTTTTTGCCATTTTGCGATCCCGGGATTTTCGGGATTGAAAAGTCAAATCCCGGGATCCCGGGATTTAATCCCGGGATTCATATAACAAATTTTTTAATAAAACAATTTTCCCGAATTGCATAAATACTTGTTTATAATATATTTATCATAAAAATGGACACATTTTAATCACATTTGGGTAGTTTCAAGATTTTGTATCTTGAATTTAATCACATTTTGTTTAACCCTTCAATTCCCATGTCCAAAATAGTGAAAAAGAAAATTTTCTTTTTAAATAAAAGAGCTTAGATACGTTTGGATAAGACAAAAAAATACATAAAAAATGTTTAAACTACCCTCATTTTTATATTGAAAGAAACCACACAAACTCGCACTGCTTTAATTACGCGTGAAACAAATGAATAAATTTTACAAATGACGTATCGCTAGTGTTGGTAGGAAAATTAAATAAACAAGTACTACTAATTGACTTTGCTATACAAGTGTTAGAATTTTAAAATAAAAACCTATGTGGTAGGAAAACAAATATTAAGCATCTGTCACCTACAGGTGACACTGGGAATTGAAGAGTTAACTTAAAAGTTTTTCATTTGACATTTAACTTCAGTTTCATAGCATTTTGTTTTATCCAAAAATGACACTTAAACATAACTTATTACTTTGCAACCGATGTATCATAAAGTGCATATATATGCATATTTGATAAAAAAAATAAAATAGTTAATTTGTTTGTGCTTTTAGTTTTACTTCGATTATTTCGATAAAAAAGTTAAGCGTTTTGATTAACTAAAAACTGAGATCTTAAAAATACAAAGGCATTAATTGTTTTGTTCTCTTATCTAGAGCGAAATTTATTTCAAATGAACCCTGCTGAAGAGAAACATCCTTCAGATTCAACACTTGTTGGTTGAATGCTTAGTAAATAATCATAAGCCTTTTGCAAAAGACGCACTCTATCCCCTCCCTTCTCCCTCAAATAAGGAATTGGGTTTTTGTGCCTTAAAATTTATTTCATTTGAACTTTGAAGCATCTTTTGCAATCCCGAAAATCCCGGGATAAAAGAATTTGAATCCCGGGATTTTCGGGACTGGAAAAAGTCCGGGATCCCGGGATTGCGATGCCTAATCACGACTGCATACCTAACTGGCATCACGACAGTAGTGATAGAGCATCACTGCTTAGCATAGGGATGTTTAAGAAGACAGCCTTTTACAGCCCTATTCTGTCAACCGTAACAATATTCACCTCGGTAACAATTGAATACTTGGTAACAATTGTCACTTTTTGGTATTCTGGAGCAAATTCAAAAGCTCAAAAGGCGTCAATTGCCACGAAATTTGTTACCTCCGTAGGAGCAGGTAACAAGCACATAAAGCTTATAAAATTCAAATTTTGTGTTCAAATGCGCCTTGACAAACTGCAAAAAATGCTTTAGTTGTTCCTACGTCGTGCGCTTAAACTTAGGAACTCTAGAAACGAAAAGAATATATGCATAAATTGCGAAGAAACTCCAACAAAAATACTTCGCCAGATTTTCTGCATTTGCCATTTTTTGTTTATTTTTTTTACAGTTTGACAGAAAGTATAAAAAATCCGCTGTTTTGACAGTAAAAGAGCTTTCACATCGAGTGGTGAATTGTTTGAACTTTCTTATGTCACTAGTAGGCCCCAAGCTTGATCAGGAACGGAGTTTTTCCTCCATATAAATTTCTAAAACGGGGTTGTTCTAGTTCATTTCAAAATTCCAGTGTGGCTGGTGTGAGTCATTTTTTGTGACCAAAGAAATTTGTCTTTTTATTTGTATATTTTTGGTGCCATTTCGTAAATCATTGGGTATGCTTTTAATTTAATTAAATTAAGATTTTATTAGCTGCATCCAAAAAAACAACCCTGTGGTCAAACTACCAAAAGCAGCACCAAAAGCATACCTGATCTGATCTGATCGTTAGAGATTCGCTAAATGAAGAAATGCGAAATAAAAAGGACGGCAATTGACCCCGTCATATTCAATGCATTTATCTTTGTGTTCTTTGGTATATTTTTCATTAATATTTACATAATGAAACCAAAAAAGTTCATGTGTTGGCATTTAATGCAGAAAATTAATGAGAACATACTTTAAAAAGCAAATAATTGAAAGGAATCCCTAATCCCTAATATCGAGAAAAGAGCAGACACAGTGAAGAGCTGATCACTGCCAGCACACACGGACTGTGTACGTGAATTGCAAAAACGCACAAAAATCGGCTTACTCTCCCAGTTTCACATCGCTTACAGCCAAACCTAAATTGGAGCGTCAGCGGCAAGCAACTGTCAAAATTGCTTCATGCCCATACAAATTGTATGGGGCAAACCATAATTGAAACGCTCTGACGCTGCGCTATTCGAATTTCCAATTTTGACAGCGCGTTAGCAGTTGAAGTTGGCTGCGACAAACAAAAACGCCTGTGCTTTATATTTGATTTGATTTAAATTGTGAGGAATTTATTCAAATAAGAGCTACGTTTTGCAAAATAATAATAAATTGTTGTTTTTTGGCAACTAAACAGATATTTTTTTGTCATTTGTTTTCATTTCATGATTTTGACAACCCCAACGCAACGCTTCAATTTCGGTATGCCGCACTGAGCGAGAGCGTTGCGTCAGAAAACGCAACGCTCAACGCTCCAATTTAGGTTTGACTGTTAATCGCTGGTGTCGTGTCAGACTTCATGCAAGTAGGTTCACGCTCGTTTGCGGCTCGCATACTGTGAATATTTACGTTTTTGTGTACACTCAGTACTCACGCAAATCAGAAAATGTTTAAGGTTGAATATGAGATACACATTTTTTTTCTTGAAACGCTTCTAATAAAGCGCAATGCTTATTTTGCAGGCGTACGATTGCTGGTAATCGGTTTTTTTTTTTAATTTTGAAAGACATTACAAAACATGGCAAGGGGAATTTTAAAAGTATCAGGCAACTTGAATTTTGAATCTTTACTTCGAATAAAATGCTGCAAAGAAGAAATTAACATGAACGATTTAATCAAACAAACTAACTTAATGTGATTTCTACTTGCGAGCTTGCCTGCTTGTCTGTTTAACCACTTTTGACTTGTCTGTTCAACCACTTATGTCTTGTCTGTTTGTCAGTTCAACCACTTATTCATCTAGTTCCTGTTATACCTGTCCGTTATTTGTCCGTCCGGCTTTGATATTTTAATGCTAGCAATATTTTTCAAGTTTAAATATTAAAGCGAAAAAATTTACGCCTTAATTTTGTGCAGTGTTTTTCACGCATACATTGCCAAAATGCGTGGTTGTGCCCATCACTGCTGTATACTCATAATTCAATGCACTAAACAGCTGAGCGATGGCGACGGCCATATTACCAACGCCATCAATAACCAAAATTACTTCATCAAATCGAAACATTTGTTGTTTGTTCAATTCTTTTGCACATACTTCCAATGTTATTCGAAAATTTCCGTTAGTAATCAAATGTTTTGACATAAAAGACACAACTGCAGAATGAAGAATTGTAAAATGGTGAATAAAAGTTTCCAAATCTATTAAAAGTTAACATTGCATATGTACAATGCCATGTAGCGAAGGGTTAATGGGCCTATTCACTTCAAACTTGGTGAAAGTACTTCAAATGCGAAACAATTCGATACGTGTTTTTCACTTTTTTGGAAATCGAAATCTAACGATAAATCAAAGGTTAAAAGTTTGTATGGTGCAAAATGGTTTAACCCTAATTCCCAGAATTTTAAAAGTAACGTAAACCCAGAAGTGAGACTGTCAGGCTTATATGAGCTAAATTACTGAAAACATTTGTTTAAAAAGTACAAAAACTGTCTAAATTGTTAAATTTATAAATGCAATAGAATTCTAACATTCCATAAGAGGATTACATAAAATATTAAAATCGAAAATCTTTTGTATTTATCACCATTTAAAATCTTTAGTGAGACACTTCTTGGAATTAGGGTTAATGGGGTTTTTGACTGCAAACTTGGACCAAATAAAAATTTTAATGAACACATGTAAAAAACACCTGATGATATTTATATTTTCCAAAATCGAAACCTGACGGGGTCAACGATGGTTTAAGAGTTTGTATAAGGAAACATGATTTAAGAGGTAAATACTTAAAATATGGCGAAAGCCCTTAAAATTTGATCTAATTGGACAAGTATTGTTTCATAAGAATCTGAGTGGGACATCGAAGGATTAACCCATTGCTGCCTAATGGGTAAAATTTTACCCAGGAAAATTGATTTTGTTTTTTTAAATCACAAAAAATTCAATGTTTGAGATCTCTCAAAACCATTGACAGGGATAGTTAGGGTAAAGATGGAACTACCTTAACCTAGAGAATGTCACCCTAAAATTTCGCCATCTAGCTAGAGTTACCAGACTCCAAAATCGTTAATTTTTCGGAGGTGGAAAATGTGGCGAAACGTAGTGGCCTTAAAACTTAACAAAAATCTGCCTCCTAACTCACCTGT
The DNA here is from genome assembly GCA_963971225.1 of Melieria omissa. Lineage (NCBI taxonomy): Eukaryota > Metazoa > Arthropoda > Insecta > Diptera > Ulidiidae > Melieria > Melieria omissa. Next base: position 5,119,578 of record OZ020270.1, read on the forward strand.
AAAAAATACAACTTTCGTTCACGTGTTTAGCTGATCACTTCACAAAGTATGGAAAAAAGCTACCATTGCTGCGTAATGGGTACGAAATACCTAATGATTATCTCAGCAACGTGCAGAGATATAAAGCTGAAATGTATGTGTGTACGTGTATGAAATTTTATCAAAATCGTATGGGCAGAACTGGTACCCGGCAGCCCATTGACTTCAAACTTGCGTGCGAAGTCTCGGGTCCTGCTAGTTTGGGATAAAAATTGTTTCAATGAAAGTATGAAATTCATTCGTTCACACCTAGGGGTAACTGGAAGTATTTCATGAAACTTATATTCCAGGAATTTATTGAAATTTGGGAAATTCGGACAAGTTATAAAAAAACACGGTTTTAAAAAGAACTTATTTCTTTATTTAAAGTCCACAAAACAAAATCTTAACTCAATAACAAAACTTAAAATGAAATGTAAAAGATTAACTACTTATTACAGTAAATAAATAAAATTAGCACCAAGTTTTCTACGGGCAGCCTCTGCCATGCGTATGTCGTACTCCAACTCCTGGAGTACGGAAAACTGCATTATTCTTGTTGCTCTACTCAGCAATGTCCCAGAAAAAAGCTTAGTGAGCCAAACTACAACACCCTCAATAATGATCGTAACAACATCATTCTCAGAATAACAAAAGCCTCCCCCATCGCCTCCAACACCTTAAGCACAGCTATCTCACTCTTGTTCGTTTGCATAGAAAAGCACCACCACCACCGGAGACGGCCTCCCTCTTCGCCGTCGACCTCCAACCATCACATCGAACACCTTTTTCGCCGGAGCTTCGTCGTCCATACGGCAGACATGACCGAGCCAGAGATGTTAATTCACTGCGCTACGTCCATGTCCTTATACAGCTCATACAGCTCGTTATTGGTTCGTATACGATAGTCGTCACCAACACGTACAGGGCCGAAGATTTTACGTAGTACCTTCCTCTCGAACACTCCAAGGGCCGCTATGTCGTTTCGTGTCATTGTCCATGCTTCAGCGCCATAGAGGAGCACGGGCAAGATAAGCGTCCTATAGAGTGCAAGTTTTGTCGGTCGAGAGAAGTCTCTACTTCTCAATTGCCTACCGAGACCGTAGTAGCACCTGTTATCCTTCGCTTTATCTCCAGGCTGACATCATTGCTGCTGTTGATGGCGGTGCCAAGGTAGACGAATTCCTTGACAACTTCAAAGTTATACCTGTCGGCCTTGACGTGAGACCCTAGCCGCTGCGAGTCCCAGCGTTAAGACAGCATATACTTCTTCTTGCCCTCATTTACCACCAGACCCATTTTGGCAGATTCTCTTTCGATAGCCGCAAAGGCAGCGGTAACATCTCGCTTGTTACCACCGATGACATCAATGTCATCACCGTAGGCAAGGAACTGGACACTTTTACTTACACCTTTTAATTTCAATTTCACAAAATCGCACGGAATAAATAAAAGTTATGCATGGACCAACTGTATTTTGAGTTGTTTGGGCGGTGCCACGCCCCTTCCTAAAATGCCCACATTATTCTTCCAGTCGAAGGTCACGTGTTCCATGGAAATTTTTTCAATAAGAGGCCTCGAATTAACATTCAACAAATTGCAATAACTTTTACCACAGAATAAACAGTATACAGTATGCGCATGTCGACCAGCGAAGCAATCTGAAATTATTGTGCGGGCCGAAAGCAGCAGAGGGGAAATAACAGAGTTTGTTGAACGAACTTTTGTTTCTGTTAATTTCTCGTGCGATGATGATCTCTGTTGTTATTAACCCTTATTCTCATACCCAAACCTACTAACGTCGTTTGGCACCCGGGGTACCCGGGTACCCATTTCATGAAATTTTTAAGTTTTCAATATTTTGTTAATTAAAAAGTGTTTATAAAATTTTGATATGATTTGTTCGCTTTTCACCTAAATAACGAGGATCCGGAAGGTAAAAAAAAAATTTTCATTATTTGTCAGTTTTTTTCACGAAAATACATCGCAGTGGGCACCCGGGTACCCGGGTATGAGAATAAGGGTTAACTTCGGTAAGTGCCGAATGGTGCAGGGCAAGTTCGTGCGCTCGATGCCGGCCATTGGAGTTACTGTTATTTTCAATGAAGCGAATGAAGGGCGAGGTGCTGTTGTTGTTGTGTTGATAAGCGAATGAAAATTGTAAATTTTGAATTATTGTTTCTGGCTGAATTTGGCTGGCTATGCCCGACGTGTGTTGATTTATAAGAACACAATTTTTTACGTTATGCGATCGACATTCTGGGTGAAACGATTTTTATATCCTTATGAGCACTTAAAGTTTAAGGTTTCGCTAATTTTGGCGTAAATGTCTTCTTGCCGCGATTTATAATTTTATCCTTACGCTTTTTATCTCCACTCTAGGCCCCCAGTTTTTTGGCCCAAACATTTCTGTGGCCGTAAAGAATAACAGCCAAAGTCGATTTTATGAAGTTTTCATGAGAGCACTTTTAATTTTTGAATTTAGCTTTAGATTTAACTTTATCTATTTAGATTTTTGGGCGTAAAATATTCATTTTATGAGCAAAAGCTATAGAATTTTGTATAGAAGTACATTTGAATACGACGAATGCAATGGTGGCAATAACTCAATTTTGTCCTAACTCGACTTTGGCTGTTATTCCTTACGGCCACAGATTTGTTTGTCCATCCTAAAAAAATGAGAAGTTCCGTAGAATCGTAATTACAAATTTGAGGATTTAATCACGTCTAATGTATGTACACACTTATCTTTTATAAAGTAAAAAGTTATAAGAAACAATTAAGTAAGCAACGACGTTCCCGAATGATGGCAGAATAATTTTTGTTGTTGTTTTTTTCGATATATGTATGTAAATCCACAATTTAAAAGATATTTCGCACATAACGATTGTACCAAATCGTTTAACCATCTTCAATATTAAAAATAGTGTGATAATTTTATAGCGTAGTGACTTTTTAAGTCGATAAGTTACCCCCTTTTGACATTCGTTCTTACATATTTTTGCACGCTACACTACGTCGTAAAATTGCTACCAACATCGTATGTACCCTCTGCGCTGCACGCAGAATGAACCACAAAGCAAAAATTATTTGAATTCAATGCTTCATTTCCTAGCTGGCAACAATAACAACAACCATAACTTTTTGCTCTTCTCCCCATGTATGTAAGAAGCAAGTGGCACTTCGTTTTGTTGGCCGAAAACAACAGCAACGACAGCCTGACGCTAATTTCCCTTCGATGCTTTTAATCTCTGTGGTGTTTGTTCTTTGATATAACAGAATTGAAAGCTGTCTAGTGCTGTTTCTAACGTTAATAGCAGAGGACGTAATGTTAAATTAGCAGTGGTCGTAATATTACGACCCCTTAACATTTTTGGATTTGTATGCGATGCGCGTTCTGTATTACTGTTTATTCTATGCTTCTACCCAAGTCATCAACATTCAAAAAGTGCAAGTTTGGTAACCTGTCATCATTATATAAATTGATATTTTCAAAATCCGTTTCCACATTTTAGTAAATTGAGGTATTTACTTCAGTACTACAAACTTATTTTTCATTTACGACACCAATTTTTTTGATTTTTGTCCCTACTCGCGACACTGTGTGACGGTGTTTCAAATTTGAATGCTGTGCAACTTATAATTTCAATGTTATTCCATATTTAAAATTTGAGTTGTATGGGCGGTCCCACGCTCCCTTTTCCAATGTTCACCCCATTCTTCCAGCCGGAAGGCACAACTAAATTGTAAGCTCATACCGAGTTTGATTTATGTGCCAATTTTGGATCTAAAGATACGCGGATGATTTGGGTCAAATTTAATTTTTTAAACCACCCCTGATTCGAGGCGAACAAAACCCAACCAAATTCAAATCGGTTTAGCCGTTTTCGAGCAAATCATTTATATATAGACTAGCAGAGCTTCGCAGATTTGAAGTTAATGGGCCGAATAAATCAAGTTTATTCATACAATGTTTTGCCCTTTTAGAGTGCAATTTAAAAAACATCCCGTCTTAGCGGAAGTTTATTTTCTCAAATTCAATTACAGTTCAAATTTAACCCTTTCAGTCACAATGTCCAATATATTGGACTACAGCCCATTTTCATGTCGGAAAGGGTTAAGGTTTGTAGCTTTAGCGGTTTGGGCTGGGCGCTGATGAATCAGTCAGGCAATCGGTCAGTCAGTCAGGGCAATCAATTATACATATGTATGTGGATTTGTATAGTGTGGACCGTAGCATGCCGCATTTTTGCAATGTCCAAGCCGTTCTTCCAGTCGAAGGATGCGATCCAGTTTCATCGATGTGCGACTTACAGTTCCAGGATTACGCCAAAAATTTGCCACGTCCCTTGTCCAACGCCTCTAAAATGTTACCAGTAGAATAAACATTTATGGGACGACGGTATACAACATTTCAATGCTATGCGACTTATTATTTCCAAGCTTTTACAAATTACAAATTTGGTTTGTATGGGCGGTGCCATTCCCCTTCTTCCAATGTGCACCCCATTCCCTTCTCGAAGGGTTCGTCTTAATCGTAAGTCTGTGCCAAATGTCATTGATGTGTGACTTGTAGTTCTAAAGTTATCCAGAACATTTGGGTGGCTTAGAAAGTACATTTCGTGAAAGATTCAGCTCAATCGGCTGTCTAGTTTTTGAGTGTTAGTGTCGTGTCATCGCACTTAGAAATATTGAAATCGTTTTTAAACAAAATAAATAATTAAATTAAATATGAAAATATTAACGAAAAAATTTTTAACAAAATGTAATAATCGTTGTAGTCCAAATTGCGCATCTTATGATGAACTGGTTCAAAATCGCTTTCGTCCTTTGAAGATAGTTAAACTTATTTTTGCTATCAGGAGACTAACAAATGAAGCTAGCCCCTAATAATTTTGGAATTCGCCTAATAACGTTTAGACGTGTCATTCCACTAATATAATTTGTTAAGCATTACCGGAAGAGGCTTGGCACTTCTTTTGCAGAAAAAAACTCTTTAAAAAAGTTTTATTTCTCAAGATAGTCTCCTTTCAACTCGATACATACGAAACGATGGACTGTTTTTCAATTTTTTTGATCTCTTCCAAATAGGTTTCCTCAAGGTCCTCAAAATAGACATATGTTTTAGTGATGACCTCTTCAATCGAAATTTTTTACCGCCGCACAGTGGCTGATTCTGCCGACGTAGGTTGCAAAAGTCGATTTTGTCATGTTCGATTTGGGGGAAACTGTTATACTTGTCCGATAGATAAATGCTTGGACCTAAGAAATCCGAAAACTTTAACTAAATTGGACAAATAGTTTTGCTTGTAGAGCCCGTCAAAGTTGAGCAATTTTTAGAGTGTGAAATAATATCAGCAATTTGCACTTTTTCGGCAAAGCTGAAGTTTTAAAATACGGAAAGGAGCAAATCAATTGAAACTTTTTGCACCAGCATCGTAAAAGAAGGCATTTGTAGTAAAGAATTAAATGTAGAAAAAAAAAGTTGGTTGTTGTTGTTGTCCTTTCATAGGCACTCAATTGAAGCACTGTTTTTATCACTCTTTTTGAACTTTCGATAGACTTTAAAAAAAAGGCCATACTTGCCACGGTTCCGTCTTTGGGAAAATTGTTCACTAGTCTTCTGTGAGTACTGCCCTGAAGAGATCGGGTGCCCGATTTTGCCCGACTGGATTTTACAGCGATTTTTCTGTGGCCACCTCGCGCAATTTTGTGCTTTCGGGTGCGTGCGTTCGAACAAGTTCGTCAAGATTTTGATAGTTAATCAATTAATTACACGCGATTAAACTTGTTGGCTTAAATTTTGGCTTCATTTAATATGTGATACAAGCTTGCAATTCAATATTAAGTCGACTTTTTTTTCGGTGTATATTGCTGTAAGCTCGAAGTAAAGAATACTTTTACTGGATGCGCAGTTCGCACGTATGAAAAACAAGTTGGCTTTCATTTCCGCCTACCAGTCAATCATCAATGAATTCTTTGATGTGATGTTTTTGTTTTTAACAAATTACTAACACTGTGTCTGTCATACAATTTTAGAGTAAGTAAAGTTAGTTTCGAATTTAATTTGAACTAAACATCACTTCAATTCCGCCACTGCAACTAAACCGAAGAAGAAGCACAAAGATGTTTCTGGAAAATTCGAAGCCGTTTGAAATATTTACTATTTCGAAGACAAAGGAGAAGTTCGTTCTGGCTGTCGCTAAAGAAATTGGTTACGTCGAAAAAAGTTTGCCTGCAGCCAACACATCTTCGACTAAAGAGAAGGACTTAGGACTCCAGGACTTATCGCACTACAAAGTTGAAATGGATTGCGGCAAACCGTACCAAATTCAATTTTGTCCAGAATAATGAGGACTGGTTGGAAAAAATGCAGGAGATGCATGTAGCATAAGCGCTGACCAACCACCGACATTAAAGGCGACAAAAGGAAGGCCGAAAAAGTCAACTCAGGACGGTGCGTCATTCCATAAAACAAGGAAGCTTATGGACGCAACGGGGAAAATAATTACCACCCACTTTTCAGAAGCTTTGACCATAAAATAAAAAATTAAAGGCATTATAGTGAAAGCAGTTTTACCAACAAACTCGGATCGTGTTAAAAGAATTAAAAACAGTATTCCCAACCCACGCAATGTGCTAACGCTCAAATATAATCCTAATGAAGCATTAGCATTGTTTTTGAACTTAGGATTGTCCAACAAAAATTGAGTTTTTACGTACATTTTTCGAATTCTGGTTCTCATTTTGAAAGCAAAATTTATCTTTATCTTTTATCTTATCTTATCTTTAAATTTGACTCTTTCAGCTTATTTCATAAAATTTTTATTACTTTTCATCTTTTTTAATGAATTTTCATGAATTTTGCAACTAAAACTTATCATTGTTGTTCGCATTATTCTTATTTACAGTAAGCCGAACTTTGACAAAGTATTACGCAGCACCCTGTACCTCGATTGAGTTTATTTTTGAGAATACAATAGCCTGATGAATTTCTAATCAACACCAAAAAAAATTTTCCAATTATCTCTATTAGTTCAGAAGTTATTAATTTTGCAACCTGAAATGACAAATTGAGCCACTGTGCGCCGTGCCATTTCTTTAGGTTTGGGAACAGAAAATAGTCGCAGGGGACTAAATCTGGGGAATATGCTGAATGAGATAGCAGTTCGTAGCCTAAATTTCTGGATTTTTGCCATAGCGACTACATACGTGTGTGCTGTCCTGATGGAAAAGAACTCTTTTTTTTCCAAATGTTGTCGTTTTTGCTTGTAATCGGCGTCGAATCGATCCAACAGCTCTGCATTATATGTGCCAGTAATCTTTGTACCTTCTTGAAGGTAATCGATGTGAGTGACACCGCATGCATCCCAAAAAACTGTAGCCATGACCTTGTTGGCCGACAGACCCACTTTATTCTTCTTTGGTGCACGTTCACCCAGAGAAGTCTACCGCTTTGACTGTTGCTTTGTCTCTGGTGTGCAGTTATGCATCAGTGTTTCATCCAAGGTTACGGAGCGGCACAAAAACTCGTTCGCATTTCGGCTCAGCATCGCCAAACACTCCTTTGTAGTGGTCACACGTTTGTGCTTATGGCCCGGTGTGAGCAATCGGGGCACCCATCGCGCGGGTAGCTTTTTCATTTACAAATATTCATGGAAAATGTGGTGTACTCGCTCAGTTGAGATGCTTACAGATTTAGCCACCTCAATTTCTTTCTTTCTTCGTTCGTCCAATATCATTCCATGGCGTGACAACCTCTTTTGGGCGACCTGAACGTTCGGCGTCTCTTGTGCTGGTACGACCACAACTGGATTCGGTAAACCAATTCTTAATCATTACGCAAAAAATAATAGGGGTATTCTCGCAGTCTTGCAAAACCCTTGCAAGGTGCACGAAATGCAAAAATTGCAAAATCTTGCAATCCGTGCAATGATACAAAAACAAAGTACAGGGGAAAAACGTTTTGCAATTCGTGCAATGTGTACAACAGTGATACCCATGATGCAATAAACAAGGTGGTGTAAGCTCGTGACTGTTTCCTCGATTTTGGCAGTTCATGCTCCCTTGGAAAAAACATTGTTGCTTCTTTTAAAAAATACTTTTTTTTCCTTAGCAAAAAAAAATTGCGTAGTCAAAAAATAGTACTTTCTAGCAGAAAACATAACGAACAACATCGTCTCTAATTTGAATTTTGTCACCTCAGAAAACAAATGGCGTATGTTCAATTTGATTCAATGGAACATAAGGCATCCGTTTTCTCAGCCAAAGATGTACATATTGGCATATGTTTCAAAATCAGTTCTTTTCAAACAAATATATTGTGTCGTTTTTCTTTAATTGTGTTTGCTTCAATTTGCGATGCCGAAATCCAGCTGCAGTTTGTGCCATCGAACTTGGACGCACGAAAATGTGTCCCTGTTTCATGTGCCGCAGAATATGGTTACGAGGGAAAAATGGAGCAAGGCTTGTGGAGTGAACTTCACGCCCACCGCGAAGGTGTGTGCTCTTCATTTTTCAACGCAGGACTTTTGCGCTGAGCCAGGCGAGAAGAAACGGCGGTTGGGAAAAAACGCTATCCCAATGGCAATAGATAGCCTTGTTTCTTGGGATGAGTGTGCCGAAATTTCTCGCACCCAAGACGGCTCCACGCAAACAGAGTGAGCCCAATAAAAACTTGAATGATATTCAAATGTTTATGTTAGCGCATTACCTTTGCAGTCCATTCACCGAAAGTGCATTGCATTTCGAAAACGAGCGATTGCGCAAGACAGTGCAATTAATATGTTTGCATCAGCATGAATGAATAAAAATATTGAAGTACTAATGGCACTGGCTTAGCGGTTCAAAGTCCAGCATTATATAGTTGGTTGGCTTATATTGAAATACAACTCGAATAACTTCCTTGTATGGCTACTGAAACCTGATGGATGGAAATGTGGAATAATTTTGATTCAATATTTTTAAATTAACGCTTAAAAAAACATTTTTGAGACTGTTTCCGGTTGTAATAACGCACACCTAGTATATTTACATTAGTATGAAATAAGTACTAAATTATTAGCGCCATCTAGTGAAAAAGCTCAAAATAATTCCCCTTTTCCACTCCCTTTAAATGCAACTACTAAACAAGGGAGTGTCAAAAGCGACCTGTCAATATTTACACCACCTTGTTTATTTCATCATGAGTGATACCCATGTTTTATACACACGTGCGTCAGCTGGTTGTCAAAAAATTCAAAACTTCAAAAAATTTTATTTTATTTTGTGTGCGCAAGCGTAAATTCTTCACACAATTTTTGTTTTATATACGTTTATATAAACATTTTGAATTTTTCAGTTATAAACGAAAAGTTGTTTAAATTATTACCATCTTCCAGAAGAATACTACTGTGCCCAAAAAATAAGGTGACATTTGAATTTATGAGTTATGAATGCATTATGAATTCCTTCCGCCGCGTCAAACAGTCAACAAGGAATATTATTTGAACGTTATGCGTCGTTTGCGTAACGCTATCCGCCTATAAAGGCCGGAATTGTGGAAAGACAATTCTTGGTTTTTACACCACGATAATGCACCAGCCCATACTGCACTCGTAATTTGTGATCATTTCGCCAAAAACTCAACCCATATCGTTCCGCAACCACCGTATTCACCTGATCTGGCGCCGTGCGACTTCTGGCTGTTCAGCAAGCTCAAAAGGCCGCTCCGGGGACACCGTTTTGATACGATAGAGGAGACTCAAGCCGCAGCGAAGACGGAACTGAAGGCCATCCCGGAAAGTGACTACAATCAGTGTTTCGAAGATTGGAAAATCCGTTGGCATAAGTGCATTGCATCGGGAGGGGATTACTTTGAAGGGGATGAAATTGATTTGGAAGAATAAATAAAGAATTTTCAAAATAAATTTTCATAATAAAATAGTAGTATTATGTGCAGCATTTTCAATAAGAAAATTCATCATTTTTTTGTTTTCACTGGTCCGCCACGTTGTTTGCATTTTAAGTTACTACGCGGAAAATAAAAAAAGTCACTAACTTCTCAAACTGCCCTTGTAAAAAGGTCCAAAATGTATTACACGTACGAAGCACCAGCTTTCAATGAAAGAAATCGAACTAATGCAAATATACGTAGATATAAAAAGAAATATTAAAAAAACAATTGCTAATTTAAAAAATAAGAAAAGAAATACGCAGAAATATGGAAGTCATATTGTTTTGCGATGGATTCAGAAACAAAAAGTTGAATTTTACAGCAATGTTTTTTTTGCATTCGTACAGCCTTTCATTATTTCAAGGAGAGTATCGTATATTCTGTTAGAAGTCACAATAACCGGAGTTGTTCTTTGTCTTTAGTCATATCCACTGATATCTCAAAAATAACCCGTTGGATTTTGCTAATTTGATAATATTTAATTAAAAAAAAGTCGACCAAGCCGAAGTTGATACAAGCATTGTTAGAGAACATACAGGTATTTAGAAATAATAATAATAATAATTGAATGGCACGACAGCCCGATACCGCGACTAAGGCCTAGCTACCCGCAACCATTCGTGTTGAGCGTGCGAATTTTTACAAGGTTGGAAGGGACCTATAGTTTTATGCCGATTCCGAACGGCGAGTTAACTCAACGGAGTCTTGAACCTGGGTTCGAGTGTCGCATTTGGCTCGCGGCCCAACGCACTAGCCAGCTGAGCTACGGCGGCTATTTAAATATACAAAACCGTAAAAATAATAGCAATGCTCTTTCTAGTGTTAACCCTCCGATGCCCAACAAGGTCCGTAGGGACCTATGGCGTTTTAAAATACGCGACATTTCAATACGGAAGGAGTGATGAGCTGGAGACTTTATGACTTCTATAAATGAAATATTTAGAAGCTTTTAAAATAGATTTCGGCGCGATTGCATGTATTTTACCACCATATTTATCGCATTGAAGTCATTTAGCGCGTCGATGCGCGGCAAGGTGCGCAGGGACCTTGTAGGTAGCTCCATGTAATTTGCTCTTATTTTTTGTTAGTAACTATAAATAGTTAGTGCCAAATATTGATAGCAGCACAATTTCAAATAAATCGTTGAAATTAAAATCGTTGAGATGAATATCATTCTGGGGGATGAAGCTGACTCCGACGACGATGATCAAACTCCATTATCAATTTGATAATGGCTGAGGGTATTGCCTAAGTATATATAAAAATGATGAACAACAGAATAAAAACATCAATAAATGTATATAAATACCCATTACTCTAAAAAAATGCCATACTTGCAGCGGCACAGATGCATGAGCTGCTAAAGCAAAGATAGACAACTAAATGCAATAATTTTGTATTGTATACGTTTTTGCCTATCTGTCTGTAGCAACAAATACACATGTGTTTACTAAAAAGTATACACGAAGCTTTACTTTTTGGCTCTCCAAACACATCTAAACACATTCTGTAACCCTACATTATAAAATTACATATCTTATATGCAATATTACAAAAAAGGTCCCTGGGGACTTTGTGTTGGGCTTTGACCCGTGTAAAAAATTATCGGTTATCTGAGTGTTAAATACCACAAAATGAAAAAACTAAACATTTTAAATCAAAAAGATAATTTTCTGGAACAACATTTACGTATTTTTAATATACAGTTACATTATTTTTGAAGAATTTGTTATTCACTAGCCAACAAATTTATAAAAATATATTGTTTGCTTTATTGTAGGCTGCAAAATTAAAGCACTGCGAGCGAAAACTAACACTTACATCAAAACGCCTGTCCGAAACGAAGAGCCTGTTTTCGTTGTCACTGGTCGTAAAGAGGATGTGGCTAAAGCCAAACGTGAAATACTATCTGCAGCAGAGCATTTTAGTCTTATACGTGCCACACGCAAACCCTCTATTGATGGCGGCCTTAGTGGTAGTGGTAGTTCTGGCACGGGAAGTGGTGGGGTAGCCAACAGTTGTGGCAAAACGCCACCCGGTCCACCATCCATACCAGGCCAAGTGACTATACAGGTGCGAGTGCCATATCGAGTTGTAGGTCTGGTTGTTGGTCCAAAAGGTGCAACCATAAAACACATTCAACAAGAGACACAAACGTATATTGTAACACCCTCACGTGAGAAAGAGCCGATTTTCGAAGTGACCGGCTTACCCGATAATGTACAGGCCGCTCGGAAACAAATTGAAGCCCACATTGCTTTGCGCACGGGCAATTTGCCCCTTAATAATAGTAGTGCTAATACAGCCACGATGCCAACGATAAACGACACACTTGCATCCGTGCACAATTTGAATGCCCTTAGTCAGATCTTAAGTGACGCTACTGATCCTGACTTACTGGCAACGTTATATAAAACAGATAGTATTCGCTCCGCTTTCGATTATTTGGAAAACGGCAATAACATAACGGCTGCAGCAGCTGCTGTTGCTGCCTCGAGCATTGTTTTACCCAACGGCTTAAATAGTAGCAGCATTAACTTTAATATTGGCAATAGTGGCGGTATTGACAGTAACAACATGGTCAATCAGTTGCTTATGAGTTCATTGGGCAATTGCAATAATATTCAGTCACAAAATTTGAATGGGACACATCATAGCAATGATTACTTAAACAATTTAATAACCAATTGTAATCTTGGTAGCGGCGGTGGAAGTTTAGTTACTGATGTTGGAGATATAATTTTACAACATCAGTCACATCCCTCTTCAAGCATCAACGCACACATGCAACAACAACAACAGGTGCAATCGGTTGGCTCACAAGTTCATGGCAGCTTTAGTGGGAGTGCAAATTCATACAATGCTCTGAATACAACAGCAATTAATACAGTAAACTTAACTGGAATTACTAATGGAGCAACTGCTACACTTATCGGTACCGGCACAAATATCCATACGATGGTTAATGGAGCCCAAAATAATAGCCATCACAGCGGTGGTAGTATTGGCATGACACGGTCGTGCTCATCAGCGTCATCTACCACATCATCAAAGAGTGCTAACAACAGTGGCAGTAGCAGCAACAACAGTAGTAGTAGCCGACCGGAATTAATGAACATTTGGAAGAATCTTGGTGATTCTTTAGATGTAGATGAAGGCATTGGTGATTCTCCTAGTATCTGGGCATTACCAACACCCCTTACAGCTCTCACGGGTTCACATTGTTCGCCATCTACGTCTATTAGCCCGACAGATTCATTGCTAGGTGAGATTTCTGCAGCTAATCATCACAATCACGGTTTGAATCATCTAATAACACAACATGAAATAGGTAGCCAGAAAAATTTACACCTTCAGCAGCAAAATCAGCAACTAAACTGCGACAACGTACAGCAGAACGTCAACATGGCAAGTATGCGTCGGGAATGCCTGGTATGCAGCGACAAGGAAGTCACCGCTGTACTTGTGCCATGTGGCCACAATATGTTCTGCATGGAATGCGCAAACCGCATTTGCTCTTCGGGTGATGCTACCTGTCCTGTGTGCAGCTTGACAGTTTATCATGCCATGCGTATATTAGCATAAAATGCACTGAACTGAACATTAATTAGGAAAATCATGATTGGTGAGCACCATAAGGCAAATTTAAACATTTTATAAATGAATGGATTTAACTATATACACATTTAAACAATTGAGATTACAGATACATGCATACAATTTTACATTAAGACTAATGTCGATTTTATATATAATTGAAATTGCATAAGAAAGTCTATACGCGTAGGCCAGAGCAATAATACGCGATTTAGATTGGGGTAGATATGCAACTATGCAACTTAGGTTTTTAATGCTCAGTGTTGTCTGTAGACATAATAGGTCCTGCTTGTTTGAAACTCGCAAACTTATAATGATAAGTGTGAGTAGTGAGTAGGTAATGAAAAAATACAAATGTATTTTATACGTGGACAACAATGAGCATTAAAGGGTCAAAGAAGCATTTCTTATTCATTGTAAAACTTCATACACCTATATGCAAGTAAGCATGCATATATAAATATATTTATTTTTGATTATATTTTTATATATACGTAACAGTATGTGGAAGATCTAGTGTCTATTTATGATAGAACAAAGAGAAATTATAACATAACATAAAATAATGTTTATATAACCATATGAGCAATGCAGCAATTTGCTATAAGGGTATTAGAAAGAAATCTATCATTATCATGCTAATGAATATGCAACAAAGCGGATGCCCACTTTCGTAACACAAAATGATAATGAATTTAAATTTAAAAATTTTTTTCTATGTATAGTTAAAATTTTGTCCTTTTGCACGCGTTTAAACGTACGAATAACTTAATACTAAGATATCTTTGTGTATAAATATTTTCAACGTATCAGGTATTCTGGTAAAATTGAGCACTATGGCGAAATCGAGAACCCGATCCTGTGAAGATCAGACTTTATTTTTATAATGAAAATGATGAGATTTAGTTCTTATATATATGAAACATATTAACAAAAAAAATGCAAAACAAAGAAATTATAAGATCTCTAAAACATTGAAAAGAATATACAAGAAACATTTATACATACTGTTGGTTTTTATAATACTTTTTTTATTTATTAAAAAGGTGTTGACCTATTATTATTATCGATGACTATTTAGCATCCAACTTTGAAACTATTGCCATGTCTTCATTTGTATGCGTTGGTTTTTTTTTTTTGGAAATCGAAATAATGTTTTTTTTTGGATAAAACTGTTTTATGTATTTAATCCATAAATACTAATATATTTTTTTGACTTATCCAATATAGTATTTTTTTAATTTTTCTAATTTTTTATTTTTTTTTTTAAAGTAATTTGTTAGAACCCATTTATGCCTATAAAAGAGGAGCGTTTTCTATGTATATTAATGTGGTTAATATGGAACCGTCGGGTTAGACAAATGCAACTTGTAAGTAGGCAGGCAGGTTGCTTAATGTCTGTATTAGTTTAATATTGTTTTATGAATATTTAACGTTTTTCTGTTTAAGTAACTGAATTAATCGCAAGGCATGATAGTGCAAATCATTAACACGATATAAGTCTTAAATTTTGAGATGTCACATCACTATTAAGACGATTGTCTCTCATTTCCATTAAACAATTTCCTCCAATAGTTAAGTTATAGAGATAATGGAAGTTAATAGTTAAGGTTGGAATGCATATAACCTGTAAACGAAATTTGGGTCGGCTTACCCCGTAATTCAAGATTAGTATATGTCCATTAGGAAGAACATTGTATTCTCGTTCGAAAGCTGAAAGGCCAGAATTTACATCTTTCTTGTTACTGCCCAATACGTCAATGTCATCCTTACTCACAAGGGCGCTTGGGGCGAAAGTCGTAACATTACGATACACACCGGCCTGGTACAAAAACATTACCCATGGTAAAAATAAATTAGGGGTATTCTCGATGTCTTGCAAAACCCTTGCACATTGCAGAAGTTGCAGATTATGCAGACTTTTGCAATCCGTGCAATGATACAAAAACAAAATACAAGGGAAAAACGTTTTGCAGTTCGTGCAATGTGTACAACAGTGATATCCATGTTTTATATGAGGGTGCAAACGTGCGTCAGCTGGTTGTCAAAAAATTCGTTCATTTTATTTCGTGTGCGCAAGCGTAAATTCTTCTCACAAATTTTGTTTTATTTCTTTTTATATAAACATTTTGAGTTTTTCAGCTAAAAACGAAAATTGGTTTCAATTATTACCATCTTCCAGAAAAATTCTAACTATTCTCATGCAGAATTTGAAATGCAGCACTTTCAATCAAAACATTTTTTACAATATTTGAATTTTTGGGTGTTCTCGAAGTCAAGCAGTTTTCAGGGTTGCAAATATCAGTTTCTGCAAGTTTTGCAAGGCTGCAAGACATCGAAGAACTATACCCCTATCGAAGAACTATACCCCTATAGTTCTTACAATTGCAAAAAACCTTCCCGTGTTAGCATCGAATACATAAAAGATTTAACTTCCAACAATGGCGAAGTTGCAGGTGAGGCTCAACATCGTCCTGCAGAAACTTCGCGAGTTTTGCAAGGGTATCAAGTTTAGGCAATGTGGGACTAGGTTTTTACATAAGTACAGTTGCATGCCCGTTTTTTCATGTATTTCGTGGGTTTTGGAAATAAGGCTTTGCATAGAATAATTTTGTATTACGTGACCAAGAAAACACCCTGAATTTTTAATATGAATTCACCGAACACACTTACGTGTACATATAACTTACTTCGAATTATCAGTTGTATTAGAGAAGTGTTTTATGATACATATGAAAGTATTATTTAGAAAGGGAAATATCCATAATATATAACATCCTGTTATGGAATAACGTTGAAAATTATTTGGAAAGTAAATTTTAATATTGCTCACATTTTTCAGTTAGCCAACAATCACAACAAGAACCATTACTATAATTTGTATTTTTGTATACTTTCGAGTAACTGAATACTAAAACAAATTTATAACTATTCCTTGGCATAACAAGAATAAGAACATAAGGTCATAAAACACAATATGTAATGATGCATTCATAGCATATGTCTGAAATTTTTGTGTTCATACTCATCATCCGATATTTCTTATTAGATCACTTTTCATTTTCCCTAAATTACTGTTTTATAATCTTTGTTTTTACATTGTTATACAGAGAACGACTAACATGACGAAGTTTTCTAAAAGTCTATTTTTAGGAATGGAGAACATCACGACTTTCCTTAATTTGGAAATAAGACCCTTCCCTTTTTGTGGACTCGTAGTGTTTTGGAGCAAATGAGTTTTAAAATATGTTTTAAAACAAACTTTTAGTATTTATTATTTTGGTTTATGATAGTGTTTATTATTTTCTACCCCTATACATTTTTGTAGCTAGAGTAATTACTCGCATTATCTGGGTGTCGCACTTATGTTCGTGAAAAAGCTACGAGCGATTTCCGATCTTTTTATTCCGGCACTGCCACCACTTGGCCTACTATTCTCAGATTTAAGAAACCATAATTTCTGCAGAGAATTCATTATTACTGACGTAAGGAGTAGCAGATCTGAAAAAGTTCAATCCCAAGCGTGTGGCTTGGGTATGTATGAACATATGTTTATGCACCATGCTCTTTATATCTTGAGTTAGTTTTTTTGCTAGCATGATTACAGATGGGCAAACTAAGTTTCTAAGAAATTCAATTGTATTATTATATACTAGTCAGTTGCTTTGGTATTTCAACACATTGTTAGTTCATTTGTTGCTATTCAAGTAATAAAGGTACATATCCGTTGCAAAAAATTGAAAACGATTTGGGCGTTAAGCGAAAAATTGAGAAATATTTACTGCTATAACTGTTTGATGTTTCCCAAAAGCGTAACAGCAGAGGAATGCCTGTAGTGAAATCATGTCACAAATAAATGATTTTGAACTTAGTTCAAGTATATTTACTTAAATCGATTTGTATGCACACGAATTGATTTCATTCATGGCACTGATTACCATTGCATTTTTAAATCAGTTCGAATTTGGCGATAACTTTTATCCTCGATTAAAGGCTTCATAGCTAAAAAGAGTACTTTTGAGTCATAAGACATTATCTTATCATACGACATCATTGAGTCATAAGGCCTCATATACATGAGAACCATTTAGTGAGAAAATCATTAGTTGTGTTATGAAAGTTGTTACCGCAGTACGAAACCACATTGTTGGTTTAGTCCGGGGATGCTTACACTTCCTAAAAATTAACATTTGATGAGGAAAATCGTGCTAATACGAATAATAGCTGACAAATTTCACTGTAGTACTAATAACCAAAACGTTGTACAACAATATTTAGTCGTATTTTTAGTACGTTGACGTTTTCTTTCAGTTTTACCACAGAATAAACAGTATACAGAAGGCGCATCTGAAATAATTTTGCGATTTCATTTCAGACGCGGGCGGGAAGCAACAAAGGTGAGGAAAATGTAAAGGGAACCGAGAGAGTAAGCGCGAATTGATGTATTGTATACGCATAGATTCGATTTTTTTGGGCTTTATTCTCATTTCGACAACAACACGCAATGTTGTTGCGGCTGGCTTGCGCAGCAAGCCAGCTTGGCTTTACTCGTGCACATTGAAAGTGGTTGATTTGGCAAAGCAATCGCCAAGGCAAATTCAATAGGTAGTTGCAGCATTCTTTGATAATTAGCACAACATTGTAGCAATAGTTTTCCACTTATTATCACTTTCTTAATGCGTCTTGGTTGTTTCAATATTTAACACATATATTTCATTGTAGCCATTTGTACTTTTTACAACTTCTATTTTACAAGCAGACCAAAATAACTTATAAAATCCATTGAATTTTGGTTTTTCTCGTAGTGCTACCACCTTATGTGCCTTGGCGATCGCTCAATCAATTTTTCTATGAAACTGCCTCTCCACTTCTTGTTCTTGTTTGTCAAAAAGCAAGCGGAGAGCGAGCACGAGCCAGCACCAACATGCAAGCGGCACATCGCTTTGTTGCCCAACAACAACAACCACAGTGTGTGGTGCGCGGTCGCAGCTTCTCAGCTCACGCTCTCGCGCTCTGTGCGTTCTCATCCCCTTTACTGCTTCCCCCCGCATCCACAAACGGGTCGTACCGCTGGAACCCGCGAAGAAAATTTTCTTTACACCAGATGCGCATTCTGTATATTGTTTGTTCTGTGGTTTTACTCAATTATTTAATTGCCTGCAAATAATGTATAAGTTATTTTTAATTGTTCGTGTTATTTTTATAAAAGATAAAAAACAAAACGTTTATAAAGTGAAAACTTACCAAATTCAAATCGCAAATCGGAAAGTTTATAAATTCATAGATATATTATTATGTAATAAGCCTATACAAAGAGAAAATAAAATGTTCTTGACTGATCCATAAAAAGAAAGATATTGAATACAAAGTAAATTAAAGTTAAATGAAATTAAAGCAAGATTTTTAACATACAATATATATATAAATATACAAGATATGTGAAATATGCTTATATTAAAGACCCGAAAGACTTGAATAAAGTAAAAAATAACTGCTATTCTGGACATTAAAAGACATAGTTTTTCAAAGCGTTAAATAGATAAGTTTCTTACTATGAATACAAATAGCAAAGATGTATGATAATGCAAATACAAGGTTTT
The DNA here is from genome assembly GCA_963971225.1 of Melieria omissa. Taxonomy (NCBI): domain Eukaryota; kingdom Metazoa; phylum Arthropoda; class Insecta; order Diptera; family Ulidiidae; genus Melieria; species Melieria omissa. The sequence continues at coordinate 5,138,727 of OZ020270.1, forward strand.
ACTGTGCATATGTTATTAAGGGGGTGTTCTGTAGTAACAGCTTGTTTTCTTAGGTGTTTTTTGAAAGTTCTACTGTGAAGTAACTATTCAATTTTTTTTATGCGGTTTTTTTTCAATGTTTTATTATACTTTTAACTACAAAATTCAGTATAAGGTTTGAAAAAATATTGATTCGTTGCTGCACTGCAGCGCCGCAAAGTGATGCCCTCCAAAAAAACATGCGTTGACGGTTCACACGATTGCTCCAGTCTGAAACATGGAAATCGGAAAATTTTTTTTTTTGTAATCTATATGAGTGCGATTATCGTCCTACGGGAGCTTTTTTGTTTTTCATCAAAATTCTCAAAATGGCGCGACTTGAAAGTAAAAAACTTTTTTTTTCCCATTTTTTCAAATGAAAAAAATTTATTTAACACTAACTAATAACAAAATCGAAAAAAACGCTCGTCGGACGATAGCGACAACTTTTAGAAACATTAAAAAAAAAAATTATCAAAATCCGTCTACTCAATCATTTGTAATCGTGTGAACCAGTTCGAAAAACATGGTTTCGGGAAAAACGCGTTTAAAGTTGTTTGTTCACTGAAAGTACTGTGGAAATTCGGCGGAGCGCGTGACGAAACCTCCTTTACAAATGACTTTCCGGTCCGAATTCATCAAAGACCTTTTTTTATACGATAGATAACAACATTACCTGTTGAAAAATGCAAAAAAAAAAAAATCGATTTTTTGAAAATTTTACTACAGAACACCCCCTTAATGAAGTTGAGATTACGTGGCATGTGTGTGGCATTATATATCAAAATCATATTTCAGGAACGTAATTGTTCCGTGATTGTGTGCGTTCGGTTTTTATTATAACAAACAATTCTGAAGATATTCGCTTATAAAAATTCAGTGAAAGTATATAGTTGAAAAATAATGGAGACAGCAACAAAAATAGCGAATTATAACTTCACATTGAAGAATAATGAAATTTTAGTTTTTAGGAAAGAATTCTCGCTTCATCGCATATGCACATATTTATGCATAGTTGATAGTGCGCAACATACCAACTCAAACATTCGTTGTGGCAATATATACATACGATGGCTTACAAACACGTTCATACATATTCAGTATGTCGCATCGCGGGAAAGAAGGCCTTAGTCTCGTAATCGGGTTGAAGTGCCATTTATATTATTGTTTTTTAGTTCTTTATTTCTGCTTATTCCCTATTCTAGGTCGAAAAATGCGTAGGTAAGAAGTAATTTTTTTTTGTCATTATTCACATTTCTGATATATATCATATTTAGCGTGAAAGGGGCTTTTTACGTATGTAGCTCTAATAGTTTAAACAATATGTTAGATTAAAACAGAAGATGTAAAATTAATTTCAGTAAGTAAAATTGCCAGCGCCATCAAAATGCATACTACTATACATAAAATACACTTAGAGAAAAACGAACGAAAATAGTGCATAACGATGAATAGGAAGTAGGAAATGTCAGCCATTGAGTATACTCATGCACGAATACGTGCAAACCAAGTATACATACTTATTCAATATCTTACGGACACAATCAGAAACATAAACTCTTTCATCCAATAGTACATACATATACAACTGGCACTGTTGTCACTTACTACCACACTTTTAAATCCCCTTCATGGATTATTCTATAAAATTGCAAGAAATGTAATAAATTTCCCATTTCACTATTTTCTCAACTCGATTCATTCAATGAAGTTCCCCCTACCATCGACTTTACATTCCATTAAAATATGTTACGGTAAAGTTAACCAAAATTGCATACAAACTTCTCAATAATTTTCTGCAAGCAATTTAAAGAGAAAACAAAAAAATTAACAACTTAGGAAAGTATTTCCCAGTAATAAACAAACAAAGAAAATTGAAAAAGGAAAGAATCAAAATATACCGAAAATTTGAGTCGTAGAATCTTTTAGAATTTGTTGATTTTTCCATATTTCATTATACCAGTACGAGACAAAGAGTGAGATAAATATGAGTAACATAAGTAAATTATATTATGTAATGGATTAAATAAATGAATAAATTACTATGTAATTAGTAAGTCATTTATGGTAGCTATAAATGAGGGTTTAATAAAAAACCTGCGGAAAATTATAAATGGATTAGTGTCATGTTTTTTTATTTTCATATATACTTACACATATATGATTAAAATACTTATATATACATACATATAATACATACATTTATATTTATGAACTCGAAACACATATTTAGGTATATGAATATGTAAAGTTGCGGTCTAAATAATAGTACGATTTCCAACTTGAAATTGTATCTTATAACCAATTTCGGAACTTTTACATATTATGAGCGAGCGAGTACAGCAGCGACAAATATGTTACGTACTGTTTTACGCAAAATTTTCAGTTTTACACAATAGCCTTCCCCATGATGTTTCAGTTATATGTTTTTGTAACGAAGTTTTTTGATTTGTTCACTACAAACCAATCAGAACAATTGTCTTAAAACAATGCTGGTTGACCTATTCTAAGCACTCAATAACTACTTTGTTAGTATGTGGGCAGAGCCCGAATGAAACTTCCGAAAAAAGGCTTGGAAAGCAAATGACGGGTGTGATTCTGTGTACTATTATTTTGATCGTACCTATTATTTATATATGTATATAGTTTATAGAGTTTATTGGAAGTGTAGGAGACCGGTTTATTGAAAGTGTAGGAGCCTGCTAAATACTGTCAGAGGGATAACGAGAGAAGCGGGAAGTAAAGTTCTATTAAACGCAAAAACGTCTGTTTACTACAAATCATAAATCCAAAAATAAAAGTAAAAGGGAAATCGTAGCAAACAACGAATATTTTTATAATTTTTGAATTATATACCAACGTTTTCTGCGAATTATATGGAAATCAGTTCCATCGGTTTCCACGTCTCAACTGCATGCCATAAAAATAAATATTGAAATATAAAATGATAGCCAACAAAAACAAATAGATGCAGCGGAAGTGCGAGTGAATATCTGTGCTAATGCTGTCATGTAGTAGAAATATGTGAATATATTTTGCTTTACTGTACTTTTCCGTTTCAAGAGTTTGATTTGTGGATTTCTACTACTAATGGCGAATTGGCTCAGGTATATAGTGCATCACATGTTTATATACATATATGTATATATGTATATGTATATATGTATATATATATATATACATATATATGTATATATGTATATGTATATATATATATATATATATATATATATATATATACATATATATATATATATATATACATATATATATATATATATATATATATATATATATATATATATATATATATATATATATATATATATATATATATATATATATATATATACTACATGGGCTGAAAAGTCTTTGGCCTGACATAGAGATGGCGCCAAAAATTATAACATTTATCAAGCCATGCTTTTGTTTCCACTGTATTTTTGCCCATCAAATAGCAATGTTTTATCAAAACACGAAATTCACTTTTTTCCATTGTTTACAAAAATTCAGAGGTAGCGTCACTTCGAAAGCAATAACTTGAAAACGAGTCAACCAAATGTCATGAAACTTTGACAGAATCTAAGTTAAGGATGGTTTTCCATGTACAACACAATAATTCTTTATTAGGGCGGGTTAATTTTTTTTTTTGATGAAGCGTATAGCAAAAACGTAATCTATAGGTGATTCTGAGAAATTTTGCTCAAGAGAAATATTTGTAAAGAAAAGCAGATTATTTTTTCTTAATTTTCTTTTCGTTGTACGCGTACTACTATTATTTTGACTGCAACCTATATGTCAATATAAGATATGTGCATGAAAAGGGCATTACAGTGTATCTCTCATAAATAATACTAAACTGCGCCTCGTATACGCATTTATTATATACTTATGCATATATATGAAATATACGAAAAATATTTAGACTTTTAGTAAAATATCCACATTGTGTTCGTACAGAGAAATAAACGAAGTAAAACTTAATTATAAACAATTGCGAAAAACAGAGACAGTGAATCTTTCAAAAATTTATGGGAAAAAGCGAAAATTTGTTAGCCAGTGAATACTAAAGGTGGTCTGTTTCAGCACGACGTGTTGCCAGGGTCTGTTCATATCTTTTTGTACGAGTGCAGTTCTCTTACGACTTCATTATATTATTTTCTTTATATATGTCGCCACGAATAAATTTTGAAGAAAGATCGCATTTGTGTTATCAATTCCAAGTTTTTTTTTTTAAATCATTAAATTAAAAAATTAAGTAATCTTCATAAAACTAAAATATAATATAAAATAAAAAAATAAAATACAAAACATGCTACAAAGCATAGTTTTTGAGTCTTAAATCAAGTAATTAGACTTCAGCTAGATGCGATTCTGATACGGACCACCCTGTGTACTCATGAAGAAATTATATATACCAATATATCATAAGCAAGCATGTATAGTGTCATAAATATGTAGTCTGTATGCATACATATAGAAATAAGAATTCGATAGAGAGTAAATATGAAGTTTATACGTAAAATCAGGTCGATTTAATTTATTCTGAAATTCGCTCATGAAAAGTACTTTAAAAATAATAGGGTCCCAGTGGTCGAAGCAAATAGATGAAGTAATCGTCCATTTCTACATATCTCCAACTAACTGCTGTAATGGCTTCCCCTTTGATTGTAGTGTGCTTGAAACAGGGGCGTAGCCAAGGGAGGGGTTTTGGGTGTCAGAAGGCCTCTAATTAGTTAAAATTTTCAATCACTATGCATGGTATATACGTTCCCACATTAGTAAAAAAAATCTTTTCAGCTTTAAACATTCAAAAGAATAATAACAAATTTTCTTGGTTAAACCGATATGATTTTTTTTAAAAAGTTCCCTTCAGGCTCAGTACAGCTATTTGCATGATCTTAAAGCATGTTTAATGAGTGTTTAAAATCGTCGGGTGGAATATTCTTCAGGATGTAGGTACAAGCCTTTTGGATAGCTTCTGCGCCCTCAAAACGGTGAAAAAGAAGAGTGGTTGATGGTTAAAATTCGACTTTTAGTAAACAAATCAGTCACAATTGGCTATGGATGAGATGGCGTCTTTGGATAGCTAAAGTGTTCAGTTAAAGTGCGATAATGTTATTTTTTGAGATGTTTAACTTTTGCCTTACCAAAGATTTTGGTCATCGTGATAGTCCGTTTTTCGAAAAAAAGGTCTAACATTAAAGATTTATTTTGGGGTTGTGGATATTAGAAGATTTCTTTCCAAAGGATTTATTGAACACTTACTGAGGTACGTAAAAAAAATTTGGTGAGTTTTATTCAAAATTGTGGCGGAAGCGCCTGGGACCACCCGTGTAGGTGTTTGGTATACAAAAATAACAAAAAACATGAATAATATTTCATGAACTCTGCCAAGGGATAAACGATCATCACCATAAATTTGGTGCATCAATTGAAATGTTTTTGTTAAAGTTTTAACAACTTTAAAGCAAAACTTAATATTGGCTTTTTTTAAAGGTGCAGTGTACTTTAAAAAACATGTAATACTAAATTGGAAAAAGATTCTTTTTTAATCCCTCCCATGACCAAGTTCTGGTTACGCCCCTAGCTTGAAATAAAGCAAAAACCGGGCAGCTCAGTTTTGAGAGCTTTAGCAGCTTTCAAAACTTACTTATGCCTTATGCGAAAGAATTTTTTGTCATATTTCAAATTTTTCATTTTCAATTTATCAAATACTTACGACAGTCATTGATATGCGAGGGCGGTACCGAGAGTACCGCGCCGCGATGAGCATAGAGCCCATTTAATTTGCCGTAGCACAAACTGTTTCAAACAACAAACAAATTGATAAACTTTTTACAAATAATCTCACAATATTTTCAGTGCAGCAAAAACTGTTTTTTGTTTGTTTTATATTTGAAAATTTACGGCATCACGTATTTTAATCCAACGAATATTTGACTCTCTTCGGTGCATGTGCAAAGCTTGTTATGTGTTTTAGGTTGATTGTAAGTATTGGTACTAAAAGATTGCATTTTATGTAACGATTCGTATTTGCAAAGGATTGAGAAGATCTGGCATTCCTATAATCTGATAAATCTTTTTTCAAAGCTAATTCGAACTCAATCTGTGCAATATATGATCTACGAGTGTTTTTCAAGATGTCGCACACAAACACGTATGAATTTAAAAAATCACTAGACATTTAAACGAACAATGGTTGCCCCTATGCGTTGTCCATGTTTTCCTTTAAATGTTCCATACCACACGCATTTATAGTTTTAACAATCCATATATATAAATATATACATATTTATGTATACGGTTACATATAATATATATATGTGTGTATTTACAGGTATACGTGTGTCAAAATTTATATGCGTAAACCTGTATGTACATACACATGCAAATATGATAATAATTATTAGTATATACTAATGAAAAATATGTTTTAAACTTATATACATACATATACATACGTATGTCTATATATATGAATATTTATACATATACAAATACATATATATACAGACATACATATATATAGCAATAGTGAATATTAAAAAATACATAATAAAGAATTTCAACCGAAACAAAAGGAATCAATCGTTGTACAAGTTTCTATTATTTTTAAATTTTTGTACTTATTGAATTATAAATACAGTATATATCCAAATACAAAATAATATGAAAAAAAAAGATTTGTGAAATTTATTTATCTACAATATATGAATGGGATTGGGATGACATAGAGGTAAATACAATTTTCCTCAAATGCTGTTTAAAAAGTGTTGAGTCATCTAACTCCAGTAAAAAAATCAAGGAAAATCAAGAATCACCGGAAAACCGAGAAAATCAATGTTAAAGGGTGAGTTTAAAAAAGTTTATTTTTTAAATTCGTTCAACCACCTGCAATGTAAAAATCAAAGACGTTGGCGTCCGGATGTAAGGCTTCTCTGGTAATCCAATATGGACCGACAGACAGACACTCATATCTCATCGTAAAGTCGAGTATGAAATATTAACCTAAAAAATATATTCAAACGTGTAGTGCCTAAATGAGCAAAGCTATAAAAGCCGGCCCGAAATATGGCGTACCTTGTAGAACAACTCCACGCCGAAAAACCCTGAAAGTCTATATTGAATAGTGAATAAATAAGGAATGAGTTTTCATAATTATTCAAAATTCAGTAACTCCTTAATGAGATAAGCTAGCAACCCGAGATATCTGCGCTAAAAATTAGCCGAAAGCCCCCAAGTCTATTCCACAAACAAAATTTTAATCTATACTGAAGAGTGCATTTGAACAAAAACGGAGCTTCTACAAAAGAAATGGGTCAATCGCATGCACCTAAAACAAAAGTATTTTCTAGACTAACTTTTGGTCACGGAATTCGAAACTGAAAATCAAAAAATTATTTTAAGAAGCTAATTAAACTAGTTTTTTCCCTGTTGTTTCGGTTATGAGCACATATCTCGTAAATGAATAATCCGGCTAAAACCAGCTGTCCGTCTGTCAGAAGATAATACTGAGTGAAAACACCAACTTTACATTTATAACACCATGCAAAACAATTTTTTTATTTTTCCGAGTCCCATCCAAAACAACGGAAAAAACTGGTTTTTCGAAGATTTTTCGAAAACGCTTAAACAATTTTTTTTAATTTTCAAAATTTCCCAAAGTTAGTCTAGAAAACACTTTTATTTTTAGGTGAATTTTTCGTGCCGAGTAGTGTAAATCGTTCAAAAGCTCGTAACTTGTAAACCGGACAAGTAAGTGGCAGGAAATAAGTCTTGTAGAAAAGTTTACGAGCTTTTCGAAAATGCTACTAAGTCATGGCGGGATCCTTAACGTGATTTTGTGAGTAGGATTTTTAGCAAAACTGCGAAGATAACCAATTTTGCTAAACATACTTTATTCCAATATTAACAAGACATTGGTTTTACAAAGAAATCTTTTAATCGTTTTGCTCTATATGGTTAACCCATTAATGCCCACAGTTACATAAGTTAGCACGGCCAAAATTCAAAACTTCGCCGGCCACACGCTTTTCGCTGACAAAGCGTTCGAAGAACTGCAGCTGCAAGTGCTAGCGTTTGGTCCCACGCAAATTCCAACACAGCATCAGCAATGGATCAAATTGCTTCAGCTGCCGAAGTGCAATCAAAGGGAACGGCGATAGAATTAGGTGATTTTAGTCTAAGCAAAAATTGTAAAGTTTAGTTGAGAAATAAACTCAGAACAGTGCAGAGGCATAGCCTCTGGAAAAATATATTTTTTTATGATTTTTACGTAATAAAAATTTAACTGGCGGCCGTGACAGGACCAGCGTGCGCTAAGATATAAAAAGCCTGAAACTAAAAAGTAAGGCTCCGCGAGTGATTAAAAAAGCCTGAAAGCTAAAAAGTAAGGCTCCGCGAGTTCTGAAAAGAAAAGTGATTAAAAAAGCTTGAAAAACTAAAAGTAAGGCTCAACGCGGGACACAGCAGCGGCTATCTAAGCAAGGAGAATTCCGTTCCAGTGACGACGAGGGACCTCAGTACCGCCAGGAAACAGGATCATTCCGGATCGCCCAACAACCGGAAACCCACACGTTGGAGATGCTAATTTTAAGTTTATTGTAAGTTATAGAGTGTAAATTCGCCTACAGTGAGTGGGAAAAGTGAAAATATTTTAAAAATATAATTTGATACGTTTGAAATACTTGAAAAATAAAACAAAAAGAAAAACCCCGAAGTCGAATTAAAAAGTGAAAATATTTTAAAAATATAATTTGATACGTTTGAAATACTTGAAAAATAAAACAAAAAGAAAAACCCCGAAATCGAATTGAAAAGTGAGAATATTTTAAAAATATAATTTGATAATTAGCTACATTTAAAAATTTAAACTTTGATAATTTGGAACATCTGAAAATTTTTTATATAAAATGGAAGACGAATTTTTAGAGAGAATTAATAGATTAGGGTTAACTGATGCCCCCTCATCCTCCAAACCAATTTCCCAACCAAACACTAAACCTACTCCCCAACCAGATACGGTACATGTGAATGACGCATTTATTCAAGAGGTGGCGAAATTAGTAATGAACAAGATAGGTAACTTTTCACCAAATGACAGTGACGATCACGCTGTTACAGTAACAGCCAGTAACGTGAACGAACTTGACAGGATCCCGGACATGGTTAAAGGCCTTAGGGAATTCTCCGGACGCCCAGGTGAATTCAACTCCTGGAGAAATTCCGTAGATAGAATTTTGCAGGTTTATGAAAGCCTAAAGCATTCCCCCAAATATTATGCAATCTTGCATACGGTTCGACATAAAATTGTCGGCGATGCCGACACTGCTCTGGAGTCATACAGGACCCCACTTGATTGGTCCAAAATAAGGAAGTGCCTCATGATGCACTATTCCGATAAACGGGACATTGGGACACTCGAATATCAAATGACCACTCTTGCACAACGAACAGACACAATACCCGTTTTCTATCAAAAGGTGTACCAAAATCTGTCACTGATTTTGGATAAACTAGCTTGTTTAGATATCAGTGAAGAGTGTATTCATGCAATGACAAACGCGTACCGCGAAAAGGCACTCGACACATTTATACGCGGGTTGAACGGAGATTTGCCTAGACTGTTGAGCATTAGAGAGCCAACTTCCCTACCGCAGGCATTACAGATGTGCCAAAAACTAGACAACATGACATATCGCATGAATTACGCACAACATTTAGGTACACAGAGAAAATTCCAAAGTAACCCAATGCCACCACCAAGACCTCTACGCAACAATTATCCTCCCCAAAACTTTCATAAGCCATTCTATCCTGAATTGGCACACGTTCCTCCGCACTATAATCGATTCCAGAGACCTCCAAATTTCACACATCAGCAACGAAACGACTACCCCCAACGTCATAATCCTCAATACCTTGCTAATAGAGAACCCATGAGATACCCCCCGTTCTTCCAACACCACTCGACTGGATTTAATAATCAACCCAATTATTCTAGCTTTAACAATCGCCCAAATTTCCCTCCGAAGCCTCCAGTCCCAATGGATATAGACTCCTCTTTGCAGACCCGTCAAGTAAATTATCAGAATAGACCGAACTACCAGACAAACAACTTCCCACAAAAACGACCAGCTGCGCCGCAAACGCAACCTCTCAATAAGACCCAAAGGACTTTTTACACGGACACAAATATCTTACACGGGATAGACCACGAAGCAGCAAATGACGAAAATTTCATATACAACGATCCACCGCATGAACCGGAATCGGAAGCGGAAAATCCGATTACCGAAATGACCGATGAAACTACTGTCGATAATATTTATTTTTTAGACTAGCGCCATCCTCACTTCCTTATATTGAATTCTCGGCGAGGAATGGGGATGTCTTGCAATTTTTAATTGATACTGGATCTAATAAGAATTACATCCAATCAACTCGTATACGAAACCCGATACCCAATGAGAAACCTTTTGCCGTGAACTCGGTTGCCGGTAATATTCCAATCACCCATCATACATTTGTCAATATTTTCGGACCAAAAACGGACAAATTAAATTCTTTATTTTGCCAACCCTAAAAACATTTCATGGCATCATCGGCAATGATACGCTTAGGGAACTAAAGGCAATAATACATACTGACAGAAATTTTATGACAATTTATCCCGATTTAAAAATTCCCTTAAAACAAAGCGCTTCACAAGAAGTGAATAATGTTACTTTACGCACACCGCATCTTTCTGCAGACCAGGAAAAAAAATTGAATGATATTGTTAAACGATGTCCTCAATTATTCTCAGATCCTGATGAAAGACTAACTTTTACTACCCGAGTTAAAGGAGAAATCCGTACTACTACAGATAGCCCAATCTATTCCAGACCATATCCGTATCCAATGGCTCTAAAAGAAGAGGTCGAAAGACAAGTAGAAGGATTGATTGCAAATGGTGTTATTCGCCCCTCAAAGTCACCATACAATTCCCCTGTATGGATAGTAAAAAAAAACCCCGATGCTTCTGGGGAAGAAAAATTTCGAATGGTAATAGATTACCGCAAGCTCAACGCTGTTATAATAGCCGACAGGTACCCCATCCCGGAAATTAACCAAGTTCTAGCAAACCTCGGCAAAAACAAATACTTCACTACAATAGACCTGAAAAGCTGATTTCATCAAATTCCGCTAAGGGAATCTGATGTTGAGAAAACCGCATTTTCCATTAATAACGGCAAATATGAATTCGTTCGTATGCCGTTTGGATTGAAAAATGCCCCCGCCGCATTTCAAAGAGCCCTCGACGACATACTCAGGCAACACATTGGTACGAGATGTTACGTTTATATCGATGATATAATTATCTTCGGTAAAGACGAAAAAGAACATTTCGAGAATTTAGAAATCGTTTTTCAAACCTTAGAGACAGCAAACTTAAAAATTCAGTTAGATAAATGCGAGTTCCTAAAAAGCGAAGTAGAGTTTTTGGGATACGTCATAGGAGTTGACGGCATTAAAACCAATGAAAAAAAGGTAATGGCAATAGCAAAAATGGCTCCCCCCAAAACCTTGAAGGACCTACGATCATTCCTTGGCATGGCAGGATATTATCGTAGATTCATAATGGATTATGCAAAAATTGCAAAACCCCTCACAAACCTTCTGCGAAGTGAGGCAGGTCATATTTCAAAAAAATGCTTCCAAAAAAACAGAAATCCAACTTGATGAAGATGCAATCGAACCATTTAATAAAGTAAAAAATGCGCTAATTTCTAAAGACCTCATTCTTTCTCATCCAAACTTTGATAAACCTTTTGAACTTACAACGGACGCTTCCAATTATGCAATAGGTGCCGTCCTCTCACAAGGAAAAAAACCGATTACATTTATTTCTAGAGCACTTTCGAAGACAGAGGAAAATTATGCGACCAACGAGAAGGAAATGCTCGCCATAATTTGGGCCCTTAATTCCCTTCGAAACTATTTGTATGGTTCTAAGAAAATCTACATTTTTACTGATCACCAGCCGCTAACTTATGCGCTGAGTAGTAAAAATACAAATAGTAAAATGAAGAGATGGAAAGCCATCCTCGAAGAGTATAACTATGATCTTATCTACAAACCTGGAAGAACGAATGTTGTCGCGGATACTCTATCCCGAATACCGGTAGAGATAAATTCCCTCACACCCACTGTTCATAGCGACGAAAGCTCTAATCAAAATTTAATACCGAGCACAGAAGCACCCATAAATACCTTTAAGAATCAAATATTTCTAAAACAAGGAGACACTGCTAGTTATCAATTTAAAATCATATTCCCCGGTTACCACCAACACATAATTATTGAACCACACTTCTCCGAAGAAAAGTTGATATCATATCTAAAAAGATACCTAAATCCGTCTGTGATAAATGGTATTCACACAACAGAAAACCTTATGGGCATTATTCAAAATTTTTACCCAAATCATTTTAGTAACTTTAAAATCCGATATACTCAAAAACAATTACTGGACATTACAAATGAACAGGAACAAGAAAATGTTATACTCGAAACCCACAACCGCGCACACAGGAATGTTAACGAAAATAAGGCTCAAATCGTTGAAAAATATTTCTTCCCTGGAATGGTAAATAAAATAAAACAATTAACAGTTAACTGCTCCACATGCAAGGAGAATAAGTATGACAGACGTCCCAACAATCCCAAACTAAGTGAAACCCCGTTACCCACCTACCCAGGACATACAGTTCACATTGACCTTTTCCTAACCGAAGAAAAGATCATAATGACTGCACTCGACAAATTCACGAAATATGCTCAAACGAAAATTCTGAAGAGCCGAGCTATCGAGGACATAAGACAACCCCTGAGAGATATAATATTCTTCTTTGGCGTACCAAAAATAATAGTAACCGATAATGAACCATCCCTTAATTCCCTTTCCATAAAACACATGATGAAGGATGATCTTGGAATTGAAGTTTATAACACACCCCCCTATAGAAGCGAAGCGAATGGACAAGTAGAACGCTTCCATTCTACGTTAACAGAAATAATGCGCTGTCTGAAGGAGAACGGAGGCCACAGAAATTTTGAAGAGTTATTAGAGCGCGCAGTATCCGAATACAACCACTCAATACACTCAGTCACGAATAAAAGACCAGTTGATTTATTCTTTGGAAGGACCGTTACCTTTACCCCTGACGACTACGAAAGAACTAGGCAGACTAACATAGAGAAATTAACTCGAAAACAACATCAGGACTTACAATACCATAATAAGGATAGACAGGAAATTAAAAACTACTTACCCGGACAAGTTATATTTATAAAAGTAAATAAACGCCTAGGTACTAAACTTTCAAAACCATACGTAAAGGACATAGTTAAGGAAGACAGGAATACCACTGTCATAACAGAAAAAGGCAAAATAGTACACAAAAGCCACATACGCAATTAATTGTTAGAATCACATGATACGCTCCTTTTTTTTTGCAGACTTTTCCTACCACTCTCACTAACGGAAGTTCAAATCTTGGACTACACGAACGCCCAACTAATAACGGTAAATACAGGAAACGCTAGACGACAAAATGGCACATTCAAAATTATTCATAACATAAATATCGACAAATACAAATGGATAGTCGACGACATCGAACTGCTCATGAGAACTCGTACGAATCACGAAAATCCTTATTATCCCTTCCTTTCCCTGCTAATTTCCCAGACGAAGAGCCTTTTGGCTAATTTAAAAATAAACAGAAGTAAAAGATCCCTAGACTTCATCGGAAGTGCATGGAAATGGCTAGCGGGTAGTCCCGACAAACATGACTTTGAAATCGTAAACGATAAAGTAAACAACGTTTTGGAAAATAACAATAATCAGATTATCATTAATAAATTAACAATAGAAAGAATTAATGAAATTTCAAATTTTACAAACAAAGTTAGAAAGATGTTGGAAAAGAGTAGAGATGTTGAAAGCGAAATAATTCTAAAATTAAAATATAAGTTAGAAATTCTTAAGGAAGAAACAGTTAATATCGCCTATGCTATTCATTGGGCAAAAGCGAACATTATAAATTCTTATATTTTATCTAATACCGAAATAAATATTGTCGAACAAGTTTTAGTAAAAGGAAATATTCCATTTATAAATATAGACGAAGCACTTGAATTTGCAGAGATAAAAATTGCTGCTAATGATAAATCGATTGTTTATATAATAAGCCTTCCTACAGTGGAAGATGAATCTTGTAATACAATGCTGATTAGAGCAGTAAAAAGAAATGACAAAATTAATAAAATCAATTTTAAATCAATCTCAGAATGTAAGAACAAAACGTTTGGAATCAAAGATAAATGTAAGACCTACAATAACCTAGCGATATGTTCTCCTAATAATATAATAGAAATAAGCAAAAACACATGTGTAATTAATTTAATCAAAAGTCGTTTGCCCAATTGCACGGAGGTAAATAATCAACACATACCGACAATAGAGGAGATATCCCAGGATCTTCTATTCCTTAATCAATTCAACGGCACAATATTGATCAATGGCGAATCCACAAACCTCAACGGGACATTCGTCATCCGCCACCACAATGTCACCATCGAAATTTGCAACAAAAACTATTCCACCATTGAAATATCTGGAAGTAAACCGATGCCAGCAGTTCTACAGCCCTCAAACGTAGCACCAAACGCAGTCGAGGAGATTCTTTCTTTAGAAATGATGAAGCAACTGAACGTAACAGTGGCGTAGCGTAGTGGGGGCGGTGGGGGCGGCCCGCCCCGGGCGGCACTTTTTAGGGGGCGACAAAATTTCACAGTAAATAATAAAATATATTTTGTAAATATTTGAACCATTTCATATTTTTAACGCAACTATAAATTCGCACCAATTGAAAAGAGTACGGAATTTTTCATTACTTATTCTGTGACGAATTCGGGTAATCCCCTTTCTTTGAATGATATTTTGTAGTGAATGGCAACACCGTCTATTCTGACTTGCTGCTTTGATGCTTTGTGATGCTTTGAAAATTCAAAGAAAGTTTTATTCATAGATCTTCAGTTGTTTAGTTCACACTGTTTCGTAACTGTGATTTTTGTACAAATAAGTACGTGTAGTGGTTATGAAATTATTGGTTAACTTTGTGAAAATTTGAATTTTCCGCTACTTGTACCTACATTCAACTGTGTGAGTATTAAATATTTTATTTATGTAATTGTATGTTGGACTGTCTGATATGTTGTTCAAGCTTTAATTTATTGAAATCCGGCCATGTACGAATTTTACACTCGCATACCCAGGGTTCCGAACAAATATTTACGGTTTTCAGATTTTTGCCTATAGATAGATGTGCTGTACAATATACCTCGACGATCGACATGATTAAATAATACCTATGTAACTACCTGTTATATCAATGGTTGAAGTAAGAATTTTTGTATTAATAAACGTGATTGTAAAACAAATAAACTTTTTTATTTAAAATCTAACCTGTTTAATGCAAAATAATGATGACTATTCTTGCCGAAAAGTTCTCTAGAATTAATGTATATAATGTATAGTATACATTAAATTGAAATACCTAATTAAGAGGGCGGCAAAATTGTCTTCCGCCCCGGGCAGCCGATACCCACGCTACGCCACTGGAACGTAAACAATTCAAGACACATCGACACATTAGAAAAGGCTAATAATACCAAATTTGCCATTAACATCGGACTCATAACTACAATAATAATAGTAGTCATGATTCCCTTGGGTTACGCACTTATTAAGAAAAACTCCAATAGACACAAGCAAATCACATTATCGGAAACAGCAATAGATGGCCTAAACCAAGTCTTCAGCAGATCAACTACATCAGACGAGGACGTTTGAATTTGAGGAGAGGGGTAGTTAGCACGGCCAAAATTCAAAACTTCGCCGGCCACACGCTTTTCGCTGACAAAGCGTTCGAAGAACTGCAGCTGCAAGTGCTAGCGTTTGGTCCCACGCAAATTCCAACACAGCATCAGCAATGGATCAAATTGCTTCAGCTGCCGAAGTGCAATCAAAGGGAACGGCGATAGAATTAGGTGATTTTAGTCTAAGCAAAAATTGTAAAGTTTAGTTGAGAAATAAACTCAGAACAGTGCAGAGGCATAGCCTCTGGAAAAATATATTTTTTTATGATTTTTACGTAATAAAAATTTAACTCATATACGTAACGGCAGAAACGGTATTTTAAAATTTTATTTACAGGTTGCATGTATAGGGTGTTTTTTTTAGAGGTATAGAACTTCGAATTGAAATAAAACACAAGAAAATCGTTTTAATGTCCATCAATTTGGCTTTACTGGAAGGATAATTTTATGCCATTAATGTTTAAATATGATTTCGGGCATGTGGCTGCCGCGGCTGGCTCGAATAAAGCCAATTCTACAGGTCCAATTTTCAGTTGATGGACAAAGCTCCAATTGCTGTGCACGGTGGCGAATCGATTCATTCGGGTCCTCTTCAACATTTTGCTCTACAGCGGCAATTGTTTCTTCGGTGCGCACTGTTCGACGTCTCTGCGGATGCGTATTATCACATAGAGTAAACGTAGTGCGAAAACGACCCATGGTTAACCGAATTAATTGCTCTGATGGACGATTATGTCGACCATAAAATGGAAACTTCGCGAACTGAACCATTATTTTCGAAATAAATTTGCGCGATTTGCAAGCGTTGTTCTTTTGTCAACCTGTTCATGATGAAATTGCAAACCAAACTGAACATAAATGACATTAGAGTTGCCAGATTTGACCACAAAATGCCAGTTTTATCTCTATTCGAAAAACAAACCTCTAAAAAAAACACCCTATACATGCCTATTCATGTTTATACCCCATATGACATTGAAAATAGTTTAACGAATGCTGTAAAATTCAAATTAAGTCAGAAACTCTTTTGATTTCTTTGTGAGCACAAGTTTTGTAATGAGGTAAATTTGAAATTAGTAAAAATAGCGATATGGCGACACGCAAACGGTAAACAAGATTTATAAGAATTTAGTGAAAGTATTTTGTGAAAAACTTTTTATGAAAAGTGATTCTTAAATATCTACAGTTTTATTAAAAAATGTTAAAATAAACGTTCAAGGCCCGTGGGCTTTTCTGAGCAGCATGCAATTGCACTGTTACGTATATGTAACTGTGGGCCATTCTCAGTACTTTTGTCTTTCTTGTCTAAGTTACACATACGTAACAGTGGGCTATTCTCAGTACTTTTTTAACGTAAGTACAAATGTAAACGTAAGATTTTCGTATGCTTAGATACGGATATTTGACACTGGATGAGGCCACTATATATTTGCAAGAGCTCGCAAGTGATGAGAAAGCAGATAATACAGTGGAAAAGTTGACAATTGAGCCGCCTAGTGCCCATATTTTGGAATCTGAAGTGGATTCTGAGGAAGAAGATGGCGGTGGAGTGCCAAACAATTTGAGAGAGAACACGATTAATGCAACCATGTGAGGTTATTGTGCGGCAATTGACAACAAATGAGGTTGAAACAGCAAGCTCTTCAAGACGTGATAAATAATTCCTTCGCAAACTTACATACAGATCTTATAGAGTCACCAAGTAGTTACTACACAATGAACGTCTTTCGGGTCGCCCTCTTGTGGAGGAGCCATTTCACTGCCTATGTTTCAGAAGAAGAGCCATTGGAGCCTAGTGACGACCTTTTTTCGGCTACAATAGCAATATGTACACCAACTGTCAACATTCTTATTAAAAAAAACATCGTTAAAGGCTGCTCAACGTACAAAAACTAGTCATGCTCAACATGCCACAACTTCTAGTGCTTGTATTACATTTGATCACTAAAATTCTGGATCAAGTACGTCCACAGTAGAAAAACCATTGGCAAAATGTATGAATGGAAAGTGTACCAAAGTAAAACGTACCTACAAACCTTGTAAAACTGTTATTTAGTGGTTGGAAGATGATGACATTAGGTGTCCGGAAATTTTTCCGGATCCGAACTATTCTGATTGTGGTAATTTACATCCTCATCAGCTGTTGAGAAATTCTTCGACGACGAACTGATCCAGTTGTTGTGCGATGAAAGTAATAGCTATGCTGTGTGTTGAGGTCAAACAAACCCAAACATAACTGTTGAAGAGATGCGAGTTTTTATTGGCGCTCGTGGAAAGAAGTGGTGGTTTTGCATTTTTTCATGGCTCAATGACGTGTTAATGCAAAATGCGTGGATCTTGCATCGCAAAGGAGGAAGCAGTATGACGCAACTTGATTTCCGTAGAGCCATTGCCGGACGCTATTGCACAACTCTTGGCACAATAAGACCACTCCAGAGCTTTTGTCGAACAACTGTGGCTGAGCCCGACTTCTCAAGCCGCTATGACTGCATTGGGCATTTTATTGTAGAACCAATAGATAAAAAGAGGTGCCGCTGCGCTGGAATGAACTGAAAATCGCATCCCACTTCTTTGTGCAAATAGTGTAATGTTGGTTTGTGCTCCGAAAAGTACCATTAAGCTACAAATCCATAATTTATTGTATCATCCGCATATGTATCAGAGAACTGCACGAGTGCCTATTTTTATGACTCTGAGTATACTTGCCTTAAAAGCGGTTGCGGTGTGATCGCCACCGCATTGATTTTGTATGAGTATTTACCATACCCATGTCGATTTGAGTATTGGTGCATTTAAGCTACTAGCATACTCAAGCATATGATTTCGTGGTATCTGCTTTACTTTGCTTCGTAATTTTTTTTATCACATTCGGCAATCGTACCCGACGAGTACGATGACTAGTATTAGTGCTACTCGTACTTCGTGTGCACAACATAAATAATATGTATATAAGAGAATGCAGAGATACATATTGGGCAAAGTGAAGATGAGTGAAGTCAGTAGCAAATAAGAATAACCATGCAGCCGGCCGCAAAATTGACACCGCGATGTTACTGTTTTTGTTTGTAGCACTCTCATATAACGGTAAACGGCCTATTTAGCGTTATCAATGATTGTGCGTATATTGATGATTCTGTTTCTTACTGAGAAAAAAGTCAATTGTTGCAAAAATTATTAGTTTTGAAGTGTTACTGCAAGCAGTTGGAACAATTTCGGCATGGCGTCAAACAATGATTTGGTTGCTGAATATATTGCGAATGGAACTTACTCCCTGTCACCAAAACGCTCCTTCTTAATGGCCCTCGTAGACGATTTTTATTTGCATGTATTGAATTTTTTTCGATATTCAGTCGCGAAAAAGATACATATCGCACACGCACTACAAAAGTGACACAACTCAAAATTTTTCGGGTTTATATGTTAATACTGTGCGTGAGCAATATACGCGCTATGTGTAGAAGCTGAGTAGGCTCGTCCCCACAAGTCGAGCGCGAGCCGAAGTTGTGTATGTGTTACGAGCTAGCATTGTTCCTGCAGGTAAAGCGCAGAACGAAATATTAAAAAAAAGCTTGAGTGCGAAAACGCACATTACTCAAAATTTCGCTCATGCTGGTTACGGTATTTACTGGTACTGTTTTTTGCGCTCATTGCTTTTACATAGTAGAAATATGAACAGAACGAAAAGTATTGAGTATGTTATGATCGCATGAGGCTCTCAGCAAATGAACGACGAGTAAAATCAACACCGCACAATTTCTTTTGCGGTGTTTATGGCACTCGAGTATACAAAATACAGAGTATGTATGCGGTGTACTTATTGTTGCGGTGCACTCGTGCCGTTCTCTGATATGTATTTCATTCACCTTTACCTTCACAGTTCAATTTATACAAAGTTTTCATGTATTTTTAAGTACTAAGCTGTAAAATTGACATTGAAACTAAAAAAATTTGTTCCTCAAAAAAGTACTGGAAATAGCCCACTGTTACATATATGTAACGGCTTCCAGAGACCAATCCATACAAGGTACCAAAAATTGTTTTTCTTATTTACGTTCCTGTGCATCATAAAGCATACGTCTCTAAATTTCAGGCCCCTAGCACTGCTAGATCGCTGTGGGCATTAATGGGTTAAAACCATATACATTTGAAAGCTTATCAACTCAACCGATGCGCTGTGAATAGAGAAGTATGTTGTTAGGGAAAGCCTCCCATGTTAGGCCGAATGACTTCAGGCTTCAGACGTTTCTCCTGAAAACCCTGGAGAGACTTATAAAAGTCTACATCAGACAAACAGTCAGTTCTTCACAGCTGTCTAGCTCACAGCATGCTTACAGCAAAGGCAAGTCCACGGAAACGGCCCTTCATTCCCTAATTTTTGATATTGAAAGGTCCCTGGAACTCAAGGAGTACGCTGTTAGCATTCCTGGATATAGCAGGGGCCTTCAACAATGTCGTACCGGGGGCTATCACTTCGGTCCTAACGAGCCTGCGAGTCGACGGATCCCTGGTTCTGTTTATCCGCCAATTGCTCACCTGCAGGGCGGTCAACTCGGAGCTAGGGGGCGCCGCGGTTCGCAGGTTCGTTAATAGAGGCACTCCACAAGGTGTGGTACTCTCTCCGTTCCTGTGGGTTGCAACGGTCAACCAACTTTTGCAGCGTATGGAAGCGGAGGGTTTCAAGGTTATCGCCTATGCGGACGATACCTAGGGGTCATTCTTGACAAGAAGTTGCTCTGGAATGAAAACGTCATGGAGCGCTTCAAAAAAGCGACTACAGCGCTATTTACTTGCAAAAGAGCAATTGGCAACCTACTGGATATATACAGCCATAGTACGACCAATTTTACTCTACGGAGTAATTGTATGGTGGCCAGCAACCAAGAGGTCAACGACGCTGAAGAAGTTGCACAGAGTGCAAAGAAGTGCTGAAATTTGCATCAGTGGTGCACTTCGTTCCACCCCCACTGATGCTCTAAACACGATTCTTCACTTGCCTCCTCTTGACATTATAGCTCAGGAGGTAGCACTGACGTGCGCGGTACGACTTAGGGAGTCCGGGTCTTGGCATATGGGAAGTTTTTGACACTCCCTCATCCTGGGAACGCGGGCTCCTATAGCGATTCCCCAAAATACAGACTACTGTATACCTTGACAAAGAATATGATGTCTACATACCAAACAGACAGGAGTGGCTCGATCGACCTCCGAAGATACGAGATGCGATCAATTTTTTCACTGACGGATCTAGGCTGGACGGTAAAGTTGGAGGAGGCGTTTGCTCCCCAGACCTGGGGATTGAAGTCTCTTTCCGTCTCCCGGATCACTGCAGCGTATATCAGGCGGAGATGATCGCCATCCAGGAGGCCACTCTGCACCTGAACCTAACGCCTAATAGAAGGAAGCAAGTTTTCATCTTTTCTGATAGCCAAGCTGCGCTGAACAACACAAAGTCTCTCACTGAGTCTCGCAGATCTCTTAACGAGATGTGTAAGCACTACAGTATTCACCTAATCTGGGTGCCTGGACACCGTAACATTGAAGGTAACTGTAAAGCGGACGAGCTGGCCAGGAAAGGCACGACCACCCGTATCCTTCCCGACAAGGAGACGATAGGTATGCCGTTGACCACTTTCAAGTTTCGCGCCAGAACCAACGCAAAATCTCTCCTCATGCGCAACAGCCAGGCTCACATGGCCGGCATACGACAGGAGGCGTACTGCGAGCATATTGGACCTCAAGAGGAAGGAGATATCCATGCTAACAAGAACCCTCACAGGACACTGGTTAATTGGAGCACACGCCATCAGACTAGGTATTAATGCAAGAGACTTCTGTAGAAGCTGCGACTGTGCTGAAGAGGAAGAAAGCGTACAGCATCTCCTCTGTCACTTCCCAGCACTTTGCAGAAGTAGGCTACGCACTCTTGGACAACCGTTCCTCTCAGACCTAACGGAAACATCCTGCATAGATGTTAGAAACCTTCTTAGGTTCGTAACATCGTCCAGATGGCTTCACCAGGAACAATCCAGTTAGCTCTAGCTGTATATGGCATCACAATGGGCCAGTATTTTGGCCTAAGTGAAGGATATCTGCTATCTAGCCATGTCAACCTAACCTATGTTGTTATAAATAAATAAAAATATGTACGTATATTATATACACTTGTATTATCTACAGGGTTTTTAGCGTATGGAAGTTCTGCTACACGGTATTATCCGATTCCCTTTACCTTTACTCAAATCGCCTTTGCTTCAATAAAACTATAGAGGCCGCGTATACACCTGAGCAAAACAAATTACCTGCGAAATAAATAAAACTAAAAATTCGTGTAGTTGCACTTTTACGAATTTTGTGATTTTTATTGCTTTTATGTAATTGTTTAACTGTTCTATTTCATCTTTGCTTTTATGTATGATTTAGAATGAAGTGCATTCTAGATATTTGTTTAACTTTCTATAATTTTTATTATATTGATAATGTTTTATGTATATAATTTACTTCATCATTGACATAAGGACGGTATATTTGATTTCGATTTAAATTAAAGTCTGTAAACGTAATATTTCGCTCGGCCAGGTTACATTCCTTGGGAAATTCTGCACATAATAGAAAGAGGTTTGTAGCGTTCAGCAGAAAATCAATTGAATGTAATCATTTAAGGGGGTTTCTACCTTGTGCGGTCAAAAAAATCGATTTTTTTCATGCATTTTTGGATTAATACATGATTGTAGAATACGCTCCCAAAATTTGAAGTTGAAATCTTTCGAATTACGGAAGCAATTTATCGAAACAGATAGCGGTGTCGAGCGCGCCGAGCCGCCGAAACAAAACTTTGAACGCGTTTTTCTCAAAACTACATTTTTTGACCTTGCGGAAGTGATTTAGGCCACACGAGTTGAGCAATAGCTACGAAATTTTAAACAGTCATTTATCAAGGCCTTGGCTATGGCCCGAACTAGGATCTTCAAGAAATAATAATTTTTTTTCATTAAAAATAGAAATTTGTATAGAAAAAAGTAGGTAAAAATTGAGTTTTTTAGTCAAAATCGCATATATCCTTCATTTTCCTGTTTTTTTTTTAATCCTAGTTCCAGCCATAGACAAAAGGATACCCCCCCTTTGCATATTTTATCTTGAAACTTTTTTTACTTGTACAATAAATATATACCTACATCTGGAAAAGTGTTCCAGTGTTTATCTTAAAAACCTTCCCATCAAAAATTAAAAAAAAAAACATGTTTTCTCGGCCGCACAAGGTAGAAACCTGCCTTAATCCTTATGGTCAATCTCCATAAAGCATAAAGTTTCCCGTGTTTCGAGAAAAAGTAGAATCAGTGTATTTGTATGAAGCAAACTCCATGACTTGACGTCGATACGCCCGAAACGCGGCAAAAGTTGAGCTATTTTCAACTTTCTCTCGCGTTTCTCGCTTAACGACGTCAAACAGCTGACAGAGCTCCTAAAGATGTCATACATTATGTGGTTAAATGGTAATGCCGATAACAAACTTGTGTTATCGCAAAAGTCGACTGCATTTATTTTACACGAAAGCTATGTATTTAATTGAAGAAACATTTGAAATTCAATATTTTAACATAAAATGTGGAGAAATTCCTAAAAATTAGCATAATTCTTTGACAGACGAAACTTAGTCTTCGCTGTATTGGAAATTCGATAGCTTATTCGTTGTCGATCGAATTTTGCTCATCCCTGTGAAATAAATTGCTACAAATTGAATTCAACTGAATCTTTTTTTTTATTTTTTGCAATGTTCGATATGCATTTATTGTGTTTAAAATGAAATCAGTAAATTCTATAAAGTCTTTAACGTCGTATAGCAATTTCATTTCTTTGTTTTTCACAACTCACAACGAAATCAATCAGCAGTTTGCCAATTAAAAATTAGCATCATCTGACGTAAGAAGAAGAAGCTGACGCGTGAAACGCGCTTTATGGAGTTTGGCCATTTGCAAAGCGAATAACGCGAGAAACGCCATAACACGACAAACCCCGAACGCCTGAAACGCGCTTTATGGAGTTTGGCCATTAGAGCTTTACACGATACCGGCTCACTAGAAAATAATGAACATTGATTCGAATTTCTGTAAAATGTGTCTAGAAACATAACGAAGCATTCTGGGACGCTTGAACTTCGTGGGCGCATAATACTGGGCTTCTGACTATTACCCTAAATGCCATTGTCGAATTAACTATAAAACGTGTATTACTAAACACTGCATAAGAAACAGGTTGAGTAGATTGTAGCTACGAGTGATGATTACGAAGGCCACAACTATCCATGCTCTTGGTACGTGCTGAGAAGATTTAGCTTTGAATACTTCAGCAGGTAGTTGCAACTTTAGACACAATGCCACCCGTTAAAAATTCGTAACTTGATTTATAAATCACGCAGAGTAAGAACTATGCAATTTAATTCATGCTTAGAAGTAAAATCGCCAATAGCAGATTGGAATATCATTATTTGGGGTAGATTTCAAATCGATAAGCGAATAATTTTCGATAACATGCCTATAGCTGGCTTGTGTTCAGTGCAGGTATGCTTACGGGTAAAGACAGCTATACCCATATGCAAAATTTTTCTATTCAAACTGACCTTCATTTTGACATTGTTAATTATGCATTTTCAACTGTATTTTTATGTTTATCTTATTATATTTAGCTAAGCACATTGCCTGTAATGTATATTTTCTTTACTTTTACAATGTTATTGTTTTAAGCGTTTATATATGTATGTGACTGAGTATGGTTGTGTGTTGTCAGAATGTTTGCTTTTTTCAAAATTCAAAAGCAAGATTTTTTGGGTGTTTACGAAACTAATTCTCCAATGCTTGCGCAAAAATGTAGAGGTGCCAAGTACGTATCAACATTAGATTAAACTACGTATGGAAGCTGAGTTATGCATTCTACAATATCCACGATTTTGTATGGTGGTTGTCAATATTCGGCGTTGTCTGAGGAACTTATCTAATCTGGGATGACACTGCCAACAGTGGTACAGGGTAGAACGAATTTTTGACTTCTTGACAAATGTGTACGTGTGATGGATGCTAGCTGTTTTTTCTCGATTTATACCTGTACAAACTGTAATTTTGTGTTTTTGCTTGTTTATCTTGTTTTTTTTTTGCTGTAAGTAGTTCTAAAAATAAGTATGATTACTTTTTATTTTATGTTCGTTTTATATATAGTTTTGTTTTATTCATTTTCATAATATTCATTAAAAAATCACAAAAGCACATGCTAAATTTAAGTTAAATTTGGGATAATTACAAATTATTGATAATTACAAAACAAGTTAGTGCTAATTAAAAAAAACAAAAACAGCGAATTATGCTTTTTTCCCTTTACGCACAAAAACAATATATTGTATATACCAGTATGGCTTTAGATAGGTATATATGAATATACATAGGTATGTATAAATATATATATATGTATATATATATACATATACAAAGTAAGCGATCAACATTTAAAACAAGTAGGTATCTTATCTGTTCCATCATTTCCCGTCTGCGTATCTAAATACCGAAGAACTGACAAAAATAAGTATGATTTAACAATAATAAGGTAAATTAAAAAGCAGAAGCGTTTTCTAACTGTCGTGAGTGTAAATGTGTTGTTTTCCTTGCTGTTTATGTTTGTAATTAATTATATTTCGTTAGTTTCATTTTCGACCTTACTTTATGATGAGTGTAATGACCAATTGCTTTTCCTGTTTTATAAAAACATTATGGATGTATATATATATTCAAAAAGTAAGCGATCAAATAAAATAAAAGTAGATATCTCATCTGTTCCATCATTTCCTTTCTGCGTATCGAACCACGGAAGAACTGAATAAAAAGTATGATTTAATAACAATACGGTAAACTAAAAAGCGGAAGCGTTTTCAAACTCTTGTGAGTGCAAATGTGTTGTTTTCCTTGCTGTTTATGTTTGTTATGAATTATATTTCGTTATTTTCATTTTAGACCTTAATTTATGATGAGTGTAATGACCAATTGCCCTTTTTATTAATAAAAGCATTACATTAGGCAATAAAAATTGTTATGCATCAAATCTAAATGATGCTGGAAATTTTTTGTGGAAGCTGGAGCTTTCCAAGGAAAAGCTCGTTAATTTTGTGTAGTCTCTTCCATGTAAAACGAACTTAACATTGTATCTGAACTGAATAAAAATATAAGTGTGGTTGGACTTAGTATTATGAGGGTGGTAAAAAAGTAATGGTGAGGACATTTATATAGAGAAATTCGAACTGATGTCCGCGGTAGCGTTTATAACAGTGGTCATTGTATATAGCCTGAAAAAACATTTTTATTACGATTTAATGATTACCTCTACGTATACACAATTGTTTTCAAATTCGCTGCTATGCTACGTTCTTGTCTGTTTCTTCACGTTTTGTATAGTTTTGCCTTTTATTGTTGTACGAATATAATGCAAAATAGAATTACATGGTTGGTTTTGTTCTTCGTTAGTTCAGTAACGTTTTTAAGCATCTAGATATTTTTGCAATCCATTTTCTGCTCTCCTTGTTTACATGTTTTGGTTCTTTGTTTAATTTTTTTTTTTGTGTTTAGTTGTTCTCGCTTTTCTTTTTGTTGTTCCATCTTAATTTCCAATGTTAAAACTAAGACATAGTTGGTTTTAATTATTGTATTTTATCCTATCGTTTTTAAAAAGAATTGGTAAGGAATTGGGGCGAGACAGGATCTATAATAACATAAATGACAAAGACGTTGTAAAACATCTTTAATTGCGCATGGCATTTGCCGTCCGATTGAAATGTAACTCAACTAATATTTGCTATTGTTTGTAAGCAAGTGGACACGAAACCACTATTTTCATCCCTTACAAACGATACTTGAATCTGTTAGTCGAGTTTGTTCTAGCGATATCAAACGAAGATTATGTTATAAGCATGTACAAACAAGTGTCGCTTTTTATTTTTCACAATTTTATTAATCATTAATTTATTTTCCTTCGGGTTTAGTGTTGGAGTGTTTTGGTTTATGGGATTTTTTAAATTTTTTATAGTGTCCTGTTACCTTTTCTGTGTTAATAAATAAATTGTGTATTAAATATTATTTATTTTTGTCTGCTTTAAATATAGATCTCTTTCTCTTTAAGTTTTTGCTCTTGTTAAGCAGTTGCGATTCTAGATGCAAACTTTTATACGGCTTTATAAATTTATTTTGCCTGTTTGATGCTATTCCGTTTAATTAACGGCCGTAGTGAACATATTAGAGTTGTCCCATTCCAATTGGCTAACATTGGCAAAACGTCCTTTAACCACTACAAAGAAATGCAGAACGGAATAGCGTATATGAGCACGTGGAAAGCGTAAATATAACACTTAGCCTGACCCCACCTTCTTCATCGTCCGATTCAGAATTATCGGAATCGGAACTATCCTCTGAAACCGCATCAGTCTGCATTGGATTGATTGTAATCGTCAATGCAGAATCGTCCCAGACCAAACTTTCTTCGGCAATCTGAAATGATAACAATAAAGATTTTACAATAAATCAACAAACGGTCAGTCTTCGTTTCTACTCACCTTTGGACATGGCTGATGTCGATCACTATATTTGTGATTATTATTTTTCATTCGAGCAATCGAAACGCCACACAATAAGATAACCAGGAATACACAAATTAAAATAATGAGCATAGTAGGATGCGAGCTTTCAGCTGTAATAATGCGGGTATAGATTATTATCCTAAACGTATGCACTAAAATCTAAAATCCTACCTTTGTGTATAATTGAATGCACATGAGGTTTTGGCTCTTGAACACCATGTGTGTGAATCATAGCATGTGCGAAAATCTTGTTATCTAAAAGCAAAAATTAAATAATAGCACAAATATTAAAGTGACAAACCTACTTTACTTATTCATAAACCGTATGTTGTAGATTCGATTTTACCTGCTGTACCAGCGCTGGCTGAACTACTACTCATTCCGACTCCATATGCTGAATTTTCGGCAACTGCCGATACCGTTGTTGTGGTCTTCGGCAGCGTTTGCTTCGGATGCAGCACGGTAAGGGTAAGTGTAAATTCGGCATTCTTAAATTGCGAATTAAGCTGGTTACATGCCAGTTTGAATACGCGATTCAAATAGTAGGCCGGTTTCTTATTGCTATACACAAGCGCTTTCAACACATCCAAGTAATTAGTCGTCGCGTCGTTACCGATCATTTCGACGCCGTCCTTATTGATGTTTGTTTTAATATCCAGGGTCGCAGAGAGCCACTCGTCACCGTCCACTTCAATTTCCTCATGATCCGGATTCAATGAAGGGAAAACAATAACACTGCAAGAATCTAGATTTTGCAGGTTCGGTAAAACTTCATCGTTGTTATCGACGATAGTGATATTAATATTGCCCAGTATATGTACGCCTCGTTTGATTTCTGGATACGATACTAAATTGTTGGGATTGCCTATAATTTTTATTTTTGCCTTGTCCATACTACTCGGCTGTTGTGGTAGATTGCGTTGTTGTTGCACCGAACGAAGCGTACTGCCTATGTCATCGGCTGTGCCGGCAAGGTCAGCAGTTACTGTTATGGCAGGCAATGTTGCCATATTGATTTTGTCCCTTAATTTGCCTGCGTTTAAAACGCCGTCGTCTTCAATTAAACCGCTACCAGTGGCAATTAGAAGGCTCGGTTCGTTAACCATGATGTATGTTTCCACCACGGGCAGCCTTACGGCGCTCTGATTAACACACAATATAGTGGTATGCACTTCGATGTTGCGGCGTCCAATGGTAGGGTTCTCTTTGGTGTTAATGTATTGAATTTTCTGTAACAGCTGCTCAACATTTCGTTTACTTTGCCCTTCAATGTATATCTCGTTCTGTTGGGCGTTACTCTGCACCTGTGAATCGGCCTCGAGCAGACTTTCCGGTGGTGGCAGCAGATGCTCAGCGCAGTTCGTGCCGCACTTGACATCTTCAGGCGAAAGCACGCTGTTAAGCGATATTTTAATTTCAGATATGTCACCGCTAAAGCCATGTTTTAAACGATTCTCCGAACTCTGATAGCAAGCACCTACTGCTAGTGTTGTGTTGACACCGTGAGCCGCATGCAATGGCCAGTCATCGATGACCTCCGGATTGCTGTGACGGTCCTCTACCGAATTGTCAAAGTAAACGCCATCAATGAACAGTTCCACTTTGGCTGACTGATCCACATTGAGCACGTAGTGATGCCATTCATTGTCGCACACCTGTGGTATTTTCCAGCGCCATTCGGCCGGGCTGAAGATGTTCAAATCACCCTCGTTGAAATTTTTTCGCAATAGTAATATCAGACGGCAATTGCGTACAAATAGCGCCATGTGGTGACGATTCATTTTGTGATCATCGGCAGTACAGATAACGTGCTCCTTGACGTGCTTGTTGGCTGCGACTACGCTAAAATGTCGAAATATTGTAACAATGCTGAATGGACGGGTGGAGAAGTCGTGATGCGCCACCAGTGTATCAGGCACAATTACGCCTGAAGAACCGTCAAAATGAAAAATTGGCTCAAAGCCTTCATCGTAGGTAAGATCTTTGGTCCATTCCGCATTTCGAGGCAGTAAGTCAGTGAGAGCCAAACCGGTTGAACAATTGGTTATGTCGCGATCGCAGCCAAATGAAATATGTTTTGTCTGTTGTCGAATTAAAAAGAAGGAACATTTCATTAAAATATATAAAAATTACTTTTTCTCACCTTTAAAGCAACCGAGGTGTGTATATTCATGTTCTGACTGTTGCAGTACATATCGCAAAGTTCTAGACGTGTGTTGGGAAACAGAGACAGACTTTCTACTGAGGAGGTCTAAAAATCAAGAATGTATTAGGAATTAGCTTTCTGTTCAACTCAACACTTACCGTATAGTCGATTCGTTCTGGGATACCCAAAAAGCGTGCCTCGCACACACGTCGAACTTTGATGCTGACCATAATCGGTGCGGACTCCTTCATCGCGCAATCGTACGCGACCACTGATAGAATGTGATTGTGTGAAGCTTTGTGCGATAGGGGCTCAGTGTTCTTGATAGAGCCTTCATTGTCAATCGTGAACGGCTGATCGTTATTCAGTATCACATATTTACACACATCGCCGAAGAGGGGAGTACAGTCTTTGTCATTCGCTTCGACGCGTATGATCTCTTGGTATAATCGGCCCTCGTCCACCTGGGTCACGTACGACGGCTGCACAAATGTCGGTGCATATTCGTTAATATCAATAACTGTTATATGGACATTAGCTGCAGTTGAGTGCGTGCCGTCGCAAAATATGGCCATAATTTCAAAATGATAGCTCTTGCGTTTTTCACAGTTAAGAATGCGACGTGCTTTCAGTATGCCGAGATTATTCACCAATTCAATCTAAAAAATAAAATAAGATCACTCGATAACGTTGAATCGACGTTCGGTGTCCAAAATAAAGCGGTGGGTTGGTTTAGTACATACTTGGAATGGTATTTCATGATATGGTTTCTTCAATATACGAAAATTACAAATCTTCTCCTCATCTACTTTAATGAGTGGCGTTATTTCGACTAATGTTTCATTTTCACGTATTAAACCGTGGTATGATTTCTCAAGTACATTTTCTGTAATAAAGCAAAACGCACACATAAAAAATCGTAACTTAGCTCGAACATATTACTGCCTTAAAGTTAAGTTTGATACATAATATTAAGTATCCGTATATTACATTAACTATATATAATCATATTTTGATACAGTAAGCTACATTAACAGCCCTATTCTGGCAACCGAAACAATAGTCACCTCGGTAACAATTGAATACTTGGTAACAATTGTCACTTTTTGGTATTCTGGAGCAAATTCAAAAGCTCAAAAGGTGACAATTGTTTCGAAATTTGTTACCTCCGTAGGAGCAGGTGACAAGCATACAAAAATTATAAAATTCAAATTTCGTATTCAAATGCGCCTTGAGAAACTGAAAAAAAATGTTTGAGCTGCTCCTGCGTCGCGACGTGTCGTGCGCTTAAACTTAGGAACTCTAGAAACTAAAAGAATATATACATACATTGTGAAGAAACTCCAAAAAAAAGACTTGCTTCGCAAGATTTTCTGCATTTGCCATTTTTTGTTTGTTTATTTTTTTACAGTTTGACAGAAAAAATACAAAAAACAGCTGTTTTGATAGAAAAAAAGCTTTCACCTCGAGTGGTGAATTGTTTGAACTTTCTTCTTGTCACCATTTTTTCAGAATACGGAAACAATCAAATTCAATTCAATTGTTACGGGGGGTAACAATTGTTACGGTAGTGCCAGAATAGGGCTGTAAATATAATCAAAAAAGTTATGTATTCATTTTAACTACTTGTTATGATACAAAAATGCCAAGATATTTTTTTAGTGTACCACTTTGTGTCGTGGGTTTTTTGGTTGTTCTTTTTTGTTTGTGATTTCGGTTTTGCTATTATTTTTTCATAACATTTTTTAAACAATTTTATTTTTAGTGATAATTTTAAAGTTTAACACATACCCTTTTGTGATAGATAATCGTCGTCATTCTCATTGGATGTGCCAGTTGACTGATACTTCATTGATGATCCTGTCGCTGCGGTCAACAAGTTGCACCCCAAGCACAGGCCGATCGCGAAGAGAATGTTGAATTTACGACGTAGGTGAAACATTGTGGCGATGCTGATTTTGTGTTCGTTTGCAGAAATTCTATTGAATGTTAAGCTGCAGGAAATGAATTTATTTTTTTCGAATATATTTACTTCTGAGGTTTTGTTTACTAAGTGAGGTTTTGCAACTGCAAGCAATAGATGATTAATTGGGATTCGAAAGTTCAAAATAGTAGTTTGTTGTGGTTTTGATCTGTAATTGTTTAACCCATTTTCGGCCGCTGGTCGATTTTTCGACCAGCCACTTTGAAGGAGAGTAGCTCTGCACTTAGACATTATATCTTTGAACTTTTGATGCATAAAATAGCTTTGGTCTTTTGGTAACCCCTCGAAATAATATTTTTTTTTTTAAAGATAATTTTAGAGATGTTGGTGAAGGCACGAAAAAAAGCATTTTTGTAGTCATATTTTGAATATTCTGAAAAATATATAACCTTTTTAAATTATTGATTTATTATTGATTATTTACGAAGCCTAAAGACCAAATTACCATAATCAATTGATATCCATAAGATCATGAAAATATTTTTACCTCTCAGCACCGCGTACTTTTCAGTGGTCGAAAAATCAGAAAAAAACCAGAAGTCGTCATGTGTGTACATATGTAAGCCAACAATTGTTTGTTTTCATTCTTGATTATTATTTGACTAAAACTGTGTACAAATATATTTGTTTTTATTTGAAATTGAATTTTTATTAATTTATAAAAAAATTTTGTAAAAAAAAAAAAACAAAAAAAATCCAAAAATATTCTTGATTAAGGTCCTAAATGTAAGTCCTTAAAAGGAATTACAAAAATATTGGCTATTTCTGGTAGCGGCCGAAAATGGGTTAAGAAACCAATGACAATCTTCTCAGTGGAAAATTATAGCTTTATTGTATGCGATTCTGACGAGAACTAGTAGTACGCAAAGATAGCGCTGCTATGGCTACATTCCCGCAGACTGGTTAAAAGTATGCAATTGGCCTATTTGCTTTAGATTTTTCGTACTATCTAAGTTCAAACAGAAGGAAAGAAAAAATTTTGTCACTAGTTGTTTTAAGTGAAACATTACACAAAGTAAGACGGTACGCTGTATGTCATATAAGTAAATATGTGTATGCATGCAAATTTTCCCTTTGCGCTCTTATGTAGGTTAAAATAAATTTTTTAGTTCACTGAGTAGTTTTTATTTGCCTCAGCCTAAAAGGTTGCCTTCGCTCGTTTTGCATCTCCTGCCACAGGCAGTCACCAAATGGAGAGTCCATGCAGACCGCTTTTAATTCTTTTTATCATGAACAATGTCCTTTTATTATAATTTTTTCCGCACTTCAAAATAAACGATTGCTTTCTTTGCGAATTGTTAGAGAAAATTGTATCTGTTAACGATTGCACTTGTATCGGGATCTATTTACTCGTGCTGCGCACAAGCGTACAGCAACCCAAAGCAAATGTTCTTTTGTGTATGTGTTGCCGAATCTGTCATGCTCACAAGTAAAAATGAGTTTTGAACGAATAACTTTGCCTTTCCTATTTGTAACATTCTTTTTATTTGAGTTCTTTAATTGTTAAATAATGATTACACACATTATTACGTGCACACGCACATTTTTGCAAATTTTTCACTGTTTCGATATATTTATATTTTGGCATTTTTGTACTGCCGCAAAAAGTTTTGCTGCTGTTACTAGCAGATTTTTTTTACTATTTTTTATTGGTTTCGATTTTTTCTTTTGCGTTCGCTATTTAAATAAAGTAATATGATAATTACTTGTTGATTGGCAGGATAATGCAGTATTGCTTTGGTCTGAAGTTGTGTGTACTCATGGTGCATGCGTACGAATACGAAGGCACGTGTACATGTCAGTGGTTGAATGCCTGCATATGTTAATATGTGTGTGTGTGTTTTTAAAGCTGACCGTTCGTATCATTTTCGTAGGATAATATCATACATTTTAAGTTGTCTAAAAGGCTCCAAATTTAGAAACAAATTAAAATGCAAATTTTTGAATTCTCGGCTCGTTTTCCGAAAATGGGCTATGGTTGGACTGCGCTCAGTTTTCTAGTATTTACTGCTTTAAAATAGTGAAAGCAAAGAAATTAAGCGAAAAGGGTGCAAAATTCAGTACCCTTCAACTATGCTCCGGGAAGGAGCTTTGGTAACATAGGCATCACGCATGTTAAGACTCATCGTGTGTATATGTGGGCAGTCCGATAAGTACTTAGCCCCACCGCCCGATGGTGCCACTATCGTAAGAGAAATTTACTATGGTGTAGTACATCCTCGTAGACGGCTACTGTCAAAATTTCAACCATATTGGATTTGTAGTTTTGTTTTGACCGCGTGTGAACGTGTCCGCGGATTTTAGAAAAATGGAAAAAGAGCAATATCGGTCGATGATTCGCCAAATTGATCGTATTAGGCTACGAACAGCTGCCCCATCCACCGTATTCTCCAGATTTGGCCCCGTGTGACTTCTTTTTGTTTCCAAACTTGAAAAAGTCACTCGCCGGGCAGAAATTTGAGTCGAATGAGGAGTTTATCGCCGCCACGGAGGCCTCCAGAAAACGTATTTTTCAGACGGGTTAAAGAAGTTGGAGCATCGCTGGGTCAAGTGTATCGAGTTGAAAGGAGACTACGTTGAGAAATAAATCGCCACTTTTCCAAAATTTACGTTTTTCTTTTGTAGGCTAAGTACTTATCGGACCACCCACGTACTAGTATGCAATTCCAAGGTTATGTTAGGCATTTTCATTTAACTTTAAATATCCCCTAACTATCGGCATGCAGATGATTGCGAGTCCTATTCTGAAAAGAAATTCCGGGGGATATTTTTCTCTTTCTTCCAATCACGAACAAAAATTTCCCAAACAATACTCCCTTCTCACATTCCTCCTATTCTGAACGAACTTGAAAAATAGTCAAACCTTTCGAGAGAAAAATAGATAGTCTGAATATGAGGGGAATGACCCTATTTTTCGAAACTATTTTCATTAACAACTTTTGAGGGAGTTCGTGAAAAAATGTATGTTTTGTTTTAATAAAGAAAAACTAGCTTAAAATACCTTTGTTTAGATCAAAAACGAAAAATTAATAACAAATACAAACTTCACTGCACTTGATGAAGAAAACAGTTATATTGCACGCAGTTTCCATAAAGAGAACCTTGCCCCATTCAGCCGAAATGCTAAGGCTACGCTAAATTCGGCAGGACCACAAAAAAAAGGTTAATTATTTGTATGAGTGTTTTTTTATTTATCTCAATTTTAAGGTGTGAGCTGAACAGAAAAAAGAATATACTTAACAGTGGCGGCTTAAGGTGCTCGGGGCGGCGACGGCTGAGGGCCCCCTAAATTCTTCAATCTTATGAAATTCAAAA
Source organism: Melieria omissa (assembly GCA_963971225.1). Taxonomy (NCBI): domain Eukaryota; kingdom Metazoa; phylum Arthropoda; class Insecta; order Diptera; family Ulidiidae; genus Melieria; species Melieria omissa. The sequence goes on from OZ020270.1 coordinate 5,173,725, forward strand.
AAGTAATATAACTGCTGACCACAGATATTTAAGCTACGTAGTAAAATTCTCTCCAAGGCAGGACAGAGTCACTGTGAGGAACCCCAGGAATACAAACTGGGATTTATATAGGCGTTTACTCGACAAGGAATTGGGTAGGCCTATCGCTATTAATTCTGATGTGAAGATCGAGGAAGATTTAGACTTCCTGACTTCAACACTCACCAAAGCATATCACATTGCTTGTCCACCAACCCGCACGAATGGCAGGAAAAAGCCGCCGTGGTGGAATAAAACACTCGGGGCTCAAAGGCGACACGTGCGTGAGTTGTTCAAATTAGCCAAAATGGCCGACAGCGACGAATGTTGGGGTGAGTACAAAGACACGCTCAAGATATACAAGAAGGAAGTCCGCAAAGCCAAAAGAGAATCTGGGAAAGAATTCTGTGGTGGCATGGAAAAAGTCTGTGAGATGGCAAGACTTAGAAAACTGCTGTCTGGACAACCGTCAATGCCAAGTCTAATTCGGAAGGACGACGGCGACTGGACGAATAACTGCCAGGAATCGCTTGAGGCACTTCTTAATGTGCATTTTCCTGGTTGTACAAACGCAACGAACTTTAAATCTCCTAGTGTTCAGGCAGGAGCAGTGAACCGCCAGGCACGGTTACACCTGACAGACTCAAGTAGGCTATTAACGCGTTTGCACCGTGTAAGTCACCGGGTCCCGATGGTATATTTCCCGCCATGCTACAGTAGGCCATTGTCCTCATAGTACCATGGTTGAATAAAATCTTTAGGGGTTGCTTAAGGTACAACTATGTGCCGGATGCCTGTAGAGTAGCGAGAGTTGTCTTTATACCGAAGGCAGGAAAAAGCAGCCATCTCTACTCGAAGGACTTCCGGCCCATTAGTCTAACCTCCTTCCTTCTCAACACTCTAGAAAGACTCCTAGATATGCACATCAGAACAACAATAGGGTCTGAAGGCATATCAAAATGCCAACACGCATACACCAAAGGCAGATCCACGGAGACTGCACTTCACTCACTCGTTTTTAATATAGAGAGGGCTATGGAGTTCAAGGAATTCGCTCTGGAAGTATTTCTTGACATAGCCGGCGCCTTTAACAACGTTACAACGGAAGCCATCATGGAGGGCATTGAAGCTCCTGGAATCCACAGTGCCGCCTTTGTATGGATAAAGAATCTTCTAATCTGTAGAAAGATAATGGCAGAATCGAACGGTGCGGTCGCACTAAAAGAGGCGCACAGGGGGACACCGCAGGGAGGGGTACTTTCCCCGCTACTCGGGCTGTTGGTGGTCAACAAGATCCTTAAACATTTTGAAGGCAAGGCACCTAAACTAATAGCATATGCTGACGACATAGCTGTAGTTATAACGGGCAAATGCCTCTCTACTCTGAGCGACCTCATGAATGCTACTCTAAAAATCAATATTTCAATATTTCTTAATACTGACTGGGACTCACTTTTCCTACACGCAGATGTTGTCGAATGCTATAATTCGTTCAGGACCCTAGTCTATGATATATGCTTAAGCAACATTTCTACTTATGCCAAAAAAGTTTATAAGCTCCCATGGTACACGAAAGAGTTAAAACACCTAAAGAATTTGAGAAATAAGTTTCATAAAAAGTTTAAGTTAACGAATAACTGTGTCTTTTACGGTAAATATCTTTATTACTTGAATATCTTTATTACTGATACTGCCAGTCATATCCTACTCGGAGGTAGTCTATTGCTCGTTTGACTCTAGGTCCAAGCAAAAACTTCAAGTCGCTTTCAATAATGCAATTCGACATGTGTACGGTCTTAGAAAGCATGACCACATATCTGATCATAGTCATCTGCTGCTTGGTTGTAGCTTACCAAATTTCTTAGCTACGAGGTACTGCTTATTTCTGCACAGGCTAATTCATACGAAAACACCTTTATATTTGTTTAACCGTAGTCCTACGGAAGTGTAGAAAACTACATTTTTTAATTTTCTTTCTTAAATTTCTCAAGAACTGTACAAGATATGAAGTTGAGCTTTCGTGACTTTTCCTAAATCATCAAAACCTACTACGATCATGTAGTTTCGTTTTTTAAATCATTAACATTTCCGTTAAAAATATGAACTTCCATTTGAGAGGGTAAGTGTAGTTTTCTACACCTAGTGCTTTTTTCTATAGTAAGCCATGAGTTTATAGAAATTATTGATTAATAGCAATGGCTACTAATATTTTTTATGTATTTGAAATAATCGTTAATTCCTGCGACAAAAATATTTGAATATTATTATTATTTTTTGTTTGAAAAGAATTGAAATCGTCAGTAGAACGTCGTACGTGAACGTAAACGGTTGTAGAGTTCATATAAGAAATGGCCGGACGGAATTTTTGTGCGAAAGAAATTGAAAGTGTTTTATATGAAGATACAGAAAGTGAATGTGACTTTTCATCTGATGGAACTGATAATAATTTCGGACCTGAAGTTAATTGTGAAAGTTCAGATGAGAGCAGTAATGAGTTCAGTGCCGAAGAAAATGATATTTTATCCGGTTCTAATTTTGCAAATGCTGACCCGATGTTCGTATCGAAAGACAATATAGTGTGGAGTCCATTTGTGATGGCTCAAGCAGTTGGACGTACTCAAGCTGCAAATATTTTGCGGTTGAAACCAGGATGTACCACAGCAACTACTTCTCGCGTGTCCAGTATGATTGATGCTTTTTTATTGTATTTTCCTCCAAATATTGAGACAATTATTTTGGAGAACACAAACAAATTTGGATGTTTCATCAACAAGAACCACAAAGAAGTTGATGCTAATTTGCTTTATGCATATATAGCCGTATTGCTATTAGCTGGTGTATATAAGTATGTTCAATATTTTCTTTAAAAAATTATATTGTTAAATTATATTTTTAGAGCAAAAAATCAAGCTGTATCGGAACTCTTTGAGGCAAATTTTGGTCCACCCATATTTAGAGCCATAATGTCAAAAGAAATGTTTGAATACCTGACAAGAATTATTCGCTTTGATGATACTGAAAATCGTCGACGTAATAGATCGGAAGATAAATTTGCTCCCATTCGCGAGTTATGGGAACATTGGGTGCAGTTATTGCCTAAATATTATAATCCATCTGAATGTGTTACAATTGATGAACAATTGTGCGGGTTCAATGGACGCTGTTCGTTTAGGCAGTATATACCAAGCAAGCCTGAAAGGTATGGCTTGAAATTTTGGCAACTTGTGGATTCGAAATCGTACTATGTATGGAACATTCAACCATATCTTGGAAAACTTGCTGGATGTGCTCCAGAAAAAAATGTTGGACAGCGTGTGGTAATGGATTTGGTTGAAGGCTTACGCGGCCACAATGTGACTATGGATAATTTCTTTGTGTCTCACGAATTGGGTCAAAAATTGTTGAAGAAACAAATAACTATGGTTGGAACAATTCGCAAAAATAAGCGTTCAATACCTCCCAAACTTTTATTGTGCAAAAAGGCGCCGCTATACCAATCCACATTTGCTTTCGCCGAAAACACTGTTCTTGTATCATACGTTTCAAGAAAAGACAAATGCACGGTACTTAAAAGTACTTTACACGATTCTGCTGAAGTGGGAACTGATTCGAAAAAAATTCCAGAGATTGTATCGTACTATAACAAAACAAAGGGCGGAGTGATAAAATGATATCCACATATAGCTGCAAACGCAAAACCAATAGATGGCCAATGGCAGTTTTCAGCAACATGATTGACATATCAGCTTTGAACGCTTTCGTTATTTTCCAAGAGTGAGTTATCAATATCAGTAATTATTATCTCAGTAACTATACAAATAAAAACATATTTTTAGAATCAATCCTGGTTGGCCACAGACACAAAAAAAGTCAAAACGTCGCCTTTTCCTGCGCAATCTTGGTTTAGAATTGGCTAAACCGTACATGGCCATTGGTATTAAGCGATATTTCTGACCAGCAGCCAACCATATCAAAATCAATTCCAGAGCAAATAAAAAAAAGAGGCAAATGTTTCCTTTGCATTAAGGAGAATAGTTCAAAACAAACATATAATCATGAATTTGCTTGCTGCCTATGCAAAAAAACCATTTGCAAGGCACATCACACTCGAACCGTATGCGTAGAGTGCATTTTTTTAATTTAAATTTTTTTTATAAAATTAAATACTTTTAAGCTTAATTGCATTTTATTAATACAGAGACAAACAACTAAAATAAAAATGTAAATGAAATACTTTACTTACTCAAAACACCCATAGTGTAGAAAACTACACTAACGTGGGATTATTGAGTTTTTTTTTCCGTAGGACTACGGTTAAAAAGCTGCAGTTCTGCAAGTCTAGGAGGAGCATGAACCTTCCTTGTTGCACCGACATTTAACTTTGTCAATTCCGGAAGGCTACTTTATGTGACCGCAATCAGAATGTGGAATTCATTGCCAATTAACGTCAAAAGTGAATCCAATAGCCACATCTTTAAGCATCTTCTTTTCCAGCATTTCTCCTAATTATCTATCCGCCTTAATCCTCTTATCCTATCCTTTACTTTAATCCTATCCTTTTTAACATAATTTATATTAAATATTATTTATTAAAATTGTTTTTTCTTTGTTTTAATGTGTTTTGTTTTTGTAGCATTTAAAAGTCTAAACTTGTATGCTGAAATAAATCAATAAATAAATAAATAAAATGAATTTAATACTCTAGATGAAATTCTCTATAATAATTACGTTCCAAACTTTGAATCAAATATCAAGCGTAATCCAAAAAATTTTTGGAGCTTTATTAAATCCAAAAATGCGTGCTCAAATATTCCTTCCTCTGTCTTCTTTAATGGGACATCTGCTAAGTCAATGGAAGATGCTGCCAACCTCTTTGCGGAATTCTTTTGCTCCAATTTCGTCTTGGATACTTGTGATGAGGTCAATGAGTCCATTAATGGTAGTAACACATCGCTAGATTTTGGCTCTTTGGAGCTATCTTCTGACGATGTTTCGAACGGTATTCGCGATTTAAAGTTTTCCTTGCAGACGGATATTGATGGCCTCTCTTCTCGCCTGCTTAAATGCTGTCCCTCCCTCGCCGAACCTCTCACTCCTATCTTTAATAAGTCTCTATCCTCGGGAGTTTTTGTTAATGACTGGAAAAAAGCCTTAATTACTCCGATTTTTAAAAGTGGTAACAAAAATGATGTGACTAACTACAGGCCTATTTCTAAGTTATCTTCGGTTTCGAAACTTTTTGAATCCATTGTTAATAAAAAGGTGTATTTTGCGGTAAAAAATCTGATTTGCCCATATCAACATCGCTTTGTGTCTGGTCGATCCACCGCAGGGCCGTAGCTAGGGGGGGGGGGGGTTAGGGGGTTCTTACCCCCCCCGAAATGTTAGAACATTGTTTTAATTTATAATATTCTAAACTAGTTACTAATCACACCATGCATGGCTACGTTTACATTGAGCCCAAGTGCCTAATTAAGTTAAATTAGTAATTTAATTTAGCTTGGAAGCTTGTTTTCAGTCAGCTGTCGGGTTTTGATTTGAGTAACCCCCCCCCGAAAAAAATCCTGTATACGGGCTTGATCCACCGTTACTAATTTGGCTGTCTTCTCTGAAGACTGCATTTCGGCTTTCCAGAAAGGTTATCAAATTGATGCGGTCTATACTGACTTCTCTAAGGCATTTGACAGAGTCTCTCATAAGTGCCTAGTATCTAAGCTTGCTGGTATGGGATTTCACTCTGTCTTTCTCATATGGTTAAAATCCTATCTTAGTGACAGTCTCTGTGTTGTGACCTTTGATAATATATCCTCTCAACCCTTGACGGAAACCTCTGGTGTTCCCGAAGGAAGTATCCTAGGTCCGCTTTTATTTGTGCTCTTTGTTAATGACGTCAGTTCTTGTTTTTTGAAGTCAAAATTTTTATTATATGCGGATGATCTCAAAGTTTACTCTGAGATTAGATCCCCTGAGGACTCTTCTCTGCTTCAAGTTGAACTTAATAACTTACATGACTGGTGTGTCATTAATCGTCTTCACCTTAACATCAAGAAATGTTTCCATATAACCTATTGCAAAAAGTTAAATCCCTTTCCCTCTTCATACTGTTTATACAGAGTATATACAGATTCAATACGTCGTGAGACGTCGCACAATGGGGTAAACATGCCAAAAACCCGCGCATTGCCTATTTTATGCTGTAATATCTATACGGTTAAAGATAAATACCTCAAATTTGGACATCTCCTTCAAGACTCTTCAGAGATTTGTTCACCATAATTTTATTTGATTTACTGTACCGTGCACCGGCACCCTACAGTCGGCAATTAGGCACTTTTAAAATCTTCATTAGTAAAAAAGAAAACCAAAGTTAAAGTATTTAAATCGACCCAAACTGACTTATGAATACTCTAGATTGTAGCCACGCCCCCATTTTTTGCCTCCTTTCATAAAACACCCACATAAAACACATACATGTAGGGTAATTCGTATTTAAGAAAAACCATTTGATACGGGTTGATACGGCTCATAACGGGTTAATGGGGAGTACCATGCCCACTTAACGTTATAAATAACCACAAAAGGGCAGATGACGTTGGTAAGTATATAAATATAATAAATTTTCCCAATTTAACCAGTATGCTTATATGGCAACCCTACTTAAAAATGGGCGTTCCATGCCCATTTTTACGTCAGAGTTTAGTTAAGTCACTTGTAAATTCCATACAAAGTTTTATTGAAATATATTGCCTTTTTCAAGAATCATCCTGCGTACCCGCCGAAAAAATTGATACAAAATATTTTTGTAGCATACTACTGTGTTCAAAGAATACCCGGAATTTTCCCATTTAAACTACACGGTTAAATATTTTCGCCGAATTATTTTTTTTTTAATTTCGTACAACTGTTAGAGGCTCACATGTCAAATTATACGTCAAAATACTCATTAGTGTTTGAGTTACGCTTGGTTTTGTGAGACGCAAAAAGTGAATTCGGCGATTTTTATAATGTCTGAAATTATCCAACAAAGAAGTGCGATCAGATTTTGTATCCTGAACGGAATAACCGCTGCGGAAACGTTGAGAATGTTGCAGAAGGCCTACGGAGACCATGCTCTATCAAAAACAACAACATTTGATTGGTATAAAATGTTCAAAGAAGGCAGAGTACGCGTTGAAGACGAAGAGCGGCCAGGCGGACCACGCACATCAACTGATAAGCAACACGTCAAGCAAGTGAAGGAAATGGTGATGGAAAATCATCGGCTGACATGCAGAGACATTGCTTCTATTGTTGGAATATCAAATGGATCGGCCATCACAATTTTAAAGGACATTTTGTGCCTCAAACGCGTCAAATCTCGATTGGTTCCAAAAAATTTGAATTTCTTCGAAAAAAAGCGTCGTGTTGATGTGTGTGAAACAATGCTTTCTAATTATCAATCGGTTATGAAACGCATTATTACTGGAGATGAGACTTGGATCTATGCTTACGACACGGAAACAGCCGACCAATCGAGCGAATATCGTGCCAAAGGTGAGGCAAGGCCGAAACACCCGCGCCAAAGTCGCTCAAAAATCAAGGTCATGTTGACAGTTTTCTTCGATTATCGTGGTGTTGTGCATTATGAGTTCCTTCCGCCGGGCCAAACTGTCAACAAGGAATATTACTTGAGCGTTATGCGTCGTTTGCGTGAATCTATTCGCAAAAAGAGGCCGGATTTATGGAGAGACAACTCTTGGTTTTTGCATCACGATAATGCACTATCTTACACGGCATTGGTTCTTCGTGAGCATTTCGCCAAAAATTAAACTCATATCGTTCCACAGCCACCGTATTCGCCTGATTTAGCTCCTTGTGACTTCTGGCTATTCTCCAAACTCAAAAGACCACTTCGAGGACACCGTTTTGAATCGATTGAAGAGATTCAACGTGAATCGGCGCGCGCATTGAAGGCCATACCGGAAGGTGACTATTTGGCATGCTTCGAAGATTGGAAAGTCCGTTGGCATAAGTGCATTGCATCGGGGGGGGACTACTTTGAAGGCGATGAAATTGATTTGGAAGAATAAATAAAGATTTTTTGAATTATAAACAACTTACGGGTATTCTTTGTACACAGTAGTATGTTTCTTGATCTTGTTTGCCGAATCGCAAGCAAAGAGCAAACAACGAACCAAAGCATCGTCATCATCGTTTTAACGAAGATGACTCGGGATTCGCTAATGTTTTTGTTATTGTCGATTATTGTGTGTATGCTTATTATCTCTGGTTTTTTTTAACGTCTTTCTCAGTCACTTCCTTTCCCTTGTGCATAGTGCTCAGCAAAGTTACGAAGCGACATCTCTTTGTGACATAAGAAACCAAAGTGGAACCAAGATCATGGTTGAATGCAAAATTCGAATGCTACAGTGGTTGCGTTTTCATGTCGAGTAATAGTGGAGGTAGTTCCTTTCGATTTTTCCTTATCTTGCCAACAATGATCATTTGCCGTTGGTTGAATTTCACTGCAAGACCATGAGATGTAAAGAAATTGTCGGAAGTCACATTCCTTCCATTCAACCCGTCTGTGAGTTGCAAAACAATCAGTTCAGCCTGATTTACCTCCGGAGCACAATTACGGTTTCGACCAATGTAAACCTCTATAGCATAAACATAGTATGTTGCAGCATCACAGAGCACCCAATGTTTGATGCCATATTTGCAAGGCTTCGAAGGAAGGTATTTAGTGAATGGACAGCGACCACGGTAAGGCAACAATTGCTCATTAACCGTCACAGTTGCACCTGGTTTATATGCCAATTTTAGCCGGTTAGGCCATTTTTTTAATGTAGGACGAATCGGCGCTGATTTATCGGGCACGCAAATTTCCTCTTTCTTCTCTGAACTCGGCACATGCTGGCAAACACTCATATATTTATTCGCTTTTTATAAGAAGTAGATGAGAACTACAAGAAACGCGCAAGAACGCGTGAAAACACGAAATACAACTGACGCGTACACAAATTGTCGTCGTTTTTTTTCATTTGTGTCAAATTGACACACTAACGACTCTTTCGTAACTTTTTTTGTTGGCACGCCCCTAAGCATGTAAAAACTTCGGGCATACGATTTTTCGAAATTTCGTCGAAAATTAGTCAGTGAGCCAAAATCTCATTCGATTTCGTGAAAAAATAAAGGCGCAATGACAGTTTGAATTCCGAAATTGTGTCAAATTGACACAAACGACGGATGCGTGTTAAAGTACAATGTGCCAAGTGCAGTGACATTTTTCATCCAAAATGTGTAAAATTATTATCGGTCGACATTGAATATATGCAAAAAGTGAACAAGCCATATTGTTGTACTCAATGCACAAAAGCGCGCCGAAATTCTATTCCATCGTCTCCTCGCTCAACTACTCCGCCAATAGATAGCGCATCGGCTACCAACAACTCAGCTTGTTCGCTGCCACCTGCTTCGGCTCCCGAGAGAGCCTATCCGCCACCTGAGTGCGACGCGATAGAAATCGCCTTGCAAGCTGTTCTCCAAGAGGTTAGATCTCTTCGATCTGATCACGAAAAAGCGACCGCATTAATTAGTTCTTTGCAACGCGACAAGGAACTTCTGATTAAAAAAGTTGAAAATCTGCAACTAGAAGTACAAGCTGTTCGTCGTTTACTTTGTGAGCATGCTGATGTCGCTGCTGCAATCCCTACCATAGCTAATGACATTAAAGATCTTCGGAATGACCTGAATAACATGCATTCTAACATTTCCGCAACCTCAAAACACAATAAGCGGGCGCCTGCTCTGGGCTCAACGACACCGGCTCTTTCCTCTGCTCCATCTATCTCTTATGCTGCTGCTGCTGCCGCCGCTGCCACCACTACAGCCAATGCTGCTGATGCCGTTAACATTTCTTCTGCTTCGCGGTGCCCTGCGCCGCCAACGTTGCTGCTATCCCATAGCAACCAGACAGCACAGCTGAACAACGATGACGTCTTCATAACTGCTGGCGCTAAGAACAAAAGAGCAAAACGGAATGCGAATAACACTGTTGTTGGCCGCAATGCAAGCCGCGAGTTGGATGTAATTGTCAATCTAAAGTGGGTACATTTGTCTTATTTCAATCTCACTGTGACCACTGAAAACATTATTGACTACGTACATACTCGGTCGGCCTCGATAGCTCAGCGGGTAGCGCGCTGGCTTCTCATACCGAGCGCCCCAGGTTCGATTCCTGGCTCGGGCTGGTGAACAACGCATCTACTTCTATCGCTATCCACATGAAGGAAATGAGAATTACAAGAATCGCACAAGTGCGCTCTTGGCAGGCAATGGCAAAACCTCCAAGTGTGAAAGAAAAAAAACTGCCAATCGCCGTTCGGATTCGGCGTAAAACTGTAGGTCCCCTCCCTCCCTTTCCACCATCCGTTTGAAATGTGTGTTGTATCACATGTTGGAAAAAACAGTGTTGCATACACATTTCAAACGGGTGGAATTTGTGGTATCACAACGGGCCCATAGGCCTAAGTGTGTCTCATACAGAGGTAGCCACTTAACCAACCAACGTACATACTCATGCTGCTATAGATAAGAGCGATCTTTCATGCTACATTTTAGTAAAGAAAGACTCTGTAATTGAAGGACTGAAGAGAGTATCGTTCAAACTTGGCGTAGCAGAAAAGTACTACGACAAAATCTTCGACCCTTCTCTTTGGCAGGAGAATATTAGAGTACGGCCATTTACAAATTTTCCAAGAGAAGAGGCGAAGCCACTGCAGTCCTAGCGTGCGCTGACGCTGTTACTAACTCTACAAATGCTACAGAATTCCTATTGTATTATCAGAATGCTGGCGGAATAAGAACCAAAATGCTACCGCTGCTGCTTTTTTCTTCATCGTCTCTCTACGGTATCATAATTTTGACAGAAACTTGGCTCTCTGAATGCCATCATACTGCCGAAATGTTCGATTGCCGACTATATAATGTATTTCGCAAAGACAGATGCTACCGCACTACGGGTCTCTCTAAAGGCGGCGGCGTACTTGTCGCTGTTCGTTCGAGTTTGCCCAGTACGCAAATTACCCTATCTTCTGATACGTGCTTGGATCAGGGTCTTTTAGATATTGATCAAATTATTGTTAAAATTGTCATAGAAAAATCTCATGAATTGTTCATATCTGTAAGTTACATTCCACCATTAAGTCCAAACGAATTGTATAAAACGCATATAAGTAACTGTTGCACCATTTTAAATAATCTAAATCACAATCAGCATATCATAATATTGGGTGACTTCAATTTACCCAATGTTAATTGGTGTTTTGATGAGGATGCTAAGCAATTATTACCATATAACGTATCAAGCGAGAGTGAATGCGAGGTACTCGACACTTATGCTGAGTTTAATCTCTGTCAAATTAACAGTGTTCACAACGACATCAATCGTATACTGGATTTAGTTTTTATAACCAGCGATCTAAAATCTGATGTCGAGCCCATTTCTTCACCCCCCCTTCCTAACTCTATCCACCATAAAGCATTATGTGTGAGCTTTCAACTTATAAACTATATCAAATCAGTCATTAATTCTCGTAAGAACTATAACTTCATTAAAGCCAAATTCAATGACATTTCACGTTCATTAAATTCAGTTGATTGGGAATCTGCCCTTAACAAGCCCCATTTATCACAAGCCTACTACGTATTTCGAGACAATTTGAAGGCGGCTATTGATACGTTCGTTCCTATTGTACCAGTAAAGAGTCTTTCCAAGCCGATCTGGTACAACTCTAGACTTATAAATCTCAACAATAAAAAAACCAAAGCATACAAACTGTATCGCAAATCAAGCAAAAATTTAGAACTTTTTGAAATTTACAGTCGGTTACAAAAAGAGTGCAATACTCTGAACAAGTTCTTATATCAGCACTATATCCTTAATGTAGAGAGTGAAATAAGGGCAAATAGTAAGCGTTTTTGGCAGTTTATAAACAGCAAAAAGAAAGACACTGGAATCCCAGACATGATGCATTACTTGGGAGAATCATCGTCGGATATTCATAAAATTTGTAACTTTTTTGCATCTTTCTTTCGATCAGTATATGTCCCTCAATCTGGAATCGAAATTGACAATAACACGGATAGCGAAGCATTTGTCTTTAAAGGTTTACATCTCTCAGTTGAAGAAGTTTTAGGTGGCCTTTCGACCTTGCCAAACAACCCAACTCCAGGAGAAGATGGTTTTCCACCTATTTTATTAAAAAATTGTGCACAAGCCTTAGCCCTACCATTGTCAATAATCTTTAACGAATCGCTGCGGTGTGGGGAGTTTTTACAGGACTGGAAAAAATCCTTTATTATGCCTATCCATAAGTCTGGGAGCAAGTCGGACATTTTAAATTATCGTCCGATCTGCAAAATCTCAAGTATACCTAAACTTTTCGAGAAACTTGTTTATGATAAGATTTTCTTCCATATTTCAGAGCTCATATCGCCTTATCAGCACGGCTTTATAAAGGGTAAATCCACCTCTACAAACTTGGCCTTATTCTCTAATTTTGTCTTAAAACAATTCGAAACAGGTCAACAACGCGACGTCATATTTACCGACTTTTCGAAAGCCTTCGACAGGGTTAGTCACAAAATCCTTCTTGCAAAGTTGGAATCAATTGGATTTCATTCAAGTATGCTTAAGTGGTTTGCATCGTACCTAACCGATAGGACCCAATTTGTTCGTATAAACAATACAAATTCGGATATCATTAACGTTACCTCAGGTGTGCCTCAAGGCAGCCATCTCGGGCCGTTACTTTTCCTGATCTTTATTAATGATATTCCGGACGTCTTCTTGACATCGCGTTGTCTTATGTACGCAGATGACTTGAAAATATACAGTCGCATAGAGAACGTATCTGACTGCATTAAACTTCAAGAGGACTTATCAAAACTGCATTCTTGGTGTGATGCTAACTCTTTGCCACTTAATGTTGGTAAATGCCAGTGTCTGTCTTTCAGTAGACGTAAAGTCGCGATTAATTTCCATTACAAGATAGGCACAGCTACCCTTACAAAAATTTACGAAAAGAAGGATTTGGGGGTCATCTTCTCCTCGAAAATGTCCTTTTCGAAACATATAGACTTTATGATTACCAAATCTAGGTCCACGCTCGGCTTTGTATTGAGAAATTCGAATGAATTCCAGGATGTTTTTACTCTCAAGAGTTTGTATTTTGCATTCGTAAGATCGAACCTAGAATATTGCAGCATCATTTGGGATCCATTCTATTCAGGTTATTCCTTAAGGATCGAGAAGATTCAGAAACGCTTTACTCGATATGCTATTCACTCTCTCCGTTGGAAAAGTATTATGCCTGAATATAAAAGTAGATGCCTTTTGCTAGCTTTGCCGACATTAGAAATGCGAAGAAAAATTTCCTCGGTAATGTTTATTAGAGATATAGTCACGAACCATATCCATTGCCACTTCTTGCTTGAGTTAATATTTTTCAATTGTCCCGCACGGGGCCTCAGATTTAGTAACATGTTCTACTTACCTTGTCATAAAACTAACTTTAGTCTTAACGAACCGCTTACACGCTGCCTAAGGCAGACAAACCAATTCTGTAAGAATTTAGATATATTCTGTAATTCTAGAGAGAGTTTTAAGTCTAAACTAATTCTGCTGTCACATTTTTTGAGTTGCGATTAATTGTAATTAACATATTTATGTACATAATATATATACTTTAGCTTTTAGTAATCTATCTGAGTTGTACTCTAATTGATGAATTTAAATAAATAAATAAATAAATAAATAAATACCAGGCAATCGTTTCGACTACCCAACTTCTGCACCATATTCCAGGCGGAAGTATTCGCTGTCAGGAAAGCGGCCAAACTTGCCTGCACAAATACCACCGCGAACTCAACGATAAACTTCTACGTGGATAGCCAGGCAGCGATCAAGGCAATAACCTCCCACAGTCTATCATCCAAAAATGTCCTACAGTGCCGGGAAGCACTAGAAAAGTTGGCTGCTAACCGCAGGCTACACATTTACTGCGTACCCGGACACAAAGGCATAGAGGGAAACGAGGAAGTGGACATTATTGCCAAACAGGGTGTAAGCCTTCCAGATGAGCATATCAGCAATGTACTGATGCCCATGCAAGCGCTTCACGGTCAACTAGAGGAACGCATGAATGGGAAAGCAAAGGCTAGATAGAACAACCTAAGTACCTGCGTGATTTCCAAAACCATGCTTAAGTCCTACGATGTTAAAGGACCGAGATTCCTACTAACTCTCCCAAGAATAGACTGCAGAGCCCTAGTAGGCAGCAGCATGCTCATAGAATGGGCATTACCAACGACGAAAGCTGCAGGAAATGTATGGAGGTGGGCAGCAGAGAAACTCTGGAACACCTACTGTGCCATTGCCCCGCCATCTCTAGAACTCGCCTGACGTACTTAGGAGCCCCGACCTTTGAAGGACTAGAACAGGTCTCGAGGCAAGGCGTCATACCTCTCTGGAAGTTTGTGAGATCAACGAGCATCCTAAAAGATCACTACTTCAATCGCACCTAAACGGAACTCCGACTGGCACCGCTAAGGACCCAATAGGGTCTATGCGTGGCCTTGCTGGAAGCCAGTACAACCTAAGCTATATAACTGCTGTAATTTTTTTATTAAAAAGTATGCAAATAAAGTACCATAAAAATGCACATATAAAAAAGAAAACAAACCTGTAGGACAGTAGCAATTGTAAACTAGCAAAAGATAACATTTTTTTATTTCAACACATAACGAATAAAAAACAAAATTGAAGAAACATTAGTTTTCAGACATTTTTCTAATTCTTATTTGCATTCGACATACACTCCGCGACAAAATGATAGCACATTTAATGTTTTTGCCTTTTTATAGTTAACCCTCATCCGACGTTCAAAAAAACTCACACATAAGATGTTCGGGTGATATTTCACCCATATGGTACTTTGTATTGTTATAATGAATTTTTTGACCAATTATAATAAAAAATCATTTGTTATCTTTAATCTTTATTACCTTTGTTATCTTACAGATAAATAAAATAACAAATTTTTATATATTTACTTGCAATTAGGGCAATTAGGTTAGGTTAGGTCATTGTGGCTCCCTCTGTAAGAGACACACTCGGAAGCATATTATGAGACCCGTTGTGATATACCACAAATTTCACCCGTTTTTAAATGTGTATGTAACACTGTTTTTTCAACATATGTTACAGCACACATTTCAAGCGGATAGGGAAAGAGGGGAAGGAAGGGCAGTAGTTAACTTATACCTGTGACAGACATGTAGTAACAATTCCATGATAAAGTTATCATAGTATTCTAATTACTAGGTACGGTGACAGACATAACTTAGTAAATTATTTGTAGTAATTTTTGACAGTTTGAATACAAAAAAATTCACAAATGTAAACAATGAGAACATCTCTAAGTGCATTAATTTCAAACAACGCAAAAATTCGTTTCTTACATCAAAAAAGGAGGCAATGTCTAAGATTGGCAATTACTGCATAGAAGAAAAGCAACCAATATAGAGTGCTTGTATAGGGTGTTTTTTTTAGAGGTTTGTTTTTCGAATAGAGATAAAACTGGCATTTTGTGGTCAAATCTGGCAACTCTAATGTCATTTATGTTCAGTTTGGTTTGCCATTTCATCATGAACAGGTTGACAAAAGAACAACGCTTGCAAATCGTGCAAATTTATTTCGAAAATAATGGTTCAGTTCGCGAAGTTTAGCGCAAGCTCCGTCCATTTTATGGTCCATCAGAGCAATTAATTCGGTTAACCCTGGGTCGTTTTCGCACTACGTTTACTCTATGTGATAATACGCATCCGCAGAGACGTCGAACAGTGCGCACCGAAGAAACAATTGCCGCTGTAGAGCAAAATGTTGAAGAGGACCCGTATGAATCGATTAGCCACCGTGCACAGCAATTGGAGCTTTGTCCATCAACTGAAAATTGGACCTGTAGAATTGGCTTTATTCGAGCCAGCCGCGGCGGCCACATGCCCGAAATCATATTGAAACATTAATGGCATAAAATTATCCTTTCAATAAAGCCAAATTGATGGACATTAAAACGATTTTCTTGTGTTTTATTTCAATTCGAAGTTCTATACCTCTAAAAAAAACACCCTATATTTGTTAAAAGAATAAACAGATATACATGTTTTTCTTTTTTTTCATTTTCCATAAAATTCCTCTTTTCAATTTTTCCTGCATGTCAAAATCAGATTTTTAGCTGTGTTCAGTTAGTTCGAATGTGTGTTTCGTGAAATACTACATAAATACTAGGTAGCCGAACATAGTATTGTTACTAGCTAAATACTGGTTGCTCACGTAGTATTTAGCTGGTATTTGGTGACACACATCCAGTATTTGCTTGGTTAGTAGTAACAGTACTAGATGTCTGTCACGGGTATAAAACTAGCGTTCACCACATGTATAACTTTTTTCAAGAATTGCAGGCATCTTTTCATCTTTTTTGATACCAAATAGGCACCGTGTTTCAATAGTTTTTCACTTTTTTCCGCTCTGATTTTCTGACAAGGTTTGGGAAATTAGCTATATTGAGATAAGAAGTCTGCATTAAGATTTTTCTTTCGGTAACGGTGCTTTATGCAGAATCTTTAGCTTTACTAAACTAAGATCTAAGTCTTCAAGAAAAATTCGCCGCTTGAACTTTTTCTTGTGATTCCAGCTAGGATCGACAGCGATTAATTTTTCGCTTGACGGTATAGTTAGTGAACAACCAATTGGTCTAAAGTGTCAACTACTGCTTTTGACTTATTGTAAACCGATATAATTTCGGCTAATTTATTGTCACCCACATAAATTGTCATTTATTGTCTTCCACGAAAACCCAGCAATTATTTACTTAGTGTGTCCTTTTCATAGGACGTACATAGCAGTTGTCGCTAGAACCACTTTTCTCATAAATCTCTTATGGGTGTGAACGAGCTTCATTCTTGATTACAATCGTTACGTTCTTGGCAAGTCACCGACATAACGAAAGATTGGTCTGCCTGTTGTGTAACTCTACAGATTATCAAGAGATTCTCCATTCGACTTATAACCACCACTAAAAATTGAAATACCAAAATATGCCTGAATATCTACAACGCTAATCCATTCACTGCCAAAAACTCGCAAAACTTCAACATTAGTCTTGTCAGCTACTATCTTTAACATTGGTATTCATTGGCATCTTGCATTGCTGACACCCGACTTCAAGCATAGCGAGTTATACCAACTTTAGTTGAAATAATATAATCGGCTCTTACTTTCCCGTTAAATTCAGGAGGCCCATTGATCTATAAAAATGTTTTGCCTATAAAAGCAGTTCAAAACTGTCAATGAAGTGACGTAGTTTTATGGCATTTTCTGTATGTGTTGCGTTGAATTTCCATACAATTTGCATATGGGTGAAATATCACCCGAACGTCGCCCACGTAACTTTTTTTGTAATCACCGTTAGAATGAAATAATCAATATGTTGTAGATAATTTCTAAAACTAATAATGGTTTGTTACAAATACAAGAAACCTTAATCTTTTTGATAAATATATAGGAAAGTTATAGCATCCCAAAGTTGAAAATGGGTGAAAAATCACCCGAACGACGGATTATAGCCTATTTCCACCGAGCGCTTAAATGCATTTAAGGGCTCTGTTAAGTTTGAAAACTGTCAAGCGTTTCCACTGAAACTGAGTTAACTCCGACAGCTTGTTTTTGTTGACATTTTCATTTGGAAAAATCAAATTATGCATTTGTTTCTGGGCAGCCCCAGCTATACCCATCGCCGCCATTTCCTTGTATACGTATGTATGTGTGGTTTCTTGTAGCCTCACTAGCAAAACCACTACGCTTTCCCTCTCAACAGTCTAGGCATGTCTGCGTTTTCATATTTGTGAAAATTTATCAATTTATTTATTTTTTTATCAATTTATTTATCATTTGTCAATGTCTATTTCATTTGTGAAAGTTGTCGGCTGTTTGATATCAGAGCTGTCTGAACTTTTAATGTCAAGAGGGTTCATGGAAAATTTACTGTTTTTATTTGCTATTTCAGCATTTATTATTTACAAATAATAGAAGTATTCACTTCGTTTATGACAGACGATTTGTATTTATGCTGAAAATGCCGGTAAAAGTAGTTCTTTTGGGAAACAATTAATCACACTGAACGTAACTCAAATCCCTTCTCTCGTTTGTGTTCGTACGGCTTTTGCAGCCCCTGAAAGCATGCTATCAAAATTTGTACATTTGTGAATATTGCTCCCGCTTTTAACATAAAATTTTCTGTTAGACATCTGTAAATGGCAAAACTGAGTTAACTCAGTTTTGAAAGTGAGTTCACGCACTTTGATACAAAAACAATTGTATGGGAATTTGAGCATTTAAATGCGATGTCAAACTGCAGTTAAGGCCCAGTGGAAATAGGCTATTAGGGTTAATCTATATCGCACACGCACTACAAAAGCGATATATATTGTAACGATAAGACAGTCTGTCGCTGTGCAAAGCAACCCTGTCGCTACGCGCCGTGCTATAATTCAATCTGGCAACGACGGCCGCGATAATAAGGGAAACTTTTGGGCCAACCTGGCAATGATGGAAACTTTTAGTCCAACCTGGCAATGATGGTCGCGATCATCATGGAAACCTTTAGTCCACTCTGGGATGTGCGAGAACGATCTGCGCGATGACCGGACAGGTATAAAAGGCAGCCGGGTGCGGCGCAGCGAGTCAGTCTGATTTCGCCGATTTTCATGGGGTTTGTTTTGTTGGATTTGTATCGAGTCAGTTCAGGTTCGTGCAAAAAGAAAATTCCGGAAAATCTCTTGGAAAAGTCGGAAAATCCCTGTCATTTTTTACCGTGTATTTTGAAAATTTTCAGGCGATAACTTTGAAACCACAAGTCACGCATCAATCAAATTCACTACGAACTTACTATTTAGTCATGTCCTTAGACAGCGGCTTACTGACAACACGCTTCTCTGCTACCGGGGCTGCGCTTGTGGGGGCGCAATCGACGCACAACGGCCGGCAATCGGATTAGTAGTTTGGGAGGTAGAGCCGCTCAAAGTTTTTTGGTTTTTTTTGTCATCTTTAAGATTGATTTGTATGTAAATGAAGCGACCAATCGGTAACTTGTTGGTTTTTTCTAAAAGGTACGTTAACTGGTAATGTAATAAAAATAAAAAAAATGTTTGTTTTGTCTTAAAAGTTGTTCGATCTACCGATTGATCGAAAAGTCTATATTTCGACCTTTTTTTCAACTTTGATCGCGAATAAAAACAATATACCAAAAATAACCTCCGCGAATTTGAGGGTGGTTAATTATTATTCAATTATTTACCTAACTTCCAAAACTCAGCTGCCGCTTTTTGCCGCTTTACTTCTTAGAGCAATAAAAGTGAAACAAGTCACGAGTCGTCGTGGGGTCAGCACGTAACAAGTCTTCGCTCTTACTTGTTTGCCAAATTTCTAATATTATATACAATAAAATGCCTTGTCTTTGTTTACAAAAGGTCGATAGACTTCTGGACGAAAATAAAAAAGTTAAGTGTGTCACTTGTAGTGAGTATTTTCATTGCACTTGCGTGAATTTACAAGAAAGTGATCTGGAATATATGCTGAGAAATAATCAAAGCTACAAATCTAAAAAATGTCTTTCGCCTCGGCGCGCATCGGTACGCTCTCCTCCTATTGTTGCTAAGCTACAACCGTTGGCAACATGCAGTGACATCGGCCGTGAAGGTATTGAAGCTGCTGATCTCTCACCTTTTGAACCGGCCAGAGATCTAACTGCCGATCAACAGAATCTCTTCAATACTTTCCGAACTCAACAACAACACACCCATCGTAAGCAACAGAACCAACGCTCAGCAAATCAAATTCAACAGCAACAACAACGCATCGAAGAGTGGTCTGCTGATAACTCACAACAGCGCCAACCAAAAATAACTATGGAGCTGGTGTACAATGAGATATTATCTCTGAAAACATTGTACGCTCAAACGCTAACGACAATCCAATCCCTACAAGAAGAGAGAAATCTTCTCATGGATACACTTGAAAGTCTCCAAAAAGAAGTCAACTACCTGCAACAACATGAAAGAGAGAAGTGCATTGAGATTGTGGGTATACCGAGTATCAACAACAACAACGCTCTTGATTTTGCTTTGAAATTGTTCTCCGATGGGTTGAATGTTAACGTTCCGGAGTCCGAAATAGATAACTCCTATGTTAAAAAGATAAGAAACAACATTAACAATTCAACAACTGACATTTTATGTGTGAGATTTGTTTCTCTTCGTGCGAAAAAAAGTGTAATGATGAAGAAGTATGCTAACAAGAAAAATTTACGCTCTAAAATCATTGGATGTAAGAAGAACACTAAGATTTATATTAATGACAGTCTCTCTGCCTTAAACAGAAAATTGTTAAAAGAAGCACAAAAACTGAAAAAAGATTTAAACTTTAAGTTTGTTTGGATTGCAAATGGCAAGGTACTAATGCGAAAAAAAGGGTGGAAATTGTTGGGTAATAAATTCACTACAGGAGCTTGAAAAACTAAAACCACCGCCCAACGTATAAATTCTCGCAGCTTTTGCATGGAAAACGATAATCCTCAAGTGAATTTATTCAATATTCCCTTTGCCAACTGCAAAAATGTGAATTTTCACGATATTGCGAATAATCCCAACGATTTTGGAGGGTTTTTTGTAATCAAGCAAAACATAAGAAGCATGCGTAAGAATTTTGATCATTTTCTTTTACATTTAGAATCTTTTAAAAACAAGCCTGCATTAATTTTCTTGACTGAAACTTGGAT
This sequence comes from Melieria omissa, assembly GCA_963971225.1. NCBI lineage: Eukaryota > Metazoa > Arthropoda > Insecta > Diptera > Ulidiidae > Melieria > Melieria omissa. The sequence goes on from OZ020270.1 coordinate 5,194,619, forward strand.
ATAAGGGGTTTCCAACAAGAGGTGTTATTTTGGTATTCAAAGAAAAATGCCATTTTTTGAGATAAATGATCGGATGTTTATTTCCTAATAAAGAGGAAGGTATGCCGTTAATAATGAAAAACTACATCAGCCAAATGGCCATCACGACCACGCTTACAGGACCATATCCTTTTCATGAAATTTTCCAAAACCAAATCGCAAAGTGGCTGCCCTATGTCCTCGATAGCCTCACGAATTCTATCTTTGAGGTCTTGAATCGACGCTGGGCTGTTGGCGTACATCTTATCTTTCACGTGGCCCCAAAGGAAGAAGTCGCAAGGTGTTAAATCACAAGATCTCGGTGGCCAATTGTGATCACCTCTTCCAGAGATAGCACAGTCCGCAATGGTTTCGTTGCTTGTGTGGCACGTAGCGCCGTCTTGTTGAAAGTAAACGTTGTTCAGATCAATACCATCCAACTCCGACCATAAAAAATCATTAATCATCTCTCGATAGCGCAATCCATTCACCGTAACTGTTGATCCAACCTCATTTTCGAAAAAGTAAGGTCCAATGACCCCGCCGGATCATAAACCGCACCAAACAGTCACACGTTGAGGATGGAGAGGCTTCTCAACAATAACTCTTGGGTTTTCCGAGCCCCAGATGCGACAATTTTGCTTGTTGACGTAGCCACTGAGGTGGAAATGGGCCTCATCAGTCAAGATAATTTTTCGATGGAACTCCGGATCATTTTCATGCATTTCAAGGATCCAATCAGCAAAGACACGACGTTGTTGATGATCGGTCGGCTTGAGTTCTTGTGTTAACTGAACTTTATAAGCCTTAAGACCCAAGTCTTTATGCAAAATACGGTGGAATGACGTTTTTGGAATGCCCAATTTCAAAGAACGACGAGGAATCGACCAACCTGAGTTTTCTTCAACACTTTGGGCTACAGCAGCAATATTCTCAGTTGTTCTTGAGCGACGTGCACGGGTTTTATTCTTCACATCACTAACTTGTCCCAACAGCTCGAATTTTTCCACCAATTTCTGTATTGCGGTCCGACAAGGTGCTTCACGACAACCAAAAAATGCTTTAGTTTTGCGAACTGTGACTGCAAGATTTTACCCATTTTTGTAGTGATTTTTAATAATTTCAATGCATTGTTGAAGCGTGTATCGTTACTTGCCAAATGTCAAAGAATAAAAGATTCAAAAGTGACAGCTACCGAAATACCGGGTGATTCAAAATAACACCTCTTGTTGGAAAACGCTATACGACGAGGAAGTTTCTCTCTTTGATATTCGAGGATACAATTTCTTTGCGAAGTATTACAACCAATATGCAGCAGGTGGTATTGCGGTTTTTGTTAAAAAAGATTTAACTTGTGAATTCACAAGTCTAAACTTCATCAGTTCTGATGTGGTTAGGGTTGTTACTTCAATAAATAATTAAAAAATAACTTTTATCTGCATTTATAGATTCCATATAAGTAATGTGAGTGATGAGTTTCTAAAAGAATTGAGTGTTTTTTGGAAAATGAGAAGTCCGTTAATCTTGTTTTGTTAGGAGATATAAATATCTTAAAAGAATCTAATATTGTCGATAACTATCTATGCATGTTATTGGCCCACGGACTAGAATCTTGCATAAATCAACCAACTCGTTGTACAGAATATTCTGAATATTCTACTTCTATAAGTAGCTCTGTTTCAGATCTTCGCATTTCTGATCACAGTTTAACTTGCCTTTACTTTGATAACATCACAAATGTAAGCATGGAAACGGATAATTCTTGTAAAAACGTCTTTCTGAAAACTGACTTCGCTTGACTGAATAACAGACTAAGATTTGAGCTCTGGAAAAGTGTATATAGTGAGTCAGAACCGTCAAAAGCTTATGACCTATTCATGGCAACCCTAACGGAACATGTTAATTCCTGCTCTAACGTTAGTAGAATGAAAAATTCACAATCTATCAGATTAAAACCGTGGATGACTTATGCACTGCTAAAAAAAATTAAGCAAAAACATGAACTGCATAAAAAAGCCACAAAAAATCCAATCAATGTCAACATAAAAAATAAATATAAAACACTGTGCAGACATTCAAAAAGACACTATTGATTGCAAGAATAATTTTTATATTAACGAGTTTATTAAGAACAAGGGAAAGAATGGAAACTAGTTAACAATCTACTAAACAAATCTGATACAAAAGAAGAAATTACTAGCTTAAAAGTAAAAGGAAATGTTATAACGAGTGATTCAGACAAAGCCAATGCTCTGAACAACTTTTTTGCAAAGGTTGTTAAAAGTGTCGTGGATTCCAGTAATTCTGCGTGTCCTCCAACTTTCAGTTGTATTGAAAATAAAAATTGTCAAACTTCGAGCATTTTTGTTGAGCCTGCATCTCCTTTTGAAATTTTCAAAATTATCATGTCACTGAAAAATTCAAATGCATAACATTGTGGATGTGCTCTGTGTTTTAATTAACAAAAGTATTGAAGTTGGGATTTTTCCAGACGAACTAAAAAAAGCTGAAGTAATTCCCTTTTTCAAAAAGGGAGATAAGCAGTTGCCCAATAATTACAGACCAATATCTATACTACCTGCTTTTTCAAAGGTATATGAAAAATTTATAAAAATTCGAACCGTGAATTTTTTAAATAAATCCAATTGTTTTAGTAACCTTGACGGTTTTAGAGAGGGTTTTAGAGAGGGTCTTTCAACAGAAGCTGCTCTTCTTACATTTTGTAATAATGTCTACAATACCCTTAACAACAAAAAACATTCCGCCGCACTTTTTATAGACATAACCAAAGCCTTCGATACTGTTGATCATAAAATTCTTCTGAGCAAACTTTACAAATGTGGTTTAAGAGGATCTGTGCATAAATGGTGCAGATCCTATTTGGAAAATAGATTACAAAGAGTAAAAATAAAAAGCGTTTTTAGTTCTTTTGTTACGATAGATACAGGGCTCAGTATTAGGACCGCTCATTTTCTTAATATATATAAACTCAATTCTTACCCAGAACTTTGCGAGTCAAACAGTAGCTTTCGCTGATGATATGGCATGTACCTACTCATGTACCACAATGCTTGATTTAACAGCAAGCATCAACTATGATCTTAGTCTCATAAGTCACTGGTTCGCAATGCATAAGTTGGTCCTTAGTGACAAAACAAAATTAATGTTTTTTAATGTTGCGGGTAGAGATGTTCAATGCGATAATTTTGTGTACTACCACTCGAATTGTGATAAGTTCTTATTCGATAAGCAAACATGTAGCAGCGCAAATCATACGTCAACATACAATGATAAATTAACTTGTTCCTCAAAATGTTTTCCTATTGAATGTGTCAAATCTTTTGGTGTTTTGTTAGACTCGAAAATAACCTGGTCAGATCACACTACCGCACTAAAACGATACGCAATGTCGGCAATAAGGCAAATATATCTTTTACAAAATTTTTGCTCGAAAAAACTTCTGAGTTGTGTCTATTATGGTATCTTTCACTCAAAGCTAGAATATGGGCTAGCTTGCTAGGGTGGTACGCACAATAATAAAATCGCCCGGTTGTTCAACTCCCAAAAACACCTTATTCGAATTATCTGCAATAAAAGTCGTCGTGACAATTCCAACTTCCAACTATTCAAAGGTCTTAAAATTCTTCCACTCAAACACTTATATTTTTATAAAGTTCTAAACATGTTTTTTGATAACCGTGGTTTATCGCAATTTGTAAACAATGCAAACTACAACCTGAGAGTTGATAAACTTAACAAAAACCCTGGTTCCACCGCATAATACACAACATTTTCTGCATGCATACTGCTCCGTAGCCCCTAGACTGCATAACAGTCTACCAGACAGTATTCCTCGCCGATGTGAAATTGTGGCTTTTTAAATTTAATTATGGGGAATTAGATTCCCTAGTTATTTTAAAAACCTAAATCTGCTTCTTATGTTTATGGAATTAATTTAGGATTTCTCAATTATTGTTATCGCATTATTTATTATAGTTTTCGCACTTTACAAAGTTATTCTCATACTATACTTTTTTCCCTCTCTTTAACTATTCATATTAGAAACTAAGACCCCATGTATGATATTTGTGTATCAACTTGTGTGCAGCCTGAATTCGCCTCTAGTTCTCTGAACTATAGAATGTAGCATTATTAAACAATGTTTATATAAGTGATTAATCTAATTATTGCACCCTCTGTAACACAATAAAACTACTACTACTACTACAACCTCGGGTTGAAAAACACGCAAGTATACGTAAAATCGCGCACATTTAGTACGATGAAAAACCCGTTATACCTATATATCTAATCACGCTCAAACGGACGGGCCGTTTTTAATGAAGTTTTCTTTGTTGGATTCGTCTTGAGTCAATTCAGGTTTGTGCAAAAAGAAAATTCCGGAAAATCTATTGGAAAGGTCGGAAAATCCATGTAATGTTTGACCGTAAATTCTGAATATTTTCAGACGATACTTTGGAACCATCAGCAGCAGCCGCCGTGGCTCAGTTGGTTAGTGCGCGGTCCAACGAGTCGCATGCAGAGCGACGCAAGATCGAATACTGCATATAGTAAACCCTAAAAAAAATAACGGGAAACTCGTTTTCTCTTTCGGTGGCTGTTCTCTCAGCTGGAAATGGCAAACCTCTGAGAGTAAAAATTGCCTATGAAAAAGCTCCCAACCTGCCGTTCGGAACCGGCATAAAACTGTAGGTCCCTTCCACCCGCGTACAAAATTCACACGCACAACACGGGTGGTTGCGGGAAGCTAGGCCTTAGTCTCGCGTAAGCGGGCTGTCGTGCCAATCAATTATTAAATTATTAATTACTTTGGAACCCAGTCACCGACTTGCACTCGCCGTGGGCACACGTATAACCGTACTCTGTTAACCTCTCCCGGTACGCTACATATCGCGCTTATTCATTTAGAAATTCAATATCTCTGAAATAAAAACCTAACTCGTTTTTTCCCCTGATAGAATTACAGTGACTATCCCATATTCGGGTCGCAACTTGGAAAAATGGCCCCAGGACCTCCAAACCTGGGGAATAAAAGGTTTGCTTTGCTTTCCTATAGCCCCCAACCAAAAAAACGTAAAAACTATCAAGCTTGTACACTTAACTACCCTGATTTGCCAACAATACACAGAGAAAATCCAAAATATATTGTCCTAAACACTACCGACGAAAACAAACCCATTACGAAATACTCGTGCTTTTCAGTGCAAAAATCACTTAACCTCATAAGCAAAGATGTGTTATCGATTTCGGAGCTGCGGGACGGAGGTTTGTTGCTTCTAGTAAAAAATACACAAACGGCCGAAAAATTTCTGTCCACAAAATCGTTGCCGGTTTGTGTCAAATAAAAACAAAATACCACGAGAACCTCAACTCCACCAAAGGCACCATATACGCCCCATGTCTAAACGACATCTCAGAAGAAGAAATTATCGATAACATGAAAGACCAAGGTGTCATTGCGATATATAAGTACACGAAAACTATAGACGGAAAAGCTAAACCAACCGGCGTGCACCTTCTGACATTTGATCGCTACTATATCCCAGATTCCGTTCAAGTTTCTTGGCACACAGCTCGCGTCAAGCTCTACATCCCAAACCCCATGAGGTGCAGAAACTGCCAGCGTTTAGGGCACACAACCAAACGCTGCAAAAGCGCTCCAATTTGCGACACATGCGGTCTCCCCCCCCATAGCCCCACTCAATGCACTCGTGTATATTGTGCAAACTGCGCCAGTGACCATCCATCCTCCACTAAATCCTGCCCTAAATACATACAATCCAAAGAAATATTACAAATCAAAACAGAAAAAAATGCACCATACGTGAAGCATTAAAACTTCTTAAAAATCAAACAAATTCCACTTCGCACAACTCTGTACTCAAGTCCCCACAAGGAGAAACTTCCCCCTCGCCCTCATATTCTACAATACTCAAAACATCACAAGAAACAAATCAAACTCAACAAAAATTAGACAACCAAAGCCCAATAAATAAGAAACAACAAAACATTGATCAAAATCCAACAATCCACTCTGGAAATAACAATCAACTAAAACTATTTGTAACCTCTAAACTCGAGTCTCAAAAGTCTCAAACCCAACTCAATGTAAACAACACAACAAACTCAAACTCTGTAACCTTAAAAAATACTAACCACACAAATGACCAGACGAATACCACGTGGGCCCTAGAAGTAGAGCAAGAGCAACTCATCTCTAACCAACCTGAACCCACACATCTTTCAACCAGATCATTCTCTCTCAATCACACTCCAAACTCTCTTACTCGGTCTCCTAACTAAATAACTCCCGTATTTTCTCTCTGTTACAAATCAGTCCAACTCACTAAAGTCACACCAAACTCACTAAATTCACCTCTACTCTCTTAAAAAAGAAAAACACTCTTACACCAACACATACAGTTGACACTAAATATCTCTTTATCCTCTTCCCCCCTTTCAATCATGTTCAATATCTTACAGTGGAACCTTAAAGGCTTCTACAATAACTTATTCGAACTTCAAATGCTGATAAAAGAGTACTCCCCAGACTTCATCTCATTGCAAGAAACACACCTCCCTGTTAACATCGTCCCCGTAACCCCAAAACAATACGCAGGTTATTTCACCAATCTACCAAACAACACCACCAGCAAACAAGGTATAGGAATTCTGGTACATAAATCAATACCACACAACTACACTCCTCTCAACTCTAACATCGCTACCATTGCTGTAGAAATCAATATCGGAATAAAAATCACCCTCATATCAATGTATATACCCCCTAACCAGATATTCAACTCAAACGACATAACATCGATCCTAAATCTTTTCTCAACGCCGATCATTCTGCTAGGCGACTTCAATGCTTGGAGTCCAATGTGGGGTTCCACCCATGTTAATCAAAGAGGCAAAATTCTTGAAGACATTATCCTCTACCACAACCTAATAGTTTTAAATGATGGTGCCCCCACCCATTTCTCTACGCATAACACATTTACAAATATAGACTTAACGATCTCTTCCTCCTCAATCGCACCAAAACTTTTCAGTAAAACATTAACAGATCTCCACGGTAGTGACCATTTCCCCATAATCACGAATCTAATACTCCCTAACCAAGTAAAACCGACCAAACCAAACCCAAAATTCATCACAGATAAAGCAAATTGGAACAGGTTTCAACAAATTTCAAATCATATTAACAACAGTACCACCCCCTGCTCTAACATAAATAAAGAAGCTGCAACCCTACAGAAAATTATTCGTTTTGCTGCCCATCACTCTATCCCACAAACCAGTACACGCCCCGTAAAGAGAATTACCCCCTGGTGGAACGATAAATTGCACAAGTTGAGAGAAAACAAACAAGAATGCTGGAAGAAATACAAACAAACCCGCTCAATAGAGAATCTTGTTTACTTTAAAAAAGCCAATGCACTATTTAGGAAAGAAGCAAAAGAGGCAAAGCGCAGAAGCATCGAACAACTTTCAGAAAGAATTAACCCTTCATCTTGTCCTAGAAAGATCTGGTCAAGTATTAATATGCTAGTCGGGTCTTACAAACCACACAACATCAAACTTATAACAACCAGCAATGGACCAATTCAATCCCCACAACTTATTGCTAATTTCTTTGCTTCGCAATGGTCTGAATACTCCCAAGATTCGAATTTCCATACCGATTTTATTGCGGAAAAAAATAGCGTCACCAACACCCCGTATACCAACAAGAAGCCATCCGCACAAGTCACGTATAGTGTCAACAACCCGACTATAAACACAATTGCTCGGTCAACACCAGACGATGTTGACGAGTTCATTTCCAATATATTGAGAAACCAAATGTCAGCATAAAAGAAAGTGAACGAACTCGATAAGCATTATAGTAATTAGAAAGCATAAATATCGTAAGTTACAGTTGCAACCAATATATTGCGAAACCAAATGTCAGCATAAAAGAAAGTGAATGAACTCGATAAGCATTATAGTACTTAGTAAGCATAAATGTCATAGGTTACATTTGCAATGAAGAATAAAGTCAAAAGCAGTCTGATTCTGACACTTGTCCGCGACTGTTCATAAACGTCATCTGGTTTTCTTTTTTTAAAAACCCGCTTACGGCGATCGATAACGAAAGTGGCGCAGTCGGTAATCCTTTCAGCAAATGAGGAAAGGATAGTGGTACGAACGATTACCAAAATAACACCCAAAAAAGTAATCCTACGATTCCGTAGTCATACTCAGGAGTTGGCCGGACCCTCTAGGATATAAATTAATACAAGAAAGTGGCAGTGTAGTGATCACAAAATAAATTGTAGACACCACCCACAAAAGTACAAGAAAGTGGCAGTGTAGTGATCACAAAATAAATTGTAGACACCACCCACAAAAGTACAAAAACAGTGCAGTGAACGCGAAACAAAATTGCGGACACCACTCAAGAAGCAGAAGTAAGCAGCAAAATAGGAAACAGAAGACAGCAAGAACACGACGCAAGGAGAATGGAATCGGCTCAGCTTGGGATGCCGCCAGTGGACATGGTGGAACAACTGGCAAGACGAGAACAACAACTAGAGCAGCTACGAGAAGCGTATATTGAATTGCAAAGACGAACATCAAGTGAAAACCAAACGGACAGGATACTCAAGAACGTCTCACATCTACCAACGTTTACGGGAACCGGCGACATAACTATTAACTCTTTTATGAGCAGCGTGGAATACCTACTGTCAACAATAAACAACGAGGATCTAAAGAAGGAAGTAACCAAGGCCATATTTTACAGAACTATCCAAGGAGAAGCGAAAAACACCATAATCAACTTACAACAACCGGACAACTGGGAACAAATCAAGAAGATTCTAAAATTAAGATACAAACCGGATACGGAACCACACCAGGTGTACCGCAAAATTAGCAATTTAAGAGTAAACACAGTAAGTGAATTAGCTGTAGAGATACAAAAGATTAAATACAAAGCAGATGAGTTAATCGTATACTACAGAGGAGACCACTGTATTGATTTAACAAACATAGATAGTTTATTAGTTAACATTACAAAGGAAATGACACAGGGGACATTACTGGACAAAATTTATGACGAACGCGACCTAGGTATAATTATAGACTTAATGACAAAACGACGCTATGAAGACAGTTGCATAAGGCCAGAATTTAAAAAATACAGAAAAGATGAAAAGATTAATGGCCATAATAACAACAAACCAAATCACAATAATCAACACCGAATTTATTATAATAATCAAAACAATGATGAAAGAAATAATCACCAGTATCAAAATTATCAAGAACAAAGCAGAGGGAAACCTAATTTTCAATATCGAGAACAACAAAATTATAATGTTAATAATAATCACTTTAACAATTCGGGGCGTTACCGATTTCAAAATGATGTAAGAAATTATAATTCTTCAGGACAATTCCAAAGAGTCCCACAGGAAGTAAACCCTAGGCCAATTTCAAGCCAAAATCGCTTGAATCAACCTAGGCGAGACCGAATAGAACCGATGGAAGTCGATAACATTGAAAGAAATTATGACGGACCGAAACAGGCAGGACACCCTAATTATAGGATCAGCCAAGATCGCTTGAACCAAATTAGGCAAAGCCAGGCAGAGTTAGAAGAAGACATAGACAACGAGATGAATAACACAATTTTTTTTACGGAGCCGCCTCGGAGTGTTTACCAAAAATAAAAATAACAATTAAAAGAAAAAAGTACATAGCACTGATTGACACAGGCGCAACGTTTAGCCTAATAGACAAAGAAATAAATGACTTTTTGAGAGTAAAATTAAAACAACCAATCACATTTAGTACGTTAACAAGTAAGGACACGATAGATTTTGAAGTGCATACGGAAGCACCGGAAGAATTCAATTTACCGGATAATGCGAGAATCAGGTGGAAGATCACAACATTCAAAAGAAGAAACTATAATTTCATAATAGGCATGGATATTTTAAACTTCCTGAACGCGCACATAAATATAGAAGAAAAAATAATAATACTAAATCAGAGAGTAAATAATTTTTTAAATAACCCATATGACGCGAACGAAATTTGTGCAATAGAAACAACCGATAGTGGGATAGAGGGAATTCAGTTGAATCATCTAAACGCGGAAGAATATAATAAAGTTATCAAAGTCCTAAAACGTTTTAAAAATCTTTTATTTAAAGAAGGGGATAAACTAACAAACACCACAGAAGTGCAACATGAGATCAGAACAATAACAAATGAACAGATTAATTCCAAACTATATAGGTACTAGGGATCGCAATTTTTTGCCATTTTGCGATCCCGGGATTTTCGGGATTGAAAAGTCAAATCCCGGGATCCCGGGATTTAATCCCGGGATTCATATAACAAATTTTTTAATAAAACAATTTTCCCGAATTGCATAAATACTTGTTTATAATATAGTTACCATAAAAATGGACACATTTTAATCACATTTGGGTAGTTTCAAGATTTTTTATCTTGAATTTAATCACATTTTGTTTAACCCTTCAATTCCCATGTCCAAAATAGTGAAAAAGAAAATTTTCTTTTTAAATAAAAGAACTTAGATACGTTTGGATAAGACAAAAAAATACATAAAAAATGTTTAAACTACCCTCATTTTTATATTGAAAGAAACCACACAAACTCGCACTGCTTTAATTACGCGTGAAACAAATGAATAAATTTTACAAATGACGTATCGCTAGCGTTGGTAGGAAAAATAAATAAACAAGTACTACTAATTGACTTTGCTATACAAGTGTTAGAATTTAAAAATAAAAACCTATGTGGTAGGAAAACAAATATTAAGCATCTGTCACCTACAGGTGACACTGGGAATTGAAGAGTTAACTTAAAAGTTTTTCATTTGACATTTAACTTCAGTTTCATAGCATTTTGTTTTATCCAAAAATGACACTTAAACATAACTTATTACTTTGCAACCGATGTATCATAAAGTGCATATATATGCATATTTGATAAAAAAAATAAAATAGTTAATTTGTTTGTGCTTTTAGTTTTACTTCGATTATTTCGATAAAAAATTTAAGCGTTTTGATTAACTAAAAACTGAGATCTTAAAAATACAAAGGCATTAAGTGTTTTGTTCTCTTATCTAACTAGAGCGAAATTTATTTCAAATAAACCCTGCTGAAGAGAAACATCCTTCAGATTCAACACTTGTTGGTTGAATGCTTAGTAAATAATCATAAGCCTTTTGCAAAAGACGCACTCTATCCCCTCCCTTCTCCCTCAAATAAGGAATTGGGTTTTTGTGCCTTAAAATTTATTTCATTTGAACTTTGAAGCATCTTTTGCAATCCCGAAAATCCCGGGATAAAAGAATTTGAATCCCGGGATTTTCGGGACTGGAAAAAGTCCGGGATCCCGGGATCCCGGGATTGCGATGCCTAATAGGTACCCACCCCAGCATGAGGAAGAAGTGAGGAGGCAAATCAAAGAAATGGCAGAACAGGGAATTATAAGAAAAAGTAAATCGAAATATTCCAGCCCCTTAATCGTGATACCAAAGAAAATGGATAACTCGGGAAAAAAGAAATACAGATTAGTTATAGATTATAGAAAATTAAACGAGATAACAGTTGATGATAAGTACCCATTACCAAACATAGATTCAATTCTAGATAAATTGGGAAGAGCCCAATATTTCACGACACTGGATTTGGCAAAAGGGTACCACCAAATCTTAGTCAAGGAAGAAGATAGGGAAAAAACGGCTTTTGTCACACCGCATGGGCTATATGAATTTGTACGGATGCCATTCGGACTAAAGAATGCACCGGCAACATTCCAGCGCCTAATGAACGAGATATTGCGTGATTATATTAATAAAACATGTGTTGTCTATTTAGACGACATACTCATATTTAGTACTTCATTAGACGAACATATAAAAGCTATTAACGAAATTTTTAGCGTACTAGAAAAGAAAAATTTGAAAATCCAGATAGACAAATGCAATTTTTTAAAGAAAGAGACAGAGTTTCTAGGACACGTCCTAACAGAAGAAGGGATTAAACCAAATCCGAAAAAAATCCAAATTATAAAAAATCTAGAATTGCCAAGGACAGAAAAACAGATTAAAAGCTTTCTAGGAGTCACAGGCTACTACCGAAAATTCATTAAAGATTATGCCAAGGTGGCACAACCAATAACGAAATATCTAAAACAAGGAATAAAAATTAACACAAAAGACCCTACATACATAGAGGCATTTGACAAATTAAAAAATTTAATAAGTTCACATCCAATATTACGATTTCCAAACTTTGAAAAGCAATTCACTCTAACACCAGATGCATCGAACTATGCACTGGGAGCGGTATTAAGCCAAGAAGGCCACCCAGTCTGCTTTGCATCACGAACGCTTAATAACCATGAAAGAAACTACTCAGCTACAGATAAGGAATTTTTGGCCATTATATGGAGCGTAAATTACTTTAGGCCGTATCTTTACGGAAGGAAATTCAAAATTCTTACGGATCACCAACCGATAAAATATCTACATTCTAAATACAAAGGTAAAGATATGTCACCAAGACACCAAAGATGGCTTCTAAAATTGGGAGAATACGATTGTGAGATAGAATATTTAATAGGAAAAGAAAATAAGGTGGCGGATTTCTTGAGCAGACTAGGAAAGGAAAAAGAGACAAGTACAGAAGATGAGGACCAAACTTTAAAAATTTTTCCAAATAAAGAAGACGACAATTTTTCGAAGTCAAATATTATTGATAACATTGAAGACGATATAACTATGGCGACAGTACACTCAGCAGAAGAAAACTTACAGGACCACTTTCTCATCAAAGAAGAAATAGTAAATAAATATAAAACACAAATAATCATAACGAACGATAAAACAGAAGAAATAAAAATGATTCACGGAAAAAGGATAATCTTTATAGCGGAATACGATTTCGAAAACATGGGGGACATATTTAGAAGATATATTAAAAAGGGACATATAGGCATCTTTTCGGAATTACCAGATAATAAATATAATATTGTTCAACAGAAACTCATTCAAATGTTTTCTAATGATAAAAGCATTAAGTTCATAAAATGTACAATCAGAGCACAGGACTTAGAAACAGAAGTGGAAGCAATTAAACAGATATCATTCTATCATGTAAGAGAAAGTATGTATTCGGGCATACAAGAAACATATAACCAGATAAAAAATAAAATTTATTACCCAAAACTAATGGAACTAATACAAATCGTGATCAATCAATGTGACATATGCAAAGCAGTTAAATATGACCGGAACCCCATTAGACCTAAATTCAATTACACCGAAACGCCTTCAGATATAAATGAAATAATACATATAGACACATTCGTAATTAAGAAGTTTCATTTTTTAACAGTAATAGACAAGTTCTCGAAATTCGGAGCAGTATATTCTTTGAATGATAGGAATCACGTAACGATTATAGAACAGCTAGAAAACCATTTTTCAAAGATAGGAAAACCAGCAAAAATAATAGCTGATAACGAATTCAAGACAACGCGTATTAAAGAATTTTTAGACCAAGAGGGAATTGAACTTCATCTTACCAAGCCACATAGCCACACGGGCAACGCAGATGTAGAACGAATGCACAATACAATTGCAGAAAAGTTCAGAATAATATACCATTCTAATAACAATTTACCAATCAAACAGATCATGCAAAAAGCTATTCGAAATTACAACAGCAGATACCACTCTACTATTAAAAGTATCCCAATGGACGTACAAAATGGAAAAATTGAAAAAGAAAAAATTAAGCAAAACATGGAGGTATACAAAAGAAGAGTAATAGACAAGCTGAATACGAAAAGAGAAGAGTACGAGGAAAGGAGGAACGAAGGTTTCATAAAAAATTATAAGGCGTTGAGGCATAAAGTGCAACCAAAATATAAAAAGAAAAACTTAGAAGACGTTCACCCATGCAATACTAAAAGACCACTTAAATATACAGATGCTGATAATACTGTTACTAATGATACAATGGGCGCAACTCATTAATGGAAAAATTGCTGTGACAAAGATAACGGACCAAACAGGGTTTGCAGACATTGGAATTAAAAATCAGGAAATAATCAAAGATACGGAAATAGTCCTACATATGATTAACATAAGCAAGATAGAAAATATTTTAGACAAAATGACAGACAACGTAGTATTAACTAAAGCAAAATATAAAGATTTACTTCTACTAGAAATAGTGGATACAAGAAACAAGTTACTTACATTAAAACCCAAAAGAAACAGACAAAAGCGTGGACTAATAAACGGCGTGGGTAAAGTATCGAAATGGATATTTGGAACCATGGACGACGAGGACAGACAAGACATACAAAACCATCTGTTACAGACAGGCGAAAAAATCAACAAACAAATTCAAATCAATAATTATTTCAATACAGCATTAGAACAATTAAGTGACATCATAAACAACGACAAAATTAAACTCGACAAAGATCTTAATACCATTCATAAATTCATTGATGAAGAAGACGAACGAAATATTTATTTAGAACAACTAACTAAAATTCAATTATTAAAAACTAGAATAGAACAAATACTTGATAATGTGGTAGCAGCGAAATATAAAATAATACACCCTAGTATATTAACAAGCAATGAAATAATGAAGTACGACATTGACTATAACAAATTAAAGTATTTACAATCAGGTACAACATTTTTTAATGACACATTCTTAGTAATTGGCATACAAATTCCTATTACTTTTGAAACCGTTCAAATCAGATATCTTATACCGATACCCAACGAAACAAATAATGAAATAGACTCGGAAATCGAACAAGTGTTCGAGTACGAAAATAAAACCTTTAAATTCGAAGAAAACAAAAAAATTGAGAAACATGAAACCATGCACACACTGTTCAATAAAATCAAACTGTCAACTCATTAGTAATAAGGATCTAGAAATAATAGAACTAGATATAGATACAATTATTATCAAAAATGCAAAAAATCTTGTAATTAATCAAACGTGTACTGTAAATGAAATTACCATAAATGGAAATAATTTAATTCGATACAATAATTGTTCACTTAAAATAAATGATTACTATTTTTCAAATTCAGAAGAAGATATAGAGGAAAAAATTATATATACCCAATATGAAAAAAGGCAAAATTTTACTCAAAAAATAACACTATATGATATAGTAAAGATAAACAAGCTAAATTGGAGCAACATTGCTAAATTAAATCACCATAGTAAAATTTCGTATGGATGTATTGTAACTATAGTTATCATAATAATAATAATTGTCATAATTTCAATAAGCAAACACAGACACATAACAATAAAACTAAACAGTAGAATTCAGGAGAATTCTAAACTAAAAGGGGGAGTAGTCACGTATAGTGTCAACAACCCGACTATAAACACAATTGCTCGGTCAACACCAGACGATGTTGACGAGTTCATTTCCAATATATTGAGAAACCAAATGTCAGCATAAAAGAAAGTGAACGAACTCGATAAGCATTATAGTAATTAGTAAGCATAAATATCGTAAGTTACAGTTGCAACCAATATATTGCGAAACCAAATGTCAGCATAAAAGAAAGTGAATGAACTCGATAAGCATTATAGTACTTAGTAAGCATAAATGTCATAGGTTACATTTGCAATGAAGAATAAAGTCAAAAGCAGTCTGATTCTGACACTTGTCCGCGACTGTTCATAAACGTCATCTGGTTTTCTTTTTTTAAAAACCCGCTTACGGCGATCGATAACGAAAGTCACACGCCCAGCACTGCGACGCCCCAATCACACCAATGGAATTCGCTTCTACACTCTCCCCCTTAACAGGAAAAACACCGGGTTATGATCGCGTGTCATACCCGATGATTAAAAATCTTCCATCACAACTGAAAACTAGAATCATTGAGCTATTTAACAACATCCTAGACCAAGCTGTATACCCTCAACTGTGGAAAACAGCAACAATTATTGCTATCCCTAAGCCTAATAAATGCAACACAGATATCACCGGATATAGGCCGATTTCCTTACTCCCTTGCGTAGGCAAAATCCTGGAAAAAATTGTATCCCAGCGACTTATGTGGTTCGCAACAAAAAACAATCTGCTAAGCCAACATCAAGTTGCATTCAAGAAAGGTCAAGGTACCCTGGACGCATTACTGTCTTTTGAGCACTATGCTTCCGTAGCACTATCCTCAAAAAACCATGTGACAATATTAAGCCTTGACTTCGAAAAGGCGTTCGATCGAGTCGGCGTGCACATTATTCTCCAACAACTCAAAGATTGGAAAATTGGCTCAAAAATCTTTAACGTTGTTAAAGCTTTTTTAACCAATAGAAAATTCAGAGTACGTGTAAATAACTTTTATTCAGATATACATAACCTGCATAATGGCATACCGCAAGGTTCGCCATTATCTGTAACGCTATTCATTATTGCATTTAATGGCCTCAGTAATCTACTTAAAAAATACAAACAAATTGAACACATCATTTATGCAGACGATGTATTTATATATTCAAAAAATAAAGATGTGAACGTAATTGAAAATAAGTTCCATGCAATATTAAATGACATCACAAAATGGTCAAAAACCTCTGGCACATCCATATCTTACGAAAAATGTAAAATACTGCACATGTGCAGAAAAAAAACCTGCTGTAATAATGTCTTTACCTTTAATAATATAAATATAGAATATGTCAACGAAATAAAAATTCTAGGTATAATTTTTGATAAAAAATTAACTTTTAGAAATCACTGTCTGTACGTAAGAAACAATATTTCCTCTAGGCTAAACATAATAAAATACTTGTCATCAAAACACTGCCTCCTCCATCAAAAAACACTAATAAATATTGTAAAAGCCTTAATTTTATCAAAGATCGACTATGGACTGGTGGTTTACGGTAATTGCGCCAAAAGCAATATGAAGCTGCTTTGCGCTCCCTACCATACCGCCGCCAGAAGAAGTCTACGTGCATTCCGAACGTCACCAATCAAATATATTTTAACAGAAGCTGGCCTGCCAACCTTAGAGGAGAGACTGAAGCAAAACACCCTCAAACTAATCCCAAAACTTTTCTGCTGCAATAATAAAATCCTACTTCAAACAGCAAGAGCTGCCCAAAAATACAAAAGAGTGCTCAGCCGAGAGTCAGCTATTATAAGATCCTTAAAATTCGCGAAAACAATTGGCTTTTCAAATCAGCCAAAATCAAGGACTGGCGAGAAAGCAGCTCCGTGGCTTCTGAAAAACTCAACATTCCTACTTCGATTACAGAACCACCCAAAAAACTCCACCAACACATTGATCTACAACCAACTTTTCCTAGAAGAAATGCGTCACCTAACAAATAAATCATGGAAATGCATATACACCGACGGGTCCAAAACCAACCACGTCACAGCCTTCGCAGTAGTGGGCAGCGACGGAACTACAATTACCGCAGGTATACTGCACCCACTCTGTTCCATTTTCACAGCCGAGGCAATTGCAATCCAACAAGCAGTAAATTACGCCGCAAGCAAAAAGGACAAATTTATAATCTGCTCGGATAGCAAATCTACTATCGCAGCACTTCAGAATATGTCAAACTCCAGCGAAATCATCACATCCACCAGAAACAATCTGATCCAGCACTGGAAAAAAATCAAAATAATGTGGATACCTGGACACGCCGGCCTGGTAGGGAATGAACTCGCAGATGCAAGAGCAAAGCTGGCCACAAAAGAACCTCTGCACTCATTCCAATCATTGGAAAAAAACGACACTGACCGCATAATCGCACAACACCTATACACACACAAGCTAGACCAATGGACCAGCCAGAACCACCACTACACCTCCATCAATCCTCTTGGAGCAAAACCGCCCTTCCCCTCGAACTGCAGCTGCAATGAAATCAAGACCTTTGTGAGACTCCGCATAGGCCACACAAAACTTACGCACGAACACCTTTTTAATGGAAACGGAGCACAAATTTGCCAATATTGCAACAATGGCGCAATTTCTGTAAACCACTTGCTTACCACCTGCCCTAAATTCAACACTGTAAGAACCAGCATTTTCCTCAACTCAGATCCTATCCAAGTGCTCAAATCCGTAAGCACAGATAATATTAAAATATTGTACAACTTCCTAAAAGAATGCGATCTCCTCAAAATGATTTAAACAATAACCATTCACAACTACATATAAGCATAGTTAATAGCATAATTTTATGATTACACATATATTCTTCTATAAACATAAATATTAGTGACTGATATAAATACTCTACGGGTTAGCTAAGGACTGTATCGAAAATTATGAATACACTTTAAAAATCATATAAAGTGGGCTATGCAATGCTGATTGCTCAGCAATATCGGTTTTTAGATTCTAGAGGTTCAAATTGTTATTTTCGTGAAAAATTTGTTGTAGTATATCGAAACGCTTAAAAATGAGAGGACTTTCCGCAAAATTTCGTCAGGAAATTTTGTCCAAATGGGCATCAACCAAAGGAATGTCGTATAGAAAATTAGCAAAAGAAGCAAATGTTAGCCTGTTAGCTGTGCAAAAACTATTCGCCGGTATACTACACATTACACACTTGAAGATTTACCAGGACAAGGTCGTAAAAAGGGTGGCTCCTAACCATTGCTAGATACTAAGATATCTGCCTTATTTAAGAAAATAAGGAGATATCCGTACGCGATTGCGCAAAAAAAGTCGGAACGACTGCAGCAATGGTTCAACGTGCCAAGAAGAGAATCCAGTTGGGAACATATAGAAAGCAAAAACAGCCGAAACGAAGCACTCAGCAATGCGCGCAGGTGAAAACCAGACCCCGAAAATTGTACGACTATATTTGTAGGCAAAAATTTGATTGTATCATAATGGACGACGAAACATACGTGAAATTGGACTACAAAACGCGGCCAGGACCCCAATTCTACGCAGTTCCGAAAGGCAGTGAAATTTCAAAAGCTGACAAATCAATTTTTGGCGAAAAATTTGGCAATAAGATTCTTGTTTGGCAAGCAATATGCAAGTGTGAAAAAATGTCGACTCCACTCTTCACGGACAAGCCCCTGAACGCTGAAATGTACCTAAATGAGTGACTCAAGTAGAGATTGCTGCCGTTGGTGAAAAAACACACTGGCAAGACTTGGTTTTGGGCCGACTTAGCTTTCTGCCATTATGCTAAGCCAGTATTAACGTGGTATGAAGAGAAGAACATAAATTTTGTTAAGAAAAACATGAATCTTCCAAAGTGTCCAGAGATACGCCCTATCGAAAAATTTTGGACGTTGATGAAGAGGGACCTTAAAAAAAGATCTAAACCGGCTAACTCCGTTCAAAATTTTAAAAAAGATTGGAATAGTGTTAACAAAAAATTAGATTCTGGCTGTGTCCAGAATTTAAAAAAGGACCTCGACAAAAAGATTAAAAATGTGGGTTAGCCTCCCACTAAATAATTTTTTTTGTTGCTATTTACAAAAATATACAATGTGAAATGCCATTTATAAAAAAAAATAAATTCTAACTTTTGTTATGCACTAGTATGAAGCATGTTTTGTTGTATTTATAATTTTCGATACAGTCCTTATGTATATCAGATTTCAATATAAGAACAGGAGAGCTGAAAGCCCTGGTAGCTAATGCTCCTCTTTTTAATGTAAGATAATAATTGTATTACTATCTTTCCTATAATAAATAAAATAAAAAAATACTTTGGAACCATAAGTCACACAGAAATTAAACTCACTACGAACTTACAATTAAGTCATGCTTTTCGACAGAGCGAATGGGGCGAGTATTGGACAAGGGGGCGTGGCACCTCCCATACAAGCCAAATCTTAATAATGGAATATCGTCGAAACTGTAAGTTGTACAACACTGAAATTTAGTACCCCGTCGTCCCTTAGATGAGTCATTCTACTGGTAAGATTTAATGGGTGGTGGACAAGGGGCGTGGCACATTTTTGTGACCCAAATATTCCGCTGAGCTATAAGTCGCACAGCAATGCAATTAAGTACGAACCCACCATTTGTTCTTTCGACAGAGAGCATTATGCGGATATTGAATAAGGGGGCGTGGCACCGCCCATATAATTAAAATCTGGTTCAAGCGCAGTCCATTTCTATACTGAAACTTAGCAGCAACATTGCTTATTTGGGCGCCTCGATTGCGTTAATCAGTAGCTCCTCCTCTTCCTTTAGTTGGTTTTCTTCGTCGATTTGCATCGCCATAGATTCGCCATCTCGCGTATTCCATAATAAAAAAACAACAAATGTCGTGCGAGACAAAGTTCGCCGGGTCAGCTAGTATTTTTTTAAAATGTGGTTTTTCTTTTATTATAAATATATTTAAGTATTCATTTTATCTTATATATAAAATTCTCGTGTCACAGTGTTTGTTACCGTACTCCTCCGAAACGGCTTGACCGATTTTTATGAAATTTTACATGCATATTCAGTAGGTCTGAGAATCGGCTACTAACTATTTTTTATACCCCTAAGGGGCGTGGCACATTTTTGTGACCCAATTATTCTGCTGAACTGTAAGTCACACAGCAATGAAACTTAGCATGAACCTATCATGTACTCATATCTTTCGACAGACGGAATGAGGCGGGTTTTGGACAACGGGGCGTGGCACCACCCATACAAGCAAAATCTTTAAAATGGAATATCTTCAAAATTGTAAGTAGCACAATACTGAAATTTAGTACCCCGTCGTCCCATAGAAGAGTCATTCCAATGATAAGATTTGATGGGCGTTGGGCAAGGGGCGTGGCACATTTTTTGTTACCCAAATATTTTGCTGAACTATAAGTCGCTCAGCAATGAAACTTAGTACGAACCTACCATTTTCTCTTTCGACAGAGGGCATTGAAAATGGGCAGGTATTGAATAAGAGGGCATGGCACCGCCCATATAACTTAAATCCGGTTCAAGCGCAGTCCATTTCTTTACTGAAACTTAGCAGCAATATTGCTTATTTGTGGGCCTCGATCGCGTTAATCAGTAGTTCCTCCTCTTCCTTTAGTTGGTTTTCTTCGTCAATTTGCATCGCCATAGATTCGCCATCTCGCGTATTTCATTATAAAAAAACAAAAAATGTCGTGCGAGACAAGGTTCGCGGGGTCAGCTAGTATAATATATTATTGAAATAATATATTATTGGAAAAATACAAGTAAAGAATTATTCAATATATAGGGTTTTTCATTTCGAACCGAAAACTTTGGCAGCCCTGCGTTCGACAACCGCAGCTGTCATCTGTCGTTGCATTGTGTTAATATTGTAGTTTAGTGTTTGCCATTTATGAAAATGGACCGATTTCGCATCGCTCAACGTGTAAACATAGTGAAAATTCACTAAAAAAATGGTGACAATTTTAGCGCCACTTTCCGCGCACTAAGGAAGGATTTCGGACGTCACGGAAGGCCTGTTTTGTCAACAATTTCGGATTTATTGGCGAAATTCGAACGAACTGGTTCTGTACAAGATGTACAGAGGCCAATACGTAATCGCCCTGCTCGTTCGGCCGAAAATATTGCTGCTGTAGCTGCCAGACGAAGGACAGACCGTTACCGTCAATTCTAAATGTTATGGCCGTATGATAACCGAGTATTTCTGCGATCGAAGGTATGAATGTGGAGGAGATATGGTTTCAACAGGACGGCGCTACATGCCACACAACACGACCGAACATGACAGAATTGGGAAGCAGATTCAATGAACGCATAATTTCGCGTTTTGGTGATGCCAATCGGCCGTCAAGATCGTGCGATCTGAACCCTTTGGACTTTTTTCTTTGGGGCTACGCGAAAGACCAAGTCTATGCAGACAACCGCAGACTCTGGAGCATTTGAGGGACAACATACGTGCAGTTCTTGGCGCCTTACAGCCTGCTATATGTAAAAAAGTCATCGAAAATTACTTAAAAAGAATCGAGGTGTGCCAGGCTGCTCGTGGCGGTCCACAGTGTGGCTTTATCATTTTTAGGATGCCAAAAGTCATAGTAGTCAAACCAATGTAGGTATGACAGTAAAATTTTGCAATAACCATGTAGAGGCGTGATCCGCCCACTTTTTCTTCGACTCCCATATAAGGTGTAATTACAGATGACCATTATTTCTAATTTAATAGGGTTTGTCTGGACGGACGTAGATAAAAATAGTCAAAATAGCTTTTTTAATACTTTTGAATTAGTTTTATTCCAAACCATCTAACATTTTAAAAAATGTTTGACAAAAAAATCCAATATCCTGTGATATAAACTAAATGGCTATTTATTCGGCTCGAATGTGCCCATCTTGATTGAAAATTATAGCAGAGTTTTTTTACACAAGATTGTTATTTGAAGTGGACAACATATTTTCCAATTAAACTCAAAATATATTTAAAAACCTCATGATTATTATTTTTTTTGCTTGGATTTTAGCCCATCAAAAAGTTCACTTCGCGAAACTGCCATGTGTGATTAGCTGTGAACTAAATTGGTGCAAAAAGGAGCACAAATTTATTGCAGAATCTGAAACTAAGCACATTTTTCATTAATGTGGTTATAAACATTACATGGAACTCTACGAACCTCAATAAGTTTTACTCTATTATAAAAAGAAACAATTTTGGGAACCACTCAATTTTTAGTGACTAGCTATTTTAATCTATAAAAAATTAAAATAAATTAATTAAAGCTTCAAATATTGATATTGAGAGTTTGCACCAAATATTGAACTAAAATCAAAAAGATTTGTGCAAAAGTATTTCTGACAAAAAAATCATGGCTCTGTGAACTTCACAAAAAATCTCACATTGAGAAAAGTGTTTCTGCACTTGTCGCTGTGAGACAAATTCGAAAACGGTTATCGTGTTGACTGTTATTTTTCGTTTTGCTTTGTGCACATATTCGTAACACTTGTATATTCCTCTATTGCATACCTAAACATTTTTCCGGTCGGAGAACATTTTTTTTTTTTACTTTTGGCATCCTAAAAATGATAAAAGTCACACGGTGCGGTCATTTGAATGATGTCATATTCCATTACTAATGGCACAAACCAAATATTATTTTGATAATAAAGTTTCATCAAAATTCAAATTTTAATTGATTTTTTTCTTTATTTACTTTTTCGGCTCATGATGAAAAACCCTATAAAACAAAAACCACTTCAGAGGTGCGACAAAAAGATAGCACACTACTTAAATAACAGAGGCCGTTGTGCCGTCAGTCACTCAGGGGGATCAACATGTAACACTGGAAAGTGTACGTGCCGTAACCAGTATTGTGACTAATATATTAAAGTAGTGTAACTAATTACATAGTATATTACTTTTGCTTTAAAAATGTAGTGTAACTAGTTACTTTTCCCATAAGTAATCACTTTTAGTAATATTACTACTTTTTTTCAAGTTACTTATTACAATATTAGTTTTTAGTCAACAAAGTTCTAACTTTCATGTAAACCAGCAGCACTGATAACATAATTAAGATGTATTACAATTATACAACACTGTACTTATTCATACTCAAGGTTTATAGACTAAAGGTTGCGCATTTTCAACGTTCGCCATGTTGATGACGTAGGCGGGGGTCACAATCGAGGTGCCATTTATTGACAACTATACATTTTAAATCCCATAAAAACAAAATGCTTTGCTGTTTTCTCCATACACTTTCAAAATATTTTTAAACCAAAAATTAAGTACTCGGTAGCAAGAATGCGTTAACTACAACGGAAAATCACGCTATCGACTTTATTGCTTCCCAAAGCAACAGAACATACATGACCATAGGTTGGCCTTCTGTGGCCGCGAAAATAATTTTAATTCTAAAAACGTGCGAACTTGCTCATCTCACTTCATTTCCTCATCTCACTTCGAGACCGAAGACTTCAAGAAGAGTTTGATGGAGCACAAATCCAGAAAAGTATTTGGATTTATTACTTAAGGGGCATAAATATAAAATCTGGCAACTTCTTTTTCCGGATTTGTTTACACGTTTTGAATTTTTTTTGCTCAAAAGTATTTTCAGCCAATCAGAGCCAACCTATGCCTACGTCACGCGAGGCGCTGTCATTTTTTGACAACCGGAATGCGTAACCTTCTATTCTATAAACCTTGGTTCATACTAAACATAGCTCGCGTGTTTCATTTCCAACAGAGTTTGGTAGTGGAGAAACAATTAACATTTGCAAGCAAATTCAAGCGGTTTTAACAAAAAAGGTAGCGAAATTCAAAATGAAATAAACATTTAATCTGATTGTTTTTTGCAGAATGACTACTTTTAATAGCTGCAAATTGCGCAAATATTTCGATTTGTTGACGGAAAATAATATATTACTATTTGTGATGCATTACTTCATATTTCCAGTAATAAGTAATGTAACGATATTACTTACAAATGTGAGTAATGCGTAATAAGTAATATGTTACTGTCAAAAGTAATAAGTCCCAACACTGGCCGTAACTGAGCTGGCTGACGGAAGCGTGTGCTAACACCACCACGTGGTGACGGCCGGAAACGGCTACTTCCAGATCTGGTTCTGGTCGGATAAGGTAGCACAGCGTGCCCATCGGACAGATTTGCAGCCAGGGAGTATATCGGCTGTATTTGAACGGAGCTTTCCTGATACCTGGCCGCCTCAGGAAGGAACGGTGGCCTTATCGCGGCAAGGGGCTCTGCCGTGACGGACCCTCCCTTTGCCCATTTCCGCATTGGTCACCGTGCTGGCACTTTCATCAGTGCCACGCACAGCCCGCCAGGTCGGGCAGGTGACCCTAAGAACCAGATGATGTCGACTTTCAAACACTCAGCCTCGGAAAAAGACGGGCAGATGTTGGACAAGGCGCTGGTCGATGCTACCACGAATCGCGGCAAGGAAGCCTTGGAGAAATGGGGAGAGATCGAGGCCAGGTTGACACAGATGGTCATGGACCATGTGATGAGCAACCTGGCAGCAAACCTGAGGGTGCCTCTCCCCGGGTTCGACTCGGCGGAAGTTGTTCGCGGGTATCGGGTGATCAAATGCGAGGACCAATTCTCGAAGGATTTCCTGGAAGGCTGCATTTCCAAGCTCGGAGAAGCAGCGGGTGGCTTTAGGCTCAAGCTCCCCACGAGACTAAGGGCTCATATTTGGTTACCCAATATGACACTGGATAGTGGCTAGCTGATGCCTTACCTGCAGGCGCACAACCCGACAGTGCCAATGGCGGATTGGCAGGTCTTGAATGCGAAGGCTCCACAGAAAAATAGTATTTCCTTTCTCCTGGTCATTAGCGAGGAATGCTTGCCTGCCCTGGAGAGGGCAGAATACAAACTTCGGTTTGGCGTGCGGCACGCGATTCTGAAGGCCTTCCGCTCCTCCAATCCGGAAGAAGAGGACGCTGACGAGATCATTGATACGCAGAAGTTGTTGGACGACGTCAGGCTCGATGATCCGGACCCTACCACCCCTGAGCAGTAAGATATGGGGTTGAAAGTTGTCCAAGTCAATCTCCAACACAGTAAGTTGGCAACGGACAACCCAGCCGTCCTCCTATCGGAGGAGGACGTAGACATCGCCATCGTCCAAGAGCCTTCGGTGCGGAGCACGGAGTTAAAGGGACTTCGGCTGAGCAACTACAACCTCTTCTAGCGCCCAAAGCGTGTATAGTTGCCAAAAAACATCTCAACACTTATCTTTTACCCTATCACAGCACCAACGACACCACGGTGGTGGAGATAGCAGGAGCGGTGGGCATCAACATCAAAATTGCCTCGGCCTACATGGCCACCCGAAGAAGTCCGGAGGCTCATGAGCGGCGGTAACAACCGGAGTGTGGTGTTGATAGGCTCTGATGCCAATGCAAGGCACACTCTAGGGACAGCAACGAAATCAACGACCGGGGTGAGTCACTCTTTGATTTTATACTTAAAACTAACCTGATAGTGTGTAACAGGGGTGACACCCCACCCTTCGTCTTCAGTGGTTGAGAGGAGGTCCTAGATGTTACACTACTAACTGATAATGAGCGAGTAAGGGTGAATAAATGGAAGGTGTCCAGCAAAAAATCCTTTTCGGACCACGCCTGGATACTCTTCAATTTAGAGGCTCAGGTCGAATCACCCGCGCCATACCGTAACCCTAGACGTACCAACTGGAATCGATTCGCTGGAATAATCCGCAATAGGATAGGCGGAGTACGCCCTGCCAGCATATCCTCAGAAGGGGACATTGACCACAGAATCGAGCAGTTGGAAAGCGCGATGGCTTCCGCGTTCAAAACGTCTTGTCCAATCAAATACTCTAAAAAATCATTCCCACCTTGGTGGAATGATGAAGTATCGCGTCTGAGATCGGTGGTCCGGAGGTAATTCAACCTAAGCTATTCTACGGGTAACTGGCAAAATTACAAGAATAGCCTAAGGAAGTATAAAAAGGCGATCAGGGGCTCCAAAAACAAGGGTTGGAAGAAATTTTGTAATTTTGAAACCATCAAAGACTCGGCAAGGCTAAGCAAGGTGTTGTCAAGGGACCACACCTGCCCCTCATACATCAAAAAGTCGGATGGCTCTTGGACTGAAAGTACTGAGGAGGCCTTGCTGTTAAATACGCACTTTCCAGGGTGCGAAAAGGAGGAACCATAAGGAATCTGCCCCCGATCAGTGATAGCAATAGTATAACTAGGGAAAATCTCGCATGGGCCATAAAAAGTGTTTCCCTTTATAAGTCCCCGGGCCCAAATGGCATCATTCCAATGATGCTACAAGTGTCACAAGACTCAGTTTTACCCTGACTCGAGGTAATTTTTTAGGCCTACCTAGCCTGAAACTACATCCAAACTAATTGGAGGTGCGTTAAGGTCGTCTTTATTCCCAAGGTAGGGAAAAAAGGCCATGATTCGGCGAAGGATTTTCGGCCCATAAGTCTGACATCTTTCGTGTCAAGACCCTTGAGCGACTTCTCGACCACCATATACGTAAGGAGGTAGAGCATAAGTTTTCAGCAGCACAACATGCATACCTGAAGGAAATGTCAACGGAGACAGCCCTTCACGAAGTAGTACGAACAGTGGAAAGATCACTGGAGTACAAACAATACACATTGGCGGCCTTCATGGACACAGAAGGTGCCTTTAACAACATAGAGATAAGCGCGATAGAGTCATCGCTGGTAAACCTTGGAGTTAACGTACATGTTCGCAGCTGGGCCACTGCAATGCTCGAATCGAGGGTGGTGAGCGCAACGCTCGGAAACGCCGACCTTACAAAATGGTAACCAGGGGCACACCACAAGGGGGGTATTATCGCTTCTTTTGTGGGTCTGTGCCATCGACAATATCCTAACAGAACTTAACCGGAGAGGAGTCAAAACGGTTGCGTATGCGGACGACGTGCTTTTAATGGCATCAGGGATGAGCCCTGATGAGATTAGCGGAATGCTTCAGGGTAATTTGGATGGATTAAGTGCTTGGTGCACGGAGCGTGGACTAAGCATTAACCCCAGCAAAACTGAACTGATGCTGTTTACCACCCGCACTAAGATACTAACTTTTAGATGACCTCATCTTGGGAACGTAACACTTACCCCTCTCGTCCAGTGCCAGATACCTTGGGGTAACTCTGAACCCCAAACTGAACTGGAGGCTAAATAAAGAGCATAGAATAAATAACGCAGTATTTGCACTTTACTCCTGCAGGAAAATGATATGAAGGAGGTGGGGCCTGGTAGTGTGTAACAGGGGTAACACCCCAACCTTCGTCTTCCCAAGCACTGACGGCTTCAGTGGTTGGGAGGAGGTCCTAGATGTTACACTACTAACTGATAATGAGCAAGTAAGGGTGAATAAATGGAGAGAGTCTAATGCTTTGGATGTTCAAGATGGTTGTGCGTTCAATACTATCATACGGAGCTCTCGTCTGGTGGAAAGCCCTCAGGGGGGAGTATAACATCACCAAACTCGATAGACTAGAAAGAACAGCTTGTGCCGGAACTACGGGAGCATTTAGATCCTGCCCTGGAGAGGCGCTAAACGTGCTGACGCACTTGCTTCCGGTTGATCTGCACATTATGAAAGTCGCAACTCTTAGTGCTCTCAGGCTGAGAGAAACCAGTTGCTGGAGAGACAGACCGTATGGACACGGCAATCTACTATCACAAGGGCAAAGGCCTACCTACAACTAGGGATTACGCTATTCCCATCATTGCTTTTGGGAAAAACTACGATATCCATACCCCTTCCCGTTTAGAATGGAAGAGAGGGAACATCCTTAATAATCTGGATACCACAATTTACACGGATGGCTCCAAAATGTTATGCGGAGTAGGAGCAGGAGTCTTCTCGGAACATCTTAAATTAAATGTGTCTTTCCGTCTACCCAACACAGCTAGCGTTTTCCAGGCGGAAGTGTTTGCTATTACGGAAGCGTGCAGGATGGCACTGGCAGACACATCCTACAAAAGCCACATTACAATACTTTCCGACAGCCTATCCACGATCAAGGCAGTGCGGGAATGCAGGAAGCTCCTCACAGGTACAGAGTTACCCTGATATGGGTGCCAGGGCACAACAAAATTGAGGGGAACGAAAGAGCCGATGAACTAGCTTGAAGAGGCTCCGCTCTTGATGAAAGCGAGGCGCTGACGGTTCACGTCCAACTGGGCTCCATCAAGAGCGAAGTTTCAAAGAACTTCTTCGCGAAAGCCAACACTAGATGGCAGAGGACGGAATCCTGTAAAACCAGCAGACTACTTTGGCCAACATACGACAAGAACAAGAGCACGGAGCTCTTGAACAAGGGCCGCTGGGATGTGGCAAGACTAACGGCAGTCATCACTGGCCACTGGCCCATTGGAGAGCACGCGGCAAAAATGGGGATTCCATACAACATCAGCTTTCACAGCTGTGAAAACCCGGATGAGAAGGAAACCGTTCACCATTTCCTCTGCGGCTTTAGCAAGAAGGAGATGGAAAACACTGGGAAAACCGATATTTCAGACTTTCGAAGAGATAGCAAAGTGCAGCGTAAACTCACTACTCTCTTTCATTAAGGCAGGTTCTCACCTTGTGGATCCGAAAAAGTGCACTTTTTTTAGGAATTTTTTTTTAGAAAACAGTTAAAGATACAAAGCTGAATATGAACAGCTTCTTCTGGATATGAACACACATTGATTTAGAGAATACAATTTTTCAAATTGAATGAATCAAAAAAGGGGGGTGGGGGCGTCCATCAGTGGCGGCGAGGAGGTGTCCCGCTGCCGGAAGTGATTCCGTCTTAATGTGTACCGTATTACACCGTGCGACAACAAGTTTTACACACGAAAAAATCGGTATACTCGCAAAACTAGGGGCCAAACGTAGTAAAACTGCGTTTTTAGTTTTTCTCTCTGACGTCAGGATTTTTTTTAAAAGGACTTTGAAATTTGAAGGACATGTTTATTTCAAAAAATTATTTTAAAAATTGAACGCATTATAGAATAACAATATGGGTATCAAATGAAAGAGAAAAATCCTTAGAATCTTAAAAAAATAATTTGTTTGGTGTAAAAGGACGAAGAGGTATAGAAAATGTCCTTTTAAAACTTTATCCTTGAATATCCTTGAAAATTTCCAATATTTTTTTGGGAAAAAAATATATCTTAAGGAGTAATATGTACACTACCACATCCTCGAATTTCGTTCTTCTAACTTTAATAGTTAAGGATATAAAAAATTTTATATTTCTCATTATAAAACAAAGATATATTGCACCGTACGACAAAAATAAAATATTTAATTAACTCATGTATAAATTGTTATGCTGCTAATACTGGAGGTTAAATACACTAATTCTGCAACTTAAAAATTGCGTTTGAACCTAAGTATATGTTTTCACAAGACATTGAAAATTAAAAATTGAGTTTCCTTGGATAAAACTCATCCAAGAGTAACAAGATGAATGCATGAGGATACGTACTTACTGTGAATACTAGTGCTCATAACTTAATTTAAAAGTTAACAATAGTCATTTAAAATGCATTTTATGATTGATTTATTTTGAAACAAATTGTTTAAGAAAAATGTATGCGTTTACTTTGCCGCTTATGTTTTTGGTATGTGTCACGGCACAGCGACGAAGTAGTACCTATACTAACGGGCTTGAAAAAGGGCTTCTCAAAAAAGCAATGTTTTTTATGCCTATGGAAAGGTCGACGCCGCACAGTGGCTGATTCTGCCGACGTAGGTTGCAAAAGTCGATTTTGTCATGTTCGATTTGGGGAAAACTGTTATACTTGTCCGATACATAAATGCTTGGACCTAAGAAATCCGAAAACCTTAACTAAATTGGTCAAATAGTTTTGCTTGTAGAGCCCGTCAAAGTTGAGCAATTGTTAGAGTGTGAAATAATATCAGAAATTTGCACTTTTTCAGCAAAGCTGAAGTTTTAAAATACAGAAAGGAGCAAATTAATTGAAACTTTTTGCACCAGCATCGTAAAAGAAGGCATTTGTAGTAAATAATTAAATATAGAAAAAAAAAGTTGGTTGTTGTTGTTGTCTTTTCATAGGCACTCACTTGAAGCACTGTTTTTATCACTCTTTTTGAACTTTCGATAGACTTTCAAAAAAAAGGCCATACTTGCCACGGTTCCGTCTTTGGGAAAATTGTTCACTAGTCTTATGTGAGTACTGCCCTGAAGAGATCGGGTGCCCGATTTTGCCCGACTGGATTTTACAGCGATTTTTCTGTGGCCA
Organism: Melieria omissa; assembly: GCA_963971225.1. Lineage (NCBI taxonomy): Eukaryota > Metazoa > Arthropoda > Insecta > Diptera > Ulidiidae > Melieria > Melieria omissa. Next base: position 5,225,439 of record OZ020270.1, read on the forward strand.
CCTCGCGCAATTTTGAGCTTTCCGGTGCGTGCCCGAACAAGTTCGTCAAGATTTTGATAGTTTATGAATTACACGCGATTATAGTCGTTACCAGGGCATGCATATTTGGATTTTGGCTTCATTTAAGAAGTAATACAAGCTTGCAACTCCATAGTAAGTCGACTTTTTTTTTGGCGTATATTGCTGTAAGCTCGAAGTAAAGAGTACTTTTGCTGGATGCGCAGTTCGCACGTACGAAAAACAAGTTGGCTTTCATTTCCGGCAATCAGCTATCATGTATCCTTTGATGTAATGCTTTTGTTTTTAACAAAATACTAACACTGTGTCTCTCATACAATTTTTTTTTAATTTGAGCAAAACTCAGTCAGTCGCCAGTAGTCTTTGAGTTCAACCGCGACAATGAAACAATTAGTTATTGAAAAACAAAAAGCAGACTTATATATATGTGTACTGTCTAAAATCCACTTATGTGTCTGGGCTGTTCAAAAATCTCACAACGGGTAAAAACCTAAGAACTGCAGGTACCTGCTATTACTAGAATCTTAGTGCCTGCTATTTGAATGTAAGTAAAGTTAGTTTCGAATTTAATTTAAACTAAACATCACTTCAACTCCGCCACTGCAACTAAACCGAAGAAGAAGCACAATAATGTTTTTAAAAAATTCGAAGCTGTTTGAAATATTTACTATTTCGAAGACAAAGGAGCAGTTCGTTCTGGTTACGTCGAAGGAAGTTTGCCTGCAGCCAAAACATCTACGACTAAAGAGAAGATATCCAGGACTTATCGCACTATCAAGTTAAAATGGATTGCGGCAAATCGTACCAAATTCAATTTTGTCCAGAGTAATGAGGAGTGGTTAGAAAAAATGATATACTTCGATGCAAGAGATGCGATAAGCGATGACCAACCATCGACATCAAAGGCGGCAAAAGGAAGGCCGAAAAAGTCAACTCAGGACTGTGCGTCATTCACTAAAAATAGGAGGCAACGGGAAAAATAACTCTCACCCACTTTCCAGAAGATTTGATCATAAAATAAAATAAGGATCAGGAGAAAATGAAAGGTGTTATAGTGAAAGCAGTTTTACCAGCAAGCCCGGGTCGCATAAAAAACAGTATTCCCACCCCACCCAATAAGCTACCGATCAAATATAGGCCTAATGAAGCTTTAGCATTGTTCTTAAACTTCGGATTGTCCAAAGAAAAATTGACTTTTTTTGTACATTTTTCGAATTCTGGTTCTCATTTTGAAAGCAAAATTTATGAATTTTTATCTTTAAATTTGACTCTTTCAGCTTATTTCTTAAATTTCTTATTACTTTTCATCTTTTTTAATGCATTTTCATTAATATTGCAACTAAAACTTATCATTGTTGTTCGCATTATTCTTATTTACAGTAAGCCGAACTTTGACAAAGTATTACGTAGCACCCTGTACCTCGATTGAGTTCAGGTTTGAGAATACAATAGCCTGATGAATTTCTAATCAACAGCAAAAAAAATTTTCCAATTATCTCTATTCGTTCAGGAGTTATTAATTTTGCAACCTGAAATGACAAATTGAGCCACTGTGCGCCGTAAATTACACTATATCAACCATAAATGGCAGCCTTGCATAACTCATCAACTTGGCCGCGACAGCATCGATCGTTGCCTCTAGTCCCTTCATCAAAAATAATACTTCCACCGCTCCACATAAAGTTAGGCCTGATTCGACATTTTATTCGCTCTCTTGACGCAGATGGTCGAGCTATTAATTATTTGAAACTACTTTTTCCACAACTAAGCGATGCAAAGATTTCCGCTGGTACGTTACCCGATTGTAAAACTTTGTTTCTATTAATTTTTATATGTTTTTCAGGGGTTTTAAACGGGCCACAGATGAAGAAATTATTGCAGCATCAGGAGTTTGCTGATCTTTTGAAACCGGTTGAACTAACTGCGTGGCAAAGCTTAAGCGATGTAATAAATAACTTCTTAGGAAACAAGAAGTTTTGAATTATAAAGAACTTGTCCGCAAGATGATTGACGCCTATCGCGAAATGGGGGTCAGCATGTCTCTCAAGATAAATTTTTTAGAGAGCCACTTGGACTTTTCCCCCGGAAAATTAGGTGACGTTAGTGATGAACACGGAGAGCGCTTCCACCAAGACATTGCACTAATTGAAAATCGCTTTCGGGGAAAAGATATGTGCCACATGCTTTCCGAGTATTGTTGGTCGCTGTGCCGTAACACGTACCAAAAACATAAGCGGCAAAGTAAACGCATACATTTTTCTTAAACAATTTGTTTCAAAATAAATCAATCATAAAATGCATTTTAAATGACTATTGTTAACTTTTAAATTAAGTTATGAGCACTAGTATTCACAGTAAGTGTAGTAATAAAACGCAACCGGATTTATATTAATTGAGTTTATTTGTTGAATGTTTAAAATTACTGGTGGTTGGATTGTATTGTTGGCGGTTGTGTAGTAATTGTATTGTATTGTTGGCGGTTGTGCGGCGGTTGTGTAGTAATTGTATTGTATTGTTGGCGGTTGTGCGGCGGTTGTGTAATAATCGTTTTGTCTTGTTGGCGGTTGTGCGGCGGTTGTGTAATAATCGTATTGTATTGTTGGCGGTTGCGCGGCGGTTGTGTAGTAATTGTATTGTATTGTTGGCGGTTGTGCGGCGGTTGTGTAATAATCGTATTGTCTTGTTGGCGGTTGTGCGGCGGTTGTGTTTATTGGCAGTTTTTTCGCTGCCGCCCTACTCGACTGCTTCCTTCGCGCGTTTCTTTCTGACTGACTTTTCCCGACGGCTGATGCTGCCACCCTGCACTTGAACAGTGCGGCCACTGCCGATGTAAATGGTGTAGCCATATCTGCTCCTTACACCCCACCCCCCGTGAATCTCCTTAGAATTCACCAATCTTTAAAACAGCTAATTTGGACGCCGGTCGACGCAGCAGTCCCGTTGTTGTCTTTACGTCTGCAAACCGAACTTGTCCGTCCTTCGCTGGATACACGTTGACGACGATTCCCTTCTGCCATTGACTTCTAGGCAAGGATGGCTCACAAATGATGACTACGTCCCTCAGTTGGATAGGCGGTGTCTTGTCATGCCACTTTTGTCGATGGAGCAGTTGCGGTAAAAATTCGTTGGTCCACCGTTTCCAGAGGCGATCCTTCAAGTTCTGGGCTATACGCCACTGCTTCTTTAGGCAAATCTTCATGTCGACAGGCTGCGGAGTTTGCGTGGAATTGACGCATCCAAGCAAGAAGTGGTTGGGCGTCAACGGCTCATCCTCCATTGTGGTGAGTGGAATGTCTGTCAATGGACGAGCATTAACAATGTTCTCCGCTTCAATCAGGACGCTTTGCAACGTTTCCATCCTCGGGGCTACTTCACGTAAAGTATGATGAAGCAGTCGCTTAACGATCCGGATCAAACGCTCCCAACACCCTCCTGAACTGGGGTTTGAAGGACAATTCGAGAAGGACCCAATCGATTCCGCGGCCAACCGCCTCGGTCTGAATACGATCCACATCTAGCAGCTTCTCGGCACCCTGTAGCTCCTTCTGGGCCCCAATAAAATTAGTCCCATTATCGCTTCTGAATCGCACTGGAGTACCACGTCTGTTGATAAAGTTTCGTAGGCATATCAGGAAAGCATCAGTTGATAAATCTGCTGCTACCTCCAAATGCACTGCCCGCACTGTCAAGCAGGTGAAAATCACGGCCCAACGTTTTACGTGGCAACGACCAACCGTGACAGTGAATGGGCCGAATACGTCCACTCCCGAATATGCGAAAGGTCGCACATACGGCGTGACACGATCTACCGGCAGCTGACCCATTTGTGGTGGAGCAGGCTTCGCTCGTTCAAGTTGACATTGCGGACATTTCTTCTCGACAGCTCTCAAAACGGCACGTGCACGAACAATCCAGAATCTTTGTCGTACTTCATTGATGGCTACAGCTTGGTTCTGATGATGGTTCTTCTCGTCGTAATGTTGCATTATCAGGCGCGACACCGCATGGTTTTGAGGTAGAATTATTGGGCGCCTGGCACTGAATGGCAAGTACGTAGCTTCATCGATTCTTCCCCTCACACGCAGTAGTCCGTCGTTCTCTAAGTACGGCGATAGCAAGTACACAGAGCTTCCCTTTGGTACTGGCAGTCCAGCTGTTAGCACGTCAACTTCTTTGGTGTAACACTCCCTCTGAACCATGCGGCAGATAAGTTCTTCGGCCTCGTCGACTTCAACTACTGTGAGTGGACCTCTCAATTGCTGACGCGCCTCCGCATCTGTCCTCGAACGTCCGATGTTCTTGAAACGTACAACCCAAGCGATGGTCCTCTTCAACTTCGTGTACGATGAGAACCTGTCATATTCAATCACGCGGCTCGTCTGCGAATTTATAAGAAATTGTAGTTGCACCTCTTCTTCTGTCATACCTGGCAGCGGCCCGATAATGAACGTCGGCCAAGACGCTTCTTCTTGCTTCAAAAAGTCTGGACCCTTAAACCATCGGCTATCATCACTGAGCTTGGACGGAGACTTCTGGCGTGTGGCTTCATCGGCAATGTTGATTTCTGTCGGCAGCCAACGCCACTGTGACGGCTGTGTCGTATCTAGTATCTCGGCTATTCTGTGACCTACAAACGGTTTGTACTTCCTCTTGGTTGACTGAATCCAGTGCCAGACCGTGTTCGAGTCGGTCCACAAAGTGACACTTGCGATGTTGACGTCATGGTTACGGCATATCGTCTGGCTTAAACGCGTACCCAATACAGCAGCTTGTAACTCCAACCTCGGGATTGACATCAATTTCAGCGGCGCATTGCGGGTTTTGGCAGCTACAAATGCGACGTCCCACCCCCCGTTTGTGGCTATACGGAAGTACCCCACAGCGGCAAACAACACCTGGCTTGCGTCCACAAAGATGTGAAGTTGGATCTCGTTGGATGAAACAAAGGATGTCGAATATGGTCGCGGCACCTTAATTCGGCTGGCTTCTTCAAAGTTGTTCCACCACGTTCTCCATTGCTTGTCTAATTCTTCCGGGATGGGCTCATCCCACTCTACGTTGCTTCGCCAGACCTGCTGCATCAATATCTTAGCCGTCGCCATAATGTCGGCAAGCAGACCAAATGGGTCGAAAACCGACATAACTATGCCCAGGAACTCTCTCTTCGTCGGTGCCCGCAGCGTATTGAGCACGTCTGGTGGTATGCGGTGGAACTGCGTATGAAACTCGAACGTGTCGCTACGCACGTTCCAGTGCATGCCCAGCACCTTTTCTGATGTCGCTTGTTTCTCCATATTGACCGTGTCGTACTTCGTGGCTCGCTTCATTGCCTGTTGGACCTGACTGGAATTCGATATGAAACTTCTCAACTCAAACCCGGCTTCTGCATGTATGGCGACGACTTGACGGCAAATCTCTACAGCGGCTGCTTCATCGTTAAAGCTGCAAACGAAGTCATCCACATAATGCTTCTCAACTACAGCGTCCACCGCGGCTGGGTAGCGTTCTTTAAATCGGCTGGCGTTGTGATTCTTGATGAACTCCGCACAACACGGCGAGCATGAAGCGCCAAACATCATCGACGTCATACAGCAATGTTCAACAGGCCGGCTGGGGTCACTGCGCCACAGGAACCGTTGGGCGTGCTGGTCCTCGGGTCTTATTCTCACCTGTGAGAACATCTCCCTTATGTCAGCCGCCACACCAACTGCGCCCTGACGAAACCTGAACAGGATGTTTAATAACGGCTTGGCTCGTTCTGGTCCCTTTAGCAACCAGGAATTCAATGCAACGCCCTGCACTTTGGCGGCTGCGTCGAAAACAATTCTCAGCTTGTCAGGCTTATACGGGCTCTGCACGGCGAAATGTGGCAGATACCACACTGGGCGATTGGTTTCTGCTATCTCGTTTGGCGACAAAACTCTTGCGTACCCCTTGGCGAAGTACTTCGACATCTCTTCCTGATACCTTCGTGCGAACTCAGCATCGTTCTTCATTTTCCTCTCAATTCCATGCAAACGTTTGACGGCAGCGTCATAACTTTCTGGCAGCTTCGGCGTGTCCGAACCTGTTTCAAAATATTTGTCACATATCTTGGTCGTACTGCTCATAATACTTCGTGCCCGTTTGTCGTTGTCACTCTCAGGTAGCGATCGCGCTGTTTCCGCTCCAAACTGGTCGGTGGAAACGTACTCGGCGACTATCCGATGTAATTCCTCTAACGGACGGGCCTCACGAATGTGTAGCATCACTGGCGGCGACTGTCACTGAAGAGTCAACGGCTGAAGTTGCCCTCTCAGCCCCAGTTTGTCCGCCACGCCTTCTTCCACCATTGATACAGCTGACCCCTCATCGAGCATCGCAAAGGCGTCCATCTGCCCATTCGGTCCACACAACTGCACCGGAATCACTTTAAATAGTTGACTGTACTTCAAACTAGGCGTGGAACAATTCAACACCGGCTGTGATGGTTGCATGATCTGGCAGGCTGGGCCCTGGTCGTTAGCCCCTTCATGCAGGCTGGCGTGGTGAAAGCGACGGCACTCGTTAACTCCACACGGCTTCTTTGAACGGCAGTTCGATACGTTATGTCCTTTGCGTAGGCAAGCAAAGCATAACTTCTCTTTCTTCACCACGTTCCAGCGGTCTTGCACACCCAGTGATTGATGGAATATTTGGCAATTGGCGATGACGTGAGCGGCGTGGCAACAATAGCACTGAATCGCCTTCTCGGTGGCGCCCTCATTGACATGCATTACTCGCCGTGGCGTCGTTGCAGCGTTCTTTGAAAGCGATGTTGATACTGTAGACATTGTAGCCACTACTCGTCCTAACTCGGTTAACCATTTGGCAAAATCTCCAACTGTAGCATACGGCTTAATTATGCTTGCACAACGGGCCCACTCAAACTGCTTGCTTGGCGGCAATTTGCTGACCAGTTGCTCCAGCAACAATGGATTTGCTAGATGCTGCTCACTCTTGGCAGATGTTAGGAAGGCCACCACATTGCGAACGTTTGTCGAGAAAGCGACGACTGACTCCAGCTTGCTCTCAGGAATAGCTGGAAAGTTCTGCAGCTTACTCAATTGACAACGAATTAACAGATCCGACCTACCGAATCGAAATTCCAATTCCGCCATTGCTTGTGAGACGCCCTCTGGGTAAATCAGCATCGACGCTACAGCTTCCTTGGCTTCACCTACTAAACACTTATGCAACCGCATGAGGTTCTGTCTGTCGTTGTACTTAAACACTTCAGTGCTGTCTTTAAAGTTGGCAAAGAACAGCGGCCAGTCCTCTGCCTTGCCCGAAAATGTAGGTAGATCGTACAGTTTTACTGTACCCGTCTCGACCAGCACGGCGTCGCTGTGGTTGTCTGCTGCGGGTGTCGACACTTCTCGAGGCTGCATTAGCAGCGCGTCGGCTTGGATTTGTTGGCGCAGGTTGCTGATATCCCTCTGCTGCTCCTCGCTGTTATGTCGAACCTCTTCCATCGTGGACTTTAGTGACCTCATCACCTCTAGCAATGCCGCCAACGAATCATGACTCTCACTTTCCATTATCAAACTGTACTTTACTCTACGAATGTTCTTCTATAACTTGTTCAAACTTGATCGGCGTCCCTTCTCAACTGTCCAATCCGCACTCGCGACTATTACCGGCAAACACTGCGAGTAACGGCACTTGGAATCATCCCTCTACAACGGCTTCGAAATCAAAACGGCGACAAACTTTCGCGAATGTGTAGACGACGCACAGATGCCAACAGCGAACATTAACTTGTTCTGACTTGATCGGCGTCTTTTTCACTGTCTCTTTCGCACTTACGGCGACTACTGGCAAACACTGCGACTAACGGTACTGGCAATTTCTCCTTTACAACGGCTTCGAAATCTAACGGCAACGTAACTGGCAAATACACGGCGAGTCTTTTTCTTTTTACGGCGGCTTCGAAAACGAACGGCAACGAAACTGGCAAATACGGCGGCTTCGAAAACGTTCGCGAAGGCAAGGGCGACCAACGGATGCCAATAAAACGAATGTAGTAATAAAACGCAACCGGATTTATATTAATTGAGTTTATTTGTTGAATGTTTAAAATGACTGGTGGTTGGATTGTATTGTTGGCGGTTGTGTAGTAATTGTATTGTATTGTTGGCGGTTGTGCGGCGGTTGTGTAGTAATTGTATTGTATTGTTGGCGGTTGTGCGGCGGTTGTGTAATAATCGTATTGTATTGTTGGCGGTTGTGTAGTAATTGTATTGTATTGTTGGCGGTTGTGCGGCGGTTGTATAATAATCGTATTGTCTTGTTGGCGGTTGTGCGGCGGTTGTGTTTATTGGCAGTTTTTTCGATGCCGCCCTACTCGACTGCTTCCTTCGCGCGTTTCTTTCTGACTGACTTTTCCCGACGGCTGATGCTGCCACCCTGCACTTGAACAGTGCGGCCACTGCCGATGTAAATGGTGTAGCCATATCTGCTCCTTACAGTAAGTACGTATCCTCATGCATTCATCTTGTTACTCTTGGATGAGTTTTATCCAAGGAAACTCAATTTTTTAATTTTCAATGTCTTGTGAAAACATATACTTAGGTACAAACGCAATTTTTAAGTTGCAGAATTAGTGTATTTAACCTCCAGTATTAGCAGCATAACGATTTATACATGAGTTAATTAAATATTTTATTTTTGTCGTACGGTGCAATATATCATTGTTTTATAATGAGAAATATAAAATATAAAATTTTCCAATTATCTCTATTCGTTCAGGAGTTATTAATTTTGCAACCTGAAATGACAAATTGAGCCACTGTGCGCCGTAAATTACACTATATCAACCATAAATGGCAGCCTTGCATAACTCATCAACTTGGCCGCGACAGCATCGATCGTTGCCTCTAGTCCCTTCATCAAAAATAATACTTCCACCGCTCCACATAAAGTTAGGCCTGATTCGACATTTTATTCGCTCTCTTGACGCAGATGGTCGAGCTATTAATTATTTGAAACTACTTTTTCCACAACTAAGCGATGCAAAGATTTCCGCTGGTACGTTACCCGATTGTAAAACTTTGTTTCTATTAATTTTTATATGTTTTTCAGGGGTTTTAAACGGGCCACAGATGAAGAAATTATTGCAGCATCAGGAGTTTGCTGATCTTTTGAAACCGGTTGAACTAACTGCGTGGCAAAGCTTAAGCGATGTAATAAATAACTTCTTAGGAAACAAGAAGTTTTGAATTATAAAGAACTTGTCCGCAAGATGATTGACGCCTATCGCGAAATGGGGGTCAGCATGTCTCTCAAGATAAATTTTTTAGAGAGCCACTTGGACTTTTCCCCCGGAAAATTAGGTGACGTTAGTGATGAACACGGAGAGCGCTTCCACCAAGACATTGCACTAATTGAAAATCGCTTTCGGGGAAAAGATATGTGCCACATGCTTTCCGAGTATTGTTGGTCGCTGTGCCGTAACACGTACCAAAAACATAAGCGGCAAAGTAAACGCATACATTTTTCTTAAACAATTTGTTTCAAAATAAATCAATCATAAAATGCATTTTAAATGACTATTGTTAACTTTTAAATTAAGTTATGAGCACTAGTATTCACAGTAAGTGTAGTAATAAAACGCAACCGGATTTATATTAATTGAGTTTATTTGTTGAATGTTTAAAATTACTGGTGGTTGGATTGTATTGTTGGCGGTTGTGTAGTAATTGTATTGTATTGTTGGCGGTTGTGCGGCGGTTGTGTAGTAATTGTATTGTATTGTTGGCGGTTGTGCGGCGGTTGTGTAATAATCGTTTTGTCTTGTTGGCGGTTGTGCGGCGGTTGTGTAATAATCGTATTGTATTGTTGGCGGTTGCGCGGCGGTTGTGTAGTAATTGTATTGTATTGTTGGCGGTTGTGCGGCGGTTGTGTAATAATCGTATTGTCTTGTTGGCGGTTGTGCGGCGGTTGTGTTTATTGGCAGTTTTTTCGCTGCCGCCCTACTCGACTGCTTCCTTCGCGCGTTTCTTTCTGACTGACTTTTCCCGACGGCTGATGCTGCCACCCTGCACTTGAACAGTGCGGCCACTGCCGATGTAAATGGTGTAGCCATATCTGCTCCTTACACCCCACCCCCCGTGAATCTCCTTAGAATTCACCAATCTTTAAAACAGCTAATTTGGACGCCGGTCGACGCAGCAGTCCCGTTGTTGTCTTTACGTCTGCAAACCGAACTTGTCCGTCCTTCGCTGGATACACGTTGACGACGATTCCCTTCTGCCATTGACTTCTAGGCAAGGATGGCTCACAAATGATGACTACGTCCCTCAGTTGGATAGGCGGTGTCTTGTCATGCCACTTTTGTCGATGGAGCAGTTGCGGTAAAAATTCGTTGGTCCACCGTTTCCAGAGGCGATCCTTCAAGTTCTGGGCTATACGCCACTGCTTCTTTAGGCAAATCTTCATGTCGACAGGCTGCGGAGTTTGCGTGGAATTGACGCATCCAAGCAAGAAGTGGTTGGGCGTCAACGGCTCATCCTCCATTGTGGTGAGTGGAATGTCTGTCAATGGACGAGCATTAACAATGTTCTCCGCTTCAATCAGGACGCTTTGCAACGTTTCCATCCTCGGGGCTACTTCACGTAAAGTATGATGAAGCAGTCGCTTAACGATCCGGATCAAACGCTCCCAACACCCTCCTGAACTGGGGTTTGAAGGACAATTCGAGAAGGACCCAATCGATTCCGCGGCCAACCGCCTCGGTCTGAATACGATCCACATCTAGCAGCTTCTCGGCACCCTGTAGCTCCTTCTGGGCCCCAATAAAATTAGTCCCATTATCGCTTCTGAATCGCACTGGAGTACCACGTCTGTTGATAAAGTTTCGTAGGCATATCAGGAAAGCATCAGTTGATAAATCTGCTGCTACCTCCAAATGCACTGCCCGCACTGTCAAGCAGGTGAAAATCACGGCCCAACGTTTTACGTGGCAACGACCAACCGTGACAGTGAATGGGCCGAATACGTCCACTCCCGAATATGCGAAAGGTCGCACATACGGCGTGACACGATCTACCGGCAGCTGACCCATTTGTGGTGGAGCAGGCTTCGCTCGTTCAAGTTGACATTGCGGACATTTCTTCTCGACAGCTCTCAAAACGGCACGTGCACGAACAATCCAGAATCTTTGTCGTACTTCATTGATGGCTACAGCTTGGTTCTGATGATGGTTCTTCTCGTCGTAATGTTGCATTATCAGGCGCGACACCGCATGGTTTTGAGGTAGAATTATTGGGCGCCTGGCACTGAATGGCAAGTACGTAGCTTCATCGATTCTTCCCCTCACACGCAGTAGTCCGTCGTTCTCTAAGTACGGCGATAGCAAGTACACAGAGCTTCCCTTTGGTACTGGCAGTCCAGCTGTTAGCACGTCAACTTCTTTGGTGTAACACTCCCTCTGAACCATGCGGCAGATAAGTTCTTCGGCCTCGTCGACTTCAACTACTGTGAGTGGACCTCTCAATTGCTGACGCGCCTCCGCATCTGTCCTCGAACGTCCGATGTTCTTGAAACGTACAACCCAAGCGATGGTCCTCTTCAACTTCGTGTACGATGAGAACCTGTCATATTCAATCACGCGGCTCGTCTGCGAATTTATAAGAAATTGTAGTTGCACCTCTTCTTCTGTCATACCTGGCAGCGGCCCGATAATGAACGTCGGCCAAGACGCTTCTTCTTGCTTCAAAAAGTCTGGACCCTTAAACCATCGGCTATCATCACTGAGCTTGGACGGAGACTTCTGGCGTGTGGCTTCATCGGCAATGTTGATTTCTGTCGGCAGCCAACGCCACTGTGACGGCTGTGTCGTATCTAGTATCTCGGCTATTCTGTGACCTACAAACGGTTTGTACTTCCTCTTGGTTGACTGAATCCAGTGCCAGACCGTGTTCGAGTCGGTCCACAAAGTGACACTTGCGATGTTGACGTCATGGTTACGGCATATCGTCTGGCTTAAACGCGTACCCAATACAGCAGCTTGTAACTCCAACCTCGGGATTGACATCAATTTCAGCGGCGCATTGCGGGTTTTGGCAGCTACAAATGCGACGTCCCACCCCCCGTTTGTGGCTATACGGAAGTACCCCACAGCGGCAAACAACACCTGGCTTGCGTCCACAAAGATGTGAAGTTGGATCTCGTTGGATGAAACAAAGGATGTCGAATATGGTCGCGGCACCTTAATTCGGCTGGCTTCTTCAAAGTTGTTCCACCACGTTCTCCATTGCTTGTCTAATTCTTCCGGGATGGGCTCATCCCACTCTACGTTGCTTCGCCAGACCTGCTGCATCAATATCTTAGCCGTCGCCATAATGTCGGCAAGCAGACCAAATGGGTCGAAAACCGACATAACTATGCCCAGGAACTCTCTCTTCGTCGGTGCCCGCAGCGTATTGAGCACGTCTGGTGGTATGCGGTGGAACTGCGTATGAAACTCGAACGTGTCGCTACGCACGTTCCAGTGCATGCCCAGCACCTTTTCTGATGTCGCTTGTTTCTCCATATTGACCGTGTCGTACTTCGTGGCTCGCTTCATTGCCTGTTGGACCTGACTGGAATTCGATATGAAACTTCTCAACTCAAACCCGGCTTCTGCATGTATGGCGACGACTTGACGGCAAATCTCTACAGCGGCTGCTTCATCGTTAAAGCTGCAAACGAAGTCATCCACATAATGCTTCTCAACTACAGCGTCCACCGCGGCTGGGTAGCGTTCTTTAAATCGGCTGGCGTTGTGATTCTTGATGAACTCCGCACAACACGGCGAGCATGAAGCGCCAAACATCATCGACGTCATACAGCAATGTTCAACAGGCCGGCTGGGGTCACTGCGCCACAGGAACCGTTGGGCGTGCTGGTCCTCGGGTCTTATTCTCACCTGTGAGAACATCTCCCTTATGTCAGCCGCCACACCAACTGCGCCCTGACGAAACCTGAACAGGATGTTTAATAACGGCTTGGCTCGTTCTGGTCCCTTTAGCAACCAGGAATTCAATGCAACGCCCTGCACTTTGGCGGCTGCGTCGAAAACAATTCTCAGCTTGTCAGGCTTATACGGGCTCTGCACGGCGAAATGTGGCAGATACCACACTGGGCGATTGGTTTCTGCTATCTCGTTTGGCGACAAAACTCTTGCGTACCCCTTGGCGAAGTACTTCGACATCTCTTCCTGATACCTTCGTGCGAACTCAGCATCGTTCTTCATTTTCCTCTCAATTCCATGCAAACGTTTGACGGCAGCGTCATAACTTTCTGGCAGCTTCGGCGTGTCCGAACCTGTTTCAAAATATTTGTCACATATCTTGGTCGTACTGCTCATAATACTTCGTGCCCGTTTGTCGTTGTCACTCTCAGGTAGCGATCGCGCTGTTTCCGCTCCAAACTGGTCGGTGGAAACGTACTCGGCGACTATCCGATGTAATTCCTCTAACGGACGGGCCTCACGAATGTGTAGCATCACTGGCGGCGACTGTCACTGAAGAGTCAACGGCTGAAGTTGCCCTCTCAGCCCCAGTTTGTCCGCCACGCCTTCTTCCACCATTGATACAGCTGACCCCTCATCGAGCATCGCAAAGGCGTCCATCTGCCCATTCGGTCCACACAACTGCACCGGAATCACTTTAAATAGTTGACTGTACTTCAAACTAGGCGTGGAACAATTCAACACCGGCTGTGATGGTTGCATGATCTGGCAGGCTGGGCCCTGGTCGTTAGCCCCTTCATGCAGGCTGGCGTGGTGAAAGCGACGGCACTCGTTAACTCCACACGGCTTCTTTGAACGGCAGTTCGATACGTTATGTCCTTTGCGTAGGCAAGCAAAGCATAACTTCTCTTTCTTCACCACGTTCCAGCGGTCTTGCACACCCAGTGATTGATGGAATATTTGGCAATTGGCGATGACGTGAGCGGCGTGGCAACAATAGCACTGAATCGCCTTCTCGGTGGCGCCCTCATTGACATGCATTACTCGCCGTGGCGTCGTTGCAGCGTTCTTTGAAAGCGATGTTGATACTGTAGACATTGTAGCCACTACTCGTCCTAACTCGGTTAACCATTTGGCAAAATCTCCAACTGTAGCATACGGCTTAATTATGCTTGCACAACGGGCCCACTCAAACTGCTTGCTTGGCGGCAATTTGCTGACCAGTTGCTCCAGCAACAATGGATTTGCTAGATGCTGCTCACTCTTGGCAGATGTTAGGAAGGCCACCACATTGCGAACGTTTGTCGAGAAAGCGACGACTGACTCCAGCTTGCTCTCAGGAATAGCTGGAAAGTTCTGCAGCTTACTCAATTGACAACGAATTAACAGATCCGACCTACCGAATCGAAATTCCAATTCCGCCATTGCTTGTGAGACGCCCTCTGGGTAAATCAGCATCGACGCTACAGCTTCCTTGGCTTCACCTACTAAACACTTATGCAACCGCATGAGGTTCTGTCTGTCGTTGTACTTAAACACTTCAGTGCTGTCTTTAAAGTTGGCAAAGAACAGCGGCCAGTCCTCTGCCTTGCCCGAAAATGTAGGTAGATCGTACAGTTTTACTGTACCCGTCTCGACCAGCACGGCGTCGCTGTGGTTGTCTGCTGCGGGTGTCGACACTTCTCGAGGCTGCATTAGCAGCGCGTCGGCTTGGATTTGTTGGCGCAGGTTGCTGATATCCCTCTGCTGCTCCTCGCTGTTATGTCGAACCTCTTCCATCGTGGACTTTAGTGACCTCATCACCTCTAGCAATGCCGCCAACGAATCATGACTCTCACTTTCCATTATCAAACTGTACTTTACTCTACGAATGTTCTTCTATAACTTGTTCAAACTTGATCGGCGTCCCTTCTCAACTGTCCAATCCGCACTCGCGACTATTACCGGCAAACACTGCGAGTAACGGCACTTGGAATCATCCCTCTACAACGGCTTCGAAATCAAAACGGCGACAAACTTTCGCGAATGTGTAGACGACGCACAGATGCCAACAGCGAACATTAACTTGTTCTGACTTGATCGGCGTCTTTTTCACTGTCTCTTTCGCACTTACGGCGACTACTGGCAAACACTGCGACTAACGGTACTGGCAATTTCTCCTTTACAACGGCTTCGAAATCTAACGGCAACGTAACTGGCAAATACACGGCGAGTCTTTTTCTTTTTACGGCGGCTTCGAAAACGAACGGCAACGAAACTGGCAAATACGGCGGCTTCGAAAACGTTCGCGAAGGCAAGGGCGACCAACGGATGCCAATAAAACGAATGTAGTAATAAAACGCAACCGGATTTATATTAATTGAGTTTATTTGTTGAATGTTTAAAATGACTGGTGGTTGGATTGTATTGTTGGCGGTTGTGTAGTAATTGTATTGTATTGTTGGCGGTTGTGCGGCGGTTGTGTAGTAATTGTATTGTATTGTTGGCGGTTGTGCGGCGGTTGTGTAATAATCGTATTGTATTGTTGGCGGTTGTGTAGTAATTGTATTGTATTGTTGGCGGTTGTGCGGCGGTTGTATAATAATCGTATTGTCTTGTTGGCGGTTGTGCGGCGGTTGTGTTTATTGGCAGTTTTTTCGATGCCGCCCTACTCGACTGCTTCCTTCGCGCGTTTCTTTCTGACTGACTTTTCCCGACGGCTGATGCTGCCACCCTGCACTTGAACAGTGCGGCCACTGCCGATGTAAATGGTGTAGCCATATCTGCTCCTTACAGTAAGTACGTATCCTCATGCATTCATCTTGTTACTCTTGGATGAGTTTTATCCAAGGAAACTCAATTTTTTAATTTTCAATGTCTTGTGAAAACATATACTTAGGTACAAACGCAATTTTTAAGTTGCAGAATTAGTGTATTTAACCTCCAGTATTAGCAGCATAACGATTTATACATGAGTTAATTAAATATTTTATTTTTGTCGTACGGTGCAATATATCATTGTTTTATAATGAGAAATATAAAATTTTTTATATCCTTAACTATTAAAGTTAGAACGAAATTCGAGGATGTGGTAGTGTACATATTACTCCTTAAGATATATTTTTTTCCCAAAAAAATATTGGAAATTTTCAAGGATATTCAAGGATAAAGTTTTAAAAGGACATTTTCTATACCTCTTCGTCCTTTTACACCAAAAAAATTATTTTCTTAAGATTCTAAGGATTTTTCTCTTTCATTTGATACCCATATTGTTATTCTATAATGCGTTCAATTTTTAAAATAATTTTTTGAAATAAACATGTCCTTCAAATTTCAATGTCCTTTTAAAAAAAATCCTGACGTCAGAGAGACAAACTAAAAACGCAGTTTTACTACGTTTGGCCCCTAGTTTTGCAAGTATACCGATTTTTTCGTGTGTTTTGGAATTTTTTGATTTTTGTCGCACGGTGTTATCTATTGAATGAACTAAGATCATGAAAAAAAAATTGAAATTAAAAAAGTTATGAGGTTTTGAAAAAAAAATTACGATTGAAAAAAAAGCCCTAAAGCAGTGCCACATAAAAGCGTAAAAGCTCCGGAAGACGCAGCAGAAAGTTCCAAGCCCCGAGGAAAAGCAGCAACCGCACACCGCGAAGAGTGCGCATCGGTGGACCCCCAGTAGTCCAGCAGTAAAGACAAAAAGGATACTCCACTCCGCCGCGGGATGATTATATTGTAAGAATATGTTAAGGTATAAAGGAAAATTGTAAGGAAAATAGTAAAAAAATATAATAAAACAGAAAAAAAACCGAATTTAGAATACAATCAAACTTGGGCAACTAGATAAGTACAATTTACTACTAATTAAAATATAATTAATAATAATTGATTGGCACGACAGCCCGCTTACGCGAGACTAAGGCCTAGCTTCCCGCAACCACCCGTGTTGTGCGTGTGAATTTGTACGCGGGTGGAAGAGACCTACAGTTTTATGCAGGTTCCGAACGGCAGGTTGGAAGCTTTTTCATAGGCAATTTTTACTCTCAGAGGTTTGCCATTTCCAGCTGAGAGGACAGCCACCGAAAGAGAAAACGAGTTTCCCGTTATTTTTTTTAGGTGTTACTACATGCAGTGTTCGAACTTGCGTCGCTCTGCATTCGACTCGTTGGACCGCGCACTAACCAACTGAGCCACGGCGGCTGTAATTAAAACATAATCAAACAAATTCTAGAATTAAGACATTTTTTCGCTGTTTACTACATAATCAAAGGCTCGTACAGCCAGTAAAAATAAAAACAAAAGCCGCGATTCACCACCTTCGGGGGGACCCTCCGGCTTTATAAACAAATCCTAGTTTCGCGACTCCCACTGGGACCCTCCGAGTCAAAAAGGACCCTCTTCCTAGAAGAGATAACACAAAAAAATGAGTAACCCGAATAATCTCGTAAGACCCCCTACCTTCAATTTACCCAACCCCCAACCAAACCCACACCAGGCAAACATGACAGAACAAATTGCAGAAATAGTTCTAGGACATAGGACATTGAACGAACGAACAACGACAAATAGAATATACGAAACGGACGAGACTGTAAACGCAGGTGCCGACTTGGGCGATTTAGACAAAATCCCCGACGTCGTCCGCTGTCTGCGCGAATTCGCAGGAGATCCTGGCGAATTTGGATCGTGGAAAAAAAGTGTGGAGAGAATATTGCAAATGTATGAACAGAAGCGTCCCAGTAGGAAAATGGTAAGGAGCTTACCAGAATAATGCATGTTTTCCTCCACCTTTTGGAGGTGGAAACGGCATGCTATCGAAAGTAAGGTGTCAGTAAGGTACGTTCCGAGTACCTCCGGTTGTAGCTTACGCTAAGAAAGCAAACAAGAAGGCACCAGAAGTGCAAAAAAAAGTAAATTTAAAATCCGAATGATTATTCGTATCGTCATTTCCAAGTGCACTTTACTTTGTATTGTACGTGGTATGTATGTACATTTAAGTAGAACGAATCTAAAAGAAAGACGTGATTTTGCAAGCATAATACGTTACCTCGGTAGTCCAGAGGGTAGCGCGTTGACTCTTCATGCCAGAGGCCCATGTTCAACTCCCAGCGGAGGCTGTTTTAAACACTCGTCTAATTCCATCTCTATTCACATGATTACGTCTATCTTTCATCGTATGCGAAGAAATCAGCAGTACTTACATTATCCGTAGCGAGTAAGGCACAAACGGAGTAGGTCATTTTATTTTTTATCATTTTAAGCCCATTCCAACAGCACATTACAGTCCCCTTACGTTTTCCTTCATACCGCCACATTACTAAGTAAAGTACATTTGAATGGGAAGCCGAACAATTCCGAAAAATTTTGCTATGATACCATTTGTACTTTACAAAATCATGCATGATGCGGCGGCCATGCTCTGTACAAACGTAATGGGCGTTTGGCAAGGAAGTTGGAATGCTTACCGGATGAAAAGTAAGTATGTTGTAATGAATTACGTAAGGTGCCACTTTCATACTGGGGTGGTACGCACAAATACTACGGCATCATCAATGTCATTCCCCTGCAGGAAATGTAAATAATTTTAAACTAATTTATAACTAGTCCTTTTCTGTACAGGACTGATTACAAATTAGTTATTTTGCTTGAAAAGAAGTGATTATTTTAACGTGGCGATGTCCTAGCAGCACTAGTTTATAACTAGTTGTTTCCAAACCAATTAATAATTAGTCCGCAATGGACTGATTTAAAACTAGTTGTTTTGTGACTAGTTAAAAATTAATTAGTTTGTAACTGATTTTAAACTAGTCAAATAGTAACCAATTAAAAATTACTTGCATATAGCCCCATTAAATGAATTTTCAAATATACTGAATTCAATTCATACGATTGTGTTATTAAATGTTTTCAAAAACAAAGTACACTCCTTTTAAATAATATTTACAACTAATTACAAACAAAACAGCAAAAATTTAAAACATTTCATAAAAATAACAGTTCAAATCATTTTACAAGAAAACTTAATTTAAAGAAAGAAGAAGTAAAAGAAAACAATACTTCAGCCAGTTCACTTAAGGCACTAAGATATTAACCCACATCCTGTATAAAAAAAAGTAACGAATCTTGTATTTTGGGCATACTTTTCCCAATATAATTTTACTAGTTTTATTACTCTTTGTTGCAAGTATTGCATATAATTTCCCCACAAGAATGATTTTTGCACACAAATAAGTTACAATTCGTAAATTTTGTATTATATTTAGTACTGTTAGACTTGTTTTCAAAAAAGTGACAACGGCCTCTTTTTGTATTTTTCTCTCCTCTCTCACAAAAGCATTGCATGCTGAGACATCAAGCATATTTGCGAATAGAGCTACAGGCCACCTATTGGTCTTCCGGTTGCAAGTATATGTGGCAACCAGTTGGTCGATTGTATCCTCCCCTGCCTTTGTATGGTTATAATACTGTATTATTTCTGGTTTCTTTGACTGGTTATCCTGTATTTTTGCGTCTAGGTGCAATATGCTTATTAGATCGTGTGCTTAGATATCGGTGCGTAGATATTTCTTTGAAACTCCGAGTTAAAGGCAGGTTTTTTTCTCATGTCCAAAATATGTGTGGCAATCTAAAATAAGCCTTCAAGGATGCATGGTTAATTTCCTTCCGAGCTTCTCCAAACACTTTGATACCTATGTAATAATGTATAAATATGTAATGCGCAAAGTTTTCGAAAATACGATGAAAGCTGCCTTCAATATTTTTCATCCTGATAATAATAGTTTGCATGTCCTTTGTCATACATGTCAACAATGCAATGGCATATTGAGTTGGTCCTGGAGTAGTAGTAATAACGTTTTCATCAGGGTGCGGAGAACGATCAAAATACGATCTTTCTCACGAATAATCGCAACCAAAAACTGAGTGCTTCTAATTTCTCGCGAGCGATAAAGTTGCGCTGCGAGCAAAAGCATTTACGATCTCTCACGAGAAATATAAATATTCGGAAAAATCGCGAATGAGAAAATGTCGCTGCAAGCGTCGTCAGTTCGATCTCTCGCGATCGTTCGTTTGTTGCGAGCGCTTGTTGTAAAACTCAATCAGTAACTCGTATTGTGAAGATTGAATCTCTGAACGATCGCGATCGTTCGTCTGGGCAATAAATTATGTATATAGGAGTTTGAGCAGTTTGCTATTATACTCGGCTGCTACTGACTGAAGTTTATTTCCTAAAGGAAACTTATGTATAGAAGTTTGTAGATTTTAAAGACCTTTTGTTAGGAAAATTATAACAAAAAAATAGAAAACTTTGTGTTATGTTTGTATATGGTCTCGTAATGCCTTTTAGTGTTTCCTTATATGTATCCTTTAAGTTGTTTTCCACACAAAATGCACTTTGAAAAATCTGTGTCTTTATTATATGTAACAAGTTTCGTCTTGTCAATATTTGACACTTTGCCCATATTGATATAAAAAAAGCAAACGCACAAGAAAATAATTTCACAAATCGTCCTTCGTCCGTATATATCGCAAAATAGACTAAATTCAATGATTGTTTGCAGCCACGCTCTACCGACGAACCTTACAAAAATTCGTTCGCGATCGATCAAACATTCGCTCGCGAACGATCAATCAAACATTCGCTCGCGAACGATCAAAAATTCGATCTTCTCATATTAGCTCGTTTTGGGATTGTATTTTATCGCGAGAAATACTTGAGCAAACGAGCGGTTGCGAATGATTTTCTGCATGAGCGTTCTTCCCACGACCGATCGCTTTCGTACGCTCGTTCGTTTGAAATGTGTATACATAAACTCGCTGCATACGATCTCTCACGAACGAATACGTAGGCAATGCATTCGCAACCGCTCGTTTGCTCAAGTATTTCTCGCGATAAAATACAATCGCAAAACGAGCTAATATGAGAAGATCGAATTTTCGATCGTTCGCGAGCGAATTTTTCCGCACCCTGCCAAAAAGCTCTTATCGGAGGCCACATTTGCCGAACTTTTTGACACATTTTTTCCTTGGCCGCTGGACATCTATATGATGAGTTATCTGTGGTTCTTTTAAGCAAGCATTATATGTGGGCAGTAAAAATAGTTCCAAAGAACGGGACGGAAAATTATTACGGGTTAATAAAAACGTCCCTTCCACGTCCAATTTCCCTTTTTAATTGTCTTTGTTGATTACTTATTGTATATTTTTTATTGCCTTTAGCGATCATATAGGTCGCCATGCCAGCCATATTTTATTTTCTTTTCTATGATTTTGCGCACACTACAGTCGGCAGTGAGTTTAGGAGCAATATGGAACACCGTGCAGGCTTATAGAAGAAGAACAAAAGCCAGCCGCCAGAAAATATAAATCGTTTTACAATTTCAGCATTTCGCCAGCGCAACAACAACGACAACAGCACATCGTCTTCATCTCCCAATCATCCCACGCCGTGGCAGTGTGCTAAAGTAGACTCGCTGCAGTAAGCGTAACCAAAAGCAAGCCTTCTGTATGTTTATTTTCTTTGCTTCTACTCACATGTTACGCCGAAGTTACAGAGATTTCTGCTGTTAGTAACAGAGGGTTCTGCTGTCAATAACAGAGGGTACTACCAGCAGTACCCGCCATACAACGCGTTTGCTTGTATGAGATGCGCGTTTTATCACAGAATAAGCAGTATACAGCAGCGGTGCCCAAAATCTTCTTATAGAAGAGCAAACACCAATACATGCAAAGTTGCCCAAAGAAATTCAGCAAAAAAAAAAAAAGGAATTCAGTATGTACACCGAAAAAAAAAATCATTTTCTGTAATGTCATTTAAAAAAAAAACAATTCTAATCCCAATAAATCTGTCTGCTAACATAGTTCCAAGACTTGTTTAACTCCGAAAACAACTGTTCTATAGAACCCTCCGCTATCTTATCAGCAACGCAACCTGCATGGCATGTCTTAAAATGCCTTTCCATATTATATTTTAAGCTCCCTTGAATTAGTTGAAAGCATATTGTGCAGCCGCCGTGGCTCAGTTGGTTAGTGCGCGGTCCAACGAGTCGCATGCAGAGCGACGCAAGATCGAATACTGCATGTAGTAACACCTAAAAAAAAAAAAAAATAACGGGAAACTCGTTTTCTCTTTCGGTGGCTGTCCTCTCAGCTGGAAATGGCAAACCTCTGAGAGTAAAAATTGCCTATGAAAAAGCTCCCAACCTGCCGTTCGGAACCGGCATAAAACTGTAGGTCCCTTCCACCCGCGTACAAAATTCACACGCACAACACGGGTGGTTGCGGGAAGCTAGGCCTTAGTCTCGCGTAAGCGGGCTGTCGTGCCAATCAATTATTATTATATTGTGCATTACGCTTGACCCTTAAAATTATAAGTGAAAAAAATATCATTCTCCCATTTCTCATTGCAATTCGCGTTCATTTTGCAAGCTTCAAAATTATAAATTAGAAACAAACACCGATTTTTTCTAGTGCTTCTCAATCAACAGCCGCACACGTTTTGAAGCAAATTCATTCGCTAGACAACAACAAAACCTACGTTGAAGCACTAAGCAAATAAACACATAGAGGTGTCAACTCGCACAAATTTGCGTACCAGCGCAGTAGGTCCCATACGCACTTCGGCTATTCGAACATATTCACAATGACTTCGGCAAACTTCTCAATTCGAAGTCAGCTTTCATAATTTGCTTTATGTTTATGTGGTCAGTGGCAAATCAACTGTGCGCTGTGATGATGTTACTGTTGCTGTTATGCGCCTTGCTTTCAGCACAGCAGGTCCCATACGCACTTTGGCTAGTTGAAAATATTCGCAAAATTATGTGCGTTGCCGTCACACGCAATGAAATAATCAACCACCAAAAAAGCCAACAAAAGCAACAACACAATTTCACTTGTTCGCGCTTATTTTTGTGTGTATACCTTTTTTCGTTGACGATCGCTTTCTAATTAATTAATTTAATTGATTGGCACGACAGCCCGCTTACGCGAGACTAAGGCCTAGCTTCCCGCAGCCACCCGTGTTGTGCGTGTGAATATGTACGCGGGTGGAAGGGACCTACAGTTTTATGCCGGTTGCGAACGGCAGGTTGGGAGCTTTTTCATAGGCAATTTTTACTCTCAGAGGTTTGCCATTTCCAGCTGAGAGGACAGCCACCGAAAGAGAAAACGAGTTTCCCGTTATTTTTTTTAGGTGGTACTACATGCAGTATTCGAACTTGCGTCGCTCTGCATTCGACTCGCTGGACCGTGCTAACCAACTGAGCCACGGCGGCTGCTGACGATCGCTTTCGCTTCAACAAATTTGCTGATGATGGAACTTCGCCTGATGGACATATTTCTTGGTCGATTATTTGCAGGTTATATGAATCGGATAAAAACAATTCAACCCGCCTTTGTCCCAAATTGACAACAAAGCATATTCATCCTAATTCTTTTGAAAAAATGAAGGTTTAATACGCAACTCAAATATTTAGCAATACTGTATCCGCAGCCAAAAAGTCTTTGGTTGAAAATGCCTGTTATAATGAATGCAAAGAAAAAGCTTTGTCCGCAGCTATATTTATTGAAAAAATAAACAGACTTTTTGATTGTTTGAATAGCCATGTTCGTTTTAAAAAAAATCCTTTCCGATCAGCTCTTCGCAAGGCGAATTCATACCAGGTGATAGCGTAAGGACAGCAACAAAATTTCAATGTATTTTGTTTTTGTTTTCTGGGTTTAGATTGTCAAAATCAGCCAATCAGAACAAAGCTTGCTTTTTCATTTTTAAACTGTCAAAGTTTTACACAGGCACTTTGACAATCTAGACCTTTTCCACCACAAAAAAAATCAATTCGCCTCATTTAACGCTATCACCTGGTATAAATTCGCCTTGGCTCTTCGTGAGAATAACAATATCCAAAATTATTTGAAGGAAATGAAAAACTATGTCAAAATTTGTCAGTATCCCAAAATTGTATACTGTTGAAATGGTATAGTTTTATCAATTACTTCCGTTTTGTCTCTTTCACAAGATATCTGGGCGGAAAAATCAAATTTTCTTTTATTATCAAGACTTAATCAAGACCCGCTTGAAAATCTTTTTTATTTGGTAAGAAAAAGAGGAGTTACAAACAATAATCCTTCACTTTTTGAGTTTGACCATATTCTTGCGATTATGATCTCAATGAAAATAATAGCATTTAAGGCAGGAACCTTCAATTGTGAACCAACTGACGAATGTTCATTTATAACAATTGACAATAATACCAGTTTGTTTGAAATTGACAATGAAACTCAAAATGCTATAAATCAAGAGTTCGGTGAAGAATTTTGCTTATCAAAGGATATATTTAATGCAGAAAAAGCGAATTCTTCAAATGCCTTAGGGATTATAAAAAATGAACATATGAGTGATGGTTCCCTTCGTTATTTCTCTGGTTTCATATTGATGCAAACTATTGAAAAATTTGGCTATTATAACTGCAAAAAGCTAATAAAAGATGAGCTTTGTAATTTACAAGGAAACAAAATGTTTATATTTTTCAAAAATGTTAACTATTTTAACAGTAGTTTAAAACTAAAAGCTCCAATCGGCTAATGTTTTTTTGTTTCAAAAATCTTTTACAACACATTTCATACGTTTTTTTAGGAAACCCCTCATTCCTCCAATATAAAAAAGCTTTTGTACAATTTATGTTTTGCACACGTAACAAAAGTAGATGAATACAAAATGTGGTTTGCAGAACCGTCTACTTGTAGGGAACATAAGCAATTTATATTAGACTAGCTGACCCGGCAAACTTCGTCTCGCCCAAACGGTCCGTTTGAGTGTGATGCCGTAACTCACATACAGTCACTTTCGTGTATATATATATAGATTTAAGTTCTATGGGCGGTGCCAAGCCCCCTTGTTCAATACCCGCACCATTCCGTCTGTCGGAAGGGAAAATGGTAGGTTCGTACTTAGTTTCATTGCTGTGCCACTCAAAGTTCAGCAAAATATTTGGGTCACAAACAATGCGCCACGCCCCTTGTCTGGCGCCCATCAAAGCTTATCATTAGAATGACTCATGTATGAGACGACAGGGTACTAAATTTTAGTGTTGTATTACTTATAATTCCGAAATTATTCCATATTAAAAATTTGAGTTGCATGAGTGGTGCCCCGCCCCCTTGTCCAAAAATCCACCCTATTCCCCCTGCCAAAGGACACGACTAAATAATAAGTTTATACCCAGTGTCATTCATGTGAATGCTATAGTTCAAAAGCTACACCGGAATTTAAAAAGTGCCACGCCCCTTTCCAAAGCCCATTAAATTTTATTTGTGGAAAGACACGTTTACGCCATGACACTGTTCCAAATTTCAATGCTGAGCGACTTATAATTCCGAAGATATTCCATATCAAAAAGTTGGGTTGTATGGGCGGTGCCACGCCTCCTTGTCCAAAATACACCCTATTCCCCATGCCGAAGGACATGACCAAATCGTTACTTTTTACCAAGTGTCGTTGATGTGAATGCTATAGTTCAAAAGTAACACCGGAATTTAAAAAGTTCCACGCCCCTTGCCCAACGCCCATTAAATTTTACCAGTCGAATGACACGCTTACATAATGACACTGTTCCAAATTTCAATACTGAGCGACCTATAATTCTGAAGATATTTCTAATCAAAAATTTGGGTTGTATGGACGGTGCCACGCCCCCTTGCCTAAAATAGACCCAATTCCCCCTGCCGAAGGACACGACTAAATAATAAGTTTATACCGAGTGTCATTGATGTGAATGCTATAGTTCAAAAGCTACACCGGAATTTAAAAAGTGCCACGCCCCTTTCCAACGCCCATTAAGTTTTATTTGTGGAGCGACACGTTTACGCCATGACGCTGTACAAAATTTCAATGCTGAGCGACTTATAATTCCGAAGCTATTCCATATTAAAAAATTTAGTTGTATGGACGGTGCCACGCCCCCTTGTTCAAAATCCACCTTATTCCCCCTGCCGAAGGACACGACCAAATCCTTAGTTTATACTGAGTGTCGTTGATGTGAATGCTATAGTTCAAAAGTTACACCTGGATTTAAAAAGTGCCACGCCCCTTATCCAACGCCCACTAAATTTTACCGGTGGAATGTTACGCTTACGCCATGACACTGTACCAAATTTCAATGCTGAGCAACTTATAATTTCGGACTTATAATTCCGAAGCTATTCCATATTAAAAAATTTAGTTGTATGGACGGTGCCACGCCCCCTTGTTCAAAATCCACCTTATTCCCCCTGCCGAAGGACA
Source organism: Melieria omissa (assembly GCA_963971225.1). Classification (NCBI taxonomy): domain Eukaryota; kingdom Metazoa; phylum Arthropoda; class Insecta; order Diptera; family Ulidiidae; genus Melieria; species Melieria omissa. Next base: position 5,251,685 of record OZ020270.1, read on the forward strand.
CGACCAAATCCTTAGTTTATACTGAGTGTCGTTGATGTGAATGCTATAGTTCAAAAGCTACACCTGGATTTAAAAAGTGCCACGCCCCTTATCCAACGCCCACTAAATTTTACCGGTGGAATGTTACGCTTACGCCATGACACTGTACCAAATTTCAATGCTGAGCAATTTATATTTTCGGAGCTATTCCATATTAAAGAATTGAGTTGTATGAGCGGTGCCACTCCCCCCTGTCCAACGCCCATTAAATTTTACCGATGAAAAGACACGCCTACACCATGACACTGTACTAAATTTCAATGCTGTTCGACTTTTAATTCCGAAGATATACCATATTAAAAATTTAGGTTGTATGGGAGGTGCCACGCCCACCTGTTCCTGAATTTTCTTTGCTATAAACCTCACACAGCCCGAGACCTTTCCAACGAATGCAAAACCGTGGAAATCGGTTCGTGCGTTCTGGAGTTATAGCGTCAGGAAGGAAAACCCGACTTATTTTTATATAGTAGAGTAGCTGACCCCGCGAACTTTGTCTCGCACGACATTTGTTATTTTTTTATAATGAAATACGCGAGATGGCAAATCTATGGAGATGCAAATTGACGAAGAAAATTAACTGAAGGAAAAGGAGGAGCTATTGATTAACGTAATCGAGGCCCACAAATTAGCAATGTTGCTGCTAAGTTTCAGTAAAGAAATGGACTGCGCTTGAACCGGATTTAAATTATATGAGCGGTGCCATGCCCTCTTATTCAATACCTGCCCCTTATTCAATGCCCTCTGTCGAAAGAGAAAATGGTAAGTTCGTACTAAGTTTCATTGCTGAGCGACTTATAGTTCAGCAAAATATTTGGGTCACAAAAAATGTGCCACGCCCCTTGTCCAAAGCCCATCAAATCTTATCAGTAGATTGACTCTTCTATGGGACGACGGGGTACTAAATTTCAGTATTGTGCTACTTACAATTTTGAAGATATTCCATTTTAAAGATTTTGCTTGTATGGGTGGTGACACGCCCCCTCGTCCAATACTTGCCCCATTCCCTCTGTCGAAATAAGGACTGTATCGAAAAGAAAGTGCACGCTTAGTTTGAAGTATAACTTTAATGGAAATTTTTTTGATCAGATTTTTTGTTTTAACATTTGTTGCATATACTTTAAGGACTAAGGATTTTTGTTTAAATAACAAATTTGTTTTTCAAATAAATGTATATCTAATTTATTGTTTGACCCTCTTCATTAAATTTTGTACAGCTGTTTGCGTTATGGGTTTTTTTGATTTTCTCCAATTTTTTTTTAATTCCTTAAGATTTTTAGCTTCTTGTTCATCTTTCATAAGGTTTCTTTTGGCTATTGCGTAGTAGCGCTCTATTAGACGTAGTTCTGGTGATTTTAGCGGATTCTCATTTCTTCCTGGCAGTGATTTTGAGTTCATTTTTACATATGTCGCATCATCCATAATGATGCCCGAAATTTTTTTTTTGCAGAGACGAGTGTATAGTTTTCTGCATTGCGTTTTGCCAGCCACTTTTTGATTTTCATTTCTTTTTGGTATTGTTTGTTTTTTATATGTTTTTAAGTTATTCCTCTGCTTCACTCTTTGCACCATCGTCACACTCGTTCTAGCTAAATTTCCAATACAAATGCACTTGTTTTCGTCAATCTAATGCCTCAGTTTTTCTTCCATTTTTGGGTCTTTAGGACCCTTTTTACGGTCACTTTTTGGTATGTCGTTGATAGTGCAATTTTCACCATACTTAAGAATCATTTTTTTTTAGCGAAGTTTATGGACACGCGATGTCATTTGGGTGATTTTCTGTACGAAGCACCTGTTTCAGTGAACCAACTGTACACAAATTTTTTGAGGATGTCTAACTCGATACGCGTAATTTTCGTAATATAAAAATATATGAAACGAAATTTGTATGAAATCAGTATATCAAGGCCTACTCTATTAAACGGCATTTTTAGAATTAAAAAAATAATTATATGCTGCAAGAAAATTAAGTTAGAATGTGTGCACTTTCTTTTCGATACAGTCCTTATATGAATAAATGGTAGGTTCGTACTAAGTTTCATTGCTGAGCGACTTATAGTTCAGCAAAATATTTGGGTCACAAAAAATGTGCCACGCCCGTTGTCCAACGCCCATCAAATCTTATCAGTAGATTGACTCTTCTATGGGACGACGGGGTACTAAATTTCAGTATTGTGCTACTTACAATTTTGAAGATATTCCATTTTAAAGATTTTGCTTGTATGGGTGGTGCCACGCCCCGTTGTCCAAAACCCGCCTCATTCCGTCTGTCGAAAGATATGAGTACATGATAGGTTCATGCTAAGTTTCATTGCTGTGTGACTTACAGTTCAGCAGAATAATTGGGTCACAAAAATGTGCCACGCCCCTTAGGGGTATAGGGGTATTAGGGGTATATATATAAAAAATAGTTAGTAGCCGATTCTCAGACCTACTGAATATGCATGTAAAATTTCATAAAAATCGGTCAAGCCGTTTCGGAGGAGTACGGTAACAAACACTGTGACACGAGAATTTTATATATAAGATTACTTTTTAATAATTTTGCTAAGAAAAAATTGCACTTGGTTAAGAGACCAAATTGCAAGTAAAACGAAAAATAAGAATAAAATAAAAATACTAAAGAACACATAAAACTACTAAATAATATACATTTTAAGAAAATTATAATAATAAATAATATGTTGCTGTTAATATATGAATTTAAAAATTTATTGGTATGAATTTTATTAGGCCAGAAGGCAACGTAGCCTACATGAATGCCAACATTGCATAGCAGAAATTCATGGTTTTGGTTTTTTATCAATAGGAACGCACACTGTACTGTACGCCTTTGCGAATTCACCAGGGTGCGGAGAACGATCAAAATACGATCTTTCTCACGAATAATCGCAACCAAAAACTGAGTGCTTCTAATTTGTCGCAGGTCTATCCTTTGCGTCGGCGTAACTGTATTGCGACAATGAAGTGACCGCTGAATTACATTCGTTTTGGAAGATTGTGTCGATCTTTTCATTCTTTTTTGCGAAAAGCAAGTTCCTGGGTGTACCCAGCAACAGATTAAAGGGTGCCCCCTTTACATTAAGACATAACTACATTTCTAAATTCAGAATATAAAATTCAAATAGAATATAGATTTATGTGCATATGTATATAAAATATAGAAATACGAGGGGGAACTACCCTCCTCTACCCATACCTAGGTACGCCCATGAGCGCCTGTCATCATCAACCGAATCCTTTTGCTGTATGGTTGTTTGTAACCGTATGCTGCGCTTGGTTGATTGATTTTAAAAATTGCGAACAATTATATGTGTCTCCAAAACCAATCAATTTACTAATCAAGAGATTTAGAAACCAAATAAATTTTATAAATTTTAATTTTATTTAAATCATTAATATTGTTTTCACGGGTCGTAAAAAAGGAATATATTAAAAAAAAGTCACTAAAATCTTAGCAGCTACAGTAAGAATCGAACCGCGAACTCGTCGTCCGAGACACTCCCGCTTATGCGTTTGACCATCAACACTCAATTCCAACTGGCTGCTTAAAAGGTATGATAACAGACAAGCGCCGTTTTGACTAAAAAATCACATATTTCTGTATCTTAAAAGAGAGTACAATGCGTGTGAAGCCGTGTTTGTGTGAGTGACATTTGAGGCCAAAAAGCTCTTATCGGAGGCCACATTTGTCGAACTTTTTGACACATTTTTTCCTTGGCCGCTGGACATCTATATGATGAGTTATCTGTGGTTCTTTTAAGCAAGCATTATATGTGGGCAGTAAAAATAGTTCCAAAGAACGGGACGGAAAATTATTACGGGTTAATAAAAACGTCTTCCTTTCTTTCCAATTTCCCTTTTTAATTGTCTTTGTTGATTACTTATTGTATATTTTTTATTGCCTGTAGCGATCATATAGGTCGCCATGCCAGCCATATTTTATTTTCTTTTCTATGATTTTGCGCACACTACAGTCGGCAGTGAGTTTAGGAGCAATATGGTACGCCGTGCAGGCTTATAGAAGAAGAACAAAAGCCAGCCGCCAGAAAATATAAATCGTTTTACAATTTCAGCATTTCGCCAGCGCAACAACAACAACAACAGCACATCGTCTTCATCTCCCAATCATCCCACGCCGTAGCAGTGTGCTAAAGTAGACTCGCTGCAGTAAGCGTAACCAAAAGCAAGCCTTCTGTATGTTTATTTTCTTTGCTTCTACTCACATGTTACGCCGAAGTTACAGAGATTTCTGCTGTTAGTAACAGAGGGTTCTGCTGTCAATAACAGAGGGTACTACCAGCAGTACCCGCCATACAACGCGTTTGCTTGTATGAGATGCGCGTTTTATCACAGAATAAGCAGTATACAGCAGCGGTGCCCAAAATCTTCTTATAGAAGAGCAAACACCAATACATGCAAAGTTGCCCAAAGAAATTCAGCAAAAAAAAAAAAGGAATTCAGTATGTACACCGAAAAAAAAATCATTTTCTGTAATGTCATTTAAAAAAAAAACAATTCTAATCCCAATAAATCTGTCTGCTAACATAGTTCCAAGACTTGTTTAACTCCGAAAACAACTGTTCTATAGAACCCTCCGCTATCTTATCAGCAACGCAACCTGCATGGCATGTCTTAAAATGCCTTTCCATATTATATTTTAAGCTCCCTTGAATTAGTTGAAAGCATATTGTGCAGCCGCCGTGGCTCAGTTGGTTAGTGCGCGGTCCAACGAGTCGCATGCAGAGCGACGCAAGATCGAATACTGCATGTAGTAACACCTAAAAAAAAAAAAAATAACGGGAAACTCGTTTTCTCTTTCGGTGGCTGTCCTCTCAGCTGGAAATGGCAAACCTCTGAGAGTAAAAATTGCCTATGAAAAAGCTCCCAACCTGCCGTTCGGAACCGGCATAAAACTGTAGGTCCCTTCCACCCGCGTACAAAATTCACACGCACAACACGGGTGGTTGCGGGAAGCTAGGCCTTAGTCTCGCGTAAGCGGGCTGTCGTGCCAATCAATTATTATTATTATTATATTGTGCATTACGCTTGACCCTTAAAATTATAAGTGAAAAAAATATCATTCTCCCATTTCTCATTGCAATTCGCGTTCATTTTGCAAGCTTCAAAATTATAAATTAGAAACAAACACCGATTTTTTCTAGTGCTTCTCAATCAACAGCCGCACACGTTTTGAAGCAAATTCATTCGCTAGACAACAACAAAACCTACGTTGAAGCACTAAGCAAATAAACACATAGAGGTGTCAACTCGCACAAATTTGCGTACCAGCGCAGTAGGTCCCATACGCACTTCGGCTATTCGAACATATTCACAATGACTTCGGCAAACTTCTCAATTCGAAGTCAGCTTTCATAATTTGCTTTATGTTTATGTGGTCAGTCGCAAATCAACTGTGCGCTGTGATGATGTTACTGTTGCTGTTATGCGCCTTGCTTTCAGCGCAGCATACGCACTTTGGCTAGTTGAAAATATTCGCAAAATTATGTGCGTTGCCGTCACACGCAATGAAATAATCAACCACCAAAAAAGCCAACAAAAGCAACAACACAATTTCACTTGTTCGCGCTTATTTTTGTGTGTATACCTTTTTTCGTTGACGATCGCTTTCTAATTAATTTAATTGATTGGCACGACAGCCCGCTTACGCGAGACTAAGGCCTAGCTTCCCGCAACCACCCGTGTTGTGCGTGTGAATTTTGTACGCGGGTGGAAGGGACCTACAGTTTTATGCCGGTTCCGAACGGCAGGTTGGGAGCTTTTTCATAGGCAATTTTTACTCTCAGAGGTTTGCCATTTCCAGCTGAGAGGACAGCCACCGAAAGAGAAAACGAGTTTCCCGTTATTTTTTTTAGGTGTTACTACATGCAGTATTCGAACTTGCGTCGCTCTGCATTCGACTCGCTGGACCGCGCTAACCAACTGAGCCACGGCGGCTGCTGACGATCGCTTTCGCTTCAACAAATTTGCTGATGATGGAACTTCGCCTGATGGACATATTTCTTGGTCGATTATTTGCAGGTTATATGAATTGGATAAAAACAATTCAACCCGCCTTTGTCCCAAATTGACAACAAAGCATATTCATCCTAATTCTTTTGAAAAAATGAAGGTTTAATACGCAACTCAAATATTTAGCAATACTGTGTCCGCAGCCATAAAATCTTTGGTTGAAAATGGCTGTTATAATGAATGCAAAGAAAAAGCTTTGTCCGCAGCTATATTTATTGAAAAAATAAACAGACTTTTTGATTGTTTGAATAGCCATGTTCGTTTTAATAAAAATCCTTTCCGATCAGCTCTTCGCAAGGCGAATTCATACCAGGTGATAGCGTAAGGACAGCAACAAAATTTCAATGTATTTTGTTTTTGTTTTCTGGGTTTAGATTGTCAAAATCAGCCAATCAGAACAAAGCTTGCTTTTTCATTTTTAAACTGTCAAAGTTTTACACAGGCACTTTGACAATCTAGACCTTTTCCACCACAAAAAAAATCAATTCGCCTCATTTAACGCTATCACCTGGTATAAATTCGCCTTGGCTCTTCGTGAGAATAACAATATCCAAAATTATTTGAAGGAAATGAAAAACTATGTCAAAATTTGTCAGTATCCCAAAATTGTATACTGTTGAAATGGTATAGTTTTATCAATTACTTCCGTTTTGTCTCTTTCACAAGATATCTGGGCGGAAAAATCAAATTTTCTTTTATTATCAAGACTTAATCAAGACCCGCTTGAAAATCTTTTTTATTTGGTAAGAAAAAGAGGAGTTACAAACAATAATCCTTCACTTTTTGAGTTTGACCATATTCTTGCGATTATGATCTCAATGAAAATAATAGCATTTAAGGCAGGAACCTTCAATTGTGAACCAACTGACGAAGGTTCATTTATAACAATTGACAATAATACCAGTTTGTTTGAAATTGACAATGAAACTCAAAATGCTATAAATCAAGAGTTCGGTGAAGAATTTTGCTTATCAAAGGATATATTTAATGCAGAAAAAGCGAATTCTTCAAATGCCTTAGGGATTATAAAAAATGAACATATGAGTGATGGTTCCCTTCGTTATTTCTCTGGTTTCATATTGATGCAAACTGTTGAAAAATTTGGCTATTATAACTGCAAAAAGCTAATAAAAGATGAGCTTTGTAATTTACAAGGAAACGAAATGTTTATATTTTTCAAAACTGTCAACTATTTTAACAGTAGTTTAAAACTAAAAGCTATAATCGACTAATGTTTTTTTGTTTCAAAAATCTTTTACAACACATTTCATACGTTTTTTTAGGAAACCCCTCATTCCTCCAATATAAAAAAGCTTTTGTACAATTTGTGTTTTGCACACGTAACAAAAGTAGATGAATACAAAATGTGGTTTGCAGAACCGTCTACTTGTAGGGAACATAAGCAATTTATATTAGATTACTTTTTAATAATTTTGCTAAGAAAAAATTGCACTTGGTTAAGAGACCAAATTGCAAGTAAAACGAAAAATAAGAATAAAATAAAAATACTAAAGAACACATAAAACTACTAAATAATATACATTTTAAGAAAATTATAATAATAAATAATAATATGTTGCTGTTAATATATGAATTTAAAAATTTATTGGTATGAATTTTATTAGGCCAGAAGGCAACGTAGCCTACATGAATGCCAACATTGCATAGCAGAAATTCATGGTTTTGGTTTTTTATTAATAGGAACGCACACTGTACTGTACGCCTTTGCGAATTCACCAGGGTGCGGAGAACGATAAAAATACGATCTTTCTCACGAATAATCGCAACCAAAAACTGAGTGCTTCTAATTTCTCGCGAGCGATAAAGTTGCGCTGCGAGCAAAAGCATTTACGATCTTTCACGAGAAATATAAATGTTCGGAAAAAACGCGAATGAGAAAATGTCGCTGCAAGCGTCGTCAGTTCGATCTCTCGCGATCGTTCGTTTGTTGCGAGCGCTTGTTGTAAAACTCAATCAGTAACTCGTATTGTGAAGATTGAATCTCTGAACGATCGCGATCGTTCGTCTGGGCAATAAATTATGTATATAGGAGTTTGAGCAGTTTGCTATTATACTCGGCTGCTACTGACTGAAGTTTATTTCCTAAAGGAAACTTATGTATAGAAGTTTGTAGATTTTAAAGACCTTTTGTGAGGAAAATTATAACAAAAAAATAGAAAACTTTGTGTTATGTTTGTATATGGTCTCGTAATGCCTTTTAATGTTTCCTAATATGTATCCTTTAAGTTGTTTTCCACACAAAATGAACTTTGAAAAATCTGTGACTTTATTATATGTAACAAGTCTCGTCTTGTCAATATTTGAAACTTTGCCCATATTTATATAAAAAAAGCAAACGCACAAGAAAATAATTTCACAAATCGTCCTTCGTCCGTATGTAATTCAAAATAGACTAAATTCAATGATTGTTTGCAGCGACGCTCTACCGACGAACCTTACAAAAATTCGTTCGCGATCGATCAAAAATTCGATCTTCTCATATTAGCTCGTTTTGGGATTGTATTTTATCGCGAGAAACACTTGAGCGAACGAGCGTTCTTCCCACGACCGATCGCTTTCGTACGCTCGTTCGTTTGAAATGTGTATACATAAACTCGCTGCATACGATCTCTCACGAACGAATACGTAGGCAATGCATTCGCAATCGCTCGTTTGCTCAAGTATTTCTCGCGATAAAATGCAATCGCAAAACGAGCTAATATGAGAAGATCGAATTTTCGATCGTTCGCGAGCGAATTTTTCCGCACCCTGGAATTCACATGGTTCATTATTCATAGCAGAACCGAAAGCCATGGAAATTAAATTTGCTTCTCATCTTGTGCAGTTGCTCGAGCAACGATCGTATTGTTTTCATTCGCCTCAGGGCATACACAAGCAACACGCACATTTATTTTCACACGGACGCAACCCTTGCATATTCGAATTTGCAAACGGTACGCCGCGGCCGTTTGGTTATTTTTAACCAAACTTGGTACATTTTTTTGCTGTTTTGAATTTTTGGTAATTTGGTAGCACACTCTGCGATTTGTTTTATGCATATTTTGCTCTCTCTTTCGCATAAAAAAATTACAATAACAGTGATGCCAATACCTTTTAGATTGTAAATTTGATTATTATTACATATGACGTAAGCTGTAATAATCGAAAGTGGCACCTTCAAGTGGCACCTTGCTTACACTGCCTCATAGCTCTGCAAAGCGAAAATGTTCTGAACTTTTTCTTATTAAAACTAAACTTAGAAATAAGCTAGAAGTTGATACAATCAACAATATAATGCTCTCCAAAGAGATTTTGCCAAGCAACATTGAATCTAAATATGTATGGGCTCCAAAAAGCGAACTGTAGTTGGAACTGTGCCTTTTTGATTTATTGCAATCAGTTTTACTATATGTTAAGTTCACCAATTTCCTGGTTTTTATTTATTTTGCACCTCAAAGATTTCAATAGAATTTACAAATGGAGAAATGCTTTAAACGAGGCGATGTGATTGTTTTTTGTTTTATAAATAAAAAATTAAACGCATATTTATAAAAAATTGGTAGTTTTGGTAATTTTTTTTAGAAATTTTGTAATTTTTTTTCTTTTGGCTGTGGCAACGCTGAGCACAGCACAGCTCGCAATTGATGTTCCTTGTCGGACATCCCACAAAGAATGAAGGTGAACTTCGAAAATTGAAGTTTGCCAAAGCCAGCGACAAAACTTCGTATAACCGAGGTACGTATGGGACCTACTGTGCTAGATTTGCGTGGCCGAAAAGTTTGTACTGCGTGGTACCTCTATGTGTTTATTTGCTTAGTGGTTGAAGATAACTGCCCAGTAGGAAAATGGTAAGGAGCTTAGCAGAATAATGCATGTTTTCCTCCACCTTTTGCTACCGAAAGTAAGGTGTCAGTAACGTACGTTCCGAGTACCTCCGGTTGTAGCTTACGCTAAGAAAGCAAACAAGAAGGCACCAGAAGTGCAAAAAAAAGTCAATTGAAAACCCGAATGATTATTCGTATCGTCATTTCCAAGTGCACCTTACTTTGTAATGTACGTGGTATGTACATTTAAGTAGAACGAATCTAAAAGAAAGACGTGATTTTGGAAGCATAATAAGTTGCCTCGGTAGTCCAGAGGGTAGCGCGTTGACTCTTCATGCCAGAGGTCCATGTTCAACTCCCAGCGGAGGCTGTTTTAAACACTCGTCTAATTCCATCTCTATTCACATGATTACGTCTATCTTTCATCGTATGCGAAGAAATCAGCAGTACTTACATTATCCGTAGCGAGTAAGGCACAAACGGAGTAGGTCATTTTATTTTTTATCATTTTAAGCCCATTCCAACAGCACATTACAGTCCCCTTACGTTTTCCTTCATACCGCCACATTACTAAGTAAAGTACATTTGAATGGGAAGCCGAACAATTCCGAAAAATTTTGCTATGATACCATTTGTACTTTACAAAATCATGCATGATGCGGCGGCCATGCTCTGTACAAAAGTAATGGGCGTTTGGCAAGGAAGTTGGAATGCTTACCGGATGAAAAGTAAGTATGCTGTAATGAATTACGTAAGGTGCCACTTTCCTACTGGGACGTTATCACTGCCTCTGATATACAGAATGCGCATGTCGACCAGCGGCGCAATCTGAATTTGGGGTGCGGGCCGAAAGCAGCAAGGTAACAGACAAGGAGGTAACAAGGAGGTAACAGAGTTTGTTAAACAGAACTTTTGTCTCTGTTAATTTCTCGTGCGACGATGATCTCTGTTATTGTAACTTCGGTAAGTGCCGAGTGGTGCAGAGCGAGTTCGTGCGCTTGATGCCGGCCATAGAAGTTACAGTCAAACCTAAATTGGAGCGTCAGCGGCAAGCAACTGTCAAAATTGCTTCATGGCCATACAAATTGTATGGGGCAAACCGCAATCGAAACGCTCTGACGCTGAGCTATTCGAATTTCCAATTTTGACAGCGCGTTAGCAGTTGAAGTTGGCTGCGAGAAATAAAAACGCCTGTGATTTATATTTGATTTGATTTAAATTGTGAGGAATTTATTCAAATAAGAGCTAAGTTTTGCAAAATAATAATAGTTTGTTGGTTTTTTGGCAACTAAACAGATATTTTTTTGACATTTGTTTTTATTTCATGATTTTGACAATCCCAACGCAACGCTTCAATTTCGGTATGCCGCACTGAGCGAGAGCGTTGCGTCAGAAAACGCAACGCTCCAATTTAGGTTTGACTGTTACTGTTATTTTCAACGAAGCGAATGAAGGTCGATGTGCTATCGTTGTTCATGTGTTGATCAGCGAAAGAAAATAGTAAATTTTGAATTTTTGTTTCTGGCTGACATTGGCTGGCAATTCCCGACGTGTGTCGGTTAATAAGAACAAGTTTTTTTCATGTTATTATGCGATCGACCTTCTGCGTAAAAAAATGTGTATCTCCTTATGAGCACTTGAATGCTAAGGTTTCGCTAATTTTGGCTTAAAGGACTTCTCACCGCGATTTACTATTTTATTCCTACGCCTTTTATCCAACTCTAGGCCCCCAGTTTTTTGGCCCAAACATTTGCTTGTCAAACCAAAAAAAAATGAGAGGTTCCGAAGAATCGTAATTACAAATTTGTGCATTTAATCACGTCTAATGTATGTACAGTGCAAGCTCGATTTTCGCGACTAATTAAAAACCAACCAACCAGAACCCAAAATTTTATTTAAAAATTTTATGTAATTTTTTAAATTCGAATTGTTTTATTTATATATCTATATTTTAAACAGTTTTAAAGAAATTGGAGATTTCGGGTTTGCGTTTTTAGCAAATTATTTTTTAAAATAACAGATGAATCACGTGATTAATATAGTGCTGTTGTCGGCTTAACAATCCAACAAGGTTAAAATACCAAAAGACGGGGATTTCCAATTTTTTGTTATAGATATTGTAATAAAATAAAAAAAAAAACAGATAAAAGTCGCGAAAATAGAACCCCGTTTTTCGTAAACTGTCGCGATTATAGAACCTGCAATGTTAAAAATTAAGCCGTCGCCATAACCGGGCCGTCGCCATAATGGGTAGTCGCGAATACCGAGCTTGCACTGTGTGTACATATTTAATAAATAAGGGAGAGGGCTGGGGTGTGAACCGGGTTTTGTTTTTTGGCTCTAACTTTTCACAGAATAAAGATATCGAAAAATCGAAGATACCGTTAGACAGGTAAATATAAAGCGCAAATTTGTTGTGAAGACAGATTACCGTTTTGATTAACATTTAACTCTCTACGTCCAATTTTCTAAGGACGTGATTTTTCGCTTTTCCAAAAAAGTGGCTGGGTTGTGAACCATCTGGCAAATCGCAATTGAAGTCGGAAAATACGAAGAAAACACCCCTAATTTTGAAATAAGTTGAACATTTATTTAATCAGGAAGGCTCAAGAGGTGAAAAAAGGTTATAATGACGCCACTTGGGCCAAAAAATCGCAATGAATGCAAGTGCTCAATTTTTGTTTTTTTTTTATTCTAATCGGTGTCGCAATGTTTGCATATGAAATACGAACGCGTTCTCGCATTGGCCCACCTCAAGTGAACTCAACGAAATCGAGTGACATTACATAAAATTACTTTATTTTAATAAATCCGGCGATATTTGACCGTCCTAGTGCAAATGCAATACGAAAAACAGGTGGTTCATAACCCAGCCACCTCAGTGGTTCACAGCCCAACCACGATGCCATTTTGGAAACTTTTAAAATAACGACACTTCTAATCATAATTCGACATAAACAAATATTGCATCGTAAAATAGAATCGAAACACTAAATAAACATGTATTACACAGACCTTTTTGCAATAAGCTCAGTCACTTGGATAGCACTTTAAAAAAAGCCAACAAGTTTTCGTAGTCGATTTTCAAACACGATGTCTTTCAAACTCGATTGCTGCCACAAGCAATACGTGTTTGTACTTCGGTGTAACCACAAAAGCAGAGTAATATCATAAGACAAATTTGACAGTTGAAAGATTGGCGATATGTCAATTAGGGAAAGAAAAAACGGTAATGGTTCACAACCCAGCCTGGTTCACAACCCAGCCCTCTCCCTTACTATTTGTCTAACTATTATAAAGCAAAAAGTTATAAGAAAAAAGTAAGTAAGCGCGACGATCCCGAATGATGGTAGAATACATTTTTTGTGTTGCTTTTTTTCGATATATGTATGTAAATCCACAATTTAAAAGATATTTCGTACATAACGATTGTAGCAAATCGTTTAACCATCTTTAATATTAAAAATAGTGTGATTACTTTATAGCGTAGTGAATTTTTAAGTCGATAAGTTACCCCCTTTTGACATTCGTTTTCATATATTTTTGCACGCTATACTCTGTCGTAAAATTACTACCGACAGCGTACGTACGCACTGCGCTGCACGCAGAATGAACCACAAAGCAAAAATAATTGAATCGAAATTCGAATTCAATGTTTCATTTCCTAGCCGGCAACAATAACACCAACCATAGCTTATTTCTCTTCTCGCCATATATGTAAGAAGCAACCCTACAAGACGCGACTGACCGAAACTCTACTACATTCGCAACATTTTTTGAATTTACCAATACATTTGCATGAAATTTGGCACATCTGAGACAACATATCGCTGCAATTTGTCTTTCATTTAAACTGAAACCATTTGACAACCATAGAAACATTAATTGCTTATACACGCATGTGTAAGAATGAGACAACAATAGAAACAACTGCTGACAAGAACTCGCATCGGAGTTAATATAAGTTATTAAGAGCTTTCGGCTGCCATAGCTACGTAGCTCAGCTGGCTAACGCGTGCGGACGCGAGTCAAACGACGCGCAACCCTATGTTCAATGCTCCGTTGCTTCAAACGCAACAAAGAAAAACAGAAAGAAGGTAAGAAAGAGAGAGTTGCTTTATAACATTAGTGTGTGCGAACACACTAAAGGCAATGCACAGTAAAGGCAATGAAATTTACTGTAATGACACTGAATGCAGTAAGTTATACCAAAAAGTATTGGTTTGGTTATACTAATAGAACAATTAGTGCTTTGTTGTTATTGTAATAATCACGCATATTTTTGAGTTTTTTTAATGGTATTTAATTCAAATTAAATTTCATATGAATTTACAAATAAAATATTTTCACCTAAATTAAAACTATTGTGTTTTATGGACATAAAAAATTGAACAGAAAAATTAAATTATATTTACTTGTGCATCTAAGTCCTTTTTTTCAAAATTTTTATTTTAATGATGGCGTTGGTTAGCTGATTGCTAGACAAAAATTACATACAATAATATTGTAACAACATATACACTAGTCAGAATAAGTTTGCGTACAAGGGGTACGTAGTTTTTTCATATGAAAAATAAATCAGTTAAAGTTATTTTTTAAAAACAAAATATTTTTGATTTCTTCCGTAAAGTTAGTTATTTTATTCCATTAAGATAATAATATCAAAAACTTGACTAAAATGTAAAAGAAGGGATAAAAACAAAATATGTTATGAATTCACCTCAGAAAAAGTTTGCGTACCAGATAAGGTTATGTAGTTTAAATGTAATTGAAACTAAGTTTTGTCCAAAAATTAATAACTTTGTGAATATGCTTTTCTCGCTTGAACTCCCTGCAGAAGTTTCGGCGTACATTTTATTAAATTCGGTGTTTTTTCAACGGTTATTTTGTTATATCCTTGAATTGTTATATTGATTTACTATATCTTTGAAGATGGAGTGTTGTTGGGCTCAGGGTTCAAGGAAAACCTTTATATGCTCAATTAGATGCACGTAAGGTGACTAGGGAGGAACTTTTTCAACTTTGTTGAGTTAGTTAATAGCAAACATAGCTTCGTATGCATTGCGCCTTAAGGTCATCGTAAAGTTGAATGAAATGTTGGAACCTGATCCAAAATTTTGAAACCTTGGCTTGCATAAGCTTTTAGAATATGTAAATAACCCCTCGGAACCATTTCTAAATAAAACAACACAGCCTGCTCACTCCTTTACTAGACATGCAGCCCCATACCAATGCTATGCTTTGCTGTTAATGTCAGATTTTTGTTATTAACTGAATCCTCTTCAAATTAGTTGATGCCTTTTAATGCCAAATATGCCAAACCATTATCAGAGAATAATAAATCTTCCTACTCCATAGATAACAACACATAGTCCTGGATATCCGGTTTTCTAGACTCTTTGATGGACTCTTTCACGAAAGCAATTATGTGCTCCTTGTTAGTAAGCTAAATATGAGATTCTTACATGCTGTTATGTAGAGAAAATATGTTTATTTCAGGACTTTTATTATTAAGTCACTGCTACTGGGTTTTATAAAATATTTCTGTACATTTCTGAAGAAATCGGATGCAACTAGATTATGGTGCACCGACCGCAAAACAATCTAATCCTATTGCCTGGGTAGCTTAAGAAAATGGCCAGATCGT
Source organism: Melieria omissa (assembly GCA_963971225.1). Taxonomy (NCBI): domain Eukaryota; kingdom Metazoa; phylum Arthropoda; class Insecta; order Diptera; family Ulidiidae; genus Melieria; species Melieria omissa. The sequence continues at coordinate 5,267,225 of OZ020270.1, forward strand.
AGTAACGAAGCAAGATTTTCTGTTGTTTTTGTGATTTAAGATGGCTTTTTGGAATAACGAATGTGCTCTTCCAAAAGTTTCTCTAATTTCATGAAATTTTTTGTCAATTTTGAAAAGTTTTTGTAAGATTATTCTTTATCCATTTTTAATATTTTTCTGTTGAATTCTATTGGTTTCTATAAAATTTCAAGCACATATACGGTTCCAAATAACTTACAAGTCGGTTTACTGTTCAATGGAATACAAATTTTCCAAAAAAAATAAAGAGCATAACCGGAAGTTCCCGTTATTAGTTTTGTACGCAAACTTATTCTGCACCGTTTTGTGAGTATATTGTCAATGAATACGAATACATGGAAAATTATTATTTTAATTCATCTAAAACAGAACAAAAAGTGCAGTTAAGGCATATATGAATAATGTGGATAAGTTTTGGTAAACAGAGAACCCATTTTTGAGGTAAAAATTAATCATAAAATATTTTTGACTTGCCTGTACGCAAACTTATTCTGACTAGTGTATGTACGTTTAAAAATAATTTACAAGTCCGTTTACTGCTCAATGGAATAAAAATTTCCAAATAAAAATAAAAAGCATAACTGGAAATCCCCGTTATTAGTTTTGTACGCAAACTTATTCTGTACCGTTTTGTGAGTATATTGTCAATAAATACAAATACATGGAAAATTATTATTTTAATATATCTAAAACAGAACAAAAAGTGCAGTTAAAGCATATATGAAAAATGTGGATAGGTTTTTTAATTAATCATAACATAATTTTGACTTGCCTGTACGCAAACTTATTCTGACTAGTGTATTTTTTAATATTACATTTAATTAATTTTTTAAAATAACGTTATATATTACATTAATATTACATTTAAATTATTTATTTAAATATATTATATTTACTCACATCATCAACCTCCATTTTAATTCGAATTTAGTCAGAAACTAAAATGTTTTACAAAACTCCCTCACTTAATTACGCGTGTCAAGTAGCAAACTCTTCTTGCAATGACTCAGGTAGCATTTTGGCCCGTTACGCACTGTCAACGATTCATTAGCATTGCTTGCAGTGTATATAGCAGAGAGAAAACATTGCGTGCCTTGCAGAGACAAGCAATTGAGTGTTGACTGCTGTTGCGGTTTGCGTTTTGTTGTCATTCTCATACTGTTCTCTTACTACAGTGAATGCTGGCAATCAGTGCACACTGCACCGAATCACACTGTGTGTAGGGAGAAATGAATCATCCATTGCAGCTTTAGTGTTCACTATATTTGCAGTGGAACTCATTGTTTTGGGCCGAGTTTTGGCTACCTGCCGTTGGATGGCGCTGATCGAATTTCGCGATGCCATGAGTTGACAATTTGCGGATCAGCTGCGCCAACAGTCTCCCTAGTTTGTTGGGTGCCTATGGCGGAGCGATTTCGGTCTCAACTTGTTTGGCTCAGCTCCGATTTGTTTTCCACGCGTATTTCAGTTACTGGTGGCCTTGTAGGACCCAAAATGGTTGCTAACACTGGTGTGAACTCTTATATTAATATTTACGTGGTTAAAACTAATTAAGTTTCGCGAGTACTTCTCAAACACGATTTGACACTCAGCTAGAGATAGATAGGTAGATAGATAGATAGTTAGATAGATAGATAGTTAGATAGATAGATAGATAGATAGATAGATAGATAGATAGATAGATACAGATAGATAGATAGATAGATAGATAGATAGACAGATAGATAGATAGATAGATAGATAGATAGATAGATAGATAGATAGATAGATAGATAGATAGATAGATAGATAGATAGATAGATAGAAAAATAGATAGATAGATAGATAGATAGATAGATAGATAGATAGATAGATAGATAAATAGATAGATAGATAGATAGATAGATAGATAGATAGATAGATGGATAGATAGATAGATAGATAGATAGATAGATAGATAGATAGACAGATAGATAGATAGATAGATAGATAGATAGATAGCACAAACTGTATGGACTAATTTTCCGACTCTCACCTCCACGTGTTGGCCCCTGGTAACCTGAGCAACCCACTGTGAGATGCAGTAACCAACCTGCATGGATCGTGGGTCAGGGCTGACGAGAGCGGGAGGCCTCATCAGAGTTTCAATGATGAGGATTTGACGGACCAATACAATGGGCACCGAGGTCTGAGCCCAGTAGGACCTCGGGTATAATGGCACTGGAATTACGTTCTGAATAGATTGACTTGAACTGGTGGCCGTAGTGACCGGCCTCTTAGTAAATGTGGAGTGAAATCCCATTGAAACGGCGGTTCAGATATTGCTGCGGCTGCCTCCGTCCCGGTAAAACCTTGGCAGGCCTCGAAGTATGTTCCCACTCCGTCGCCATTAGGTTGGTGGTACAGGTTAGGTTGAGCTTGCTCCCTATTTGCGCTGACCCGGCTCTGAATGCAAGCTCACATAAGGACGTGTATCAACCCTCGAGTGGCCTCCCTGCTTAAGCACAGATAACCACGGGGTCACCAAGGCGACTGCACATCCGGACTGGGATAGCGGCTTTAAGGGGGGACCACGCTGCCATTAATAGAGTGAAATCGACGACGACTGAAGCAATGAACAAGGACAATTAAAAGCAGGATACGGCAACACCTTTCCAGAGGAGCTCTAGGATCATGCGGTCTCCGGTGAGCGCAACGCGAGTGGCTAGGCCTCGAAGCGAGGTTATTCTGGACACTCCGAAATCGGGAACACCGGTAACAGATGCTAGTACACCACTACACACGGTACTTACCGAAGAGGCAGAGCATAAGCGTAAGGAGAAACAGAAAGAAGACACAAACAAGGAGAAGCCAGATGAATTCACGATGGCGAAAGAACCAACAACAGCAGCTCGGTACAGCACGGCGATGGCAATACCGTTGATGGCACTAAGGCGGGAGATTGATGACCTCATGCGCTACTGTAATTCGCAGAAAAATATTCATAAGGACGTCTTACGGCGAAGCAACGTCATTAAGCGTCTCCATACAGAGGCAATGATGCAGCTGGATAAGGAGAATCAGTCGAGGCCTAGAAGAAACCCGGAAGCGGAGAAAAGCAGCTTGTCCAAGGTTGCGATACTAAGTACCACACAGTCTGCTAAGCGGGTTAGATCGATGACTAGCCAAAAAAGCAAGTCTCCGGGTGCAAAAAAGCAGAGAGCTTTAAATGCAGATCTGACTCCTAAAAGGTCTTATGCGACAAACACAAATGACGGATGGACGAAGGTACAGCCAAAGCATAGGCAGCAGCAGAAGCAGCAATCAATCAAGCCAAGGGCAGACGCTATTATCATAGCGACAAAAGGGGAAAAGTTGTCTTATGCGAACATACTCCGCACTGTTAAAAATTGTTCCACCACTAAAACGCTGTTTAAAGAAGTGCGCACTATACGGCGGACACAAAAAGGAGAGCTGCTACTAGAACTCAATCGGGCGAAGAACACGAGTACGACCTTGCTCCAGACGGCCATCGAGGAAGTACTTAAGGAAGAAGCGACGGTGCAAGTTAAGTCACACATGGTTACGGTGCAATGCAAGGGTCTGGTATCTGATATTAGTACCAAAGAGGAGTTGCTGGATGCTCTAGAGAAGCAGGCGAGAATCAGGAGACCAGAAGAATCCGCAATAAGGCGTTTAAGGAACACGTACGGTGGAACGCAGACAGCTTACATAACGCTACCAGCGGTAGATGCTAAGAAAGTAGTGGACTTAAAGCACCTGCGTGTGGGATGGGTCCGTTGCCGGGTGTCGGAGGCCTTATCGCCAACGAAATGTTACAGATGCTGGGGCTATGGCCACATGGCTGCAGCGTGTAAAGAACCAGATCGAACGGGGTTGTGTAGAAGGTGTGGGGATAAGGGCCACGTCGCATCATCATGCAAAAACGCAGAAAGGTGTGCTCTTTGCCACGGGCCACATGATGCAGGGAGTACAAAGTGTCCTCGGTATCAGGAGGCAAGAAGTAAGAAGCGTTCATGAGAATTATTCAACTCAACCTTAATCACTGTGCGGCGGCACAAGACCTATTGTGGCATAGCCAGAGCGAGCTGCGGGCAGACATCGCGCTGTTGGCAGAGCCGTACGCTAACATAGACTCCCACAACTGGTCTACTGATAGGTCGCATAAGGCTGCTATCTGGACCCTGGGCGACAAAACTGCACAACGTAGGTCAACAATGACAACTGTAGGCTTTACTTGGATCCAAATCGAGGGGATGTACATAGCTAGCTGCTACGCACCGCCGAGCATGCCCATAGAAGAGCTCACAAGAATGATGTCAATATTGACGACAGAGCTAAAAGACTTGCGCCCGATCATAGTGGCAGGTGACTTTAATGCCTGGTCGCAAACTTGGGGAAGTAAGCACACAAACCCACGAGGAAGGGTAGTCGAGGAGGCTTTCGCTTCGATTGACCTGTGCTTCTTAATGAACCAGGTCACTACACATTTGAGTCAGGGAGAGGACGATCGATCATAGACCTAACTTATGCAGATAGATCGATAGCAAAGCATGCTAAGTGGGAAGTGTTCAAGGTTTACACACATAGTGATCACCACGCCATCATTATTGATGTGGCTATAAGGCAAAAATGGAATACGCATGTACAAAAGGTGCAGAAGATCGCATGGAAGAGGAGCGCTTTCGATGCAGAATTCTTTGAGGTGGTTTGGAGCGAGGCTTTGTTTGACGACGGTACGGCAGAATCTAAAGCTACACAGGTAGCGAAAAGGCTGGCAGAGGCGTGCGATGCAGCGATGCCTAGGCGAAGTGGCACGGTCAACAGACAAGCGGCGTACTGTTGGACCGAAGAAATAGCCGATCTACGAAAAAACTGCATACAAGCGCGCAGAAAGGCTCAGAGAGCACGATGAAGACAAGATTTCGGCGAGAAACAAGCGAACTTGCATGCTTGCAGGCTAGCGCTTAAAAAGGCAATAAAAGCTAGTAAAAATCGATGCTTCAGGGAATTATGCGACAGTGCTGATGTCGATCCATGGGGCAAGCCTACAAAACGGTGATGAGTAAGGTGAAAGGCCCAAGCTTCCCAACCTACATGCCCAATTTTACTGAAGAAGGTCGTTACTTCGCTCTTCCCACAACAGGAAAGAATGGGCAATGTCAGCGTAAGTAGCAGTGTAGATGTACCGGAAACAAACGCTGTAACGGAGGAGGAAGTACTAGGCATCACTGGAAGGATCAGCGATAGAAAGGCCCCACGACCGGATGGGGTGCCAAACGCTGATGTATTCGCGGATCTCTATAGCTCGTGCATCAGAGAGTTAAACTTTCCAAATCGTTGGAAGCGGCAACGGCTGGTGCTATTGCTAAAACCCAGCAAGGCGCCGGATGAACTGTCAGCATACAGACCACTATGTCTCTTGGATACCATAGGCAAGATTCTGGAAAAAATCATATGTGATCGTCTGCAGGAGTAGCTAGAAGGAGCAGAAGGACTCTCCGACCAACAGTTTGGGTCAGTGGCGTATCCAGGATTTCATGAAGGGGAGGAGGGGGGGGATACTGGAAGAATTATTCAACATATTTTTATACTTTTTTCAACATGGTTTACGCTTTTTTTGAACAATTTTTTACGCCTTAAGCTTTGCGTTTATTTGTTTTAATTGCTTTTTTTTCTCAAAGCAAAATCACATACATGAAATTATATACAAATCTAATTTTTGTAATTAATAGTATATTACAAAATAAAATCAAGCCTTCGTTGCTTAGTACACATTTTATCGATCACTTTTTCTGCCGTTCGTCATGTGTACTGCCAACATTGCTAATATGGCGTTCAAACTGACTCATTTAAACTAGTTTAAGTAAAAAGTAGTTTAGTTTGAAGACGACCGTCCAGACTGCTCAGTGAGGTTCAATTTGACAGCTGTTTGTTTACAAACAACAAATAAATATTTTTGTGAACTGAAGCGCTGCGAGCATGATTCGAGCGAAATATTGGCGCATATTTCACAAACCACGGCAAAATACTCACCTTCGTCCAAATATTAGACGACTTGTTCAGATGCCATAAAAAGGCGATGAATGGAATGAAAGTAGTGGGAGCAAAACAATTTTTTTATTCATTTCAAAATTTTCAAATTTTCAATTTTTCTTTGGTTTTGTTTTGATGAAATGACAGTTGAATTTTAAGGGATGTGTTTCATACATGAATAGTTGTGTTTCATTGGTAAAAAAGCTTTTTCATAGAAAGCTTTCGGATACAACCCTGCGCTAAACTCGTTTCAAAATATGTTAAATGGTTTAACACGTTTAATTTCCAACAACAATTGCATGTGAATGAACAGGTTTTCGAACTGGTTTTATTCATTTAACTTGTTTAAGCACGTTAAACACGTTCAAGTCGTCAGTTTGAACGCCATATAAACCATTCAGGCGTTCCTTGATTGAATTAAAAAAAACAACAAATTAATTCTGCGGTAGATACCGGCAGAGTAGCTAAAATGCTGAGCAATTTGTACAAGTTAGAAAAAGATACTTCATCATAATCTCTTTATAACACTACTCGACACGAAAAATGCTCCTCAAAATAAAAGTATTTTTTAGACTAATCTTCGGCTGCAGAACACGAAACTGAAAATCAAAAAATTTTCTTAAGAAGCATTTTCGAAAAATCTTCGAAAAACACTTTTTTCTCTCTTATTTCAGTTATGAGCACATATCTCGTAATCCAACCATCCGACTAACACATGTGGCCCATCGTTCAAAAGGTAATTAACTAGCCTTTCCAACGATATATGGATTGTCCAAAACCGATGAGAGTTTGCGAAGTTAGTGACGATGAAAGTTGAAAAAAAAAATTGAATTTGTTGACCTTTTCAAAAATTATACATTTTCGAATGGTTTTTTTATGGATAAAATAAATGAGCTCCTCTGGTTTTAAGATCTAAGATGAAAGATATATTATTTGAGCAAATATTAAGCCTAACATCAATAGAATTGAAAGAAAAATTACAAAGTTATAATGCAAGGAGTGAAAACACCAACTTTTCATTTATTACACCGTGCGAAAAATATTTGTATTTTTCCGAGACCCATCCAAATGTTGATATAGGCGTGAAACTAGACGTCATTTATAATATCCGAGCAAAGTCAGTTTTTCATTTTCTGACCCAAAAACCTTCTTAAAGGACTTTAAAATGTTAAGGATATACACATTTAAAACATTTTTTTAAATATTTGCGATTGTGCAATGATGAAGATATGGGTATCAAATGAAAGAGGAATCCACATGTGTTAGTCGGATGGTTGGTTTACGAGATATATGCTCATAACTGAAATAAGAGGGGAAAAACGTGTTTTTCGAAGATTTTTCGAAAACGCTTCTTAACCTTCACTCTGTGCTTGGGGTATACAGTTCCCCACGACGACATAAAACATGAAATTGTAAAGGTTTTTAATTCTAAACGATATATTTATACTTACATTGTGACCGAAAAGTTTCTGGAAATTCTCATTTAAAATTCGCGCGCTGTATATTTTTCGATATTTTAAGTTTCTGTAGGTTGGTAGCACTGTCCTTAATTACTATGCCAAAAATGAGCGCGATCTGTCAGACAGTTTGTTTACGGCAGCTGTTAAAACCAGTTCACCTCAGTAGTGCGTTGCGATTTTGTTGAGAATTTTCTTCAAAATGAGTACCGTGAACAGGTCTCTTTGGACGTGCTTGATCGTGCCAATTCCGATCCAACTTTCATGGAACGCATCATAACTGGTGACGAGACATGGGTCTACGAGTACGACATGCAAACAAGCCAACAATAAACGGAATGGAGAGGAAAAGACGAGCCGAAACCGAAAAAACCACGCCAAAGTCGCTCGAAAATCAAGGTAATGCTGATTGTTTTCTTCGATATTCGTGGTGTGGTGCATCATGAATTCGTCCCTGAAGGACAAACAGTCGGTAAAGACTATTATTTGACTGTTTTAAGACGTTTGCGTGAAAATATCCGCCGTAAACGGCCTCAATTGTGGAAGGATAATTCATGGATTTTTCATGACGATAATGCTCCCTCGCACCGAGCCAACATTATCAACGATTTTAAGGCCAAACATTCAATAAATACCATCGAACAGCCACCGTATTCACCTGATCTTGCACCGTGTGACTTTTTCCTGTTTCCCAAACTCAAATTACCACTCAGAGGAACGCGTTTTGAATCCATAGAAGACGTAAAACAGAATTCGCAGAGGGAACTCAAAGCCATACCGGAAAGCGCCTATAAAAAATGTTTTGATGATTGGAAGAAACGTTGGCATATGTGTATCGCTTCTAATGGAGCATATTTTGAAGGAGATAAAATAAATATTGATGAAGATTAAGAATTTTGCGTTTTATTTAAAATTTCCGGAAACTTTTCGGTCACAAGGTATGTCATTGGAAAGGTATTGATGAGAAGAATCTAAAAACATAAACAAATATTTTAGTTTAAGTATGATTAGGCAGATATAGCCAAAAATAGCACACAAACTGTTTGTTGTGCTTTGGGGAATAAATGACCCCGTTTCTTTTACCAATACATTTTGTATGCAAAACCTATCCAAGTTCTGAACCACTCAATTTCTAAATCACGAGCACACTCTCCGTTGGAATAACTAATTCAAAGACGGTGTGCAAATAAATAACATGAAAATACTAATAAAAAAAAACAAACAACAACAACATGAATAATATGTCATACTATAATGATAATATAATTATTTCCCAAAAAACTATTATTTTACTCATTCCCATACAAACTATACTGGTTAAAAAATGGGGAATTTAGTTCCCCATTGCACGTGATTTGGGTGTAAAAACCACGCACATAGTGAAGGTTAAGAAAATGTTTTGATTTTCAGTTTCATGTGCATCAGCCGAACATTAGTCTAAAAAATACTTTTGTTTTAAGGAGCACGCGATGAACCCATTTTTTGTCGAGTAGTGTAATCTGTAGAGTTACACAACAGCCAGACGAATTTTTCGTTCTGTCGGTGACAAAACCGCTCGCCAAGAACGTAACGATTGTAATCAAGAATGAACCTCGTTAACACCAATAAGAGATATATGAAAAAAGTGGGTTTAGTGACAACTGCTATGTTCGTGCTATGAAAAGGACACACTAAGTAAACAATTGCTGGGTTTTCGCCGAAGATGCCCCTTTGAGCACCTTTCATCATAACCAGGATATGTTGGTGAAAAAAATTACCTGAAATTATACCGTTTTACAAAAAGTCAAAAGAAGTAGTTGACTCTTTAGACCATTTGGTTGTTCACTAACTATACCGTCAAACGAAAAAATAATCGCTTTTGATCCCAGCTGGAATCGAAACAAAAAGTACAAGCGGCGAATTTTCTTGAAGACTTAGATTTGAGTTTAGTAAAGCTAACGATTTTGCGTAGAGCAACGTTACCGAAAGGAAAATCTTCATGCTGACTTCTTATCTCAATACAGCCAATTTACCAAACCTTGTCTGAAAATCATAGCCGTCCAAGGGGGGATCTATCCTCCTAATCCCGCCCCCCCCTGAATACGCCATTGGTTTGGGTTTAGGCGAGCGAGATCAACGGTGGATGCCATAAGCATGATGATGGGCATAGCTAAGAAAGCAACATGTGGAACAGGTGGCGCTTCTGGAACCATGAGGTATTGCGCCGTCGTTACTTCAGACATAAGGAATGCCTTCAATTCTGCCAATTGGGCGAGGACCCTGATGGCATTAGAAACCTTTGGCGTCCTGTTGTACCTGAGGCGCATGATCCGCAGCTACTTCTGTGACAGAGTGTTGGAGTATGTTATGACACAGAGAGCGGCCCAAAAAAGTACGAGGTGACTGGTGGTGTCCCACAAGGCTCCGTGTTGGGCCCAACTCTCTGGAATGCCATGTATGACGGGGTCCTGAAACTAGAACTACCAGCAGATGCCAGTTTAATCGGATACGCTGATGACATAGCACTCGTGGTCACAGGAAAGCAAATCAGGGACGTGGAGCTGACATGCAACGACGCGGTGGCTAGAATCAAAGAAAATAAACATACAGAATGCGCATGTCATACAAGTAAAAATTTTGTATGGCGGGTTCTAACATTGGAACATTGTAGTTTTATGTGTTGCGCTCACTGCAGCGAGTGTGTGTTAGCACATTGTTGTGGCGTGAAATGATTGCAAGGTGAAGACGAACGCTGTTGTTGTTGCGCTGGCGAAAAGCTGAAATTGTAAAACGATTTCTGATTTCTGGCTGGCTTTTGTTCTTCTTCTACAAGACTGCACGGCGTCGCATATTGCTCCTGAACTTATTGCAGACTGTAGTGTGCGCAAAATCATAGAAAAGAAAAGAAAATATGGTTGGCATGACGACTTATATGGTCGCTACAAACAAGGTTCCTAAAGAATTTATCAAAAAATAATATTTGATTGCATGAATAGGGCAATCGGATAATTGCTTTAGATCGGCTATACAATTGAATAATGAGTCGTACAAATTTATAAAGATTTTTTTAATTATTTGAAAGATGTTAAATGTATGGATGATTAAAGTTTTATTTTTAGAACTAAAATCTGTTTTTTAATCACTGATAAAATTAAGCAATAACCCACATAAATGTTTTATAACAAAAAAGTTGTTGGACCAAGATAAACTAGAAAATACTTTTGCAATTTTCAAGTAGTACTCGGTCAAGTAACAACTAATTTCGAAGATACACAGGATTCTATGAACCAAATCCTACTACATGCTGAGACAGACGAAACTGTATTTTTTATTATTTAATTTCAGCAGCAATTACAACAATTATTACAACAAATTATTTTGTAGATAAAAACTTCGACAATCGAGTAAAAATTAACATGGATAATAATTGTGGCATATGTTTCCAAAAACTAAAAAATGATGACCTTTTCACTGCGCTAAGTGAAACATTTTCCATACAAATTACACAGTGCAACAAATTCAAAAAAAATTTCGAGGGACAAGGTCAAACCCGTCTCATTCGATAGAGGACCTCAGTAAATGAAAAAGTGTCAAGGGATTTTTCCCGGGATGTTCGAGTTTTTTTTTAAATGCAGTTTAAAGATGGCGGCTTAATGCCCCTTCCCGAAACTTTTAAGCCATCATGTCTCTTGACTCAAATGTCAGAAAGGAATAATTTTTACGTCAAATGAAAGCTAATAATATGAAGTCGATGACACAATATCCTTTTTGGAAAAAATTTATGAAAAAGGATATGAAGGACCTCAATCAAAATGTTATCCTTGAATATCCTGGAACCCGTTAGAGCTAAATTTATATAAGTGGCTTTTGGTAAAAGAGCATTCAAAGATCTATACTGCATATTAATTTCATTTCAATCACTTTAACTGTTAAGCCACTACAGCGTTTCAAAAATTATACACTGCTAAATTCATGTTTTTTTGTACAGAATATCTCGTAACGTATGGTGAATGAAATCCGAACAAATTTAAAATGAAGCGTGCAAAGCAACCTGTGATTCTTTTCAAAAATTTTAAATTGTCGAAGCAAGTGTGGTGTTTTATATTTATTTTGTATATTTTTTATGTTTGTCATGAAATAATTAGTCGCAAAAATGTCACTGAACGAAGCCCAACGTCGGGAATTGATTTGCAAATTTAACGAAAGAAATCCAAACAAAACGAAAAATGAAATTTTTTACCATTTCAAAGAAATGGGGTTAAAAAACTTTTATATATAATACGATTAAGGTGATAGAGAATAAAGAAAACATAGAAAGAAAAACGGGTACTGGGAAAAAATGTGTGTTTAATGACTCCAAAGTTCGCGCTCTCCTGAAAGCTGAAACGCTGGGTCGAAGTGCAAAATCTTACAGACAGTTAGCCAAAAAATATGAAATGGACAAGAATTCAATTGAAAATTATTTACAATTAATAGACATTCAGTGCAAAGCAAACAAATCGGCTCCATATCATACCAAAAAAGAGTTAAAAATCATCAAAACCAGATTAGGAAAACTTTTCCAATTCTTCATATATTTGTGTGATGGACGATGAGTCCTACTTTACGATTGAAGGCAACGAGTGGCAGAAAAAATATTATTTTGAGTTCTCTAATGTGAAGTCTAATGTGAGTCCACCAGATAAGAACAAATATATACATAAGACCAAGTTCCCAGCGAAGGTTTTGTTGTGGATGGCTATTAGCAAAGAATATGAAGTAATATAGAACGCGCATCTCATACAAGCAAACGCGTTGTACTTGGGTACTGCTGGTAGTACCCTCTGTTATTGACAGCAGAAATCTCTGTTACTAACAGCAGAAATCTCTGTAACTTCGGCGTAACATGTGAATTGAAGTCGCTTCTGTACTCATTCGTATTCTCGCTGCTGTTGCGCCACTTGATAAACATGACGATGAACGCTGATTTTGTTGTCGCGGGGAATAGCATTATAATATTGGCAAACAAAAAAAAGTTAGCGGTATACTGTTTTTTGCGCTGTGCCGTGCAGGCGGGATAGCATTGATGTTGTTGGTAATTGTTGCGTCGTTATTTCTGCTTTCTTTTTTATAATCACAAGCAAATTACAATTAGCAAAAAAAATGCGTGAACTTGGTGTAGTAAAATATGGGTGCAAACATGTTGCACAAGAGCGTTTATAGTTATTTATTAAGAATATTATTGTAAGGTTTTATGTTTATTGTTTTACTTTCGTTTAAATTTATCTTTCATAAATAATAATTTTTAATAAGAATTTTTTTATTTGCCAACAATTATTTTCAATTTTCGTTCTTTCGAACTTCCTTTTTGCACAGCCCACATGCAGTGTTTTCGTAGAAGAACTAAAATAAGAAAATCTAAAATTTGGACTCTATGGTTACAGCACTCACCATGGAACCATTCAGGTGTAGCATTTTTACAAGATTGTAAAACATGTGCCTTAATACCAATTTTTTCAGGTTCTGCTTCGAAGATTTTATGAAAAATTAAAATATGTTTTATGCATACATTCATTAGGGAATTGGAAGGAGCAAAAAGTTTACCAAAATCAGAAATTGACTGATAATTTTTGTGAAAAATAAAAATTTCACTTGGAGCAGTCAAAACTTCATCCCTTTTTCTCAATTCGTCACCGCATTTTTCACAATTTAATTTAGGAATGATTTTGTACGCTACGTATCCAACAAAATACCTCATGGAAACCAGCTCTAAGTTAATATCTTTCAGATTACAAAAGGTGTCACCTACAAAATACGCCTCGTGCATCTCACTACTTAGATCAAGATTTTCCAGGATTTCATTGTCATTATCATCGCCATTAGCCTGCAAAACATCCTCATTAAAAGAAGCGCTTGAAATTAAATTAGTCATTGAATCTTGCGTCTCTTCACAATTGGTAGAGGAGCTAAACTTTATTACTTTAAAGGCTAATAACCTGGCTAAGATATTATTAAGTTCAGCTACAGAGGGGTTACAATTATTACCTCCTTTTTGCCTTAACACAGCAAACGTATTCTCCAACTTGTCCTGGTTAAAGGCCTTTGTCATAATAAAAAACTTGTCCGAATTATCTTTTAATATTTCATCTACAAGTAGAAGGACCGATTTTAAGGATAGTTTCATGCCATCTAGGAAGAAAACTCGTTTTTTTTTCATCAACAAATTTCACTTCCTCTAGATAATATAAAAATGTTTGAATAAATGTGTGCGATTCTTTCTTAATCTGAAGAGCAGATCGGTAGCAGTTATCTGCATACAAAGATCCACTATTCATGCAATCAAATATTTGATCAATTTTTGCTATAAAATCAGCTGTGGATAACGCTACCTCTTGTGTGATTTTTTTAAATCCACTTATGTCTGAAATTGTTCTGATAGCAGCTTCAACTGTTTTACTGAACATTTGCGTGGCAAATTTAACACGCATTTTTTCAAATGAATTTGGAAATATGTGTTGTCTAGTCAATTTTGGGCACATTTTGGTTTTACAATTTTCTTCCCTCTCCCAAAGCTCTTGAACTACTTTAAAGCTAACTAAACCATCAGGCGTTTTCAAGTCGCATTTAAGCCAACCATTTCGCAATGACTTGATTAAATGTGGGAAATCGAACATGCAATAAATTTTTTGATTTTGAAATTGAAAGTATGGTTTCTCTATACATACGCCTAAGTCGGAGAAACACTTTCTATTAGAAGACCCCTGATCACAAACCAAAACGTTCACTACTATACCAAAATTGCTTAAAATTTTAAGATTTTCTTTAATTATTTTGCACAAGGTATCTGCTGTTAATCCATTCTCTGACACAAAATAGTTTAAAATTGAACACCAACTCGAGAACATGGACTTCAACATAAATACACATACTTGCTTACCAATTTTTTTTGTTCTTTCGAAGCCTGTGCATTCAAATCCGTCAATTAAATCTAGTTTTTGATTGTATCGTAATTCTCTACGTATTGCCATTTCGTCCATTAAAAGAACCATATTATTTTCATTTTTTTCCTCCAACTCTAAGCACATCTTTTTAATGAATTCAAAAGCCACATTGTTGATACCGGGCTGAAGGAACTTTATTGGAGCCCACCGATTTAAGGTGCTGATATGTGGCAAATTGAAATTTAACTTATCTCTTAGGAAAGAATATGTTGATTGTGAAATATAAAAAATATTTTGCGCTAAATATTTCACTTCGTCAGAATATTCTTTTGGCCGGGTGCTAAGTAAAAGTTTACAAAATGTTTTGGATTCCAAGTTGATATGTTTTAAAGAATCAATTGAATTTTTTAAAGTCTTTGAACAACAATTCTTGGATTTTAAAATAAAGCGCTTTTCTTTTCGCAATTTTTCGTTAATTTTTTTGAATTTTTTTAATAGGTCGCTGTATTTCTTTTTGTAATAATGGGTTATTTTGACGTTTTTTTCGCAATTACTGCATACTATGTCATCATAACGTGGTCGTTTCAATGAAGAATCTGGTTCTAAAAATTCTTCATCCGAAATCTCATGATCTTCGTCTAAGTTTAAGGTTGGAATCGCATCCTTTTTTAGAAACCTTTTTCCTACATAAGTACTGGAGAAATGATTTTCACAAATATACAGTTTTCGGTTATAGTCGTCATAAGATATATTGCATTTTTCGCGCCAAATTTGGCCAAACACGAAATCAGCAGCGGGGAATCTAAATAATCTAAGATTCTCGCATTGTCGTCTCGATTTTTTGCAACTGCGAACACAACATTGAATTCCAGACGTTGAGGAATTTCTATTTGTCTTTATATTTGTAGCCATATTGTAACAAACCGAAACACAAAATAGAATTACAATGTTGGACAATGGCGTTAAAATACTTCTTAAAAAAATTCAAAATTGGTATCAACCACGTCAAAATATAAACAAATAATTTTACTTGGAATGCGCCACGTAAAAATATTTGTAGAAATTTCAAATTGGATTCAACCACGTCAAAAAAAAAACGCTGCAAAAGGTTCAAAATTGGTATCAACCACGTCAAAATATAAACAAATGATTTTACTTGGAACTCGCCACGTAAAAATATTTGTGAAAATTTCAAATTGGATTCAACCACGTCAAAAAAAAACCGCTGCAAAAGGTTCAAAATTGGTATCAACCACGTCAAAATATAAACAAATGATTTTACTTGGAACTCGCCACGTAAAAATATTTGTGAAAATTTCAAATTGGATTCAACCACGTCAAAAAAAAACCGCTGCAAAAGGTTCAAAATTGTTATCAACCACGTCAAAATATAAACAAATGATTTTACTTGGAACTCGCCACGTAAAAATATTTGTGAAAATTTCAAATTGGATTCAACCACGTCTAAATATTTGCAGGTTTTAAAAATCAATCAAAGCGCAGCATTTGAGCAAACAGCCATACACCACAAATCTTCGATTGATAGTGACATTACAGCAAAACCAAAAAGCATACACACAATAAACGACAACAACAAAAACATTAGCGAATCCCGAGTCATCTTCGCTGAAACGATGATGACGATGCCTTCGTTCGTTGTTTGTTTTTTGTTTGCGCTTCGGCAAACAAGATCAAGAAACATGCATGCAAAAAATGATTGAGCGAACACTACGCTGCAACAACCACCACTTCAATGTACACGAGTGAAGCCGTTGCGAACAATAACATAGCTTTTTGCTGTTGTCCTACGCAAATCTAACAGAAAATGTTATGAACCTAACATTTTGAAATGCCTACGCTTCGCTCTTCCCGCTCGCATCATAGCAACCGAAAACACTTGTGTGCCCACATGCGCGTTCTATATTACTTCATATTCTTTGCTATTAGCGAACGTGGAATCAGCGACCCCGTATTTTTCAAAGGAGGTTTGGCGGTGACATCGCAGACTTACAGGGAAAAGTGCATACCGGTGCTTGGAGACTTCATCCATAAGCATCACCGACGGGATAAAACAATTTTTTGGCCAGACCTGGCTGGTGTTGCTGTGAGAAATTTGCACAAAAAATTATTTAATGACCAAAACAACCACCAACGCCTCAAAGTACACAGGAGAAGCGGTACTTTCACTTCATGTGTGTTTGTTGTAGCGCGTGCTTCGGTTCGCACAGTCAATAAGCATAAACTGAAGCGCTTGCTCTCCTGCTGGCACCACTCTTTCCCTTTTGTGGCTTCCCCCCGCTCTATGAAGCTCGCAAATAAAAATTTGAATGTTTGAGTTCAGATGCGCCTTCTATACACTTCATATTCTTTGCTAGAATACAGCGCTGGCTGAACATCGCAGAATTAGAACTGGCAGCACAAAAGACGGAGGCAGTGTTGCTGAGTGCGCGAAGACGGAAGGAACACATGACGGTCAATAGGGGGGTTTACACGGTCCAACATGTGCGACGAACAAGTGCGGTTGCAACAATGTTGGACCGTGTGAACGCAAGAAACAACCGCTTGACCGTCATGTTGGATGGTTTTCAAAAATTTTTGATTTTTCTGCTTGCTTGTCCAACCATCCAACCAATGTAAACGCTTGTTCGTCGCACCTAGTGCATTTTGGCAGTTTCAGAAAGTTCGCGAAGCGTAAACGTAGCGATGGCGACTGTAAGAAACGACATTTTCTTGAAAGAATTTTTCGAGCTCTACAAGAGTTTTCCAGAAACTTGGCTTATTAAAAGTGAAATTTATAAAAACAAAAACGCAAAAAATAATGCTTATAGCCTATTTCCACTGGGCCTTAACTGCAGTTTACGCCTCACTGCAGTTTGACATCGCATTTAAATGCCCAAATTCCCATGAAATTGTTGTTGTGAAAAACCATCATTTTAACCATTCCTTGGTCCATATCCTTTTTTTTCTTGTAATCTCTTCCTCTTCATCCTCCAAAAGTTCGTATACAATGATTGCTGCGAGAAATTTTGTGGTCATGTTTCATTGAAATCTTGTGCACGAATGATGTTGTAGCAAAAGTGTGACCGTGTGAACGCAAGAGAAGAATTTACCGTTACAGCCTCATCGCACATGTTGGATCGTGTAAACCTGCCTAATGTCGGTGGACACGACATCCAATCAAAGCCGGCCATTAAATATCTTGAGGTCATCATCGACTCACGCATGAACTTTCGAGACCACCTAACGGCAGTTAGTACTAAGGCCGAAGCTGTACACAATGCGCTCACTCGTATACTCCCTAATATTGGAGGCCCACAGGGCGCCAGAAGGAAATTGCTCTTCACAGTTGTTGACTCAATTATCCTGCATGCTGCACCCATATGGGCAGGAATACGAAGCAGCCAGCTACGGGGAGCGAGACAGGCATACAGACTTGGCGCGCTACGAGTGGCTTGTGCATACCGAACTGTGTCCGAAGAGGCACCCTGTGTCTTAGCGGGTAAGATGCCCTTGGACATCCGTGCTTGTGAGATGCAGCGACTGTACACAAGGAAAGGTATAAAGCGAAGGCGTTCACTTAACGAGTGGCAACAAAGATGGGAGCAAACCAATAAGAGGCGCTGAACATACAAGTTAATCCCCCGATTAGAGGTATGGATGCAACGTAAGCATTGAGACTTGAACTTCCATCTGACGCAACTGCTGAGCGGCCCGGAACAAACCGGCGATAGTATGTGCACAGGCCCAGAAAACTGCGGAGTTCGTGTAGATTGCGTGGTCGGGGCCACTCCTTCACCGCCTTGATCTAACCTTCGTCCGTATGTACTCCGCGAGCGGAAACCGTGTGACCCAGATACTTGACATCTTTTTGGAACAGCGAGCACTTCTTTGGGTTGAGTTTGTATTCGCCCAAATACCTCCTTCAGCTTTTCCAGGTGGTCGTCGAAGTTTTTGCCCATTACGATTATGTCGTCGAGGTATACCAGACACGTCCGCGAATGCAGCCCTTTAAGCACACGTTCCATTAACCGCTCGAATGTTGCGGATGCGTTGCAGAGTCCAAACGGCATGACGGTAAACTGCCACAAACCGTCGCCAACACTAAAAGCTGTTTTCTCCTTGTCCTGGTCTGCAAGTTCCACCTGGCAATAGCCGCTGCGTAAGTCGAGTGTGGAAAACCACTGTGTGCCTGACAGTGTGTCCAGGGTGTCATCGATCCGAGGTAGTGGATAGCTGTCCTTCTTAGTCACGTCATTGAGCTTTCGATAGTCTACACAAAATCGGGTACTGCCATCCAGAGGAACTCGTCTTGGCGGTTGGCGGATCGGTTTCGCACTTCCGGTGTCGATGTTGTGTTTCACTATGGCTGTTATTCCGCCCGCTTCCGTTGCAAATATTGACCCATACTGCTGCAGGAGTGACCGCGCCTTCTGTTTCTGCTCGGCTGTCAATTCGCTGCTCCACTGGTTTTGCGGTATTGCGTTCATGTTAGAACCGCTTTTCTTACTTCCTCCGGGTGGACTGCTTTCGCAATTGACAACTGCTTCAGCCTCTCTACACTCGCCAATGACCGCATCTTTTCCGACATATCTGGGTGTGTTCAGAGGGTTGAGTATCCTGACTGGTATTTTTCCATTTTTGGGTTCCACTAATGTACGTCCGATAATTATGTTGTCGTATCCTTGTTTTGGCGCTTCTACAACCCACAGCCGACTTGTCCCATCGTCCTCGTCCACCTTTGCCCACACAATCGCCTCAGAATTCGCTGGTATCCTCCTGTGTTGACACGATACAACCTTCCTTACCGCCACGCTTCGCAGCGGGAATTCAACGTTGGCATATCTCAGCACATTTTCCTTCAGGTCCAGCGTAAAACCGTGCCTAATCATGAAATCCACGCCGATAATCACGTCGTCCATTATATCCGCGACGATGAACTCATGTTCCAGGCTGCTGGTGCCGATAGCAATTGTTTTTGTAACTTTCCCTCTTACCGGCGCGCGCTCGCCAGTCGCAGTCCGCAGCTGTATGCCATGCAGCTGTTCCCAGTTCTTCAGAAGCTTCCTTTTTTGATCGAATATGACGCTCCAGTATCCAGTGTCAACACGAACAACTTTCCATCTATCTTTCCTTCAATTGTCAAGCTGCTGGGCTGTCGTTTTAGCTGTGAGACAAGGATGGTGGGGCGGCTGATTGTGGGGATCAGCTCACGCCCCTTTGGGCTGATCCGTTTTAGTTTAACGGGTCCTCGTCCTCAGCCCGGCGCTTGCTTCAGGCGATTGCGATCGAGAACCGGAACGCCTCTTTCATTGGCGGCAGTCTCTTGATATGTGGCCCTGCTTGCCACATACCCAGCAAACAACTTTAGAGGAGACCACCCGTGGCCTGTCCGGTGGCTCGGAGCTTATTGCCTGGATCGCAATGTCGTTGTCCGGCTGGATCTGGCGTATCCTTGCAGGTGCATACCGAGTGCTCCTAATCCATGTCGCCTCGTATGTCACCGCGCTGGTCACCGTCTCCCTAAATGTCGGCTTGCCCATCATCAACGCACTGCGACGTGTCTCCGGATCATGAAGACCTTCAATAAACGCCTCAATCTTCATCCTCTCGAGATCATCAGCGCCGAAAGACGGGTAGCACAGCTGTACGAGCCGCTCAATGTCTGCTGCATATGCCTGTAGCGCCTCGTTGGCCCTTTGCCTGCGATTCTTCAGCTCACAGTAGTACAGCGTATGGTTGTGCTCGTCGCTGTATTTGGCTGCCAGCGCCCTTATGAGGGTCTCGTACTCATCGTACTTCGTAAACATTCTGGAACTGATTTTATTACCTCAGCCGCAGCACCTTTAAGGGGTTACGCCACTGTAACCGCTCAAAAAATAGGGTTTTTGTGATTTTTTTCCTCGCTTTCAAAAAGTTTGTAGAAGAAGTTATTCACAGGTGTTATTGGACACATATTAGACTTTATTTTGGAATTTTTTGACACAGCAATATCAACATATAGGTGGCTCCACTGCATCCTCCTAGGTTATGTTTTCCCTGCAGGGCTTCACGGCATGCAGCACTGAAGGTGCAATTTTGAATCTGCGACAAAATAAAAAATTCCTGTTAATTTAGAGGCTTTTTGCTAGAGAAGATCGGGTTGATTTTTAAAAGTATTGATTTTTAAAATTTTTGCCGCCGTGGCTCAGTTGGTTAGTGCGCGGTCCAACGAGTCGCATGCAGAGCGACGCAAGATCGAATACTGCATGTAGTAACACCTAAAAAAAAAAAAGAAACGGGAAACTCGTTTTCTCTTTCGGTGGCTGTCCTCTCAGCTGGAAATGGCAAACCTCTGAGAGTAAAAATTGCCGCGTACAAAATTCACACGCACAACACGGGTGGTTGCGGGAAGCTAGGCCTTAGTCTCGCGTAAGCGGGCTGTCGTGCCAATCAATTATTATTATTATTATATTGTGCATTACGCTTGACCCTTAAAATTATAAGTGAAAAAAATATCATTCTCCCATTTCTCATTGCAATTCGCGTTCATTTTGCAAGCTTCAAAATTATAAATTAGAAACAAACACCGATTTTTTCTAGTGCTTCTCAATCAACAGCCGCACACGTTTTGAAGCAAATTCATTCGCTAGACAACAACAAAACCTACGTTGAAGCACTAAGCAAATAAACACATAGAGGTGTCAACTCGCACAAATTTGCGTACCAGCGCAGTAGGTCCCATACGCACTTCGGCTATTCGAACATATTCACAATGACTTCGGCAAACTTCTCAATTCGAAGTCAGCTTTCATAATTTGCTTTATGTTTATGTGGTCAGTCGCAAATCAACTGTGCGCTGTGATGATGTTACTGTTGCTGTTATGCGCCTTGCTTTCAGCACAGCAGGTCCCATACGCACTTTGGCTAGTTGAAAATATTCGCAAAATTATGTGCGTTGCCGTCACACGCAATGAAATAATCAACCACCAAAAAAGCCAACAAAAGCAACAACACAATTTCACTTGTTCGCGCTTATTTTTGTGTGTATACCTTTTTTCGTTGACGATCGCTTTCTAATTAATTAATTTAATTGATTGGCACGACAGCCCGCTTACGCGAGACTAAGGCCTAGCTTCCCGCAGCCACCCGTGTTGTGCGTGTGAATATGTACGCGGGTGGAAGGGACCTACAGTTTTATGCCGGTTCCGAACGGCAGGTTGGGAGCTTTTTCATAGGCAATTTTTACTCTCAGAGGTTTGCCATTTCCAGCTGAGAGGACAGCCACCGAAAGAGAAAACGAGTTTCCCGTTATTTTTTTTAGGTGGTACTACATGCAGTATTCGAACTTGCGTCGCTCTGCATTCGACTCGCTGGACCGTGCTAACCAACTGAGCCACGGCGGCTGCTGACGATCGCTTTCGCTTCAACAAATTTGCTGATGATGGAACTTCGCCTGATGGACATATTTCTTGGTCGATTATTTGCAGGTTATATGAATCGGATAAAAACAATTCAACCCGCCTTTGTCCCAAATTGACAACAAAGCATATTCATCCTAATTCTTTTGAAAAAATGAAGGTTTAATACGCAACTCAAATATTTAGCAATACTGTATCCGCAGCCAAAAAGTCTTTGGTTGAAAATGCCTGTTATAATGAATGCAAAGAAAAAGCTTTGTCCGCAGCTATATTTATTGAAAAAATAAACAGACTTTTTGATTGTTTGAATAGCCATGTTCGTTTTAAAAAAAATCCTTTCCGATCAGATCTTCGCAAGGCGAATTCATACCAGGTGATAGCGTAAGGACAGCAACAAAATTTCAATGTATTTTGTTTTTGTTTTCTGGGTTTAGATTGTCAAAATCAGCCAATCAGAACAAAGCTTGCTTTTTCATTTTTAAACTGTCAAAGTTTTACACAGGCACTTTGACAATCTAGACCTTTTCCACCACAAAAAAAATCAATTCGCCTCATTTAACGCTATCACCTGGTATAAATTCGCCTTGGCTCTTCGTGAGAATAACAATATCCAAAATTATTTGAAGGAAATGAAAAACTATGTCAAAATTTGTCAGTATCCCAAAATTGTATACTGTTGAAATGGTATAGTTTTATCAATTACTTCCGTTTTGTCTCTTTCACAAGATATCTGGGCGGAAAAATCCAATTTTCTTTTATTATCAAGACTTAATCAAGACCCGCTTGAAAATCTTTTTTATTTGGTAAGAAAAAGAGGAGTTACAAACAATAATCCTTCACTTTTTGAGTTTGACCATATTCTTGCGATTATGATCTCAATGAAAATAATAGCATTTAAGGCAGGAACCTTCAATTGTGAACCAACTGACGTAGGTTCATTTATAACAATTGACAATAATACCAGTTTGTTTGAAATTGACAATGAAACTCAAAATGCTATAAATCAAGAGTTCGGTGAAGAATTTTGCTTATCAAAGGATATATTTAATGCAGAAAAAGCGAATTCTTCAAATGCCTTAGGGATTATAAAAAATGAACATATGAGTGATGGTTCCCTTCGTTATTTCTCTGGTTTCATATTGATGCAAACTGTTGAAAAATTTGGCTATTATAACTGCAAAAAGCTAATAAAAGATGAGCTTTGTAATTTACAAGGAAACGAAATGTTTATATTTTTCAAAACTGTCAACTATTTTAACAGTAGTTTAAAACTAAAAGCTATAATCGACTAATGTTTTTTTGTTTCAAAAATCTTTTACAACACATTTCATACGTTTTTTTAGGAAACCCCTCATTCCTCCAATATAAAAAAGCTTTTGTACAATTTGTGTTTTGCACACGTAACAAAAGTAGATGAATACAAAATGTGGTTTGCAGAACCGTCTACTTGTAGGGAACATAAGCAATTTATATTAGATTACTTTTTAATAATTTTGCTAAGAAAAAATTGCACTTGGTTAAGAGACCAAATTGCAAGTAAAACGAAAAATAAGAATAAAATAAAAATACTAAAGAACACATAAAACTACTAAATAATATACATTTTAAGAAAATTATAATAATAAATAATAATATGTTGCTGTTAATATATGAATTTAAAAATTTATTGGTATGAATTTTATTAGGCCAGAAGGCAACGTAGCCTACATGAATGCCAACATTGCATAGCAGAAATTCATGGTTTTGGTTTTTTATTAATAGGAACGCACACTGTACTGTACGCCTTTGCGAATTCACCAGGGTGCGGAGAACGATAAAAATACGATCTTTCTCACGAATAATCGCAACCAAAAACTGAGTGCTTCTAATTTCTCGCGAGCGATAAAGTTGCGCTGCGAGCAAAAGCATTTACGATCTTTCACGAGAAATATAAATGTTCGGAAAAAACGCGAATGAGAAAATGTCGCTGCAAGCGTCGTCAGTTCGATCTCTCGCGATCGTTCGTTTGTTGCGAGCGCTTGTTGTAAAACTCAATCAGTAACTCGTATTGTGAATATTGAATCTCTGAACGATCGCGATCGTTCGTCTGGGCAATAAATTATGTATATAGGAGTTTGAGCAGTTTGCTATTATACTCGGCTGCTACTGACTGAAGTTTATTTCCTAAAGGAAACTTATGTATAGAAGTTTGTAGATTTTAAAGACCTTTTGTGAGGAAAATTATAACAAAAAAATAGAAAACTTTGTGTTATGTTTGTATATGGTCTCGTAATGCCTTTTAATGTTTCCTAATATGTATCCTTTAAGTTGTTTTCCACACAAAATGAACTTTGAAAAATCTATGTCTTTATTATATGTAACAAGTCTCGTCTTGTCAATATTTGAAACTTTGCCCATATTTATATAAAAAAAGCAAACGCACAAGAAAATAATTTCACAAATCGTCCTTCGTCCGTATGTAATTCAAAATAGACTAAATTCAATGATTGTTTGCAGAGACGCTCTACCGACGAACCTTACAAAAATTCGTTCGCGATCGATCAAAAATTCGATCTTCTCATATTAGCTCGTTTTGCGATTGTGTTTTATCGCGAGAAACACTTGAGCAAACGAGCGTTCTTCCCACGACCGATCGCTTTCGTACGCTCGTTCGTTTGAAATGTGTATACATAAACTCGCTGCATACGATCTCTCACGAACGAATACGTAGGCAATGCATTCGCAATCGCTCGTTTGCTCAAGTATTTCTCGCGATAAAATACAATCGCAAAACGAGCTAATATGAGAAGATCGAATTTTCGATCGTTCGCGAGCGAATTTTTCCGCACCCTGGAATTCACATGGTTCATTATTCATAGCAGAACCGAAAGCCATGGAAATTAAATTTGCTTCTCATCTTGTGCAGTTGCTCGAGCAACGATCGTATTGTTTTCATTCGCCTCAGCGCATACACAAGCAACACGCACATTTATTTTCACACGGACGCAACCCTTGCATATTCGAATTTGCAAACGGTACGCCGCGGCCGTTTGGTTATTTTTAACCAAACTTGGTACATTTTTTTGCTGTTTTGAATTTTTGGTAATTTGGTAGCACACTCTGCGATTTGTTTTATGCATATTTTGCTCTCTCTTTCGCATAAAAAAATTACAATAACAGTGATGCCAATACCTTTTAGATTGTAAATTTGATTATTATTACATATGACGTAAGCTGTAATAATCGAAAGTGGCACCTTCAAGTGGCACCTTGCTTACACTGCCTCATAGCTCTGCAAAGCGAAAATGTTCTGAACTTTTTCTTATTAAAACTAAACTTAGAAATAAGCTAGAAGTTGATACAATCAACAATATAATGCTCTCCAAAGAGATTTTGCCAAGCAACATTGAATCTAAATATGTATGGGCTCCAAAAAGCGAACTGTAGTTGGAACTGTGCCTTTTTGATTTATTGCAATCAGTTTTACTATAAGTTCACCAATTTCCTGGTTTTTATTTATTTTGCACCTCAAAGATTTCAATAGAATTTACAAATGGAGAAATGCTTTAAACGAGGCGATGTGATTGTTTTTTGTTTTATAAATAAAAAATTAAACGCATATTTATAAAAAATTGGTAGTTTTGGTAATTTTTTTTAGAAATTTTGTAATTTTTTTTCTTTTGGCTGTGGCAACGCTGAGCACAGCACAGCTCGCAATTGATGTTCCTTGTCGGACATCCCACAAAGAATGAAGGTGAACTTCGAAAATTGAAGTTTGCCAAAGCCAGCGACAAAACTTCGTATAACCGAGGTACGTATGGGACCTACTGTGCTAGATTTGCGTGGCCGAAAAGTTTGTACTGCGTGGTACCTCTATGTGTTTATTTGCTTAGTGGTTGAAGATAACTGCCCAGTAGGAAAATGGTAAGGAGCTTAGCAGAATAATGCATGTTTTCCTCCACCTTTTGCTACCGAAAGTAAGGTGTCAGTAACGTACGTTCCGAGTACCTCCGGTTGTAGCTTACGCTAAGAAAGCAAACAAGAAGGCACCAGAAGTGCAAAAAAAAGTCAATTGAAAACCCGAATGATTATTCGTATCGTCATTTCCAAGTGCACCTTACTTTGTAATGTACGTGGTATGTACATTTAAGTAGAACGAATCTAAAAGAAAGACGTGATTTTGGAAGCATAATAAGTTGCCTCGGTAGTCCAGAGGGTAGCGCGTTGACTCTTCATGCCAGAGGTCCATGTTCAACTCCCAGCGGAGGCTGTTTTAAACACTCGTCTAATTCCATCTCTATTCACATGATTACGTCTACTTTTCATCGTAAGTGAAGAAATCAGCAGTACTTACACTATCCGTAGCGAGTAAGGCACAAACGGAGTAGGTAATTTTATTTTTTTATCATTTTAAGCCCATTCCAACAGCACATTACGGTCCCCTTACGTTTACCTTCATACCGCCACATTACTAAGTAAAGTACATTTGAATGGGAAGCCGAACAATTCCGAAAAATTTTGCTATGATACCATTTGTACTTTACAAAATCATGCATGATGCGGCGGCCATGCTCTGTACAAAAGTAATGGGCGTTTGGCAAGGAAGTTGGAATGCTTACCGGATGAAAAGTAAGTATGCTGTAATGAATTACGTAAGGTGCCACTTTCCTACTGGGACGTTATCACTGCCTCTGATATACAGAATGCGCATGTCGACCAGCGGAGCAATCTGAATTTCGGGTGCGGGCCGAAAGCAGCAAGGGGAGGTAACAGAGTTTGTTGAACAGAACTTTTGTCTCTGTTAATTTCTCGTGCGACGATGATCTCTGTTATTGTAACTTCGGTAAGTGCCGAGTGGTGCAGAGCGAGTTCGTGCGCTTGCTGCCGGCCATAGAAGTTACAGTCAAACCTAAATTGGAGCGTCAGCGGCAAGCAACTGTCAAAATTGCTTCATGGCCATACAAATTGTATGGGGCAAACCGCAATCGAAACGCTCTGACGCTGAGCTATTCGAATTTCCAATTTTGACAGCGCGTTAGCAGTTGAAGTTGGCTGCGAGAAATAAAAACGCCTGTGATTTATATTTGATTTGATTTAAATTGTGAGGAATTTATTCAAATAAGAGCTAAGTTTTGCAAAATAATAATAGTTTGTTGGTTTTTTGGCAACTAAACAGATATTTTTTTGACATTTGTTTTTATTTCATGATTTTGACAATCCCAACGCAACGCTTCAATTTCGGTATGCCGCACTGAGCGAGAGCGTTGCGTCAGAAAACGCAACGCTCCAATTTAGGTTTGACTGTTACTGTTATTTTCAACGAAGCGAATGAAGGTCGATGTGCTATCGTTGTTCATGTGTTGATCAGCGAAAGAAAATAGTAAATTTTGAATTTTTGTTTCTGGCTGACATTGGCTGGCAATTCCCGACGTGTGTCGGTTAATAAGAACAAGTTTTTTTCATATTATGCGATCGACCTTCTGCGTAAAAAAATGTGTATCTCCTTATGAGCACTTGAATGCTAAGGTTTCGCTAATTTTGGCTTAAAGGACTTCTCACCGCGATTTACTATTTTATTCCTACGCCTTTTATCCAACTCTAGGCCCCCAGTTTTTTGGCCCAAACATTTGCTTGTCAAACCAAAAAAAATTAGAGGTTCCGAAGAATCGTAATTACAAATTTGTGCATTTAATCACGTCTAATGTATGTACAGTGCAAGCTCGATTTTCGCGACTAATTAAAAACCAACCAACCAGAACCCAAAATTTTATTTAAAAATTTTATGTAATTTTTTAAATTCGAATTGTTTTATTTATATATCTATATTTTAAACAGTTTTAAAGAAATTGGAGATTTCGGGTTTGCGTTTTTAGCAAATTATTTTTTAAAATAACAGATGAATAACGTGATTAATATAGTGCTGTTGTCAGCTTAACAATCCAACAAGGTTAAAATACCAAAAGACGGGGATTTCCAATTTTTTGTTATAGATATTGTAATAAAATAAAAAAAAAAACAGATAAAAGTCGCGAAAATAGAACCCCGTTTTTCGTAAACTGTCGCGATTATAGAACCTGCAATGTTAAAAATTAAGCCGTCGCCATAACCGGGCCGTCGCCATAATGGGTAGTCGCGAATACCGAGCTTGCACTGTGTGTACATATTTAATAAATACTATTTGTCTAACTATTATAAAGCAAAAAGTTATAAGAAAAAAGTAAGTAAGCGCGACGATCCCGAATGATGGTAGAATACATTTTTTGTGTTGCTTTTTTTTCGATATATGTATGTAAATCCACAATTTAAAAGATATTTCGTACATAACGATTGTAGCAAATCGTTTAACCATCTTTAATATTAAAAATAGTGTGATTACTTTATAGCGTAGTGAATTTTTAAGTCGATAAGTTACCCCCTTTTGACATTCGTTTTCATATATTTTTGCACGCTATACTCTGTCGTAAAATTACTACCGACAGCGTACGTACGCACTGCGCTGCACGCAGAATGAACCACAAAGCAAAAATAATTGAATCGAAATTCGAATTCAATGTTTCATTTCCTAGCCGGCAACAATAACAACAACCATAGCTTATTTCTCTTCTCGCCATATATGTAAGAAGCAACCCTACAAGACGCGACTGACCGAAACTCTACTACATTCGCAACATTTTTTGAATTTACCAATACATTTGCATGAAATTTGGCACATCTGAGACAACATATCGCTGCAATTTGTCTTTCATTTAAACTGAAACCATTTGACAACCATAGAAACATTAATTGCTTATACACGCATGTGTAAGAATGAGACAACAATAGAAACAACTGCTGACAAGAACTCGCATCGGAGTTAATATAAGTTATTAAGAGCTTTCGGCTGCCATAGCTACGTAGCTCAGCTGGCTAACGCGTGCGGACGCGAGTCAAACGACGCGCAACCCTATGTTCAATGCTCCGTTGCTTCAAACGCAACAAAGAAAAACAGAAAGAAGGTAAGAAAGAGAGAGTTGCTTTATAACATTAGTGTGTGCGAACACACTAAAGGCAATGCACAGTAAAGGCAATGAAATTTACTGTAATGACACTGAATGCAGTAAGTTATACCAAAAAGTATTGGTTTGGTTATACTAATAGAACAATTAGTGCTTTGTTGTTATTGTAATAATCACGCATATTTTTGAGTTTTTTTAATGGTATTTAATTCAAATTAAATTTCATATGAATTTACAAATAAAATATTTTCACCTAAATTAAAACTATTGTGTTTTATGGACATAAAAAATTGAACAGAAAAATTAAATTATATTTACTTGTGCATCTAAGTCCTTTTTTTCAAAATTTTTATTTTAATGATGGCGTTGGTTAGCTGATTGCTAGACAAAAATTACATACAATAATATTGTAACAACATATACACTAGTCAGAATAAGTTTGCGTACAAGGGGTACGTAGCTTTTTCATATGAAAAATAAATTAGTTAAAGTTATTTTTCAAAAACAAAATATTTTGTATTTCTTCCGTAAAGTTAGTTATTTCATTCCATTAAGATAATAATATGAAAAACTTGACCAAACTGTAAAAGAAAAGCAAAAAACAAAATATGTTATGAATTCACCTCAGAAAAAGTTTGCGTAGCAGATAAGGTTATGTAGTTAAAATGTAATTGAAACTAAGTTTTGAACTCCCTGCAGAAGTTTCGGCGTACATTTTATTAAATTCGGTGTTTTTTCAGCGGCTATTTTGTTATATCCTTGAATTGTTATATTGATTTACTATATCTTTGAAGATGGAGTGTTTTCGGGCTCAGGGTTCAAGTAAACCCCTTATATACTCAATTAGATGCACGTTAAATGACTAGGGAGGAACTTTTTCAACTTTGTTGAGCCAGTTAATAGCAAAAAGAGCTTCGCATCGTATGCATTGTGCTTTAAGATCATCGTGAAGTTGAATGAAATGTTGGAACCTGATCCAAGATTTTGAAACTTTGGCTTGCATAAGCTTTTAGAATATGTAGATGACCCCTCGGAACCATTTATAAATAAAACAACACAGCCTGCTCACTCCTTTACTAGACATGCAGCCCCATACCAATGCTATGCTTTGCTGTTAATGTCAGATTTTTGTTATTAACTGAATCCTCTTCAAATTAGTTGATGCCTTTTAATGCCAAATATGCTAAACCATTATCAGAGAACAATAAATCTTCCTACTCCATAGATAACAACACATAGTCCTGGAAATGTGGTTTTCTAGACTCTTTGATGGACTCTTTCACGAAAGCATTATGTGCTCCTTGTTAGTAAGCTAAATATGAGATTCTTAGATGCTGTTATGTAGAGAAAATTTGTTTATTTCAGGACTTTTATTATAAAGTCACTGCTACTGGGTTTTATAAAATATTTCTATACATTTCTGAAGAAATCGGATGCAACTAGCCTTATATTATGATGCACTGATCGCAAAACACTCTAATCCTATTACCTGGGTACCTTAGGAAAATGGCCAGATCGTAGTAACGAAGCAAGATTTTCTGTTGTTTTTTGTGATTTAAGATGGCTTTTTGGAATAACGAATGTGCTCTTCCAAAAATTTCTCTAATCTCACGAAATTTTTTGTCAATTTAGGAAAGATTTAGTAAGATTATCCTTTTATCTATTTTAATTATTTATTGCCATATTGTTCTATTGCTTTCTATATAATTTCAAGCACATATATGTACGTTTAAAAAAAATTTACAAGTCCGTTTACTGCTCAATGGAATACAAATTTCCAAATAAAAATAAAAAGTATAACTGGAAATTCCCGTTATTAGTTTTGTACGCCAACTTATTCTGCTCCGTTTTGTGAGTATACTGTCAATAAATACTGAAACGAAAAGGCACTCTGTGCTGTGCATGAACGCTTTTGCAAGCATACTTTTAGGCATGCACTTTGAAGTACAGCGAAACTGGTATAAATTCGCTTGGTATAGTCCGATATGGCAAGGTTCGCGAGAAATGGGCTGTGCGAGAATGGTCGAGCATTTTCCAATTGGAAGTTGCAAGAAACTTCGGCGCGATAAGAAAACTGGTATAGAAGTAGCAGTGTACAGCGCAGTGAGTCGAGTCTGTGTTGAGCAAGCAATGGGGAAACATGCAATAGTAGTAGTGTAAAGTAGAACAAGTGTAAATTTGTAAATACAGCGATTGTTGTTAGCTGAAGTTGTTTTATTTTCAAAACCAATCCAAACGAACCTGTGAAGTAATTTTCGTAACATTTGGTGTCAGAAGTCAGGATTGTGTTACTGAAGATAAACAACAACAAAAAAATTATAAAAACACAGACATGGTTAAACAGGAAATTTCGGCGAAAATCGACACTGCAAGCCGAGATATGGCGGAAAATTCTGCGCGCATAGAGCAGAAGGTGGAGGAAATTTCCGGTAGGCTGAACGGGAAAGTTGAGCATCTCGAGACGCGAATGGACAATTGGGACAAACGAGTCGACGAAATGGGTGATTCCCTGCACAAACGAGTGGACGACCTGTATGATTCCCTGCACAAACGAGTTGACAGTCTGGAGGAGCGACTCAGAGAGGTACAGCCACGAGAATGTTTGCCGCCGGGTCCGGAAAGTTTTGCCACCAGAACAGAAGTGCCTACTTACGATGGGGTTACGACGTTCGATACATTCAAGCTACAGTTCGACCTGGCTGCCTTGGAAAATCAGTGGACCGATATCAGGAAAGGTCGGAGATTGGCACTGGCGCTGAAAGGTCCTGCGGCTGAGGTATTTAAATCAGTTCCAGAATGTTCAAGAAGTGATTACGATGCCATCATGAGAGCCTTGGCAGCGAAGTACAGCGACAAGCACAACCATACGCTATACTACTGTGAGCTGAAGAACCGCAGGCAAAGAGCCAACGAGGCGCTGCAGATATATGCAGCAGATATTGAACGTCTCGTACAGTTGTAATAATAATAAATAATAATAATAATTGATTGGCACGACAGCCCGCTTACGCGAGACTAAGGCCTAGCTTCCCGCAACCACCCGTGTTGTGCGTGTGAATTTTGTACGCGGGTGGAAGGGACCTACAGTTTTATGCCGGTTCCGAACGGCAGGTTGGGAGCTTTTTCATAGGCAATTTTTACTCTCAGAGGTTTGCCATTTCCAGCTGAGAGGACAGCCACCGAAAGAGAAAACGAGTTTCCCGTTATTTTTTTTTTAGGTACTACATGCAGTATTCGATCTTGCGTCGCTCTGCATGCGACTCGCTGGACCGCGCACTAACCAACTGAGCCACGGCGGCTGCGGCTGTGGCTCGTACAGTTATGCTACCCGAAATTCGGCGCTGATGATCTCGAGAGGATGAAGATTGAGTCATTTATTGAAGATCGTCGCAGTGCGTTGATGATGGGCAAGCCGACATTTAGGGAGACGGTGACCAGCGCGATGACATACGAGGCGACATGGATTGGGAGCACTCGGTATGCACCTGCAAGGATACGCCAGATCCAGCCAGACAACGACATTACGATCCAGGCCATAAGCTCTGAGCCCCCGGACAGGCCACGGGTGGTCTCCTGTAAAGTTGTTTGCTGGGTATGTGGCAAGCAGGGCCACATATCACGAGACTACCGTCAACGAAAGAGGCGTTCTCGTCCTCGATCGCAATCGCCTGAAACGAGGAATACTGACAATCGAGGCCCAGCCAACAAGCGCCGGGCTGAGGACGACGAGTCGTTAAAATAAAACGGGTCAGCCCAAAGGGGCGAGAGCTGATCCCCACAACCTGCTGCCCCACCGTCCTTGTCTCGCAGTTGAAACGACAACCCAGCAGCTTGACGATTGAAGGAAAGATAGATGGAAAGTTTTTCGTGTTGACACTGGATACTGGAGCGTCATATTCGATCATAAAAAGGAAGCTTCTGAAGGACTGGGAACCGCTGCATGGCATACAGCTGAGGACTGCGACTGGCGAGCGTGCGCCGGTAAGAGGAAAAGTAACAAAAACAATTGATATCGGCACCAGCAGCCTGGAACATGAGTTCTTCGTCGCGGATATAATGGACGACGTGAATATCGGCGTGGATTTCATGATTAGGCACGGTTTTACGCTGGACCTGAAAGAAAATGTGCTGAGGTATGCCAACGTTGAATTCCCCCTGCACACTGGCTATGAGCGAAGCGTGGCTGCAAGGAAAGTTGTCTCGTGTCAACACCAGAAGATACCAGCGAATTCCGAGGCGATTGTGTGGGCAAAGGTGGACGAGGACGATGGGACAAATCGGCTGTGGGTTGTAGAAGCGCCAAAACAAGGATACGACAACATAATTATCGGACGTACATTAGTGGAACCCAAAAATGGAAAAATACCAGTCAGGATACTCAACCCACTGAACACACCCAGATATGTTGGAAAAGATGCGGTCATTGGCGAGTGTAGAGAGGCTGAAGCAGTTGTCAATTGCGAAAGCAGTCCACCCGGAGGAAGTAAGAAAAGCGGTTTTAAAATGGACGTCATACCGCAAAACCAGTGGAGCACCGAATTGACAGCCGAGCAGAAACAGAAGGCACGGTCACTCATACAGCACTATGGGTCAATATGGCCAAGAGGGAAGTGGTCGCAACTTTAATCGAAAACATGGGTAAAGAAAAGGTCATAGAGCCGTCGTCAGGCCCTTGGTGTTCGCCGGTCGTGCTAGTCAAGAAAAAGGATGGCAGTACCCGATTTTGTGTGGACTATCGAAAGCTCAATAACGTGACTAAAAAGGAAAGGAACTATCCACTACCTCGGATCGATGACACCCTGGACACACTGTCAGGCACACAGTGGCTTTGCACACTCGACTTGTACAGGGTGCTACGTAATACTTTGTCAAAGTTCGGCTTACTGTAAATAAGAATAATGCGAACAACAATGATAAGTTTTAGTTGCAATATTAATGAAAATGCATTAAAAAAGATGAAAAGTAATAAGAAATTTAAGAAATAAGCTGAAAGAGTCAAATTTAAAGATAAAAATTCATAAATTTTGCTTTCAAAATGAGAACCAGAATTCGAAAAATTTACAAAAAAAGTCAATTTTTCTTTGGACAATCCGAAATTTAAGAACAATGCTAAAGCTTCATTAGGACTATATTTGATCGGTAGCTTATTGGGTGGGGTGGGAATACTGTTTTTTATTCTTTTAACGCGACCCGGGCTTGCTGGTAAAACTGCTTTCACTATAACACCTTTCATTTTCTCCTGATCCTTATTTTATTTTATGATCAAAGCTTCTTAAAAGTGGGTGGCAGTTATTTTTTCCGTTGCCTCCATAAGCCTCCTGTTTTTAGTGAATGACGCACAGTCCTGAGTTGACTTTTTCGGCCTTCCTTTTGCCGCCTTTGATGTCGATAGTTGGTCATCGCTTATGCTATATGCATCTCTTGCATCGAAGTATATTATTTTTTTTAACCACTCCTCATTACTCTAGACAAAATTTAATTTGGTACGATTTGCCGCAATCCATTTTAACTTGATAGTGCGATAAGTCCCGGATATCTTCTCTTTAGTCGTAGATGTTTTGGCTGCAGGCAAACTTCTTTCGACGTAACCAATTCGACGTAACCAGAACGAACTGCTCCTTTGTCTTCGAAATAGTAAATATTTCAAACAGCTTCGAATTTTTTAAAAACATGTTTGTGCTTCTTCTTCGATTTAGTTGCAGGGGCGGAGTTGCGGTGATGTTTAGTTCAAATTAAATTCGAAACTAACTTTACTTACATTCAAATAGCAGGCACTAAGCTTCTAATAATAGCAGGTACCTGCAGTTCTTAGGTTTTTACCCGTTGTGAGATTTTTGAACAGCGCAGACACATAAGTGGGTTTTAGACAGTACACATAGATATAAGTCTGCTTTTTGTTTTTCAATAACTAATTGTTTCATTGTCGCGGTTGAACTCAAAGACTAATGGCGACTGACTGAGTTTTGCTCAAATTAAAAAAAAATTTTATGACAGACACAGTGTTAGTATTTTGTTAAAAACAGAAGCATTACATCAAAGGATACATGATAGCTGATTGCCGGAAATGAATGCCAACTTGTTTTTCGTACGTGCGAACTGCGCACGCACCCGAAAGCACAAAATTGCGCGAGGTGGCCACAGAAAAATCGCTGTAAAATCCAGTTGGGGAAAATCGGGCACCCGATCTCTTCAGGGCAGTACTCACAGAAGACTAGTGAACAATTTTCCCAAAGACGGAACCGTGGCAAGTATGGCCTTTTTTTTGAAAGTCTATCGAAAGTTCAAAAAGAGTGATAAAAACAGTGCTTCAAGTGAGTGCCTATGAAAAGACAACAACAACAACCAACTTTTTTTTTCTATATTTAATTATTTACTACAAATGCCTTCTTTTACGATGCTGGTGCAAAAAGTTTCAATTAATTTGTTCCTTTCCGTATTTTAAAACTTCAGCTTTGCTAAAGAAGTGCAAATTGCTGATATTATTTCACACTCTAAAAATTGCTCAACTTTGACGGGCTC
Source organism: Melieria omissa (assembly GCA_963971225.1). Taxonomy (NCBI): domain Eukaryota; kingdom Metazoa; phylum Arthropoda; class Insecta; order Diptera; family Ulidiidae; genus Melieria; species Melieria omissa. The sequence goes on from OZ020270.1 coordinate 5,302,504, forward strand.
TACAAGCAAAACTATTTGTCCAATTTAGTTAAGATTTTCCGATTTCTTAGGTCCAAGCATTTATGTATTAGTATAACATATTATTCGTATTAGTTAGTGTATTAGTATAACAGTTTCCCCCAAATCCAACATGACAAAATCGACTTTTGCAACCTACGTCGGCAGAATCAGCCACTGTGTGCCGTTTGGACTCTGCAACGCACCAGCAACATTCGAGCGGCTAATGGAACGTGTGCTAAAAGGGCTGCATTGGCGGACATGTCTGATCTACCTGGACGACATAATCGTGATGGGTAAAAGCTTTGACGACCACCTGGGAAAGCTAAAGGAGGTATTCGAACGAATACAGAAAGCCGGGCTTAAACTCAACCCAAAGAAGTGCTCGCTGTTTCAAAAAGAGGTCAAATATCTGGGTCACACGGTTTCCGCCCGCGGAGTACATACGGATGAAGGCAAAATCACGGCGGTGAAGGAGTGGCCCCGACCACGCAATCTACACGAACTCCGCAGTTTCCTGGGCCTGTGCATATACTACCGAAGATTCGTTCCTGGATTTGCGAACATAGCTGGCAGCTTGCACAAACTGACGAAAAAGAATCAAGCCTTCGCGTGGGGCGAAGAGCAGGAGCAGGCTTTTGCACGACTGAAGGAAAAATTGTGCACTGCGCCAATTTTGGCCTTCCCTGTGCCTGGAGAGATGTTTGTGTTGGATACAGATGCAAGTGGGCATAGTATTGGTGGTGTGCTATCACAGATAATAGATGGCCAAGAACAAGTGATAGCCTACTACAGCAAAATTTTGTCAAAGCCTGAACGCAACTACTGTGTGACATGGAGGGAGTTGCTCGCAGTATTGGAATGTGTGAAACACTTCCATAAATACCTGTATGGGCAAAAGTTTCGCCTACGCACAGATCATGCGGCATTGAAATGGCTGCTGAACTTTAAAGATCCGGAAGGCCAGTTGGCGCGGTGGATCCAGCGACTGCAGAGCTACGACTACACGGTAGAGCATCCCAAGGGTAGCAGCAAGCCATGGAAATGCCGATGCCTTGTCACGCCGTCCGTGCAAAACCGAATGCAGGCATTGTTCGCGAGCCGAAAGCAAAGAGCAGATAGTGGACGTGCGATTTGTCAGCGTTATGCCAGAGGAGGAGTGGTCTGCGGAGAGGATACAAAAGGACCAGCGCGAGGATACGGATCTTAAAAAATCATTGAAGGCAAGGAGCAAGGCGCACGTCCAGACTGGCAGGAGATGGCCGGTGAGAGCCCGATCGCGAAGGCTTACTGGGCGCAGTGGCAAAGTCTGCGGCTGTCTGATGGTTGCCTATACCGCGAGTGGGAGAGTGAGGATTGCCGGACCAGCAATTCCCTAATTTTAGTCCCGAAATGCAGGATCAACGAGGTGATCGAGGCATACCATAACGGCGGGCACCTAACGGAGGGCACCTAGGCATCACAAAAACTGTCGCCAAAATAAAAAGGCGATTCTACTGGGTAGGATGCCAGGAGTCTGTCGCCGATTGGATAAAGAGCTGTGATCGATGTTCGGCTGCGAAAGGGCCAACAAGAAGATCTCGGGGCCGCATGCAGCAGTACAACATGGGAGCGCCCTTTGAGCTAATTGCCATGGACGTCGCCGGGCCATTCCCACTTAGCACTCAAGGCAACAAATATGTGCTGGTGGTCATGGACTATTTCAGCAAATGGCCCGAAGTGTATCCTATTCCTAACCAGGAGGCCACCACGGTCGCGGAAATGTTGGTAAACAACTGGGTGGCCAGATTTGGAGTTCCACTGGAGTTGCACTCGGATCAAGGCCGGAATTTCGAGTCTCTTGTATTAAAAGAAGTGTGTGAGCTACTAGGAATAAGGAAAACTCGCACCTGTCCTTTGCATCCCCAGTCCGACGGCATGGTGGAACGATTCAATCGAACACTGGAGGAATATCTGCGGAAAGTAGTAGGCAGGAATCAAAAGGATTGGGACACGCATATTCCGCTGTTCTTGATGGCGTATAGGTCAGCCCCGCACGATACGACAACACTCACTCCAGCCCGAGCAGTGTTCGGCACGGAGCTGAGGTTGCCTGCTGACTTGAAGTTCGGAGTGGTCAGCACGACGGAAGGCGCTAAGACGGATTACGCAGTTAATAAGCGGTCGGAGCTGGAAGAAATCCACCAGTTTATAAGGGACCGTATCCAACTGGTCAGCGATAAGATGAAAGCCAGATATGATCTACGAGCTAACACAGCGGGGTTACAAGAAGGCGATCTAGTAATGCTTTACAACCCGCAGCGGAGGAAAGGTTTGTCTCCAAAGCTTCAAACGTCATGGGAAGGACCGTACAAGGTCGTGACCAGGATTAATGACGTGGTGTACAGGGTTCAACCCTGCGGCAACAGAAACGCCAGGTTGAAAGTAGTCCATTTGGAGCGCCTGGCGTCTTACTCCGGCGGAGCCTCGGTACTTGTTCGGGACGAACAAGTCTAAGTGATGGGCAGTGAAACGAAAAGGCACTCTGTGCTGTGCATGAACGCTTTTGCAAGCATACTTTTAGGCATGCACTTTGAAGTACAGCAAAACTAGTATACATTGTGACCGAAAAGTTTCCGGAAATTCTCATTTAAAATTCGCGCGCTGTATATTTTTCGATATTTTAAGTTTCTGTAGGTTGGTAGCACTGTCCTTAATTACTATGCCAAAAATGAGCGCGATCTGTCAGACAGTTTGTTTACGGCAACTGTTGAAACCAGTTCCCTCAGTAGTGCGTTACGATTTTGTTGAGAATTTTCTTCAAAATGAGTACCGTGAACAGGTCTCTTTGGACGTGCTTGATCATACCAATTCCGATCCAACTTTCATGGAACGCATCATAACTGGTGACGAGACATGGGTCTACGAGTACGACATGCAAACAAGCCAACAATAATCGGAATGGAGAGGAAAAGACGAGCCGAAACCGAAAAAACCACGCCAAAGTCGCTCGAAAATCAAGGTAATGCTGATTGTTTTCTTCGATATTCGTGGTGTGGTGCATCATGAATTCGTCCCTGAAGGACAAACAGTCGGTAAAGACTATTATTTGACTGTTTTAAGACGTTTGCGTGAAAATATCCGCCGTAAACGGCCTCAACTGTGGAAGGATAATTCATGGATTTTTCATGACGATAATGCTCCCTCGCACCGAGCCAACATTATCAACGATTTTAAGGCCAAACATTCAATAAATACCATCGAACAGCCACCGTATTCACCTGATCTTGCACCGTGTGACTTTTTCCTGTTTCCCAAACTCAAATTACCACTCAGAGGAACGCGTTTTGAATCCATAGAAGACGTAAAACAGAATTCGCAGAGGGAACTCAAAGCCATACCGGAAAGCGCCTATAAAAAATGTTTTGATGATTGGAAGAAAAGTTGGCATATGTGTATCGCTTCTAATGGAGCATATTTTGAAGGAGATAAAATAAATATTAATGAAGATTAAGAATTTTGCGTTTTATTTAAAATTTCCGGAAACTTTTCGGTCACAAGGTAAATTCGCTTGGTATAGTCCGATATGGCAAGGATGGTTCTCTAAGAAATGGGCTGTGCGAGAATGGTCGAGCGCTTTCCAATTAGAACTTCGGCGCGATAGGAAAACTGGTATAAAAGCAGCAGTGGCAGCGCAAGGGGTCGAGTCTGAGTTCAATAAGCAAAGTAGTAACAAGTGCAGTTGAATAAGCAAAGTGTAATTCTGTAAATAAAGTGATTGTTAGTTTTATGCGTTTGCGCTGAATAATTGCAGTTGTTTTATTTTCAACACAATCAAAACGAACCTTGGAAGACGAGCTTGGAATTTTCGTAACAATAACATAATTTTGACTTGCCTGCACGCAAACTTATTCTGACTAATGTATTTTTTAATATTACATTTAATTAATTTTTTTAAAATAACATTTATATATTACATTAATATTACATTTAAATTATTTATTTGAATAAATAACCTCCATTTTAATTGGTATTCTGTCAGAAACCTAAATGTTTTACGAAACTCCCTCACTTAATTACGCGTGTCAAGTAGCAAACTCTTCTTGTAATCACTCATTGCATTCAGTGTACAGGTAGCATTTTGGCCCGTTACGCACTGTCAACGATTCATTAGCATTGCTTGCAGTGTATATAGCAGAGAGAAAACAGTGCGTGCCTTGCAGAGACAAGCAATTGAGTGTTGACTGCCATTGCGGTTTGCATTTTGTTGTCATTCTCATACTGCTGTCTTACTACAGTGAATGCTGGCAATCAGTGCACACTGCACCGAATCACACTGTGTGTAGGGAGAGAAATGAATCATCCATTGCAGCTCTTTAGTAAGAAATCGAATTGAAATTTAATTTAAATAAATATTTGAATATTTAAATAATTCTGCACTTTTCAGTAACTTCAATATTGGGCCATAACAAGTACCGAAGCGCGAGACCAAGGAAGCTGAAACCAATGATATCGCGCTAAGCAAACGCCTTCGATTGCGACAATATGGGGTCATCCAAGCAGGACCGCAATTTAATTTTTTTTTAAATTCAATTTTTTTTATATTATTTTATTTAAATTAATTTAAAATAGATTCAGACAGAAGTAAAAGCAAACGGTTTTTCCAAAAAATGTCAATAAAAACCTGCAGTTTTGCAATATTGAGTATTGGTTATGAATGACCGATTTATACATCACATTAGGACCGATATTTGCATCAGCATTTCAGTCAGTAATTTCGGCACATGACCGGTCAACTGACTGGCATTTCCATTTTTTCCGAAAAAAAAAAAAGTTTGCTACAACGGTGATTTGAACTCGCGGAGTCTTGACTCGCGGCCAACGCACTAGCCAGCTGAGTTACGGCGGCTGCCGTGGCGGCGGCGGTGAAATAGCCATTAAAAACTAAATATTTGGAGGTTGGAACACGTATGCGTTAGAGCAGAGCAAACACACTTTTCTTAATATGCAAAAGGTGTGTGTTACAGTGAAACAAAAAATCACACGTACACGAGAGTTTTGGTCAGTTTTTTCACACCGCCTGTACAAAAATGATAGAAACTTTGTTCGGAGAGCTGACCGAAACTTCGGTCAGGCATGTTCTGTTCGGTCACTGTTCTTGTAGGCAAGTGGCACTTCGTTTTTTTACCGACAACAACAACCACAGCCGACGCTATTTTCCCTTCAATGCTTCGCGGAGCCGCAGGCGATCATTACTTTCTTCTTAAAGCTGTGCTGATTGTTCTGTGAAATAACAGAAACGAAAGCTGGCTAGTGGTGTTTGTAATGTTAAGAGCAGAGGACGTAATGTTCAATTAACAGTGGTCGTAATATTACGACCCCTTAACATTTTTGAATTTGTATGAGATGCGCGTTCTGTATTACTGTTTATTCTGCGGTTGCAGCGTAGTGTTCGCTCAATAATTTTTGTGCATGTATGTTTCTTGATCTTGTTTGCCGAATCGCAAGCAAAGAGCAAACAACGAACCAAAGCATCGTCATCATCGTTTCAACGAAGATGACTCAGGATTCGCTAATGTTTTTGTTGCTGTCGATTATTGTGTGTATGCTTTTTTGTGTTGCCGATTGGTTTTCTGCCCAAATTGCTATCATATTTCTATCAATCGAATCTTTGTGGTGTATGGCTATTTGATGGCCAACGCTTTGATTGATTTTAAAATTTGGTGGTTGATCCCAATTTAAAATGTTTACAAATATTTTTACGTGGCGAGTTCGAAATAAAATTATTTGTTTATATTTTCACATGGTTGATTACAAGTTTGAAAATATGGGAAAACTACGAAAAAAAATTAACTATTATTAAAATTAAAATATTGACTTCAAAATTCATAAAAACACGTAGTTTTCCCATATTCTCAAAATTGTAATCAACCATGCGAAAATATAAACAAATAATTTTATTTCGAACTCGCCACGTAAAAATATTTGTAAACATTTTAAATTGGGATCAACTACCAAACTTTTAAATTAAAGCATTGGCCAGCAAAAAGCCATACACCACAAAGATTCGATTGATGGTGAGCTGACAGCAATCTGTGCAGCATAACCAATCGGCAACACAAAAAAGCATACACACAACAAACGACAACACCAAAAACATTAGCGAATCCCGAATCATCTTCGTTGAAACGACGATGACGATGCTTTGGCACGTTGTTTACTCTCAGCTTGCGCTTCGACGAACAAGATCGCAATCTGTTGAGTGCGAGCAAATTTCCCGCAACCTATGCCTCCGCTCATCTCTTCCCGCCCGCGTAAAGAAACACGCTTGACAAATTTGTGAAGATGCGTATCCTTTATACTGTATATTCTTTGCTTCTACTCCACTGGTCGGCAAAGCTTACTCATACGAGCAGTGCACTCAGCACACGCATTCTTACGCTCTTTCAATCCATGGCACAATAAACAAGGTAGTGGCAGGAAGGAGCGAATTTTATTTTTTTCTCGTCAGAGTTCGGTAGGTTGTCAGCATTGCCAGTCAACTCTTTTTCTGTGGAATTTTAAGCATTTTTGCAATGACGAAAGAATGTTATTTTTCCAACTTTTATGATTTAACGCAAAATCGGCGAACTATGGACTTAGCACTTTTGCCCCTAATTGTAAAACAACGGATTAAAACAAAGAAGCTATGTACTTTTGCATTAATTGATGTATTTTTACGTTTTCGAATAGACCAAGTGGTCTATTCGATGCTGGCAATACTGTTGGCAAGAGAATCGACCGTCCGATTTGACAATGAACCGAACAAAAACACTAACAAAATACACGTGAATTTTTTCGCTCCTTCCTGCCACTACCTTGTTTATTGTGCCATGTTTCAATCAGTCGTTGTTTAGACAGCAACGAAGAAACACGTGTGGTGCTGCAAGAAATTTTATGTATGAAACAAAATAGATGTTTTCGTTGTTGTAGTTTTTGTGTGTATGCTTTTTTGTGTTGGCGATTGGTTTCTTATTCGATTTTCGGTTTAATTTTATACAGTGTAGAAAAATTACTCTGCGCTCACTAACACCATCTCATTGACAATTTTGCCGACCCCTGTTCTACTCACATGTTACGCCGAAGTTACAGAGATTTCTGCTGTTAATAACAGAGGGTTCTGCTGTCAATAACAGAGGGTACTACCAGCAGTACCCGCCATACAACACGTTTGCTTGTATGAGATGCGTGTTCTATATTACTTCATATTCTTTGGTATTATGGTTGGTATGCAGCTCTCAAGAAAACGCTCAAGAAAAAACGAGCATGTTTCTTGAGCGTAAAAAAGTAGTAGCACAGAATAAACAGTATGCAGAAGGCGCATCTGAAATAATTTTGCGATTTCATTTCAGACGGGGGTGGGAAGCAACAAACGTGAGGACAATGTAAAGGGAACCGAGAGAGTAAGCGCGAATTGATCTACATGCATAGATTCGATGGTTTTGGGCTTTATTCTCATTTCGACAACAACACGCAATGTTGTTGCTTTCCGCAGCAAGCCAGCTTGGCTTTACTCGTGCACATTGAAGTGGTGGTTGATTTGGCAAAGCGATCGCCAAAGCAAATTCAATAGGTAGTTGCAGCACCAGAACTGATTAAACTTGTTTCTCTGATAATTAGCACAACATTGTAGCAATAGTTTTCCACTTATTCAACCCTGTTCCAGAATCCGAATCGGATTGGAAATGGATTTGATTCCGACCGTCGCACAGTGTGCGAAATGGTCAATCTAGCGGAACTTAATTAATAACTCTTGAATGCGTAACGATATCGTGGTGAAATTTTGTACAGATACTACTGGTGTTTCACCTGAGAACTGGTATGTATATGGGCATGGTCCGCCTACCTTCAAGTAGGGTTGCCATCTATGTATATAAAAGAAAGTGGATGTATGTGTGTAAGCGCATCACGCTCAAACGGACCGGCCGATTTCCATGGAGTTGTTTTTGTTGAATTAGTATTGAGTCAGTTCAGGTTCGTGCGAAAAGAAATTTCCGGAAAATCTATTGGAAAAGTCGGAAAATCCCTGCCATATTGCCGTGAATTCTGAAAATTTTCAGACGATAACTTTGGAACCATTAGTCAAACATCAATGAAATTCACTAAGAAGTTACTATTAAGTCATGTCCTTCGACAGGGCGAATGGGGCGAGTATTGGACGAGGGGGCGTGGCACCACCCATACAAGCCAAACCTTAATAATGGAATATCTTCGAAATTGTAAGGTGTACAGCATTGAAATTTAGTATGGCAGTAGTATGAGTCATTCTACTGGTAAGATTTAATGAGCGTTGGACAAAGGGCGTGGCACATTTTTGTGACCCAAATATTTCGCTGAACTATAAGTCACTCAGCAATGAAACTTAGTACGAACCCACCATTTTTTCTTTCGACAGAGAACAGTGTGGGAGTATTGAATAAGGGGGCGTGGCTTCGCCCATATAATTTAAATGTGGTTCAAGCGCAGTCCATTTCATTACTGAAACTTAGCAGCAAGATTGCTGATTTGTGGGCCTCGATTGCGTTAATCAGTACCTCCTCCTCTTCCTTTAGTTGATTTTCTTCGTCAATTTGCATCGCCTTAGAATCGCCATCTCGCGTATTTCATTATAAAAAACAATAGTCAGATAGCTCACAGCAGAAGCGGCTTTGGGACTAATAGTCAATGCCCATTTGAGCGTGCACCACTATAACATGATGAGACAGCAGCTGAAGGGTATAAACTTAAACGTTTATCCATCCTACAATCTTGTTAAGAAGGCAAAAGAAGAATGTTACCCACCACAAGGCAATATTATTTCGATACAGAATTACTATTGTTCAGATGTACTGTGCTGTATTTAGTGATCTGTCAATCCCATAACTAATCCCAATCTTTCCTTCTCCTCTTGTATTAATGTTCCCACTATTTTCTGCTCCCCGGCTTCAGCCGGTCGTATCGTTTAATGTTTCGTGGACTCTTTTGTTACTCTGTTTTCATACGTCTAACAATAAACACCTAAACCCGATTCGACCGCCTTTTTTTTTCTACCACTCCGCGTGAAAATATACATGGTCCTTCGAGCCAACGCGAGCCCACGCCGCGTATTACAAAATTAAACAAAAATAAAACTATAAGCATAAGTGAACATAAAACAATTTCAAAATACAAAACAATTAACAAGTGCGAAAACTAAAAGTGGAAAGACACTCAAAAAAAAAAGAAGCCTAAACATGTTTTTACAACAAAACTAATGACAGAGGAAAAAGTGACAAACAAATAAACATACATACATACATAGTTCAGACTAACTACAAACAAATTAAAACAGAGCGAAAATTTCACAAGCTAAAAATTAAAAAAAAAATAATAATAAATAAATAATAATATTAATAACAAACAAACAGTGACAACTCGGCAAAACAGTGCACAAATTCAAAAAACTGAACTGAAAAAATTCTAAACGAAACATTGGACAGTGCAGTGAAGTGCAAAGACAACAACAAAAACGCGCAAAAGAAACAAAACGCGCACATCATTAAACAACAACAACACACACTCACAACGCAGAACATAAAAAGGAAAACAGAGAAGAACAGCACAAACAACAACAGCATCACAGCACAGCGGCGGACACGCAGCTCCAGAAGGGAGATCCCAAATCTCGGGCACTGGGCCCACAAAGATAAGCGGCACATTTATATTATCTCAATATAAATAACATAATAACAAATATATTTCCCCCAAATATATACCCACTCCCCAAAAATTTAACATTTTGGTACCCCGCCACTGCTCGCTTATCGTGCATTTCCCCAAGTACAAAATAGCGCAGTGCAGTTAGCAATTCCGCTACTGCACATAATTCGGCGCATTGTACATTTCGCAGTCTCTTTTGTGCGACCTTCGCTGCCGAAGCAGCAAAATCTCAGCTGCAGCCAGCAAAGACGCACTGTTCTAGTGCAGCATTTCTCCCGCTGCATTCCCACACTCCCACTTGTACGCATTTTCGTGTTTTGTTTTTGTGCAACATACGCAACCACTGAGCAGCGAGCACTCCCGCTGCTGCTTCCAAGTGCAATTGCATATACGCACTTCTGCCTAAGCAATTTACCCACTCTCGCTGGCAGAAGTAAGCAAACGCAAATACAGTGGGACGAGTAGCCTGTTTTCGCAGCACATTGAACAATTTTCTGAGACTTAGAAAATTTTCAATAGTGCTGCACATACACAGTCACTGCACAGCTGTTATCACCCCAAACGAATACAGTGGGACAAAAACACCCCACCTGTACTCACAATTTTTTAATCGTTCACTTAATATAAAAAGAATTAATTATTACCCACAAACACTTATACACTAATATATTAACACACATTGACTTTTACCAAAGAATATAGAATATAAAGAATACGCATCTTCAAAAATTTGTCAAGCGTGTTTCTTGATGCGGGCGGGAAGAGATGAGCGGAGGCATAGCTTGCGGGAAATTTGCTCGCGCTCAACAGTTTGCGATCTTGTTCGTCGAAGCGCAAGCGAAGAGTAAACAACGAACCAAAGCATCGTCATCGTCGTTTCAACGAAGATGATTCGGTATTCGCTAATGTTTTTGGTGTTGTCGTTTATTGTGTGTATGCTTTTTTGTGTTGTGATTGATTTTGCTGCAATGTCACCAGCAATCGAATGTTTGTGGTGTATGGCTTTTTGCTGGCCAATGCTTTGATTAATTTAAAAATTTGGTGGTTGATCCCAATTTCAATTGTTTGCAAATATTTTTACGTGGCGAGTTCGAAGTAAAATTATTTGTTTATATTTTCACATGCTTGATTACAATTTTGAGAATATGGGAAAACTACGTAAAAAAAATGAACTGATAGGCATATTGACTTCAAAATTCGTGAAACACTTGAAATTACAAATAATTAGATGCTTGTTTTAATTTGTTTTTGTTTTACCGAAATCTAACGGAGGGTTCTAACCCTTTGTGTATGGAAAAACATAATTTAATAGGTCTATTGACTTTCAATAGGGCGAAAGCACTACTAAAGCACTAAATAAAGAAATAATAAGACAAGTATTTTGTCATAAGAAAATTGTATTACGGCATGCCTACGTTTAAAAATAGTTTAAATGTTCTACACCTGAATGATTCCATGGCGAACGTTACAAAGAACGAGACGGAAAATTATGACGGGTAATAAAGACGTTTTCTTTTCTTTCTAATTCCATTTTTATTGATTACTTATTATTTATTTTTTAATTGCCTCTAGCGATCATATAGGTCGCCATGCCAGGCATATTTTATTTTCTTTTCTATGATTTTGCGCACACTACAGTCGGCAGTGAGTTCAGGGGCAATATGCGACGCCGTGCAGGCTTATAGAAGAAGAACAAAAGCCAGCCAGAAAATATAAATCGTTTTACAATTTCAGCTTTTCGCCAGCGCAACAACAAGAACAACAGCACATCGTCTTCCTCCTCTTAGGACAATTGAGCGAGAATGAACGAGTGAGCACAGACGCGGCATTCGTGTTTCTATGATTTGCGCTCAGAGCATTGTGCTGTCGTTTCAAGTGTTTCCTCTCGTTGTCTCCTCTTCCTCTCGAAGACGGGTGGCGATATCAGCACCCGCATTCAAATTTTTGCTTGTATGAGATGCACACTCTTTATGTTTCATACTTTTTGCTTTTACATACAAACATATATTCACGTTTGCATACAAATAAAGACAAACTCACATACGCCTATATATTAAAAAATTTGTTGTTTAATAATCATTTCCCCAATTCTTGTTTACACATTTCGTGTTTATTTCCAATATATATATACCAATTTCTCGAAGCGTATGCACACAGAGTTGTAAACTTTTATCCTCAACAAAAACACAACTTCGCATTGAAAATTTTTTACACTTTCGTGTACATTTCCCCATTTCCAAATTATCGTTCGCGCGGACGCGGTAATACTAACGGTTTATACCTCATAAGCCTTATATTTATATTCAATCGAAACCCCCTTCGAACTTTTAAGCCATTTCAATGCCTGTTGAGCGATCCCCCAAGCGTCAGATAAACAAAATGGAGTCTCCTCCAAAATATTCAAAGTCAACCGAGGCACATTTAACAGTTCCTGTCACTCGCGAGGCAATTAAAACTCGCTCTCAGCTCTCTAGTCCCAAAGCAACCGATCCCAGTGTTGCCACATTTGGTTTTGAGTCCGAGAGACTCGTGCAATTATGCACACAGTTTTCATCGGCTCCCATTGAGGATTTGACCAAATCACTGGTCCAAATTAAGCAGAAAAATCTGCAAGCCCAATGGGAGAAGCTAATGCGCGCACATCAGGCAGTCTTCCTTGCTGAAGAAAACAGCCAGCCCGACGGTTTCAAAGAGTCGGCTAGACCAATACGAGTTGTGCATGGCTAAGATGTTGGACATCATTAAGATGCTCCAATCTCAGTCCCCCCAGCCTGCTACGCGTATGGAACCGGTTCAACCCCTAGAACCAGCAAATACTTCCTACATTTGCCTCCAAGTTCCTCCTTGCGACACCGAAACATTTTTCGGGGGCTATGAGCAGTGGCCGTCCTTTCGGGACATGTTTACTGCGGTATACATTAACCACCCCCAGCTCACTCCAGCCCAAAAATTGTATCACCTCCCATACAAAACGCAAGGCCAAGCCGGTGCTATTGCTGAACAATACGCACTAACCGATGAGAATTTCGGACTCGCGTGGGAAGCCCTCAGATACCGATATGAGAACAAACGCATCCTCGTTGAGAACCAAATTCGATCTTTATTGAATATCGCTCCTGCCCACACCGAAAATAGTGAGGCATTACAGCGGATCCAGAATTCTGTAAACAATTGTCTGTCCGTTCTCAAGTCTCAGGCCGTAGACACTGGCAATTGGGATCCGCTGTTGGTATATATATGCTCTACAAAATTGACCGAAGCAACTCTAGCTTTATGGGAACAATCGTTGACATCCCGGAAGGATCTGCCACCCTGGTCACAAATGAATGAGTTCTTGACCTGCAGATACGAGATAGTGGAACGGCTGAATTTCTTTCGGCCTACCAAGTCGAAACCACAATCCACATCTTCCAATGTCCGACCCCCCAGATCCCTCAATTTGCACACTGAAGTAAAAAAGGGACTTCGCGTGCAAGCTCTGCAACGCAAATCATTCCGTACGGACTTGCCAAAGCTTTAAAAGGCTCACCCCCCAGTGTCGGTTAGCATATGTGAAAAAGCACAAGATCTGCGTGAATTGTCTTGCTACATCTCACCTAATTCAGGACTGTACAAGCAATTTCATATGCGTATATTGCCAGAATAAGCACCACTCTTTGCTTCATCTCCCAAAGGCAATGCGCAATCCACTCACTCCCCCAATCGATCACATTCGACCACTTCCCTGGTCTCACCAGCTCTCCAACAACGGAGCAACAACTCCATCACTCATTCTCCCCATTTCGATGCGCAACCCAGCACATCTCCAGCGCTTCAACCAAATAATGGCACCCACTCCCTTCTGCCTACGGCACTGGTGTCCATTAAACACTTTGGAAAGTTGTTCAGAGTTCGAGCGTTGCCAATCGAGAAATCTAACCTCCAGATCTCGGGCATGGGCGGACAAATTGTGAAAAACGCCAATCATATATGCTTCTTGACATTGGCAGTCCCTAAAACGAGCACAAACCTCCCCGTGCAAGCAATCGTGCTAAACTCCCCAAATTTGAACGATTTCGCCATGCTAGATCTCGCATGCAGCGCAGATCGATATAGTGATAGGCAGTGATCTCATCCCGCAGATCATGCTCGAAGGTTTCCACCGAAATGTATGTGGCAGCTTACTCGCTCAACACACAGTATTCGGTTGGATATTAAGCGGTCCAGTACCCCTGTCATCATATTTGACAAATGTCGCCGCGGTGCCAAATCACCATACGCACACTGGTCCCGCCCTTCGAAAAAACCTTCCTACTCCAAAGGAAGCTCTTTCTGACGTGAGTGCCGCCCTCAATCCCGTAGGGTTTCCACCCAAGGAAATAAAGGCATATCACGCAGAACCTACCATCCCTGCACACTTCGTTGCCAAACGTTGCGCCCCCCGCAGGATGGCTATCGCTCCCAATGAGACTGCGAAAAAGGGTACACAACAAGCGTTGGCTCAGCGCCACGCGTCAATATGCACAGCAATTGATGGAAACTGCAGCCCCCTCGCATTTCCACATTGCACCCCCCATACAACAAACCTCGAGCGCACCCATCCCGGGTCCGAGTCAGTCGCCATTCCCGTGCAACCTGTCCCAAGCGCCTCACTCACTCCTCCAACGGCAACTCAAGCGAACCCCATCGCTTGACGAACCGCTTACACCCCACACAAACGATGTCAAAATTATCATCTCTCACAACTGGCATCTCTTTTGCAGATCCGACGCTAGCGAAGCCCCCAGCAGTTGCCCCCCAAACTGCCCTGCACGTCCGCACGGAGCATCGACAGCAAAGAGGCCCTCAGCGCACTCCCCAGCGCTACGGCATCGCGGATCGGCGGCAACCCCCCAGCCGTCAGCCCATCCTACAGCCAGGCAGCCGCGCATCACCGCCAAATCATGACCAGCCATCCGTCCGCCGCAACCCTGGACGAGACCCCGGCACCCCCACAAAATATAATTGCAATCTGCAATGGCGGGCGCGATGTTCAGATGTACTTTGCTGTATTTAGTGATCTGTCAATCCCATCACTAATCCCAATCTTTCCTTCTCCTCTTGTATTAATGTTCCCACTTTTTTCTGCTTCCCGGCTTCAGCCGGTCGTATCGTTTAATGTTTCGTGTACTCTTTTGTTACTCTGTTTTCATACGTCTAACAATAAACACCTAAACCCGATTCGACCGCCTTTTTTTTTCTACCGCTCCGCGTGAAAATATACAACTATTTTAATATTTAATCAATTATTAATAATGTTCAATCAATTGAATAACTCACTGTAATCAATGAAATTGAAATAATATGTCACTCAAAGCGCGGGTAGCGTGGAGAGACCAAGAAAAAAAAACTTTGTATGAGTGGGGCAAATATGAGCAGCCAAATTTAACTGCATCTTCAAAAACATGAACCAAAGCAGTTATTAAGAGACATTTTAAATCGGATACACACGGATACATTTTGTAATCAAAGCAAAATCACAACATTTGAAAAATTTTTATATGTCCGAATAAATTGCTCTGTAACCACTAATAATATACACTTGTGCTCATACAATTAAGCCACTGTATATAAAAAATGAGATATATGGAATAAAATTGTCCAAGTAGCCTTGCATTTTTCTATTTGTAACGGGGAAAAGTTTCGTTATCTGTGACGAAAATGTAGACAGCAAATACAGGAAAATATCTATTACAGTTAGCAAATATTTCCGAATTATTTTAATTTAACTCGTCGTTATGTTGAGTCGTTGTGAGTAGACGTGTTTTTGGCGTGCTGCAGTAAATTTATTATTTGTATATACCACCATCAGTTTAATTGCGCTTGTGGAGTGATTCTTAGCAATACTTGCAATTGCCCTTCGCTAAGTGAAGTTGGAGCCCAATAAGCACTGTTTATTTTATTTTAATTAACTTTGAAGCTTGATATGAGCATGACAACCAGAGCTGCAAAAGTTATGCGCCAAACGGTTTCAACACCTCAGAACAGCTTAAGCAGTTCGGGAAGAGCTGAGAGTTCACCACATTCGGCTTGGTTCGTGCGTATGGAGGAGCAGTTGGACTCGCTGAGAAAAAATGTTATTGATCAGATTACGGAGCGCATGAGAGAGTACGAGGAGCGGGTTATGCAGCGGTTTGGCGAGATGTCGGCTGAAATTACTAACTTCAAGAAGGCGATAAGAAATCTCGAAGAGCGTGTGGAAAAGGCAGAAGCGCAAATTGTGCAGAACGAGCTACTGAAAAATGAGATTCTGCTGCTTAAGGAGGAGCTCAACGTATGCCAGAACCATGCCGTGTCTGCGGATATCATTATAAATGGTCTCCCGCAAGTTGATGGGGAGAGGATTGAGGAAATCTTCCACAATTTGTGCCGCTCCGTTAAATTGACTCCGCCTCGCATTTGCACTGCTTTTCGACTGCCAAATCCTAACAACAATGCTGCTGTACCTGTCGTCGTTAAACTCGGATCCCCTGACGACCGCTCTATGCTCTTCAGATCAATCGTCCGATTCTGTAAAGAGGCTAAGAGGTCCCTGCTACTTGGAGATGCTGGATTCACCACTGAGGGGAAAATATATGTGCATGAAAGCCTCACAAAAAACAACAGAGAGCTAATGCGCTTTGCACTGCAGCTGAAAAAGCAAAGAAGACTGGCTGCTGCTTTCTCAATTCGTGGGAGCGTATATGTGCGTGTCCATCAGAAAAGCAAAGCTCTCAGGGTGCTGAACAAAGAGTGCTTGGACAGTATTGTTGCTGCAGACTGCTGAGGACTACACGGAATGCACGTTAGCTGCTTATAATGTTTATGTTTAAATTGTTTTATTGTGCTATTTTCTCTTTCTTTCTCTTTTACTTTCTGCTTTCTCTCTTTTATACCTTTATGCTTTTCCCCTGTTTTGCCTGGTGCTCACTGCAATTGTATACGAACATACATCTGCAAACTTACTCACTGTTTATACTGGCTGTCCTTGGTTGTTTCTGTTTTGGTCTTGTCCGTGATCATGGGGCTGATAAATAAGCTTGACTTCGGCGTTGGCGAAAATCACAAAATTATCATAGACATTCTAAGTAAGCAGTCTGATGGCCTTAATATAGTACATTTTAATGCACGGAGCTTAGGCCATGACAAACTTGATTATATTAGGTATGTGTTTGAAGAGTCTACTGTGGATGTGATCTGTGTGTCTGAGACTTGGTTTCACAGTGATGTCCCTGATTTTAATTTGTCGATAAATGGGTATAACTTGTTAAGGCATGATCGCGTACATAGGAAAGGGGGCGGAGTTGCTATATATTGTAAAAAAAACCTTAAACGCGAAAAAAACGGTCCACGCAAAAAAAACAAAGAATTTTGAAAAGTGTTGTTTACATACAATTATTTTGTTCATTTAAAACAAAATTAATAAAAATTGAACAAAGGATCGGAAAAATAAGAGCTCAACTCCATGTGAACGAAAAATCGTGTGGGAATGCTTTCAAAAGCATAAAAATCTTGCGAAAGTTGCGGAGCTTCTGAGTTTTTCGAGAGGAAGAAGCAAGAATGCTGTAAAACACTACCAGCAACACCAAACTTTCGACAATTTGCCACGAAATAAGCCTAGAAAGACGACACCCCTCGAAGACAGAAAAATAGTGCGGATGAGTAAGGTGGACCCTTTTTTGACATCCACTGAAATTAGAGCCCAAATGGAGCAGTTTCATGAAGTAAAGTGCACGACGAAAGCCAAACGTGTCGAAAAAAAACATTAAAGCAAGGCTAGCGTTTGCGAGGCAGCACCAGCAAAACGACTCGAAATTCTGGGATCTGGTGGTATGGAGTGATGGGTCCAAGTTTAATGTCTTTGGAAATGATGGTAGACCATATGTAAGACGACCACCACTACAAGAACTGAATCCGAGGTACACAAAAAAAAACTGTGAAACATGGGGGCTCTTCTGTAATGGGGGTGCTTTACTGCATCTGGAGTAGGGCCAATTGTCAAAATTGTTGGCAAAATGACCGGTAGTAAGTACAGAGACATTTTGGAAGAGCATTTAAATGGAAACTACGTTGATGATTTACCGCTGGCGTGGATTTTTCAACAAGACAAGCATTGCTCAAGAGTCGTTAAGGACTGGTTTGAGGAAAACCACATTGAATGTTTGGGGTGGCCTGCTCAAAGTCCCGACTTAAACCCCATAGAGAATCTATGGGGGATTATTAAGAGGGCGGTTGCGGCAAGGAAACCTAAAAATGAGGACTCTTTATGGTAAATCATCCAGGATGAATGGAAGAAAATTACACCGGTGCAATGCAGGTTACTAGTGCGCACGATGGGGAATCGTTGTAGGGAAGTCATACGGCAGAAGGGTTTTCCAACAAAGTACTAAGCAAAATAAGGTTCGTTTTGCCAGCAAAATGTAAAATTTTGTGAATTAAAACGCTTTTCTTGCAGGTGGCTTAATTATATGAGCACGAATATCGCGTGTACATGAAGGAGATTGCAGCTTTTGTATAAATATTATAGTTTATTTAAAAAAAAAATACGACATATTAAATTTGAAATAAATGTCTTTATTTTTGCAAAAAAATTTATTTGGATTAGCCTAAACAACTAGACTTCTAAGAATTTTCATACCACGCCATATGAGTGGCTTAATTGTGTGAGCACAAGTGTACATAACGATATTCAAGTTTACCTGATAAGGTGGCGAAAAAGGTGCTGATAGCTAATAACAGAGTTTGTATATGCGCGTTCGCCGTGATAATCTCGAATTACATCTAAATCACAAATAACTCACAAATTTTAACCATTTTCTTTTATATAGGGTGTTTTTTTTAGAGGTATAGAACTTCGAATTGAAATAAAACACAAGAAAATCGTTTTAATGTCCATCAATTTGGCTTTATTGGACGGATAATTTTATGCCATTAATGTTTAAATATGATTTAGGGCATGTGGCCGCCGCGGCTGGCTCGAATAAAGCCAATTCTACAAATCCAATTTTCAACCAGCTCCAATTGCTGTGCACGGTGGCGAATCGATTCATTCGGGTCCTCTTCAACATTTTGCTCTACAGCGGCAATTGTTTCTTCGGTGCGCACTGTTCGACGTCTCTGCGGATGCGTATTATCACATAGAGTAAACGTAGTGCGAAAACGACCCATGGTTAACCGAATTAATTGTTCTGATGGACCATAAAATGGACGGAGCTTGCGGTAAACTTCGCGAACTGAACCATTATTTTCGAAATAAATTTTCACGATTTGCAAGCGTTGTTCTTTTGTCAACCTGTTCATGATGAAATGGCAAACCAAACTGAACATAAATGACATTAGAGTTGCCAGATTTGACCACAAAATGCCAGTTTTATCTCTATTCGAAAAACAAACCTCTAAAAAAAACACCCTATACAAATAACTGCACATTCAAGATGATCGTTCGCCAGGTCATTTTGCCAAACAGAAAATACTACGAGAATCGAATCCCTCAATGTGTTAACTATTATATAATTATGAAATTTGATTTTTTTTTTACATTCGAATTATTGAATAAAGTTCCGCTAGATATGCAAAATGCTACACTGTGCGTCGGTGTTCTACATTCCGATTATCGGAAATATTTTCCGATGCAACCCTGTTCTCAAATCCGATTAAGTTCGAACGAATTTGGATCGGAAACTTGGTGTTCTGCATTCCGATTATCGGAAATTTGTGTCGAAAATAATCCGTTAAACAAAAAGCTGGTGGAATTGAAATCGGAAAGCAGCAAAACGAAAACAAATAACGAAAATGTAAGCAAATAAATGAAACATCGTGTTAAATAACACTAATAAATTAATTTTTAATCACGGGAAAGCATAGGACTGCTGACCAGAGCAAAATGGTCTTGGATTTTATGGAGGAGAATGCCGACATCGCGAAAGGTTTCTGCAAAGGCGACAAAGTCGATTTTGAAAATAAATGGAAGCATTTAACGCAGTCGCTGAACGGGCAAAGACCACCAACAAAAAGTGTAACGGGATGAAAAAAGGTGAGAAATAAATTAAATCAATTAATTTTATAAAATTTTCTTCAATCATAGAGTAGAGTTGATTGGAAAAGTGAACTAAGAAGGAAGCTAGCGCATAATAGAAGAGAAGCTTTAGTGACCGGCGGTGGACCTTTTAAGAAGCAAACACTTTCCGAAATGGAAGAGGCGGTTGCCTTTGCTACCGATCGTTGATAGCGTCCTTCGGCAAGAAATTGCAAAGCCGTCGCCAATTTCAATTCTGGCGGAATGGAGCATTGCCGAAGGAAAGGTTTCACTTCGGTCAAGATCATGTTGAATGCTGCTTTGTTTAGGCGGTACTGAGTAATAAACCCTCAATAGGAAGTTTTGAACATAACTGAAATGACTTGTACTAGTTACGACGAATCTGGCAATTCCATGGGATTGCTGTGGTCTCGCAAAATTCTGCGCTTTACTTTTTCAACGGCGGACTGCTCGTTCTCAAGCAATAATGCCAATAAAATAACACAACTCATTAAATAAAATAAAAAATCTTACAAAATTTTACAATTGCGTTTTTCATTTGAACATTAAAAGCAAACAGCTAATTGAAGCTTTGTTTAATTTGCTAACAATCGGATTCGAAATTTACTTCGAATGTGACAATTCCGCTCGGATTGCAGAACACCTCTTCAAATCGGAATCGGATTTCATTCCGATTCCGACTCGGATTCTGGAACAGGGCTGATGATGACTTTCTTAATACGTCTTGGTTTTTCCAATATTTTTACACATATATTTATTATCATTGTAGCCATTTGTACTTATTAAAATTTCTATTTTACAAGCAGACCAAAAGAACTTATAAAATCCATTGAATTTCGGTTTTTTCCGTAGTGCTACCACCTTATTCATGCGCCTTGGCGATCGCTCAATCAATTTTTCTATGCAAACTTTTCCTGTCCACTTCTTGTTCGTGTTTGTAAAAAAGCAAGCGGAGAGCAAGCACGAGCCACCACCAACATGCAAGCGGCTCATCGCTTTGTTGCCCAACAAGAACAACCACAGTGTGTGGTGCGTCACTGTTTCATACTTCCCCCGCATCTACAAACGGGTCCTACCGCTGGAACCCGCAAAGAAAATTACCTTTACACCAGATGCGCATTCTGTATATTGTTTGTTCTGTGATAGTAGTCAAGTAAATTTGACGTTTGAAAGAAATTTTGACAAGTTGCTTGTATTCTACAGGAAAATTTTTAATTTTAATAATAAAATTCAGTTCTCTCTAAATGGACGACGATTGATAAGTTTTTAATACATTTCAAACGATTACGCTTTTATTACATGTCTTGAGATATTTAAGGGACGACCTATGCGCTTATGTGGGCCCAGGCCTGGTCCACAGCATTCTTATTAGCGTGCTTATGTCCCAGATCCTTGGCCACTTCTGCCTTGGCCAGCTGGTGCTTATCCGCATGGGTAAAATTGTGGCTCGTGTGCTCGTGGCTTGGCTCGAAGTGGATTCCATTCTGAAATTAGTAAAATTACATTAGAAATACATAAAAACCAATTAAATTGAAAGTTTACTTACTTTTGTCACTGCAGCTGACACTTTTCCTTTGAGAAATAAATTTTTTTTTTTTGTTCCTTGTTCACTCCTCTCGGGAGCATAGGGCCTCCACAAGACAGCCTTGTGTTGGTGACATCAATCAGTTGTGTTGTTCTGCCAGGGTAGGTGATTGGCCTGCCGCAGGTAGTCCTAAGTGATGGAATCATCTAACGCCGCTCAGGAACGTCGCCTCCGCTCGTAGCGCCATCTGTTGTGAGGAGGTTACAGCAGAATGGTTGGGGACCTCGCTAGGATCAGGTTGGTGCACGCTGTTCACATATATTTCTTGCCGAAATCAGTGTTGTCATTTCACTTTTCAATGAAAAAAAGTATTAAAAAACCTAATCAGTTTTCTTATGAGGTGCGTACACCTCAAGTAAATTTGACTCAAGGAAATTTCCTTGAGAATTTCTTGAGCTTTTTTTTATATGAAGTTTTCGCTTTTCTTGAGAGCAGCATACCGACCTTTACTACAGAATAAACAGTATACAGAATGCGCATGTCGACCAGCGAAGCAATCCAAATTTTGGGTGCGGGCCGAAAGCAGCAGAAGGGAAGATAACAGAGTTGGTTGAACAGAAATTTTGTCTCTGTTAATTTCTCGTGCGACGATGATCTCTGTTATTCTAACTTCGGTAAGTGCCGAATGGTGCAGGCAAGTTCGTGCGCTCGATGCCGGCCATAGAAGTTACTGTTATTTTCAATGAAGCGAATGAAGGGCGATGTGCTGTTGTCGTTGTGTTGATGAGCGAATGAAAATTGTAAATTTTGAATTTTTGTTTCTGGCTGAAATTGGCTGGCTATGCCCGACGTGTGTTGATTAACACATTAAAAGCGGGCCGGGTAAAATTACCCGTTGTGAAAACTGCTGCTTATAAGCGGGGCGGGTATTTTTACCGGATTGGTTTTCATATAAAACTGAAAGTATTATTTCATATAATTATTTTAGTTTCATAAATTTCTTTTGCAAATATTATTTATTTTGGATCGCGCAATTTTTGCTTGTTTTGCAAGTAATGCCCGCTACGCAGCATAGTTTCATATACTAGGCTACCCGCTTAAAATGTGTTAACACTAGAGTGTTCGGCTCAACGTATTTTGCTCGGCGTAGGTACAAATGTACCTCCATGGGATTTTTCCTTTAAGTTGTAAACAAAATGAAAAAACGGCGGGTGTATGTTTGCTTGTGCAAAAATAAGTTTTATTTTTGTGGATTATAATTATTTACATGGTTAGGCGACTGCAAGGAATGAACGGAACATACTGGCTCTTCACAAGAAAAACATGATTGGCGCGTTTTGCGTTTAAATTTTTCGGAAAAATAACAAATCTTACAGGTGCCAATAACTTTCTTGATCACTTTGTGTGCTTGAGCCAGCAACGGTACGTCTTGTTTCGATCGGTTTACCGCCTCCTATAACGTTCCTTGTAGCGATACGAGTAGTATCTTGTTGCATAACTTTTGAGTTGTTCACTGTTTTTTATTTGTTTCGTTGCAAAAAGTGGGTTAAAAGTGGGCGAAACATGCCCAAATGGGTACCAGGTTTTAGTATGAGCACCAGGAGGTTCTATACCAAATTTCATCTCAATGACTATTCGCGGGCGAACCAGCCGATTGACGGATAGACAGACGGACGGACGCTACTGAATGAGTTCCCCTGGTGATTCCTATTACAAATATAATTATATACTTTTCTGAACATTACAAGCTCTTCATCAAAATGTATTAACCCTAACTCCCAGTTGATGGCACCTGTGTAACGTATACAAATACACGGGGGTACATTTGTACCTATGCCAAGCAGAATGAGACGACTTTTTTTGGCGACTCCCAAACATTACCACATACCCATTTTTTCTTTTTTCCTCTTTTTCTAGAATCTGCACGGACCATTTGAGGCTATCATGGAGTCTCACTCTACTTGCATAATAAATAGTGTACAAATTTTATGTTTACTTCTCCGAGGAGATACATTTGTACCTATCCGAACATTCTAGTGTTAATAAGAACAAAATTTTTTCACGTTATTATGCGATCGACCTTCTGCGCGAAAAGATTTTTATATCCTTATGAGCACTTAAAGGCTAAGGTTTCGCTAATTGCCACTTTGCGCTTGACGCGATTTATTATTTTATCCTTACGCTTTTTATCCCCACTCTAGGCCCCCAGTTGTTTGGCCAAAACATTTGTTTGTCCATCCTATGAAAATGAGACGTTCCGTAGAATCGCAATTACAAACTTGTGCATTTAATCACGTTAATGTATGCACACACATATCTATTATAAAGTAAAAAGTTATAAGAAAAACGTAAGTAAGCAACGGCGGTCCTGAATGATGGCAGAATATTTTTGTTTTGCTTTCTCTCGATATATATATGTGTAATCCACAATCTAAAAGATATTTCACACATAAAGATTGTACCAAATCACTTAACTCTCTTCAAAATTAAAAATAGTGTGATAATTTTAAAACGTCGTGACTTTTTAAGTCGATAAGTTACCCCCTTTTGACATTCGTTCTCATATATTTTTGCACGCTATACTCCGTCGTAAAATTGCTACCGACAGCGTATGTACGCACTGCGCAGAATAAACCACAATGCAAAAATAATTCGAATTCAATTTTCATTTCCTAGCCGGCAACAATAACAACAACCATAGCTTATTGCTCTTCCCCCATATATGTAAGAAGCAACTTCGTTTTGTTGGCCGACAACAACAACCACAGCCGACGCTATTTTTCCTTCAATACTTCGCGGAGCCGCATACGATCATTACTTTCTTCTTATTTCTGTGCTGTTTGTTCTGTAATATAACAGAAGCGAAAACTGTCTAGTGCTCTTTGTAATGTTAATAGCAGAGGACGTAATGTTCAATTAACAGTGGTCGTAATATTACGACCCCTTAACATTTTTGAATTTGTATGAGATGCGCGTTCTGTATTACTGTTTATTCTGTGGTTCTATATTACCAAAGAATATAATAATATAATAATGTAATATATTTTTGTAACTCGTTCAGGACTCTAGTGCGAACACACTAAAGGCAATGCACAGTAAAGGCAATGAAATGTACTGCAATGACACTGAATGGAGTAAGTTATACCAAAGAATATGAAGTTATATAGAACGCGCATCTCATACAAGCAAACGCGTTGTACTTGGGTACTGCTGGTAGTACCCTCTGTTATTGACAGCAGAAATTTCTGTTACTAACAGCAGAAATCTCTGTAACTTCGGCGTAACATGTGAATTGAAGTCGCTTCTGTACTCATTCGTATTCTCGCTGCTGTTGCGCCACTTGATAAACATGACGATGAACGCTGATTTTGTTGTCGCGGGGAATAGCATTATAATATTGGCAAACAAAAAAAAGTTAGCGGTATACTGTTTTTTGCGCTGTGCCGTGCAGGCGGGATAGCATTGATGTTGTTGGTAATTGTTGCGTCGTTATTTCTGCTTTCTTTTTTATAATCACAAGCAAATTACAATTAGCAAAAAAAATGCGTGAACTTGGTGTAGTAAAATATGGGTGCAAACATGTTGCACAAGAGCGTTTATAGTTATTTATTAAGAATATTATTGTAAGGTTTTATGTTTATTGTTTTACTTTCGTTTAAATTTATCTTTCATAAATAATAATTTTTAATAAGAATTTTTTTATTTGCCAACAATTATTTTCAATTTTCGTTCTTTCGAACTTCCTTTTTGCACAGCCCACATGCAGTGTTTTCGTAGAAGAACTAAAATAAGAAAATCTAAAATTTGGACTCTATGGTTACAGCACTCACCATGGAACCATTCAGGTGTAGCATTTTTACAAGATTGTAAAACATGTGCCTTAATACCAATTTTTTCAGGTTCTGCTTCGAAGATTTTATGAAAAATTAAAATATGTTTTATGCATACATTCATTAGGGAATTGGAAGGAGCAAAAAGTTTACCAAAATCAGAAATTGACTGATAATTTTTGTGAAAAATAAAAATTTCACTTGGAGCAGTCAAAACTTCATCCCTTTTTCTCAATTCGTCACCGCATTTTTCACAATTTAATTTAGGAATGATTTTGTACGCTACGTATCCAACAAAATACCTCATGGAAACCAGCTCTAAGTTAATATCTTTCAGATTACAAAAGGTGTCACCTACAAAATACGCCTCGTGCATCTCACTACTTAGATCAAGATTTTCCAGGATTTCATTGTCATTATCATCGCCATTAGCCTGCAAAACATCCTCATTAAAAGAAGCGCTTGAAATGAAATTAGTCATTGAATCTTGCGTCTCTTCACAATTGGTAGAGGACCTAAACTTTATTATTTTAAAGGCTAATAACCTGGCTAAGATATTATTAAGTTCAGCTACAGAGGGGTTACAATTATTACCTCCTTTTTGCCTTAACACAGCAAACGTATTCTCCAACTTGTCCTGGTTAAAGGCCTTTGTCATAATAAAAAACTTGTCCGAATTATCTTTTAATATTTCATCTACAAGTAGAAGGACCGATTTTAAGGATATTTTCATGCCATCTAGGAAGAAAACTCGTTTTTTTTCATCAACAAATTTCACTTCCTCTAGATAATATAAAAATGTTTGAATAAATGTGTGCGATTCTTTCTTAATCTGAAGAGCCGATCGGTAGCAGTTATCTGCATAAAAAGATCCACTATTCATGCAATCAAATATTTGATAAATTTTTGCTATAAAATCAGCTGTGGATAACGCTACCTCTTGTGAGATTTTTTTAAATCCACTTACGTCTGAAATTGTTCTGATAGCAGCTTCAACTGTTTTACTGAACACTTGAGTGGCAAATTTAACACGCATTTTTTCAAATGAATTTGGAAATATGTGTTGTCTAGTCAATTTTGGGCACATTTTGGTTTTACAATTTTCTTTCCTCTCCCAAAGCTCTTGAACTACTTTAAAGCTAACTAAACCATCAGGCGTTTTCAAGTCGCATTTAAGCCAACCATTTCGCAATGACTTGATTAAATGTGGGAAATCGAACATGCAATACATTTTTTGATTTTGAAATTGAAAGTATGGTTTCTCTATACATACGCCTAAGTTGGAGAAACACTTGCTATTAGAAGACCCCCTGATCACAAACCAAAACGTGCACTACTATACCAAAACTGCTTAAAATTTTAAGATTTTCTTTAATTATTTTGCACAAGGTATCTGCTGTTTATCCATTCTCTGACACAAAATAGTTTAAAATTTAACACCAACTCGAGAACATGGACTTCAACATAAATACACATACTTGCTTACCAATTTTTTTTGTTCTTTCGAAGCCTGTGCATTCAAATCCGTCAATTAAATCTAGTTTTTGATTGTATCGTAATTCTCTACGTATTGCCATTTCGTCCATTAAAAGAACCATATTATTTTAATTTTTTCCTTCAACTCTAAGCACATCTTTTGAATGAATTCAAAAGCCACATTCTTGATACCGGGCTGAAGGAACTTTATTGGAGCCCACCGATTTAAGGTGCTGATATGTGGCAAATTGAAATTTAACTTATCTCTTAGGAAAGAATATGTTGATTGTGAAATATAAAAAATATTTTGCGCTAAATATTTCACTTCGTCAGAATATTCTTTTGGCCGGGTGCTAAGTAAAAGTTTACAAAATGTTTTGGATTCCAAGTTGATATGTTTTAAAGAATCAATTGAATTTTTTAAAGTCTTTGAACAACAATTCTTGGATTTTCAAATAAAGCGCTTTTCTTTTCGCAATTTTTCGTTAATTTTTTTGAATTTTTTTAATAGGTCGCTGTATTTCTTTTTGTAATAATGGGTTATTTTGACGTTTTTTTCGCAATTACTGCATACTATGTCATCATAACGTGGTCGTTTCAATGAAGAATCTGGTTCTAAAAATTCTTCATCCGAAATCTCATGATCTTCGTCTAAGTTTAAGGTTGGAATCGCATCCTTTTTTAGAAACCTTTTTCCTACATAAGTACTGGAGAAATGATTTTCACAAATATACAGTTTTCGGTTATAGTCGTCATAAGATATATTGCATTTTTCGCGCCAAATTTGGCCAAACACGAAATCAGCAGCGGGGAATCTAAATAATCTAAGATTCTCGCATTGTCGTCTCGATTTTTTGCAACTGCGAACACAACATTGAATTCCAGACGTTGAGGAATTTCTATTTGTCTTTATATTTGTAGCCGTATTGTAACAAACCGAAACACAAAATAGAATTACAATGTTGGACAATGGCGTTAAAATACTTCTTAAAAAAATTCAAAATTGGTATCAACCACGTCAAAATATAAACAAATAATTTTACTTGGAATGCGCCACGTAAAAATATTTGTAGAAATTTCATATTGGATTCAACCACGTCAAAAAAAAAAACGCTGCAAAAGGTTCAAAATTGGTATCAACCACGTCAAAATATAAACAAATGATTTTACTTGGAACTCGCCACGTAAAAATATTTGTGAAAATTTCAAATTGGATTCAACCACGTCTAAATATTTGCAGGTTTTAAAAATCAATCAAAGCGCAGCATTTGAGCAAACAGCCATACACCACAAATCTTCGATTGATAGTGACAATACAGCAAAACCAAAAAGCATACACACAATAAACGACAACAACAAAAACATTAGCGAATCCCGAGTCATCTTCGCTGAAACGATGATGACGATGCCTTCGTTCGTTGTTTGTTTTTTGTTTGCGCTTCGGCAAACAAGATCAAGAAACATGCATGCAAAAAATGATTGAGCGAACACTACGCTGCAACAACCACCACTTCAATGTACACGAGTGAAGCCGTTGCGAACAATAACATAGCTTTTTGCTGTTGTCCTACGCAAATCTAACAGAAAATGTTATGAACCTAACATTTTCAAATGCCTACGCTTCGCTCTTCCCGCTCGCATCATAGCAACCGAAAACACTTGTGTGCCCACATGCGCGTTCTATATTACTTCATATTCTTTGATATTACTTATACCAAAGTAATAATTCTATATTGGTTATACCAAAGAATATGAAGTAATATAGAACGCGCATGTGGGCGCAAAAGTGTTTTCGGTTGCTATGATGCGAGCGGGAAGAGCGAAGCGGAGGCATTTCAAAATGTTAGGTTCATAACATTTTCTGTTAGATTTGCGTAGGACAACAGCAAAAAGCTGTTGTTCGCAACGGCTTCACTCGTGTACATTGAAGTGGTGGTTGTTGCAGCGTAGTGTTCGCTCAATCATTTTTTGCATGCATGTGTTTCTTGATCTTGTTTGCCGAAGCGCAAGCAAAAAACAAACAACGAACGAAGGCATCGTCATCATCGTTTCAACGAAGATGACTCGGGATTCGCTAATGTTTTTGTTGTTGTCGATTATTGTGTGTATGCTTGCTTGTGTTGCCGATTGCCGGGTTTGCTGCCCAAATTGCTATCATATTTCTATCAATCGAATCTTTGTGGTGTATGGCTTTTTGATGGCCAACGCTTTGATTGATTTTAAAATTTGGTGGTTGATCCCAATTTAAAATGTTTACAAATATTTTTACGTGGCGAGTTCGAAATAAAATTATTAGTTTATATTTTCACATGGTTGATTACAAGTTTGAGAATATGGGAAAACTACGAAAAAATTAATTGATGGCTAATTCATAAAAACACTTGAAATCAAAAATAATTAGATACGTGTTTTAATTTTTTTTTTTAAATCGAAATCTAACGGACAAACCAAGGGTTAAAAGATTGTATAGACAAGCATAATTTAATAGGTCTATTGACTTTCAATATGTCGAAAGCACTACTAAAGCACTAAATAAAGAAATAAATAATAAGACAAGTATTTTGTCATATGAAAAATGTGATTTAGGAATGCCTACGTTTAAAAATAATATAAACATTCTACACCTGAATGGTTGCATGGCGAATGATGTGACCATAAATTTACAATATACGATTTTCTTAGTTTAGCTCTTTTAAGCAAGCATTATATGTGGGCAGTAAAAATAGTTCCAAAGAACGGGACGGAAAATTATTACGGGCTAATAAAAACTTCTTCCTTTTTTTCCAATTTCCCTTTTTAATTGTCTTTGTTGATTACTTATTATATATTTTGTATTGCCTGTAGCGATCATATAGGTCGCCATGCCAGCGATATTTTATTTTCTTTTCTATGATTTTGCGCACACTACAGTCGGCAGTGAGTTTAGGAGCAATATGAGACGCCATGCAGGCTTATAGAAGAAGAAGAAAAGCCAGCCGCCAGAAAATATAAATCGTTTTACAATTTCAGCATTTCGCCAGCGCAACAACAACAACAACAACAACAGCACACCGTCCTCATCTCCCAATCATCCCACGCCGCAGCAGTGTGCTAACGCAGACTCGCTGCAGTGAGCGCAACCAAAAGCAAGCCTTCGTATGTTTATTTTCTTTGCTTCTACTCACATGTTACGCCGAAGTTACAGAGATTTCTGCTGTTAGTAACAGAGAGTTCTGCTGTTAGTAACAGAGGGTACTACCAGCAGTACCCGCCATACAACGCGTTTGCTTGTATGAGATGCGCGTTCTATATTACTTCATATTCTTTGGTAGCACCAAAGAATATACAGTCAACCCTCCTATAACGCGGTGAGTGCGTACCGCGTTATATGGAAACCGCGCTATAAGAAACTCAGAATTAGTACAAATCACATCATTCGTATCGCGTTATATGGAGACCAATAAATACAAAAGACAAGATAAATTATAAATTGTTTTTATTGAATTCATCCTTTCTTTTTATTGAACGTTCCCTTGAAGCTTTAAACCCATGAGCACGCCTTTGATTTTTCGAAATGAAGGTCCTAGCTGGTAGTTTTTTCCAATATAATGCCGTCTCATCGGCGTTAAAAATCGGATCAGGTGAATAACCTCCATCATTGTTAGTTCTAGCTAGCTATAGCTTATAATTTTCGGCAGCCTCAGCATCTGTTGAGGCCTCTTCTCCTTGAAACTTCATATTGTGCAATGTGTACCCTTTTTTTAGTTTTTCAAACCATCCTTTCTGTGAAAGAGCTCTGAGACGATTGAAAACTAAGCCGTAAATGGCTAAGAGATAAGCTTGAATGTTTATGAATATGAATATAAACATATCCAGTTAAAACCATTCATTGGGTGCACGGAAAGAACTTATGGGACGTTGTTGAACGGAAACCGCGATGTAAGAGTACCGCGTTATAGGAGGGTTGACTACACAATATAAACAATACGCATCTGCAAAAATTTGGCAAGCGTGTTTCATGACGCGGGGGGGAAGAGATGAGCGGAGGCATAGGTTGCGGGAAATTTGCTCGCGCTCAACAGTTTGCGATCTTGTTCGTCGAAGCGCAAGCGGAGAGTAAACAGCGAACCAAAGTATCGTCATCGTCGTTTCAACGATGATGATTCGGTATTCGCTAATGTTTTTGGTGTTGTCGTTTATTGTCTGTATGCTTTTTTGTCTTGCCGATTGGTTTTGCTGCACAGATTGCTCATGTCATGTCACCAGCAATCGAATCTTTGTGGTGTATGGCTTTTTGCTGGCCAATGCTTTAATTTAAAAATTTGGTGGTTGATCCCAATTTAAAATGTTTGCAAATATTTTTACGAGGCGCGTTCGAAGTAAAATTATTTGTTTATATTTTCACATGGTTGATTACAATTTTCAGAATATGTGAAAACTACGAAAAAAATTGACTGATGGGCATATTGACTTCAAAATTCGTGAAAACACTTGAAATCAAAAATAATTAGATACAGTTGAACCTCGATTATCCGGGCCTCCATTAACCGGGATGCTGAGTAATTGATTTTATACCTCAATTAACCGTGATTTACCTCTATTATCCGTGAAGCACATGTACTTGTGTTCGTTTTTTCCATATCACACATTTACCTCTTTTAACCATTATTTTCGATTATCCGTGATGAGCCCGGTCCCGAGCAACCCGGATAATCGAGGTTCAACTGTACGTGTTTTAGTTTTGTTTTTTTTGTAAATCGAAATCTAACGGGCAAACCAAGGCTTAAGAGATTGTATGGAAAACCCTATTAAATTAGGTCTATCGACTTTCAATATGTCGAAAGCACTACTAAAGCACTAAATAAAGAAATAAATAATAAGACAAGTATTTTGTCATAAGAAAAATGTTATTACGGCATGCCTAAGTCTAAAAATAGTATAAAAATTTTACACCTGAATGGTTCTATGGCGAATGATGTGACCATAAATTTACAATATTAGATTTTCTTATTTTAGTTCTTTTAAACAAGCATTATATGTGGGCCGTAAGAAAAGTTCCAAAGAACGGGACGGAAAATTATTACGGGCTAATAAAAATGTTTTCTTTTCTTTCCAATTCCATTTTTATTTAACTGTCTTTTTTGATAACTTATTATTTACTTTTTAATTGCCTGTAGCGATCATATAGGTCGTCATGCTAGCCAACTTTTATTTTCTTTTCGATGATTTTGCGCACACTACAGTCGGCAGTGAGTTCAGGAGCAATATGCGACGCCGTGCAGGCTTATAGAAGAAGAACAAAAGCCAGCCAGAAAATATAAATCGCTTTACAATTTCAGCTTTTCGCCAGCGCAACAACAAGAACAACAGCACATCGTCTTCCTCCTCTTCGGACAATTGAGCGAGAATGAACGAGTGAGCACAGACGCGGCATTCGTGCTTCTATGATTTGCGCTCAGAGCATTGTGCTGTCTTTTCAAGTGTTTCCTCTTGTTGTCTACCCCCCGCATCTAGAAGACGGGTGGCGATCAGCGTTGCCGTTTTGGTTATTTTTATTTTTGAAAATGTGTTTTGGTTATTTGGTGATTTTTGATCCCATTTGGCTATTTATTAGAATATCGCACATTGATACAAAATTTATCTTATACTACGTTTACATTGAGCCCAAATGCGTAGTTTCAAATGAGTAATTTCAAAGTGTTTACATTGCCTCATTTGCATTGCGTTTGCATTTTGTTTGGCAGCTAAAAATTTCTATTCAAAAATTCCATATTGATAATTTTCGTTTGTTTTGATTTTGAACTGTCAAAAAGAACGAAAGCTTTTGAAGCTTTTGAAAGCGCTTTCATTTTGTGATGTGTTCGATAAAATTGGTCATGTTTTATCGCGTTTGCTTCGTCGTTTTGTTGAAATTAGTCATTTCGTCGATTTGAATTTGTATGGGGAAATGCGTGATTTGGCTTCGCATTTGAGAATTTTTGCCCAAATCACACACTTGGGCTCAATGTGAACGTAGTATTAAATATTAACGACCACAATATTATTGGGAGTGGCAAAATATTGATATATACTGGCAACTCATAGCCATTGCTGTTTCTCGTAAAAAAGTAAACAGCATTGTTTAAATCGATAACTATGTTTCAAAAATAGTCAATAATTAATTTGCAGCTCACTAAAAGTTTTACTGTGCGTAAACGTGTTAATTATTTATTTTATGTCACACAAACATATACATGTTTTTAAAAGCCTTTTAAATGTTGCTTAAATCTTGAAGGTTTTGTACGAGTTATTTATTTTGTTTGTGTCAAACAAACATTTTGGTTATTTTTGTTACATTTTGGTTATTTTTATTTTTGTTCCTGGTTAAAAATTGTTTCTTCTTGTGGCAACGCTGGTGGCGATATCAGCACCCGCATTCAAATTTTTGCTTGTAGGTGATGCACACTCTTTACGTTCCATACTTTTTGGTAGCACTCAACATGACGGAAATGCTCGGACAATGTGTTCGCATAAATTTTACTAATGAGTAAGGCTTATTTACAGTGGCGGGCTATTAACCCTTTCGGGACTACTGGGATTATACGACCCACCAAGCTTATAATCTCCCCCAAAAGAATTATGCAGATCTTATCACCCACGCAAATTATTAGTTCGAACTATATGTCCCTGGTTAAAAGGATGATTTCAGATTTTGTGAGTATGCAACACATACTTTTGTGAGTATGGGCACATTTCTACCAAGGGAATTTTGGTTGTTAAAATTAAACACTGTTCCGAAAATTTTGAACTCCGATAAACAGCGCATTCGGGTTTTAAACTAACACCTTACAGACTGTGTGGGAAAATTAGGATACCTAAATGTTTTACAGACAAAATCGATCTCGGTGGTTGCTAACGATTTTAAACAGACAAAATATATACCTGTCCACTGTTATTACCCTTATCTAATGTTAATGTATATCCAGATATAACTATATATCCATATATTGCTCATTATGGTTTGATTTCGTTCAAAAATCTAAAGTTCGAGAGTAAGAGATGTCTAGTCGAACTTTCGGCTCAGGGTGTTAATAAGCCGGCGAAGATCAGCAGAATGGTTCATACGTTGAACTTGGATATGTGACATCCAGCCCTGAAAATCAAATGTGGCCGCAAACCGCGAAAGGCACTTGGAGATGGTTTAAGAAAGGTCGCTGGCAACGCTATAAACCTTCCCATCCGTGGTCAAATCATTTGGAGCGCCTGCCGTTGCAGGTGTGTGTGTGCGCGTGTGTATCTATTGCATTTGTGTACCTCCTTGCTTCTTGCTGCTTCCCTCCTCCTGTGGAACAATTTTTTCTTAGACTTGTTTTTTTGTTGACAGCGGAAGAAAGGTGTCACATGGAATTGATGGGTTGATGCAAAAATGTTGGCTACTATGCTTCGGTTGTTCGTATGATATGTGGTGATAGTGTTGGTGATGCTGTTTTTGGAACGCAGTCCCACAATGTCAAGCAAACACTGGCAGTATTTATAAGTGCGGAAAAGTCACACAAAAACAATTCGAACTCGATTTTGCGATTTTCAAACCGATTAATTGGATTGTCTTTTTTATTGCACACTACCGCGGCATTGCCGAGAATATGGCGCTCTTTTTCGTACTAATTTTCTCCGCTTCTTGCCTTTCAATCTTGCACTTGCATCAATTTCGCGTGCCCTTTTGTTGTTGATTTTGTTTTGGGTAATCACCAAATGCGACAGCAGCGAGCGAGAGGTAGTAGTCAAGCAAGGCGACGGCGATGATAACGAGTGGGCGCAAACGCCAACACGCCCGTCAGCACTGTATCTGTGTGTGTATCTACTTATTTTTAATAACTTGCTCACTAAATTGAAAACCAAATCACTTAAGTATTGCACGAAAATATCCAGAAATGAGTAATTTTCACTATTCTCTGTTTATACAATTAAAACGAGTATCTAAAATGCGCGTTTAGCCAATTTGCTTTGGTTTCAATTTACTTTTGTTTTCTTATTTTTTCAGTAAAAGATACACACAACAAATGCAGATCCAGAGACACAAAACATGCGGCAGATGAACAGTGCTGCCAATATTTACAACCCCCTCAGGGTGACCATATCAAAAAAGTGGACAAATTTTGACGGAATAAATAAATGTGTGTGGAATTGCTTTAATTTTTTTTAGAAAAATTATACTATATTACATAAAAGGAAATAAAGCAGCCAGTGCTTCATAAGGTGACCATTTCAAAAAAAGTGAACAATTTTTGGCTGAATAAATAAAGATTTGTGGAATTTCTATAATTTGTTTATTTTTAGAAATAAGTATATTATTGTTTTACATAAAAAGGAAATAAAATAGCCAGAGCTTCACAGGTATCTCTAAAATTAATTTTTTAACATTACTTTCCTACGTACCTAATAAAGTGGCTGTAATAATTTTCTTTTGACTTGGTGGAGATCGTTCCATTCGATTTTCCTATAACGCAAAATTATAATACGTTGAAAATGTGTCAAAAAACCTATATCTTACCAGGAAAGAAAGTTGAATAAAATAGAAAAAACATAAATGTCGTATAACAACCAACATTATTTGGCAAAAGTGGCCGCCACAGCCACCCCTCCCAGTATTATCTTATGGTTAGTCTGTTGCAACTGATAATACCTACATGTGGTGTCTGTATTGTAAGCTATAAACACCCTGCAGAAAAAAGTAGTCAGTTGGCAAAAGTAACTTATTTTAAACTACTAATTTGATAACTAATTTGTAACTGATTGAACAATCATGCATGGCTACACAGTTCACGAGCGCATGCACCAGTGATTATCATTGGCATGCACCGTACTCGTTGCGTTGTTCGTACAATCTAGAGTCCGGCACGAGTATGCATTTTTGCTATTCGAAACCATTCAAATGCTTTTGAATAGAATCCTTCACTTCATCTCTGCGGACCGGTCCGAATGAATACAAGTACAGCTTTCATCGAGTACGAGTAAGCTCCGAGCAGAAACGAGTAGACGTACACTGTTTATTCATATTCGCTCGAAGCGGGAAAACGAGCACAAAAGCATTCGAATAATAGTACAAACTGCTTGAATATTCGAATATACTCGTTTTAATATTCCTAAGATTATTTAGAGATATTTATGTTGTATATAAGCCACTGCAACCGCACCACAAGTATACACATGCAAAAGTGACATACTGCGCATAAAAATATTCGATGAAACTGTTGATCTTCGAATACTTCGCAAAGTTCTCGATTACCGAATACGAGCACTGCAGAATTCGCTTCTCACCGAATACGAGCTAGGGATGTAAATTATGGTAAGACAATCGATGTTTCAAAAATCGATGTTTTAAAAAATTACATCGATGGTTCTTCGATGTATCAAATTAAAACATCGATGTTTATATCGATGTTTTCTAATTTTTGTTTAACCTGTGTGCTTCTTCAAAAATTTGAATATACGAAAAAGAATTTATTATTAAGATATTGACTCACAGGTTGGTTGGTGGTTTACAAACCATTTGTAAGTTACAATTAAATCACATACACGTACTGTAAGGGAACACAAGTACTGTAAGGAAAGTTAAATAAAATTAGCTTTTAGCGTTGAGATCAATTGGTGGTTTCAGGTGAAAGTTATTGTTATGTTACAAATTTATGCTTTGCTTTAAAATGTCCTTGCATATTCGTTGTGTTTCCACTCGTTTTGAGGATTTTGCCGCAAATTTTACACTTCACTGAACCCGTGTTGAATTTATCAAAATGCCTCCAGCACAAGCTTCCTTTACATATTGCTCTAAAAAAATTAACATGAATTAGAATCTCTGGAATAATGCATGTACATGAATACACACACACAATGTACATGCAAACAAGCCGGCGAAATGACGCTAGGCAATTCTACAATTACACTTCTTTTAAACCAATTAAACTTTTTCTTACTTATACATGCACATTTATTATTTGTAATTTGTAACTTACTTGGGCATAATTCCATGAAAGTATGTACAGTATAATCTCGATAATTCGCAAACTCGCTAATACGGACAACGCGGTAATCCGGACACTCATTTCTATTGTAGACTCTGTAATCCGGATACCAGTGTCCGGTTTTTGGGGATTCTACGGTTTCCGTGGCGAAGCAATTTGATGATGGTTTTAGATAAATTGGCCGAAAATAAATCGAAAATGTAAAATAAAATTTTTGGATATCTCGCTTCGTTTTCGAGATATCGAGGCTCAAAGTGAAATTCACAACGAATATGAATTCAATGTAAATAACTGTAGATTTACCGTTATATGCAATGTTATGCGACGAAATCACAGAATTATGAAGGTTTTGCTTAAGAACGATCCTTTGCTATGAAAGGATTTGAACAAAAAATACTGTGCACACCTGATTGCTGCCTGATGTGGTGGTGACTCCCATGAGGGTTATTTTTTTAGCGCCCGGCCGAAGGCCGGCCACCTGGAAAAACTTATTGCTAAAAAAACTATGGCTTGGAACTATGGATTTGAACAAAAAATACTGTGCACACCTGACTGTTGCCTGATGTGGTGGTGACTCCCATGAGGGTTATTTTTTTAGCGCCCGGCCGAAGGCCAGCCACTCGGGAAAACTGTATGCATCTCTGGGATTGCGAAAAAAAGCGCTGATCTGCTAAGATTGCATATAACAGTAAATTTACAGTTATATACATTGAGCTCATATTCGTTGTGAATTTCACTTTGAACTTCGATATCTCGAAAACGAAGCGAGATATCAAAAAATTTTATTTTACATTCAAACCACCATCATCAAATCGCGGAGCCACGGAAACCGTAGACGTGCCCGGTTTTTAATTGTCCGGATTATCGAGATTATACTGTATTTACAAAGTAAATCCTAAATAGCGATTCGGCGCCGATCGCACAGCATTTCAAAGCGCGAACAAAATAAAATGGCGAAAAATTAGTGAAGAAACATCTTCGATGTTTTTCAAAACATCGATGTTTCATCGATGTTTTCGGATTAATAAAACATCGACAAACATCGATGTTTGTAGCCACGACCATCGATGTTGCTCGATATATCGATGTTTTTTTACATCCCTAATACGAGC
This sequence comes from Melieria omissa, assembly GCA_963971225.1. NCBI lineage: Eukaryota > Metazoa > Arthropoda > Insecta > Diptera > Ulidiidae > Melieria > Melieria omissa. The sequence continues at coordinate 5,340,150 of OZ020270.1, forward strand.
ACTGCAGTGTTCGCTATTCACCATTTTGACCATTTTTTGCATTTCACATACATAGAGCCAAGGTGTATTAATAAGGTGATGGCACTACGATTCCCATGTATTTTGTTAGTGCTTTTGGGCATCCTGCTTGTCAAAATCAAATCAAAAGACAAGCAACACAAAAACAATTTTTCCAATTTTTGACAATGAGGATGCCCATTCGCGAAAAGCCAAAAGAGAATCAGAAGAAATTAAAAGAAAATCAGAAGAAAAAAGTTTAAGCAGCTGTGTTGCCACCACTACCTTATTAAATGTGCCTTGCATAGAGCCACTAAGCAAATAAACACATAGAGGTGTCAACTGGCACAAATTTGCGTACCAGCGCACTAGGTCCCATACGCACTTCGGCTATTCGAACATATTCGCGATGACTTCGGCAAACTTCTCAATTCGAAGTCAGCTTTCATAATTTGCTTTATGTTGATGTGGTCAGTCGCACATCAACTGTGCGCTGTGATGATGTTACTGTTGCTGTTATGCGCCTTGCTTTCAGCGCAGCAGGTCCCATACGCACTTCGGCTAGCCGAAAATATTCGCAAAATTGTGTGCGTTGCCTTCACACGCAATGAAATAATCAACCACCAAAAATGCCAACAAAAGCAACAACACAATTTCACTTGTTCGCGCTTATTTTTTGTGTGTATACCTTTTTTCGTTGGCGATCGCTTTCGCTTCAACAAATTTTCTGAAAACAGCTCATTTTCAATCTAATCGTTGCGCTGTCTGGTTGCGTATGCCTTGCGTTAACTGATTTAAAAAAATTGTTTGAATTGAAAAATTTAAGCGAATTCTGACGTGGTTGAATCCCAAACAATTTGTTTAAGTTTACAAATTTAAGCGAATTCTGACGTGGTTGAATCCCAAACAATTTGTTTAAATTTAAACATTTAAGCGAATTCTGACGTGGTTGAATCCCAAACAATTTGTTTAAATTTAAACATTTAAGCGAATTCTGACGTGGTTGAATCCCAAACAATTTGTTTAAATTTAAACATTTAAGCGAATTCTGACGTGGTTGAATCCCAAACAATTTGTTTAATTAAAAATTTGTCCAACAATTTGGAAACGGAAATTCCAATAATAAAAAAATAAAAAAAGATGAAGAAGACCAATACTGCACTTATTGTTTAAAAAGGGAACAAAACGAAGCTTTTTACAGAAAGAAATATTGGGACGCATGCGGTGAAATTAAAAAACAAAAAAAAATTATTTATGACCAAAAGAGAAAGATTGTAAAATTACACAAAAATTTGCTTTCGAATAAGTATAAAAGAAACAAAAAAATAAGAGCGACTAATATAGAACAGGCAGTTGATGATTTTGTCGCTAAGAAATCTTTGTCCGATAATACTGCCATATTTTGTAAAATGTTACTAAAGAAAAGAGTTCTTTGGCAAGAAAAAGAAAAAGTTATAGCACAAAGCATGTTCTTTTATTCTGCAGCTTCTTACCAATTCCTAAGGGACGAACTGAAATTAAATTTACCTTCTAAAACGTCGTTGCTAAGATGGGCTCCAATAAAATCATTGCAGCCAGGCATAAGCCAAAAATTGTTTAGCACGCTTGAAAAAATTTTTCAAGTTATGAATATCGACGAACGAGAAGCTGTTTTAATGTTCGATGAATTTTCTGTCAGAAAACATTTACAGTAATAATTAATAATTGATTGGCACGACAGCCCGCTTACGCGAGACTAAGGCCTAGCTTCCCGCAACCACCCGTGTTGTGCGTGTGAATTTTGTACGCGGGTGGAAGGGACCTACAGTTTTATGCCGGTTCCGAACGGCAGGTTGGGAGCTTTTTCATAGGCAATTTTTACTCTCAGAGGTTTGCCATTTCCAGCTGAGAGGACAGCCACCGAAAGAGAAAACGAGTTTCCCGTTATTTTTTTTAGGTGTTACTACATGCAGTATTCGATCTCGCGTCGCTCTGCATGCGGCTCGCTGGACCGCGCACTAACCAACTGAGCCACGGCGGCTGCCGTGAAACATTTACAGTACAATCTGTTTAATGATGAAGTTGTGGGCTTTGTTGATAATGGAACCGAACGAAAAATCCAACTTACTGGTCAAGTTTGCGTTTTTATGCTAAGGGGGTTGTATTCAAATTGGAAATACGTTTTGAGCTATTACACTTCTTCTACCGGCTTGACGTCAAATGAACTTAACGAAATTATAAAAAATAATGTAAAAATTTCTCAAAAACTGGGTATAAACGTAAGAGCAATTGTGTGTGATCAAGGGTCAAACAACAGATCTTCATTCGCTAAATTGGGAATAACGTCTGAATCGCCATTTACCGTCGTAGATTCGAAAACAATTTATGCACTGTACGATGTTCCCCATCTAATAAAATCACTAAGAAATATTTTAACACGAAATGATATCACTTCGCCTGATGGACAAATTTCTTGGTCAATTATTTGCAGGTTATATGAATTAGATAAAAACAATTCAACCCGCCTTTATCCCAAATTGACAAAAAAAACATATTTATCCTAATTCATTTGAAAAAATGAAGGTTAAATACGCAACTCAAATATTTAGCCATACTGTATCCGCAGCCATAAAATCTTTGGTTGAAAATGGCTGTTATAATGATTGCAAAGAGAAAGCTTTGTCCACAGCTATATTTATTGAAAAAATAAACAGACTTTTTGATTCTTTGAATAGCCATGTTCTTTTTGATAAAAATCCTTTCCGATCAGCTCTTCGTGAGAATAACAATATCGAAAATTATTTGAAGGAAATGAAAAACTATATCAAAAGTTGTCAGTATCCGAAAACGGTATACTGTTTAAATGGTATAGTTTTATCAATTACTTCCGTTTTGTCTCTTTCACAAGATATCTGGGCGGAAAAATCCAATTTTCTTTTATTATCAAGACTTAATCAAGACCCGCTTGAAAATCTTTTTTATTTGGTTAGAAAAAGAGGAGTTACAAACAATAATCCTTCACTTTTTGAGTTTGACCAAATTCTTGCGAAAATGATCTCAATGAAAATAATAGCATTTACGGCAGGAACCTCCAATTGTGAACCAACTGACGAAGGTTCATTTATAACAATTGACAATAATACCAGTTTGTTTGAAATTGACAATGAAACTCAAAATGCTATAAATCAAGAGTTCGGTGAAGAATTTTGCTTATCAAAGGACATATCTGATGCAGAGAAAGCGAATTCTTCAAATGCCTTAGGGATTATAAAAAATGAACATATGAGTGATGGTTCCCTTCGTTATTTCTCTGGTTTCATATTGATGAAAACTATTGAAAAATTTGACTGTCATAACTGCAAAAAGTTAATAAAAGATGAGCTTTGTAATTTACAAGGAAACGAAATGTTTATCTTTTTCAAAAATTTCAACTATTTTAACAGTAGTTTAAAACTAAAAGCTCCAATCGACTCATTTTTTTTTGTTTCAAAAATCTTTTACAACACATTTCATACGTTTTTTAAGGCAACCCCTCATTCCTCCAATATAAAAAAGCTTTTGTACAATTTGTGTGTTGCAAACGTAACAAAAGTAGATGAATACAAAATGTGGTTTTCAGAACCGTCTACTTGTAGGGAACATAAGCAATTTATATTAGATTACTTTTTAATAATTTTGCTAAGAAAAAATTGCATTTGGCTCAAAGAGAAAATTGCAAGTAAACCGAAAAATAAGAATAAAATAAAAATACTAAAGAACACATAAAACTGCTAAATAATATAAATTTTAAGGAAATGATAATAATAAATAATAATATGTTGCTGTTAATATATGAATTTAAAAATTTATCGGTATGAATTTTATTAGGTCAGAAGGCAACGTAGCCTACATGAATGCCAACATTGCACAGCAGAAATTCATGGTTTTGGTTTTTTGTCAATAGGAACGCACACTCTACTGTACGCCTTTGTAAATTCACATGGTTCGTTATTCATAGCAGAACCGAAAGCCATGGAAATTCAATTTGCTTTTTATCTTGTGCAGTTGCTCGTATTGTTTTCATTCACCTCAGCGCATACACAAGCAACACGCACATTTATTTTCACACGGACACACACCCTTGCATATTCGAATTTGCAAACGATACGCCGCGGCGCGCCGTTTCGTGCTCACCAGCACAGCACAGCTTGCAATTGATGTTCCTTGTCGAACATCCCACAAAGAATGAAGAGGAACTTCGAAAATTGAAGTTTGGCGAAGCCAGCGACAAAACTTCGTATAGCCGAAGTACGTGTGGGACCTACTGTGCTAGATTTGCGTGACCGAAAAATTTTGTACCGCGTGGTACCTCTATGTGTTTATTTGCTTAGTGATAGAGCCTATTTACACGAGGGCTTTTCCCCCTGCATTAAAAGTCATGCGTGACGAGTTTGTTGGCGAGAAGTGGAGAGAAGTCAGCAGGGTAGGCAAACACGCACGGTTAGAGAATTCCAGGGGTTTTTTTGACATTTTGCTTCGCAGCAGACCAGCAAACCAACAATTATTTTCACATCTTCCATATTATTTAAATCTGAACAGTTAATAGCCATTTCGGTGGCTTCTAAAATATTTTCTATAATTTATTTTTTGTTCAAATCCATTTTTCTACAATCAGAATATCCAAAAACTAGGCGAAAATGTGAATGTGAATGAAAGATTGGCAGCTTAAACGTCTAAAAAAGTCAAGCAAAGTTGCAAGTAAAAAGTCTTCATATGAATGCATGAAGATTTACGCAGCAACTTCAAAAGAGAATTGAAAAAAAGCGCGGGGGAAAAGCCTTCGTGTAAATGGGCTCATAATCTGTGTGAGGTGTCATGGCGTCGTCTACTGGGTCAGTGAATAGGGAATAGGTCTGTTTGGAACCTTTTCCAGTAAAAAATATTAATGCAAAAGGGAAATGGTTCGTTGCGCTCAATCTTTCTTTTTTTCCTTTTCAGCTTCAGTAGGAAAAGCTTAGCAAGGCGGTTGTGGGTCAGCAGACTTGCAAACGCACAATTTCTTTGGTGTTTCCATTTGCCAACAAATTCGTACACATTTTTCCTTTCCCAACAGACCTATTGGCTGTTATGGCCAAACTCCATAAAGAGCGTTTCAGGCGTTCAGGGTTTGTCGTGTTATGGCGTTTCTCGCGTTATTCGCGTTGCAAATGGTCAAACTCCATAAAGCGCGTTTCACGCGTCACCTTCTTCTTCTTACGTCAGTTGATGCTAATTTTTAATTGGCAAACTGCTGATTGATTTCGTTGTGAATTGTGAAAAACAACGAAATAAAATTGCTATACGACGTTAAAGACTTTATAGAATTTACTGATTTCATTTTAAACACAATAAATGCATATCGAACATTGCAAAAAATAAAAAAAAAAATTCAGTTGAATTCAATTTGTAGCAATTTATTTCACAGGGATGAGCAAAATTCGATCGACAACGAATAAGCTATCGAATTTCCAATACAGCGAAGACTAAGTTTCGTCTGTCAAAGAATTATGATAATTTTTAAGGATTTCTTCACCTTTTATGTTAAAATGTAGGATTTGAAAGGTTTCTTAAATGCATTTAATAGCTTTCGTGTAAAATAAATGCATTCGACTTTTGCGATAACACAAGTTTGTTATCGGCATTACCATTTAACCACATAATGTATGACATCTTTGGGAGCTCTGTCAACTGTTTGACGTCGTTAAGCGAGAAACGCGGGAGAAAGTTGAAAAAAGTTCAACTTTTGCCGCGTTTCGGGCGTATCCACGTCAAGTCATAGAGTTTGCTTCATACAAATACACTGATTCAACTTTTTCTCGAAACACGAGAAACGCGAAAAACGACGATACGCTTGAAACGCGCTTTATGGAGTTTGACCGTAATGGTCAAACCATACCAACCAAACCATAAGTAAGAAAAGGCGCAAAATTGCAATTTAGAGGTAGCTTGTCTTTCTTATTACTTTAGAAAAAGGCGTATTAATACGATGCATGCTATTATTTTCATAATTGTCAGTTATTTCAATAAAAAATGCATACATTTTTTAAATTTTGTTATGTTATTATTTTCATGGAAGGAAGGGAGCGAACATACAAGGTAAAGTCTCTGATTGCGTTCAACCTGGCGAACGCCAGAACGATCCTTGTCCCTGTCCAATCCAAGCTGATGCACAGCCTCCACGCGGCCCTTCTGGATAGCTATTTGGCATCCGCTGAATAGTGAACTAATGTGCGCGAGTCCAATCCCCAGGACTTAAAATTTGGGTTGTGCGCAGTGTTTGGTGCCCGCCACGGAAAATCATCTACCAATGAAAGCCAAAAAGCAAGTCTCGGAAGGAACCCACAATGTTGACGACCACAGCAAACGATTCAAGGACCATGATTTGAGGATATGCACCTGGAATGTCCGGACCCTCTATAGGGAAGGTGCCTCTATCCAACTGGCGGAAGCCCTCACGAAATGTAAGGCTGACATCACCGCCATCCATGAAATGCGATGGACAGGACAGGCTTGCTCCAAGCGAGCAGACTGCGATATCTACTACAGCTGCCATGCGGAGAAGCGCGAATTCGGCTGCGGATTTGTGGTCAGCAAGAGACTTCGCCACCACGTCTCTCGGTTCACTCCGGTGAACGAACGGCTGGCTTCGATCCGCATCAAAGCTAAATACTTTAGCATCAGCCTAATTTGCGCGCACGCCCCGACGGAAGAGAAGGACGATGCGACCAAGGATGCCTTCTATGCGAAGCTCGAGGACGTCTACGACAGGTGCGCGGCCCACGACGTCAAAATTGTCCTCGGGGACTTCAACGCAAAGGTCGGGCGAGAAGGCATCTTTGGTCCCACTGCAGTTCAGCCTCCATACGACCACTACAAACAACGGTCTGAGGCTGATCGATTTCGCCGCGGCACGAAACATGGTAGTTAGTAGCGCCAGATTCCAGCACCTCGATATCCACAAGGCCAACTGGTTATCCCCCGATCAATCCACCCCCAACCAGATTGATCACATTGTGATTGATGGAAGGCATGCTTCTAGCATTCTAGATGTGCGCACGTTCCGAGGACCCAACATCGACTCGGACCATTACCTTGTTGCAGCCAAGGTACGCATGCGTCTTTGCGCAGCGAAGACCGCACAACCTAGTTTGCGAAGAAAGCTGGACATCATTAAGCTGCGATCACAAGGGGTAGCTGAAGCCTACTCTGCTCGACTCTCCAACCAGCTCGGTCGCTCCCCCTCTCCACCTTATGACATCGGCGGATTATGGGCTCACTTATCCCACTCTATGCGCGCCGCCGCAGAAAATGTCCTTGGTTTTCGACGCCCACCACCAAAAAACCAATGGTACGATGAAGAGTGTCGCGCAGCCACTGCAGTGAAGAATGCTGCATACAAGAAGACCCTGCAGTCGGCCGCCACGCGAGCCATGACAGAAAAATACCGGGAGGAGAGGAAGAAAGAGAGGTGCCTTTTTAGACGCAAGAAACGGAAGCAAGAAAGGCGCGATTCCTCACGCTCGAGGAGTGCAGGAGCAGGAATGACGCCCGAAAATTCTTCCAAAAATTTAAGCGTCTCACAGAAGGATTTAAGCCTGCGGCATCTTCTTGCAGAGACGAAAACGGGGATCTGGTTACGGATGCGCAGGGTGTGCTGAGGTTGTGGAAGGAGCACTTCACCAAGCTGCTCGCAGGCGACGAAAGGAACAATACCGCCAGTGGTGAAGATGTCCAGATGGCACCAATCGACGACGACGGTGTGGATGTGCCACCGCCCAGCCATGACGAGGTCCGGGTCGCTATCCAGCGACTCAAGAACAACAAAGCTGCAGGGCCGGATGGGCTACCAGCTGAATTGTTCAAAGCTGGCGGCGGTGAGCTGATTGGGTGCATGCATCAGCTCATTTGCAAAATATGGCTGGAGGAACGAATGCCCAACGATTGGCACCTCAGTGCCCTTTGTCCTATGCTGAAGAAAGGCGACCCAACAATATGCGCCAACTACAGGGGTATCAGCCTACTTCCCATTGCATACAAGGTCCTGACGAGCGTATTATGTGAAAGACTAAAGCCACTCGCCAAGGCGCTGATTGGCCCTTATCAGTGCGGCTTTAGACCTGGTAAGTCCACCATCGACCAGATATTCACTCTACGTCAAATCCTGGAGAAGACCCATGAGAACCAAATCGATACACACCATCTCTTCATCGATTACAAGGCAGCATTCGATAGCCCGATAAGGGATCGCCTATATGCCGCATTGTCTGAACTTGGTATCCCTGCAAAGCTCGTTAGACTTTGCAGAGCGACGTTGAGCAATACGCGCAGCTCCGTCAAGGTTGGAAGTGACCTCTCCGACCCCTTTGATACCGTTCGAGGTTTCAGACAGGGCGATCCTTTGTCCTGCGACCTCTTCAACTTCACCATGGAGAGTGTTCTGCGCAAGGCCGGTGTACATCGTAATGGCACAATTTTCAACAAAAGTGTCCAGCTCCTTGCTTACGCTGATGATATTGATGTCATCGGACGTAACAAGCGAGATGTCACCGCTGCGTTTGCGGCTATCGAAAGCGAATCTGCCAAAATGGGTCTGGTGGTAAATGAGGGCAAGACGAAGTATATGCTGTCTACATGCAGGGACTCGCAGCGGCTAGGGTCTCACGTCGAGGCCGACAGGTATGCTTTTGAAGTTGTCAAGGAATTCGTCTACCTTGGCACCGCCATCAACAGCAGCAATGATGTCAGTCTGGAGATAAAGCGAAGGATAACTCTTGCCAACAGGTGCTACTACGGTCTCGGTAGGCAATTGAGAAGTAGAGACCTCTCTCGACCGACAAAACTTTCACTCTATAGGACAGATAAGCGCCCGTGCTCCTCTATGGCGCTGAAGCATGGACAATGACACGAAACGACATAGCGGCCCTTGGAGTGTTCGAGAGGAAGGTGCTTCGCAAAATCTTCGGCCCTGTTCAGGTTGGTGACGACTATCGCATACGAACCAATAACGAGCTGTATGAGCTGTATAAGGACATGGACGTAGCGCAGCGAATTAACATCCAGCGGCTACGCTGGCTCGGTCATGTCTGCCGCATGGACGACGAAGCTCCGGCGAAAAAGGTATCCGATGCGATGGTTGGAGGTCGACGGCGAAGAGGGAGGCCGTGTCTCCGGTGGAAGGACCAAGTGGAAGAGGCCCTGGTATCTCTTGGTGTGACCAACTGGAGAAGGCGCGCGCGAAGCAGTGGCGCCTGGGGAGAAGTTTTGCGGCAGGCCGTAACCCGATAACGGGTGTTGTTATGGCCAGTTAAGTAAGTAAGTAAGTATTATTTTCATAATTATAAATTATTTCAATAAAAAATACATACATCTTATAAACTTTGTTATGTTTTTATGTTATTTGTTATGTTATTATGTGCACCCAATGCTGCACAGTTGGCAGCCCTGCTGCAACGCATAAGTAAAATTATTTGTTTATATTTTCACATGCTTGATTACAATTTTGAGAATATGGGAAAACTATGAAAAAAATGAACTGATAGGCATATTGACTTCAAAATTCGTGAAACACTTGAAATTAAAAAGAATTAGATGCGTGTTTTAATTTTTTTTTATCGAAATCTAACGGAGGGTTGGAAGATTGTATGGAAAAACATAATTTAATAGGTCTATTGACTTTCAATAGGGCGAAAGCACTACTAAAGCACTAAATAAAGAAATAATAAGACATGTATTTTGTCATAAGAAAATTGTATTACGGCATGCCTACGTTTAAAAATAGTTTAAATGTTCTGCACCTGAATGATTCCATGGCGAATGATTTGATCATAAATTTACAATATTAGATTTTCTTATTTTAGTTCTTTTAAACAAGCATTATATGTGGGCCGTAAGAAAAGTTCCAAAGAACGAGACGGAAAATTATTACGGGTAATAAAAACGTTTTATGTTCTTTCCAATTCCATTTTAATTGATTACTTATTATTTATTTTTTAATTGCCTGTAGCCATCATATAGGTCGCCATGCCAGCCATATTTTATTTTCTTTTCGATGATTTTGCGCACACTACAGTCGGCAGTGAGTTCAGGAGCAATATGCGACGCTGTGTAGGCTTATAGAAGAAGAACAAAAGCCAGCCAGAAAATATAAATCGTTTTACAATTTCAGCTTTTCGCCAGCGCAACAACAAGAACAACAGCACATCGTCTTCCTCCTCTTCGGACAATTGAGCGAGAATGAACGAGTGAGCACAGACGCGGCATTCGTGTTTCTATGATTTGCGCTCAGAGCATTTTGCTGTCATTTCAAGTGTTTCCTCTTGTTGTCTACCCCCCCGCATCTAGAAGACGGGTGGCGATATCAGCACCCCCATTCAAATTTTTGCTTGTATGAGATGCACGCTCTTTATGTTTCATACTTTTTGGTTCTATCAAAGAATATGAAGTAATATAGAACGCGCATGTGGGCACACAAGTGTTTTCGGTTGCTATGATGCAAGCGGGAAGAGCGAAGCGTAGGCATTTGAAAATGTTAGGTTCATAACATTTTCTGTTAGATTTGCGTAGGACAACAGCAAAAAGCTATGTTATTGTTCGCAACGGCTTCACTCGTGTACATTGAAGTGGTGGTTGTTGCAGCGTAGTGTTCGCTCAATCATTTTTTGCATGCATGTTTCTTGATCTTGTTTGCCGAAGCGCAAACAAAAAACAAACAACGAACGAAGGCATCGTCATCATCGTTTCAGCGAAGATGACTCGGGATTCGCTAATGTTTTTGTTGTTGTCGTTTATTGTGTGTATGCTTTTTGGTTTTGCTGTAATGTCACTATCAATCGAAGATTTGTGGTGTATGGCTGTTTGCTCAAATGCTGCGCTTTGATTGATTTTTAAAACCTGCAAATATTTAGACGTGGTTGAATCCAATTTGAAATTTTCACAAATATTTTTACGTGGCGAGTTCCAAGTAAAATCATTTGTTTATATTTTGACGTGGTTGATACCAATTTTGAACCTTTTGCAGCGTTTTTTTTTTTGACGTGGTTGAATCCAATTTGAAATTTCTACAAATATTTTTACGTGGCGCATTCCAAGTAAAATTATTTGTTTATATTTTGACGTGGTTGATACCAATTTTGAATTTTTTTAAGAAGTATTTTAACGCCATTGTCCAACATTGTAATTCTATTTTGTGTTTCGGCTTGTTACAATATGGCTACAAATATAAAGACAAATAGAAATTCCTCAACGTCTGGAATTCAATGTTGTGTTCGCAGTTGCAACAAATCGAGACGACAATGCGAGAATCTTAGATTATTTAGATTCCCCGCTGCTGATTTCGTGTTTGGCCAAATTTGGCGCGAAAAATGCAATATATCTTATGACGACTATAACCGAAAACTGTATATTTGTGAAAATCATTTCTCCAGTACTTATGTAGGAAAAGCCGGCCTCGATAGTCCAGCGGGTAGCGCGCTGGCTTCTCATACCAAAGGCTCCAGGTTCAATTCCTGGCTCGGGCTGGTGAACAACTCATCTACTTCTATCGCTATCCACATGAAGGAAATGAGAATTGCAAGAATCGCACAAGTGCGCTCTTGGCAGGCAATGGCAAAACCTCCAAGTGTGAACGAAAAACTGCCAATTGCCGTTCGGATTCGGCGTTAAACTGTAGGTCCCCTCCCCCTTTTCCCCATCCGCTTGAAATGTGTGCTGTAACATATGTTGGCAAAACAGTGTTGCATACACAGTTCAAAACGGGTGAAATATGTGGTATCACAATGGGCCTTTCAGGCCTCCGAGTGTGTCTCTCATAGAGGCAGCCACCGCAACCTAACCTAACCTATGTAGGAAAAAGGTTTCTAAAAAAGGATGCGATTCCAACCTTAAACTTAGACGAAGATCATGAGATTTCGGATGAAGAATTTTTAGAACCAGATTCTTCATTGAAACGACCACGTTATGATGACATAGTATGCAGTAATTGCGAAAAAAACGTCAAAATAACCCATTATTACAAAAAGAAATACAGCGACCTATTAAAAAAATTCAAAAAAATTAACGAAAAATTGCGAAAAGAAAAGCGCTTTATTTTAAAATCCAAGAATTGTTGTTCAAAGACTTGGAATCCAAAACATTTTGTAAACTTTTACTTAGCACCCGGCCAAAAGAATATTCTGACGAAGTGAAATATTTAGCGCAAAATATTTTTTATATTTCACAATCAACATATTCTTTCCTAAGAGATAAGTTAAATTTCAATTTGCCTCATATCAGCACCTTAAATCGGTGGGCTCCAATAAAGTTCCTTCAGCCCGGTATCAACAATGTGGCTTTTGAATTCATTAAAAAGATGTGCTTAGAGTTGAAGGAAAAAAATGAAAATAATATGGTTCTTTTAATGGACGAAATGGCAATACGTAGAGAATTACGATACAATCAAAAACTAGATTTAATTGACGGATTTGAATGCACAGGCTTCGAAAGAGCAAAAAAAATTGGTAAGCAAGTATGTGTATTTATGTTGAAGTCCATGTTCTCGAGTTGGTGTTCAATTTTAAACTATTTTGTGTCAGAGAATGGATTAACAGCAGATACGTTGTGCAAAATAATTAAAGAAAATCTTAAAATTTTAATCAATTTTGGTATAGTAGTGAACGTTTTGGTTTGTGATCAGGGGTCTTCTAATAGAAAGTGTTTCTCCGACTTAGGCGTATGTATAGAGAAACCCCCACCCCCTCGAGTACGAAAACTCAGTTTTAGACTCAGGACATGCCCCCGAACATACCCTCAAAATTTCAGCCATTAAGTATTTTTTTTTAGTAAAATATACCTATTTACTGTACTAAGCAGCGAGAATACGAATGAGTACAGAAGCGACTTCAATTCACATGTTACGCCGAAGTTACAGAGATTTCTGCTGTTAGTAACAGAGGGTTCTGCTGTCAATAACAGAGGGTACTACCAGCAGTACCCGCCATACAACGCGTTTGGTTGTATGAGATGCGCGTTCTATATAACTTCATATTCTTTGGTATAACTTACTCCATTCAGTGTCATTGCAGTACATTTCATTGCCTTTACTGTGCATTGCCTTTAGTGTGTTCGCACTAGAGTCCTGAACGAGTATGCATTTTTGCATACACGAATAATAGTACACACTGCTTCGAATATATTCGAATATACTCGTTTTATTATTCCTAAGATTATTTAGAAATATTTATGTTATATACAAATATTTATTAATTTTGTATGCTACTTTCTTCAATAAATTCCATTTTGCGTATTAACTAATAAGCCACTTCAACCGCAGCACAAGTATACACATGGAAAAGTGACATACTGCGCATACAAATATTCGGTGAAACTGTTGATATTCGAAGACTTCGCAAAGTTCTCGATTACCGAATACAAGCACTGCAGTGTTCGCTTTCACAGAATACGAATAGAAACGAGAAGCGACGCTCGCTGGTTCTCGTTTCTATTCGTTTCGTTATACGCATTCTTCGAATACCAAGTACCCGTACAGTCGGTCTCGGACGAGGCAGCAGACGTGATTGCCAGCACTTGGCCAATCGATATACTGGCCAGAGAGGCAGCAATAACCTGGCGAGAGTGCAAAGACACTTCGGCCTCTCGATCTGCAGTGATGGAGGCGGTGCGGCGTAAAAGCTTAGCAGAATGGCAGCAGCGATGGGATGCATCGTCAAAAGGCCGGTGGACATGGCGGATGATCCCAAACATAGAAGCGTGGTGCAACAGAAAACACGGCGAGGTCAATTACTTCTTGACTCAAATGCTGTCAGGACATGGATGCTTCCAGGAGTATCTGCACAAATGTCAGCACGCAGACGACCCGTTCTGCCCAGCATGCGCCGGGAAAGCAGAAAACGCAGAGCACGTTTTGCTGGAATGCAGCCGCTTTGTCGAAGAGAGACGGTCCTTGGAATCCCTTCTCAATGAGCCGATCTCTCCTTCAGCAGTTACACACTGCATGCTGAGCTCGCCCGATGCATGGGAGGCCTGCAGCCGAATCATAACACTTATGATGCTTCGAGTGAGAAGTGACGAGCAGAACGCCCGGCGTCGGCCACAAACGACGGCAGCACTGCTTCAACACCCAAATGCGGCAACGATAGTTGCGCCGTGCACACCGCAAAATTAGCGCGGTTATTCTGCACCGTAGGCGACAACACTGTGGTGTCGAACGCATGGCAACACTTGCCATAACACACGGACGAAAGACTGACAAACGAACGATAGAGCGGTAACGCTCACGACGGCCTCCTGACGTAATACCTCACGGTAGTCCCAGGAGGGCTAACCGTCCGGACGAGAGGAGGGTTTAGCGGTTTAAAGTCCCGCACTACTTAAGGCTTTCGATGCTTCCCTCCTCGTTAAAAAAAAAAAAAAAAAAAAAAAAAAAAAAAAAAAAAGTACCCGTACAGTATGTACAGTAGTGTAGCCGCCGAAATGAATATATTCATGCAGGACCTTAGTTCGCACACACTAATGTTATAAAGCAACAAAGACTCAGCTCTCATATGTCATGCACACACATGTTTTGCTTCTCTTCGCCGGCAGCTCTGATTCGATCTGTTTGCATTGAGCAAGTGCAGTGCAGTGCCACAGATAACTCATCATATAGATGTCCAGCGGCCAAGGAAAAAATGTGTCAAAAAGTTCGACAAATTTGGCCTCCGATAAGAGCTTTTTGGCCTCTAATGTCACTCACACAAACACCGCTTCACACGCATTGTGCTCTGTTTTGAGATACAGAAATATGTGATTTTTAGTCAAAACGGCGCTTATCTGTTATCATACTGATACGATGAGAAATTTTGTGCCGCACTGTACAGGAATGCTTTTCTCCGCACGAATGTTTTCCAAGCATACTTTTAGGCATGCACTGCGAAGTACAGCAAAACTGTTATAAATTCGCTTGGTATAGTCCGATATGACAAGGATGGTTCTCGAAGAAATGGGCTGTGCGAGAATGGTCGAGCGCTTTCCAATTAGAAGTTGCAAGAAACTTCGGCGCGATAAGAAAACTGGTATAAAAGCAGCAGTGTGCAGCGCAATGAGTGGAGTCTGTGTTAAGCAAGCAAAGTGGTAACAAGTGTAGATACAAGCGAAGCGTAAATCTGTAAATAAAGTGATTGTTGATTTTTGCTGAGTAATTAAAGTTGTTTTATTTTCAAAACCAATCCAAACGAACCTGTGAAGTAATTTCGTAACATTTGGTGTCAGAAGTGTGGTTGGGTTACTGAAAGTAAAATAAAATTATAAAAACGCAGACATGGTTAAACTGGAGCTGCTGAAGGTGGACCAGCTGAAGAAGGAGCTGGCTGCCTGGAATTTGCCGACTGCTGGCGGAAAGTTGGAGTTGCAACTGCGCTTGTGAGAGGCGTGTGAATCACGAGGCATCGATTGGGCTGCGCATGAGTTCGGAACGCAGGAGCTAGAGGCGTCGGCCAAAGTGGAGGAATCGCCTGCGGGTGCGGCGTCGATGCAAAGTACAGCTGCAGCGGCTGCGCCACCACAAGCGATGGACATGAGCCAGCTTATGGTTGCAATGAGAGGCATGTTTGAGGAAACGTCTGCGAAAATCGAGAATGTCAAAGGCATGTTTGAGACTTCCAATCGTGAAATGTCTGCGCAAATTGCAGCGAAACTTGAAACTACGAATCAAGAACTTTCGGCGCAAATGGCAGCGAAACTGGAAATTACAAATCAAGAAATAGTGAAAATGGGAATGAGAAGTAGCGGAGCGAATGGAAACCAAACTTCAGGAAAATTCTGCGCGCTTGAAGCAGAAAGTGGAAGAAATCTCAAACAAGCTTGATGTGAAGGTGGAGCACCTG
This sequence comes from Melieria omissa, assembly GCA_963971225.1. Classification (NCBI taxonomy): domain Eukaryota; kingdom Metazoa; phylum Arthropoda; class Insecta; order Diptera; family Ulidiidae; genus Melieria; species Melieria omissa. The sequence continues at coordinate 5,356,001 of OZ020270.1, forward strand.
GGTGCGCAAGTCGAACACTTAGATAGACGAGCCGACGGCCTGGATGATTCTCTGAACAGACGAGTTGACGACTTGGATGATTCTTTGAACAAACGAGTTGACAGTCTGGAGGAGCGGCTCAGAGAGGTACAGCCACGAGAATGTTTGCCGCCGGTTCCGGAAACTTTCGCCATCCGAACAGAAGTGCCTACTTATGATGGTGCTACGCCGTTCGATACATTTAAACTGCAATTCGACTTAGCTGCTTTGGAGAATCAGTGGACCGATATCAGGAAGGGTCGGACATTGGCACTGGCGCTAAAAGGTCCTGCGGCTGAGGTAATGAAATCAGTTCCGGAATGTTCGAGAAGTGATTATGAGGCCGTCATGAGAGCGTTGGCAGCGAAGTACAGCAACGAGCACAACCATACGCTGTACTACTGTGAGCTGAAGAACCGCAGGCAAAAAGCCAGCGAGGCGCTGCAGACATATGCAGCAGACATTGAGCGGCTCGTACAGTTGTGCTACCCAAAATTCGGCGCTGATGATCTAGAGAGGATGAAGATTGAGTCGTTCATTGAAGGTCTTCATGATCCCGAGACACGTCGCAGTGCGTTGATGATGGGCAAGTCGACATTTAAGGAAACGGTGACCAGCGCGATGACATATGAGGCGACATGGATTGGAGGCAATCGGTATGCACCTGCAAGGATACGCCAAATCAAGCCGGACAGCGACATTTCGATCCAGGCCATAAGCTCTGAGACACCAGGCAGGCCACGGGTGGTCCCCTCTAAAATTGTTTGTTGGGCATGCGGCAAGCAGGGTCACATATCACCAGACTGCCGCCAACGAAAGAGGCGTTCCCGTTCTCGATCGCAATCGCCTGAAACGAGGAATACTGTTAATCAAGGCCCAGCCAACAAGCGCCGGGCTGAGGACGACGAGTCGTTAAACTAAAACGGGTCAGCCCAAAGGGGCGAGAGCTGATCCCCACAACCTGCTGCCCCACCGTCCTTGTCTCGCAGTTGAAACGACAACCCAGCAACTTGACGATTGAAGGAAAGAAAGATGGAAAGTTTTTCGTGTTGACACTGGATACTGGAGCGTCATATTCGATCATAAAAAGGAAGCTTCTGAAGAACTGGGAACCACTGCATGGCATACCGCTGCGGACTGCGACTGGCGAGCGTGCGCCGGTAAGAGGAAAAGTAACAAAAACGATTGCTATCGGCACCAGCAGCCTGGAACATGAGTTCATCGTCGCGGATATAATGGACGACGTGATTATCGGCGTGGATTTCATGATTAGGCACGGTTTTATGCTGGACCTGAAAGAAAATGTGCTGAGGTATGCCAACGTTGAATTCCCCCTGCACACTGGCTATGACCGAAGCGTGGCGATAAGGAAAGTTGTCTCGTGTCAACACCAGAAGATACCAGCGAATTCCGAGGAGATTGTGTGGGCAAAGGTGGACGAGGACGATGGGACAAGTCGGCTGTGGGTTGTAGAAGCGCCAAAATAAAGATACGACAACATAATTATCGGACGTACATTAGCGGAACCCAAAAATGGCAAAATACCAGTCAGGATACTCAACCCACTGAACACACCCAGATATGTCGGAAAAGATGCGGTCATTGGCGAGTGTAGAGAGGCTGAAGCAGTTGTCAATTGCGAAAGCAGTCCACCCGGAGGAAGTAAGAAAAGCGGTTCTAACATGGACGCCATACCGCAGAACCAGTGGAGCAGCGAATTGACAGTCGAGCAGAAACAGAAGGCACGGTCACTCCTACAGCACTATGGGTCAATATTTACAACGGAAGTGGGCGGAAGAACAGCCATAGTGAAACACAACATCGACACCGGAAGTGCGAAACCAATCCGCCAACCGCAAAGACGAGAGAGAGGAGGTCGCAACTTTAATCGAAAGCATGGGTAAAGAAAAGGTCATAGAGCCGTCGTCAGGCCCTTGGTGTTCGCCGGTCGTGCTAGTCAAGAAAAAGGATGGCAGTACCCGATTTTGTGTGGACTATCGAAAGCTCAGTGACGTGACTAAACAGGACAGCTATCCACTACCTCGGATCGATGACACCCTGGACACACTGTCAGGCACACAGTGATTTTCCACACTCGACTTACGCAGCGGCTATTGGCAGGTGGAGCTTGCAGACAAGGACAAGGAGAAAACGGCTTTCAGTGTTGGCGATGGTTTGTGGCAGTTCACCGTCATGCCGTTTGGACTCTGCAACGCACCAGCGACATTCGAGCGGCTAATGGAACGTGTGCTAAAAGGGCTGCATTGGCGGACATGTCTGGTCTACCTGGACGACATAATCGTGATGGGTAAAAGCTTTGCCGACCACCTGGGAAAGCTAAAGGAGGTATTCGAGCGAATACAGAAAGCTGGGCTTAAACTCAACCCAAAGAAGTGCTCGCTGTTTCAAAAGGAGGTCAAATATCTGGGTCACACGGTTTCCGCCCGCGGAGTACATACGGATGAAGGCAAAATCACGGCGGTGAAGGAGTGGCCCCGACCACGCAATCTACACGAACTCCGCAGTTTCCTGGGCCTGTGCACATACTACCGAAGATTCGTTCCTGGATTTGCGAACATAGCTGGCAGCTTGCACAAACTGACGAAAAAGAATCAAGCCTTCGCGTGGGGCGAAGAGCAGGAGCAGGCTTTTGCACGACTGAAGGAAAAATTGTGCACTGCTCCAATTCTGGCCTTCCCTGTGCCTGGAGAGATGTGTGTGTTGGATACAGATGCAAGTGGGCATAGTATTGGTGGTGTGCTATCACAGATAATAGATGGCCAAGAACAAGTGATAGCCTACTACAGCAAAATTTTGTCAAAGCCTGAACGCAACTACTATGTGACACGGAGGGAGTTGCTCGCAATATTGGAATGCGTGAAACACTTCCATAAATACCTGTATGGGCAAAAGTTTCGCCTGCGCACAGATCATGCGGCATTGAAATGGCTGCTGAACTTTAAAGATCCGGAAGGCCAGTTGGCGCGGTGGATCGAACGACTGCAGAGCTACGACTACACGGTAGAGCATCGCAAGGGTAGCAGCCATGGAAATGCCGATGCCTTGTCACGCCGTACGTGCAAAACCGAATGCAGGCGTTGTTCGCGAGCCGAAAGCAAAGAGCAGATAGTGGACGTGCGATTTGTCAGCGTTATGCCAGAGGAGGAGTGGTCTGCGGAGAGGATACAAAAGGACCAGCGCGAAGATACGGATCTTAAAAAATCATTGAAGGCAAGGAGCAAGGCGCACGTCCAGACTGGCAGGAGATGGCCGGTGAGAGCCCGAACGCGAAGGCTTACTGGGCGCAGTGGCAAAGTCTGCGGCTGTCTGATGGTTGCCTATACCGCGAGTGGGAGAGTGAGGATGGCCGGACCAGCAATTCCCTAATTTTAGTCCCGAAATGCAGGATCAACGAGGTGATCGAGGCATACCATAACGGCGGGCACCTAACGGAGGGCACCTAGGCATCACAAAAACTGTCGCCAAAATAAAAAGGCGATTCTACTGGGTAGGATGCCAGGAGTCTGTCGCCGATTGGATAAAGAGCTGTGATCGATGTTCGGCTGCGAAAGGGCCAACAAGAAGATCTCGGGGCCGCATGCAGCAGTACAACATGGGAGCGCCCTTTGAGCTAATTGCCATGGACGTCGCCGGGCCATTCCCACTTAGCACTCAAGGCAACAAATATGTGCTGGTGGTCATGGACTATTTCAGCAAATGGCCCGAAGTGTATCCTATTCCTAACCAGGAGGCCACCACGGTCGCGGAAATGTTGGTAAACAACTGGGTGGCCAGATTTGGAGTTCCACTGGAGTTGCACTCGGATCAAGGCCGGAATTTCGAGTCTCTTGTATTAAAAGAAGTGTGTGAGCTACTAGGAATAAGGAAAACTCGCACCTGTCCTTTGCATCCCCAGTCCGACGGCATGGTGGAACGATTCAATCGAACACTGGAGGAATATCTGCGGAAAGTAGTAGGCAGGAATCAAAAGGATTGGGACACGCATATTCCGCTGTTCTTGATGGCGTATAGGTCAGCCCCGCACGATACGACAACACTCACTCCAGCCCGAGCAGTGTTCGGCACGGAGCTGAGGTTGCCTGCTGACTTGAAGTTCGGAGTGGTCAGCACGACGGAAGGCGCTAAGACGGATTACGCAGTTAATAAGCGGTCGGAGCTGGAAGAAATCCACCAGTTTATAAGGGACCGTATCCAACTGGTCAGCAATAAGATGAAAGCCAGATATGATCTACGAGCTAATACAGCGGGGTTCCAAGAAGGCGATCTAGTAATGCTTTACAACCCGCAGCGGAGGAAAGGTTTGTCTCCAAAGCTTCAAACGTCATGGGAATGACCGTACAAGGTCGTGACCAGGATTAATGACGTGGTGTACAGGGTTCAACGCTGCGGCAACAGAAACGCCAGATTGAAAGTAGTCCGTTTGGAGCGCCTGGCGTCTTACTCCGGCTCTGCCGGGTGATGGGCAGTGAAACGGAAAGGCACTCTGTGCTGTGCATGAACGCTTTTCCAAGCATACTTTTAAGCATGTACTTTGAAGTACAGCAAAACTGTTATAAATTCGCTTGGTATAGTCCGATATGGCAAGGATGGTTCTCGAAGAAATGGGCTGTGCGAGAATGGTCGAGCGCTTTCCAATTAGAAGTTCCAAGAAACTTCGGCGCGATAAGAAGACTGATATAAAAGCAGCAGTGTGCAGCGCAATGAGTGGAGTCTGTGTTAAGCAAGCAAAGTGGTAACAAGTGTAGATACAAGCGAAGCGTAAATCTGTAAATAAAGTGATTGTTGATTTTTGCTGAGTAATTAAAGTTGTTTTATTTTCAAAACCAATCCAAACGAACCTGTGAAGTAATTTCGTAACAATACCTTTTAAGCAGCCAGCCGGGATTGAGTGTTGACGGTCAAACGCGTAAGCGGGAGTGTCTCGGACGACAAGCGCGCGGTTCGATCCTTACTGTAGCTGCTAAGATTTTTGATGACTTTTTTTAATAAAATTTTTTTTACGACCCGTGAGAACAATGTAAATGAAAAATTTATTTGGTTTCTAGATCTCTTGATTAGTAAATTGTTTGGTTTTGGAGACACACATAATTGTTCGCAAGTTGTAAAATCAAGCAACCAAGCGCAGCATACGGGTACAAACAACCATACAGCAAAAAGATTCGGTTGATGTAGACAGGCGCTCATGGGCGTACCTAGGTATGGGCTGAGGAGGGTAGTTGCCCCGCTCGTAATTCTATATTTTATATACATATGTACAGAAATCTATATTCTATTCTATTTGAATTTTATATTCTGAATTTGGAAATGTAGTTATGCCTTTGCCCCCTTTAATTTGTTGCTGGGTACGCCCAGGCACTTGCTTTTCGCAAAAAAGAATGAAAAGATCGGCACTATTTGCCAAAACGGTTTAATTGTTCAGCGGTCACTACATTGTCGCAATACAGTTACGCCGACGCAGACCTGCTGGCGCCTCAGCTATTGGCAATGCGTTGCCTTAGCAACGATGTGTATGTATCATGCCAAAGAAAATAAAGACTTCATATTCATTGATTATACACAAAATGTTTAGTCCCGATTCATTTATATCACATTTTTTGAACACATTATTAATTTCGGGTATAACCGATTAAAAAAGTTAATAAAAAAAGCGTTAAACGTTAAGAAAAATTTTGCTTCTCGCCCAGCCTTGAACCCGAGGCGAAATTTACGAAAAAGAAATTACGGATATCCGACGTGCTGCCTACCTGTTACACCAAATACAGTACGTGGTCGTTGTAGCTAAAATCATAAATGTATGTTGCAAAAGATAATATCACAAGCAAGAAAAGAAATTCAAAATTAATTCAATTATGCAAAAGTTCTGGATGAGCACATGCAGCTGTGTGCGTAAAATAGCTTTGCGGAAAAAAGCTGTAATTCAGAGCTTGACATTTTTGTGCCGTTTTCGTCGTATGAGACTGGACATCTATATGATGAGTTATCTGTGGCAGTGCCGTGCAAAGGGAGAGAGTGTCTTGAAACAGCTTTCAAATCCACAATTGCAGCTCTCTATTATCTATGGAGTAGGAAGATTTATTATTCTCTGATAATGGTTTGACATATTTGGCATTAAAAGGCATCAACTAATTTGAAGAGGATTCAGTTAATAACGAAAATCGGACATTAACAGCAAAGCATAGCATTTGAGGGGGTATGGTATAGGGCAGAATGTCTAGTAAAGGAGTTAGCAGGCTGTGTTGTTTTATTTAGAAATGGTTCCGAGGGGTTAGTTACATATTCTAAAAGCTTATGCAAGCCAAGGTTTCAAAATTTTGGATCAGGTTCCAACATTTCATTCAACTTTACGATGACTTCAAGGCGCAATGCATACGATGCGAAGCTATGATTGCTATTAACCCTTCAATTCCCATGTCCAAAATAGTGAACAAGAAAATTTTCTTTTTAAATAAAATAGCTTAGATACGTCTGGATAAGACAAAAAAATACATACGAAATTTTTAAACTACCCTCATTTTTATATTGAAAGAAACCACACAAACTCGCACTGCTTTAATTACGCGTGAAACAAATGAATAAATTTGACAAATGACGTTTCGCTAGTGTTGCTAGGAAAATTAAATAAACAAGTACTACTAATTGACTGTGTACAATAGGGTGGAGTGAAAAAATTGATTTTAAAATTTTAAGAAGCTAGTATATTGGAAATGTGCCAAATGTCCATGGTACCAATCCTGCAAAATTATATTAGTTTCTAACAACTCCTTGATCGCCCATCACCTAATTGAAATAATTTTTTTTAATACTTTTTTCACTTTCGTCGAAAGAAGTGAAAGTCGTAATTTCAACTCAGTTAAGGATTCAAAATAAATCTCAGTAGCCTTTGCTTTAGGTTTGCGGGTTTTAAGTTATTTATTGTAGCAGTCCTGTTTGAGCGAATAAAATATTACAAATTACAATTCGTGTTTTAATCGTTGGAATGTGGCAAACCCCGCTAGTTTAATTCTGTTTATGATTGTTGAATGTTCACGATTTCCTTGTGAAGTGACCGATTCGAAATAAACTTGTGACGTTACATCTGATTTAATTAAAAAAAAACAAAAAAAAGGTGAGTACCTGAACTTGTGCGCAAAAAGGTAGGGCAGTGAAGGGTTACTAGTTATTTCTTTATATTTTTAAAGAGATGACAGTTACAAGAGACAAAGTTTCGTGCGTGATATTTGGCGCTCCACGAAACCTGCCGACCAATACTCTGCCGACCTACACCGATCTCATGAAGAAATATATTCAACTTTGACAAGATCTGAAGACGGACAATGGTAAATACCCATAATTTTTTGACATATCTCAAAAACTGTGCTATGAAGTCGAAGAGATATGGCAAAGGGCCTCACTTCCAACAGTAACGCATGCACAAGCGATAGAAAAACTTAGATCGTTTCACGACAAATACAACACAATGCTAAAAGTCAACAAATGTAAAAGGAATCAACCAAACTACCAACGGAGATTATCGGACTTTCGTGACAAAGCTAACACTCTGTTTGATCTCAGCAAATGCAAGTGCTCCGATATGGTGGCCAATTGCAAATGTACGAAACACAACAAAATTCCGGCAAACGAACGGCAGTTCCTTCAAGACCAGAGAGGGCCAAGAAAGATGATAATCGGTGGTACAGATCAAGTGGTAACATCAAAATTGAAGAGAAAAGCTGAAAGAGAGGAAGCAAATCTCAAACGAATGAAGATTAAGAAGATCGATGACGATGCGAGCAAAAGTCAACCCTATTCTGCCGAAAGTTCCGAATACGACACGGACTCGTCTGACAGTCCCACTGTCGATGAGTACATCCCAGATAGAGAATCACTCAAAACTAAGCCAAATCAGGATCGAGAGTGCCAAAAAATTACTATCTCTCTGCCTTCCCTCGCTATAGCTTGCGATCGGACCGAAGTTTCGGACAGATCGGCTGCTGTATTAGCAACAACAGTTCTGCATGATCTTGGTCTCGTATCACTCAACGACCGATCCAAAGTAATCGACCGAAGCAAAATCCGTCGAAAACGCAGTAAAATTCGAAAGGAACTGAGGCAGAATGAAGACGACCACACTCACAAGGGCATAGATGGACTATTTTTTGATGGCCGCAAGGATAAAACTTTAACACAAGTCCTCGCCGTCGACAACAAGTACCACAGAAAAACCATATCGGAAGAACACATAACCATCATCGCAGAGCCGGGTTCTTCGTACTTCAACCATACGTCTCCGTCATCAGGCTGCAGCAAAGACATAGCTGAGTACTTAGTCGCTAGTATCAAAGAGCAAAATGCGAAGACAGATAATATTAAAGTTGTCGGGTGTGACGGCACAAACGTAAACACGGGACAAAAATCGGGCGTTATCCGGCGACTTAATCTATTCCAGTCACTCGATGGCGGGACGACAGACCCACACGGATTCTCTGGATTCACCAGATGCTTGTCAAGTCACGTTACCTCAGCTCCAAACTCAAGGGAATCGTTGACCCCGTTATTCACCGTAACGCGTACTTTGCTCACCCGGAGAATGTGCTCCTGGCCATGATGACGGACCATCGACCACATATACGTGAACTGGGCTTACGACGAGTGATGAAGGCCAGAGCTACAGCAGTCCCCAGTGGACAAATACGGAGGTTCAAGGTTCCTGCAAAACTTAACTTCGACGCGACATCCGTGCACGCATTGCTTCTCGTCAGCAAATGCCGGCGTTCGAGTCGAAACGTGATTTTTGTCACTTCACCCTGTAACCATGTGTTTATAACTTTGACATCATTAAATATTGTAATTAGAAGCGTATTTGATTTTTAATTGAATTTTAAGATGACTATCTTTAATGTCGCGTAATACTGTGAAATTAAAAGTTGTGATGGGAGATCAAAAAATTGTTTAATTTCTTTTTAATTTTTACACAGCTTTATATTGATGTATTGGCACATTTTGAGATATCTAGCTAATTGATATTCCAAAAAAATTTTTTTTTGGCCATTTTCACTCCAGCCTAGTGTACAAGTGTTAGAATTTCAAAATAAAAACCTATGTGGTAGGAAAAAAATATTAAGCATCTGTCACCTACAGGTGACACTGGGAATTGAAGAGTTAACTAACTCAACAAAGTTGAAAAAGTTCCTCCCTAGTCTCCTTACGTGCATCTATTTGAGCATATAAAGGGTTTCCTTGAACCCTGAGCCCAACAACACTCCATCTTCAAAGATATAGTAAATCAATATAACAATTCAAGGATATAACAAAATAACCGCTGAAAAAACACCGAATTTAATAACATGTACGCCGAAACTTCTGCAGGGAGTTCAAGCGAGAAAAGCATGTTCACAAAGTTATTAATTTTTGGACAAAACTTAGTTTCAATTACATTTAAACTACTGAAACGAAAAGGCACTCTTTGCTGTGCATGAACGCTTTTGCAAGCATACTTTTAAGCATGTACTTTGAAGTACAGCAAAACTGTTATAAATTCGCTTGGTATAGTCCGATATGGCAAGGATGGTTCTCGAAGAAATGGGCTGTGCGAGAATGGTCGAGCGCTTTCCAATTAGAAGTTGCAAGAAACTTCGGCGCGATAAGAAAACTGGTATAAAAGCAGCAGCGTGCAGCGCAATGGGTCGAGTCTGTGTTAAGCAAGCAAAGTGGTAACAAGTGTAGATACAAGCGAAGTGTAAATTCTGTAAATAAAGGATTGTTAGTTCTGACCGAGTTTGCGCTGAATAATTGAAGTTGTTTTATTTTTAAATACAATCAAAACGAACCGTCGATAACGAACTGTGGAATTTCGTAACATTTGGTGTCAGAAGTTCGGATTGTGTTACTGAAGATAAAATAAAATTATAAAAACGCAGACATGGTTAAACTGGAGCTGCTGAAGGTGGACCAGCTGAAGAAGGAGCTGGCTGCCTGGAATTTGCCGACTGCTGGCGGAAAGGTGGAGTTGCAGCTGCGCTTGCGAGAGGCGTGTGAATCACGAGGCATCGATTGGGCTGCACACGAGTTCGGAACGCAGGAACAAGAGGCGTCGGCCAAGGTGGAGGAGTCGCCTGCTGGTGCTGCGTCATTGCAAAGTACGACTGCGCCACTACAAGCATTGGACATGAGCCAGTTAAGGGGGACTTACACCTTGTTACATTAAAAAAATCGATTTTTTTTTTTTACATTTTATTGATGTTAATAGTCTTAAAAATGATCCTGTAAAACGGTTTGTCTCTATTTCGAGAGTAAGGCCCTTAAAAAAATAGAAAGTCACGTCCGGTTCGCGCGTTTCCGCATCGCCCCAGCGCGCCCCAACGCGTTTCTCAAAAACTTGAATTTTTCAAACTGGTGTACACGATTACGAGAGAACAAATTAACTTATCGGCTTACTTTTTTTTTTATTTTTTTCATAAAACACTTGGCAAGGTCCCGATCGTTCACTTTTTCGAAATTTTAATTTTCTGATTTTTGACAGCTCAAAACAGAACGAAAAACGTGGGAAAAAATTTATATTTTTCGAAAAATATGCGCCATTTTGCGAAAAATTGAAATTTTAAAAAAGTGAACGATCGGGACCTTGCCGAAGTAACAACGATTACAACGGCTACTCAATTTTTGATTTCAGATCACCAGGACAGACGCAATCGTGTACACCGTTTTACCCTTCAGTTTTGACAGGGGCACTGTCAATGCCACTTACATACCTGCCATGTCAACGCTAAAATCTGAAAAAAATTGTGTGTAATATTCAATAAAGATCTCATAAAATGCAAAAAGTTTCGTTACGATATCTTTTTCCGTCTTCCCACAGTAAATTTTTGGATATACGGTTAAAAAACGCCCTACAAGGTGTAAGTCCCCCTTAATGGTTGCACTTAAAGGCATGTTTGAGACTTCCAACCGGGAAATGGCAGCGAAACTGGAAACTGCGAATCTGGAAATTTCGGCAAAAGTCGAAACGGCGAATCGAGAAATGGCAGCGAAACTGGAAACTAGGAATCAAGAAATGGGTAAAATGGAAGCGGCGACCCATGTAATATCGGCGCAGGTGTCAGCGAAACTCGAAAGCGCAAATTGCGAGCTGTCCACCAAGCTGCAGGAAAATTCTGCGCGTTTGGAGCAGAAAGTGGAAGAAATTTCAGACAGGATTAATTTGAAAGTTGAGCACCTGGAGACGCGAGTTGAACATTTAGACAAACGAGTTGACAGTCTGGAGGATTCGGTAAACAGAAAAATCGACGAGCGGCTTAGAGAGGTACAGCCACGAGAATGTTTGCCGCCAGTTCCGGAAAGTTTCGCCACCCGAACAGAAGTTCCTACTTATGATGGTGCTACGCCGTTCGATACATCTAAACTGCAATTCGACTTAGCTGCTTTGGAGAATCAGTGGACCGATATCAGGAAGGGTCGGAGATTGGCACTGGCGCTAAAAGGTCCTGCGGCTGAGGTAATGAAATCAGTTCCGGAATGTTCGAGAAGTGATTACGAGGCCGTCATGAGAGCGTTGGCAGCGAAGTACAGCAACGAGCACAACCATACGCTGTACTACTGTAAGCTGAAGAACCGCAGGCAAAGAGCCAGCGAGGCGCTGCAGACATTGAACGTCTCGTACAGTTGTGCTACCCAAAATTCGGCGCTGATGATCTCGAGAGGATGAAGATTGAGTCTTTCATTGAAGGTCTTCATGATCCGGAGACACGTCGCAGTGCGTTGATGATGGGCAAGCCGACATTTAGGGAGACGGTGACCAGCGCGATGACATACGAGGCGACATGGATTGGGAGCACTCGGTATGCACCTGCAAGGATACGCCAGATCCAGCCGGACAACGACATTGCGATCCAGGCAATAAGCTCCGAGCCACCGGACAGGCCACGGGTGGTCTCCTGTAAAGTTGTTTGCTGGGTATGTGGCAAGCAGGGCCACATATCACGAGACTGCCGCCAATGAAAGAGGCTTTCCCGTTCTTGATCGCAATCGCCTGAAGCGAGGAATACTGACAATCGAGGCTCAGCCAACAAGCGCCGGGCTGAGGACGAGGACCCGTTAAACTAAAACGGGTCAGCCCAAAGGGGCGTGAGCTGATCCCCACAATCTGCTGCCCCACTGTACTTGCCTCACAGCTGAAACGACAGCCCAGCAGCTTGACAATTGAAGGAAGGATAGATGGAAAGTTGTTCGTGTTGACACTGGATACTGGAGCGTCATATTCGATCATAAAAAGGAAGCTTCTGAAGAACTGGGAACCACTGCATGGCATACAGCAGCGGACTGCGACTGGCGAGCGCGCGCCGGTAAGAGGGGAAGTTACAAAAACAATTGCTATCGGCACCAGCAGCCTGGAACATGAGTTCATCGTCGCGGATATAATGGATGACGTGATTATCGATTAGCGATTTCATGATTAGGAAAGATTTCATGAAAGAAAATGTGCTGAGGTATGCCAACGTTGAATTCCCCATGCACACTGGCCATGACCGAAGCGTGGCGTTAAGGGAAGTTGTCTCGTGTCAACACCAGAAGATACCAGCGAATTCCGAGGCGATTGTGTGGGCAAAGGTGGACGAGGACGATGGGACAAGTCGGCTGTGGGTTGTAGAAGCGCCAAAACAAGGATACGACAACATAATTATCGGACGTACATTAGTGGAACCCAAAAATGGCAAAATACCAGTCAGGATACTCAACCCCCTGAATGCACCCAGATATGTCGGGAAAGATGAGGTAATTGGCGAGTGTAAGGAAGCTGTAGCAGTGGTCAATTGCGAGAGTAGTCCACCTGGAGGTAATAAGAAGAGCGGTTTTAACATGGACGTCATACCGCAGGAGAACCAGTGTAGCAACGAGTTGACGGCCAAGCAGAAACAGAAGAACAACATCGACACCGGAAGTGCAAAACCAATTCGCCAACCACCAAGATGAGTTCCTCTGGCCAAGAGGGAAGAGATCACAAATTTGATCGAAAACATGCGGAAATAAAGGTCATAGAGCCTTCTTCGGGCACCTGATGCTCGCCGGTCGTGCTAGTCAAGAAAAAGGATGGCAGTACCCGGTTTTGTGTGGACTATCGGAAGCTCAATGATGTCAGGCACGCAGTGATTCTCCACGCTCGACTTACGCAGCGGCTATTGGCAGGTAGAGCTTGCAAACAAGGACAAGGAGAAAACGGCTTTCAGTGTTGGCGATGGTTTGTGGCAGTTCACCGTCATGCCGTTTGGACTCTGCAACGCACCAGCAACATTCGAGCGGCTAATGGAACGTGTGCTAAAAGGGCTGCATTGGCGGACGTGTCTGGTCTACCTGGACGACATAATCGTGATGGGTAAAAACTTCAACGACCACCTGGGAAAGCTAAAGGAGGTATTCGAGCGGATACGAGAAGCCGGGCTTAAACTCAACCCAAAGAAGTGCTCGCTGTTCCAAAAGGAGGTTAAGTATCTGGGTCATACGGTTTCCGCCCGCGGAGTACATACGGATGAAGGTAAAGTCACGGCGGTGAAGGAGTGGCCCCGGGCACGCAATCTACACGAACTCCGCAGTTTCGTGGGCCTGTGCACATACTACCGGCGATTTGTTCCGGGATTCGCGAACATAGCCAGCAGCTTGCACAAACTGACGAAAAAGAGCCAAGCTTTCGAGTGGAACGAGTAGCAGGAGCAGGCTTTTGCACGTCTGAAGGAAAAACTGTGCAGTGCTCCAAATCTGGCATTCTCCGTGCCTGGGGAGATGTTTGTGTTGGATACAGACGCAAGAGGGAATAGTATTGGCGGTGTGCTATCACAGATAATAGACGGCCAGGAACAAGTGATAGCGTACTACAGTAGGGTTCTATCGAAACCGGAACGCAACTACTGTGTGACACGCAGAGAACTGCTGGCGGTATTGGACTGCGTAAAACACTTCCACAAATATCTGTATGGACAAAGGTTTCGCCTGCGCGCAGATCATGCGGCATTGAGATGGCTTCTGAACTTTAAGGATCCTGAAGGGCAATTGGCGCGGTGGATCGAGCGACTGCAGAGCTACGACTACACGATAGAGCATCGTAAGGGCAGTAGCCATGGAAATACCGATGCCTTGTCATGCCGTCCGTGCAAAGTCGAATGCAGGCAGTGCTCGCGAGCCGAAAGTAAAGAACAGATAGTGGACGTCCGGTTGGTAAGCGTTATGCCAGAGGAAGAGTGGTCTGCGGACAGGCTACAAAAAGACCAGCGTGAGGATGCGGATCTTGCAAAAATCGTCGAAGGTAAGGAGCAAGGCGCACGTCCAGACTGGCAGGAGATGGACGGTGAAAGCCCGATCGCTAAGGCTTACTGGGCACAGTGGAAAAGTCTGCGGCTGAAAGAAGGATGCCTGTACCGCGAATGGGAGAGCGCGGATAGCAACTCCCTAATGGTAGTGCCGAAATGCAGAATCAACGTGGTCATCGAGGCATACCATAACGACTCCAGTGGAGGGCACCTGGGCGTCACCAAAACCGTCGCCAAAATAAAAAGACGATTCTACTGGGTAGGATGTCAGGAGTCTGTAGCCGAGTGTATTAAGAGCTGCGACCAATGTTCAGCCGCGAAAGGGCCGACAAGAAGATCTCGAGGCCGCATGCAGCAGTACAACGTGGGAGCGCCCTTCGAGCGGATTGCTATCAAGGCAACAAATATGTGCTGGTGGTAATGGATTACTTCAGCAAATGGCCCGAAGTGTACCCTATTCCTAACCAGGAGACCACTACGATCTCGGAAAAGCTGGTAAACAACTGGGTAGCCAGGTTTGGAGTTCCGTTAGAGTTACACTCAGATCAAGGCCGGAATTTCGAGTCTGTGGTATTCAAGGAAGTGTGTGAGCTGCTGGGGATAAAGAAAACGCGTACCACTCCTTTGCACCCACAGTCCGACGGCATGGTGGAACGCTTTAACCGGACACTGGAGGAATACCTGCGGAAAGTGGTAGGCAGGAATCAAAAGGATTGGGACACGCATATCCCCCTGTTCCTGATGGCGTATAGGTCAGCCCCGCACGACACGACATCACTCACTCCAGCCCGAGCAGTGTTCGGCACAGAGTTGCGGTTACCCGCTGACTTGAAGTTTGTCTCCGAAACTTCAAGCGTCATGGGAAGGACCTTACGAAGTCGTGACTAGGATTAACGACGTGGTATACATGATTCAACGTTGCAGCAATAAAGGCGCTAAGCTGAAGGTAGACCATTTGGAGCGTCTGGCGCCTTATCACAGCGGAACCTCGGCACTTGTTCGGGACGAACAAGTCTAAGTGGTAGGCAGTGTAACGATAAGACAGTCTGTCGCTGTGCAAAGCAACCCTGTCGCTACGCGCCGTGCCATAATTCAACCTGGCAATGATGACCGCGATAATGGAAACTTTTAGTCCAACATGGCAATGATGGCCGCGATAATGGAAACTTTTAGTCTAACCTGGCAATGATGGTCGCGATCATCATGGAAACCTTTAGTCCACTCTGGAATGTGAACGATCTGTGCGATGGCCGGACAGGTATAAAAGGCAGCCGGGTGCGGCGCAGCGGGTCAGTCTGATTTTGATTAGTGAAGGTGCCACACGGAGTAATTAAGCAAATAATTAAGTGTAAAGACAGTGAAGTGTAAATCTGTGAAATAAAGTGATTGTTGGTTTTTATTGACTGTGGTTGGATAATTAAAGTTGTTTTATTTTCAAATTGCACAATCCAGTGACACGTATCAGCCCACGAGAACTAGTATTCGTAACAATATTAAGGTAAACGTAAGTTAAACCAAAGAATATGAAGTAATATAGAACGCGCATGTGGGCACAAAAGTGTTTTCGGTTGCTATGATACGAGCGGGAAGAGCGAAGCGTAGGCACCTAGCACCTGTTATTGTCACACTACCACCTAACATATGTCTGTGAGACCCCGGCACAAAATTATTCGAGTTTGTAAAATTTTGTGAATTCAGTTTTAGTTTTCAATTAAAATCAGTTAAGGAACATATTAAATTATTTATTAAAATAAGAAAAGCAACATTTTCAATTTAAATTTCATTTAAGAAGTCAACACTTCTTATTTTATACTTATAAACTAACACATTTGGAAAATGAGATCCATTGTAATAATAACATAAAGTAGGTACTTTTGTGTTGCTTTTTTTATATATTCAGTCATCGAAAAACATAAATAAAAATAAATATTCTCAAAAAAAACAAAACTTAAACAAAATTGCAAGACCTTAACACTTTCGCGTCCGCTCTCTGTGCAGTTAAACTAAAACCTATTGCCGCTTTGTTTACGTATGCCGTTGCGTTGGCGCCGCTATTTTTAATTTATATTTTAATTAATTAATTGATATATTAATTAATTAATTAATCAATTAATTTTTTATTCAAACAATAGGAATAAAACGTAGAAATACGTGAACGGCTCCTAGGATTGTTTGGCAAAAAACGTAAAAATACGTGATCGAACGCGAAAGTGTTAACTTGCAGTTTTTCGCGAAAGTCAAAACACAGCTTGTGAGAGCATTCCACACAAAAAAATTGTGTTTTACGTTTCTTTCTCGAGTCGCAAATAGAGCAGTTCTTACGCACTGCTAACCTTTCTTCAGCGCTACTACAAGATGGAGTTGTTCCATTGTTACGCTGGAGAATGCGTTGAAAAGCCATTCTGATATCACGTTGTAATTTAAAGCCTCCATCGGCCTCAACATCGCTGCAGTTATCGTTCGGTATATTTTCGTCGTCTGGAAAATCTTCTTCCAATCACCGCTGTATGTTAGCGTCATTTAAAGCCATACTCAACTAAAACAATAAAAAACTACGAATGTAAAAAAGTCACGTAACCGCCTAACAGGGGTCTCCTAGACACCTAGCAACAGTTTTTTACTCACTAGAGACAAACGCGATCACATCCGACTGCGTCATGGGGTTGCGCGGCACTGAGTGACGCAAGGAAAAGGTACATGAACTAACACATTTATACGAAGCTCGGGCGCAAAAATATTCACGCTTAAAAATTCCTGGGGGTCTGTGAGACGTATGCTAGGTGGTTAAGGGTTAAAGAAAAGTCAAAACAACTTTTTTTACTTGACCAAGCAACAAGCAAAACAGAAAACTCAAAGTTTTTATGTGCAAGCTTTGATTTGCAAAAAGTACTGAACACTCCTCATTTCGTTGTAGTATGCATATTCCCGAAAATATGCATACTACAACGAAAGCATTTATGAAAGTGGAACGAGATCTGGTTATTGTTTTCTATGGGTGAAATTGATGGTCGACGGGGGTGTAATGAGATTTGTTCTGTAATGTTTAGATATTTAAAAATAGTAGATGAAAGAAAAATGTACAGTACAGTGAGTCTTTACTGCGACAGCTGTGCAGGTCAAAATCGCAACAGAACTTTCTTATCTAGGCTTGCTTTTTTCCTTAAAACTTCTGGTTTCATTAAAAATATTACAATAACTTATTTATTGCCAAGGCACACAATGATGCCAGTAGATTCCATACACAGTACATTTGAATCCTTTACCAAAGCAAGAACAGTTTGGGCTCCCTCAGAGTGGCCAACAATTATTTCTAATTCTCGAACAAATCCGAGATGCTATGAAAGCATTGTAATGACTCACAAAGATTTCATGGATTGGAAAACCTTTTCGCAAACATTATTACCACCGACTAGAAAAATAAAATGTAAAAGTTTGCGATCGGCATACTTTGATAAAACAAGTTCTAATATAAAAATTAAGTACGGATATTTTGACGATAGCGAAGCTGAAGTGGTTAATATGAAGTTAAACACTCGATTGAGACAGAACTCAAAGGTTGTCGCAAATGGCCCTACTCCACTCTATAACAATCATTTCATCTCTGAACTTAAGTATAAGAATTTGAAAAGTATATGTGAAAAGGGAATAATACCCGAAAGGTATCATAAAGAATACCTGGATATGAATTGTAATCCACAAGTCCAGGATACCTTAGCAGAGACTGACGTTAAAGACTGAAGAGCAAATAATTAATAACTTTTTTGAATAAACTTTCTTTTACTGTGAAATGTTAAATTTTATTTTTAAGCTGAAATGTAATTTGAAGTTGAAATGGTTTTTTTTTGTAATTATTACATTTGTTACTTCTTTTGTAGTTTAATAAATAAAAAAAAATGTTGAAACTACAAATTTGTTTTTAATTGTTAATTCTAACCCAATATTTTTTGCTAGTTTTCATAATACTTTTACAATATTTTACAATTTATAATAACTTTTGCAACTATATTATTATAAACATGACAAGAAAACAAATTAAAAGGGACGCTCCTGTTATGCGAATCCAATTTTTTTTTATCGTTATTCCACAAATAACTTTAAACCAATAATGCATGCACAAAATGGAAGCATTTAATAACATAATATAAAAGGAAAACACAAAAAACCTTTTTCTGTAAAATTACGAATTTGGCGCTTACGATATTTTGGCGACTAAGGGCTCGATATGCACTGCCTATGAATAAGCAGCGTTGTCCAGCATGCAACTTTATAACACAGAGGTTTGGTGTGGATAATTGCGACATGCCAAGCATAACGCCGATGGATTCTTTAGCCAGTATACATGACTTAATTCTTCTGTTGGGTGCTGAAAACTGAAATGTTAGAAATCCACTTGTTGTTCATACAGCGTAAGAGTTATTGACTGGCGGCTCTGAGATAAGAGCTATATCTATTGAATTGGAAGTGAAATATTGGAGTAGCTCATTGTTGACTTGTATCAAAGAATATGAAGTAATATACCAGGTATGCGCCTATGAACGGTAACGACATCTAGCGGTAAATAGCCGAATATTTATAAACTTCGGAACCGTACCAAATGTCATGTTTACTTCTTCTGTCATATGTCAACAATATTCAGTTCACAATTTGTCAAGTTTCATCCAACAACGCATTGTTTGACGCTCCGGAAAATGTCGGATTACGTGCCTACAAATTACGATTTGCGGACACAGTTAATTTTGTGTTACCATTTGAAGAAAAACGCTTCTGAATCGCATCGAATGCTTGTGGAAGCTTACGGCGAGCATGCTCTTGGTCGCACACAGTGTAACGAGTGGTTCAATAAATTTAAAAGTGGTGATTTTGATGTGAGAAACGAGGAGCGTGGCCGGCCACCAAAAAAGTTTGAAGACGCCGAATTGCAAGCATTGCTCGATGAAGATGATGGCCAAACGCAAGAACAGCTCGCAGAACAATTGGGTGTTGACCGTCGGACCGTCGGAAAACGTTTAAAAGCAATGGGAAAAATTTTAAAGGTCGGTAGATGGGTGCCACATGAACTGACTGAAAGGCAGCAAGAAAACCGAAAAACCACTTGTGAAATGCTGCTCGCCCGGTACAAAAGAAAGTCGTTGTTGCATCGAATCGTAACTGGTGATGAAAAGAGGGTCTATTTCAAGAATCCCAAACGAAAAAGATCGTTTTTTAACCGCGGCGAAAGTGCGCAATCGACCGCAAGGCCAGATCGCTTCGGAAAGAAGGCCATGCTATGTGTTTTCTGGGACCAGCGTGGTGTCATATGGTATGACCTTCTAAAACCTGGTGAAACGGTTAACGGTGAACGTTACCAACAACAATTGGCCGATTTGAACCGTGCTATACGCCAAAAACGCCCAGAATATGAAGCCAGGCAACACAAAGTGATTTTCCTCGATGACAACGCACCACCACACCGCACTAGAGCCACCAAAGAATTGGTTGCATCGTACAACTGGGAAGCTCTTGCTCATGCGGCTTACTCACCAGACTTGGCACCTTCGGATTATCACATGTTCGCATCGATGGGCCACGCATTAACGGAACGGCGCTTCAAATCTCACGCAGAAGTAAAAAAATGGATCGATGATTGGTTTCAGGCAAAAGACGAAACATTTTTTTGGCGAGGCATCCATAAATTGCCTGAGAGATGGGAAAAATGTGTAGCTAGCGATGGCCATTACTTTGAAGAATAAAATTGTAATCATTTCCTCACAATAAACGTGTTTTTTCAAAAATAATTACTAATAAAATTATTAATTTCATAGGCGCATACCTGGTAGAACGCGCATCTCATACAAGCAAACGTGTTGTATGGCGGGTACTGCTGGTAGTACCCTCTGTTATTGACAGCAGAACCCTCTGTTACTAACAGCAGAAATCTCTGTAACTTCGGCGTAACATGTGAGTAGAAGCAAAGAAAATAAACATACGAAGGCAAGATTAATTGAATACAGACAAAGAATATGAAGTAATACACCGTGCGACAGCATTTTTCACACTGGGAAAACTCCATATGGGCGTGAAACTAGAGACCAAACATAGTAATACTGCGTACTCAGTTTTTTCTACATCCTTTATCCTTTTAAAAGGACTTCAAAATTTTGAAGGGGATAAAAAATAAAAAAAATGTAAAAAATACTTAACCTCGTTAGAATATGGCGATATGTATATTAAACGAAAGAGGAAAGGCTCAAAAATTTACATAAAACTGATTTTTTATCTATTTGTAAAAAAAGGAGATGAAAAAGGTCCTTTGAAAATTTTAATTTGCTGTCAATAACAGAGGGTACTACCAGCAGTACCCGCCATACAACGCGTTTGCTTGTATGAGATGCGCGTTCTATATTACTTCATATTCTTTGCTTGTATAAAGCTGAATGATTTAGGACCCATAGTTTGTGCGTGCATTAATACGCTGTTGCATTGCCTGAATTTGCGGGCAGTATCTAGTACTCGTCGCTGAATGGCACTCATCTACTTTTATCGCCAACCTTTCATTTCGTGTTGCACAATTAAGGCATTTGCGCTTGCTATCGTCGTCTTTGACAGGACAATTTGTGTATTGGTGCTCCTTGTTGGCGCAGTGGGAACACGGTGTAATTGGCGCCTTGCATTTGTTTCGGGTGTGCCCAAATTGCAGACATCGAAAACATTGTACGAAGGCACTAAAGTCCGAAACATTCACGCGCTCATAATCAACATTAAGACGTTCCGTTTTGATCATTGTGTTTCTAATGCGGGGAGTAACTTCGAAAATGGCGTTGTACATGGTGTTGGGAGTCCTTCGATTGCGATTGATAAAGCGCAACTTTATGTCATCGCTTTCCTTCACTTCCGCAGCCGTGCTTGGGTTTTGGGTAATCAACAGGTTGATTAGGTCGGATGAAGGTGTTTCCTTGGTGATTCCTTTTACTATGACCAATGGCTTCAAATTTTTTGCGTGTTCAGCTTTGAGATCTGCGACATTAGATAGTTTGCCCATGGTGGTATCTCGTTGTTCCAAAGTGTTGAATTCTATATGAACTTTGTTATTTGAAACTGGTGCTATCTTTGCCGGGGCGAAATTTGTGTCTCTAAGTAAGATAGAGTTGCGGAAGGTGCGCAACACATCCGAATGGTTTGAATGGCTCTCTTGAGTTGCACTTATTACGATAGCTGGCTTAGACCCTTTGGTGCCTACTTTGGCTACGCTGGCGTAGCTTATGCTTGGCGATTCGTTCTGGACGCATAAAGACTCTTTGAGTGAAGCAAGCTCTTCTCGAATAGCTGCACGAATGTCAAGAGCAGAATTAACAGATGGGTTGTCAGAGTTCCCATTTGGAGTCAGCGATTCGATTAATGGGATAAGCGCTATCAATTTCGTTGTCTGTTCTATGACAAGATTCATTGAATAGAATATTGCAGGGAGAAAATAATTTTGAAACCGCACCAGTGACGTCATACAAAATTGCTTCCTATTGGCTGAAAATGTTGATTGAATTTTGGAGAGAGAAACACAGTGGGGCAAAATTAAATATTTGTTACTTCATTATTTTTTTCCATCTTCAATTCCCTTCTTAATTCCAGTAAATTTACCCTTACCGATAAATATTGAGTATTTGCCGTTCGAAGTCGTTTTGGGTGAAGTGCAGCGAGCAAACTCTTGCCGTTTGAACATTCAAATAAGTCTCCCGGCCACAGAACTTCACTCAACCTATATAAAGCTTGCATCCTTGGGGAACCGGAAGAAGTGCACAGCGCAATCTAAATCATATATATATATATATACACTGCAGAGCATAACTATAGACGCACCCACATTTTTGCGTTTCTGAGCAATTAGAAATTTTTGAGAAAAATCTGATGATGCAGGATGAAAGAGCTTTAAAAGTTATTTACTTTAGGTCCTTGTGCAAATTAAAAAAAAAATTTGCTGAATACTGCGATTAAAAATGCCGTTTTTGGCTGGTGCATAACTATAGACGCACTTTGAATATTTTATTTTGAGTACAATAATAACGTGTTAAAGAAAACAAATGTAAGTTGTGTGAGTGTCAGTAGTGAGTAGGTCCTTCTTTGTTTTGGATAAGCTCGAAAACTCGGTTTGGCAAGCTTTCTAGAAGGTTTAAGCGCACAGAATTGCTTATCGACTCCCAAGCTTGAATAATTGCCATTTTTAAGCTCTCCACCATGTCGTATTGCTTATTTTCAGCAAACACAATGCGAACCAGTATTCCCCACATGTCCTCCATGGAATTTAAATCTGGAGAACAAGCTGGCCATTGAAGAAAAGGAATGTGATGTGTCTGGAGCCAAGTGTTTGTCTCGTTGCTTTTGTGAACAGATGCATTATCTTGTTGAAAAATTAGTCCACTTCGCCGATATCGGTTACAAAATCGTAGCAGATTCGTTTGCAAGAGTGTAGTGTACTCTGCCGAATTCCTTTGCGTACTAGGAAAAGCCAGCTCCAACATACCGTTCCCACAAAATGCTCCCCACATCATTAAGGAACCCCTCCGAAACTTCTTTTGGAAACATATCGCGGTCCTTTGAGTAAATCTCTCCAGTAAGAGTTAAATCCATCGAGGAAATCGTGCTACCGTATGTCAGTGAAAAAATGCCAATGCTTTGGGTCTTCCAACAGGATTATAACCTAAAGCATACGAAGGTCGCACGAAAGGGGCTTCGCAAGAGCAGGATTAGGGTTATGGAATGGCTCGCACAATCACCAGACTTCAATATAATTAAAAATTTGTGGTGTGACGTGAAGAGAGCAGTTGCTCACAATAATCTTTTAAATAATAATCAACTTTGAGAAGCAGTAGACCACGCCCCTAGAGAAAGATATGAAAATTTGGATATTTCAATGCATCGGCTCTGTGCTGCAGTAATAGCCAAACAACAGTCACGCAACTAAATATTAATTTGAAGACAAATTACGTTATTACTATTTAACCACAAAATCTTTTAAAATGAAACACAATTTTTGCTTCATTTTTATGAAAGTAAAGCGAACTACTATTTTTTTGACCGTCCATATTTTGGAGCTTTTGACGCATTTAATTTAAATCAAACCAAACTGAGTTTAATTCTTAAGTTTTCTTTTATGATTACATTGTTAACACATATAACTTGTTAAAAAAAATACAAAGTAAATATTTGTAAAAAAAAGCAGATTATTTTTTCTTAATTTTCTTTTCGTTGTATGCGTACTACTATTATTTTGACCGCAGCTGTATATATATATATATATATATTTATATATATATTCCATTTGAAAAACACTTCACCACTCATGTACCTTTTTTTCATTATTTTGTGTACACAGGCCCACTGCACACCGCATGATTCTCTTCTTTTTTGCTTTTTTCTTTTTTTGAAATTTTTCCGCGATAATCTCACTACACGCACTTTAAAGCAAGGACTTTTGAAACTCAAAATTATTTAATTATTTTAACAAAAAACAATGAAAACAATCAAGCAAAAGCGGCACGATTTACAAAAAACGAAATATTTGTGAATACAAAATTTTCAACCAATGAAAACAAAGCACGAAATCTGAATTAAATTGCAGGGTTTACTCCCGAATTTCACTTGTTTTATTTGTGTTATTTATATGAACGAATTATACGAATTTATATATAATTTTGTAAAGATATACAAATTTATAAAGAGTAAAGCAAAATGTAAATTCAAAATAAAAGAGTTTAAAAAGTACTGATGGAAACCCTACATATTCTCCGATGACGTCACTGGTGCGGTTTAAAATTGATTCTCTCTCGGAAGGCGCAATGTCTGTATTCAATGAATCTTGGTTCCAGGCGCGGATTCAGAAAAATATTTCGGGGGGCTTTCAAAAAGTAATTCTTTAATATTTGTAAAATGCCTTTTAAATTGTATGTAGTTTGATAGGCGATCCAAATATTTCGGGAGGGGTTTCAACCCCCAAAACACCCCCCTCAATCCGCCACTGCTTGGTTCTATGATACCAATTTTTATTTCCCGCTTCATATTTGCAGAATCTTTGACCAATCTTTTTATATCATCTGCAACACTGTTTATAGTGTTCATTAAGATAATAAGATCAAAAACTTGACTAAACTGTAAAAGAAGGGCTAAAAACAAACTACATATGTTATGAATTCACCTCAGAAAAAGTTTGCGTACCAGATAAGGTTAAGTAGTGTTACGAAATTCCACAGTTCGTTATCGACGGTTCGTTTTGATTGTATTTGAAAATAAAACAACTTCAATTATTCAGCGCAAACTCGGTCAGAACTAACAATCCTTTATTTACAGAATTTACACTTCGCTTGTATCTACACTTGTTACCACTTTGCTCGGTTAACACAGACTCGACCCATTGCGCTGCACGCTGCTGCTTTTATACCAGTTTTCTTATCGCGCCGAAGTTTCTTGCAACTTTTAATTGGAAAGCGCTCGACCATTCTCGCACAGCCCATTTCTTCGAGAACCATCCTTGCCATATCGGACTATACCAAGCGAATTTATAACAGTTTTGCTGTACTTCAAAGTACATGTTTAAAAGTATGCTTGCAAAAGCGTTCATGCACAGCAAAGAGTGCCTTTTCGTTTCACTGCCCATCACTTAGACTTGTTCGTCCCGAACAAGTACCGAGGCTCCGCCGGAGTAAGACGCCAGGCGCTCCAAATGGACTACTTTCAACCTGGCGTTTCTGTTGCCGCAGCGTTGAACCCTGTACACCACGTCATTAATCCTGGACACGACCTTGTACGGTCCTTCCCCACGTTTGAAGCTTTGGAGACAAACCTTTCCTCCGCTGCGGGTTGTAAAGCATTACTAGATCGCCTTCTTGGAACCCCGCTGTATTAGCTCGTAGATCATATCTGGCTTTCATCTTATCGCTGACCAGTTGGATACGGTCACTTATAAACTGGTGGATTTCTTCCTCGGAGCTGGAAGCTTATTAACTGCGTAATCCGTCTTAGCGCCTTCCGTCGTGCTGACCACTCCGAACTTCAAGTCAGCAGGCATCCTCAGCTCCGTGCCGAACACTGCTCGTGCTGGAGTGAGTGATGTCGTATCGTGCGGGGCTGACCTATACGCCATCAAGAACAGCGGAATATGCGTGTCCCAATCCTTTTGATTCCTGCCTACTACTTTCCGCAGATATTCCTCCAGTGTTCGATTGAATCGTTCCACCATGCCGTCGGACTGGGTATGCAAAGGACAGGTGTGAGTTTTCCTTATTCCTAGTAGCTCACACACTTCCTTTAATACCAGAGACTCGAAATTCCTGCCTTGATCCGAGTGCAACTCCAGTGGAACTCCAAATCTGGCCACCCAGTTGTTTACCAGCATTTCCGCGACCGTGGCGGCCTCCTGGTTAGGAATAGGATACACTTCAGGCCATTTGCTGAAATAGTCCATTACCACCAGCACATATTTGTTGCCTTGAGTGCTAAGTGGGAATGGCCCGGCGACGTCCATGGCAATTCGCTCAAAGGGTGCTCCCGTGTTGTACTGCTGCATGCGGCAAGAAGATCTCGCTTGTTGGCCCTTTCGCAGCCGAACATCGATCACAGCTCTTAATCCAATCGGCGACAGACTCCTGGCATCCTACCCAGTAGAATCGCCTTTTTATTTTGGCGACAGTTTTTGTGATGCCTAGGTGCCCTCCGTTAGGTGCCCGCCGTTATGGTATGCCTCGATCACCTCGTTGATCCTGCATTTCGGCACTAAAATTAGGGAATTGCTGGTCCGGCCATCCTCACTCTCCCACTCGCGGTATAGGCAACCATCAGACAGCCGCAGACTTTGCCACTGCGCCCAGTAAGCCTTCGCGATCGGGCTCTCACCGGCCATCTCCTGCCAGTCTGGACGTGCGCCTTGCTCCTTGCTTTCAATGATTTTTTTAAGATCCGTATCCTCGCGCTGGTCCTTTTGTATCCTCTCCGCAGACCACTCCTCCTCTGGCATAACGCTGACAAATCGCACGTCCACTATCTGCTCTTTGCTTTCGGCTCGCGAACAATGCCTGCATTCGGTTTTGCACGGACGGCGTGACAAGGCATCGGCATTTCCATGGCTTGCTGCTACCCTTGCGATGCTCTACCGTGTAGTCGTAGCTCTGCAGTCGCTCGATCCACCGCGCCAACTGGCCTTCCGGATCTTTAAAGTTCAGCAGCCATTTCAATGCCGCATGATCTGTGCGTAGGCGAAACTTTTGCCCATACAGGTATTTATGGAAGTGTTTCACACATTCCAATACTGCGAGCAACTCCCTCCATGTCACAAAGTAGTTGCGTTCAGGCTTTGACAAAATTTTGCTGTAGTAGGCTATCACTTGTTCTTGGCCATCTATTATCTGTGATAGCACACCACCAATACTATGCCCACTTGCATCTGTATCCAACACAAACATCTCTCCAGGCACAGGGAAGGCCAAAATTGGAGCAGTGCACAATTTTTCCTTCAGTCGTGCAAAAGCCTGCTCCTGCTCTTCGCCCCACGCGAAGGCTTGATTCTTTTTCGTCAGTTTGTGCAAGCTGCCAGCTATGTTCGCAAATCCAGGAACGAATCTTCGGTAGTATGTGCACAGGCCCAGGAAACTGCGGAGTTCGTGTAGATTGCGTGGTCGGGGCCACTCCTTCACCGCCGTGATTTTGCCTTCATCCGTATGTACTCCGCGGGCGGAAACCGTGTGACCCAGATATTTGACCTCTTTTTGAAACAGCGAGCACTTCTTTGGGTTGAGTTTAAGCCCGGCTTTCTGTATTCGTTCGAATACCTCCTTTAGCTTTCCCAGGTGGTCGTCAAAGCTTTTACCCATCACGATTATGTCGTCCAGGTAGATCAGACATGTCCGCCAATGCAGCCCTTTTAGCACACGTTCCATTAGCCGCTCGAATGTTGCTGGTGCGTTGCAGAGTCCAAACGGCACACAGTGGCTGATTCTGCCGACGTAGGTTGCAAAAGTCGATTTTGTCATGTTGGATTTGGGGGAAACTGTTATACTAATACACTAACTAATACTAATAATATGTTATACTAATACATAAATGCTTGGACCTAAGAAATCGGAAAATCTTAACTAAATTGGACAAATAGTTTTGCTTGTAGAGCCCGTCAAAGTTGAGCAATTTTTAGAGTGTGAAATAATATCAGCAATTTGCACTTCTTTAGCAAAGCTGAAGTTTTAAAATACGGAAAGGAACAAATTAATTGAAACTTTTTGCACCAGCATCGTAAAAGAAGGCATTTGTAGTAAATAATTAAATATAGAAAAAAAAAGTTGGTTGTTGTTGTTGTCTTTTCATAGGCACTCACTTGAAGCACTGTTTTTATCACTCTTTTTGAACTTTCGATAGACTTTCAAAAAAAAGGCCATACTTGCCACGGTTCCGTCTTTGGGAAAATTGTTCACTAGTCTTCTGTGAGTACTGCCCTGAAGAGATCGGGTGCCCGATTTTCCCCAACTGGATTTTACAGCGATTTTTCTGTGGCCACCTCGCGCAATTTTGTGCTTTCGGGTGCGTGCGTTCGAACAAGTTCGTCAAGATTTTGATAGTGAATCAATTACACGCGGTTATAATCGTTACCAGGGCATGCAAATTTGGATTTTGGCTTCATTTAGAGCTTCATAAAGAGTACTTTTGCTGAATGCGCAGTTCGCACGTACGAAAAACAAGTTGGCTTTCATTTCCGGCAATCAGCTATCATGTATCCTTTGATGTAATGCTTGTGTTTTTAACAAAATACTAACACTGTGTCTGTCATACAATTTTTTTTTATTTTGAGCAAAACTCAGTCAGTCGCCATTAGTTTTTGAGTTCAACCGCGACAATGAAACAATTAGTTATTGAAAAACAAAAAGCAGACTTATATCTATGTGTACTGTCTAAAACCCACTTATGTGTCTGCGCTGTTCAAAAATCTCACAACGGGTAAAAACCTAAGAACTGCAGGTACCTGCTATTATTAGAAGCTTAGTGCCTGCTATTTGAATGTAAGTAAAGTTAGTTTCGAATTTAATTTGAACTAAACATCACCGCAACTCCGCCCCTGCAACTAAATCGAAGAAGAAGCACAAACATGTTTTTAAAAAATTCGAAGCTGTTTGAAATATTTACTACTTCGAAGACAAAGGAGCAGTTCGTTCTGGTTACGTCGAATTGGTTACGTCGAAAGAAGTTTGCCTGCAGCCAAAACATCTACGACTAAAGAGAAGATATCCAGGACTTATCGCACTATCAAGTTAAAATGGATTGCGGCAAATCGTACCAAATTAAATTTTGTCTAGAGTAATGAGGAGTGGTTAAAAAAAATAATATACTTCGATGCAAGAGATGCATATAGCATAAGCGATGACCAACCATCGACATCAAAGGCGGCAAAAGGAAGGCCGAAAAAGTCAACTCAGGACTGTGCGTCATTCACTAAAAACAGGAGGCTTATGGAGGCAACGGAAAAAATAACTGCCACCCACTTTTAAGAAGCTTTGATCATAAAATAAAATAAGGATCAGGAGAAAATGAAAGGTGTTATAGTGAAAGCAGTTTTACCAGCAAGCCCGGGTCGCGTTAAAAGAATAAAAAACAGTATTCCCACCCCACCCAATAAGCTACCGATCAAATATAGTCCTAATGAAGCTTTAGCATTGTTCTTAAACTTCGGATTGTCCAAAGAAAAATTGCCTTTTTTTTGTAAATTTTTCGAATTCTGGTTCTCATTTTGAAAGCAAAATTTATGAATTTTTATCTTTAAATTTGACTCTTTCAGCTTATTTCTTAAATTTCTTATTACTTTTCATCTTTTTTAATGCATTTTCATTAATATTGCAACTAAAACTTATCATTGTTGTTCGCATTATTCTTATTTACAGTAAGCCGAACTTTGACAAAGTATTACGTAGCACCCTGTACCTCGATTGAGGTTTGAGAATACAGTAGCCTGATGAATTTCTAATCAACAGCAAAAAAAATTTTCCAATTATCTCATTCGTTCAGAAGTTGTTAATTTTGCAACCTGAAATGACAAATTGAGTCACTGTGCGGCATGACGGTGAGCTGCCACAAACCGTCGCCAACACTGAAAGCCGTTTTCTCCTTGTCTGCAAGCTCCACCTGCCAATAGCCGCTGCGTAAGTCGAGTGTGCAAAACCACTGTGTGCCTGACAGTGTGTCCAGGGTGTCATCGATCCGAGGTAGTGGATAGTTCCTTTCCTTTTTAGTCACGTTATTGAGCTTTCGATAGTCCACACAAAATCGGGTACTGCCATCCTTTTTCTTGACTAGCACGACCGGCGAACACCAAGGGCCTGACGACGGCTCTATGACCTTTTCTTTACCCATGTTTTCGATTAAAGTTGCGACCACTTCCCTCTTGGCCATATTGACCCATAGTGCTGTATGAGTGACCGTGCCTTCTGTTTCTGCTCGGCTGTCAATTCGCTGCTCCACTGGTTCTGCGGTATGGCGTCCATGTTAGAACCGCTTTTCTTACTTCCTCCGGGTGGACTGCTTTCGCAATTGACAACTGCTTCAGCCTCTCTACACTCGCCAATGACCGCATCTTTTCCGACATATCTGGGTGTGTTCAGTGGGTTGAGTATCCTGACTGGTATTTTGCCATTTTTGGGTTCCGCTAATGTACGTCCGATAATTATGTTGTCGTATCCTTATTTTGGCGCTTCTACAACCCACAGCCGACTTGTCCCATCGTCCTCGTCCACCTTTGCCCACACAATCTCCTCGGAATTCGCTGGTATCTTCTGGTGTTGACACGAGACAACTTTCCTTATCGCCACGCTTCGGTCATAGCCAGTGTGCAGGGGGAATTCAACGTTGGCATACCTCAGCACATTTTCTTTCAGGTCCAGCATAAAACCGTGCCTAATCATGAAATCCACGCCGATAATCACGTCGTCCATTATATCCGCGACGATGAACTCATGTTCCAGGCTGCTGGTGCCGATAGCAATCGTTTTTGTTACTTTTCCTCTTACCGGCGCACGCTCGCCAGTCGCAGTCCGCAGCGGTATGCCATGCAGTGGTTCCCAGTTCTTCAGAAGCTTCCTTTTTATGATCGAATATGACGCTCCAGTATCCAGTGTCAACACGAAAAACTTTCCATCTTTCTTTCCTTCAATCGTCAAGTTGCTGGGTTGTCGTTTCAACTGCAAGACAAGGACGGTGGGGCAGCAGGTTGTGGGGATCAGCTCTCGCCCCTTTGGGCTGACCCGTTTTAGTTTAACGACTCGTCGTCCTCAGCCCGGCGCTTGTTGGCTGGGCCTTGATTGTCAGTATTCCTCGTTTCAGGCGATTGCGATCGAGAACGGGAACGCCTCTTTCGTTGGCGGCAGTCTGGTGATATGTGACCCTGCTTGCCGCATGCCCAACAAACAATTTTAGAGGGGACCACCCGTGGCCTGCCTGGTGTCTCAGAGCTTATGGCCTGGATCGAAATATCGCTGTCCGGCTTGATTTGGCGTATCCTTGCAGGTGCATACCGATTGCCTCCAATCCATGTCGCCTCATATGTCATCGCGCTGGTCACCGTTTCCTTAAATGTCGACTTGCCCATCATCAACGCACTGCGACGTGTCTCGGGATCATGAAGACCTTCAATGAACGACTCAATCTTCATCCTCTCTAGATCACAAGCGCCGAATTTTGGGTAGCACAACTGTACGAGCCGCTCAATGTCTGCTGCATATGTCTGCAGCGCCTCGCTGGCTTTTTGCCTGCGGTTCTTCAGCTCACAGTAGTACAGCGTATGGTTGTGCTCGTTGCTGTACTTCGCTGCCAACGCTCTCATGACGGCCTCATAATCACTTCTCGAACATTCCGGAACTGATTTCATTACCTCAGCCGCAGGACCTTTTAGCGCCAGTGCCAATGTCCGACCCTTCCTGATATCGGTCCACTGATTCTCCAAAGCAGCTAAGTCGAATTGCAGTTTAAATGTATCGAACGGCGTAGCACCATCATAAGTAGGCACTTCTGTTCGGATGGCGAAACTTTCCGGAACCGGCGGCAAACATTCTCGTGGCTGTACCTCTCTGAGCCGCTCCTCCAGACTGTCAACTCGTTTGTTCAAAGAATCATCCAAGTCGTCAACTCGTCTGTTCAGAGAATCATCCAGGCCGTCGGCTCCACCTTCACATCAAGCTTGTTTGAGATTTCTTCCACTTTCTGCTTCAAGCGCGCAGAATTTTCCTGAAGTTTGGTTTCCATTCGCTCCGCTACTTCTCATTCCCATTTTCACTATTTCTTGATTTGTAATTTCCAGTTTCGCTGCCATTTGCGCCGAAAGTTCTTGATTCGTAGTTTCAAGTTTCGCTGCAATTTGCGCAGACATTTCACGATTGGAAGTCTCAAACATGCCTTTGACATTCTCGATTTTCGCAGACGTTTCCTCAAACATGCCTCTCATTGCAACCATAAGCTGGCTCATGTCCATCGCTTGTGGTGGCGCAGCCGCTGCAGCTGTACTTTGCATCGACGCCGCACCCGCAGGCGATTCCTCCACTTTGGCCGACGCCTATAGCTCCTGCGTTCCGAACTCATGCGCAGCCCAATCGATGCCTCGTGATTCACACGCCTCTCGCAAGCGCAGTTGCAACTCCACCTTTCCGCCAGCAGTCGGCAAATTCCAGGCAGCCAGCTCCTTCTTCAGCTGGTCCACCTTCAGCAGCTCCAGTTTAACCATGTCTGCGTTTTTATAATTTTATTTTACTTTCAGTAACCCAACCACACTTCTGACACCAAATGTTACGAAATTACTTCACAGGTTCGTTTGGATTGGTTTTGAAAATAAAACAACTTTAATTACTCAGCAAAAATCAACAATCACTTTATTTACAGATTTACGCTTCGCTTGTATCTACACTTGTTACCACTTTGCTTGCTTAACACAGACTCCACTCATTGCGCTGCACACTGCTGCTTTTATACCAGTTTTCTTATCGCGCCGAAGTTTCTTGCAACTTCTAATTGGAAAGCGCTCGACCATTCTCGCACAGCCCATTTCTTCGAGAACCATCCTTGTCATATCGGACTATACCAAGCGAATTTATAACAGTTTTGCTGTACTTCGCAGTGCATGCCTAAAAGTATGCTTGGAAAACATTCGTGCGGAGAAAAGCATTCCTGTACAGTGCGGCACAGAATTTCTCATCGTATCAGTATGATAACAGATAAGCGCCGTTTTGACTAAAAATCACATATTTCTGTATCTCAAAACAGAGCACAATGCGTGTGAAGCGGTGTTTGTGTGAGTGACATTAGAGGCCAAAAAGCTCTTATCGGAGGCCAAATTTGTCGAACTTTTTGACACATTTTTTCCTTGGCCGCTGGACATCTATATGATGAGTTATCTGTGGCACTGCACTGCACTTGCTCAATGCAAACAGATCGAATCAGAGCTGCCAGCGAAGAGAAGCAAAACATGTGTGTGCATGACATATGAGAGCTGAGTCTTTGTTGCTTTATAACATTAGTGTGTGCGAACTAAGGTCCTGCATGAATATATTCATTTCGGCGGCTACACTACTGCACATACTGTACGGGTACTTGGTATTCGAAGAATGCGTACAACGAAACGAATAGAAACGAGAACCAGCGAGCGTCGCTTCTCGTTTCTATTCGTATTCGGTAATCGAGAACTTTGCGAAGTCTTCGAATATCAACAGTTTCACCGAATATTTGTATGCGAAGTGGCTTATTAGTTAATACGCAAAATTGAATTTATTGAAGAAAGTAGCATACAAAATTAATAAATATTTGTATATAACATAAATATTTCTAAATAATCTTAGGAATAATAAAACGAGTATATTCGAATATATTCGAAGCAGTGTGTACTATTATTCGAATGCTTTTGTGCTCGTTTTCCCGCTTCGAGCGAATATGAATAAATAGTGTACGTCTACTCGTTTCTGTTCGGAGCTTACTCGTACTCGAAGAGAAATGTACTCGTATTCATTCGGACCGGTCCGCAGAGATGAAGTGAAGTATTCTATTCAAAAGCATTTGAATGTTTTCGAATAGCAAAAATGCATACTCGTTCAGGACTCTAGTCCGAACACACTAAAGGCAATGCACAGTAAAGGCAATGAAATGTACTGCAATGACACTGAATGGAGTAAGTTATACCAAAGAATATGAAGTTATATAGAACGCGCATCTCATACAACCAAACGCGTTGTATGGCGGGTACTGCTGGTAGTACCCTCTGTTATTGACAGCAGAACCCTCTGTTACTAACAGCAGAAATCTCTGTAACTTCGGCGTAACATGTGAATTGAAGTCGCTTCTGTACTCATTCGTATTCTCGCTGCTGTTGCGCCACTTGATAAACATGACGATGAACGCTGCTTTTGTTGTCGCGGGGAATAGCATTATTATATTGGCAAACAAAAAAAAGTTAGCGGTATACTGTTTTTTGCGCTGTGCCGTGCAGGCGGGATAGCATTGATGTTGTTGGTAATTGTTGCGTCGCTATTTCTGCTTTCTTTTTTATAATCACAAGCAAATTACAATTAGCAAAAAAAATGCATGAACTTGGTGTAGTAAAATATGGTTGCAAACATGTTGCACAAGAGCGTTTATAGTTATTTATTAAAAATATTATTGTAAGGTTTTATGTTTATTGTTTTACTTTTGTTTAAATTTATCTTTCATAAATAATAACACTGATCAACAGCAAAATGGCTTTTCTGGGTTTGACATCAATTCTAGGGTAATTGGGTACCGCTGATTTCGAATCCGCAAACCGTTTTTAAAACTTAGTTTCCGTTTTCGCAAAAAATGGGCGTGTCACTTTTTCGGATTTTCCCTATCTTTTTTCACGTTTTCGATTGTAATTTCTAAACCAATAAACCGGTTGACATGGTTTTCTCTTTGTGGCATTTACAACACCTCACGGCTTCTTTTCCAATGTAATTTATTTTTATAGGTTTTACGATTCCGCGGTAATTGGACCTCAAAGTCGGAAAATATGGAATTTCAAGGCGTTTTCTTGGATGGTCAAAAACATGCACATTTTTCTTAAATCTATTAATGAGTTAGGTGTTAAATGAAAGCGGAAACATCAAATAATACAACGCAGACAATTTATTTGGCGTGGTTCCCATTATTATCGAAATAATAGGAAAAATGTGCCATCGTGATTTTCATCAATTTTCACACTTTTTCCTTAAAAAAATTAGAGCCTCAAAATATGCACAGATTTTTATTTTTTTTTTAATAAACAACAGTTTTTTGGTTTGTTGCTTTGCTTATACTTCAGACCAGCACACAAAAAGTATGCCTGTTTTTATGACGACAGTTTTCAATTTGAGCTAAATTGGTAAGCAAAAACAAGATATTTACTTTGCTTAAGAAATTTCAAGGAAAAGGGGAAAATAAATTAATCGGGTTTCAGTCTTCACAAAGTACGCGATTCAAAGACAAACTATATTAAGTATAAAGCTGCTGTAATTGCTAGTTTTATATTGTAAAAGAATAGTTACTGTTATTATGATAAGACAAAATTCTTGTGACCAACAAGCACTCAAGCAAAAGAACAAACGAATAAATGAACAAATGAACAAGCGAACAAAAGAACAAATGAACTAATGAACAAATAAACAAACGAACAAATGAACAAATGAAGAAACGAACAAACGAAAAAACGAACAAACGAACAAACGAACAAACGAACAAACGAACAAACAAACAAACAAACAAACAAATAAACATTCATTACATACTATATAGATTACATGTTTAGATGTAAACATTAAATATTTATGTAATCTCTTTCAAAATCTTGACGTCGTCTCTTTGCTGATCTTTTATATATGGGTTGTGAGATGTCTCTTCTAAGGTTCCAACAATAATCTGCCAACATTGAAACGTTCCATTTCCCTTGATAACGTTTTTCCATGTTAGAGATATCT
Source organism: Melieria omissa (assembly GCA_963971225.1). NCBI lineage: Eukaryota > Metazoa > Arthropoda > Insecta > Diptera > Ulidiidae > Melieria > Melieria omissa. Next base: position 5,391,255 of record OZ020270.1, read on the forward strand.
TGATGGAATCGTTCTCCATGTTCATCGCTTAGTGCACCACAGTTATCCGGAAAAAAGTCCAAATGGGAGTGCAAAAAGTGAATTTTGAGAGACATGTTGCATCCTAGCGCATGATAAGATGACAACATTTTTTCAACAAGTTCAACATAATTTTTACTTCTCTTGTTGCCCAAAAAGTTCATGGCTACGAGTCGAAAATCATTCCAAGCAGCTTTTTCCTTGTCTTGTAAAATATCATCAAAATGTTTATCTTTAAACATTTTGTGAATTTGGGGACCAACAAAAATACCTTCTTTTATTTTAGCTTCACTCAATCTGGCAAACTTTTGACGAAGATATTGAAACGCTGCTCCGGTTTTATCCATTGCCTTTACAAAGTTTTTCATAAGCCCCAATTTAATATGTAATGGTAATGGTGGAAGCAATATGTTTTTCGGGTCAACTAAAGGCTCATTTTGTACATTTTTCAGCCCTGGTTGAAGTAAACGACGTACAGGCCAGTGTCTTTTTGTAAAATGGTCTTCTCTAGCACGACTATTCCATTCGCAGATAAAACAACAAAATTTTGTGTAACCAGATTGCAATCCAAGCAGAAGGGCAACAACTTTCAAGTCTCCGCAGATTTGCCACTTTTCTTCATTGTATCTGATATGTAACAGAAGCATTTTCATATTTTCATATGTTTCTTTCATATGGACTGCATAGCCGATTGGAATTGAGGGTAACATATTTCTATGGTGCAGTAAAACGGCCTTCAAACTAAATTTGGAACTGTCTATGAATAATCTCCATTCGTTCTTGTTATACGCTATGTTGAGCGATTCCATCAAGCCACCAACATTTTTGCAAGCAACTAGACTGTCAGCTGTTTCAAAATGTTGTGTTAATTGATTTTGGCGGGTACGAAAAGAAGTAATAGCAACATCATCATCCAAAAGATTCCACTGTTGCAGCCGTGACGCTAACAGTTCAGATTTGTTTTTTGGCAATTGTAAGTCCCTTACAAGATCGTTTAATTCTGCTTGTGTAATCTTGTGTGGCTGCTGCGCCGACATATTACATTCAAATACTACCTCGGGTGGATTTAATGGCAAGTCGAAAGAATTTTCTTGCTCTGTGCCATCGTTACAACATGATTTAGGACGTTTTGGAACTGGAAATTTATCACTGTGAGGCAAAGGACGAACAGCTGAAGGTATATTTGGATAAATAATTGCGCTTTTCTTTTTCTGCGATACTCCATTACCTTTTGAAATAGGCGTCGTCAAACAGAAATAGCAATCAGATACATGATTTTCTGGTTCTCGCCATTGCATTGGCACTGCAAAACGAAAACTCTTTCGTCCGCCGCTCATCCACTTTCTTAGACCCATTGCGCAAGTTTTGCACGAATAATGCGGTGCCCACTTTTTGTCTTGATGCAAGATTCTGTCACCAAAATAAAAAAAATACGCGTCTTGTATTAGTGGCGTTAGTGAACATTTTTGTTTCAAAAATATTACTTCGCCACATATATAGCAAAAATTATTTGCATTATTTACACAATTTCGCGACATTTTATTTATTAAATAGCGACAAATAGGAAAAATGTGCTTGATATCAAAAGCAATCTGACGAATGAATAAAAATCTATAAAATCATCCAATGCATGAATGACACACAAATAGTTGCCTGCCTGCTAAATATTTTTAGATGACTTCAGCTCATCGGAAAACGCCAGTAAAATATAAAATAAGGTATTTGAAGATGATGTTGTTTGATCGTTCCTATGGCAGCTATATAATATAGTTGGCCGATCTTGTCCAAATTTTGTGAGAATATCTTTGAATCGCGTACTTTGTGAAGACTGAAACCCGATTAATTTATTTTCCCCTTTTCCTTGAAATTTCTTAAGCAAAGTAAATTTCTTGTTTTTGCTTACCAATTTAGCTCAAATTGAAAACTGTCGTCATAAAAACAGGCATACTTTTTGTGTGCTGGTCTGAAGTATAAGCAAAGCAACAAACCAAAAAACTGTTGTTTATTAAAAAAAAAATAAAAATCTGTGCATATTTTGAGGCTCTACTTTTTTAAGGAAAAAGTGTGAAAATTGATGAAAATCACGATGGCACATTTTTCCTATTATTTCGATAATAATGGGAACCACGCCAAATAAATTGTCTGTGTTGTATTATTTGATGTTTCCGCTTTCATTTAACACCTAACTCATTAATAGATTTAAGAAAAATGTGCATGTTTTTGACCATCCAAGAAAACGCCTTGAAATTCCATATTTTCCGACTTTGAGGTCCAATTACCGCGGAATCGTAAAACCTATAAAAATAAATTACATTGGAAAAGAAGCCGTGAGGTGTTGTAAATGCCACAAAGAGAAAACCATGTCAACCGGTTTATTGGTTTAGAAATTACAATCGAAAACGTGAAAAAAGATAGGGAAAATCCGAAAAAGTGACACGCCCATTTTTTGCGAAAACGGAAACTAAGTTTTAAAAACGGTTTGCGGATTCGAAATCAGCGGTACCCAATTACCCTAGAACTGATGTCAAACCCAGAAAAGCCGACCAAAAGTCGAAATTTGTTGCCCTGTGTAATTTTTAATAAGAATTTTTTTATTTGCCAACAATTATTTTCAATTTTCGTTCTTTCGAACTTCCGTTTTGCACAGCCCACATGCAGTGTTTCCGTAGAAGAACTAAAATAAGAAAATCTAAAATTTGGACTCTATGGTTACAGCACTCACCATGGAACCATTCAGGTGTAGCATTTTTACAAGATTGTAAAACGTGTGCCTTAATACCAATTTTTTCAGGTTCTGCTTCGAAGATTTTATGAAAAATTAAAATATGTTTTATGCATACATTCATTAGGGAATTGGAGGGAGCAAAAAGATTACCAAAATCAGAAATTGACTGATAATTTTTGTGAAAAATAAAAATTTCACTTGGAGCAGTCAAAACTTCATCCCTTTTTCACAATTTAATTTAGGAATGATTTTGTACGCTACGTATCCAACAAAATACCTAATGGAAACCAGCTCTAAGTTAATACAGGGTAGGCCATTGGAAGTGGAAGCATCTGGTAAACCTATAACTTTTGACAGAGCTGTCAGATCGACTAATGACATAGCGCGTTGGAAGCGTCATTCCAAGACAATTTATACCATGGAACAGTACACTCCAAAAGAACGTGCTGAAATTGTTCAGCTTTACATTCAAAATAACTTCTCGATTATGAGTGGCCACCGAGATCACCCGATTTGACGCCGCCAGACTTTTTTTTATGGGGCTACTTGAAGTCCAAGGTATACACCAACAAGCCAAGGACATTAGCTCAACTCAGAGCCAACATACGCCGCGAAATAAGAGCCATATCGGCCGATACACTGGCAAAAGTGATGGAAAATGCCGAAAAAAGGGCACATTTTGCGGCCAAAGCTAATGGTGGCCATTTACGCGATATCATTTTCAAAAACTAACTAGAAATTTTCTCCTTGGACCAAAATAAATTAATATCGAGATGAAAACAAAAAAAAACATTTTTTTTCCTCTTTTTTTCAAAAACAAGAATGGCCTTCCAACGGCAGCCGCCGTGGCTCAGTTGGTTAGTGCGCGGTCCAGCGAGTCGCATGCAGAGCGACGCTAGATCGAATTCTGCATGTAGTAACACCTAAAAAAAAATAACGGGAAACTCGTTTTCTCTTTCGGTGGCTGTCCTCTCAGCTGGAAATGGCAAACCTCTGAGAGTAAAAATTGCCTATGAAAAAGCTCCCAACCTGCCGTTCGGAACCGGCATAAAACTGTAGGTCCCTTCCACCCGCGTACAAAAATTCACACGCACAACACGGGTGGTTGCGGGAAGCTAAGCCTTAGTCTCGCGTAAGCGGGCTGTCGTGCCAATCAGTCAGTCAGTCAGAATGGCCTTCCACTTTAAATGGCCTACCCTGTATCTTTTGGATTACAAAAGGTGTCACCTACAAAATACGCCTCGTGCATCTCACTACTTAGATCAAGATTTTCCAGGATTTCATTGTCATTGTCATCGCTATTAGCTTGCAAAATATCCTCATTAAAAGAAGCGCAAAACATCCTCATTAAATTAGTCATTGAATCTTGCGTCTCTTCACAATTGGTAGAGGAGCTAAACTTTATTATTTTAAAGGCTTATAACCTGGCTAAGATATTATTAAGTTCGGCTACAGAGGGGTTACAGTTATTACCTCCTTTTTGCCTTAACACAGCAAACGTATTCTCCAACTTGTCCTGGTTAAAGGCCTTTGTCATAATAAAAAACTTGTCCGAATTATCTTTTAATATTTCATCTACAAGTAGAAGGACCGATTTTAAGGATAGTTTCATGCCATCTAGGAAGAAAACTCGTTTTTTTTCATCAACAAATTTCACTTCCTCTAGATAATATAAAAATGTTTGAATAAATGTGTGCGATTCTTTCTTAATCTGAAGAGCAGATCGGTAGCAGTTATCTGCATACAAAGATCCACTATTCATGCAATCAAATATTTGATCAATTTTTGCTATAAAATCAACTGTGGATAACGCTACCTCTTGTGAGATTTTTTTAAATCCACTTATGTCTGAAATTGCTCTGATAGCAGCTTCAACTGTTTTACTGAACACTTGCGTGGCAAATTTAACACGCATTTTTTCAAATGAATTTGGAAATATGTGTTGTCTAGTTAATTTTGGGCACATTTTGGTTTTACAATTTTCTTCCCTCTCCCAAAGCTCTTGAACTACTTTAAAGCTAACTAAACCATCAGGCGTTTTCAAGTCGCATTTAAGCCAACCATTTCGCAATGACTTGATTAAATGTGGGAAATTGAACATGCAATAAATTTTTTGATTTTGAAATTGAAAGTATGGTTTCTCTATACATACGCCTAAGTCGGAGAAACACTTTCTATTAGAAGACCCCTGATCACAAACCAAAACGTTCACTACTATACCAAAATTGCTTAAAATTTTAAGATTTTCTTTAATTATTTTGCACAAGGTATCTGCTGTTAATCCATTCTCTGACACAAAATAGTTTAAAATTGAACACCAACTCGAGAACATGGGCTTCAACATAAATACACATACTTGCTTACCAATTTTTTTTGTTCTTTCGAAGCCTGTGCATTCAAATCCGTCAATTAAATCTAGTTTTTGATTGTATCGTAATTCTCTACGTATTGCCATTTCGTCCATTAAAAGAACCATATTATTTTCTTTTTTTTCCTTCAACTCTAAGCACATCTTTTTAATGAATTCAAAAGCCACATTGTTGATACCGGGCTGAAGGAACTTTATTGGAGCCCACCGATTTAAGGTGCTGATATGTGGCAAATTGAAATTTAACTTATCTCTTAGGAAAGAAGATGTTGATTGTGAAATATAAAAAATATTTTGCGCTAAATATTTCACTTCGTCAGAATATTCTTTTGGTCGGGTGCTAAGTAAAAGTTTACAAAATGTTTTGGATTCCAAGTTGATATGTTTTAAAGAATCAATTGAATTTTTTAAAGTCTTTGAACAACAATTCTTGGATTTTAAAATAAAGCGCTTTTCTTTTCGCAATTTTTCGTTAATTTTTTTGAATTTTTTTAATAGGTGGCTGTATTTCTTTTTGTAGTAATGGGTTATTTTGACGTTTTTTTCCAATTATTGCATACTATGTCATCATAACGTGGTCGTTTCAATGAACAATCTGGTTCTAAAAATTCTTCATCCGAAATCTCATGATCTTCGTCTAAGTTTAAGGTTGGAATCGCATCCTTTTTTAGAAACCTTTTTCTTACATAAGTATTGGAGAAATGATTTTCACAAATATACAGTTTTCGGTTATAGTCGTCATAAGATATATTGCATTTTTCGCGCCAAATTTGGCCAAACACGAAATCAGCAGCGGGGAATCTAAATAATCTAAGATTCTCGCATTGTCGTCTCGATTTTTTGCAACTGCGAACACAACATTGCATTCCAGACGTTGAGGAATTTCTATTTGTCTTTATATTTGTAGCCATATTGTAACAAGCCGAAACACAAAATAGAATTACAATGTTGGACAATGGCGTTAAAATACTTCTTAAAAAAATTCAAAATTGGTATCAACCACGTCAAAATATAAACAAATAATTTTACTTGGAATGCGCCACGTAAAAATATTTGTAGAAATTTCAAATTGGATTCAACCACGTCAAAAAAAACCGCTGCAAAAGGTTCAAAATTGGTATCAACCACGTCAAAATATAAACAAATGATTTTACTTGGAACTCGCCACGTAAAAATATTTGTGAAAATTTCAAATTGGATTCAACCACGTCTAAATATTTGCAGGTTTTAAAAATCAATCAAAGCGCAGCATTTGAGCAAACAGCCATACACCACAAACAGCCATGCAGCAAAACCAAAAAAGCATACACACAATAAACGACAACAACAAAAACATTAGCGAATCCCGAGTCATCCTCGCTGAACGAGATCAAGAAACATACATGCAAAAACTGATTGAGCGAACACTACGCTGCAACAACCACCATTTCAATGTACAAGAGTGAAGCCGTTGCGAACAATAACATTGCTTTTTGCTGTTGTCCTACGAAAATCTAACAGAAAATGTTATGAACTTAACATTCTCAAATGCCTACGCTTCGCTCTTCCCGCTCGCATCATAACAGCCGAAAACACTTTTGTGCCCACATGCGCGTTTGGTATAACCACAGAATAAACAGTATACAGAAGGCGCATCTGAAATAATTTTGCGATTTAATTTCAGACGCGGGCGGGAAGCAACAAAGGTGAGAAAAATGTAAAGGGAACCGAGAGAGTAAGCGCGAATTGATGTATTGTATACGCATAGATTTGATGGTTTTGGGCTTTATTCTCATTTCGACAACAACACGCAATGTTGTTGCTTTCCGCAGCAAGCCAGCTTGGCTTTACTCGTGCACATTGAAATGGTGGTTGATTTGGCAAAGCAATCGCCAAGGCAAATTCAATAGGTAGTTGCAGCATTCTTTGATAATTAGCACAACATTGTAGCAATAGTTTTCTACTTATTATCACTTTCTTAATGCGTCTGGGTTGTTTCAATATTTAACACATATATTTCATTGTAGCCATTTGTACTTTTTACAACTTCTATTTTACAAGCAGACCAAAAGAACTTATAAAATCCATTGAATTTTGTTTTTTTCCGTAGTGCTACCACCTTATGTGCCTTGGCGATCGCTCAATCAATTTTTCTATGAAACTGCCTGTCCACTTCTTGTTCTTGTTTGTCAAAAGCAAGCGGAGAGCGAGCACGAGCCAGCACCAGTGTTGCCGCTGTAAAATTTTAAAAAGTCGCAGAAAAAGTGTCACAGCCGCAAAAAAAGTGTCAAGTGATCCAATTTTGTTATACCATGTATATAAGGATAAACTTTCATTATTTCACATTTCGAAACTCATTACTTTTAATAAATCCAAGGCCCAATATGCATGTTTCGTATTTACGTGATATACTTACTTATCCAGCAGCCGCCGTGGCTCAGTTGGTTAGTGCGCGGTCCAGCGAGTCGCATGCAGAGCGACGCAAGATCGAATACTGCATGTAGTAACACCTAAAAAAAATAACGGGAAACTCGTTTTCTCTTTCGGTGGCTGTCCTCTCAGCTGGAAATGGCAAACCTCTGAGAGTAAAAATTGCCTATGAAAAAGCTCCCAACCTGCCGTTCGGAACCGGCATAAAACTGTAGGTCCCCTCCACCCGCGTACAAAATTCACACGCACAACACGGGTGGTTGCGGGAAGCTAGGCCTTAGTCTCGCGTAAGCGGGCTGTCGTGCCAATCAATTATTATTATTACTTACTTATCCATTGGGAGCCATCAAAATTTATTTGGCACAAATAACTTAGGCAATGCCACAAAATAGCGCATTAATTCAGATTAGTTTTGTACATTTTGCGGGAAAACTTTGACATTATAAAAGGGTTGCAAGTAGTTTAAATGTTGCCAGACGTATAATATCTAAGTACTTAAGTGCCACCTTTGAAAAGTGAATACTAAACGGAAGGCATATTTGAGTATTGAGTATTTTGAAACACGCAAAAATAAAAAAAATTAACTTTACGAAACAATTTTCAAAATGTAGGGGAATTTTTTGTAAGGTGCCACTCTTTGTAATGTGCCACTCCTGCTCGATTTTAATGTTCCAGCAATCCAAACAAAAAAATTCCTACCGTCATTTCCCCCCACCACGTGGTAACACAATGGGCCGCATGGCCTAAGTGATGCCCTAGAGGCGACCACTTAACCTACCTACCTACCTACCGTCATTTAAGGTACAACATAAATTTTAATGCGGTTTTTAAGGGAAAAAAATGTAAAATTTGGTTAAGAAAAAACTTAAAAATAAAGCTGAAGGTTTTTGTTGCGGTGAAAAATAAATCAAATACGTCTAAAAAACTAAGGTAAATATCAGTGTTGGACTTAATTTGTAATGCTTTTTCATAATCCGAAATGATATCCGAGCATATCGTAAGAGAAGAACATTTATTCAATGATTTCCAAAATGGCGTGAAAATGTAAAATGGCACCTTTTTTTCTTTGTAAAGTGCCACCCCTCTTTTTTCATTTTATTTGTGATACTGTATCAGTAAAATGACATTTCTTGCTCGGAATCGTCATTAAAATGAATTTAAAGTGTTAGTCAATTTTTCTCTAATCCTATCATGAGGCAAAAATTAGTTGTGTGTATTAATGTCCATATAGTTATTCGTTTAATTCGTTACCATTCAATATGCATTTGGCTTTCGGTCATTTTCTAATCAATTCGAATTAAATTCAATAACCTTTCGTAAATTTTCTAAATCATGCATTTTTACTTGAGATATCTACGTCTCTTGCGATTTTTTTAGGGGATGGCACTTTACATTAAAAACTTTTAGGTTGTAGATTTTTAACACTTTGGGAAATTGGCTGGAAAATTAGTATTTACAAAAAATTCAAATGAGGTGTTTCCTTGGATCATAGCTCTTTAAACCATCTTTCCATCGGTATATTAACATTGGCGATAAGTTAATTTTCTAACGAGTTATACGCAAAGAGTGCCACCATGTGGTGGCACATTACATAGAATTCCTTTACATATAAACTTTTTGATAAAAAAAGGGGGCAAAAGTCGCATGATTTGGAAGAAAAGTGTCAAAATAAGCCTATTTTTAAAAAGTCGGTGTCAGGTGGCATCGGTCTCCAAAAAGGGTCAATTTGACACTTTAGTCGCACAACGGCAACACTGGCCAGCACCAACATGCAAGCGGCACATCGCTTTGTTGCCCAACAACTACAACCACAGTGTGTGGTGCGCGGTCGCAGCTTCTCAGCTTACGCTCTCGCGCTCTGTGTGTTTTCGACCCTTTTACTGCTTCCCCCGCATCTACAAACGGGTCCTACCGCTGGAACCCGCAAAGAAAATTTTCTTTACACCAGATGCGCATTCTGTATATTGTTTGTTCTGTGGTATAACCAAAGAATATGAAGTAATATAGAACGCGCATGTGGGCGCAAAAGTGTTTTCGGTTGCTATGATGCGAGCGGGAAGAGCGAAGCGTAGGCATTTGAAAATGTTAGGTTCATAACATTTTCTGTTAGATTTGCGTAGGACAACAGCAAAAAGCTATGTTATTGTTCGCAACGGCTTCACTCGTGTACATTGAAGTGGTGGTTGTTGCAGCGTAGTGTTCGCTCAATCATTTTTTGCATGCATGTTTCTTGATCTTGTTTGCCGAAGCGCAAGCAAAAAACAAACAACGAACGAAGGCATCGTCATCATCGTTTCAACGAAGATGACTCGGGATTCGCTAATGTTTTTGTTGTTGTCGTTTATTGTGTGTATGCTTTTTTGTGTTGCCGATTTGCTGCCCAAATTGCTATCATATTTCTATTAATCGAATCTTTGTGGTGTATGGCTTTTTGATGGCCAACGCTTTGATTAATTTTAAAATTTGGTGGTTGATCCCAATTTACATAAAATGTTTACAAATATTTTAACGTGGCGAGTTCGAAATAAAATTATTTGTTTATATTTTCACATGGTTGATTTCAAGTTTGAGAATATGGGAAAACTACTACCACAGATAACTCATCATATACACTAGTCAGAATAAGTTTGCGTACAGGCAAGTCAAAAATATTTTATGATTAATTTTTACCTCAAAAATGGGTTCTCTGTTTATAAAAACTTATCCACATTATTCATATATGCATTAACTGCACTTTTTGTTCTGTTTTAGATGAATTAAAATAATAATTTTCCATGTATTCGTATTTATTGACAATATACTCACAAAACGGTGCAGAATAAGTTTGCGTACAAAACTAATAACGGGAACTTCCGGTTATGCTCTTTATTTTTTTTTGGAAAATTTGTATTCCATTGAACATTAAACGGACTTGTAAGTTATTTGGAACCGTATATGTGCTTGAAATTTAATAGAAAGCAATAGAATTCAACAGAAAAATATTAAAAATGGATAAAGAATAATCTTACAAAAACTTTTCAAAATTGACAAAAAATTTCATGAAATTAGGGAAACTTTTGGGAGAGCACATTCGTCATTTCAAAAAGCCATCTTAAATCTAAAAAAAAACAGAAAATCTTGTTTGGTTACTACGATCTGACCATTTTCTTAAGTTACCCGAGCAAGAGGATTCGATTGTTTGCGATCAGTGCATCACAATCTAAGGCTAGTTGCATCCAATATCTTCAGAAATGTACAGAAATATTTTATAAACCCCATTAGCAGTGACTTTATAAGAAAAGTTCTGAAAAAAACATACTTCCCCTACATATCAGCATGTAAGAAGCCCATATTTAGCTTACTTACAAGGAGCACAGAATTGCTTTCGTAAAAGAGTCCATCAAGGAGTCTAAAAAACCAGATTTCCGGAACGAAATGTTGTTATCTATAGAAAGTGGGACCTTTCATTATTATTTGATAATGGTTTGGCATATTTGGAATTAAAAAGCATCAACTAATTTGAACAGGATCCTGTTAATAACAAAAATCTGAAATTAACAGTGAAGCATAGCATATGTGGAGATATGGTATGGGGCTGCATGTCAGGAAAAGGAGTGAGCAGGCTGTGTTGTTTTATTCAGAAATGTTTGCGGGGGGTTATTTACATACAGTAGTGTCTGGGTACAGTGAACACCCGATATAGTGAACACCTCGATATAGTGAACACCCAAATGTTGACATCGAGCCTCTAAATATGGAAAAAAATTTTCAAGCAAAAAACAAAAAGGATATTTGGAGCAAATAAAACGAGTTTTTGAACAGAAATGTTAACCTTGATATAGTGAACAACCTCGATACTGTGAACAGGCCTTGCAATAATTAGTTCACTATATCCAGACATGACTGTATTATAAAAGCTTATGTAAGCCAAGGTTTCAAAACTTTGGATCAGATTCCAACATATCTTTTCAACCTTAGCGCGCAATGCATACGAGGCGAAGCTATGTTTGCTATTAACTGGCTCAACAAAGTTGAAAAAGTTCCTCCCTAGTCACCTTACGTGCATCTAATCAAAGAAAATAAACATACAGAATGCGCATGTCATGGCACAATAAACAAGGTAGTGGCAGGAAGGAGCGAATTTTATTTTTTTCTCGTCAGAGTTCGGTAGGTTGTCAGAAATTTTTGTCTGTTTTGTTTACATTCGGCGAACAGCATTGCCAGTCAACTCTTTTTCTGTGGAATCATGGCACAATAAACAAGGTAGTGGCAGGAAGGAGCGAAAAAATTCACGTGTATTTTGTTAGTGTTTTTGTTCGGTTCATTGTCAAATCGGACGGACGGTTCTCTTGCCAACAGTATTGCCAGCATCGAATGGACCACTTGGTCTATTCGAAAACGTAAAAATACACCAATTAACAGCAAAAGTACATAGCTTCTTTGTTTTAATCTGTTGTTTTACAATTAGGGGCAAAAGTGCTAAGTGCTAGTTCGCCGATTTTGCGTTAATTCATAAAAGTTAACGAAAATTGGAAAAATAATATCCTTTCGTCATTGCAAACATGCTTAAAATTTCACAGAAAAAGAGTTGAGTGGCCATGCTGTTCGCCGAATGTAAACAAAGCAGACAAAAATTTCTGACAACCTACCGAACTCTGACGAGAAAAAAATAAAATTCGCTCCTTCCTGCCACTACCTTGTTTATTGTGCCATGAGCGGTACTTTCACTTCATGTGTGTTTGTTGTAGCGCGTGCTTCAGTTCGCACAGTCAATGAGCGTAAACTGAAGCGCTTGCTCTCCTGCTGGCACCACTGTTTCCCTTTTGTGGCTTCCCCCCGCTCTATGAAGCTCGCAAACAAAAATTTGAATTTTTGAGCTCAGATGCGCCTTCTATACACTTCATATTCTTTGATCTAATTGAGCATATAAAGGGTTTCCTTGAACCCTGAGCCCAACAACACTCCATCTTCAAAGATATAGTAAATCAATATAACAATTCAAGGATATAACAAAATAACCGCTGAAAAAACACCGAATTTAATAAAATGTACGCCGAAACTTCTGCAGGGAGTTCAAGCGAGAAAAGCATATTCACAAAGTTATTAATTTTTGGACAAAACTTAGTTTCAATTGAATTTTAACTACATAATCTCATCTTGTACGCAAACTTTTTCTGAGGTGAATTCATAACATATTTTGTTTTTGGCCCTCCTTTTACAGTTTGGTCAAGTTTTTGTTATTATTATCTTAATGGAATAAAAGAACTAAGTTTACGCAAAAAATAAAAAATATTTTGTTTTTGAAAAATTACTTTAAGTGATTTATTTTTCATATGAAAAAACTACGTACCCCTTGTACGCAAACTTATTCTGACTAGTGTAGATGTCCAGCGGCCAAGGAAAAAATGTGTCAAAAAGTTCGACAAATTTGGCCTCCGATAAGAGCTTTTTGGCCTCTAATGTCACTCACACAAACACCGCTTCACACGCATTGTACTCTGTTTTGAGATACAGAAATATGTGATTTTCTAGTCAAAACGGCGCTTGTCTGTTATCATACCTTTTAAGCAGCCAGTCGGGATTGAGTGTTGATGGTCAAACGCGCAAGCGGGAGTGTCTCGGACGACGAGTTCGCGGTTCAATCCTCACTGTAGCCGCCAAGAATTTTTTAATGGCTTTCTTTTTAAATATATATTCCTTTTTTTACGACCCGTGAAAAAAAGATGAATGAACAATTTATTTGGTTTCTAGATCTCTTGATTAGTGAATTGTTTGGTTTTGGATACACATATAATTGTTCGCAAGTTTTAAAAACAATCAACCAAGCGCAGCATACGGTTCCAAACAACCACACAGCAAAAAGATTCGGTTGATGATGACAGGCGCTCATGGGCGTACCTAGGTATGGGTAGAGGAGGGTAACTCCCCCTACATAATTCTATATTTTATATACATATGCTCAGAAATCTATATTCTATTCTATTTGAATTTTATATTCTGAATTCGGAAATGTAGTTATGTCTTTGCCCCCTTTAATTTGTTGCTGGGTACGCCCAGGCACTTGCTTTTCGCAAAAAAAATGAAAAGATCGGCTAATATTCTAAAACGAATGTAATTGTTCAGCGGTCACTTCATTGTCGCAATACAGTTACGCCGACGCAAAGGATAGACCTGCTCGCGCCGCAGCTATTGACAATGCGTTGCCTTAGCAACGATGTGTATGTATCATGCCAAAGAAAATTATTTTCATTATATTCTTTGATCATGCACAAAATTTTTAGTGCCGATTCATTTATATCACATTTTTTTAACACATTATTAATTTCCGGTATAACCGATTAAAAAGGTTTATAAAAAAAAGCGTTAAATGTTAAGAAAAATTTGCTTCTCGCCCAGCCTTGAACCCGAGGCGAAATTTACGAAAAAGAAATTACGGATATCTGATGTGCTGTCTACCTGTTACACCAAATACAGTACGTGATCGTCGTAGCTAAAATCATAAATATATGTTGCAAAAAAGAATATCACAAGCAAGAAAAGAAATTCAAAATTAATTCAATCCGACAAAAGTTCTGGATGAGCACATGCAGTTGTGTGCGTAAAATAGCTTTGCGGAAAAAGCTGTAATTCAGAGCTTGAAATTTTTGTGCCGTTTTCGTCGTATGAGACTGGACATCTATATGATGAGTTATCTGTGCTACTACTATATTGACTTCAAAACACTTCAAATCAAAAATAATTAGATACGTGTTTTAATTTTTTTTTAAATCGAAATCTAACGGACAAACCAAGGGTTAAAAGATTTGAACAAGCATAATTTAATAGGTCTATTGACTTTCAATATGTTGAAAGCACTACTAAAGCACTAAATGAAGAAATAATATATAATAAATATAAAATATAATAATAATAAATAATACAAGTATTTTGTCATATGAAAAATGTGATTTAGGAATGCCTACGTTTAAAAATAGTATAAATATTCTAAACCTGAATTGTTCCATGGCGAATGATGTGACCATAAATTTACAATATAAGATTTTATTATTTTAGTTCTTTTGAACAAGCATTATATGTGGCCGCAAGAAAAATTCCAAAGAACGGGACGGAAAATTATTAATAATAAAGCTAATAAAAACGTCTTCCTTTCTTTCCAATTTCCCTTTTTAATTGTCTTTTGTGATTACTTTTTATTTATTTTTTATTGCCTGTAGTGATCATATGGGTCACCAAGCCAGCCATATTTTATTTTCTTTTCTATGATTATGCGCACACTAAAGTCGGCAGTGAGTTCAGGAGCAATATGGAACGCCGTGCAGGCTTATAGAAGAAGAACAAAAGCCAGCCGCCAGAAAATATAAATCGTTTTACAATTTCAGCATTTCGCCAGCGCAACAACAACAACAACAGCACATCGTCCTCCAACGCAACGCGTGAGCGCAACCAAAAGGAAGGAAGTATGTTTATTTTCTTTGCTTCTACTCACATGTTACGCCGAAGTTACAGAGATTTCTGCTGTTAGTAACAGAGAGTTCTACTGTTAGTAACAGAGGGTACTACCAGCAGTACCCGCCATACAACGCGTTTGCTTGTATGAGATGCGCGTTCTATATTACTTCATATTCTTTGGTTATACTAATAGAACAATATTACGCATATTTTGAGTTTTTTGAATGGTATTTGATTCAAATTAAATTTCATATGAATTTACAAATAAAATATTTTCACCTAAATTAAAACTATTGTGTTTTATGGACATACAAAATTGAACAGAAAAATTAAATTATATTTACTTGTGCATCTACCTCCTTTTTTCAAAATTTTTATTTTAATGATGGCGTTGGTAAGCTGATTGCTAGACAAAAATTACATACAATAATATTGTAACAACATATACACTAGTCAGAATAAGTTTGCGTACAAGGGGTACGTAGTTTTTTCATATGAAAAATAAATCAGTTAAAGTTATTTTTTAAAAACAAAATATTTTTGATTTCTTCCGTAAAGTTAGTTATTTTATTCCATTAAGATAATAATATCAAAAACTTGACTGAAATGTAAAAGAAGGGATAAAAACAAAATATGTTATGAATTCACCTCAGAAAAAGTTTGCGTACCAGATAAGGTTATGTAGTTTAAATGTAATTGAAACTAAGTTTTGTCCAAAAATTAATAACTTTGTGAATATGCTTTCCTCGCTTGAACTCCCTGCAGAAGTTTCGGCGTACATTTTATTTAATTCGGTGTTTTTTCAACAGTTATTTTGTTATATCCTTGAATTGTTATATTGATTTACTATATCTTTGAAGATGGAGTGTTGTTGGGCTCAGGGTTCAAGGAAAACCTTTATATGCTCAATTAGATGCACGTAAGGTGACTAGGGAGGAACTTTTTCAACTTTGTTGAGTTAGTTAATAGCAAACATAACTTCGTATGCATTGCGCCTTAAGGTCATCGTAAAGTTGAATGAAATGTTGGAACCTGATCCAAAATTTTGAAACCTTGGCTTGCATAAGCTTTTAGAATATGTAAATAACCCCTCGGAACCATTTCTAAATAAAACAACACAGCCTGCTCACTCCTTTACTAGACATGCAGCCCCATACCAATGCTATGCTTTGCTGTTAATGTCAGATTTTTGTTATTAACTGAATCCTCTTCAAATTAGTTGATGCCTTTTAATGCCAAATATGCCAAACCATTATCAGAGAATAATAAATCTTCCTACTCCATAGATAACAACACATAGTCCTGGATATCCGGTTTTCTAGACTCTTTGATGGACTCTTTCACGAAAGCAATTATGTGCTCCTTGTTAGTAAGCTAAATATGAGATTCTTACATGCTGTTATGTAGAGAAAATATGTTTATTTCAGGACTTTTATTATTAAGTCACTGCTACTGGGTTTTATAAAATATTTCTGTACATTTCTGAAGAAATCGGATGCAACTAGATTATGGTGCACCGACCGCAAAACAATCTAATCCTATTGCCTGGGTAGCTTAAGAAAATGGCCAGATCGTAGTAACGAAGCAAGATTTTCTGTTGTTTTTGTGATTTAAGATGGCTTTTTGGAATAACGAATGTGCTCTTCCAAAAGTTTCTCTAATTTCATGAAATTTTTTGTCAATTTTGAAAAGTTTTTGTAAGATTATTCTTTATCCATTTTTAATATTTTTCTGTTGAATTCTATTGCTTTCTATAAAATTTCAAGCACATATACGGTTCCAAATAACTTACAAGTCGGTTTACTGTTCAATGGAATACAAATTTTCCAAAAAAAATAAAGAGCATAACCGGAAGTTCCCGTTATTAGTTTTGTACGCAAACTTACAGCCTGATTCTGTGTATTCTTGACAAATTTTTTATCAAGAAATTTTGTCAAGATTTTTATCAAGCAAAAGCTTTGCTGGTATTCTGATGCAACATTGATAAAGTAAAAAGCTCATTTAATTCAACATAAGGTGAATATGCGACATTTGTCAAATTGTCAAAAAATAAGACAAAAAGTTTAACTAAAGTAAGTTTTGCAGAAAAAAACCGGCCTTGATAGCCCAGCGGGTACGCGCTGGCTTCTCATACCGAGCGCCCCCGGTTCGAATCCTGGCTGGGCTGGAAATAAGTTCGTACGTTTTTTTTAATAGTTTCATCACAATAGGCGCTTTTTGCATACAAAAAATAATTCGTGGGAGGTAACGGAATTTTTTTTTATTTTCTCTGATGTAAAAGTGTAAACATGCACAATTCTTCAATTTCCATAGGCAAAATTTCAATTTGTATGCTGTTGTCAATAGCATTCACACTTTTGACAATTTATCAAGAAAAGAGCTTTTATTTTTGGGATAGAATACCGATTCTTGACAAATAATAAAAACTTGACAAATAGTCAATATGGTGAATTTATCAAGTGTACAGAATCGGGCTGTTATTCTGCACCGTTTTGTGAGTATATTGTCAATGAATACGAATACATGGAAAATTATTATTTTAATTCATCTAAAACAGAACAAAAAGTGCAGTTAAGGCATATATGAATAATGTGGATAAGTTTTGGTAAACAGAGAACCCATTTTTGAGGTAAAAATTAATCATAAAATATTTTTGACTTGCCTGTACGCAAACTTATTCTGACTAGTGTATGTACGTTTAAAAATAATTTACAAGTCCGTTTACTGCTCAATGGAATAAAAATTTCCAAATAAAAATAAAAAGCATAACTGGAAATCCCCGTTATTAGTTTTGTACGCAAACTTATTCTGTACCGTTTTGTGAGTATATTGTCAATAACTACAAATACATGGAAAATTATTATTTTAATATATCTAAAACAGAACAAAAAGTGCAGTTAAAGCATATATGAAAAATGTGGATAGGTTTTTTAATTAATCATAACATAATTTTGACTTGCCTGTACGCAAACTTATTCTGACTAGTGTATTTTTTAATATTACATTTAATTAATTTTTTAAAATAACGTTTATATATTACATTAATATTACATTTAAATTATTTATTTAAATATATTATATTTACTCACATCATCAACCTCCATTTTAATTCGAATTTAGTCAGAAACTAAAATGTTTTACAAAACTCCCTCACTTAATTACGCGTGTCAAGTAGCAAACTCTTCTTGCATTGACTCATTGCATTCAGTGTACAGGTAGTATTTTGGCCCGTCACGCACTGTCAACGATTCATTAGCATTGCTTGCAGTGTATATAGCAGAGAGAAAACATTGCGTGCCTTGCAGAGACAAGCAATTGAGTGTTGACTGCTGTTGCGGTTTGCGTTTTGTTGTCATTCTCATACTGTTCTCTTACTACAGTGAATGCTGGCAATCAGTGCACACTGCACCGAATCACACTGTGTGTAGGGAGAAATGAATCATCCATTGCAGCTTTAGTGTTCACTATATTTGCAGTGGAACTCATTGTTTTGGGCCGAGTTTTGGCTACCTGCCGTTGGATGGCGCTGATCGAATTTCGCGATGCCATGAGTTGACAATTTGCGGATCAGCTGCGCCAACAGTCTCCCTAGTTTGTTGGGTGCCTATGGCGGAGCGATTTCGGTCTCAACTTGTTTGGCTCAGCTCCGATTTGTTTTCCACGCGTATTTCAGTTGCTGGTGGCCTTGTAGGACCCAAAATGGTTGCTAACACTGGTGTGAACTCTTATATTAATATTTACGTGGTTAAAACTAATTAAGTTTCGCGAGTACTTCTCAAACACGATTTGACACTCAGTTAGAGATAGATAGGTAGATAGATAGATAGTTAGATAGATAGATAGTTAGATAGATAGATAGATAGATATATAGATAGATAGACAGATAGACTGTGACTCGTGGTCACAGGAAAGCAAATCAGGGACGTGGAGCTGACATGCAACGACGCGGTGGCTAGAATACAGCGCTGGCTGAACATCGCAAAATTAGAACTGGCAGCACAAAAGACGGAGGCAGTGTTGCTGAGCGCGCGAAGACGAAAGGAACACATGACGGTCAATGTCGGTGGACACGACATCCAATCAAAGCCGTCCATCAAATATCTTGGTGTCATCATCGACTCACGCATGAACTTTCGAGACCACCTAACGGCAGTTAGTACTAAGGCCGGAGCTGTACACAATGCGCTCACTCGTATACTCCCTAATATTGGAGGCCCACAGGGAGCCAGAAGGAAATTGCTCTCCACAGTCGTGGACTCAATTATTCTGTATGCTGCACCCATATGGGCAGGAATACGAAGCAGCCAGCTACGGGGAGCGAGACAGGCATACAGACTTGGCGCGCTACGAGTGGCTTGTGCATACCGAACTGTGTCCGAAGAGGCAACCTGTGTCTTAGCGGGTAAGATGCCCTTGGACATCCGTGCTTGTGAGATGCAGCGACTGTACACAAGGCAAGGTGTAAAACCGACGCAACAGGAGAGATTAGAGCAGCGAAGGCATTCACTTAACGAGTGGCAACAAAGATGGGAGCAAACCAGTAAGGGGCGCTGGACATACAAGTTAATCCCCCAAGTAGAGGTATGGATGCAACGTAAGCATGGAGACTTGGACTTCCATCTGACGCAACTACTGAGCGGACATGGGTGCTTTTTGTACTACCTACATCGATTCGGTTTGGCGGATACCCCACTTTGCCCCATCTGCCATGGAGAGCAAGAGGATGCTGAACACGTTCTCTTCCACTGCATTCGCTTTGAAAATGCGCGAGCGGAACTTGCAAGATCATTTAGCAGCCCGCCGACAACGTCGACGCTGGTGACCGAAATGTGCGAATCGAAACATAAATGGGACGCAGCGTGCAAGTTTGCGACATGCGTTATGTTGAGGCTCCGAGACATAGAGCGAGAGAGGAAGAAAGAAGAACGGTGGGCCCGCCACGACTACTGACTGACAAACTGACAGACTGACAGACGCTTGAGCAGTAATGCTCATAACGACCTCCCTGACGTAATTACCTACCGGTATCCCAGGGGGGATTAACCGTCGGACAGTGAGGGGGTTTTAGTGGGTTAAAGTCTCACACTGACTGGGTGGCTTTCGATGCTTTCCCCCTCAAAAAAAAAAAAAAAAAAAAAAAAAAAAAAAAAGACAGATAGATAGATAGATAGATAGATAGATAGATAGATAGATAGATAGATAGATAGATAGATAGATAGATAGATAGATAGATAGATAGATAGATAGATAGATAGATAGATAGATAGATAGATAGATGGATAGATAGATAGATAGATAGATAGATAGATAGATAGATAGATAGATAGATAGATAGATAGATAGATAGACAGATAGATAGATAGATAGATAGATAGATAGATAGATAGATAGATAGATAGATAGATAGATAGATAGATAGATAGATAGATAGATAGATAGATAGATAGATAGATAGATAGATAGATAGATAGATAGATAGATAGATAGATAGATAGATAGATAGATAGATAGATAGATAGATAGATAGATAGATAGATAGATAGATAGATAGACAGATAGATAGATGGATAGATAGATAGATAGATAGATAGATAGATAGATAGATAGATAGATAGCACAAACTGTATGGACTAATTTTCCGACTCTCACCTCCACGTGTTGGCCCCTGGAACCTGAGCAACCCACTGTGAGATGCAGTAACCAACCTGCATGGATCGTGGGTCAGGGCTGACGAGAGCGGGAGGCCTCATCAGAGTTTCAATGATGAGGATTTGACGGACCAATACAATGGGCACCGAAGTCTGAGCCCAGTAGGACCTCGGGTATAATGGCACTGGAATTACGTTCTGAATAGATTGACTTGAACTGGTGGCCGTAGTGACCGGCCTCTTAGTAAATGTGGAGTGAAATCCCATTGAAACGGCGGTTCAGATATTGCTGCGGCTGCCTCCGTCCCGGTAAAACCTTGGCAGGCCTCGAAGTATGTTCCCACTCCGTCGCCATTAGGTTGGTGGTACAGGTTAGGTTGAGCTTGCTCCCTATTTGCGCTGACCCGGCTCTGAATGCAAGCTCCCATAAGGACTTGTATCAACCCTCGAGTGGCCTCCCTGCTTAAGCACAGATAACCACGGGGTCACCAAGGCGA
Source organism: Melieria omissa (assembly GCA_963971225.1). NCBI lineage: Eukaryota > Metazoa > Arthropoda > Insecta > Diptera > Ulidiidae > Melieria > Melieria omissa. Next base: position 5,412,348 of record OZ020270.1, read on the forward strand.
CTGCACATCCGGACTGGGATAGCGGCTTTAAGGGGGGACCACGCTGCCATTAATAGAGTGAAATCGACGACGACTGAAGCAATGAACAAGGACAATGAAAATCAGGATACGGCAACACCTTTCCAGAGGAGCTCTAGGATCATGCGGTCTCCGGTGAGCGCAACGCGAGTGGCTAGGCCTCGAAGCGAGGTTATTCTGGACACTCCGAAATCGGGAACACCGGTAACAGATGCTAGTACACCACTACACACGGTACTTACCGAAGAGGCAGAGCATAAGCGTAAGGAGAAACAGAAAGAAGACACAAACAAGGAGAAGCCAGATGAATTCACGATGGCGAAAGAACCAACAACAGCAGCTCGGTACAGCACGGCGATGGCAATACCGTTGATGGCACTAAGGCGGGAGATTGATGACCTCATGCGCTACTGTAATTCGCAGAAAAATATTCATAAGGACGTCTTACGGCGAAGCAACGTCATTAAGCGTCTCCATACAGAGGCAATGATGCAGCTGGATAAGGAGAATCAGTCGAGGCCTAGAAGAAACCCGGAAGCGGAGAAAAGCAGCTTGTCCAAGGTTGCGATACTAAGTACCACACAGTCTGCTAAGCGGGTTAGATCGATGACTAGCCAAAAAAGCAAGTCTCCGGGTGCAAAAAAGCAGAGAGCTTTAAATGCAGATCTGACTCCTAAAAGGTCCTATGCGACAAACACAAATGACGGATGGACGAAGGTACAGCCAAAGCATAGGCAGCAGCAGAAGCAGCAATCAATCAAGCCAAGGGCAGACGCTATTATCATAGCGACAAAAGGGGAAAAGTTGTCTTATGCGAACATACTCCGCACTGTTAAAAATTGTTCCACCACTAAAACGCTGTTTAAAGAAGTGCGCACTATACGGCGGACACAAAAAGGAGAGCTGCTACTAGAACTCAATCGGGCGAAGAACACGAGTACGACCTTGCTCCAGACGGCCATCGAGGAAGTACTTAAGGAAGAAGCGACGGTGCAAGTTAAGTCACACATGGTTACGGTGCAATGCAAGGGTCTGGTATCTGATATTAGTACCAAAGAGGAGTTGCTGGATGCTCTAGAGAAGCAGGCGAGAATCAGGAGACCAGAAGAATCCGCAATAAGGCGTTTAAGGAACACGTACGTGGAACGCAGACAGCTTACATAACGCTACCAGCGGTAGATGCTAAGAAAGTAGTGGACTTAAAGCACCTGCGTGTGGGATGGGTCCGTTGCCGGGTGTCGAAGGCCTTATCGCCAACGAAATGTTACAGATGCTGGGGCTATGGCCACATGGCTGCAGCGTGTAAAGAACCAGATCGAACGGGGTTGTGTAGAAGGTGTGGGGATAAGGGCCACGTCGCATCATCATGCAAAAACGCAGAAAGGTGTGCTCTTTGCCACGGGCCACATGATGCAGGGAGTACAAAGTGTCCTCGGTATCAGGAGGCAAGAAGTAAGAAGCGTTCATGAGAATTATTCAACTCAACCTTAATCACTGTGCGGCGGCACAAGACCTATTGTGGCATAGCCAGAGCGAGCTGCGGGCAGACATCGCGCTGTTGGCAGAGCCGTACGCTAACATAGACTCCCACAACTGGTCTACTGATAGGTCGCATAAGGCTGCTATCTGGACCCTGGGCGACAAAACTGCACAACGTAGGTCAACAATGACAAATGTAGGCTTTACTTGGATCCAAATCGAGGGGATGTACATAGCTAGCTGCTACGCACCGCCGAGCATGCCCATAGAAGAGCTCACAAGAATGATGTCAATATTGACGACAGAGCTAAAAGACTTGCGCCCGATCATAGTGGCAGGTGACTTTCATGCCTGGTCGCAAACTTGGGGAAGTAAGCACACAAACCCGCGAGGAAGGGTAGTCGAGGAGGCTTTCGCTTCGATTGACCTAGTGCTTCTTAATGAACCAGGTCACTACACATTTGAGTCAGGGAGAGGACGATCGATCATAGACCTAACTTATGCAGATAGATCGATAGCAAAGCATGCTAAGTGGAAAGTGTCCAAGGTTTACACACATAGTGATCACCACGCCATCATTATTGATGTGGCTATAAGGCAAAAATGGAATACGCATGTACAAAAGGTGCAGAAGATCGCATGGAAGAGGAGCGCTTTCGATGCAGAATTCTTTGAGGTGGTTTGGAGCGAGGCTTTGTTTGACGACGGTACGGCAGAATCCAAAGCTACACAGGTAGCGAAAAGGCTGGCAGAGGCGTGCGATGCAGCGATGCCTAGGCGAAGTGGCACGGTCAACAGACAAGCGGCGTACTGTTGGACCGAAGAAATAGCCGATCTACGAAAAAACTGCATACAAGCGCGCAGGAAGGCTCAGAGAGCACGATGAAGACAAGATTTCGGCGAGAAACAAGCGAACTTGCATGCTTGCAGACTAGCACTTAAAAAGGCAATAAAAGCTAGTAAAAATCGATGCTTCAGGGAATTATGCGACAGTGCTGATGTCGATCCATGGGGCAAGCCTACAAAACGGTGATGAGTAAGGTGAAAGGCCCAAGCTTCCCAACCTACATGCCCAATTTTACTGAAGAAGGTCGTTACTTCGCTCTTCCCACAACAGGAAAGAATGGGCAATGTCAGCGTAAGTAGCAGTGTAGATGTACCGGAAACAAACGCTGTAACGGAGGAGGAAGTACTAGGCATCACTGGAAGGATCAGCGATAGAAAGGCCCCACGACCGGATGGGGTGCCAAACGCTGATGTATTCGCGGATCTCTATAGCTCGTGCATCAGAGAGTTAAACTTTCCAAATCGTTGGAAGCGGCAACGGCTGGTGCTATTGCTAAAACCCAGCAAGGCGCCGGATGAACTGTCAGCATACAGACCACTATGTCTCTTGGATACCATAGGCAAGATTCTGGAAAAAATCATATGTGATCGTCTGCAGGAGTAGCTAGAAGGAGCAGAAGGACTCTCCGACCAACAGTTTGGGTCAGTGGCGTATCCAGGATTTCATGAAGGGGAGGAGGGGGGGGATACTGGAAGAATTATTCAACATATTTTTATACTTTTTTCAACATGGTTTACGCTTTTTTTGAACAATTTTTTACGCCTTAAGCTTTGCGTTTATTTGTTTTAATTGCTTTTTTTTCTCAAAGCAAAATCACATACATGAAATTATATACAAATCTAATTTTTGTAATTAATAGTATATTACAAAATAAAATCAAGCCTTCGTTGCTTAGTACACATTTTATCGATAACTTTTTCTGCCGTTTGTCATGTGTACTGCCAACATTGCTAATATGGCGTTCAAACTGACTCATTTAAACTAGTTTAAGTAAAAAGTAGTTTAGTTTGAAGACGACCGTCCAGACTGCTCAGTGAGGTTCAATTTGACAGCTGTTTGTTTACAAACAACAAATAAATATTTTTGTGAACTGAAGCGCTGCGAGCATGATTCGAGCGAAATATTGGCGCATATTTCACAATCCACGGCAAAATACTCACCTTCGTCCAAATATTAGACGACTTGTTCAGATGCCATAAAAAGGCGATGAATGGAATGAAAGTAGTGGGAGCAAAACAACTTTTTTATTCATTTCAAAATTTTCAAATTTTAAATTTTTCTTTGGTTTTGTTTTGATGAAATGACAGTTGAATTTTAAGGGATGTGTTTCATACATGAATACACATTGGTAAAAAAGCTTTTTCATAGAAAGCTTTCGGATACAACCCTGCGCTAAACTCGTTTCAAAATATGTTAAATGGTTTAACACGTTTAATTTCCAACAACAATTGCATGTGAATGAACAGGTTTTCGAACTGGTTTTATTCATTTAACTTGTTTAAGCACATTAAACACGTTCAAGTCGTCAGTTTGAACGCCATATAAACCATTCAGGCGTTCCTTGATTGAATTAAAAAAAACAACAAATTAATTCTGCGGTAGATACCGGCAGAGTAGCTAAAATGCTGAGCAATTTGTACAAGTTAGAAAAAGATACTTCATCATAATCTCTTGATAACACTACTCGACACGAAAAATGCTCCTCAAAATAAAAGTATTTTTTAGACTAATCTTCGGCTGCAGAACACGAAACTGAAAATCAAAAAATTTTCTTAAGAAGCATTTTCGAAAAATCTTCGAAAAACACTTTTTTCTCTCTTATTTCAGTTATGAGCACATATCTCGTAATCCAACCATCCGACTAACACATGTGGCCCATCGTTCAAAAGGTAATTAACTAGCCTTTCCAACGATATATGGATTGTCCAAAACCGATGAGAGTTTGCGAAGTTAGTGACGATGAAAGTTGAAAAAAAAAATTGAATTTGTTGACCTTTTCAAAAATTATACATTTTCGAATGGTTTTTTTATGGATAAAATAAATGAGCTCCTCTGGTTTTAAGATCTAAGATGAAAGATATATTATTTGAGCAAATATTAAGCCTAACATCAATAGAATTGAAAGAAAAATTACAAAGTTATAATGCAAGGAGTGAAAACACCAACTTTTCATTTATTACACCGTGCGAAAAATATTTGTATTTTTCCGAGACCCATCCAAATGTTGATATAGGCGTGAAACTAGACGTCATTTATAATATCCGGGCAAAGTCAGTTTTTCATTTTCTGACCCAAAAACCTTCTTAAAGGACTTTAAAATGTTAAGGATATACACATTTAAAACATTTTTTTAAATATTTGCGATTGTGCAATGATGAAGATATGGGTATCAAATGAAAGAGAAATCCACATGTGTTAGTCGGATGGTTGGTTTACGAGATATATGCTCATAACTGAAATGAGAGGGGAAAAACGTGTTTTTCGAAGATTTTTCGAAAACGCTTCTTAACCTTCACTCTGTGCTTGGGGTATACAGTTCCCCACGACGACATAAAACATGAAATTGTAAAGGTTTTTAATTCTAAACGATATATTTATACTTACATTGTGACCGAAAAGTTTCCGGAAATTCTCATTTAAAATTCGCGCGCTGTATATTTTTCGATATTTTAAGTTTCTGTAGGTTGGTAGCACTGTCCTTAATTACTATGCCAAAAATGAGCGCGATCTGTCAGACAGTTTGTTTACGGCAGCTGTTGAAACCAGTTCACCTCAGTAGTGCGTTGAGATTTTGTTGAGAATTTTCTTCAAAATGAGTACCGTGAACAGGTCTCTTTGGACGTGCTTGATCGTGCCAATTCCGATCCAACTTTCATGGAACGCATCATAACTGGTGACGAGACATGGGTCTACGAGTACGACATGCAAACAAGCCAACAATCATCGGAATGGAGGGGAAAAGACGAGCCGAAACCGAAAAAACCACGCCAAAGTCGCTCGAAAATCAAGGTAATGCTGATTGTTTTCTTCGATATTCGTGGTGTGGTGCATCATGAATTCGTCCCTGAAGGACAAACAGTCGGTAAAGATTATTATTTGACTGTTTTAAGACGTTTGCGTGAAAATATCCGCCGTAAACGGCCTCAATTGTGGAAGGATAATTCATGGATTTTTCATGACGATAATGCTCCCTCGCACCGAGCCAACATTATCAACGATTTTAAGGCCAAACATTCAATAAATACCATCGAACAGCCACCGTATTCACCTGATCTTGCACCGTGTGACTTTTTCCTGTTTCCCAAACTCAAATTACCACTCAGAGGAACGCGTTTTGAATCCATAGAAGACGTAAAACAGAATTGGCAGAGGGAACTCAAAGCCATACCGGAAAGCGCCTATAAAAAATGTTTTGATGATTGGAAGAAACGTTGGCATATGTGTATCGCTTCTAATGGAGCATATTTTGAAGGAGATAAAATAAATATTGATGAAGATTAAGAATTTTGCGTTTTATTTAAAATTTCCGGAAACTTTTCGGTCACAAGGTATGTCATTGGAAAGGTATTGATGAGAAGAATCTAAAAACATAAACAAATATTTTAGTTTAAGTATGATTAGGCAGATATAGGCAAAAATAGCACACAAACTGTTTGTTGTGCTTTGGGGAATAAATGACCCCGTTTCTTTTACCAATACATTTTGTATGCAAAACCTATCCAAGTTCTGAACCACTTAATTTCTAAATCACGAGCACACTCTCCGTTGGAATAACTAATTCAAAGACGGTGTGCAAATAAATAACATGAAAATACTAATAAAAAAAAACAAACAACAACAACAACATGAATAATATGTCATACTATAATGATAATATAATTATTTCCCAAAAAACTATTATTTTACTCATTCCCATACAAACCATACTGGTTAAAAAATGGGGAATTTAGTTCCCCATTGCACGGGATTAGGGTGTAAAAACCACGCACATAGTGAAGGTTAAGAAAATGTTTTGATTTTCAGTTTCATGTGCATCAGCCGAAGATTAGTCTAAAAAATACTTTTGTTTTAAGGAGCACGCGATGAACCCATTTTTTGTCGAGTAGTGTAATCTGTAGAGTTACACAACAGCCAGACGAATTTTTCGTTCTGTCGGTGACAAAACCGCTCGCCAAGAACGTAACGATTGTAATCAAGAATGAACCCCGTTAACACCAATAAGAGATATATGAAAAAAGTGGGTTTAGTGACAACTGCTATGTTCGTGCTATGAAAAGGACACACTAAGTAAACAATTGCTGGGTTTTCGCCGAAGATGCCCCTTTGAGCACCTTTCATCATAACCAGGATATGTTGGTGAAAAAAATTACCTGAAATTATACCGTTTTACAAAAAGTCAAAAGAAGTAGTTGACTCTTTAGACCATTTGGTTGTTCACTAACTATACCGTCAAACGAAAAAATAATCGCTTTTGATCCCAGCTGGAATCGAAACAAAAAGTACAAGCGGCGAATTTTTCTTGAAGACTTAGATTTGAGTTTAGTAAAGCTAACGATTTTGCGTAGAGCAACGTTACCGAAAGGAAAATCTTCATGCTGACTTCTTATCTCAATACAGCCAATTTACCAAACCTTGTCTGAAAATCATAGCCGTCCAAGGGGGGATCTATCCTCCTAATCCCGCCCCCCCCTGAATACGCCATTGGTTTGGGTTTAGGCGAGCGAGATCAACGGTGGATGCCATAAGCATGATGATGGGCATAGCTAAGAAAGCAACATGTGGAACAGGTGGCGCTTCTGGAACCATGAGGTATTGCGCCGTCGTTACTTCAGACATAAGGAATGCCTTCAATTCTGCCAATTGGGCGAGGACCCTGATGGCATTAGAAACCTTTGGCGTCCTGTTGTACCTGAGGCGCATGATCCGCAGCTACTTCTGTGACAGAGTGTTGGAGTATGTTATGACACAGAGAGCGGCCCAAAAAAGTACGAGGTGACTGGTGGTGTCCCACAAGGCTCCGTGTTGGGCCCAACTCTCTGGAATGCCATGTATGACGGGGTCCTGAAACTAGAACTACCAGCAGATGCCACTTTAATCGGATACGCTGATGACATAGCACTCGTGGTCACAGGAAAGCAAATCAGGGACGTGGAGCTGACATGCAACGACGCGGTGGCTAGAATCAAAGAAAATAAACATACAGAATGCGCATGTCATACAAGTAAAAATTTTGTATGGCGGGTTCTAACATTGGAACATTGTAGTTTTATGTGTTGCGCTCACTGCAGCGAGTGTGCGTTAGCACATTGTTGTGGCGTGAAATGATTGCAAGGTGAAGACGAACGCTGTTGTTGTTGCGCTGGCGAAAAGCTGAAATTGTAAAACGATTTCTGATTTCTGGCTGGCTTTTGTTCTTCTTCTACAAGACTGCACGGCGTCGCATATTGCTCCTGAACTTATTGCAGACTGTAGTGTGCGCAAAATCATAGAAAAGAAAAGAAAATATGGTTGGCATGACGACTTATATGGTCGCTTCAAACAAGGTTCCTAAAGAATTTATCAAAAAATAATATTTGATTGCATGAATAGGGCAATCGGATAATTGCTTTAGATCGGCTATACAATTGAATAATGAGTCGTACAAATTTATAAAGATTTTTTTAATTATTTGAAAGATGTTAAATGTAGGGATGATTAAAGTTTTATTTTTAGAACTAAAATCTGTTTTTTAATCACTGCTAAAATTAAGCAATAACCCACATAAATGTTTTATAACAAAAAAGTTGTTGGACCAAGATAAACTAGAAAATACTTTTGCAATTTTGGGACAAAATTCAAGTAGTACTCGGTCAAGTAACAACTAATTTCGAAGATAAACAGGATTCTATGAACCAAATCCTACTACATGCTGAGACAGACGAAACTGTATTTTTTATTATTTAATTTCAGCAGCAATTACAACAATTATTACAACAAATTATTTTGTAGATAAAAACTTCGACAATCGAGTAAAAATTAACATGGATAATAATTGTGGCATATGTTTCCAAAAACTAAAAAATGATGACCTTTTCACTGCGCTAAGTGAAACCAAAAAGTATGAAACATAAAGAGTGTGCATCTCATACAAGCAAAAATTTGAATGCGGGTGCTAATATCGCCACCCGTCTTCTCGATGCGGGGGGGTAGACAACAAGAGGAAACACTTGAAATGACAGCACAATGCTCTGAGCGCAAATCATAGAAACACGAATGCCGCGTCTGTGCTCACTCGTTCATTCTCGCGCAATTGTCCGAAGAGGAGGAAGACGATGTGCTCTTGTTCTTGTTGTTGCGCTGGCGAAAAGCTGAAATTGTAAAACGATTTATATTTTCTGGTTGGCTTTTGTTCTTCTTCTATAAGCCTGCACAGCGTCGCATATTGCTCCTGAACTCACTGCCGACTGTAGTGTGCGCAAAATCATAGAAAAGAAAATAAAATATGGCTGGCATGGCGGCCTATATGATCGCTACAGGCAATTAAAAAACAAATAATAAGTAATCAATAAAAATGGAATTGGAAAGAAAAGAAAACGTCTTTATTACCCGTAATAATTTTCCGTCTCGTTCTTTGGAACTTTTCTTACGGCCCACATATAATGCTTGTTTAAAAGAACTAAAATAAGAAAATCTAATATTGTAAATTTATGATCACATCATTCGCCATGGAATCATTCAGGTGTAGAACATTTAAACTATTTTTAAACGTAGGCATGCCGTAATACAATTTTCTTATGACAAAATACTTGTCTTATTTCTTTATTTAGTGCTTTAGTAGTGCTTTCGCCCTATTGAAAGTCAATAGACCTATTAAATTATGTTTTTCCATACAATCTTCTAACCCTCCGATAAAAAAAAATTAAAACATGCATCTAATTATTTTTAATTTCAAGTGTTTCACGAATTTTGAAGTCAATATGCCTATTAGTTTATTTTTGTTCGTAGTTTTTCCATATTCTCAAATTGTAGTTAAGCATGTGAAAATATAAACAAATAATTTTACTTCGAACTCGCCACGTAAAAATATTTGCAAACATTTTAAATTGGGATCAACCACCAAATTTTTAAATTAATCAAAGCATTGGCCAGCAAAAAGCCGTACACCACAAACATTCGATTGCTGGTGACATTGCAGCAAAATCAATCACAACACAAAAAAGCATACACACAATAAACGACAACACCAAAAACATTAGCGAATCCCGAATCATCTTCGTTCAAACACAGAATAAACAGTAATACAGAACGCGCATCTCATACAAATTCAAAAATGTTAAGGGGTCGTAATATTACGACCACTGTTAATTGAACATTACGTCCTCTGCTATTAACATTACAAACAGCACTAGACAGCATTCGTTTCTGTTATTTCACAGACAAACAGCACAGAGATAAGAAGAAAATAATAATCGCCTGCGGCTCCGCGAAGCATTGAAGTGAAAATAGCGTCGGCTGTGGTTGCTGTTGTTGTCGGCAAAAAAACGAAGTGCCACTTGCTTTTTACATATATGGCGAGAAGAGCAATAAGCTATGGTTGTTGTTATTGTTGCCGGCTAGGAAATGAAACATTGAATTCGATTTTCGATTCAGTTATTTTTGCTTTGTGGTTCATTCTGCGTGCAGCGCAGTGCGTACGTACGCTGTCGGTATTAATTTTACGACGGAGTATAGCGTGCAAAAATATATGAAAACGAATGTCAAAAGGGGGTAACTTATCGACTTAAAAAGTCACTACGCTATAAAGTAATCACACTATTTTTAATATTAAAGATGGTTAAACGATTTGCTACAATCGTTATGTACGAAATATCTTTTAAATTGTGGATTTACATACATACTATATATCGAAAAAAGCAACACAAAAAATGTATTCTGCTTTTTTTTACTTTTTTCTTATAACTTTTTGCTTTATAATAGTTAGACAAATAATATTTATTAAATATGTACATACAGTGCAAGCTCGGTATTCGCGACTACCCATTATTGCGACGGCCCGGTTATCGCGACGACTTAATTTTTGACATTGGAGGTTCTATAATCGCGAAAAACGGGGTTCTATTTTCGCGACTTTTATCTGTTTTTTTTAAATTTTATTACAATGTCTATAACCAAAAATGGGAAATCCCCGTCTTTTGGTATATTAACCTTTTTGGATTGTTAAGCCGAAAACAGCACTATAATAATCACGTGATTCAGCTGTTATTTTAAAAAATAATTTGCTAAAAAAGCAAAATCTGCAATTTCTTTAAAATTGTTTAAAATGTAAATATATAAATAAAAACAATTTTAATTTCAAAAATTACATAAAATTTTTAAATAAAATTTTGGGTTCTGTTATCGCGAAAATTCAATTTTCGCGACAGGTCTGGTTTTTAATTAGTCGCGAAAATCGAGCTTGCACTGTACATACATTAGACGTGATTAAATGCACAAATTTGTAATTACGATTCTTCGGAACCTCTTAATTTTTTTAGGTTTGAGTGGGAATAAAAGGCGTAGGGATAAAATAATAAATCGCAGCGAGAAGTCATTTACGCCAAAATTAGCGAAACCTTAGCCTTCAAGTGCTCATAAGGATATAAGGATATATTTTCACGCAAAAGGTCGATCCAATAATTACATGAAAAAAATCGTGATCTTATTAATCGGCACACGCCAGGAATAGGCAGCCAAAGTCAGCCAGAAACAAAAATTCGAAATTTACAACTTTCATTCGTTGATCAACACAACAACAACGATAGCACATCGCCCTTCATTCGCTTCATTGAAAATAACAGTAGCTTCTATGGCCGGCATCGAGCGCACGAGCTCGCTCTGCACCACTCGGCACTTACCGAAATTACAATAACAGAGCTCATCGCCGCACGAGAAATTAACAGAGACAGAAGTTCTGTTCAACCAACTCTGTTATCTTCCCTTCTGCTGCTTTCGGCCCGCACCCGAAATTCAGATTGCTTCGCTGGTCGACATGCGCATTCTGTATACTGTTTATTCTGTGGTTCAAACGACGATGACGATGCTTTGGTTCGTTGTTTACTCTTCGCTTGCGCTTCGACGAACAAGATCACAAACTGTTGAGCGCGAGCAAATTTCCCGCAACCTATGCCTCCGCTCATCTCTTCCCGCCCGCATCAAGAAACACGCTTGACAAATTTTTGAAGATGCGTATTCTTTATATTCTATATTCTTTGGTGAAACATTTTCCATACAAATTACACAGTGCAACAAATTCAAAAAAAATTTCGAGGGACAAGGTCAAACCCGTCTCATTCGATAGAGGACCTCAGTAAATGAAAAAGTGTCAAGGGATTTTTCCCGGGATGTTCGAGTTTTTTTTTAAATGCAGTTTAAAGATGGCGGCTTAATGCCCCTTCCCGAAACTTTTAAGCCATCATGTCTCTTGACTCAAATGTCAGAAAGGAATAATTTTTACGTCAAATGAAAGCTAATAATATGAAGTCGATGACACAATATCCTTTTTGGAAAAAATTTATGAAAAAGGATATGAAGGACCTCAATCAAAATGTTATCCTTGAATATCCTGGAACCCGTTAGAGCTAAATTTATATAAGTGGCTTTTGGTAAAAGAGCATTCAAAGATCTATACTGCATATTAATTTCATTTCAATCACTTTAACTGTTAAGCCACTACAGCGTTTAAAAAATTATACACTGCTAAATTCATGTTTTTTTGTACAGAATATCTCGTAACGTATGGTGAATGAAATCCGAACAAATTTAAAATGAAGCGTGCAAAGCAACCTGTGATTCTTTTCAAAAATTTTAAATTGTCGAAGCAAGTGTGGTGTTTTATATTTATTTTGTAAATTTTTTATGTTTGTCATGAAATAATGAGTCGCAAAAATGTCACTGAACGAAGCCCAACGTCGGGAATTGATTTGCAAATTTAACGAAAGAAATCCAAACAAAACGAAAAATGAAATTTTTTACCATTTCAAAGAAATGGGGTTAAAAAAACTTTTATATATAATACGATTAAGGTGATAGAGAATAAAGAAAACATAGAAAGAAAAACGGGTACTGGGAAAAAATGTGTGTTTAATGACTCCAAAGTTCGCGCTCTCCTGAAAGCTGAAACGCTGGGTCGAAGTGCAAAATCTTACAGACAGTTAGCCAAAAAATATGAAATGGACAAGAATTCAATTGAAAATTATTTACAATTAATAGACATTCAGTGCAAAGCACACAAATCGGCTCCATATCATACCAAAAAACAGTTAATAATCATCAAAACCAGATTAGGAAAACTTTTGAAAAATTGTTTTGCACCCAATTCTTCATATATTTGTGTGATGGACGATGAGTCCTACTTTACGATTCAAGGCAACGAGTGGCAGAAAAAATATTATTTTGAGTTCTCTAATGTGAAGTCTAATGTGAGTCCACCAGATAAGAACAAATATATACATAAGACCAAGTTCCCAGCGAAGGTTTTGTTGTGGATGGCTATTAGCGAACGTGGAATCAGCGACCCCGTATTTTTCAAAGGAGGTTTGGCGGTGACATCGCAGACTTACAGGGAAAAGTGCATACCGGTGCTTGGAGATTTCATCCATAAGCATCACCGACGGGATAAAATAATTTTTTGGCCAGACCTGGCTGGTATTGCTGTGAGAAATTTGCACAAAAAATTATTTAATGACCAAAACAACCACCAACGCCTCAAAGTACACAGGAGAAGCGGTACTTTCACTTCATGTGTGTTTGTTGTAGCGCGTGCTTCGGTTCGCACAGTCAATGAGCATAAACTGAAGCGCTTGCTCTCCTGCTGGCACCACTCTTTCCCTTTTGTGGCTTCCTCCCGCTCTATGAAGCTCGCAAATAAAAATTTGAATGTTTGAGTTCAGATGCGCCTTCTATCAAAGAATATGAAGTAATATAGAACGCGCATGTGGGCGCAAAAGTGTTTTCGGTTGCTATGATGCGAGCGGGAAGAGCGAAGCGTAGGCATTTGAAAATGTTAGGTTCATAACATTTTCTGTTAGATTTGCGTAGGACAACAGCAAAAAGCTATGTTATTGTTCGCAACGGCTTCACTCGTGTACATTGAAGTGGTGGTTGTTGCAGCGTAGTGCTCGCTCAATCATTTTTTGTATGCATGTTTCTTGATCTTGTTTGCCGAAGCGCAAGCAAAAAACAAACAACGAACGAAGGCATCGTCATCATCGTTTCAACGAAGATGACTCGGGATTCGCTAATGTTTTTGTTGTTGTCGTTTATTGTGTGTATGCTTTTTTGTAATGCCGATCGGTTTTTGCTGCACAGATTGCCGTCAGCTCACCATCAATCGAATCTTTGTGGTGTATGGCTTTTTGCTGGCCAACGCTTTGATTGATTTTAAAATTTGGCGGTTGATCCCAATTTAAAATGTTTTATTTTTACGTGGCGAGTTCGAAATAAAATTATTTGTTTATTTCACATGGTTGATTACAAGTTTGAGAATATAGAAAAACTACGAAAAAAATTAACTGATGGCTGTATTGACTTCAAAATTCGTAAAAACACTTGAAATCAAAAATAATTAGATACGTGTTTTAATTTTTTTTTTTAAACCGAAATCTAACGGACAAATCAAGGGTTAAAAGATTGTATGGAAAAACCTAAATAGGTCTATTGACTTTCAATATGTCAAAAGCACTACTAAAGCACTAGATAAAGAAATTAATAATAAGACAAGTATTTTGTCATAAGAAAACTGTGATTTAAGAATGCCTACGTTTAAAAATAGTATAAATATTCTACACCTGAATGGTTCCATGGCGAATGATGTGACCATAAATTTACAATATACGATTTTCTTAGTTTAGTTCTTTTAAGCAAGCATTATATGTGGGCAGTAAAAATAGTTCCAAAGAACGGGACGGAAAATTATTACGGGCTAATATAAACGTCTTCCTTTCTTTCCAACTTCCCTTTTTAATTGTCTTTGTTGATTACTTATTATATATTTTTTATTGCCTGTAGTGATCATATAGGTCGCCATGCCAGCCATATTTTATTTTCTTTTCTATGATTTTGCGCACATTACAGTCGGCAGTGAATTCAGGATCAATATGAGACGCCGTGCATGCTTATAGAAGAAGAAGAAAAGCCAGCCGCCAAAAAATAGAAATCGTTTTACAATTTCAGCATTTCGCCAGCGCAACAACAACAACAACAGCACATCGTCTTCATCTCCCAATCATTCCACGCCGCAGCAGTGTGCTAACGCAGACTCGCTGCAGTCAGCGCAACCAAAAGCAAGCCTTCGTATGCTTATTTTCTTTGCTTCTGCTCTCATTTTACGCCGAGATTTCAGAGATTTCTGCTGTTAGTAACAGAGAGTTCTGCTGTCAATAACAGAGGGTACTACCAGCAGTACCCGCCATACAACGCGTTTGCTTGTATGAGATGCGCGTTCTATATTACTTCATATTCTTTGCTTCTATACACTTCATATTCTTTGCTAGAATACAGCGCTGGCTGAACATCGCAGAATTAGAACTGGCAGCACAAAAGACGGAGGCAGTGTTGCTAAGTGCGCGAAGACGGAAGGAACACATGACGGTCAATAGGGGGGTTTACACGGTCCAACATGTGCGACGAACAAGTGCGGTTGCAACAATGTTGGACCGTGTGAACGCAAGAAACAACCGCTTGACCGTCATGTTGGATGGTTTTCAAAAATTTTTGATTTTTCTGCTTGCTTGTCCAACCATCCAACCAATGTAAACGCTTGTTCGTCGCACCTAGTGCATTTTGGCAGTTTCAGAAAGTTCGCGAAGCGTAAACGTAGCGATGGCGACTGTAAGAAACGACATTTTCTTGAAAGAATTTTTCGAGCTCTACAAGAGTTTTCCAGAACCTGGCTTATTAAAAGTGAAATTTATAAAAACAAAAACGCAAAAAATAATGCTTATAGCCTATTTCCACTGGGCCTTAACTGCAGTTTACGCCTCACTGCAGTTTGACATCGCATTTAAATGCCCAAATTCCCATGAAATTGTTGTTGTGAAAAACCATCATTTTAACCATTCCTTGGTCCATATCCTTTTTTTTCTTGTAATCTCTTCCTCTTCATCCTCCAAAAGTTCGTATACAATGATTGCTGCGAGAAATTTTGTGGTCATGTTTCATTGAAATCTTGTGCACGAATGATGTTGTAGCAAAAGTGTGACCGTGTGAACGCAAGAGAAGAATTTACCGTTACAGCCTCATCGCACATGTTGGATCGTGTAAACCTGCCTAATGTCGGTGGACACGACATCCAATCAAAGCCGGCCATTAAATATCTTGAGGTCATCATCGACTCACGCATGAACTTTCGAGACCACCTAACGGCAGTTAGTACTAAGGCCGAAGCTGTACACAATGCGCTCACTCGTATACTCCCTAATATTGGAGGCCCACAGGGCGCCAGAAGGAAATTGCTCTTCACAGTTGTTGACTCAATTATCCTGCATGCTGCACCCATATGGGCAGGAATACGAAGCAGCCAGCTACGGGGAGCGAGACAGGCATACAGACTTGGCGCGCTACGAGTGGCTTGTGCATACCGAACTGTGTCCGAAGAGGCACCCTGTGTCTTAGCGGGTAAGATGCCCTTGGACATCCGTGCTTGTGAGATGCAGCGACTGTACACAAGGAAAGGTATAAAGCGAAGGCGTTCACTTAACGAGTGGCAACAAAGATGGGAGCAAACCAATAAGGGGCGCTGGACATACAAGTTAATCCCCCGATTAGAGGTATGGATGCAACGTAAGCATTGAGACTTGAACTTCCATCTGACGCAACTGCTGAGCGGCCCGGAACAAACCGGCGGTAGTATGTGCACAGGCCCAGAAAACTGCGGAGTTCGTGTAGATTGCGTGGTCGGGGCCACTCCTTCACCGCCTTGATCTAACCTTCGTCCGTATGTACTCCGCGAGCGGAAACCGTGTGACCCAGATACTTGACCTCTTTTTGGAACAGCGAGCACTTCTTTGGGTTGAGTTTGTATTCGCCCAAATACCTCCTTCAGCTTTTCCAGGTGGTCGTCGAAGTTTTTGCCCATTACGATTATGTCGTCGAGGTATACCAGACACGTCCGCGAATGCAGCCCTTTAAGCACACGTTCCATTAACCGCTCGAATATTGCGGATGCGTTGCAGAGTCCAAACGGCATGACGGTAAACTGCCACAAACCGTCGCCAACACTAAAAGCTGTTTTCTCCTTGTCCTGGTCTGCAAGTTCCACCTGCCAATAGCCGCTGCGTAAGTCGAGTGTGGAAAACCACTGTGTGCCTGACAGTGTGTCCAGGGTGTCATCGATCCGAGGTAGTGGATAGCTGTCCTTCTTAGTCACGTCATTGAGCTTTCGATAGTCTACACAAAATCGGGTACTGCCATCCAGAGGAACTCGTCTTGGCGGTTGGCGGATCGGTTTCGCACTTCCGGTGTCGATGTTGTGTTTCACTATGGCTGTTATTCCGCCCGCTTCCGTTGCAAATATTGACCCATACTGCTGCAGGAGTGACCGCGCCTTCTGTTTCTGCTCGGCTGACAATTCGCTGCTCCACTGGTTTTGCGGTATTGCGTTCATGTTAGAACCGCTTTTTTTACTTCCTCCGGGTGGACTGCTTTCGCAATTGACAACTGCTTCAGCCTCTCTACACTCGCCAATGACCGCATCTTTTCCGACATATCTAGGTGTGTTCAGAGGGTTGAGTATCCTGACTGGTATTTTTCCATTTTTGGGTTCCACTAATGTACGTCCGATAATTATGTTGTCGTATCCTTGTTTTGGCGCTTCTACAACCCACAGCCGACTTGTCCCATCGTCCTCGTCCACCTTTGCCCACACAATCGCCTCAGAATTCGCTGGTATCCTCCTGTGTTGACACGATACAACCTTCCTTACCGCCACGCTTCGCAGCGGGAATTCAACGTTGGCATATCTCAGCACATTTTCCTTCAGGTCCAGCGTAAAACCGTGCCTAATCATGAAATCCACGCCGATAATCACGTCGTCCATTATATCCGCGACGATGAACTCATGTTCCAGGCTACTGGTGCCGATAGCAATTGTTTTTGTAACTTTCCCTCTTACCGGCGCGCGCTCGCCAGTCGCAGTCCGCAGCTGTATGCCATGCAGCAGTTCCCAGTTCTTCAGCAGCTTCCTTTTTTGATCGAATATGACGCTCCAGTATCCAGTGTCAACACGAACAACTTTCCATCTATCTTTCCTTCAATTGTCAAGCTGCTGGGCTGTCGTTTTAGCTGTGAGACAAGGATGGTGGGGCGGCTGATTGTGGGGATCAGCTCACGCCCCTTTGGGCTGATCCGTTTTAGTTTAACGGGTCCTCGTCCTCAGCCCGGCGCTTGCTTCAGGCGATTGCGATCGAGAACCGGAACGCCTCTTTCATTGGCGGCAGTCTCTTGATATGTGGCCCTGCTTGCCACATACCCAGCAAACAACTTTAGAGGAGACCACCCGTGGCCTGTCCGGTGGCTCGGAGCTTATTGCCTGGATCGCAATGTCGTTGTCCGGCTGGATCTGGCGTATCCTTGCAGGTGCATACCGAGTGCTCCTAATCCATGTCGCCTCGTATGTCACCGCGCTGGTCACCGTCTCCCTAAATGTCGGCTTGCCCATCATCAACGCACTGCGACGTGTCTCCGGATCATGAAGACCTTCAATAAACGCCTCAATCTTCATCCTCTCGAGATCATCAGCGCCGAAAGACGGGTAGCACAGCTGTACGAGCCGCTCAATGTCTGCTGCATATGCCTGTAGCGCCTCGTTGGCCCTTTGCCTGCGATTCTTCAGCTCACAGTAGTACAGCGTATGGTTGTGCTCGTCGCTGTATTTGGCTGCCAGCGCCCTTATGAGGGTCTCGTACTCATCGTACTTCGTAAACATTCTGGAACTGATTTTATTACCTCAGCCGCAGCACCTTTAAGGGGTTACGCCACTGTAACCGCTCAAAAAATAGGGTTTTTGTGATTTTTTTCCTCGCTTTCAAAAAGTTTGTAGAAGAAGTTATTCACAGGTGTTTTTGGACACATATTAGACTTTATTTTGGAATTTTTTGACACAGCAATATCAACATATAGGTGGCTCCACTGCATCCTCCTAGGCTATGTTTTCCCTGCAGGGCTTCACGGCACGCAGCACTGAAGGTGCAATTTTGAATCTGCGACAAAATAAAAAATTCCTGTTAATTTAGAGGCTTTTTGCTAGAGAAGATCGGGTGGATTTTTAAAAGTATTGATTTTTAAAATTTTTGCGGGAGTTTCAAAAAATTTTTTGATTTTTGAGGTAAAAAATGACATGTCTTTTGTTAAATAAAAATCAACAAATCGAGTTATCAAAAATTCCACACTATCTTCTCTAGATAATGTTATTGTTAAGATCCAGTCAAAATTTTAAGTCAAAATATTGAAAATTGTTCGAGTTGTGCCGCGTGCCATTTGGAAAAATCGGGTTTCGAGAAAAACGCGTTCAAAGTTTTGGGAATGGTTTTCTATGGGCATAACTGAAAAATTCGAGATGCAAAAATTGTTTACCATTAGTCGGCAATGCCAGGACCATAGAGCTGGCCTTCAAGGTTCAAAAATGCCTCATTCGCCTCCTGACTGATTTATTGAGCGAGCGCGCCTCTTTCGCCACGTCGCACAATGGGGTAAACATGCCAAAAACCCGCGCATTGCCTATTTTATGCTGTAATATCTATACGGTTAAAGATAAATACCTCAAATTTGGACATCTCCTTCAAGACTCTTCAGAGATTTGTATAATTTTATTTGATTTACTGTACCGTGCACCGGCACCCTACAGTCGGCAATTAGGCACTTTTAAAATCTTCATTAGTAAAAAACAAAACCAAAGTTAAAGTATTTAAATCGACCCAAACTGACTTATGAATACTCTAGATTGTAGCCACGCCCCCCATTTTTTGCCTCCTTTCATAAAACACCCACATAAAACACATACATGTAGGGTAATTCGTATTTAAGAAAAACCATTTGATACGGGTTAATACGGCTCATTACGGGTTAATGGGGAGTACCATGCCCACTTACCGTTATAAATAACCACAAAAGGGCAGATGACGTTGGTAAATATATAAATATAATACATTTTCCCAATTTAACCAAGTATGCTTATATGGCAACCCTACTTAAAAGTGGGCGTTCTATGCCCATTTTTACGTCAGAATTTAGTTAGGTCACTCGTAAATCCCACACAAATTTTTATAGAAATATATTGCCTTTTTCAAGAATCATCCTGCGTACCCACCGAAAAAATTGATACAAAATATTTTTTTAGTATATTTATTAATTCAGGTGATAAATCACATCTATTTTTACTTTATTTATTTTTTTTTAATACTATATATATGCATCAAGTGCTATAAACGTACCGACCCATACGCGCGTTAAAAAGTTTTTAGTTCATATATATTTGTTTTCTTACTAAGAGAAGTGAACAAATGTCCAAAAATCTAACCATTCCGCAGCTTTCCGCAGACAAGTTGGGTATCATTTTTTTATGAAGGTTCCTACTTACCTTCCCTAAAGATTTTCGATTATCCATGATTATCCATAAAAGTTATACACCACGAAAGTAGGACATTTTCCTAAAAAAATCGTTGTTTTTGCCCAAACTTTGAGAACTTATATCTTTACAAGAAAATGTGCCATGGAAAAGAATTATATGTAAAATTAAATGTAGGAACATGCTTATTGTATGTACCAAAAATTATTTGATTATATTTAAAAATAACGATTTAATTGACATTTCAGCATCACCATCAAAAAAGTTGCATCGACAAAATTAAATTGAGTATAAAAACACCCAAATTTGAACGGCTATACAGCAGTTAGTTTCGGTCCAATTTACTAGCAAAAAGCATTTTCTGACTGCTACATGCATGTAGATTACGAAAACCAAAAAAAAAAGTAAGGCCCGTAACTTTAAGATTAGCCGTAATGCGCGGGTTTTCGGCATGTTTACCCCATTGTGCGTCGCTCAAAGCGGAAAAGTTCGCGGAAGAGAGAACGTCGCATACACCCGCTTCGGCATACGCGTGACGCGCTTGGCGGTAACCTCGTATTTCGCATAAAAATTTTTTATTTTATGCATAAAACGTTTTGTTTCTTATTCTATAGGGTTCAAACTATTTTTTAAGCCAATAAAAAAAAATCGATTTTTTTTTAATTTTACAGTGGCGTAACCCCTTAAGAGCCAGCGCCAATCTCCGACCTTTCCTTACATCGGTCCACTGATTTTCCAGAGCAGCCAGGTCGAATTGCAGCTTGAATGTATCGAACGGCGTAGTCCCATCATAAGTAGGCACTTCTGCTCGGGTGGCAACACTTTCCGGAACCGACGGCAACCTTCTCGCGGCTGTACATCCCTAAGTCGCTCGTCCATTTTTCTGTTCATCGAGTCTTCCAGACTGTTGTCTGAAAGGGCAATGACTGCGACACCCCTCGGATGCATATTTTTGAAGTTTATTGCTGTCAGTCGATGACACTGGAGGTTGTGATTTGCCTTTTCAAGGTTTGAGAACTGAATTAAAGATGCTTTGAACTACGGTGGACTCGACAGAGATGTGTCGAATGAAAATTAATGTTGGTAGTGTTGATTATGTTAATTGCCATCAGTGGATATGTGAAAGTTGTAATTGTTTTGATATATCAATACTGAATGATTTTATTGTTTGATAGTTGATTTATGAAATAGACAGAAAGTAGTTTTGATTGAATAACTCTTCTAAAATAACTTTTGTTCAATGAAATTAGCAGTCAAATCTGTAGTTTGCTGGGCAAGTAGAGTGTAGTAGAGATTAGTAATGCCTCGACAAGGACACACTTGTTCTGACTGATAGCTGATAGAATGTTTTGTTGGAAGACCTCTAACACCTACTGTGATTCACGACTCTATTGTTGTCATAGTTGTTTTTTATAGTATTATTGTTGCTATAAAGTTAACATTGTTAAATAGTCTTTAAGATTTCACTGAAATGTGAATTAAAGAACAGAAAGAAATAAATACATTGATTTACACTGCAGGAATCTGAACCTTTGCGATTCCTTTAGACTACCAGATGATTCCAGTGTCTTCCAAGCCGAACTCAGTGTCGCCTGGCTCAAGTCAAATACCATCTCCCCAGGGACATTACCGGGGAGGTTTTTACCGACAGCCAGACTGCAATACAAACTCCACAAAATGCAAATTCCTGTTCGAAAAGAAACCTCCACTGCCACTGATTTCTAAATGTGATCTCCGAATAGTACAACGTTCATCTTAGTTGGGACATAGAGGGTATTTCCATAGCCTTAAGCTAGAAAAAGCAGGCACAGAGCTACAGAGCATCAACGCTATAGAGGAAGTTGGTATTTCAACGTGCAATATTCTAGGATCCTCGTTTAAGATTGTTCGGTGCCTACCGTCATCGATCACATCTACACGCCCACTGAGTTTTAAGGTCCATAAGTTTGACGGTCCGTATCCCTAGTAGACAAGAATGTACCGGTAGCGAGTTATCCACCGACAACTCCATCAACCTCTACACTGACGACTCCTTACTAATTGGCGAACCAGTTTGACTGTGGTATCTTCTGCAGACAGCTGAGGTTGCGTCTTTTCTTCCGCCAGCCTGATCACTGCAGTGTCTTCCAGGCGGAAGTAATAGACTAGGCTTATATAGTTTTATCTGTAAGAACGCGCATAAGGCGGATGTTCACATATACTCAGACAGTCAGGCATGCATCAAGTCGCTCTCGGGGGGGCCGCCTACCTCATCCAGGCTGGTCTTGAACTGCCCAAAGTCTTTAAACACCTTAGCTAGAGGCTCCTACGTCTCATTATTCTGGGTGCCAGGGTGCGGGGAAATCAGACAATTGCGAGGCGGACGATCTCGCCAAAGCGGTTTCGCTACTCACCGAGGCCTTGTCCTTCCTAGTGGGGGCCTTGTCTTTTCTCCCAGTGGGGGCTCTACTGGCATCGGTTAAATTGATGCTCAAACAATTGTATCAAAAAGAAGCTCAGAGAAACAGACCTGCAATATCTCCCGACTTACTTGGTCAGCCTAATATATGAAATGGACCAGCTGCTTAACCTTAGCTTATCACTCAATAAGCACAACGGACTCGGTGCTCACGGGTCACTGTCTTATGGGTAAGCATGCGGAAAAACTGGTACTACAATCTAACGACTTCTGTCGAGGATCGACTCGGAGGAGGAGGAGCAGACTGTTCAGACTCAGTAGCCAGAAGTGGATATAAGCTTCTCGGCTTAGCTTTCTTCATTGGTCTAAACCGAACTATTGTCTTTGAATATCAGGGATCATAATGGAATCCTCTTATTTCTCAGCGCTGTAAGGGGGAGTCGCGCTATGATACCACAATTTGTGTTTAAGTGAGCTTCTCACTTAGAAAGCTGCTATTCCAACCTAACCTTACGTTCCATTTGCAAACTTCATATGACTTCAACACATACATAGAATAAGATCTACCTTTACAACACAGCAACGCAGATCTGGCCCTCGATCAACCAGAACAGATCTAGTGAATTGATTCCACTAAACAAACTCTTTATAACATAGGAATTGGGTGGGAATCATAACTGGACACTGACCCATCCACCAACACGCCAAAAGACTAAGACTGCTGAGTAACGACTTCTGCAGAAGCTGTAGATACGAAGACTGCAAGGAAACTGTTGTGCACTCTGATTCTTGGGACAGTACTTCCTCAGTGCCCCTAAGCCGTATCAATAAATCATCCAGGTCGTCGACTCGTTTATCCAAGTGCTCTACTCGCGTCTCCAGGTACTCGACTTTCCCATTAATCCTGTCTGAGATTTCCTCCACTTTCTGCTCCAAGCGCGCACAATTTTCCTGAAGCTTGACTTCCATTCGCTCTGACACTTGCGCCGATATTTCATGGGTCGCCGTTTCCATTTTAGCCGAAATTTCCTGATTCGTAGCTTCTAGTTTCGCTGCCATCTGCGCCGACATTTCACGATTTTCACGATTGGAAGTCTCGAACATGCCTTTTATTGCAATCGTTAGCTGGCTCATGTCTAATGCTTGTAATGGTCCAACCGTACTTTGGATCGACGCAGCACCCGCAGGCGATTCCTCCACCTTGGCCGACGCCTCTTGTTCCTGCGTTCCGAACTCGTGTGCAGCCCAATCGATGCCTCGTGATTCACACGCCTCTCGCAAGCGCAGCTGTAACTCCACCTTTCCGCCAGCAATCGGCAAATTCCAGGCAGCCAGCTCCTTCTTCAGCTGGTCCACCTTCAGCAGCTCGAGTTTAACCATGTCCGTGCTTTTATAATTTTATTTATTTAGTTTTTTTTTTATTTTTTTTGTTTATTTTCAATTTTCCACAATCCCACTTCTGACACCAAATGTTACGAATGCTAGTTCTAGTGGGCTAGTACGTATCACTGGATTGTGCAATTTGAAGATAAAACAACTTTAATTATCCCAACGCAGTCAATGAAAATGTTACGAATGCTAGTTCTAGTGGGCTAGTACGTATCACTGGATTGTGCAATTTGAAAATAAAACAACTTTAATTATCCCAACGCAGTCAATGAAAACCAACAATCACTTTATTTCGCCAATTTCACACTTTACTGTCTTTACACTTAATTATTTGCTTAATTACTCGGTGTGGCACCTTCACTAGTCAAAATCAGACTGATTCGCTGCGCCGCACCCGGCTGCCTTTTATACCTGCCCAGCCATCGCGCAGATCGTTCTCGCACATTCCGGAGTGGACTAAAGGTTTCCATGATGATCGCGACCATCATTGCCAGATTGGGTTAAAAGTTTCCATCATTGCCAGGTTGGACTAAACGTTTCCCTTATTATCGCGGCCGTCGTTGCCAGATTGAATTATAGCACGGCGCGTATCGACAGGGTTGCTTTGCACAGCGACAGACTGTCTTATCGTTACAGTATTTTATTTCGTAATTACATTCCTCAAGAATTGCTTTCCATCTGTTTAGTTTGCTGTTTGTGTTTTTATTGCTTAACGCATATGTCAGAGGCTGATGGTCTGTAAATATTTTGACGGCTGTGGAACCACAGAGGTAATTTCTTAAGGATTTCAATGCCCATATTATTGAAAGCATTTCTTTCTCATTGGTCGCATAATGTTCTTCGGTCTTTGTTAGTGTTCGTGATATGAATGTTATCGGTTTTCCGTCCTGTTCGAGTACTGCACCTATCGCGTAGTTGGAGGCGTCTGTCGTAAGGTAAAATTCCTTACTGAAATTGGGAAACTCTAGCATGACTTCATTCGAAACTAGTGAGTTTTTGATTTTGTTAAATGCTTCTATTGCGCTTTCGTTGAGTGTGATAGGTATATTTGCTGACCTAGCTTTGGACATGCGTCCCTCCTCCCCGCTTAAGATAAGGGTAAGGGGTTTTGCTAATTTGGCATAGTCCTTTATGAATCGTCTGTAGAAACCACACATTCCTAAGAATGACCTTAACTCTTTCAGTGTTTTGGGTGCCGGACATGTATTTATTGTTGCTACTTTCTTAGGGTTGGTTCTCAGTCCTTGCGTTGAAACGATAAAACCTAGATATTCGACCTCTGTTTGTAAAAATTCGCATTTGTTCAATTGAACCTTCATGTTTGCTTTTTGTAATGTGTGGAAAATTGTCTCTATATTGCGGAAGTGAGTTTCTTCGTCTTGTCCGAAAATGATAATGTCGTCTATATAGACGTAGCATTTTGTTCCTATGTGTTCCCTGAGTATGTCGTCTAAGGTCCTTTGAAATATGGCTGGAGCGTTTTTTAAACCAAATGGTAAGCGGGTAAATTCATATTTCCCGTTGTTAATTGAGAAGGCCGTTTTTTGTTCGTCTTTTTCGCGCAGGGGTATTTGGTGAAAACCACTCTTAAGGTCTAATACGGAAAATAACTTATTTTTGCCGAGTTGTGTAATGACTTCTTTTATTTCCGGAATGGGGTATCTGTTCGGTACTGTTACGCTATTTAATTTGCGGTAATCTATTACCATCCTATATTTTCGTTCTTTTGATGCGTCAAGTTTTTTAGGGACAATCCAAACGGGTGAATTGTAGGGTGATTTTGAGGGCCTGATTATACCTTGGTCTAATAATTCTCTGACTTGTTTTTCGACTTCGTTTTTCATTGCTGCTGGGTATGGATAATATCTTGAATAAACTGGGTTCTCGGTTTTGGTTTTTATTTCTGCTTTTACTGCTGTGGTGTATGTTAGTTTTTCGTTTGGTTCGCAGAAGAGCGTTGGGTATTTAATGCATAGTGAATGTAGTTTTTCCTTCTGTACGTTTGTCAAATGGTCTGTTCTCAGTTCGATGTTGTTGACTGATTTTGATGTTTGCTGTTTGATTGGGATTTTTATTTTATTTTTTATAAGCATGTAATCGTCTGCTGTGTGTATAATTGCGTTCAGTTGCTTTAAACCACTGGTCGGCAAAGCTTATGGGCCAGTTACTCATGACACAGAACATAAACTTAACCATAAACATAAACTTAGAAAATTTGAGCGATTACTCAAAACTTTATTTCCGTAAACATAAACTTAAAAATCAGCTGATCAGCTGAGCGACAATATTTCCACTTCGATTTCTCCATCTCGTGAACAATCAAATTCAAACTTTTCACGACATTTTTTTACTTGCTATTATTAAATGTTTGAGCATCCAACGACTAAAATTATTAATATATTTAAGAAACTAATAAAAATTGCAATCCATTTTGTATATTTTACAAATTATTTTAATTTGTTTACTTTTCAATTCATTCCGAAGAGAGTGGCAACATTTTTTGCGTTTTCCGTAAACATAAACTTAGAAACCAAAACGAAACAGATTTCTAAGTTTACGGTTAAGTTCTAAGTTTATGTTCTATGTCTCGGGTAACCAGTTGTACAGCTTTCGGGTATGCCAGGTCGTGCTAGCTGACAAGTAAAACTAAGTTATGTCATGAGTAACTGGCCCATAACTCATATGAGCAGTACGCTCAGCACACGCATTCTTACGCTCTTTCAATCAGTCGTTGTTCAGACCAGCGATAAGCGATTGGAAACTGGGAGGAGAAGTGTGAAAAAACCCACAATACACACATAAAATTCACCAATACTCTCACATAACAGCTGATACTCAGTCCCCACAGCTGATACTCAGTCCCCACAGCTGATACTGCTGAACCCATACAAACTGAAAATGGAGGGTTGTTGTGTTGGTCAATTCCAAAATGGAGGGTTGTTGTGCTGGTTAATTTTCATGTGTGAGGGTTATCGTTGTGGTTCATTTTTAATTGCATAGAAAAATAATTAATTTTTTGCACAGAATTCTGTGATACGTTTATAGAAAAATGAATATAAAATTCTATTATTACTTACAAATGTAATAAAATTGTTTGAATATGCCTGTAACATGTCGTTATTTAAGTTTTCATTGACTCAATCCAATGAAATTTTTAAAGGAGGCTGCCATTATGCATTCCATCGAGCACAAGAATATTGCTCGGCTGTACGGCGTAATGTTAGCTACGGACCCCCTGATGGTGGTTACCGAGTTAGCACCGACGCGTTGTGAGTTCGCTATGCAGATATGCAATGGCATGAACAACAAAAGATTAATTCAACTATGAAGACGAAAGTGCAATGTGCTTCTAAGTGGAGTGGTATTCAAAATGGTTGGGATGAATACAAATTTCTGTTTATATTCCATTGTAGTCATCTCACAGTGGCGCATCTGGAAGGGCTTCCCAGTTCGAATCGGTAAACATTGATTATTGGAATTCATTTGCTAATTCGCTGTCGATTGGTGGTGTTCTGTTTAGCATTAGCACTGGAGAGCAATCTGCAGGTCCCATATCCATCCAACTTTTGTATTTATAAAATAAAAATAAAAAACAAACCTGGCGATGTTTGGAAGTAAGATCAATAACAAAATATATGTCAGAACCAGAAGAAATCGACAAAGGCATTTTTATTCATAACGCGTGGGGTTTTAGAATTGTTAACAGAAAACTTCTGTATAGAACTTTATAGCGCTCGAGGGTTATTTTTTGTATTTTTCAAGTGCTAGGTGTGCCAAAAATAATTTCAAGGTCCTTACACGTATAATATACATAACAGTCAATTGTAATGCATTTAAAATTATGCGTTGGAGCATGGTTGCCAATTGTGCAGCATTGGGTGCACATAATAACATAACAAATAACATAAAAACATAACAAAGTTTAGAAAATGTATGCATTTCCTATTGAAATGATTGACAATTATGAAAATAATAACATGCATCGTATTAATACGTCTTTCTCTAAAAAATACGAAAGACAAGCTACCTTTAAATTGCAACTTTGCGCTTTGTTCTAACTTCAACGCGACCACACTGTTGAACCAACCACTGACCCACCCCTGTCGGACCTGAGACAACTGGTTCCCAAAATTTATTGGTTTTTCAACTGGTTTTTGTAAGTAAATTTAACAATTAGTTGTCCAAGTGACTGTCAGCGACGCCACGTTAAAAGGGTAAGTTTGCTCCAAGGAAACGAGTCGGTTCTGAAGTCAGCTATGACTGACAAGCAACCAGTTGAAAAACTACATTTGAACCAGTCCCATTTCCTACAGGGCCATGACACCTCACACAGATTGTGTATGTGAAATGCAAAACATGGTAAAAAAATTCGCCTCCCCTGCCAGTTTCGTATCACGTTATCACTGGTTCAGACAGCAACGAAGCAACACGTGTAGTGGCTGCGTTGATTTTTGTCTTATGCACGCTGCAAGAAATTTTATGTATGAAAAAAATAGATGTTTTTGTTGTTGTAGTTTTTGTGTGTATGCTTTTTGTGTTGGCGATTGGTTTCTTATTCGCTTTTCGGTTTAATTTTATACAGTGTAGAAAAATTACTCTGCGCTCACTAACACCATCTCATTGTAAATTTTGCCGACCCCTGCTTTAAACCAGAGGTGCCCATGCCCTATGCTCTCGTTCACTGGTCGGCAAAGCTTACTCATATGAGCAGTACGCTCAGCACACGTACACAGTACGCTCTCTCAATCAGCCGTTGTTCAGGTATAATTTACACAGTGGAGAGAAATTTCACTGCGCTCACTAACACCATCTCATTGTCAATTTTGCCGACCCCTGCTCTCGTTGCTCATTTGTTTTTGTAAATGCTCTTCAGCATAGGCTGAGGATTCCAGTTCCTCATTTGTTTTTGTAAATGATCGTCGCAGTGGCGCACGCAGGATTTTATTTTGAGGGGGAAGGGGCTTTCGTGTAGTTTTTTTTTAGAACTTTGAAATATAATAAAATTTAGATGTATGAATCTACAGACTAAGATCCAAAACATGTACGTTTCCCCTACCTGACATATTTTGGGCCTGAAAGTTCAAAATAGAGAATTTATTTAAAAGGAGACAATTTTGGGTCAGAAAATGAAAACTGACTATGCCAGGTAAATGACCTCTAGTTTCACGCCTATATCAACGGTCACGGTGTAATAAATGTAAAGTTGGTGTTTTCACTCATCATAACTTTGTCATTTTTCTTTCGATTCCATTGATGGTAGGCTTAATATTTGCATTAATAATATACTTTTCATCTTAGGTTTTGATACCAAAGGAAATAATTTATTTTAACACATCGGCTGATAAGTCCCCAGTCTGACACATTGTAAGCGCTACAAAACGAGAAATACTATTTTTTATTTTAAGTAGTAACCTTCAAAAGGTACTTGTAAAAATTTCATCACGATGTGACGTTTGGTTCAAAAGTAACAATTGTTTTAGTAAAACAACTTTACTCCTGTTCAGAACAATGGAAAAACAAGAATTTCGTGTTTTCAGAAAACATTAGGGGTATTCTCGATGTCTTGCAAAACCCTTGCAAGGTGCACGAAATGCAAAAATTACAGAATCTTGCACTCCGTGCAATGATACAAAAACAAAATACAAGCAAAAAAAGTTTGAATTTTTTGCATATCATGCTACGCAAAAACCCTTGTTTTGTGTGGGACATCGTGTGTAGGTGCACGACACGACACGATTGTGCGACAGCCATTTCTTCGTGTGCGCAAGCGTATTTTCTTTATATTTGGTTTTATTTCAATCTTTTTATATGATTTGCATATATGTATTGCTTGCAGGTGGAAATGGATCAACCGAAAACCAAATTAAAAATAAATGGAGAAAGTTTGTGGCTGTTTGCGGCATTTTTGCAATATTTGCAATGTGTGCTTTTTTGTGCGTTCTCGATGTTTAGCATTTTCCAGTCTTGCACGTTTGCATTTTTACAAATTCTTCCTCCGTGCAAGACATCGAGAATACCCCTATTGCTTTTTGATGGGAAAAAACACCATTGAAACAAAATCCGGGCTGGACAAGTGTTTTATGCACTCGGAAAATCTACCATTATTGATTGGTTTGCTCAATTTAAACGTGGTTGTACGAACACCGATGATGTGCCGCGCTGTGGGCGGCCAATTGAGGTGGTTACACCGGAAAACGGTAAAAAAGTCCACAAAATCGTTTTGGAAAATCGTAAAGTAAAATTGCAGGAGGTAGCTGATACTATCAAAATATCAATAGAGCATGCGGATTTTATTTTGCATTACATTTGTCCATGAGACAGCTGTTTCCAAAATGGATGCCGCGTTTGCCAACAAACAAGGCAATGCAAAATGGCAAAATTGCACGACCTAAAGTTCGAATTACTTTTGAACCCACCCTATTCTCCAGACTTGGCTCCCAGTGACCTTTATCTGTTCGAAGACTTAAAAAAATGCTCGCAGGAAAGAAATGAGGAGGTAATCGCTCAAAAAAATACCTATTTAGTGGCCAAAGATAAGTCGTTTCTTGTAGAAAGGTGTCGAAATGTTAGAGAAGTGCCGGAATGAATGTATCGCTCTTGAAAGAAACCATGTTGATGAATAAAATTGAATTTCTCAAAAATATTTTTGTTTTCTGCCTTAGACCGGGCACTTATCAGCCGATGTGTTATCTATAAAAATACATTCAAAAATTTATGATTTTTGAAAATGGTCGAAAAATTCACTTTTTTACAACTTTCATCGTCAGCAATTTCTCTAAATCTCATCAGATTTGGACAATCTGTATATCTCTGGAAACGCTAAGGTATTATCTTCTGACCGACGGACATCTTGTGTTAGTCGGATGGTTTGTTTACGAGATATGTGCTCATAACTGAAACAAAACTAAAAACTGTTTTTTGAAGATTTGAAAACGCTTCTCATAAAATTTTTTTGATCTTCCGTTTCGTGTTCAGCGGCCCAATGTTAGTCTAGAAAACACTTTTTTTAGGTGCATTTTTGTGTCGAGTAGTGTCATTGATGATTGAACATATATGCAACTTAAAAATATTTCCGGGGGCGTTTGAACTCCTAATACCCTCCTATATGCGCCACTGGATTGTCGGGATAGGCTGAGCATTTTAGTATACACACACAGCACAGTATGCTTTGTTGGTGTAAATTGGCGATAGTTCCCTACAAGGAATGCCTAACCGAAACTCCAGAAAAAAGTTCAAAATTTGTCTAAAAACTAACACATGCACAAAAATATCCCAAATCTCACTAACACATACAAATCTGCATTTCACATTTTGGCATTTTTTCTAGTAAGTGGGAATGAAAGAATATATTCGCATTAACACTAGGATGTGCAACTGGGCTTTTCCAGGCCCATTTTGACTTTGAGTAGTCGCCAAATTGTTTCTTTAGCTCTGATCGCTGAAATATTTTATGCCAACTATCGCTAATGTTTTCTAAACGAAACGAAACTAACAAGAGGTTATTTGCATAAATTTTGTAGAACAAACATGACCACTTTATGTATGTAGGCGCTAAGTGGAGCAACTGGGCCTGGCGAGGCCCATAAGCGTAATCAGCTATTCCTACGATTTTCGCCCAGTTAGGCGTGGCATAGACAGCTGATACTTGGCACACGTACTCTATGATAGTATAGCTGTGTGTCGAAGTAATTATTTGGGGGGATTTCTTAAGAGAGTGGGGGTTGAGGTGCCCCAAAAAGTAAAACTGCTATTTGTATATGGCACAGCATTTAAATTATTTATTTATTGATTAAATTGAAATCAACATAAATAGAGACAGTTTATTCTGCAGCACAGCCATGGCACAAACATAGTTTTTTTACAGAGCCGTGTTCAAGGCACATGAAATTTTTACATGAGTTACACGAGAAGAAGGTTTTGCGCCGTTTTTTGTCATGTTGAGGCTTACACCATGCACAGTCCTTTCGTTGTTTCTTGTCTGGTCGTGCGGATGTGCTTGGGGCTGGGTAGTAAGCTTAATTAACAATGCATAATAGTTTATTTTTAATAATTACTTACAAAAACATTAAATTTCGCCATAGCTGCACTGATATTAGGCCAGCGGCTAACGTGACTGTTCATTGCCCTATTTTCCATGTGAGGAGTGACCAACTGAGTCGTTAAAAGCGTTAGATATTCACGACGTTTATCCGTTTTGGGTGATCGTTTCAACGAATCGTGAACAATAAAGGATGCCAGGCCAGCAATATCTAATATGTTATAAAACATGGAAAGTGGCCAACGGTTTGTGCCACGCTTGCACGAGTAACTACTGAGCATCTGGTCCATAGTATCGACACCTGCTTTATTTTCGTTGTAATCCAAAATTTGATAAGGCTTCTTTTATTGGCATTGTCAACTTTGGATACATAATGCTGTGTTGACAGCAAAATTACTGCCTTATTTTTTTTGGCACATATGAGCACAATGAAACTTGCTCGTTGTAATAGCCAAACAATGTTTCCTCCAGTTTACGATTCGTCGACTTTTTGAACTCCTCTGGGACAAACCGTTTATTGGGACGGACAGTTCCTACAATTGCCATTTGCCACATTATTTGAAAGAACATTTTCCAGCCGCAATTTTTGTAACAAACAGATAAAATAAAGGGTTTTATAATCCCCCTTGCGTGCGCCACTGCACATATTAATTGTAATTGAGTCACCAAACATGGCTTCTCGTGTTTGAATAATTTTTGTTTAACGGCTTACGTACATTTTAGGTACATTTTTCATATATTTACGAAAACATGTAAAAATTTCATGGGCCTTGAACACGGCTGTGTAAATAAACTATTTTTATGCCATGGCTGTCCTGTCCTGTACTTCATATTCTTTGGTATAACCAATATAGAATTATTACTTTGGTATAAGTAATATCAAAGAATATGAAGTAATATAGAACGCGCATGTGGGCACACAAGTGTTTTCGGTTGCTATGATGCGAGCGGGAAGAGCGAAGCGTAGGCATTTGAAAATGTTAGGTTCATAACATTTTCTGTTAGATTTGCGTAGGACAACAGCAAAAAGCTATGTTATTGTTCGCAACGGCTTCACTCGTGTACATTGAAGTGGTGGTTGTTGCAGCGTAGTGTTCGCTCAATCATTTTTTGCATGCATGTTTCTTGATCTTGTTTGCCGAAGCGCAAACAAAAAACAAACAACGAACGAAGGCATCGTCATCATCGTTTCAGCGAAGATGACTCGGGATTCGCTAATGTTTTTGTTGTTGTCGTTTATTGTGTGTATGCTTTTTGGTTTTGCTGTAATGTCACTATCAATCGAAGATTTGTGGTGTATGGCTGTTTGCTCAAATGCTGCGCTTTGATTGATTTTTAAAACCTGCAAATATTTAGACGTGGTTGAATCCAATTTGAAATTTTCACAAATATTTTTACGTGGCGAGTTCCAAGTAAAATCATTTGTTTATATTTTGACGTGGTTGATACCAATTTTGAACCTTTTGCAGCGTTTTTTTTTTTGACGTGGTTGAATCCAATTTGAAATTTCTACAAATATTTTTACGTGGCGCATTCCAAGTAAAATTATTTGTTTATATTTTGACGTGGTTGATACCAATTTTGAATTTTTTTAAGAAGTATTTTAACGCCATTGTCCAACATTGTAATTCTATTTTGTGTTTCGGCTTGTTACAATATGGCTACAAATATAAAGACAAATAGAAATTCCTCAACGTCTGGAATTCAATGTTGTGTTCGCAGTTGCAACAAATCGAGACGACAATGCGAGAATCTTAGATTATTTAGATTCCCCGCTGCTGATTTCGTGTTTGGCCAAATTTGGCGCGAAAAATGCAATATATCTTATGACGACTATAACCGAAAACTGTATATTTGTGAAAATCATTTCTCCAGTACTTATGTAGGAAAAAGGTTTCTAAAAAAGGATGCGATTCCAACCTTAAACTTAGACGAAGATCATGAGATTTCGGATGAAGAATTTTTAGAACCAGATTCTTCATTGAAACGACCACGTTATGATGACATAGTATGCAGTAATTGCGAAAAAAACGTCAAAATAACCCATTATTACAAAAAGAAATACAGCGACCTATTAAAAAAATTCAAAAAAATTAACGAAAAATTGCGAAAAGAAAAGCGCTTTATTTTAAAATCCAAGAATTGTTGTTCAAAGACTTGGAATCCAAAACATTTTGTAAACTTTTACTTAGCACCCGGCCAAAAGAATATTCTGACGAAGTGAAATATTTAGCGCAAAATATTTTTTATATTTCACAATCAACATATTCTTTCCTAAGAGATAAGTTAAATTTCAATTTGCCACATATCAGCACCTTAAATCGGTGGGCTCCAATAAAGTTCCTTCAGCCCGGTATCAACAATGTGGCTTTTGAATTCATTAAAAAGATGTGCTTAGAGTTGGAGGAAAAAAATGAAAATAATATGGTTCTTTTAATGGACGAAATGGCAATACGTAGAGAATTACGATACAATCAAAAACTAGATTTAATTGACGGATTTGAATGCACAGGCTTCGAAAGAGCAAAAAAAATTGGTAAGCAAGTATGTGTATTTATGTTGAAGTCCATGTTCTCGAGTTGGTGTTCAATTTTAAACTATTTTGTGTCAGAGAATGGATTAACAGCAGATACGTTGTGCAAAATAATTAAAGAAAATCTTAAAATTTTAATCAATTTTGGTATAGTAGTGAACGTTTTGGTTTGTGATCAGGGGTCTTCTAATAGAAAGTGTTTCTCCGACTTAGGCGTATGTATAGAGAAACCCCCACCCCCTCGAGTACGAAAACTCAGTTTTAGACTCAGGACATGCCCCCGAACATACCCTCAAAATTTCAGCCATTAAGTATTTTTTTTTAGTAAAATATACCTATTTACTGTACTAAGCAGCGAGAATACGAATGAGTACAGAAGCGACTTCAATTCACATGTTACGCCGAAGTTACAGAGATTTCTGCTGTTAGTAACAGAGGGTTCTGCTGTCAATAACAGAGGGTACTACCAGCAGTACCCGCCATACAACGCGTTTGGTTGTATGAGATGCGCGTTCTATATAACTTCATATTCTTTGGTATAACTTACTCCATTCAGTGTCATTGCAGTACATTTCATTGCCTTTACTGTGCATTGCCTTTAGTGTGTTCGCACTAGAGTCCTGAACGATTATGCATTTTTGCATACACGAATAATAGTACACACTGCTTCGAATATATTCGAATATACTCGTTTTATTATTCCTAAGATTATTTAGAAATATTTATGTTATATACAAATATTTATTAATTTTGTATGCTACTTTCTTCAATAAATTCCATTTTGCGTATTAACTAATAAGCCACTTCAACCGCAGCACAAGTATACACATGGAAAAGTGACATACTGCGCATACAAATATTCGGTGAAACTGTTGATATTCGAAGACTTCGCAAAGTTCTCGATTACCGAATACAAGCACTGCAGTGTTCGCTTTCACAGAATACGAATAGAAACGAGAAGCGACGCTCGCTGGTTCTCGTTTCTATTCGTTTCGTTATACGCATTCTTCGAATACCAAGTACCCGTACAGTCGGTCTCGGACGAGGCAGCAGACGTGATTGCCAGCACTTGGCCAATCGATATACTGGCCAGAGAGGCAGCAATAACCTGGCGAGAGTGCAAAGACACTTCGGCCTCTCGATCTGCAGTGATGGAGGCGGTGCGGCGTAAAAGCTTAGCAGAATGGCAGCAGCGATGGGATGCATCGTCAAAAGGCCGGTGGACATGGCGGATGATCCCAAACATAGAAGCGTGGTGCAACAGAAAACACGGCGAGGTCAATTACTTCTTGACTCAAATGCTGTCAGGACATGGATGCTTCCAGGAGTATCTGCACAAATGTCAGCACGCAGACGACCCGTTCTGCCCAGCATGCGCCGGGAAAGCAGAAAACGCAGAGCACGTTTTGCTGGAATGCAGCCGCTTTGTCGAAGAGAGACGGTCCTTGGAATCCCTTCTCAATGAGCCGATCTCTCCTTCAGCAGTTACACACTGCATGCTGAGCTCGCCCGATGCATGGGAGGCCTGCAGCCGAATCATAACACTTATGATGCTTCGAGTGAGAAGTGACGAGCAGAACGCCCGGCGTCGGCCACAAACGACGGCAGCACTGCTTCAACACCCAAATGCGGCAACGATAGTTGCGCCGTGCACACCGCAAAATTAGCGCGGTTATTCTGCACCGTAGGCGACAACACTGTGGTGTCGAACGCATGGCAACACTTGCCATAACACACGGACGAAAGACTGACAAACGAACGATAGAGCGGTAACGCTCACGACGGCCTCCTGACGTAATACCTCACGGTGGTCCCAGGAGGGCTAACCGTCCGGACGAGAGGAGGGTTTAGCGGTTTAAAGTCCCGCACTACTTAAGGCTTTCGATGCTTCCCTCCTCGTTAAAAAAAAAAAAAAAAAAAAAAAAAAAAGTACCCGTACAGTATGTACAGTAGTGTAGCCGCCGAAATGAATATATTCATGCAGGACCTTAGTTCGCACACACTAATGTTATAAAGCAACAAAGACTCAGCTCTCATATGTCATGCACACACATGTTTTGCTTCTCTTCGCTGGCAGCTCTGATTCGATCTGTTTGCATTGAGCAAGTGCAGTGCAGTGCCACAGATAACTCATCATATAAATGTCCAGCGGCCAAGGAAAAAATGTGTCAAAAAGTTCGACAAATTTGGCCTCCGATAAGAGCTTTTTGGCCTCTAATGTCACTCACACAAACACCGCTTCACACGCATTGTGCTCTGTTTTGAGATACAGAAATATGTGATTTTTAGTCAAAACGGCGCTTATCTGTTATCATACTGATACGATGAGAAATTTTGTGCCGCACTGTACAGGAATGCTTTTCTCCGCACGAATGTTTTCCAAGCATACTTTTAGGCATGCACTGCGAAGTACAGCAAAACTGTTATAAATTCGCTTGGTATAGTCCGATATGACAAGGATGGTTCTCGAAGAAATGGGCTGTGCGAGAATGGTCGAGCGCTTTCCAATTAGAAGTTGCAAGAAACTTCGGCGCGATAAGAAAACTGGTATAAAAGCAGCAGTGTGCAGCGCAATGAGTGGAGTCTGTGTTAAGCAAGCAAAGTGGTAACAAGTGTAGATACAAGCGAAGCGTAAATCTGTAAATAAAGTGATTGTTGATTTTTGCTGAGTAATTAAAGTTGTTTTATTTTCAAAACCAATCCAAACGAACCTGTGAAGTAATTTCGTAACATTTGGTGTCAGAAGTGTGGTTGGGTTACTGAAAGTAAAATAAAATTATAAAAACGCAGACATGGTTAAACTGGAGCTGCTGAAGGTGGACCAGCTGAAGAAGGAGCTGGCTGCCTGGAATTTGCCGACTGCTGGCGGAAAGTTGGAGTTGCAACTGCGCTTGTGAGAGGCGTGTGAATCACGAGGCATCGATTGGGCTGCGCATGAGTTCGGAACGCAGGAGCTAGAGGCGTCGGCCAAAGTGGAGGAATCGCCTGCGGGTGCGGCGTCGATGCAAAGTACAGCTGCAGCGGCTGCGCCACCACAAGCGATGGACATGAGCCAGCTTATGGTTGCAATGAGAGGCATGTTTGAGGAAACGTCTGCGAAAATCGAGAATGTCAAAGGCATGTTTGAGACTTCCAATCGTGAAATGTCTGCGCAAATTGCAGCGAAACTTGAAACTACGAATCAAGAACTTTCGGCGCAAATGGCAGCGAAACTGGAAATTACAAATCAAGAAATAGTGAAAATGGGAATGAGAAGTAGCGGAGCGAATGGAAACCAAACTTCAGGAAAATTCTGCGCGCTTGAAGCAGAAAGTGGAAGAAATCTCAAACAAGCTTGATGTGAAGGTGGAGCACCTGGGAGCGCAAGTCGAACACTTAGATAGACGAGCCGACGGCCTGGATGATTCTCTGAACAGACGAGTTGACGACTTGGATGATTCTTTGAACAAACGAGTTGACAGTCTGGAGGAGCGGCTCAGAGAGGTACAGCCACGAGAATGTTTGCCGCCGGTTCCGGAAACTTTCGCCATCCGAACAGAAGTGCCTACTTATGATGGTGCTACGCCGTTCGATACATTTAAACTGCAATTCGACTTAGCTGCTTTGGAGAATCAGTGGACCGATATCAGGAAGGGTCGGACATTGGCACTGGCGCTAAAAGATCCTGCGGCTGAGGTAATGAAATCAGTTCCGGAATGTTCGAGAAGTGATTATGAGGCCGTCATGAGAGCGTTGGCAGCGAAGTACAGCAACGAGCACAACCATACGCTGTACTACTGTGAGCTGAAGAACCGCAGGCAAAAAGCCAGCGAGGCGCTGCAGACATATGCAGCAGACATTGAGCGGCTCGTACAGTTGTGCTACCCAAAATTCGGCGCTGATGATCTAGAGAGGATGAAGATTGAGTCGTTCATTGAAGGTCTTCATGATCCCGAGACACGTCGCAGTGCGTTGATGATGGGCAAGTCGACATTTAAGGAAACGGTGACCAGCGCGATGACATATGAGGCGACATGGATTGGAGGCAATCGGTATGCACCTGCAAGGATACGCCAAATCAAGCCGGACAGCGACATTTCGATCCAGGCCATAAGCTCTGAGACACCAGGCAGGCCACGGGTGGTCCCCTCTAAAATTGTTTGTTGGGCATGCGGCAAGCAGGGTCACATATCACCAGACTGCCGCCAACGAAAGAGGCGTTCCCGTTCTCGATCGCAATCGCCTGAAACGAGGAATACTGTTAATCAAGGCCCAGCCAACAAGCGCCGGGCTGAGGACGACGAGTCGTTAAACTAAAACGGGTCAGCCCAAAGGGGCGAGAGCTGATCCCCACAACCTGCTGCCCCACCGTCCTTGTCTCGCAGTTGAAACGACAACCCAGCAACTTGACGATTGAAGGAAAGAAAGATGGAAAGTTTTTCGTGTTGACACTGGATACTGGAGCGTCATATTCGATCATAAAAAGGAAGCTTCTGAAGAACTGGGAACCACTGCATGGCATACCGCTGCGGACTGCGACTGGCGAGCGTGCGCCGGTAAGAGGAAAAGTAACAAAAACGATTGCTATCGGCACCAGCAGCCTGGAACATGAGTTCATCGTCGCGGATATAATGGACGACGTGATTATCGGCGTGGATTTCATGATTAGGCACGGTTTTATGCTGGACCTGAAAGAAAATGTGCTGAGGTATGCCAACGTTGAATTCCCCCTGCACACTGGCTATGACCGAAGCGTGGCGATAAGGAAAGTTGTCTCGTGTCAACACCAGAAGATACCAGCGAATTCCGAGGAGATTGTGTGGGCAAAGGTGGACGAGGACGATGGGACAAGTCGGCTGTGGGTTGTAGAAGCGCCAAAATAAAGATACGACAACATAATTATCGGACGTACATTAGCGGAACCCAAAAATGGCAAAATACCAGTCAGGATACTCAACCCACTGAACACACCCAGATATGTCGGAAAAGATGCGGTCATTGGCGAGTGTAGAGAGGCTGAAGCAGTTGTCAATTGCGAAAGCAGTCCACCCGGAGGAAGTAAGAAAAGCGGTTCTAACATGGACGCCATACCGCAGAACCAGTGGAGCAGCGAATTGACAGTCGAGCAGAAACAGAAGGCACGGTCACTCCTACAGCACTATGGGTCAATATTTACAACGACAGTGGGCGGAAGAACAGCCATAGTGAAACACAACATCGACACCGGAAGTGCGAAACCAATCCGCCAACCGCAAAGACGAGAGAGAGGAGGTCGCAACTTTAATCGAAAGCATGGGTAAAGAAAAGGTCATAGAGCCGTCGTCAGGCCCTTGGTGTTCGCCGGTCGTGCTAGTCAAGAAAAAGGATGGCAGTACCCGATTTTGTGTGGACTATCGAAAGCTCAGTGACGTGACTAAACAGGACAGCTATCCACTACCTCGGATCGATGACACCCTGGACACACTGTCAGGCACACAGTGATTTTCCACACTCGACTTACGCAGCGGCTATTGGCAGGTGGAGCTTGCAGACAAGGACAAGGAGAAAACGGCTTTCAGTGTTGGCGATGGTTTGTGGCAGTTCACCGTCATGCCGTTTGGACTCTGCAACGCACCAGCGACATTCGAGCGGCTAATGGAACGTGTGCTAAAAGGGCTGCATTGGCGGACATGTCTGGTCTACCTGGACGACATAATCGTGATGGGTAAAAGCTTTGCCGACCACCTGGGAAAGCTAAAGGAGGTATTCGAGCGAATACAGAAAGCTGGGCTTAAACTCAACCCAAAGAAGTGCTCGCTGTTTCAAAAGGAGGTCAAATATCTGGGTCACACGGTTTCCGCCCGCGGAGTACATACGGATGAAGGCAAAATCACGGCGGTGAAGGAGTGGCCCCGACCACGCAATCTACACGAACTCCGCAGTTTCCTGGGCCTGTGCACATACTACCGAAGATTCGTTCCTGGATTTGCGAACATAGCTGGCAGCTTGCACAAACTGACGAAAAAGAATCAAGCCTTCGCGTGGGGCGAAGAGCAGGAGCAGGCTTTTGCACGACTGAAGGAAAAATTGTGCACTGCTCCAATTCTGGCCTTCCCTGTGCCTGGAGAGATGTGTGTGTTGGATACAGATGCAAGTGGGCATAGTATTGGTGGTGTGCTATCACAGATAATAGATGGCCAAGAACAAGTGATAGCCTACTACAGCAAAATTTTGTCAAAGCCTGAACGCAACTACTATGTGACACGGAGGGAGTTGCTCGCAATATTGGAATGCGTGAAACACTTCCATAAATACCTGTATGGGCAAAAGTTTCGCCTGCGCACAGATCATGCGGCATTGAAATGGCTGCTGAACTTTAAAGATCCGGAAGGCCAGTTGGCGCGGTGGATCGAACGACTGCAGAGCTACGACTACACGGTAGAGCATCGCAAGGGTAGCAGCCATGGAAATGCCGATGCCTTGTCACGCCGTACGTGCAAAACCGAATGCAGGCGTTGTTCGCGAGCCGAAAGCAAAGAGCAGATAGTGGACGTGCGATTTGTCAGCGTTATGCCAGAGGAGGAGTGGTCTGCGGAGAGGATACAAAAGGACCAGCGCGAAGATACGGATCTTAAAAAATCATTGAAGGCAAGGAGCAAGGCGCACGTCCAGACTGGCAGGAGATGGCCGGTGAGAGCCCGAACGCGAAGGCTTACTGGGCGCAGTGGCAAAGTCTGCGGCTGTCTG
Organism: Melieria omissa; assembly: GCA_963971225.1. NCBI lineage: Eukaryota > Metazoa > Arthropoda > Insecta > Diptera > Ulidiidae > Melieria > Melieria omissa. The sequence continues at coordinate 5,453,333 of OZ020270.1, forward strand.
ATGGTTGCCTATACCGCGAGTGGGAGAGTGAGGATGGCCGGACCAGTAATTCCCTAAGTTTAGTCCCGAAATGCAGGATCAACGAGGTGATCGAGGCATACCATAACGGCGGGCACCTAACGGAGGGCACCTAGGCATCACAAAAACTGTCGCCAAAATAAAAAGGCGATTCTACTGGGTAGGATGCCAGGAGTCTGTCGCCGATTGGATAAAGAGCTGTGATCGATGTTCGGCTGCGAAAGGGCCAACAAGAAGATCTCGGGGCCGCATGCAGCAGTACAACATGGGAGCGCCCTTTGAGCTAATTGCCATGGACGTCGCCGGGCCATTCCCACTTAGCACTCAAGGCAACAAATATGTGCTGGTGGTCATGGACTATTTCAGCAAATGGCCCGAAGTGTATCCTATTCCTAACCAGGAGGCCACCACGGTCGCGGAAATGTTGGTAAACAACTGGGTGGCCAGATTTGGAGTTCCACTGGAGTTGCACTCGGATCAAGGCCGGAATTTCGAGTCTCTTGTATTAAAAGAAGTGTGTGAGCTACTAGGAATAAGGAAAACTCGCACCTGTCCTTTGCATCCCCAGTCCGACGGCATGGTGGAACGATTCAATCGAACACTGGAGGAATATCTGCGGAAAGTAGTAGGCAGGAATCAAAAGGATTGGGACACGCATATTCCGCTGTTCTTGATGGCGTATAGGTCAGCCCCGCACGATACGACAACACTCACTCCAGCCCGAGCAGTGTTCGGCACGGAGCTGAGGTTGCCTGCTGACTTGAAGTTCGGAGTGGTCAGCACGACGGAAGGCGCTAAGACGGATTACGCAGTTAATAAGCGGTCGGAGCTGGAAGAAATCCACCAGTTTATAAGGGACCGTATCCAACTGGTCAGCAATAAGATGAAAGCCAGATATGATCTACGAGCTAATACAGCGGGGTTCCAAGAAGGCGATCTAGTAATGCTTTACAACCCGCAGCGGAGGAAAGGTTTGTCTCCAAAGCTTCAAACGTCATGGGAATGACCGTACAAGGTCGTGACCAGGATTAATGACGTGGTGTACAGGGTTCAACGCTGCGGCAACAGAAACGCCAGATTGAAAGTAGTCCGTTTGGAGCGCCTGGCGTCTTACTCCGGCTCTGCCGGGTGATGGGCAGTGAAACGGAAAGGCACTCTGTGCTGTGCATGAACGCTTTTCCAAGCATACTTTTAAGCATGTACTTTGAAGTACAGCAAAACTGTTATAAATTCGCTTGGTATAGTCCGATATGGCAAGGATGGTTCTCGAAGAAATGGGCTGTGCGAGAATGGTCGAGCGCTTTCCAATTAGAAGTTCCAAGAAACTTCGGCGCGATAAGAAGACTGATATAAAAGCAGCAGTGTGCAGCGCAATGAGTGGAGTCTGTGTTAAGCAAGCAAAGTGGTAACAAGTGTAGATACAAGCGAAGCGTAAATCTGTAAATAAAGTGATTGTTGATTTTTGCTGAGTAATTAAAGTTGTTTTATTTTCAAAACCAATCCAAACGAACCTGTGAAGTAATTTCGTAACAATACCTTTTAAGCAGCCAGCCGGGATTGAGTGTTGACGGTCAAACGCGTAAGCGGGAGTGTCTCGGACGACAAGCGCGCGGTTCGATCCTTACTGTAGCTGCTAAGATTTTTGATGACTTTTTTTAATAAAATTTTTTTTACGACCCGTGAGAACAATGTAAATGAAAAATTTATTTGGTTTCTAGATCTCTTGATTAGTAAATTGTTTGGTTTTGGAGACACACATAATTGTTCGCAAGTTGTAAAATCAAGCAACCAAGCGCAGCATACGGGTACAAACAACCATACAGCAAAAAGATTCGGTTGATGTAGACAGGCGCTCATGGGCGTACCTAGGTATGGGCTGAGGAGGGTAGTTGCCCCGCTCGTAATTCTATATTTTATATACATATGTACAGAAATCTATATTCTATTCTATTTGAATTTTATATTCTGAATTTGGAAATGTAGTTATGCCTTTGCCCCCTTTAATTTGTTGCTGGGTACGCCCAGGCACTTGCTTTTCGCAAAAAAGAATGAAAAGATCGGCACTATTTGCCAAAACGGTTTAATTGTTCAGCGGTCACTACATTGTCGCAATACAGTTACGCCGACGCAGACCTGCTGGCGCCTCAGCTATTGGCAATGCGTTGCCTTAGCAACGATGTGTATGTATCATGCCAAAGAAAATAAAGACTTCATATTCATTGATTATACACAAAATGTTTAGTCCCGATTCATTTATATCACATTTTTTGAACACATTATTAATTTCGGGTATAACCGATTAAAAAAGTTAATAAAAAAAGCGTTAAACGTTAAGAAAAATTTTGCTTCTCGCCCAGCCTTGAACCCGAGGCGAAATTTACGAAAAAGAAATTACGGATATCCGACGTGCTGCCTACCTGTTACACCAAATACAGTACGTGGTCGTTGTAGCTAAAATCATAAATGTATGTTGCAAAAGATAATATCACAAGCAAGAAAAGAAATTCAAAATTAATTCAATTATGCAAAAGTTCTGGATGAGCACATGCAGCTGTGTGCGTAAAATAGCTTTGCGGAAAAAAGCTGTAATTCAGAGCTTGACATTTTTGTGCCGTTTTCGTCGTATGAGACTGGACATCTATATGATGAGTTATCTGTGACAGTGCCGTGCAAAGGGAGAGAGTGTCTTGAAACAGCTTTCAAATCCACAATTGCAGCTCTCTATTATCTATGGAGTAGGAAGATTTATTATTCTCTGATAATGGTTTGACATATTTGGCATTAAAAGGCATCAACTAATTTGAAGAGGATTCAGTTAATAACGAAAATCGGACATTAACAGCAAAGCATAGCATTTGAGGGGGTATGGTATAGGGCAGAATGTCTAGTAAAGGAGTTAGCAGGCTGTGTTGTTTTATTTAGAAATGGTTCCGAGGGGTTAGTTACATATTCTAAAAGCTTATGCAAGCCAAGGTTTCAAAATTTTGGATCAGGTTCCAACATTTCATTCAACTTTACGATGACTTCAAGGCGCAATGCATACGATGCGAAGCTATGATTGCTATTAACCCTTCAATTCCCATGTCCAAAATAGTGAACAAGAAAATTTTCTTTTTAAATAAAATAGCTTAGATACGTCTGGATAAGACAAAAAAATACATACGAAATTTTTAAACTACCCTCATTTTTATATTGAAAGAAACCACACAAACTCGCACTGCTTTAATTACGCGTGAAACAAATGAATAAATTTGACAAATGACGTTTCGCTAGTGTTGCTAGGAAAATTAAATAAACAAGTACTACTAATTGACTGTGTACAAGTGTTAGAATTTCAAAATAAAAACCTATGTGGTAGGAAAAAAATATTAAGCATCTGTCACCTACAGGTGACACTGGGAATTGAAGAGTTAACTAACTCAACAAAGTTGAAAAAGTTCCTCCCTAGTCTCCTTACGTGCATCTATTTGAGCATATAAAGGGTTTCCTTGAACCCTGAGCCCAACAACACTCCATCTTCAAAGATATAGTAAATCAATATAACAATTCAAGGATATAACAAAATAACCGCTGAAAAAACACCGAATTTAATAACATGTACGCCGAAACTTCTGCAGGGAGTTCAAGCGAGAAAAGCATGTTCACAAAGTTATTAATTTTTGGACAAAACTTAGTTTCAATTACATTTAAACTACTGAAACGAAAAGGCACTCTTTGCTGTGCATGAACGCTTTTGCAAGCATACTTTTAAGCATGTACTTTGAAGTACAGCAAAACTGTTATAAATTCGCTTGGTATAGTCCGATATGGCAAGGATGGTTCTCGAAGAAATGGGCTGTGCGAGAATGGTCGAGCGCTTTCCAATTAGAAGTTGCAAGAAACTTCGGCGCGATAAGAAAACTGGTATAAAAGCAGCAGCGTGCAGCGCAATGGGTCGAGTCTGTGTTAAGCAAGCAAAGTGGTAACAAGTGTAGATACAAGCGAAGTGTAAATTCTGTAAATAAAGGATTGTTAGTTCTGACCGAGTTTGCGCTGAATAATTGAAGTTGTTTTATTTTCAAATACAATCAAAACGAACCGTCGATAACGAACTGTGGAATTTCGTAACATTTGGTGTCAGAAGTTCGGATTGTGTTACTGAAGATAAAATAAAATTATAAAAACGCAGACATGGTTAAACTGGAGCTGCTGAAGGTGGACCAGCTGAAGAAGGAGCTGGCTGCCTGGAATTTGCCGACTGCTGGCGGAAAGGTGGAGTTGCAGCTGCGCTTGCGAGAGGCGTGTGAATCACGAGGCATCGATTGGGCTGCACACGAGTTCGGAACGCAGGAACAAGAGGCGTCGGCCAAGGTGGAGGAGTCGCCTGCTGGTGCTGCGTCATTGCAAAGTACGACTGCGCCACTACAAGCATTGGACATGAGCCAGTTAAGGGGGACTTACACCTTGTTACATTAAAAAAATCGATTTTTTTTTTTTTACATTTTATTGATGTTAATAGTCTTACAAATGATCCTGTAAAACGGTTTGTCTCTATTTCGAGAGTAAGGCCCTTAAAAAAATAGAAAGTCACGTCCGGTTCGCGCGTTTCCGCATCGCCCCAGCGCGCCCCAACGCGTTTCTCAAAAACTTGAATTTTTCAAACTGGTGTACACGATTACGAGAGAACAAATTAACTTATCGGCTTACTTTTTTTTTTATTTTTTTCATAAAACACTTGGCAAGGTCCCGATCGTTCACTTTTTCGAAATTTTAATTTTCTGATTTTTGACAGCTCAAAACAGAACGAAAAACGTGGGAAAAAATTTATATTTTTCGAAAAATATGCGCCATTTTGCGAAAAATTGAAATTTTAAAAAAGTGAACGATCGGGACCTTGCCGAAGTAACAACGATTACAACGGCTACTCAATTTTTGATTTCAGATCACCAGGACAGACGCAATCGTGTACACCGTTTTACCCTTCAGTTTTGACAGGGGCACTGTCAATGCCACTTACATACCTGCCATGTCAACGCTAAAATCTGAAAAAAATTGTGTGTAATATTCAATAAAGATCTCATAAAATGCAAAAAGTTTCGTTACGATATCTTTTTCCGTCTTCCCACAGTAAATTTTTGGATATACGGTTAAAAAACACCCTACAAGGTGTAAGTCCCCCTTAATGGTTGCACTTAAAGGCATGTTTGAGACTTCCAACCGGGAAATGGCAGCGAAACTGGAAACTGCGAATCTGGAAATTTCGGCAAAAGTCGAAACGGCGAATCGAGAAATGGCAGCGAAACTGGAAACTAGGAATCAAGAAATGGGTAAAATGGAAGCGGCGACCCATGTAATATCGGCGCAGGTGTCAGCGAAACTCGAAAGCGCAAATTGCGAGCTGTCCACCAAGCTGCAGGAAAATTCTGCGCGTTTGGAGCAGAAAGTGGAAGAAATTTCAGACAGGATTAATTTGAAAGTTGAGCACCTGGAGACGCGAGTTGAACATTTAGACAAACGAGTTGACAGTCTGGAGGATTCGGTAAACAGAAAAATCGACGAGCGGCTTAGAGAGGTACAGCCACGAGAATGTTTGCCGCCAGTTCCGGAAAGTTTCGCCACCCGAACAGAAGTTCCTACTTATGATGGTGCTACGCCGTTCGATACATCTAAACTGCAATTCGACTTAGCTGCTTTGGAGAATCAGTGGACCGATATCAGGAAGGGTCGGAGATTGGCACTGGCGCTAAAAGGTCCTGCGGCTGAGGTAATGAAATCAGTTCCGGAATGTTCGAGAAGTGATTACGAGGCCGTCATGAGAGCGTTGGCAGCGAAGTACAGCAACGAGCACAACCATACGCTGTACTACTGTAAGCTGAAGAACCGCAGGCAAAGAGCCAGCGAGGCGCTGCAGACATTGAACGTCTCGTACAGTTGTGCTACCCAAAATTCGGCGCTGATGATCTCGAGAGGATGAAGATTGAGTCTTTCATTGAAGGTCTTCATGATCCGGAGACACGTCGCAGTGCGTTGATGATGGGCAAGCCGACATTTAGGGAGACGGTGACCAGCGCGATGACATACGAGGCGACATGGATTGGGAGCACTCGGTATGCACCTGCAAGGATACGCCAGATCCAGCCGGACAACGACATTGCGATCCAGGCAATAAGCTCCGAGCCACCGGACAGGCCACGGGTGGTCTCCTGTAAAGTTGTTTGCTGGGTATGTGGCAAGCAGGGCCACATATCACGAGACTGCCGCCAATGAAAGAGGCTTTCCCGTTCTTGATCGCAATCGCCTGAAGCGAGGAATACTGACAATCGAGGCTCAGCCAACAAGCGCCGGGCTGAGGACGAGGACCCGTTAAACTAAAACGGGTCAGCCCAAAGGGGCGTGAGCTGATCCCCACAATCTGCTGCCCCACTGTACTTGCCTCACAGCTGAAACGACAGCCCAGCAGCTTGACAATTGAAGGAAGGATAGATGGAAAGTTGTTCGTGTTGACACTGGATACTGGAGCGTCATATTCGATCATAAAAAGGAAGCTTCTGAAGAACTGGGAACCACTGCATGGCATACAGCAGCGGACTGCGACTGGCGAGCGCGCGCCGGTAAGAGGGGAAGTTACAAAAACAATTGCTATCGGCACCAGCAGCCTGGAACATGAGTTCATCGTCGCGGATATAATGGATGACGTGATTATCGATTAGCGATTTCATGATTAGGAAAGATTTCATGAAAGAAAATGTGCTGAGGTATGCCAACGTTGAATTCCCCATGCACACTGGCCATGACCGAAGCGTGGCGTTAAGGGAAGTTGTCTCGTGTCAACACCAGAAGATACCAGCGAATTCCGAGGCGATTGTGTGGGCAAAGGTGGACGAGGACGATGGGACAAGTCGGCTGTGGGTTGTAGAAGCGCCAAAACAAGGATACGACAACATAATTATCGGACGTACATTAGTGGAACCCAAAAATGGCAAAATACCAGTCAGGATACTCAACCCCCTGAATGCACCCAGATATGTCGGGAAAGATGAGGTAATTGGCGAGTGTAAGGAAGCTGTAGCAGTGGTCAATTGCGAGAGTAGTCCACCTGGAGGTAATAAGAAGAGCGGTTTTAACATGGACGTCATACCGCAGGAGAACCAGTGTAGCAACGAGTTGACGGCCAAGCAGAAACAGAAGAACAACATCGACACCGGAAGTGCAAAACCAATTCGCCAACCACCAAGATGAGTTCCTCTGGCCAAGAGGGAAGAGATCACAAATTTGATCGAAAACATGCGGAAATAAAGGTCATAGAGCCTTCTTCGGGCACCTAATGCTCGCCGGTCGTGCTAGTCAAGAAAAAGGATGGCAGTACCCGGTTTTGTGTGGACTATCGGAAGCTCAATGATGTCAGGCACGCAGTGATTCTCCACGCTCGACTTACGCAGCGGCTATTGGCAGGTAGAGCTTGCAAACAAGGACAAGGAGAAAACGGCTTTCAGTGTTGGCGATGGTTTGTGGCAGTTCACCGTCATGCCGTTTGGACTCTGCAACGCACCAGCAACATTCGAGCGGCTAATGGAACGTGTGCTAAAAGGGCTGCATTGGCGGACGTGTCTGGTCTACCTGGACGACATAATCGTGATGGGTAAAAACTTCAACGACCACCTGGGAAAGCTAAAGGAGGTATTCGAGCGGATACGAGAAGCCGGGCTTAAACTCAACCCAAAGAAGTGCTCGCTGTTCCAAAAGGAGGTTAAGTATCTGGGTCATACGGTTTCCGCCCGCGGAGTACATACGGATGAAGGTAAAGTCACGGCGGTGAAGGAGTGGCCCCGGGCACGCAATCTACACGAACTCCGCAGTTTCGTGGGCCTGTGCACATACTACCGGCGATTTGTTCCGGGATTCGCGAACATAGCCAGCAGCTTGCACAAACTGACGAAAAAGAGCCAAGCTTTCGAGTGGAACGAGTAGCAGGAGCAGGCTTTTGCACGTCTGAAGGAAAAACTGTGCAGTGCTCCAAATCTGGCATTCTCCGTGCCTGGGGAGATGTTTGTGTTGGATACAGACGCAAGAGGGAATAGTATTGGCGGTGTGCTATCACAGATAATAGACGGCCAGGAACAAGTGATAGCGTACTACAGTAGGGTTCTATCGAAACCGGAACGCAACTACTGTGTGACACGCAGAGAACTGCTGGCGGTATTGGACTGCGTAGAACACTTCCACAAATATCTGTATGGACAAAGGTTTCGCCTGCGCGCAGATCATGCGGCATTGAGATGGCTTCTGAACTTTAAGGATCCTGAAGGGCAATTGGCGCGGTGGATCGAGCGACTGCAGAGCTACGACTACACGATAGAGCATCGTAAGGGCAGTAGCCATGGAAATACCGATGCCTTGTCATGCCGTCCGTGCAAAGTCGAATGCAGGCAGTGCTCGCGAGCCGAAAGTAAAGAACAGATAGTGGACGTCCGGTTGGTAAGCGTTATGCCAGAGGAAGAGTGGTCTGCGGACAGGCTACAAAAAGACCAGCGTGAGGATGCGGATCTTGCAAAAATCGTCGAAGGTAAGGAGCAAGGCGCACGTCCAGACTGGCAGGAGATGGACGGTGAAAGCCCGATCGCTAAGGCTTACTGGGCACAGTGGAAAAGTCTGCGGCTGAAAGAAGGATGCCTGTACCGCGAATGGGAGAGCGCGGATAGCAACTCCCTAATGGTAGTGCCGAAATGCAGAATCAACGTGGTCATCGAGGCATACCATAACGACTCCAGTGGAGGGCACCTGGGCGTCACCAAAACCGTCGCCAAAATAAAAAGACGATTCTACTGGGTAGGATGTCAGGAGTCTGTAGCCGAGTGTATTAAGAGCTGCGACCAATGTTCAGCCGCGAAAGGGCCGACAAGAAGATCTCGAGGCCGCATGCAGCAGTACAACGTGGGAGCGCCCTTCGAGCGGATTGCTATCAAGGCAACAAATATGTGCTGGTGGTAATGGATTACTTCAGCAAATGGCCCGAAGTGTACCCTATTCCTAACCAGGAGACCACTACGATCTCGGAAAAGCTGGTAAACAACTGGGTAGCCAGGTTTGGAGTTCCGTTAGAGTTACACTCAGATCAAGGCCGGAATTTCGAGTCTGTGGTATTCAAGGAAGTGTGTGAGCTGCTGGGGATAAAGAAAACGCGTACCACTCCTTTGCACCCAGAGTCCGACGGCATGGTGGAACGCTTTAACCGGACACTGGAGGAATACCTGCGGAAAGTGGTAGGCAGGAATCAAAAGGATTGGGACACGCATATCCCCCTGTTCCTGATGGCGTATAGGTCAGCCCCGCACGACACGACATCACTCACTCCAGCCCGAGCAGTGTTCGGCACAGAGTTGCGGTTACCCGCTGACTTGAAGTTTGTCTCCGAAACTTCAAGCGTCATGGGAAGGACCTTACGAAGTCGTGACTAGGATTAACGACGTGGTATACATGATTCAACGTTGCAGCAATAAAGGCGCTAAGCTGAAGGTAGACCATTTGGAGCGTCTGGCGCCTTATCACAGCGGAACCTCGGCACTTGTTCGGGACGAACAAGTCTAAGTGGTAGGCAGTGTAACGATAAGACAGTCTGTCGCTGTGCAAAGCAACCCTGTCGCTACGCGCCGTGCCATAATTCAACCTGGCAATGATGACCGCGATAATGGAAACTTTTAGTCCAACATGGCAATGATGGCCGCGATAATGGAAACTTTTAGTCTAACCTGGCAATGATGGTCGCGATCATCATGGAAACCTTTAGTCCACTCTGGAATGTGAACGATCTGTGCGATGGCCGGACAGGTATAAAAGGCAGCCGGGTGCGGCGCAGCGGGTCAGTCTGATTTTGATTAGTGAAGGTGCCACACGGAGTAATTAAGCAAATAATTAAGTGTAAAGACAGTGAAGTGTAAATCTGTGAAATAAAGTGATTGTTGGTTTTTATTGACTGTGGTTGGATAATTAAAGTTGTTTTATTTTCAAATTGCACAATCCAGTGACACGTATCAGCCCACGAGAACTAGTATTCGTAACAATATTAAGGTAAACGTAAGTTAAACCAAAGAATATGAAGTAATATAGAACGCGCATGTGGGCACAAAAGTGTTTTCGGTTGCTATGATACGAGCGGGAAGAGCGAAGCGTAGGCACCTAGCACCTGTTATTGTCACACTACCACCTAACATATGTCTGTGAGACCCCGGCACAAAATTATTCGAGTTTGTAAAATTTTGTGAATTCAGTTTTAGTTTTCAATTAAAATCAGTTAAGGAACATATTAAATTATTTATTAAAATAAGAAAAGCAACATTTTCAATTTAAATTTCATTTAAGAAGTCAACACTTCTTATTTTATACTTATAAACTAACACATTTGGAAAATGAGATCCATTGTAATAATAACATAAAGTAGGTACTTTTGTGTTGCTTTTTTTATATATTCAGTCATCGAAAAACATAAATAAAAATAAATATTCTCAAAAAAAACAAAACTTAAACAAAATTGCAAGACCTTAACACTTTCGCGTCCGCTCTCTGTGCAGTTAAACTAAAACCTATTGCCGCTTTGTTTACGTATGCCGTTGCGTTGGCGCCGCTATTTTTAATTTATATTTTAATTAATTAATTGATATATTAATTAATTAATTAATCAATTAATTTTTTATTCAAACAATAGGAATAAAACGTAGAAATACGTGAACGGCTCCTAGGATTGTTTGGCAAAAAACGTAAAAATACGTGATCGAACGCGAAAGTGTTAACTTGCAGTTTTTCGCGAAAGTCAAAACACAGCTTGTGAGAGCATTCCACACAAAAAAATTGTGTTTTACGTTTCTTTCTCGAGTCGCAAATAGAGCAGTTCTTACGCACTGCTAACCTTTCTTCAGCGCTACTACAAGATAGAGTTGTTCCATTGTTACGCTGGAGAATGCGTTGAAAAGCCATTCTGATATCACGTTGTAATTTAAAGCCTCCATCGGCCTCAACATCGCTGCAGTTATCGTTCGGTATATTTTCGTCGTCTGGAAAATCTTCTTCCAATCACCGCTGTATGTTAGCGTCATTTAAAGCCATACTCAACTAAAACAATAAAAAACTACGAATGTAAAAAAGTCACGTAACCGCCTAACAGGGGTCTCCTAGACACCTAGCAACAGTTTTTTACTCACTAGAGACAAACGCGATCACATCCGACTGCGTCATGGGGTTGCGCGGCACTGAGTGACGCAAGGAAAAGGTACATGAACTAACACATTTATACGAAGCTCGGGCGCAAAAATATTCACGCTTAAAAATTCCTGGGGGTCTGTGAGACGTATGCTAGGTGGTTAAGGGTTAAAGAAAAGTCAAAACAACTTTTTTTACTTGACCAAGCAACAAGCAAAACAGAAAACTCAAAGTTTTTATGTGCAAGCTTTGATTTGCAAAAAGTACTGAACACTCCTCATTTCGTTGTAGTATGCATATTCCCGAAAATATGCATACTACAACGAAAGCATTTATGAAAGTGGAACGAGATCTGGTTATTGTTTTCTATGGGTGAAATTGATGGTCGACGGGGGTGTAATGAGATTTGTTCTGTAATGTTTAGATATTTAAAAATAGTAGATGAAAGAAAAATGTACAGTACAGTGAGTCTTTACTGCGACAGCTGTGCAGGTCAAAATCGCAACAGAACTTTCTTATCTAGGCTTGCTTTTTTCCTTAAAACTTCTGGTTTCATTAAAAATATTACAATAACTTATTTATTGCCAAGGCACACAATGATGCCAGTAGATTCCATACACAGTACATTTGAATCCTTTACCAAAGCAAGAACAGTTTGGGCTCCCTCAGAGTGGCCAACAATTATTTCTAATTCTCGAACAAATCCGAGATGCTATGAAAGCATTGTAATGACTCACAAAGATTTCATGGATTGGAAAACCTTTTCGCAAACATTATTACCACCGACTAGAAAAATAAAATGTAAAAGTTTGCGATCGGCATACTTTGATAAAACAAGTTCTAATATAAAAATTAAGTACGGATATTTTGACGATAGCGAAGCTGAAGTGGTTAATATGAAGTTAAACACTCGATTGAGACAGAACTCAAAGGTTGTCGCAAATGGCCCTACTCCACTCTATAACAATCATTTCATCTCTGAACTTAAGTATAAGAATTTGAAAAGTATATGTGAAAAGGGAATAATACCCGAAAGGTATCATAAAGAATACCTGGATATGAATTGTAATCCACAAGTCCAGGATACCTTAGCAGAGACTGACGTTAAAGACTGAAGAGCAAATAATTAATAACTTTTTTGAATAAACTTTCTTTTACTGTGAAATGTTAAATTTTATTTTTAAGCTGAAATGTAATTTGAAGTTGAAATGGTTTTTTTTTGTAATTATTACATTTGTTACTTCTTTTGTAGTTTAATAAATAAAAAAAAATGTTGAAACTACAAATTTGTTTTTAATTGTTAATTCTAACCCAATATTTTTTGCTAGTTTTCATAATACTTTTACAATATTTTACAATTTATAATAACTTTTGCAACTATATTATTATAAACATGACAAGAAAACAAATTAAAAGGGACGCTCCTGTTATGCGAATCCAATTTTTTTTTATCGTTATTCCACAAATAACTTTAAACCAATAATGCATGCACAAAATGGAAGCATTTAATAACATAATATAAAAGGAAAACACAAAAAACCTTTTTCTGTAAAATTACGAATTTGGCGCTTACGATATTTTGGCGACTAAGGGCTCGATATGCACTGCCTATGAATAAGCAGCGTTGTCCAGCATGCAACTTTATAAAACAGAGGTTTGGTGTGGATAATTGCGACATGCCAAGCATAACGCCGATGGATTCTTTAGCCAGTATACATGACTTAATTCTTCTGTTGGGTGCTGAAAACTGAAATGTTAGAAATCCACTTGTTGTTCATACAGCGTAAGAGTTATTGACTGGCGGCTCTGAGATAAGAGCTATATCTATTGAATTGGAAGTGAAATATTGGAGTAGCTCATTGTTGACTTGTATCAAAGAATATGAAGTAATATACCAGGTATGCGCCTATGAACGGTAACGACATCTAGCGGTAAATAGCCGAATATTTATAAACTTCGGAACCGTACCAAATGTCATGTTTACTTCTTCTGTCATATGTCAACAATATTCAGTTCACAATTTGTCAAGTTTCATCCAACAACGCATTGTTTGACGCTCCGGAAAATGTCGGATTACGTGCCTACAAATTACGATTTGCGGACACAGTTAATTTTGTGTTACCATTTGAAGAAAAACGCTTCTGAATCGCATCGAATGCTTGTGGAAGCTTACGGCGAGCATGCTCTTGGTCGCACACAGTGTAACGAGTGGTTCAATAAATTTAAAAGTGGTGATTTTGATGTTAGAAACGAGGAGCGTGGCCGGCCACCAAAAAAGTTTGAAGACGCCGAATTGCAAGCATTGCTCGATGAAGATGATGGCCAAACGCAAGAACAGCTCGCAGAACAATTGGGTGTTGACCGTCGGACCGTCGGAAAACGTTTAAAAGCAATGGGAAAAATTTTAAAGGTCGGTAGATGGGTGCCACATGAACTGACTGAAAGGCAGCAAGAAAACCGAAAAACCACTTGTGAAATGCTGCTCGCCCGGTACAAAAGAAAGTCGTTGTTGCATCGAATCGTAACTGGTGATGAAAAGTGGGTCTATTTCAAGAATCCCAAACGAAAAAGATCGTTTTTTAACCGCGGCGAAAGTGCGCAATCGACCGCAAGGCCAGATCGCTTCGGAAAGAAGGCCATGCTATGTGTTTTCTGGGACCAGCGTGGTGTCATATGGTATGACCTTCTAAAACCTGGTGAAACGGTTAACGGTGAACGTTACCAACAACAATTGGCCGATTTGAACCGTGCTATACGCCAAAAACGCCCAGAATATGAAGCCAGGCAACACAAAGTGATTTTCCTCGATGACAACGCACCACCACACCGCACTAGAGCCACCAAAGAATTGGTTGCATCGTACAACTGGGAAGCTCTTGCTCATGCGGCTTACTCACCAGACTTGGCACCTTCGGATTATCACATGTTCGCATCGATGGGCCACGCATTAACGGAACGGCGCTTCAAATCTCACGCAGAAGTAAAAAAATTGATCGATGATTGGTTTCAGGCAAAAGACGAAACATTTTTTTGGCGAGGCATCCATAAATTGCCTGAGAGATGGGAAAAATGTGTAGCTAGCGATGGCCATTACTTTGAAGAATAAAATTGTAATCATTTCCTCACAATAAACGTGTTTTTTCAAAAATAATTACTAATAAAATTATTAATTTCATAGGCGCATACCTGGTAGAACGCGCATCTCATACAAGCAAACGTGTTGTATGGCGGGTACTGCTGGTAGTACCCTCTGTTATTGACAGCAGAACCCTCTGTTACTAACAGCAGAAATCTCTGTAACTTCGGCGTAACATGTGAGTAGAAGCAAAGAAAATAAACATACGAAGGCAAGATTAATTGAATACAGACAAAGAATATGAAGTAATACACCGTGCGACAGCATTTTTCACACTGGGAAAACTCCATATGGGCGTGAAACTAGAGACCAAACATAGTAATACTGCGTACTCAGTTTTTTCTACATCCTTTATCCTTTTAAAAGGACTTCAAAATTTTGAAGGGGATAAAAAATAAAAAAAATGTAAAAAATACTTAACCTCGTTAGAATATGGCGATATGTATATTAAACGAAAGAGGAAAGGCTCAAAAATTTACATAAAACTGATTTTTTATCTATTTGTAAAAAAAGGAGATGAAAAAGGTCCTTTGAAAATTTTAATTTGCTGTCAATAACAGAGGGTACTACCAGCAGTACCCGCCATACAACGCGTTTGCTTGTATGAGATGCGCGTTCTATATTACTTCATATTTGTGGATAATTCATATGTAACCAGTGGCAACCCTGCGTGGTTGTGTGGGCGGTGGTAGCACTGCGTGGTTGTGTGGGCAGTGGCAGCCCTGCGTGGTTGCGCGGGCAGTTTGTATCCCTGGGCAGTCAGTATTTGTTTGTTGCAGAGAGAAGTCAGGGGTGCAAACTGCGGTAAGCTCGA
The DNA here is from genome assembly GCA_963971225.1 of Melieria omissa. Taxonomy (NCBI): domain Eukaryota; kingdom Metazoa; phylum Arthropoda; class Insecta; order Diptera; family Ulidiidae; genus Melieria; species Melieria omissa. The sequence goes on from OZ020270.1 coordinate 5,468,470, forward strand.
CTGCATTATTTAAACTTATATTTCATTGTTTGTTTCCCGAACAGAAATAAACGCACGCACGCACGCACGCTAAACCGTTAAACATCACCAGTGTTTTATTCGAGCTCCTGACTGCAGTCGGCAACAATATTCTTTGCTTGTATAAAGCTGAATGATTTAGGACCCATAGTTTGTGCGTGCATTAATACGCTGTTGCATTGCCTGAATTTGCGGGCAGTATCTAGTACTCGTCGCTGAATGGCACTCATCTACTTTTATCGCCAACCTTTCATTTCGTGTTGCACAATTAAGGCATTTGCGCTTGCTATCGTCGTCTTTGACAGGACAATTTGTGTATTGGTGCTCCTTGTTGGCGCAGTGGGAACACGGTGTAATTGGCGCCTTGCATTTGTTTCGGGTGTGCCCAAATTGCAGACATCGAAAACGTTGTACATGGTGTTGGGAGTCCTTCGATTGCGATTGATAAAGCGCAACTTTATGTCATCGCTTTCCTTCACTTCCGCAGCCGTGCTTGGGTTTTGGGTAATCAACAGGTTGATTAGGTCGGATGAAGGTGTTTCCTTGGTGATTCCTTTTACTATGACCAATGGCTTCAAATTTTTTGCGTGTTCAGCTTTGAGATCTGCGACATTAGATAGTTTGCCCATGGTGGTATCTCGTTGTTCCAAAGTGTTGAATTCTATATGAACTTTGTTATTTGAAACTGGTGCTATCTTTGCCGGGGCGAAATTTGTGTCTCTAAGTAAGATAGAGTTGCGGAAGGTGCGCAACACATCCGAATGGTTTGAATGGCTCTCTTGAGTTGCACTTATTACGATAGCTGGCTTAGACCCTTTGGTGCCTACTTTGGCTACGCTGGCGTAGCTTATGCTTGGCGATTCGTTCTGGACGCATAAAGACTCTTTGAGTGAAGCAAGCTCTTCTCGAATAGCTGCACGAATGTCAAGAGCAGAATTAACAGATGGGTTGTCAGAGTTCCCATTTGGAGTCAGCGATTCGATTAATGGGATAAGCGCTATCAATTTCGTTGTCTGTTCTATGACAAGATTCATTGAATAGAATATTGCAGGGAGAAAATAATTTTGAAACCGCACCAGTGACGTCATACAAAATTGCTTCCTATTGGCTGAAAATGTTGATTGAATTTTGGAGAGAAACACAGTGGGGCAAAATTAAATATTTGTTACTTCATTATTTTTTTCCATCTTCAATTCCCTTCTTAATTCCAGTAAATTTACCCTTACCGATAAATATTGAGTATTTGCCGTTCGAAGTCGTTTTGGGTGAAGTGCAGCGAGCAAACTCTTGCCGTTTGAACATTCAAATAAGTCTCCCGGCCACAGAACTTCACTCAACCTATATAAAGCTTGCATCCTTGGGGAACCGGAAGAAGTGCACAGCGCAATCTAAATCATATATATATATATATACACTGCAGAGCATAACTATAGACGCACCCACATTTTTGCGTTTCTGAGCAATTAGAAATTTTTGAGAAAAATCTGATGATGCAGGATGAAAGAGCTTTAAAAGTTATTTACTTTAGGTCCTTGTGCAAATTAAAAAAAAAATTTGCTGAATACTGCGATTAAAAATGCCGTTTTTGGCTGGTGCATAACTATAGACGCACTTTGAATATTTTATTTTGAGTACAATAATAACGTGTTAAAGAAAACAAATGTAAGTTGTGTGAGTGTCAGTAGTGAGTAGGTCCTTCTTTGTTTTGGATAAGCTCGAAAACTCGGTTTGGCAAGCTTTCTAGAAGGTTTAAGCGCACAGAATTGCTTATCGACTCCCAAGCTTGAATAATTGCCATTTTTAAGCTCTCCACCATGTCGTATTGCTTATTTTCAGCAAACACAATGCGAACCAGTATTCCCCACATGTCCTCCATGGAATTTAAATCTGGAGAACAAGCTGGCCATTGAAGAAAAGGAATGTGATGTGTCTGGAGCCAAGTGTTTGTCTCGTTGCTTTTGTGAACAGATGCATTATCTTGTTGAAAAATTAGTCCACTTCGCCGATATCGGTTACAAAATCGTAGCAGATTCGTTTGCAAGAGTGTAGTGTACTCTGCCGAATTCCTTTGCGTACTAGGAAAAGCCAGCTCCAACATACCGTTCCCACAAAATGCTCCCCACATCATTAAGGAACCCCTCCGAAACTTCTTTTGGAAACATATCGCGGTCCTTTGTGTAAATCTCTCCAGTAAGAGTTAAATCCATCGAGGAAATCGTGCTACCGTATGTCAGTGAAAAAACGCCAATGCTTTGGGTCTTCCAACAGGATTATAACCTAAAGCATACGAAGGTCGCACGAAAGGGGCTTCGCAAGAGCAGGATTAGGGTTATGGAATGGCTCGCACAATCACCAGACTTCAATATAATTAAAAATTTGTGGTGTGACGTGAAGAGAGCAGTTGCTCACAATAATCTTTTAAATAATAATCAACTTTGAGAAGCAGTAGACCACGCCCCTAGAGAAAGATATGAAAATTTGGATATTTCAATGCATCGGCTCTGTGCTGCAGTAATAGCCAAACAACAGTCACGCAACTAAATATTAATTTGAAGAAAAATTACGTTATTACTATTTAACCACAAAATCTTTTAAAATGAAACACAATTTTTGCTTCATTTTTATGAAAGTAAAGCGAACTACTATTTTTTTGACCGTCCATATTTTGGAGCTTTTGACGCATTTAATTTAAATCAAACCAAACTGAGTTTAATTCTTAAGTTTTCTTTTATGATTACATTGTTAACACATATAACTTGTTAAAAAAAATACAAAGTAAATATTTGTAAAAAAAAGCAGATTATTTTTTCTTAATTTTCTTTTCGTTGTATGCGTACTACTATTATTTTGACCGCAGCTGTATATATATATATATATATTTATATATATATTCCATTTGAAAAACACTTCACCACTCATGTACCTTTTTTTCATTATTTTGTGTACACAGGCCCACTGCACACCGCATGATTCTCTTCTTTTTTGCTTTTTTCTTTTTTTGAAATTTTTCCGCGATAATCTCACTACACGCACTTTAAAGCAAGGACTTTTGAAACTCAAAATCATTTAATTATTTTAACAAAAAACAATGAAAACAATCAAGCAAAAGCGGCACGATTTACAAAAAACGAAATATTTGTGAATACAAAATTTTCAACCAATGAAAACAAAGCACGAAATCTGAATTAAATTGCAGGGTTTACTCCCGAATTTCACTTGTTTTATTTGTGTTATTTATATGAACGAATTATACGAATTTATATATAATTTTGTAAAGATATACAAATTTATAAAGAGTAAAGCAAAATGTAAATTCAAAATAAAAGAGTTTAAAAAGTACTGATGGAAACCCTACATATTCTCCGATGACGTCACTGGTGCGGTTTAAAATTGATTCTCTCTCGGAAGGCGCAATGTCTGTATTCAATGAATCTTGGTTCCAGGCGCGGATTCAGAAAAATATTTCGGGGGGCTTTCAAAAAGTAATTCTTTAATATTTGTAAAATGCCTTTTAAATTGTATGTAGTTTGATAGGCGATCCAAATATTTCGGGAGGGGTTTCAACCCCCAAAACACCCCCCTCAATCCGCCACTGCTTGGTTCTATGATACCAATTTTTATTTCCCGCTTCATATTTGCAGAATCTTTGACCAATCTTTTTATATCATCTGCAACACTGTTTATAGTGTTCATTAAGATAATAAGATCAAAAACTTGACTAAACTGTAAAAGAAGGGCTAAAAACAAACTACAGTCGCTCACAAAAGTATTCGTACAGCACTCTATACTCAAATAAATGTCTTGAATCTTCAAAACAAACCAAGTTTTTGAGTTCCATTTCATTGGTGTGTTTACCACAATACTTACACTCAAGACTCCAACAAATATCTTAACAGAATGTTCGGCGAGACCATAATTATGTGGACGAAACTTCGAAAAATTAAATTTTTTATTCCACAAAAATATTCGTACGACAATAACAAAAAACAAAGAATAGACCATCCTCACAAAATTAGAAAACAATATGAGAGTTTTAATACTTTGTGGGATATCCTTTCGCTGCCTTGATGGCGGCTAAACGCTTTGGCATCGATTGTACCAACTTTTGGCAGAGTTCTACAGGTATTCGATTCCACTCGTACAACAACGCTTTCTGAAGACTTGCTTTGGACGAAATAGGGTGACTTCTGATTTTGTCTTCCAAATATGCCCACAGGTGCTCTATCGGGTTAACATCTGGACTCTGTGAAGGTGTTGCTTATAATTTTGTGTTGTACAGTAACCACATACGAACATCCCAAGCAGTGTGTTTGGGGTCTTTGTCCTGTTGGAAGTGATATTCCCCATCCAATCCCATTTTTTCTGCACTCTGCTGTAAATTGTTCTTAAGGATATTCAAGTATACGGTTTTGTCAATGATGCCTTCTATGAACACTAAATTACCCACTCCTCGAGAAGACATACAACCCCATACTAAGCAATTGCCGCCACCGTGTTTCACAGTGGGTTTTAAATTCGTTTTTTCATGGCTTCTCCTGGCTTTCTCCACACTAACTAACGGCCACCCGATCCAAAAATATTGTATTTACTCTCGTTACTAAATATAACACGGCTCCAAAACTCATCTCCCTTCGATTCATGATTGCTTGCAAACAGCAAACGTTTATCGCGATTGATATTCGAAACTAGCGGCTTTTTTCGCGCTGCACGTCCATGGAAATCATTTTCCCGCAGAACTCTTCTCACTGTTTCGTCGCTAAGTTCAACACTGAGGCAAGTTTTCATGTTGCTGTTGATTTTTGTCGCGGATAAATGGGGATTTGCCTTTATTTTTCGTAATGTTAAGCGTTCATCGCGCTGGGTTAATAATTTCGGCCGGCCCGATCGATCTTTATTTTTTAAAGTTTTGCGTGTTTTAGCTCTTTGTATGAAGCTTTGAATGGTAGAACGGCTTCTAATGAACATTTCGCTTATTTTGGGTAGCGACTTTCCCTCATTATGGAGGTATACAATTATTTTTTTCTCCGCGTTAGTCAACTCCCTTCCCTTAGCCATTTTTTAGAATAAAATTTTTTCAACATACACATTTTTAACGCAAATCTCTAAGCCATCGTGTTACACAATCTCGTACGGTGTGAAATTTTAAATAAAGTAAATTGGTATTATACATTGCCAGTGTTTTATGGCGAAATCAGGTGTTGTACGAATATTTTTGTGGAATAAAAAATTTAATATTTCGAAGCTTCGTCCACATAACTATGGTCTCGCCGAACATTCTGTTAAGACTTTTGTTGGAGTCTTGAGTGTAAGTATTGTGGTAAACACACTAGTGAAATGGAACTCAAGAACTTAGTTTGTTTTGAAGATTCAAGACATTTATTTGAGAACAGAGTGCTGTACGAATACTTTTGTGAGCGACTGTATGTTATGAATTCACCTCAGAAAAAGTTTGCGTACCAGATAAGGTTAAGTAGTGTTACGAAATTCCACAGTTCGTTATCGACGGTTCGTTTTGATTGTATTTGAAAATAAAACAACTTCAATTATTCAGCGCAAACTCGGTCAGAACTAACAATCCTTTATTTACAGAATTTACACTTCGCTTGTATCTACACTTGTTACCACTTTGCTCGGTTAACACAGACTCGACCCATTGCGCTGCACGCTGCTGCTTTTATACCAGTTTTCTTATCGCGCCGAAGTTTCTTGCAACTTTTAATTGGAAAGCGCTCGACCATTCTCGCACAGCCCATTTCTTCGAGAACCATCCTTGCCATATCGGACTATACCAAGCGAATTTATAACAGTTTTGCTGTACTTCAAAGTACATGTTTAAAAGTATGCTTGCAAAAGCGTTCATGCACAGCAAAGAGTGCCTTTTCGTTTCACTGCCCATCACTTAGACTTGTTCGTCCCGAACAAGTACCGAGGCTCCGCCGGAGTAAGACGCCAGGCGCTCCAAATGGACTACTTTCAACCTGGCGTTTCTGTTGCCGCAGCGTTGAACCCTGTACACCACGTCATTAATCCTGGACACGACCTTGTACGGTCCTTCCCCACGTTTGAAGCTTTGGAGACAAACCTTTCCTCCGCTGCGGGTTGTAAAGCATTACTAGATCGCCTTCTTGGAACCCCGCTGTATTAGCTCGTAGATCATATCTGGCTTTCATCTTATCGCTGACCAGTTGGATACGGTCACTTATAAACTGGTGGATTTCTTCCTCGGAGCTGGAAGCTTATTAACTGCGTAATCCGTCTTAGCGCCTTCCGTCGTGCTGACCACTCCGAACTTCAAGTCAGCAGGCATCCTCAGCTCCGTGCCGAACACTGCTCGTGCTGGAGTGAGTGATGTCGTATCGTGCGGGGCTGACCTATACGCCATCAAGAACAGCGGAATATGCGTGTCCCAATCCTTTTGATTCCTGCCTACTACTTTCCGCAGATATTCCTCCAGTGTTCGATTGAATCGTTCCACCATGCCGTCGGACTGGGTATGCAAAGGACAGGTGTGAGTTTTCCTTATTCCTAGTAGCTCACACACTTCCTTTAATACCAGAGACTCGAAATTCCTGCCTTGATCCGAGTGCAACTCCAGTGGAACTCCAAATCTGGCCACCCAGTTGTTTACCAGCATTTCCGCGACCGTGGCGGCCTCCTGGTTAGGAATAGGATACACTTCAGGCCATTTGCTGAAATAGTCCATTACCACCAGCACATATTTGTTGCCTTGAGTGCTAAGTGGGAATGGCCCGGCGACGTCCATGGCAATTCGCTCAAAGGGCGCTCCCATGTTGTACTGCTGCATGCGGCCCCGAGATCTTCTTGTTGGCCCTTTCGCAGCTGAACATCGATCACAGCTCTTAATCCAATCAGCGACAGACTCCTGGCATCCTACCCAGTAGAATCGCCTTTTTATTTTGGCGACAGTTTTTGTGATGCCTAGGTGCCCTCCGCTAGAGTCGTTATGGTATGCCTCGATCACCTCGCTGATCCTGCATTTCGGGACTAAAATTAGGGAATTGCTGGTCCGGCCGTCCTCACTCTCCCACTCGCGGTATAGGCAACCATCAGACAGCCGCAGACTTTGCCACTGCGCCCAGTAAGCCTTCGCGATCGGGCTCTCACCGGCCATCTCCTGCCAGTCTGGACGTGCGCCTTGCTCCTTGCCTTCAATGATTTTTTTAAGATCCGTATCCTCGCGCTGGTCCTTTTGTATCCTCTCCGCAGACCACTCCTCCTCTGGCATAACGCTGACAAATCGCACGTCCACTATCTGCTCTTTGCTTTCGGCTCGCGAACAATGCCTGCATTCGGTTTTGCACGGACGGCGTGACAAGGCATCGGCATTTCCATGGCTTGCTGCTACCCTTGCGATGCTCTACCGTGTAGTCGTAGCTCTGCAGTCGCTCGATCCACCGCGCCAACTGGCCTTCCGGATCTTTAAAGTTCAGCAGCCATTTCAATGCCGCATGATCTGCGCGTAGGCGAAACTTTTGCCCATACAGGTATTTATGGAAGTGTTTCACACATTCCAATACTGCGAGCAACTCCCTCCATGTCACAAAGTAGTTGCGTTCAGGCTTTGACAAAATTTTGCTGTAGTAGGCTATCACTTGTTCTTGGCCATCTATTATCTGTGATAGCACACCACCAATACTATGCCCACTTGCATCTGTATCCAACACAAACATCTCTCCAGGCACAGGGAAGGCCAAAATTGGAGCAGTGCACAATTTTTCCTTCAGTCGTGCAAAAGCCTGCTCCTGCTCTTCGCCCCACGCGAAGGCTTGATTCTTTTTCGTCAGTTTGTGCAAGCTGCCAGCTATGTTCGCAAATCCAGGAACGAATCTTCGGTAGTATGTGCACAGGCCCAGGAAACTGCGGAGTTCGTGTAGATTGCGTGGTCGGGGCCACTCCTTCACCGCCGTGATTTTGCCTTCATCCGTATGTACTCCGCGGGCGGAAACCGTGTGACCCAGATATTTGACCTCTTTTTGAAACAGCGAGCACTTCTTTGGGTTGAGTTTAAGCCCGGCTTTCTGTATTCGTTCGAATACCTCCTTTAGCTTTCCCAGGTGGTCGTCAAAGCTTTTACCCATCACGATTATGTCGTCCAGGTAGATCAGACATGTCCGCCAATGCAGCCCTTTTAGCACACGTTCCATTAGCCGCTCGAATGTTGCTGGTGCGTTGCAGAGTCCAAACGGCACACAGTGGCTGATTCTGCCGACGTAGGTTGCAAAAGTCGATTTTGTCATGTTGGATTTGGGGGAAACTGTTATACTAATACACTAACTAATACTAATAATATGTTATACTAATACATAAATGCTTGGACCTAAGAAATCGGAAAATCTTAACTAAATTGGACAAATAGTTTTGCTTGTAGAGCCCGTCAAAGTTGAGCAATTTTTAGAGTGTGAAATAATATCAGCAATTTGCACTTCTTTAGCAAAGCTGAAGTTTTAAAATACGGAAAGGAACAAATTAATTGAAACTTTTTGCACCAGCATCGTAAAAGAAGGCATTTGTAGTAAATAATTAAATATAGAAAAAAAAAGTTGGTTGTTGTTGTTGTCTTTTCATAGGCACTCACTTGAAGCACTGTTTTTATCACTCTTTTTGAACTTTCGATAGACTTTCAAAAAAAAGGCCATACTTGCCACGGTTCCGTCTTTGGGAAAATTGTTCACTAGTCTTCTGTGAGTACTGCCCTGAAGAGATCGGGTGCCCGATTTTCCCCAACTGGATTTTACAGCGATTTTTCTGTGGCCACCTCGCGCAATTTTGTGCTTTCGGGTGCGTGCGTTCGAACAAGTTCGTCAAGATTTTGATAGTGAATCAATTACACGCGATTATAATCGTTACCAGGGCATGCAAATTTGGATTTTGGCTTCATTTAGAGCTTCATAAAGAGTACTTTTGCTGAATGCGCAGTTCGCACGTACGAAAAACAAGTTGGCTTTCATTTCCGGCAATCAGCTATCATGTATCCTTTGATGTAATGCTTGTGTTTTTAACAAAATACTAACACTGTGTCTGTCATACAATTTTTTTTTATTTTGAGCAAAACTCAGTCAGTCGCCATTAGTTTTTGAGTTCAACCGCGACAATGAAACAATTAGTTATTGAAAAACAAAAAGCAGACTTATATCTATGTGTACTGTCTAAAACCCACTTATGTGTCTGCGCTGTTCAAAAATCTCACAACGGGTAAAAACCTAAGAACTGCAGGTACCTGCTATTATTAGAAGCTTATTGCCTGCTATTTGAATGTAAGTAAAGTTAGTTTCGAATTTAATTTGAACTAAACATCACCGCAACTCCGCCCCTGCAACTAAATCGAAGAAGAAGCACAAACATGTTTTTAAAAAATTCGAAGCTGTTTGAAATATTTACTATTTCGAAGACAAAGGAGCAGTTCGTTCTGGTTACGTCGAATTGGTTACGTCGAAAGAAGTTTGCCTGCAGCCAAAACATCTACGACTAAAGAGAAGATATCCAGGACTTATCGCACTATCAAGTTAAAATGGATTGCGGCAAATCGTACCAAATTAAATTTTGTCTAGAGTAATGAGGAGTGGTTAAAAAAAATAATATACTTCGATGCAAGAGATGCATATAGCATAAGCGATGACCAACCATCGACATCAAAGGCGGCAAAAGGAAGGCCGAAAAAGTCAACTCAGGACTGTGCGTCATTCACTAAAAACAGGAGGCTTATGGAGGCAACGGAAAAAATAACTGCCACCCACTTTTAAGAAGCTTTGATCATAAAATAAAATAAGGATCAGGAGAAAATGAAAGGTGTTATAGTGAAAGCAGTTTTACCAGCAAGCCCGGGTCGCGTTAAAAGAATAAAAAACAGTATTCCCACCCCACCCAATAAGCTACCGATCAAATATAGTCCTAATGAAGCTTTAGCATTGTTCTTAAACTTCGGATTGTCCAAAGAAAAATTGCCTTTTTTTTGTAAATTTTTCGAATTCTGGTTCTCATTTTGAAAGCAAAATTTATGAATTTTTATCTTTAAATTTGACTCTTTCAGCTTATTTCTTAAATTTCTTATTACTTTTCATCTTTTTTAATGCATTTTCATTAATATTGCAACTAAAACTTATCATTGTTGTTCGCATTATTCTTATTTACAGTAAGCCGAACTTTGACAAAGTATTACGTAGCACCCTGTACCTCGATTGAGGTTTGAGAATACAGTAGCCTGATGAATTTCTAATCAACAGCAAAAAAAATTTTCCAATTATCTCATTCGTTCAGAAGTTGTTAATTTTGCAACCTGAAATGACAAATTGAGTCACTGTGCGGCATGACGGTGAGCTGCTACAAACCGTCGCCAACACTGAAAGCCGTTTTCTCCTTGTCTGCAAGCTCCACCTGCCAATAGCCGCTGCGTAAGTCGAGTGTGCAAAACCACTGTGTGCCTGACAGTGTGTCCAGGGTGTCATCGATCCGAGGTAGTGGATAGTTCCTTTCCTTTTTAGTCACGTTATTGAGCTTTCGATAGTCCACACAAAATCGGGTACTGCCATCCTTTTTCTTGACTAGCACGACCGGCGAACACCAAGGGCCTGACGACGGCTCTATGACCTTTTCTTTACCCATGTTTTCGATTAAAGTTGCGACCACTTCCCTCTTGGCCATATTGACCCATAGTGCTGTATGAGTGACCGTGCCTTCTGTTTCTGCTCGGCTGTCAATTCGCTGCTCCACTGGTTCTGCGGTATGGCGTCCATGTTAGAACCGCTTTTCTTACTTCCTCCGGGTGGACTGCTTTCGCAATTGACAACTGCTTCAGCCTCTCTACACTCGCCAATGACCGCATCTTTTCCGACATATCTGGGTGTGTTCAGTGGGTTGAGTATCCTGACTGGTATTTTGCCATTTTTGGGTTCCGCTAATGTACGTCCGATAATTATGTTGTCGTATCCTTATTTTGGCGCTTCTACAACCCACAGCCGACTTGTCCCATCGTCCTCGTCCACCTTTGCCCACACAATCTCCTCGGAATTCGCTGGTATCTTCTGGTGTTGACACGAGACAACTTTCCTTATCGCCACGCTTCGGTCATAGCCAGTGTGCAGGGGGAATTCAACGTTGGCATACCTCAGCACATTTTCTTTCAGGTCCAGCATAAAACCGTGCCTAATCATGAAATCCACGCCGATAATCACGTCGTCCATTATATCCGCGACGATGAACTCATGTTCCAGGCTGCTGGTGCCGATAGCAATCGTTTTTGTTACTTTTCCTCTTACCGGCGCACGCTCGCCAGTCGCAGTCCGCAGCGGTATGCCATGCAGTGGTTCCCAGTTCTTCAGAAGCTTCCTTTTTATGATCGAATATGACGCTCCAGTATCCAGTGTCAACACGAAAAACTTTCCATCTTTCTTTCCTTCAATCGTCAAGTTGCTGGGTTGTCGTTTCAACTGCAAGACAAGGACGGTGGGGCAGCAGGTTGTGGGGATCAGCTCTCGCCCCTTTGGGCTGACCCGTTTTAGTTTAACGACTCGTCGTCCTCAGCCCGGCGCTTGTTGGCTGGGCCTTGATTGTCAGTATTCCTCGTTTCAGGCGATTGCGATCGAGAACGGGAACGCCTCTTTCGTTGGCGGCAGTCTGGTGATATGTGACCCTGCTTGCCGCATGCCCAACAAACAATTTTAGAGGGGACCACCCGTGGCCTGCCTGGTGTCTCAGAGCTTATGGCCTGGATCGAAATATCGCTGTCCGGCTTGATTTGGCGTATCCTTGCAGGTGCATACCGATTGCCTCCAATCCATGTCGCCTCATATGTCATCGCGCTGGTCACCGTTTCCTTAAATGTCGACTTGCCCATCATCAACGCACTGCGACGTGTCTCGGGATCATGAAGACCTTCAATGAACGACTCAATCTTCATCCTCTCTAGATCACAAGCGCCGAATTTTGGGTAGCACAACTGTACGAGCCGCTCAATGTCTGCTGCATATGTCTGCAGCGCCTCGCTGGCTTTTTGCCTGCGGTTCTTCAGCTCACAGTAGTACAGCGTATGGTTGTGCTCGTTGCTGTACTTCGCTGCCAACGCTCTCATGACGGCCTCATAATCACTTCTCGAACATTCCGGAACTGATTTCATTACCTCAGCCGCAGGACCTTTTAGCGCCAGTGCCAATGTCCGACCCTTCCTGATATCGGTCCACTGATTCTCCAAAGCAGCTAAGTCGAATTGCAGTTTAAATGTATCGAACGGCGTAGCACCATCATAAGTAGGCACTTCTGTTCGGATGGCGAAAGTTTCCGGAACCGGCGGCAAACATTCTCGTGGCTGTACCTCTCTGAGCCGCTCCTCCAGACTGTCAACTCGTTTGTTCAAAGAATCATCCAAGTCGTCAACTCGTCTGTTCAGAGAATCATCCAGGCCGTCGGCTCCACCTTCACATCAAGCTTGTTTGAGATTTCTTCCACTTTCTGCTTCAAGCGCGCAGAATTTTCCTGAAGTTTGGTTTCCATTCGCTCCGCTACTTCTCATTCCCATTTTCACTATTTCTTGATTTGTAATTTCCAGTTTCGCTGCCATTTGCGCCGAAAGTTCTTGATTCGTAGTTTCAAGTTTCGCTGCAATTTGCGCAGACATTTCACGATTGGAAGTCTCAAACATGCCTTTGACATTCTCGATTTTCGCAGACGTTTCCTCAAACATGCCTCTCATTGCAACCATAAGCTGGCTCATGTCCATCGCTTGTGGTGGCGCAGCCGCTGCAGCTGTACTTTGCATCGACGCCGCACCCGCAGGCGATTCCTCCACTTTGGCCGACGCCTATAGCTCCTGCGTTCCGAACTCATGCGCAGCCCAATCGATGCCTCGTGATTCACACGCCTCTCGCAAGCGCAGTTGCAACTCCACCTTTCCGCCAGCAGTCGGCAAATTCCAGGCAGCCAGCTCCTTCTTCAGCTGGTCCACCTTCAGCAGCTCCAGTTTAACCATGTCTGCGTTTTTATAATTTTATTTTACTTTCAGTAACCCAACCACACTTCTGACACCAAATGTTACGAAATTACTTCACAGGTTCGTTTGGATTGGTTTTGAAAATAAAACAACTTTAATTACTCAGCAAAAATCAACAATCACTTTATTTACAGATTTACGCTTCGCTTGTATCTACACTTGTTACCACTTTGCTTGCTTAACACAGACTCCACTCATTGCGCTGCACACTGCTGCTTTTATACCAGTTTTCTTATCGCGCCGAAGTTTCTTGCAACTTCTAATTGGAAAGCGCTCGACCATTCTCGCACAGCCCATTTCTTCGAGAACCATCCTTGTCATATCGGACTATACCAAGCGAATTTATAACAGTTTTGCTGTACTTCGCAGTGCATGCCTAAAAGTATGCTTGGAAAACATTCGTGCGGAGAAAAGCATTCCTGTACAGTGCGGCACAGAATTTCTCATCGTATCAGTATGATAACAGATAAGCGCCGTTTTGACTAAAAATCACATATTTCTGTATCTCAAAACAGAGCACAATGCGTGTGAAGCGGTGTTTGTGTGAGTGACATTAGAGGCCAAAAAGCTCTTATCGGAGGCCAAATTTGTCGAACTTTTTGACACATTTTTTCCTTGGCCGCTGGACATCTATATGATGAGTTATCTGTGGCACTGCACTGCACTTGCTCAATGCAAACAGATCGAATCAGAGCTGCCAGCGAAGAGAAGCAAAACATGTGTGTGCATGACATATGAGAGCTGAGTCTTTGTTGCTTTATAACATTAGTGTGTGCGAACTAAGGTCCTGCATGAATATATTCATTTCGGCGGCTACACTACTGCACATACTGTACGGGTACTTGGTATTCGAAGAATGCGTACAACGAAACGAATAGAAACGAGAACCAGCGAGCGTCGCTTCTCGTTTCTATTCGTATTCGGTAATCGAGAACTTTGCGAAGTCTTCGAATATCAACAGTTTCACCGAATATTTGTATGCGAAGTGGCTTATTAGTTAATACGCAAAATTGAATTTATTGAAGAAAGTAGCATACAAAATTAATAAATATTTGTATATAACATAAATATTTCTAAATAATCTTAGGAATAATAAAACGAGTATATTCGAATATATTCGAAGCAGTGTGTACTATTATTCGAATGCTTTTGTGCTCGTTTTCCCGCTTCGAGCGAATATGAATAAATAGTGTACGTCTACTCGTTTCTGTTCGGAGCTTACTCGTACTCGAAGAGAAATGTACTCGTATTCATTCGGACCGGTCCGCAGAGATGAAGTGAAGTATTCTATTCAAAAGCATTTGAATGTTTTCGAATAGCAAAAATGCATACTCGTTCAGGACTCTAGTCCGAACACACTAAAGGCAATGCACAGTAAAGGCAATGAAATGTACTGCAATGACACTGAATGGAGTAAGTTATACCAAAGAATATGAAGTTATATAGAACGCGCATCTCATACAACCAAACGCGTTGTATGGCGGGTACTGCTGGTAGTACCCTCTGTTATTGACAGCAGAACCCTCTGTTACTAACAGCAGAAATCTCTGTAACTTCGGCGTAACATGTGAATTGAAGTCGCTTCTGTACTCATTCGTATTCTCGCTGCTGTTGCGCCACTTGATAAACATGACGATGAACGCTGCTTTTGTTGTCGCGGGGAATAGCATTATTATATTGGCAAACAAAAAAAAGTTAGCGGTATACTGTTTTTTGCGCTGTGCCGTGCAGGCGGGATAGCATTGATGTTGTTGGTAATTGTTGCGTCGCTATTTCTGCTTTCTTTTTTATAATCACAAGCAAATTACAATTAGCAAAAAAAATGCATGAACTTGGTGTAGTAAAATATGGTTGCAAACATGTTGCACAAGAGCGTTTATAGTTATTTATTAAAAATATTATTGTAAGGTTTTATGTTTATTGTTTTACTTTTGTTTAAATTTATCTTTCATAAATAATAACACTGATCAACAGCAAAATGGCTTTTCTGGGTTTGACATCAATTCTAGGGTAATTGGGTACCGCTGATTTCGAATCCGCAAACCGTTTTTAAAACTTAGTTTCCGTTTTCGCAAAAAATGGGCGTGTCACTTTTTCGGATTTTCCCTATCTTTTTTCACGTTTTCGATTGTAATTTCTAAACCAATAAACCGGTTGACATGGTTTTCTCTTTGTGGCATTTACAACACCTCACGGCTTCTTTTCCAATGTAATTTATTTTTATAGGTTTTACGATTCCGCGGTAATTGGACCTCAAAGTCGGAAAATATGGAATTTCAAGGCGTTTTCTTGGATGGTCAAAAACATGCACATTTTTCTTAAATCTATTAATGAGTTAGGTGTTAAATGAAAGCGGAAACATCAAATAATACAACGCAGACAATTTATTTGGCGTGGTTCCCATTATTATCGAAATAATAGGAAAAATGTGCCATCGTGATTTTCATCAATTTTCACACTTTTTCCTTAAAAAAATTAGAGCCTCAAAATATGCACAGATTTTTATTTTTTTTTTAATAAACAACAGTTTTTTGGTTTGTTGCTTTGCTTATACTTCAGACCAGCACACAAAAAGTATGCCTGTTTTTATGACGACAGTTTTCAATTTGAGCTAAATTGGTAAGCAAAAACAAGATATTTACTTTGCTTAAGAAATTTCAAGGAAAAGGGGAAAATAAATTAATCGGGTTTCAGTCTTCACAAAGTACGCGATTCAAAGACAAACTATATTAAGTATAAAGCTGCTGTAATTGCTAGTTTTATATTGTAAAAGAATAGTTACTGTTATTATGATAAGACAAAATTCTTGTGACCAACAAGCACTCAAGCAAAAGAACAAACGAATAAATGAACAAATGAACAAATGAACAAGCGAACAAAAGAACAAATGAACTAATGAACAAATAAACAAACGAACAAATGAACAAATGAAGAAACGAACAAACGAAAAAACGAACAAACGAACAAACGAACAAACAAACAAACAAACAAACAAATAAACATTCATTACATACTATATAGATTACATGTTTAGATGTAAACATTAAATATTTATGTAATCTCTTTCAAAATCTTGACGTCGTCTCTTTGCTGATCTTTTATATATGGGTTGTGAGATGTCTCTTCTAAGGTTCCAACAATAATCTGCCAACATTGAAACGTTCCATTTCCCTTGATAACGTTTTTCCATGTTAGAGATATCTTGATGGAATCGTTCTCCATCTTCATCGCTTAGTGCACCACAGTTATCCGGAAAAAAGTCCAAATGGGAGTGCAAAAAGTGAATTTTGAGAGACATGTTGCATCCTAGCGCATGATAAGATGACAACATTTTTTCAACAAGTTCAACATAATTTTGACTTCTCTTGTTGCCCAAAAAGTTCATGGCTACGAGTCGAAAATCATTCCAAGCAGCTTTTTCCTTGTCTTGTAAAATATCATCAAAATGTTTATCTTTAAACATTTTGTGAATTTGGGGACCAACAAAAATACCTTCTTTTATTTTAGCTTCACTCAATCTGGCAAACTTTTGACGAAGATATTGAAACGCTGCTCCGGTTTTATCCATTGCCTTTACAAAGTTTTTCATAAGCCCCAATTTAATATGTAATGGTAATGGTGGAAGCAATATGTTTTTCGGGTCAACTAAAGGCTCATTTTGTACATTTTTCAGCCCTGGTTGAAGTAAACGACGTACAGGCCAGTGTCTTTTTGTAAAATGGTCTTCTCTAGCACGACTATTCCATTCGCAGATAAAACAACAAAATTTTGTGTAACCAGATTGCAATCCAAGCAGAAGGGCAACAACTTTCAAGTCTCCGCAGATTTGCCACTTTTCTTCATTGTATCTGATATGTAACAGAAGCATTTTCATATTTTCATATGTTTCTTTCATATGGACTGCATAGCCGATTGGAATTGAGGGTAACATATTTCTATGGTGCAGTAAAACGGCCTTCAAACTAAATTTGGAACTGTCTATGAATAATCTCCATTCGTTCTTGTTATACGCTATGTTGAGCGATTCCATCAAGCCACCAACATTTTTGCAAACATCTAGACTGTCAGCTGTTTCAAAATGTTGTGTTAATTGATTTTGGCGGGTACGAAAAGAAGTAATAGCAACATCATCATCCAAAAGATTCCACTGTTGCAGCCGTGACGCTAACAGTTCAGATTTGTTTTTTGGCAATTGTAAGTCCCTTACAAGATCGTTTAATTCTGCTTGTGTAATCTTGTGTGGCTGCTGCGCCGACATATTACATTCAAATACTACCTCGGGTGGATTTAATGGCAAGTCGAAAGAATTTTCTTGCTCTGTGCCATCGTTACAACATGATTTAGGACGTTTTGGAACTGGAAATTTATCACTGTGAGGCAAAGGACGAACAGCTGAAGGTATATTTGGATAAATAATTGCGCTTTTCTTTTTCTGCGATACTCCATTACCTTTTGAAATAGGCGTCGTCAAACAGAAATAGCAATCAGATACATGATTTTCTGGTTCTCGCCATTGCATTGGCACTGCAAAACGAAAACTCTTTCGTCCGCCGCTCATCCACTTTCTTAGACCCATTGCGCAAGTTTTGCACGAATAATGCGGTGCCCACTTTTTGTCTTGATGCAAGATTCTGTCACCAAAATAAAAAAAATACGCGTCTTGTATTAGTGGCGTTAGTGAACATTTTTGTTTCAAAAATATTACTTCGCCACATATATAGCAAAAATTATTTGCATTATTTACACAATTTCGCGACATTTTATTTATTAAATAGCGACAAATAGGAAAAATGTGCTTGATATCAAAAGCAATCTGACGAATGAATAAAAATCTATAAAATCATCCAATGCATGAATGACACACAAATAGTTGCCTGCCTGCTAAATATTTTTAGATGACTTCAGCTCATCGGAAAACGCCAGTAAAATATAAAATAAGGTATTTGAAGATGATGTTGTTTGATCGTTCCTATGGCAGCTATATAATATAGTTGGCCGATCTTGTCCAAATTTTGTGAGAATATCTTTGAATCGCGTACTTTGTGAAGACTGAAACCCGATTAATTTATTTTCCCCTTTTCCTTGAAATTTCTTAAGCAAAGTAAATTTCTTGTTTTTGCTTACCAATTTAGCTCAAATTGAAAACTGTCGTCATAAAAACAGGCATACTTTTTGTGTGCTGGTCTGAAGTATAAGCAAAGCAACAAACCAAAAAACTGTTGTTTATTAAAAAAAAAATAAAAATCTGTGCATATTTTGAGGCTCTACTTTTTTAAGGAAAAAGTGTGAAAATTGATGAAAATCACGATGGCACATTTTTCCTATTATTTCGATAATAATGGGAACCACGCCAAATAAATTGTCTGTGTTGTATTATTTGATGTTTCCGCTTTCATTTAACACCTAACTCATTAATAGATTTAAGAAAAATGTGCATGTTTTTGACCATCCAAGAAAACGCCTTGAAATTCCATATTTTCCGACTTTGAGGTCCAATTACCGCGGAATCGTAAAACCTATAAAAATAAATTACATTGGAAAAGAAGCCGTGAGGTGTTGTAAATGCCACAAAGAGAAAACCATGTCAACCGGTTTATTGGTTTAGAAATTACAATCGAAAACGTGAAAAAAGATAGGGAAAATCCGAAAAAGTGACACGCCCATTTTTTGCGAAAACGGAAACTAAGTTTTAAAAACGGTTTGCGGATTCGAAATCAGCGGTACCCAATTACCCTAGAACTGATGTCAAACCCAGAAAAGCCGACCAAAAGTCGAAATTTGTTGCCCTGTGTAATTTTTAATAAGAATTTTTTTATTTGCCAACAATTATTTTCAATTTTCGTTCTTTCGAACTTCCGTTTTGCACAGCCCACATGCAGTGTTTCCGTAGAAGAACTAAAATAAGAAAATCTAAAATTTGGACTCTATGGTTACAGCACTCACCATGGAACCATTCAGGTGTAGCATTTTTACAAGATTGTAAAACGTGTGCCTTAATACCAATTTTTTCAGGTTCTGCTTCGAAGATTTTATGAAAAATTAAAATATGTTTTATGCATACATTCATTAGGGAATTGGAGGGAGCAAAAAGATTACCAAAATCAGAAATTGACTGATAATTTTTGTGAAAAATAAAAATTTCACTTGGAGCAGTCAAAACTTCATCCCTTTTTCACAATTTAATTTAGGAATGATTTTGTACGCTACGTATCCAACAAAATACCTAATGGAAACCAGCTCTAAGTTAATACAGGGTAGGCCATTGGAAGTGGAAGCATCTGGTAAACCTATAACTTTTGACAGAGCTGTCAGATCGACTAATGACATAGCGCGTTGGAAGCGTCATTCCAAGACAATTTATACCATGGAACAGTACACTCCAAAAGAACGTGCTGAAATTGTTCAGCTTTACATTCAAAATAACTTCTCGATTATGAGTGGCCACCGAGATCACCCGATTTGACGCCGCCAGACTTTTTTTTATGGGGCTACTTGAAGTCCAAGGTATACACCAACAAGCCAAGGACATTAGCTCAACTCAGAGCCAACATACGCCGCGAAATAAGAGCCATATCGGCCGATACACTGGCAAAAGTGATGGAAAATGCCGAAAAAAGGGCACATTTTGCGGCCAAAGCTAATGGTGGCCATTTACGCGATATCATTTTCAAAAACTAACTAGAAATTTTCTCCTTGGACCAAAATAAATTAATATCGAGATGAAAACAAAAAAAAACATTTTTTTTCCCCTTTTTTTCAAAAACAAGAATGGCCTTCCAACGGCAGCCGCCGTGGCTCAGTTGGTTAGTGCGCGGTCCAGCGAGTCGCATGCAGAGCGACGCAAGATCGAATTCTGCATGTAGTAACACCTAAAAAAAAATAACGGGAAACTCGTTTTCTCTTTCGGTGGCTGTCCTCTCAGCTGGAAATGGCAAACCTCTGAGAGTAAAAATTGCCTATGAAAAAGCTCCCAACCTGCCGTTCGGAACCGGCATAAAACTGTAGGTCCCTTCCACCCGCGTACAAAAATTCACACGCACAACACGGGTGGTTGCGGGAAGCTAGGCCTTAGTCTCGCGTAAGCGGGCTGTCGTGCCAATCAGTCAGTCAGTCAGAATGGCCTTCCACTTTAAATGGCCTACCCTGTATCTTTTGGATTACAAAAGGTGTCACCTACAAAATACGCCTCGTGCATCTCACTACTTAGATCAAGATTTTCCAGGATTTCATTGTCATTGTCATCGCCATTAGCTTGCAAAATATCCTCATTAAAAGAAGCGCAAAACATCCTCATTAAATTAGTCATTGAATCTTGCGTCTCTTCACAATTGGTAGAGGAGCTAAACTTTATTATTTTAAAGGCTTATAACCTGGCTAAGATATTATTAAGTTCGGCTACAGAGGGGTTACAGTTATTACCTCCTTTTTGCCTTAACACAGCAAACGTATTCTCCAACTTGTCCTGGTTAAAGGCCTTTGTCATAATAAAAAACTTGTCCGAATTATCTTTTAATATTTCATCTACAAGTAGAAGGACCGATTTTAAGGATAGTTTCATGCCATCTAGGAAGAAAACTCGTTTTTTTTCATCAACAAATTTCACTTCCTCTAGATAATATAAAAATGTTTGAATAAATGTGTGCGATTCTTTCTTAATCTGAAGAGCAGATCGGTAGCAGTTATCTGCATACAAAGATCCACTATTCATGCAATCAAATATTTGATCAATTTTTGCTATAAAATCAACTGTGGATAACGCTACCTCTTGTGAGATTTTTTTAAATCCACTTATGTCTGAAATTGCTCTGATAGCAGCTTCAACTGTTTTACTGAACACTTGCGTGGCAAATTTAACACGCATTTTTTCAAATGAATTTGGAAATATGTGTTGTCTAGTTAATTTTGGGCACATTTTGGTTTTACAATTTTCTTCCCTCTCCCAAAGCTCTTGAACTACTTTAAAGCTAACTAAACCATCAGGCGTTTTCAAGTCGCATTTAAGCCAACCATTTCGCAATGACTTGATTAAATGTGGGAAATTGAACATGCAATAAATTTTTTGATTTTGAAATTGAAAGTATGGTTTCTCTATACATACGCCTAAGTCGGAGAAACACTTTCTATTAGAAGACCCCTGATCACAAACCAAAACGTTCACTACTATACCAAAATTGCTAAAACTTTAAGATTTTCTTTAATTATTTTGCACAACGTATCTGCTGTTAATCCATTCTCTGACACAAAATAGTTTAAAATTGAACACCAACTCGAGAACATGGGCTTCAACATAAATACACATACTTGCTTACCAATTTTTTTTGTTCTTTCGAAGCCTGTGCATTCAAATCCGTCAATTAAATCTAGTTTTTGATTGTATCGTAATTCTCTACGTATTGCCATTTCGTCCATTAAAAGAACCATATTATTTTCTTTTTTTTCCTTCAACTCTAAGCACATCTTTTTAATGAATTCAAAAGCCACATTGTTGATACCGGGCTGAAGGAACTTTATTGGAGCCCACCGATTTAAGGTGCTGATATGTGGCAAATTGAAATTTAACTTATCTCTTAGGAAAGAAGATGTTGATTGTGAAATATAAAAAATATTTTGCGCTAAATATTTCACTTCGTCAGAATATTCTTTTGGTCGGGTGCTAAGTAAAAGTTTACAAAATGTTTTGGATTCCAAGTTGATATGTTTTAAAGAATCAATTGAATTTTTTAAAGTCTTTGAACAACAATTCTTGGATTTTAAAATAAAGCGCTTTTCTTTTCGCAATTTTTCGTTAATTTTTTTGAATTCTTTTAATAGGTGGCTGTATTTCTTTTTGTAGTAATGGGTTATTTTGACGTTTTTTTCCAATTATTGCATACTATGTCATCATAACGTGGTCGTTTCAATGAACAATCTGGTTCTAAAAATTCTTCATCCGAAATCTCATGATCTTCGTCTAAGTTTAAGGTTGGAATCGCATCCTTTTTTAGAAACCTTTTTCTTACATAAGTATTGGAGAAATGATTTTCACAAATATACAGTTTTCGGTTATAGTCGTCATAAGATATATTGCATTTTTCGCGCCAAATTTGGCCAAACACGAAATCAGCAGCGGGGAATCTAAATAATCTAAGATTCTCGCATTGTCGTCTCGATTTTTTGCAACTGCGAACACAACATTGCATTCCAGACGTTGAGGAATTTCTATTTGTCTTTATATTTGTAGCCATATTGTAACAAGCCGAAACACAAAATAGAATTACAATGTTGGACAATGGCGTTAAAATACTTCTTAAAAAAATTCAAAATTGGTATCAACCACGTCAAAATATAAACAAATAATTTTACTTGGAATGCGCCACGTAAAAATATTTGTAGAAATTTCAAATTGGATTCAACCACGTCAAAAAAAACCGCTGCAAAAGGTTCAAAATTGGTATCAACCACGTCAAAATATAAACAAATGATTTTACTTGGAACTCGCCACGTAAAAATATTTGTGAAAATTTCAAATTGGATTCAACCACGTCTAAATATTTGCAGGTTTTAAAAATCAATCAAAGCGCAGCATTTGAGCAAACAGCCATACACCACAAACAGCCATGCAGCAAAACCAAAAAAGCATACACACAATAAACGACAACAACAAAAACATTAGCGAATCCCGAGTCATCCTCGCTGAACGAGATCAAGAAACATACATGCAAAAACTGATTGAGCGAACACTACGCTGCAACAACCACCATTTCAATGTACAAGAGTGAAGCCGTTGCGAACAATAACATTGCTTTTTGCTGTTGTCCTACGAAAATCTAACAGAAAATGTTATGAACTTAACATTCTCAAATGCCTACGCTTCGCTCTTCCCGCTCGCATCATAACAGCCGAAAACACTTTTGTGCCCACATGCGCGTTTGGTATAACCACAGAATAAACAGTATACAGAAGGCGCATCTGAAATAATTTTGCGATTTAATTTCAGACGCGGGCGGGAAGCAACAAAGGTGAGAAAAATGTAAAGGGAACCGAGAGAGTAAGCGCGAATTGATGTATTGTATACGCATAGATTTGATGGTTTTGGGCTTTATTCTCATTTCGACAACAACACGCAATGTTGTTGCTTTCCGCAGCAAGCCAGCTTGGCTTTACTCGTGCACATTGAAATGGTGGTTGATTTGGCAAAGCAATCGCCAAGGCAAATTCAATAGGTAGTTGCAGCATTCTTTGATAATTAGCACAACATTGTAGCAATAGTTTTCTACTTATTATCACTTTCTTAATGCGTCTGGGTTGTTTCAATATTTAACACATATATTTCATTGTAGCCATTTGTACTTTTTACAACTTCTATTTTACAAGCAGACCAAAAGAACTTATAAAATCCATTGAATTTTGTTTTTTTCCGTAGTGCTACCACCTTATGTGCCTTGGCGATCGCTCAATCAATTTTTCTATGAAACTGCCTGTCCACTTCTTGTTCTTGTTTGTCAAAAGCAAGCGGAGAGCGAGCACGAGCCAGCACCAGTGTTGCCGCTGTAAAATTTTAAAAAGTCGCAGAAAAAGTGTCACAGCCGCAAAAAAAGTGTCAAGTGATCCAATTTTGTTATACCATGTATATAAGGATAAACTTTCATTATTTCACATTTCGAAACTCATTACTTTTAATAAATCCAAGGCCCAATATGCATGTTTCGTATTTACGTGATATACTTACTTATCCAGCAGCCGCCGTGGCTCAGTTGGTTAGTGCGCGGTCCAGCGAGTCGCATGCAGAGCGACGCAAGATCGAATACTGCATGTAGTAACACCTAAAAAAAATAACGGGAAACTCGTTTTCTCTTTCGGTGGCTGTCCTCTCAGCTGGAAATGGCAAACCTCTGAGAGTAAAAATTGCCTATGAAAAAGCTCCCAACCTGCCGTTCGGAACCGGCATAAAACTGTAGGTCCCCTCCACCCGCGTACAAAATTCACACGCACAACACGGGTGGTTGCGGGAAGCTAGGCCTTAGTCTCGCGTAAGCGGGCTGTCGTGCCAATCAATTATTATTATTACTTACTTATCCATTGGGAGCCATCAAAATTTATTTGGCACAAATAACTTAGGCAATGCCACAAAATAGCGCATTAATTCAGATTAGTTTTGTACATTTTGCGGGAAAACTTTGACATTATAAAAGGGTTGCAAGTAGTTTAAATGTTGCCAGACGTATAATATCTAAGTACTTAAGTGCCACCTTTGAAAAGTGAATACTAAACGGAAGGCATATTTTTTAGTATTGAGTATTTTGAAACACGCAAAAATAAAAAAAATTAACTTTACGAAACAATTTTCAAAATGTAGGGGAATTTTTTGTAAGGTGCCACTCTTTGTAATGTGCCACTCCTGCTCGATTTTGATGTTCCAGCAATCCAAACAAAAAAATTCCTACCGTCATTTCCCCCCACCACGTGGTAACACAATGGGCCGCATGGCCTAAGTGATGCCCTAGAGGCGACCACTTAACCTACCTACCTACCTACCGTCATTTAAGGTACAACATAAATTTTAATGCGGTTTTTAAGGGAAAAAAATGTAAAATTTGGTTAAGAAAAAACTTAAAAATAAAGCTGAAGGTTTTTGTTGCGGTGAAAAATAAATCAAATACGTCTAAAAAACTAAGGTAAATATCAGTGTTGGACTTAATTTGTAATGCTTTTTCATAATCCGAAATGATATCCGAGCATATCGTAAGAGAAGAACATTTATTCAATGATTTCCAAAATGGCGTGAAAATGTAAAATGGCACCTTTTTTTCTTTGTAAAGTGCCACCCCTCTTTTTTCATTTTATTTGTGATACTGTATCAGTAAAATGAAATTTCTTGCTCGGAATCGTCATTAAAATGAATTTAAAGTGTTAGTCAATTTTTCTCTAATCCTATCATGAGGCAAAAATTAGTTGTGTGTATTAATGTCCATATAGTTATTCGTTTAATTCGTTACCATTCAATATGCATTTGGCTTTCGGTCATTTTCTAATCAATTCGAATTAAATTCAATAACCTTTCGTAAATTTTCTAAATCATGCATTTTTACTTGAGATATCTACGTCTCTTGCGATTTTTTTAGGGGATGGCACTTTACATTAAAAACTTTTAGGTTGTAGATTTTTAACACTTTGGGAAATTGGCTGGAAAATTAGTATTTACAAAAAATTCAAATGAGGTGTTTCCTTGGATCATAGCTCTTTAAACCATCTTTCCATCGGTATATTAACATTGGCGATAAGTTAATTTTCTAACGAGTTATACGCAAAGAGTGCCACCATGTGGTGGCACATTACATAGAATTCCTTTACATATAAACTTTTTGATAAAAAAAGGGGGCAAAAGTCGCATGATTTGGAAGAAAAGTGTCAAAATAAGCCTATTTTTAAAAAGTCGGTGTCAGGTGGCATCGGTCTCCAAAAAGGGTCAATTTGACACTTTAGTCGCACAACGGCAACACTGGCCAGCACCAACATGCAAGCGGCACATCGCTTTGTTGCCCAACAACTACAACCACAGTGTGTGGTGCGCGGTCGCAGCTTCTCAGCTTACGCTCTCGCGCTCTGTGTGTTTTCGACCCTTTTACTGCTTCCCCCGCATCTACAAACGGGTCCTACCGCTGGAACCCGCAAAGAAAATTTTCTTTACACCAGATGCGCATTCTGTATATTGTTTGTTCTGTGGTATAACCAAAGAATATGAAGTAATATAGAACGCGCATGTGGGCGCAAAAGTGTTTTCGGTTGCTATGATGCGAGCGGGAAGAGCGAAGCGTAGGCATTTGAAAATGTTAGGTTCATAACATTTTCTGTTAGATTTGCGTAGGACAACAGCAAAAAGCTATGTTATTGTTCGCAACGGCTTCACTCGTGTACATTGAAGTGGTGGTTGTTGCAGCGTAGTGTTCGCTCAATCATTTTTTGCATGCATGTTTCTTGATCTTGTTTGCCGAAGCGCAAGCAAAAAACAAACAACGAACGAAGGCATCGTCATCATCGTTTCAACGAAGATGACTCGGGATTCGCTAATGTTTTTGTTGTTGTCGTTTATTGTGTGTATGCTTTTTTGTGTTGCCGATTTGCTGCCCAAATTGCTATCATATTTCTATTAATCGAATCTTTGTGGTGTATGGCTTTTTGATGGCCAACGCTTTGATTGATTTTAAAATTTGGTGGTTGATCCCAATTTACATAAAATGTTTACAAATATTTTAACGTGGCGAGTTCGAAATAAAATTATTTGTTTATATTTTCACATGGTTGATTTCAAGTTTGAGAATATGGGAAAACTACTACCACAGATAACTCATCATATACACTAGTCAGAATAAGTTTGCGTACAGGCAAGTCAAAAATATTTTATGATTAATTTTTACCTCAAAAATGGGTTCTCTGTTTATAAAAACTTATCCACATTATTCATATATGCCTTAACTGCACTTTTTGTTCTGTTTTAGATGAATTAAAATAATAATTTTCCATGTATTCGTATTTATTGACAATATACTCACAAAACGGTGCAGAATAAGTTTGCGTACAAAACTAATAACGGGAACTTCCGGTTATGCTCTTTATTTTTTTTTGGAAAATTTGTATTCCATTGAACATTAAACGGACTTGTAAGTTATTTGGAACCGTATATGTGCTTGAAATTTAATAGAAAGCAATAGAATTCAACAGAAAAATATTAAAAATGGATAAAGAATAATCTTACAAAAACTTTTCAAAATTGACAAAAAATTTCATGAAATTAGGGAAACTTTTGGGAGAGCACATTCGTCATTTCAAAAAGCCATCTTAAATCTAAAAAAAAACAGAAAATCTTGTTTGGTTACTACGATCTGACCATTTTCTTAAGTTACCCGAGCAAGAGGATTCGATTGTTTGCGATCAGTGCATCACAATCTAAGGCTAGTTGCATCCAATATCTTCAGAAATGTACAGAAATATTTTATAAACCCCATTAGCAGTGACTTTATAAGAAAAGTTCTGAAAAAAACATACTTCCCCTACATATCAGCATGTAAGAAGCCCATATTTAGCTTACTTACAAGGAGCACAGAATTGCTTTCGTAAAAGAGTCCATCAAGGAGTCTAAAAAACCAGATTTCCGGAACGAAATGTTGTTATCTATAGAAAGTGGGACCTTTCATTATTATTTGATAATGGTTTGGCATATTTGGAATTAAAAAGCATCAACTAATTTGAACAGGATCCTGTTAATAACAAAAATCTGAAATTAACAGTGAAGCATAGCATATGTGGAGATATGGTATGGGGCTGCATGTCAGGAAAAGGAGTGAGCAGGCTGTGTTGTTTTATTCAGAAATGTTTGCGGGGGGTTATTTACATACAGTAGTGTCTGGGTACAGTGAACACCCGATATAGTGAACACCTCGATATAGTGAACACCCAAATGTTGACATCGAGCCTCTAAATATGGAAAAAAATTTTCAAGCAAAAAACAAAAAGGATATTTGGAGCAAATAAAACGAGTTTTTGAACAGAAATGTTAACCTTGATATAGTGAACAACCTCGATACTGTGAACAGGCCTTGCAATAATTAGTTCACTATATCCAGACATGACTGTATTATAAAAGCTTATGTAAGCCAAGGTTTCAAAACTTTGGATCAGATTCCAACATATCTTTTCAACCTTAGCGCGCAATGCATACGAGGCGAAGCTATGTTTGCTATTAACTGGCTCAACAAAGTTGAAAAAGTTCCTCCCTAGTCACCTTACGTGCATCTAATCAAAGAAAATAAACATACAGAATGCGCATGTCATGGCACAATAAACAAGGTAGTGGCAGGAAGGAGCGAATTTTATTTTTTTCTCGTCAGAGTTCGGTAGGTTGTCAGAAATTTTTGTCTGTTTTGTTTACATTCGGCGAACAGCATTGCCAGTCAACTCTTTTTCTGTGATCTGATTGATTGATTCATATTCTTTGATCTAATTGAGCATATAAAGGGTTTCCTTGAACCCTGAGCCCAACAACACTCCATCTTCAAAGATATAGTAAATCAATATAACAATTCAAGGATATAACAAAATAACCGCTGAAAAAACACCGAATTTAATAAAATGTACGCCGAAACTTCTGCAGGGAGTTCAAGCGAGAAAAGCATATTCACAAAGTTATTAATTTTTGGACAAAACTTAGTTTCAATTGAATTTTAACTACATAATCTCATCTTGTACGCAAACTTTTTCTGAGGTGAATTCATAACATATTTTGTTTTTGGCCCTCCTTTTACAGTTTGGTCAAGTTTTTGTTATTATTATCTTAATGGAATAAAAGAACTAAGTTTACGCAAAAAATAAAAAATATTTTGTTTTTGAAAAATTACTTTAAGTGATTTATTTTTCATATGAAAAAACTACGTACCCCTTGTACGCAAACTTATTCTGACTAGTGTAGATGTCCAGCGGCCAAGGAAAAAATGTGTCAAAAAGTTCGACAAATTTGGCCTCCGATAAGAGCTTTTTGGCCTCTAATGTCACTCACACAAACACCGCTTCACACGCATTGTACTCTGTTTTGAGATACAGAAATATGTGATTTTCTAGTCAAAACGGCGCTTGTCTGTTATCATACCTTTTAAGCAGCCAGTCGGGATTGAGTGTTGATGGTCAAACGCGCAAGCGGGAGTGTCTCGGACGACGAGTTCGCGGTTCAATCCTCACTGTAGCCGCCAAGAATTTTTTAATGGCTTTCTTTTTAAATATATATTCCTTTTTTTACGACCCGTGAAAAAAAGATGAATGAACAATTTATTTGGTTTCTAGATCTCTTGATTAGTGAATTGTTTGGTTTTGGATACACATATAATTGTTCGCAAGTTTTAAAAACAATCAACCAAGCGCAGCATACGGTTCCAAACAACCACACAGCAAAAAGATTCGGTTGATGATGACAGGCGCTCATGGGCGTACCTAGGTATGGGTAGAGGAGGGTAACTCCCCCTACATAATTCTATATTTTATATACATATGCTCAGAAATCTATATTCTATTCTATTTGAATTTTATATTCTGAATTCGGAAATGTAGTTATGTCTTTGCCCCCTTTAATTTGTTGCTGGGTACGCCCAGGCACTTGCTTTTCGCAAAAAAAATGAAAAGATCGGCTAATATTCTAAAACGAATGTAATTGTTCAGCGGTCACTTCATTGTCGCAATACAGTTACGCCGACGCAAAGGATAGACCTGCTCGCGCCGCAGCTATTGACAATGCGTTGCCTTAGCAACGATGTGTATGTATCATGCCAAAGAAAATTATTTTCATTATATTCTTTGATCATGCACAAAATTTTTAGTGCCGATTCATTTATATCACATTTTTTTAACACATTATTAATTTCCGGTATAACCGATTAAAAAGGTTTATAAAAAAAAGCGTTAAATGTTAAGAAAAATTTGCTTCTCGCCCAGCCTTGAACCCGAGGCGAAATTTACGAAAAAGAAATTACGGATATCTGATGTGCTGTCTACCTGTTACACCAAATACAGTACGTGATCGTCGTAGCTAAAATCATAAATATATGTTGCAAAAAAGAATATCACAAGCAAGAAAAGAAATTCAAAATTAATTCAATCCGACAAAAGTTCTGGATGAGCACATGCAGTTGTGTGCGTAAAATAGCTTTGCGGAAAAAGCTGTAATTCAGAGCTTGAAATTTTTGTGCCGTTTTCGTCGTATGAGACTGGACATCTATATGATGAGTTATCTGTGCTACTACTATATTGACTTCAAAACACTTCAAATCAAAAATAATTAGATACGTGTTTTAATTTTTTTTTAAATCGAAATCTAACGGACAAACCAAGGGTTAAAAGATTTGAACAAGCATAATTTAATAGGTCTATTGACTTTCAATATGTTGAAAGCACTACTAAAGCACTAAATGAAGAAATAATATATAATAAATATAAAATATAATAATAATAAATAATACAAGTATTTTGTCATATGAAAAATGTGATTTAGGAATGCCTACGTTTAAAAATAGTATAAATATTCTAAACCTGAATTGTTCCATGGCGAATGATGTGACCATAAATTTACAATATAAGATTTTATTATTTTAGTTCTTTTGAACAAGCATTATATGTGGCCGCAAGAAAAATTCCAAAGAACGGGACGGAAAATTATTAATAATAAAGCTAATAAAAACGTCTTCCTTTCTTTCCAATTTCCCTTTTTAATTGTCTTTTGTGATTACTTTTTATTTATTTTTTATTGCCAGTAGTGATCATATGGGTCACCAAGCCAGCCATATTTTATTTTCTTTTCTATGATTATGCGCACACTAAAGTCGGCAGTGAGTTCAGGAGCAATATGGAACGCCGTGCAGGCTTATAGAAGAAGAACAAAAGCCAGCCGCCAGAAAATATAAATCGTTTTACAATTTCAGCATTTCGCCAGCGCAACAACAACAACAACAGCACATCGTCCTCCAACGCAACGCGTGAGCGCAACCAAAAGGAAGCCTTCGTATGTTTATTTTCTTTGCTTCTACTCACATGTTACGCCGAAGTTACAGAGATTTCTGCTGTTAGTAACAGAGAGTTCTACTGTTAGTAACAGAGGGTACTACCAGCAGTACCCGCCATACAACGCGTTTGCTTGTATGAGATGCGCGTTCTATA
Source organism: Melieria omissa (assembly GCA_963971225.1). Taxonomy (NCBI): domain Eukaryota; kingdom Metazoa; phylum Arthropoda; class Insecta; order Diptera; family Ulidiidae; genus Melieria; species Melieria omissa. The sequence continues at coordinate 5,499,161 of OZ020270.1, forward strand.
TTACTTCATATTCTTTGGTTATACTAATAGAACAATATTACGCATATTTTGAGTTTTTTGAATGGTATTTGATTCAAATTAAATTTCATATGAATTTACAAATAAAATATTTTCACCTAAATTAAAACTATTGTGTTTTATGGACATACAAAATTGAACAGAAAAATTAAATTATATTTACTTGTGCATCTACCTCCTTTTTTCAAAATTTTTATTTTAATGATGGCGTTGGTAAGCTGATTGCTAGACAAAAATTACATACAATAATATTGTAACAACATATACACTAGTCAGAATAAGTTTGCGTACAAGGGGTACGTAGTTTTTTCATATGAAAAATAAATCAGTTAAAGTTATTTTTTAAAAACAAAATATTTTTGATTTCTTCCGTAAAGTTAGTTATTTTATTCCATTAAGATAATAATATCAAAAACTTGACTGAAATGTAAAAGAAGGGATAAAAACAAAATATGTTATGAATTCACCTCAGAAAAAGTTTGCGTACCAGATAAGGTTATGTAGTTTAAATGTAATTGAAACTAAGTTTTGTCCAAAAATTAATAACTTTGTGAATATGCTTTCCTCGCTTGAACTCCCTGCAGAAGTTTCGGCGTACATTTTATTTAATTCGGTGTTTTTTCAACAGTTATTTTGTTATATCCTTGAATTGTTATATTGATTTACTATATCTTTGAAGATGGAGTGTTGTTGGGCTCAGGGTTCAAGGAAAACCTTTATATGCTCAATTAGATGCACGTAAGGTGACTAGGGAGGAACTTTTTCAACTTTGTTGAGTTAGTTAATAGCAAACATAACTTCGTATGCATTGCGCCTTAAGGTCATCGTAAAGTTGAATGAAATGTTGGAACCTGATCCAAAATTTTGAAACCTTGGCTTGCATAAGCTTTTAGAATATGTAAATAACCCCTCGGAACCATTTCTAAATAAAACAACACAGCCTGCTCACTCCTTTACTAGACATGCAGCCCCATACCAATGCTATGCTTTGCTGTTAATGTCAGATTTTTGTTATTAACTGAATCCTCTTCAAATTAGTTGATGCCTTTTAATGCCAAATATGCCAAACCATTATCAGAGAATAATAAATCTTCCTACTCCATAGATAACAACACATAGTCCTGGATATCCGGTTTTCTAGACTCTTTGATGGACTCTTTCACGAAAGCAATTATGTGCTCCTTGTTAGTAAGCTAAATATGAGATTCTTACATGCTGTTATGTAGAGAAAATATGTTTATTTCAGGACTTTTATTATTAAGTCACTGCTACTGGGTTTTATAAAATATTTCTGTACATTTCTGAAGAAATCGGATGCAACTAGATTATGGTGCACCGACCGCAAAACAATCTAATCCTATTGCCTGGGTAGCTTAAGAAAATGGCCAGATCGTAGTAACGAAGCAAGATTTTCTGTTGTTTTTGTGATTTAAGATGGCTTTTTGGAATAACGAATGTGCTCTTCCAAAAGTTTCTCTAATTTCATGAAATTTTTTGTCAATTTTGAAAAGTTTTTGTAAGATTATTCTTTATCCATTTTTAATATTTTTCTGTTGAATTCTATTGCTTTCTATAAAATTTCAAGCACATATACGGTTCCAAATAACTTACAAGTCGGTTTACTGTTCAATGGAATACAAATTTTCCAAAAAAAATAAAGAGCATAACCGGAAGTTCCCGTTATTAGTTTTGTACGCAAACTTACAGCCTGATTCTGTGTATTCTTGACAAATTTTTTATCAAGAAATTTTGTCAAGATTTTTATCAAGCAAAAGCTTTGCTGGTATTCTGATGCAACATTGATAAAGTAAAAAGCTCATTTAATTCAACATAAGGTGAATATGCGACATTTGTCAAATTGTCAAAAAATAAGACAAAAAGTTTAACTAAAGTAAGTTTTGCAGAAAAAAACCGGCCTTGATAGCCCAGCGGGTACGCGCTGGCTTCTCATACCGAGCGCCCCCGGTTCGAATCCTGGCTGGGCTGGAAATAAGTTCGTACGTTTTTTTTAATAGTTTCATCACAATAGGCGCTTTTTGCATACAAAAAATAATTCGTGGGAGGTAACGGAATTTTTTTTTATTTTCTCTGATGTAAAAGTGTAAACATGCACAATTCTTCAATTTCCATAGGCAAAATTTCAATTTGTATGCTGTTGTCAATAGCATTCACACTTTTGACAATTTATCAAGAAAAGAGCTTTTATTTTTGGGATAGAATACCGATTCTTGACAAATAATAAAAACTTGACAAATAGTCAATATGGTGAATTTATCAAGTGTACAGAATCGGGCTGTTATTCTGCACCGTTTTGTGAGTATATTGTCAATGAATACGAATACATGGAAAATTATTATTTTAATTCATCTAAAACAGAACAAAAAGTGCAGTTAAGGCATATATGAATAATGTGGATAAGTTTTGGTAAACAGAGAACCCATTTTTGAGGTAAAAATTAATCATAAAATATTTTTGACTTGCCTGTACGCAAACTTATTCTGACTAGTGTATGTACGTTTAAAAATAATTTACAAGTCCGTTTACTGCTCAATGGAATAAAAATTTCCAAATAAAAATAAAAAGCATAACTGGAAATCCCCGTTATTAGTTTTGTACGCAAACTTATTCTGTACCGTTTTGTGAGTATATTGTCAATAACTACAAATACATGGAAAATTATTATTTTAATATATCTAAAACAGAACAAAAAGTGCAGTTAAAGCATATATGAAAAATGTGGATAGGTTTTTTAATTAATCATAACATAATTTTGACTTGCCTGTACGCAAACTTATTCTGACTAGTGTATTTTTTAATATTACATTTAATTAATTTTTTAAAATAACGTTTATATATTACATTAATATTACATTTAAATTATTTATTTAAATATATTATATTTACTCACATCATCAACCTCCATTTTAATTCGAATTTAGTCAGAAACTAAAATGTTTTACAAAACTCCCTCACTTAATTACGCGTGTCAAGTAGCAAACTCTTCTTGCAATGACTCATTGCATTCAGTGTACAGGTAGTATTTTGGCCCGTCACGCACTGTCAACGATTCATTAGCATTGCTTGCAGTGTATATAGCAGAGAGAAAACATTGCGTGCCTTGCAGAGACAAGCAATTGAGTGTTGACTGCTGTTGCGGTTTGCGTTTTGTTGTCATTCTCATACTGTTCTCTTACTACAGTGAATGCTGGCAATCAGTGCACACTGCACCGAATCACACTGTGTGTAGGGAGAAATGAATCATCCATTGCAGCTTTAGTGTTCACTATATTTGCAGTGGAACTCATTGTTTTGGGCCGAGTTTTGGCTACCTGCCGTTGGATGGCGCTGATCGAATTTCGCGATGCCATGAGTTGACAATTTGCGGATCAGCTGCGCCAACAGTCTCCCTAGTTTGTTGGGTGCCTATGGCGGAGCGATTTCGGTCTCAACTTGTTTGGCTCAGCTCCGATTTATTTTCCACGCGTATTTCAGTTGCTGGTGGCCTTGTAGGACCCAAAATGGTTGCTAACACTGGTGTGAACTCTTATATTAATATTTACGTGGTTAAAACTAATTAAGTTTCGCGAGTACTTCTCAAACACGATTTGACACTCAGTTAGAGATAGATAGGTAGATAGATAGATAGTTAGATAGATAGATAGTTAGATAGATAGATAGATAGATATATAGATAGATAGACAGATAGACTGTGACTCGTGGTCACAGGAAAGCAAATCAGGGACGTGGAGCTGACATGCAACGACGCGGTGGCTAGAATACAGCGCTGGCTGAACATCGCAAAATTAGAACTGGCAGCACAAAAGACGGAGGCAGTGTTGCTGAGCGCGCGAAGACGAAAGGAACACATGACGGTCAATGTCGGTGGACACGACATCCAATCAAAGCCGTCCATCAAATATCTTGGTGTCATCATCGACTCACGCATGAACTTTCGAGACCACCTAACGGCAGTTAGTACTAAGGCCGGAGCTGTACACAATGCGCTCACTCGTATACTCCCTAATATTGGAGGCCCACAGGGAGCCAGAAGGAAATTGCTCTCCACAGTCGTGGACTCAATTATTCTGTATGCTGCACCCATATGGGCAGGAATACGAAGCAGCCAGCTACGGGGAGCGAGACAGGCATACAGACTTGGCGCGCTACGAGTGGCTTGTGCATACCGAACTGTGTCCGAAGAGGCAACCTGTGTCTTAGCGGGTAAGATGCCCTTGGACATCCGTGCTTGTGAGATGCAGCGACTGTACACAAGGCAAGGTGTAAAACCGACGCAACAGGAGAGATTAGAGCAGCGAAGGCATTCACTTAACGAGTGGCAACAAAGATGGGAGCAAACCAGTAAGGGGCGCTGGACATACAAGTTAATCCCCCAAGTAGAGGTATGGATGCAACGTAAGCATGGAGACTTGGACTTCCATCTGACGCAACTACTGAGCGGACATGGGTGCTTTTTGTACTACCTACATCGATTCGGTTTGGCGGATACCCCACTTTGCCCCATCTGCCATGGAGAGCAAGAGGATGCTGAACACGTTCTCTTCCACTGCATTCGCTTTGAAAATGCGCGAGCGGAACTTGCAAGATCATTTAGCAGCCCGCCGACAACGTCGACGCTGGTGACCGAAATGTGCGAATCGAAACATAAATGGGACGCAGCGTGCAAGTTTGCGACATGCGTTATGTTGAGGCTCCGAGACATAGAGCGAGAGAGGAAGAAAGAAGAACGGTGGGCCCGCCACGACTACTGACTGACAAACTGACAGACTGACAGACGCTTGAGCAGTAATGCTCATAACGACCTCCCTGACGTAATTACCTACCGGTATCCCAGGGGGGATTAACCGTCGGACAGTGAGGGGGTTTTAGTGGGTTAAAGTCTCACACTGACTGGGTGGCTTTCGATGCTTTCCCCCTCAAAAAAAAAAAAAAAAAAAAAAAAAAAAAAAGACAGATAGATAGATAGATAGATAGATAGATAGATAGATAGATAGATAGATAGATAGATAGATAGATAGATAGATAGATAGATAGATAGAATAGATAGACAGATAGATAGATAGATAGATAGATAGATAGATAGATAGATAGATAGATAGATAGATAGATAGATAGATAGATAGATAGATAGATAGATAGATAGATAGATAGATAGATAGATAGATAGATAGATAGATAGATAGATAGATAGATAGATAGATAGATAGATAGATAGATAGATAGATAGATAGATAGATAGATAGATAGATAGATAGATAGATAGATAGATAGATAGATAGATAGATAGATAGATAGATAGATAGATAGATAGATAGACAGATAGATAGATGGATAGATAGATAGATAGATAGATAGATAGATAGATAGATAGATAGATAGATAGATAGATAGATAGATAGATAGATAGATAGATAGATAGATAGATAGATAGATAGATAGATAGCACAAACTGTATGGACTAATTTTCCGACTCTCACCTCCACGTGTTGGCCCCTGGAACCTGAGCAACCCACTGTGAGATGCAGTAACCAACCTGCATGGATCGTGGGTCAGGGCTGACGAGAGCGGGAGGCCTCATCAGAGTTTCAATGATGAGGATTTGACGGACCAATACAATGGGCACCGAAGTCTGAGCCCAGTAGGACCTCGGGTATAATGGCACTGGAATTACGTTCTGAATAGATTGACTTGAACTGGTGGCCGTAGTGACCGGCCTCTTAGTAAATGTGGAGTGAAATCCCATTGAAACGGCGGTTCAGATATTGCTGCGGCTGCCTCCGTCCCGGTAAAACCTTGGCAGGCCTCGAAGTATGTTCCCACTCCGTCGCCATTAGGTTGGTGGTACAGGTTAGGTTGAGCTTGCTCCCTATTTGCGCTGACCCGGCTCTGAATGCAAGCTCCCATAAGGACTTGTATCAACCCTCGAGTGGCCTCCCTGCTTAAGCACAGATAACCACGGGGTCACCAAGGCGACTGCACATCCGGACTGGGATAGCGGCTTTAAGGGGGGACCACGCTGCCATTAATAGAGTGAAATCGACGACGACTGAAGCAATGAACAAGGACAATGAAAATCAGGATACGGCAACACCTTTCCAGAGGAGCTCTAGGATCATGCGGTCTCCGGTGAGCGCAACGCGAGTGGCTAGGCCTCGAAGCGAGGTTATTCTGGACACTCCGAAATCGGGAACACCGGTAACAGATGCTAGTACACCACTACACACGGTACTTACCGAAGAGGCAGAGCATAAGCGTAAGGAGAAACAGAAAGAAGACACAAACAAGGAGAAGCCAGATGAATTCACGATGGCGAAAGAACCAACAACAGCAGCTCGGTACAGCACGGCGATGGCAATACCGTTGATGGCACTAAGGCGGGAGATTGATGACCTCATGCGCTACTGTAATTCGCAGAAAAATATTCATAAGGACGTCTTACGGCGAAGCAACGTCATTAAGCGTCTCCATACAGAGGCAATGATGCAGCTGGATAAGGAGAATCAGTCGAGGCCTAGAAGAAACCCAGAAGCGGAGAAAAGCAGCTTGTCCAAGGTTGCGATACTAAGTACCACACAGTCTGCTAAGCGGGTTAGATCGATGACTAGCCAAAAAAGCAAGTCTCCGGGTGCAAAAAAGCAGAGAGCTTTAAATGCAGATCTGACTCCTAAAAGGTCCTATGCGACAAACACAAATGACGGATGGACGAAGGTACAGCCAAAGCATAGGCAGCAGCAGAAGCAGCAATCAATCAAGCCAAGGGCAGACGCTATTATCATAGCGACAAAAGGGGAAAAGTTGTCTTATGCGAACATACTCCGCACTGTTAAAAATTGTTCCACCACTAAAACGCTGTTTAAAGAAGTGCGCACTATACGGCGGACACAAAAAGGAGAGCTGCTACTAGAACTCAATCGGGCGAAGAACACGAGTACGACCTTGCTCCAGACGGCCATCGAGGAAGTACTTAAGGAAGAAGCGACGGTGCAAGTTAAGTCACACATGGTTACGGTGCAATGCAAGGGTCTGGTATCTGATATTAGTACCAAAGAGGAGTTGCTGGATGCTCTAGAGAAGCAGGCGAGAATCAGGAGACCAGAAGAATCCGCAATAAGGCGTTTAAGGAACACGTACGTGGAACGCAGACAGCTTACATAACGCTACCAGCGGTAGATGCTAAGAAAGTAGTGGACTTAAAGTACCTGCGTGTGGGATGGGTCCGTTGCCGGGTGTCGAAGGCCTTATCGCCAACGAAATGTTACAGATGCTGGGGCTATGGCCACATGGCTGCAGCGTGTAAAGAACCAGATCGAACGGGGTTGTGTAGAAGGTGTGGGGATAAGGGCCACGTCGCATCATCATGCAAAAACGCAGAAAGGTGTGCTCTTTGCCACGGGCCACATGATGCAGGGAGTACAAAGTGTCCTCGGTATCAGGAGGCAAGAAGTAAGAAGCGTTCATGAGAATTATTCAACTCAACCTTAATCACTGTGCGGCGGCACAAGACCTATTGTGGCATAGCCAGAGCGAGCTGCGGGCAGACATCGCGCTGTTGGCAGAGCCGTACGCTAACATAGACTCCCACAACTGGTCTACTGATAGGTCGCATAAGGCTGCTATCTGGACCCTGGGCGACAAAACTGCACAACGTAGGTCAACAATGACAAATGTAGGCTTTACTTGGATCCAAATCGAGGGGATGTACATAGCTAGCTGCTACGCACCGCCGAGCATGCCCATAGAAGAGCTCACAAGAATGATGTCAATATTGACGACAGAGCTAAAAGACTTGCGCCCGATCATAGTGGCAGGTGACTTTCATGCCTGGTCGCAAACTTGGGGAAGTAAGCACACAAACCCGCGAGGAAGGGTAGTCGAGGAGGCTTTCGCTTCGATTGACCTAGTGCTTCTTAATGAACCAGGTCACTACACATTTGAGTCAGGGAGAGGACGATCGATCATAGACCTAACTTATGCAGATAGATCGATAGCAAAGCATGCTAAGTGGAAAGTGTCCAAGGTTTACACACATAGTGATCACCACGCCATCATTATTGATGTGGCTATAAGGCAAAAATGGAATACGCATGTACAAAAGGTGCAGAAGATCGCATGGAAGAGGAGCGCTTTCGATGCAGAATTCTTTGAGGTGGTTTGGAGCGAGGCTTTGTTTGACGACGGTACGGCAGAATCCAAAGCTACACAGGTAGCGAAAAGGCTGGCAGAGGCGTGCGATGCAGCGATGCCTAGGCGAAGTGGCACGGTCAACAGACAAGCGGCGTACTGTTGGACCGAAGAAATAGCCGATCTACGAAAAAACTGCATACAAGCGCGCAGGAAGGCTCAGAGAGCACGATGAAGACAAGATTTCGGCGAGAAACAAGCGAACTTGCATGCTTGCAGACTAGCACTTAAAAAGGCAATAAAAGCTAGTAAAAATCGATGCTTCAGGGAATTATGCGACAGTGCTGATGTCGATCCATGGGGCAAGCCTACAAAACGGTGATGAGTAAGGTGAAAGGCCCAAGCTTCCCAACCTACATGCCCAATTTTACTGAAGAAGGTCGTTACTTCGCTCTTCCCACAACAGGAAAGAATGGGCAATGTCAGCGTAAGTAGCAGTGTAGATGTACCGGAAACAAACGCTGTAACGGAGGAGGAAGTACTAGGCATCACTGGAAGGATCAGCGATAGAAAGGCCCCACGACCGGATGGGGTGCCAAACGCTGATGTATTCGCGGATCTCTATAGCTCGTGCATCAGAGAGTTAAACTTTCCAAATCGTTGGAAGCGGCAACGGCTGGTGCTATTGCTAAAACCCAGCAAGGCGCCGGATGAACTGTCAGCATACAGACCACTATGTCTCTTGGATACCATAGGCAAGATTCTGGAAAAAATCATATGTGATCGTCTGCAGGAGTAGCTAGAAGGAGCAGAAGGACTCTCCGACCAACAGTTTGGGTCAGTGGCGTATCCAGGATTTCATGAAGGGGAGGAGGGGGGGGATACTGGAAGAATTATTCAACATATTTTTATACTTTTTTCAACATGGTTTACGCTTTTTTTGAACAATTTTTTACGCCTTAAGCTTTGCGTTTATTTGTTTTAATTGCTTTTTTTTCTCAAAGCAAAATCACATACATGAAATTATATACAAATCTAATTTTTGTAATTAATAGTATATTACAAAATAAAATCAAGCCTTCGTTGCTTAGTACACATTTTATCGATAACTTTTTCTGCCGTTTGTCATGTGTACTGCCAACATTGCTAATATGGCGTTCAAACTGACTCATTTAAACTAGTTTAAGTAAAAAGTAGTTTAGTTTGAAGACGACCGTCCAGACTGCTCAGTGAGGTTCAATTTGACAGCTGTTTGTTTACAAACAACAAATAAATATTTTTGTGAACTGAAGCGCTGCGAGCATGATTCGAGCGAAATATTGGCGCATATTTCACAATCCACGGCAAAATACTCACCTTCGTCCAAATATTAGACGACTTGTTCAGATGCCATAAAAAGGCGATGAATGGAATGAAAGTAGTGGGAGCAAAACAACTTTTTTATTCATTTCAAAATTTTCAAATTTTCAATTTTTCTTTGGTTTTGTTTTGATGAAATGACAGTTGAATTTTAAGGGATGTGTTTCATACATGAATACACATTGGTAAAAAAGCTTTTTCATAGAAAGCTTTCGGATACAACCCTGCGCTAAACTCGTTTCAAAATATGTTAAATGGTTTAACACGTTTAATTTCCAACAACAATTGCATGTGAATGAACAGGTTTTCGAACTGGTTTTATTCATTTAACTTGTTTAAGCACATTAAACACGTTCAAGTCGTCAGTTTGAACGCCATATAAACCATTCAGGCGTTCCTTGATTGAATTAAAAAAAACAACAAATTAATTCTGCGGTAGATACCGGCAGAGTAGCTAAAATGCTGAGCAATTTGTACAAGTTAGAAAAAGATACTTCATCATAATCTCTTGATAACACTACTCGACACGAAAAATGCTCCTCAAAATAAAAGTATTTTTTAGACTAATCTTCGGCTGCAGAACACGAAACTGAAAATCAAAAAATTTTCTTAAGAAGCATTTTCGAAAAATCTTCGAAAAACACTTTTTTCTCTCTTATTTCAGTTATGAGCACATATCTCGTAATCCAACCATCCGACTAACACATGTGGCCCATCGTTCAAAAGGTAATTAACTAGCCTTTCCAACGATATATGGATTGTCCAAAACCGATGAGAGTTTGCGAAGTTAGTGACGATGAAAGTTGAAAAAAAAAATTGAATTTGTTGACCTTTTCAAAAATTATACATTTTCGAATGGTTTTTTTATGGATAAAATAAATGAGCTCCTCTGGTTTTAAGATCTAAGATGAAAGATATATTATTTGAGCAAATATTAAGCCTAACATCAATAGAATTGAAAGAAAAATTACAAAGTTATAATGCAAGGAGTGAAAACACCAACTTTTCATTTATTACACCGTGCGAAAAATATTTGTATTTTTCCGAGACCCATCCAAATGTTGATATAGGCGTGAAACTAGACGTCATTTATAATATCCGGGCAAAGTCAGTTTTTCATTTTCTGACCCAAAAACCTTCTTAAAGGACTTTAAAATGTTAAGGATATACACATTTAAAACATTTTTTTAAATATTTGCGATTGTGCAATGATGAAGATATGGGTATCAAATGAAAGAGAAATCCACATGTGTTAGTCGGATGGTTGGTTTACGAGATATATGCTCATAACTGAAATGAGAGGGGAAAAACGTGTTTTTCGAAGATTTTTCGAAAACGCTTCTTAACCTTCACTCTGTGCTTGGGGTATACAGTTCCCCATGACGACATAAAACATGAAATTGTAAAGGTTTTTAATTCTAAACGATATATTTATACTTACATTGTGACCGAAAAGTTTCCGGAAATTCTCATTTAAAATTCGCGCGCTGTATATTTTTCGATATTTTAAGTTTCTGTAGGTTGGTAGCACTGTCCTTAATTACTATGCCAAAAATGAGCGCGATCTGTCAGACAGTTTGTTTACGGCAGCTGTTGAAACCAGTTCACCTCAGTAGTGCGTTGAGATTTTGTTGAGAATTTTCTTCAAAATGAGTACCGTGAACAGGTCTCTTTGGACGTGCTTGATCGTGCCAATTCCGATCCAACTTTCATGGAACGCATCATAACTGGTGACGAGACATGGGTCTACGAGTACGACATGCAAACAAGCCAACAATCATCGGAATGGAGGGGAAAAGACGAGCCGAAACCGAAAAAACCACGCCAAAGTCGCTCGAAAATCAAGGTAATGCTGATTGTTTTCTTCGATATTCGTGGTGTGGTGCATCATGAATTCGTCCCTGAAGGACAAACAGTCGGTAAAGATTATTATTTGACTGTTTTAAGACGTTTGCGTGAAAATATCCGCCGTAAACGGCCTCAATTGTGGAAGGATAATTCATGGATTTTTCATGACGATAATGCTCCCTCGCACCGAGCCAACATTATCAACGATTTTAAGGCCAAACATTCAATAAATACCATCGAACAGCCACCGTATTCACCTGATCTTGCACCGTGTGACTTTTTCCTGTTTCCCAAACTCAAATTACCACTCAGAGGAACGCGTTTTGAATCCATAGAAGACGTAAAACAGAATTGGCAGAGGGAACTCAAAGCCATACCGGAAAGCGCCTATAAAAAATGTTTTGATGATTGGAAGAAACGTTGGCATATGTGTATCGCTTCTAATGGAGCATATTTTGAAGGAGATAAAATAAATATTGATGAAGATTAAGAATTTTGCGTTTTATTTAAAATTTCCGGAAACTTTTCGGTCACAAGGTATGTCATTGGAAAGGTATTGATGAGAAGAATCTAAAAACATAAACAAATATTTTAGTTTAAGTATGATTAGGCAGATATAGGCAAAAATAGCACACAAACTGTTTGTTGTGCTTTGGGGAATAAATGACCCCGTTTCTTTTACCAATACATTTTGTATGCAAAACCTATCCAAGTTCTGAACCACTTAATTTCTAAATCACGAGCACACTCTCCGTTGGAATAACTAATTCAAAGACGGTGTGCAAATAAATAACATGAAAATACTAATAAAAAAAAACAAACAACAACAACAACATGAATAATATGTCATACTATAATGATAATATAATTATTTCCCAAAAAACTATTATTTTACTCATTCCCATACAAACCATACTGGTTAAAAAATGGGGAATTTAGTTCCCCATTGCACGGGATTAGGGTGTAAAAACCACGCACATAGTGAAGGTTAAGAAAATGTTTTGATTTTCAGTTTCATGTGCATCAGCCGAAGATTAGTCTAAAAAATACTTTTGTTTTAAGGAGCACGCGATGAACCCATTTTTTGTCGAGTAGTGTAATCTGTAGAGTTACACAACAGCCAGACGAATTTTTCGTTCTGTCGGTGACAAAACCGCTCGCCAAGAACGTAACGATTGTAATCAAGAATGAACCTCGTTAACACCAATAAGAGATATATGAAAAAAGTGGGTTTAGTGACAACTGCTATGTTCGTGCTATGAAAAGGACACACTAAGTAAACAATTGCTGGGTTTTCGCCGAAGATGCCCCTTTGAGCACCTTTCATCATAACCAGGATATGTTGGTGAAAAAAATTACCTGAAATTATACCGTTTTACAAAAAGTCAAAAGAAGTAGTTGACTCTTTAGACCATTTGGTTGTTCACTAACTATACCGTCAAACGAAAAAATAATCGCTTTTGATCCCAGCTGGAATCGAAACAAAAAGTACAAGCGGCGAATTTTTCTTGAAGACTTAGATTTGAGTTTAGTAAAGCTAACGATTTTGCGTAGAGCAACGTTACCGAAAGGAAAATCTTCATGCTGACTTCTTATCTCAATACAGCCAATTTACCAAACCTTGTCTGAAAATCATAGCCGTCCAAGGGGGGATCTATCCTCCTAATCCCGCCCCCCCCCTGAATACGCCATTGGTTTGGGTTTAGGCGAGCGAGATCAACGGTGGATGCCATAAGCATGATGATGGGCATAGCTAAGAAAGCAACATGTGGAACAGGTGGCGCTTCTGGAACCATGAGGTATTGCGCCGTCGTTACTTCAGACATAAGGAATGCCTTCAATTCTGCCAATTGGGCGAGGACCCTGATGGCATTAGAAACCTTTGGCGTCCTGTTGTACCTGAGGCGCATGATCCGCAGCTACTTCTGTGACAGAGTGTTGGAGTATGTTATGACACAGAGAGCGGCCCAAAAAAGTACGAGGTGACTGGTGGTGTCCCACAAGGCTCCGTGTTGGGCCCAACTCTCTGGAATGCCATGTATGACGGGGTCCTGAAACTAGAACTACCAGCAGATGCCACTTTAATCGGATACGCTGATGACATAGCACTCGTGGTCACAGGAAAGCAAATCAGGGACGTGGAGCTGACATGCAACGACGCGGTGGCTAGAATCAAAGAAAATAAACATACAGAATGCGCATGTCATACAAGTAAAAATTTTGTATGGCGGGTTCTAACATTGGAACATTGTAGTTTTATGTGTTGCGCTCACTGCAGCGAGTGTGCGTTAGCACATTGTTGTGGCGTGAAATGATTGCAAGGTGAAGACGAACGCTGTTGTTGTTGCGCTGGCGAAAAGCTGAAATTGTAAAACGATTTCTGATTTCTGGCTGGCTTTTGTTCTTCTTCTACAAGACTGCACGGCGTCGCATATTGCTCCTGAACTTATTGCAGACTGTAGTGTGCGCAAAATCATAGAAAAGAAAAGAAAATATGGTTGGCATGACGACTTATATGGTCGCTTCAAACAAGGTTCCTAAAGAATTTATCAAAAAATAATATTTGATTGCATGAATAGGGCAATCGGATAATTGCTTTAGATCGGCTATACAATTGAATAATGAGTCGTACAAATTTATAAAGATTTTTTTAATTATTTGAAAGATGTTAAATGTAGGGATGATTAAAGTTTTATTTTTAGAACTAAAATCTGTTTTTTAATCACTGCTAAAATTAAGCAATAACCCACATAAATGTTTTATAACAAAAAAGTTGTTGGACCAAGATAAACTAGAAAATACTTTTGCAATTTTGGGACAAAATTCAAGTAGTACTCGGTCAAGTAACAACTAATTTCGAAGATAAACAGGATTCTATGAACCAAATCCTACTACATGCTGAGACAGACGAAACTGTATTTTTTATTATTTAATTTCAGCAGCAATTACAACAATTATTACAACAAATTATTTTGTAGATAAAAACTTCGACAATCGAGTAAAAATTAACATGGATAATAATTGTGGCATATGTTTCCAAAAACTAAAAAATGATGACCTTTTCACTGCGCTAAGTGAAACCAAAAAGTATGAAACATAAAGAGTGTGCATACAAGCAAAAATTTGAATGCGGGTGCTAATATCGCCACCCGTCTTCTCGATGCGGGGGGGTAGACAACAAGAGGAAACACTTGAAATGACAGCACAATGCTCTGAGCGCAAATCATAGAAACACGAATGCCGCGTCTGTGCTCACTCGTTCATTCTCGCGCAATTGTCCGAAGAGGAGGAAGACGATGTGCTCTTGTTCTTGTTGTTGCGCTGGCGAAAAGCTGAAATTGTAAAACGATTTATATTTTCTGGTTGGCTTTTGTTCTTCTTCTATAAGCCTGCACAGCGTCGCATATTGCTCCTGAACTCACTGCCGACTGTAGTGTGCGCAAAATCATAGAAAAGAAAATAAAATATGGCTGGCATGGCGGCCTATATGATCGCTACAGGCAATTAAAAAACAAATAATAAGTAATCAATAAAAATGGAATTGGAAAGAAAAGAAAACGTCTTTATTACCCGTAATAATTTTCCGTCTCGTTCTTTGGAACTTTTCTTACGGCCCACATATAATGCTTGTTTAAAAGAACTAAAATAAGAAAATCTAATATTGTAAATTTATGATCACATCATTCGCCATGGAATCATTCAGGTGTAGAACATTTAAACTATTTTTAAACGTAGGCATGCCGTAATACAATTTTCTTATGACAAAATACTTGTCTTATTTCTTTATTTAGTGCTTTAGTAGTGCTTTCGCCCTATTGAAAGTCAATAGACCTATTAAATTATGTTTTTCCATACAATCTTCTAACCCTCCGATAAAAAAAAATTAAAACATGCATCTAATTATTTTTAATTTCAAGTGTTTCACGAATTTTGAAGTCAATATGCCTATTAGTTTATTTTTGTTCGTAGTTTTTCCATATTCTCAAAATTGTAGTCAAGCATGTGAAAATATAAACAAATAATTTTACTTCGAACTCGCCACGTAAAAATATTTGCAAACATTTTAAATTGGGATCAACCACCAAATTTTTAAATTAATCAAAGCATTGGCCAGCAAAAAGCCGTACACCACAAACATTCGATTGCTGGTGACATTGCAGCAAAATCAATCACAACACAAAAAAGCATACACACAATAAACGACAACACCAAAAACATTAGCGAATCCCGAATCATCTTCGTTCAAACACAGAATAAACAGTAATACAGAACGCGCATCTCATACAAATTCAAAAATGTTAAGGGGTCGTAATATTACGACCACTGTTAATTGAACATTACGTCCTCTGCTATTAACATTACAAACAGCACTAGACAGCATTCGTTTCTGTTATTTCACAGACAAACAGCACAGAGATAAGAAGAAAATAATAATCGCCTGCGGCTCCGCGAAGCATTGAAGTGAAAATAGCGTCGGCTGTGGTTGCTGTTGTTGTCGGCAAAAAAACGAAGTGCCACTTGCTTTTTACATATATGGCGAGAAGAGCAATAAGCTATGGTTGTTGTTATTGTTGCCGGCTAGGAAATGAAACATTGAATTCGATTTTCGATTCAGTTATTTTTGCTTTGTGGTTCATTCTGCGTGCAGCGCAGTGCGTACGTACGCTGTCGGTATTAATTTTACGACGGAGTATAGCGTGCAAAAATATATGAAAACGAATGTCAAAAGGGGGTAACTTATCGACTTAAAAAGTCACTACGCTATAAAGTAATCACACTATTTGTAATATTAAAGATGGTTAAACGATTTGCTACAATCGTTATGTACGAAATATCTTTTAAATTGTGGATTTACATACATACTATATATCGAAAAAAGCAACACAAAAAATGTATTCTGCTTTTTTTTACTTTTTTCTTATAACTTTTTGCTTTATAATAGTTAGACAAATAATATTTATTAAATATGTACATACAGTGCAAGCTCGGTATTCGCGACTACCCATTATTGCGACGGCCCGGTTATCGCGACGACTTAATTTTTGACATTGGAGGTTCTATAATCGCGAAAAACGGGGTTCTATTTTCGCGACTTTTATCTGTTTTTTTTTAATTTTATTACAATGTCTATAACCAAAAATGGGAAATCCCCGTCTTTTGGTATATTAACCTTTTTGGATTGTTAAGCCGAAAACAGCACTATAATAATCACGTGATTCAGCTGTTATTTTAAAAAATAATTTGCTAAAAAAGCAAAATCTGCAATTTCTTTAAAATTGTTTAAAATGTAAATATATAAATAAAAACAATTTTAATTTCAAAAATTACATAAAATTTTTAAATAAAATTTTGGGTTCTGTTATCGCGAAAATTCAGTTTTCGCGACAGGTCTGGTTTTTAATTAGTCGCGAAAATCGAGCTTGCACTGTACATACATTAGACGTGATTAAATGCACAAATTTGTAATTACGATTCTTCGGAACCTCTTAATTTTTTTAGGTTTGAGTGGGAATAAAAGGCGTAGGGATAAAATAATAAATCGCAGCGAGAAGTCATTTACGCCAAAATTAGCGAAACCTTAGCCTTCAAGTGCTCATAAGGATATAAGGATATATTTTCACGCAAAAGGTCGATCCAATAATTACATGAAAAAAATCGTGATCTTATTAATCGGCACACGCCAGGAATAGGCAGCCAAAGTCAGCCAGAAACAAAAATTCGAAATTTACAACTTTCATTCGTTGATCAACACAACAACAACGATAGCACATCGCCCTTCATTCGCTTCATTGAAAATAACAGTAGCTTCTATGGCCGGCATCGAGCGCACGAGCTCGCTCTGCACCACTCGGCACTTACCGAAATTACAATAACAGAGCTCATCGCCGCACGAGAAATTAACAGAGACAGAAGTTCTGTTCAACCAACTCTGTTATCTTCCCTTCTGCTGCTTTCGGCCCGCACCCGAAATTCAGATTGCTTCGCTGGTCGACATGCGCATTCTGTATACTGTTTATTCTGTGGTTCAAACGACGATGACGATGCTTTGGTTCGTTGTTTACTCTTCGCTTGCGCTTCGACGAACAAGATCACAAACTGTTGAGCGCGAGCAAATTTCCCGCAACCTATGCCTCCGCTCATCTCTTCCCGCCCGCATCAAGAAACACGCTTGACAAATTTTTGAAGATGCGTATTCTTTATATTCTATATTCTTTGGTGAAACATTTTCCATACAAATTACACAGTGCAACAAATTCAAAAAAAATTTCGAGGGACAAGGTCAAACCCGTCTCATTCGATAGAGGACCTCAGTAAATGAAAAAGTGTCAAGGGATTTTTCCCGGGATGTTCGAGTTTTTTTTTAAATGCAGTTTAAAGATGGCGGCTTAATGCCCCTTCCCGAAACTTTTAAGCCATCATGTCTCTTGACTCAAATGTCAGAAAGGAATAATTTTTACGTCAAATGAAAGCTAATAATATGAAGTCGATGACACAATATCCTTTTTGGAAAAAATTTATGAAAAAGGATATGAAGGACCTCAATCAAAATGTTATCCTTGAATATCCTGGAACCCGTTAGAGCTAAATTTATATAAGTGGCTTTTGGTAAAAGAGCATTCAAAGATCTATACTGCATATTAATTTCATTTCAATCACTTTAACTGTTAAGCCACTACAGCGTTTAAAAAATTATACACTGCTAAATTCATGTTTTTTTGTACAGAATATCTCGTAACGTATGGTGAATGAAATCCGAACAAATTTAAAATGAAGCGTGCAAAGCAACCTGTGATTCTTTTCAAAAATTTTAAATTGTCGAAGCAAGTGTGGTGTTTTATATTTATTTTGTAAATTTTTTATGTTTGTCATGAAATAATGAGTCGCAAAAATGTCACTGAACGAAGCCCAACGTCGGGAATTGATTTGCAAATTTAACGAAAGAAATCCAAACAAAACGAAAAATGAAATTTTTTACCATTTCAAAGAAATGGGGTTAAAAAAACTTTTATATATAATACGATTAAGGTGATAGAGAATAAAGAAAACATAGAAAGAAAAACGGGTACTGGGAAAAAATGTGTGTTTAATGACTCCAAAGTTCGCGCTCTCCTGAAAGCTGAAACGCTGGGTCGAAGTGCAAAATCTTACAGACAGTTAGCCAAAAAATATGAAATGGACAAGAATTCAATTGAAAATTATTTACAATTAATAGACATTCAGTGCAAAGCACACAAATCGGCTCCATATCATACCAAAAAACAGTTAATAATCATCAAAACCAGATTAGGAAAACTTTTGAAAAATTGTTTTGCACCCAATTCTTCATATATTTGTGTGATGGACGATGAGTCCTACTTTACGATTCAAGGCAACGAGTGGCAGAAAAAATATTATTTTGAGTTCTCTAATGTGAAGTCTAATGTGAGTCCACCAGATAAGAACAAATATATACATAAGACCAAGTTCCCAGCGAAGGTTTTGTTGTGGATGGCTATTAGCGAACGTGGAATCAGCGACCCCGTATTTTTCAAAGGAGGTTTGGCGGTGACATCGCAGACTTACAGGGAAAAGTGCATACCGGTGCTTGGAGATTTCATCCATAAGCATCACCGACGGGATAAAATAATTTTTTGGCCAGACCTGGCTGGTGTTGCTGTGAGAAATTTGCACAAAAAATTATTTAATGACCAAAACAACCACCAACGCCTCAAAGTACACAGGAGAAGCGGTACTTTCACTTCATGTGTGTTTGTTGTAGCGCGTGCTTCGGTTCGCACAGTCAATGAGCATAAACTGAAGCGCTTGCTCTCCTGCTGGCACCACTCTTTCCCTTTTGTGGCTTCCTCCCGCTCTATGAAGCTCGCAAATAAAAATTTGAATGTTTGAGTTCAGATGCGCCTTCTATCAAAGAATATGAAGTAATATAGAACGCGCATGTGGGCGCAAAAGTGTTTTCGGTTGCTATGATGCGAGCGGGAAGAGCGAAGCGTAGGCATTTGAAAATGTTAGGTTCATAACATTTTCTGTTAGATTTGCGTAGGACAACAGCAAAAAGCTATGTTATTGTTCGCAACGGCTTCACTCGTGTACATTGAAGTGGTGGTTGTTGCAGCGTAGTGCTCGCTCAATCATTTTTTGTATGCATGTTTCTTGATCTTGTTTGCCGAAGCGCAAGCAAAAAACAAACAACGAACGAAGGCATCGTCATCATCGTTTCAACGAAGATGACTCGGGATTCGCTAATGTTTTTGTTGTTGTCGTTTATTGTGTGTATGCTTTTTTGTAATGCCGATCGGTTTTTGCTGCACAGATTGCCGTCAGCTCACCATCAATCGAATCTTTGTGGTGTATGGCTTTTTGCTGGCCAACGCTTTGATTGATTTTAAAATTTGGCGGTTGATCCCAATTTAAAATGTTTTATTTTTACGTGGCGAGTTCGAAATAAAATTATTTGTTTATTTCACATGGTTGATTACAAGTTTGAGAATATAGAAAAACTACGAAAAAAATTAACTGATGGCTGTATTGACTTCAAAATTCGTAAAAACACTTGAAATCAAAAATAATTAGATACGTGTTTTAATTTTTTTTTTTAAACCGAAATCTAACGGACAAATCAAGGGTTAAAAGATTGTATGGAAAAACCTAAATAGGTCTATTGACTTTCAATATGTCAAAAGCACTACTAAAGCACTAGATAAAGAAATTAATAATAAGACAAGTATTTTGTCATAAGAAAACTGTGATTTAAGAATGCCTACGTTTAAAAATAGTATAAATATTCTACACCTGAATGGTTCCATGGCGAATGATGTGACCATAAATTTACAATATACGATTTTCTTAGTTTAGTTCTTTTAAGCAAGCATTATATGTGGGCAGGAAAAATAGTTCCAAAGAACGGGACGGAAAATTATTACGGGCTAATATAAACGTCTTCCTTTCTTTCCAACTTCCCTTTTTAATTGTCTTTGTTGATTACTTATTATATATTTTTTATTGCCTGTAGTGATCATATAGGTCGCCATGCCAGCCATATTTTATTTTCTTTTCTATGATTTTGCGCACATTACAGTCGGCAGTGAATTCAGGATCAATATGAGACGCCGTGCATGCTTATAGAAGAAGAAGAAAAGCCAGCCGCCAAAAAATAGAAATCGTTTTACAATTTCAGCATTTCGCCAGCGCAACAACAACAACAACAGCACATCGTCTTCATCTCCCAATCATTCCACGCCGCAGCAGTGTGCTAACGCAGACTCGCTGCAGTCAGCGCAACCAAAAGCAAGCCTTCGTATGCTTATTTTCTTTGCTTCTGCTCTCATTTTACGCCGAAGTTACAGAGATTTCTGCTGTTAGTAACAGAGAGTTCTGCTGTCAATAACAGAGGGTACTACCAGCAGTACCCGCCATACAACGCGTTTGCTTGTATGAGATGCGCGTTCTATATTACTTCATATTCTTTGCTTCTATACACTTCATATTCTTTGCTAGAATACAGCGCTGGCTGAACATCGCAGAATTAGAACTGGCAGCACAAAAGACGGAGGCAGTGTTGCTAAGTGCGCGAAGACGGAAGGAACACATGACGGTCAATAGGGGGGTTTACACGGTCCAACATGTGCGACGAACAAGTGCGGTTGCAACAATGTTGGACCGTGTGAACGCAAGAAACAACCGCTTGACCGTCATGTTGGATGGTTTTCAAAAATTTTTGATTTTTCTGCTTGCTTGTCCAACCATCCAACCAATGTAAACGCTTGTTCGTCGCACCTAGTGCATTTTGGCAGTTTCAGAAAGTTCGCGAAGCGTAAACGTAGCGATGGCGACTGTAAGAAACGACATTTTCTTGAAAGAATTTTTCGAGCTCTACAAGAGTTTTCCAGAACCTGGCTTATTAAAAGTGAAATTTATAAAAACAAAAACGCAAAAAATAATGCTTATAGCCTATTTCCACTGGGCCTTAACTGCAGTTTACGCCTCACTGCAGTTTGACATCGCATTTAAATGCCCAAATTCCCATGAAATTGTTGTTGTGAAAAACCATCATTTTAACCATTCCTTGGTCCATATCCTTTTTTTTCTTGTAATCTCTTCCTCTTCATCCTCCAAAAGTTCGTATACAATGATTGCTGCGAGAAATTTTGTGGTCATGTTTCATTGAAATCTTGTGCACGAATGATGTTGTAGCAAAAGTGTGACCGTGTGAACGCAAGAGAAGAATTTACCGTTACAGCCTCATCGCACATGTTGGATCGTGTAAACCTGCCTAATGTCGGTGGACACGACATCCAATCAAAGCCGGCCATTAAATATCTTGAGGTCATCATCGACTCACGCATGAACTTTCGAGACCACCTAACGGCAGTTAGTACTAAGGCCGAAGCTGTACACAATGCGCTCACTCGTATACTCCCTAATATTGGAGGCCCACAGGGCGCCAGAAGGAAATTGCTCTTCACAGTTGTTGACTCAATTATCCTGCATGCTGCACCCATATGGGCAGGAATACGAAGCAGCCAGCTACGGGGAGCGAGACAGGCATACAGACTTGGCGCGCTACGAGTGGCTTGTGCATACCGAACTGTGTCCGAAGAGGCACCCTGTGTCTTAGCGGGTAAGATGCCCTTGGACATCCGTGCTTGTGAGATGCAGCGACTGTACACAAGGAAAGGTATAAAGCGAAGGCGTTCACTTAACGAGTGGCAACAAAGATGGGAGCAAACCAATAAGGGGCGCTGGACATACAAGTTAATCCCCCGATTAGAGGTATGGATGCAACGTAAGCATTGAGACTTGAACTTCCATCTGACGCAACTGCTGAGCGGCCCGGAACAAACCGGCGGTAGTATGTGCACAGGCCCAGAAAACTGCGGAGTTCGTGTAGATTGCGTGGTCGGGGCCACTCCTTCACCGCCTTGATCTAACCTTCGTCCGTATGTACTCCGCGAGCGGAAACCGTGTGACCCAGATACTTGACCTCTTTTTGGAACAGCGAGCACTTCTTTGGGTTGAGTTTGTATTCGCCCAAATACCTCCTTCAGCTTTTCCAGGTGGTCGTCGAAGTTTTTGCCCATTACGATTATGTCGTCGAGGTATACCAGACACGTCCGCGAATGCAGCCCTTTAAGCACACGTTCCATTAACCGCTCGAATATTGCGGATGCGTTGCAGAGTCCAAACGGCATGACGGTAAACTGCCACAAACCGTCGCCAACACTAAAAGCTGTTTTCTCCTTGTCCTGGTCTGCAAGTTCCACCTGCCAATAGCCGCTGCGTAAGTCGAGTGTGGAAAACCACTGTGTGCCTGACAGTGTGTCCAGGGTGTCATCGATCCGAGGTAGTGGATAGCTGTCCTTCTTAGTCACGTCATTGAGCTTTCGATAGTCTACACAAAATCGGGTACTGCCATCCAGAGGAACTCGTCTTGGCGGTTGGCGGATCGGTTTCGCACTTCCGGTGTCGATGTTGTGTTTCACTATGGCTGTTATTCCGCCCGCTTCCGTTGCAAATATTGACCCATACTGCTGCAGGAGTGACCGCGCCTTCTGTTTCTGCTCGGCTGACAATTCGCTGCTCCACTGGTTTTGCGGTATTGCGTTCATGTTAGAACCGCTTTTTTTACTTCCTCCGGGTGGACTGCTTTCGCAATTGACAACTGCTTCAGCCTCTCTACACTCGCCAATGACCGCATCTTTTCCGACATATCTAGGTGTGTTCAGAGGGTTGAGTATCCTGACTGGTATTTTTCCATTTTTGGGTTCCACTAATGTACGTCCGATAATTATGTTGTCGTATCCTTGTTTTGGCGCTTCTACAACCCACAGCCGACTTGTCCCATCGTCCTCGTCCACCTTTGCCCACACAATCGCCTCAGAATTCGCTGGTATCCTCCTGTGTTGACACGATACAACCTTCCTTACCGCCACGCTTCGCAGCGGGAATTCAACGTTGGCATATCTCAGCACATTTTCCTTCAGGTCCAGCGTAAAACCGTGCCTAATCATGAAATCCACGCCGATAATCACGTCGTCCATTATATCCGCGACGATGAACTCATGTTCCAGGCTACTGGTGCCGATAGCAATTGTTTTTGTAACTTTCCCTCTTACCGGCGCGCGCTCGCCAGTCGCAGTCCGCAGCTGTATGCCATGCAGCAGTTCCCAGTTCTTCAGCAGCTTCCTTTTTTGATCGAATATGACGCTCCAGTATCCAGTGTCAACACGAACAACTTTCCATCTATCTTTCCTTCAATTGTCAAGCTGCTGGGCTGTCGTTTTAGCTGTGAGACAAGGATGGTGGGGCGGCTGATTGTGGGGATCAGCTCACGCCCCTTTGGGCTGATCCGTTTTAGTTTAACGGGTCCTCGTCCTCAGCCCGGCGCTTGCTTCAGGCGATTGCGATCGAGAACCGGAACGCCTCTTTCATTGGCGGCAGTCTCTTGATATGTGGCCCTGCTTGCCACATACCCAGCAAACAACTTTAGAGGAGACCACCCGTGGCCTGTCCGGTGGCTCGGAGCTTATTGCCTGGATCGCAATGTCGTTGTCCGGCTGGATCTGGCGTATCCTTGCAGGTGCATACCGAGTGCTCCTAATCCATGTCGCCTCGTATGTCACCGCGCTGGTCACCGTCTCCCTAAATGTCGGCTTGCCCATCATCAACGCACTGCGACGTGTCTCCGGATCATGAAGACCTTCAATAAACGCCTCAATCTTCATCCTCTCGAGATCATCAGCGCCGAAAGACGGGTAGCACAGCTGTACGAGCCGCTCAATGTCTGCTGCATATGCCTGTAGCGCCTCGTTGGCCCTTTGCCTGCGATTCTTCAGCTCACAGTAGTACAGCGTATGGTTGTGCTCGTCGCTGTATTTGGCTGCCAGCGCCCTTATGAGGGTCTCGTACTCATCGTACTTCGTAAACATTCTGGAACTGATTTTATTACCTCAGCCGCAGCACCTTTAAGGGGTTACGCCACTGTAACCGCTCAAAAAATAGGGTTTTTGTGATTTTTTTCCTCGCTTTCAAAAAGTTTGTAGAAGAAGTTATTCACAGGTGTTATTGGACACATATTAGACTTTATTTTGGAATTTTTTGACACAGCAATATCAACATATAGGTGGCTCCACTGCATCCTCCTAGGCTATGTTTTCCCTGCAGGGCTTCACGGCACGCAGCACTGAAGGTGCAATTTTGAATCTGCGACAAAATAAAAAATTCCTGTTAATTTAGAGGCTTTTTGCTAGAGAAGATCGGGTGGATTTTTAAAAGTATTGATTTTTA
The DNA here is from genome assembly GCA_963971225.1 of Melieria omissa. Lineage (NCBI taxonomy): Eukaryota > Metazoa > Arthropoda > Insecta > Diptera > Ulidiidae > Melieria > Melieria omissa. The sequence goes on from OZ020270.1 coordinate 5,523,809, forward strand.
AAATTTTTGCGGGAGTTTCAAAAAATTTTTTGATTTTTGAGGTAAAAAATGACATGTCTTTTGTTAAATAAAAATCAACAAATCGAGTTATCAAAAATTCCACACTATCTTCTCTAGATAATGTTATTGTTAAGATCCAGTCAAAATTTTAAGTCAAAATATTGAAAATTGTTCGAGTTGTGCCGCGTGCCATTTGGAAAAATCGGGTTCCGAGAAAAACGCGTTCAAAGTTTTGGGAATGGTTTTCTATGGGCATAACTGAAAAATTCGAGATGCAAAAATTGTTTACCATTAGTCGGCAATGCCAGGACCATAGAGCTGGCCTTCAAGGTTCAAAAATGCCTCATTCGCCTCCTGACTGATTTATTGAGCGAGCGCGCCTCTTTCGCCACGTCGCACAATGGGGTAAACATGCCAAAAACCCGCGCATTGCCTATTTTATGCTGTAATATCTATACGGTTAAAGATAAATACCTCAAATTTGGACATCTCCTTCAAGACTCTTCAGAGATTTGTATAATTTTATTTGATTTACTGTACCGTGCACCGGCACCCTACAGTCGGCAATTAGGCACTTTTAAAATCTTCATTAGTAAAAAACAAAACCAAAGTTAAAGTATTTAAATCGACCCAAACTGACTTATGAATACTCTAGATTGTAGCCACGCCCCCCATTTTTTGCCTCCTTTCATAAAACACCCACATAAAACACATACATGTAGGGTAATTCGTATTTAAGAAAAACCATTTGATACGGGTTAATACGGCTCATTACGGGTTAATGGGGAGTACCATGCCCACTTACCGTTATAAATAACCACAAAAGGGCAGATGACGTTGGTAAATATATAAATATAATACATTTTCCCAATTTAACCAAGTATGCTTATATGGCAACCCTACTTAAAAGTGGGCGTTCTATGCCCATTTTTACGTCAGAATTTAGTTAGGTCACTCGTAAATCCCACACAAATTTTTATAGAAATATATTGCCTTTTTCAAGAATCATCCTGCGTACCCACCGAAAAAATTGATACAAAATATTTTTTTAGTATATTTATTAATTCAGGTGATAAATCACATCTATTTTTACTTTATTTATTTTTTTTTAATACTATATATATGCATCAAGTGCTATAAACGTACCGACCCATACGCGCGTTAAAAAGTTTTTAGTTCATATATATTTGTTTTCTTACTAAGAGAAGTGAACAAATGTCCAAAAATCTAACCATTCCGCAGCTTTCCGCAGACAAGTTGGGTATCATTTTTTTATGAAGGTTCCTACTTACCTTCCCTAAAGATTTTCGATTATCCATGATTATCCATAAAAGTTATACACCACGAAAGTAGGACATTTTCCTAAAAAAATCGTTGTTTTTGCCCAAACTTTGAGAACTTATATCTTTACAAGAAAATGTGCCATGGAAAAGAATTATATGTAAAATTAAATGTAGGAACATGCTTATTGTATGTACCAAAAATTATTTGATTATATTTAAAAATAACGATTTAATTGACATTTCAGCATCACCATCAAAAAAGTTGCATCGACAAAATTAAATTGAGTATAAAAACACCCAAATTTGAACGGCTATACAGCAGTTAGTTTCGGTCCAATTTACTAGCAAAAAGCATTTTCTGACTGCTACATGCATGTAGATTACGAAAACCAAAAAAAAAAGTAAGGCCCGTAACTTTAAGATTAGCCGTAATGCGCGGGTTTTCGGCATGTTTACCCCATTGTGCGTCGCTCAAAGCGGAAAAGTTCGCGGAAGAGAGAACGTCGCATACACCCGCTTCGGCATACGCGTGACGCGCTTGGCGGTAACCTCGTATTTCGCATAAAAATTTTTTATTTTATGCATAAAACGTTTTGTTTCTTATTCTATAGGGTTCAAACTATTTTTTAAGCCAATAAAAAAAAATCGATTTTTTTTTAATTTTACAGTGGCGTAACCCCTTAAGAGCCAGCGCCAATCTCCGACCTTTCCTTACATCGGTCCACTGATTTTCCAGAGCAGCCAGGTCGAATTGCAGCTTGAATGTATCGAACGGCGTAGTCCCATCATAAGTAGGCACTTCTGCTCGGGTGGCAACACTTTCCGGAACCGACGGCAACCTTCTCGCGGCTGTACATCCCTAAGTCGCTCGTCCATTTTTCTGTTCATCGAGTCTTCCAGACTGTTGTCTGAAAGGGCAATGACTGCGACACCCCTCGGATGCATATTTTTGAAGTTTATTGCTGTCAGTCGATGACACTGGAGGTTGTGATTTGCCTTTTCAAGGTTTGAGAACTGAATTAAAGATGCTTTGAACTACGGTGGACTCGACAGAGATGTGTCGAATGAAAATTAATGTTGGTAGTGTTGATTATGTTAATTGCCATCAGTGGATATGTGAAAGTTGTAATTGTTTTGATATATCAATACTGAATGATTTTATTGTTTGATAGTTGATTTATGAAATAGACAGAAAGTAGTTTTGATTGAATAACTCTTCTAAAATAACTTTTGTTCAATGAAATTAGCAGTCAAATCTGTAGTTTGCTGGGCAAGTAGAGTGTAGTAGAGATTAGTAATGCCTCGACAAGGACACACTTGTTCTGACTGATAGCTGATAGAATGTTTTGTTGGAAGACCTCTAACACCTACTGTGATTCACGACTCTATTGTTGTCATAGTTGTTTTTTATAGTATTATTGTTGCTATAAAGTTAACATTGTTAAATAGTCTTTAAGATTTCACTGAAATGTGAATTAAAGAACAGAAAGAAATAAATACATTGATTTACACTGCAGGAATCTGAACCTTTGCGATTCCTTTAGACTACCAGATAATTCCAGTGTCTTCCAAGCCGAACTCAGTGTCGCCTGGCTCAAGTCAAATACCATCTCCCCAGGGACATTACCGGGGAGGTTTTTACCGACAGCCAGACTGCAATACAAACTCCACAAAATGCAAATTCCTGTTCGAAAAGAAACCTCCACTGCCACTGATTTCTAAATGTGATCTCCGAATAGTACAACGTTCATCTTAGTTGGGACATAGAGGGTATTTCCATAGCCTTAAGCTAGAAAAAGCAGGCACAGAGCTACAGAGCATCAACGCTATAGAGGAAGTTGGTATTTCAACGTGCAATATTCTAGGATCCTCGTTTAAGATTGTTCGGTGCCTACCGTCATCGATCACATCTACACGCCCACTGAGTTTTAAGGTCCATAAGTTTGACGGTCCGTATCCCTAGTAGACAAGAATGTACCGGTAGCGAGTTATCCACCGACAACTCCATCAACCTCTACACTGACGACTCCTTACTAATTGGCGAACCAGTTTGACTGTGGTATCTTCTGCAGACAGCTGAGGTTGCGTCTTTTCTTCCGCCAGCCTGATCACTGCAGTGTCTTCCAGGCGGAAGTAATAGACTAGGCTTATATAGTTTTATCTGTAAGAACGCGCATAAGGCGGATGTTCACATATACTCAGACAGTCAGGCATGCATCAAGTCGCTCTCGGGGGGGCCGCCTACCTCATCCAGGCTGGTCTTGAACTGCCCAAAGTCTTTAAACACCTTAGCTAGAGGCTCCTACGTCTCATTATTCTGGGTGCCAGGGTGCGGGGAAATCAGACAATTGCGAGGCGGACGATCTCGCCAAAGCGGTTTCGCTACTCACCGAGGCCTTGTCCTTCCTAGTGGGGGCCTTGTCTTTTCTCCCAGTGGGGGCTCTACTGGCATCGGTTAAATTGATGCTCAAACAATTGTATCAAAAAGAAGCTCAGAGAAACAGACCTGCAATATCTCCCGACTTACTTGGTCAGCCTAATATATGAAATGGACCAGCTGCTTAACCTTAGCTTATCACTCAATAAGCACAACGGACTCGGTGCTCACGGGTCACTGTCTTATGGGTAAGCATGCGGAAAAACTGGTACTACAATCTAACGACTTCTGTCGAGGATCGACTCGGAGGAGGAGGAGCAGACTGTTCAGACTCAGTAGCCAGAAGTGGATATAAGCTTCTCGGCTTAGCTTTCTTCATTGGTCTAACCGAACTATTGTCTTTGAATATCAGGGATCATAATGGAATCCTCTTATTTCTCAGCGCTGTAAGGGGGAGTCGCGCTATGATACCACAATTTGTGTTTAAGTGAGCTTCTCACTTAGAAAGCTGCTATTCCAACCTAACCTTACGTTCCATTTGCAAACTTCATATGACTTCAACACATACATAGAATAAGATCTACCTTTACAACACAGCAACGCAGATCTGGCCCTCGATCAACCAGAACAGATCTAGTGAATTGATTCCACTAAACAAACTCTTTATAACATAGGAATTGGGTGGGAATCATAACTGGACACTGACCCATCCACCAACACGCCAAAAGACTAAGACTGCTGAGTAACGACTTCTGCAGAAGCTGTAGATACGAAGACTGCAAGGAAACTGTTGTGCACTCTGATTCTTGGGACAGTACTTCCTCAGTGCCCCTAAGCCGTATCAATAAATCATCCAGGTCGTCGACTCGTTTATCCAAGTGCTCTACTCGCGTCTCCAGGTACTCGACTTTCCCATTAATCCTGTCTGAGATTTCCTCCACTTTCTGCTCCAAGCGCGCACAATTTTCCTGAAGCTTGACTTCCATTCGCTCTGACACTTGCGCCGATATTTCATGGGTCGCCGTTTCCATTTTAGCCGAAATTTCCTGATTCGTAGCTTCTAGTTTCGCTGCCATCTGCGCCGACATTTCACGATTTTCACGATTGGAAGTCTCGAACATGCCTTTTATTGCAATCGTTAGCTGGCTCATGTCTAATGCTTGTAATGGTCCAACCGTACTTTGGATCGACGCAGCACCCGCAGGCGATTCCTCCACCTTGGCCGACGCCTCTTGTTCCTGCGTTCCGAACTCGTGTGCAGCCCAATCGATGCCTCGTGATTCACACGCCTCTCGCAAGCGCAGCTGTAACTCCACCTTTCCGCCAGCAATCGGCAAATTCCAGGCAGCCAGCTCCTTCTTCAGCTGGTCCACCTTCAGCAGCTCGAGTTTAACCATGTCCGTGCTTTTATAATTTTATTTATTTAGTTTTTTTTTTATTTTTTTTGTTTATTTTCAATTTTCCACAATCCCACTTCTGACACCAAATGTTACGAATGCTAGTTCTAGTGGGCTAGTACGTATCACTGGATTGTGCAATTTGAAGATAAAACAACTTTAATTATCCCAACGCAGTCAATGAAAATGTTACGAATGCTAGTTCTAGTGGGCTAGTACGTATCACTGGATTGTGCAATTTGAAAATAAAACAACTTTAATTATCCCAACGCAGTCAATGAAAACCAACAATCACTTTATTTCGCCAATTTCACACTTTACTGTCTTTACACTTAATTATTTGCTTAATTACTCGGTGTGGCACCTTCACTAGTCAAAATCAGACTGATTCGCTGCGCCGCACCCGGCTGCCTTTTATACCTGCCCAGCCATCGCGCAGATCGTTCTCGCACATTCCGGAGTGGACTAAAGGTTTCCATGATGATCGCGACCATCATTGCCAGATTGGGTTAAAAGTTTCCATCATTGCCAGGTTGGACTAAACGTTTCCCTTATTATCGCGGCCGTCGTTGCCAGATTGAATTATAGCACGGCGCGTATCGACAGGGTTGCTTTGCACAGCGACAGACTGTCTTATCGTTACAGTATTTTATTTCGTAATTACATTCCTCAAGAATTGCTTTCCATCTGTTTAGTTTGCTGTTTGTGTTTTTATTGCTTAACGCATATGTCAGAGGCTGATGGTCTGTAAATATTTTGACGGCTGTGGAACCACAGAGGTAATTTCTTAAGGATTTCAATGCCCATATTATTGAAAGCATTTCTTTCTCATTGGTCGCATAATGTTCTTCGGTCTTTGTTAGTGTTCGTGATATGAATGTTATCGGTTTTCCGTCCTGTTCGAGTACTGCACCTATCGCGTAGTTGGAGGCGTCTGTCGTAAGGTAAAATTCCTTACTGAAATTGGGAAACTCTAGCATGACTTCATTCGAAACTAGTGAGTTTTTGATTTTGTTAAATGCTTCTATTGCGCTTTCGTTGAGTGTGATAGGTATATTTGCTGACCTAGCTTTGGACATGCGTCCCTCCTCCCCGCTTAAGATAAGGGTAAGGGGTTTTGCTAATTTGGCATAGTCCTTTATGAATCGTCTGTAGAAACCACACATTCCTAAGAATGACCTTAACTCTTTCAGTGTTTTGGGTGCCGGACATGTATTTATTGTTGCTACTTTCTTAGGGTTGGTTCTCAGTCCTTGCGTTGAAACGATAAAACCTAGATATTCGACCTCTGTTTGTAAAAATTCGCATTTGTTCAATTGAACCTTCATGTTTGCTTTTTGTAATGTGTGGAAAATTGTCTCTATATTGCGGAAGTGAGTTTCTTCGTCTTGTCCGAAAATGATAATGTCGTCTATATAGACGTAGCATTTTGTTCCTATGTGTTCCCTGAGTATGTCGTCTAAGGTCCTTTGAAATATGGCTGGAGCGTTTTTTAAACCAAATGGTAAGCGGGTAAATTCATATTTCCCGTTGTTAATTGAGAAGGCCGTTTTTTGTTCGTCTTTTTCGCGCAGGGGTATTTGGTGAAAACCACTCTTAAGGTCTAATACGGAAAATAACTTATTTTTGCCGAGTTGTGTAATGACTTCTTTTATTTCCGGAATGGGGTATCTGTTCGGTACTGTTACGCTATTTAATTTGCGGTAATCTATTACCATCCTATATTTTCGTTCTTTTGATGCGTCAAGTTTTTTAGGGACAATCCAAACGGGTGAATTGTAGGGTGATTTTGAGGGCCTGATTATACCTTGGTCTAATAATTCTCTGACTTGTTTTTCGACTTCGTTTTTCATTGCTGCTGGGTATGGATAATATCTTGAATAAACTGGGTTCTCGGTTTTGGTTTTTATTTCTGCTTTTACTGCTGTGGTGTATGTTAGTTTTTCGTTTGGTTCGCAGAAGAGCGTTGGGTATTTAATGCATAGTGAATGTAGTTTTTCCTTCTGTACGTTTGTCAAATGGTCTGTTCTCAGTTCGATGTTGTTGACTGATTTTGATGTTTGCTGTTTGATTGGGATTTTTATTTTATTTTTTATAAGCATGTAATCGTCTGCTGTGTGTATAATTGCGTTCAGTTGCTTTAAACCACTGGTCGGCAAAGCTTATGGGCCAGTTACTCATGACACAGAACATAAACTTAACCATAAACATAAACTTAGAAAATTTGAGCGATTACTCAAAACTTTATTTCCGTAAACATAAACTTAAAAATCAGCTGATCAGCTGAGCGACAATATTTCCACTTCGATTTCTCCATCTCGTGAACAATCAAATTCAAACTTTTCACGACATTTTTTTACTTGCTATTATTAAATGTTTGAGCATCCAACGACTAAAATTATTAATATATTTAAGAAACTAATAAAAATTGCAATCCATTTTGTATATTTTACAAATTATTTTAATTTGTTTACTTTTCAATTCATTCCGAAGAGAGTGGCAACATTTTTTGCGTTTTCCGTAAACATAAACTTAGAAACCAAAACGAAACAGATTTCTAAGTTTACGGTTAAGTTCTAAGTTTATGTTCTATGTCTCGGGTAACCAGTTGTACAGCTTTCGGGTATGCCAGGTCGTGCTAGCTGACAAGTAAAACTAAGTTATGTCATGAGTAACTGGCCCATAACTCATATGAGCAGTACGCTCAGCACACGCATTCTTACGCTCTTTCAATCAGTCGTTGTTCAGACCAGCGATAAGCGATTGGAAACTGGGAGGAGAAGTGTGAAAAAACCCACAATACACACATAAAATTCACCAATACTCTCACATAACAGCTGATACTCAGTCCCCACAGCTGATACTCAGTCCCCACAGCTGATACTGCTGAACCCATACAAACTGAAAATGGAGGGTTGTTGTGTTGGTCAATTCCAAAATGGAGGGTTGTTGTGCTGGTTAATTTTCATGTGTGAGGGTTATCGTTGTGGTTCATTTTTAATTGCATAGAAAAATAATTAATTTTTTGCACAGAATTCTGTGATACGTTTATAGAAAAATGAATATAAAATTCTATTATTACTTACAAATGTAATAAAATTGTTTGAATATGCCTGTAACATGTCGTTATTTAAGTTTTCATTGACTCAATCCAATGAAATTTTTAAAGGAGGCTGCCATTATGCATTCCATCGAGCACAAGAATATTGCTCGGCTGTACGGCGTAATGTTAGCTACGGACCCCCTGATGGTGGTTACCGAGTTAGCACCGACGCGTTGTGAGTTCGCTATGCAGATATGCAATGGCATGAACAACAAAAGATTAATTCAACTATGAAGACGAAAGTGCAATGTGCTTCTAAGTGGAGTGGTATTCAAAATGGTTGGGATGAATACAAATTTCTGTTTATATTCCATTGTAGTCATCTCACAGTGGCGCATCTGGAAGGGCTTCCCAGTTCGAATCGGTAAACATTGATTATTGGAATTCATTTGCTAATTCGCTGTCGATTGGTGGTGTTCTGTTTAGCATTAGCACTGGAGAGCAATCTGCAGGTCCCATATCCATCCAACTTTTGTATTTATAAAATAAAAATAAAAAACAAACCTGGCGATGTTTGGAAGTAAGATCAATAACAAAATATATGTCAGAACCAGAAGAAATCGACAAAGGCATTTTTATTCATAACGCGTGGGGTTTTAGAATTGTTAACAGAAAACTTCTGTATAGAACTTTATAGCGCTCGAGGGTTATTTTTTGTATTTTTCAAGTGCTAGGTGTGCCAAAAATAATTTCAAGGTCCTTACACGTATAATATACATAACAGTCAATTGTAATGCATTTAAAATTATGCGTTGGAGCATGGTTGCCAATTGTGCAGCATTGGGTGCACATAATAACATAACAAATAACATAAAAACATAACAAAGTTTAGAAAATGTATGCATTTCCTATTGAAATGATTGACAATTATGAAAATAATAACATGCATCGTATTAATACGTCTTTCTCTAAAAAATACGAAAGACAAGCTACCTCTAAATTGCAACTTTGCGCTTTGTTCTAACTTCAACGCGACCACACTGTTGAACCAACCACTGACCCACCCCTGTCGGACCTGAGACAACTGGTTCCCAAAATTTATTGGTTTTTCAACTGGTTTTTGTAAGTAAATTTAACAATTAGTTGTCCAAGTGACTGTCAGCGACGCCACGTTAAAAGGGTAAGTTTGCTCCAAGGAAACGAGTCGGTTCTGAAGTCAGCTATGACTGACAAGCAACCAGTTGAAAAACTACATTTGAACCAGTCCCATTTCCTACAGGGCCATGACACCTCACACAGATTGTGTATGTGAAATGCAAAACATGGTAAAAAAATTCGCCTCCCCTGCCAGTTTCGTATCACGTTATCACTGGTTCAGACAGCAACGAAGCAACACGTGTAGTGGCTGCGTTGATTTTTGTCTTATGCACGCTGCAAGAAATTTTATGTATGAAAAAAATAGATGTTTTTGTTGTTGTAGTTTTTGTGTGTATGCTTTTTGTGTTGGCGATTGGTTTCTTATTCGCTTTTCGGTTTAATTTTATACAGTGTAGAAAAATTACTCTGCGCTCACTAACACCATCTCATTGTAAATTTTGCCGACCCCTGCTTTAAACCAGAGGTGCCCATGCCCTATGCTCTCGTTCACTGGTCGGCAAAGCTTACTCATATGAGCAGTACGCTCAGCACACGTACACAGTACGCTCTCTCAATCAGCCGTTGTTCAGGTATAATTTACACAGTGGAGAGAAATTTCACTGCGCTCACTAACACCATCTCATTGTCAATTTTGCCGACCCCTGCTCTCGTTGCTCATTTGTTTTTGTAAATGCTCTTCAGCATAGGCTGAGGATTCCAGTTCCTCATTTGTTTTTGTAAATGATCGTCGCAGTGGCGCACGCAGGATTTTATTTTGAGGGGGAAGGGGCTTTCGTGTAGTTTTTTTTTAGAACTTTGAAATATAATAAAATTTAGATGTATGAATCTACAGACTAAGATCCAAAACATGTACGTTTCCCCTACCTGACATATTTTGGGCCTGAAAGTTCAAAATAGAGAATTTATTTAAAAGGAGACAATTTTGGGTCAGAAAATGAAAACTGACTATGCCAGGTAAATGACCTCTAGTTTCACGCCTATATCAACGGTCACGGTGTAATAAATGTAAAGTTGGTGTTTTCACTCATCATAACTTTGTCATTTTTCTTTCGATTCCATTGATGGTAGGCTTAATATTTGCATTAATAATATACTTTTCATCTTAGGTTTTGATACCAAAGGAAATAATTTATTTTAACACATCGGCTGATAAGTCCCCAGTCTGACACATTGTAAGCGCTACAAAACGAGAAATACTATTTTTTATTTTAAGTAGTAACCTTCAAAAGGTACTTGTAAAAATTTCATCACGATGTGACGTTTGGTTCAAAAGTAACAATTGTTTTAGTAAAACAACTTTACTCCTGTTCAGAACAATGGAAAAACAAGAATTTCGTGTTTTCAGAAAACATTAGGGGTATTCTCGATGTCTTGCAAAACCCTTGCAAGGTGCACGAAATGCAAAAATTACAGAATCTTGCACTCCGTGCAATGATACAAAAACAAAATACAAGCAAAAAAAGTTTGAATTTTTTGCATATCATGCTACGCAAAAACCCTTGTTTTGTGTGGGACATCGTGTGTAGGTGCACGACACGACACGATTGTGCGACAGCCATTTCTTCGTGTGCGCAAGCGTATTTTCTTTATATTTGGTTTTATTTCAATCTTTTTATATGATTTGCATATATGTATTGCTTGCAGGTGGAAATGGATCAACCGAAAACCAAATTAAAAATAAATGGAGAAAGTTTGTGGCTGTTTGCGGCATTTTTGCAATATTTGCAATGTGTGCTTTTTTGTGCGTTCTCGATGTTTAGCATTTTCCAGTCTTGCACGTTTGCATTTTTACAAATTCTTCCTCCGTGCAAGACATCGAGAATACCCCTATTGCTTTTTGATGGGAAAAAACACCATTGAAACAAAATCCGGGCTGGACAAGTGTTTTATGCACTCGGAAAATCTACCATTATTGATTGGTTTGCTCAATTTAAACGTGGTTGTACGAACACCGATGATGTGCCGCGCTGTGGGCGGCCAATTGAGGTGGTTACACCGGAAAACGGTAAAAAAGTCCACAAAATCGTTTTGGAAAATCGTAAAGTAAAATTGCAGGAGGTAGCTGATACTATCAAAATATCAATAGAGCATGCGGATTTTATTTTGCATTACATTTGTCCATGAGACAGCTGTTTCCAAAATGGATGCCGCGTTTGCCAACAAACAAGGCAATGCAAAATGGCAAAATTGCACGACCTAAAGTTCGAATTACTTTTGAACCCACCCTATTCTCCAGACTTGGCTCCCAGTGACCTTTATCTGTTCGAAGACTTAAAAAAATGCTCGCAGGAAAGAAATGAGGAGGTAATCGCTCAAAAAAATACCTATTTAGTGGCCAAAGATAAGTCGTTTCTTGTAGAAAGGTGTCGAAATGTTAGAGAAGTGCCGGAATGAATGTATCGCTCTTGAAAGAAACCATGTTGATGAATAAAATTGAATTTCTCAAAAATATTTTTGTTTTCTGCCTTAGACCGGGCACTTATCAGCCGATGTGTTATCTATAAAAATACATTCAAAAATTTATGATTTTTGAAAATGGTCGAAAAATTCACTTTTTTACAACTTTCATCGTCAGCAATTTCTCTAAATCTCATCAGATTTGGACAATCTGTATATCTCTGGAAACGCTAAGGTATTATCTTCTGACCGACGGACATCTTGTGTTAGTCGGATGGTTTGTTTACGAGATATGTGCTCATAACTGAAACAAAACTAAAAACTGTTTTTTGAAGATTTGAAAACGCTTCTCATAAAATTTTTTTGATCTTCCGTTTCGTGTTCAGCGGCCCAATGTTAGTCTAGAAAACACTTTTTTTAGGTGCATTTTTGTGTCGAGTAGTGTCATTGATGATTGAACATATATGCAACTTAAAAATATTTCCGGGGGCGTTTGAACTCCTAATACCCTCCTATATGCGCCACTGGATTGTCGGGATAGGCTGAGCATTTTAGTATACACACACAGCACAGTATGCTTTGTTGGTGTAAATTGGCGATAGTTCCCTACAAGGAATGCCTAACCGAAACTCCAGAAAAAAGTTCAAAATTTGTCTAAAAACTAACACATGCACAAAAATATCCCAAATCTCACTAACACATACAAATCTGCATTTCACATTTTGGCATTTTTTCTAGTAAGTGGGAATGAAAGAATATATTCGCATTAACACTAGGATGTGCAACTGGGCTTTTCCAGGCCCATTTTGACTTTGAGTAGTCGCCAAATTGTTTCTTTAGCTCTGATCGCTGAAATATTTTATGCCAACTATCGCTAATGTTTTCTAAACGAAACGAAACTAACAAGAGGTTATTTGCATAAATTTTGTAGAACAAACATGACCACTTTATGTATGTAGGCGCTAAGTGGAGCAACTGGGCCTGGCGAGGCCCATAAGCGTAATCAGCTATTCCTACGATTTTCGCCCAGTTAGGCGTGGCATAGACAGCTGATACTTGGCACACGTACTCTATGATAGTATAGCTGTGTGTCGAAGTAATTATTTGGGGGGATTTCTTAAGAGAGTGGGGGTTGAGGTGCCCCAAAAAGTAAAACTGCTATTTGTATATGGCACAGCATTTAAATTATTTATTTATTGATTAAATTGAAATCAACAGTTTATTCTGCAGCACAGCCATGGCACAAACATAGTTTTTTTACAGAGCCGTGTTCAAGGCACATGAAATTTTTACATGAGTTACACGAGAAGAAGGTTTTGCGCCGTTTTTTGTCATGTTGAGGCTTACACCATGCACAGTCCTTTCGTTGTTTCTTGTCTGGTCGTGCGGATGTGCTTGGGGCTGGGTAGTAAGCTTGTGTCTGTAATAATAAAGACAGAATTAACAATGCATAATAGTTTATTTTTAATAATTACTTACAAAAACATTAAATTTCGCCATAGCTGCACTGATATTAGGCCAGCGGCTAACGTGACTGTTCATTGCCCTATTTTCCATGTGAGGAGTGACCAACTGAGTCGTTAAAAGCGTTAGATATTCACGACGTTTATCCGTTTTGGGTGATCGTTTCAACGAATCGTGAACAATAAAGGATGCCAGGCCAGCAATATCTAATATGTTATAAAACATGGAAAGTGGCCAACGGTTTGTGCCACGCTTGCACGAGTAACTACTGAGCATCTGGTCCATAGTATCGACACCTGCTTTATTTTCGTTGTAATCCAAAATTTGATAAGGCTTCTTTTATTGGCATTGTCAACTTTGGATACATAATGCTGTGTTGACAGCAAAATTACTGCCTTATTTTTTTTGGCACATATGAGCACAATGAAACTTGCTCGTTGTAATAGCCAAACAATGTTTCCTCCAGTTTACGATTCGTCGACTTTTTGAACTCCTCTGGGACAAACCGTTTATTGGGACGGACAGTTCCTACAATTGCCATTTGCCACATTATTTGAAAGAACATTTTCCAGCCGCAATTTTTGTAACAAACAGATAAAATAAAGGGTTTTATAATCCCCCTTGCGTGCGCCACTGCACATATTAATTGTAATTGAGTCACCAAACATGGCTTCTCGTGTTTGAATAATTTTTGTTTAACGGCTTACGTACATTTTAGGTACATTTTTCATATATTTACGAAAACATGTAAAAATTTCATGGGCCTTGAACACGGCTGTGTAAATAAACTATTTTTATGCCATGGCTGTCCTGCAGGTAAACTGTCTCTTTTTTTGTTGATTTGAATTTAATCAATAAATTAATTAATTAAATGTTGTGCCATATACAAATAGCAGTTTTACTTTTTGGGGCACCTCAACCCCCCACCCTATTAAGAAATCCCCCCAAATAATTACATCGACACATAGCTATACTATCATAGAGTACGTGCGCCAAGTATCAGCTGTCTATGCCACGCCTAACTGGGCGAAAATCGTAGGAATAGCTGATTACGCTTACGGGCCTCGCCAGGCCCAGTTGCTCCACTTAGCGCCTACAAACTAGTCGCTCATCCTAGTGTTAAAGGTCATTGTCGTAAATTCTTTATCAGAAATGTTATCTATTGTTAATTAAATTATTTCTGTAATATTTGTTAAACAATTGAATAAAGAATATATCTATCTATCTATCTATCTATCTACAAGATTCGTTACTTTTTTTTATACAGGATGAAGTTTTCTTGTAAAATGATTTGAACTGTTATTTTTATGAAATGTTTTAAATTGTTGCTGTTTTGTTTGTAATTAGTTGTAAATATTATTTAAAAGGAGTGTACTTTGTTTTTGAAAACATTTAATAACACAACCGTATGAATTGAATTCAGTATATTTGAAAATTCATTTAATGGGGCTATATGCAAGTAATTTTTAATTGGTTACTATTTGACTAGTTTAAAATCAGTTACAAACTAATTATTTTTAACTAGTCACAAAACAACTAGTTTTAAATCAGTCCATTGCGGACTAATTATTAATTGGTTTGGAAACAACTAGTTATAAACTACTGCTGCTAGGACATCGCCACGTTAAAATAATCACTTCTTTTCAAGCAAAATAACTAATTTGTAATCAGTCCTGTACAGAAAAGGACTAGTTATAAATTAGTTTAAAATTATTTACATTTCCTGCAGGGGAATGACATTGATGATGCCGTAGTATTTGTGCGTACCACCCCAGTACGAAAGTGGCACCTTACGTAATTCATTACAACATACTTACTTTTCATCCGGTAAGCATTCCAACTTCCTTGCCAAACGCCCATTACGTTTGTACAGAGCATGGCCGCCGCATCATGCATGATTTTGTAAAGTACAATGGTATCATAGCAAAATTTTTCGGAATTGTTCGGCTTCCCATTCAAATGTACTTTACTTAGTAATGTGGCGGTATGAAGGAAAACGTAAGGGGACCGTAATGTGCTGTTGGAATGGGCTTAAAATGATAAAAAATAAAATGACCTACTCCGTTTGTGCCTTACTCGCTACGGATAATGTAAGTACTGCTGATTTCTTCACATACGATGAAAGATAGACGTAATCATGTGAATAGAGATGGAATTAGTAATAATTAATAATTGATTGGCACGACAGCCCGCTTACGCGAGATTAAGGCCTAGCTTCCCGCAACCACCCGTGTTGTGCGTGTGAATTTTGTACGCGGGTGGAAGGGACCTACAGTTTTATGCCGGTTCCGAACGGCAGGTTGGGAGCTTTTTCATAGGCAATTTTTACTCTCAGAGGTTTGCCATTTCCAGCTGCGAGGACAGCCACCGAAAGAGAAAACGAGTTTCCCGTTATTTTTTTTTAGGTGTTACTACATGCAGTATTCGATCTTGCGTCGCTCTGCATGCGACTCGCTGGACCGCGCACTAACCAACTGAGCCACGGCGGCTGCCAATGGAATTGGAATTAGATGGAGATGGAATTAGACGAGTGTTTAAAACAGCCTCCGCTGGGAGTTGAACATGGGCCTCTGGCATGAAGAGTCAACGCGCTACCCTCTGGACTACCGAGGTAACTTATTATGCTTGCAAAATCACGTCTTTCTTTTAGATTCGTTCTACTTAAATGTACATACCACGTAGAATACAAAGTAAAGTGCACTTGGATATGACGATACGAATAATCATTCGGGTTTTAAATTGACTTTTTTTTGCACTTCTGGTGCCTTCTTGTTTGCTTTCTTAGCGTAAGCTACAACCGGAGGTACTCGGAACGTACCTTACTGACTCCTTACTTTCGGTAGCATGCCGTTTCCACCTCCAAAAGGTGGAGAAAAACATGCATTATTCTGGTAAGCTCCTTACCATTTTCCTACTGGGACGCTTCTGTTCATACATTTGCAATATTCTCTCCACACTTTTTTTCCACGATCCAAATTCGCCAGGATCTCCTGCGAATTCGCGCAGATAGCGGACGACGTCGGGGATTTTGTCTAAATCGCCCAAGTCGGCACCTGCGTTTACAGTCTCGTCCGTTTCGTATATTCTATTTGTCGTTGTTCGTTCGTTCAATGTCCTATGTCCTAGAACTATTTCTGCAATTTGTCCTGTCATGTTTGCCTGGTGTGGGTTTGGTTGGGGGTTGGGTAAATTGAAGGTAGGGGGTCTTACGAGATTATTCGGGTTACTCATTTTTTTGTGTTATCTCTTCTAGGAAGAGGGTCCTTTTTGACTCGGAGGGTCCCAGTGGGAGTCGCGAAACTAGGATTTGTTTATAAAGCCGGAGGGTCCCCCCGAAGGTGGTGAATCGCGGTTTTGTTTTTATTTTTACTGGCTGTACGAGCCTTTGATTATGTAGTAAACAGCGAAAAAATGTTGTCTTAATTCTAGAATTTGTTTGATTATGTTTTAATTACAGCCGCCGTGGCTCAGTTGGTTAGTGCGCGGTCCAACGAGTCGAATGCAGAGCGACGCAAGTTCGAACACTGCATGTAGTAACACCTAAAAAAAATAACGGGAAACTCGTTTTCTCTTTCGGTGGCTGTCCTCTCATCTGGAAATGGCAAACCTCTGAGATTAAAAATTGCCTATGAAAAAGCTTCCAACCTGCCGTTCGGAACCTGCATAAAACTGTAGGTCCCTTCCACCCGCGTACAAATTCACACGCACAACACGGGTGGTTGCGGGAAGCTAGGCCTTAGTCTCGCGTAAGCGGGCTGTCGTGCCAATCAATTATTATCTATATATATAAAAATGAATCGTGGTCCATTCGACTGCGCATCACTCGAGAACGGCTGGACCAACTTGGATACTTCCTTCGTCGGGTTTGTTCGAAATTGTTACGTGAAGGTTTATAAAAAAAGAAAAGTCGGGAAAACGGGGCGTGGCGCCACCAGAATACATTTTTAGACAATAACTTTGGAACCATAAGTCACACATCAATTAAATTTAGTTCACACTTACTATTTAATCATGTCCTTCGACCGACGGAATGGGGTGGGTATTGGACAAGGGGGTGTGGCACCGCCCATACAACTCAAATCTTTTAAGTGGAATAGCTTCGAAATTGTAAGTCGCACAGCATTGAAATTTAGTGTACCGTCTCCTCATAGATGTGTTATTCTACTGTTAAAATTTTATGGGCGTTGAACAAGGGGCGTGGCACATTTTTTATGCAGCAGAACTGTAAGTCGTACATCTATGAAACTTGGTATGAACCTATAATTTAATCATATCTTTCGGCAGAGGGAATGGGGTGGGTATGGAACAAGGGGGCGTGGCACCGCCCATACAACTCAAATCTTTCAAGGGGAATAGCTTCGAAATTGTAAGTCGTACAACATTGAAATTTGGGGTACCGCCGTTTCATAGATGTGTCATGCTACTGTTAAAATTTTATGGGCGTTGAATAAGGGGTGTGGCACATTTTTTATGCAGCAGAACTGTAAGTCGTACATCAATGAAACTTGGTATGAACCTACCACTTAATCATATCTTTCGGCAGAGGGAATGGGGCGGGTATTTAACAAGGGGCGTGACACCACCCATACAATTCTATTCTTTTGAGTGGAATAGCTGCGGCATTGTGAGTCGCACAACATTGAAAGTTAGTGTACTGTCACCTCATAGATGTGTTATTCTACTGTTAAAATTTTATGGACATTGGACAAGGGGCGTGGCACATTTGTTTGACCCAAACTATCCGCATAATTTTGGAACTGTTAGTCGCACATGAATGAAACTTAGTACGAATTTACCATTTAGTCATATCTTTCGGCAGAGGGAATGAAGCGGGTATTTAACACGAGGGCGTGGCTCCGTCCATACAACTCTAATCTTTTATATGGAATAGCTTCGGAATTGTAAGCTGCACAGTATTGAAATTGAATATGCCATCGTCTCATAGAAGTGTCATTCTACCGATAATATTTTATGGGCGTTGAACAAGGGGCGTGGCAAATTTTTTATGCAGCAGAACTGTAAGTCGTACATCAATGAAACTTGGTATGAACCTACCACTTAATCATATCTTTCAATAGAGGAAATGGGGTGTTGGTCAAGGGGCGTGGCACATTTTTTATGCTCAGACAGTTATGCAGTACACACACATATCAGTGAAACTTGGAAACTTTCCACTTAGTAGCACAATTCGACTAGAAGAAAGTTGTGAGCATTGGTCAAGAGGGTGTGGTACCGCCTCCATTTTTATATACATAGATTGTTTGCCCTAATGGACTGACTGATTCATTGATTGATTGATTCATCATCGCTCAGACCAAACCGCTGAAGCTACGAACATAAAATTTGAACTGTAGATACATCTTGAAAAATTAACCTCCGCTAAGACGGGATTTTTTGAAATTCGGGGTGTAAAGGGGCAAAACATCTGTTAAGGTGTTGTATGAAGAAAAGTGATTTAAGAAACATATTGATTTCGAACTTCCTGAAAATACTCTAAACAAAAAATAATTCGATACGTATTTTATAATGGGTTAAGATTTGTTTAAGGGTAGACTCGAAAAAAACATGAACCGATAGGCCTATTGACTTCAAAAATTATAAAAATACTTGAAATAAAAAAATTATACACGCGTTTCTCATTATTTTCAAAATCGAAATCTAACTGGATCAACGACGGGTTAAAAGTATGTATGAAGAAACAATTTTTTTGGCCTTTTAACTTCAAACTTGGTGAAAGTACTTTAAATGTAAAAGAACTCGATACGTGTTTTTCATTTTTTCCAAATATTAAAATCGGACGGGGTCAACGACCGGTTAAAAGTTTTTATGGCGAAACTGTAAAAAAAATGAATTAACGACTTCAACTTCAACACTGACTTCAAACTTTGTGAAAGTACTCTGAGTGAGAAATAATTTGACACGTGTTTTTCACTTTTTTGAAAATCAAAATGTAACGGGGTCAACAATGGGTTAACAGTTTGCATGGAAACACGATTTATTGGTCCTTTTGACATCAAACGTGGACAAAAAGCATTTAAATCGGGAAATAATTACAATGTTTCTTCATATTTTTGAAAATCGAATTCTACCGTGGTAAACTATGGGTTAAGATTTTGTTTAGAGTAAACGTGAAAACTCATGATTTAAAGGGCCTTTTGACTTCACAATTTTTAGAACCACTTGGCATCAAAGATAATAGACATATGTTTTTATTTAAATCAAAATGGGTTCAACCATGCGTTCAAAATATGTATCGGGTGAAAGAAGAGAGCTTGCGTGCGAAGCCGCAAGCCCAATCAATTATTATCTATATATATAAAAATGAATCGTGGTCCATTCGACTGCGCATCACTCGAGAACGGCTGGACCAACTTGGATACTTCCTTCGGCGGGTTTGTTCGAAATTGTTACGTGAAGGTTTATAAAAAAAGAAAAGTCGGGAAAACGGGGCGTGGCGCCACCAGAATACATTTTTAGACAATAACTTTGGAACCATAAGTCACACATCAATTAAATTTAGTTCACACTTACTATTTAATCATGTCCTTCGACCGACGGAATGGGGTGGGTATTGGACAAGGGGGTGTGGCACCGCCCATACAACTCAAATCTTTTAAGTGGAATAGCTTCGAAATTGTAAGTCGCACAGCATTGAAATTTAGTGTACCGTCTCCTCATAGATGTGTTATTCTACTGTTAAAATTTTATGGGCGTTGAACAAGGGGCGTGGCACATTTTTTATGCAGCAGAACTGTAAGTCGTACATCTATGAAACTTGGTATGAACCTATAATTTAATCATATCTTTCGGCAGAGGGAATGGGGTGGGTATGGAACAAGGGGGCGTGGCACCGCCCATACAACTCAAATCTTTCAAGGGGAATAGCTTCGAAATTGTAAGTCGTACAACATTGAAATTTGGGGTACCGCCGTTTCATAGATGTGTCATGCTACTGTTAAAATTTTATGGGCGTTGAATAAGGGGTGTGGCACATTTTTTATGCAGCAGAACTGTAAGTCGTACATCAATGAAACTTGGTATGAACCTACCACTTAATCATATCTTTCGGCAGAGGGAATGGGGCGGGTATTTAACAAGGGGCGTGACACCACCCATACAATTCTATTCTTTTGAGTGGAATAGCTGCGGCATTGTGAGTCGCACAACATTGAAAGTTAGTGTACTGTCACCTCATAGATGTGTTATTCTACTGTTAAAATTTTATGGACATTGGACAAGGGGCGTGGCACATTTGTTTGACCCAAACTATCCGCATAATTTTGGAACTGTTAGTCGCACATGAATGAAACTTAGTACGAATTTACCATTTAGTCATATCTTTCGGCAGAGGGAATGAAGCGGGTATTTAACACGAGGGCGTGGCTCCGTCCATACAACTCTAATCTTTTATATGGAATAGCTTCGGAATTGTAAGCTGCACAGTATTGAAATTGAATATGCCATCGTCTCATAGAAGTGTCATTCTACCGATAATATTTTATGGGCGTTGAACAAGGGGCGTGGCAAATTTTTTATGCAGCAGAACTGTAAGTCGTACATCAATGAAACTTGGTATGAACCTACCACTTAATCATATCTTTCAATAGAGGAAATGGGGTGTTGGTCAAGGGGCGTGGCACATTTTTTATGCTCAGACAGTTATGCAGTACACACACATATCAGTGAAACTTGGAAACTTTCCACTTAGTAGCACAATTCGACTAGAAGAAAGTTGTGAGCATTGGTCAAGAGGGTGTGGTACCGCCTCCATTTTTATATACATAGATTGTTTGCCCTAATGGACTGACTGATTCATTGATTGATTGATTCATCATCGCTCAGACCAAACCGCTGAAGCTACGAACATAAAATTTGAACTGTAGATACATCTTGAAAAATTAACCTCCGCTAAGACGGGATTTTTTGAAATTCGGGGTGTAAAGGGGCAAAACATCTGTTAAGGTGTTGTATGAAGAAAAGTGATTTAAGAAACATATTGATTTCGAACTTCCTGAAAATACTCTAAACAAAAAATAATTCGATACGTATTTTATAATGGGTTAAGATTTGTTTAAGGGTAGACTCGAAAAAAACATGAACCGATAGGCCTATTGACTTCAAAAATTATAAAAATACTTGAAATAAAAAAATTATACACGCGTTTCTCATTATTTTCAAAATCGAAATCTAACTGGATCAACGACGGGTTAAAAGTATGTATGAAGAAACAATTTTTTTGGCCTTTTAACTTCAAACTTGGTGAAAGTACTTTAAATGTAAAAGAACTCGATACGTGTTTTTCATTTTTTCCAAATATTAAAATCGGACGGGGTCAACGACCGGTTAAAAGTTTTTATGGCGAAACTGTAAAAAAAATGAATTAACGACTTCAACTTCAACACTGACTTCAAACTTTGTGAAAGTACTCTGAGTGAGAAATAATTTGACACGTGTTTTTCACTTTTTTGAAAATCAAAATGTAACGGGGTCAACAATGGGTTAACAGTTTGCATGGAAACACGATTTATTGGTCCTTTTGACATCAAACGTGGACAAAAAGCATTTAAATCGGGAAATAATTACAATGTTTCTTCATATTTTTGAAAATCGAATTCTACCGTGGTAAACTATGGGTTAAGATTTTGTTTAGAGTAAACGTGAAAACTCATGATTTAAAGGGCCTTTTGACTTCACAATTTTTAGAACCACTTGGCATCAAAGATAATAGACATATGTTTTTATTTAAATCAAAATGGGTTCAACCATGCGTTCAAAATATGTATCGGGTGAAAGAAGAGAGCTTGCGTGCGAAGCCGCGGGGCCCAGCTAGTTAATTATATTTTAATTAGTAGTAAATTGTACTTATCTAGTTGCCCAAGTTTGATTGTATTCTAAATTCTGTTTTTTCTGTTTTATTATATTTTTTTACTATTTTCCTTACAATTTTCCTTTATACCTTAACCTATTCTTACAATATAATCATCCCGCGGCGGAGTGGAGTATCCTTTTTGTCTTTACTGCTGGACTACTGGGGGTCCACCGATGCGCACTCTTCGCGGTGTGCGGTTGCTGCTTTTCCTCGGGGCTTGGAACTTTCTGCTGCGTCTTCCGGAGCTTTTACGCTTTTATGTGGCACTGCTTTAGGGCTTTTTGTTTCTTCTTGAATTAACACTATTGTTTGCTGGCCTGTTGCGTCTTGTGGAACTTTTAGCACTTTTAGTTTTGTCCTTGTTCTAATATGGCGCTGCTTTAGGACCTTTTCTTGTGTGCTTGTTGCACAATCGCGTTGCGGTCATCCGGTACTGCTTAAGGCAGGTTCTCACCTTGTGGAAAAAAACCTTACCTTGCCTTATCGTGTAGATATATGTTTCAAAAATGTGCTCCAGAAATTTCAGATCAAAATCTGAAAAATTACAAAAGTTACAGGCCGTTACATAGAGCAGTGTAGAGCACCGGCCAAGCGCGCTTTAAACTTTAAACGCGTTTTTCTCAGAACCACATTTTCGGACCTTACGGAAGTGATTGAAGGCGCTGGAATGAACCAATCGTCACCAAATTTTTTCCAAATGTTCCTTATGGTTTTTTCTAATAAACGAACTACGATCAGCCAAAAATATTGAAAATTGTTTATTTAAAAAAATAATTGAACAAGTGTGAAGTGAACAAGTGAACAAAAAATGCGAAAATCGTAATTTTTTTTTCAAAACCTCATAACTTTTGTAATTTCAATTTTTTTTCATGATCTTAGTTCATTCAATAGATAACACCGTGCGACAAAAATCAAAAAATTCCAAAACACACGAAAAAATCGGTATACTTGCAAAACTAGGGGCCAAACGTAGTAAAACTGCGTTTTTAGTTTTTCTCTCTGACGTCAGGATTTTTTTTAAAAGGACTTTGAAATTTGAAGGACATGTTTATTTCAAAAAATTATTTTAAAAATTGAACGCATTATAGAATAACAATATGGGTATCAAATGAAAGAGAAAAATCCTTAGAATCTTAAAAAAATAATTTGTTTGGTGTAAAAGGACGAAGAGGTATAGAAAATGTCCTTTTAAAACTTTATCCTTGAATATCCTTGAAAACTTCCAATATTTTTTTGGGAAAAAAAATATATCTTAAGGATTAATATGTACACTACCACATCCTCGAATTTCGTTCTTCTAACTTTAATAGTTAAGGATATAAAAAATTTTATATTTCTCATTATAAAACAAAGATATATTGCACCGTACGACAAAAATAAAATATTTAATTAACTCATGTATAAATCGTTATGCTGCTAATACTGGAGGTTAAATAGACGAATTCTGCAACTTAAAAATTGCGTTTGAACCTAAGTATATGTTTTCACAAGACATTGAAAATTAAAAAATTGAGTTTCCTTAGGTAAAACTCATCCAAGAGTAACAAGATGAATGCATGAGGATACGTACTTACTGTGAATACTAGTGCTCATAACTTAATTTAAAAGTTAACAATAGTCATTTAAAATGCATTTTATGATTGATTTATTTTGAAACAAATTGTTTAAGAAAAATGTATGCGTTTACTTTGCCGCTCTTCGCAGCTCTTTAATACATACACGACATATACACTATAGTGCAAAAGTGAACAAATGTTTTTAGGCTAGTTACTTTTATTCCTGCCAAATCCTATTTTCTAAAGTTAGGGCATAACTACTTACGGTTTATGTCAATTAGACCTTTAAAGAAAGCAACAACAATAAATTACAACAACAACCATGCATACTTATTTAGATAACTGATATAAAAGTATACAGAATACTTGTTCAGTTTTGCACCCGAGTACTTATTTTCGGTAGAAACTGTTATACACTATGATCAATAAGTACCGGGACTGTGTATTTTAAATTTTCCGCCGTTGCCCGATTCAGGTAAACAAATTTTTTTTAGGTCGGTAGGACCTTAACTGACATCTGTGTCAAATTTTGAGCGGGATTGCATCATTAGTTTTTGTTTGGCAGCTGTTAGCGTGAGTCAACTTTTTGTACTTCGTCGCATTTTACAATGGATAATTTTGTTGATCAACGTATTTGTTTGAAATGCGCCGTCTCACAAAGCACACATTATTCGCGATTATTTGAACAAACACAGTGTGAATATCATCGATCAGGCTCCCTATTCTCCAGATATGGCACCATGTGACTTTTTCCTGTTCTCCCGTCTCAAGTTACCGCTTCGTGGAAAGAGATTTGAGTCCATAGAGGTCATAAAAGAAAATGCGACGCGAGAGCTGAAGGCCATACCTGCTTCGGCTTACCCGAAGTGCATGGACGATTAGATTAAGCGTTGGCATATGTGTATTGCTTCAGATGGGGCTTATTTTGAAGGGGATAAAATAAATTTACCAGAAGAATTAAAAAATGTTGTTTTTTGACACAGTCCCGGTACTTATTGATCATATTGCACAATAGTTTAAATAATTGGTAATGCCCCCTTGCCGGCTTCGATAGTCAAGCGGGTAGCGCGCTGGCTTCTCATACCAAAGGCTCCAGGTTCGATTCCTGGCTAGGGCTGGTGAACAACTCATCTACTTCTATCGCTATCCACATGAAGGGAATGAGAATTACAAGAATCGCACAAGTGCGCTCTTGGCAGGCAATGGCAAAACCTCCAAGTGTGAACGAAAAACTGCCAATCGCCGTTCGGATTCGGCGTTAAACTGTAGGTCCCCTCCCCCCTTTCCCCATCCGCTTGAAATGTGTGCTGTAACATATGTTGGCAAAACAGTGTTGCATACACAGTTCAAAAACGGGTGAAATATGTGGTATCACAATGGGCCTTTCAGGCCTCCGAGTGTGTTTCTCGTAGAGGCAGCCACCGCAACCTAACCTAATGCCCCCTTTGAGTCTCAAAACATCTTTAATGCGGCTGGGCATGCTTTCTACCAAGTTTCTGCATATTTTAATTGGTATTTTCACCCCCACGATCTGCATTCTTTCCCACAACTCCATAATGCTATTAGGAGGTGTGTCGTGGCCTCCCAGTCGCCGCTTTCACTATTGTTGAAAATTCTTGTGTTTTACCTTGTGACCGAAAAGTTTCCGGAAATTTTAAATAAACGCAAAATTCTTAATCTTCATCAATATTTATTTTATCTCCTTCAAAATATGCTCCATTAGAAGCGATACACATATGCCAACGTTTCTGCCAATCATCAAAACATTTTTTATAGGCGCTTTCCGGTATGGCTTTGAGTTCCCTCTGCCAATTCTGTTTTACGTCTTCTATGGATTCAAAACGCGTTCCTCTGAGTGGTAATTTGAGTTTGGGAAACAGGAAAAAGTCACACGGTGCAAGATCAGGTGAATACGGTGGCTGTTCGATGGTATTTATTGAATGTTTGGCCTTAAAATCGTTGATAATGTTGGCTCGGTGCGAGGGAGCATTATCGTCATGAAAAATCCATGAATTATCCTTCTACAATTGAGGCCGTTTACGGCGGATATTTTCACGCAAACGTCTTAAAACAGTCAAATAATAGTCTTTACCGACTATTTGTCCTTCAGGGACGAATTCATGATGCACCACACCACGAATATCGAAGAAAACAATCAGCATTACCTTGATTTTCGAGCGACTTTGGCGTGGTTTTTTCGGTTTCGGCTCGTCTTTTCCTCTCCATTCCGATGATTGTTGGCTTGTTTGCATGTCGTACTCGTAGACCCATGTCTCGTCACCAGTTATGATGCGTTCCATGAAAGTTGGATCGGAATTGGCACGATCAAGCACGTCCAAAGAGACCTGTTCACGGTACTCATTTTGAAGAAAATTCTCAACAAAATCGCAACGCACTACTGAGGTGAACTGGTTTCAACAGCTGCCGTAAACAAACTGTCTGACAGATCGCGCTCATTTTTGGCATAGTAATTAAGGACAGTGCTACCAACCTACAGAAACTTAAAATATCGAAAAATATACAGCGCGCGAATTTTAAATGAGAATTTCTGGAAACTTTTCGGTCACAAGGTATATGATCGCTACAAGCAATAAACAATAAATAATAATACGTACTCAACAAAGACAACCAAAATGGGAAATGGAAAGGAAAAGGTGTTTTCTCGCCTTTTCTGTTTGTATTTATGTATTTTTATAAAAACCAAATACATCTGTATTAAACTAATGTGCAAATAGTCTTAATGTATATTTACGTCTTAATGTACAGTTACGTCTAACCGACAAACCGGCCAGACCTATCTGGTAGATATACCGAATCGTACGTTATGTCTACCAGATAGGTCTGACCGGTTTGTCGGTTAGACGTAACTGATTGTTACATGCGAGACTCCATGTGAGTGAGCGAGACAGCTGTACGTTTGCCAAGATTTCGAAGTGCATGCGTTAGAAGGTGATATCAAATGACACGTACACAAAATCAAGTCACACGTACACAAAAGGACTAGTCAGATTTTTCACACGGCTAGAACAAATCTGACTAGAATTATAACCGATATGTTGGTTACGTATACCGGTTATATAACTAGTCATATGACCGCTAGTCTCCTTGTAGGGTAACAACTAACAAATACATTCAAAAATATATTTTGACATACACGTATACATATACCCATACATATTTATTTTCTTTTTCGCATACATTTATACTCATACACATACATATTTATATTTATATTCAAATATTTATATTTATACACAAATATATTGTTACGAAAATTACTTCACAGGTTGGTTTGGATTGGTTTTGAAAATAAAACAACTTCAGTTATCCAGCGCAACGTAGTCAAAACTAACAATCGCTTTATTTACAAATTTGCACTTGTTCTACTTTACACTACTACTATTGCATGTTTCCCCATTGCTTGCTCAACACAGACTCGACCCCTTGCGCTGCCACTGCTGATTTTATACCAGTTTTCTTATCGCGCCGAAGTTTCTTGCACTTCTAATTGGAAAACGCTCGACTATTCTCGCACAGCCCATTTCGAGAACCATCCTTGCCATATCGGACTATACCAAGCGAATTTATAACAGTTTTGCTGTACTTCACAGTGCATGCCTAAAAGTATGCTTGGAAAACATTCGTGCGGAAAAAAAGCATTCCTGTACAGTGCGGCACAGAATCTCTCATCGTATCAATATATACGCACATACACCTATGTATTCACGTTATCACATACAAAAAAACTCACTTTTTCACAAATAAAAACAAATTTTCATACACGTTAAACTTCAATTTTTTTGCATTGTAACTATTTTATACATCCATTCCCAACACACATATATACAAAATTTGTTTGTTCCCATGTACAGTCTGTCCAGTAGAAGCGTGATCGATCAAATTTTCACTTAGAGTACCGTTATCAAAAAAATTTAAATGCACCTAAGTAGCCTCATCATTTTTGTAATACGCACTGCAAAAATTGTTAGTCTCGTGAAACAATTTCAAAGTACAGGGTGTTTTAACAAGATGAGCTCTTGAAGCCTTGAAGCCGTATTCCTTTGTCTACACCCTAGAGGACCGTAAATGTCACGTTTAGCTTTAGCAAAATATATGAAAAAGCCAGAGTTTTTCGTAACGAGTTGGACGAATCGGTATATGGAAGCAAAAAATGTCAAATATTTGGCTGGTCGGGGCCTTGAAAAAAATACCTCCCCAAAACAGGACAAGATTTGTTTGCGACGAAGCCGGGCTTATCGTTGTATAAAGGTAAAGCAGTTTTAGAGAAAAGTGGTGTTAAAATATCAAAAGAGACGATTCGAGGACGTTTAAGAACTAACGACGTTTAAAACCGGAGCTCTTTGAAAAAACTGTTGATCTCATCATAACAAGTTCAAAAACGGCTTGCCTGGGCTTATGACAATTCAGATCGGAATTGGAATAATGTAATATTCACGGATGAATCCTAATTTTGGGCAAATAGTAGCATAAATCGATCTTGGTGTGCCGCCATCAACCGATTGCTCCAACGAACTGTTAAAGACTCACTAAAGGTCCATGTTTGGGGCTGCTTCTCAGAAAAAGAATTTGGGCGTCTTTTCGTTATTACCACCAAATTGAACGCGGTTTTAATAAACAAAATTTATGAAAAAGCTTTATTACCTTCAGCTGCGAAGATGTTCGGGAGAAGAGGACTCTCTTGGATTATACAAGAAGGCAACGACCATAAACATCGCAGCCGAATGTGTAATTAATTTAATAATTAATTATGTAATTGATTGGCACGACAACTGAGCCACGGCGGCTGCCGAATGTGTGCTGAGTGGAAACAGCAAAATGGGTAGAAGTGTTAGATTGGCCCGCACAGTCGCCTGAAGCCAACCCGATAGAAAATGTGTGAGCAATTGTAAAGCAGAAACTCAGAGGAAATACTATATGGACAGAAAAACAGTTATCGAGACAAATTCGGCTGATTTGAAGGCGATTGCCTCGGCAACTTGCTCAGATCTTAGCGCAAAGTATGGGTCGGAGGTTTGAGGCCATAATGGCGAATGGCGGCGACTATACCTGTTATTAAAAATATTGCGTACAATAAATATTATAAACGCATTAAATTCAGTTTGTTTGAAACGAATCGCACAAATAGTTTCCAAGTTACGACGATCACGCTTTTACTGGACAGACTGTACATAAATAATTCGAATTATCGAGCCCTACACGTTTACACACACGGGTGTAAACGTTTTTGCTCGACAAATATACAATTTCGTTACAACGAATTTTCCCATTCCCAACTCTTCCCATTCTCGTTCGCGCGGACGCGGTTAGACTTTACATCTATTTTCCAACCCTCTACTTTTATATTAATTCAAACTTTTTACCCTTTGTCGAGCTTTTTTAATTAATATGCCTGTTGAGCGATCCCCCAAACGACAAAGTATCACAATGGAGACTCCTTCCTCCAGATACGCAGTCATCTAAATCACTTTTGACAGTTCCTGTCACTCGGGAGCCACCCAATACTCGCTCCAAACTCTCTAGTGCCAAAGCAACCGATCCCAGTGTTGCCAAGTTCACTTTCGAGTACGATAGACTCGTGCCATTATGCACACAATTTTCATCGGTCCCCATTGAGGATTTGACCAAATCACTGGTCCAAATTAAACAAAAAAATTTGCAAGCCCAATGGGAGAGGCTAATGCGCGCACATGAGGCAGTCTTTATTGCTGAAGACAACAGCCAGCCGGAAGGTTTCAAAGAGTCGGCTAGGCAAAAAATTGGAGCCTGCACAGACCAATATGAGTTGTGCATGGCTGACATGTCGGACATCATTGAGATGCTCCAAACTCAGTCCCCTCAGCCCGCTGCGCATATGGAACCGGTTCAACCCCTAGAACCAGCAAATACCCCCTACATTTGCCTACAAGTTCCACCTTGCGATAGAAAACCTTCTTCGGGGGCTATGAGCAGTGGCCGTCCTTCCGGGACATGTTTACTGCGGTTTACATTAACCACCCCCAGCTCACTCCAGCCCAAAAATTGTATCACCTCCGATACAAGACGCAAGGTAAAGCCGGTGCTATTGTAAAGCAATATGCATTAACCGATAAGAATTTCGAACTCGCGTGGGAAGCCCTAAAATCCCGTTATGAAAATAAACGCATACTCGTTGATACTCAAATTCGATCCCTCCTGAATATCGCTCCTGCCCACACCGAAAATAGTGAGGCACTGCAGCGGATCCAAAGCACTATAAACAATTGTCTGTCTGTTCTCAATTCTTAGGCCGTAGATACTGACAATTGGGATCTGCTATTGGTTTAAATATTGATACGATGAGAAACTCCGTGCCGTATTGTACATGAATGCTTTTCCAAGCATACTTTGAAGTAATGCAAATTTGGTATAATTCTCTTGGATAGTCCGATATGGCAAGGATGGCTCGCGAAAGGTAATGAACTTTGCTAGAACAATCGAGATAGAAAGTACAACTGGAATGTGCAAGAAACTTCGGCGCGATAAGAAAACTAGAATAAAAGCAGCAGTGGCAGCGCAAGGGGTTGAGTCTGTGTTGAGCAAGCAAAGTGGTAACAAGTGTAGATACAAGCGAAGTGTAAATCTGTAAATAAAGTGATTGTACATTTCTGACTGCGTTTTGCGCTGAACAATTGAAGTTGTTTTATTTTCAAACACAATACAAACGAACCTTGGGAAACTTGGGATTTTCGTAACAATATGTTGTACCAAATTGCCCCAAGAGACACTTGCTCTATGGGAGAGATCATTGACATCCCGGAAGGATCTGAAACCCTGGTCGCAAATGGATGAGTTCCTGACCGGCAGATATGAGGTACTTGAACGGCTGCAAAGTATTCGCCCTTCTAAGCCGAAACAATCTCAACCTTTGACTTCCAATGTCCTTCCAAATCGGCAACACAAATCCCTAAACTATCACACTCAAGTGAAAAGGGACCTCGCGTGCAAACTCTGCAACGCAAATCACCCTAGTACAAGTACAAGCCTTACACTCCAATAATGGCACCCAATCCCTTCTGCCGACGGCACTGGTGTCAATTGAGCACGCAGGAAAGTTGTTCAAAGTTCGAGCGTTGATCGACCAAACCTCTCAGCGTACCTTCATTTCTTCGAAGGTCCAGAAACGCCTCAAATTGCCCATCGAGAAATGCCCCTTCCAAGTCTCGGGCATGGGCGGTCAGATTGTGCAAAATGCCAATCATACATGCTTCTTGACATTGGCAGTCCCTCAAACTAGCACGAAACTCCCCGTACAAGCTATCGTGCTCCAAGAGCTTACGAAATTACTCCCACCTTCCCATATAAACCCCTTCAAGTTTGCCATGCTAGATCTCACTGATCCAAACCCCTTCGAGACAGCGCAGATCGATATAGTGATTGGCAGTGATCTCATCCCGCAGATCATGCTCGAAGGTATCCACCGGAATGTACGTGGCAGCTTACTTGCTCAGCAAACATTATTCGGTTGGGTACGAGTATTAAGCGGTCCAGTACCCCCTTCGAATTTGACACGTGCCACAGATGCACACAATAGCCATATGCATACTGGTCCTGCCCTTCAAAATAACCTTCCCGCCTTCAACATACAGAAATAATTTAATTAACAATAGATAACAGTTATAATAAAGACTTTAAGTCGTCTGTCGGAAAAAAAGAAAATACATTACTCTAACATAAAGATATACATACATATTAACAGAATTCATTTACAATTAAGCTCCTATATTTTAAAGCATCAGTGACATACAAAACAAGACAATCCCATCCATCTACGCCAATTCCATTTAGCTTGTTTACAATTTCATCTTGAGTTAAAAAGAACTTTCCAAAAATATCGATATCTGATTCTTTTCAAAATTGGACACCTACCCAGAAAATGTGTTATATTTTCTAACTCGTTCAAATTACAAAGACTGCATCCACCTACGCCAATTCCATTTAGCTTGTTTACAATTTCATCTTGAGTTAAAAAGAACTTTCCAAAATGTCGATATCTCGACATTTTTTGTCGAGTAGTGTTATCCCCTTCGAATTTGACACGTGTCACAGATGCACACAATAGCCATATGCATACTGGTCCTGCGCTTCAAAATAACCTTCCCGCCTTCAACATAAAATAATTGATTGGCACGACAGCCCGCTTACGCGAGACTAAGGCCTAGCTTCCCGCAACCACCCGTGTTGTGCGTGTGAATTTTGTACGCGGGTGGAAGGGACCTACAGTTTTATGCCGGTTCCGAACGGCAGGTTGGGAGCTTTTTCATAGGCAATTTTTACTCTCAGAGGTTTGCCATATCCAGCTGAGAGGACAGGAGAACGAGTTTCCCGTTATTTTTTTTTTAGGTGTTATTACATGCAGTATTCGATCTTGCGTCGCTCTGCATGCGACTCGCTGGACCGCGCACTAACCAACTGAGCCACGGCGGCTGCCTTCAACATACAGAAATAATTTAATTAACAATAGATAACAGTTATAATAAAGGCTTTAAGTCGTCTGTCGGAAAAAAAGAAAATACATTACTCTAACATAAAGATATACATACATATTAACAGAATTCATGTACAATTAAGCTCCTATATTTTAAAGCATCAGTGACATACAAAACAAGACAATCCCATCCATCTACGCCAATTGCATTTAGCTTGTTTACAATTTCATCTTGAGTTAAAAAGAACTTTCCAAAATATCGATATCTGATTCTTTTCAAAATTGGACACCTACCCAGAACTACGTCGACTACGGAACTCGTGCCGTGCGGAGGTGTTTCGATTCGTCTATATCGAGATCGTTTTGCTCGGACACTTAATTATTACCATGCCTTGTGTGTGCGGCCATAAAGTCGACCGCGGCCAGTCAAAAACTCAATGTGCCAAATGTAATATCATTTTCCATTTGGAGTGCGTAAACCTTTTGCAAGCAGATTTAGATTACTTGCAAAAAACAAACAAACAATTTGTGTGCAAAAGCTGCACTTCGGCGCGTCGAAACTCGATTCGGTCACCAATTCGTTCGGCTACCCCGACAGCTAACGCAGCATCAGTTAACTCTCCGCAAAGGGAACGTGAAAAGAGGGAAATCTCTTTACAAGCTGTAAGATCTGAGAATGCTCATATGCTCTCTTTGATTAGCTCCTTGCTTGGTGAAAAGGAGGCTCTTGGCAAACAAGTTGAGCACCTACAATCGGAAGTGCAAGCCATTCGTCGTGAATTGCACGTTTATGCTCACTCGACTACAATATCCGACCTGGCTAATGACGTCAGAAGCCCGCGAATCATTTCCAAGCGCATAAGCCTGCTCTGAGCTCAACCTCATCGATGCCAGCCTTGTCTCCTTCTCACTCCTCTTCTTCGTATGCCGCTGCCGCTGTTGTTGCTGTTGCTGCTTCTCCAGCTCTTGCAGTCTCAAATGCCTCTCTCACTTCGCCTAATTGCAGTGCTGTCAAAAATGCACCGTTGCTCCCATCTCGAATAGCATGCCAGCCCATTTAGATGCTGTAGATGCCCGCTTTACTGCTGTTGTGAGAAAGAAAAACCCTAAACAAATTGTTGTTGGACGCAAAACTAGCAGCGAGCTAAATGTGATCGCCCAAATGAGATGGATACATTTGTCATCGTTTAGTCCCACTGTGACTGAGGTAAACATAACGGATTACGTCCACAGTCATGCTAAGTAATATTGATAAGAATTATCTCTTGTGCTACAAATTAGTGAAAAAAGACACCGAAGCTAAGAACCTAAAGAGAATATCATTCAAATTAGGTGTAGCTGAGCAATTCTATGACAAACATTTTCGATCCTTCTCTGTGGCAAGAGAACGTAAGAGTCCGGCCGTTTGAAAATTTTCCAAAAAGAGACTTGAATCCACAGCAAACTTAGCGGACGCAGGCGCTCCTAGTGGATCATCGAGTATTGCTGAATTTCTTCTCTACTATCAGAATGCTGGTGGATTAAGAACTAAAATTCTGCCACTGCTGTTTTTCTCTTCTTCCTGTCTATACGACATTACAGTGTTAACGGAAACTTGGCTCACATCATGCCATAACACTGCTGAAATGTTTGATTGCCGTCTTTACAACGTTTTTCGTAAAGATAGATCGTCAAGTACCACTGGACTCCTTAGAGGCGGCGGCGTACTCATTGCTGTTCGCTCTTCTCTGCCTTGTACACAGATCGAACTGCCAACTGATGTTACCTCAGTTATGAGAGGTTACGACATAGACCAAATTATTATTAACCCTACTGTCATAACGTACGTCTGCGAGACGTATGCTGTTTTTACGTTTTGCGCTCTCTTCCACAATTGTTCTCACAGCAAATTCAAATTGTCAGTTATCTCAGTTATATAATTAGCAACTATGACTTTTATTTTACAGAAAAATATACATATTTCTGATGTGAGTGAAATATTTGCTGATATCGTACCTTTAAATATCGGTTTAAGATCGTAAATCTTTATACGTCTCCCAGACGTATCGTTATGATTTCAGGGGTAAAAAATAACGTTATGACAGCAGGGTTAAAATTGTATTTGATAAATCCCATGTTATTTTAATATCTGCTAGTTATATTCCACCGCTTAGTCCTGTTGAATTATACTTACAATGCACATGTAAATAATTGTTGTTCTATACTCAGTGATTGTAGGGACGAACAGAATAACATTATTGTTGGCGATTTAAATTTGCCTAATGTTAAGTGGAGTTATATTAGTGATATAAACCAACTGATACCATATGAAGTCTCGAGTGAGAGTGAATGCGCGGTTCTCGACACATTTGCTGAGTTTAATCTCAATCAAATAAATAAAATCCACAATGAAAATAATCGGTTACTCGATCTGATTTTCGTAGACAATCAATTGCAATCTGATGTCGAGCCCCTCTCTTCACCCCCGCTGCCTAACTCAATTCACCACAAGCAAAGAATATGAAGTAATATAGAACGCGCATGTGGGCACAAAAGTGTTTTCGGTTGCTATGATGCGAGCGGGAAGAGCGAAGCGTAGGCATTTGAAAATGTTAGGTTCATAACATTTTCTGTTAGATTTGCGTAGGACAACAGCAAAAAGCTATGTTCGCAACGGCTTCACTCGTGTAAATTGAAGTGGTGGTTGTTGCAGCGTAGTGTTCGCTCAATCATTTTTTGCATGCATGTTTCTTGATCTTGTTTGCCGAAGCGCAAGCAAAAAACAAACAACGAACGAAGGCATCGTCATCATCGTTTCAACGAAGATGACTCGGGATTCGCTAATGTTTTTGTTGTTGTCGTTTATTGTGTGTATGCTTTTTTGGTTTTGCTGTAATGTCACTATCAATCGAAGCTTTGTGGTGTATGGCTGTTTGCTCAAATGCTGCGCTTTGATTGATTTTTAAAACCTGCAAATATTTAGACGTGGTTGAATCCAATTTGAAATTTTCACAAATATTTTTACGTGGCGAGTTCCAAGTAAAATCATTTGTTTATATTTTGACGTGGTTGATACAAATTTTGAACCTTTTGCAGCGGTTTTTTTTTGACGTGGTTGAATCCAATTTGAAATTTCTACAAATATTTTTACGTGGCGCATTCCAAGTAAAATTATTTGTTTATATTTTGACGTGGTTGATACCAATTTTGAATTTTTTTAAGAAGTATTTTAACGCCATTGTCCAACATTGTAATTCTATTTTGTGTTTCGGCTTGTTACAATATGGCTACAAATATAAAGACAAATAGAAATTCCTCAACGTCTGGAATTCAATGTTGTGTTCGCAGTTGCAACAAATCGAGACGACAATGCGAGAATCTTAGATTATTTAGATTCCCCGCTGCTGATTTCGTGTTTGGCCAAATTTGGCGCGAAAAATGCAATATATCTTATGACGACTATAACCGAAAACTGTATATTTGTGAAAATCATTTCTCCAGTACTTATGTAGGAAAAAGGTTTCTAAAAAAGGATGCGATTCCAACCTTAAACTTAGACGAAGATCATGAGATTTCGGATGAAGAATTTTTAGAACCAGATTCTTCATTGAAACGACCACGTTATGATGATATAGTATGCAGTAATTGCGAAAAAAGTCAAAATAACCCATTATTACAAAAAGAAATACAGCCACCTATTAAAAAAATTCAAAAAAATTTACGAAAAATTGCGAAAAGAAAAGCGCTTTATTTTAAAATCCAAGAATTGTTGTTCAAAGACTTTAAAAAATTCAATTGATTCTTTAAAACATATCAACTTGGAATCCAAAACATTTTGTAAACTTTTACTTAGCACCAGGCCAAAAGAATATTCTGACGAAGTGAAATATTTAGCGCAAAATATTTTTTATATTTCACAATCAACATATTCTTTCCTAAGAGATAAGTTAAATTTCAATTTGCCACATATAAGCACCTTAAATCGGTGGGCTCCAATAAAGTTCCTTCAGCCCGGTATCAACAATGTGGCTTTTGAATTCATTAAAAAGATGTGCTTAGAGTTGAAGGAAAAAAATGAAAATAATATGGTTCTTTTAATGAACGAAATGGTAATACGTAGAGAATTACGATACAATCAAAAACTAGATTTTATTGACGGATTTGAATGCACAGGCTTCGAAAGAACAAAAAAATTGTAAGCAAGTATGTGTATTTATGTTGAAGCCCATGTTCTCGAGTTGGTGTTCAATTTTAAACTATTTTGTGTCAGAGAATGGATTAACAGCAGATACGTTGTGCAAAATAATTAAAGAAAATCTTAAAGTTTTAGCAATTTTGGTATAGTAGTGAACGTTTTGGTTTGTGATCAGGGGTCTTCTAATAGAAAGTGTTTCTCCGACTTAGGCGTATGTATAGAGAAACCATACTTTCAATTTCAAAATCAAAAAATTTATTGCATGTTCAATTTCCCACATTTAATCAAGTCATTGCGAAATGGTTGGCTTAAATGCGACTTGAAAACGCCTGATGGTTTAGTTAGCTTTAAAGTAGTTCAAGAGCTTTGGGAGAGGGAAGAAAATTGTAAAACCAAAATGTGCCCAAAATTAACTAAACACATATTTCCAAATTCATTTGAAAAAATGCGTGTTAAATTTGCCACGCAAGTGTTCAGTAAAACAGTTGAAGCTGCTATCAGAGCAATTTCAGACATAAGTGGATTTAAAAAAATCTCACAAGAGGTAGCGTTATCCACAGTTGATTTTATAGCAAAAATTGATCAAATATTTGATTGCATGAATAGTGGATCTTTGTATGCAGATAACTGCTACCGATCTGCTCTTCAGATTAAGAAAGAATCGCACACATTTATTCAAACATTTTTATATTATCTAGAGGAAGTGAAATTTGTTGAGGAAAAAAAACGAGTTTTCTTCCTAGATGGCATGAAACTATCCTTAAAATCGGTCCTTCTACTTGTAGATGAAATATTAAAAGATAATTCGGACAAGTTTTTTATTATGACAAAGGCCTTTAACCAGGACAAGTTGGAGAATACGTTTGCTGTGTTAAGGCAAAAAGGAGGTAATAACTGTAACCCCTCTGTAGCCGAACTTAATAATATCTTAGCCAGGTTATTAGCCTTTAAAATAATAAAGTTTAGCTCCTCTACCAATTGTGAAGAGACGCAAGATTCAATGACTAATTTAATTTCAAGCGCTTCTTTTAATGAGGATGTTTTGCAGGCTAATGGCGATGATAATGACAATGAAATCCTGGAAAATCTTGATCTAAGTAGTGAGATGCACGAGGCGTATTTTGTAGGTGACACCTTTTGTAATCCGAAAGATATTAACTTAGAGCTGGTTTCCATGAGGTATTTTGTTGGATACGTAGCGTACAAAATCATTCCTAAATTAAATTGTGAAAAATGCGGTGACGAATTGAGAAGAAGGGATGAAGTTTTGACTGCTCCAAGTGAAATTTTTATTTTTCACAAAAATTATCAGTCAATTTCTGATTTTGGTAATCTTTTTGCTCCTTCCAATTCCCTAATGAATGTATGCATAAAACATATTTTAATTTTTCATAAAATCTTCGAAGCAGAACCTGAAAAAATTGGTATTAAAGCACACGTTTTACAATCTTGTAAAAATGCTACACCTGAATGGTTCCAATGTGAGTGCTGTAACCATAGAGTCCAAATTTTAGATTTTCTTATTTTAGTTCTTCTACGAAAACACTGCATGTGGGCTGTGCAAAAAGGAAGTTCGAAAGAACGAAAATTGAAAATAATTGTTGGCTAATAAAAAAATTCTTATTAAAAATTATTATTTATGAAAGATACATTTAAACCAGGGACCGTAAAAATTATGAGCTAAATAAAAAAATCAAAATATAAAATTTATTTTTCGATTTTTATGTTCCGCTCACCGAATAATAATTATTTGTTGATTTTTTTTTTAGATCAGAAAATAAAAATTATTTGTTGAGTTTTATTTTTTTGGGGAAAAATAAAAATTATGCGGTGAGTTTTATTTTTCACTTGCAGAATGAGAATTATTTTTCAGTTTTATTTTTTCAACACAAAATAAAAATTACGGGACGAGTTTTTGTTTTTGAATCAAAAATAAGCCTCATGTGGTGAGTTATATTTTTCAAATTGTTTTCTGAAAATTATTTTCCGAGTAATACTTTTCGCTCATGAAATAAAAATTCTACTATGAATTATAAACTTTTTCTTTAAAGGAATGAATGCAAGAATGCGATTTTTCCCGAAACCCACCGGGAGCGGAAAATAAAAATCGAGAATTTTTTTTTATTGCATTTTTGATAACTGCTTTCAAAAACAATCACTTTATTGCACTACATGATATATCTGCAATGCTTCCTTCATCTTGATTTGTTTGATTAAAAATATTGAAATAATTATTATTTACGGTCCCTGATTTAAACGAAAGTAAAACAATAAGCATAAAACCTTACAATAATATTTTTAATAAATAACTATAAACGCTCTTGTGCAACATGTTTGCACCCATATTTTACTACACCAAGTTCACGCATTTTTTTTGCTAATTGTAATTTGCTTATGATTATAAAAAAGAAAGCAGAAATAGCGACGCAACAATTACCAACAACAATGCTATCCCGCCTGCACGGCACAGCGCAAAAAACAGTATACCGCTAACTTTTTTTTGTTTGCCAATATTATAATGCTATTCCCTGCGACAACAAAAGCAGCGTTCATCGTCATGTTTATCAAGTGGCGCAACAGCAGCGAGAATACGAATGAGTACAGAAGCGACTTCAATTCATATGTTACGCCGAAGTTACAGAGATTTCTGCTGTTAGTAACAGAGATTTCTGCTGTCAATAACAGAGGGTACTACCAGCAGTACCCGCCATACAACGCGTTTGCTTGTATGAGATGCGCGTTCTATATTACTTCATATTCTTTGCCACAAGGCATTGTGTATAAGCTTCCGCTTTATTAACACATTTTAAGCGGGTAGCCTAGTATATGAAACTATGCTGCGTAGCGGGCATTACTTGCAAAACAAGCAAAAATTGCGCGATCCAAAATAAATAAAACTTGAAATTTATGAAACTAAAATAATTATATGAAATAATACTTTCAGTTTTATATGAAAACCAATCCGGTAAAAATACCGTCTCCCGCTTTTAAAGTGCCTACAACCAAAAGGTAAAAATACCCGCCCCGCTTATAAGCAGCAGTTTTCACAACGGGTAATTTTACCCGGCCCGCTTTTAATGTGTTAATTACATTAAGCCCACTAAAAACAGTTGCGATATTTATAATTTCTCTAGAGCTAAGTTCAATGGTATTTCGCATTGCTTAGATTCTGAAAATTGGAAGTCCGCATTAATATCGCCCCTATTGTCGGAGAATTACGACTTTTTCAGGGATAAGCTCAATTCGGTGGTTGATAGGTTTGTTCCAAAGAAGCCCAGAAGAAATGCCACTAAACCAGTTTGGTTCAATAGTAGGCTTATTAACATCAACAATAAAAAAACAATAGCATATAAACGGTATCGTAAATCGAATAATGACAAGGATGGCTATGAAACTTACCGTCGCACTATGGCCTAACGGTCGGTAAAACGTTGCAAAAATCCAAAATTTCATGAAAGCGTTCGATATGCGTTCGAGATGCGTCTTATTGAGAATTTTCCAGGGATTACGAATATGTTATAAGGTCCGTTTCATATTTATAACCCACCTATGAGCCCTGGGAGAATATTGGAATAAATACTGGGAAATAAATTTCCCAAAAATAAATAACTACCAAATATGTTCCCTGAGGTTAATAGTTTGTGGTGGCAACACTGTTTTAACATGCTCTTTGAAATACCGTTATATTTCAAAGAAACGTGTAATGCGCTTTGTTTAGCTGATGTAAAAATCGTTTCATAATTATAACCCATCTGCAGTTTTTTATAAAAACAAAAGGTTTGTGTTAGGTATACTTTCTTGGGAAAAATATAGTTATTAGGGCTATGTGTCAGCTAGGTATGTCACGTGGTACAACGTTATCAGAACTGGAGAAAGGCAAGATTTTGGCTTGGGCTTCTGATGGCATTTCAGTTAGCGAAATTTCTCGAAAAGTTGGACGAAGCAGACGCGTAGTTGCCAATTTGCTAACGAATGTCGAAGAATATGGCCAGCAAAAGAGGTCCGGTAGAAAAAGGAAATTGTGCAAAAGGGAGGAGCGGCTAATCATACGCCAGGCAAGTAACTCCACTGCCAGTTGTTCCCGTTTGGCAAGAAGCTGCAACAGCAAAGTGTCCAAAACTACTGTTTGGCGAGTGCTACAACGATGTCCTGATATTTCCCGAGCAAAAATGAAAGCGATTCCAAGGCTACTTACTCGACATAAGACTGCACGTCTTGAATTTGCGGAACAAAATATGGACACTGATTGGTCCTCCGTAAGCAAAATGAATTTCATAAGTTTTGTTGGCACGTAGTTGACGTTTATGCTTGTAGGTCATATTTTCTGATGAAAAGAAATGGAACCTTGATGGACCAGATGGCTCACACTCTTATTGGCGAGATTTGCGTAAAGAACCTCGCTACTTCTCTAAGCGAAACTTCGGTGGCGGGTCATTAATGGTCTGGGGAGCATTCACAGCGCAAGGGGCGCTGGAAATCCAGTTTACGTCATGCAAAATGAAAACTTCTAATTATATCGCCGTGTTGCAGAGCAGTTTAGTACAATTTCTGCAACAACATCGCGACAAAAACTGGATTTTCCAGCATGATAATGCCCGAATTCATACCAGCGTAGAAACAAAGACGTGGCTTGCGCGGAAAAAAATTAAAACTTTGGCCTGGCCAGCGTGCTCCCCAGACCTTAACCCAATAGAAAATCTATGGGGGAATACTAGTGCGCTCTGTTTATGCCGAAAGCCGTCAATACAACAACGTTGATGAGTTACAAACTGCCATCATCAGAGCTTGGGAGAATTTGCGCACTGATACTTTGCAGAATCTAATTTCTTCAATGCGAAAAAGAGTTTTCGAAGTAATAAAGGCTAAGGGAAGCCATATAAACTAGTAAAACGCATTATTTTATTATTCAGCAGTCTTAAAAACGAAGAATTGGAACATGGGTTATAAATATGAAACGCTTCAATATTGGGGTTTTCGCTGTTTTTGGTCTAAATTTTTAAATGTTTGGGCAAAAATGATTTAGGCATTGAATTTTCTTTTAATCTTACCTGTTTTTATCAGAATATAACAGAACTCAATTGAATACAGGAAATATTTCAATATAATGGGGGTGGGTTATAATTATGAAACGCACCTTATAAAGTTGACAATTTTTCCACATCGAGAAAAATGTGTATTTTTTGGTTTTTTTTTTCCTCTTTAAGATTGATTTGTATGTAAATGAAGCGACCAATCGGTAGCTTGTTGGTTTTTTCTAAAAGATACGTTAATTGTTAATATAATAAAAATAAAAAATGTTTATTTTGTTTTAAAAGTTGTTCGATCTACCGATTGCTCGAAAAGTCTATATTTCGACCTTTTTTTCAACTTTGATCGAAAATAAAAAAAAGACCAAAAAAGACCTCCGCGAAATTGAGGGAGGTTATTTGCTATTTAATTATTTACCTAACTTCCAAAACTCAGCTACCGCTTTTTGGCGCTTTACTTTCCAGAGCAATAAAAGTGAAGCAACCTCGGGTCGAAAAACACGCAGGTATACGAAAAATCACGCACATTTAGTTCGGTCAAAAACTCATTTTGTGTTGCTGGCATTTGTATATAAAGTTATATTTTTTGGTTACGAATGGCATAATACATTTGCTATCCATGTTTTGCTTATTTTATTTAGAAAAGTGTTTCCTAACAAGCAGTTGTGAATTTTTTCGCAATATTTGGGTGGCGCTCCATATATTGAAGGAAGATTTGTCCCTAGGCAGAGTTTCCTCTGAAATTCCACGTCCCATGGTTTTTACAGCTTAAAACAATATTTTTTCCATCATAATACTTACATTTCCACGAACAGCTTAGTCATATTCAATATTTGAACAAAAACGCTGAAAAAACGGCAAATTCTCTTAGATGCAGCTACCTGCTTCAAATCGTTAAAGGGAAATCCCATCACGTTTTCAGTGCGAATTGTTTCCGAAAACTATTTGCAGCACATGCCTGATGAACCTATATTTCGTTGTCTTGTCACAGTCGTTCTTTGACTTAAAAGCTTATCGCAAGTATTCTGTGCAGCTTGAATTAGCCGTGAATAGTATTTTTAAATATAATTCGCAGTATATTTTTTATTGAGTCATACGAGTGTAAAGCTTATCGCAAGTATTCTGAAACTTGAATTAGCCGTGAATAGTATTGTTACGAAAATTACTTCCAGGTTCGTTTGGATTGGTTTTGAAAATAAAACAACTTCGATTACTCAGCAAAAATCAACAATCACTTTATTTACAAATTTACACTTGTTCTACTTTAGACTACTACTATTGCATGTTTCCCCATTGCTTGCTCAACACAGACTCCTCTCACTGCGCTGCACACTGCTGCTTTTATACCAGTTTTCTTATTGCGCCGAAGTTTCTTGCAACTTCCAATCGGAAAATGCTCGACCATTCTCGCTAAGCCCATTTCTCACGAACCTTGCCATATCGGACTATTGTTGTTTGTTTAACTGGCCATAACAACCCGTTATCGGGTTACGGCCTGCCGCAAAACTTCTCTCCAGGCGCCCCTGCTTCGCGCGCGCCTTCTCCAGTTAGTAACACCAAGAGATGACAGGGCCTCTTCAACTTGGTCCTTCCACCGGAGACACGGCCTCCCTCTTCGCCGTCGACCTCCAACCATCGCATCGAATACCTTTTTCGCCGGAGCTTCGTCGTCCATGCGGCAGACATGACCGAGCCAGCGTAGCCGCTGGATGTTAATTCGCTGCGCTACGTCCATGTCCTTATACAGCTCATACAGCTCGTTATTGGTTCGTATGCGATAGTCGATATCGGACTATACCAAGCGAATTATACCACTTTGCCGTACTTCACAGTGCATGCCTAAAAGTATGCTTGCAAAAGCGTTCATGCACAGCACAGAGTGCCTTTTCGTTTCAGTATTTTCAAATATACAGTGCGTTTCGTTTATAACGAACTCGCTTAAAACGAACCAATTTCAAGTACGCGCTTTATGTTTTCGCTTATTGCGGACCCCTTTTGAAGCGTACTTTCGGTTAAAACGAACCATTTTGCCCAGTCCCTCGAAGTTCGCTTTAAGTGAAAAGTTCTGTAATTCGCAGTAAATCTTATTGAGTGATACGAGTGTACATTACGAGTGTAATGTCTCTAGCAAATTCCAAATTATTTGAGGTGTTTAGAGCTTCACAAACTGAGCAAGACTTCGTTGCGGTTATTTTGAAAGAATTAAGTACTAAAATACATAACATAGAAGAATACGAGGACATGACAAGCCAACTTCATTTCATTTACACCAAAACTAAAAGCAATTGGCAAGCCGCGAATCGTTGCGCGAAAACATTTGAAAAAAAGTATGAAAAGTGGCTAACAGATGTTAGTAGATTTGACGAAGAGCAGCCCCATACATCAACCGACCGAACTAGAGGGAGACCAACAAAAACTATAGCCGAGTGTTCGACCTTCACAAGGAAAAGGAAGTTGTTAGATGCTACTCAAGATATCGCCACGGGCAGTGGCGTCCCCAGGGGGGGGGGGGGTTAGGGGGATGGATCCCCCCCTTGGTCGAAGAATTCATTTATGTAATTTGATATAACAATATGGAATTGTGAAACATTTTTACTATTTGCTTTATCTCTTCTGTAATCACCCACTTAAAACCTAATAATTGAACCTCCCATGATCTGGCCAGACCATGATGTGAGCAAGAGGATAGTCAAGGATTGTTGTTAATGATATAAAAAAATCAGAAAGTGTGAACACAATAATTTCTTTTGCTTGCCTGCATTATTTTTACGTAAAACGGTGAAAATATACTAGAATAATTAAGTAAATAGCGAGTTTCAACTTCAATGAATTAATTTTGAAATAAAAAAAAAACGAGAGTAAAGCAAGAAAATAAAAAAAAATTATTAATGTAAAATACGTTACTTATGGATCTACTTCAACTACTTGACCAATGCAATTATTTCAACGATGTAATGCAGTATCATGACTAAACCACATTGAGATTTTACATTCGACACATACAAATCGCGTTTTGATATATCTATTTCTGGATTCCTGCACTGTCAATAATTCTGAACTACTTTGCCAAACAAAAATATGCAAAACATGCTCAACATGTTATTGTTCATGCTGAACTGGCCGGATATCTATCTCCTTGTCGCCTTCGGTGTCGCTATCTTCACATTGAACTATCTAAACGACCATTTTTTCTATCAGTATCAGAAGCTTTGTTTTGTTCAGGGCCAAATGAAAGCGTGAAACTGGCAGCACCGTTATTATTACCTCTAGCAGCAAATTATTTAATATCTTAAATTCGTTGCTCTAAAGCATTAGTTTCCGCTATTGCTTAGACAATTTTTTTAGAGAAATTTTCTTCTCTGATTTAACTCCAGCGTCGA
Source organism: Melieria omissa (assembly GCA_963971225.1). NCBI lineage: Eukaryota > Metazoa > Arthropoda > Insecta > Diptera > Ulidiidae > Melieria > Melieria omissa. Next base: position 5,568,398 of record OZ020270.1, read on the forward strand.
AGTTCAAAAACAATGTCCACCTGATCCTCAAAATAGCATTTCCTTCCTTTCATCTCTGCCACAGAAAACACCCAATCGAATTGATAAAAAACCAGACTCGACAAGACCACAAATGCTTCCTTCACCTCAGGATTGTAATTGAATTGACACCAAAACACGGACATAACCATGAATACACTGGATAAGTATTAATTTTGAATATGTTCCAATATTATTTTCCAAGAAAAATTCTAATTTATTAACCCAAAGAAAATAAAAGCCAAGGCGAATGAAAAACACTTGGACCAGGTACATTTTGCGTCAGCTAATTTATGTCACTATTAACAGGATGGCACGAAAAAAATGCTTCAAATCGGGTCAGATGGAAAAGCCTAGTTAAAAATATATATAAAATAAAAAAAATATTTATAAACAATTCTGACAATAATTACGTCGAAAATAACAAAAAAAAACTGAAAATAACTGGCAATTTTGTATGAAAATGCACCATGGTCTGGCCAAGCCATGGTTTTGGGTTTTGTGCTTAGAAAGGATCAGTTAAGGATATCATGAAATAAGAGCTCGATAGCTTAATTACAACATTACTAAAGTGGATCCAAAGTTCAATATGGTCTGGCCTGAACCGGATGCCCGCAGAAGTGTTAAGAATAAATGATTAAAAAATCAGCATTGCATTTGTTCTCGCAGAATAGTTGTATTTTCAGTGTTCCCAAAAGTATCGACTATTTACCAAGGTAGTAATCAAACGCAGGCTTCATGCAAACCCTGCATCAGCTGTTGATATTTGAAATGCCAATCAATTATTACTTTTGAGTTTTTCGTAATTCCTTTAGAAGGTGTTTTCAATATGTAATAACTCAAAACAAAGTTGAATTTTTTAGTTGGGATTTTATGACTTTAAAATACATGTCACTAAAAGTTGTTGCTTTAAGAAGTTTATGTTATATGTATACATTAGGGCGGGTCAAATTGTATGGAACGAGTTTTTTTGATGAAGCGTATAGCAAAAACGTAATCTATAGGTGATTCTGAGATTCGGGCTCCAAATCCGACTTAGAGCTATGGTCTCTTGAGCAAAATTTCTCAGAATCACCTATAGATTACGTTTTTGCTATACGCTTCATCAAAAAAAAAATTAACCCGCCCTAGTATACATATATGGTATGTATGTATGCACAATTTTATTAAACATATATTAAAAATAATACGCAAAGATGAAAGTATAAAAATGGCGTTAAACTGGATTTTTTCATATCCCCCCCCTTCCCGAAATCCTGGGGACGCCACTGGCCACGGGTCATATTTCTGAAGCATTGTCCATGAAATACAAAAAGGACGAAGAAAAGTTTAAGGCTCATATAACAGAAGCAGTTGGGTTAGCAAGTCCAAAGCGAATCATGAGGATAAAAAATAGTATTCCCACTCCACAAAATGCATTGCCTCGACAATTCACTTCTGAGAAGGCTTTGGCGCTGTTTATGGATCTTGGATTGTCGAAGGGAAAATATATAATGCTGCGTGAGTCATTATTACAACATAATGCCAATCTTCTTCCTGGATACGGACACATAAATCAAGCCAAGAAGGAAGCAGTACCTCTTAATCCCAAAATTTCCGAAGTATAAGCCGAAGTGAACCTCAAAGACCTGATGGAACATACTTCTAGACGACTCTTGGAGACTTTCTCTGAAGCATAACATTGGTTAGCAAGTGTGACTGTGATGGATCATCAGGACAGAGCGCCTATAAACAAACTATAAATACGGACGATACAACTGTTACAGATGCTAATATGTTTATGGCTTCTGTTGTTCCGCTACGACTAAAATATGCAGAATATTGGAAAAACCCACGGCCTTCATCAGTTAAATTGTGCCGTCTGATATTGTTTGTGATGTAAAAAAACAAATTGCCGAATTAAAACCAACAGTACTTGAAATCGACGAAGGGAAATCTATTACTATAAAGTATGATTTTCTCCTGACTATGATCGACGGGAAAGTTTTAAATCAATTAACTAATACTTCATCGGCAATGAAATGTGCAATCTGTAAAAAAAATCAAAAAGACTTAAAAAATTGGATGAATCAACAAGTGACGAACATAATTATGAGTATGGAATATCTCCTTTGCATGCACGGATAAGATGTATGGAATTTGTCTTGAAGTTGGCGTATATGCTACCACGACATGGGGAAGTTTTCGAGGACAACGCAACACCCAAAGAAAAGCAGAATATCAGGAAAAAAATAATTCAAGATGTATTCTTCAAAGAGCAAGAGAAAGTAGACTCTCCAAAGTATGGGTATGGGAATACAAATGATGGCAACTCTTCACGCAGGTTTTTTGAAAACGATGAAGTGACTGCTCGAATAACTGGGGTTGATAAAGATATTGTGCGAAGATTGGGAGTAATTTTGAATATTTTGAATTGCAAGGAAATGGTTAATGGACCTAAATTTTGTGAATATGCATCCAAAACTGCCGAACTGCTGCTTCAGAAGTATCCTAAAAAGAAACTTACTCCTACGGTACATAAAATTTTAGCACATGGAAAGGATTTAATAGAATACCAGTGCTTACCCATAGGAGAATTGTCTGAAGAAGCTCAAGAATGCAAAAATAAGGACTACAAAAGGTATAGATGTATGAACACTTGCAAAATATCACGAACTAGACAAAATGAAGACCTTTTCAATATGTTAGCAGTCTCTTCTGATCCAGTTATTTCATCTAGGAAATCTCTAAGATCACAAAAAGAACTTACAGATACTTATAGCTTAGAAATGATATTGTTACGAATATTAAGCCTAGTGGGCTGTCACGTATCTCTGGATTGTGTGATTTGAAAATAAAACACAGTCAGTTTCTTAAACGCAGACAATAAAATACACCAACAGTCACTTTATTATTCACAGTTTACACTTTACTGTTCGTACACTTAAGTATTTGCTTGATTATTCCGTGTGGCAACTTCACTTGTCAAAACCAGACTGGCTCGCTGCGCCGCATCTGGCCACCTTTTATACTCTGTCCGGCCGTCGCGCAGATCGTTCTCGCACGTTGCCAGATTGGAGTAGAAGTTTCCCTGATGACCGCGACCATCGTTGCCAGGTTGGACTAAAAGTTACTATCGCGGCCGTCGTTGCCAGATTGGGTTATGGCACGGCACGTAGCGGCAGGGTTGCTTTGCACCGCGACAGACTGGCTCATCGTTACACTGCCCACCACTTAGACTTGTTCGTCCCGAACAAGTGCCGAGGCTCCGCTGTGATGAGGCGCCAGGCGCTCCAAATGGACTACCTTCAGCTTAGCGCCTCTATTGTTGCAACGTTGAATCCGGTATACCACGTCGTTAATCCTAGTCACGACTTCGTAAGGTCCTTCCCATGACGCTTGAAGTTTCGGAGACAAACCTTTCCTCCGCTGCGGGTTGTAGAGCATTACCAAATCGCCTTCTTGGAACCCTGCTGAGTTGGCCCGTAGATCGTATCTGGCTTTCGCCTTATCGCTGACCAGTTTGGTGCGGCTCCTTATAAACTGGTGAATTTCCTCCAGTTCCGCCCGCTTATTGGCCACGTAGTCCGTCTTAGCGCCTCCCGTCGTGCTGACTACCCCGAACTTCAAGTCAGCGGGTAACCGCAACTCTGTGCCGAACACTGCTCGGGCTGGATTGAGTGATGTCGTGTCGTGCGGGGCTGACCTATACGCCATCAGGAACAGGGGGATATGCGTGTCCCAATCCTTTTGATTCCTGCCTACCACTTTCCGCAGGTATTCCTCCAGTGTCCGGTTAAAGCGTTCCACCATGCCGTCGGACTGTGGGTGCAAAGGAGTGGTACGCGTTTTCTTTATCCCCAGCAGCTCACACACTTCCTTGAATACCGCAGACTCGAAATTCCGGCCTTGATCTGAGTGTAACTCCAACGGAACTCCGAACCTGGCTACCCAGTTGTATACCAGCTTTTCCGAGATCGTAGTGGCCTCCTGGTTAGGAATAGGGTACACTTCGGGCCATTTGCTGAAGTAATCCATTACCACCAGCACATATTTGTTGCCTTGAGTGCTAGTTGGGAATGGGCCGGCGACGTCCATAGAAATCCGCTCGAAGGGCGCTCCTACGTTGTACTGCTGCATGCGGCCTCGAGATTTTCTTGTCGGCCCTTTCGCGGCTGAACATCGGTTGCAGCTCTTAATACACTCGGCTACAGACTCCTGACATCCTACCCAGTAGAATCGTCTTTTAATTTTGGCGACGGTTTTGGTGATGCCTAGGTGCCCTCCACTGGAATCGTTATGGTATGCCTCAATGACCTCGTTGATTCTGCATTTCGGCACTACCTTTAGGTAGTTGCTGGTCCGACCATCCGCGCTCTCCCATTCGCGGTACAGGCATCCTTCCTTCAGCCGCAGACTTTTCCACTGTGCCCAATAAGCCTTAGCGATCGGGCTTTCACCGGCCATCTCCTGCCAGTCTGGACGTGCGCCTTGCTCCTTGCCTTCGATGATTTTTGCAAGATCCGCATCCTCACGCTGGTCCTTTTGCAGCCTCTCCGCAGACCACTCTTCCTCTGGCATAACGCTTACCAACCGGACGTCCACTATCTGTTCTTTGCTTTCGGCTCGCGAGCACGGCCTGCATTAGACTTTGCACGGACGGCGTGACAAGGCATCGGCATTTCCATGGCTACTGCCCTTGCGATGCTCTATCGTGTAGTCGTAGCTCTGCAGTCGCTCGATTCACCGCGCCAATTGCCCTTCAGGATCCTTAAAGTTCAGGAGCCATCTCAATGCCGCATGATCTGTGCGCAGGCGAAACCTTTGTCCATACAGATATTTGTGGAAGTGTTTTACGCAGTCCAATACCGCCAGCAGTTCTCTCCGTGTCACACAGTAGTTGCGTTCCGGTTTCGATAGAACCCTACTGTAGTACGCTATCACTTGTTCCTGGCCGTCTATTATCTGTGATAGCACACCGCCAATACTATTCCCGCTTGCATCGGTATCCAGCACAAACATCTCCCCAGGCACGGGGAAGGCCAGAATTGGAGCACTGCACAGTCTTTCCTTCAGACGTGCAAAAGCCTGTTCCTGCTCCTCGTTCCACTCGAAAGCTTGGCTCTTTTTCGTCAGTTTGTGCCAGCTGCTGGCTATGTTCGCGAATCCCGGAACAAATCGGCGCTAGTATGTGCACAGGCCCAGGAAACTGCGGAGTTCGTGCAGATTGCGTGGTCGGGGCCACTCCTTCACCGCCGTGATTTTGCCTTCATCCGTATGTACTCCGCGGGCGGAAACCGTATGACCCAGATAATTGACCTCCTTTTGGAACAGTGAGCACTTCTTTGGGTTGAGTTTAAGCCCGGCTTCTCGTATCCGCTCGAATACCTCCTTTAGCTTTCCCAGGTGGTCGTCGAAGTTTTTACCCATCACGATGATGTCGTCGAGGTACACCAGACACGTCCGCCAATGCAGCCCTCTTAGCACGCGTGCCGTTAGCCGCTCGAATGTTGCTGGTGCGTTGCAGAGTCCAAACGGCATGACGGTGAACTGCCACAAACCATCGCCAACACTGAAAGCCGTTTTCTCCTTGTCCTTGTCTGCAAGCTCTACCTGCCAGTAACCGCTGCGTAAATCGAGTGTGGAAAACCACTGTGTGCCTGACAGTGTGTCCAGGGTGTCATCGATCCGAGGTAGTGGATAACTGTCCTTCTTGGTCACATCATTGAGCTTCCGATAGTCCACACAAAACCGGGTACTGCCATCCTTTTTCTTGACTAGCACGACCGGCGAGCACCAGGGGCCCGAAGAAGGCTCTATGACCTTGTCTTTCTGTATGTTTTCGATCAAATTTGTGACCTCTTCCCTCTTGGCCAGAGGAACTCGTCTTGGCGGTTGGCGAATCGGCTTTGCACTTCTGGTGTCGATGTTGTGCTTCACTATGGCCGTTCTTCCGCCTGCTTCTGCCGCAAATATTGACCCATAGTGCTGCAGGACAGACCTCACCTTCTGTTTCTGCTTGGCCGTCAACTCGCTGCTCCACTGGTTCTCTTGCGGTATGGCGTCCATGTTAAAACCGCTCTTCTTATTACCTCCAGGTGGGCTACTCTCGCAATTGACCACTGCTACAGCTTCCTTACACTCGCCAATTACCTCATCTTTCCCGACATATCTGGGTGCATTCAGGGGGTTCAGTATTCTGACTGGTATTCTGCCATTCTTGGGTTCTACTAATGTACGTCCGATGATGATGTTGTCGTGTCCTTGTTTCGGTGCTTCTACAACCCACAGCCGACTCGTCCCATCGTCCTCGTCCACCTTTGCCCACACAATCGCCTCAGAATTCGCTGGTATCCTCCTGTGTTGACACGATACAACCTTCCTCACCGCCACGCTTCGCTCATAGCCGGTGTGCAGCGGGAATTCAACGTTGGCATATCTCAGCACATTTTCCTTCAGGTCCAGCGTAAAGCCGTGCCTAATCATGAAATCCACGCCGATAATCACGTCGTCCATTATATCCGCGACGATGAACTCATGTTCCAGGCTGCTGGTGCCGATAGCAATCGTTTTTGTAACTTTCCCTCTCACCGGCGCACGCTCGCCAGTCACAGTCCGCAGCTGTATGCCATGCAGCAGTTCCCAGTTCTTCAGAAGCTTCCTTTTTATGATCGAATATGACGCTCCAGTATCCAGTGTCAACACGAACTACTTTCCATTTATCCTTCCTTCAATTGTCAAGCTGCTGGGCTGTCGTTTCAGCTGTGAGCCAAGGACGGTGGGGCGGCAGATTGTGGGAATCAGCTCACGCCCCTTTGGGCTGACCCGTTTTAGTTTAACGACTCGCCGTCCTCAGCCCTGCGATTGTTGGCTGAGCCTCGACTGTCAGTATTCCTCAGGCGATTGCGATCGGGAACGGGAACGCCTCTTCCGTTGGCGGCAGTCTCGTGATATGTGGCCCTGCTTGCCACATACCCAGCAAACAACTTTAGATGAGACCACCCGTGGCCTGTCCGGTCTCTCAGAGGTTATGGCCTGGATCGGAATGTCGTTGTCCGCCTGTATCTGGCGTATCCTTGTATACCGAGTGCTCCCAATCCATGCCGCTTCATATGTCATCGCGCTGGTCACCGTCTCCTTAAATGTCGGCTTGCCCATCATCAATGCACTGCGACGTGTTTCTGGATCATGAAGACCTTCAATAAACGACTCAATCTTCATCCTCTCGAGATCATCAGCACCAAATTTTGGGTAGCACAACTGTACGAGCCGCTCAATGTCTGCTGCATATGTCTGCAGCGCCTCGTTGGCTCTTTGCTTGCGGTTCTTCAGCTCACAGTAGTATAGCGCATGGTTGTGCTCGTTGCTATACTTCGCTGCCAACGCTCTCATGATGGCACCGTAATCACTTCATAAACATTCTGGAACCGATTTAATCACCTCGACCGCAGGACCTTTCAGCGCCAGTGCCAACCTCCGACCTTTCCTGATATCTGTCCACTGATTTTTCAAAGCAGTCAAGTCGAATTGCAATTTAAATGTATCGAACGGCGCAGCACCATCATAAGTTGGCACTTCTGGCAGCAAAACCGTCCTGAACCGGTGGCAAACATTCTCGTGGCTGTACCTCTCGAAGCCGCTCGTCTATCTTTCTGTGCATCGAATCTTCCAGACTATCAACTCGTTTGTTCAGGGAATCATCCAGGTCGTCGACTCGTTTATCCAAGTGCTCTACTCGCGTCTCCAGGTGCTCGATTTTCCCATTAATCCTGTCTGAGATTTCTTCCACTTTCTGCTCCAAGCGCGCAGAGTTTTCCTGAAGCTTGACTTCCATTCGCTCTGACACTTGCGCCGATATTTCCTGGGTCGCCGTCTCGACTTTTGCCGAAATTTCGAGATTCGTAGCTTCCAGCTTCGCTGCCATCTCTTGATTCGCCGTTTCCATCTGCGCCGACATGCCTTTGAGTGCAGCCATTAGTTGGCTCATGTCCAACGCTTGTATTGGCGCAGCCGCTGCAGCTGTACTCTGTAGCGAAGCAGCACCCGCCGGCGACTCCTCCACCTTGGCCGACGCCTCTGGTTCTTGCGCTCCGAACTCGTGCACAGTCCAATCGACGCCTCGTGCCTCACATGCTTCTCGCAAGCGCAACTGCAACTCCACCTTTCCGCCAGCAGTCGGCAAATTCCAGGCAGCCAGCTCCTTCTTCAGCTGGTCTACCTTCAGCAGCTCGAGTTTAACCATGTCCGTACTTTTATAATTTTATTTATTTAGTTATTTTCAATTTTCCACAATCCCACTTCTGACACCAAATGTTACGAATATTAAGCCTAGTGGGCTGTCACGTATCTCTGGATTGTGTGATTTGAAAATAAAACACAGTCAGTTTCTTAAACGCAGACAATAAAATACACCAACAGTCACTTTATTATTCACAGTTTACACTTTACTGTTCGTACACTTAAGTATTTGCTTGATTATTCCGTGTGGCAACTTCACTTGTCAAAACCAGACTGGCTCGCTGCGCCGCATCTGGCCACCTTTTATACTCTGTCCGGCCGTCGCGCAGATCGTTCTCGCACGTTGCCAGATTGGAGTAGAAGTTTCCCTGATGACCGCGACCATCGTTGCCAGGTTGGACTAAAAGTTACTATCGCGGCCGTCGTTGCCAGATTGGGTTATGGCACGGCACGTAGCGGCAGGGTTGCTTTGCACCGCGACAGACTGGCTCATCGTTACAATATGAATGAATTATAGCGATTTTGAAAAAATCTAACTTTCAAAAACAATTTTTTTTTGTAAAAAATTACGTATGAATTAATAAATTATATTAATTTATTAGAAAAAATATATAACAAAAATTATTTTTTAATGCAAACAAATAAGTAATTTCATTGTAGTATGAAGTTTTACTAAATCTTAACTTTGGCAACGAATTTTAAAGCCCCCTGTTACTGTGGCACCCTGTTTGTTGCCCATTTCAAAGCTTAGATATTACACTTTCAGATGCAGTTTAAATTTTGTAAATATCTTTATTGGTTCAGAAGTTACGATTTTTGCAACGAAAAATGGAAAACCGGGCCATAGTGCGTCGTTTCAAAAACGAATTTGACGTTTTAAACAAATTCTTATATCGGAATTATATTCTGAATATGGAGAGTGAAATGAAGGTAAATGGTAAAAAAAAATTTGTAATTTATTTGCAGAATTTTTCCGTTCTGTATATGTTTCTCCCTCTGTGGTGTCACCTACATGTAGTATTATGTCTCATCCCATGCTGAGCATTACCAGACCACAATTTTCCGTTGAGGAAGTGTGTCGGGCCCTTATGTCATTACCCGATGCCCCTATAGCTGGAGAGGATGGCATCCCTCCAATATTGTTGAAAAGATGTGCCGCAGCGCTTTCCCTTCCATTATCAATAATCTTTAACAGATCACTGGCTCACGGAGAATTCTTGTTGGAATGGAAAAGATAATTTCTTATCCCTATTTACAAGTCTGGGAACCAATCTGATATCCAGAATTATCGTCCCATCTGTAAAATTTCTTGTATACCCAAGCTACTCGAGAAAATGGTACACGATAGGCTGTTATTTTTGGTAAAAGAACACATATCTCCATATCAGCATGGCTTCATAAAGGGTAGATCTACGTCTACAAACTTGACTTTATTCTCTAATTTTGTCCTAAAACAACTTGAATATGGTAACCAATGTGATGCAATATTTACTGATTTCGCAAAAGCCTATGATAGGGTTAATCATAGCATCTTACTCAACAAACTTGATCAGATGGGATTCGACTCGACCATCCTCAAGTGGCTCGCTTCATATCTGAGTGACAGAACTCAGTTCGTCCGCATAAATAACACAAATTCCGATGTTATAAACCTTACCTCTGGAGTGCCTCAAGGCAGTCACCTAGGACCACTTCTGTTTCTGATCTTCGTTAATGACATCCCTGATTTCATCTTAGAGTCGTCCTGCTTAATGTATGCGGATGACTTAAAAATATTTCGTACAGTGAAATCATTGTCTGACTGCGTTAAACTTCAGGATGATTTATCCAAGTTGCAGGCTTGGTGTGTGACGAACTCATTACCTCTTAATGCCGCCAAATGTCAATATATGTCATTTAGCAGGCGTTTAGACGTAATCGATTACACTGCACAACAGCATGTCTGTTGCATGAAGTTTTTTACATGAATCTGAATCGTTTTTCCACGCTGTTTTCAAAACCATACTCCGTTTTTATGTAACAGCTCTAGTTTTTGCAAAAAATGGGCGTGCCACTTTTTCCAATTTTCCTCGGCTTTTTTCTCGTTTTCGACTGTTATTTCTGAACCAATAATCGTATCGACATGATTTTTATATCGTTGCACTTACAACATTTCACGCCAACTTTCCTGAAATGAATCAATTTTATGCGTTCTAAATGGGCGTGGTAATAACGTTTCAAAGTAAGAAAATATTGAATTTCAAGGGGTTTTTTCTGATGGCGAAAAATGTACAGATGTTTCATAAATCAAGTTTCGAAGTAGAGATAGATAGATAGATAGATAGATAGATTCTTTATTTAATTAAAAAATTTTCTGTTAACAAAAAATATCCTTAAAACTAATTTACAAAGAATTTACGACAATGACCCAGGGTCGTCTGTCGGAAGATACACTCAACGGAAACATTAAGACATTTAAAACATTAAAGTTACAACAAAAGTTTCTCAAAAACTAGTTATATTCATTTAAGATCAGTTTTCTATATTTTAAAGCACTCGCGACAAACCATACTACACTATTCCAACCACCAGAACCAATACCATTTAATCTGTAAATCACTTCGTCCTGGCCTAAATAAAACTGTCCAAAATACCTATATCTCATTTCTTTCAGTATTGGACATCTTCCTAAAAAGTGTGTCAAGTCATCCAATTCATTTAAGTTACAGAGAGTGCAGTTAAGTTTCTTGTATACTCCGAGATAAATAAGGTCGCATCTGGTCTTCAGAATCCAAGATATCTTATAATTTTCAGTTGTGTTGTTAATATAGCTTTTTCCAATATTGTGATCGAGGTACTTGTACAACCGGGAGCTGTTCATAGCTCTTTCCCATGTTTTTTGTTTGTTCATCCGATTCACACTTGAGAGTAATAAGTCTATATTTGCACTCCATAGCCTCCTATCAGAATTGTCAAAAACTAGATTGATGTTTAACTTGCTTCCTAAGTCCTTAACTGCCGTTGCCTAAAAGATTTGTCTCTGTAGAATTATTTTTGTAAGTCTATGTGGTAGTCTGTTTGAATCGTAGTCAAATATGGTTTTGTATCAGGTGTACAACTTTGCTTCCGCCGTTTTTTTCAAAATTAAAAGCTTTATTGCGAAAAAGTGCTTACAGATGTATTATTCAAAGTATTGTCCGTCGCTAGCGACAACTTTCTCCCATCTTTCCGGCAATTTTCGGATCCCGGCTCGAAAAAAGGAGTCCTCTTTTGACGCTATCCATGAAGCAATCCATTTTTCCAATTCTTCGAAGGATTGAAAATGTTGATCTGCCAGGCCGTGTGCCATCGAACGGAATAGGTGGAAGTCAGAAGGGGCGACATCTGGGGAATACGGCGGGTGGGGCAAGACTTCCCATTTCAGCGTTTCCAGGTACTTTTTGACCACTTTTGCGACGTGAGGCCGAGCATTGTCGTGTTGGAGGATGACTTTGTCATGTCGCTCTTGACATGTCTTCGACATCGAAATCACCATTTTTAAAACGTTGAAACCACTCCCGACACGAGCAGCTCTTTCACTCAGAGCAGCATCACCGTAAGTTTCTGAGAGCATTCGATGCGCTTCAGCTGCATTTTTTTTCGAATTGTAACAGAAAAGTAAAACTTCCCTCAAATGGCGAGAATTGGGCACATAAACGGACATTTTCGAGCGTGAATAATACGAAAACAAGAACAACTGTCACTGAAACGGCGATGACAATTCGTTAGGCACTGTCCACACTCACTTTAAAGGCATTACCATCTATGTATTTCAACCAGCCTCAGCCGGTACAGCCACCTATCGGAAAACGGCGGAAGCAAAGTTGTACACCTGATAGATATATCTAAGGTGGAGTTCAAGTGTATATAAATGACAGTTTGCAAAGTCAGTTTCCAACAGAATACAATACGAGGGTGTATTGGTGGGTAGACGCAAAATTCTTTTTAAAAAATAGAATTGCGTTTTATCGACTTCGTCAAACAGTTCATAGCCCCAAACTTGTGCAGCGTAGCTTTGAATCGCTCTTGTTACTGCCAAGAATAAATTATATTTTGCCGATAATTTTATTTTGTCTTTGGTAAGAAACGATCTCCAGGTAGCGTTCTTCGCTAAAATACTTCTATTCTGAACATGTTTCTTAAAACTTAATTTTGGGGTCATCGTAAACCCTAAATAATTGTATTCTGTCGTAATTGGTATTTGTTCTCCTTTAAACTTCCATTTCTCCCTTTCTGCCAGTCTACCACCTTGTCTAAAAACCATAATAGCTGACTTCGCTAAATTTACTTGCATATTCCACATGTCACAAAATTTTTCCAGATTCAAAATCATTTTCTGCAGTTTATTCACATCGTCCGCCAAAATGACTATGTCATCGGCATATAAAAGAAGTCTTATATTCATATCATCAATCCAGATACCTTCTTCCAGGCTGTCATGCAAGTCATTTAGATATATCGAAAACAGTAAGGGTGACATCAGACAACCTTGTTTCACACCTGACGAAATACAAAATTTTTCTGAAATTTCATCTCCTGTCCATATCACAGAATCAGTACATTTATACACACTCTCGATGAAATTTACCATTTTAGTCGAAATGCCTATGTTATGTAACTTGAAAATTAAAAGATGCCTTAGGACCGTGTCAAATGCTGCCTTAAAATCCACAAAAAATGCATAAACCTTCTTTTTTTCGCTCAATTTGATGTGAATGATTGATGTCAGGTTGTAAATGTTGTCTGCCGTGGAGTACTTTTTTCGGAACCCTGCCTGATACTCTGTAATTAGACTTCTACTCTCCAACCAACTTACAAGCCGCTGATTTAGTATACCCATGATTATCTTGGCGATACAATTCATGAATGAGATACCTCTATAATTCGACACTATATCCTTGTCACCTTTCTTGAAGAGTGGGAAAATAACACTGGTTTTAAAAGCTCTATCTGCGCGTCCACAATTATATAGTCTAGTGTAGGTTTTAGTCAGTTCGTCAAGGAATTGTATGTCTGCATTAATAAAGAATTCATATGATATTCTATCAAGTCCAGGGGCTTTTCCAGGTTTTGTTTTATGTAGCATTTGAACAATTTCTGCCGAAGAGATTCGTTTATCTAGACTTTCGTCCGATACTGGCAAAGCTACATAATAGATTTGGTGTGCAGCAATGGGTGGATTGAGAAGGTCATTGAAATATTGACTAAACTCCACTGCGGGTATATCAGCTTTTGACACCGAATTCGAGCCTCTAATCACCTTAACAAGATCCCACCACTCTGCACTAACCTTTACCTCATTTATTCGTCGCTCTATGTCTTCATAATAATCTTTTTTGCTAGTTTTACATTGCTCCTTGTATCTCTTGTTTGCAACGATGTACTCTTTCTTGTCACCCCCTTAACCAGATTTATGAAATTTCCTTAAAAACCTTAAAGAAACTTTTCTAGCCGCTAAGCATTTCCAGTTGAACCATTCTGATTTTTTGCCCAGTTTACTCGCTGTTTGTTTTCGCACTGCCGCAGAGTTTATTATATTTGTGAAATCACTTAAACTTAGCTCATTCGTTTCTCGTTTCTTTTTTCCCATTTCGTTTATTAGCCGGCTATTATACAATTTTACTCGTGAGCTATCCCAAAACAATTTTGGTAGAAGATATTCACGCTTTTCGAAGGTATCATTAAGTTTAATCTTCATTTTAAGTGCAATAGCCATGTGGTCAAACCACACCTTATCTTCTACCTTAAAATCTAACACAAGATTCATTATGTCTCTAGAGACAGCACATATGAGGAGTTTACTTTCAAAAGGGCATATATCCACTTCTGATTTTTTTTGAGAAATTAAGAGGAACGTTTTACGGCAATTAAAAAATTAACTGATTTTTTTTGTTTACTAAATTAATTCCGTCTTATGCTAAGTAATATACTACCAAAAGTTCCAACCTCTGCGTGCGTTTCATTGCGAGTTATACCTGATTTTAATTTGGATATGTGCCTTTTTGGTGTGAAAATGGGATATGTTCCCTTTTGGTAAAAAAACAGCTGTTTTATAAACTTTAATAAAATTTATTTTTTACAATATTATTAGAATGACATATTAAATGTGAACTCCGTTTTCATTGCTGTCGAGACAGTCACATTCTTCGAAGCTGCAGTCATTTTCATCTTCTTCCGGTGCCTCAGGTTGTCCAACAAGGGGGGTGTACCACTTAAGATCCGGGTTATCTTTCCATTCTTTTCCAAAATGGGTTAATAACAGGTGCTCTACGACCCTCTGTTTTTCTTTACTGATCGATTTTCCGAGTGAAAGAACACTCGGAGTTTTGACGTTGGAATCCTTTTTCCCCCTTTTGATGGTCGGTTTGAATATTTCGGTGTGGCTTTCGAATCTGAAATGAGCCATAAACTTCACTCTCGTAGTAACTCCTCCATTTCTAGCGTGGAATTTCTTTATTTCTATTCGTTTGGCGTGACTGATGCCTGTAGCTTTACCGTACGTTTCCTCGATATAGTTGGCTGATCTCGTTCAAATTTGGACATGTGATGTAGTATTAGCCAAAAGTCTTAAATATGGAATTTGATGAGAATATATTTGAAAATGCATTTTTATGGCATTTCTTTAAAAAAAGCAACTAATTCGCCCACGTTGTGGGAGCTGAAACCCCATTCATCCCTTTTCCCCCTTCCGCATTTGAACCAAAAATCTCTTAAGCACAGTCCACTTTATGTTTTTGCTTACCAACTTAGCTCAAAAAATGAAAACTGTCTTAATAAAACGGATGAAAAGAAAAATATATACATATGTTAATAGTGGCGGTTTCCGTATATAAACATTGGTGACAGTGTGAAGGCTAAGATGGCGCACAATGACCAATCAGAGTGCACAAGGACCTCACGGTGGCGTCACCTGTTGAGGGGAAGAGTTAGACAATGTAAATCACGTCCTTGGCAAGTTCTGCTCTCAAGCGATAATGTACTAAACTACACAAGAAAAATTCGGCAGGAAACTCATTGTGGATATGTGCCCTTTTGAAAAAAAAGATATTTTAATGGAATAGGTTTTATATGGATATATGCCGTTTTGGTGTAAAATTTTCTATTAAAGACAAGACAAGATAGAGACTGGATATGTGCTCTATTGGTGGCAAACTCAATGTTTGGCGTGCTTTAAATATAGGATAAAAACAACGTTGGTAGGAAACTGATCCATAGGCACATACATCTCATGGCAAAGAATAGATTAGAGCGAAAAAACGAAAAAATCTCAAAAGTGGATATAAGCCTTTTTGTAAGTAAACTCCTCATATGTCATTTACAGACTCTCCTACACTGCTTATAAAGGTAAAGTTTCCCATATCATCACTTTTTGTCATCCCGTTTACTACTATAAGTCCAATATCTTCACAAAAACCCATAAATTCTCTACCATTTCTATTTATTACTTTGTCTTTTGAAACTCGCCTTTCTTTACATCCAACCATTTCACTCTGCAATAGTTCATCAATGTCTACTTGCAAATCTCCAATTCGTAAATTCAAGTCCCCGATCATAATAGGATTCATAAAGTCATGTTGGTCGAAACAATGTTTAACAATGTCAAATTCTTGGGTCCAATTGGAACCTTTTATATACAACGGCACAATACTGACTTTACTTCCTGCCACAGACAACTCAATAACATCTACACTCTCTATACACTTAAACGAATATACGACACCCACTCTATTTAAGTCCTTTTTAATACCATATAAATTTCTTCCACTGGCACGCCCATATTGGCTCAAGCGTACTGCAGATTTCCAGTAAAGAGAGAAACCATTAAAATATGTTTGGTATCTATCAAAATTGTCAGACTCTATATGTGTTTCCAATAAGATAAATATGTCAAAAGATCTTAAATAGTCAAAGAACTCGTTAAATAAAGTTTTACTGCTTAGGCCATGGACGTTATAAGACACAATTTTTAACTCATAGTCATTTTGAAAAGTGTTTGCTGTTGGTTTGTCACGATTGCTTTTTACATTTAAATTCTTGCTTACTATTCTATCTTTTAGTTTTTTGGCTTACTCTTTTCTAATAATACATTACGGCTTAAGCTTATTTTTGCCAAATCCCTACCATATATCGATGAAGTTTCGAAGTATATGAATATCTTAAAAAGAAACATCAAGCAATACAACACAGCCAAATTATTTGGCGGAATACACATTCGCATCGAAATAATAACAAAACTGTACCATAGCGATTTTCATCTCTTTTCATACTTTTTCCTTATAAAATTAGGAGCCTCAAAATATGCTCTTTTATATGTTCCATTTATAGTTTGGAATACAAGCAAAAAACAAAAATATTTTGAATTTCTCGAAACAAAAAAATATTAAAAACTTTGCATATTTTCAGGCCCCTAATTTTTTAAGGAAAAAGTATGAAAAGTGATGAAAATCGCGATGGTACATTTTTCCTGTTATTTCGATGCGAATGTGTATTCCGCCAAATTATTTAGCTGTGTTGTATTGCTTGATGTGTCGGCTTTCATTACACCGTGCGACAAAAATCAAAAAATTTCAAAACACACGAACAAATCGGTATACTCGCAAAACTAGGGGCCAAACGTAGTAAAACTGCGTTTTTAGTTTTTCTCTCTGACGTCAGGATTTTTTTAAAAGGACTTTGAAATTTGAAGGACATGTTTATTTCAAAAAATTATTTATAAAACAGAACGCATTGTAGAATAACAATATGGGTATCAAATGAAAGACAAAAATCCTTAGAATCTTAAAAAAATAATTTTTTTGGTGTAAAAGGACGAAGAGGTATTGAAAATGTCCTTTTAAAACTTTATCCTTGAATATCCTTGAAAATTTCCAACATTGTTTTTGGAAAAAAATATATCTTAAGGACTAATATGTACACTACCACATCCTCGAATTTTGTTCTTCTAACTTTAATAGTTAAGGATATACAAAATTTTATATTTCTCATAATAAAACAAAGATATATTGCACCGTACGTCAAAAATAAAATATTTAATTAACTCATGTATAAATCGTTATGCTGCTAATACTAGAGGTTAAATACACTAATTCTGCACTTCAAAATTGCGTTTGAACCTAAGTATTTGTTTTCACAAGACATTGAAAATTAAAAATTGAGTTGTCTTGGATAAAACTCACCCAAGAGTAAGAAGATGAATACGTAGGATACGTACTTACAGTGAATACTAGGGCTCATAACTTAATTTAAAAGTTAACAAAAGTAATTTAAAATGCATTTTATGAATGATTTATTTTAAAACAAATTGTTTAAGAAAAATGTATGCGTTTACTTTGCCGTTTATGTTTTTGGTACGTGTCACGGCACAGCGACCAACAATACTCGGAAAGCATGTGGCACATATCTTTTCCCCGAAAGCGATTTTCAATTAGCGCAATGTCTTGGTGGAAGCGCTCTCCGTGTTCATTACTAACGTCACCTAAGTTTTCGGGGGAAAAGTCCAAGTGGCTCTCTAAAAAATGTATCTTGAGAGACATGTTGACCCCCATTTCACGATAGGCGTCAATCATCTTGCGGACAAGTTCTTTATAATTCTCAGCCTTCTTGTTTCCTAAGAAGTTATTTATTACATCGCTTAAGCTTTGCCAGGCAGTTAGTCAACCGGATTCAAAAGATCAGCAATTTCCTGATGCTGCAATAATTTCTTCAACTGTGGCCCGTTTAAAACCCCTGAAAAACATATAAAACTTAATAGAAACAAAGTTTTACAATCGGGTAACGTACCAGCGGAAATCTTTTCATCGCTTAGTTTTGGAAAATTAGTTTCAAATAATTAATAGGTCTGTTTGGCCAGATTTCCAGTAAAAATTATCCAGTAAAAAATATCAAGAGAGTAAGCCAGCTTACGCTCCCTAAAATCAAACTATCCAAAAAAGTGAACAAACAGCAATTTGTAAGAATTTGCAAGTTTTAACTCTTGGTTACACCAGTGGTACTTCGCACACCCACAATACACAGTAAAAACGGTGTAAACAGGAGGGTTAAAGAAGCAACAGCTGATCTAAAAGTTTCATTTGAGGCTTGAAGCGGTAGGGAAAATTAAGTTTAATCATACTTTTAATGCAAAAGGCAAACAGTTCGTTGCGCTCAATCTGCGATTCTTCCCTTTCAGCTTCAGCGGATTAAGCTGAGCAAGACGGTTGTGGGTCAGCAGGCTTGCGAACGCACAATTTCTTTGCTGTTTCCATTTGCCTCCAAGTGTTTTCAAAATTTATGTTTCATATGGCAGCCAGTCATATGTTTTTCTTGTTCTTCTTCTTACTGGCTAAAAGTTACTGGACACAATTTCTCCAGTAAAAACTTGCAAGTTCTCACGAAACGAACTGTCACTTTACGCTCTCAGTTACTCTCTCGTTACTGGAGATTTGGCGTCAACAAACAGGATCCAGTAAAAATTTGTACAAATTTGTAGAAATTCGTACAAATTATTCTCTGCCCAACAGACCTAATAGCTCGACCATCAGCGTCAAGAGAGCGAATAAAATGTCGAATCAGGCCTAACTTTATGTAGAGCGGTGGAGGTATTATTTTTGATGAAGGGACTAGAGGCATTTGATCGATGCTGTCGCGGCCATCGAGGCTCCCATTTGTGGTTGATATAGGCATAAACAACATTAATTTTTTGAGAAGCCCTTTTTAAGCCGTGACACGTACCAAAATGAAATTAAGTTATGAGCACTAGTATTCACAGTAAGTACGTATCCTCATGCATTCATCTTGGTACTCTTGGATAAGTTGTATTCAAGAAAACTCAATTTTTAAATTTTCAATGTCTTGTAAAAACAAATACTTTCAAACGCAATTTGAAGTTGCAGAATTAGTGTATTTAACCTCCAGTATTAGCAGCATAACGATTTATACATGAGTTAATTAAATATTTTATTTTTGTCGTACGGTGCTAATATATCTTTGTTTTATTATGAGAAATATAAAATTTTGTATATCCTTAACTATTAAAGTTAGAAAAACGAAATTCGAGGATGTGGTAGTGTACATATTAGTCCTTAAGATATATTTTTTTCCAAAAACAATGTTGGAAATTTTCAAGGATATTCAAGGATAAAGTTTTAAAAGGACATTTTCAATACCTCTTCGTCCTTTTACACCAAAAAAATTATTTTTTTAAGATTCTAAGGATTTTTGTCTTTAATTTGATACCCATATTGATATTCTACAATGCGTTCTATTTTTTAAATAATTTTTTGAAATAAACATGTCCTTCAAATTTCAAAGTCCTTTTAAAAAAAATCCTGACGTCAGAGAGAAAAACTAAAAACGCAGTTTTACTACGTTTGGCCCCTAGTTTTGCGAGTATACCGATTTTTTCGTGTGTAAAATTTGTTGTCGCACGGTGTTATACACCTAACTCGTTAATTGTTTTACAACAAATGTGATTGTTTTTGACCATCAAAGAAAACGCCTTAAAATGCAATTTTTTCCAACTTTGAGGTCCAATTACCGCGGCATTTTAAAACTTATAAAAATAAGTTGCATCGGAAAAGAAGCCGTGCGGTGTTGTTAATGCGATAAGGTGAAAATCATGTTCAATCGGTTTTTTGGTTTAGAAACTACGATCGAAAATATGGAAAAAGTAGAGGAAAAAATGAAAAAATGACAGGGTACCTATATCTCACAAACTAGAGCTGCTAGAAAATTGGAGGGTAGATTCGGAATCAGCGCACCCAAATTAGTAAGAAACAGTAGAAAAACTCCATGCAACAGAAAAAAGGTGTTTTTTGTTGCGCTGTGTTATCAATACTCAATTGGAAAAGATACTCTTTCTCGAATCTACGAAAAAAAGGATCTGGGGGTTATATTCAATCACAAGATGTGCTTCTCCAGGCACATAGACTTTATGATTGCCAAAGCAAGGTCTATGCTCGGGTTTGTAATAAGAAACTCGAATGAATTCTGTGATATTTTTGCCCTCAAAAGCCTATACTTTTCTTTTGTTAGATCCAACCTCGAATATTGCAGTATAATTTGGGATCCTCTCTATTCTGGGTATTCTTTAAGAATCGAAAGAATCCAGAAACGTTTTACCAGGTATGCCATTCATCGCCTGCACTGGAATGGTACCGTGCCCGAGTACAAAAGCAGGTGCCTCTTACTTGGACTGCCAACATTGGAAACTCGTAGGAAATTTTATGCTATATCACCGTGCGACAAAAATGAAAAAATTGTTTCACACTGGAAAAGATCCATATGGGCGTGAAACTAGAGACCAAACATAATAATACTGCGTACTCAGTTTTTCATTTCTACATCCTTTGTCCTTTTAAAAGGACTTCAAAATTTTGAAGGAAATAAAAAAGAAAAAAAATTTTAAAATTACTTAACCTCGTTAGAATATGGCGATATGTATATCAAATGAAAGAGGAAAAGCTCAAGAGTTTAAATAAAAAAGATTTTTTATCTATTTGTAAAAAGAGGATATGAAAAAGGTCCTTTAAAAATTTTAATCCTTTATATCCTTGAAAATTTATAACGAATTTTCTTGAAAAGTAAGTATGTTAAAACTCAAAATCTCCTTGATCACGTGTCAAAATTTCATTCTCGCTTAATTGATTCTGTATCTATTTAGTATTTAAAATACTGATACCCAAATAAATTAGAATTTTTGTATAGGGTGTTTTTTTTAGAGGTTTGTTTTTCGAATAGAGATAAAACTGGCATTTTGTGGTCAAATCTGGCAACTCTAATGTCATTTATGTTCAGTTTGGTTTGCCATTTCATCATGAACAGGTTGACAAAAGAACAACGCTTGCAAATCGTGCAAATTTATTTCGAAAATAATGGTTCAGTTCGCGAAGTTTACCGCAAGCTCCGTCCATTTTGTGGTCCATCAGAGCAATTAATTCGGTTAACCATGGGTCGTTTTCGCACTACGTTTACTCTATGTGATAATACGCATCCGCAGAGACGTCGAACAGTGCGCACCGAAGAAACAATTGCCGCTGTAGAGCAAAATGTTGAAGAGGACCCGAATGAATCGTTTCGCCACCGTGCACAGCAATTGGAGCTTTGTCCATCAACTGAAAATTGGACCTGTAGAATTGGCTTTATTCGAGCCAGCCGCGGCGGCCACATGCCCGAAATCATATTTAAACATTAATGGCATAAAATTATCCTTCCAATAAAGCCAAATTGATGGACATTAAAACGATTTTCTTGTGTTTTATTTCAATTCGAAGTTCTATACCTCTAAAAAAAACACCCTATACTTCATTAGACGTGCAGCTTCCGCCTTTTTTTTTTAATAACTTATAAAGACAGAGTAATGAAATTTTGACACGTGATCAAGGAGATTTTGGGTTCTGACATACTTACTTTTCAAGAAAATTCGTTATAAATTTTCAAGGATATAAAGGATTAAACGTTTCAAAGGACCTTTTCCATATCCTTTTTTTACAAATAGATAAAAAGTCAATTTTATTTAAACTCCTGAGCCTTTCCTCTTTCATTTGATATACATATCGCCATATTCTAACGCAGTTAAGGGGCCCGAACACTGTAAACTGCGATTTTTCATATGTTTTTTATTTTATTTATTAAAAAAAAACGGACGTTCCGATTTACATGAAACTTTACACATATGTTAATAAATGTTTAGATTACCTTTTTTACTACCTTTTTTAATTCGATTTGCCCCTTTCAAAACTTAAAACGCGATTATCTCGAAACCATGTTTTTTGACCGCGTTGACAGCATAACTGAAAAAGTTTTTATCCGATCGACCTGATTCAAATTGCATTCTATTCGGGAATAGTGTCGCTTCTGCTCGACGTAGCCGTTTTTCGATATATGCCAAACTTTTTTTTTTATAAATAATTTAGTGCAAAATTTTACGCGAAAAAAAAAACTTTTTCTTCAAACAGCCGCCATTTTTTTTCTAATCAATATTTTTAAAATCCCCTACGTCAAACAGTAGCCAGTAATGTATATTTCAAGAATCTTTTTTGTTTTTTGCTCTAGGAGGCTCCGTTATGCTGATTTGCTGTCAACGCGACAAGGGTCATTTTAAAAAGACGACATTTTGGATCAGCTACAGAATACAAACATGGCCGCCAAAAAAAAAAAAAAAATTGTTTTCGATAATCTGAACATTTATTAAGATATGTGTAAAGTTTCATGTAAATCGGAACGTCCGTTTTTTTTTAATAAATAAAATAAAAAACATATGAAAAATCGCAGTTTACAGTGTTCGGGCCCCTTAAGTAATTTTTAAATTTTTTTTCTTTTTTATCCCCTTCAAAATTTTGAAGTCCTTTTAAAAGGACAAAGGATGTAGAAATGAAAAAACTGAGTACGCAGTAGTATTATGTTTGGTCTCTAGTTTCACGCCCATATGGATTTTTTCCAGTGTGAAAAATGCTGTCGCACGGTGTAATGTTTATTAGAGACGTGGTGACGTACCACATTAATTGTCATTTTTTGCTAAAATTAATAATTTTCAACTGCCCCTCGCGGGACTTAAGATCATGGGATACATTTCGTATTCCCCTTTGCAGACCTAACTACTTCTTGAATGAACCGCTCAACCGCTGTTTGAAGCACGTGAATGAATTAGGTCGTCAGTTGGACCTATTCTCAGAAAGCAGGGATAGTTTTAAGGCTAAATTAATTGCATTGCTGCATAGTCATTTTTGCTTATAATTACTTATAATTACTTATTTAATTCTAGTAATCTACATGTGTAAAAACTTATTGATGAATAAATGAATAAATAAATTAAATAAATGAAATGTGTTATATTTTTTAACTCGTTTAAATTACAAACACTGCAGTTCAGATTTCTGTGACCCCCAAGAAGTATCAAATCGCATCTAGCCCTCAAAATCCACATTATTCTATATTTTCCAAGATTGTCATTCAAGTAGCTTTTACCGATGTTATGATCTAAGTCTTTATATTGAAACGATAAGGCACTCTGTGCTGAATGCTTTTCCAAGCATACTTTTAGGCATGCACTTTGAAGTACGGCAGATTTGGTATAATTCAGTTGGTATAGTCCGATATGGCAAGGATGGTTCGCGAAGGAATTGGCTGTGCGAGAATGGTCGAGCGTTTTCCAATTGGAAGTTGCAAGAAACTTCGGCGCGATAAGAAAACTAGTATAAAAGCAGCAGTGGCAGCGCAAGGGGTGAGTCTGTGCTGAGCAAGCAAAGGAGAAACATGCAATAGTAGTGTAAAGTAGAACAAGTGTAAATGTGTAAATAAAGTGATTGTTAGTTTTCGCCTGCGTTTGCGCTGAATAATTGAAGTTGTTTGTGGATTGTGGCTGTTCGGTCGGTAAGAGTTCTGCATGAGGAAGATTGGCTTGCGGAAAGGCTACAGAAGGACCAGCGCGAGAATACGGATCTCGCGAAGATCATCAAAGGCAAAGCGCAGAGATTACCGGACTGGCAGGAGATGGCTGATGAGAGCCCGATCACGAAGGCTTACTGGGCACAGTGGCAAAGCCTACGTCTAAAGGATGGCTGCCTATACCGCGAGTGGAAGAGCAGGGTTGGCAGGACCAGAAAATCCCTAATAGTAGTTCCAAAAGGCCGGATCGACGATGCCATCGAGGAAAACCATAACGACTCCAGTGGAGGGCACCTAGGCATCGCAAAAACTGTCGTCAAGATAAGAAGGCGGTTCTATTGGGTAGGATGCCAGGAGTCTGTCGCTGAGTGGATCAGAGGCTGTGATCGGTGTTCGGCCGCGAAAGCGCCGAGGAGAAGATCACGGAGCCGCACGAGAGCGAGCTATGGTCTACGAAGAAGGGTTCCAAGAAGGCAATCTGGTAATGCTTTACAACCCGCAGCGGAGAAAAGGTTTTTCTCCAAAACATCAAACATTATGGGAAGGACCGTACAAAGTCGTGACGAAGATTAATGACGTGGTGTACAGAGTTCAACGCTGCAGCAACAGAAACGCGAGGTTGAAAGTAGTCCATTTGGAGCGCCTGGCGTCTTACTCCGGCGGAGCCTCGCCACTTGTTCGGGACGAACAAGTCTAAGTGATGGGCAGTGAAACGACAAGGCACCCTGTGCTGAATGCTTTTCCAAGCATACTTTTAGGAAGCACTTTGAAGTACGGCAAATTTGGTATAATTCGCGATAAGAAAACTGGTATAAAAGCAGCAGTGTGCAGCGCAAAGCGAGTCTGTCTGTGTTGAGCAAGCAAAAGGGGAAACATGCAATAGTAGTGTAAAGTAGAACAAGTGTAAATGTGTAAATAAAGTGATTGTTAGTTTCTGACTGCGTTTTGCGCTGAATAATTGAAGTTGTTTTATTTTCAAACACAATCCAAACGAACCTTGGAATTTTCGTAACAATATTTTCAATGAAATTTACCATTTTGTTTGGAATTCCCAAACTGCATATTATAGAACTGAAGTTTTCTGGGACCATGTCAAAGGCGGCTTTAAAGTCTACAAAAAATACGTACACTTTCTTTTTTTCTGCAAATCTAATTTGAATGATTAAAGTTAAATTATAAATGTTATCTGCCGTGAAGTGTCGTTTTCTGAACCCTGCCTGATATTCGGTAATCAGCTTTTTACTTTCTAACCAATTTGTAAGTCTTTCATTTAATATGTCCATC
This sequence comes from Melieria omissa, assembly GCA_963971225.1. NCBI lineage: Eukaryota > Metazoa > Arthropoda > Insecta > Diptera > Ulidiidae > Melieria > Melieria omissa. The sequence goes on from OZ020270.1 coordinate 5,593,298, forward strand.
ATAATCTTAGCAATACAGTTCATAAAAGAAATTTTTTGAAAAGCGGAAATGTTAGACTAGTTTCAAACGCCGTCTCTGCTTCCCCACTATTATAAAACGCAGAATACGTGTTAGCCAGCTCGCCAAGAAAAAGAGTGTCAGCATTTTTGAAAATTTAGTAAGACACCCTGTCTAAGCCTGGCGCTTTCCCAGTTTTAGTCTTATGGAGCATTTGTAAGATTTCAGCTGACGAGATTGGTTTATCTATTAAATCGTCCTTTATTAATAAGCTTACGTATTCTATTTGATTCACGGAAGTAGCGTGATTTAACTGTCAAAATATTGTCTAAATGCCTCCGGTGGAATCTCCAAATCTAAGGCTTCATTTGTCCCTCGTATCTTTTTGGCCATTTCCCACCAATCACTGCAATTATTTATTTAATTTATTTCTCTTTCTCGATTTTCGTAGTAAGTTTTCTTGCTATCTTCACACTGTTTCTTATAATTTTTTTGAGCCACGGAATATTGTTCCTTGTCTTCAATATTTTGAGGTCTATTATACTTCCTAAGTAACCCTAAAGTAACCTTTCTTTCTGCTAAATATTTCCAGTCGAACCATATCGATTTTTTCCTAGTATTTTTCCTGTTCGTTTGCCTACAGCCGCGGATTTGATAATATCAGTGAAATCTTCTAAAGCCAAAATTTATATAAATCCATTTGTGAACTATCCCAATGTAACTTACGCAAGAAATCCATGGTCAGCAAAAACATTTTCCTCTACTACAAAATCTTAAACATATTTTACAATATCTCTGTGCAGCGCACAAATATCATTCACTGATTCACCCACACTATTTATAAAAATGAATTTTCCCGTATCGTCACTATTTGTCATTCCATTTATTACCATAAGCCCGTTGTTCTCACAAAAGTCAATAAACTGTCTCCCATTTCTGTTAATTACTTTGTCTTTAGAATGTCTTATTTCTCTACCTCCTACAATCTCACCCTACAACATGTCATCCAGTCCTACTTGAAGTTCCCCAATACGTATGTTTAAATCTCCTATCAAAATTTGATTAATCAATTCATTTTGTTCAACGCAATCTTTTATCAAATCAAAATCTTGTGACCAACTGCCACCTCTTAAATACAAAGGTACAATATTTACTTTTTCCAGCCACAGAAATTTCTATAATGTCTACACTATCTAAGTATTTGAACGAATGTCCAATGCCAAAATTTATTAAAATTTTCTTAATTTCACACAGTTTTCCTCCGCTAGTACGCCCATATTGTCTCTGACGTGTTGCAGGTGTCCAATTTAGTTCAAACCCTTTAAAATATTTGTGATATCTTTAAAAATTTTCTAGTTCTACATGAGTTAGATTAGGTTAGGTTAGGTAGGGAAGGGTGTGTGTGTCCCAAGGGCAGCACTTCCACTCGGAGGCCAAAATGGCCCATTGTGAATCCCTTCATGGAAGATTCCGGAGCTAACCAGTGGCTCTCAGTTCGGGGCAAACCAATTCGACCACTTGATGAAGGAGAGTAGATCTGATTCTGCAGACATCACTGGACGAGAGGCACCATTTCACCAGCATAGATCCAATGGCGCAGTGTCCAGTAATGACTCCAACAAGCTGCCTAATAGAGGTTCGACTCAGGGACAGTACATATCGTGTTTTCCTCACGGAAAGGAAAGGCCATATTGCCCGGCAGGTACTGCAATCAGTTCTGCTCCGCCATGAGGACTCGATGTAAGTTTTGCTCAACCTGTCAATACGCAAATACAAGGCAGATATCGGAGGGAGCACAGAGTTATCCACTTCGGGGAGCGGCAGGGCGACCCCCTTTCTTGCCATCTCATCTGCTGCCTCGTTTCCTGCCACTCCAGAGTGGCCCGGAACCCAGCAGAGAGTGACTCGGTGATGTCCGATGCCGCGAAGTGCAGTGCGACAACTCTGCACTACCTTTGATTTCACAGTCGCTGATTCCAGCGCTTTAAGGGCTGCCTGACTATCCACACAGATTGTGATATCCGTGGGTGATAATCCGCTGTCGCGGATTAAGTCAGCAGCTTTCCAGATTGCATAAATCTCCGCCTGAAAGATGCTACAGAGGTCCGGGAGTCTGAAAGACCGTTGAGCCCCTAGTACATCTGAGTGGAGACCAGCTCCTGTACCTTCCTCCATCTTAGAACCATCTGTGAAGATGGTGATGGAGGCGTCTCTTGTCACACTTGTAAGTCCCCATTCTTCCCTTGAGGGAAAGGAGGTAAGTGCGCGCGACTCAAAATCCAGGTATGGGATCGGATAGTCCGTACAGGAATCTAATTGATGTTCTGTACCTGGCCTCGTAAATGACCTTAGAATCCCAGAGTGTCCATAAGCGTGCTCTTTCCACAAGTTGGCCTCTCTCAGCCTGAGAGCGCCTTTAGCGGCACAGCACTTAATGAACTGCTCTATTGGGTGGAGATGTAGAATCATCTCTAGGCCTGCCTGGGGGGTGCTTTTGACGGTTCCTGCTATTCCCATAGCCGCCAGTCTCTGCACCTTCATCAGTTGCGTCGCCAAGGACCTGGTGTCCGTGGCCGGACACCAGACAATGGCTCCGTAACATAAGATCGGCCGAATGATCGCTGTATACATCAAGTGGACAATGCTCGGCCGCAATCCCCACTTTTTCCCGAAGGCCTTCTGACAGACGTAGAAGGCATTCAGGCTCTTCTTGACCCGCTCTTCCACGTTGCGTCTCCAAGAAAGCTTGGTGTCGAGTGTGGTGCCAAGGTATTTCACCTCGGGTGAGAGGGTGAAAGTGATGCCGCTGAGTTTCGGCAGCCTAAACTCTGGTATTTTGTATCTCCGGGTGAACAGTACCATAACCGTCTTTGAGGGGTTAACTCCTAGACCGTTATGCTCTGCCCACCTAGAGAGTTCTCCTAAGGCAGACTCCATGAGATCACTGATGGTGGAAAGAAATTTTCCAGGGATAAGGATAGTGACGTCGTCCGCATATGCTACTACTCGCAGCCTCCTGGATTCGAAGATTTCGAGGATGTTGTTTATCACAAGCAGCCACAGCAGAGGCGAAGGGCGCCCCCTGAGGTGTGCCCCTTGTGGTTAACCTCCTCACCGAGCACGAGCCTAGGCTGGAGTGAACCCTTCTGCTACTAAGCATATCGCTGGTCCACCTCACCACTTTCTCGTCCACTTCGTTGACATTGTCGAGGGATTCGCAGTACTTGCTCCAATTATCCCGCTTGGCCGCCCTAATAGTCTTCTTAAACTTATTAAAGCTAGCCTTGTAGGCTCCCCAGTCTTCTTCAGTTCGGCTAAGTTTAGCCTTATTGAAGAGACGTCTGGTATCTGTTCTAAGTTGTCTTAGCTCTGGGGTCCACCACACCGCGTTGGTTTTCCGTGGAGCTCGACTTTTAGGACAAGATTCATTAAAAGACTTGTTAAGCACTTTCGTTAGAAGACCAACTGACCTGTCAAGGTTGTTTCTCTCGAATGTAGCGATCGCTTTGCGCGATGCCAGTTTCTGAGAAACTAGTGCACTGAATTTAGGCCAGTTAGTCTTTCTCGGATTCTTAGAAGTTTGTGGACATCCAACCTCTATGGCCACTGAAAAGACTATACGGTTGTGGTCCGAGAACGAACATTCCGTCAGTACTTTCCAGTCGACCACGGAGATAGTGTTGGAGTCGGTAACTAAGGTAATATCTATGACTTCCTCCCTAACCCTATTGTGGAAAGTCGGCGTATTGCCTCTATTGCACAGCACAAGGTTAGAGCCTAGAAGAAACTCAAAAATTGACTCACCCCTACTGTTGGTGTCGGAACTTCCCCACAGCATGTGGTGTGCATTGGCATCACACCCGATGATGAGGTCAAGCCTCCGTGATCGGGCGTGCACAGCAAGGTCCCGGACTTCCTTCGGCGGTGGTTCCTTCCCTTCGAATGGCATGTATGCGGACGATAGGATCAAGTCTCGCCCATCGCGTCGTTCGCATGCAGCCACACACAGGTCACCAGTACTGTAATGAGACAAAAGAAACAAATTAATGCACTTTCTGTATACAATACAGGCTCGTATCTTACCTTCACCGCGTGAATGAAGCAATCTAAATTGCCTGAATCTAAGCTTTGAGGGAACCCAAACCGAACTTAACAACTCCCAGGGAGTCCCGCAGATGGGCAAAGGACGATTGATCTACCGCGATCACGATGTCCTTGCCCGCCTTATTTTTACAAGTAGTGGAGGATACAATTCTCCACTCTCCTGTGTTCAGGCCACTATTCTGCCGGTCAATCAGCTTCACCGTATCGGCGTCCTCCATAACTGGAGGGGGGACCCACAGTGTGACGATAGGCCGGAGTGGCAGACGGTCACGAGATATGACCTCGAGTTTCGCCCCCTGCCAGAGGGGCTCAAGACCGCCGATAGTGCGCACCAAGAAGTTGAGGGACTCCTTGTTGCTACAACCGACGATTTTGACACCCTTCTGCCAGCCAGCGCCGTCGAAGTCAATTTCGCCGTCAGCCGCCTCGAGCATCGCTCGCAGAATGCGCGCCTCTACAGAAAGCCAGTTTTCCGGGCGAATTTTCCCATCAGGATCGCTCCGGTCCACAACGGCTATCTGCAACTCCTGTGGGGAAGAGAAGCTAGCTGAGGGCTTCAGCTTTTTCTCCTCCCCTGTCGGCTGATCGTCACCCGATCTTCCCCTTTTTACGGCCTTTTCCACCGTGGTGGAAGTGGGCCTTGAAGAGGTGGTGGGTCTCTGACCAGTCTTACTTGACGGGGTGACCGCAGCACTGTTTCCAGGCTTTGCCGTCCCCTTCTTTACTCCCACCAGTCGTGCAGTGACGGAGGATGTGGCCTTGTTTCCAGGCTTTTCCGCCTCCACTGCACCTTCGGTGGGCCGTGCAGCCGTGGCACTGTCACCAGGCGTTGCTGCAACGGTCGTGCATTTTGCACCAGAAATCGCCGCCTGTTTCTTCTCGAATCTGGCCACGATCTTCTGGTGCTTCCTTACCAGATCCTTCTCCTTATCGGACAAGGATCCATGCTCTTTGCTCACTCTACGGAGAAACGCAAGAGAGCGCCGGTAGCCATTTCTGGCTTTCTTCACAGCACTGCTCGCCTTGCGTTCCCCCGTCGGTAAGGTTCCAGGAGTGGAGCCAGTGGCCGCAGGTCCGTCTCCCTCCTCCAGGAGTGCCGCCTCCGCCTCAGAGTCCACCGACCCGGCGCCGCTACTTTGCGAGAGAATCATAGATTCCCCCTCTATAGCAGCGTCGAGTCGAAGGCCCCGGAGCTGAGGCACCACCCCCGAAAGTGAGGGACCATCCTGTGCTGTGGACTCCTGCGCCTTTTGCCGGCTTAATGCAGGTTTGGGCGCCTCCTGCTTCCCAGTAGCATTTGTAGACTGCACAGCCTGGGGTCCCGCTGCACAGCCTAAGCAGTCGTTGGATGACGACGCCAGACAGCCCGCTCGCCCACTGTCTACCGCCGGTACTGGGGATCCGACTCCCTGCACCGTAAAAGAGTCCTTATGGGAGCCCTCCAGAATGGTTTTGATGAAGGGGGTCGCCTTCCCCTGTGGCGTTTCTTTGACATCTATCACGCCACCAAAAGATGATGAGAAGAACAGCCGCCCCTAACATGGAGATCAGACGCTGACCAAGGAGCCGCCCACTGTGGGTCAGACGCTCTTGGATTTCCGCAGCTTAAACTTAGCCGGCTAAGAAGACTGGCTCTAACAGCCGCCCAGGGACCGCCCGGTTACCGAAGCAACCTACGTGGAGACGTTGAGTCCGCTTGGCCTGGTACCCATAAGGATCGCAGCCGAAGATGCAGACCATGTCCCCATCCGTGCAGTCAGGAGCTTTACCTTATGGACCCAAACCCTGATCCCCATGAGTTTCTAATAGAACAAATACATCAAATGATCGAATATAATCGAAAAAATCATTAAACAAAGTTTTATTACTTAATCCGTGGATATTATATTATTAACCCGCGTATTTTAAAACGCGATAGGTCCCTACGGACCTTGTTGGGCATCGGAGGGTAAAAGGACTCTTTCACGAAAGCAATTCTGTGCTCCTCGTTAGTAAGCTAAATAAGAGATTCTTGCATGCTATTCTGTAGGGAAAATATGTTATTTTCAGGACTTTTCTTATAAAATCACTGCTACTGGGTTTAATAAAATATTTCTATACATTTCTGAAGATATCGGATGCAACTAGCCTAAGATTATGATGCTGTGATCGCAAAACAATCTTATCCTATTGGTTGGGTAGCTTAAGAAAATGGACAGATCGTAGCAAAGAAGCAAGAATTTCTGGTTTTTTTTCGAAATTTGAGATGGCTTTTCGAAATAACGAATATGCTCTTCCAAAATTTCTCTGATTTCACGAAATTTTTTGTCAATTTAGGAAAGATTTAGTAAGATTACACAGAGCAACAAAATAGGCATTATTTTTTTTTCTGAAATCAAACCATACTTTTCTAAAGGACTTTTGGACGCTGATCACAACTGCGTACTTAGTTTTTTAATTGTTTGAGCGGCTTAGGCAATATTGATGGTTTTCCTCGGAGGGCGTGTTCAGATGTACTGTGCTGTATTTAGTGATCCGTCCATCCCATCACTAATCCCAACCTTTCCTTCTCCTTTTGTATTCATGTTCCCCCTATTTTTTGCTCCCCGGCTTGAGCCGGTCGTATCGTTTAATGTTTCGTGTAACACTTGTTATTAGCATCTCGTCCAATAAAGACCGAAGACCCCAAACCTCAATATTTTTATTAATCCGCTCCGCCGCGATCGAAACATGGTCCTTCGAGCCATCGCGAACTCGCGACGCGATACACAAACAAACAATTAACATTAGTGAACATAAAACAATTTCAAATGCACAACAATTACAAACAGTGACAATTAAAAGGTGCGAAAACTAAAAGTGAAAAGACACTCACAACCAAAAAAAAACAAACATGGTAGGTAGGTAGGTGGTAGTGGCAGCTCTCATATGAGAGCTCACTTAGGCCAAGCTAGGCCCATTGTGATACCACAGGATCTCTAACCCCTTTTATTTGTTGTTAGGATGTCTCAAACCAGCCCGAGCAGGTGATGAAGCGTATTAGGCTCTTGGCGTCAACCTCCGATAAGTCCGCGAGGTTGGCTGTATGGTAAAACCCTAGATGTTTTTTCCGTTTCCTACAAAGAGCAGGACAAGTACAAAGCAGGTGGAGAATTGTTTCTTCCTCCTCTATGTCTCTGCAGCTTCTGCAGAAGTCGTTGGCCAGGTGGCCCAGCCCTAATCTAATGGCGTGGCTACCAAGGATACAGTGACCAGTGATGACTCCGACAACAACCCTGAGCGTGCCCCTATTGAGGTTTAGCAGACTTTTGGTGCGCTTCCAGTCCAGCTTTGGCCAGATCTGTTGCGCTGTCTTGCCTGTCTCTGAGGCCGCCCATGCATTGTTAGCGGCTTTGGTCATCGCTTCCTCTATCACCAGCTTGCAGGTACTCAATGGAATACCTAAGCCGGCGAGTTCTAAGGATAGCTCCCTAGTCGTTCCTTGTCTAGCCAGTTCGTCTGCCCTGCAGTTCCCCGGGATATCTCTGTGACCAGGCACCCATATAAGGTGGATTTTAAGCTGCTCAACCATCTCGTCAAGAGATTTGCGGCAGCTGATCACTGTTTTGGAAGTCAGAACATGAGACCCTAGGGCCCTGATAGCCGCTTGGCTGTCAGAGAGAATGCTAATATCTCGCCTAGAGACACTGCCCTCTTTGATCAAATTCAGGGCAGCTTCAATGGCTGAAACCTCTGCTTGGAATACGCTGCAGTGGTCCGGCAGTCTAAAAGAGTAATTTATACTAAGTGAGTCTGAAAAGACGCCTCCACCAACAGCTCCGTTTAACTTGGAGCCGTCGGTGTAGATCTGGTTTGAGTTTCCTATTAAGGATGTTGAGCTTTCCTCCCAGTTGTTCCTGTCTGGAATGGTGCGTGTGAACTTTTTGTCAAATTGCAATTGGGGGGGTGAAGAATCCAGTTCCCCGAACTCCTTCAAGAGAGTAAGTATCCTGGCATGACCCCGGTTAGACTCCGACCATTGGCCGTTAGCCCGTAGCCTATAGCTTGTTATAGCCGCTAATTTCCTACAATGCAGATCTAGCGGAATAAGGTGAAGCAGGGCTTCTAAAGCTGAAGTTGGTGTTGTCCTAAGAGCGCCCGTGATGGTGACGCAGGCTGCCCTTTGAACTTTACGGAGGTGTTGGAGGAGCAATGTTTTTTCCAAAGCATTCCACCAAACCAGGCACCCGTAGGTTAAGATGGGTCGTACGACAGCCGTGTAAACCCAGTGCGTCATATTTGGTTTTAGGCCCCAGGTTTTCCCCAGTGCCCTTTTGCAGGTGTATAAGGCAATCGTTGCCTTTTTGACCCTATTGAGGATGTTCGGTTTCCAGCTCAACCTCTTGTCAAAAATGATTCCAAGGAATTGTGCTTCATTCTTGAAAGGGATTTCTGTATTGTTAAGTGATAGAGGAGGTATGGGTGGGGGTTTGTACTTCCTCGTGAATAGGACAACCTCTGTCTTTCCAGGGTTGATGCCTAATCCCCGATTGGTAACCCAGCTGTTTACCTTGTTAAGCAGTACTTGCATTAGATCTCTGATGGAGTTGGGAAACTTGCCCGAGATAGTGAGAACTATATCGTCTACATACGCCGTTACCTTGCCGCATCCCCCTCCCAGGGACTGGAGCAGCTCGTTAACTACCAGGTTCCAAAGGAGGGGGGAGAGGACTCCGCCTTGGGGAGTGCCCCTGCTCACCCCTCTCGAGGTGGAAGAGTCGCCCAGTTCAGCGCAGATAACTCTGCTCTGCAGAAGATTATCCACCCAGTTCACCAAGCCACCCTCCACCCCAAGCCTGGCGAGCGCGCCCGTGATGGCTGTAAGCTCGACGTTATTGAAAGCCCCCTCTATGTCCAGGAAAGTTGCTAAGGTGTACTCTTTGTGTTCGAGTGATTTTTCGATGGTGTAAGTCAGGGTATGTAAAGCTGTGTCTACAGATTTACCCTTAATGTAGGCATGCTGATCCTTCGAAATGAGATCCTGCCTGATCGTTTGTCGTAAGTAAAGATCCAGCAATCTCTCTAGTCTTTTTAACAAAAAAGAAGAAAGGCTTATTGGTCTATAATCCTTAGGGCTAGTGTGGGAGCTTTTGCCCGCTTTGGGGATGAAGACCACCCGTACTTTGCGCCAGTGTTCCGGTATGTAGTTTAAACCAATACTGGCTGAGAATATTGACTTGAGGAGTGTTAAAATTAACGGTCCGGCATGTTGAAGTTGTGCTGGAAAAATGCCATCTGGTCCTGGTGATTTAAACGGGTGGAAACCAGCGATTGCCCATTTGATTCTGTCAATCGATACGATACTGTTTATAGAGGCGACACAGTTGGTGCTGGCCTAAGTTCCTAACAGCCTTTCGTGTTGGCTGATCGGAAAGTGGGTATTTGTAAGAAGTTCAAGTGCTTCACCTTCTGATGATGTCCAAGAACCATCGGGGTTTTGTAAAGCACTTGGAATAAAGGAGGAAGAGGCGAGTAGTTTCCTGAGTCTTGCAGTCTTGGAGACACTTTCAATATTGCCGCAGAAATCGCTCCAAGAGCTTCTCTTGGCCTCTCTGAGGCTTTTCTTATAGGACCTGAGGGATTCTTTATAAAAATCCCAGTCTTCTTCAGTTTTTGTCGTCCTTGCTCTATTAAAAAGAGTCCTAGAGTGTTTCCTAAGCTCACTAAGATCATGGTTCCACCAAGGGGGTTTGTATTTCCCTCTGGGGATGTACTTAGGGCAGGCGAGGTCCTGAGCCTTAGAAAATGCTAGAGTGAGTTGATTAACAGTCGATTCTAGCATCGTTTGGGTGTCTATTTCAGAGATTTGAATCGTTTTGATGTGCCTATCCACTGTGCGGGTAAACAGCTCCCAGTTTGTTTTCCTGGGGTTGTTACCTATGGTCGCAAAAAAAATTGTTCATTGGAGACCCTCCAGTTCCTAACCTTGTCGGCTATATTCACCGAGGCAAGGGTGAGGTCTAGAACCTCCTCCCTATTTCTGGTTACGAAAGTGGGAGTTCGCCCTATATTACACACAAGAAGGTTTGAGGTAGAAATGTAATCAAAAAGTGACTCATCTCTATCGTTGATGTCTGTGCTCCCCCAGATAGAGTGGTGAGCATTTGCGTCGCATCCAATCACGAGCGCAGTGTTGGATTTGGCGGCTTCAGTTACCAGGTTCCTGACTGGATCCGGCGGTGGAGGCTCTGGATGGAACGCGAACCAGTGGCATCTCCCCTTAAGCATCAGGGAGATGGAGACCAGATCGTCGTCGCTGAAATTAGGGAGCAGATATGCATTTAGTGATTTTTTCACAAGGATACAGGATCTGGGTCTACCTGTGCTGTTAGCATGGACCAGCCTGTAGTTCGTCGCTCTCAATCCACAAACCTTGTTGGCTACAAGCCATGGTTCTTGGATGAGAGCGATGTCGTCTCCGCCTTTAGAAAGGCGGAGGAGTAGTGCAACCGAAGCTGCTTTATAGTGATGGAGGTTTATCTGAACTACTCGGACCATTGTCTATTTCGCTCATGTCTACCTCCACCACAGTAGCGTCGAGGTCATCGTCCGTTTCGGCGAGAAGCTCGGACTCCCTCCAGCAATTCCCGAAAGCCGTGGCCATCTCCGATCCCGAGGAGATTGATTCCGCCCGGGATAGGCGACGTAACGGCTTTGAGGAAGACGGTTGGTCATCTGTCGCCTCTGTTGCCAGGGTAGTCGTCTCGGCTGGCAGCCCCACCTTTGCCGGGGTCCGTCGTGGCTGGCAGCCCTTGTTGGCCGCCTTCGCCAGAGTCTGTTGAGGCTAGCAGCCCTGGGGGGCCACTTTCGCCGGTTTCAGTCTGCTCGTCCTTCCTGTATACCCTCAGTTTAATGTGCCCAAAACCGAAGGCCACGACACCATTGGACTTTGAAAGGTGCTCAAGGGACTCCTTGTTCACAATTATTGTGGCACAACGAGACCCTTTGAGCTCCTCCAACTTGGCAATTTTCCAATTGTGCGTGGGTATCATCGGGTTGGGCAATTGGAGGGTTTCGAGGACTTTAGCCGGATCCGTGGGTTTTAATGGGATCCAGGCTCTAGTCCTTGGTCTGCTGGGGATCGATTCCCTGGGTAATACCTCGAGTTTAGCACCCGGCCAGATCTCTCCCGTTCTGGAAATAGCCACGCAGAAGAGATCCAGGGCCCTCTTGTCCGCACACGCAACCAGCTTTACGTGGCCTTGATGCCAACCGCACATCTGGTATTGTGGCACCGGGCCCGGATTCTCCTTCATGACGTCCAGAAAGATGTCGGCGAGGAAATCTTCCACCAGTTTCCAGTTTGACGGAGTAATACTTCCGTCAGGGTCGGAGCGGTCAACGACCGCTTTAATGAGACTGCTTTTCAACATGTCGCTGTAGGTGGCTGCTGTTCTGAGCGAGCTGCGCACCTTCTTGGCAGTCGGGGCCTCTTCTTCTGTAGAACGCTGCCTTTTGGCGGCGGTCTCAGTGGTCGGTGCCCCGTCAAGCTCCGCTAACCTAGCAGTGGCCCAGGTAAAGGACTCTTTCTTTTTGAGTCCTGCGGTTCTCTGGGATACATTGTATCCGTTCGAGTACTCGCTTGGCACTCTGGCGTTCTCTATAACGGACTTTTGAGTCCTTGATTTGTCGAGTACTTGCTGTTACCGCAGCTCCGCTATGTTTGTTGCTGGACCGAGGTCCGGCTTTGGCAACCACAACGTTGCTGGGGTCAGCTGTAGCACTAATGTTTGTGGCTTTAGTTGCGGAGGCAGAGCCTTGGCATGGGATCTTCTGATCAACCAAGGATGCTCCTTTTTTGGCGGTGGGCGCTGGCTTGTCTGCTTCACCCATCCCCGGCTTTTTAAGAGGGCCGGCCTCTGGTTCCGTCAATGTTCGTACGTTTGTTTTTGGTTTTGTGTTTTTTGTTAAAGTGTCCATAATTGAGTCCCACGAGTGGCGGAGAAGGGGTGGTCCACCTGTGCAGAGATCCGCAGTGCACAGGTAAGGCTAATAATCCGGAGGGCGCCAGGTATCCGGATACTCCGTTCGCGACTGGGCTATTTGAAAGGGCCCCCAGCCAGGCTGACCATCGGCACGGGTCGTATGACACCTTGGCCCGGCCCTTACCCCGATCCTATGGAAGGAGCAACAACCTATCCTACCGACCGAACTATTGAAGAGTGGGGTCAGTGGGGCGAAGCCCACATCCTTAGCTGGCTATCACCAAGGTGAACTGTTTAGCCATTACCAGCCGGCACCCACGTGGAGGGTTTGGAGGAGGATTTTTGCCGGCTCCTGGAGACGACTTTGGGCTACGTGGAGACGTTGAGTCCGCTTGGCCTGGTACCCATAAGGATCGCAGCCGAAGATGCAGACCATGTCCCCATCCGTGCAGTTAGGAGCTTTACCTTATGGACCCAAACCCTGATCCCCATGAGTTTCTAATAGAACAAATACATCAAATGATCGAATATAATCGAAAAAATCATTAAACAAAGTTTTATTACTTAATCCGTGGATATTATATTATTAACCCGCGTATTTTAAAACGCGATAGGTCCCTACGGACCTTGTTTTGGAATCGGAGGGTAAAAGGACTCTTTCACGAAAGCAATTCTGTGCTCCTCGTTAGTAAGCTAAATAAGAGATTCTTGCATGCTATTCTGTAGGGAAAATATGTTATTTTCAGGACTTTTCTTATAAAATCACTGCTACTGGGTTTAATAAAATATTTCTATACATTTCTGAAGATATCGGATGCAACTAGCCTAAGATTATGATGCTGTGATCGCAAAACAATCTTATCCTATTGGTTGGGTAGCTTAAGAAAATGGACAGATCGTAGCAAAGAAGCAAGAATTTCTGGTTTTTTTTTCGAAATTTGAGATGGCTTTTCGAAATAACGAATATGCTCTTCCAAAATTTCTCTGATTTCACGAAATTTTTTGTCAATTTAGGAAAGATTTAGTAAGATTACACAGAGCAACAAAATAGGCATTATTTTTTTTTCTGAAATCAAACCATACTTTTCTAAAGGACTTTTGGACGCTGATCACAACTGCGTACTTAGTTTTTTAATTGTTTGAGCGGCTTAGGCAATATTGATGGTTTTCCTCGGAGGGCGTGTTCAGATGTACTGTGCTGTATTTAGTGATCCGTCCATCCCATCACTAATCCCAACCTTTCCTTCTCCTTTTGTATTCATGTTCCCCCTATTTTTTGCTCCCCGGCTTGAGCCGGTCGTATCGTTTAATGTTTCGTGTAACACTTGTTATTAGCATCTCGTCCAATAAAGACCGAAGACCCCAAACCTCAATATTTTTATTAATCCGCTCCGCCGCGATCGAAACATGGTCCTTCGAGCCATCGCGAACTCGCGACGCGATACACAAACAAACAATTAACATTAGTGAACATAAAACAATTTCAAATGCACAACAATTACAAACAGTGACAATTAAAAGGTGCGAAAACTAAAAGTGAAAAGACACTCACAACCAAAAAAACAAACATAGTTACAACAAAAAATTACAAAGGAACAAGTGACAAACCCAAAATAATAAACAAACAGTGACTACACAATCAAACAAAAGTGCTACACGAAATTCAAACAGTGCATAAATTATACAAACTTAAAACAAAAATTCTAAACGAAAGAATTGACAGTGCAGTGAAGTGCAAAAAAAACTTACAGCAACAAAAACACGCATATTGAAAACACAACAACAACGCACACCCACAACGCAGAGCAGAACAGAAGAAACGAGGAAAGAGAACTGCACGCAGCTCCAGAAGGGAGGTCCCCAATCTCGGGCACTGGGCCCACACAGATAAGCGAAACATTTATATTTTCAAAATATATAACTAACACGTACACACGTACTCATATATTGCACCCAAATATATACCGTTTGGGGATATTGGGGACTGACGGGGATTTAGGGGACAAAACTTTTTTTTCGACTTTGAATTGTTGTGTAGACCGTACCTTACGAGCTACATTGAAACCTAAGGTCTCTTTGGAAAGCCTATTCATTTGGCAACACAACACACTGCGTCATGGAGAAGTGACAATATAGCTGTCATTTTGTTGTATACGCAGTTTTGTTGAATGTTGATTTTGCGTGTTTTTTTTTTTTGCTCTAAACATTTGCTCACCAAGGTAAGATGAAATATTTTTTGCTACTTTTTCTCGTGTTTTTCTAAAAGTTTAGAGCCTCATCAACAAAATAAATAAAAAAAATTCGTGATTTATAATTTTTTTCGTGAGATATCTTGAGAAAAGTGAAAAAGTCACTTTTTCGCAAATTCCGGGGTAATAAGGGACATCGTTTTTATATGTTTTAAATTGTGTTTACATGCGAACAAGTGTATAATATGTTGTGAAAAGTGTTTTTTTAGTCTACATAATTGTTATTTTGTATGTTTTATATGTATTTTAATGTTTTTTATGTTATTTTATTTTGAGCTAGTGAAAAATGGCATGACAATTCGAATGGCAGCTGATAAATTTAATTTGCCAAAAAGCGCTCTACATCGTCGTGTTCAAAATCCACAGACTGCAACGCAAGTGGGTCGTCCATCAGCTATTTCACCTCAATTGGAAAAGGTTATTTGCAATCGTTTGATGGTATGTGCCGATTGGGGTTATCCTTTGCGTTTATGTGAATTGCAAACGATCATAGCTGATTTTTTGAAGCAAAATGACATCATAATACCAAGATTCAAAAATAACATCCCCGGTGAAGACTATTTACGTTCATTTTTAAACAGACATAAAAACGATTTGTCAAATCGTTTCTGTCGTAACATCAAACGTGCTAGAGCTGCAGTAAATGTAAAAACTGTGTCAGATTATTTCGAAAATCTGACTGAAGCACTGAATGGTATATCACCGAATGCCATTTTTAATTACGATGAGACAAATTTTACCGATGATCCTGGTGCGAAAAAGGTTTTGTGTCGTCGCACAGCAAAGTACGTTGAACGCATCATGAATAACAGTAAAGCCAGCACTTCTGTTATGTTCATTGTTAGTGGAACGGGTGAAGTTTTGCCACCGTATATTGTGTACAAAGCGACCAATTTATACAACACATGGATTGATGGTGGTCCACCAGGTACCCGTTATAATAGAACAAAAAATGGTTGGTTCGATGCCACAACTTTTTTTGATTGGATTCGTACAATTGTCGTGCCTCATTTGAGACGAATCGAAGGTATTTTTATAAGATTTGTTTTATACTTTTCACGGTTTATCATTTGTGTTCTCTTTTCTCCGTCTATAGGGAAAAAATTTATCATTGGTGACAATTTGTCTGCACACATATCGTTGGAAGCGATTGAAATGTGTGAGCTTCACGACATTCATTTCATTTTTCTTCCCTCAAACTCGACTCATTTGCTTCAGCCATTGGACGTTGCGGTTTTTTCATCTCTCAAATGTAATTGGCGTGAAATTCTGACCGATTGGAAACAAAAAGAAGGACAGAATGAGGTCACTGTACCAAAGCACAAGTTTCCAACATTGTTGAAAAGATTGATAGACCGTGTTGGTGATACTCTTCAAAACAATGCTGTAAGTGGCTTCCGAAAGTGTGGAATCATTCCATTGAACCCACAACCAGTGTTGGCAAGGCTTCCACCTATGCAGATGAATGAAGAAGATTTACAAAATGCACAAAATGCCGTCGATAGTAGCTTCACTAGCTTTTTAAATGCACTACGACCAGTTCAATCGAATACTTGAAATAAAAAAAAAAGTCTCAAAGTGGCACCCGGAAAAAGTGTTTCTTGTGATGATCTTCGTATTGTGGTCGATTCAGAAAACGTTCCATTAACTTCAGCATCGACTTCTATGGCGCCTTCAACTTGTAAACCCAAAAAAATTCAACAACGACGTGAGTCAACGCGTCAAATTCCACTACGAAGTTGCCGAAAGACCAATGCCGCTTTATTGGAATCTTTAAGTGATATAGAATCATCCGATTAACCCTATTTATCACTTTTTTCTCTTTCTTTCTCTTTTATCTTCTAATTTAATAAAAAAAATTATCATATTTTACAAAAAAAATGAGTTTTTCATTGATATTTCAACAACTGTCCCTAATATCCCCATTCGACTTATCACGGAATTGAGTATATTCAATGCCCTGCAGGAAAATCTGTTATTTGAAACCCCATTTTTGTGTCAGATTTTGAAAATGGAATGTTTAATTAAGGTTTTGCTTCAATTTGCATGCATTTTGGAGCATCCGAAGTATGGTTTTCATTCGTTTGAAGTTGAAACCTTGTCCCCAATATCCCCAAAGCACGGTACTCCCCAAAAATCCAAAATAAAATTTGGTACCCCGCTTATCGTGTGCATATTCCCCAAGTACAAAACAGCGCAGTGCAGGTAGGAATTCCGCTACTGCACATAATTCGGCGCATTGTACATTTCGCAGTCTCTTTTGTGCGACCTTCGCTGCCGAAGCAGCAAAGTCTCAGCTGCAGCCAGCAAAGACGCACTGTTCTAGTGCAGCATTTCTCCCGCTGCATTCCCACACTCCCACTTGTACGCATTTTCGTGTTTTGTTTTTGTGCGACATACGCAAGCACTGAGCAGCGAGCACTCCCGCTGCTGCTTCCAAGTGTAATTGGATTCGCATTTCTGCCTAAGCGATTTCCAAACTCTCGCTAGCAGAAGTAAGCAAACCCGAATACAGTGGGACGAGTAGCCTATTTTCGCAGCACATTGAATAATTTTCAATAATGCTGCACTTAGACACTCATTGCACAGCACACAAATAAAAAAAAATTTGTTGTTTAATAATAATTTCCCTAGTTCTTATTTACACATTTCTTGTATGTAATATATATTCCCAATATATATATACCAATTTCTCGACGCGTTTACTCACACAGTTGTAAACTTTTATCCTCAACAGAAATACAAATTCGTATTGAAAATTTTTTACACTTTCGTGTACATTTCCCCATTTCCAAATTATCGTTCGCGCGGACGCGGTAATATTTCTGGTTTATTCCCCATAAGCCTAATATTTGTATTTAAACGAATTTTAAACCCCCTTTCGAGCTTTTTTAAGCCATTAAAATGCCTGTTGAGCGATCCCCCAAGCGTCATATAAAGAAAATGGAGTCTCCTTCTCCAAAATATTCAAAGTCGACTGAGACACATTTGACAGTTCCTGTCACTCGCGAGGCAATTAAAACTCGCTCTCAGCTCTCTAGTCCCAAAGCAACCGATCCCAGTGTTGCCACATTTGGTTTTGAGTCCGAAAGACTCGTGCAATTATGCACAGCGTTTTAATCGGCTCCCATTGAGGATTTGACCAAATCACTGGTCATAATTAAGCAGAAAAATTTGCAAGCCCAATGGGAGAGGCTAATGCGCGCACATCAGGCAGTCTTCCTTGCTGAAGACAACAGCCAGCCCGACGGTTTCAAAGAGTCGGCTAGACCAATACGAGTTGTGCATGGCTAAGATGTTGGACATCATTAAGATGCTCCAATCTCAGTCCCCCCAGCCTGCTACGCGTATGGAACCGGTTCAACCCCTAGAACCAGCAAATACTTCCTACATTTGCCTCCAAGTTCCTCCTTGCGACACCGAAACATTCTTCGGAGGCTATGAGCAGTGGCCGTCCTTTCGGGACATGTTTACCGCGGTATACATTAACCACCCCCAGCTCACTCCAGCCCAGAAATTGTATCACCTCCGATACAAAACGCAAGGCCAAGCCGGTGCTATTGTTAAACAATACGCACTAACCGATGAGAATTTCGGACTCGCGTGGGAAGCCCTCAGATCCTGCTATGAGAACAAACGCATCCTCGTTGACAACCAAATTCGATCTCTATTGAATATTGCTCCTGCCCACACCGAAAATAGTGAGGCATTACAGCGGATCCAGAATTCTATAAACAATTGTCTGTCTGTTTTCAAGTCTCAGGCCGTAGACACTGACAATTGGGATCCGCTGCTGGTATATATATGCTCTTCCAAATTGCCCTGGCTAAATGAGTGCTGTCTCTAATGATCTGTCTTTCCCACCGCTAATCCCTTCCTTTCCTTTCCCTTTGTACTCATGCTTCCCCCTATTTTCTGCTCCCCGGCTTCGGCCGTTTGTCTCGTTCAATGTTTCATGTACTTCTTGTAAACACTTGTTATTCGCTATCCAGACGTCCGACAATAAAGAACACCATACCCCGAAACCCCCGTCTATTTATTCCCACCGCTCCGCCGCGCTCGATTTTTCAGCCCGAAGCAACTCTAGCTTTATGGGAACAATCGTTGACATCCCGGAAGGATCTGCCACCCTGGTCACAAATGAATGAGTTCTTGACCTGCAGATACGAGATAGTGGAACGGCTGAATTTTTTCGGCCTACCAAGTCGAAACCACAATCCTCATCTTCCAATGTCCGACCCCCCAGATCCCTAAATCTTCACACTGAAGTGAAAAGGGACTTCGCGTGCAAACTCTGCAACGCAAATCATTCCGTACGGACATGCCATAGCTTTAAAAGGCTCACCCCCCAGAGTCGATTAGCATTTGTGAACATAAAACAATTTCAGGATTGTACAAGCAATTTCACATGCGTATATTGCCAGAAAAAGCACCACTCTTTGCTGCATCTCCCCAAAGGCAATGCGCAACCCACTCACTCGCCCAATCGATCACATCCAACCACTTCTCTGGTCTCAACGGTTCTCCAACAACCGAGCAACAACTTTACCAATGATTCTCCCCACTTCAGCACATGTTCAAGGCAAAGTACGCTCCCAGTACCAGTCCTTCATACAAATAATGGCACCCAGTCTCTTCTGCCTACGGCACTGGTGTCCATTATACATTTAGGAAAGTTGTTCAAAGTTCGAGCGTTGATCGATCAAGACTCTCAGCGCACCTTCATTTCCTCGAAGGTCCAGAGACGCCTAAAATTGCCAATCGAGAAATCTAACCTCCAGATCTCGGGCATGGGCGGACACATTGTGAAAACAGCCAAACATATATGCTTCTTGACATTGGCAGTCCCTAAAACAAGCACAAACCTCCCCGTGCAAGCCATCGTGCTTCCAAAGTTAACGGAATGTCTCCCCCCTTCCAAAATAAACTCCCCAAATTTGAACGATTTCGCCACGCTAGATCTCGCTGATCCCAACCCCTTCGAGACAGCGCAGATCGATACAGTGATTGGCAGTGATCTCATCCCGCAGATCATGCTCGAAGGTTTCCACCGGAATGTATGTGGCAGCTTACTTGCTCAGCATACAGTATTCGGTTGGGTATTAAGCGGTCCAGTACCCCCTTCTTCGCATTTGACATGTGTCACAGAGGTACCAAGTCGCCATATGCACACTGGACACGCCCTTCGAAATAATCTTCCTACCCTAAAGGAAGCTCTTTCACAAGTGATTGCCGCCCTCAATCCCGCAGGGTTTCCACCTCAGGAAATAATGGAAAATCACTTCGAGCCCACCACTCCTGCAAACTCATTCCCAAACCGGCAAATTCCGCCCTTTGTTGCCAACCGTTTTGGCCCCGCAGGATGGCTTTCGCCTCTAATGAGGTCTCCCAAAAGCGTTCGCCAAAAACGGCCCACATTCACAGCAACTGACGGAAATTGCAATCCCTCGCAGTTCCTCATTGCACCGACTCCATCCCGGGTCCGAAAAGAGGACAGTCGCCACTCCAGTGCGACATGCTCCAAGAGCTGCAAATCCCGCAGACGTCGGACTGATCGGGTATAAACTCCAAGATCTACGCGATCTCCCTCTTGGGTGGAACGGCTCCAGCAATTCTTCAATGCTGGGCCAAATAGTCATGCTCCAATCCCAGATCAAAGAGTGGTTGACTGCCACCACCCTCTCGAAGAGCAAACCGACATTCTCGGTCGGGTCTCCTGCTTCTCTCGAGCCCTGCGAATATATGCACCTAAAATTCTCCAAATTCACTCCAAAAATTCCCCACACTGTGAAAAAGTAAATGGCAACTCGTCCAAATTTATATATTTCCATATTCCCCCGGCTTTAGCTTAAGCGAACCCCGCAGCTTAGCCGTTTTCCCACACCCATGATGTCAGCCTCAATATTGTTATGTCCAAATAACTGACATCTTAATCTATTTGCAGATCGGTGACTACGCCCCAACCGCTGCAACAGCACTCCCTCGAGGACGAGGCATCGATGGATGGCACACCCGCAACCGCAAAAGCTGCACCACGGAGTCCTCGCCCGTCTGGCCCGCGGCATCCATTGATTGCAATATGCAATGGCGGCCGCGATGGCTAAATGAGTGCTGTCTCTAATGATCTGTCTTTCCCACCGCTAATCCCTTCCTTTCCTTTCCCTTTGTACTCATGCTTCCCCCTATTTTCTGCTCCCCGGCTTCGGCCGTTTGTCTCGTTCAATGTTTCATGTACTTCTTGTAAACACTTGTTATTCGCTATCCAGACGTCCGACAATAAAGAACACCATACCCCGAAACCCCCGTCTATTTATTCCCACCGCTCCGCCGCGCTCGATTTTTCATGGTCCTTCGAGCCAACCGCGAACTCGCGCCGCGGAAATATATACATTAAAAAGTAATAATAATAACAATTAAAAATCAAAGTGACAAACTACAAATAGTGAAAAGTGACACAAGAAATAAACCAAATACATATTGACCAAAAAATTAACTACAGTAAAACAAACACGAAGGTGATACACACAACAAAATCAAAAAACAGTGCACTAAAACTAAACTATAAATCAACAAACAGTGGAACGATTAACAAGTGAACTAAACAAAAAGTGTACAAGTGCACAAACTCAAACAGTGTAAAACATCCAACAGTGCAGTAACACATAAAGCAGCCAACAACGGCAAACAGCCATCAACACCACAAACCCACAGCAGAGAACAGCACTAACAACAACAAATACACAGCACATCACAACGCAGTGAGGAAGAGAACAACAAACAGCCAACAACATAGCAGCGCACAGTAAAGCACAGGAGCGGACACAAAACAGAGGAGATTCCCATTCTCGGACACTGGGCCCCAAAAAGATAAGCCCAACAATTTTTATAAAAAAAATTAACACTCACTACACATACACTAACATAAAATATATAAAAAATAAAATATATATACCTACAATATTCCCATTCCCAAAAATCCAGTCAACAATTAACATACTGGTACCCCGTCACTGTCCGGTTTTCGTGTACATTGCCCCTGTACACATACAAAATAGCGCAGTGCAGTAAGCAATCCCGCTACTGCACATAATTTTGCGCTTTTTGTGTTCGCATTCTCCTTTGTGCGACCTACGCAGGCTAAGCAGCAAAAACTCCCGCTGCAGCCTGCTTCCCACTAATTCTCTAATTTGCACATTCCCCCGCATTTCGCTTTGTGCATATCGCAGATCAGCAGCGACCACTCCAGCTGTTGATCTCGCGCTCTCCCACCTGTGTATATTTTCGCGTTTCGCTTTGTGCGATATACGCACGCACAAGCAGCAATCACTCCCGCTGCTGCCTCCAAGTGCAATTACATACACATACTTCTGCCTAAGCATTTCCCTACTCTTGCTAGCAGAAGTAAATAAACACAAGCACAGTGGGACGAGGTACTCCTTTTTTGCAGCATACTCGTTTTTCTGCATATACTCATACTCTGCACATTCGCTGCCATCCCAAGTGCATACAGTGGGACAAATATCGCCCACTCGCACACACAAATTTTTGTGCACAAAATTATTTGGACATTTTTACTTACATTTACAAACTACAACAAATAATCATACAAACATATATATAAATAGACATACACATATTTATACTCATACACATACCTACATATTTATTCCCCATTTGACAAAAATAATTACATACACACACATATATATATACAAATATATATATTTATACACAAATTTATACACACACATACGTGTATATTCACACACATTCACATTCACATTCCCATATAAAAAAATTCACTTTTTCACAAATAAAAACAAATTTTCACACATTTGACTACACATTTATAATATATTTATATTCTAGTACATACATTCCCCATTCTTATAAATACATTCCCCATTCACATTTACAAATTTTATTTGTTTCCCATATACATATATTCCCAATACACATACTTATACACAAATTTTGTTCAATTTATTTGTTGCTCGACAAGTGTTCAAATTCGTTTGAACGAGTTTTCACATTCCCAACTCTTCCCATTTTCAAATATCGTTCGCGCGGACGCGGTTAGACTTCACGTCTATTTTACAATACCCTACATATATTTATTTAAACTTTTACCCCTGTCGAGCTTTTTTAAACAAAATGCCTGTTGAGCGATCCCCTAAACGGCAACTTGTCACAATGGAGACTCCTTCCTCCAGATACACAAAGTCACCCAGTGCACGTTTGACAGTTCCTGTCACTCGGGAGCCACCCAACACACGCTCCAAACTTACTACCCCCAAAGCAACCGATCCCAGTGTTGCAAAATTCATTTTCGAGTCCGATAGACTCGTGCAATTATGCACAAAATTTTCATCAGTTCCCGTTGAGGATTTGACCAAATCCCTGGTCCAAATTAAGCAAAAAAATTTGCAAGCCCAATGGGAGAGGCTTATGTGCGCACATGAGGCAGTCTTCATTGCTGAAGACAACAGCCAGCCCGACGGTTTCAAAGAGTCGGCTAGGCAAAAAATCGACGCCTGCACAGACCAGTATGAGTTGTGCATGGCTCAGATGTCGGACATCATTGAGATGCTTCAAATTCAGTCCCCCCAGCCCGCTGCGCATATGGAACCGGTTCGACCCCTAGAACCAGCAAATACCCCTTACATTTGTTTACAAGTTCCACCTTGCGATACCGAAACATTTTTCGGGGGCTATGAGCACTGGCCGTCCTTTCGGGACATGTTTACGGCAGTTTACATCAACCACCCCCAGCTCACTCCAGCCCAAAAATTGTATCACCTCCGATACAAGACGCAAAGTAAAGCCGGTGCTAATGAGCAATATGCATTAACCGATGAGAATTTCGGACTCGCGTGGGAAGCCCTAAGATCACGCTTCGAAAACAAACGCATGCTCATTGATACACAAATCAGATCCCTTCTGAATATCGCTCCTGCCCACACAGAAAATAGTGAGGCGCTACAGCGGATCCAAAGCACTATAAACAATTGTCTGTCTGTTCTCAATTCTCAGGCCGTAGACACTGACAATTGGGATCCGCTATTGGTTTACATATGTTGTACCAAATTGCCCCAAGAGACACTCTATGCTCTATGGGAGCAATCATTGACATCCCGGAAGGATCTGCCACCCTGGTCGCAAATGGATGAGTTCCTGACCGGCAGATATGAGGTACTTGAACGGTTGCAAAGTATTCGCCCTTATAAGCCGAAACCGTCTCAACCTTCGACTTCCAATGTCCTCCCAAATCGGCCACACAAATCCCTAAATTATTACACTCACGTGAAAAGGGACTTCGCGTGCAAACTCTGCAACGCAAATCATCCCATACGGACTTGCCAGAACTTCAAAGGACTCACCCCCCAGAGTCGATTCAAATACGTTCAGAAGCACAATCTCTGCGTGAATTGTCTTGCTACATCACACCTCACTAAAGATTGTACAAGCAATTTTACGTGCGTATATTGCCAAAAGAAGCACCATTCCATGCTTCATTTCCCTAAAGGCAATGCGCAACCCTCTCATACTCCTAACTGGTCACATTCGACCACGACCCAATCACAGGTCGCAGCAGCTCCAAAACGAAAGCACAACAACTCTGCTACTCATTCTCCCCTTTCGGATGCGCAACCCCGCACATCTTCCAGGCAAAGTACGCCCAAAGTACAAGCCCTACACTCCAATAATGGCACCCAATCCCTTCTGCCTACGGCACTGGTGTCTATCGAGCACGCAGGAAAGTTGTTTAAAGTTCGAGCGTTGATCGACCAAGCCTCTCAGCGTACCTTCATTTCCTCGAAGGTCCAGAAACGCCTCAAATTGCCAATCGAGAAAACTCCCTTCCAAATCTCGGGCATGGGCGGTCAGATTGTGCAAAATGCCAATCATACATGCTTCTTTACATTGGCAGTCCCCCAATCGAGCACGAAACTCCCCGTGCAAGCAATCGTGCTCCAAGAGCTTACGAATTCGCTCCCATCTTCCCACATAAACGCTCCCAATATGAAACATTTCGCCATGCTAGAACTCGCTGATCCAAATCCCTTCGAGACAGCGCAGATTGATATAGTGATTGGCAGTGATCTCATCCCGCAGATCATGCTCGAAGGTATCCACCGGAATGTATGTGGCAGCTTACTTGCTCAGCATACAGTATTCGGTTGGGTATTAAGCGGTCCAGTACCCCCTTCTTCGCATTTGACATGTGTCACAGAGGTACCAAGTCGCCATATGCACACTGGACACGCCCTTCGAAATAATCTTCCTACCCTAAAGGAAGCTCTTTCACAAGTGATTGCCGCCCTCAATCCCGCAGGGTTTCCACCTCAGGAAATAATGGAAAATCACTTCGAGCCCACCACTCCTGCAAACTCATTCCCAAACCGGCAAATTCCGCCCTTTGTTGCCAACCGTTTTGGCCCCGCAGGATGGCTTTCGCCTCTAATGAGGTCTCCCAAAAGCGTTCGCCAAAAACGGCCCACATTCACAGCAACTGACGGAAATTGCAATCCCTCGCAGTTCCTCATTGCACCGACTCCATCCCGGGTCCGAAAAGAGGACAGTCGCCACTCCAGTGCGACATGCTCCAAGAGCTGCAAATCCCGCAGACGTCGGACTGATCGGGTATAAACTCCAAGATCTACGCGATCTCCCTCTTGGGTGGAACGGCTCCAGCAATTCTTCAATGCTGGGCCAAATAGTCATGCTCCAATCCCAGATCAAAGAGTGGTTGACTGCCACCACCCTCTCGAAGAGCAAACCGACATTCTCGGTCGGGTCTCCTGCTTCTCTCGAGCCCTGCGAATATATGCACCTAAAATTCTCCAAATTCACTCCAAAAATTCCCCACACTGTGAAAAAGTAAATGGCAACTCGTCCAAATTTATATATTTCCATATTCCCCCGGCTTTAGCTTAAGCGAACCCCGCAGCTTAGCCGTTTTCCCACACCCATGATGTCAGCCTCAATATTGTTATGTCCAAATAACTGACATCTTAATCTATTTGCAGATCGGTGACTACGCCCCAACCGCTGCAACAGCACTCCCTCGAGGACGAGGCATCGATGGATGGCACACCCGCAACCGCAAAAGCTGCACCACGGAGTCCTCGCCCGTCTGGCCCGCGGCATCCATTGATTGCAATATGCAATGGCGGCCGCGATGGCTAAATGAGTGCTGTCTCTAATGATCTGTCTTTCCCACCGCTAATCCCTTCCTTTCCTTTCCCTTTGTACTCATGCTTCCCCCTATTTTCTGCTCCCCGGCTTCGGCCGTTTGTCTCGTTCAATGTTTCATGTACTTCTTGTAAACACTTGTTATTCGCTATCCAGACGTCCGACAATAAAGAACACCATACCCCGAAACCCCCGTCTATTTATTCCCACCGCTCCGCCGCGCTCGATTTTTCATGGTCCTTCGAGCCAACCGCGAACTCGCGCCGCGGAAATATATACATTAAAAAGTAATAATAATAACAATTAAAAATCAAAGTGACAAACTACAAATAGTGAAAAGTGACACAAGAAATAAACCAAATACATATTGACCAAAAAATTAACTACAGTAAAACAAACACGAAGGTGATACACACAACAAAATCAAAAAACAGTGCACTAAAACTAAACTATAAATCAACAAACAGTGGAACGATTAACAAGTGAACTAAACAAAAAGTGTACAAGTGCACAAACTCAAACAGTGTAAAACATCCAACAGTGCAGTAACACATAAAGCAGCCAACAACGGCAAACAGCCATCAACACAACAAACCCACAGCAGAGAACAGCACTAACAACAACAAATACACAGCACATCACAACGCAGTGAGGAAGAGAACAACAAACAGCCAACAACATAGCAGCGCACAGTAAAGCACAGGAGCGGACACAAAACAGAGGAGATTCCCATTCTCGGACACTGGGCCCCAAAAAGATAAGCCCAACAATTTTTATAAAAAAAATTAACACTCACTACACATACACTAACATAAAATATATAAAAAATAAAATATATATACCTACAATATTCCCATTCCCAAAAATCCAGTCAACAATTAACATACTGGTACCCCGTCACTGTCCGGTTTTCGTGTACATTGCCCCTGTACACATACAAAATAGCGCAGTGCAGTAAGCAATCCCGCTACTGCACATAATTTTGCGCTTTTTGTGTTCGCATTCTCCTTTGTGCGACCTACGCAGGCTAAGCAGCAAAAACTCCCGCTGCAGCCTGCTTCCCACTAATTCTCTAATTTGCACATTCCCCCGCATTTCGCTTTGTGCATATCGCAGATCAGCAGCGACCACTCCAGCTGTTGATCTCGCGCTCTCCCACCTGTGTATATTTTCGCGTTTCGCTTTGTGCGATATACGCACGCACAAGCAGCAATCACTCCCGCTGCTGCCTCCAAGTGCAATTACATACACATACTTCTGCCTAAGCATTTCCCTACTCTTGCTAGCAGAAGTAAATAAACACAAGCACAGTGGGACGAGGTACTCCTTTTTTGCAGCATACTCGTTTTTCTGCATATACTCATACTCTGCACATTCGCTGCCATCCCAAGTGCATACAGTGGGACAAATATCGCCCACTCGCACACACAAATTTTTGTGCACAAAATTATTTGGACATTTTTACTTACATTTACAAACTACAACAAATAATCATACAAACATATATATAAATAGACATACACATATTTATACTCATACACATACCTACATATTTATTCCCCATTTGACAAAAATAATTACATACACACACATATATATATACAAATATATATATTTATACACAAATTTATACACACACATACGTGTATATTCACACACATTCACATTCACATTCCCATATAAAAAAATTCACTTTTTCACAAATAAAAACAAATTTTCACACATTTGACTACACATTTATAATATATTTATATTCTAGTACATACATTCCCCATTCTTATAAATACATTCCCCATTCACATTTACAAATTTTATTTGTTTCCCATATACATATATTCCCAATACACATACTTATACACAAATTTTGTTCAATTTATTTGTTGCTCGACAAGTGTTCAAATTCGTTTGAACGAGTTTTCACATTCCCAACTCTTCCCATTTTCAAATATCGTTCGCGCGGACGCGGTTAGACTTCACGTCTATTTTACAATACCCTACATATATTTATTTAAACTTTTACCCCTGTCGAGCTTTTTTAAACAAAATGCCTGTTGAGCGATCCCCTAAACGGCAACTTGTCAGAATGGAGACTCCTTCCTCCAGATACACAAAGTCACCCAGTGCACGTTTGACAGTTCCTGTCACTCGGGAGCCACCCAACACACGCTCCAAACTTACTACCCCCAAAGCAACCGATCCCAGTGTTGCAAAATTCATTTTCGAGTCCGATAGACTCGTGCAATTATGCACAAAATTTTCATCAGTTCCCGTTGAGGATTTGACCAAATCCCTGGTCCAAATTAAGCAAAAAAATTTGCAAGCCCAATGGGAGAGGCTTATGTGCGCACATGAGGCAGTCTTCATTGCTGAAGACAACAGCCAGCCCGACGGTTTCAAAGAGTCGGCTAGGCAAAAAATCGACGCCTGCACAGACCAGTATGAGTTGTGCATGGCTCAGATGTCGGACATCATTGAGATGCTTCAAATTCAGTCCCCCCAGCCCGCTGCGCATATGGAACCGGTTCGACCCCTAGAACCAGCAAATACCCCTTACATTTGTTTACAAGTTCCACCTTGCGATACCGAAACATTTTTCGGGGGCTATGAGCACTGGCCGTCCTTTCGGGACATGTTTACGGCAGTTTACATCAACCACCCCCAGCTCACTCCAGCCCAAAAATTGTATCACCTCCGATACAAGACGCAAAGTAAAGCCGGTGCTAATGAGCAATATGCATTAACCGATGAGAATTTCGGACTCGCGTGGGAAGCCCTAAGATCACGCTTCGAAAACAAACGCATGCTCATTGATACACAAATCAGATCCCTTCTGAATATCGCTCCTGCCCACACAGAAAATAGTGAGGCGCTACAGCGGATCCAAAGCACTATAAACAATTGTCTGTCTGTTCTCAATTCTCAGGCCGTAGACACTGACAATTGGGATCCGCTATTGGTTTACATATGTTGTACCAAATTGCCCCAAGAGACACTCTATGCTCTATGGGAGCAATCATTGACATCCCGGAAGGATCTGCCACCCTGGTCGCAAATGGATGAGTTCCTGACCGGCAGATATGAGGTACTTGAACGGTTGCAAAGTATTCGCCCTTATAAGCCGAAACCGTCTCAACCTTCGACTTCCAATGTCCTCCCAAATCGGCCACACAAATCCCTAAATTATTACACTCACGTAAAAAGGGACTTCGCGTGCAAACTCTGCAACGCAAATCATCCCATACGGACTTGCCAGAACTTCAAAGGACTCACCCCCCAGAGTCGATTCAAATACGTTCAGAAGCACAATCTCTGCGTGAATTGTCTTGCTACATCACACCTCACTAAAGATTGTACAAGCAATTTTACGTGCGTATATTGCCAAAAGAAGCACCATTCCATGCTTCATTTCCCTAAAGGCAATGCGCAACCCTCTCATACTCCTAACTGGTCACATTCGACCACGACCCAATCACAGGTCGCAGCAGCTCCAAAACGAAAGCACAACAACTCTGCTACTCATTCTCCCCTTTCGGATGCGCAACCCCGCACATCTTCCAGGCAAAGTACGCCCAAAGTACAAGCCCTACACTCCAATAATGGCACCCAATCCCTTCTGCCTACGGCACTGGTGTCTATCGAGCACGCAGGAAAGTTGTTTAAAGTTCGAGCGTTGATCGACCAAGCCTCTCAGCGTACCTTCATTTCCTCGAAGGTCTAGAAACGCCTCAAATTGCCAATCGAGAAAACTCCCTTCCAAATCTCGGGCATGGGCGGTCAGATTGTGCAAAATGCCAATCATACATGCTTCTTTACATTGGCAGTCCCCCAATCGAGCACGAAACTCCCCGTGCAAGCAATCGTGCTCCAAGAGCTTACGAATTCGCTCCCATCTTCCCACATAAACGCTCCCAATATGAAACATTTCGCCATGCTAGAACTCGCTGATCCAAATCCCTTCGAGACAGCGCAGATTGATATAGTGATTGGCAGTGATCTCATCCCGCAGATCATGCTCGAAGGTATCCACCGGAATGTATGTGGCAGCTTACTTGCTCAGCATACAGTATTCGGTTGGGTATTAAGCGGTCCAGTACCCCCTTCTTCGCATTTGACATGTGTCACAGAGGTACCAAGTCGCCATATGCACACTGGACACGCCCTTCGAAATAATCTTCCTACCCTAAAGGAAGCTCTTTCACAAGTGATTGCCGCCCTCAATCCCGCAGGGTTTCCACCTCAGGAAATAATGGAAAATCACTTCGAGCCCACCACTCCTGCAAACTCATTCCCAAACCGGCAAATTCCGCCCTTTGTTGCCAACCGTTTTGGCCCCGCAGGATGGCTTTCGCCTCTAATGAGGTCTCCCAAAAGCGTTCGCCAAAAACGGCCCACATTCACAGCAACTGACGGAAATTGCAATCCCTCGCAGTTCCTCATTGCACCGACTCCATCCCGGGTCCGAAAAGAGGACAGTCGCCACTCCAGTGCGACATGCTCCAAGAGCTGCAAATCCCGCAGACGTCGGACTGATCGGGTATAAACTCCAAGATCTACGCGATCTCCCTCTTGGGTGGAACGGCTCCAGCAATTCTTCAATGCTGGGCCAAATAGTCATGCTCCAATCCCAGATCAAAGAGTGGTTGACTGCCACCACCCTCTCGAAGAGCAAACCGACATTCTCGGTCGGGTCTCCTGCTTCTCTCGAGCCCTGCGAATATATGCACCTAAAATTCTCCAAATTCACTCCAAAAATTCCCCACACTGTGAAAAAGTAAATGGCAACTCGTCCAAATTTATATATTTCCATATTCCCCCGGCTTTAGCTTAAGCGAACCCCGCAGCTTAGCCGTTTTCCCACACCCATGATGTCAGCCTCAATATTGTTATGTCCAAATAACTGACATCTTAATCTATTTGCAGATCGGTGACTACGCCCCAACCGCTGCAACAGCACTCCCTCGAGGACGAGGCATCGATGGATGGCACACCCGCAACCGCAAAAGCTGCACCACGGAGTCCTCGCCCGTCTGGCCCGCGGCATCCATTGATTGCAATATGCAATGGCGGCCGCGATGGCTAAATGAGTGCTGTCTCTAATGATCTGTCTTTCCCACCGCTAATCCCTTCCTTTCCTTTCCCTTTGTACTCATGCTTCCCCCTATTTTCTGCTCCCCGGCTTCGGCCGTTTGTCTCGTTCAATGTTTCATGTACTTCTTGTAAACACTTGTTATTCGCTATCCAGACGTCCGACAATAAAGAACACCATACCCCGAAACCCCCGTCTATTTATTCCCACCGCTCCGCCGCGCTCGATTTTTCAGCCCGAAGCAACTCTAGCTTTATGGGAACAATCGTTGACATCCCGGAAGGATCTGCCACCCTGGTCACAAATGAATGAGTTCTTGACCTGCAGATACGAGATAGTGGAACGGCTGAATTTTTTCGGCCTACCAAGTCGAAACCACAATCCTCATCTTCCAATGTCCGACCCCCCAGATCCCTAAATCTTCACACTGAAGTGAAAAGGGACTTCGCGTGCAAACTCTGCAACGCAAATCATTCCGTACGGACATGCCATAGCTTTAAAAGGCTCACCCCCCAGAGTCGATTAGCATTTGTGAACATAAAACAATTTCAGGATTGTACAAGCAATTTCACATGCGTATATTGCCAGAAAAAGCACCACTCTTTGCTGCATCTCCCCAAAGGCAATGCGCAACCCACTCACTCGCCCAATCGATCACATCCAACCACTTCTCTGGTCTCAACGGTTCTCCAACAACCGAGCAACAACTTTACCAATGATTCTCCCCACTTCAGCACATGTTCAAGGCAAAGTACGCTCCCAGTACCAGTCCTTCATACAAATAATGGCACCCAGTCTCTTCTGCCTACGGCACTGGTGTCCATTATACATTTAGGAAAGTTGTTCAAAGTTCGAGCGTTGATCGATCAAGACTCTCAGCGCACCTTCATTTCCTCGAAGGTCCAGAGACGCCTAAAATTGCCAATCGAGAAATCTAACCTCCAGATCTCGGGCATGGGCGGACACATTGTGAAAACAGCCAAACATATATGCTTCTTGACATTGGCAGTCCCTAAAACAAGCACAAACCTCCCCGTGCAAGCCATCGTGCTTCCAAAGTTAACGGAATGTCTCCCCCCTTCCAAAATAAACTCCCCAAATTTGAACGATTTCGCCACGCTAGATCTCGCTGATCCCAACCCCTTCGAGGCAGCGCAGATCGATACAGTGATTGGCAGTGATCTCATCCCGCAGATCATGCTCGAAGGTTTCCACCGAAATGTATGGGGCAGCTTACTCGCTCAACACACAGTATTCGGTTGGATATTAAGCGGTCCAGTACCCCTGTCATCATATTTGACAAATGTCGCCGCGGTGCCAACTCACCATACGCACACTGGTCCCGCCCTTCGAAAAAACATTCCTACTCCAAAGGAAGCCCTTTCTGACGTGAGTGCCGCCCTCAATCCCGTAGGGTTTCCACCCAAGGAAATAAAGGCAAATCACGCGGAACCCACCATCCGTGCACACTTAAACTTGAAATGGCAAACACCCCCATTTGTTGCCAAACGTTTTGCCCCCCGCAGGATGGCTATGGCCCCCAATGAGACCGCGAAAAAGGATACGACCCACGCGTCAATATGCACAGCAATTGATGGAAACTGCAGCCCTCTCGCATTTTCACATTGCACCCCCCCCATACAACAAACCCCGAGAGCACCCATCCCGGGTCCGGGTCAGTCGCTATTCCCGTACGACCTGTCCCAAGCGCCGTCACTCCTCCGACGGCAACTCAGGCGAACCCCATCGCTTACACCCCACACAAACGATGTCCACATTATCATTGCTCTCAACTGACATCTCCTCTTTTGCAGATCCGGCGCTAGCGACCACCCCAGCAGTTGCCCCCAAGACTGCCCCGCACGTCCGCACCGAGCATCACCCGCAAAGAGGCCCGCAGCGCACTTCCCAGCGCTCCATTATCGCTGATCGGCAACAATCCCCAGCCGTCAGCCCACCTTACAGCCAGGCAGTCAGGCATCACCGCCAACTCATCACCAGCCAGCCGTACGCCGTAACCCTGGATGCGACCCCGGCACCCTCATCTAATTGCAATCTGCAAGGGCGGGCGCGATGTTCAGATGTACTGTGCTGTATTTAGTGATCCGTCCATCCCATCACTAATCCCAACCTTTCCTTCTCCTTTTGTATTCATGTTCCCCCTATTTTTTGCCCCCCGGCTTGAGCCGGTCGTATCGTTTAATGTTTCGTGTAACACTTGTTATTAGCATCTCGTCCAATAAAGACCGAAGGCCCCAAACCTCAATATTTGTATTTATCCGCTCCGCCGCGATCGAAACAATATGCATGCAGCTCCTCCAAACCTGAAGTCTAAAATGCCATTTTTTTTAACATAGATTAACAATACTCTAACTATGTATTTAAAATTTAAAACATTAAAATCGGTTCAAATTTGCAAGAATTATTCATTTGCAAAGTCAAATTTTCAGTTACTTTGCAAGATTGCGAATACACAAAAGAATTTGTCTTACAAAAAATATATATTGTCATATAGTGAAAGAAGAATGTGGGGGCTTTCAATTAAAAAATAAATTTTTGAAATACGATGTTTGTAATAGAGTATGTGTACAAATATGTAAGTTCTCTATTGATAAATTCAGCAACAAAAGCAAGGATTTACTTTTGAGCTATAATATCGGAGCACAATTTTAGGCAGCGGTATGAAAATGCTCACATTCATCAAATGCCCTTGGATAGATGGTTGGATGTGAGGGTGGAAGCAGGAAGGCTATAAGCCTTCCATAGCACTCAGTCCATTTCAGACCATTGTACTATACAAGGGGGGATAGAGAAGGAAAATGAGAGTAATATCTCATATTTCACCCGTTTTTTGAAATGCGTATGCAACACTGTCTTTCCAACATATGTTACAGCAGACATTCTAAGCGGATGGGGAAAGGGAGGGGAGGGGACCTACAGTTTAACGCCGAATCCGAACGGCGATTGGCAGTTTTTCGTTCACACTTGGAGGTTTTGCCATTGCCTGCCAAGAGCGCACTTGTGCGATTCTTGTAATTCTCATTCCCTTCATGTGGATAGTGATAGAAGTAGACGAGTTGTTCACCAGCCCGAGCCAGGAATCGAACCTGGAGCCTTTGGTATGAGAAGCCAGCTACCCGCTGGACTATCAAGGCCGGCCATCAAATGCCCTTAATTCATAAAATTTTCAGCTTTGATTTTGATTTTTTTGCGCCCTAAAAATATGTCGCAATGAAATATGGAAAAACAGCAAGTAGTTTGCCAAGTGTGTGGGGTTGAAATTTTTACTTATGTGATGCAACCCTTTTTAGAATAGCTCCTACAGTAATTAACCAATTCAAATTTTGTTAATGCCCTTGAAAAGACAAATATTGACGCTTGCGAAAATACTGTTACGAAATTCCACAGTTCGTTATCGACGGTTCGTTTTGATTGTATTTGAAAATAAAACAACTTCAATCATTCAGCGCAAAAGGCCCAAAAACCCACAATCCTTTATTTACGGAATTTACACTTCGCTTGTATCTACACTTGTTACCACTTTGCTTGCTGAACACAGACTCGACTCATTGCGCTGCACACTGCTGCCTTTTATACCAGTTTTCTTATCGCGCCGAAGTTTCTTGCAACTTCTAATTGGAAAGCGCTCGACCATTCTCGCACAGCCCATTTCTTCGAGAACCATCCTTGCCATATCGGACTATACCAAGCGAATTTATAACAGTTTTGCTGTACTTCACAGTGCATGCCTAAAAGTATGCTTGGAAAACATTCGTGCGGAGAAAAGCATTCCTGTACAGTGCGGCACAGAATTTCCCATCGTATCACTGCCCATCACTTAGACTTGTTCGTCCCGAACAAGTACCGAGGCTCCGCCGGAGTAAGACGCCAGGCGCTCCAAATGGACTACTTTCAGCCTGGCGTTTCCGCTGCAGCAGCGTTGAACCCTGTACACCACGTCATTAATCCTGGTCACGACCTTGTACGGTCCTTCCCATGACGTTTGAAGCTTTGGAGACAAACCTTTCCTGCGCTGCGGGTTGTAAAGCATTACCAGATCGCGTTCTTGGAACCCCGCTGTGTTAGCTCGTAGATCATATCTGGCTTTCATCTTATCGCTGACCAGTTGGATACGGTCCCTTATAAACTGATGGATTTCTTCCAGCTCCGATGGTTTATTAACTGCGTAATCCGTCTTAGCGCCTTCCGTCGTGCTGACCACTCCGAACTTCAAGTCAGCAGGCAATCTCAGCTCTGTGCCCAACACTGCTCGGGCTGGAGTGAGTGATGTCGTATCGTGCGGGGCTGACCTATACGCCATCAAGAACAGCGGAACAATCGCCTGCATTCATCAGCCAGGATGTCGATTGGGACCATTCCCGCCAACACTAGCGCTGCCTCATCCGACGTCGTGCGGAAAGCGCTGATGACTCTCAGTGCGGAGAGTCTGTAGACGCTCTGGAGCTGCCGCCTATTTGCTTTTAATCGCAGTGACGGGGCCCACACTGGTGCGGCATATAGTAGCACTGAGCTTACTACCTTCGCCAGTAGAAGCCTTCTGCTGCTCCTTGGACCACCCAGATTGGGGAGCATCCTGGAGAGCGCGCTGCACACTCCCGCTGCCTTCTGCGCAGTGAGCTCTGCGTGGTGCCTGTAGCTTAGTCTGTCATCGATAATGACGCCAAGGTAACTCAGGTATCTGCGGGATACAATGGTGCAGCTGCCCACCGTGAATGTCGCAGTTTCCGGCTTCTTCCGGCTGCTGATTAGCACCGCCTCCGTCTTCTCTTGTGCCAGCGATAGACCGACGTCTTCAAGCCACTGCCTTATCGTGCCGATGGCCGAGTTCGCGTTTGCTTCGACCTGCGCAATGTGTTTTGCCACCACCGTTAAGGCCACGTCGTCCGCGAAGCCAATAATCTTCACCCCCTCTGGGTAAGACAGTTGGAAAATGCCATTATACATGATGTTCCACAAGGTTGGCCCTAGAACAGACCCTTGTGGAACACCTGCTGTGACCGTGTAGTTTTTCGGACCCTCATTGCTGTCGTACTCGAGGATTCTGTTGCAGAAATAATTTTTGATTATCCTGAACAGGTATGCTGGCACGCCCATATTTTTAATTGCCGATAGCATAACGTCCCATCGCGCGGTGTTGAAGGCATTGCGGATGATGGAAAGTTATAATGGCGCAGTAGTGCTTTGCTCCCCCCTCCATCTTTTGCCCGCTATGGCACTGGTGGCTATAGAAATCGCCATGTTGATGGCATCTATTGTTGAGCGCTTTCGTCTGAAGCCAAATTGGCATTTGGATAAGCCACCTTCCGCTTCCGTGTGCGGAAGTAGCCTATTTAGAATGACTCGCTCTAGCAGTTTTCCCAGCGTGTCCAGCAGGCAGATAGGGCGATAAGCCCGAGGAGTACCAGGTGGTTTTCCTGGCTTTGGAAGCAAGACCAGCTTCTGCCTTTTCCACCTATCAGGAAAAATTCCTTGCTCCAGGCACAGCTGCAGGACGTGGGCTATTATTTCCGGATGGTCGCAAATGGCCAGTTTCAGCGCCTTGTTCGGAATACCGTCAGGGCCAGGGGCTTTGCGGTCCCCAATCCGATTACAGGCTGTCAGAATCTCATCCGCCGTCACTTCTTCAATCTCATCCATCACCACAGCATCACAGGGTGCGCTGTCTGTTTTGCGATGAGGAAACAGGGTCCGAATTATATTAGCCAAGACTACTGGGCACTTTTCTTGTGGCGCGCTTAGGGTTTTCGCCATAACTATACGATAGGCGCCGCCCCAAGGGTTGGTGTCAGCGTCCTCGCACAGTTGCTTGAAAGCGTCCTTTTTGCTACGGCGAATTTCATCTCGCAGTTTCTTACGTTGGGCTTTGTATGTGTGCCGCAGGGCTTCACGTTCAATGTCGTTACGGCATCTCTGGTAGCAGCGTCTCGCATGCAAGCATTCCGCCCTGAGCTGCCTGATCTTCTCATTCCACCAGTACATTGGTCTGCGATTTGCTGCCTTGGCTATCCTAGGCATCGACGCATCGCAAGCTCTAATTATGCTGCTGGTTAGCTTATTTGCCGCGCCTCTGGCGTCTAGCTCGCTGCCGGATGATAATATTGATACGATGAGAAATTCTGTGCCGCACTGTACAGGAATGCCTTTCTCCGCACGAATGTTTTCCAAGCATACTTTTAGGCATGCACTGTGAAGTACAGCAAAACTGTTATAAATTCGCTTGGTATAGTCCGATATGGCAAGGATGGTTCTCGAAATGGGCTGTGCGAGAATGGTCGAGCGCTTTCCAATTAGAAGTTGCAAGAAACTTCGGCGCGATAAGAAAAGTGGTATAAAAGCAGCAGTGTGTAGCACAAGGGGTCCGTCTGTGTTAAGCAAGCAAAGTGGTAACAAGTGTAGATACGAGCGAAGCGTAAATCTGCGAAATAAAGTGATTGTTGATCTTTGCTGAGTAATTAAAGTTGTTTTATTTTCCAAACCAATCCAAACGAACCTGTGAAAGTAAATTCGTAACATTTGGTGTCAGAAGTTCGGATTTTGTTACTAAAGATAAACAAAGAATAAATAAATAAATAAAATTATTAAAACACAGACATGGTTAAACTCGAGCTGCTGAAGGTGGACCAGCTGAAGAAAGAGCTGGCTGCCTGGAATTTGCCGACTGCTGGCGGAAAGGTGGAGTTGCAACTGCGCTTGCGAGAGGCGTGTGAATCACGAGGCATCGATTGGGCTGCGCATGAGTTCGGAACGCAGGAGCTAGAGGCGTCGGCCAAGGTGGAGGAATCGTCTGTTGGTGCTGCGTCATTGCAAAGTACGACTGCAGCGGCTGCGCCACTACAAGCAATGGACATGAGCCAGCTTATGGTTGCACTTAAAGGCATGTTTGAGACTTCCAACCGTGAAATGGCAGCCAAAATGGAAAATAAAAATCGTGAAATGTCGGCGCAAATTGCAGCGAAACTAGAAAGTACGAATCAAGAAATAGTGAAAATGGAATCGGCGAACCGAGAAATATCGGAGCAAATGGAAGCGTGCAACCGAGAAATGGCGACAAATTCTGCGCGCATAGAGCAGAAGGTGGAGGAAATTTCCGATAGACTGAACGGGAAAGTTGAGCATCTTGAGACGCGAATGGACAAGTGGGACAAACGAGTTGACAGTCTGGAGGATTCGGTAAACAGGAAAATCGATGAGCGCCTTAGAGAGGTGCAGCCACGAGAATGTTTGCCGACGGTTCCGGAAAGTTTCGCCACCCGAACAGAAGTGCCTACTTATGATGGTGCTACGCCGTTCGATACATTCAAACTGCAATTCGACTTAGCTGCTTTGGAAAATCAGTGGACCGATATCAGGAAGGGTCGGAGATTGGCACTGGCGCTGAAAGGTCCTGCGGCTGAGGTAATGAAATCAGTTCCGGAATGTTTGAGAAGTGATTATGAGGCCGTCATGAGAGCGTTGGCAGCGAAGTACAGCAACGAGCACAACCATACGCTGTACTACTGTGAGCTGAAGAACCGCAGACAAAGAGCCAGCGAGGCGCTGCAGACATATGCAGCAGACATTGAGCGGCTCGTACAGTTGTGCTACCCAAAATTCGGCGCTGATGATCTTGAGAGGATGAAGATTGAGTCGTTCATTGAAGGTCTTCATGATCCGGAGACACGTCGCAGTGCGTTGATGATGGGCAAGCCGACATTTAAGGAAACGGTGACCAGCGCGATGACATATGAGGCGACATGGATTGGGAGCAGCCGGTATACACCTGCAAGGATACGCCAAATCAAGCCGGACAGCGACATTTTGATCAAGGCCATAAGCTCTGAGACACCGGGCAGGCCACGGGTTGTCTCCACTAAAGTTGTTTGCTGGACATGTGGCAAGCAAGGTCACATATCGCGAGACTGCCGCCAACGAAAGAGGCGTTCCCGTTCTCGATCGCAATCGCCTGAAGCGAGGAATACTGACGATCGAGGCCCAGCCAACAAGCGCAGGGCTGAGGACGACGAGTCGTTAAACTAAAACGGATCAGCCCAAAGGGGCGTGAGCTGATCCCCACAACCCGCTGCCCCACCGTCCTTGTCCCGCAGTTGAAACGACAACCCAGCAGCTTGACGATTGAAGGAAAGATAGATGGAAAGTTGTTCGTGTTGACACTGGATACTGGAGCGTCATATTCGATCATAAAAAGGAAGCTTCTGCAGAACTGGGAACCACTGCATGGCATACAGCTGAGGACTGCGACAGGCGAGCGTGCGCCGGTAAGAGGGAAAGTAACAAAAACAATTGCTATCGGCACCAGCAGCCTGGAACATGAGTTCATCGTCGCGGACATAATGGACGACGTGATTATCGGCGTGGATTTCATGATTAGGCACGGTTTTACGCTAGATCTGGAAGAAAATGTGCTGCGGTATGCCAACGTTGAGTTCCCCCTGCACACTGGCTATGAGCGAAGCGTGGCGGTAAGGAGAGTTGTCTCGTGTCAACATCAGAAGATACCAGCGAATTCCGAGGCGATCGTGTGGGCGAAAGTGGACGAGGACGATGGGACAAGCCGGCTGTGGGTTGTGGAAGCGCCAAAACAAGGATACGACATCATAATAATCGGACGTACATTAGTGGAACCCAAAAATGGCAAAATACCAGTAAGGATACTCAACCCACTGAACAAACCCAGATATGTCGAAAAAGATGCGGTCATTGGCGAGTGTAGAGAGGCTGAAGCAGTTGTCAATTGCGAAAGCAGTCCACCCGGAGGAAGTAAGAAAAGCGGTTCTAACATGGACGCCATACCGCAGAACCAGTGGAGCAGCGAATTGACAGCCCAGCAGAAACAGAAGGCGCGGTCACTCCTACAGCACTATGGGTCAATATTTGCGACGGAAGCGGGCGGAAGAACAGCCATAGTGAAGCACAACATCGACACCGGAAATGCGAAACCAATCCGCCAACCACCAAGACGAGTTCCTCTGGCCAAGAGGGAAGAGGTTGCAAATTTGATTGAAAATATGCATACAGAAAAGGTCATAGAGCCTTCGTCAGGTCCTTGGTGCTCGCCGGTCGTGCTAGTCAAGAAAAAGGATGGCAGTACCCGATTCTGTGTGGACTATCGGAAGCTCAATGACGTGACCAAGAAGGACAGCTATCCACTACCTCGGATCGATGACACACTGGACACACTGTCAGGCACACAGTGGTTTTCCACACTCGACTTACGCAGCGGCTATTGGCAGGTGGAGCTTGCAGACAAGAACAAGGAGAAAACGGCGGCTTTTAGTGTTGGCGACGGTTTGTGGCAGTTCACCGTCATGCCGTTTGGACTCTGCAACGCACCAGCAACATTCGAGCGGCTAATGGAACGTGTGCTGAAAGGGCTGCATTGGCGGACGTGTCTGGTATACCTCGACGACATAATCGTGATGGGTAAAAGCTTCGACGACCACCTGGAAAAGCTGAAGGAGGTATTTGAGCGAATACAGAAAGCCGGGCTTAAACTCAACCCGAAGAAGTGCTCGCTGTTTCAAAAAGAGGTCAAATATCTGGGTCACACGGTTTCCGCTCGCGGAGTACATACGGACGAAGGCAAGATCACGGCGTTGAAGGAGTGGCCCCGACTACGCAATCTACACGAACTCCGCAGTTTCCTGGGGCTGTGCACATACTACCGAAGATTCGTTCCAGGATTTGCGAACATAGCTGGCAGCTTGCATAAACTGACGAAAAAGAATCAAGCCTTCGCGTGGGCTGAAGAGCAGGAGCAGGCTTTTGCACGACTGAAGAGAAAACTGTGCACTGCTCCAATTTTGGCCTTCCCCGTGCCTGGAGAGATGTTTGTGCTGGATACAGATGCAAGTGGGCATAGTATTGGTGGTGTGCTATCCCAGATAATAGATGGCCAAGAACAACTGATAGCGTACTACAGCAAAATTTTGTCAAAGCCTGAACGCAACTACTGTGTGACCCGAAGGGAATTGCTCGCAGTATTGGAATGCGTGAAACACTTCCATAAATACCTGTATGGGCAAAAGTTTCGCCTGCGCACAGATCATGCGGCATTGAAATGGCTGCTGAACTTTAAGGATCCGGAAGGCCAGTTGGCGCGGTGGATCGAACGACTGCAGAGCTACGACTACACGGTAGAGCATCGCAAGGGGAGCAGCCATGGAAATGCCGATGCCTTGTCACGCCGTCCGTGTAAAACCGAATGCAGGCATTGTTCGCGAGCCGAAAGCAAAGAGCAGATAGTGGACGTACGATTGATCAGCGTTATGCCAGAGGAAGAGTGGTCTGCGGAGAGGATACAAAAGGACCAGCGCGAGGATACGGATCTTAAAAAAATCATTGAAGGCAAGGAGCAAGTTGCACGCCCAGACTGGCAAGAGATGGCCGGTGAGAGCCCGATCGCGAAGGCTTACTGGGCGCAGTGGCAAAGTCTGCGGCTGTCTGATGGTTGCCTATACCGCGAGTGGGAGAGTGAGGACGGCCGGACCAGCAATTCCCTAATTTTAGTCCCGAAATGCAGGATCAGCGAGGTGATCGAGGCATACCATAACGACTCTAGCGGAGGGCACCTAGGCATTACAAAAACTGTCGCCAAAATAAAAAGGCGATTCTACTGGGTAGGATGCCAGGAGTCTGTCGCTGATTGGATTAAGAGCTGTGATCGATGTTCAGCTGCGAAAGGGCCAACAAGAAGATATCGGGGCCGCATACAGCAGTACAACATGGGAGCGCCCTTTGAGCGAATTGCCATGGACGTCGCCGGGCCATTCCCACTTAGCACTCAAGGCAACAAATATGTGCTGGTGGTGATGGACTATTTCAGCAAATGGCCCGAAGTGTATCCTATTCCTAACCAGGAGGCCACCACGGTCGCGGAAATGTTGGTAAACAACTGGGTGGCCAGATTTGGAGTTCCACTGGAGTTGCACTCGGATCAAGGCCGAAATTTCGAGTCTCTTGTATTGAAAGAAGTGTGTGAGCTACTAGGAATAAGGAAAACTCGCACCTGTCCTTTGCATCCCCAGTCCGACGGCATGGTGGAACGATTCAATCGAACACTGGAGGAATATCTGCGGAAAGTAGTAGGCAGGAATCAAAAGGATTGGGACACGCATATTCCGCTGTTCTTGATGGCGTATAGGTCAGCCCCGCACGATACGACATCACTCACTCCAGCCCGAGCAGTGTTCGGCACAGAGCTGAGATTGCCTGCTGACTTGAAGTTCGGAGTGGTCAGCACGACGGAAGGCGCTAAGACTGATTACGCAGTTAATAAGCGATCGGAGCTGGAGGAAATCCACCAGTTTATAAGGGACCGTATCCAACTGGTCAGCGATAAGATGAAAGCCAGATATGATCTACGAGCTAACACAGCGGGGTTCCAAGAAGGCGATCTGGTAATGCTTTACAACCCGCAGCGCAGGAAAGGTTTGTCTCCAAAGCTTCAAACGTCATGGGAAGGACCATACAAGGTCGTGACCAGGATTAATGACGTGGTGTACAGGGTTCAACGCTGCTGTATCGGAAACGCCAGGCTGAAAGTAGTCCATTTGGAGCGCCTGGCGTCTTATTCCGGCGGAGCCTCGGTACTTGTTCGGGACGAACAAGTCTAAGTGATGGGCAGTGATACGATGAGAAATTCTGTGCCGCACTGTACAGGAATGCCTTTCTCCGCACGAATGTTTTCCAAGCATACTTTTAGGCATGCACTGTGAAGTACAGCAAAACTGTTATAAATTCGCTTGGTATAGTCCGATATGGCAAGGATGGTTCTCGAAATGGGCTGTGCGAGAATGGTCGAGCGCTTTCCAATTAGAAGTTGCAAGAAACTTCGGCGCGATAAGAAAAGTGGTATAAAAGCAGCAGTGTGTAGCACAAGGGGTCCGTCTGTGTTAAGCAAGCAAAGTGGTAACAAGTGTAGATACGAGCGAAGCGTAAATCTGCGAAATAAAGTGATTGTTGATCTTTGCTGAGTAATTAAAGTTGTTTTATTTTCAAAACCAATCCAAACGAACCTGTGAAAGTAAATTCGTAACAATATTGTTTCGCCAAGTACTATCCGAAATAGTTCGGCGTCCAGCACATTCACCTTTCAGCCCCGCCGGGTGCTACTCGCCGTCGTTGACTTTTCAGTCGCGTGCTTGGCAGTATCGTAGATCAGCGCCTGATGATCACTATGGGTGTAGCGCTCGCTTACGCGCCATGATATTTGTCTGGATAGGCTGCTGCTCACGAACGTAATGTCGATGATTGACGATCTATGGTCCTTGCGGAAAGTGCTTGTACTGCCCACGTTGGCTAGCACAATGTCGAGCGTGGAAAAGGATTCCAGCAGTGCCGCGCCTCTCGCGTTCGTCCTTTTGCTGCCCCATTCCGTGGACCAGGCGTTGAAGTCGCCTGCGATTACAACCGGATGCCT
The DNA here is from genome assembly GCA_963971225.1 of Melieria omissa. Lineage (NCBI taxonomy): Eukaryota > Metazoa > Arthropoda > Insecta > Diptera > Ulidiidae > Melieria > Melieria omissa. Next base: position 5,636,312 of record OZ020270.1, read on the forward strand.
GTGCCTTGCTGAGTTCACGATTTTGTCCAGTAGCGCTTGAAAATCTGTGTGTGGAAGACTTGGTGGGGCGTAACAGCTACATATGTGTATTCCACCAATTTTTGTCCACACAAAGCCATCATCAACTTGCCGGTTCAACTCCTGGAACGGGTAGTTGCCACATGCCCACACGGCCGTTTTTCCCGAGCGATCACTAGCCCAGACGCTGCTATTGGTCGTTTTATATGGCTCTGATATAATAGCTACATCAGCTTCCAACTCGCTCACAGTTTGTTTTAGCAGGTCCTGTGCTGCCTCGCAATGGTTTAAGTTGATCTGTATAACCCTCATTTTGATTTGGATGATAGCGCTTTTTGGTAGGCGGGACACCTGATACTACCAGTGATGTGTTTCGTGTCTGACCCTTCTGTCTGGCTGCAGATTAAGCATTGCGGATCATTTGCACACTCGCGTAGAGTATGGCCCTCCTTTCCGCACCTTCGACACATATTGGAGCGATCGCAGCTAGTGCACTCTTTCGCCAGGTGACCGAAGTCAAGGCATCGGAAGCAGCGAGTTGGCTGCGGGTTGATTTCCCTTAGCCTGCACACTACCCAGCCAACTTTAAGCTTTCCTTTTTCAAGCAGTGCGTTTGCCATTTTCGCTGGTAGCACAATATGGGCTGTCTGCGTGTTGCCATATGCTCCTCGGAGGCTTTTTATTGCACCTTCGCTCACATCGTGGAAGCCATATTGTTCGCGGATAGCGTGAGCTATGTCCTCTATGGTCGTGACCTCGTCTAGGTCTTTACACGTTATGCCCACATTATGTGTGACCGTTCTTACTTCCGCTTCCTCTCCCAGCGTTTTGCGCACCATGTCACAGAAAGTTGCGTTGTCGCCTTCTCCATTTGCGCCCAATTGCAGCAGCATTTCCCCCTTCTGTGTTTTCCGGATCCGGTTAACACGATTGCCAAGTTCGGCCAAGCTAGGCTCTGCTTTGATTTTTCTGAGAATATCAGCATAAGAGCTTTCGCCTTTTCTCGAAATAATGAAAGCGTCTGGTTTTGGCTTAACTGGCTTCTTCGCCGCGGCAGGCAACGCCTTGCCATCACGCACTGTGTGCGCATACGAAGCACTTCCGCTGCCAGTTTTAGGCATGTTTCCTGTTGCAGCTGGTTTCCGCTTCGCCCTTCGCACCTCTACCCATTCTGCGTCGTCAGAAGCAACAGGCATTGTTTGTGCTTTTTCGTTTGGCACGAATCTGCTGATCTGGCTTTGCTCGCTCATTCGCACTCTTGGCGAAAGTATGCGGGTTCGCTTACTGGCTGGCCGTGGAGAAAGCTCACTTGCTTTTCTCAGCCGCTTACCTTGCGCAGCATCAGTCGACATAGTTGTCTGCGTTGCTATTGTTAGCCCAGGTTGCTTTGTTGTTGTGTGCTCTTCAGCGGCCTGCTGGTACGCTGACGCAACCGCTGCAGCTAAACTTTTCATCTCTTTGTTTACCCATCTCTGAGCAACCAGCATCTTCATGAGCGCCAGTATCAGTGCTGCCGTTTTCAATTTTTCTTCAGTAGTACAAATTATGATTTTTGGGTAGTATTTATGGACTTTGAGTAGTACACATGCATATTTCCTAAACAATGTAAAAAAAATGATTCAACAAAAATTTTCCCGTAATTTGTTTTATAAGTTGAAAATTCCATAATAAAACTAAGTATTTTAAAATTTGTTTATTAATATCAAATATCGTTATCGAATATGGTTAAAAAAAATGTCAACCCCAAGAGAAATCGAACGATTTTATACACTTATATCAGGATATTCTAATGATTACGAGTTTCACCTTAGTTTAATTTTTCTGACTCGTCAACGTCCTAGCAACCACTTTATTGTCTTTATCAAATTTTAAAAGGTTCCTACAAGAATATACAAAAATGTATAAGTTTATTTGTATTTAAATACAGTAATATTACTCTATTATTTCACGATGTTCATTTTTGGGTATCGCATCTGCTGCGTTGTTTTCAAAGTTTATGAGTCATAAATCAACAACAATTATGACTATCAACATCTTATATCATATGATTAAAATAATGTGAACTGTTATACGAACAGCATTTGGCAACGCGTTTCAAAAAGGTGCAATTGTCACTTTAGTCGCACAACGGTAACTCTACGACCAGCTCATTTGCTTGATTGAAAAAAGTCCATCAAAAAGTGAAAAGCGGCCTTTAGACGGTCGCACATGTTTGCAATCATGTGCGATGGGGGAAATGTGCGATGAGCGTTTGCACGGTCAAACATGTGCGCACACTTCAGTTGTCTCGCTGCTGCCAACGAAGCAACATGGTATGCGCTTTCGCATCAATTTCTTTAAATTTGCATAAAAGCACCTCTATGCTGCGTTTCTTTTAATTTTTATTTTTATAATCTTCACCTTTTACTTCTCACAGTTCGGGATTGTGTCTATACACCTCAAAGAACTCCTTCCATAATATTTCATTTTTTGCGACGCCATCCTCACTGCTCGCTGTCCACCGATCGAATGAAAAAATGCACTATGTGTGTCACACAGCCATTTACACGGTCGCACATGTGCGTCGCGCCGACCGAGAAATCAAAAAATTTTGAAAACCGTCGCACATGTCCGACGACACGAATTTCTTGCGTTTACACGGTCATTCTTCTCGTCGCGCCGCACATGATTGCGGACATGTGCGACCGTCTAAAGGCCGCTAAAGGCCCACGAACCAAAGATATTTGGTTAGAAATAAAAAACAGCAACATTGGTTGGAATTTCGTGCTTCGGCAATGTTCAGTTTGGTAACTTAAAGTTTGCCTTACTTAAAATATGAAAATTCAACTGCTAAAACTTATATTTCAGAAAATAGTAGTACAATCGGCCTGTGGGTAGTACGGTAGTACAGATGATGAAATAGTAGTAAAATACTACTATAGTAGTACGTTCGGCAGCCCTGGCCAGTATGCTGCTGCCCAGCATGCCGAAGGAAGATTGAGCATCTGGCGAGATTGCTCCGCCTTCTTTCCAAAAGCTCTCTTCTATGATATTGGAAAGCTCTCTCCCCGCCGATGGAGAAGTTCCCGTGTCCGAGTCCACCTCGTTGAGGTGGATCGTGCTGAGTACTTCTGCCATGCACTTAGTTGCTTGGCTCTCCCCGTTCGGCTTGGTTGTGCATTTGCGTGTGGGCGAGCGCTGCATTTTTGAGCTTCGGGCAAACGCAGCTGCACCTTCGCAGCTGCATCTTCGGTGTCTGTTGACACATCGCTAGTAATATAAGCACTTACCGTCGCTGTGTTGTTCGTGTTTGGCAAGCAGCGCTTACTCACTCGCTTACCACCAGCGGCATTCGCCATTTCACCACAATGCTGAGCTTCACCACGCCGAGGTGAAAAGCTGCTCATTCTCTGAACTGCCAGGAATTGTCACCACACACTATCAGTAAGCGCTTTAGTCGTGCACAGCACCTTGTGCTGGCCGTTGGCTAGCGCTGTTTGGTGGGTGGTCACTAAATGCTAGATAGTAATTAAAGCTACACTGATAGCACGGATTTGCTGCGAAAAAGCAGCAACGCAAAAACAGCTGATTTTCGCGCTATAATGTTGTTGTTGTTTTGTTTTTCTCTTTTTGGGGCTTTTGCAGCTGCCAGATTTATTAACCACTTTAAAACCACTATAGTGTCCCGGGTAACACGCACTGTAGGTACACTGCTACGTCACACCTTCGCACGGATTTTTAGTGGGTTGTCTGCTGTCCTGCGGCTTGAAAGACACCACCAGAGCAGATTTAATCTGGAGCTCAGAAGTAACACGTCACTCACTCGCGAACGTCACGACTCGACCCATCAGCGGAATATGCGTGTCCCAATCCTTTTGATTCCTGCCTACTACTTTCCGCAGATGTTCCTCCAGTGTTCGATTGAATCGTTCCACCATGCCGTCGGACTGGGGATGCAAAGGACAGGTGCGAGTTTTCCTTATTCCTAGTAGCTCACACACTTCTTTTAACACAAGAGACTCGAAATTCCGGCCTTGATCCGAGTGCAACTCCAGTGGAACTCCAAATCTGGCCATCCAGTTGTTTACCAGCATTTCCGCGACCGTGGTGGCCTCCTGGTTAGGAATAGGATACACTTCGGGCCATTTGCTGAAATAGTCCATCACCACCAGCACATATTTGTTGCCTTGAGTGCTAAGTGGGAATGGCCCGGCGACGTCCATGGCAATTCGCTCAAAGGGCGCTCCCATGCTGTACTGCTGCATGCGGCCCCGAGATCTTCTTGTTGGCCCTTTCGCAGCCGAACATCGATCACAGCTCTTAATCAGCTCTTAATCCAATCAGTAGAATCGCCTTTTTATTTTGGCGACAGTTTTTGTAATGCCTAGGTGCCCTCCGCTAGAATCGTTATGGTATGCCTCGACCACCTCGTTGATCCTGCATTTCGGGACTACAATTAGGGAATTGCTGGTCCGGCCATCCTCACTCTCCCACTCGCGGTATAGGCAACCATCAGACAGCCGCAGACTTTGCCACTGCGCCCAGTAAGCCTTCGCGATCGGGCTCTCACCGGCCATCTCTTGCCAGTCTGGACGTGCACCTTGCTCCTTGCCTTCAATGATTTTTTTAAGATCCGTATCCTCGCGCTGGTCCTTTTGTATCCTCTCCGCAGACCACTTTTCCTCTGGCATAACGCTGACCAATCGTACGTCCACTATCTGCTCTTTGCTTTCGGCTCGCGAACAATGCCTGCATTCGGTTCTGCACGGACGGCGTGACAAGGCATTGGCATTTCCATGGCTGCTACCCTTGCGATGCTCTACCGTGTAGTCGTAGCTCTGCAGTCGTTCGATCCACCGCGCCAACTGGCCTTCCGGATCCTTAAAGTTCAGCAGCCATTTCAATGCCGCATGATCTGTGCGCAGGTGAAACTTTTGCCCATACAGGTATTTATGGAAGTGTTTCACGCATTCCAATACTGCGAGCAACTCCCTTCGGGTCACACAGTAGTTGCGTTCAGGCTTTGACAAAATTTTGCTGTAGTACGCTATCACTTGTTCTTGGCCATCTATTACACAGAGCAACAAAAAAACACTTTTTTTCTGTTGCATGGAGTTTTTCTACTGTTTCTTACTAATTTGGGTGCGCTGATTCCGAATCCACCCTCCGATTTTTTCTAGCAGCTCTAGTTTGTGAGATATAGGTACCCTGTCATTTTTTCAGTTTTTCCTCTACTTTTTCCATATTTTCGATCGTAGTTTCTAAACCAAAAAACCTATTGACATGATTTTCACCTTATCGCATTAACAACACCGCACGGCTACTTTTCCGATGCAACTTATTTTTATAGGTGTTAAAATGCCTGCCGTAATTGGACCTCAAAGTTGGAAAAATTTAATTTTAAGGCGTTTTCTTTGATAGTCAAAAACACACACATTTTTTGTAAAACAATTAACGAGTTAGGTGTATAATGAAAGTCGACACATCAAGCAATACAACACAGCTAAATTATTTAGCGGAATACACATTCGCATCGAAATAACAGGAAAAATGTACCATCGCGATTTTCATCACTTTTCATACTTTTTCCTTAAAAAATTAGGGGCCTGAAATATGCAAAGTTTTTAATTTGTTTTTGTTTCGAGAATTCAACATCTTTTTGGTTTTTGCTTGTACTCCAAAATATAAATGGAACATATAAAAGAGCATATTTTGAGGCTCCTAATTTTTTAAGGAAAAAGTATGAAAAGAGATGAAAATCGCTATGGTACAGTTTTGTTATTATTTCGATGCGAATGTGTATTCCGCCAAATAATTTGGCTGTGTTGTCTTGCTTGATGTTTCTTCTTAAGATATTCATATACTTCGAAACTTGATTTATGAAACAACTGTACAATTTTGGCCATAAGAAAAAACGCCTTGAAATTCAATATTTTCTTACTTTGAAACCTTATTACCACGCCCATTTAGAACGCATAAAATTGATTAATGTCAGGAAAGATGGCGTGAAATGTTGTAAGTGCAACGATATGAAACCCATGTCGATAGGATTATTGGTTAAAAAATAACAGTCGAAAACGATAAAAAAGCCGAGAAAAATTCGAAAAAGTGACACGCCCATTTTTCGCAAAAAATAGAGCTGTTACATAAAAACGGAGTATGGTTTTGAAAACAGCGTGGAAAAACGATTCAGATTCATGTAAAAAACTCCATGCAACAGACATGCTGTTGTGCAGTGTTATCTGTGACAGCACACCGCCAATACTATGCCCACTTGCATCTGTATCCAGCACAAACATCTCTCCAGGCACGGGGAAGGCCAGTTTTTCCTTCAGTCGTGCAAAAGCCTGCTCCTGCTCTTCACCCCACGCGAAGGCTTGATTCTTTTTCGTCAGTTTGTGCAAGCTGCCAGCTATGTTCGCAAATCCTGGAACGAATCTTCGGTAGTATGTGCACAGGCCTAGGAAACTGCGGAGTTCGTGTAGATTGCGTGGTCGGGGCCACTCCTTCACCGCCGTGATCTTGCCTTCGTCCGTATGTACTCCGCGAGCGCAAACCGTGTGACCCAGATACTTGACCTCTTTTTGGAGCAGCGAGCACTTCTTTGGGTTGAGTTTAAGCCCGGCTTTCTGTATTCGCTCAAATACCTCCTTCAGCTTTTCCAGGTGGTCGTCGAAGCTTTTGCCCATCACGATTATGTCGTCGAGGTATACCAGACACGTCCGCCAATGCAGCCCTTTCAGCACACGTTCCATTAGCCGCTCGAATGTTGCTGGTGCGTTGCAGAGTCCAAACGGCATGACGGTGAACTGCCACAAACCGTCGCCAACACTAAAAGCTGTTTTCTCCTTGTCCTGGTCTGCAAGTTCCACCTGCCAATAGCCGCTGCGTAAGTCGAGTGTGGAAAACCACTGTGTACCTGACAGTGTGTCCAGGGTGTCATCAATCCGAGGTAGTGGATAGCTGTCCTTCTTGGTCACGTCATTGAGCTTCCGATAGTCCACACAGAATCGGGTACTGCCATCCTTTTTCTTGACTAGCATGACCGGCGAGCACCAAGGGCGTGACGAAGGCTCTATGACCTTTTCTGTATGCATGTCTTCAATCAACTTTGTGACCTCTTCCCTCTTGGCCAGAGGAACTCGTCGTGGCGGTTGGCGGATTGGTTTCGCACTTCCGGTGTCGATGTTGTGCTTCACTATGGCTGTTCTTCCGCCCGCTTCCGTTGCAGGTATTGACCCATAGTGCTGCAGGAGTGACCGCGCCTTCTGTTTCTGCTCGGCTGTCAATTCGCTGCTCCACTGGGTCTGCGGTATGGCGTCCATGTTAGAACCACTTTTCTTACTTCCTCCGGGTAGACTGCTTTCGCAATTGACAACTGCTTCAGCCTCTCTACACTCGCCAATGACCGCATCTTTTCCGACATATCTGGGTATGTTCAGTGGGTTGAGTATCCTGACTGGTATTTTACCATTTTTTGGTACCACTAATGTACGTCCGATAATTATGTTGTCGTATCCTTGTTTCGGTGCTTCTACAACCCACTGCCGACTTGTCCCATCGTCCTCGTCCACCTTTGCCCACACAATCGCCTCGGAATTCGCTGGTATCTTCTGGTGTTGACACGAGACAACTTTCCTTACCGCCACGCTTCGGTCATAGCCAGTGTGCAGGGGGAACTCAACGTTGGCATACCGCAGCACATTTTCTTCCAGATCTAGCGTAAAACCGTGCCTAATCATGAAATCCACGCCGATAATCACGTCGTCCATTATATCCGCGACGATGAACTCATGCTCCAGGCTGCTGGTGCCGATAGCAATTGTTTTTGTTACTTTTCCTTTTACCGGCGCACGCTCGCCAGTCGCAGTCCTCAGCTGTATGCCATGCAGCGGTTTCCAGTTCTTCAGAAGCTTCCATTTTATGATCGAATATGACGCTCCAGTGTCAACACGAACAACTTTCCATCTATCTTTCCTTCAATCGTCAAGCTGCTGGGTTGCCGTTTCAGCTGTGAGACAAGGACGGTGGAGCAGCGGGTTGTGGGGATCAGCTCACGCCCCTTTGGGCTGACCCGTTTTAGTTTAACGACTCCTCGTCTTCAGCCCTGCGCTTGTTGGCTGGGCCTCGATCGTCAGTATTCCTCGCTTCAGGCGATTGCGATCGAGAACGGGAACGCCTCTTTCGTTGGCGGCAGTCTCGTGATATGTGACCCTGCTTGCCACATGTCCAGCAAACAACTTTAGAGGAGACAACCCGTGGCCTGCCCGGTGTCTCAGAGCTTATGGCCTGGGTCTAAATGTCGCTGTTCGGCTGGATTTGGCGTATCCTTGCAGGTGCATACCGAGTGCCTCCAATCCATGTCGCCTCGTATGTCATCGCGCTGGTCACCGTTTCCTTGAATGTCGGCTTGCCCATCATCAACGCACTGCGACGTGTCTCCGGATCATGAAGACCTTCAATGAAAGACTCAATCTTCATCCTCTCGAGATCATCAGCGCCGAATTTTGGGTAGCACAACTGTACGAGCCGCTCAATGTCTGCTGCATATGTCTGCAGCGCCTCGCTGGCTCTTTGCCTGCGGTTCTTCAGCTCACAGTAGTACAGCGTATGGTTGTGCTCGTTGCTGTACTTCGCTGCCAACGCTCTCATGACGGCCTCATAATCGCTTCTCGAACATTGCGGAACTGATTTCATTACCTCAGCCGCAGGACCTTTCAGCGCTAGTGCCCATCTCCGACCCTTCCTGATATCGGTCCACTGATTTTCCAAAGCAGCTAAGTCAAATTGCAGTTTAAATGTATCGAACGGCGTAGCACCATCATAAGTAGGCACTTCTGTTCGGGTGGCGAAACTTTCCGGAACTGGCGGCAAACATTCTCGTGGCTGTACCTCTCTGAGCCGCTCCTCCAGACTGTCAACTCGTTTGTTCAAGGAATCATCCAAGTCACTAACTCGTTTGTTCAGAGAATCATCCAGGCCGTCGGCTCGTCTATCTAAGTGTTCGACTTGCGCTCCCAGGTGCTCCACCTTCACATCAAGCTTGTTTGAGATTTCTTCCACTTTCTGCTCCAAGCGCGCATTTCATTTTCACTATTTCTTGATTCGTAGTTTCCAGTTTCGCTGCCATTTCTCGATTCGCCGTTTTCATTTTCACTATTTCTTGATTCGTAGTTTCCAGTTTCGCTGCCATTTCTTAATTCGCCGTTTCCATTTTAGCTATTTCTAGATTTGTTGTTTCAACTTTTGCCGAAATTTCGAGATTCGCAGTTTCCAGCTTCGCTGCCATTTCTCGATTCGCCGTTTCCATTTGCGCCGACATGCCTTTGAGTGCAGCCATTAGTTGGCTCATGTCCAACGCTTGTATTGGCGCAGCCGCTGCAGCCGTACTTTGCATCGACGCAGCACCAGCAGGCGATTCCTCCACTTTGGCCGACGCCTCTAGCTCCTGCGTTCCGAACTCGTGCGCAGTCCAATCGACGCCTCGTGCCTCACACGCCTCTCGCAAGAGCAGCTGCAACTCCACTTTACCGCCAGCAGTCGGCAAATTCCAGGCAGCCAGCTCCTTCTCCAGCTGGTCCACCTTCAGCAGTTCGAGTTTAACCATGTCTGCATTTTTATAATTTTATTTTACTTTCAGTAATACAGTCCTGACTTCTGACACCAAATGTTACGAAATTCCACAGTTCGTTATCGACGGTTCGTTTTGATTGTATTTGAAAATAAAACAACTTCATTCAGTCAGCGCAAAAGGCCCAAAAACCAACAATCCTTTATTTACAGAATTTACACTTCGCTTGTATCTACACTTGTTACCACTTTGCTTGCTTAACACAGACTCGACTCATTGCGCTGCACACTGCTGCCTTTTATACCAGTTTTCTTATCGCGCCGAAGTTTCTTGCAACTTCTAATTGGAAAGCGCTCGATCATTCTCGCACAGCCCATTTCTTCGAGAACCATCCTTGCCATATCGGACTATACCAAGCGAATTTATAACAGTTTTGCTGTACTTCACAGTGCATGCCTAAAAGTATGCTTGGAAAACATTCGTGCGGAGAAAAGCATTCCTGTACAGTGCGGCACAGAATTTCCCATCGTATCAATACTTTAGCTACTTTCGCCAATGACGCGAAAAGCATTAGGAGATTTCAATACAAACACGTGTTCAGAAGATGAAGTCGCATTTACACTCTAATGAGCATAGGCCGAGAATGGCACATACAATAAAAAAAATCTGTTCTATAAGTTTAAGTTACAACCTTACACTATACATTGCACACTAACTCCTAGTTGAAAATTGCAACACCGATTTTAAATGAATTTTTATGAAAAATTCGCGAAAATTGAACTTTGAAGGGTCATAGCCATGTTAACCCTTGACCAATCGAAATCGATTATGGTCAAAATTATAGCTTGAGGATTCGTTATTGTGTCATAAAAAAATTATCGTGTTTTTAAACATATAAATGCAATAAAGATTCAAAGATGAAAAAACGTGGAAAACACCTCCTAGCAATAACCACCAATAACTTACAAACCGCTCAAACAATCAAAAAACTAAGTACGCAGTTGTGATCAGCATCCAAAAATCCTTTAGAAAAGGTTTACTAGAACTCGGAAAGATTTTGGCTGTTACTCAGTGTTATTATCCATCCATTTTTATTTTTTTGCTTGGGTTCTATTGCTTTCTATATAATTTCAAGCACATATACGTTTAAAAATAATTTACAAGTCCGTTTAATGCTCAATGGAATACAAATTTCCAAATAAAAATAAAAAGCTTAACTGGAAATTCCCGTTATTAGTTTTGTACGCAAACATATTCTGCACCGTGAATAATGTGGACAAGTTTTGGTAAACAGAGAACCCATTTTAGAGGTCAAAATTGATGATAACATAATTTTTACTTGCCTGTACAGTCTTCGACAGGTGCTCGCACTCAGCAGACGTCTTCGTTTGGCGCTCGGTCTATCGCTAACGCATATAATCGTACGGCACGCCGCGGAGCTTCCAAACAAAAAAAAAAAAAACAAAGACTCTCATTCACATTTCCAGTCATCTTATCAGGCATATAATCCCAAGCCCGCACTTGGTAAAAGACCCAAGATTCAACATGGCTCCCGGGCCGCCAAAACTGGGGGATAACAGGTTCGCGCTGCTTACCTCAAGTCCCGAACCAAAAAGGATAAAAACGACGTATACTTCATTGAACTTTCCAGAACTACCAAAAATAAAAAAAGAAAATCCGAAATTTATCACAATTTGTGCAATTGACTCTAATAAACCACTCTCTAAGTACTCGTGTTTCGCCGTACATAAAGAACTGGAAGCGATTAGCAAAGAAATTGTTATATCAGAGTTACGTGACGGCAACCTCCTACTGTTAGTCAAAAACGAAAAAATAGCTGATAAATTTATAGCAGCCAAAACTCTCTCTGGTGTATGTCAAATACAAGCTAAATTTCACGAAAACCTCAACTACTTAAAAGGCACGATTTATGCTCCATACTTGAACAATGTTGATGTGAATGAAATCATTGAAAATTTGAAAGATCAAGGTGTAGTATCTGTTCATAAGTTTACGAAAGTGGTAGACGGGCAACCGCGTCCTAGCGGGGTCACGCTGCTCACCTTTGACCTCTACCACTAAGCAAATAAACACATAGAGGTACCACGCGGTACAACATTTTTCGGTCACGCAAATCTAGCACAGTAGGTCCCACACGTACTTCGGCTATACGAAGTTTTGTCGCTGGCTTCGCCAAACTTCAATTTTCGAAGTTCATCTTCATTCTTTGTGGGATGTTCGACAAGGAACATCAATTGCAAGCTGTGCTGTGCTGATGAGCACGAAACGGCGCGCCGCGGCGTATCGTTTGCAAATTCGAATATGCAAGGGTGTGTGTCCGTGTGGAAATAAATGTGCGTGTTGCTTGTGTATGCGCTGAAGTGAATGAAAACAATACGAGCAACTGCACAAGATAAAAAGCAAATTGAATTTCCATGGCTTTCGGTTCTGCTATGAATAACGAACCATGTGAATTTACAAAGGCGTACAGTAGAGTGTGCGTTCCTATTGATAAAAAACCAGAACCATGAATTTCTGCTGTGCAATGTTGGCATTCATGTAGGCTACGTTGCCTTCTGACCTAATAAAATTCATACCGATAAATTTTTAAATTCATATATTAACAGCAACATATTATTATTTATTATTATCATTTCCTTAAAATTTATATTATTTAGCAGTTTTATGTGTTCTTTAGTATTTTTATTTTATTCTTATTTTTCGGTTTACTTGCAATTTTCTCTTTGAGCCAAATGCAATTTTTTCTTAGCAAAATTATTAAAAAGTAATCTAATATAAATTGCTTATGTTCCCTACAAGTAGACGGTTCTGAAAACCACATTTTGTATTCATCTACTTTTGTTACGTTTGCAACACACAACTTGTACAAAAGCTTTTTTATATTGGAGGAATGAGGGGTTGCCTTAAAAAACGTATGAAATGTGTTGTAAAAGATTTTTGAAACAAAAAAAAAATGAGTCGATTGGAGCTTTTAGTTTTAAACTACTGTTAAAATAGTTGAAATTTTTGAAAAAGATAAACATTTCGTTTCCTTGTAAATTACAAAGCTCATCTTTTATTAACTTTTTGCAGTTATGACAGTCAAATTTTTCAATAGTTTTCATCAATATGAAACCAGAGAAATAACGAAGGGAACCATCACTCATATGTTCATTTTTTATAATCCCTAAGGCATTTGAAGAATTCGCTTTCTCTGCATCAGATATGTCCTTTGATTCCAGCCGAAAGCCTCCGTTGCTAGCGCTGCTCAATTTTGTAGTTTATATAATAATTGTTATTTTTATATAAGCTTTTATAAATAAATAAATAAATGTCCTTTGATAAGCAAAATTCTTCACCGAACTCTTGATTTATAGCATTTTGAGTTTCATTGTCAATTTCAAACAAACTGGTATTATTGTCAATTGTTATAAATGAACCTTCGTCAGTTGGTTCACAATTGGAGGTTCCTGCCGTAAATGCAATTATTTTCATTGAGATCATTTTCGCAAGAATTTGGTCAAACTCAAAAAGTGAAGGATTATTGTTTGTAACTCCTCTTTTTCTTACCAAATAAAAAAGATTTTCAAGCGGGTCTTGATTAAATCTTGATAATAAAAGAAAATTGGATTTTTCCGCCCAGATATCTTGTGAAAGAGACAAAACGGAAGTAATTGATAAAACTATACCATTTAAACAGTATACCGTTTTCGGATACTGACAACTTTTGATATAGTTTTTCATTTCCTTCAAATAATTTTCGATATTGTTATTCTCACTAAGAGCTGATCGGAAAGGATTTTTATCAAAAAGAACATGGCTATTCAAACAATCAAAAAGTCTGTTTATTTTTTCAATAAATATAGCTGTGGACAAAGCTTTCTCTTTGCAATCATTATAACAGCCATTTTCAACCAAAGATTTTATGGCTGCGGATACAGTATGGCTAAATATTTGAGTTGCGTATTTAACCTTCATTTTTTCAAAAGAATTAGGATGAATATGCTTTGTTGTCAATTTGGGACAAAGGCGGGTTGAATTGTTTTTATCCAATTCATATAACCTGCAAATAATTGACCAAGAAATTTGTCCATCAGGCGAAGTGATATCATTTCGTGTTAAAATATTTCTTAGTGATTTTATTAGATGGGGAACATCGTACAGTGCATAAATTGTTTTCGAATCTACGACGGTAAATGGCGATTCAGACGTTATTCCCAATTTAGCGAATGAAGATCTGTTGTTTGACCCTTGATCACACACAATTGCTCTTACGTTTATACCCAGTTTTTGAGAAATTTTTACATTATTTTTTATAATTTCTTTAAGTTCATTTGACGTCAAGCCGGTAGAAGAAGTGTAATAGCTCAAAACGTATTTCCAATTTGAATACAGCCCCCTTAGCATAAAAACGCAAACTTGACCAGTAAGTTGGATTTTTCGTTCGGTTCCATTATCAACAAAGCCCACAACTTCATCATTAAACAGATTGTACTGTAAATGTTTTCTGACAGAAAATTCATCGAACATCAAAACAGCTTCTCGTTCGTCGATATTCATAACTTGAAAAATTTTTTCAAGCGTGCTAAACAATTTTTGGCTTATGCCTGGCTGCAATGATTTTATTGGAGCCCATCTTAGCAACGACGTTTTAGAAGGTAAATTTAATTTCAGTTCGTCCCTTAGGAATTGGTAAGAAGCTGCAGAATAAAAGAACATGCTTTGTGCTATAACTTTTTCTTTTTCTTGCCAAAGAACTCTTTTCTTTAGTAACATTTTACAAAATATGGCAGTATTATCGGACAAAGATTTCTTAGCGACAAAATCATCAACTGCCTGTTCTATATTAGTCGCTCTTATTTTTTTGTTTCTTTTATACTTATTCGAAAGCAAATTTTTCTGTAATTTTACAATCTTTCTCTTTTGGTCATAAATAATTTTTTTTTGTTTTTTAATTTCACCGCATGCGTCCAAATATTTCTTTCTGTAAAAAGCTTCGTTTTGTTCCCTTTTTAAACAATAAGTGCAGTATTGGTCTTCTTCATCTTTTTTTATTTCCGTTTCCAAATTGTTGGACACATTTTTCCACGCATTATTTCTGCAAGGATCCTCAAAAGCCAACAAATCTGCAATATCTCCCACAGTGTCCATTGAAGAGTCTGACAATTGTATTGGATCACCACAATTTTTAAATTCTGCGAAAGGAAGTGCTTGACGTTGAATCGAAACATTGATCAATTTCATCCTCTATTTCATTGAAATCAAATAAATGGGGGGAGCTCTCTGTGTTACTTTGGGAAGTTATTTTTTTTAGGTTCAGGTTGAGAGTTGGTATAGCGTTCTTTTTAAGAAGTCTGTTACCAATAAACTTAGGTTCAAAATGGTTATCACAAATAAATGCCTTGTCGATATTTTCATCTTTTTTGAGATTGCATTTTGCGATCCATTTATTTCTGAAATATTCATTTTTCGGAAATTTAAAAAGCCGAACTTTAAGAGACCCGTAATCATTCCTATAGCTCCTTTGACAGGAAAAAATAGCGCATTTCTTGTTATTTTCACGCTTTTTGTCGGAATTACTTATATTCATGATAAAAACTTGATGACGTTAATACGAGTAAAATCAAGTCAAGTTTCAAAAAAAAGGGTCGTCAACAAAATTGTTTAGGGATTCAACCACGTCAGAATTCGCTTAAATGTTTAAATTTAAACAAATTGTTTGGGATTCAACCACGTCAGAATTCGCTTAAATGTTTAAATTTAAACAAATTGTTTGGGATTCAACCACGTCAGAATTCGCTTAAATGTTTAAATTTAAACAAATTGTTTGGGATTCAACCACGTCAGAATTCGCTTAAATTTGTAAACTTAAACAAATTGTTTGGGATTCAACCACGTCAGAATTCGCTTAAATTTTTCAATTCAAACAAATTTTTCAAATCAGTCCGTGTGTGCTGGCAGTGATCAGCTCTTCACTGTGTCTGCTCTTTTCCCGATATTAGGGATTGGGGATTCCTTACAATTATTTGCTTTTTAAAGTATGTTCTCATTAATTTTCTGGATTAAATGCCAACACATGAACTTTTTTGGTTTCATTATGTAAATATTAATGAAAAATATACCAAAGAACACAAAGCTAAATGCATTGAATATGACAGGGTCAATTGCCGTCCTTTGTATTTCGCATTTCTTCATTTAGCGAATCTCTAACGATCAGGTATGCTTTTTTTCCTAAATGCTGTAGTTTGACCGCAGGGTTGTTTTTTTGAATGCAGCTTATAAAATCTTAATTTAATTGAATTAAAGTCATACCCAAAGATTATTTTGACGCTTTTGGGCAATAATATATTTTTCTAGTCAATTTTATACAAACGTATTACAAAATGGCACCAAATATATACAAATAAAAAGACAAATTTCTTTGGTCACAAAAAATGACTCACACCAGCTACACTGGCAATTTGAAATCAACTAGAACAACAACCCCGTTTTAGAAATTTATATGGAGGAAAAAGTACCTTCCTGATCAAGCTTGGGCCCTACTAGTAGGCCCCAAGGTTGCAATTTTGCAATAATATTAGTGTAATTCTGTGCATGTATTTCTACCGGCTCTCCCAGTTTCACATCGCTTAATCGTTGGCGCACAGTTGATGTGCGACTGACCACATCAACATAAAGCAAATTATGAAAGCTGACTTCGAATTGAGAAGTTTGCCGAAGTCATCGCGAATATGTTCGAATAGCCGAAGTGCGTATGGGACCTAGTGCGCTGGTACGCAAATTTGTGCCATTTGACACCTCTATGTGTTTATTTGCTTAGTGCCTCTACCAACTCCCTGAAATAATTGAAGTCTCATGGCGCAAAGTCAATGTGAAACCATATTACCCCAACCCAATGCGGTGTAAGACATGCCAGCGCCTTGGTCACACCACCAAACGCTGTAACTCTGCCCCTGCCTGTCATTCATGTAACCTTCCGCCTCACCCTCCTCCATGC
This sequence comes from Melieria omissa, assembly GCA_963971225.1. Classification (NCBI taxonomy): domain Eukaryota; kingdom Metazoa; phylum Arthropoda; class Insecta; order Diptera; family Ulidiidae; genus Melieria; species Melieria omissa. The sequence goes on from OZ020270.1 coordinate 5,652,877, forward strand.
ACCCGCACCCTGTGTGCCAACTGCTCGGGAGAGCACGCATCATCCTCCAACAACTGCCCCAGATATATTCATTTAAAAAAAAAATCTTAAAAATTAAATGTCAAAACAAATGCTCTATGAGAGATGCTCTCAGGATCTACAAAACTCAAACCTCTTCAGTCATTAGCGAATCTTTCGCTGCTGCAGCAAAAGAGACACAGGCTCTCAAAAACATAGAAACAACAAACAACAACAACAACAAACAACAACTAAACCGAAGAAGAAGCACAAACATGTTTTTAAAAAATTCGAAGCTGTTTGAAATATTTACTATTTCGAAGACAAAGGAGCAGTTCGTTCTGGTTACGTCGAATTGGTTACGTCGAAGGAAGTTTGCCTGCAGTCAAAACATCTACGACTAAAGAGAAGATATCCAGGACTTATCGCACTATCAAGTTAAAATGGATTGCGGCAAATCGTACCAAATTCAATTTTGTACTTCGATGCAAGAGATGCATATAGCATAAGCGATGACCAACCATCGACATCAAAGGCGGCAAAAGGAAGGCCGAAAAAGTCAACTCAGGACTGTGCGTCATTCACTAAAAAAAGGAAGCTTATGGAGGCAACGGGAAAAATAGCTGCCACCCACTTTTAAGAAGCTTTGATCATAAAATAAAATAAGGATCAGGAGAAAATGAAAGGTGTTATAGTGAAAGGAGTTTTACCAGGAAGCCCGGGTCGCGTTAAAAAAATGAAAAACAGTATTCCCACCCCACCCAATAAGCTACCGATCAAATATAGTCCTAATGAAGCATTGTTTTTAAACTTTTTTTGTACATTTTTCGAATTCTGGTTCTCATTTTGAAAGCAAACTTTATGAATTTTTATCTTTAAATTTGACTCTTTCAGCTTATTTCTTAAATTTCTTATTACTTTTCATCTTTTTTAATGCATTTTCATTAATTTTGCAACTAAAACTTATCATTGTTGTTCGCAATATTCTTATTTACAGTAAGCCGAACTTTGACAAAGTATTACGTAGCACCCTGTACCTCGATTGAGTTCAGGTTTGAGAATACAATAGCCTGATGAATTTCTAATCAACAGCAAAAAAAATTGTCCAATTATCTCTATTCGTTCAGGAGTTATTAATTTTGCAACCTGAAATGACAAATTGAGCCACTGTGCGGCGCGCCGCGGCGTATCGTTTGCAAATTCGAATATGCAAGGGTGTGTGTCCGTGTGGAAATAAATGTGCGTGTTGCTTGTGTATGCGCTGAAGTGAATGAAAACAATACGAGCAACTGCACAAGATAAAAAGCAAATTGAATTTCCATGGCTTTCGGTTCTGCTATGAATAACGAACCATGTGAATTTACAAAGGCGTACAGTAGAGTGTGCGTTCCTATTGATAAAAAACCAAAACCATGAATTTCTGCTGTGCAATGTTGGCATTCATGTAGGCTACGTTGCCTTCTGACCTAATAAAATTCATACCGATAAATTTTTAAATTCATATATTAACAGCAACATATTATTATTTATTATTATCATTTCCTTAAAATTTATATTATTTAGCAGTTTTATGTGTTCTTTAGTATTTTTATTTTATTCTTATTTTTCGGTTTACTTGCAATTTTCTCTTTGAGCCAAATGCAATTTTTTCTTAGCAAAATTATTAAAAAGTAATCTAATATAAATTGCTTATGTTCCCTACAAGTAGACGGTTCTGAAAACCACATTTTGTATTCATCTACTTTTGTTACGTTTGCAACACACAAATTGTACAAAAGCTTTTTTATATTGGAGGAATGAGGGGTTGCCTTAAAAAACGTATGAAATGTGTTGTAAAAGATTTTTGAAACAAAAAAAAATGAGTCGATTGGAGCTTTTAGTTTTAAACTACTGTTAAAATAGTTGAAATTTTTGAAAAAGATAAACATTTCGTTTCCTTGTAAATTACAAAGCTCATCTTTTATTAACTTTTTGCAGTTATGACAGTCAAATTTTTCAATAGTTTTCATCAATATGAAACCAGAGAAATATCGAAGGGAACCATCACTCATATGTTCATTTTTTATAATCCCTAAGGCATTTGAAGAATTCGCTTTCTCTGCATCAGATATGTCCTTTGATTCCAGCCGAAAGCCTCCGTTGCTAGCGCTGCTCAATTTTGTAGTTTATATAATAATTGTTATTTTTATATAAGCTTTTATAAATAAATAAATAAATAAATAAATGTCCTTTGATAAGCAAAATTCTTCACCGAACTCTTGATTTATAGCATTTTGAGTTTCATTGTCAATTTCAAACAAACTGGTATTATTGTCAATTGTTATAAATGAACCTTCGTCAGTTGGTTCACAATTGGAGGTTCCTGCCGTAAATGCAATTATTTTCATTGAGATCATTTTCGCAAGAATTTGGTCAAACTCAAAAAGTGAAGGATTATTGTTTGTAACTCCTCTTTTTCTTACCAAATAAAAAAGATTTTCAAGCGGGTCTTGATTAAATCTTGATAATAAAAGAAAATTGGATTTTTCCGCCCAGATATCTTGTGAAAGAGACAAAACGGAAGTAATTGATAAAACTATACCATTTAAACAGTATACCGTTTTCGGATACTGACAACTTTTGATATAGTTTTTCATTTCCTTCAAATAATTTTCGATATTGTTATTCTCACTAAGAGCTGATCGGAAAGGATTTTTATCAAAAAGAACATGGCTATTCAAACAATCAAAAAGTCTGTTTATTTTTTCAATAAATATAGCTGTGGACAAAGCTTTCTCTTTGCAATCATTATAACAGCCATTTTCAACCAAAGATTTTATGGCTGCGGATACAGTATGGCTAAATATTTGAGTTGCGTATTTAACCTTCATTTTTTCAAAAGAACTAGGATGAATATGCTTTGTTGTCAATTTGGGACAAAGGCGGGTTGAATTGTTTTTATCCAATTCATATAACCTGCAAATAATTGACCAAGAAATTTGTCCATCAGGCGAAGTGATATCATTTCGTGTTAAAATATTTCTTAGTGATTTTATTAGATGGGGAACATCGTACAGTGCATAAATTGTTTTCGAATCTACGACGGTAAATGGCGATTCAGACGTTATTCCCAATTTAGCGAATGAAGATCTGTTGTTTGACCCTTGATCACACACAATTGCTCTTACGTTTATACCCAGTTTTTGAGAAATTTTTACATTATTTTTTATAATTTCTTTAAGTTCATTTGACGTCAAGCCGGTAGAAGAAGTGTAATAGCTCAAAACGTATTTCCAATTTGAATACAGCCCCCTTAGCATAAAAACGCAAACTTGACCAGTAAGTTGGATTTTTCGTTCGGTTCCATTATCAACAAAGCCCACAACTTCATCATTAAACAGATTGTACTGTAAATGTTTTCTGACAGAAAATTCATCGAACATCAAAACAGCTTCTCGTTCGTCGATATTCATAACTTGAAAAATTTTTTCAAGCGTGCTAAACAATTTTTGGCTTATGCCTGGCTGCAATGATTTTATTGGAGCCCATCTTAGCAACGACGTTTTAGAAGGTAAATTTAATTTCAGTTCGTCCCTTAGGAATTGGTAAGAAGCTGCAGAATAAAAGAACATGCTTTGTGCTATAACTTTTTCTTTTTCTTGCCAAAGAACTCTTTTCTTTAGTAACATTTTACAAAATATGGCAGTATTATCGGACAAAGATTTCTTAGCGACAAAATCATCAACTGCCTGTTCTATATTAGTCGCTCTTATTTTTTTGTTTCTTTTATACTTATTCGAAAGCAAATTTTTCTGTAATTTTACAATCTTTCTCTTTTGGTCATAAATAATTTTTTTTTGTTTTTTAATTTCACCGCATGCGTCCAAATATTTCTTTCTGTAAAAAGCTTCGTTTTGTTCCCTTTTTAAACAATAAGTGCAGTATTGGTCTTCTTCATCTTTTTTTATTTCCGTTTCCAAATTGTTGGACACATTTTTCCACGCATTATTTCTGCAAGGATCCTCAAAAGCCAACAAATCTGCAATATCTCCCACAGTGTCCATTGAAGAGTCTGACAATTGTATTGGATCACCACAATTTTTAAATTCTGCGAAAGGAAGTGCTTGACGTTGAATCGAAACATTGATCAATTTCATCCTCTATTTCATTGAAATCAAATAAATGGGGGGAGCTCTCTGTGTTACTTTGGGAAGTTATTTTTTTTAGGTTCAGGTTGAGAGTTGGTATAGCGTTCTTTTTAAGAAGTCTGTTACCAATAAACTTAGGTTCAAAATGGTTATCACAAATAAATGCCTTGTCGATATTTTCATCTTTTTTGAGATTGCATTTTGCGATCCATTTATTTCTGAAATATTCATTTTTCGGAAATTTAAAAAGCCGAACTTTAAGAGACCCGTAATCATTCCTATAGCTCCTTTGACAGGAAAAAATAGCGCATTTCTTGTTATTTTCACGCTTTTTGTCGGAATTACTTATATTCATGATAAAAACTTGATGACGTTAATACGAGTAAAATCAAGTCAAGTTTCAAAAAAAAGGGTCGTCAACAAAATTGTTTAGGGATTCAACCACGTCAGAATTCGCTTAAATGTTTAAATTTAAACAAATTGTTTGGGATTCAACCACGTCAGAATTCGCTTAAATGTTTAAATTTAAACAAATTGTTTGGGATTCAACCACGTCAGAATTCGCTTAAATGTTTAAATTTAAACAAATTGTTTGGGATTCAACCACGTCAGAATTCGCTTAAATTTGTAAACTTAAACAAATTGTTTGGGATTCAACCACGTCAGAATTCGCTTAAATTTTTCAATTCAAACAAATTTTTCAAATCAGTCCGTGTGTGCTGGCAGTGATCAGCTCTTCACTGTGTCTGCTCTTTTCCCGATATTAGGGATTGGGGATTCCTTACAATTATTTGCTTTTTAAAGTATGTTCTCATTAATTTTCTGGATTAAATGCCAACACATGAACTTTTTTGGTTTCATTATGTAAATATTAATGAAAAATATACCAAAGAACACAAAGCTAAATGCATTGAATATGACAGGGTCAATTGCCGTCCTTTGTATTTCGCATTTCTTCATTTAGCGAATCTCTAACGATCAGGTATGCTTTTTTTCCTAAATGCTGTAGTTTGACCGCAGGGTTGTTTTTTTGAATGCAGCTTATAAAATCTTAATTTAATTGAATTAAAGTCATACCCAAAGATTATTTTGACGCTTTTGGGCAATAATATATTTTTCTAGTCAATTTTATACAAACGTATTACAAAATGGCACCAAATATATACAAATAAAAAGACAAATTTCTTTGGTCACAAAAAATGACTCACACCAGCTACACTGGCAATTTGAAATCAACTAGAACAACAACCCCGTTTTAGAAATTTATATGGAGGAAAAAGTACCTTCCTGATCAAGCTTGGGCCCTACTAGTAGGCCCCAAGGTTGCAATTTTGCAATAATATTAGTGTAATTCTGTGCATGTATTTCTACCGGCTCTCCCAGTTTCACATCGCTTAATCGTTGGCGCACAGTTGATGTGCGACTGACCACATCAACATAAAGCAAATTATGAAAGCTGACTTCGAATTGAGAAGTTTGCCGAAGTCATCGCGAATATGTTCGAATAGCCGAAGTGCGTATGGGACCTAGTGCGCTGGTACGCAAATTTGTGCCATTTGACACCTCTATGTGTTTATTTGCTTAGTGCCTCTACCAACTCCCTGAAATAATTGAAGTCTCATGGCGCAAAGTCAATGTGAAACCATATTACCCCAACCCAATGCGGTGTAAGACATGCCAGCGCCTTGGTCACACCACCAAACGCTGTAACTCTGCCCCTGCCTGTCATTCATGTAACCTTCCGCCTCACCCTCCTCCATGCACCCGCACCCTGTGTGCCAACTGCTCGGGAGAGCACGCATCATCCTCCAACAACTGCCCCAGATATATTCATTTAAAAAAAAAATCTTAAAAATTAAATGTCAAAACAAATGCTCTATGAGAGATGCTCTCAGGATCTACAAAACTCAAACCTCTTCAGTCATTAGCGAATCTTTCGCTGCTGCAGCAAAAGAGACACAGGCTCTCAAAAACATAGAAACAACAAACAACAACAACAACAAACAACAACTAAACCGAAGAAGAAGCACAAACATGTTTTTAAAAAATTCGAAGCTGTTTGAAATATTTACTATTTCGAAGACAAAGGAGCAGTTCGTTCTGGTTACGTCGAATTGGTTACGTCGAAGGAAGTTTGCCTGCAGTCAAAACATCTACGACTAAAGAGAAGATATCCAGGACTTATCGCACTATCAAGTTAAAATGGATTGCGGCAAATCGTACCAAATTCAATTTTGTACTTCGATGCAAGAGATGCATATAGCATAAGCGATGACCAACCATCGACATCAAAGGCGGCAAAAGGAAGGCCGAAAAAGTCAACTCAGGACTGTGCGTCATTCACTAAAAAAAGGAAGCTTATGGAGGCAACGGGAAAAATAGCTGCCACCCACTTTTAAGAAGCTTTGATCATAAAATAAAATAAGGATCAGGAGAAAATGAAAGGTGTTATAGTGAAAGGAGTTTTACCAGGAAGCCCGGGTCGCGTTAAAAAAATGAAAAACAGTATTCCCACCCCACCCAATAAGCTACCGATCAAATATAGTCCTAATGAAGCATTGTTTTTAAACTTTTTTTGTACATTTTTCGAATTCTGGTTCTCATTTTGAAAGCAAACTTTATGAATTTTTATCTTTAAATTTGACTCTTTCAGCTTATTTCTTAAATTTCTTATTACTTTTCATCTTTTTTAATGCATTTTCATTAATTTTGCAACTAAAACTTATCATTGTTGTTCGCAATATTCTTATTTACAGTAAGCCGAACTTTGACAAAGTATTACGTAGCACCCTGTACCTCGATTGAGTTCAGGTTTGAGAATACAATAGCCTGATGAATTTCTAATCAACAGCAAAAAAAATTGTCCAATTATCTCTATTCGTTCAGGAGTTATTAATTTTGCAACCTGAAATGACAAATTGAGCCACTGTGCGGCGCGCCGCGGCGTATCGTTTGCAAATTCGAATATGCAAGGGTGTGTGTCCGTGTGGAAATAAATGTGCGTGTTGCTTGTGTATGCGCTGAAGTGAATGAAAACAATACGAGCAACTGCACAAGATAAAAAGCAAATTGAATTTCCATGGCTTTCGGTTCTGCTATGAATAACGAACCATGTGAATTTACAAAGGCGTACAGTAGAGTGTGCGTTCCTATTGATAAAAAACCAAAACCATGAATTTCTGCTGTGCAATGTTGGCATTCATGTAGGCTACGTTGCCTTCTGACCTAATAAAATTCATACCGATAAATTTTTAAATTCATATATTAACAGCAACATATTATTATTTATTATTATCATTTCCTTAAAATTTATATTATTTAGCAGTTTTATGTGTTCTTTAGTATTTTTATTTTATTCTTATTTTTCGGTTTACTTGCAATTTTCTCTTTGAGCCAAATGCAATTTTTTCTTAGCAAAATTATTAAAAAGTAATCTAATATAAATTGCTTATGTTCCCTACAAGTAGACGGTTCTGAAAACCACATTTTGTATTCATCTACTTTTGTTACGTTTGCAACACACAAATTGTACAAAAGCTTTTTTATATTGGAGGAATGAGGGGTTGCCTTAAAAAACGTATGAAATGTGTTGTAAAAGATTTTTGAAACAAAAAAAAAATGAGTCGATTGGAGCTTTTAGTTTTAAACTACTGTTAAAATAGTTGAAATTTTTGAAAAAGATAAACATTTCGTTTCCTTGTAAATTACAAAGCTCATCTTTTATTAACTTTTTGCAGTTATGACAGTCAAATTTTTCAATAGTTTTCATCAATATGAAACCAGAGAAATATCGAAGGGAACCATCACTCATATGTTCATTTTTTATAATCCCTAAGGCATTTGAAGAATTCGCTTTCTCTGCATCAGATATGTCCTTTGATTCCAGCCGAAAGCCTCCGTTGCTAGCGCTGCTCAATTTTGTAGTTTATATAATAATTGTTATTTTTATATAAGCTTTTATAAATAAATAAATAAATAAATAAATGTCCTTTGATAAGCAAAATTCTTCACCGAACTCTTGATTTATAGCATTTTGAGTTTCATTGTCAATTTCAAACAAACTGGTATTATTGTCAATTGTTATAAATGAACCTTCGTCAGTTGGTTCACAATTGGAGGTTCCTGCCGTAAATGCAATTATTTTCATTGAGATCATTTTCGCAAGAATTTGGTCAAACTCAAAAAGTGAAGGATTATTGTTTGTAACTCCTCTTTTTCTTACCAAATAAAAAAGATTTTCAAGCGGGTCTTGATTAAATCTTGATAATAAAAGAAAATTGGATTTTTCCGCCCAGATATCTTGTGAAAGAGACAAAACGGAAGTAATTGATAAAACTATACCATTTAAACAGTATACCGTTTTCGGATACTGACAACTTTTGATATAGTTTTTCATTTCCTTCAAATAATTTTCGATATTGTTATTCTCACTAAGAGCTGATCGGAAAGGATTTTTATCAAAAAGAACATGGCTATTCAAACAATCAAAAAGTCTGTTTATTTTTTCAATAAATATAGCTGTGGACAAAGCTTTCTCTTTGCAATCATTATAACAGCCATTTTCAACCAAAGATTTTATGGCTGCGGATACAGTATGGCTAAATATTTGAGTTGCGTATTTAACCTTCATTTTTTCAAAAGAATTAGGATGAATATGCTTTGTTGTCAATTTGGGACAAAGGCGGGTTGAATTGTTTTTATCCAATTCATATAACCTGCAAATAATTGACCAAGAAATTTGTCCATCAGGCGAAGTGATATCATTTCGTGTTAAAATATTTCTTAGTGATTTTATTAGATGGGGAACATCGTACAGTGCATAAATTGTTTTCGAATCTACGACGGTAAATGGCGATTCAGACGTTATTCCCAATTTAGCGAATGAAGATCTGTTGTTTGACCCTTGATCACACACAATTGCTCTTACGTTTATACCCAGTTTTTGAGAAATTTTTACATTATTTTTTATAATTTCTTTAAGTTCATTTGACGTCAAGCCGGTAGAAGAAGTGTAATAGCTCAAAACGTATTTCCAATTTGAATACAGCCCCCTTAGCATAAAAACGCAAACTTGACCAGTAAGTTGGATTTTTCGTTCGGTTCCATTATCAACAAAGCCCACAACTTCATCATTAAACAGATTGTACTGTAAATGTTTTCTGACAGAAAATTCATCGAACATCAAAACAGCTTCTCGTTCGTCGATATTCATAACTTGAAAAATTTTTTCAAGCGTGCTAAACAATTTTTGGCTTATGCCTGGCTGCAATGATTTTATTGGAGCCCATCTTAGCAACGACGTTTTAGAAGGTAAATTTAATTTCAGTTCGTCCCTTAGGAATTGGTAAGAAGCTGCAGAATAAAAGAACATGCTTTGTGCTATAACTTTTTCTTTTTCTTGCCAAAGAACTCTTTTCTTTAGTAACATTTTACAAAATATGGCAGTATTATCGGACAAAGATTTCTTAGCGACAAAATCATCAACTGCCTGTTCTATATTAGTCGCTCTTATTTTTTTGTTTCTTTTATACTTATTCGAAAGCAAATTTTTCTGTAATTTTACAATCTTTCTCTTTTGGTCATAAATAATTTTTTTTTGTTTTTTAATTTCACCGCATGCGTCCAAATATTTCTTTCTGTAAAAAGCTTCGTTTTGTTCCCTTTTTAAACAATAAGTGCAGTATTGGTCTTCTTCATCTTTTTTTATTTCCGTTTCCAAATTGTTGGACACATTTTTCCACGCATTATTTCTGCAAGGATCCTCAAAAGCCAACAAATCTGCAATATCTCCCACAGTGTCCATTGAAGAGTCTGACAATTGTATTGGATCACCACAATTTTTAAATTCTGCGAAAGGAAGTGCTTGACGTTGAATCGAAACATTGATCAATTTCATCCTCTATTTCATTGAAATCAAATAAATGGGGGGAGCTCTCTGTGTTACTTTGGGAAGTTATTTTTTTTAGGTTCAGGTTGAGAGTTGGTATAGCGTTCTTTTTAAGAAGTCTGTTACCAATAAACTTAGGTTCAAAATGGTTATCACAAATAAATGCCTTGTCGATATTTTCATCTTTTTTGAGATTGCATTTTGCGATCCATTTATTTCTGAAATATTCATTTTTCGGAAATTTAAAAAGCCGAACTTTAAGAGACCCGTAATCATTCCTATAGCTCCTTTGACAGGAAAAAATAGCGCATTTCTTGTTATTTTCACGCTTTTTGTCGGAATTACTTATATTCATGATAAAAACTTGATGACGTTAATACGAGTAAAATCAAGTCAAGTTTCAAAAAAAAGGGTCGTCAACAAAATTGTTTAGGGATTCAACCACGTCAGAATTCGCTTAAATGTTTAAATTTAAACAAATTGTTTGGGATTCAACCACGTCAGAATTCGCTTAAATGTTTAAATTTAAACAAATTGTTTGGGATTCAACCACGTCAGAATTCGCTTAAATGTTTAAATTTAAACAAATTGTTTGGGATTCAACCACGTCAGAATTCGCTTAAATTTGTAAACTTAAACAAATTGTTTGGGATTCAACCACGTCAGAATTCGCTTAAATTTTTCAATTCAAACAAATTTTTCAAATCAGTTAACGCAAGGCATACGCAACCAGACAGCAATGATAACATGATGCGAAACTGAGAGGATTGACGAAATTTTGTCGTTTTTTTTGGTCACACGAACACAATCCGTGTGAGCTGAAAAGAAAATCGTCAACCCTGCCAGCTTTCTCTCTTTGTGGAACAATTCGTATTGTAGCGAGCAGCTGACTTGCAAATTTGTTCCTAACGCGGGGTTGCAATTTTTATGTACTTGTAAAAAAGTATGTTCACAGTCTTATTGTAAGAAGCAGTGTAAAATAAGGAAGAAAATATAAGAAATTATCAAAATTATTTAATTCAAATAAAAGTGTTAGGGAAAAGTAGTAATATACAGTGATATATAGATGTAAAAAAGAAAACAATATCTTTTTGTGCCTATCGAATTGAAACTAATTTGCATTTTCCGCACCACCACTGAGGTATGCAATAAGGCGCGTTACCGATTTTTTTGTTGGGTGCTCGGTCGCAATTATCGCAGCAATTGTATGGGGCTATATGCTCCATCTTTGAAAACAGATATTGGCTTACACCAATTCTGTGTGAAGCTCCATCCCACAATTCTAAAAATATCTCGTCCAATTGCGAGATATACTGCAAAAACTCCTGTGGAGCTTTCACCAAATTAAAACTAGATTCTTGTTTTTCCAGCGAAAATAATAAATCCTCGGTGATTACTTCATAACCAAGGTAAGGAAGAGGTTTTGTGCAATTATGCAACTTATATAATTTAGTGTATATCCAGCCACATACATATGCAAACGCATTTATTTTTAAAAAGTCACGTTCATTACACAACAAAACACTTTTAACTGGTTTTCGGGAAATATTGTAATTTTTTAATCATTTTTCTTCCAAAAGATTACATAGTTACAAAGAAATAACAATTGATTTTTCGATGCTTAACAAATTGAAAGTAAACGCAACCCTCGCCGTGGCCCTTGTATGGGAAATCAACAGTACGGTTCTGTGCATACCCCGGGTCTGATGTTTGGCAAAATCAACCCTAAGGTCTGATGTTATCGGTGTATTAGTGCGGATTTTGAGTATGTATTGTGGTCGAGCGCTCTCAGTTTCGCATCATGTTATCATTGATGTGCGACTGACCACATCAACATAAAGCAAATTATGAAAGCTGACTTCGAATTGAGAAGTTTGCCGAAGTCATCGCGAATATGTTCGAATAGCCGAAGTGCGTATGGGACCTAGTGCGCTGGTACGCAAATTTGTGCCAGTTGACACCTCTATGTGTTTATTTGCTTAGTGCCTCTACCAACTCCCTGAAAAAATTGAAGTCTCATGGCGCAAAGTCAATGTGAAACCATATTACCCCAACCCAATGCGGTGTAAGACATGCCAGCGCCTTGGTCACACCACCAAACGCTGTAACTCTGCCCCTGCCTGTCATTCATGTAACCTTCCGCCTCACCCTCCTCCATGCACCCGCACCCTGTGTGCCAACTGCTCGGGAGAGCACGCATCATCCTCCAACAACTGCCCCAGATATATTCATTTAAAAAAAAAATCTTAAAAATTAAATGTCAAAACAAATGCTCTATGAGAGATGCTCTCAGGATCTACAAAACTCAAACCTCTTCAGTCATTAGCGAATCTTTCGCTGCTGCAGCAAAAGAGACACAGGCTCTCAAAAACATAGAAACAACAAACAACAAAACTCCTCCCTCACGTCCAACAACCTCATCCAACAGTTCCAATACTCCGCCTCTCACTAAATCGACTGAAAGCTTTTCTTTCCAGGCGCGTCCAAGCACAGACTTACAAGCGCAAACAAAAAACAACAATCAACAAAAGACTATGCAAAAGTTAAACTCTCCACAAATAGCCGGCTTCCCCACCACGACTACCATCCAACAACAACAACAACAACTAAACCTCAATTCACCACATACTAATGAAGATCTCCAACATCAAAGTACACCCAACATCTCAGCCACTCCGCTTCCTACCAACAAAAACCACAATCTGAATTCATCAAGCTACTCTCCGGAACCAATTCTCTCCGACGGTGAACCTTAAGTCAGCTATTCAACACTTTTAATTGCTCCTTTTCTCATACTCAAAATCACTTTTTCCCTCTGCTTCTATTATGTTTAAAATCCTACAGTGGAACATAAAAGGATTTTACAACAACTACACCGAGTTAGAACTTCTTATAAAGGACCTATCTCCCAGTTTTGTTCCGCTTCAGAAAACGCACTTAGCCGCTAATAAGACAGCCGCGGCACCGAAACAATACACTAGCTACTTTTTTAACCTACCACACAACGTAACCAATAAACAAGGTATTGCTGTTCTAATAAAAAAATCTATTCCCCATAAGATACTTTCCGTACATTCTAATATCGCCGTACTTGCAATAGAAATCTCATTAAACTTTAAATTTACAATCATCTCTCTTTACATACCGCCACAACAAAATTTCACCCGCAACGATCTTGCAAAAATTATACGACCAATTTCTACTCCTATCATAATTTTAGGTGACATTAATGCCTGGAGCCCCCTTTGGGGATCCAACGTTCCCAACAAAAGAGGTACAATCTTGGAAGACCTAATTTTTTCTGAAGATTTAATAGTTCTCAATGACAATAAGCCTACGCATTTCTCTACACATCAGTCATTCACCAATATCGATCTCACACTTTGTTCTTCCAACATTGCTCCTAAACTTTCCACAACCACTTTAACTCTTGTGTGCCCACCCACTTAAAACCTCATACTTGAACCCCCCATGGTCTGGCCAGACGATGGTGCAAAAAAGAGGATATTCGAGGATTGTGCTGGTTAATATATTTTTTTTATATTTTTGTTGATGAGTTTATATATATCTTAGTATGTGTGAGTGTTTGTCTGTGTATGTTTGTGTGTGTAGGCCTGTCAAAAAAAGCTAGAAAGTGTGAAGTAGTAAAAACACCAAATTCAGTCGTTTAATTACCGTTTATTCCGATAAAAAATTGGAATACACATTTTTAAAAAATTAAATAAAAAAAATAAATAAAACATTTTTAAAAAATAAAATAAATTCGAAGGCAACAACGCAAAAATAAACCAACATTTCAAAAAACTTCAAATACTTTACTCATGCATTTGCATCACGTTCTTCACCAATGCAACGATTGCACCGATAAAATGCAGTGCCATGACTGAAAGACATTGAGTTTTTGCAATGGACACTAGGGTGGAGTGAAAAAATTGATTTTAAAATTTTAAGAAGCTAGTATATTGGAAATGTGCCAAATGTCCATGGTACCAATCCTGCAAAATTATATTAGTTTCTAACAACTCCTTGATCGCCCATCACCTAATTGAAATAATTTTTTTTAATACTTTTTTCACTTTCGTCGAAAGAAGTGAAAGTCGTAATTTCAACTCAGTTAAGGATTCAAAATAAATCTCAGTAGCCTTTGCTTTAGGTTTGCGGGTTTTAAGTTATTTATTGTAGCAGTCCTGTTTGAGCGAATAAAATATTACAAATTACAATTCGTGTTTTAATCGTTGGAATGTGGCAAACCCCGCTAGTTTAATTCTGTTTATGATTGTTGAATGTTCACGATTTCCTTGTGAAGTGACCGATTCGAAATAAACTTGTGACGTTACATCTGATTTAATTAAAAAAAAACAAAAAAAAGGTGAGTACCTGAACTTGTGCGCAAAAAGGTAGGGCAGTGAAGGGTTACTAGTTATTTCTTTATATTTTTAAAGAGATGACAGTTACAAGAGACAAAGTTTCGTGCGTGATATTTGGCGCTCCACGAAACCTGCCGACCAATACTCTGCCGACCTACACCGATCTCATGAAGAAATATATTCAACTTTGACAAGATCTGAAGACGGACAATGGTAAATACCCATAATTTTTTGACATATCTCAAAAACTGTGCTATGAAGTCGAAGAGATATGGCAAAGGGCCTCACTTCCAACAGTAACGCATGCACAAGCGATAGAAAAACTTAGATCGTTCCACGACAAATACAACACAATGCTAAAAGTCAACAAATGTAAAAGGAATCAACCAAACTACCAACGGAGATTATCGGACTTTCGTGACAAAGCTAACACTCTGTTTGATCTCAGCAAATGCAAGTGCTCCGATATGGTGGCCAATTGCAAATGTACGAAACACAACAAAATTCCGGCAAACGAACGGCAGTTCCTTCAAGACCAGAGAGGGCCAAGAAAGATGATAATCGGTGGTACAGATCAAGTGGTAACATCAAAATTGAAGAGAAAAGCTGAAAGAGAGGAAGCAAATCTCAAACGAATGAAGATTAAGAAGATCGATGACGATGCGAGCAAAAGTCAACCCTATTCTGCCGAAAGTTCCGAATACGACACGGACTCGTCTGACAGTCCCACTGTCGATGAGTACATCCCAGATAGAGAATCACTCAAAACTAAGCCAAATCAGGATCGAGAGTGCCAAAAAATTACTATCTCTCTGCCTTCCCTCGCTATAGCTTGCGATCGGACCGGAGTTTCGGACAGATCGGCTGCTGTATTAGCAACAACAGTTCTGCATGATCTTGGTCTCGTATCACTCAACGACCGATCCAAAGTAATCGACCGAAGCAAAATCCGTCGAAAACGCAGTAAAATTCGAAAGGAACTGAGGCAGAATGAAGACGACCACACTCACAAGGGCATAGATGGACTATTTTTTGATGGCCGCAAGGATAAAACTTTAACACAAGTCCTCGCCGTCGACAACAAGTACCACAGAAAAACCATATCGGAAGAACACATAACCATCATCGCAGAGCCGGGTTCTTCGTACTTCAACCATACGTCTCCGTCATCAGGCTGCAGCAAAGACATAGCTGAGTACTTAGTCGCTAGTATCAAAGAGCAAAATGCGAAGACAGATAATATTAAAGTTGTCGGGTGTGACGGCACAAACGTAAACACGGGACAAAAATCGGGCGTTATCCGGCGACTTAATCTATTCCAGTCACTCGATGGCGGGACGACAGACCCACACGGATTCTCTGGATTCACCAGATGCTTGTCAAGTCACGTTACCTCAGCTCCAAACTCAAGGGAATCGTTGACCCCGTTATTCACCGTAACGCGTACTTTGCTCACCCGGAGAATGTGCTCCTGGCCATGATGACGGACCATCGACCACATATACGTGAACTGGGCTTACGACGAGTGATGAAGGCCAGAGCTACAGCAGTCCCCAGTGGACAAATACGGAGGTTCAAGGTTCCTGCAAAACTTAACTTCGACGCGACATCCGTGCACGCATTGCTTCTCGTCAGCAAATGCCGGCGTTCGAGTCGAAACGTGATTTTTGTCACTTCACCCTGTAACCATGTGTTTATAACTTTGACATCATTAAATATTGTAATTAGAAGCGTATTTGATTTTTAATTGAATTTTAAGATGACTATCTTTAATGTCGCGTAATACTGTGAAATTAAAAGTTGTGATGGGAGATCAAAAAATTGTTTAATTTCTTTTTAATTTTTACACAGCTTTATATTGATGTATTGGCACATTTTGAGATATCTAGCTAATTGATATTCCAAAAAAATTTTTTTTTGGCCATTTTCACTCCAGCCTAATGGACACATACAAATCTAGTTTTGGTGTATCTTTTGTCCTTAGATTCCTTACATTGTTGACAATTTTGTTTACAAGTTGAAGAAGATGCCGAATCATTTGGAATAGTAGGTGTTGTTGGCTGTAATTAAAAAAATAATAATCACACAAAACTACAAATACAGCATTTTGAAATACTAACCTGCACGATTTTACCAAAAAAGGATTCGATTCCGTTTCTCGAACTAAACTGCTTCATCACTTCTTTGTTGTTCATCCTGTCCTCAATTTGTGGTATGACAAGTGATTCACAAAGAACATTATAAAGTTTACGCCGCGCATGAGTATTTCTATTCGATTCATTCTCATTGCAGTAAATGAAAGTATCCAATGCCATGATGTCCACCATATTGAAAAAGAAAGCCAACGGCCATCTAAGAGTACGTCTCTTGCAACTGTACTTTGCCAACATTTGATCCATCACATCAACTCCGCCTTTGCTTTTGTTGTAGAATAGAATTGGGTCTGGTTTAGCAGCTATATTTGGTCTTCCATTTTCAAGCATTTGTTGTGTATTTGAGTCGTAATGAACAGTGGACAAAAGAATAACTGATTTGTTCTCTTTTGGTACCTAGGACACCATTGTAATATTACTTTCGTGGAAGCCAAATGTTGTTGTTTGAGATTTACGAGTTTTACCTTTTTAAATTCCAATGGTATGAATGTTTTATTTGACCTACATGTACCTACATAACTCAGACCAATGTTCTTCAAATGCTGTACTCCGCTCAATGTAGTAAAAAAGTTGTCTGCACAAATTGTCCTGCCAGTGTTAGCGTATTTAGAACAAAGCTCAATTAAAACTTGCTCTCCTTGAGCTACAGCTCGAGGTGCATCTGGTTCTCGACCAGTGTAAAATATACCTTTCAACGGAAAATGGTGTTTTGCATCACATGACCAAAATATTTTTAAACCATACTTTGCTGAAAAGAAAAAGAAATAAATAAGTTAAGTAGTAGCAAATTAAAAAAAGTCAAGAAATTGAAATTTGAAATTGAAACTGAATAAACTTTGCTCTTCCACGATACGGGAACAGTTGTTCGTCAACCGTAATAGTATCGTGCGGTTTGTAATTGTGTTGCAAATTTTGATTCAAAATAAGCCAAACATCCGTTACGGGTGCAGCTCTATCATTTTTCAATCGATATTCTCGTGTATTACCATTATCAAATCGTATAAAACGCGTGATGGAGTGGAATCTGTTGCGGGCCATTGTTGCTCGGAAAATTGGATTCGAAGATTCGAAGTTTTCCATAATAGTGAACAGTGTTGCATGTTGTTACTCGTTACCCCAGCCATAATTAGTAATCCAACATAAGCGAATAATTCGATTTCAGTGAGGTTTTTCCACACTTTTGGTGGCTTTGTTGGATTATTACGATTGTATGAATCACAAGCAACTGTTGCTTTTCGATTAGTCTCTATGATTGTAATATATACCATTTCTGGTGAGAAAAACTTTTTAAAAACTTCTACTGGTACAGCGCATTTGTCAATTGGACCACCTCCGTTTTGACGCAAAATGTTATGAGAACGAATTCTACCACTTTGTGGCTCTTCTCTTGACCACTTAGTCCCATCTTTACCATAAAAAAAACCAGCCGGTTCAATAACGTGCTCAGCATGTTGTTGTTCATACTGAACTGATCGAATATCGTCATCATAATCCCCTTCGTCATCGCTGTCTTCCTCTTGAATTACTTCAATGACCATTTCTTCATCAGCATCAGAAGCTTGGTCGTCTTTAGCGTCCAGAAGATAATTTTCATCTCCGTAATCATTATTTTCAGCAGAAAATGAATTGATATTTTCATTTTGATGCTCTAGATCATTGGCTTGTGCTATTGCTTCTACTATTCTTTCGTAGAAATCCTCCTCTCTTATTTGACCCCTGCGACGAAGATCAAAAAGGATGTCTACCTCGTCCTCAAAATTCCATTCTCTTCCTTCCATCTTAGCCGCAGGAAACACCAAATCCAATTGATAACAAAACCAGAGTTAATCCGACAAATACTTCTTTTCACTTTTGGAGCACAATTGAATTGTTATAAAAAATCGACCACCACCAGTGAATATTCGTAATTGAATGCCAATTTTGACTATGTTGAAACGATCTTTTGCAACGAAAATAACCCCATATGCAATTAAAAGTCGCGACGAGTGGAAAAACTTGGAGCAGGTAGATTTTTCGTCAACTAACTTATGACATGATCACATGGGAGCGCACGAAAGAAAGGCTTCAAATTGGGTCAGATGGAAAAACCTAGTTGAAGCGCTATGCTCCGTAGGAGGCTGAATAAGGAACAAACGGAAAAAACCATTTATAAACAATTCTGACTCCAATTATGTCGCAAATAACAAAAAACACTGAAAATAACAGGCAACTTTGTATGAAAATACACCATGGTCTGGCCAGACCATAGGGGGTTCAACTAAGGGGTATAAATACGTTTTGCACGATTCTCGCCTTGTTTTTGCAAAAATTTTGTTCATGTATTGGTTTTTCTGCTTAGAAAGGATCAGTTGAGGATATCATGAAATATGAACCCGATAGCTTTACTACAACCTTACTAAAAGTGGATCCAAAGTTCAATATGGTCTGGCCAGACCTGGGTGCGCACACAAGGGTTAAACGATCTGCACGGCAGTGATCACTACCCTATATCAACAGTTCTATCTTCCCCTACTGCAACTAAAAGCCCGCCAACCCCTAAATTCAAAATTGACAAAGCAAACTGGGACTCCTTCTCTAACATAGCGGACAAGCTCTCTAACGAGTCGCCGCCATCGAAAAACATAAATAAAGAAGCAGCAATTATCACAAAAATTATACGATCCTCTGCCCACTACTCTATTCCTCAATCAGCGAAAAAAACGTATAATAAGACTGTCCCTTATTGGTCAGCCGAGCTGTCCAAGTTGCGGCATGACAAACGCGCTCTCTGGTCAGAATTCAAACGCACCAGAACCGAGAGTAATTTAATTAGATTCAAAAAAGCAAACGCCATTTTCCGAAAAGCGTCCAAGCAAGCAAAAAGAGAAAGCTTAAACAAATTCTCACAAACTATTGACCATAAATCTAACCCCAAAAAAGCTTGGGGGATATAAGACGGCTCTCTGGACTTTACTCATCAACATCAATAAATTTCATAAACAATGCAAATGACCCCATCGTTGACTCTAAAGATATTTCCAATCATTTCGCTAAATTCTGGTCAGATTATTCCGCAGACGCAAACTTTCACGAATCCTTTTCTACGGCGAAAGCCGAAGTCCTGAGGAATAGGTACAACATTCATACGTCTTCCGCACACATTACCAATGCTAAAATAGATCTCCTCGAGCTTGAATCAACTCTCGATAGTATGTCTGGCCGAACTCCGGGCGCTGACAGAATATCTTACTGCATGCTCCAACATTTATCCTCCCGCCTAAAGACCAGATTAGTTCAACTTTATAATAACATGTTAGATCAAGGCGTCTATCCTCAAATTTGGAAAAACGCAATTGTTGTACCTATTCCGAAATCAAATAATCCGCCTCCAGAAGTATCGGGATACAGACCTATCTCTTTGCTCTGCTGCCTCGGTAAAGTTTTTGAAAAAATTATTGCAAAACGTATCTCATGGTACGCCCAAAAACACAATTTTATCAGCCCAAATCAAGTCGCGTTCAAGGAAGGGCAAGGCACCATTGACGCCCTGCTCTTCTTTGAAAATTACGCTTCGTTCGCGCTTTCGAACAGAAACCATGTGTCATCGCTTAGCTTAGATTTTGAAAAAGCCTTCGACCGGGTCGGAATGCTCGTAGTTTTGCGCCAACTTGTAAAATGGAACATCGGTGCTAAAATTGTTAACATTGTCAAAGCGTTTCTCTTGAATCGTAAATTTAAAATAAAGATAAATAACACATTGTCAGACACTTTTCCTTTGCACAACGGAATCCCGCAAGGTTCTCCACTGTCAGTTATTTTATTTACAACTGCATTTAATGAAATTATTGTTTATTGTTTATTAAATTAAGTCTAATCAAATTACAGACTTTGAGAAATGAGGGGTGTAAATTCAAACAAATTCGAAAAATATTCTTAAAGATACTTATAATTAGATAACAAGGTACAAAATACGCTTAAAGGTAATGCGAGATCAATATCCAAAGAATTTGAGAGGCTATTGAATTCAATTAGAACTCTTGTAATAGGAGCATTTTTGGCATAATTGGTCTTGTTAAAGCCAACATTAAAAAGATCAGACCGCCGTAGAGATCTGGCAGGAATATTAAAATTAATTTTTTCAAGAAGAGACGAGCAGTCAATAAGTCCATTCACGATATTATATAAAAATTTTAATGAGAGAAAAGATCTTCTATTAAGTAGCGATTTCAAGTTTAGAAGCTGACAACGTGCGTCATAGGAGGGAATCGGGTCTGCAAAATTCAGGGAACGAAGGGCAAAGCGAATAAAGACCTTCTGCACTCGTTCGAGTCGATTTATACTTAAGGCATAAAATGGCCTCCAAATGACGGCTGCATATTCTAGCCTGGAACGAACAAAGGCGGAATAAAATAACTTGAAAGTATAAGGGTCAGAGAAGGGAGAACAGTTGCGACGAATAAAGGCTAACATAGAATACGATTTGGAAATGATAGAGTCGATATGTGCAGAAAAAGAGAAGTTAGAATCGAAGAAGACACCTAGGTCTTTGATCACACTGACCGCTTTAAGCCCCGAGTTTGAAATAAAGTAGGAGGCAGGAAAATAAATACGTTTTTTAGCGAAAGTCAGTTGGAAACATTTGTTGGTGTTAAGGAAGAGACGATTTCGGACACACCACTCATTTAAGATGTTAAGCTCAGATTGAAGCGCAGAGGAGTCCTCAGGGGTTTTAATCTCAGAGTAGATTTTAAGGTCGTCTGCATACAATAGAAATTTGGAGGTTGAAAAGCACGTACAAACATCGTTAATAAAGAGCACAAATAATAGCGGACCTAAAATACTACCCTGGGGAACACCGGAGGTCGCCGTAAAAGGCTGGGAAGAGGTGTTGTCAAATGACACAACACAGAGACGTTCACTAAGATAGGATTTTAACCATTCAAGAAACACAGAATTAAAACCAAGACTAGACAGCTTGGCAAGTAAAATTTTATCAGAGACTCTATCAAATGCTTTAGAAAAGTCAGTATAAATAGTATCAATTTGTAAGCCCTTCTGAAAAGCCGAGATGCAGTACTCAGAAAAAACCGCCAGGTTGGTTACGGTGGACCGACCAGATACAAAACCATGTTGATTTGGGATAATTATATTTTTAACCGCAAAATAAACCTTATCTTTAATTATGGTTTCAAAAAGTTTAGAAACCGTGGATAACTTTGAGATAGGTCTATAATTTGACACATCATTTTTGTTACCACTTTTGAAAATTGGGGTAATTGAGGCTTTTTTCCAATCTTCGATAAGTACTCCAGATATAAGAGACTTATTGAAGATAATTTTCAAAGGTTCCACAAGGGAAGGACAGTTTTTTAGCAGGACAGAGGAGAGACCATCAATATCAGTTTGCGATGAAAGCTTTACATCGCGAATACCCTTTGCTACATCGTCTGAAGATAACACCAAAGAGCCAAAGTCAAGAGATGCATTAGTATTGATGTACTCATTGACTTCGAACGCGTCATCAGTAACAAAATTAGAACGAAAAAATTCTGCAAAGAGGTTTGCAGCATCCTCCAATGAGTCAGCTGATTTCCCTAAAAGGGAAACAGAGGATGGAATATTGGAGCACGTTTTTTTAGATTTAATAAAGCTCCAAAAATTCTTTGGATTGCGTTTAATATTTCGTTCGAAACTCTGTATGTAATTATTATAAGTATAGCATTTCATCCAGGTTTCTGAATTCATTAAGGTATTGAAGATATTTGTCATAGAAAACAAGGTTCTTTGTTAGTTTAAACTTTTTGTGGAACTTATTTCTCAGATTCTTAAGATGCATTAATTCTTTTGAGTACCACGGGAGCTTATACGTTCGAGTAGCAAAAATGGGGACATTAGCTAAGCAAATATCGAAGATCAAAGATGGAGACATCAGCATTCAAAAAAAGGGGGACCCAGTCAGTATTAAGAAAAAAAGAATCAAGAGAAGCGAAGTTACACAAATTGAAATTGAAAGAAATTTTACTGCTGGCAGAAGGCACTTCAAAAAATTTATAAAACTCGATGTCTAAAGTTAATGGAAAATTATGCAAGTTCGACGGGGAAATTGCAGAGGAACTACGAGATAACTTACAATTTACATTATTGCTAATAAAAATTAAATCTAAAATACGATTAAAGTTATTAACAAAGCCGTTTATCTGAGCCAAATCAATACTTAACAGATTATCAATAACAAATGTTTCGAACGGCCTATTTACATTAGACGGTGTGAGAGAAAAGTTATTATCCAAATGAGACCAACAGATACCGCTTAGATTAAAATCACCCAGAACACACAGTTGGTTATCACCGACAAGGTCCTGTAACGCCAGCACATTGTTCACGTGCGATTTGTAGAGCGATTCATTGGCTGCAGGTGGGATATAGGAGCAGCACAGGAACAGCAAGCCAGACGAACCTTGCAAGCTTACACAGAGTTGATCCAGGATAGTGTTATCATTAGCAAGTGGTATGAAAGTCGCCCGAAGTTGACGACGAACAGCGATCATTACACCACCACCTCTACTACCCCCAGTCATAGTAGCATCTCGGTCTTTGCGAAAGACGTCAAATAAATTAGGATCAAAATATTCCGAGTCAAAGAAGTTCGCAGTCAGCCAAGTCTCCACAATGACATAAATGTCGTGGTCCGATTATGTGCTAAATTTTCGGACATATTCAGCTTTAGTTCTAAGTCCAGAACAATTTTGAAAATACAGCTTAACTCCATTGCGCACAGGACCAGCCTTAGATGATGAAACTATCCTGTTGCCGGTTGTTGCCCTTGCTTTAGAAAAAACTGGAAAGGGCGCACGGTCACATTTGCCGGCCACAATTCAGGACTAAGCAGTTTTTCAATTGCGTTTTCAGGAACACCCAGCTTAAAATTTATTCGTCTTAAAGATTCCACAGAGGTGTCTTTTTTGACAAGACTGTAGCACGAAATAACGCTCTTCTCGATGTTTGCATGCTTCATAACATACTCAATGATGTTATCAGCAGTAACAGTGGGCAAGAAAGAAGAAAGGTGCAGCCACTTAAGTCGAACAACAACGCCAAGTTCGGAGTTGGCATTAGATCCAACAACACGCAATTGTTTAAGTCTGTTGTTTTTCTTCCCAGCAGTAACCCAGCCAGGTGTAGTGGGCTGTCTAGGAGGCGAGGAGACTTCACGACGCACGGCAGCGGAATCAGCAGAAGGCAGAGCAGCAGCAGAATCAGCGGAGGCAGCGGTAGCGGCGGCAGCATAAGAGCTAGGAAGCCTTGAGTGGCCAGTAGAAACAGCAGGAAGAGAACGGTCAGCAGGAATCGAAGAAGCAGCAACAGCAGGCGGACAATGCGCATTGGAACGGGCGGAAACGACGGGTTGAGCGTGCTCAACGACACCAGAGCGACGGGCATCCGAGGACGCAGTATTATTGTTGGAGAGAGTACGAGTGTCAGGTACCAAAGTGGCTCTCTTATCCAGAAGATCGCAGATGTTATTTCCAATGACTTTGACATCGTTAGTTAGGACAGATAATTTAGGGACAGTATCATTGTCACTTGCGTTGTATCAAAAAGTATGTAACATAAAGAGTGTGCATCTCATACAAGCAAAAATTTGAATGCGGGTGCTGATATCGCCACCCGTCTTCTAGATGCGGGGGGTAGACAACAAGAGGAAACACTTGAAACGACAGCACAATGCTCTGAGCGCAAATCATAGAAACACGAATGCCGCGTCACTCGTTCATTCTCGCTCAATTGTGCGACGAGGAGGAAGACGATGTGCTGTTGTTCTTGTTGTTGCGCTGGCGAAAAGCTGAAATTGTAAAACGATTTCTATTTTCTGGCTGGCTTTTGTTCTTCTTCTATAAGCCTGCACGGCGTCGCATATTGCTCCTGAACTCACTGCTGACTGTAGTGTGCGAAAAATCATAGAAAAGAAAATATAATATGGCTGGCATGGCGACCTATATGATCGCTACAGGCAATTAAAAAATAATAAGTAATCAACAAAGACAATTAAATAAAAATGGAATTGGAAAGAAAAGAAAACGTTTTTATTAGCCGTAATAATTTCCGTCTCGTTCTTTGGAACTTTTCTTACGGCCCACATATAATGCTTGCTTAAAAGAACTAAAATAAGAAAATCTAATATTGTAAATTTATGATCACATCATTCGCCATGGAATCATTCAGGTGTAGAACATTTAAACTATTTTTAAACGTAGGCATGCCGTAATACCATTTTCTTATGACAAAATACTTGTCTTATTATTTCTTTATTTAGTGCTTTAGTAGTGCTTTCGCCCTATTGAAAGTCAATAGACCTATTAAATTATTTTTTTCCATACAATCTTCTAACCCTCCGTTATATTTCGATTAAAAAAAAAAATTAAAACACGCATCTAATTATTTTTAATTTCAAGTGTTTCACGAATTTTGAAGTCAATAATAAGAATGCCTATCAGTTCATTTTTTTTTCGTAGTTTTCCCATATTCTTAAAATTGTAATTAAGCATGTGAAAATATAAACAAATAATTTTACTTCGAACTCGCCACGTAGATTCGATTGATGGTGACATTGCAGCAATTTTTTCAGCAATCACAACACAAAAAAGCATACACACAATAAACGACAACACCAAAAACATTAGCGAATCCGGAATCATCTTCGTTGAAACGAAGCTTTGATTCGTTGTTTACTCTTCGCTTGCGCTTCGACGAACAAGATCGCAAACTGTTGAGCGCGAGCAAATTTCCCGCAACCTATGCCTCCGCTCATCTCTTCCCGCCCGCATCAAGAAACACGCTTGACAAATTTTTGAAGATGCGTATTCTTTATATTCTATATTCTTTGGTTGTATTGAATGAAGCTCTGCTTGCAGGCATTCGAGTTTTTCGGCTAGAAGCTTTTTTTCATCTTGCAAAGAGCTCAACACAGAGAGCAAACGCGCGTTGTCAGCTCTTAGGGCGACAAGCTCACTGAAAATCGTCTTCAGCGTAACTTCTTGCTTATCACTCTTTTGCTGTTGAGAGACAATCGGTTTAGGCAGCTGAGCTTGTTGTTGCGGTTTAGGCTGATGCACTTGTTGTTGGGCTTTATGCAGTTGAGCTTGATGTTGCGGTTTGAGCTGCAGTGCTTGTTGTTGCGGCTTAGGCTGTTGTGGTTGTTGTTGCAAAGCTGAGCTCTGGTTATTGCACTGCACTTGTTGTGATATGTCGCTGTCCGAGCACACTCGATCGGCGCGGGCGGTAGACGTTAGGGGCGACTGAATAGAATTTCGGCGCGCACTTAAGCAGTCATTACAATGGTACGGACTACCGTTTTTTTGCATAAACTCGAGGTCAGCAGGCTGAAAGTTCACGCAGTCCAAATGAAAAAATTCGTTGCATTTGGCACATTGCAGCTTCGCCTGACCTCGATCAACTTTTTGACCACAAACACACGGCATTTAGCGATAATGAAATAGAGAAAAAGTGTCCAAGTGAAAACGAGCGAAGCAGAACGACTCGCCTCACTCTCGCACGCGCAGAGAAGTGGAAATAAAGAAATAAGACACGAAACGCGGAGCACAGAAACACGTCTGCACAGTACAAGGTTAAACACTGTACTGTAAATTAGCGACATCATATCAAAATATAAAAATGTTTCTCATATAAGCTACGCCGATGACGTCCTGCTATTCTCAAAAGTCACAAATTTGAATACTGTAAAAAAGAACTTTTCTGACATTCTCCTAGACATATCAAATTGGTCGAAATGTTCTGGTGCCAATTTAGCTATAAGTAAATGCAAAGTATTTCATATCTGTAGAAAACATAAATGTAATAACATTAACTTAATCTACAATAATGTTAATATGGTAAATGTAAATAGCCTTAAGTTCTTAGGGATTATCTTCGATAGAAGATTAACTTTTAAAGAACATTGTTTGTACCTAAGAAAACGACTGGCTGCCAGGCTTAATATAATTAAATATCTCTCTTCGAAACATTGCTTAATCAACAGTGAAACGCTTGTTAATATTACCAGAGGATTTATTTTATCTAAAATCGATTATGGACTTCCAGTCTTCGGCAACTGCGCTAAAAGCAATATTAAATTGCTGTATGCACCCTATCATTCGGCCGCCAGTAGGAGCATTCGTGCGTATCCAAAATCTCCAACGAAATTTGTTTTGACTAAAGCTGGCTTGCCCAGCATTGAAGAACGCTTCGAATTTGCCATTATGAAACTTATACCAAAGCTTTTCCTCTGTAACAACAACCTTCTGTATGAAACAGTTGCAGCTGAACTACTCAGGAAATCATTACCACGCCGCAAATCAGCTATTAACATTTGTATAGAATATGCAAAAGAGTTGGGCATCACAACAACATCTATCCGCCAACGAGACAACTATCCACCATGGCTGCTAAAAAAGTCAGCTGTCATTCTCCATCTTAACACGCATGCCAAGAAGAACACAAACCCCAAAGTCTACCAATCTATGTTCGCGGAGTACACAGCTTCGCTGCCCTCCAATTGGAATCTTATATTTACTGATGCATCCAAATCGGAATTCTACACATCATTTGCGGTTGTTGATGCAGCCGGGAACACGAAATCGGCGGGACATTTGCCAAGCTACGCTTCAGTCTATACAGCTGAGGCCGTTGGGATCCTCAAAGCAATCACTTTTGCCCAAAATTTAAAAACAAAAACAATTATATGCACGGACAGCATGTGCACCATATCGTCCCTACTGAACACCCAAAACAAAACGTACATAATTTGTCGAACTCGAAATGCGCTGATTGAAAGCAACAACAGCATAAAGCTAATGTGGGTACCAGGCCACGTCGGCATAAAAGGAAACGAACTGGCTGATGAACGGGCCAAATCCGCCGCGATGGAGCCACTCATAATATTCGACTATCTGGTAAAAAAAGACTTTTATAAATTCATCTCCGCTTACCAAAATGAAAAACACAAAGAAAAGTGGACAGGAATCCATCACCATTACACCCTCTGCAACTCAAATGGAAGCAAACCTATTTACCCTCCATCGGGACGCTGCAACGACATCAAAGCCTTTGTTCGACTCCGCCTAGGACATACTATTGCCACGCATGCCCATCTCCTAACTGGCTCCAGTCCTCCCTGCTGTCAATTCTGCTCGGCTACACCTTTATCTATCAAACACATTCTTGATGACTGCCCACAGTTTAACCAAATAAGACTCTATATTTTTAAAAACAGAATCCCGTCTAACTTATTAAAATTTCCCTCTCTAGAAAACATAGAAACCATTGTATCATATTTAAGTCAAACTGGTCTAAAAAAATCAATATAATAAATTTTCATCTCCAACAATTGTTACACGTACAACCAAAAAATATTATCAAGTTAGAGAATTTTACTTGTAAATAACACGCAAAGATTAAGTTATTTTATTTTATATCATCTACGAGCCTAAGGTCCTGGCAGCCAGTGCTCTTTACTTTTCGTGAAAAAATAATTGTATTATTTGTTCCACGTTTTTAAATAAATAAATAAATACTTGCCTGTACGCAAACTTTTTCTGACTAGTGTAAGTTTTTTTTTTGCACATTCTCACTTAAAATGTTCAATGCAGCCCTAACATAAATTTTACAACATAAAGCTCTAATTTACTTGGAGTAATAGGTTGGTTAATAGAAAAATTTATGTTCCACAAAAATGTGGTAGATTTTAAGCCCTCCGTGGTAGATGTGGTAGAAACTTGATTTTAAAAATAAATGTGGTAGATCTACCACATATGTGGTAGATCTACCACATATGTGGTAGAAGTAAGCACACTGATGGTGACCACTGGCCAGTGCTTCATCCTTCACGTCTTCTCCCTCCTCGTTTTCTCCTCTAACTGTTGCTGTACACGCGTTATTGTGTTAGTAGTGGTTGCATTTGTGCTTGCGGGGTTTTAACTGCGACTCCCTTGGCTCTGTTTTTTTTTTAGAGATGGAAAGCATCAAAAGCCAAAACCCCGTCAGTGTGGGACTTTAACCACACTAAAACCATCTTTGTCAGATCCGATTTACCCTTTCTGGTACGACCGTCAGGAATTTCGTCAGGAAGCGGAGTTAAGCTTAAAGCTCGAATTTCGTTCAAGTTGGTTTGTCTGTTAGCCGTTCTAGTTCGTTGTCCCGGTTCAGTCTTCGTTCGTCCGTTTACCTCTTACGCCTTAGGTTGCATCTGCACGGAGTTTGTGCATAACCTCGGCTTTGTTGCTTTGCATAACCTCGCTGACCCTCAAAGCTGGGCCAAGCAAAGGCATCTACCGCGTCCTCGAGGGTGTTACGGCTGCAGAGTTCGGATCACTTCTATAAGTATGAAGTCAACCTTGCCTCGTTTCATGCTGAGCCACACCATAAGGATCGGGATTAGCCTGTGGGTGCATTTGCCGTTAGCTGCGTTGTCCCATCGCGTTTGCCACTTTGAGATGCTGTTTTCCCTCAATGCATTTTTAAACGCAGTATCTCTGCGGTTAGCTTGGTGCACGACGCTGCATTCGTGCGTCAATAGATCCAGCGATTGCTGTTTGGGACTAGACACATTCCATAAAACCATTATTCTGGCCAGCTCGGTGGTTGCTGCTGCAGCCTTGACATTGGTTGCTGCTTTGTCCCGCTGGGCTGCTGTGGTGCTGGACGTCGCGTGCTCAAGTAAGGCACTTCCTTGCAACCTAGAAAATATGCGTTTTGTTAATATTTCTTCTATGTGGTGCAATACAACATTTTTAAAATAAGAGATACTCACTTAAGTTCCTGTTGTTTTGCGCACATTTGCCCACTGCACAACGCATTCTGACAGAAATTTGTGTTTTCTATTTTTGTGTGAAATTGATTCCTTCAAAGTATTTGCATAGATTAAGATACTGAAACGATAAGGCACTCTGTGCTGAATGCTTTTCCATGCACGAATGCTTTTCCAAGCATATTTTAAGGCATGCACTTTGAAGTACGGCAAATTTGGTATAATTCGCTTGGTATAGTCCGATATGGCAAGGATGGTTCGCGAAAGGTGATGAGATTTGCTAGAACAATCGAGATAGAAAGTACAACTGGAATGTGCAAGAAACTTCGGCGCGACAAAAAAACTAGTATAAAAGCAGCAGTGGCAGCGCAAGGGGTGAGTCTGTGCTGAGCAAGCAAAGGGGAAACATGCAATAGTAGTGTAAAGTAGAACAAGTGTAAATGTGTAAATAAAGTGATTGTTAGTTTTTGACTGCGTTTGCGCTGAATAATTGAAGTTGTTTTATTTTCAAACACAATCCAAACGAACCTTGGAAATCGAATTTGGATTTTCGTAACATTTGGTGTCAGAAGTCAGGATTGTGTTACTGAGGATACAAAAATAAATAAATAAATAAAATGATAAAAAATGGGCAGCACTTGGCGGCGCAATCAGCTGTTTGTGAAAAATTGTAATTATTTTTGAAGGAAAAAATAAAAATTTTGCCTGGCAAAATCTTGTTGATGCTTTTACTGCCAAATGGGGCGTGTCCCGGCGTTGGAAATCGTTGAGGGACAAGTTTGACAGCTTGAAGCGTAAGTCCAAGCTGGAACTTGCAGCGCAGAAGAGCGAGACGTATCGCGCAGGTGGCCGCCCAGCAGCGATTGGACATGTCAGCAGTGCAAAGCAGTGAAATAGTCCAATTGGCTGTTATATGTTATATTTGCCGCATTTTGCGACTCCGTACCTTCAAAAGCGCCTTCCAGTGCATGAATTTAAGAAATCTGCCTATTTTCCATACCGAAAGATCTCAAATTCAAATTTCATTTCAAATTGTAATTTCATTATCAGCTGTTTTTTGTTTGTAAACAAACATATGCATGTACTTGGCACCATTTCCACTTAAAGTTTACTTTAAAGTTTAACAGGCACTCAATCCTCCCGGTAAATTTTATCGGGAGGATAGCTTAACGGGCAGATGAGAAAACGAAAATGCGTTTATCGGCCCGTTAAAGTGAACTTTAAAGTTAACGGGAAGATGAGAAAACGGCCCTTAAAGGCCTTCATGACACGGAGACACGACGCACAGTGGCTGATTCTGCCGACGTAGGTTGCAAAAGTCGATTTTGTCATGTTCGATTTGGGGGAAACTGTTATACTTGTCCGATACATAAATGCATGGACCTAAGAAATCCGAAAACCTTAACTAAATTGGACAAATAGTTTTGCTTGTAGAGCCCGTCAAAGTTGAGCAATTTTTAGAGTGTGAAATAATATCAGCAATTTGCACTGTTTCAGCAAAGCTGAAGTTTTCAAATACGGAAAGGAGCAAATTAATTGAAACTTTTTGCACCAGCATCGTAAAAGAAGGCATTTGTAGTAAATAATTAAATATAGAAAAAAAAAGTTGGTTGTTGTTGTTGTCTCTTCATAGGCACTGACTTGAAGCACTGTTTTTATCACTCTTTTTGAACTTTCGATAGAGTTTCAAAAAAAAGGCCATACTTGCCACGGTTCCGTCTTTGGGAAAATTGTTCACTAGTCTTCTGTGAGTACTGCCCTGAAGAGATCGGGTGCCCGATTTTGCCCGACTGGATTTTACAGCGATTTTTCTGTGGCCACCTCGCGCAATTTTGTGCTTTCGGGTGCGTGCGTTCGAACAAGTTCGTCAAGATTTTGAGAGTTAATCAATTACACGCGATTATAATCGTTACCAGGGCATGCAAATTTGGATTTTGGCTTCATTTAGAGCTTCATAAAGAGTACTTTTGCTGAATGCGCAGTTCGCACGTACGAAAAACAAGTTGGCTTTCGTTTCCGGCAATCAGCTATCATGTATCCTTTGATGTAATGCTTGTGTTTTTAACAAAATACTAACACTGTGTCTGTCATACAATTTTTTTTTATTTTGAGCAAAACTCAGTCAGTCGCCATTAGTCTTTGAGTTCAACCGCGACAATGAAACAATTAGTTATTGAAAAACAAAAAGCAGACTTATATCTATGTGTACTGTCTAAAATCCACTTATGTGTCTGGGCTGTTCAAAAATCTCACAACGGGTAAAAACCTAAGAACTGCAGGTACCTACTATTATTAGAAGCTTAGTGCCTGCTATTTGAATGTGAGTAAAGTTAGTTTCGAATTTAATTTGAACTAAACATCACCGCAACTCCGCCCCTGCAACTAAACCGAAGAAGAAGCACAAACATGTTTTTAAAAAATTCGAAGCTGTTTGAAATATTTACTATTTCGAAGACAAAGGAGCAGTTCGTTCTGGTTACGTCGAATTGGTTACGTCGAAGGAAGTTTGCCTGCAGTCAAAACATCTACGACTAAAGAGAAGATATCCAGGACTTATCGCACTATCAAGTTAAAATGGATTGCGGCAAATCGTACCAAATTCAATTTTGTACTTCGATGCAAGAGATGCATATAGCATAAGCGATGACCAACCATCGACATCAAAGGCGGCAAAAGGAAGGCCGAAAAAGTCAACTCAGGACTGTGCGTCATTCACTAAAAAAAGGAAGCTTATGGAGGCAACGGGAAAAATAGCTGCCACCCACTTTTAAGAAGCTTTGATCATAAAATAAAATAAGGATCAGGAGAAAATGAAAGGTGTTATAGTGAAAGGAGTTTTACCAGGAAGCCCGGGTCGCGTTAAAAAAATGAAAAACAGTATTCCCACCCCACCCAATAAGCTACCGATCAAATATAGTCCTAATGAAGCATTGTTTTTAAACTTTTTTTGTAAGGGAGAGGGCTGGGGTGTGAACCGGGTTTTGTTTTTCGGCTCTAACTTTTCTCAGAATAAAGATATCGAAAAATCGAAGATACCGTTGGAAAGGTGAATATATAACGCAACTTTGTTATGAAGACAGATTACCGTTTTGATTGAAATTTAACTCTCTACGTCCAATTTTCTAAGAACGTGATTTTTCGCTTTTTCAAAAAAGTGGCTGGGTTGTGAACCATCTGGAAAATCCCTATTAAAGTCAGAAAATACGAAGAAAACACCCATAATTTTTAAGTACATTGAGAATTTATTTAATCAGGAAGCCTCAAGAGGTGACAAAAAGTTATAATGACGCCTCTTAGGCCAAAAAATCGCAATGAATGAAACTGCTCAATTTTTTAAATTTTCATCCTAATCTGTGTCGGAATGTTTGCATGTGAAATACGAACGTGTTCTCGTATTGGCTCACTTCAAGTGAACACAACGAAATCGAGTAAAATTATATAAAATGACTTTATTTTTATATATCCGTCCATATTTGACAGTGTTAGAACAAATGTAGTACGAAAAGCAGGTGGTTCATAACCCAGCCACCTCAGTGGTTCACAGCCCAACCACGATGCCATTTTGGAAACTTTAAAATAAACGACACTTCCAATCATAATTCGACACTAAACACTAAATAAACATGTATTACACTGACCTTTTTGCAATAAGCTCAGTCACTAAGATAGCACTTTAAAAAAAAGCCAACAAGTTTTCGCAGTCGATTTTCAAACACGATGTCTTTCAAACTCGATTGCTGCCACAAGCAGTACGTGTTTGTACTTCGGTGTAACCACAGAGCAGAGTCATATCATAAGACAAAATTGACAGTTGAAAGATTGGCGATATGTCAATTAGGGAAAGAAAAAACGGCAATGGTTCACACCCCAGCCTGGTTCACAACCCAGCCCTCTCCCTTACATTTTTCGAATTCTGGTTCTCATTTTGAAAGCAAACTTTATGAATTTTTATCTTTAAATTTGACTCTTTCAGCTTATTTCTTAAATTTCTTATTACTTTTCATCTTTTTTAATGCATTTTCATTAATTTTGCAACTAAAACTTATCATTGTTGTTCGCATTATTCTTATTTACAGTAAGCCGAACTTTGACAAAGTATTACGTAGCACCCTGTACCTCGATTGAATTTCTAATCAACAGCAAAAAAAATTGTCCAATTATCTCTATTCGTTCAGGAGTTATTAATTTTGCAACCTGAAATGACAAATTGAGCCACTGTGCGACGCAGTGCATTGATGATGGACAAGCCGACATTCCGTGAGACGGTGACAAGCGCACGTATGAGGCGGCCTGGAGGGGAAGTTTTCGAAATTCATCTGCCGAGATGCCTAGAGTCCAATCTGGACGTGTCACGCAAAGCCAGACAGTGAGCTCGGAGGCACCAGCGGGGCTGCGGGCAGTGTCATCTAGAGTCAGTTGCTGGCGATGTGGCAAGCAAGGCCACATATCACGAGACTGCCATCTGCAAGAAAAGCGTTCCGGACAACATTCGTGCAAAACCGAGCGCAGGCATAATTCGCAAGCCGAAAACGAGGGACAAATTGTGGATGTTCGGTCGGTGAGAGTTCTGCAAGAGGAAGATTGGCTTGAGGGAAGGCTACAAAAGGACCAGCGCGAGGATATGGATCTCGCTAAGATCATCAAAGGTAACGCGCAGAGGTTACGGCCGGACTGGCAGGAGATGGCTGGTGGGAACCCGGTCGCGAAGGCTTACTGGGCATAGTGGCAAAGCCTACGTATAAAGGATGGCTGCCTATACCGCGAGTGGGAGAGCAGGGATGGCAGGACCAGAAAATCCCTAATAGTGGTCCCAAAAAGCCGGATCGACGATGTCATCAAGGCAGACCATAACGACTCCAGTGGAGGGCACCTAGGCATCGCAAAAACTGTCGCCAAGATAAGAAGGCGGTTCTATTGGGTAGGATGCCAGGAATCTGTCGCTGAGTGGATCAGAGGCTGTGATCGATGTGCGGCCCGAAAGGGCCGAGGAGAAGATCACGGAGCCGCACTCAACTAGTTGAGAGCCGGTTGATAGGGAGCTATGGTCTACGAGCCAGAACCCAGAAGGGTTCCAAGAAGCCGATCTGGTAATGCTTTACAACCCGCAGCGGAGGAAAGGTTTGTCTCCGAAACTTCAAACGTCATGAGAAGGACCGTACAATTTCGTGACCAGGATTAATGACGTGGTGTACAGAGTTCAACGCTGCGGCAACAAAAACGCCAGGTTGAAAGTAGTCCATTTGGAGAGCCTGGCGTCTTACTCCGGCGGAGTGAGTCTAAGTGATGGGCAGTGAAACGAAAAGGCAAGCATACTTTTAGGCATGCACTTTGAAGTACGGCAAACTGGTATAATTCGCTTGGTATAGTCCGATATGGTAAGGTTCGAGAGAAATGGGCAGTGCGAGAATGGTCGAGCATTTTCCAATTGGAAGTTGCAAGAAACTTCGGCGCGATAAGAAAACTGGTATAAAAGGCAGCAGTGTGCAGCGCAGTGAGTCGAGTCGGTGTTGAGCAAGCTTTGGGGAAACATGCAATAGTAGTAGTGTAAAGTAGAACAAGTGTAAATTGGTAAATAAAGTGACTGTTAGTTTTACTGCGTTTGCGCTGAATAATTGAAGTTGTTTTATTTTCAAACCCAATCCAAAAACGAACTCCGAGAACTTAGATTTTCGTAACAATACAATTAATGTACAAATACAATGAAATACAATAAATGTACAAATGCAATAAAATACAATTAATCTTAGGGGAAAGTGGGGTAATGACGGCATAGTTTTCATTTAGCATCAAAACATATCCAAAAATTGATATTTTTGATCAAATCAGAGTTAAGAGCACAACTCGAACACATATGCCAGTAATGTGTATCGGCAGATTTCAAAAATTCTGATTTTAACTATAAAAAATTAGAATCTATAAAAAAAGTTAGTTTTTGTCATTTAGAAAAATGGTGGGGTAATGACGGCCACTCAAAAAAACCGACCAGAAATCGCACAAATATCAACACAAATCGCTGTGAATGCTTAATAAAGGCTCCGTGAAGAAAAACAAATGGAAATTTGACATTTTTGTAATTGTAACTTTATTGATAGCTCACAAAAAGCGGAAGAGAAACGAAATTGAAACATATTGAAAAAAATGCCTCAAACTTACAATACAACGATATTAATTTTCATCCTCATCGTCGAGATCTGAGTCGCAGTTGCGACATGTGTAATAAGAGCGCATTTGATCTACTTTTTTTTCCACGCATTTCAAATGGAATGGCCGCTTGCACGTACTGCACTTAATCGAATTGAAGCGATTCAATTTTTGTGGCATTAACTCCAAACACAATAAGCAGAAGTCTCGATCTTCTTCTTCTTCTGATGAAGGGGATTGACGACGACGCACAATGGGGTAAACATGTCGAAAACCCGCGCATTACGGCTAATCTTAAAGTTACGGGCCTAACTTTTTTTTTTTTATTTTTCGTAATCTACATGCATGTAGCAATCAGAAAATGCTTTTTGCATGTAAATTGGACCGAAACTGTCTGCTGTATAGCCGTTCAAAGTTGGGTGTTTTTATACTTAATATCATTTTGTCGATACAACTATTTTGATGGTGATGCTGAAATGTCAATTAAATCGTTATTTTTAAATATAATCAAATAATTTTTGGTACATATAATAAGCATATTCCTACATTTAATTTGACATATAATTGTTTTCCATGGCACATTTTCTTGTAAAGATATAAGTTCTCAAAGTTTGGGCAAAAACAACGATTTTATTAGGAAAATGTCCTACTTTCGTGGTGTATAACTTTTATGGATAATCATGGATAATTGAAAATCTTTAGGGAAGGTAAGTAGGAACCTTCATAAAAAAAATGATACCCGACTTGTCTGCGGAAAGCTGCGGAATTGTTAGATTTTTGGACTTGTATTCACTTCTCTTAGTAAGAAAACAAATATATATGAACTGAAAACTTTTTAACGCGTGTATGGGTCGGTACGTTTATAGCACTTGATGCATATATATAGTATTAAAAATAATAATTAAAGTAAAAATAGATGTGATTTATCACCTGAATTAATAAATATTGTTACGAAATTCCCCAGTTCGTTATCGACGGTTCGTTTTGATTGTATTTGAAAATAAAAACAACTTCAGTTACTCAGCAAAACGTAGACAAAACTAACAATCGCTTTATTTACAACTTTGCACTTGTTCTACTTTACACTACTACTATTGCATGTTTCCCCATTGCTTGCTCAACACAGACTCGACCCCTTGCGCTGCCACTGCTGCTTTTATACCAGTTTTCTTATCGCGCCGAAGTTTCTTGCACTTCTAATTGGAAAACGCTCGACTATTCTCGCACAGCCCATTTCGAGAACCATCCTTGCCATATCGGACTATACCGAGCGAATTTATAACAGTTTTGCTGTACTTCACAGTGCATGCCTAAAAGTATGCTTGGAAAACATTCGTGCGGAGAAAGGCATTCTTGTACAGTGCGGCACAGAATTTCTCATCGTATCACTGCCCATCACTTAGACTTGTTCGTCCCGAACAAGTACCGAGGCTCCGCCGGAGTAAGACGCCAGGCGCTCCAAATGAACTACTTTCAACCTGGCGTTTCTGTTGCCGCAGCGTTGCACCCTATACACCACGTCATTAATCCTGGTCACGACCTTGTACGGTCCTTCCCATGACGTTTGAAGCTGTGGAGACAAACCTTTCCTCCGCTGCGGGTTGTAAAGCATTACCAGATTGCCTTCTTGGAACCCCTCTGGGTTAGCCCGTAGACCATAGCTCGCTGTCAACCTGCTTTCAACTAGTTGAGTGCGGCTCCGCGACCTTCTCCTCGGCCCTTTCGCAGCCGAACACCGATTACAGCCTCTGATCCACTCAGCGACAGACTCCTGGCATCCTACCCAATAGAACCGCCTTCTTATCTTGGCGACAGTTTTTGCGACGCCTAGGTGCCCTCCACTGGAGTCGTTATGGTTTTCCTCGATGACATCGTCGATCCGGCCTCTCGGGACCACTATTAGGGATTCTCTGGTCCTGCCATCCCTGCTCTCCCACTCGCGGTATAGGCAGCCATCCTGCAGACGTAGACTTTGCCACTGTGCCCAGTAAGCCTTCGTGATCGGGCTCTCATCAGCCATCTCCTGCCAGGCCGGCCGTAATCTCTGCGCTTTGCCTTCGATGATCTTCGCGAGATCGGTATCCTTGCGCTGGTCCTTCTGTAGCCTTTCCGCAAGCCAATCTTTCTCTTGCAGAACTCTTACCGACCGAACATCCACAATTTGTCCCTCGTTTTCGGCCTGCGAATTATGCCTGCGTTCGGTCTCGCACGAATGATGTGGCAGAGCGTCATCCCTTCTTGGCGACGTCTTTTGTCCGGAACGCTTTCCCCGCAGATGGCAGTCTCGTGATATGTGGCCTTGCTTGCCACATCGCCAGCAACTGACTCGAGATGATACTGCCCGCAGCCCCGCTGGTGCCTCCGAGCTCACTGTCTGGCTTTGCGTGACACGTCCAGATTGGACTCCATGCATCTCCGCAGATGAATGTCGAAAACTTCCCCTCCAGGCCGCCTCATACGTCAATGCGCTTGTCACCGTCTCACGGAATGTCGGCTTGCCCATCATCAATGCACTGCGTCGTGTCTCCGGGTCATGAAGACCTTCAATAAACGCCTCAATCTTCATCCTCTCAAGATAATCAGCGCCGAATTCCGGGTAGCACAACTGCACGAGCCGCTCAATGTCTGCTGCATACGTCTGCAGCGCCTCGTCTGCTCTTTGCCAGCGGTTCTTCAGCTCGCAATAATACAGCATTCTGTTGTGCTCGTCGCTGTATCTGGCTGCCAGCGCCCTTATGACGGTGTCGTAATCACCTCTTAAACATTCTGGAACTGATTTGATTACCTCAGCCGCAGGACCTTTCAGAGCCAGTATCAGTCTCCGACCTTTCCTAACATCGGTCCACTGACTCTCCAAAGCAGCCATATCGAATTGTAGTTTGAATGTGTCGAACGACGTAGTACCATCATAAGTAGGCACTGCTATGGCAAAACTTTCCTCAACCGACTGCACTCTTGCTCGCAGCTGTACCTCTCTAAGCCGCTCGTCGATTTTTCTGTTTACCGAATCCTCCAGACTGTCAACTCGTTTGTTCAAGGAATCATCCAAATCGTCAACTCGTCTGTTCAGAGAATCATCCAGGCCGTCGACTCGTTTATCTAAGTGTTCCACTTGCGCTCCCAGGTGCTCCACCTTCACATCAAGCTTGTTTGAGATTTCTTCCACTTTCTGCTCCAAGCGCGCAGAATTTTCCTGAAGCTTGGTTTCCATTCGCTCCGCTACTTCTCGGTTCGCCGTCTCCATTTTAGCTATTTCTAGATTTGTCGTTTCGACTTTTGCCGAAATTCCGAGATTCGTAGTTTCCAGCTTCGCTGCCATTTCTCGATTCGTAGTTTCCAGCTTCGCTGCCATTTCTCGATTCGCTGCTTCCATTTGCGCCGACATGCCTTTGAGTGCAGCCATTAGTTGGCTCATGTCCAACGCTTGTATTGGTGCAGCCGCTGCAGCTGTACTCTGTAGCGAAGCAGCACCAGCAGGCGATTCCTCCACCTTGGCCGACGCCTCTTGTTCCTGCGTTCCGAACTCGTGTGCAGCCCAATCAATACCTCGTGATTCACACGCCTCTCGCAAACGCAGCTGCAACTCCACCTTACCGCCAGCAGTCGGCAAATTCCAGGCCGCCAGCTCCTTCTTCAGCTGGTCAACCTTCAGCAGCTCCAGTTTAACCATGTCTGCGTTTTTATAATTTTATTTTACTTTCAGTAATACAATCCCCAATTTCTGACACCAAATGTTACGAAATTCCCCAGTTCGTTATCGACGGTTCGTTTTGATTGTATTTGAAAATAAAAACAACTTCAGTTACTCAGCAAAACGTAGACAAAACTAACAATCGCTTTATTTACAACTTTGCACTTGTTCTACCTTACACTACTACTATTGCATGTTTCCCCATTGCTTGCTCAACACAGACTCGACCCCTTGCGCTGCCACTGCTGCTTTTATACCAGTTTTCTTATCGCGCCGAAGTTTCTTGCACTTCTAATTGGAAAACGCTCGACTATTCTCGCACAGCCCATTTCGAGAACCATCCTTGCCATATCGGACTATACCGAGCGAATTTATAACAGTTTTGCTGTACTTCACAGTGCATGCCTAAAAGTATGCTTGGAAAACATTCGTGCGGAGAAAGGCATTCTTGTACAGTGCGGCACAGAATTTCTCATCGTATCAATATGCTAAAAAAATATTTTGTATCAATTTTTTCGGCGGGTACGCAGGATGATTCTTGAAAAAGGCAATATATTTCAATAAAACTTTGTGTGGAATTTACGAGTGACCTAACTAAACTCTGACGTAAAAATGGGCATGGAACGCCCACTTTTAAGTAGGGTTGCCATATAAGCATACTTGGTTAAATTGGGAAAATGTATTATATTTATATACTTACCAACGTCATCTGCCCTTTTGTGGTTATTTATAACGGTAAGTGGGCATGGTACTCCCTATTAACCCGTTATGAGCCGTATCAACCCGTATCAAATGGTTTTTGCTTAAATACGAATTACCCTACATGTATGTGTTTTATGTGGGTGTTTTATGAAAGGAGGAAAAAATGGGGGCGTGGCTACAATCTAGAGTATTCATAAGTCAGTTTGGGTCGATTTAAATACTTTAACTTTGGTTTTGTTTTTTACTAATGAAGATTTTAAAAGTGCCTAATTGCCGACTGTAGGGTGCCGGTGCACGGTACAGTAAACCAAATAAAATTATGGTGAACAAATCTCTGAAGAGTCCTGAAGGAGATGTCCAAATTTGAGGTATTTATCTTTAACCGTATAGATATTACAGCATAAAATAGGCAATGCGCGGGTTTTTGGCATGTTTACCCCATTGTGCGACGCTGCACTTTCCGTGGCCGCTTGGCTGGTGATGGCGTTCCCTTTTTCTGGCGCTTAGCTGGCTATTTGGCGACTGGACAAGCAGTGGATCTCTTTAAATGGCATAAAAGGCCTCAATGATGAACAAATATCATCATGCGGATTCCAAAAATACTTCTTAATGACATGGCCGTCGTTACCCCACCTCTAGTGGCCGTCATTCCCCCACTGACCTCATTTTGCGCAAGCATGCAGTACAAATAAACTATGCAAGACACATGACAAATTTTACTTGATTTAGAAAGCTAATATCAATAGCAACATTTTAACATATTTACCTTGATTGTGTAGCTGAAAGTGTTGACGAAATAATCGATATTTTGAACACCTTATAAAACTTTCGGGTAGTTACGTATCGGCACTGGTCTGGAACTACAAGTTATAATAAATCCACACACTTCAGCTTCTACTTAAAAACAAGCTTACGGAACAAGCTTTCTGTTACAGTAAACGGTTTAGACCTACGTCAACTTTAAGTACCAAAAATGGTGATGGCCGTCATTACCCCATGGCCGTCATTACCCCACTTTCCCCTATATATAAAATTCTCGTGTCACAGTGTTTGTTACCGTACTCCTCCGAAACGGCTTGACCGATTTTTATGAAATTTTACATGCATATTCAGTAGGTCTGAGAATCGGCTACTAACTATTTTTTATACCCCTAAGGGGCGTGGCACATTTTTGTGACCCAATTATTCTGCTGAACTACAAGTCACAGAGGAATGAAACTTAGCATGAACCTATCATGTAATCATATCTCTCGACAGACGGAATGAGGCGGGTTTTGGACAACGGGGCGTGGCACCACCCAAACAAGCAAAATATTTAAAATAGAATATCTTCGAAATTATAAGTAGCACAACATTAAAATTTAGTACCCCGTCGTCCCATAGATGAGTCATTCTAATGATAAGATTTTATGGGCGTTGGACAAGGAGCGTGGCACATTTTGTGTGACCCAAATATTTTGTTGAACTATAAGTCGCTCAGCAATGAAACTTAGTACGAACCTACCATTTATTCATATATTTCGACAGAGGGAATGGGGCAAGTATTGGACGAGGGGGCGTGGCACCACCCATACAAGCAAAATCTTTAAAATAGAATATCTTCGAAATTATAAGTAGCACAATATTAAAATTTAGTACCCCGTCGTCCCATAGATGAGTCATTCTAATGATAAGATTTTATGGGCGTTGGACAAGGGGCGTGGCATATTTTTTGTGACCCAAATATTTTGCTGAACTATAAGTCGCTCAGCAATGAAACTTAGTACGGACCTACCATTTTTTCTTTTGACAGAGGGCATTGAATAAGGGGCAGGCATTGAATAAGAGGGCATGGCACCGCCCATATAATTTAAATCCGGTTCAAGCGCAGTCCATTTCTTTACTGAAACCTAACAGCAACATTGTTTATTTGTGGGCCTTGATTGAGTTAATCAGTAGCTCCTCCTCTTCCTTCAGTTGGTTTTCTTCGTCGATTTCGCCATCTCGGGTTTTTCAATATAAAAAGCAACAAATGTCGTGCGAGACAAAGTTCGCGGGGTCAGCTAGTGTACAATAGGCTGGAGTGAAAATGGCCAAAAAAAAATTTTTTTGGAATATCAATTAGCTAGATATCTCAAAATGTGCCAATACATCAATATAAAGCTGTGTAAAAATTAAAAAGAAATTAAACAATTTTTTGATCTCCCATCACAACTTTTAATTTCACAGTATTACGCGACATTAAAGATAGTCATCTTAAAATTCAATTAAAAATCAAATACGCTTCTAATTACAATATTTAATGATGTCAAAGTTATAAACACATGGTTACAGGGTGAAGTGACAAAAATCACGTTTCGACTCGAACGCCGGCATTTGCTGACGAGAAGCAATGCGTGCACGGATGTCGCGTCGAAGTTAAGTTTTGCAGGAACCTTGAACCTCCGTATTTGTCCACTGGGGACTGCTGTAGCTCTGGCCTTCATCACTCGTCGTAAGCCCAGTTCACGTATATGTGGTCGATGGTCCGTCATCATGGCCAGGAGCACATTCTCCGGGTGAGCAAAGTACGCGTTACGGTGAATAACGGGGTCAACGATTCCCTTGAGTTTGGAGCTGAGGTAACGTGACTTGACAAGCATCTGGTGAATCCAGAGAATCCGTGTGGGTCTGTCGTCCCGCCATCGAGTGACTGGAATAGATTAAGTCGCCGGATAACGCCCGATTTTTGTCCCGTGTTTACGTTTGTGCCGTCACACCCGACAACTTTAATATTATCTGTCTTCGCATTTTGCTCTTTGATACTAGCGACTAAGTACTCAGCTATGTCTTTGCTGCAGCCTGATGACGGAGACGTATGGTTGAAGTACGAAGAACCCGGCTCTGCGATGATGGTTATGTGTTCTTCCGATATGGTTTTTCTGTGTTACTTGTTGTCGACGGCGAGGACTTGTGTTAAAGTTTTATCCTTGCGGCCATCAAAAAATAGTCCATCTATGCCCTTGTGAGTGTGGTCGTCTTCATTCTGCCTCAGTTCCTTTCGAATTTTACTGCGTTTTCGACGGATTTTGCTTCGGTCGATTACTTTGGATCGGTCGTTGAGTGATACGAGACCAAGATCATGCAGAACTGTTGTTGCTAATACAGCAGCCGATCTGTCCGAAACTTCGGTCCGATCGCAAGCTATAGCGAGGGAAGGCAGAGAGATAGTAATTTTTTGGCACTCTCGATCCTGATTTGGCTTAGTTTTGAGTGATTCTCTATCTGGGATGTACTCATCGACAGTGGGACTGTCAGACGAGTCCGTGTCGTATTCGGAACTTTCGGCAGAATAGGGTTGACTTTTGCTCGCATCGTCATCGATCTTCTTAATCTTCATTCGTTTGAGATTTGCTTCCTCTCTTTCAGCTTTTCTCTTCAATTTTGATGTTACCACTTGATCTGTACCACCGATTATCATCTTTCTTGGCCCTCTCTGGTCTTGAAGGAACTGCCGTTCGTTTGCCGGAATTTTGTTGTGTTTCGTACATTTGCAATTGGCCACCATATCGGAGCACTTGCATTTGCTGAGATC
Organism: Melieria omissa; assembly: GCA_963971225.1. Lineage (NCBI taxonomy): Eukaryota > Metazoa > Arthropoda > Insecta > Diptera > Ulidiidae > Melieria > Melieria omissa. The sequence goes on from OZ020270.1 coordinate 5,696,276, forward strand.
AAACAGAGTGTTAGCTTTGTCACGAAAGTCCGATAATCTCCGTTGGTAGTTTGGTTGATTCCTTTTACATTTGTTGACTTTTAGCATTGTGTTGTATTTGTCGTGAAACGATCTAAGTTTTTCTATCGCTTGTGCATGCGTTACTGTTGGAAGTGAGGCCCTTTGCCATATCTCTTCGACTTCATAGCACAGTTTTTGAGATATGTCAAAAAATTATGGGTATTTACCATTGTCCGTCTTCAGATCTTGTCAAAGTTGAATATATTTCTTCATGAGATCGGTGTAGGTCGGCAGAGTATTGGTCGGCAGGTTTCGTGGAGCGCCAAATATCACGCACGAAACTTTGTCTCTTGTAACTGTCATCTCTTTAAAAATATAAAGAAATAACTAGTAACCCTTCACTGCCCTACCTTTTTGCGCACAAGTTCAGGTACTCACCTTTTTTTTGTTTTTTTTTAATTAAATCAGATGTAACGTCACAAGTTTATTTCGAATCGGTCACTTCACAAGGAAATCGTGAACATTCAACAATCATAAACAGAATTAAACTAGCGGGGTTTGCCACATTCCAACGATTAAAACACGAATTGTAATTTGTAATATTTTATTCGCTCAAACAGGACTGCTACAATAAATAACTTAAAACCCGCAAACCTAAAGCAAAGGCTACTGAGATTTATTTTGAATCCTTAACTGAGTTGAAATTACGACTTTCACTTCTTTCGACGAAAGTGAAAAAAGTATTAAAAAAAATTATTTCAATTAGGTGATGGGCGATCAAGGAGTTGTTAGAAACTAATATAATTTTGCAGGATTGGTACCATGGACATTTGGCACATTTCCAATATACTAGCTTCTTAAAATTTTAAAATCAATTTTTTCACTCCACCCTAGTGTACAATAAAAAAATCTACCATCATTATCATAATCATTTCATTCAAATCTACCACATTTTTTTCACTGAGTCTACCACATAAATGAAAAATTAAGTAAGCACACTGATTATATTCAACACTGGGCTGAAGTGAGTGATTAAATGTGAGTAAAAATTTAAGTGTATGATGAAATCAAGGTGATTTTTGCAGTTATCTGGTATAAGTTAAGAGATTTATTGCATACAAATCTAAAAAAAAATTATTTTATGGCCGAAGCCGGTCTTTATTCAACAACACTAAAATTAGAACTGACTTACAATTTTGGTTCTCTTAAAACTAAGTCTCTGTGTCACGTTGCGGGCGCAGGTGAGTTTCGGAAAATTTGTAGTGCTTGCGCTTTTGGCGGATGCGCGTGCAGTGGCTATATGATATGGTGCATCGGTTTCGTAGACATGGTGTCAGCAGTTTACGTGTATTGTTGTTGGTATGTTTCGCATCGTGGGAAACATACTTCTGAAGTTTTAAATGTGGACCGTGTTAACTCCTCCCCTCTTAAAAACGCTTGTCCTCGAGCGTCTGGAAAATTTGGAAATTTCTTGCTTCTGGAGTAGGGATTTGAATGGGGGCTTCTTGGCATTGGCTAGCTTCTGCAGCGACTTCTGTAGGTTTTGCTACTGGCTGTTTTAGCTTCTTCTTCTGGAAGTATTTCCCAATGCTGGCTAGCAGGATAATGGTTATGGTGAATGTCATTCTTGCAGAAAATCTCTTTATGGCTTTTTCGGCTCTTAAGGACTGGATTTCCATTGTATTGTTAATATGCAATTCGCTGAGTGCTTCTAGTGACAGCAGTCTGGTTCGACTTTCTTCTATTGGCGTTGGTTGGGCTATTGCTGGCATTACCTTCAGTGGGGGTGCTTCGTAGTTTTTGTAAGTATTCCCATTTACTGCTATTGACGTGTTTTTAAAATTCAGGATGTAGGTACCGTTCATGGTTCGAACGCTATCGTCTATTGTTACATTGCCTAGGAAGTTGTTTAAGAACAGCATCCCTGGAGCGATGAGTTCCACTCTCGGAATATGGTAGTCGTTGATCATATGACACGATGAATTGAGGCTCTTAACTAGGTTTGGTATACAAAAATCATTTCTTAAGTCTAACAATTCGTCTTCTTTACAAATACTTATTTTATTAAATTGTTTGCAATTTCTTTTTATTCCTAAAATATGTTCCTTATTTTTCAGTATATTATTGTATTTAAAATTGATTATTACCTTATTTCTTATTACAGCTTTGATTATATAATTATTATAAATTTCTTTTGTAGTCAAAGGTATTTTTACGATATACAAAATTGTTCAAGAATTACTTACTACACTAACTTCTGCAAATTCTAGTGCCTCTTCGACTGTGTTAAATGGCATATTTTCTTTGTTCAGTTCTTTTACTGTTATCTCTATTTCCTTTTTGTTTAATATTACCGAATTTACAATACCTAATCTAGCCCATTGTATCGCGTATTTTATGTTTATTACTTCTTCCTTAATCAATCTCACTTTATTTTGTAAATTCAAAGCAATTTCATTATCGATCATTTTATCTTTTTTTATTACATTTAACAGGTCGTTTGCAATATTAGCTAATTTATTGATTTGTTTATTTAAGGCATTGTTTATAATAACTTGTTTGTTATTGTTAGCTGTTAGCTTATCTAAATTATTGTTAATTATGTTAAGGTCGTTATGATCGGGGCTCCCTGCCAGGTATTTCCAGGCAGTACCAAGGATGTCTAAGGATCTCTTTGATTTGGGGTGTTGGATGGGTTCGACGATTTCCTACAATTCAATGGCTTGTTGGGCCTCGTGCTTCAGTGTACAATTCATGTGATGTCCGAGTGGAAAATTCGTATCTATTATATCGGTCATATTTTCTAAAAGGTCTCTGTACACTTGGGTATTGATGATATGAATGAAATTCAGGGTACCGTCTTCTATCTTCGAGAAGCCATTGTCGATGGTTATTAAGTGGGATGAGGAGTAATCGTGGATTTGGACTTCTGCATGGGCCATGCAGGCGAGGATGCTGAAAAGGGTTGACGAAATCTAAGTGGGTATATAATATGATAAGTTCTAAATCGTATACCTATGGCATATTCTCGATTTTTTATTTACTACTGTCTATAAATTGTACGCCTATGGCATATTCTCGATTTTTATTTACTACTATCTATAAATCGTACGCCTATGGCATATTCTCGATATATTTTATTTATCTCTAATTTATTCATTTATTTATTTTAATATTTGGTTTTACTTTTCTTGTTATTTATCATGCCTTAATATGGCTTTTATGTACCGACCGACCAGATTTTGTGAGGACTGTATTTCCGTTATCCTGAAGGACTGTTTCTTGTTTATAGTGGGGTGAGAGTTTATTACCTAGCCTTTTGTTTGTTTTCACGTAAATGATGTCATTGGTTGAATATGTTTTTATTTCCGTCCTATTTTTATTGTGGAACGCAAGATCTTTTCCCTGTTTTTCCTGTATTTTCTTTATGTTGTCGCGTCTGTCCTTCTCTATTACTGCTGGGTCTGTATAAACTGTTCTGCCAAAAAATGCTTCAATTGGTTTTCTATTGCTGGTGGAATGAATTGAATAGTTGTATTTGCATATTGCCCTGTTGAGCAATTCTTCGAAACTATTGTGGGGGTTTTCTGCCTTTGTGCAGCGCAAAATTCGGTGAGGGTGGAGTGGAAACGTTCCACTTGACCATTAACCGAACTAGTGTATGGGGGGGTTTTAAATATTTCTATGCCATATTGGTTTTCTAACATAAATACTATGGGGGCTGAATTTAAAGACTTCTCGTTATCCATTACTATTTTCTCGGGGATTCCGAAGGATGTAAGCAGTTTCTGTAGGGGTTGTTTTACGTCTTCAGACGCTCTAGATTTAACTATTTTGGCTTGGGCATACTTTGAAAACTTATCTATGGCGGTGAGGATAATTCTATTATTTGTATGGTAAATGTCGATGTGACCAATGTGCCCTGGGTAATTCGGGATAGGAGTTGCTTTCAAGATTGGGTTTGGTGGATGTCTTTCATATTTGTTTTCTAGGCAAATTTTAACTTGTTTGGTAATTTTTTTAATTTTCGCATTCATTTGGGGGAAATAGGATTTTTCTAGGAGTTGAGCCTTATTTTCAGTTGGACTTCTATGTGCTCTATTGTGTTCTTTTATGATTTGTGCTTCTTGTTCTGCTTGTTCTGTCAAATCGTTTACTATTTTTCGAGAGTAGCGTGTTTTATACCGGCTAAAGTGCAGTGGGTAAATGTTTTGGATTCTGCCAAGGATGGGTCTTCTGTGATAATAGCGTTTGTGACTGAAGGGTTCAGATAGCGCTTGAGCAGGTCTATTAATAAATCGTCCGCGTATTCTGGTTCGGCAAGGAGATGTCTGTGGTATGTGGGGAAAATTATTTTAAATTGGTAGGATGAAGTTTCTGCAGTAACTATGAAAAGTTGATTTTTAAAAGCATTAACAGGGGCATCAGTATATGGAATCAAGTTTTGGGATGAGCTTCCGTCACTATGTTGGGTAGGTGTAAGGGAATTGACTTGTGTTTGTTGTGGTGGCCGTGATAATCCGTCTGCAACTACATTGGTTTTACCTGGTTTGTATTTTAATTCGTAATTGTGCTCTTCAAGGATTGCTCTCCAACGTTTCATTTTACTATTGTTGTTTTTACTACTTAACACGTATGTCAACGGTTGGTGATCTGTAAAAATTTTGATTTTGGCTGAACCGTAAAGGAATTTTCGAAGAGATTTCAGCGCCCAAATGATGGCGAGCATCTCCTTCTCATTTGCTGCATAATTTTCTTCTGTTTTTGAAAGTGTCCTAGAGATGAATGTAATTGGTCTATCTTCTTGTGATAGGATCGCGCCTATCGCGTAGTTAGATGCGTCTCTTGTAAGTTCAAATTCTTTGTTTAGGTTAGGGTAGGTCAGCATGACGTCTCTAGAGATTAGAACGTTTTTAATTTTTTTAAATGCGTTAGTGGCTTCTTCGTCAAGACTGATTTGTTTTTTGGCTGATTGGTTCTTGGACGCACGTCCATCCTCCCCTCTTAAAAGGGCTGTCAGGGGCTTAGCGAGCTTCGCATAGTCTTTAACGAAGCGACGGTAATAACCTGAGAGGCCTAGGAAGGATCTTAATTCTTTCAAATTATGCGGAATTGGGAAGTTTTGAATAGCCTCGATTTTTGAGGGATTTGTTTTGATTCCTTCTGACGTTACTATAAATCCGAGAAATTCTACTTCCTTTTCGAAACATTTACACTTATCCAACTGTACTTTCATGTTCGCTTGCTCGAGTGTCTTCAAAATATTTGCTAAGTCTTTTACGTGGTCTGCTTCTGTTTTACTGAATATAATAATGTCGTCTATGTACACATAACAACTGCATCCTATGTAGTCTCTTAAAATATCGTCCAGTGTTCTTTGAAAAATAGAGGGAGCATTTTTTAAACCAAAGGGTAGTCTGGTGAATTCGTATTTTCCATTGTTGATAGAAAAAGGTGTCTTTTCGATATCCGAATTCTTTAAAGGAATTTGGTGAAAGCCAACGACAGAGAAAAATTTATTGTTTCCTAATTGCGAAAGGACTTCATTTATTTTGGGTATTGGGTATCGGTCCGCTATTGTTACTAAATTTTGTTTCCGATAGTCTATTACCAATCTGTACTGTTTATTGCCTTGAGAATCTGGTTTTTTGTCTACTATCCAGACAGGTGAATTATAGGGTGAACGAGATGGTCTGATTATTCCGCCTTCGAGGAGCTTGTTAATATGTTTTTCAACTTCTAATATTAGAGACATGGGATATGGATAAGATTGTGTTTAGCTGTTTAAGGCTGTCGTTGCCGAGAATGCCGTGAAAGGATTTAAGTGAGGGTAAAACGAAGAATTTTAGTTAGTCGGTTTCTACTCCGAAAAGGTTTAAAAAGATGTGATGGGATATTTTAACTTTGCCGCCAACTGAGTTGGCGTAAAAAATGGCGTCGTTTGGTAAGGGATTTTTTGCTAATGAAGGCTGGATTATAAAAAACACAGACACAAACAAACCCATCAAAAACTTCAAAATTTTTTTCATTTCTAAAGCACTTGAAAGCATTACCACCGAAAAACCATTAACAACTTCATTCACAAGAGATGGTAATCTTCTCATTCTAACAAAAAATGCCAACCAAACAAATAAATTTTTAAAAGCAATAAAACTCTCAAACCTATGTGACATCACGGTTCAACTACACCCCACACTTAATACCGTCAAAGGTGTCGTGTACTCTCAAGCCCTAATGTCACTAACTGAGAAAGAAATTGTTGAAGGACTGCAAGAACAAAATGTAGTTGAATGCAAAAAAATAATAATATAAATAAATAAATAAATAATAATAAAAACTGTCACATTATTGGACATACAAAAAACCACTGCAAAAACGAAAAAAGTGTCACATCTGCGCCAGCAGCGAACACGCACCCGAGCTTTGCAGAAAAGTTGAATGCATCAACTGTAAACAACAACACCGCCCAAACAACAAGAATTGTCCAACATACAAAAAAGGCATGCCATATTGAAATACAAGATTATTAACAAATGCACGTTCACAGAAGCAACACAAGAAAGAAATAAACACCAAAACGACTTCCAAAAAAATTCTCCAATTACTACCAGAAAAAAACTGTAACCCCAACAACCTCCAAAAAAACTCAACAGCAACACCACAAAGTTTAATCGAAACTCTAAACAAAAACAACAAACCCACCATACAACCAGCAAACCATACCCAACCCAACCAAACCAATATAAACCAAAAGGAAAACAAACAACTAACAACATCAAACGCAACACAACACACCGAAACTCTCCAAAATCTCTCACACATCCTCCACAACATCTCTTCAAATGAAGAGCCCAGTACATCCAGAAAAGCTTCACTCCACTCAAAAAGAAACACACGCAGTTCAAATACAAGAGAAGACATGGAACTATACTGTATACTCAACGATACATATGTATGTGAGTAAAAAAGAATTACGCTCACTAATCCACCCATAATGGTCCTAAATATTCTACAATGGAATATAAACGGTTACCGCAATAATTTTAGCGAGCTGCAAATATTAACCAAAAAGAATCACCCCGAAATAATATCACTGCAAGAAACGCCCCTAACCACAGCCCCCACCCCTCCTTAATACCAAATAATTACACCTTCTACGAAAAAAATGACTTAGGACCAAACATGCAAGCAAAACGGGGAGTAACTTTACTTGTATCTAAGACAATCCAACACAACTACATCACAATCAACTCTCCAATTCTAAACATAGCAATGCAAGTCAATTCAGAAATTCACTTTACCTTAATAAATGTATATATAGCGCCACAAGAAGATATCACGGAAAATGACCTAAACGCATTAATTATGAATATAAACAAGCCCATAGTTTTGCTGGGGGACTTCAACGCTTGGAGCACCCTATGGGGATCCACATCTTTCAACAAAAAAGGAAAGCTGATATCCAAATTCATTGAAGAAAACAACATAATCCTACTTAACGACAACTATCCAACGCACTTCTCCACCCGAAATACGCTAACCAACATCGACCTTACAATGGTTACCCCCCCCACTAAACCTAGCAACTAACTGGCGCCTAGAAAACACCTTATGCGGAAGCGACCACTTCCCTATCTGGATCACACTCTTTAAAAACGATAAAACTCCCAAAAAAGCTGTTCCTAGATTCTTAACAAACATCGCAAACTGGGAAAAATATCAACTCATATTAAAAAATACTCCGCTGACTCCACATTGTCCCAACAATATTAACTACAAGCACTAAGCAAATAAACACATAGAGGTGTCAACTGGCACAAATTTGCGTACCAGCGCACTAGGTCCCATACATGGCACAATAAACAAGGTAGTGGCAGGAAGGAGCGAAAAAATTCACGTGTATTTTGTTAGTGTTTTTGTTCGGTTCATTGTCAAATCGGACGGACGGTTCTCTTGCCAACAGTATTGCCAGCATCGAATAGACCACTTGGTCTATTCGAAAACGTAAAAATACATCAATTAACAGCAAAAGTACATAGCTTCTTTGTTTTAATCTGTTGTTTTACAATTAGGGGCAAAAGTGCTAAGTCCATAGTTCGCTGATTTTGCGTTAATTCATAAAAGTTAACGAAAATTGGAAAAATAATATTCTTTCGTCATTGCAAAAATGCTTAAAATTTCACAGAAAAAGAGTTGACTGGCAATGCTGTTCTCCGAATGTAAACAAAACAGACAACAATTTCTGACAACCTACCGAACTCAGACGAGAAAAAAATAAAATTCGCTCCTTCCTGCCACTACCTTGTTTATTGTGCCATGGTCCCATACGCACTTCGGCTATTCGAACATATTCGCGATGACTTCGGCAAACTTCTCAATTCGAAGTCAGCTTTCATAATTTGCTTTATGTTGATGTGGTCAGTCGCACATCAACTGTGCGCTGTGATGATGTTACTGTTGCTGTTATGCGCCTTGCTTTCAGCGCAGCAGGTCCCATACGCACTTCGGCTAGCCGAAAATATTCGCAAAATTGTGTGCGTTGCCTTCACACGTAATGAAATAATCAACCACCAAAAATGCCAACAAAAGCAACAACACAATTTCACTTGTTCGCGCTTATTTTTTGTGTGTATACCTTTTTTCGTTGGCGATCGCTTTCACTTCAACAAATTTTCTGAGAACAGCTCATTTTCAATCTAATCGTTGCGCTGTCTGGTTGCGTATGCCTTGCGTTAACTGATTTGAAAAATTTGTTTGAATTGAAAAATTTAAGCGAATTCTGACGTGGTTGAATCCCAAACAATTTGTTTAAGTTTACAAATTTAAGCGAATTCTGACGTGGTTGAATCCCAAACAATTTGTTTAAATTTAAACATTTAAGCGAATTCTGACGTGGTTGAATCCCAAACAATTTGTTTAAATTTAAACATTTAAGCGAATTCTGACGTGGTTGAATCCCTAAACAATTTTGTTGACGACCCTTTTTTTGAAACTTGACTTGATTTTACTCGTATTAACGTCATCAAGTTTTTATCATGAATATAAGTAATTCCGACAAAAAGCGTAAAAATAACAAGAAATGCGCTATTTTTTCCTGTCAAAGGAGCTATAGGAATGATTACGGGTCTCTTAAAGTTCGGCTTTTTAAATTTCCGAAAAATGAATATTTCAGAAATAAATGGATCGCAAAATGCAATCTCAAAAAAGATGAAAATATCGACAAGGCATTTATTTGTGATAACCATTTTGAACCTAAGTTTATTGGTAACAGACTTCTTAAAAAGAACGCTATACCAACTCTCAACCTGAACCTAAAAAAAATAACTTCCCAAAGTAACACAGAGAGCTCCCCCCATTTATTTGATTTCAATGAAATAGAGGATGAAATTGATCAATATGTTTCGATTCAACGTCAAGCACTTCCTTTCGCAGAATTTAAAAATTGTGGTGATCCAATACAATTGTCAGACTCTTCAATGGACACTGTGGGAGATATTGCAGATTTGTTGGCTTTTGAGGATCCTTGCAGAAATAATGCGTGGAAAAATTTGTCCAACAATTTGGAAACGGAAATAAAAAAAGATGAAGAAGACCAATACTGCACTTATTGTTTAAAAAGGGAACAAAACGAAGCTTTTTACAGAAAGAAATATTGGGACGCATGCGGTGAAATTAAAAAACAAAAAAAAATTATTTATGACCAAAAGAGAAAGATTGTAAAATTACAGAAAAATTTGCTTTCGAATAAGTATAAAAGAAACAAAAAAATAAGAGCGACTAATATAGAACGGGCAGTTGATGATTTTGTCGCTAAGAAATCTTTGTCCGATAATACTGCCATATTTTGTAAAATGTTACTAAAGAAAAGAGTTCTTTGGCAAGAAAAAGAAAAAGTTATAGCACAAAGCATGTTCTTTTATTCTGCAGCTTCTTACCAATTCCTAAGGGACGAACTGAAATTAAATTTACCTTCTAAAACGTCGTTGCTAAGATGGGCTCCAATAAAATCATTGCAGCCAGGCATAAGCCAAAAATTGTTTAGCACGCTTGAAAAAATTTTTCAAGTTATGAATATCGACGAACGAGAAGCTGTTTTGATGTTCGATGAATTTTCTGTCAGAAAACATTTACAGTACAATCTGTTTAATGATGAAGTTGTGGGCTTTGTTGATAATGGAACCGAACGAAAAATCCAACTTACTGGTCAAGTTTGCGTTTTTATGCTAAGGGGGCTGTATTCAAATTGGAAATACGTTTTGAGCTATTACACTTCTTCTACCGGCTTGACGTCAAATGAACTTAAAGAAATGTAGGAGCGACGGACCGACAGGACAACCCTGACAGAAACGGACGAGAGCCAGCACGGCAACACGGGCGGGCGGACGGTAAGACAACCCGGACTGGACGAACGTACTGAAAAAACAGTTGAAACACAGACGCGACGCAACGCGCATGAATTTTGTGAAGTTTGAATAAATAAAGAATATTTGCCGAACGGCCACCTACAAAATGGTGTCAGGAGTGAAATCAACTAAAAACAAATTTTACAAGTGCCACTAAGCACAAAGTAAAAACAAATTTTACAAGTGCCACTAAGCACAAAAATAAAAACAAATTTTACAAGTGCCACTAAGCACAAAGTGAAAACAAATTCTACAAGTGCCACTAAGCACAAAGTAACAACAAATTTTACAAGTGCCACTAAGCACAAAGTAACAACAAAGTTCACAGGTGCCAATAAGCGAAGAACAAAAAAGGCAAATAAGGCATAAGGTTTACAAACGCCGCCAATCTATAAAACATAAAATTGCATAAAAGCCTATAAGCTAAAGGCAGGTGGACTGTACGAAAACGTCGGTGGGCAGTTAAATTTCCCGACGCGCGTTGAAGGGGAAGGTGCGCGAAAGCATAACGGAAGTGCGCGAAGTGCAGTGACAGCAGCAGTCTCCAACAAGTTTGAGAACGACGAGGAGCGACAGCAGAAGCGGTAGAGTAGCAGTCACCGACAAGTGACAGAACGACGAACGAAGCGATCACAGTGGCTGGAGAATTGAAGAAAAACACGCAGGAAGGCACGACGACAATCGGAAAGCCGTGGAGCGGAAGAAAACACATCGAGGAAGGAGCGTGGGCAGTTAAATTTCCCGACGCGCATTGAAGGGGAAGGTGCGCAGGACAGAAGCAATCACGGAAAAGTTCGAGAACGACGAGGAGCGAGAGCAAAAGCGGTAAAGCAGCAAGCACCGACAAGTGGCAGAACGACGAACGAAGCAAACGAGGTGCAAAAGAAACGACACGAGCGAAATTTGACAACGCAGCTGAGTCGAACCAAAAGAAAGCAAGGAAAACGACAACGAGCACGAGAACGAGTAATGCCGCCAGCGAGAGGCGAGTAGTTTGGTAGTTTGTAGATCAGTAGACAACGTTGAATAGCGTGAGCAAAACAAAAAAAAAAAAGAAAAGGAATTGAATTTAATTGAAGTTGTTTAAATTATATGCGGAAAAGTTTTGGAATAAATCGTATTAATTTATGTTCATGTATTAAACAGCACATTGTAATTGCATTTAATTTTATCAAATAAGTTAATAATTTTGTAAGACCATGGACGCTCAAACAATTTTAGCTATGACGGTACAGACGTTGAAAGATAAATTGATACAGGTGGGGTTAAGTGACAAAGGACGAAAGACGGAACTAAGAGACAGACTTCTTCGACATTTTAACTTGCTGTTAAGTGAGGAAGACGAAAGCGATGTTGAATGTGCGGAGGAAGAGGCAGCGTATGCCACGCCAGAAATGCCTATCATGAGATATAACTTCACTCTGAAGGACATTGAAGACAGTCTGCCCTCTTTTTCGGGAACTGATACATTGGAAGTGCATACGTGGATACAAGAGTTCGAAGACAATGCCTTCACCTTAGGTTGGAGTGGGCTCCAACAATTCGTATACGCGAAACAACTGCTCAAAGGGGCAGCGAAACTATTTTTGCGAAGTCAATCGGGAATCAGGGACTGGGCTTCATTAAAAGCCGCAATCATCGACGAGTTTGGCACAAAATTATCGTCACTTGATGTCCACAGAATGATGCAGAATCGCCGCAAGAAAACCAATGAGACTTTTAGGGAATATTTATACACCCTTATGGAGATGGGTAAAGCGATTAATATGGATGAGCGTAGTCTAATCGGGTACTTCGTGGAAGGGATTCCGGATTCGAAAAGTAACAAAACCATTTTATATCAGGCGAGAACTCTGCAAGAGTTAAAAGAAAATGTGAAAGTATACGAAAAAGTACATGGGGCGCGTCAGTTATCAAACAGGCCGAGCCAAGGTCAGAACACAATGCAGGTGCCAACCTCACAGTCATCGAACGAAAGCGGGAAGAAGTGCTATAGGTGTGGAGCTACGTCGCACTTAGCAAACAACTGTAACAATAACAGTAAACAATATACATGTTTTAGATGCGGACAAGTAGGGCACCGAAGTTTTGAGTGTAAACAGGAGGGTGAAAAGCGAGTTAAAACGGAAAGAGACGTAGTCAACGCGATGACCGGTTGCCACCGCACACAACTCAGTGGCTTAATTTTCAAAAGAGTTTTCATCGGTGATACACCCGTCGATGCGATGATAGACACAGGACCCGACTTAAGTTTTAGAGTCCGACCGATTAATCGGCATCGGCATCGGCATCGGCTAGTATCGGCCAATAAAATTGGTATCGGCATCGGCTAGTATCGGCATCGGCCAAAAAAAAAAGAATCGGCATCGGCATCGGCTTCGGCCTTTTTTGGCCGATGCCACATCGGCTTTTTTTGGCCGATGCCACATCGGTTTTTTTGGTCGATTTTACGATTTTCGATTTTTTAATACGATTTTATTTGCAGCTGAATCGCACTGTCTTCCTTTTTCATATCTCGCTTTGTATATTTATTACATTTTTATTATACGTTACAAACCAGTGTTGCCTGATTAGGGGGTTTCTCCTTAGATTTGTTTGGATTTTATGACAAATACTTAAGGGGACAATATTTTTCAGATATTTTTAATCTATTTTTGCTACATCAACACCTTGTTCAGCTATATTGGCTATTGGGTCTTTTGTTAATTGCTTGTGCCAAATAGAATGAGCAATTTTCATGAGATATTAATTTTGAATTCTGAATTTTCTTGTAATTTTATTTAGTTTTTAGTTGTTTATTTTCTCGTTTTCGTTTGTTAATTTGTGATAAATGTGATGAAATGTATTATATATGTAATAGTTCCTTTTGTTGTTTTATAAAATAAGCTGTGTTTTTGATTGAATTCATTCGTGTTTTTTTTCTATGGAATCGGCATCGGCATCGGCATCGGCCGATTTTCGGCCTTTTGACCGATTAATCGGCATCGGCTGATAATTGGCCGATGCCGATTAATCGGCATCGGCATCGGCCAAAAAATTTGGTATCGGTCGGACTCTATTAAGTTTATTGAGATACGACACGCTGGAGAAATTAAGCAATCCGCAATTAAGTACTGAGAAACGAAGACTGGTGGGTATCAAAGAAAGCGAGTTAAATACGATTGGTAGCGTGGTAAAAGAAATCAGGGTGGATAAAATAACTGTTGAAGTAACTTTCCATGTTACTAAAAAAGATGATTTGCGTTACGAAGCGATACTCGGAAACGACCTCTTAAGGCAAGTCGATATTTCGTTTACCGAAGGCGAGGCTAAATTTAAGGTAAAGAGCAAGGATCGACTCAATCAATTAGGCACTGTAGATACGCAAACAGATAGTGCACATCACGAACAAGTACAACTGGAAGTTGTTAATGACGATAATATTACTAGTACATCGGAGCTCGTGCTCTTGGATGAATTCTCATCTCTTTGTTTGCAAGAAAAGTTGGGGAAAGTGGATACCACGCAGTATCTGAATCTATCGCATCTGACCGCCGACAAATCAGCCGCTATCGCAGGCATGGTGGAAGGGTACACTCCGGTAAAAAAATCGCAATCGCCGGTCCAGATGAAGATAATTATGTCTGATGACGCGCCCATTTACCAAACGCCGCGCAGAGTGTCCTACGCGGATCAACTAGTAATTGATGAGCAGGTTCGAAACTGGCTGAAGGACGGCATTATTCAACCAAGCAACTCTGAATATGCATCGCCAATAGTCCTGGTGTCGAAGAAGGACGGCACTAAGCGGCTGTGCTGCGACTTTAGGAAAGTAAACGAAAAAATGTTACGCGACAATTTTCCAATGGTACTCATTGACGATGTCTTGGAAAGGCTGCAGGGATCCAAAATCTTTACAACACTCGATTTAGCGAATGGGTTCTTCCATGTGCCTGTTGAGCCAGAGTCGCGGCGATACACGGCCTTCGTGACGCACAGTGGCCAGTTTGAATTCAATTTTGTGCCTTTTGGAATTTGTAATTCACCTGCTGTTTTTTGCCGCTATATATCAGCTATTTTCCGGGACTTGGTCCAACAAGGAATAATTGTCATATACATGGATGACATTATTATTCCGGCGCAAACCGAAGATGAGGGGGTACAGAGATTGCAAACTGTCTTGGCCAGAGCCGCACAGTACGGGCTGAAAATAAAATGGCAAAAGTGTAAATTTTTGTTAAGCAAAATCAATTTTCTCGGATACGTCATAGAAAACGGGGGCATCCAGCCATCGGACGATAAAGTTAGAGCCGTACAGAAGTTTCCTGTACCACGTGATAAGAAATCGCTGCAACAATTTTTGGGCCTAACCTCGTACTTTAGACGATTCTTAGAAGGATACGCTGTAATCGCAAAGCCTTTAAGCGATCTACTCAGGAAGGACGTTAAGTTTCAAATCAATGAAGAGCAGCTGTTAACATTCCAACAGCTTAAACTAGCGCTTGTTAATGCTCCAGTCCTAGGGCTATACGACCCTAAGGCAGAAACAGAAATACACACAGACGCATGTATGCATGGATACGGCGGTGTACTCCTCCAGAAGGACGCCGATGATCAGCAGTTTCACCCTATTCAATATATGAGTCGTAAGACTCGGCCGGAGGAGGAAAGGTATCATTCATATGAACTTGAAGTCCTCGCAATCATACAAGCGTTGAAAAAGTGGCGAATTTATGTCCTCGGGAAGAAATTTAAAATCGTTAGTGACTGCAATGCTTTTGCATTAACCATGAAGAAGAAAGAGGTACCGTTAAGGGTGGCGCGTTGGGCCATGTACCTGCAAGACTTTGATTACGTCATCGAGCACAGGCCTGCCACAAAGATGAAGCATGTCGACGCCCTAAGCCGAATGACATCCATGCTGCTGGAAGACTCGCTTAGTTTCCGTTTAAGAGAAGCGCAACAGACTGATGATTGGACGAAGGCTATTGTGAAAATTTTGGAGAACGATACATATGAGGACTTCTATTTGAAAAATGGTGTTTTGTATAAAGATGCGGTCAGGGAGCTAGTGGTGGTGCCGCAATCAATGGAACAAGAAGTTATTCGCTTAGCGCATCTTCAAGGGCATCTGTCTGCAAGAAAGACGCAGGATTACGTTGAAAAGTTGTTCTACATACCGCAAATATGTTCAAAGGTATCCAAGGTGGTTAGAGGTTGCATCGAATGCATTGTCGTAGAAGCAAAGGCGGGCAAAAGAGAGGGTTTACTTGCCCCTATCAACAAAGGAGACAGGCCACTTGAGACGTATCACGTGGACCACGTAGGCCCCATGGAATTAACTCATAAACGATACAATCACATACTCGTGATTGTTGACGCTTTCAGCAAGTTTGTCTGGTTATACCCCACCAGAAGTACAGACGCAGCGGCAGTCATCGATCGACTGGAAAAACAGGCAGCGGTTTTTGGTAACCCGCGAAGAGTCATAACTGACAGAGGAACAGCATTTACAGCGAAAAGTTTCGACGAATATTGTACCCGGGAAAAGATCGAACACTTGCTCATCGCGACAGGCGTGCCCCGAGGCAACGGGCAGGTTGAGCGCATCCATCGTATCATCGTACCTCTACTTGCAAAATTATGTCATAACAGTCCCGAAAATTGGTATAAACACGTGGAGAAAGTGCAGCGCTTGATCAATAATACGCCTCCAAGGAGTACTAAATTCTCGCCATTTAGAGTCCTGACCGGTATGGAGATGCGTACTGCTGATGACCTAGAACTTCGAAGCTTGTTGGAAGATTCGTTTGTGGAAGAACTAGACCTCGAACGCGACAACATCAGGAAACAGGCGCAAAAAAATATTTCGACGATTCAAGAGGAAAATAAACGAACTTTTAACGCTAGGCGTAAAGCAGAAACGGAGTACAATGTTGGTGAACTGGTTGCTATTAAAAGGACGCAGTATGGCCCTGGTCTCAAGCTAAAAGTGAAGTTTCTCGGACCATATGCCATTCAACGCAAAGCACCACATGGAAGGTATGAAGTTGTGAAAGTGGGCGACCATGAAGGGCCCCATAAGACAACGACAGTCGCCGAGTACATGAAAGCATGGCATCCATCGTTCGGGTCGAACGACTGTACAGGACGGCCGAATGTAGGAGCGACGGACCGACAGGACAACCCTGACAGAAACGGACGAGAGCCAGCACGGCAACACGGGCGGGCGGACGGTAAGACAACCCGGACTGGACGAACGTACTGAAAAAACAGTTGAAACACAGACGCGACGCAACGCGCATGAATTTTGTGAAGTTTGAATAAATAAAGAATATTTGCCGAACGGCCACCTACAGAAATTATAAAAAATAATGTAAAAATTTCTCAAAAACTGGGTATAAACGTAAGAGCAATTGTGTGTGATCAAGGGTCAAACAACAGATCTTCATTCGCTAAATTGGAAATAACGTCTGAATCGCCATTTACCGTCGTAGATTCGAAAACAATTTATGCACTGTACGATGTTCCCCATCTAATAAAATCACTAAGAAATATTTTAACACGAAATGATATCACTTCGCCTGATGGACAAATTTCTTGGTCAATTATTTGCAGGTTATATGAATTGGATAAAAACAATTCAACCCGCCTTTGTCCCAAATTGACAACAAAGCATATTCATCCTAATTCTTTTGAAAAAATGAAGGTTAAATACGCAACTCAAATATTTAGCCATACTGTATCCGCAGCCATAAAATCTTTGGTTGAAAATGGCTGTTATAATGATTGCAAAGAGAAAGCTTTGTCCACAGCTATATTTATTGAAAAAATAAACAGACTTTTTGATTCTTTGAATAGCCATGTTCTTTTTGATAAAAATCCTTTCCGATCAGCTCTTCGTGAGAATAACAATATCGAAAATTATTTGAAGGAAATGAAAAACTATATCAAAAGTTGTCAGTATCCGAGAACGGTATGCTGTTTAAATGGTATAGTTTTATCAATTACTTCCGTTTTGTCTCTTTCACAAGATATCTGGGCGGAAAAATCCAATTTTCTTTTATTATCAAGACTTAATCAAGACCCGCTTGAAAATCTTTTTTATTTGGTAAGAAAAAGAGGAGTTACAAACAATAATCCTTCACTTTTTGAGTTTGACCAAATTCTTGCGAAAATGATCTCAATGAAAATAATAGCATTTACGGCAGGAACCTCCAATTGTGAACCAACTGACGAAGGTTCATTTATAACAATTGACAATAATACCAGTTTGTTTGAAATTGACAATGAAACTCAAAATGCTATAAATCAAGAGTTCGGTGAAGAATTTTGCTTATCAAAGGACATATCTGATGCAGAGAAAGCGAATTCTTCAAATGCCTTAGGGATTATAAAAAATGAACATATGAGTGATGGTTCCCTTCGTTATTTCTCTGGTTTCATATTGATGAAAACTATTGAAAAATTTGACTGTCATAACTGCAAAAAGTTAATAAAAGATGAGCTTTGTAATTTACAAGGAAACGAAATGTTTATATTTAAAAAAAAATTTCAACTATTTTAACAGTAGTTTAAAACTAAAAGCTCCAATCGACTCATTTTTTTTGTTTCAAAAATCTTTTACAACACATTTCATACGTTTTTTAAGGCAACCCCTCATTCCTCCAATATAAAAAAGCTTTTGTACAATTTGTGTGTTGCAAACGTAACAAAAGTAGATGAATACAAATTGTGGTTTTCAGAACCGTCTACTTGTAGGGAACATAAGCAATTTATATTAGATTACTTTTTAATAATTTTGCTAAGAAAAAATTGCATTTGGCTCAAAGAGAAAATTGCAAGTAAATCGAAAAATAAGAATAAAATAAAAATACTTAAGAACACATAAAACTGCTAAATAATATAAATTTTAAGGAAATGATAATAATAAATAATAATATGTTGCTTGTTAATATATGAATTTAAAAATTTATCGGTATGAATTTTATTAGGTCAGAAGGCAACGTAGCCTACATGAATGCCAACATTGCACAGCAGAAATTCATGGTTTTGGTTTTTTATCAATAGGAACGCACACTCTACTGTACGCCTTTGTAAATTCACATGGTTCGTTATTCATAGCAGAACCGAAAGCCATGGAAATTCAATTTGCTTTTTATCTTGTGCAGTTGCTCGTATTGTTTTCATTCACTTCAGCGCATACACAAGCAACACGCACATTTATTTCCACACGGACACACACCCTTGCATATTCGAATTTGCAAACGATACGCCGCGGCGCGCCGTTTCGTGCTCATCAGCACAGCACAGCTTGCAATTGATGTTCCTTGTCGAACATCCCACAAAGAATGAAGATGAACTTCGAAAATTGAAGTTTGGCGAAGCCAGCGACAAAACTTCGTATAGCCGAAGTACGTGTGGGACCTACTGTGCTAGATTTGCGTGACCGAAAAATTTTGTACCGCGTGGTACCTCTATGTGTTTATTTGCTTAGTGCTACAAGATAGCTATTCTAACAAAGAAAATAAAAAGCGCAGCATACCAGTCTATCCCGCGCAGTGGAAACAACAAACACACAAGAGAAGTATGCTGGTGGAACGGTGACATAGCAAAACTGCAACAGGAAAAAAAGAACATTGGAAACAATTTAAAAAAAACCAAACATTAGAAAACGCGCTAAGCTACAAAAAAATAAATGCAAAGTTCAAAAGAGAAGTTAAAAAAGCAAAAAGGAACTCATTTCTAATCTTTACGAGCGAAATTAGCCCTAACACGCCCATGAGCTTACTCTGGGATAAAATTAGATCCCTAGCGAGAGTAAACAAAAGCATACAAATACATTCACTTGAAAAAGGCGACGGTACATCGACTTCAAATCCAACAGAAATGGCTAACACACTCGCACTCAACTGGTCAAACTACTCAAACGATTCAAACTTTGATAACGAATTCGTATCCTTCAAAAACACCATTCCCAACCACATAACCCTAACCCACACAATAAACCCCACAGCAAAACAAATAGAAAAACCTTTTACGCTACTAGAACTTAACTCGTGTCTTACCGCTTTGAAAGGAAAAACACCAGGTTTCGACCAACTATCATACCCAATTTTAAAAAATCTAACTACCAACTTCAAAGAATATTTATGCCATTCCTACAATGACATTTTCAATACAAGTAAAAAATGATATCAAAAAGAATAATGTGGTACCTATGCGAACGAAAATTACTTTCTGAAAATCAAACAGCATACAAAAGCGGTAAAAGTACAATTGACGCATTATTAGCGCTCGACGAGTTTATCTCAAACACGTTGCCCGCAAAAGGACATTTGTCAATTGTAGCCTTCGACTCAGAAAAGGCGTTTGATCGGGTTGGTATACACTCAATCATCGATCAATTAATTGAGTGGCGCCTGGGCCCAAAAATAATAAATTTTGTTAGAAGTTTCATGTCAAACAGGAAAATTCGAACCAAAGCAAATGGCTACTACTCAGATCCCCACCCACTAAGAAACGGAATACCTCAAGGATCTCCATTATCAGTAACATTATTTGTAGTAGCAACAGATAAACTTAGTAAAATAATCAACAACCACAAATACTTCAAACATATAATATATGCCGACGACCTATACATATACGCAAAATTTAAAAACAACAACGATCTAACACTTCGTTCAATAATGTGTGTGACTGACACATAGATGGCGGCACTAATACTAAATCAATATTTTTTTTTTCGAAATTGTGAACCTTTTAGGCTTACTGTCAAAATTATATGTCAATCCGACCATTAGTTTACAAGTTACAGTGCTTTAAGTGACACTACTTTTGAGTTTTCAAAAAAACTGAATTCAAAGCAATTCCGTGTGCTGATTTATCATTGTTTTTTAATGAAAAAAAATACTGTTCAATGCCAGGAATGGCTTGAAAAACATTATTCGGACTCTGCTCCATCAAAAAGAACCATTTGTTATTGGTATGCCGAATTCAAACGTGGTCGTACAGACACCGATGACATTCCATCTACTGGACGGCCAAACGACGCTGTTATTCCGGAAAACGTTGAAAAAACACTGAAAATCATTATGTCCGACCGTAAAGTGAAAGTGGGGGAGATTGCTGACATTCTAAAGATATCAGCAGGCAGTGTACACACCATAATACACGAACATTTGGTTATGAAAAAGGTGTTTTCGAAATGGGTGCCGCGTTTGCTCACACCGGAGCAAAAACAACAACGAATCGATGAAAGAGCTGTTTGGACATGTTTACGCGCAACAAGTCGGAGTTTTTGCGTCGGTACATCACAATGGATGAAACATGGATCCACCATTTCACTCCAGAGTCAAATCGGCAGTCTGCTGAGTGGCATGCAACCGGTGAAAGCCGCCCAAAGCGTCCAAAGGCACAAACATCGGCTTGCAAGGTTATGGCGTCAGTATTTTGGGATGTGCACGGAATAATATTCATCGACTATCTTGAGAAAGGGAAAACAATCAATAGCGACTATTATATAGCGTTGTTGGAACGTTTGAAAGAAGAAATCGCGATTAAGCGGCCCCATATGAAGAAGAAAAAAGTGTTGTTTCACCAAGACAATGCACCGTGTCACAAGTCGATGAAAACGATGGCAAAAATGCATGAATTGGGCTTCGAATTGCTTCCTCATCCCCCGTATTCTCCAGATCTGGTCCCCAGCGACTACTGGCTCTTCGCAGACCTCAAAAAGATGCTCCGTGGTAAGAGATTTGGCTCAAATGATGAAGTAATCGCCGAAACTAACGCCTATTTTGAAGGCAAAGAAAAATCGTTCTACAAAGGCGGTATCGAAAGATTGGAAAAGCGTTGGAATGATTGTATCTCCCTAAAAGACTATGTTGATGAATAAAAACGAATTTTGGCAAAAAAATGTGTTTTAATTAGTTAGTCACACACATTATTGAACGAAGTGTTAACAGTTAACCTACAAACGCTATACTCTAAAATAAAACCTTGGTGTTTATATAGTGGCACGAAGATTTCAGTTGAAAAATCCAAGTCCATCCACATATGCAAAAAACAAAAATGCCAACCTCCAAATTTACAACTAGACTCACTTAGTATAATCGGCAACGAAAATTTAAGAATTCTAGGACTCATTTTCAACAAAAAGTATACATGGAATGAACATATTAATCACTTATGCAAGAATCTTATGAGTAGACTAAATATAATCAAATGCCTAAGCAATATTAAACTCGAATGCAACACAAACTCTTTAGTATACATAGTAAAAACAATTATTTTAACGAAAATCGACTACGGCCTCCCTCTCTTCGGATACACATCAGCTACAAACCTACGCAAACTCTCATCAATATACACTGCGGGACACTTGATTACCCTCACTTTACTTTGTTAGCTAAGATTTTTGTGATGAAGTCAAAAAATTTTTTTTTAATGTCAAAATTTTCTGGACACTTAGTTACATGTGTTCCTGTTTTTGAACCGCCAACATTTTATGCAAAATGATGATGAACCACATTTTTGTCCTTTTAACCCTGCTGTTAGGTTAAGCCCATTTGGTCCAATTTTTAGCTTGTTTCCTTTGTAACTTTTGAACGGTGGTATATACTGAATTAATTTATTAGCTCACGTGGTCTTTTTACAAAACGATGTTGTATGCAAAAATTCAATTGTCTGACATAAAGCAGGACTGAGAAAAATAAAAAGTTACGTATCTTAGGTTAACGGACCATTTGGTCCATAGTGTATTTTTCTTTGATTTTCTTTACATTTATTTCCAATAAATACGTTTTTGTTACTTTGTTTGATAATTTTTATCATGGCACGCTAAGCAAATTGTCTTTCGGTTAGTTTTGCAAATAAACTTGCCGCAAATGAAACATTTTATATCAAATTTAGACTTGCAGCAATTACAAATTCCTCGCTTTCTAGAAGTAACATTGCTTGAATTAGGAGTAGTATTACTTGAAGAGGCCCCTGGGGGTTGTGTTTGTATGTTTTGCAATAACTGTGCTGAGAACTCTTGTTGAGGTAATCTACTCCGTTTCATCATATACGCCTTGGCCAAAGAAAGTGCTAGTTGGCGCAAAAACTCTGGTCTCCTGCGATTTGTATCAGCTGGTGCCCATGATACATCGATTTCAGAAAACAGTATGTACGCGTTCAAAGCAGATATGTCTAGTATATTTGAAAATACAATGCTTGGCCATCGATTTGTTTTACGTTTTGTAGTGTAGGTGTCAATCATTTGATCAGCAGTATCTACGCCTCCTAAAAGGGGCAACGCATAAGAAATTATAGGCGAACAACAAACTAGCATACCTTTTGTTGAATTGTAATAATAAACAATCTCCGGCTTTTTCTTCGATTCACTCTCATCAACGGCAGCTGTCTTGTGCATTGTGCTAATCAATATCGTTGCTTTGTTTTTGTGGCTGATGTACGACACTAGTGTCGCAATGTCATTGAATGCAAAAGTAGACTTGTACAAAGGAAGTTTTTTGACAATCAGCAATTTTGGAGGAATGAAAGTTTTATTTTTGCGTACTGTTCCCACATATGTAAGTTTTCTTTCATGGAGTTTTTTTACCAACTCAAATGTGGAAAAGAAATTGTCGCCTGTTATATTTTGCCCTTTCAAGCCTTCTGTTAAGTCTAATACAACGCGTTGTCCTTGGTTCTTTTCAGGCTTTGCATTTTTAGATTTACCAAGATATGTTTGTATCTTCCATACGTAGCCTGACTTTGAGTCCACCGATAACCAAAACTTCACACCATACTTTGCTGGTTTTGATGGCATAAACTGTCGAAAAGAACAGCGCCCCCTGAATGCAGCAAGTCGCTCATCAATAGTTACATTTTCGTGGCAGTTGTAAAACATTGGAAGAAGTCCTTGCCATCGGTCCCATAGTTCACGAATGGCAGCAAATTTGTCGCTACTACGCATTTGTCGTCGACTAAAAACATCATCGAAACGGAGTGCACTCGAAATCATGTGGAATTTAGCTTCAGACATAATAAATCGGAAAATAGGGCGACCAAATGTTTCATCAAATAAACCATGAACGTCTTCATTTCTTCCGCTGTCGTAGACAAAAGATATATTAGCAAATTATTGTACTGAAATAAGTAAAAAATTAATGAACACACCGACATACGCCTGCAAGAATGAGTAAAGCAATATATGCCCGCAATGCATCTTGATCAATATCGCACCATTTGCCATCAAACTTTACCCTGCCGTACTTATTAGTATTTTCAATGACAATTCTTTCTATTGAAGGCGGAAAAAACAGCAAAAAAGCTGACATTATGTCATTGCATCTGGACACTGCAAATCGAGTTGGTCCTGCTTGTGTTGAGATAATATTCTCAGCCGCGGTTCCAATAGACGTAGGTAATGGAGTGGCACTCCATACCATATTATTTTTAGCAATAAAAAGGGGGTCAGCAGAACTTGCTGAAGCTACGATTGGTTCACTATCCGTTTCAGAATCACTTGTTTCGTTATTTTCCGAAATATAATCAATATTCGAATCTGAAATATCCGAGTCACTTTCTGAATTGATCATTTCACGTATATTATCTTCTTTCAAGTACGCCATTTCGTATTAAAAACACGTCCGATCAATTGAAAGCAGAACACAATTTGTACGAAACGGTGCAAATCTTGTGCTTCTTCATAGCAACATTCCAAAAAGGAGAATCCCACAACTATTTTTTTCATCAGGTGTGTTCCTTCATAACGATATGCAAAAAAGGGGAATCCCCGAACTATTTTTTACATCAGTTATGTTGAGTAAAGAATGAATAATAATATTTACGCAATATTGAACCAATATAAATACAAAAAATTTGAATAAATTCTTGTTTGTTGTTTTGTACGAAAATTGCAGTATGGACCAAATGGTCCCTTAACCTAAGATTCGTAAGTTTTTTCTAACCTAACAGCAGGGTTAAGCCTATTTCAAGTGGGACACTTGATTACCCTCATTGCAGTTTTAGACCTGTAACAAGTGTTAGAAGGTAGGATTAGTGTAAATTGGTTTGAAAAACTAAATTGAAAGTATTAGGCATATAATGTTTGCGAAATTTACAGACGGCAGATGCAATGGCCCGCGGTAAAACCTTAAAAGAATTGGAAAGGGGACGAATTTCGGCGTACAAGGAGGAAAACATAAGTAACCGCGAAATCGCTCACAGAATCGATCGCGATCCATGGGTGATAAACCATTTTCTTAAAACACCCACAACTTATGGCAAAAACCGCAAAGGTCGTACCGCAACAGCAACTTCTCTTAGAGAGAGAAGAGCAGATCTTCGTGAAGCGTCCAATTCCTCTGCGTCTGCGGGTCACATACGAGGTCTAACCAGGACGACAGCCAGTGTCAGCACTGTCCACAGAGTAATTAAGCAGTTTCCTTACATCAAACGCAAAAGGCTGCAAAAAAAAACCACGTTTACTGCAAAGTCACGAAACGGTACGCTTAGAGTTCGCGCGAGCTCATCTCAGTTGGTAGCAGGAGTGGAAGTCAGTCGTCTTTTCCGACGAAAAGAAATTTAATTTGGCCGGACCCAATGGCTTCCAACACTATTTTTACGATCTAAGAAAATCTGAACGATTTTTGTCGCGGCGTCATTCAGCAGCATTCTATGTTATGTTGTCGGCAGCAATGTCGGCCCATGGCGCAATTAATTTGTCAATATTGGAAGGGCGCCAAGTTTCACAGAATTATATGGAAATGTTGGAGATTGGATTTGTAAACTTTGACGAAATATTCGCGGGGAAACGCGGGATTTTCCAGCATGATAACGCTGCCATTCACACCGCTAGTTGGTGAAGGATTGGTTTGAAGCGGAAAATGTTAATGAAATAGATTGGTCTGTATTCTCGTCCGATCCAAACATAATCGAAAATGTTTGGGGATGGTTGACACGTAAAATTTATGCAGATGGCGTCTTATAGACACAATTGAAAAAGCATTTTCCGAAATCCCTGAAAATTATATTACATCGTTGGACAACTCTTTTGAGGTTATTCGCAGTAATGATGTCCATACAAAACATTAGTAATACAAAATTAATAAATGTAATGAAGAATTACCTCTAGTTTCTTTGTTTTCTATGAGTGAGGGTAATCAAGTGTCCCACTTGAAATAGGCTTAAAAGGACAAAACTGTGGTTAATCATCATTTTACATACAATTTTGGCGGTTCAAAAACAGGAACACATGTAACTAAGTGTCCAGAAAATTTTGACATTAAAAAAAAAATTTTTGACTTCATAACAAAAATCTTAGCTAACAAAATAAAGTGAGGGTAATCAAGTGTCCCGCAGTGTATCACAATGCAGCTCGATTGGCACTTGGAGCATTCCGAACTACCCCCATTCCCAACCTCTTAATGGAAGCTGGACTACCCACACTAAAAAATAGAATATGGCTAACAACAGCACGACTTATTCCAACACTCATACACTCACACGGATCGAAAATTAACGACCTCACACAAAGCCGGATGAAACGAAAAAAACCAACAAAACGCGAATCAGCAATACAAAGAATCCTGGATGCCGGAGAAAACTGCAACATCGATGCAACTCCTATTCCCAAATCAAGAGTAAAATCACCACCATGGCAACTTAAATCCGAATCTATAATACTGGATCTACACAACCGACACAAGAATAACACCGACCCTAAAATTTACCGCAAATTATTCATGAAAATACGTACTAAACACACAGAATGGCAAGCACCCTTTACGGATGGAACAAAAAACCCAAATTCGACAGCATACAGTGTAGTTCACGAAAACGGTAACACACTAAGAGCCATCCTCTTACCAAACTACACAAGCATCTTCACAGCCGAAGCCGAGGCGATCCTTTACGCAGCACAGTACGTAAAAACACACAAAAGCCAAATACATTATATTCACAGACTCACTCTCAACAATAAAAGCAGTCCTTAACCCCAATAATACCGAAAATACAATAGCCCAAATTCGTGATATTTTTAACACCCGTAAAAACATAAAGATATGCTGGGTTCCAAGCCATATAGGAATACATGGAAACAACATTGCTGATGAAGCTGCCAAAGCTGCAGCGAAATCACCGTTGCGTCTTCAAAACACCTCAAACAAGCAGGACATACGACACGAAATAAAAAAATAATACAAATCAAATCAAATATTAACCACCACTATAAATCAATAAATCCAAATCTCACATCCCCCCAATTCCCACTGTCTATCAGACGAAGGGAAGCTGTAATTTACACCCGATTACGACTAGGACACACTCGCCTAACACATCAACACCTGTTCAACAGAACTCCAAGACCGATATGCACATTTTGCAATGCAGAAGATCTGACGATATCACACCTCCTCTCTACATGCAGGGCGATATCCAAAATCAAACAGAAACATCAACTTAACCAAAATACAATGGGAATACTTACAACACCAGCAGAAGACAATATAAAAAATTGCACATTGCTAATAAAAAAACTCGGACTTTTGTACGAAATCTAAACTCACTCAACCGACAGCGGAAGGCCTTATTAGTAATTTATTTTACGATATTGATAATAATAAAAAAAAAAAATTTTTGTTTGACCCGGTGTCTATTAGAAATTTATGTACCTCTCCGTCACCAGTTTTGCATTGGAAGTATGACAACGTATGTTAGAGTGCGTTAGCCTAAAAAATGAATATTGCAGAATTCTTCATTGCCGTATTCCTCTTCGTTCTGCATTTGTCTCGTGTATTCCTGGTAATAGTCATTCCATGATTCACTTTCCTGTGTGCTGAATTCGTTCGTTTCCGGTTCTTGCACAACATTGTCAGGTTCGGGCTCTTGCGATATATGGTTAATTCTTTGCATTTTATTGGGAATATTTCTGTTAAACTGATTGGATTGGGTTGGCGGTGGGCGCTTCCCTGCAAAGTTGTTAAAGTTTGGCCTATTCATGTAGTTTAAGGCTCTTGTCTGTTATGAGTGATCTATTTCCATTGGAATGGGTTTGGGTTGTGGTTTTGGAGCGTTTGGTCTTGGTGGTTGGAAATTTCCCTGGTACTGATGATATTGTGGCCTATTGTATTGGTTTTGGCCGGTCGGTTGTCTATTGAAGGGGTTTTGCAACATCTGGTGGTATTGTGTTGTTTGGTGATATGGTGTTGTTTGATGATATGGTGTTATTTGTGGTAGGTATGCTAGCTGTGGATAGAATGGTTGTTTTAGAAACTGAGGTTTCCTTGGGGGTACTGGGGGTGGTGGAGGTTGGCACGTTCTACGGCTTGTGTTTTGATTGTTGTATGCATATTGGGCTCTGTATCCTTGATTTTCTAACTTCAGACAAAGATGCAGTGCTTGTGGCAGGTCTATCGGTTCTTTTATTCCTAGGAGTCTAGGAAAATCTCCGTTGAGTCCTCTTATAAACGTATCTAAAGCTTTGTTCCTATAGGTTTGTGTTAGAAGGTGGAGGGCTTCTTGTCCCATTTCGAGGCTTGATAGGTTATTAAGAATGAGGGAAAGGTGATTATAGACTTCCTGGTAGAATTCTGGGATGGTTTTCCGTCCCTGTACTAATGAGGCTAGTTGGCATTCGAGGGTGGTAACGTCACGTTTGTCCGCGTAATGGAGTGTTAAACAGCGTGAGATTGCTCTCCAATCAAGTGGAGTATTATACGACTCTAGCGCGATGTCGGCGTTGCCAACAATTTTATTTATAATAACGCTTAATATACCGAAGTACTTTGGGGTACCTTTGATACTTTCGTAGATCTTAAGTACGCGGTCTACACCCTTCTTCCATGAGTTAAACTCACCTGGGTTACCAGAGAATTCTCGAAGGCTTCGTAAAATATCGGGTATTTTATCAAGGTCGTCTAGTCGTCCACGGTACTCTGGGTCAATAATTTGGTCAATTGCGTTAGTCAGTATACTGTTTGGATTGTTCGCAGCTTGTTCGTCTATTATCATTCCCTTAACAATTCTACTGATGAGTGCTTCTAACTCTGGGGTCGCATTTGGTGATTGATTACCGACTGAGGGCAGTGTTGGAGGTTGTATGTTTGGGGCTTGTGGAGGGTTGGGGGCGTTTAGGATAGGTGGTCTAATTATATTATTTGGGTCGCTCATATTTGTTATAATGGTTGTTTCTTTATTTGAATAAAATATTTTTAGTTCTTGACTTCTTTTAATTTCTAACAATATTTGTAATTAATTTCCTTCGTTTCCTTCTTGGTCGGTACTAGGGTTTGGCATTTCTTTTGTTATCTATTATTGTTTTTATTTGCTATTACTTCTTCTATGAAGAAGTTCCTTTCTGCTCCGGTGGATCCAGGGGATTCGCGGAGCTAGGATTAGTTATAAGCTGGAGGGACTCGTAAGTGTCGCAGCTTGTGTTCTTTGTTATGATTTTACAATTTGTTATGTTCACTTTATTTCACTGTTGTTACCCTGTTTCTTGAGGGGATTCTATAAATTCTTTATTTTACTTTATTTTTTGGATATTCTTTCGATTTTCTTTGACCTTGGTTGATTATCACTTAACCACAATGTTTTAACATTAAAACTAAATTAAAAGCAATTTAACAAATAACTATGATTTAGCCTACACTATGAAGAGGATCATCCCACGGCGCTGCGGATTGTCCCTTTCGACTCGTACTCGGGGTCCAACGGGGCGCACTCTTTGTGGGTGCGTGACGTTCTTCTAATGAAGTTATTCACGGGTTTGTTGCTGTCGCGGTTCTGGCACTACTTCAGGGCCTTGGTCTTTCGGTTGAGACTGAACTCGCGAACTAGCAGTTGGGCGCCAGTTAAGAGATTTATTGCATAAAAATCTAAAAAAAAATTATTTTATGGCCGTAGCCGGTCTTTATTCAACAGCACTAAAATTAGAACTGACTTACAATTTTGGTTCTCTTAAAACTAAGCCTCTGTGTCACGTTGCGGGCGCAGGTGAGTTTCGGAAAATTTGTAGTGCTTGCGCTTTTGGCGGATGCGCGTGCAGTGGCTATATGATATGGTGCATCGGTTTCGTAGACATGGTGTCAGCAGTTTACGTGTATTGTTGTTGGTATGTTTCGCATCGTGGGAAACATACTTCTGAAGTTTTAAATGTGGACCGTGTTAACTTATACCACAGAATAAACAGTATACAGAAGGCGCATCTTAAATAATTTTGCGATTTCATTTCAGACGCGGGCGGGAAGCAACAAAGGTGAGGAAAATGTAAAGGGAACCGAGAGAGTAAGCGCGAATTGATGTATTGTATACGCATAGATTCGATGGTTTTGGACTTTATTCTCATTTCGACAACAACACGCAATGTTGTTGCTTTTCGCAGCAAGCCAGCTTGGCTTTACTCGGGCACACTGAAATGGTGGTTGATTTGGCAAAGCGATCGCCAAGGCAAATTCAATAGGTAATTCCAGCACCAGAATTGATTAAACTTTTTTCTTTGATAACTAGCACAACATTGTAGCAATAGTTTTCCACTTATTATCACTTTCTAAATGCGTGTTGGTTGTTTCAATATTTAACACATATATTTATTTTCATTGTAGCCATTTGTACTTTTTACAACTTCTATTTTACAAGCAGACCAAAAGAACTTATAAAATCCATTGTATTTTAGTTTTTCCCGTAGTGCTACCACCTTATGTGCCTTGGCGATTGCTCAATCAATTTTTCTATGAAAACTTTGCCTGTCCACTTCTTGTTCTTGTTTGTAAAAAAGCAAGCGGAGAGCGAGCACGAGCCACCACCAACATGCAAGCGGCACATCGCACAGTGATCCGAAGTGGGACAAAAATAGAAAAATTGTATGTCACCGATTTCAAAGAAATTGGTGTCATTAGAAAGATAATATTTTCATTAAGCAAGATCTCAAATTATTTCCTAATCGGGTAAATTTTGAGAGAGTTATTGCACTTACAAGTTGATCAAATTCTAGAAAAATTGTTTTATAATAAAATGCAGTTTTGAACGTCAACAATTGAAATCGTAACCAAAACACTATTTACGCTTCAATCGGAGAAAATGTTACTGCTATGCACTTATAAGAGTCCAAAAAATCATTTCATGAGCTATTTTTAAAAAAAGTTAAATAAAAACGGGAATGTAACGTTATTTAAACAAAATATTTTTTTTTATTAAAAGCTATAAAAACTATATATTTTTGTAAATCGCAAATGTCGAATTGCGCATTATTACACCTACTTTTTTACGTAATCCTATAGAATGGATTTTCTTCTTTTGGATCATTAAAAAAAATTCTGCGATTTCCTGCGATCTTGGAAAATAATAGAATTTTTGTAAACTACTCTAACTAAAAAAATTTTATTTTTGTACCCTACGTTGAGGTGCCCACCGGTATATTCACTTTGGTACGGAGCTTGTAACGCCCAGAAAGTGATGTAACTGGAAAGAAAACGTATAGTAGCACAGTCGCTATCACAAATGGGCATGGTCCGCCCACTAAAGGCAGAGTTGCCATACGAAAGTTTTTCATATAATATGAAAACTTCTATATTAACAAATCCAATGTCTCAATGTTCTATATAAAAATGGGTTTGGCTTACCCGTTTAACCCGTTTAGAGCCATATTATCCTAGTTTTTCCCATTGCTAAAAATTTGTTTCTAAAATGTGATTTAAAGCTCATATTTTTTGACAATATGGAGGAAAGTTGAGGAAGGCAATTTTGTTAAAATTATCTTGCATTATTAACACTTGTTTACAATAAAGAAGAAAACTATTTGTAAAATAGTATTAAAAACATAATTTTTGATGATAGTGAAACTGAATAAACTGAACGGTTTGAAAAATGGCAGTTATTTACTTTCATCCTGCACATTTTATCATGGCATTGCATCTTCATAGCTGTGTCATCTCTATGTGAAGCTCTATGGAAATTAAACCAAAAATGGTTTCTTCCAAGCAACTTCATCACCCTCTTTCCTCCCTTTGAAGGTCGAATTTTGAAAAATGCTGAAACACGTATTTCGTTATTTTGGTTTGAGTATATACATACAAAATTTTAAAACAATCCATGTCCGGCTATATAAGCTTCACCACCCCGTTTCCGGTCTTTCAAGGTCAAATTTTTTTAAATCGCTCCTTTTTAAAGGTTGACTTTTTAAAATACAACTATTGACTAACTTTCATCATTATACCTCCAGCGGTTTGGGCTCGGTGGTGATGGCATACTTGGTTATATATAGTCGATTTTTTTTAAAGCTATATATTTCTTTGGAAAACAAACATCATTTTTGAAGTCAGTAGCCCCAAATAATTCAGATTGCAAATTTTCAGTGAATTTGGAGCACTCCTTCTATTTTTGTCCCAATTTTGTATGCAGTCGAAACACTGTGCATCGCTTTGTTTCCCAACAACAACAACCACAGTCGCAGCTTCTCAGCTAACGCTCTCGCGCTCTGTGCGTTCTCGTCCCTTTTACTGCTTCCCCCGCATCCACAAACGGGTCCTACCGCTGGAACCCGCAAAGAAAATTTTCTTTACACCAGATGCGCATTCTGTATATTGTTTGTTCTGTGCTTATACACACACAGCAGGGGCGTAGCCAGAACTAGGGCATGGGGGAGGGGGGTTTTGCAAAACTGTTTTTAGTTTTAGGTAGTGCCACTCATATGCGACTTAGTGCATTGGAAATTTTATCAAATTTGGTTCACTGTAAGCGAAGTTATTGCGTCCGAAGTTAAGGTAGGTTTTTGTCACTAGTACAAAAATTCGGCGATAATTTGCAAAGTTGATAAAACTTTATCCGAAACATTTCAATTGGTGGACCAAGTTTATGGTGATGATCGTTTATCTTGTGGCAGACTTCATGGGTGGTACACGCGATTTAAAAACGATTGTCAGAACATAAATTATGACCAACGTGTTAGCCAACTGAAATCCGCGATCACCGCAGATTCCATCAAAACTTGGCGGTAATTCATCATAGATCAGCCAAAATCTACTTCAAATTGGATTTGACCTCGCTTTCCTTATACCCACCCACCCATCCGGGTGATCTTTTTAATATTAATTTTCAATATCTGCCAGAGTGTTTATCCAATGTAATTATGATTTCGACTTACTTAACAGATTCGAAAGTAGTTTCCAATAACATAAACAAATAAATTGTTTTTTTTAATTATTATCTAATGTTTGTTATTTTTGTTATTTTGTATACCAAATACCCACACGGGTGATCCCAAGCGCCATCTCATCGATAGACACTTGTGACTACTTTTTTTAATTTAAAGGCGAATTTTAACCATCCACCACTCCTCGTTTTCACCTGATGCGGCATCGTGCGACTTTCACCTTATAAAAAAAATGCATTTACCGATTAAACAAAAGCATTTTGAGGACGTAGAAGCCATCCAAACAGCTTGTACAGCCGTCCTGATGTACATTCCAACCGACGATCTTAAAAACTCATTAGACATGCTTTCAGATTATGCAAATAGCTTTACTGAGCCTGAAGGGAACGATTTACAATTTTACCAACTTACGGTTTTACCAAAAAAATTGTGTAATGTTCTTTTAAATATTTAAAGGTGAAAAGACCTTTTTCTAATGTGGGAACGTACATAACGTGCATATTGATTGAAAATTTTAAATAATTATGGGCCATGGGGGGGTTCTGACACCCAAAACCTCTCCCTTGGCTACGCCCCTGACACACAGCACCGTATGTTTTGTTGGTACACTTTGGCGATAGTTATCTGCAACGTAGGTTTTGTTGTTGTTTAGCGCATGAATTAATTTTTATGTATTGGTGTTGCCTGTATATTTTTTAACATTAAATTGATTGCGAAAGTGAATATGAAATGGCTTTGGACCAGGGATGCCAACTTTTTAGTTTTTGAAAACCGGACAAAATTTTATAAAATGGTTTAAAGGGATGGGGGGGCGGCCCTGTATTAGAAATTATATTCCACGATTTAATTAAAACACAAACGACCTATGTATGTTCTATGTGTTATATTATTCATATGATTTCCAAAAAAATTAACAACTAAAACAACAAAAATCCAAACAAATTGAAAAGCCATAAATAAAAGTTATGAAGCAACGTAAACAAAAAAATTTCAAAATGATACCTATCGAGAACGAAAAAAAGTGTGTTTCTCTCAACAGTTATTACGCTACGTAAAAATTAACTGTCGCAAATAATAATTATAATCAATTAAAAAATTTATGTTGCATTGTAATATTTACATTGTAATTATTTTAGAAAAGTTATAATAATTAAGGGGGTCTTACTATGTAATACTTCATTTCCGAGCGCTATACTCAAAAATTTATTACTAGAAAACTACAAATGAGGGAAGCAACTTTACATAGTTTTTTTGGTTTTACATAAAAATGACGTATTTGACCGCTACACGTCCTTCACTGCGTCCTCGTCGTTTAGAGGTGGGGTGAACGTTTTCGAAAAATCTACCGGACCGATCTTGTCATACTAAACATTTTTATTATCAGAAAACATGTGGCAACAGATAGACAGGAGCCTTTTTGAAATTCTTGTCCATAAATTTTTAACAGCCTTACAGAGAGTAAGCGCGAATTGATGTATTGTATACGCATAGATTCGATGGTTTTGGACTTTATTCTCATTTCGACAACAACACGCAATGTTGTTGCTTTTCGCAGCAAGCCAGCTTGGCTTTACTCGGGCACACTGAAATGGTGGTTGATTTGGCAAAGCGATCGCCAAGGCAAATTCAATAGGTAATTCCAGCACCAGAATTGATTAAACTTTTTTCTTTGATAATTAGCACAACATTGTAGCAATAGTTTTCCACTTATTATTGTTATTATTATTGTTTCAATATTTAACACATATATTTATTTTCATTGTAGCCATTTGTACTTTTTACAACTTCTATTTTACAAGCAGACCAAAAGAACTTATAAAATCCATTGTATTATTGTATTATTATTATATTATTGTATTTTAGTTTTTCCCGTAGTGCTACCACCTTATGTGCCTTGGCGATTGCTCAATCAATTTTTCTATGAAAACTTTGCCTGTCCACTTCTTGTTCTTGTTTGTAAAAAAGCAAGCGGAGAGCGAGCACGAGCCACCACCAACATGCAAGCGGCACATCGCACAGTGATCCGAAGTGGGACAAAAATAGAAAAATTGTATGTCACCGATTTCAAAGAAATTGGTGTCATTAGAAAGATAATATTTTCATTAAGCAAGATCTCAAATTATTTCCTAATCGGGTAAATTTTGAGAGAGTTATTGCACTTACAAGTTGATCAAATTCTAGAAAAATTGTTTTATAATAAAATGCAGTTTTGAGCGTCAACAATTGAAATCGTAACCAAAACACTATTTACGCTTCAATCGGAGAAAATGTTACTGCTATGCACTTATAAGAGTCCAAAAAATCATTTCATGAGCTATTTTTAAAAAAAGTTAAATAAAAACGGGAATGTAACTGTAGTAATAAAACGCAACCGGATTTATATTAATTGAGTTTATTTGTTGAATGTTTAAAATTACTGGTGGTTGGATTGTATTGTTGGCGGTTGTGTAGTAATTGTATTGTATTGTTGGCGGTTGTGCGGCGGTTGTGTAGTAATTGTATTGTATTGTTGGCGGTTGTGCGGCGGTTGTGTAGTAATTGTATTGTATTGTTGGCGGTTGTGCGGCGGTTGTGTTTATTGGCAGTTTTTTCGCTGCCGCCCTACTCAACTGCTTCCTTCGCGCGTTTCTTTCTGACTGACTTTTCCCGACGGCTGATGCTGCCACCCTGCACTTGAACAGTGCGGCCACTGCCGATGTAAATGGTGTAGCCATATCTGCTCCTTACACCCCACCCCCCGTGAATCTCCTTAGAATTCACCAATCTTTAAAACAGCTAATTTGGACGCCGGTCGACGCAGCAGTCCCGTTGTTGTCTTTACGTCTGCAAACCGAACTTGTCCGTCCTTCACTGGATACACGTTGACGACGATTCCCTTCTGCCATTGACTTCTAGGCAAGGATGGCTCACAAATGATGACTACGTCCCTCAGTTGGATAGGCGGTGTCTTGTCATGCCACTTTTGTCGATGGAGCAGTTGCGGTAAAAATTCGTTGGTCCACCGTTTCCAGAGGCGATCCTTCAAGTTCTGGGCTATACGCCACTGCTTCTTTAGGCAAATCTTCATGTCGACAGGCTGCGGAGTTTGCGTGGAATTGACGCATCCAAGCAAGAAGTGGTTGGGCGTCAACGGCTCATCCTCCATTGTGGTGAGTGGAATGTCTGTCAATGGACGAGCATTAATAATGTTCTCCGCTTCAATCAGGACGCTTTGCAACGTTTCCATCCTCGGGGCTACTTCACGTAAAGTATGATGAAGCAGTCGCTTAACGATCCGGATCAAACGCTCCCAACACCCTCCTGAACTGGGGTTTGAAGGACAGTTAAACACCCAATCGATTCCGCGGCCAACCGCCTCGGTCTGAATACGATCCACATCTAGCAGCTTCTCGGCACCCTGTAGCTCCTTCTGGGCCCCAATAAAATTAGTCCCATTATCGCTTCTGATTCGCACTGGAGTACCACGTCTGTTGATAAAGTTTCGTAGGCATATCAGGAAAGCATCAGTTGATAAATCTGCTGCCACCTCCAAATGCACTGCCCGCACTGTCAAGCAGGTGAAAATCACGGCCCAACGTTTTACGTGGCAACGACCAACCGTGACAGTGAATGGGCCGAATAAGTCCACTCCCGAATATGCGAAAGGTCGCACATACGGCGTGACACGATCTACCGGCAGCTGACCCATTTGTGGTGGAGCAGGCTTCGCTCGTTCAAGTTGACATTGCGGACATTTCTTCTCGACAGCTCTCAAAACGGCACGTGCACGAACAATCCAGAATCTTTGTCGTACTTCATTGATGGCTACAGCTTGGTTCTGATGATGGTTCTTCTCGTGGTAATGTTGCATTATCAGGCGCGACACCGCATGGTTTTGAGGTAGAATTATTGGGCGCCTGGCACTGAATGGCAAGTACGTAGCTTCATCGATTCTTCCCCTCACACGCAGTAGTCCGTCGTTCTCTAAGTACGGCGATAGCAAGTACACAGAGCTTCCCTTTGGTACTGGCAGTCCAGCTGTTAGCACGTCAACTTCTTTGGTGTAACACTCCCTCTGAACCATGCGGCAGATAAGTTCTTCGGCCCCGTCGACTTCAACTACTGTGAGTGGACCTCTCAATTGCTGACGCGCCTCCGCATCTATCCTCGAACGTCGTCCGATGTTCTTGAAACGTACAACCCAAGCGATGGTCCTCTTCAACTTCGTGTACGATGAGAACCTGTCATATTCAATCACGCGGCTCGTCTGCGAATTGATAATAAATTGTAGTTGCACCTCTTCTTCTGTCATACCTGGCGGCGGCCCGATAATGACCGTCGGCCAAGACGCTTCTTGCTTCAAAAAGTCTGGACCCTTAAACCATCGGCTATCACCACTGAGCTTGGACGGAGACTTCTGGCGTGTGGCTTCATCGGCAATGTTGATTTCTGTCGGCAGCCAACGCCACTGTGACGGCTGTGTCGTATCTAGTATCTCGGCTATTCTGTGACCTACAAACGGTTTGTACTTCCTCTTGGTTGACTGAATCCAGTGCCAGACCGTGTTCGAGTCGGTCCACAAAGTGACACTTGCGATGTTGACGTCATGGTTACGGCATATCGTCTGGCTTAAACGCGTACCCAATACAGCAGCTTGTAACTCCAACCTCGGGATTGACATCAATTTCAGCGGCGCATTGCGGGTTTTGGCAGCTACAAATGCGACGTCCCACCCCCCGTTTGTGGCTATACGGAAGTACCCCA
This sequence comes from Melieria omissa, assembly GCA_963971225.1. Classification (NCBI taxonomy): domain Eukaryota; kingdom Metazoa; phylum Arthropoda; class Insecta; order Diptera; family Ulidiidae; genus Melieria; species Melieria omissa. Next base: position 5,733,545 of record OZ020270.1, read on the forward strand.
CAGCGGCAAACAACACCTGGCTTGCGTCCACAAAGATGTGAAGTTGGATCTCGTTGGATGAAACAAAGGATGTCGAATATGGTCGCGGCACCTTAATTCGGCTGGCTTCTTCAAAGTTGTTCCACCACGTTCTCCATTGCTTATCTAATTCTTCCGGGATGGGCTCATCCCACTCTACGTTGCTTCGCCAGACCTGCTGCATCAATATCTTAGCCGTCGCCATAATGTCGGCAAGCAGACCAAATGGGTCGAAAACCGACATAACTATGCCCAGGAACTCTCTCTTCGTCGGTGCCTGCAGCGTATTGAGCACGTCTGGTGGTATGCGGTGGAACTGCGTATGAAACTCGAACGTGTCGCTACGCACGTTCCAGTGCATGCCCAGCACCTTTTCTGATGTCGCTTGTTTCTCCATATTGACCGTGTCGTACTTCGTGGCTCCCTTCATTGCCTGTTGGACCTGACTGGAATTCGATATGAAACTTCTCAACTCAAACCCGGCTTCTGCATGTATGGCGACGACTTGACGGCAAATCTCTACAGCGGCTGCTTCATCGTTAAAGCTGCAAACGAAGTCATCCACATAATGCTTCTCAACTACAGCGTCCACCGCGGCTGGGTAGCGTTCTTTAAATCGGCTGGCGTTGTGATTCTTGATGAACTCCGCACAACACGGCAAGCATGAAGCGCCAAACATCATCGACGTCATACAGCAATGTTCAACAGGCCGGCTGGGGTCACTGCGCCACAGGAACCGTTGGGCGTGCTGGTCCTCGGGTCTTATCCTCACCTGTGAGAACATCTCCCTTATGTCAGCCGCCACACCAACTGCGCCCTGACGAAACCTGAACAGGATGTTTAATAACGGCTTGGCTCGTTCTGGTCCCTTTAGCAACCAGGAATTCAATGCAACGCCCTGCACTTTGGCGGCTGCGTCGAAAACAATTCTCAGCTTGTCAGGCTTATACGGGCTCTGCACGGCGAAATGTGGCAGATACCACACTGGGCGATTGGTTTCTGCTATCTCGTTTGGCGACAAAACTCTTGCGTACCCCTTGGCGAAGTACTTCGACATCTCTTCCTGATACCTTCGTGCGAACTCAGCATCACTCTTCATTTTCCTCTCAATTCCATGTAAACGTTTGACGGCAGCCTCATAACTTTCAGGCAGCTTCGGCGTGTCCGAACTCCACAACAGCCCTGTTTCAAAATATTTGTCACATATCTTGGTCGTACTGCGCATAATACTTCGTGCCCGTTTGTCGTCGTCACTCTCAGGTAGCGATCGCGCTGTTTCCGCTCCAAACTGGTCGGTGGCAACGTACTCGGCGACTATCCGATGTAATTCCTCTAACGGACGGGCCTCACGAATGTGTAGCATCACTGGCGGCGACGGACTTGAGGATTTCACCGGACCGTAAGCCAACCATCCCAGTTTTGTCTGGATGGCTAGTGGCCGGTCTTGCCGAGCCTCTACGGTGACACTGGCGGCTGTCAGATGGGCATTGTCCAAACCGAGTAAAAGAACCGGTCGGGCATCGATGTATTCCTCAATCGGCAACGACTCCAAATAACCCAAATTGGACTTCTTGAATGACTGTGTTGGCAAATTTAATTTCTTGACTGTATGTACGTTCCTGACTGCAAACTTCTCTCCGCTGGTGCGATTCGCTACTTCCAACGTGACTCGGCGTGACTGTTCCGTTTTTATTTCCTCGTCGTACCACTGAAGAGTCAACGGCTGAAGTTGCCCTCTCAGCCCCAGTTTGTCCGCCACGCCTTCTTCCACCATTGATACAGCTGACCCATCATCGAGCATCGCAAAGGCGTCCATCTGCCCATTCGGTCCACACAACTGCACCGGAATCACTTTAAATAGTTGACTGTACTTCAAACTAGGCGTGGAACAATTCAACACCGGCTGTGATGGTTGCATGATCTGGCAGGCTGGGCCCTGGTCGTTAGCACCTTCATGCAGGCTGGCGTGGTGAAAGCGACGGCACTCGTTAACTCCACACGGCTTCTTTGAACGGCAGTTCGATACGTTATGTCCTTTGCGTAGGCAAGCAAAGCATAACTTCTCTTTCTTCACCACGTTCCAGCGGTCTTGCACACCCAGTGATTGATGGAATTTTTGGCAATTGGCGATGACGTGAGCGGCGTGGCAACAATAGCACTGAATCGCCTTCTCGGTGGCGCCCTCATTGACATGCATTACTCGCCGTGGCGTCGTTGCAGCGTTCTTTGGAAGCGATGTTGATACTGTAGACATTGTAGCCACTACTCGTCCTAACTCGGTTAACCATTTGGCAAAATCTCCAACTGTAGCATATGGCTTAATTATGCTTGCACAACGGGCCCACTCAAACTGCTTGCTTGGCGGCAATTTGCTGACCAGTTGCTCCAGCAACAATGGATTTGCTAGATGCTGCTCACTCTTGGCAGATGTTAGGAAGGCCACCACATTGCGAACGTTTGTCGAGAAAGCGACGACTGACTCCAGCTTGCTCTCAGGAATAGCTGGAAAGTTCTGCAGCTTACTCAATTGACAACGAATTAACAGATCCGACCTACCGAATCGAAATTCCAATTCCGCCATTGCTTGTGAGACGCCCTCTGGGTAAATCAGCATCGACGCTACAGCTTCCTTGGCTTCACCTACTAAACACTTATGCAACCGCATGAGGTTCTGTCTGTCGTTGTACTTAAACACTTCAGTGCTGTCTTTAAAGTTAGCAAAGAACAGCGGCCAGTCCTCTGCCTTGCCCGAAAATGTAGGTAGATCGTACAGTTTTACTGTACCCGTCTCGACCAGCACGGCGTCGCTGTGGTTGTCTGCTGCGGGTGTCGACACTTCTCGAGGCTGCATTAGCAGCGCGTCGGCTTGGATTTGTTGGCGCAGGTTGCTGATATCCCTCTGCTGCTCCTCGCTGTTATGTCGAACCTCTTCCATTGTGGACTTTAGTGACCTCATCACCTCTAGCAATGCCGCCAACGAATCACGACTCTCACTTTCCATTATCAAACTGTACTTTACTCTACGAATGTTCTTCTATAACTTGTTTAACCTTGATCGGCGTCCCTTCTCAACTGTCCAATCCGCACTCGCGACTATTACCGGCAAACACTGCGAGTAACGGCACTTGGAATCATCCCTCTACAACGGCTTCGAAATCAAAACGGCGACAAACTTTCGCGAATGTGTAGACGACGCACAGATGTCAATAGCGAACATTAACTTGTTCTGACTTGATCGGCGTCTTTTTCACTGTCTCTTTCGCACTTACGGCGACTACTGGCAAACACTGCGACTAACGGTACTGGCAATTTCTCCTTTACAACGGCTTCGAAATCTAACGGCAACGTAACTGGCAAATACACGGCGTCTTTCTCTTTTTACGGCGGCTTCGAAATCTAACGGCAACGTAACTGGCAAATACACGGCGAGTCTTTTTCTTTTTACGGCGGCTTCGAAAACGAACGCGAAGGCAAGGGCGACCAACGGATGCCAATAAAACGAATGTAGTAATAAAACGCAACCGGATTTATATTAATTGAGTTTATTTGTTGAATGTTTAAAATTACTGGTGGTTGGATTGTATTGTTGGCGGTTGTGTAGTAATTGTATTGTATTGTTGGCGGTTGTGCGGCGGTTGTGTAGTAATTGTATTGTATTGTTGGCGGTTGTGCGGCGGTTGTGTAGTAATTGTATTGTATTGTTGGCGGTTGTGCGGCGGTTGTGTTTATTGGCAGTTTTTTCGCTGCCGCCCTACTCAACTGCTTCCTTCGCGCGTTTCTTTCTGACTGACTTTTCCCGACGGCTGATGCTGCCACCCTGCACTTGAACAGTGCGGCCACTGCCGATGTAAATGGTGTAGCCATATCTGCTCCTTACAGTAACGTTATTTAAACAAAATATTTTTTTTTATTAAAAGCTATAAAAACTATATATTCTTGTAAATCGCAAATGTCGAATTGCGCATTATTACACCTACTTTTTTACGTAATCCTATAGAATGGATTTTCTTCTTTTGGATCATTAAAAAAAATTCTGCGATTTCCTGCGATCTTGGAAAATAATAGAATTTTTGTAAACTACTCTAACTAAAAAAATTTTATTTTTGTACCCTACGTTGAGGTGCCCACCGGTACATTCACTTTGGTACGGAGCTTGTAACGCCCAGAAAGTGATGTAACTGGAAAGAAAACGTATAGTAGCACAGTCGCTATCACAAATGGGCATGGTCCGCCCACTAAAGGCAGAGTTGCCATACGAAAGTTTTTCATATAATATGAAAACTTCTATATTAACAAATCCAATGTCTCAATGTTCTATATAAAAATGGGTTTGGCTTACCCGTTTAACCCGTTTAGAGCCATATTATCCTAGTTTTTCCCATTGCTAAAAATTTTTTTCTAAAATGTGATTTAAAGCTCATATTTTTTGACAATATGGAGGAAAGTTGAGGAAGGCAATTTTGTTAAAATTATCTTGCATTATTAACACTTGTTTACAATAAAGAAGAAAACTATTTGTAAAATAGTATTAAAAACATAATTTTTGATGATAGTGAAACTGAATAAACTGAACGGTTTGAAAAATGGCAGTTATTTACTTTCATCCTGCACATTTTATCATGGCATTGCATCTTCATAGCTGTGTCATCTCTATGTGAAGCTCTATGGAAATTAAACCAAAAATGGTTTCTTCCAAGCAACTTCATCACCCTCTTTCCTCCCTTTGAAGGTCGAATTTTGAAAAATGCTGAAACACGTATTTCGTTATTTTGGTTTGAGTATATACATACAAAATTTTAAAACAATCCATGTCCGGCTATATAAGCTTCACCACCCCGTTTCCGGTCTTTCAAGGTCAAATTTTTTTAAATCGCTCCTTTTTAAAGGTTGACTTTTTAAAATACAACTATTGACTAACTTTCATCATTATACCTCCAGCGGTTTGGGCTCGGTGGTGATGGCATACTTGGTTATATATAGTCGATTTTTTTTAAAGCTATATATTTCTTTGGAAAACAAACATCATTTTTGAAGTCAGTAGCCCCAAATAATTCAGATTGCAAATTTTCAGTGAATTTGGAGCACTCCTTCTATTTTTGTCCCAATTTTGTATGCAGTCGAAACACTGTGCATCGCTTTGTTTCCCAACAACAACAACCACAGTCGCAGCTTCTCAGCTAACGCTCTCGCGCTCTGTGCGTTCTCGTCCCTTTTACTGCTTCCCCCGCATCCACAAACGGGTCCTACCGCTGGAACCCGCAAAGAAAATTTTCTTTACACCAGATGCGCATTCTGTATATTGTTTGTTCTGTGCTTATACACACACAGCAGGGGCGTAGCCAGAACTTGGGCATGGGGGAGGGGGGTTTTGCAAAACTGTTTTTAGTTTTAGGTAGTGCCACTCATATGCGACTTAGTGCATTGGAAATTTTATCAAATTTGGTTCACTGTAAGCGAAGTTATTGCGTCCGAAGTTAAGGTAGGTTTTTGTCACTAGTACAAAAATTCGGCGATAATTTGCAAAGTTGATAAAACTTTATCCGAAACATTTCAATTGGTGGACCAAGTTTATGGTGATGATCGTTTATCTTGTGGCAGACTTCATGGGTGGTACACGCGATTTAAAAACGATTGTCAGAACATAAATTATGACCAACGTGTTAGCCAACTGAAATCCGCGATCACCGCAGATTCCATCAAAACTTGGCGGTAATTCATCATAGATCAGCCAAAATCTACTTCAAATTGGATTTGACCTCGCTTTCCTTATACCCACCCACCCATCCGGGTGATCTTTTTAATATTAATTTTCAATATCTGCCAGAGTGTTTATCCAATGTAATTATGATTTCGACTTACTTAACAGATTCGAAAGTAGTTTCCAATAACATAAACAAATAAATTGTTTTTTTTAATTATTATCGAATGTTTGTTATTTTTGTTATTTTGTATACCAAATACCCACACGGGTGATCCCAAGCGCCATCTCATCGATAGACACTTGTGACTACTTTTTTTAATTTAAAGGCGAATTTTAACCATCCACCACTCCTCGTTTTCACCTGATGCGGCATCGTGCGACTTTCACCTTATAAAAAAAATGCATTTAACGATTAAACAAAAGCATTTTGAGGACGTAGAAGCCATCCAAACAGCTTGTACAGCCGTCCTGATGTACATTCCAACCGACGATCTTAAAAACTCATTAGACATGCTTTCAGATTATGCAAATAGCTTTACTGAGCCTGAAGGGAACGATTTACAATTTTACCAACTTACGGTTTTACCAAAAAAATTTTGTAATGTTCTTTTAAATATTTAAAGGTGAAAAGACCTTTTTGCTAATGTGGGAACGTACATAACGTGCATATTGATTGAAAATTTTAAATAATTATGGGCCATGGGGGGGTTCTGACACCCAAAACCTCTCCCTTGGCTACGCCCCTGACACACAGCACCGTATGTTTTGTTGGTACACTTTGGCGATAGTTATCTGCAACGTAGGTTTTGTTGTTGTTTAGCGCATGAATTAATTTTTATGTATTGGTGTTGCCTGTATATTTTTTAACATTAAATTGATTGCGAAAGTGAATATGAAATGGCTTTGGACCAGGGATGCCAACTTTTTAGTTTTTGAAAACCGGACAAAATTTTATAAAATGGTTTAAAGGGATGGGGGGGCGGCCCTGTATTAGAAATTATATTCCACGATTTAATTAAAACACAAACGACCTATGTATGTTCTATGTGTTATATTATTCATATGATTTCCAAAAAAATTAACAACTAAAACAACAAAAATCCAAACAAATTGAAAAGCCATAAATAAAAGTTATGAAGCAACGTAAACAAAAAAATTTCAAAATGATACCTATCGAGAACGAAAAAAAGTGTGTTTCTCTCAACAGTTATTACGCTACGTAAAAATTAACTGTCGCAAATAATAATTATAATCAATTAAAAAATTTATGTTGCATTGTAATATTTACATTGTAATTATTTTAGAAAAGTTATAATAATTAAGGGGGTCTTACTATGTAATACTTCATTTCCGAGCGCTATACTCAAAAATTTATTACTAGAAAACTACAAATGAGGGAAGCAACTTTACATAGTTTTTTTGGTTTTACATAAAAATGACATATTTGACCGCTACACGTCCTTCACTGCGTCCTCGTCGTTTAGAGGTGGGGTGAACGTTTTCGAAAAATCTACCGGACCGATCTTGTCATACTAAACATTTTTATTATCAGAAAACATGTGGCAACAGATAGACAGGAGCCTTTTTGAAATTCTTGTCCAAAAATTTTTAACAGCCTTGAATTGCAGAAAAAAAGTGGCAAACAAATTTTTTTTTTCAAAAATCTATTACTATAAGAATTTTTTGAATTTTTGAAAAAGCTCGTGTCTATCCATAGCCAAGGGGATGAGAAAAATAAATTTTAAAGGTTTTTTGGTTTCAGATCATCTGATCGGTAAAAATCGTTCACCCCGTGCGCCCTGGAGACTTTTGACGAGGACGCAGTGAAGGACGTGTAGCGGTCACATACGTCATTTTTATGTAAAACCAAAAAAAGTTCAATAATGAATGATGACATTACAAAAATCTGCTTCCCGAAATCATTTGTAGTTTTCTAGTAATCAATTTTTGAATATAGCGCTCGGAAATGATGTATTACATAGTAAGACACCCTTAAGTCCCTGTTTAAAATCCATTCATGACTAAAATTGCAGTTACGTTTTTGAATTTTTTTTAGATAATTCTCTCATTTTACCGTTTCAATTTAAATTACATCGTTTGTATCCGCACGAAGAAAATGATCAAAATAACAAAAGGAAATCACAGCTGATGCAAAAATGTTACCAACTATTCTATAGCACAGCTGAATGTAGAGCCATATTGTTTAGTACATGTATGTGGTGTTCATAGTGAACAGCATTTATAATAATTATAGATTTTTGAGTAAAACAGTAACAGTAAATAAAACAATTTGTCATTTCTACATATTAATAAATACTTTCTTGGCAAGTTTATGTACGACCGGACATTTTCGTGTCCGGTTGTACTTTGCAACCGGACACGAACAAAGCTTCCGAAAACCGAACTGTCCGGTCGAAAACCGGACAGTTGGTAACCCTGATTTGGACCCAGAGTCAAGTTAGAAAAAAATTTTAAAAATATATTCAGAAAAAACAAAAGTATACATTTTTATATTTCATTGTAAAGGGAATTTCACAGGCTACAATATGGTAGCAAACTTATTGTACCTTACTCAGTAGCGGCTTAACGGGGAGGGGCGGACCGCCCCGGGCTCCGGGCTGCGGGGGGCCCCCGGGAGAAGCTAGTATATTAAAATTTATTTTAAGCTTTAAATAAGCGTCTCTTTCGTAGCCGTCGGCGGAACGCAGTTTAAAAGGAAAAGGCGCGGGAGGTTTTGGTGATCGCGTGCGTTTTATTTAATGTTTAAAACACGAATGACAATGTGTGAAAACGTTGGGCAACACAAACGGCCGGAGCCGGTGGGACATTGGAAGTGGAACATGTTTACATTAGGAAACCGGAAGGGAGAGGATTTGAGTGTCGCAGGGTCCACAGAACACTGGGACGAACACATTTAGCCATGGCGGCCCGCGTTGCCGCTGGCAACATTATGGTGGGAGCTGCTCGCTCAGACGGCCCAAGGCCCGCTCGATGAGGGCGCGGGCTCCGACGCGCGGCTGTGGGGTCTCCTCGTCGTTGGCCTCATCCTCGCTGAAGGCGATCAGTGCTCGCTCTGCTGCTACCGCGGAGGCGGGACGATTGGGTTGTTGTTGTTGCGGCCGGCGGTGGCGTGTCAGCCGGTCCGCGATGGCGGAGCGCTGCACGGGGCGCTTCACCTGAGTGGGCTGCTGCCTGAGCCGTTGTGGCTTCTTGCCGCCCTTGACTGCGGCCTTGGGCACCGTTGCTGGGGCTGGCCTTCCGCCGAAATGCAGCATGGTGTGATGGGCGCGGCCGCACTTGCTGCAACGCGCGGTGGAGTTGCACCGATTAGTGGGGTGGGACCGCGCCAGGCAGTTCGTACAATAGCCCTGGGCGCGGGCTACCTGCTGACGCTGTTCTGGTGCCATCGCCAGAAAAGCCCGGCAAAATCGTATGCCGTGGAGGTGGTGGCACAGTCGGCATTGCTGAGCCATCCGCGGTTTCCGTGTTGCCCTGCAAAACACAAAAAAAGTGTATCACTACGATATAACGATAGTGGGTGGATAGGGTATGAGAATGAGTATGGGGAAAGCAGGGCCATGAGTTGAATGAGCTTTAAGACGCTATTAAGGGGCATAGCTTGACTACTGGTCTTGTCAAGATGCCAGAGTCGGTGCGGATATCCACGACACGTACGTGATTGTCGGGACCGCGATGAATTTTATGAATGCGGCCGAGCCGCCATTCATTGGGGGGAAGCAGGTCGTCTTTAATGACGACCATTTCATTTTCTTCCACTTCCCTCTGCGGATGCTTCCACTTGTAACGTTTGTGGAGATCCTTGAGATATTCGTCCTTCCATCGTCGGGCGAATTGATGATGGAGGACTTTGAGTTTTTCCCATCGATTAATCAGGGATAGCTCGGAGCACTCGAGTTCGGGGGGGGCGGCGAGAGGAGCGCCTCGGAGAAAGTGACCAGGGGTCAGAGACACTAGATCGCTAGGGTCCTGCGATTGAGGAGAGAGTGGACGTGAATTAAGCGTCCCTTCAATTCTAGTCAGAAGAGTCGTAAACTCTTCGTATGTGAATCTATGAGAGCCGGCTACCTTTTTAAGGTGGGTCTTGAAGCTTTTGACCGCCGACTCCCATAGTCCTCCCATGTGAGGAGCATGTGGGGGGATGAATTGCCACTCGACGCCCTGAGGACCGTATCGGTCGAGAATATCTTGGGCGATTTCTCTCGAGAATTTGGCAAAGTCTCTGGCCATGGCACGTTGAGCACCGACGAACGTTTTGCCGTTGTCGGTCATGAGTTTGAGAGGTAGCCCTCGTCGACCAGTAAATCGGGCGAATGCTGCGCGGAACGCTTCGGTCGTAAGATCCGAACAGAGTTCCAAGTGAACGGCTTTCGGTGCGGAATGTAATATTCCTGCCGAACCATACGGAGCATGAGTCGTTGGTCCGCATGCAGTAATAGCTTATGAAGGAAGCGAAGAACCAAACTGCAGTAGCGGGACTCTGGAGAGAGAATGATGGGGTGTCGTTCATTATACGACAATGCCGCATTGGCGAGTCTGCCATTAACTCGCATCACCTTCTGTTTGTCTAAGAAGGGATTGAGTACCAAGAGAGAACTTTTCTTGGATATGGGAAGCGAATGAGAGAGCGCTTGTCGTTCCTGGGGGTAATAGGAACTTTGCGCGAGAGTTATAAGGCGATTCTTAACAAATGCCAACTCTGCTTGGGATAACTGTGCTCCGTGTATGGGATGTTGCTGGCGACGGGAGGAGATGCCGTTATGAATGAAGCGGAACATGTATGCGATTACTCGCAGGGCTCGAGAGAAGCTGGAGAACCGATCGAGGATGTCGGTTTGCTCTTCGAGAAGGTGGAGGCAATCAACTGCTCGTTGTTCCGGGACTGGAACTTTGCGAGAGTGACCTTTGGGCCAAGCATCGGAAGCTTGCTGCAACCATTTGGGGCCACTCCACCACAGAGTGTGATCTTTGAGATCCTGCGGCTTGCATCCGCGCGTTCCTAAGTCCGCGGGATTTTCAGCGCTTGGGACATGTCGCCAGGGAGCGTTGTGCACATTTTGACGTATTTCAGTCGTGCGGTTGGCAACATAGGTTTTCCATGTGCAAGGTGGTTTTTCCAACCAAGCAAGGACAATTTCCGAATCGGTCCATAAATGGATTTCCGATTGATCGAACCCGAAGTGAGAGCGGAGGGATTTGATGACCTGGGAGAGTAAAACTGCTCCGCAAAGCTCTAAGCGAGGTAGGCTTATTGTTTGGAGAGGTGCAACTCTTGTTTTCGCAACAAGGAGATGTGACGCGAGGTGGTCACCATTCGTGCTAATACGTATGTATAGAGCTGCACAGTATGCCTTTTCGGAGGCATCGCAAAATCCATGGATCTGAACATTTCGATTGGGGGCATAGTTAACCCACCGGGGAATTTCGATAAGTTCTATGGCAGGCAAATTCTCAATGAATTGCTGCCATTTAATAAGAGATCCTGGCTTTATGCACTCGTCCCACTCAGTACCTTCAAGCCAAAGCTCTTGCAGAAGCTTTTTGGCAAGAATCATTATAGGCGAAAGCCATCCTGCGGGATCGAAAAGTTTGGCAACGGAAGAAAGAATTTGCCTTTTCGTGAATGAGGTTGCAGGAGAAGTGGGAGAGATGGAGTATGAAAATGAGTCCGATAGGGCATTCCAACGGATGCCAAGAGTCTTAGTGAAACTCGTTGAATCGAACTTGAGGAATTCCGAATCGAAAAGGTCGTCTTCGGGAATTTCCTCTAAGAGTTTTGCGTGATTAGCCGTTATCTTTTTAAGAGGGAATCCCCCGGAGTTGAGGGTGGCTATCACTTGAGAGAGAGCATCCTTAGTGGTGGGAAGATCATGACCTCCGGAAAGAATGTCGTCGACATACGTTTCCTCGAGAAGTATTTTTGCCGCTAACGGGCTGGATGGCTGGGAGTCGTGGACCAATTGATGGAGCGTTCTGATGGCCAAATATGGCGCACAGTTAACCCCAAATGTCACCGTTTTCAATCTGAAGTCTTGAATAGGAGATTCCGGGGATTTGCGAAAATGTATTCGCTGGAATTCCTGGTGATCATTATGGACCCGAATTTGCCTATACATCTTCTGGACATCGCCATTGAAGACAAAGCGGTAAAGGCGCCATCGGAGAATGAGTGCTGTGAGGTCATTTTGAAGAGTGGGGCCAGTATGCAGAACGTCGTTAAGTGACTGACCAGAACTTGAGGACCTTGAGGCATTGAAAACTACTCGGACTTTGGTAGTCTTCTTTTCGGGGCGGATGACTGCGTGATGAGGCAGATAGTACGAAAAGTACTTGCCATTTTGGATTATCTCACGGGGATTTGTGAGTTCCATATGGTCAAGGGTGAGATATTCCTCTAAGACGTCATCGTAGATGGTCTTGAGGTTTCCCTTTCGGGAGAGATTTCGCTCCATGCTAACGTATTGCTGGAGGGCGTTGGGGCGTGAATTGCCTAACGCTATCGAGTATGGAAATTCTGCCTTGAAGGGGAGTTTAACAGTATATCTACCGTCCGATCCACGGGTTGTGGTCTTCTGGTATAACTCTTCGCAATAAGTGTCATCCGAGGAGACAGGCGTCGGGAGTTTGACTTCTTCCTGCTCCCAGAATTGCCTAAGTTGTGAACTAAGTTCCTCATTGGAGACTTCTGCCACGTATGTCGAATAAGCTGACACCGTGTGGGGTACTGGCCCGCTGAGTATCCAACCGAAAATGGTGTTTTGGGCTAATAGGCTGCTACAGACATTTCGGCGGATACCTTCGAGTAAGATCTGGGGAATCAGATCACTGCCAATTACTAGATCTATCTTTGCTGACTCGAATGGATTTGGGTCCGCGAGATTTAGCGTGGCAAATTCTTGCCAATTGGGATGGCTAATTGTGAATGGGGGTAGCAATTTCGTCAATTGGGGAAGTACTATTGCTTGCACCTTGAGGGTCGTGCTGGAGTTTGGAACTGCCAACGTCAAAAAGCAAATGTGATTCGAATTTTGCACAATTTTACCGCCCATGCCTGAAATTTCGAAGTGAGATCTTTCAATTGGCAATTTAAGGCGTTTTTGCACCTTCGAGGAAATGAAGGTGCGTTGCGAGCCTTGGTCGATCAACGCTCTAACCTTGAACAATTCTCCTAAGTGTGCAATAGACACCAGTGCCGTAGGCAGAAGGGATTGGGTGCCATTATTTGAATGAAGGGCTTGTACTTGAGGCGTACTTAGCCTTGAAGATGGGCCGGGTTGCGCATCTGAAGTGGGGGCATGAGTTGCGGAGTTATTGTTCGGTTGGTGATTAGCTGTTGCGACCTGAGAAGTGGTCGTCTGAGACCTATTGAGAGGCTGCGGGGCTTGCGATTTGTTGTTGGGGAAAGTGAAGCAGGGAATGATGCTTCCTTTGGCAGTAAACACACGTAAAACTGCTTGTGCAATCCTTTATGGTATGCGTTGTGGCAAGACAGTTTTCGCATAAGTTGTGCTCTTTGACGTATTTCAATCGGCTCTGGGGGGTGAGCTTCTTGAAACTCTGACATGTTCGAATGGGGTGGTTGGCGTTGCAAAGTTTGCACGCGAAGTCTTTTTTCACTTCAGTGTGGAAGTGCTGAGATTTATTTTGAGGCCGATTTTGGGGAGTATGGAAATTGGAAGACTGTGGTTTTGGCTTAGCGGCGCGAATGCTATTGAGCCGTTCCACCACCTCGTACCTGCAGGTCAGGAACTCGTCCATTTGCGACCAAAGAGGCAGGTCCTTACGAGATGTAAGGGATTGTTCCCAGAGAGCTAATGTCTCTTCGGGTAATTTCGTACAACAAATGTACACAAGCAGCGGATCCCAATTGTCAGTGTCCACGGCCTGGGACCTAAGTACTGATAGACAATTATTTATTGTACTTTGAATCCGCTGCAGCGCTTCGCTATTTTCGGTAGTAGCCGGAGTGATATTTAACAAGGAACGAATCTGGTTGTCAACCAATATGCGCCTGTTTTCGTAACGGGATTTCAGGGCTTCCCATGCGAGTCCGAAGTTTTCATCGCTTAAGGCAAATTGCTTCACAATTGCACCGGCTTTGCCTTGCGTCTTGTATCGGAGGTGATACAATTTTTGGGCTGGAGTGAGCTTGGGGTGATTTATGTATACTGCCGTAAACATATCCCGGAAGGACGGCCACTGCTCATAGCCCCCGAAAAATGTTTCGGTATCGCAAGGTGGAACTTGTAAACAAATATTCGGAGTATTTGTTGGTTCTGAGGATCGAACCTGTTCCGTATGCGCAGCGTGCTGAGTGGGTGGAGGCTGGAGCATCTCAATGATGTCCGACATTTGAGCCATGCACAACTCATATTGGTCTATGCAGGCTTCGTTCTTCTGCCGAGCCGACTCCTTGAAACGGTCGGGCTGGCTACTGTCTTCCGCAATGGAGACTGCCTCATATGCTTGCATAAGCCTAGTCCATTGGACTTCCAAATTCTTTTGACGAATTTGGACGAGGGACTTCGTTTGTTCCTTAATGGGGGTCGCAGAAAACTTTGTGCATAATTGCACGAGCTGATCGGACTCGAAAATAAATTTAGCAACGCTTGGATCGGTTGCTTTGAGTATGGGGGACTTGGAGCGCGTTTTTGGCGGCTCACGAGTGACAGTGTCTGTCAAAAACAAATCGGTTGACACCTTAGGGGGTTGTTTGGAGGCGGTTGACTCCATCGCGTCGGATTGCTTCTTAGGCGAACGCTCTACCGGCATTGAAATAAAAGCGAAGCTTGAGAGATAGAGGGGTCAGGTGCGAAAAATTGAAATTAAATTTCCACCTGAGAATGGGAATAAATGAGATGGTTAAAGTTGGCTGCGTCCGCACGAACGGCTTAAAATTGGAAAAAATCGAAAAATTACACGAATGTGTGAAAATGATTCGATGGAATGGGAAAATGCCTTTAATTGGTTGGCCAACTTTATTAAAAGTATATGGAGTAATACGTGGACTAATTAATAAATTTTTAAATAGGAACCGTGAAATCCGGAGGATGAGAATTTGTATAAGTGTGTATAATTTAAGAAAATAAAAACAACGAGTGACAGTGAATATTAATAATAAATTGTCTTTTATTATTTGTATATGTGTATTTGTATTTAATGTATTGAAACGAAAATGAATAAATGTGTGTATGTGTATAAATGTGTATAAATGTATGTGAAATTGTACGAAAAATAAATATGTATGGGTATGTGTATATGAATAAGGAAAACGAATGTGTATTGTTATGTGTATGAGTGTAGTCAAAATATATTTTTGAATCTATAATATTTGTTAATTGTTAGTAAATTTAGTAAAATGTATTTAATTGTATGAGGGAGAAAAATAAAATTTTTGTGTACCGGTGGGTTAGGTTTGTCCCACTGTATGTATGGTAAGTGTATGTGCAGTGACCGTTTGATATGTACAATTGAAAATTTTCTAAGTTGACAATTTTCAATGTACTTGGGACGGGTCTTGTTGTCCCACTGTATATAATGAAGTGTATGTGTGTATTGTGTATATATTTGTATATATATGCACAATTTAAAATTTTCTAAGTTGAAGAAAATTTTCAATGTGCCGTGAAAATGTGAAACTTGTCCCCCTGTACCCGCTTTGTGCTTTCTTGTTTATGTGTAAGGGAGAGGGCTGGGTTGTGAACCAGGCTGGGGTGTGAACCATTGCCGTTTTTTCTTTCCCTAATTGACATATCGCCAATCTTTCAACTGTCAATTTTGTCTTATGATATGACTCTGCTTTTGTGGTTACACCGAAGTACAAACACGTATTGCTTGTGCCAGCAATCGAGTTTGAAAGACATCGTGTTTGAAAATCGACTGCGAAAACTTGTTGGCTTTTTTTTAAAGTGCTATCTTAGTGACTGAGCTTATTGCAAAAAGGTCAGTGTAATACATGTTTATTTAGTGTTTTGATTCTATTTTACGATGCAATATTTGTTTATGTCGAATTATGATTGGAAGTGTCGTTTATTTTAAAGTTTCCAAAATGGCATCGTGGTTGGGCTGTGAACCACTGAGGTGGCTGGGTTATGAACCACCTGCTTTTCGTACTACATTTGTTCTAACACTGTCAAATATGGACGGATATATTAAAATAAAGTCATTTTATATAATTTAACTCGATTTCGTTGTGTTCACTTGAAGTGAGCCAATACGAGAACACGTTCGTATTTCACATCCAAACATTCCGACACAGATTAGGATGAAAATTTAAAAAATTGAGCAGTTTCATTCATTGCGATTTTTTGGCCTAAGAGGCGTCATTATAACTTTTTTTCACCTCTTGAGGCTTCCTGATTAAATAAATTCTCAATGTACTTAAAAATTATGGGTGTTTTCTTCGTATTTTCTGACTTTAATAGGGATTTTCCAGATGGTTCACAACCCAGCCACTTTTTTGAAAAAGCGAAAAATCACGTTCTTAGAAAATTGGACGTAGAGAGTTAAATTTCAATCAAAAGGGTAATCTGTCTTCATAACAAAGTTGCGTTATATATTCACCTTTCCAACGGTATCTTCGATTTTTCGATATCTTTATTCTGAGAAAAGTTAGAGCCGAAAAACAAAACCCGGTTCACACCCCAGCCCTCTCCCTTATATATGCACTTGGGCCAAGCAGCTGAATTGCGTGCTGCCAAGTGCGTGCGGATATAGCACAAAGGGAAATACGGAACTATGTGCAGACGTGGGTGCGCAGAATGTACACAGCAGCTGGGCTTTGGTTGCTGGACTTATGTACAAAGCACAAAGAAGAGAAATGGAAATGGTGTGTGTAAATATTGCACAGAGAGAGGTGCGAGAATGTGTGCAGAAAAGCGCGCGCAGAGTGTTTACAGCTGCTTATGTACAAAGCCCAAGGAGAAGATGGGGAAATAAATTCGCGCTTATTTTTTGCCGCAATGCAAATTCTTGAGCGCAAGAAGCGCGAAAATTGTCTGTAGGGGAATGTGCAGTAGCGGAACTATTTTGCGGGATTTTTTGGTCCGGTTGAATATTGTATATATATACAATATTCAACGGAGAGTTAATTTTTTGGGTATATATTAATGTGCGGATATGGGTATTATTATTTTTTCCAATGAAAAATTTTTTTTTTTTTGTTAAATATAAATGAATATTTGTTAGTGTATGTGTTATTAATTTTTTATATAAAAATTTTGGGGCTTATCTTATTGGGCCCAGTGCCCGAGTATGGGGATCTTCTTTTATATTTCGTGAATGTCCGTCCAACGTTGTGTTGTGGTGCTAATATGGTTTGCCCTTTTTGTTTGTCCGCTGTCTGCGTTGTGTGTGTTGTTGCTGGATGTTTCGTTTGGTTGTTTCCAGTGCTTCCTCTGCGTTGAGTGTGTTGTTGTTGTTTATGTTTTTGTGGTCTCGTTTTTTTTTCCTAGCTGCTGCACTGCACCGCACTTTATTTATTATTTTTTTCTTTTTTTTTTAAGGGGGGCCGGGGTTGGCTGTTTTTGCTTTTTGTTTTGGATTTTTGTTTTTTTTTTTTTGAAAAAAAGGGGGGGTTGGGGTTGGCTTTCGGTATTTTTTTTTTTTTTTGTAAGGGGCTCACTTTTCACTTTTTTTTTTTTTTTTTTTTTGTTTTACCTCAATTTGCTTTTGGTTGTTTGTTGCTTTTGTGTTGTTCACTTTTGTGCACTTTTACTTTGTTCACTATGCTATGTTGTCTGCTTCACTGTTTGTAATTTGTTTTATATTGTCACTTAGTTTTCACTGTTTTGTGTCACTGTTGTGTTTGAATGTTTTTTATGTTTCACTTGTTAAATGTTTCCTGGCGGGTTCGCGGTGGCTCGAAGGACCATAAATAAGCGTCTCTTTCGTAGCCGTCGGCGGAACGCAGTTTAAAAGGAAAAGGCGCGGGAGATTTTGGTGATCGCGTGCATTTTATTTAATGTTTAAAACACGAATGACAATGTGTGAAAACGTTGGACAACACAAACGGCCGGAGCCGGTGGGACATTGGAAGTGGAACATGTTTACATTAGGAAACCGGAAGGGAGAGGATTTGAGTGTCGCAGGGTCCACAGAACACTGGGACGAACACATTTAGCCAAGCTTATTGCATCATAAAATGAATTTAAGGCAGAATATTTGGAAGAAGTGTTGCGACTTAAGTGACACTTATCAGCTAGCAATATAAAGACAAAAGAAATTTATCTGTGGTCTGGACTAAATTTATTAGAATCGTGCGATATTTCCTAATAATTTGTGTATCGGTGTCAAGTTGCGAATGAAGTTTTTCAAAACTGACACTTGCAAAAAACTATATATAATGAGTGTAATAATAAAACGCAACAGGATTTACAGCAATTGAGTTTCTTTGTTGAATGTTGCTTGGTCTTAGTTTATAAACAGTTGTTGTTGTTTTAAATTATTGGTGGTTGTCAATTGTATTGGTTGTTGATTGGTGGTTTTCCGGCGATTAAGTGGCGGTTGATCGGCGGTTGTTGATTGGCGGTTGATCGGCGGTTGGTGATTGGCGGTTGATCGGCGGTTGCTTGGCGGTTGTTGCTTGGCGGTTGGTGATTGGCGGTTGATCGGCGGTTGCTTGGCGGTTGATCGGCGGTTGTTTATTGGCATTTTTTTCGCTGCCGCCCTACTCGACTGCTTCCTTCGCGCGTTTCTTTCTGACTGACTTCCCGGCTCCTTTTCCCGACGGCTGATGCTGCCACCCTGCACTTGAACAGTGCGGCCACTGACGATTTAAATGGTGTAGCCATATCTGCTCCTTACACCCCACCCCCCGTGAATCTCCTTAGAATTCACCAATCTTTAAAACAGCTAATTTGGACGCCGGTCGACGCAGTAGTCCCGTTGTTGTCTTAACGTCTGCAAACTGAACTTGTCCGTCTTTCGCTGGATACACGTTGACGACGATTCCCTTCTGCCATTGACTTCTAGGCAAGGATGGCTCACAAATGATGACTACGTCCCTCAGTTGGATAGGCGGTTTCTTGTCATGCCACTTTTGTCGATGGAGCAATTGCGGTAAAAATTCGTTGGTCCATCGTTTCCAGAGGCGATCCTTCAAGTTCTGGGCTATACGCCACTGCTTCTTTAGACAAATCTTCATGTCGACAGGCTGCGGAGTTTGCGTGGAATTGACGCATCCAAGCAAGAAGTGGTTGGGCGTCAACGGCTCATCCTCCATTGTGGTGAGTGGAATGTCTGTCAATGGACGAGCATTAATAATGTTCTCCGCTTCAATCAGGACGCTTTGCAACGTTTCCATCCTCGGGGCTACTTCACGTAAAGTATGATGAAGCAGTCGCTTAACGATCCGGATCAAACGCTCCCAACACCCTCCTGAACTGGGGTTTGAAGGACAGTTAAACACCCAATCGATTCCGCGGCCAACCGCCTCGGTCTGAATACGATCCACATCTAGCAGCTTCTCGGCACCCTGTAGCTCCTTCTGGGCCCCAATAAAATTAGTCCCATTATCGCTTCTGATTCGCACTGGAGTACCACGTCTGTTGATAAAGTTTCGTAGGCATATCAGGAAAGCATCAGTTGATAAATCTGCTGCCACCTCCAAATGCACTGCCCGCACTGTCAAGCAGGTGAAAATCACGGCCCAACGTTTTACGTGGCAACGACTAACCGTGACAGTGAATGGGCCGAATAAGTCCACCCCCGAATATGCGAAAGGTCGCACATACGGCGTGACACGATCTACCGGCAGCTGACCCATTTGTGGTGGAGCAGGCTTCGCTCGTTCAAGTTGACATTGCGGACATTTCTTCTCGACAGCTCTCAAAACAGCACGTGCACGAACAATCCAGAATCTTTGCCGCACTTCATTGATGGCTACAGCTTTGTTCTGATGATGGTTCTTCTCGTGGTAATGTTGCATTATCAGGCGCGACACCGCATGGTTTTGAGGTCGAATAATTGGGCGCCTGGCACTGAATGGCAAGTACGTAGCTTCATCGATTCTTCCCCTCACACGCAGTAGTCCGTCGTTCTCTAAGTACGGCGATAGCAAGTACACAGAGCTTCCCTTTGGTACTGGCAGTCCCGCTGTTAGGACGTTAACTTCTTTGGTGTAACACTCCCTCTGAACAATGCGGCATATAAGTTCTTCGGCCTCGTCGACTTCAACTACTGTGAGTGGACCTCTCAATTGCTGACGCGCCTCCGCATTTGTCCTCGAACGTCGTCCGATGTTCTTGAAACGTACAACCCAAGCGATGGTCCTCTTCAACTTCGTGTACGATGAGAACCTGTCATATTCAATCACGCGGCTCGTCTGCGAATTTATAAGAAATTGTAGTTGCACCTCTTCTTCTGTCATACCTGGCGGCGGCCTGATAATGAACGTCGGCCAAGACGCTTCTTCTTGCTTCAAAAAGTCTGGACCCTTAAACCATCGGCTATCACCACTGAGCTTGGACGGAGACTTCTGGCGTGTGGCTTCATCGGCAATGTTGATTTCTGTCGGCAGCCAACGCCACTGTGACGGCTGTGTCGCATCTAGTATCTCGGCTGTTCTGTGACCTACAAACGGTTTGTACTTCCTCTTGGTTGACTGAATCCAGTGCCAGACCGTGTTCGAGTCGGTCCACAAAGTGACACTTGCGATGTTGACGTCATGGTTACGGCATATCGTCTGGCTTAAACGCGTACCCAATACAGCAGCTTGTAACTCCAACCTCGGGATTGACATCAATTTCAGCGGCGCATTGCGGGTTTTGGCAGCTACAAATGCGACGTCCCACCCCCCGTTTGTGGCTATACGGAAGTACCCCACGGCGGCAAACAACACCTGGCTTGCGTCCACAAAGATGTGAAGTTGGATCTCGTTGGATGAAACAAAGGATGTCGAATATGGTCGCGGCACCTTAATTCGGCTGGCTTCTTCAAAGTTGTTCCACCACGTTCTCCATTGCTTGTCTAATTCTTCCGGGATGGGCTCATCCCACTCTACGTTGCTTCGCCAGACCTGCTGCATCAATATCTTAGCTGTAGCCATAATGTCGGCAAGCAGACCAAATGGGTCGAAAACCGACATAACTATGCCCAGGAACTCTCTCTTCGGCGGTGCCCGCAGCGTATTGAGCACGTCTCGTGGTATGCGGTGAAACTGCGTATGAAACTCGAACGTGTCGCTACGCACGTTCCAGTGCATGCCCAGCACCTTTTCTGATGTCGCTTGTTTCTCCATATTGACCGTGTCGTACTTCGTGGCTCCCTTCATTGCCTGTTGGACCTGACTGGAATTCGATATGAAACTTCTCAACTCAAACCCGGCTTCTGCATGTATGGCGACGACTTGACGGCAAATCTCTACAGCGGCTGCTTCATCGTTAAAGCTGCAAACGAAGTCATCCACATAATGCTTCTCACCTACAGCGTCCACCGCGGCTGGGTAGCGTTCTTTAAATCGGCTGGCGTTGTGATTCTTGATGAACTCCGCACAATACGGCGAGCATGAAGCGCCAAACCTCATCGACGTCATACAGCAATGTTCAACAGGCCGGCTGGGGTCACTGCGCCACAGGAACCGTTGGGCGTGCTGGTCCTCGGGTCTTATCCTCACCTGTGAGAACATCTCCCTTATGTCAGCCGCCACACCAACTGCGCCCTGACGAAACCTGAACAGGATTTTTAATAACGGCTTGGCTCGTTCTGGCCCCTTTAGCAACCAGGAATTCAATGCAACGCCCTGCACTTTGGCGGCTGCGTCGAAAACAATTCTCAGCTTGTCAGGCTTATGCGGGCTCTGCACGGCGAAATGTGGCAGATACCACACTGGGCGATTGGTTTCTGCTATCTCGTTCGGCGACAAAACTCTTGCGTACCCCTTGGCGAAGTACTTCGACATCTCTTCGTGATACCTTCGTGCGAACTCAGCATCGTTCTTCATTTTCCTCTCAATACCATGCAAACGTTTGACGGCAGCCTCATAACTTTCTGGCAGCTTCGGCGTGTCCGAACTCCACAACAGCCCTGTTTCAAAATATTTGTCACATATCTTGGTCGTACTGCACTTGGTCGTACAGACATAATACTTCGTGCCCGTTTGTAGTCGTCACTCTCAGGTAGCGATCGCGCTGTTTCCGCTCCAAACTGGTCGGTGGCAACGTACTCGGCGACTATCCGATGTAATTCCTCTAACGGACGGGCCTCACGAATGTGTAGCATCAATGGCGGGGACGGACTTGAGGATTTCACCGGACCGTAAGCCAACCACCCCAGTTTTGTCTGGATGGCTAGTGGCCGGTCTTGCCGAGCCTGTACGGTGACACTGGCGGCGGTCAGATGGGCATTGTCCAAACCGAGTAAAAGAACCGGTCGGGCATCGATGTATTCCTCAATCGGCAACGACTCCAAATATCCCAAATTGGACTTCTTGAACGACTGTGTTGGCAAATTTAATTTCTTAACTGTATGCACGTTCCTGACTGCGAACTTCTCTCCACTGTTGCGATTCGCTACTTCCAACGTGACTCGGCGTGACTGTTCCGTTTTTATTTCCTCGTCGTACCACTGAAGAGTCAATGGATGAAGTTGCCCTCTCAGCCCCAGTTTGTTCGCCACGCCTTCTTCCACCATTGATACAGCTGACCCATCATCGAGCATCGCAAAGACGTCCATCTGCCCATTCGGTCCACACAACTGCACCGGAATCACTTTAAATAGTTGACTGCACTTCAAACTAGGCGTGGAACAATTCAACACCGGCTGTGATGGTTGCATGACCTGGCAGGCTGGGCCCTGGTCGTTAGCACCTTCATGCAGGCTGGCGTGTTGAAAGCGACGGCACTCGTTAACTCCACACGGCTTCTTTGAACGGCAGTTCGATACGTTATGTCCTTTGCGTAGGCAAGCAAAGCATAACTTATCTTTCTTCACCACGTTCCAATGGTCTTGCACACCCAGTGATTGATGGAATTTTTGGCAATTGGCGATGACGTGAGCGGCGTGGCAACAATAGCATTGAATCGACTTCTCGGTGGCGCCCTCATTGACATGCATTACTCGCCGTGGCGTCGTTGCAGCGTTCTTCGGAAGCGATGTTGATACTGTAGACATTGTAGCCACTACTCGTCCTAGCTCGGTTAACCATTTGGCAAAATCTCCAACTGTAGCATACGGCTTAATTATACTTGCACAACGGGCCCACTCAAACTGCTTGCTTGGCGGCAATTTGCTGACCAGTTGCTCCAGCAACAATGGATTTGCTAGATGCTGCTCACTCTTGGCAGATGTTAGGAAGGCCACCACATTACGAACGTTTGTTGAGAAGGCGACAACGGACTCCAGCTTGCTCTTCGGAATAGCTGGAAAGTTCTGCAGCTTACTCAGTTGACAGCGAATTCACAGATCCGACCTTCCGAATCGAAATTCCAATTCCGCCATTGCCTGTGAGACGCCCTCTGGGTAAATCAGCATCGACGCTACAGCCTCCTTGGCTTCACCCACTAAACACTTATGCAACCGCATGAGGTTCTGTCTGTCGTTGTACTTAAACACTTCCGTGCTGTCTTTAAAGTTAGCAAAGAACAGCGGCCAGTCCTCTGCCTTGCCCGAAAATGTAGGTAGATCGTACAGTTTTACTGTACCCGTCTCGACCAGCACGGCGTCGCTGTGGTTGTCTGCTGCGGGTGTCGACACTTCTCGAGGCTGCATTAGCAGTGCATCGGCTTGGATTTGTTGGCGCAGGTTGCTGATATCCCTCTGCTGCTCCTCGCTGTTATGTCGAACCTCTTTCATCGTGGACTTTAGTGACCTCATCACCTCTAGCAATGCCGCCAACGATTCACGACTCTCACTTTCCATTATCAAACTGTACTTCACTCTACGACTGTTCTTTTATAACTTGTTCAAACTTGATCGGCGTCCCTTCTCAACTGTCCAATCCGCACTCGCGACTATTACCGGCAAACACTGCGAGTAACGGCACTTGGAATCATCCCTCTACAACGGCTTCGAAATCAAACGGCGACAAACTTTCGCGAATGTGTAGACGACGCACAGATGCCAACAGCGAACATTAACTTGTTCTGACTTGATCGGCGTCTTTTTCACTGTCTCTTTCGCACTTACGGCGACTACTGGCAAACACTGCGACTAACGGTACTGGCAATTTCTCCTTTACGACGGCTTCGAAATCTAACGGCAACGTAACTGGCAAATACACGGCGAGTCTTTCTCTTTTTACGGCGGCTTCGAAATCTAGCGGCAACGTAACTGGCAAATACACGGCGAGTCTTTTTCTTTTTACGGCGGCTTCGAAACGAACGTTCGCGAAGGCAAGGGCGACCAACGGATGCCAATAAAACGAATGTAATAATAAAACGCAACCGGATTTACAGCAATTGAGTTTATTTGTTGAATGTTGCTTGGTCTTAGTTTATAAACAGTTGTTGTTGTTTTAAATTATTGGTGGTTGTCAATTGTATTGGTTGTTGATTGGTGGTTTTCCGGCGATTAAGTGGCGGTTGTTGATTGGCGGTTGATCGGCGGTTGTTTATTGGCATTTTTTTCGCTGCCGCCCTACTCGACTGCTTCCTTCGCGCGTTTCTTTCTGACTGACTTCCCGGCTCCTTTTCCCGACGGCTGATGCTGCCACCCTGCACTTGAACAGTGCGGCCACTGACGATTTAAATGGTGTAGCCATATCTGCTCCTTACAATGAGAGACTAAGTTGTTTGTCACTTTTATCAATTGAAAGAGACACAGCATCGACAATTGACTTTGAAAATGCAACAGATAAATTCAGTTCAATAAAAGCAGAAAAACATCCTTTCTAAATAACACTTGTTTACAAATTTGCAAAAATTTTTCCCTCGAAGATTGGAATATTTAATTTTTAACTTAAAATTGTCTGCTATATATGCAAATACAGAACTTTAAGTTAAAAATTAAATTTCGCAATCTCCGAGATTTTGCTAGTTAACCTTAGAACCGTGAGTTGGGCACTCAGTGCCCATATTCATTTTTTATGTTCAATTTCGGGGAGTTGGGAAGTCCAATTTTTTTTTTTTGGTAGGCAGAAAGATTGTACTTTTGTTTATAAGTTAACAAAATTACAGGTGCATATCTCTTATAATAAGAAAGTTATGTCATTTTACAAGATGAGTACGCTATACGTGACTTGGGGCACTCAGTGCCCATAATATTTCCTCATATATCACAGGGCAACAAATTTCGACATTTTGCCGGCTTTTCTGGTTTTGACATCAGTTCTAGGGTAATTAGGGGCCGCTGATTTCGAATCCGTAAACCGTTTTCAAAACTTAGTTTCCGTTTTCCCAAAAAATGAGTGTCCTTTTTTCGGATTTTCCCTGACTTTTTTCACGTTTTCGATTGTAATTTCTAAACCAATAAACCGGTAGACATGATGTTTACTTTGTGGCATTTACAGCACCTCACGGCTTCTTTTCCAATGTAATGCTTTTATAAGTTTTACAATTCCGCGGTAATTGGACGTCAAAGTCGGAAAATATGTAATTTCAAGGCGATTTCTTTGATGTCGAAAAACATGCACATTTTTCGTAAATCAATAATCGAGTTAGGTATAACACGAAAGCGGAAACATCAAGTAATACAACACAGCCAAATTATTTGGTGTAATTCCCATTCTCATCGAAATAATACCAAAAATGTACCATAGTCATTTTCATCATTTTTCAGATATTTTCCTTAAAAAATTAGGGGCCACAAAATATGCAAGTTCTTTTTCACAAAATATTATGCCGATGCTGATACGGACTTAAATATTAATAAAGATGCAAACAATACTCCAACAACGGAAACATCAAATCAAAACGCATCAAAAAGACAGCGGATAATTTCACTCAGTTGAGCGGTTCAAAACCAAAACTTTATATGATTTTTATATTTTTCAGTTAAAAAACCTTTGTTTCTAACAATAAATACTTGTTTCAATAAATTATTTGCATAAATAAGCGAAATATTGGCCTTTTAATAAAAAAAGTTCATAAAAAGCTTAAATTTCCATACAAAATACACTACTGGGCACTGAGTGCCCATGTCACGAAATTAAGTTGTATAGCCAAGTCACGGTTCTAAGGATAACTAGTGTAAATTACACAGTTTAGGAGTGAACCAGTAAAAATTTAGAATTTTTAAGGACATATAAAAAAAGTGATCGTCTGATTTTATTTAAATAAATTGCAGTTTATCATAAATTTTTCAAAATCTAATTCACAAAAAAATTTAATGAAATATAATTAGCGTTTGCAAAATTTTTTTATATTTTTCTTAAAGTTCTTAGTTAGAGAATGGACAGTACATTCGGTGCCTACTGCACAGGCTTCCGGAAACATCAAGTAATACAACACAGCCAAATTATTTGGTGTAATTCCCATTCTCATCGAAATAATACCAAAAATGTACCATAGTCATTTTCATCATTTTTCAGATATTTTCCTTAAAAAATTAGGGGCCACAAAATATGCAAGTTCTTTTTCACAAAATATTATGCCGATGCTGATACGGACTTAAATATTAATAAAGATGCAAACAATACTCCAACAACGGAAACATCAAATCAAAACGCATCAAAAAGACAGCGGATAATTTCACTCAGTTGAGCGGTTCAAAACCAAAACTTTATATGATTTTTATATTTTTCAGTTAAGAAACCTTTGTTTCTAACAATAAATACTTGTTTCAATAAATTATTTGCATAAATAAGCGAAATATTGGCCTTTTAATAAAAAAAGTTCATAAAAAGCTTAAATTTCCATACAAAATACACTACTGGGCACTGAGTGCCCATGTCACGAAATTAAGTTGTATAGCCAAGTCACGGTTCTAAGGATAACTAGTGTAAATTACACAGTTTAGGAGTGAACCAGTAAAAATTTAGAATTTTTAAGGACATATAAAAAAAGTGATCGTCTGATTTTATTTAAATAAATTGCAGTTTATCATAAATTTTTCAAAATCTAATTCACAAAAAAATTTAATGAAATATAATTAGCGTTTGCAAAATTTTTTTATATTTTTCTTAAAGTTCTTAGTTAGAGAATGGACAGTACATTCGGTGCCTACTGCACAGGCTTCCTTCCATCGATTTCGAAACTGTACATTATTTTCGCAAACTTTTTTTATTGTACTTTGGGTTTGCTTCATTGCCCAATATCTTTCAATAGGCCGAAGTTCCGGGCAGTTGGGAGGATTTGCCTCCTTTGGGAGGCAAACCACCGCACCGCAGACCACCGCACTGTGGTCGCTCCCATAGGCCAAAAATAAAAAATTCAAAGTCCAAATTTTAAAATTAAAAGTAACTACATAGTCTCCTATATAATCAAGCTTTCTAACGGTAAATTTTTTTTGGTTTGATTCTTGCGGTACTTTCTGAAAATAGCATCAGAACATTTGTTCACTTGATTAGTGCAATGTGAGCAGCGTTTTACAATAATCAATTTTGAAGTGTTAAAACTTTATTAAAAAATCACCAAATTTAAAATTAATAAAAAGGGTATTGAACATACAAGTATTTAACTTAATTTTAGTTAATGAGATATATTTAAATTGAAGTCTACTTAAAAACAAAAATCAAAATTTACAACTACTATATTCTGTGTTTTTCGTCTGACTCCCAGAATTTCACTTAAAGTTTTAGTTGTGTTCCCCCTCGTTGCCCCCATTGATCTTTTTTTCCCTAATACTAAGGCACGTTTTAAGATTATAATGTGTTAGTTTCAGCTGGCAGAATTTGCCAGGCTTCGTGCAATCTTTCATAGACTGAGTGCCTGTATTAAAAACTAGTAGGGCCCTGCGGCTTTGCACGCAAGTTTAAAGTCAATGGACCCAATAAATCAAGTTTCCTCATACTACATTCTATGGGCAATGCCACGCTTCTTTTATGTAATGCCCAATCCATTCCTCCAATCGAAGGGTGTGACCCGGTTTTATTGATATGCGACTTTCAGTTCCAAAGTTACGCGGAAAATTTCAGTCACAAAAAATATACCGCTTCCCTTGTCAACGCCCGTAAAATTTTGCCAGTAGAATGACACATCTATGAGACGATGGTATACAAAACTTCAAAGCTTTCCAACTTATTGTTCCGAAGATATTCCACATTAAAAATTTGGGTTCTATGGGTGGTGCCATGCCCCTCGTCCAAAACCCACTCTACTCTCCTTGTCGAAGGGAACGTCGAAATCGTAAGTATGTACCAAATATCTTTCTTTTTTTTTTTTAAACAGGAACAAACGCGCAGGGGATGACCCCTATTAATGCGAAGCATTACGTTGGTTCAGGAAGGATATAAAGGTTAGGAGATAGGTTTATGAGTAAAGTGTTTATGGGCTCTTGCCTTGAACCCATCGAGATCATAAGTGCTGGGGAAAATATCCGCAGGGAGACCATTCCACAGCCGCGCTGTACGGGCCAAAAACGAACTTTCCCTGTAGTGCGTAGTGCGCTGGAACATCGTTTCGACGTGGAATGCATGGGCGCCAGTGATCAAACGGGTTGCCCGGGGGAATACCCGGAGTGATGGCATCAAGCTGCTCATCTCCACTGAGCAGTTACCGAAAAAGTATCGGTAAAATAACACCACACATGCCACGTTTCGACGATGCTCCAGGGAGTCAATGGGAGTCTTGATGTGTGATTTGCAGTTCCAAAGTTATTGAAAACAATTGGGCGCTTAAAAAGTGCCACGCCCCTTGACCAACGCTTACAAAGTTTTACCAGTGAAACGGCACATCTAAACGGTGGCCCCGCACCAAATTTTAATGCTGCCCGATTTCTCATTCCGAAGATATTCCATATTGAAAATTTAAGTTGTATGGGGGTGCCACGCCCCCTTGTCAAAAACCCACCCCATTCCTTCTATCGAATCGCTAAATCGTTTGACACCGGTATTGCTGTGACAAATAAATCATGGCTGATTTGTTATTATAGTGATCGTGGCGAGAAGGCATAGTAGGTAGGCGTGGTCAATCTTATATATCTTGTGTCAATATCAACAAAACACGGAACCATTTGTTATTAATACTGATTTCCCGACATGTACCGCAGCTTCGTTATGTTGGTTTAGCGGTTGGTTGCGCAGAAAGTGGGCGTGGCCGATTATATTATAGCCTATGTTTGCCGCAATGACACGCTGAATCGTTTGATGCCCCTATTGCTATGACAAATATACCATGGCTGATTTATTATTATAGTGGGCATGGCGAGAAGGCATATCAGGTGGGCGTGATCAATATTATATATCCTATGTTAAAATCAATGAAACACGGAATCATTTGATATTAATACTGATTTACCGACATGTACCGTAGCTTCGTTTTGTTAGTTTAGTGGGCGCGGGAAGTGGGCGTGACCGATTATATTATAGCCTATGTTTGCCGCAATGAACGGCTGAATCGTTTGATACTCATATTGCTGACAAATATACCATGGCTGATTTGTTATTATAGTGGGCGTGGCGAAAAGGCATATCGGGTGGGCGTGATCAATCTTATATATCCTATGTTAACATCAACGAAGCACGGAATCATTCGATATTAATACTGATTTACCACATGTACCGTAGCTTCGTTTTGTAAGTCTAGAGGGCACGGAAAGTGGGCGTGGCCGATTATCTTATAGCGTATGCTTGCCGCAATGATAAGCTGAATCGTTTGATACCCATATTGCTTAGACAGATATACCATGGCTGATTTGTTATTATAGTGGGCGTGATGAAAAGACATATCAGGTAGGCGTGGTCAATCTTATATATCCTATGTTAACATCAACGAAGCACGGAATCATTCGATATTAATACTGATTTACCAACATGTACCGTAGCTTCGTTTTGTTAGTTTAGTGGGCACGGAAAGTGGGCGTGGCCGATTATGTTATAGCCTATGTTTGCCGCAATGATAAGCTGAAACGTTTGGTACCCATATTGCCTTACAAAAGCATACGATAGATGAGTTTTGTTACCATAGTGGGCGTAAGTAGGGGGCGTGGTCATTCTCATATAGCCTATTTACCCTTCCCACAGATAAAAAAATGTGTGGTGCTTATTTCATCTAAATCGGTTCAGTGGTTTTTGCCTGATTGTGGCTCAAAAAACGTCACACTTGCTTTTATATAATAGTGTTACGAAATTCCCCAGTTCGTTATCGACGGTTCGTTTTGATTGTATTTGAAAATAAAACAACTTCAGTTATCCAGCGCAACGTAGTCAAAACTAACAATCGCTTTATTTACAAATTTGCACTTGTTCTACTTTACACTACTACTATTGCATGTTTCCCCATTGCTTGCTCAACACAGACTCGACTCCTTGCGCTGCCACTGCTGCTTTTATACCAATTTTCTTATCGCGCCGAAGTTTCTTGCACTTCTAATTGGAAAACGCTCGACTATTCTCGCACAGCCCATTTCGAGAACCATCCTTGCCATATCGGACTATACCAAGCGAATTTATAACAGTTTTGCTGTACTTCACAGTGCATGCCTAAAAGTATGCTTGGAAAACATTCGTGCGGAGAAAGGCATTCCTGTACAGTGCGGCACAGAATCTCTCATCGTATCACTGCCCATCACTTAGACTTGTTCGTCCCGAACAAGTACCGAGGCTCCGCCGGAGTAAGACGCCAGGCGCTCCAAATGGACTACTTTCAACCTGGCGTTTCTGTTGCCGCAGCGTTGCACCCTGTACACCACGTCATTAATCCTGGTCACGACCTTGTACGGTCCTTCCCATGACGTTTGAAGCTGTGGAGACAAACCTTTCCTCCGCTGCGGGTTGTAAA
The DNA here is from genome assembly GCA_963971225.1 of Melieria omissa. Classification (NCBI taxonomy): domain Eukaryota; kingdom Metazoa; phylum Arthropoda; class Insecta; order Diptera; family Ulidiidae; genus Melieria; species Melieria omissa. Next base: position 5,764,094 of record OZ020270.1, read on the forward strand.
GCATTACCAGATTGCCTTCTTGGAACCCCTCTGGGTTAGCCCGTAGACCATAGCTCGCTGTCAACCTGCTTTCAACTAGTTGAGTGCGGCTCCGCGATCTTCTCCTCGGCCCTTTCGCAGCCGAACACCGATTACAGCCTCTGATCCACTCAGCGACAGACTCCTGGCATCCTACCCAATAGAACCGCCTTCTTATCTTGGCGACAGTTTTTGCGATGCCTAGGTGCCCTCCACTGGAGTCGTTATGGTTTTCCTCGATGACATCGTCGATCCGGCCTCTCGGGACCACTATTAGGGATGTTCTGGTCCTGCCATCCCTGCTCTCCCACTCGCGGTATAGGCAGCCATCCTGCAGACGTAGACTTTGCCACTGTGCCCAGTAAGCCTTCGTGATCGGGCTCTCATCAGCCATCTCCTGCCAGGCCGGCCGTAATCTCTGCGCTTTGCCTTCGATGATCTTCGCGAGATCGGTATCCTTGCGCTGGTCCTTCTGTAGCCTTTCCGCAAGCCAATCTTTCTCTTGCAGAACTCTTACCGACCGAACATCCACAATTTGTCCCTCGTTTTCGGCCTGCGAATTATGCCTGCGTTCGGTCTCGCACGAATGATGTGGCAGAGCGTCATCCCTTCTTGGCGACGTCTTTTGTCCGGAACACTTTTCCCGCAGATGGCAGTCTCGTGATATGTGGCCTTGCTTGCCACATCGCCAGCAACTGACTCGAGATGATACTGCCCGCAGCCCCGCTGGTGCCTCCGAGCTCACTGTCTGGCTTTGCGTGACACGTCCAGATTGGACTCCATGCATCTCCGCAGATGAATGTCGAAAACTTCCCCTCCAGGCCGCCTCATACGTCAATGCGCTTGTCACCGTCTCACGGAATGTCGGCTTGCCCATCATCAATGCACTGCGTCGTGTCTCCGGGTCATGAAGACCTTCAATAAACGCCTCAATCTTCATCCTCTCGAGATAATCAGCGCCGAATTCCGGGTAGCACAACTGTACGAGCCGCTCAATGTCTGCTGCATACGTCTGCAGCGCCTCGTCTGCTCTTTGCCAGCGGTTCTTCAGCTCGCAATAATACAGCATTTAGTTGTGCTCGTCACTGTATCTGGCTGCCAGCGCCCTTATGACGGTCTCGTAATCACCTCTCAAACCTTCCGGAACTGTTTTTATTACCTCAGCCGCCGGACCTCTTAGAGCCAGTATCAGTCTCCGACCTTTCCTAACATCGGTGCACTGACTCTCCAAAGCAGCCATATCGAATTGTAGTTTGAATGTGTCGAACGACGTAGTACCATCATAAGTAGGCACTGCTATGGCAAAACTTTCCTCAACCGACTGCACTCTTGCTCGCAGCTGTACCTCTCTAAGCCGCTCCTCGATTTTCCTGTTTACTGAATCCTCCAGACTGTCAACTCGTTTGTCTAAATGTTCTACTCGCGTCTCCAGGTGCTCAACTTTCACATTAATCCTGTTCGAAATCTCTTCCACTTTCTGCTCCAAGCGCGCAGAATTTTCCTGAAGCTTGGTTTCCATTCGCTCTGCTACTTCTCGGTTCGTAGTTTCGCTTTTTGCGGAAATTTCCTGATTCGTAGTTTCCATTTTGGCTGCCATTTCACGGTTGGAAGTCTCAAACATGCCTTTAAGTGCAACCATAAGCTGGCTCATGTCCATTGCTTGTAGTGGCGCAGCCGCTGCAGTCGTACTTTGCAATGACGCAGCACCAACAGGCGATTCCTCCACCTTGGCCGACGCCTCTTGTTCCTGCGTTCCGAACTCATGTGCAGCCCAATCGATGCCTCGTGACTCACACGCCTCTCGCAAGCGCAGCTGCAACTCCACCTTACCGCCAGCAGTCGGCAAATTCCAGGCAGCCAGCTCCTTCTTCAGCTGGTCCACCTTCAGCAGCTCGAGTTTAACCATGTCTGCGTTTTTATAATTTTATTTATTATTTATCTTCAGTAATACAATCCTGACTTTCTGACACCAAATGTTACGAAATTCCCCAGTTCGTTATCGACGGTTCGTTTTGATTGTATTTGAAAATAAAACAACTTCAGTTATCCAGCGCAACGTAGTCAAAACTAACAATCGCTTTATTTACAAATTTGCACTTGTTCTACTTTACACTACTACTATTGCATGTTTCCCCATTGCTTGCTCAACACAGACTCGACTCCTTGCGCTGCCACTGCTGCTTTTATACCAATTTTCTTATCGCGCCGAAGTTTCTTGCACTTCTAATTGGAAAACGCTCGACTATTCTCGCACAGCCCATTTCGAGAACCATCCTTGCCATATCGGACTATACCAAGCGAATTTATAACAGTTTTGCTGTACTTCACAGTGCATGCCTAAAAGTATGCTTGGAAAACATTCGTGCGGAGAAAGGCATTCCTGTACAGTGCGGCACAGAATCTCTCATCGTATCAATAGTATAGATGGGGCGCAAACCCAGAAGTGCAAAAGAAGCTTGGCATTTTGTGCGGTGGTATTGTTGTTTGTTTGTGTTGTTGTTTTTAAGTAAGGTGATGTTAATATAATGCGTATTGCAACTTTTTTACTTTTCTATTTTAATTTCACCTTTAAACCAATTTTTATATACGGTGACTGACACTATTTACATATGTAAATATTTTTGTTATCATAGGTTCTGTGGGGACAGTTTTGGTTTTTTTGGTAATGTTAAAGAGGTTTCAGGTCCAAATGTGGAAGGAGAAAATGGAGCAAAGCGGTTTCAGACCCCACAATGTGGGAAAATTAGTAAAGCTGGCAGAAGAAATGACATAACAAGATATGCATTTTTAAAGACATTCTCACAAAATGTCGTATTTGACATTTCTATGTAATACCAAAGAATATGAAGTAATATAGAACGCGCATGTGGGCACAAAAGTGTTTTCGGTTGCTATGATGCGAGCGGGAAGAGCGAAGCGTATGCATTTGAGAATGTTAAGTTCATAACATTTTCTGTTAGATTTTCGTAGGACAACAGCAAAAAGCAATGTTATTGTTCGCAACGGCTTCGCTCGTGTACAGTGTTGCCGCTGTAAAATTTTAAAAAGTCGCAGAAAAAGTGTCACAGCCGCAAAAAAAGTGTCAAGTGATCCAATTTTATTATACCATGTACATATATAAGTATAAACTTTCATTATTTCACTTTTCAAAACTCATTATTTTTAATAAATTTCTAAACAAGATAATTTTCTGTGAAAAAAACTGTTTTCTCCTAAAATTTATTGATAAGAAATATATTAAAAAGTCCCAATATGCATGTTTCGTATTTATTACGAAAACATTTCAAAGCATATGCGTGATGAGTATTTTGAAACACGCAAAAATAAAAAAATTAACTTAACGAAACAATTTTCAAAATGTAGGGGAATTCTTTGTAAGGTGCCACTCCAAGCAAAAAAATTCCTACCGTCATTTAAGGTGTATATGACAACATAAATTTTAATGCGGTTTTTAAGGGGGAAAAATGTAAAATTTTGTTAAGAAAAAACTTAAAAATAAAGCTGAAGGTTTTCGTTGCGGTGAAAAATAAATCAAATACGTCTAAAAAACTAAGATAAATATCAGTGTTGGACTTAATTTTTAATGCTTTTTCATAATCCGAAATGATATCCGAGCATATCGTAAGAGGAGAACATTTATTCAATGATTTCCAAAATGGCGTGAAAATGTAAAGTGCCACCCCTCTTTTTTCATTTTATTTGTGATACTACATAAGTATTTCGGTAAAATGACTTTTTCTTGCTCGGAATCGTCATTAAAATGAATTTAAAGTGTTAGTCAATTTTTCTCTAATCCTATCATGAGGCAAAAATTAGTTCAGTTGTGTGTATTAATGTCCATGTAGTTATTCGTTTAATTCGTTACCATTCAATATGCTTTTGGCTTTCGGTCATTTTCTATTCAATTCAAATTAAATTCAATAATCTTTCGTAAATTTTCTAAATCATGCATTTTTACTTGAGATTTCTACGTTTTTTGCGATTTTTTTAGGGGATGTCACTTTAGATTAAAAACTTTTAGGTTGTCGATTTTGGAAATTGGCTGTAAAATTAGTATTTACAAAAAATTCAAATGAGGTGTTTCCTTGGATCATAGCCCTTTAAACCATCTTTCTAACGGTATATTAACATTGGCGATAAGTTAATTTTCAAACGAGTTATACCCAAAAAGTGCCACCACGTGGTGGTAAATTACATAGAATTCCTTTTGATAAAAAAAAGGGGGCAAAAGTCGCATGATTTTGAAGAAAAGTGTCAAAATAAGCCTATTTTTAAAAAGTCGGTGTCAGGTGGCATCGGTCTCCAAAAAGGGTCAATTTGACACTTTAGTCGCACAACGGCAACACTGCTCGTGTACATTGAAATGGTGGTTGTTGCGGCGTAGTGTTCGCTCAATCATTTTTTGCATGCATGTTTTTTGATCTTGTTTGCCGAAGCGCAAGCAAAAAACAAACAATGAACAGTGTGCTTACTTAATTTGTCATTTATGTGGTAGACCCAGTGAAAAAAATGTGGTAGATTTGAATGAAATGTGGTAGATTTTTTTGTGAGCTCGGACTCGCAAATTTCAGCAGCAGGTACAACTTCGCGTCGTATAACTTCGTCCCGTCCAAGCGCATTGCCATCGCCATGCGATATTCTAAAAAACTAAACGTTACTAAAAAATAAAGGCAAAAATTATACTACTTTTCTAGAAATTTTTCCATTTTAATTGCACCTGCCACCAAAACAATTGTCAAACTGTCAACTATTTGTAGTGCACTGTTTTCGAAATGATGAGAGTGCTACCGCATAAGTTTTTTTTTTGCACATTTTCACTTACAATGTTCAATGCAGCCCTAACATAAATTTTACAACATAAAGCTCTAATTAACTTGCAGTAATAGGTTGGTTAAGAGAAAAATTTATGCTCCACAAAAATGTGGTAGATTTTAAGCCCTCCGTGGTAGATGTGGTAGAAACTTGATTTTAAAAATAATTGTGGTAGATCTAGTAAGTAAGCACACTGACAACGAACCAAGGCATGGTCATTGCTTTGTTTTGCTGCACAAATTGCTATCACATTTCCATCAATCGAATCTTTGTGGTGTATGGCTTTTTGATGGTCAACGCTTTGATTGATTTTAAAATTTGGCGGTTGATCCCAATTTAAAATGTTTACAAATATTTTTACGTGGCGAGTTCGAAATAAAATTATTTGTTTATTTCACATGGTTGATTACAAGTTTGAGAAAATGGCTATATTAACTTCAAAATTCGTAAAAACACTTGAGATCAAAAATAATTAGATACGTCTTTTAATTTTTTTTAAAATCGAAATCTAACGGAAAAACCAAGGGTTAAAAGATTGTATGGAAAAACCTAAATAGGTCTATTGACTTTCAATATTCGAAAGCACTACTAAAGCACTAAATAAAGAAATAAATAATAAGACAAGTATTTTGTCATATGAAAAATCTGATTTAGGAATGCCTACGTTTAAAAATAGTATAAATATTCTACACCTGAATTGTTCCATGGCGAATGATGTGACCATAAATTTACAATATAAGATTTTCTTAGTTTAGTTCTTTTAAGCAAGCATTATATGTGGGCAGTAAAAATAGGGACGGAAAATTATTACGGGCTAATAAGAACGTCTTCCTTTCTTTCCAATTTCCCTTTTTAATTGTCTTTGTTGACTATTTATTACTTACTTACTTAACTGGCCATAACAACCCGTTATCGGGTTACGGCCTGCCGCAAAACTACTCTCCAGGCGCCTCTGCTTTGCGCGCGCCTTCTCCAGTTAGTAACACCAAGAGATGACAGGGCCTCTTCAACTTGGTCCTTCCACCGGAGACACGGCCTCCCTCTTCGCCGTCGACCTCCAACCATCGCATCGAACACCTTTTTCGCCGGAGCTTCGTCGTCCATGCGGCAGACATGACCGAGCCAGCGTAGCCGCTGGATGTTAATTCGCTGCGCTACGTCCATGTCCTTATACAGCTCATACAGCTCGTTATTGGTTCGTATACGATAGTCGTCACCAACACGAGCAGGGCCGAAGATTTTGCGAAGTACCTTCCTCTCGAACACTCCAAGGGCCGCTATGTCGTTTCGTGTCATTGTCCATGCTTCAGCGCCATAGAGGAGCACCGGCAAGATAAGCGTCCTATAAAGTGCAAGTTTTGTCGGTCGAGAGAGGTCTCTACTTCTCAATTGCCTACCGAGACCGTAGTAGCACCTGTTGGCAAGAGTTATCCTTCGCTTTATCTCCAGGCTGACATCATTGCTGCTGTTGATGGCGGTGCCAAGGTAGACGAATTCCTTGACAACTTCAAAAGTATACCTGTCGGCCTCGACGTGACACCCTAGCCGCTGCGAGTCCCTGCATGTAGACAGCATATACTTCGTCTTGCCCTCATTTACCACCAGACCCATTTTGGCAGATTCTCTTTCGATAGCCGCAAAGACAGCGGTGACATCTCGCTTGTTACGTCCGATGACATCAATGTCATCAGCGTAGGCAAGGAGCTGGACACTTTTGTTGAAAATTGTGCCATTACGATGTACACCGGCCTTGCGCAGAACACTCTCCATGGTGAAGTTGAAGAGGTCGCAGGACAAAGGATCACCCTGTCTGAAACCTCGAACGGTATCAAAGGGGTCGGAGAGGTCACTTCCAACCTTGACGGAGCTGCGCGTATTGCTCAACGTCTCAAGTCTCACGAGCTTTGCAGGGATACCAAGTTCAGACAATGCGGCATATAGGCGATCCCTTATCGGGCTATCGAATGCTGTCTTTTAATCGATGAAGAGATGGTGTGTATCGATTTGGTTCTCATGGGTCTTCTCCAGGATTTGGCGTAGAGTGAATATCTGGTCGATGGTGGACTTACCAGGTCTAAAGCCGCACTGATAAGGTCCAATCAGCGCCTTGGCGAGTGGCTTTAATCTTTCACATAGTTCGCTCGTCAGAACCTGGTATGCAATGGGAAGTAGGCTTATACCCCTGTAGTTGGCGCATATTGTTGGGTCGCCTTTCTTCAGCACAGGACAAAGGGCACTGAGGTTCCAATCGTTGGGCATTCGTTCCTCCAGCCATATTTTGCAAATGAGCTGATGCATGCACCCAATCAGCTCACCGCCGCCGGCCTTGAACAATTCAGCTGGTAGCCAATCCGGCCCTGCAGCTTTGTTGTTCTTGAGTCGCTGGATAGCGACCCGGACCTCGTCATGGTTGGGCGGTGGCACATCCACACCGTCGTCGTCGATTGGTGCCATCTGGACATCTTCACCACTGGCGGTATTGTTCCTTTCGTCGCCTGCGAGCAGCTTGGTGAAGTGCTCCTTCCACAACCTCAGTACACCCTGCGCATCCGTAACCAGATCCCCGTTTTCGTCTCTGCAAGAAGATGCCCCAGGCTTAAATCCTTCCGGGAGACGCTTAACTTTTTGGAAGAATTTTCGGGCGTCATTCCTGCTCCTGCACTCCTCGATTTCCTCACGACTTTCTTGCTTCCGTTTCTTGCGTCTAAAAAGGCACCTCTCTTTCTTCCTCTCCTCCCGGTATTTTTCTGTCACGGCTCGCGTGGCAGCCGACTGCAGGGTCATCTTGTAGGCATCATTCTTCGCTGCAGTGGCTGCGCGACACTCTTCATCGTACCATTGGTTTTTTGGTGGTGGGCGTCGAAAACCAAGGACATTTTCTGCGGCGGCGCGCATAGAGTGGGATAAGTGAGCCCATAATCCGCCGATGTCATCAGGTGGAGAAGGGGAGCGACCGAGCTGGTTGGAGAGTTGAGCGGAGTAGGCTTCGGCTACCCCTTGTGATCGCAGCTTGCTGATGTCCAGCTTTCTTCGCAAACTAGGTTGTGCGGTCTTCGCTGCGCAAAGACGCATGCGTACCTTGGCTGCAACAAGGGAGTGGTCCGAGTCGATGTTGGGACCTCGGAACGTGCGCACATCTAGAATGCTAGAAGCATGCCTTCCATCAATCACAATGTGATCAATCTGGTTGCGGGTTGATTGATCGGGGGATAACCAGGTCGCCTTGTGGATATCGAGGTGCTGGAATCTGGTGCTACTAACTACCATGTTTCGTGCCGCGGCGAAATCGATCAGCCTCAGACCGTTGTTTGTAGTGGTCGTATGGAGGCCGAACTGCCCGACAGTGGGACCAATTATACCTTCTCGCCCAACCTTTGCATTGAAGTCCCCGAGGTCGATTTTGACGTCATGGGCCGGGCACCCGTCGTAGACGTCCTCGAGCTTCGCATAGAAGGCATCCTTGGCCGCATCGTCCTTCTCTTCCGTCGGGGCGTGCGCGCAAATTAGGCTGCTGCTAAAGTATTTAGCCTTGATGCGGATCGAAGCCAGTCGTTCGTTCACCGGAGTGAACCGAGAGACGTGGTGGCGAAGTCTCTTACTGACCACATATCCGCAGCCAAATTCGCGCTTCTCCGCATGGCAGCTGTAGTAGATGTCGCAGTCTGCTCGCTTGGAGCAACCTTGTCCTGCCCATCGCATTTCCTGGATGGCGGTGATGTCAGCCTTACACTTTGTGAGGGCTTCCGCCAGTTGGATAGAGGCACCTTCCCTATAGAGGGTCCGGACATTCCAGGTGCATATCCTCAAATGACTACTTATTATCTATTTATTATTGTCTGTAGCGATAATATAGGTCGGTAGTGAGTTCAGGAGCAATATGAGACGGCGTGCAGGCTTATAGAAGAAGAACAAAAGCCAGCCGCCAGAAAATATAAATCGTTTTACAATTTCAGCATTTCGCCAGCGCAACAACAACAACAGCACATCGTCTTCATCTCCCAATCATCCCACGCCGCAGCAGTGTGCTAACGCAGACTCGCTGCAGTGAGCGCACCCAAAAGCAAGCCTTCGTATGTTTATTTTCTTTGCTTCTACCAAAGAAAATAAACATACAGAATGCGCATGTCATACAAGCAAAAATTTTGTATGGCGGGTTCTAACATTGGAACCCGCGCTCTGCTCGCACAGATCACGTATGTGATGAGAGCGTTGCTTTACAAGCGAGAACGTAGTTTTATGTGTTGCGCTCTTTGGTTGCGCTCACAGCAGCGAGTGTGCGTTAGCACATTGTTGTGGCAGCGATTGAATCGCTGGTTGTGGCGTGAAATGATTGCAAGGTGAAGACGAACGCTGTTGTTGTTGTTGTTGCGCTGGCGAATTGTAAAACGATTTCTGATTTCTGGCTGGCTTTTGTTCTTCTTCTACAAGCCTGAACGGCGTCGCATATTGCTCCTGAACTTATTGCAGACAGTAGTGTGCGCAAAATCATAGAAAAGAAAATAAAATATGGTCGGCGTGACGACTTATGTGGTCGCTACAAACAAAGTTCCTGAAGAATTTATCAAAAAAGTAGACCTAATATTTGATTGCATGAATAGGGCAATCGGATAATTGCTTTAGATCGGCTTTACAATTAAATAATGAGTCGTACAAATTTATAAAGATTTTTTTAATTATTTGAAAGATGTTAAATGTATGGATGATTCAAGTTGTATTTTTAGAACTAAAATCTGTTTTTTAATCACTGATAAAGTTAAGCAATAACCCACATAAATGTTTTATAACAAACAAGTTTTTTAACCAAGATAAATTAGAAAATACTTTTGCGATTTTGGGAAAAAATTCAAGTAGTACTCGGTCATTTCGGTAATTTCGAAGATACACAGGATTCCATGAATCAAAACGTACTACATGCTGAGACAGACGAAACTGTCTTTTTATTATTTTATTTCAGCAGTAATTACAACAATTATTACAACAAATTATTTTGTAGATAAAAACTTCGACAATCGAGTAAAAATTAACATAGATAATAATTGTGGCATATGTTTCCAAAAACTAAGAAATGAAAACCTTTTCACTGCGCTAAGTGAAACATTTTCCATAAAAATTATCAATCGTTTACAGACTTTTGCTACATATGTATTTGCTTCTTCAGATTTCCTGATGAATGCTGTGACAGTAAATTAAAAAAAGGAAGTTCCAAATGATGCAAAACATAAACAATAAAAAAACAACAAAAGAAGAGCTGTTTACATTTTTCTCGAGCTGTGTATACATAAAAACTACAACAACAACAACAAACAATGGCGTCGTTGAAACGACGATCATTGCGCTGGCTGGTGTTGCTGTGAGAAATTTGCACAAAAAATTATTGAGTGACCAAAACAACCACCAACGCCTCAAAGTACACAGGAGAAGCGGCCCTACAAGACGCGACTGACCGAAACTCCACTACATTCGCAACATTTTTTGAATTTACCAATACATTTGCATGAAATTTGGCCCATATGAGACAACATATCGCTGCAATTTGTCTTTCATTTAAACTGAAACAAACCATTTGACAACCATAGAAACATTAATTGCTTATACACGCATGTGTAAGAATGAGACAACAATACACTGCAGAGCATAACTATAGACGCACCCACATTTTTGCGTTTCTGAGCAATTCGAAATTTTTGAGAAAAATCTGATGATGCAGGATGAAAGAGCTTTAAAAGTTATTTACTTTAGGTCCTTGTGCAAATTAAAAAAAAAATTTGCTGAATACTGCGATTAAAAATGCCGTTTTTGGCTGGTGCATAACTATAGACGCACTTTGAATATTTTATTTTGAGTACAATAATAACGTGTTAAAGAAAACAAATGTAAGTTGTGTGAGTGTCAGTAGTGAGTAGGTCCTTCTTTGTTTTGGATAAGCTCGAAAACTCGGTTTGGCAAGCTTTCTAGAAGGTTTAAGCGCACAGAATTGCTTATCGACTCCCAAGCTTGAATAATTGCCATTTTTAAGCTCTCCACCATGTCGTATTGCTTGTTTTCAGCAAACACAATGCGAACCAGTATTCCCCACATTTCCTCCATGGAATTTAAATCTGGAGAACAAGCTGGCCATTGAAGAAAAGGAATGTGATGTGTCTGGAGCCAAGTGTTTGTCTCGTTGCTTTTGTGAACAGATGCATTATCTTGTTGAAAAATTAGTCCACTTCGCCGATATCGGTTACAAAATCGTAGCAGATTCGTTTGCAAGAGTGTAGTGTACTCTGCCGAATTCCTTTGCGTACTAGGAAAAGCCAGCTCCAACATACCGTTCCCACAAAATGCTCCCCACATCATTAAGCAACCCCTCCGAAACTTCTTTTGGAAACATATCGCGGTCCTTTGTGTAAATCTCTCCAGTAAGAGTTAAATCCATCGAGTTAAATCCATCTGGACCGTCAAGGTTAAACTTCTTTTTATCGGAGAATATTATCTGATAGAAAAATTTATGCATAATTTTAGCATAATTGGGGATTCGGAAAACTGTCCTAACTTTTTCCAATCCGTACTCATATTGTTTCAAGCGAATTGCAATCGGGATTCCTTATGGCGTGGCAATAATCGTGTCATATTTTTCAATTTCTGCCGGGAAATGTTCGGAGACTCCACAATCTTTTCCAATTTGCTTAGCTGTTCTCATAAAGTTACTAGCGGCACCAATTACACGACGTTTATCCCGTTCAGAAAGCTTTGGTTTTGTTCCTCCTTTTTTGTTTATGCCATAATTGGTTGTATCTGTTAAAAACGATCGCACTACTTTGTCCGATCGCTTCAATTTTCGACCGATTTCGCGAAGTCCAGCACTTTCTTCGCGAAAAGCTAAAATTATGCCTTTTTCGATTTCCGACAAGTACGAACCACAAGGCATTTTTAAATAATATGGAAATAAATCAAAAAAAGTCAAAGAAGTACCGCTATTTCTTGACTTACTCGATCAACAGACTAAATAACTCACATTTTTACAGTGCGTCTATAGTTATGCACCAGCCAAAAACTACATTTTTAATCGCAGTGTTCAGCAAATTTTTTTTTTTAATTTGCACAAGGACCTAAAGTTAATAACTTTTAAAGCTCTTTCATCCTGCATCATCAGATTTTTCTCAACAATTTATAATTGCTCAGAAACGTAAAAATGTGGGTGCGTCTATAGTTATGCTCTGCAGTGTAGAAACAACTGCTGACAAGAACTCGCATCGGAGTTAATATAAATGATTAAGAGCCGTCGGCTGCCATAGCTACGTAGCTCAGCTGGATAACGCGCGCGCCGCGAGTTAAATACGACGCGCCAAGTTCAAACCCCGTTGTTTCAAACGCCGAAAAAAAGAAAAACAGAAAGAAGGTAAGAAATCGAATTGAAATTTAATTTAAATAATATTATATGAATATTTAAATAATTCTGCACTTTTAGTAACTTCAATATTGGGCCATAACAAGTACCGAAGCGCAAGCCCAATGATGATGCCGCGCTTAAGCAAACGCATTCGATTGCGACAAATATGGGATCAATCCAAGCAGGGACCGCAAATGAATTTTTTTTAATTAAATTTTTTTTTATATTATTTTATTTAAATTAATTAAAAAAAAATTCGGGCAGAAGTAAAAGCAAACGGGTTTTCCATAAAATTTCAATAAAAACCTGCATTTTTTCAATATTGAGTATTGGTCATGAATGACCGATTATACATCACATTGTGACCGATATTTGCATCAGCATTTCAGTCAGACATTTCGGCACATGACCGATCAACTGACTGAAATTAAATTAATTAAAAAAAAAAAAAAAAAGGTTGCTGCAACGGTGATTTGAACTCGCGGAGTCTTGACTCGCGGCCAACGCACTAGCCGCTGAGCTACGGCGGCTGCCGCGGCGGCGGCGGTGAAATAGCCATTAAAAACTAAGTATTTGGAGGTTGGAATACGTATGCGTTAGAGCAGAGCAACTACACCTTTCTTAATACGCAAAAAGTGTGTGTTAGAGTGAAACAAAAAATCACACGTACACGAGAGTTTCGGTCAGTTTTTTCACACCGCCTGTACAAAAATGATAGAAACTTCGTTCGGAGAGCTGACCGAAACTTCGGTCAGGCATGTCGGTCATACGACCGATCATATGACCGTCACTGTTCTTGTAGGGGGTACTTTCACTTCATGTGTGTTTGCTGTAGCGCGTGCTTCAGTTCGCACAGTCAATGAGCGTAAACTGAAGCGCTTGCTCTCCTGCTGGCACCATTCTTTCCCTTTTGTGGCTTCCCCCCGCTCTATGAAGCTAGCAAACAAAAATTTGAATTTTTGAGGTCAGATGCGCCTTCTATACACTTCATATTCTTTGCTTCTACTCACATGTTACGCCGAAGTTACAGAGATTTCTGCTGTTAGTAACAGAGGGTTCTGCTGTCAATAACAGAGGGTACTACCAGCAGTACCCGCCATACAACACGTTTGCTTGTATGAGATGCGCGTTCTATATTACTTCATATTCTTTGGTAATACTGAATCGCATAACTAAACTTGAACAAGATCGCCCAACTGTAACATATGGCTGCCACAGGAACGATCAGTTAAAAATGTGTCGTATGGAAAACTTTTTCTAATCAAATTTTGAGATATATCAAGATAAAAAATGATTTATACAAGTGCTAAATTTTATGTTAAAGCTAAAGGTATGTTTTCAGATTAAAAAATAAATGTTGAAAAATTAAGGAAATATGCGCTCGACACTGCTAAGAGATAGAGATGTATCAATGGTACTGGCTTCCACCTTCTGTTCATAAAATTTTAATTCACGCTTCGTTTTGAGTTAATTACTTGTACAGTGACGCACACAGGATTTCATTTTGGGGGGTTTTGCATACCACTTTGGGCCTAATACTGTTTGAGATCATAATTTTCACAAGCAATTTTTTGATTTGGGGGTTTGAACCCCGCAACCCCCTCCGGTTGCCCCTCTGAGCCTGCCTATATATGAATTTTCTCGAGCAAAATCTTGGAAAAAATTTGTTTCTCATTAAAAACAAAAAAGAAACAAATTTTTTATCATTTCCTTACATGGGGGCAGGCGTATAGATGTCCGACCACGCCCATTTTCACATGAAATAATTGCCACATTCTTAGAAACAAGTTACCAAAGTTTCAGGCTGATATCTCTCCTAGAAGTATTTTTGACCGCTGTGCCCATATAAGTCCGACCACTGTGCACCGTGACACAATTTTCTTCATACCATTCGATAGTTGACTTGGAGTAGTGGCTTGTCGCTATGTCTGGACAAAACAAAATTGTTCCTTTGTGCTATTCAATAAATGGTAGAAGGCGTTTTTGCAGGCATTCTTCTTTATTAATTCTAGACTTCCTGTCGTAATGAACGCCTTGCTCCGTAAACCGCAGATGCAAATAGGTTGCAAAACCATGAAGCCTTTTGGAAATTTGGTTCATTTCACTTCAGAGTATTTTGTATGTGTTCCATCCTTATTCTTTTTAGTGAAATAGGCATTCCCAGACAAACGCTTGAAGTCTGCCTTACAGTAGGTTTAATCATCGGGAATCACGCAATCGTCATACAGTTTTCGAGACCGCTTCTTCGCTATTTTTTCTTTTGCTTCCGAACGGTCAAGCATTTTCTGCTGTTCGCAGGTCCATAATCCTTTAGTTCGCTTATATCGCATCTCAGTTGATTGCAATCTGCCTGCAGCAGCTGCGACATCTCGAGTCGACCTCATGGGGTTATTCCGATATGTGCTAACAACCCTTTTCAGAACTTCTGGGTTACTTGAACCCTTTTTTCTGACTGATTCTTCGCCTCTGTAGATGGAGTTTTCCGCGTTGTAGTTGTGTATAACATTATAAATCATCGCTACGTTCGCTTTGCTTTCTATTGCAACGCTTAGTCTAGACTTGGTCTTATAAGTCAAGTAAATGTCCAGTATTAATTTGCAGCAACGTTCTTGTCGGATGGACATGTTGACTAAAGTAGATCCAAGATGTAATTGACTAATATAGTAAGAAACTGCAATATTTATGGATACTTTCACTCGCAAATACCAGGCTCCTAACTCTTGACATTTTCGTATGCTGGATGCGTAAAAATTCTAAAATTTTTCTGGTTCAACTCTTACTTAACCTCATTAAACTTTGTAGAAGTCAAAAAAATTTCCAGTTATTATTACTTAGATATTAAGATTTTTTTTACCCATACAAAACGATACAAAAAAATTTCGTCTGCTTCTGTCTGTCGAATGTACAGTGGCGGACAAAACTGTTCACGAATATTCGTAAGTTAGAAAGTTTATTAATTTTTTTACTTTTTAACAACAATAACAAAAATTTAAGTACATAGTTTTAAAATTGAATAATTTGTAAACTGAAAAACAACAAACAAAATATTATAATTATATAATAATAAATAAATAAACACTAAAATTCAACAAAAGTGGTGTGAACAGTTTTGACGCATATAAGCAAAAATCGATTGATATTATCTTTAATATTTTGGGTGGTCTCCGCGGGCCTTTATAATGATTCGGCATGCTTTGTACTAGATTGTGTAGTATTTTTGAGGGTATTTCCAACCACGCTGGTGAAGTTTTTTCCCATAATCTGTCAATATCCTTTGGTAAGTCTTTTTGGGCATAATTTTTCTCTTTAAGGCAAACCACTAATGTTCTATGGGGTTTAAGTCCGGTAATTGGGGTGGCCAATAAAAAATGTGTATGCCGTTTTCGGCTATCCACTCTTTGGTGGCTCTGGCTGTATGTTTTAAATCGTTGTCCTGCACAAAAATTTTTTCGTGACCCGGCTTTTTATAAAAGATATCTAAACTTAGTAGGTAGGAGTCCTCTCAAATCGTAATAAAGTCGCTTACCATCATTCTACTTTTGATACGGCGCAAAATTCCGACATCACTTCCACGGAAACAACCGCATGCTATAAGAGAAACAACTTCCAAACTTTAGAGTTTGTTCTATATTGCAGTTTGCGACTCCAATTTGCTTGTCTACCCAAGTGTAACGTTTACCGTCAGACCCCAAACGATTAATTTTTGTTTCATCCTACCAAGATACTCTCCGCTAGTCATCAACGGGCCACTTTGCGTACTTCTTAGCAAATGCCAACCTGACCTTGCGATGACGACCAGTCAAAAATGTTTTTTTATGTTTTGATCTAGGCTACAAATCCGCTTTCGTTTAATGTCTTTTAGACGGTTCTAGTGGTGACTTGTATACATTAATCGGCTTGTAGTACTTTTGCGATGTCTGCAGCAGTGTTAGTGGCAACAGTTAAAATCAATCTGCGAATAACACGCTGAACCACCGGAAACTACTTTTTCTTGCGACTTTTTAGCTACACCGATTGATATCTTGTGTTTTCCAGCAAATTTCCGATAAGTGAAACTACTTTCAATGTCTTTTGCAAAAATTGTCTTTAAATTCTGCAAACAATTTTCGACCTATTTCAAATCAGCAAATTTAATTAGAAGTTATGTACTTTGAAAAGTTTTTTGGAGCATAATGTTATATATTATTTATCTTCTCAATACACCGACGCGGTTCCGAATAGGACTAATAGCGATTGTCGAGATAAATGCTCTAATACGTAGCTTTGACCGATCGCGGACAAAACTGTTCACACGTGCCTGCAAATATTTCTTTAAAAAACGGTATTTTGCAGACAACATAAACAGCTAAAATTATCATGGTATAACATGCTAGCTTGAAGTAAAAATGTGGCAAACTACGATTGCTATACTCTAAACAAGTACCTGCGAATTTAACATTTTGTGAAATTTAATTTTGTTGTGAACAGTGTTGTCCGCCACTGTAAATAAGAATTAGAAAAATTATTGAAAATGAATGTACCTTTATTTTGTTAACTGTTAGTGACTTTCTGATGTGTTGAAATCGTAGCAACCCAATAAACCAAAACGATACTGAAGCTATATAGAATCGGTATCGTTAAACCGAGAATTTTTCTCGTTTTAGAGTATTGCTAAAGTGTCTAAATTGATATCGATAACGAAAAAATGATACTATCGTAACGATATCTAGATTTTCGAAATTCGGAAATATATTGAAATTTATTATCCGAGATATCGTAACGATATCGAAAATTTTGAAAGTTTCGAAATCGAAATTTTTCTTGTTCTCAGTAGCCTTTTTAATACAATAACGAAAACTTATTTTCTTTCTGAAAATTGAAATAAAGTACTGTCGCATGGCCAGTCCATTATTCAAATCAAATAATGATTATAAGTACAACACAACAATGCACAAACTCGCAACTCGTTTAACCCTCGGATGTACTTTGACATCTGGCCAGATGAAATGGTTAAAAAAAAATAATAAAATCACAAATTCATCTCCTTTTTACAGCGCATTTGTGTGTAACTTAGTAAGAACAGTTCGTCAAGTAAATGTTTGCAAATTTAAAGAAGGTAGACAATTATTTTGAAAAGCTTATAACAGAAATTGCAATATTATTATTTATATATATTGTAACGATAAGACAGTCTGTCGCTGTGCAAAGCAACCCTGCCGCTACGTGCCGTGCTATAATCCAATCTGGCAACGACGGCCGCGATAATAACTTTTAGTCCAATCTGGCAACGACGGCCGCGATAATAACTTTTAGTCCAATCTGGCAATGATGGAAACTTTTAGTCCACTCCGGAATGTGTGGGAACGATCTGCGCGATGGCCTGGCAGGTATAAAAGGCGGCCGGATGCGGCGCAGCGAGTCAGTCTGGTTTTGACAAGTGAAGTTGTCACACGAAATAATTAAGCAAATACTTAAGTGTACGAACAATAAAGTGTAAACTGTGAATAATAAAGTGACTGTTGGTTGATTTTATTGTCTGCGTGTAAGAAACTGACTGTGTTTTATTTTCAAATTACACAATCCAGAGATACGTAACAGCCCACTAGACCTAGTATTCGTAACATTTGGTGTCAGAAGTGGGATTGTGGAAAATTGAAAGTAAACAAATAAATAAATAAAATTATAAAAGCACGGACATGGTTAAACTCGAGCTGCTGAAGGTAGACCAGCTGAAGAAGGAGCTGGCTGCCTGGAATTTGCCGACTGCTGGCGGAAAGGTGGAGTTGCAGCTGCGCTTGCGAGAGGCGTGTGAGGCACGAGGCATCGATTGGGCTGCGCACGAGTTCGGAACGCAGGCCAAGGTGGAGGAATCGCCTGCTGCGTCGCCGCACAGTACGGCCGCAGCGGCCGCGCCACTACAAGCATTGGACATGAGCCAGCTAATGGTTGCACTTAAAGGCATGTTCGAGACTTCCAACCGGGAAATGGCAGCCAAAATGGAAAATGAAAATCGCGAACTGGCGGCACAAATGTCAGCGAAGCTGGAAACTACGAATCTCGGAATTTCGGCAAAAGTCGAGACTGCAAATCGAGCAATGTCAGCGAAGCTGGAAACTACAAATCGAGAAATGGCAGCGAAAATGGAAACGGCGACCCAGGAAATATCGGCGCAAGTGGCGGAGCGAATGGAAGTCAAGCTTCAGGAAAATTCTGCGCGCTTGGAGCAGAAAGTGGAGGAAATCTCAGACAGGATTAATGGGAAAGTCGAGCACCTGGAGACGCGGGTAGAGCACTTGGATAAACGAGTCGACGACCTAGATGATTCCCTGAACAAACGAGTTGGCGACCTGGATGATTCCCTGAGCAGACGTGTTGACGATCTTGATGATTCCCTGAACAAACGAGTTGATAGTCTGGAAGTTTCGATGAACAGAAAAATGGACGAGCGGCTTAGGGAGGTACAGCCGCGAGAATGGTTGCCGCCAGTTCCGGAAAGTGTTGCCACCCGAGCAGAAGTGCCTACCTATGATGGGACTACGCCGTCGGCTGGCTGGCTGCTCTGGAAAATCAGAGGACCGATGTAAGGAAAGGTCGGAGATTGGCGCTGGCTCTTAAAGGTGCTGCGGCTGAGGTAATAAAATCAGTTCCAGAATGTTTACGAAGTGAGTACGAGACCGTCATAAGGGCACTGGCAGCCAAATACAGCGACGAGCACAACAGAACGATGTACTACTGTGAGCTGAAGAACCGCAGGCAAAGATCCAACGAGGCGCTGCAGACATATGCAGCAGACATTGAGCGGCTCGTGCAACTGTGCTACCCGTCCTTCGGCGCTGATGATCTCGAGAGGATGAAGATTGAGGCGTTTATTGAAGGTCTTCATGATCCGGAGACACGTCGCAGTGCGTTGATGATGGGCAAGCCGACCTTTAGGGAGACGGTGCGCGATGACATATGAGGCGACATGGATTGGGAGCACTCGGTATGCACCGGCAAGAATACGCCAGATCCAGCCGGACAACGACATTACGATCCAGGCCATAAGCTCTGAGCCACCGGACAGGCCACGGGTGGTCTCCTCTAAAATTGTTTGCTGGGTATGTGGCAAGCAGGGCCATATATCACGAGACTGCCGCCAACGAAAGAGGCGTTCCCGTTCTCGATCACAATCGCCTGAAGCAAGGAATACTGACAATCGAGGCTCAGCCAACAAGCGCAGGGCTGAGGACGAGGAGCCGTTAAACTAAAACGGGTCAGCCCAAAGGGGCGTGAGCTGATCCCCACAATCTGCCGCCCCACCATCCTTGTCTCACAGCTGAAACGACAGCCCAGTAGCTTGACAATTGAAGGAAGGATAGATGGAAAGTTGTTCGTGTTGACACTGGATACTGGAGCGTCATATTCGATCATAAAAAGGAAGCTGCTGAAGAACTGGGAACCGCTGCATGGCATACAGCTGCGGACTGCGACTGGCGAGCGCGCGCCGGTGAGAGGGAAAGTTACAAAAACGATTGCTATCGGCACCAGCAGCCTGGAACATGAGTTCATCGTCGCGGATATAATGGACGACGTGATTATCGGCGTGGATTTCATGATTAGGCACGGTTTTACGCTGGACCTGAAGGAAAATGTGCTGAGATATGCCAACGTTGAATTCCCGCTGCACACTGGCTATGACCGAAACGTGGCGGTAAGGAAGGTCGTATCGTGTCAACACAGGAGGATACAAGCGAATTCTGAGGCGATTGTGTGGGCAAAGGTGGACGAGGACGATGGGACGAGTCGGCTGTGGGTAGTAGAAGCACCGAAACAAGGACACGACAACATCATCATCGGACGTACATTAGTGGAACCTAAAACTGGCAGAATACCAGTCAGAATACTGAACCCCCTGAATGCACCCAGATATGTCGGGAAAGATGAGGTAATTGGCGAGTGTAGGGAAGCTGTAGCAGTGGTCAATTGCAAGAGTAGCCCGCCTGGAGGTAATAAGAAGAGCGGTTTTAACATGGACGCCATACCGCAGGAGAACCAGTGGAGCAGCGAGTTGACGGCCAAGCAGAAACAGAAGGCGAGGACACTCCTGCAGCACTATGGGTCAATATTTGCGGCAGAAGCAGGCGGAAGAACAGCCATAGTGAAGCACAACATCGACACCGGAAGTGCAAAACCGATTCGCCAACCGCCAAGACGAGTTCCTCTGGCCAAGAGGGAGGAGGTCACAAATTTGATCGAGAACATGCAGAAAGACAAGGTCATAGAGCCTTCTTCGGGCCCCTGGTGCTCGCCGGTCGTGCTAGTCAAGAAAAAAGATGGCAGTACCCGGTTTTGTGTGGACTATCGGAAGCTCAATGATGTGACCAAGAAGGACAGTTATCCACTACCTCGGATCGATGACACCCTGGACACACTGTCAGGCACGCAGTGGTTCTCCACACTCGACTTACGCAGCGGCTATTGGCAGGTGGAACTTGCAGACCAGGACAAGGAGAAAACAGCTTTTAGTGTTGGCGACGGTTTGTGGCAGTTCACCGTCATGCCGTTTGGACTCTGCAACGCACCCGCAACATTCGAGCGGCTAATGGAACTTGTGCTGAAAGGGCTGCATTGGCGGACGTGTCTGGTATACCTCGACGATATAATCGTGATGGGCAAAAGCTTCGACGACCACCTGGAAAAGCTGAAGGAGGTATTTGAGCGAATACAGAAAGCCGGGCTTAAACTCAACCCAAAGAAGTGCTCGCTGTTTCAAAAAGAGGTCAAATATCTGGGTCACACGGTTTCCGCTCGCGGAGTACATACGGACGAAGGCAAGATCACGGCGGTGAAGGAGTGGCCCCGACCACGCAATCTACACGAACTCCGCAGTTTCCTGGGCCTGTGCACATACTACCGCCGATTTGTTCCGGGATTTGCGAACATAGCCAGCAGCTTGCACAAACTGACGCAAAAGAGCCAAGCTTTCGAGTGGAACGAGGAGCAGGAACAGGCTTTTGCACGTCTGAAGGAAAAACTGTGCAGTGCTCCAATTCTGGCCTTCCCCGTGCCTGGGGAGATGTTTGTGCTGGATACAGATGCAAGTGGGCATAGTATTGGTGGTGTGCTATCACAGATAATAGACGGCCAGGAACAAGTGATAGCGTACTAAAGTAGTCCGGACACTGGAGGAATACCTGCGGAAAGTGGTAGGCAGGAATCAAAAGGATTGGGACACGCATATCCCCCTGTTCCTGATGGCGTAAAGGTCAGCCCCGCACGACACGACATCACTCACTCCAGCCCGAGCAGTGTTCGGCACAGAGTTGCGGTTACCCGCTGACTTGAAGTTCGGTGTAGTCAGCACGACGGGAGCCGCTAAGACGGACTACGTGGCCAATAAGCGGGCGGAACTGGAGGAAATTCACCAATTTATAAGGGGCCGCACCAAACTGGTCAGCGATAAGGCGAAAGCCAGATATGATCTACGGGCCAACTCAGCAGGGTTCCAAGAAGGCGATCTGGTAATGCTCTAACACCCGCAGCGGAGGAAAGGTTTGTGTCCGAAACTTCAAGCGTCATGGGAAGGACCGTACGAAGTCGTAACTAGGATTAACGACGTGGTATACAGGATTCAACGTTGCAGCAATAGAGGCGCTAAGCTGAAGGTAGTCCATTTGGAGCGCCTGGCGCCTCATCACAGCGGAGCCTCGGCACTTGTTCGGGACGAACAAGTCTAAGTGGTGGGCAGTGTAACGATAAGACAGTCTGTCGCTGTGCAAAGCAACCCTGCCGCTACGTGCCGTGCTATAATCCAATCTGGCAACGACGGCCGCGATAATAACTTTTAGTCCAATCTGGCAATGATGGAAACTTTTAGTCCACTCCGGAATGTGCGAGAACGATCTGCGCGATGGCCTGGCAGGTATAAAAGGCGGCCGGATGCGGCGCAGCGAGTCAGTCTGGTTTTGACAAGTGAAGTTGTCACACGAAATAATTAAGCAAATACTTAAGTGTACGAACAGTAAAGTGTAAACTGTGAATAATAAAGTGACTGTTGGTTGATTTTATTGTCTGCGTGTAAGAAACTGACTGTGTTTTATTTTCAAATTACACAATCCAGAGATACGTAACAGCCCACTAGACCTAGTATTCGTAACAATATATATTAGGGCGGGTCAAATTGTATGGAACGTTTTTTTTTGATGAAGCGTATAGCAAAAACGTAATCTATAGGTGATTCTGAGAAATTTTGCTCAAGAGACCATAGCTCTAAGTCGGATTTGGAGCCCCCCAAAATTTCAAAATAGATATTTTTCAATATATACATAGAATAATTTAATTAAATTTGTCATAAAATCGGATAGAGTTATAATAGATTTCTCAATCTGGGCTTGTTTGAAAGGTATTTTTATCACCTTTCAGAATCTGTATTGATACCAATAAGTTTTTTTTTATTTTTAGTAGACATATTAGGAATTTTTTGTCGAAAAACAAAACTTGAACTTGAACTTTTAACTAATAAATTCCGAATTTTCTTCGATTTTTGTCGATAATTTTTTTTTTTGCAGATTATGAAAGTTCAGATAATTTCCAACAACTTTTATTACGATCAATTTTTTTGTTTTCGAACTCCTTTTTGTAGGAAAATCGATCTGAAAAAATCAACATTTTCAAGGTTTCAACAAAAAAAAAACACTATTTTTACATTTTGAATTCAATTTATTTTTAAATTTTGGGGGGCTCCAAATCCGACTTAGAGCTATGGTCTCTTGAGCAAAATTTCTTAGAATCACCTATAGATTAAATTTTTGCTATACGCTTCATCAAAAAAAATCGTTCCATACAATTTGACCCGCCCTAATATATATCAGGTGTACAAGTAGAAAACCGCCGTTTTCCACTGGGTGGTGCCACCTTTGGAAATCGGTGAGATAATTCCGATCAGAAACACCACATGGCAAGCTAAGATATCGGTTAACAACTCCACATCATCTCGCTTGTTTATTCTTATTGTCCATTTTTTTGTTGATGCGTGAAGATGTCGAAATTTGAGCCGAATAAGCGTCATTTGCGGGAGATTTTGCTTTTCGCGTTTCATTCGAAAAAATCTGCAGCTGAAGCGCGTCGAATGATTGTAGCAACTTATAGTGAGTCGTGTATCAGTGAAATAACGTGTCGAGAATGGTTCGTGAAATTCAAAAATGGTGATTATGACGTGAAAGACAAGGATCGGCCGGGTCCCGTGAAAAAGTTTGAAGATGCAGCATTGGAGACTCTGTTGGATGAAGATTCTTGTCAGACGCAATAAGAACTCGCGGATTCTTTGGGTATGACTCAGCAATCCATTTCCCTTGCTATACGCAATAAAGCCTCAAATTATGAAAAAAACGGCGGTTTTCTACTTGTACACCCAATATATATATATATTTATATAATTATTTGAAAAATACAGATTAATTGAATATTTCATTCTCATATAATATCAAAGTAATGTCTATTTGATTCGCGTATTGAAGGGCAAAGCGATTTGAAAGTATCTCCTGGACAACCTAGAAAACTCTCTGACAGAGAAGAAAGAAAAATCATCCGAAAAGTTCGTGAAAACCCCAGTCTCAATAAGGGAAATGGCTTCGGATATACAAAAATAGAATGCAAAACTGATGTATCTCATGAAACTATTCGGAATTGTACGGCGCCAAATTTTCAATGCAATCATGGTTATGAAAGAAGACGAATTTGTTGAAAGTTTTTTAAATATATATATAATATTAGCTTCATTCCTTTTTTGATTTTTTACACTGTTTTCGCGTATCAAATCGACATTACTAATAATCTATATTTTAAAAAAAATTCAAAATATTGCAATGTCTGTTATATTTATAAGCTTTCCAAAATAATGTATCTACCTTTTTTAAGTTTGCAAACATTTACTTGACAAACTGTATATATATATGAACATAATTTGTATATTTGTATCGTCTGGCCAAACGACAAAGTGCAGATGTGTAGTAACTAATTACTGCCCATCGAAGGGTTAAATGCGCCCACGTTCACGTAAGACAAATTTTCGTTTGATAAAAAAATATTTCATTTGAAAATTTTCAAATTCTTCAACGAAAAAATTCAAGCATTATCGAGATTATTTCGAGAGTTTCTCGCTAATAATTTTTATCGAGAAAATGTTTGTTTGGAAGTTTGTTTTTCTTAGTACGTGAATTTGAAGGTTTATTTGTGTGCATAGTTTTTAATATGCACAAGACTGCCAAAAATTTTTAACTTTGTATGTATGTCGAATGCAAATAAGAATTAGGAAAATTTTTGAAAATTAATGTTCCTTTAGTTTTGTTTTTTACACGTTATGTGTTGAAATGACAAATGTTATCTTTTGTTAGTTTACAATTGCTATTGTCCTACAGGTTTTTTTTTTGTTTTACATGTGCATTTTTATGCTACTTTATTTGCATACCTTTGAATAAAAAAATTACAGCAGTTATAGAACTTTTTTGAATTTCATAAAATTGAAGATTTTAGGGGGGCGCCCTCAGCCGCCGCCGCCCCGGGCCCCCGAGCACCTTAAGCCGATATTTTTTTTATAAAAAAATGTTTTTTTCGCTTAAAACTTTTTATTAGTACATGTATCTAATGTTGCACATCAAAAGAAAGGTATGAAACACACCTTTCGTTTGATACCCATATCGGTTAAATCAGTTGGAGATTAATTGAGTTCTTTTTATAACAACTTTGAACTTTGACGCCGAGCCACGCCTTTTATGGGGGTTTCCCAGGCAAAAGTTTTAGTTTGTTAGATGCAGGAACCAACCCTCTATATAAAAGCATACTCTGTACATACAACATACTGTTTTTATGCCTCGACGAAAGTAGGGTTTTTGGAACATTTTTGTCGAAAACACAGTTTGAATTTATTTTTTATGGATTGGTGTCTTAACAAAATTTGTTGGTCGTTAAAATATGTACAAACTTGCCGAAGATAGTAAAGCGATATTCGGAACGATTTAGGACCTATTTGTATTTAAACGTTGGAAGACTTAAGCGACGAACTCGACTAAAATGAGCAAACTTCAAAGTCGGATTTCTCTTAAACTAGAGCCAATCCAGCCAAACCTATACCTCAGTATACCTATAGAAAGTTCCTCTGTAGGTCCCCCACATGTCTGAATTTTCGAATTGCACAGTGTTATTAATTGGTTTTGAAACAACTAGTTATAAACTAGTTGGGAAGTCATGCAGAGGTAGACAATTGATGTGCTGTTAGGACATCGCCACGATAAAATAATCACTTCTTTTCAAGCAAAATAACTAATTTGTAATCAGTACTATACAGAAAAAGACTAGTTATAAATTAGTTTAGAATTAGTTACATTTCCTGCAGGGCAGCTTCGCAGCCAACTAATTGGTGGTCACTATTTTGCTTTTCATTTAACCTTCTGTATGTCTTTTGCTCAAAATTGCGTTCGCTGCCTTTGAGGTCAGGATGGCCCCAATCAAACGGTTATATAATTTACTGACAAAACATGAAGAAATGTTACACATAAATCACAAAAGAAAAGGGGAAAGCCCCGGAAAGGTTTTTTCTCGATTTGTTATTGGGTTGTAAGCGCGACTAACACTAAATAACACAAGTAGACGAGTGCACAAAGCCGCACAACCGTTGTTTTAATTCCGCCTGGGGTCAAATAGACCCCAAGGGACAGGCAGAAGGTTAAAGGAACGCATCTGGTTCAAAATGACGATACGCCCAGTGGTGTCGTATATTTTTGCTATTTACTATAAAGTTAATATGGAATTATTTTAAGGCTCTACAATTAAGAAAAAATCAATTACTGCTTTTATATACGTGGGCAGTCCGATAAGTACTTAGCCCCACCGCCCGATGGTGCCACTATCGTAAGAAAAATTTACTATCGTGTAGTACATCCTCGTAGACGGCTACTGTCAAAATTTTAGCCTATTGGATTTGTAGTTTTGTTTTGACCGCGTGTGGAAACGAACGTGTCCGCGGATTTTAGAAAAATGGAAAAAGAGCAATATCGGTCGGTGATTCGCCAAATTGGTCGCATTAGGCTACGAACAGCTGCCCCATCCACCGTATTCTCCAGATTTGGCCCCGTGTGACTTCTTTTTGTTTCCAAACTTGAAAAAGTCACTCGCCGGGCAGAAATTTTAGTCGAATGAGGAAGTTATCGCCGCCACGGAGGCCTCCAGAAAACGTATTTTTCAGACGGGTTAAAGAAGTTGGAGCATCGCTGGGTCAAGTGTATCGAGTTGAAAGGAGACTACGTTGAGAAATAAATCGCCACTTTTCCAAAATTTTTGTTTTTCTTTTGTAGGCTAAGTACTTATCGGACCGTATATAAACGTATATAAAGAAGAACTGCCAGTTTTTAAAGTTGGTAGAAGAAAATGCATTTTATTTTCATAATTATATTTTCAAAATCGATAATACAATGATTTTTATTAAACATTCCATACATTTGATTTGGTTTTTTTTTGTTAATTATTTAATACTACTTAATTTTAGCGTACATTATATTCGATTCAATATTAATTTTTGCTGATTTTTAATGTATAATTCGTTAATTTGTAAAATATTCGACAAATTCATTGTATATACTTAGTAGTGGGCTTTAGTTCTTTAGAAATGTGTGATTACTTGCGCTCCGTAGTCTTGCTAGTTATTATTTTTCTTCTTCAATCTTTCGTTACTTATGTTTATTATTCCATTAATATTTTCAGTTCACATTTTCTATTTTTTTTCATAATCTCTTTCTCTTAGTGATTTTGTTAAAGTTTTCAATGCTCTTGAATTTATAAATGTTTGTGTTGTCAATTTTACCTGCTCACTATTTTAGCTCTGCGATTATTTATTTGCCTTAACCTTCAATATCCTCTTTATACTCTTCGCATGCATTTAATTACAATTATTTACCCCAAATGCTTCCTTTTACCTTTCACTGTACTTCATTTGTCAATGGTGTAGTGAAGTTACCACATTCAATTTGGGATTTTGTCACTGAAATTCTGGTATTTTGATTTTTTTAACTTACATAAATTCATTTTCGTTTCGTGATTTGTTTTTTGCTGAAATTTCTGTTCCTTTTAAAGGTGTTGTTATACTTATACGCAATTATCTAAAGAAAGTTCATTGTATTATTTTTGAACTTTATTGTTGAACTAATTTAATAAAAATCCATATATACATTTTACTTTAAAAACAAACATCTCACAGAGAAGTCTACATATGGCACGACACTGTGTTGCCTTATAGTACTTTATAAATCTAAAACACTTGCATGAGCATTTTTATTGAACAATAAAAGCTGACTAAATCAACAAGTCAACGCAACAAGTCAAATCCAACAACTCAATATATCGAAGCATCAAAAATAACGGCAACTAATAATATTATACACGTACGTATAGGACCGGTATGTCGCAGCAGAATAAAGCAGAATCGATAATTATTATTACTTTTCTGAAAAAATTAGCGTCACACCGAATATTTTGAAAATTTTCATTGATTGATTGAACAAAATCTCTTACTTGGTAACACATCGACTTGAAGTTAGAGACCAGTAAATTGGCTCTATTTACAAAAAATATCATCTTTCGTTTGAGATTCGTGTTAGACTGAAACTAGAAAGTATTAGAAAATAATTGTACATAGAATACGTTTTTGGACAGCTTCAATGGCATTACAGCAAAAGTTCTATAAACCACTAGTAAAAACAATGAAACAAATTCTGAGCAACATTTTCCAAAAATAAAATGTCCCGCTAAAAATTTAATGTTTTCGATTCGGTGGTGGAAGTTATAAAGGGCGGTGTCAGTTAGCGCCTTTGTGCAGACAAGTTTTTTGTGTATGTTGCAATGTGCCTATAAAAGTGGGCATATTATCATTTAAGCACAACTGATCTACGTAAAATTAGTAAAGCGAAATTAATACGAATGAACCGCTGCGGGAGCGGTAGACATGTTGAAAATAAAAAAAATAAAACTGTATGTATGAACATTGGCTGCTAGGGCACGGCCTCTTAGGCTTACATTACCATTTGCGGGCTTTTACAACCTTTAGGATTGAATGCTAGGTTTGGTTGTAGCCTTGGGCGTAAACCTGCATCGATTCTTTGTCGGTGTTTTAACTACCAATCAGACTGGTTAAAATACATTTAGTATCTTATGTGCGTATCGCATTTTTAGTTCGTTAGCTTGGAGCTTAATTTATGTGGTATTTTATGCGATTTTTTTATTTTTTACTTAAAATAACTCAATCATGTTGTGGCTTAAATTTCGCTTATTAGACAGCGCTCATTTATCAGGCAGTACTTGGACGAGACTGCCTTTTTCATTCGAAGGTTTGGTCTGTTACTTTTACTTACTTAAAATTTATATTTAGTGCTATTTACCATTTCTTTTATGTCGTGCAATGCGTCACTAAGAATATGCCTTTCGATCTAAAGCTAGACCGTTCGCTAAAATTTGGGCATGTACGCTTGTTTTCCCAAGTTCTGACTGTTGAAATGTGTTTAATATTTCGAAAAACTTTACAGGTGACACATTTGAAAACAAAAACGAAATTTATATTCTAACATTCATTTATACATTAATTTATAAATCATTTGTAAGCGAACACCAAATTGCTTAGTCTCCCACGTTCCATATCGTTTCTTTTGTAAAATAAATTCAAATGTACTAGTCAGAATAAGTTTGCGTACAGGCAAGTCAAAATTATGTTATGATTAATTTTGACCTCAAAAATGAGTTCTCTGTTTATAAAAAACGTATCCACATTTTTCATATATGCCTTAACTGCACTTTTTGTTCTGTTTTAGATGAATTAAAATAATAATTTTCAATGTATTCGTATTTATTGACAACTAGCTGACCCGGCAAACTTCGTCTCGGCCAAACGGTCCGTTTGAGTGTGATGCCGTAACTCACATACAGCCACTTTATTGTATATATACAGGCCCGACGAGAGGGGGGTGGTAAAGGTGGGATTCCCACCGGGCCCGGAGTTTCTAGCGGGGCCCGGATTTCAATAGAAATCTCAAAATTTGGGTAAACTTTAATATGCACTTTTGCAATCTGATTAGAACCGTAAAAGAATGTAACTGGTGTATTATCTACCTATCTTAATCAGACATTATGCAGACGGGCCCGGGCCCAACATTAAAAAATGTTTTCTTCGTAAAACAAAAAAAAATTGTCAAAATATTTTACATTTGAATCGTTGAAAAAAATCCGAAATTGGTAAATTCAAAATATCGCGCGCTATAACTTTGCATACGCGTATATTGCTGAATTTTGAACCAAATGGAAGCCATCAAGACACACCCAAATGTACTCATGTATTTTAGAATGCCATTGACGTCCCGAAGAGTTTCTGCGGTCAGATTCAGTTTTTTGATTTCTTGTGGAATGAGTAACAATCACTAAATATCGATAGACCTAGACTATCGATAGTCCGCTACTGATATTTCGCCGACAATTTCATCGATACTTCATCCATTTTACGACCAGCCAGGAAAAAAAAAACGTGTTGACTCGTCACATGATATCGCCAATGAAGACTGCACTATTGAAGAAATCGATTTCAAGAGAAACACTGTTTTTGTCATAATCGATTCAATCATGAGTGGAATAAGTAGAAGATTTCAAGCTATAAATGAACTGAATGAAACATTTTCATTTCTGTGGCAGTTTTCAGATACAAACATTCAAGAATGTCAGACTGCTGCAGAAAACTTTGCAGTCAAATTTCCTGCTGATGTATCTCGAAACTTGATAGGTTGAAATTATACACCTCAAGAATATATATGAAGCAAATTTTGGACCTCAACTACCTCCATTCGATTTACTCAATGCCATTTATGCGACGAAATTGAACAGACTTTTCCCAAACGTTTGCATCGCTCTGCGTATATTTTGCACGATTCCAGTATCTGTTGCGAGTGGTGAGCGGTCGTTCAGTGTTTTGGCAAGAATAAAAAACTTCCATCGGTCCTGCTCAACCCAAACTAGAGTGTCAAGTCTAGCTACTCTGTGTTTGGAAGCACAACTGGCCAGAGAATTAGATTTTGAAGAGCTCATCAACTCGTTCGCATCAGCTAAAGCAAGGAAAGCTCACTTATGAATAATCATTTGTGTAATATCGCTGAATTTTATAAAAAGTAATACCTTTTCTTATATTAAAATGATTTATTCAACAAATATTCATTGTAAGATCATAAAATAAATTCTTTTTCCAAGTATTTGTATTTGTATTTCTTGATACTATCAACTCGACCACTATATGTACATATTCTATTCTGAGATAATTTATTTATTGTGTGGCACGAGTTTACAACTTTTATGGAACAGAATAGAAGTAAAGGGTTAAGGGGAAGGGGGGAGGTAACTACCACCGGGCCCTGATATCCTCTCGACGGCCCTGTATATATATATAGATTTAAGTTATATGGACGGTGCCAAGCCCCCTTGTTCAATACCCGCACCATCCCGTCTGTCGGAAGGGAAAATGGTAGGTTCATACTTAGTTTCATTGCTGTGCCACTTAAAGTTCAGCAAAATATTTGGGTCACAAACAATGCGCCACGCCCCTTGCCTGACGCCCATCAAATCTTATCATTAGAATGACTCATGTATGAGACGACAGGGTACTAAATTTTAGTGTTGTATGACTTATAATTCCGAAATTATTCCATATTAAAAATTTGAGTTGCATGGTGGTGCCCCGCCCCCTGTCCAAAAGCCACCCTATTCCCCCTGCCGAAGGGCACGACTAAATAATAAGTTTATACCGAGTGTCATTGATGTGAATGCTATAGTTCAAAAGCTACACCGGAATTTAAAAAGTGCCACGCCCCTTTCCAACGCCCATTAAATTTTATTTGTGGAACGACACGTTTACGTTTAAAAAATTTAGTTGTATGGACGGTGCCACGCCCCCTTGTCCAAAATCCACCTTATTCCCCCTGCCGAAGGACACGACCAAATCCTTAGTTTATACTGAGTGTCGTTGATGTGAATGCTATAGTTCAAAAGTTACACCTGGATTTAAAAGTGCCACGCCCCTTATCCAACGCCCACTAAATTTTACCGGTGGAATGTTACGCCTACGCCATGACACTGTGCCAAATTTCAATGCTAAGCAACTTATAATTTCGGAGCTATTCCATATTAAAGAATTGAGTTGTATGAGCGGTGCCACTCCCCCTTATCCAGCGCCCATTAAATTTTACCGATGAAAAGACACGCCTACACCATGACACTGTACTAAATGTCAATGCTGTTCGACTTTTAATTCCGAAGATATACCATATTAAAAATTTAGGTTGTATGGGAGGTGCCACGCCCACCTGCCGTACAAACATGTATTATACATATAAACCTTCCTCTTGAATCACTCTATCCATTAAAAAAACCGCTTAAAAAACCGTTGCGTAGTTTTAAAGATTTAAGCATACATAGGGACAGACAGCGACAGCGACTTTGCTTTACACTATGTAGTGATAGTGATATACTCACAAAACGGTAAAATTAGTTTGCGTACAAAACTAATAACGGGAATTTCCGGTTATGCTTTTTATTTTTTTAATTTGTCTTCCGTTGAACAGTAAACGGACTTGTAAATTATTTGGAACTGTATATGTGCTTGAAATTTTATAGAAAGCAATAGAATCCAACAGAAAAAAATTGAAAATGGATAAAAGGATAATCTTATCAAAACTTTCCAAAATTTAATTATTTTTATTAATTTAACTTAAAAAAATTTCATGAAAATAGGGAAACTCAAAGGAAGTCAGAATACATTTGTGTACAAGAAGTACGTATTTTTTTCATGTGAAAAATAAATCACTTAAAGTAATTTTTCAAAAACAAAATATTTTTTATTTCTTCAGTAAAGTTAGTTCTTTTATTCTATTAAGATAATAATATCAAAAACTTGACTAAACTGTAAAAGAAGGACCAAAAACAAAATATGTTATGAATTCACCTCAAAAAAAGTTTGCGTCCAAGATAATTTTATGTAGTCAAAATTTAATTTAAACTAAATTTTGTCCAAAAATTAATAACTTTGTGAATATGCTTTTCTCGATTGAACTTCCTGCAGAAGTTTCGGCGTAAATTTTACTAAATCGGTGTTTTTTCAGCGGTTATTTTTTTATATCCTTGAATTGTTGTATTGGTTTACTATATCTTTGAAGATGGAGTGTTGTTGGGCACAGGATTCAACTAAACCCCTTATATACTCAATTAGATGCACGTTATGTGACTAGGGAGGAACTTTTTCTACTTTGTTGAGCCAGTTAATAGCAAACATAGCTTCACATCGTATGCATTGCGCCCTGAGTCATCGTAAAGTTGAAAATAAATGTTGGAATCTGAACCAAAGTTATGAAACCGTGGCTTACATAAGCTTTTACTGTTAATTTCAGATTTTTGTTATTAACCCTTTGCAGCACGGTGGTAAGATGTATATACCACCTAGAATACTACCATTTTTTTCAGTTTTCAAGTTCTTGTGACTCGACTTTTATGATTCTACATTGAAATGTACTGTATTTACATGTTCATGGCTCAAAATTTTTACTCTTTTATCGAATGTTGTTCATCAATTTGTCAATATCAATAAACAAATAGTAAAAATAGTCACTTTTTGCAAAGAAAATTCATTATATGGAAAAGTTTTCAACGGATTATCGTGATAATTACTATTATTAGGTTTTAAATATCGCTGATTAAAAATTCGTAATCAGATTTTCGAAATTCAAAATGGCGGACCGAATTAGTTACACTTATTTATATCTGTATGAAAATTGGTGTTAGGGGGTTTTTGGGGTCGCTGATGACGATGCAGATATCAGATTTTCGAAATTCAAAATGGCGGATGCAATATGGCGGACAGAATTAGTGAAACTTATTCATATCAATATGAAAATTGGTATACGGAGGTTTTCGGAGTCGCTGAGTCCGAATTTTAAATTTCGAACATCTGATATCGAATTCGTAATAAGCGACCCCGAAAACCCCTGGATACTAATTTTTCCATTGATACGAATAAGTTTTACAAATTCCATCCGCCATATTGGATCCGCCATTTTCAATTTCGAAAATCTGATATCAAATTCGTAATCAGGGACCCCGAAAACCCCCACATACAAATTTCCTTATTGATATGAATAAGTTTTACTAATGTTGTCGGCCATATTGGATCCGCCATATTGGATTGCTGAATTTCAAAAATTTGATTACATATTCGTGATCAGCGACCCCGAAAACCCCCAGGGCGACTATTTTCATTGAAAAAAGTTATCTGAAAAATGTATGTTTCAAAGGGTTAACAGGATCCTGTTCAAATAAGTTGATGCCTTTTAATGCCAAATATGCCAAACCATTACCAGATAATAATTAATCGTCCCACTTTCTATAGATAACAACATATCGTCCCGGAAATCTGGTTTTCTAGACTCTTTGATGGACTCTTTTACGAAAGCAATTCTGTGCTCCTTGTAAGTAAGCTAAATATGGGATTTTTCTTATAAAGTCACTGCTACTGGGTTTTATAAATTATGTCTGTTCATTTCTGGAGATATTGGATGCAACCAGCCTTAGATTATAATGCACTGATCGCAAACAATCTAATGCTCGGATAGCTTAAGAAAATGGTCAGATCGTAGTAACGAAGCAAGATTTTCTGTTTTTTTTTCAAGATTTAAGATGGCTTTTCGAAATGACGAATGTGCTCTCCCAAAAGTTTCCCTAATTTCATGAAATTTTTTGTCAATTATGGAAAGTTTTAGTAAGATTATCCTTTTATCCATTTTTAGTTTTTTATGTTAGATTCTATTTCTTTCTATAAAATTTCAAGCACATAACGGTTCCAAATAATTTACAAGTCCGTTTACTGAATACAAATTTTCAAAAAAAAAATAAAAAGCATAATCGGAAATTGCCGTTATTTGTTTTGTGCGCAAACTTATTCTGCACCGTTTTGTGAGTATATTGTCAATAACTACAAATACATGGAAAACTATTATTTTAATTCATCTAAAACAGAACAAAAAGTGCAGTTAAGGCATGTGGATACGTTTTTATAAACAGAGAACCCATTTTTGAGGTCAACATTAATTATAACATAATTTTGACTTGCCGGTACGAAAATTTATTCTGACTAGTGTATGTACGTACTACGTAGGTAGTATACATTAAAATAACAAACATAACAGACATGTTAAATGGGTTTGCCAATACGCCAGCACTTCTACCAGTACCTCCTAAACGTTTACATTGTTTTTAAAAAGTATTTACAAATAGTTGCACTTATCTTGGCATGATATAATGGGAAAGTAAAAGACAATACGTGTTACTGTATGTTTGGTTTTTTTTATTAGGAATTTGTGCTAAAAATGCAGTTGAAATTTTTTCAGTACAATAAATAAGTAGTTTTAGTTTCATGTCTATCCCGTTTTTACCATGTGTGAATGTGTTATAGCGTGCCATTGATGAAGCATTCATTGGTTGGGGATATTATCAGGAAGGTAAGATGTAAATGAGTACTTTTGGTGATAATGGGAACAAATTATAAGTCTGCAGAGTTATATACCACTTAATGCATGTTCACTATTTCGATCCAATTCTTTGCTGTCGTACAGAATTATCAATATTAATTTAGTTGTTTAATTAATTAGTTAATGATTTCAATTTTTTTTTACTTATCATTGTTTTTTCATATTTCACTTACAACTATTTTCACAACTGGAGAATCGTAATTCCTAACATTAAACAGTTCATCTTATATAATGTATAATGTTTGATATAATATGATATCATGATAATAATGATCAATGATAATGTATTTAATGAATGTATAATTCATTAATTTAGTATTATTTATATATTCGGTCCTTATAATAGCTTCCTGTCATTAGGACCTTCTTCAGTGTGCTATGTTTTCTGATTTTCTACTTGATCTACTATCTTGTTTGATTCGAATTTGAAACAATGCTCTTTACAGTTCCTCATCCGAGTTAATTCTCCACAGTTTTTAAGAAAATAAAGTTTTCTAATAGTAACCACGTATATAGATTTCTAGATTTAGCCTAGGCGTATACAGACACGCAGGCCGCACACGCAGCACAGCTCAGCGAAGTTAAATTTTTTGTAAATAATGCAGTACCACATGACAGCGTATACAGCGACATAGTCGCGTGCGGCGGAGAGACGGGCCTGCGCACAACTGCGTCGCGTTGTAGTTGAAATTCAGTTTCCTACGCGCAGCCGACACGTTGTCTTACAAAAATTGAAGAATAAATTGAAAAAGTGCGTAGACGGCCCATATTACACTCATATTATATTATAGGGTTATATTCCAAAGGTTATATTTCAAAGTCTGATTCAGACAAATCTATATATATAAAAATGAATCGTCCGTTCGGCTGCTTAAAACTTGAAAACGACTGGACCAACGTGGATACTTCCTTCGGCGAATTTGTTTGAAATTGTTACGTGAAGGTTTAGGAAAAAAGAAAAGTTGGGAAAACGGGGCGTGGTACCACAATAATACATTTTTAGACAATAACTTAGGAACCATAAGTCACATATCAATTAAATTTAGTACAAACTTACTATTTAATCATGTTCTTCGCCCGAGGGAATGGGGTGGGTATTGAACAAAGGGGTGTGGCACCGCCCATACAAGTCAAATCTTTTAAATGGAATAGCTTCCGAATTGTAAGTCGCACAGCATTGAAATTTGGTGTACCGTCGTTTCATAGGTGTGCCATTCTACTAAAAAAATTTCATGGGCGTTAAACAAGGGGCGTGCCACATTTTTTATGCAGCAGAACTTTAAGTCGTACATCGATGAAACTTGGTATGAATCTACCATTTAATCATATCTTTCGGCAGAGGGAATGGGACAGGTATTTAACAAGGGGGCGGGCACCGTCCATACAATTCAATTCTTTTGAGTGGAATAGCTGCGGCATTGTAAGTCGCACAGCATTGAAAGTTAGTGTACCGTCGCCTTATAGATGTGTTATTCTACTGTTAAAATTTTATGGGCGTTGGACAAGGGGCGTGGCACATTTGTTTGACCCAAACTATTCGCAAAATTTTGTAACTGTTACTCGCACTTAAATGAAACACTTAAATGAAAAACGCACTTAAATGAAAAACGGATTTACATTTTAGTCATATCTCTCTACAGAGGGAATGGGGCGGGTATTTACCAAGGGGGCGTGGCACCACACATACAACTTAAATCTTTTATATGGAATAGCTTCGGAAACGTAAGCCGCACAGCATTGAAATTTGGTGTACCGTCGTTTCATAGATGTGTCAGTCGCTGAAGCTACAAACATGAAATTTGAACTCTAGGTACATCTTGAAAAATGAACCTCCGCTCACACAGGTGATTTTTGAAATTCGGGGTGTAAAGGGGCAAAACATGTGTTAAGGTGTTGTATGAAGAAAAGTGATTTAAGAGACATATTGATTTCGAACTTCCTGAAAATACTTTAAACCAAAAATAATTCGACACGTGTTTTATAATTTTTCGAAAATCAAAATTTAACTGGACCAATAATGGGTTAAGATTTGTTTAAGGGTAGATTCGAAACAACATGAACCGATAGGCCTATTGACTTCAAAAATTGTATAAATACTTGAAATAAAAAAAAGTTATACACGCGTTTCTCATTATTTTCAAAATCGAAATCTAACTGGATCAACGACGCGTTAAAAGTATGTATGGAGAAACACATTTTTTTTAGCCTTTTGACTTGAAACTTGGTGAAAGTATCAGGTGTACAACTTTGCTTCCGCCGTTTTCCGATAGGTGGCTGTACCGGCTGAGGCTGGTTGAAATACATAGATGGTAATGCCTTTAAAGTGAGTGTAGACAGTGCCTAACGAATTGTCATCGCCGTTTCAGTGACAGTTGTTCTTGTTTTCGTATTATTCACGCTCGAAAATGTCTGTTTATGTGCCCAATTCTCGCCATTTGCGGGAAGTTTTACTTTTCTGTTACAATTCGAAAAAAAAATGCAGCTGAAGCGCATCGTATGCTCTCAGAAACTTACGGTGATGCTGCTCTGAGTGAAAGAACGTGTCGGGAGTGGTTTCAACGTTTTAAAAATGGTGATTTCGTGGTGAGTGAAAATGGTGAGTCATCCTCCAACACGACAATGCTCGGCCTCACGTGGCAAAAGTGGTCAAAAAGTACCTGGAAACGCTGAAATGGGAAGTCTTGCCCCACCCGCCGTATTCCCCAGATGTCGCCCCTTCTGACTTCCACCTATTCCGTTCAATGGCACACGGCCTGGCAGATCAACATTTTCAATCCTTCGAAGAATTGGAAAAATGGATTGCTTCATGGATAGCGTCAAAAGAGGACTCCTTTTTTCGAGCCGGGATCCGAAAATTGCCGGAAAGATGGGAGAAAGTTGTCGCTAGCGACGGACAATACTGTTACGAATATTAAGTCTAGTGGGCTGTCACGTATCTCTGGATTGTGTGATTTGAAAATAAAACACAGTCAGTTTCTTAAACGCAGACAATAAAATACACCAACAGTCACTTTATTATTCACAGTTTACACTTTACTGGTCGTACACTTAAGTATTTGCTTGATTATTCCGTGTGGCAACTTTACTTGTCAAAACCAGACTGACTCGTTGCCCGCATCCGGCCGCCTTTTATACTCTGTCCGGCCATCGCGCAGATCGTTCCCGCACATTCCGGAGTGGACTAAATGCTTCCCTGCTGATCGCGACCATTGTTGCCAGATTGGACTAAAAGTTATTATCGCGGCCGCCGTTGCCACATTCAATTATGGCACGGCGCGAAGCGGCAGGGTTGCTTTGCACAGCGACAGACTGTCTTATCGTTACAATACTTTGAATAATACATCTGTAAGCACTTTTTCGCAATAAAGCTTTTAATTTTGGAAAAAAAACGGCGGAAGCAAAGTTGTACACCTGATACTTCAAATGTAAAATAACTCGATGCGTGTTTTTGATTTTTTTCGAATATTAAAATCGGACGGGGTCAACGACCGGTTAAAAGTTTGTATGGCGAAACTGTAAAAAAACATGAACTAATGGGGCCACTGACTTCAAACTTTGTGAAAGTACTCTAAGTGAGAAATAATTTGACACGTGTTTTTCACTTTTTTGAAAATCAAAATCTAACGGGGTCAACAATGGGTTAACAGTTTGTATGGAGAAACACGATTTATTGGTCCTTTTGACTTCAAACTTAGACAAAAAGCACTTCAATCGGGAAATAATTAAAATGTTCTTTTCATATTTTTGAAAGTGGAAATCTACCGTGGTGAACTAAGTGTTAAGAATTTGTTTAGAGTTAGTGTGAGAACTCATGATTTAAAGGGCCTTTTGACTTCACAGTTTTTAGAACCACTTGACAAATATAATAAACATATGTTAAATCAAAATCTGACGGGGTCAACAATGCGTTCAAAATTTGTATCGGGCGAAAGAAGAGAGCTTGCGTGCGAAGCCGCGGTGCCCAGCTAGTAACTCATATTAATGGGTTTATGGAATGAATACGGAACACGTGTGCTGGTTCTCCGAGATTCGTATACGCTGTTCAAACATTTGCTGCGTAACATATTTGCGTTGCGCTGCCCTGTGATGTGTTGCGCGGCCTGCGTCTCCGTTTACGCCTAGGCTAATTCACTGACCTTTTAATGATTTAGTTTTCACTACACTTCATATGTACAGACAAATCAATATATTTTAAGATATAGTAGTACAAGCGATGTTCAGCTTTTAAGTATAGTAGTAAGAAATTATCTGCATTCATTATTTAGTGTGTTTTTCTACTTCTAACTTATCGAGCAAACGAGTAAAATACATACAATAATAGTGTACATATATTATACACGTACAGCAATTAGAGTGCAAATTCGGTTTAATGACGCTTCTTACACGCATTCTCAACATTTTCTGCTTATACGTAAATCTTATTGTTAAGTTGTTGTGTTTTGTTTCATATTATTTCTCATTTTTATATCATCCAGGTGTAAGCGTCTGGCGAGAAAGCCAATTTTATCTATTAAAAAACTAGAATGAGCTCTTGAGTTTTCAAAGCGAAGAAATACCGTTTGAAATATTTAAATAAAAGCTATACCAAAATTTAAAAATTCTAAGAACACTGCAGATAATAGTCACAGAATAGGCACAGGAAAAATTGTGTCGAAGGAGGGCTTCCTGAAGACAGCTAACAAGGGCAGAAAGTTGGATAGACCAATTAAGTCAAAATGCGTCAAAGCAAAGAATAAGTAATATAGAACTCGCATGTGGGCGCAAAAGTGTTTTCGGTTGCTATGATGCGAGCGGGAAGAGCGAAGCGTAGGTATTTGAGAATGTTAAGTTCATAACATTTTCTGTTAGATTTTCGTAGGACAACAGCAAAAAGCAATGTTATTGTTCCCAACGGCTTCACTCGTGTACCAATGATAATTGTCGTGTACATTGATACGGTGGTTGTTGCCAGCGTTGCCGTTTTGGTTATTTTTAACCAAACTTGGTAAATTTTTTTGCTGTTTTGAATTTTTGGTAATTTGGTAGCACACTCTACGATTTGGTAGTTTTTTTTGCTTGGTTCACCTTGTATGTTTTATGCATATTTTGCTCTCTCTTTCACATAAATGACAATAACAGTGATGCCAATACTTATTAGATTGTAAATTTGATTATTTTTACATATGACGTAAACTGTAATAATCGAAAGTGGCACCTTCAAGTGGCACCTTGCTTACACTGCCTCATAGCTCTGCAAAGCGAAAATGTTCTGAACTTTTTCTTATTAAAACTAAACTTAGAAATAAGCTAGAAGTTGATACAATCAACAATATAATGCTCTCCAAAGAGATTTTGCCAAGAAACATTGAATCTAAATATATATGGGCTCCAAAAAGCGAACTGTACGAGGGGTGTTCAATGTATTCTCGGTATGGGTATGTTAGAAAAAAGATAAAACCTTGAAAAAAATTTATTTTTCAATATAGTCTCCCATGATTTCAATACATCTGTTTGATCGCGAAATAAGTTTTTCTATTCCCTTAAAAAAATAATTTTCTTTTTGGCCCGAAATGCCCGAAAAATGCTCATTTACAGCGGACTTGAACTCATTATCGTCAGCAAATCGCTTTCCCCTAAAGTCTTTTTTTTTAATTTGGGAACAAAAAGTAGTCACTGGGGGCCAGGTCCGGGCTGTAGGGTGGGTGGTTAATTTCCTCGAACCCGCACTCTCGTACAGCAGCCTTGGAGAGCCGCGCAGTGCGAACCGGTGCGTTGTCGTGAAGAAGCTACAGATCACGTCGCGTCAGTCATTTTCGTCGTCGCTGACTGGAGGTAGCAAACAAACTAATGAAGTTATCAACATGCAATTTTATATAAATACCCTCAGATAATGTTGTTAGCTAATGATATATTTTAATTACCCACAATAATATCAAATCACCCCGATACCGAGAATAAATTGAACGCCCCTCGTAGTTGGAACTGTGCCTTTTTGATTTATTGCAATCAGTTTTACTATAAGTCCACCAATTTCCTGGTTTTTATTTATTTTGCACCTCAAATTTTCAATAGAATTTACAAATAGAGAAATGCTTTAAAAGACAAGATGTGATTGTTTTTTGTTTTATAAATAAATAATTAAACGCATATTTATAAAAAATTGGTAGTTTTGGTAATTTTTTTTCAGAAATTTGGTAATTTATTTCCGTTTGGCTGTGGCAACGCTGGTTGTTGCAGCGTAGTGTTCGCTCAATCATTTTTTGCGTGCATGTTTCTTGATCTTGTTTGCCGAAGCGCAAGCAAAAAACAAACAACGAACCAAGGCATCGTCATCGTCGTTTCAACGAAGATGCCTTGGGATTCGCTAATGTTGTTGACATGGCACAATAAACAAGGTAATAGCATCCCGCAACACCAAAAACCACATGTATTTTTGTTTTGTCAAATTCAGCTGTAATTTTTCGACGAAAGAGGGAGAAACTGAAAACAGACAAAAGTGATTGTTTGCCAGACGGTGCTGTATTTGAGTGAAAAAACGGGAAAAGTGCTCAGGTCAGTTGTTTTCAGTCAGGTATTTTCATTTCAACCGATGCGGCAACACCGCACCACTGCTGACACCGACGATTTTGACAGAAGCGATAAACGATCAGCCGGTGGCTTGCTACAACCTTGTTAGTTGAACCATGGTTGTTGATTATTGTGTGTATGCTTTTTTGTGTTGCCGATTGGTTTTGCTGCACAAATTGCTATCATATTTCTATCAATCGAATCTTTGTGGTTTATGGCTTTTTGATGGCCAACGCTTTGATTGATTTTAAAATTTGGTGGTTGATCCCAATTTAAAATGTTTAAAAATATTTTTACGTGGCGAGTTCGAAATAAAATTATTTGTTTATATTTTCACATGGTTGATTACAAGTTTAAGAATATGGGAAAACTACGAAAAACAATTAACTGATGGCTATATTGACTTCAAAATTCATAAAAACACTTGAAATCAAAAATAATTAGATACGTGTTTTAATTTTTTTTTTAAATCGAAATCTAACGGACAAACCAAGAGTTAAAAGATTATATGGAAAAACCTAAATAGGTCTATTGACTTTCAAAATGTCGAAAGCACTACTAAAGTACTAAATAAAGAAATTAGTAATAAGACAAGTATTTTGTCATAAGAAAACTGTGATTTAGGAATGCCTACGTTTAAAAATAGTATAAATATTCTACACCAGAATGGTTCTATGGCGAATGATGTGACCATAAATTTACAATATGAGATTTTCTTAGTTTAGTTCTTTTAAGCAAGCATTATATGTGAGCAGTAAAAATAGTTCCAAAGAACGGGACGGAAAATTATTACGGGCTAATAAAAACGTCTTCCTTTCTTTCCAATTTCCCTTTGTAATTGTCTTTGTTGATTACTTATTATATATTTTGTATTGCCTGTAGGTATCATATAGGTCGCCATGCCAGCCATATTTTATTTTCTTTTCTATGATTTTGCGCACACTATAGTCGGCAGTGAGTTCAGGAGCAATATGAGACGCCGTACAGGCTTATAGAAGAAGAACAAAAGCCAGCCGCCAGAAAATATAGGGTGTTTTTTTTAGAGGTATAGAACTTCGAATTGAAATAAAACACAAGAAAATCGTTTTAATGTCCATCAATTTGGCTTTATTGGAAGGATAATTTTATGCCATTAATGTTTAAATATGATTTCGGGCATGTGGCCGCCGCGGCTGGCTTGAATAAAGCCAATTCTACAGGTCCAATTTTCAGTTGATGGACAAAGCTCCAATTGCTGTGCACGGTGGCGAATAGATTCATTCGGGTCCTCTTCAACATTTTGCTCTACAGCGGCAATTGTTTCTTCGGTGCGCACTGTTCGACGTCTCTGCGGATGCGTATTATCACATAGAGTAAACGTAGAGCGAAACCGACCCATGGTTAACCGAATTAATTGCTCTGATGGACCATAAAATGGACGGAGCTTGCGGTAAACTTCGCGAACTGAACCATTATTTTCGAAATAAATTTGCACGATTTGCAAGCGTTGTTCTTTTGTCAACCTGTTCATGATGAAATGGCAAACCAAACTGAACATAAATGACATTAGAGTTGCCAGATTTGACCACAAAATGCCAGTTTTATCTCTATTCGAAAAACAAACCTCTAAAAAAAACACCCTATATAAATCGTTTTACAATTTCAGCATTTCGCCAGCGCAACAACAACAACAGCACATCGTCCTCATCTCCGAATCATAACACGCCGCAGCAGCAGCGATTAAGCGATGTGAAACTGGGAGAGTAATGGGCCAGTTGCTCATGACACAGAACATAAACTTAGAAAATTTGAGCGATTACTCGAAACTTTATTTCCGTAAACATAAACTTAAAAATCAGCTGATCAGCTGAGCGACAATATTGCCACTTCGATTTCTCCATCTCGTGAACAATCAAATTCACACATTTCGCGAAATTTTTTTACTTGCTATTATTAAATGTTTGAGCATCCAACGACTAACATTATTAATATATTTACGAAACTTATAAAAATTGCAATCCATTTTGTATATTTTACAAATTATTTTAATTTGTTTACTTTTCAATTCATTCCGAAGAGAGTGGCAACATTTTTAGCGTTTTCCGTAAACATAAACTTAGAAACCAAAACGAAACAGATTTCTAAGTTTACGGTTAAGTTCTAAGTTTATGTTCTATGTCTCGGGTAACCAGTTGTACAGCTTTCGGTATGCCAGGTCGTGCTAGCTGACAAGTAAAACTAAGTTATGTCATGACTCATGAGTAACTGGCCCGTAAGCCGATTTTTGTGCGTGTGTGCTGGCAGTGATCAGCTTTTCACTGTGTCTGCTCTTTTCCCGATATTAGGGATCCCTTTCAATCATTTGATTTTTGA
Source organism: Melieria omissa (assembly GCA_963971225.1). NCBI lineage: Eukaryota > Metazoa > Arthropoda > Insecta > Diptera > Ulidiidae > Melieria > Melieria omissa. Next base: position 5,807,744 of record OZ020270.1, read on the forward strand.
AGTATGTTCTCATTAATTTTCTGCATTAAATGCCAACACATGAACTTTTTTGGTTTCATTATGTAAATATTAATGAAAAATGTACCAAAAAACACAAAGCTAAATGCATTGAATATGATGGGGTCAATTGCCGTCCTTTTTATTTCGCTTTTCTTCATTTAGCGAATCTCTAACGATCAGATCAGATCAGGTATGCTTTTGGTGCTAAATGCTCTAGTTTGACCGCAGGATTGTTTTTTGGATGCAGCTAATAAAATCTTAATTTAATTAAATTAAAAGCATACGAAAGGATTAATTTGGCGCTTTTGGGCAATAATATATTTTTCTAGTCAATTTTATACAAACGTATTACGAAATGGCACCAAAAATATACAAATAAAAAGACAAATTTCTTTGGTCACAAAAAATGACTCACACCAGCAACACTGGAATTTTGAAATGAACTAGAACAACAACCCCGTTTTAGAAATCTATATGGAGGAAAAAGTACGTTCCTGATCAAGCTTGGGGCCTACTAGTAGGTCCCAAGGTTGCAATTTTGCAATAATATTAGTGTAATTCTGTGCATGTATTTATACCGGCTCTCCCAGTTTCACATCGCTTAATCGCTGGAAGCAGTGTGCTAACGCAGACTCGCTGCAGTGAGCGCAACCAAAAGCAAGCCTTCGTATGTTTATTTTCTTTTATTTACAGTGGAAACAAAAGCATGGCTTGATAAATGTTATAATACATCTGTATTTTTGCCCATCAAATAGCAATGTTTTATCAAAACACGAAATTCACTTTTTTCCATTGTTTACAAAAATTCAGAGGTAGCGTGACTTCGAAAGCAATAACTTGAAAACGAGTCAACCAAATGTCATGAAACTTTGACAGAATCTAAGTTAAGGATGGTTTTCCATGTACAACACAATAATTCTTAATTTTTGGCGCCATCTCTATGTCAGGCCAAAGACTTTTCAGCCCATGTAGTACAACTCGTTTGCTTGTATGAGATGCGCGTTCTATATTACTTCATATTCTTTGATCAAAGTAAATGAGTCAAAGTAAAGCTAGTCAAAGGCCAGGAAAGTCCTGCAAAGAAAGAATTGTAGCGGTGCCTTCTAACCATGGGCGTGACTATATTTCATTGTTTCTCAATAGCAGATTACTTCTCAGTGCGTATATTTCATAACATAGGATGTGCAAATGAGGTTAACAATAGGCCAAACATCAAGTCACATAAATTTTCAGATGTAAATATTTTAAAAAGATGAAATCTTGGTGGATTGGAATTTTCATATTATGTCGAATACCTTAGATATACATCGATTTTCTCAGTCACACCTAATATTATTATAATATTTTCGCATATATGTTTCCTTGCCGGACATCCCTGTATTTAAGTCAAAGAGTTTTCATTGAGAAAAAAATTAAATAATTTTATTAAATACTTAGAAGGCAGTTCAAGTGACCAATAGTTGTATTCACCATTTCCAATTAAAAACTACGCAAAATAACGACTTGCAGGGTCTGTATGGCTTTTTGTAGAATTGGAAAAAAAGTATTGCGCATTTGCACACCAGAAGTCAAATGCCAAAAGCAACTTGCAGTTCGACTATGGGACGTTACTATCCCTCTAGCGACACCCTAAGCCAGAGTGCCCATGCCCTATGCTCTCGTTGCTCATCTGTTTTGATCGTTGGCATAGGTTAAGCGTTTTAGTATACACCAGGGGTGCCCAAAACCTCCATACAAGGAATGCCTAACCGAAACTCCAGAAAAAAGTTGAAAATTTGTCTAAAAACTAACATATGCATAAAAATATCCCAAATCTCACTAACACATACAAATCTGCATTTCACATTTTGGGATTTTTTCTAGTAAGTGGGAATGAAAGAATATATTCGCATCCCTACAAGGAGACTACCGGTCATATGACTAGTTAGTCCGAAATCTTGGCAAACGTACAGCTGTCTCGCTTACTCACATGGAGTCTCGCATGTGCCATTCAGTTACGTCTAACCGACAAACCGGTCAGACCAATCTGGTAGGCATAACGTATGAATCGGTATGTCTACCGTATAAACGTGTTACGCCTAACCGGTAAACCAATTAGACCTATCTGATACTAAAAAAAATTAAATTAATTCAAATTTTTTTATTTATTTAAAGTAAAACGTAAAAAACTACATTAAATAAAAATAAGCCAATAAATAAATAAGTAGGAGAGGGACAGACATTTGCCGAAAACCAAATTCCAACCGACGCTTGCCTCATTTGCCCTCACAGTTGAAATGTGCTGGTAACCTGTGGTAATCACCGCAATCAGATCGTCCTTCCTTCCGTACTTTGTCTAAATGAAATAATTTAAATTTTTATTAAATTAATTCAAAATTTTTTTATTTATTTAAAGTAAAACGTAACAAACTACATTAAATAAAAATAAGCCAATAAATAAATACGTAGGACAGAGGGACAGACGTTTGCCGAAAACCAAATTCCAACCGACGCTTGCCTCATTTGCCCTCACAGTTGAAATGTGCTGGTAACCTGTGGTAATCACCGCAATCAGATCGTCCTTCCTTCCGTACTTTGTCTAAATGAAATAATTTTAGATTTAAAATTATTTCATTTAGACAAAGTACGGAAGGAAGGACGATCTGATTGCGGTGATTACCACAGGTTACCAGGTTTTAGATTTAAAATTATTTCATTTAGACAAAGTACGGAAGGAAGGACGATCTGATTGCGGTGATTACCACAGGTTACCAGCACATTTCAACTGTGAGGGCAAATGAGGCAAGCGTCGGTTGGAATTTGGTTTTCGGCAAACGTCTGTCCCTCTGTCCTACGTATTTATTTATTGGCTTATTTTTATTTAATGTAGTTTTTTACGTTTTACTTTAAATAAATAAAAAAATTTTGAATTAATTTAATTTTTTTTAGTATCAGATAGGTCTAATTGGTTTACCGGTTAGGCGTAACACGTTTATACGGTAGACATACCGATTCATACGTTATGCCTACCAGATAGGTCTGACCGGTTTGTCGGTTAGACGTAACTGAATGGCACATGCGAGACTCCATGTGAGTAAGCGAGACAGCTGTACGTTTGCCAAGATTTCGGAGTGCGTGCGTTAGAAGGTGATATCAAATCACACGTACACGAAATCAAGTCACACGTACACAAAAGGACTAGTCAGATTTTTCACACGGCTAGAATAAATCTGACTAGAATTATAACCGATATGTTGGTTACGTATACCGGTTATATAACTAGTCATATGACCGGTAGTCTCCTTGTAGGGCTTCTTATGGAAAAGCAAACACCAATACATACAAAGCATACTGTGCTGTGTCTGTGATAACTGTCGCCACTTGCACCAACAAAGCATACTGTGCTGTGTGTGTATCCTAAAATGCTCAGCCTATGCCGACGATCATTTACAAAAACAAATGAGGAATTGGAATCCTCAGCCTATGCTGAAGAGCATTTACAAAAACAAATGAGCAACGAGAGCATAGGGCATGGGCACCTCTGGTATACACACACAGCACACAGCTTTGTTGGTGCAAATTGGCGACAGTTACCTTCCACGTAGGATTTGTTGTTGTTTAGCGTATGAATTAATTTTATGTATTGGTGTTTGCTCTTCCATAAGAAGGTTTTGGGCACCCCTGCCCTAAGCTACCCTACAAGGAATGCCTAACCGAAACTCCAGAAAGAAGTTCAAAATTTGTTTAAAAACTAACACATGCATAAAAATTTCCCAAATCTCACTAACACATACAAATCTGCATTTCACATTTTGGGATTTTATTTAGTAAGTGCGAATGAAACGTTATATTCGCATTAGTACGCTCCAAATTCTCTGTATGAAAGAGTGAGATGGCGCTATAAACGTAACGCGTCACCTGATTTCATGCACAAAACATTGTTGTGCTACGAGTCAGACGAAGAAGGCGTCCGCTGGCGAAATTTGTTTTGAAGGAACGTGTTTTAATTGGTAAAATTCTTTATTTTATTAAAAAATAACATTACATTTAATTATTATTTCATTATTGTTTTATATAGATGTTCCGAAGTTGTGGAAATTGCTCATTCAAGCAAAGAACCCTGGAGGCTGAAACCATAGGCGCCGCGCCGGAAGAAATATTGTTTATATTTGTATTGTTTGTGTTGTGATTTTGTGTTTTCTCGCCTTTTCTGTTCGTATTTATGTATTTTTATAAAAACCAAATACATCTGTATTAAACTAATCGTGCAAATAGTCTTAATGTATATTTACGTTATGACTATCAGTTACGTCTAACCGACAAACCGGTCAGACCTATCTGGTAGATATACCGAATCGTACGTTATGTCTACCAGATAGGTCTGACCGGTTTGTCGGTTACATGTAACTGATTTATACGGTAGACATACCGAATCGTACGTTATGTCTACCAGATAGGTCTGACCGGTTTGTCAGATAGACGTAACTGATTGTTACATGCGAGACTCCATGTGAGTAAGCGAGACAGCTGTACGTTTGCCAAGATTTCGGAGTGCGTGCGTTAGAAGGTGATATCAAATAACACGTACACGAAATCAAGTCACACGTACACAAAAGGACTAGTCAGATTTTTCACACGGCTAGAACAAATCTGACTAGAATTATAACCGATATGTTGGTTACGTATACCGGTTATATAACTAGTCATATGACCGGTAGTCTCCTTGTAGGGTATCAGCGAAAAGCAAACCTTGTATGTATGTGTGTGTGTAAAATAATTCGTTTTCATTTTGCAATTGTAACCAGCCAGAGTGGTAAGCATGTACTTCGTACAGACTGTCAAATTAATGTGTGTTGGCAGGCTGGACATTTTTAGGCCCAGGCGCCCGATTTGTGTTCCTCAGTTATTAGTAGAGTACAGCCGCCGCGAGTCCAGACTCCGCGAGTTCAATACTCCGTTGCGTTAACACCGTAAAAAAAAAAACAACAATTTTTCTTTCGGCGGCTGTCCTCTCAGCAGGAAATGGCAAACCTCTGAGAGTAAAATTGCCTATGAAAAAGCTTTCAACTCGCGGTTCGGAATCGGCATAAAACTGCAGGTCCCTTCCAACCTTGTAAAAAAACATTCGAACGCACAACACGGTTGGTTGCGGGTAGCTAGGCCTTAGTCTCGTAATCGGGTTGTCGTGCCAGTCAAGAAGACGAAGAATAAGTTATTAGTAGATTCTGTGTAATCTTTATAATTTACAATCTGTGGAATCAACATATATATAAATTGCTGATGTTAATTATAGATGTTTGAGTAATATCAATACGCAGTTAAAACCGAAAAGGTCCTATGACTTATGCGCTTATCATATGACTTTGAAAGTAACTGAGAATTTGGTTTGGTAAAACGATATTTCCCTCATATACTTCTAAGTCAGACCGAAACTGGCCATGGACCATGGGTGTGAACAAATTATTCTAAGGGTGGTATTTTGTATACTGTTTGTCATGACTAGGTATCGGATTTATATGCGAAAACTATGCAAAAAATGCAAAAATATGCAAATATGCAGTGCATATGTTAGCTCATCTATATCTATACTATTATATTAAAACGTTTTTTGAGCCACAATCACGCAAAAACCACTGAACCGATTTAGATGAAATAAGCACCAAACATTTTTGATCTGGGGGAATGGTACATAGGCTATATGAGAATGACCATGCCCCTTCTTACGCCCACTATGGTAACAAAACTCATCTATACTATGCTTTTGTAAGGCAATGGGTATCAAACAATTCAGCGTGTCATTGCGACAAACATAGGCTATAATATAATCGGTCACGCCCACTTTCCGTGCCCTCTAAACTAACAAAACGAAGCTACGTTACATCAGTACCGTAATCAGTATTAATACCAAATGATTCCGTGTTTCGTTGATGTTAACAAAGGATATATAAGATTGACCACGCCCACCTGATATGGTTTTTCGCCACGCCCACTATAATAACAAATCAGCCATGGAATATTTGTCATAGCAATATTGGTATCAGACGATTCAGCGTTACATTGCGGCAAACATAGGCTATAATATAATTGGTCACGCCCACTTTCCGTGCATACTACACTAACAAAACGAAGCTACGGTACATGTCGGTAAATCAGTATTAATATCAAATGGTTCCGTGTTTCGTTGATGTTAAAAGAGGGTATATAAGATTGCGCACGCCCACCCGATATGCCTTTTCGCCACGCCCACTATAATAACAAATCAGCCATGGAATATTTGTCATAGCAATATGGGTATCAAGCTATTCAGCCGTTCATTGCGGCAAACATAGGCTATACTATAATCGGCCACACCGATGCCCATTATGATGACAGAAATTAACTGTGACATTGCAGCAAATATCTATATGTTGTATATAAAAATTAATTGTTTGTTGGTCCCACGACACTAAAACTCAAGAACTAGACAGCCGATTAGTTGAATTTTTCACGGAATGTTCGTCCTACCTACCCGATAGGTAGGCGTGGCACCTCCCATACAACTTAAATTTTCAATATGGAATATTTTCGTAATGAGAAGTCGGACAGCATTAAATTTTGGTGGGCGGCCAGCGTTTAGATGTTCCGTTTCACTGGTAAAATTTGATGGGCGTTGGACAAGGGGCGTGGCATATTTTTTGTGACTGAAATTTTCCGCGTAACTTTGGAACTGAAAGTCGCATATCTATGAAACCGGGTCACACCCTTCGACTGGAGAATTGGATTGGGCATTACATAAAAGAGGAGTGGCATAGCCAATAGAGTGTAGTATGAAGAAACTTAATTTATTAACGTATGGGGAATTAAATATGGACAAACATCTTTATGTCCACAGAATTTTTATTTTTCAAAATATAATGCTGAAAATTTTACAAAAATTTTACTAACAATTTCAATTACGAAAAGTTTTTGTAATTTTAATTAAATTAATAAATTAATTAATTAAATTAATAATTATTATAAAATTAATTAAATTAACCTTTTCCGAAGACTTTCCTTTTCAAATTGGCCCAAAAAGTCTCTATCGGTCTAAGCTGTAGCACATTTGGTGGATTCTTTTCTTTTGGCACGAGCCAATATTTAAACCCCTTAAAGCGTCTTGGGTCGCCCGGGCATAGTGTGACGACGCCAAATCCGGCCAAAAAATAACTTCATGGTTGTTATGATACTTGTCGATCAATTTTTTTTTTATGAAAGGCAATTATTAATGTAAACGTCCGCATTCACAGCTAAGCCGGCCTTGATAAACACAAGATTTCTCACACCGCGTTCGCTTATTGCAATTCACAGTAAAACTTTTCCCGGGTACTTTGTTTTCGACTTAAATTTCACTCTATCGGGAATTTCAGTACCTGCAAGCTTGAAATAATACTTCGGGGTCTCGTCATCCATGATGCAAATCTTCCTTGATTTTGCAGCAAAGAGATTTTGGGAAAGAAGTCGTAATCGATCAACGATGGCTGTTTCTTGATTTTCTGTGACAGTTGGAGCAGTTATCAACTTGGTACTTTCTTTCCAGTTCCCTGTACGATTTTGCAGTATGACCTGCAGTTTTGGACTTTAATTTGACACGTGTTTTAGAATCTTGCAACGCACATGTTTTCTACTTCCAGACTTCCTTTCACTGGATTTTCCACTTCTATAAGCTGCAATGGTCTTGTAAATAAATGATTTTTTATAATTTAACTCGCTGAAGCAATGGAAAATTTCAGTTTTCCTGTTCGTTGGAAAACCTTCGCAGTATTTGTAAACCAATTTTTGTCAAACTCGTTCAAAGACATTTTCATACTGAATTAATTTCAGTAGTCAACTGATATGCAATGCCATGACAACTAATAGAGTATCGGAAATATTTTACTACTCTGTTTTGATCCTACTTTTCACATATGTGAAAATATTTGCATCTGAAATTTGTCCATATTTCATTCCCCATACGTTAGGCCCATTAACTTCAAGCTTGCGTGCAAAGCCGCAGGGCCGTACTAATTCTTAATATTTTTCAATAAAAATGGTTTCTGTTTGGGTCCCGTTCAAATCGGAAGCTCCAAAAAAATATGCACTTGCATATAATTCCGATCCCTAGTCATGACATAGTAAAAATTATAAAATTAATCTTTCAAGTTACTGGAGTTAACCTCAAGAGTATGCAACAATTAAGATTTTCGAAATAAATCTAATGAATTCGAAATCGAATTATTAAATTTATTCTATAGCCGATTATTAACTGTTTGCTCAATCCCAAAAATATAAAATTAAATCGGGTACATGTCATTTGTGATTGTTGATAATTGATTAAGCCTAATCCTACCGTTTCATTATCGATGACCATCATTGTTCAGTGGTAATAAAGCATTTATAACTTTTAACCACAAAACCACGGAAAAATGTATATACTAAATTACTAGTCAGCTAAAATGATCGATTATGTAAATAATTTGCAAAACATACATAATTTATACATATGCGTACATATCGGTTAATGTATCCATACATATATACATGTATATGTACGTGTTCAAATGATAGCAGGTTTTTAGTTTGATATTCGCCCGGTAAACCTATGCGTAGTATTGTGGGTCCAGCACTATGATACAATGGGTGAAAGAAGAAACTTTTAGACAGTTAAGGCTCTACGCAGCCAACTGGCCCAGCGTCCTAAAACAGCTAGGCATTAGTAATAAACCAAACGTGAGGTTGGACAATGGATTAATATTCTTAAATTAATAGAAATCGACAAAAATCTAGTCTGCATAGTAACGCCGTGTAAAGCATAAAACACAACGCTTGTCAACATTTATGGCGCATATCGCAGCAGCATTAACTTTCTGGTTAAACTGCTAAAACAGTCAGTTAGATAGCTTCGAAGCATTTTAGATGCTTACGTTATGAGTGACAGACGCGCCTTTGATATTGTCAAAACAAGCCGTTTAATTTAAATTACTGGTAAACTTGAAACTTGACTACTAGTATATCAAAATAACGTAAAACAATTAAAATTCGCTAAACACAGCTGAATATCCAAAATAAGACAAATACATCTTTTCTAAATTTTATTAACTCCAAACATATAAAGAATATTTTGGGGCATCGTGCTTCATAGTCACAATGAGTGATTAACAATTATCATGACAGCTCATAGTGTTCTTCGGAATATCTATTGACTGTAATTATCGGAGATTTAGTAGTATACATGTTGTATTTCGCTATTTCGCTAGTCTTTTTTGGCAAGATCTTAACACAGCTTAACACTTAGTTTTAGCTGTAACTTTTAAACAACCTAAATGTACTCAAATTTTCGCATCGTAACTTACACTGCGCAATTCCTTTTATGGTGCTATCACTGAAAATTTGCGTTACTTTGAAATAAGCATTTCGTAAGACCAGAAGGGCGAGCATAGACCCTTTCAAAGAAATATACATTGAATGGAACATCAACTGATTCGACATTTATCATTAGTTTTTTGTCATGCTTCAAAACTGCCAAGTGGTGGATCTGTTTATAGTAATTTTGCACTGTCCCACAGGCATACTGCCTTTCTCTTCACTTGCCTGAAGATAACATCTTACTGAAAGACTCCCGCACGGGCAAGTTGGCTATTGCGGTTGTTGCATGATACGTAAAATACTGGGCTTACGCACACAACCCAGTGGTGAATTGATACACACGCAAATATTTTTACGTATGTACATATGTACACATAAGCAAATTTATGCTTTAATACGTTATTTTCATAAAGGGTTTCTTTTTAATAAAATTTTCTTAAATCTTTGGTTGCCTTAAAAAAAATTGCTTAAATGTTTACAATAACAATTTTCCAAAAAAAAATTATGGGCACAGTGGACGCGACGCGACCGATACGATTGTTTTGTTTAGCATCGAAGCACAGCTATTATTAGTAGTCAATACATTGCTTTGTTGCCACTTTTACTGTTTGAAAATAATGTTTTCCTTACATTCAAAATTATTCCACTATTACTGCTTCCTTGTTTTTGTTTTTTAATTCTCAATTGTTATTCTACAATGTTCGTTTAGTGCTAGTGCTGGCTTAGTTGTCACTGTGGTCGGTAACTGAGTCATCAGTAGTAAATAATATCACTCTCACACAAACTTTACATTTGGCACCATCAGAATCCGCTATAGCCACTGATGTCAGATGGCTTCAGCCGATCAAACATGGACAGTGGATGCGCTGCGTGCGGATGCCCATGGTGATGTGGATGTGTGTGGTAGACGGCGGCAGCAGCGGCTGCAGCAGCTGCTGCTGAGGCGGCCGCTGATACTGCGCCCGGTGGCGCTTGTGCTGACTGGTGCGTCACATGCACGGCACTCGCGTAGTTGGTTTGCGCCGTCGGCGCACTGTAGCTATATGCGTAGTTGGGATTGTGTATAGCAGCTGCTACTGCGGCCGCACTGGCGCTCGAAGCACTGTACGCGTTGGAATAATCATTGCTAGTACTGCTTTGAAGAGTACCGTGGCCATAGGCGGGATGATGATGGTGTGTAGCCGCATGGTTGCTATGGTGCGCAGCCGTTGGGTGGTTGATGTGATGTGCCGTCGCATGGTTGATGTGATAGTGGGAGTGGTGATGGGGAGGTGGTGGCGGTGGTGCGTACATGCTGTTGACGGATACGTGCGGCATGTGCGCGTGCGGATCCATGTACATTGGCGAGTGGGCGACGTGATGTGCGTGCGCTGTGGTCGTAGCAGCCAGATTCGTGGACGAATTGACTGCGGCTGCTGCCAGTGCTGCGGCAGCCATCAAGTTGGAGTGATGGTAAGCGTTGTTGGGTGACAGCCCCGATAAGTTGTTGTCGCCATTGTTATTGCTGTTGTTTAGCGTGGTCGAGGAGGCGGCCAAATTGCTGACCGAGAAATTGCTGTTGGGTATGTTGGACGTGGTGACATTAGTTATGATGCTATTGCTGCTAATTGGAGGTGTGCAAATGGCGGTCTCGACCCCTGCTTCTGCCGCAGCGCTATTATCGGTTGTGGTGGGACTGCCGTTCAGAGGAGTCGCTAGTGGCAGCATATCGGCTATCAGACGAGCGCCGCTCGCACGACTGTACTGATGGTGTTGCTGGCTATTCGACTGATGATGTGGCGACATCAACACCGGCGATGATGCAACCGGTGTTGATGCATTAAGCCGATGCACGCTGTAGTTGCTCGGCGAGTTAGCGGCACCGTACATGCCGTTGACGGTGTGCGGCGTATTGCTGCCGCTGCTACTGCCAGTAACGGAGTCCACCGCATCGCCGCAGTAATGTTCCCCACTGTGCATTTCGGCGGTAGTCCTTTCCCCACGTTGCATACTCTGCTGTTGCTGTTGTTGTTGTTGTAGGCTTTGCAGACGACTCTCCACAGCACTGGCCGCGGCACTAGTTACCACCGACGACATAACTACCGACTCGCTCTCCGAAATGGTGGGTATCTGATCAACGAGCGACTCGAGGCCGGACAGGCTTTTGCTGGCCACATCGGCGGACATGGGTGAGGTGTGTTGACCTCCGCTTCCGCCACTTTGGTGTGACTGTTGTTGATCGCTTAAATGTGGCTGGTGCAGGTGATGTTGCTGTTGACTATGTGGCAGAGATAAGTAATGACTGCCGACCGCCAGGTCATCGTATCGCTGCTGGCGTTGCCACTGTGCGTGCATAACTGAAACGGCGGATGGCTGTTGTTGTTGTGTATGTTGCAGATGTGGCAAGTGTTCTTGATAGTGTAGTTCATGAGGTTGTTGCTGCTGTTGTTGCTGATGGCCAAAGTGTGCTGCCAACGGTGAATGCGTATGGGTTTGATGTTGTGGCGACAACCACTGTTGAAACTGCTCATTCGCGTGTTGCTCAGCGGTCATCTCGTGGGCCGGACTGACGAAGCGGGAAGTATTTTGTTGCTGCGACATGTGTTGATGCTGCAGTGTTAGCTGTCGCTCATGTTGCTGGAGTTCGTTCTCCTGCTCGTTGGTGATGGTGCCATTGCCGGCAGGTGGCTCAAAGTCAACAGCGCAAATGTTGGGTGAACTGGGTGGTGGCGACTCACCCAAGTGCGGCCCATGACTGGCAACAACGTCAACCATTTCGTTTCCGGCCACATGGCGCTCGTTGCTCTCCAACTGTTTGCTGGGGTAGAAATTACTGTTATTGTGATTATTATTGTTATTGCTTGCATTTGTGGTAGCGGCGTTGTCAAGCTGGTGCGCGGATGTAACCAAACTGGTGGGGCTGCTTACCGCCTCCGATGTTTTTTCGATAATTTTATCACACTGTGGCTGTTGGTGTAACGGTGATGGCGATTGGGCGCCAGTGGGTGGGGTCACAGCCGTATACACAGGGGTTGCGGTGCAGTTAAGCGCTGGCGAGCGCATAGGCGAGCTGGTTGAGAACAAACGTTGTTGCACGTTAGGCGGAGGTGTGCCGTACAGCACGTGCTGAGGATGCTGTAGATGTTGCGGCGAACTATGACTGTGTACAGTAGTGCTTGCTGTAAGTGCCTGTATGGACATACTGCTCGGAGGCTTCGACTGCATAAGCGCGTTGGGCGTGTGCATCATATCAGGCGGTGGTTTGATTTTTTTCGGGCGGCCGCGTTTCTTTTTTGGTGTCTCACCGCAGTTCATGCCAGTCCCAGAGCCAGTGACACTACCATTTGCATTGCTAACAGCGGCGGCTGCAGCCCCACCCATCATTGACAAATTTAGTATACTATTGAAGTCGTTATTGTTATTTGACAAATGACTGGCGATTTGTATTTTATTACCGGATGCTGGATCAATTAGGTCCTGGCCTTTGACTTTTTTTGGACGACCACGCTTCTTTTTCTCTGGCTGTAGTTGTTGTGAATGAAAGGGTTGCAAAACATATCGATCACCGTTCAATAGCGCATTGCCACAGCCTTCGGCGCCCATTGGTGGACCTGGACCAGGTGCGTGGCTTGCTACAGGGCGACCGCGGAGACTGTCATGCGCACCATAAATGTATGACACATCGGGCGGCACATTGCGCGCATATGGCGGAAACTTGCTGGACTGTTGATTCGGCAAGACATTATTATTGCACTGATTCGGACTGTTGTGACCATCAGTATGTTGTGGCGTTAGACTAGCGTTGGACACGTCTGAATTGCAGATGGTTTGGCCGCTGTATATGAGGCCAGTGGGCTCCGCAGCGCCAGCAGCTGCGGCGGCGGATGCAGTCACTGCTAAGCTCTTTCTTTGTTCCTGCTCACAGAATTGTTTAATTTTCTGTTCGGTGAATATGCATTCAGATTCGTCAATGTGAGGTATTAAACCATTAAGATAATCACGAAACTTTTTAAGCGCTGCGTAGAAAGGAACTTTATCGGCTGCACGAGGTAGCTGTGCACAACGGGCCGACGATGACGGCATTACCCAAATGTACTGAAAGAGATAAATACAGATTTGCAATTTGCATACACTTTAGTTGATGTGCCTCCTACCGTATCAGTGCCCTCCACACACTCTGATTGGCGGCCAAAGTTGAAATCTTTTTTGCCGGAAAACACTTCGAAGATGAGTTTGCCATTAAAGACCGCTATCTTGGGACGAAATTTCTGCAGTTTCTCAAGGAGTATTCGACTGCCCTCTTTGATTTCTTTTCGCGTCAAATCAGCGGAACCTTTAGTGGCACGTTGCACCATATTTGTAAAGCCGATGCCGTACTTCATCAGCTTGTAATCCTGCTCGGCGCACATTTGTTCCTGAGTCAGGCCGGACAAATATAAACATTTCCAGAAATGATTACCGGGGCCGGCGTAGTGATGACCTTTATAGGCAGCAAATAGGCCAGGATTAATGCCAATCTATTGAAGAAAGGGTAGGGAGAGAATGTTGAGTTGATAAGCTAGTAAATTGCTTCACTATGAATTAAACAAGTTAATTAGCAAAGACGAGTTGCACACCCATTGAAACGCTAGAAATTTACACTCACTATAACAATATCGAGATTATCACACAGATGATCGGGCAGCGTGCGCTTCACCACTTCTTCCTCGCTCATGCCGTTAAAGCGATCGTGCTTCTTACGCTCCTTACTTTTCTGTAGCCCAGTAGCGACAGCGGTGACAGCTGTCCCAGTCTCATCACAGCCATGCGCCTCATTCGTATCAAGACTGTAAGCATATGTAGCGGTTAAGTAAATAAATAGTAGGTTATTATTTTGTTCCAGTATTCCAACTTACTTTTGCCCCGTGTTACCCACGGACATAACACCGTCGGACAAAATTTTCTTTTTGCGACCACGCTTACGTTGCGGCGGCTTGGCCAATGTAACAGCATTGCCATCATCGAATGCTTCTGTTTGTTGTTGCTGTTGCTCCTCGTCAGTCAACATAGATAGGGTGTATTTATTTTTGTTTGCCAAATCAGAGCATTGCAATGCATTGGCGGTAACGGCATGAGACATTTGCTGTTGTTGGTGGCTGAATATATGCTCGCTTTGCTCGGCGGCCGGCACGTTAACTGGATTCATATATACGTTGTTGCCTTTGACGTTATTGTGGTTACGATTGCTGCTGCTGCCGGCAGCAAGCTCCTCATCCAGAAAATTGTATGGATCGTTGTGATTGCTTTTATCTGATAACATTTTTGACACTCCAAGCTCCGGACCGAGAGTATGTTGCGGTTGCAATGGTTGCTGCAGTTGTTGATGATGCATAATATCTGAATTAACAGTCTGCTGTTGTTGCTCCATTTTAATTTGCTCTCCTTCACACTTGACAGGTGGAATTAACCCAATAGTGTGCTGCATTTGATGCTGTGGGGTAATCGAGTGTGTAGAGGAACTATGTGAATTGGGCGTGAGCACATCACCAGCACTGGTCTCGTAACCATCGTCCTGATTTTCGTGTTTTACCGTTGACGGCGAAAGCCCACTGCAATGGCGAAAAAATAAACAAAACAGATCAGACGCAACATAAAAAAGTTAGTTTAATTTGAAAAAAACATTGAGAACATCATATTGGGTTTCCAAAAACACCTTTCAACATCAATATACTTCGCTTTTCAGTAGGATATCGCAGACTTTCGACCCATTTGTGGAAAGTTGAAAAGTTATAATGTCTATCCACTCTATTTTTGCACCATATTCAATTGAAAATAAAGCTATATGTAAAAACGTAAGTGTTTTATTGTTTTTCTGTATATATGATAGATATTCTTTCAAGATTATATTAAATAGATAATTGATTTTTATTAATACTGTTTCGTAGAATTTTTTCGATACGACAGCCTCGAACCGTTCTGCTTTAAAGCTATTGTGACGTGTCAATAATTTGGTACCACTAACAATTCTACTGCTACTACTATAATAATGACGGTGCAAAATTAAAGTGGATACACGTTACTAAAAAAATTCCCATATTTCAGGCTGCTAATCCTAATAATAATAAAGGAGTTACAGGTAGTTGATTTTAACATTGATTTTCCGGCTTTCAAAAACTGAAGGGCTCTCTAAAATAAGCCAAATCTCACATTTCAGCAGTTCAACGTGTTTGAAAATGCCAACTTCTTCCAAAGCTATACGTTTGAACACGAGTTCGTCTAACTAAGGAGCTGACGGCAATTAAATGATTTAAAGGATTAAAGGGGGAAAATGTTGCCTGTTTGGTAGTGTGGAACAAAGCGGCTCATACATTACTCACAGTTTGTATGCGGGATGTGGATCCTCGTGAAATTCTTCAATCATAAGATCATCAATAGCGGTAAGCGAATTGTGTGCATGTTTCACACTAGAGGAGGCAGTATGTTTCAGTTGCTGCTGCTGCTGTTGTGTAGCTAGTAGCAAATTGGACTGCTGCTGATGGTCGGCATATTGCTGCTGTTGTTGCTGGTAAGCATCCTGCATTTGCTGCTGTAGACGACTTTGTTCGTTGGTGTGCTGTAAATACGCCATTAGATGCAGATGTTGCTGTTGGTCTTGCTCGCTTTGCTGCTGCAATTGATGTTGCTGCTGTTGTTGCAGTGTTTGTTGTAGATGCAACTGCGTGTTCCTTTGACCATGCAACATGTGTTGCAGTGCGTGCGCAGAATGCGCTTGTGCCTGTTGTTGCTGCTGTTGTTGCTGATGCAGTTGATAAAATTGCTCCTGTGCGTAGTTATGCAGTTCCTGGTGCAGAATACGTTGCTCTTGTTGTTGTTGTATGTGTTGCAATACGTTGCTAGATTGCTGCTGTTGTTGTTGGTTCTGTTGCTGAAGCTCCGCTTGTTTACTGAGCTCTAACATATGCGCGTAGCTTTGTTCTTGCTCGTTTTTGTGCTCCTGTATTTGTTGTTGCGGATACTGTGTTTGTTGCGGAACTACGTATAGGTGTCCATCAGCATTTGCTCCTGAAGGGGATGGTGGCTGTTGCTGCAACCGATAGCTATCGTCTCTCAGAGAGCCAGTTACTGCTGTTGATTGCTGTTGTTGTGTTGGTTCGCACTTCAGCTGTTGCTGTGGAGAGTTCAGGTATTGATGCATTTGATGCTGTTGTTGTGGCTGCGTGGATGTATCCGTTGTCTCGTTTAGATTTTGTGGTTGCTTGGCTGCTTCATGATAACACAAACTTAGTTCCGTGCCCGCGGCACTATCAGTCGTCCGAGATTTTTTATCGAATCTCGAATCAAGTAGCCCTTTGGCCTGCGTATATTTGTAGTCCGCATGCGCCCATTCACCACCGTTCAAAGTTGCCGTTGCTGTTGGTAGAGACGTGTTGGCGTTGTTGGCAGTTGCATAATTAGCTATGCCCGTGCCGTATGGCGTCGACATGTAGTCGTTATGCCTAAAGCCGGCGTCACTTAAGTCGCTAGCTTTTGTGGTGGCATTATCAGGAACCGTATTGTTAGTATTATGTGTAGCACAACCTTCAGTAAATGTAGTAGTAAAGCCTGTGGTAGCGGACGCAGTGACACCACCATTGGCAATCGTACCAGACGTCAGTGTACTAGTTTTAATAGTAGCGGGTGTAATCATATTGTTGCTGGAAGGCGACATAGAAGCAGCGCCTGGCGGCGAAGCAGATCTACTGGCGGATGGGATGTTGTCGGTGGATGAGTGGGCAGGGTTCTCCACAGCTGCATCACACCTTGCGTGCAGCATGTGTGGGCTATTTTTATCGTGTTGGTGCGGCACATAGCTCGGCGATTGTGTACAGGGCGAAGCAGTGGCAGAGTTTTGAAAATCCGGTTCAATTCCAGCTGGCAGTGGCGATGTGCTCATATTGTTTACCGCATTTGGTGTTCGCTCTGCTGTACCATCACTCGACGGCAAACGGTTACCACTGTGGCGAAAATGTGTCACTATGCCGGGCATTAACGTCGCTGTATACTCTGCTGCTTCGGAAGCGACGCGTGCAGCGTCTTCAGACAGGTTCTGCTGTGGTTCCTGGGTTTGATGGGCTTCAGCATCGTACACGCCATTCATATGCTGCTCATAGCTAGCCTCAGCTGCTTCGTTACTATCAACCGCATGACCGTACATACACGTGAACCTTTTTTCCGTCGGAGTGCCAAGTTCAGTCATATTAACATCGTCAGCTCCGGCATTAGCGGTAGCACCAGGAGCGTCGTGCTCTTCAGCACCAATTTTAACATTAGACGCATTATTGCTCGCCTTCTGCGCACCCTCTTCATTGCCCGCACTCACTTTACTAATTTCGGCGCCGTCTTCACTCTCATTGTGGCTAGCAGGCAGCAGTTCAACGCTACCCCCATGGACACAATTTTTTATATTTTTCAGAGCTAAACGCAGCGGCATTAACGTCTCACGCTGCCCGGGAGATGGCATATTCTGCTCATGCTCCGAATCGCCAACAATGTTGGTTATTTTTCTTGTTGTAGTATTTTGGTAAGCGTATCTTCCACCCAACGATAGGGCGATATTGCTGGTGTTAGCAACAGCATCGCCACATTGCTGATCAGGCGACGAAGCAGCATCTCTTGAAGCTGATGCACTCGTCCCGTTGGTATTGTCATTCTCGCTGTAACTGTCATCCTCAGCCTCTTCATCGGCTTCCACTTCCGCTTCTTCAACTGTTACCATTTCGCCGTCTGCGATTTCACCGCCTACGTTGTCGTTATTCACATTTATTTTGTTAACTATGTCTTGTGTGGCAGTTTCTCTTTGCTCCAGCGCATTTGCTGCTGCTTCGGCTACGCTGTGCGCAGGCTGTGCATGTAACTGTGCTTTGCTTTTAATTGCGCATTGGTCAGCTTCTGGCTCCTCGTGCTTTTCATATGCCGTTTGTTCCCATGCTGCTGCAGCTGTTGTTAAACTTTCGTTTTCTGCATCTCTATTTGCGAGCATTTCTTCGGTCTCTTCTTCTTCTTCCTCATCATAATTATCATCTTCTTTTGCTCTTGTATGTGTGTGCGTTGGCAGCTCATTTGTCGCTGTATCTGTGCTGGCTTTGGACGCAATGGTAGCAAAACTGTCCGTGTCGTCAGTTATCCCAAATGCTGCCTCGGTGGGCGGTTGTCCTCGCTGCTGCCCATTGATACTTGTCGAAGCAGCAACGGCAGCGGAGCGTGTACTTCTGTTACATTTGTTTGTTGTCAGTGTAATGTCGATGGCAGTGTGTGCCTTCTTTGTTGTTGTCATCGTCACTGCCGCTGTCAACATTGTGGTAGCGGGCGGTGGCACAAGCTGTTTACGTTGCTGCTTTTGGCGCGTTGTGCGGGTGCAGTCCTCATCCGCGGCATAGCGTTTCCGCTTGCGCTCTTCCAGTCGGCAGCCACTGGCGCCACCGTTGCTTTTGGCGTTAACAGCCTTGCCACCGTCGCTGAAATTGCTGCAACCGCTGTGGCTGTTTGTGACATTCGTTATCTGTCCCTTTCCACCAGATTTAAACATTGCTTCGTTTTCGTTCATTTTTTTTGCTGTTGTATTGCTGTTGGCACTGCTGATATGATCAACAGCTGTTCGCTGCTCCTTGCCGTTATGTGCCGTTATTAAACCACTGCTACTGGTGTTCACGGCTGCTGCTGCTGTTGTTGTTGCTATAGCGCTAACTTTTTCGCGAAACAGCGTTGACACTTGCATTCTATATCACGCCGCTATAGCAAACACAAAATCGGCAGTCGTACGAAACAGGCTCTACGGCTGTGTCTATAGGTGGTACTTATGGTTCATAAACATTAGTTGTAAAGGGCCTCTTTAAACGATTTCACCTGCCGCCGATTTCTATTTATAGTTTTAATATATGGTTTAGACGCGTTGCTATGGAATTAAAATGTAAAGTTAGTAAACTTTTACGTAAGTACTATCACAGAATAAACAGTATACTGAAGGCGCATCTGAAATAAAGGTGAAGAAAATGTAAAGGGAACCGAGAGAGTAACCGAGTACACGCATAGATTCGATGGGTTTGGGCTTTATTCTCATTTCGATAACAACACGCAACGTTGTTGCTTTCCGCAACGAGCCAGCTTGGCTTTTACTCGTGCACATTGAAACGGTGGTTGATTCGGCAAAGCAATCGCCAAGGCAAAATCAATAGGTAGTTGCAGCACCAGAACTGATTAAACTTTTTTCTTTGATAATTAGCATAACATTGTAGCAATAGTTTTCCACTTATTATCACTTTCTTAATGCGTCTTGGTTGTTCCAATATTTTTACACATATGTTTATTTTCATTGTAGCCATTTATACTTTTTACAACACATATTTTACAAACAGACCAAAAGAACTGGTAAACTTCATTGAATTTTTGTTTTTTCCGTAGTGCTACCGCCTTATTTATGCGCCTTGGCGATCGCTCAATCAATTTTTCTATGTAAACTATGCCTGTCCACTTCTTGTTCTTGTTTGTAAAAAAGCAAGCGGAGAGCAAGCACTTTGTTGCCCAACAACAAGAACCACAGTGTGTGGTGCGCGGTCGCAGCTTCTCAGCTTACGCTCTCGCGCTCTGTGCGTTCTCGTCCCCTTTACTGCTTCCCCTGCATCCACAAACGGGTCCTAACGCTGGAACCCGCAAAGAAAATTTTCTTTACACCAGATGCGCATTCTGTATATTGTTTGTTCTGTGGTGCTATACACCTTCATCAATAAGTTCCTGGAATTCACTCATAAAATAAAAAAAAACAAGTTTATCTAAATACATTAAATTTTGGTCCTGACTGATTGACTGACTAACTAATTCATCATCGCAGAGCCCAAGCCGCTTAACCCTTATTCTCATACCCAAACTTACTAACGTCGTTTGGCACCCGGGGTACCCGGGTACCCATTTCATGAAATTTTTTCAATATTTTGTTAATTAAAAAAACAAAATTTTTTAAATATATGATTTGTTCGCTTTTCACCTAAATAACGAGGATCCGGAAGGTAAAAAAAAAATTTTCATTATTTGTAAGTTTTTTTCACGAAAATACATCGCAGTGGGCACCCGGGTTCCCGGGTATGAGAATAAGGGTTAATCTACAAACATGAAATTTGGGTTGTATAGTATATACATTAAAAAAATTATATTCCTAAACCAATGTTTCAATATGTTTCAAAAACATGGGTTAAGGTGTTGTATAAAGAAATGCGATTTAATAGGCCTATTGATTTCAAACTTGTTGAAAATACTCTGAATAAAAAATAATTCTACATATATTTTTCAATTTTTCGAAAATCAAAATTAAACGGCATCAAGAATGGGTTAAGGGCGTTACCGGAACGAAAAAAACAAGGACCGATGTGCCTATTGACTTCAAAATTCGTGAAAACACTACACCTTTTCAACTTCAAAATGAGTATGCGTAACTTCATAATGAGAAATATAAATGCTAAATGGGAATGCGTAACTTCGAATTGAGAAATATAAATTCATAATGAGAATGCGTTAATTCAAAATGAGAAATATAAATTCATAATAAGAATGCGTCAATTCAAAATGAGAAATACACATAAATTCATAATGGGAATGCGTAAATTCAAAAAGAGAAAATACAATTTCAGAATGCGAAAATTCAAATTATAAGGTGCGTAACACAATTATAAGACACTCAGAAAATTTCACTTTGCAGCTTCGCCAAATCTAAACAGTAATTTTTTTTAGAAAAGCAAAAACGCAGAATGATTTTGTGAAGTGTCAGTTTTAAGTTTAGGCATAACTTAATATTCCTAGAAATTCCTGTCAAATATACCGTTAGCTTTTGTGGGAAACTGAAGCCGCAAAGTTCAACACCGTTGTCGTGATTGGATGCGACGCGAACGCTCACCACTGTATCTGGGGGAGCACAGATATCAACGAAAGAGGTGAGTCACTTTTTGATTACATTTCTACCACAAACCTTCTTGTGTTTAATATAGGGCGCACTCCCACTTTTATAACCAGGAATAGGGAAGAAGTTCTAGACCTCACCCTTGCCTCTGTGAATATAGCCGATAGGGTTAGGAACTGGAGGGTCTCCAACGAACACTCCTTTTCCGACCATAGGTATATAGAGTTCACTCTTGACAGCGACCCCCGGAGGGTCAAACCAGTAAACAACCCCAGGAAAACAAATTGGGAGTTATTTACCCGCACAGTAGATAGGCACATCAAAACGATTCAAATCTCTGAAATAGACACCCAAACGATGCTAGAATCGGCTGTTAATCAACTCACTCTAGCATTTTCTAAGGCTCAGGACCTCGCCTGCCCTAAGTACATGCCCAGAGGGAAATACAAACCCCCTTGGTGGAACCATGATCTTAGTGAGCTTAGGAAACACTCTAGGACTCTTTTTAATAGAGCAAGGAGGACAAAAACTGAAGAAGACTGGGATTTTTATAAAGAATCCCTCAGGTCCTATAAGAAAAGCCTCAGAGAGGCCAAGAGAAGCTCTTGGAGCGATTTCTGCGGTAATATTGAAAGTGTCTCCGAGACTGCTAGACTCAGGAAACTACTTGCCTCTTCCTCCTTTATTCCAAGTGCCTTACAAAACCCCGATGGTTCTTGGACATCATCAGAAGGTGAAGCACTTGCACTTTTTACAAATACCCACTTTCCGATCAGCCAACACGACAGGCTGCTAGGAACTCAGATTCTCAGAACTAGAATCTTAACACTCCTCAATTCAATATTCTCAGCCAGTATTGGCTTAAACTACATACCAGAGCACTGGCGCAAAGTACGGGTGGTTTTCATCCCCAAAGCGGGCAAAAGTTCTCACACTAGCCCTAAGGATTACAGACCCATAGGCCTTTCTTCATTTCTTTTAAAAACATTAGAAAGACTGCTGGATCTGCACTTACGACAAATGATTAGGCAGGATCTGATTTCAAATAGTCAGCATGCCTACATTAAGGGTAAAATTGTAGATACAGCTCTACATTCATTGACCCACACGATCGAGAAATCACTCGAACACAAAGAATACACCTTAGCAACTTTCCTGGACATAGAGGGGGCTTTCAATAACGTCGAGCTTACAGCCGTCACGGGCGCGCTCGCCAGGCTTGGTGTGGAGAGTAGCCTGGTGAACTGGGTGGATAATCTTCTGCAGAGCAGAATTATCTGCGCTGAACTGGGCGACTCTTCTACCTCGAGAGGGGTGAGCAGGGGCACTCCCCAGGGCGGAGTCCTCTCCCCCCCTCCTTTGGAACCTGGTAGTTAACGAACTGCTCCAGTCCCTGGGAGGGGGTTGCGGCAAAGTGATGGCGTATGCAGACGATATAGTTCTCACTGTCTCGGGGGTTTCTCAACTCGATCAGAGATCTAATGCAGGTATTGCCTAACAAGGTCAACGGCTGGGTTACTAGTCGAGGATTAGGAATCAACCCTGGGAAGACAGAGGTTGTCCTCTTCACGAGGAAGTACAAACCCCCACCCATACCTCCTCTATCATTAAACAACACGGAGATCCCTTTCAAGAATGAGGCACAATTCCTTGGAATCATTTTTGACAAGAGATTGAGCTGGAAACCGAACATCCTCAATAGGGTCAAAAAGGCAACGATTGCCTTATACACCTGCAAAAAGGCACTGGGGAAAACCTGGGGTTTAAAGCCAAACATGACGCACTGGGTTTACACAGCTGTCGTACGTCCCATCTTAACTTATGGATGCCTGATATGGTGGAACGCTTTGGAAAAAACACTGCTCCTCCAACACCTTCGGAAAGTTCAAAGGGCAGCCTGCGTCATCATCACGGGCGCTCTTAGAACAACGCCAACTTCAGCTTTAGAAGCCCTGCTTCACCTTATTCCGCTAGACCTACACTGCAGGAAATCAGCGGCTATAACAAACCATAGACTACGGGCTACCGGCCAATGGTCGGAGTCTAACAAGGGACATGCCAGGATACTTACTCTCTTAAAGGAGTTCGAGGAACTGGATTCTTCACCACCCCAATTCCTTTTTAACAAAAAGTTCACTAGCACCATTCCAGATAGGAACAACTGGGAGGAAAGCTCAGCATCCCTAATAGGGAACTCATACCAGATCTACACCGACGGCTCCAAGTTAAACGGAGCTGTGGGTGGAGGCGTCTTCTCAGACTCACTTAGTATAAATTACTCCTTTAGACTGCCGGACCACTGTAGCGTGTTCCAAGCAGAGGTTTCAGCCATTGAAGCTGCCCTGAATTGGATCAAAGAGGGCAGTGTCTCTAGGCGAGATATTAGCATTCTC
This sequence comes from Melieria omissa, assembly GCA_963971225.1. Classification (NCBI taxonomy): domain Eukaryota; kingdom Metazoa; phylum Arthropoda; class Insecta; order Diptera; family Ulidiidae; genus Melieria; species Melieria omissa. The sequence goes on from OZ020270.1 coordinate 5,831,357, forward strand.
TCTGACAGCCAAGCGGCTATCAGGGCCCTAGGGTCTCATGTTCTGACATCAAAAACAGTGATCAGCTGCCGCAAATCTCTTGATGAGATGGCAGAGCAGCTTAAAATCAAATCCACCTCCTATGGGTGCCTGGTCACAAAGATATCCTGATCACAAAGATATGGGCAACCTCGGAGACAGGCAAGCCAGCGCAACAGATCTGGCTAAAGCTGGACTGGAAGCGCACCAAAAGTCTGCTAAACCTCAATAGGGGCACGCTCAGGGTTGTTGTCGGAGCATCACTGGTCACTGCATCCTTGGCAGCCACGCTACCAGATTAGGGCTGGGCCACCTGGCCAACGACTTCTGCAGAAGCAGCAGAGACATAGAGGAGGAAGAAACAATTCTCCACCTACTTTGTACTTGTCCCGCTCTTTGCAGGAAACGGAAAAAACATCTAGGGTTTTACCATACAGCCAACCTCGCGGACTTATCGGAGGTTGACGCCAAGGACCTAATACGCTTCATCACCGGTTCGGGCTGGTTCGAGACATCTTAACAACAAAAAGGGGTTAGAGATCCTGTGGTACCACAATGGGCCTAGCTTGGCCTAAGTGAGCTCTCATATGAGAGCTGCCACCACTACCTACCTACCTACCTTGGTCAAACTATGGACCGACCAACTTGTTCGCACGACTTGATCCCGATGGAAAATATGTGCGGAGTACTTGCCAGGCGTGTCTATGGGGAAAATGAAAATACAACTCTGTTGGGGACTTAAAAATTACTATTTTAACGGAGTGGAGCCATCTGGAGCCCCAATTATTGGTTAAGCTTATAAATTCCATGTGAAAACAGTTGTTTGATGTTGGAAAAAAAGGGGCGGGTACCATTAATTACACTGTGCGTGAAATTTGCCCTTAAAAATTTAGACATGGGGGGGACCTACTGGGTGACTTTTCTACAGGTATACTGAGTTGAGATCCACCAGCCGTTTGGCCGGATTGGCTCTAGTTTAAGAGAAATCCGACTTTGAAGTTTGCTCATTTTAGTCGAGTTTGTCGCTTAAGTCTTCGAACGTTTAAATGCTAATAGGTCCTAAATCGTTCCGAATATCGCTTTACTGTCTTCGGCAAGTTTGTAGATATTTTAACGAACAACAAATTTGCTTAAGACACCAATCCAAAAAAAATACATTCAAACTGTGTAATTGCGATTAGTGAATTTTTTTGCGCAGCGCAACGTGGCGTATGAGTGTCTTTTATTTATATTAATATTACAATTAAATGACACTCATACGCCATGTTGCGCTGCGCCAAAAAATGCACATATCGCAATTACACAGAATTCGGAACGATTTAGGACCTATTAGCATTTAAACGTTCGTAGACTTCAGCGACAAACTCGACTAAAATGAGAAAACTTCAAAGTCGGATTTCTCTTAAACTAGAGCCAATCCGGCCAAACGGCTGGTGGATCTCAACTCAGTATACCTATAGAAAAGTCACCCAGTAGGTCCGCCCCATGTCTAAATTTTTAAGGGCAAATTTCACGCACAGTGTAATTGACTGGCACGACAGCCCGCTTACGCGAGACTAAGGTCTAGATTCCCGCAACCACCCGTGTTGTGCGTGTGAATTTGTACGCGGGTGGAAGGGACCTACAGTTTTATGCCGGTTCCGAACGGCAGGTTGGGAGCTTTTTCATAGGCAATTTTTACTCTCAGAGGTTTGCCATTTCCAGCTGAGAGGACAACCACCGAAAGAGAAAACGAGTTTCCCGTTATTTTTTTTTTAGGTGTTACTACATGCAGAATTCGAACTTGCGTCGCTCTGCATTCGACTCGCTTGGACCGCGCACTAACCAACTGAGTCACGGCGGCTTCAAAATAAGTTAATATAAAAATTATTTATATCATTACGTACATATCCTTCAAAGTAAGGCCATCTGCCGGGAATGTAGTCGTGTGCTGTACAGCTCTTGCATAATCTCCCCCAGTAATGGTTTCGCTTGGCGTTATCAATTATTGCTTTCAGATATTGCAAACGTTGTTCACTTACTGAAAGAGTGTGGACATATACATACTTAAGTGCAAATTACTTCACTTTTTTCACTTATAATTTATTAATAGTTTCGATTGGACTTGGCATTGGCAAATATGGGGCCAAGCGCAAAACAATAAAAAAAAGATAAAGTCTCATTTTGAATTTACGCAATGCCATTATGAATTTATATTTCTCATTTTTTGAACTAACGCAGTCAATTTATATTTCTCATTATGAATTTACGCATTCCCATTTAGCATTTACACCGTGGCGACGAATAACTGTTACCTTTTTTCAAAGCGCTGCTGCGCCTATCGTATTAGGCCTAGACTTATTATTATTTTTTGTATTTTTTTTGTATCAATACTGTAAACAATACGCTAGTTAGGCAACGAAATCATTCAGTGTAAACACTTTGAGAAGCATACACGCCAAACGAGAACTTGGGGTAAATTTACATTTGAAGAGTGAAAAACCAAGGGTGATTGTTAAATCGCTAAAAAATCTGAAAATCAACTAAATGTTTGTGTATCGTACTACAGCGCGGTTAACGAAAACTAGAACCTTCAAAATCACAAAAAAAGACCGGTCACAAAAGTACCGGAAGAGCTCCAGAAATGGTGAAGAAAGTGCGTGAGCTCATGAGTCGAAATTGTGCGATTTCTGTTAGAAAGATGGCTAAAGACATGGGTGTGTGCCATACAGCCGTACATGTTATAAAAAATATTTGAAGATGAATGCCTAAACAAAAAAAACCAATTCACGGTCTTACAGAGCGACAAAAAATAAGGAGAAAGAAAAGAAGTGAGCAACTCCTTCGGCGGTACGCAACCTGCGAAATAATTTTTTCGGATGAAAAACTCTTTTTGTTACAAGACAGTCATAACGTTCAAAATGATTGTGTGTATGCAACAAGGATGGCTGATATCCCGACTGATAAAAAAGCGATTGAGAGGTATCAAAACGTGTCCTCCGTAATGGTAGGGGGAGCGATTTCTGCAGAAAGGCAAGTTTCCACTCCTTTTTAACGAAAAAGGCGTAAAAACTAACGCAAACTACAGTTTAACTACTACTTGAAAGAGATTTTGAAAAGCATTTGTTGCCCAATGCCACGCAGTTATTTGGAAATTCACAATTTTGCTTCCAGAAAGATTCCGCTCCAGCTCACAAGGCAAAAATTGTTCAGAGCTGTCGTAAAGACGAACTTTCATGTTTTATTTCAGCAAATGAATGGCCATCTTCTCTGGATCTAAATCCATTGGATTTCTCTATATGGGGCTTCATGCTGGACAAAATGTAGAACATAAAACACATGAAGATAGAAGAGTTCAAGCGACGCCTGCAGAAGATATGGAATAAAATATCTGACGAAGTCGTGCTTGCCGCCTGCGCTGTCTTCCCAAAGCATTTACGACTGGCAAACAAAAACAAGGGTGAAAGATTTGAAATTAATAATTAAAAACTAAATGAAATAAGTACTGAAATAAAAATAAAATATAAAATATTTTTTTTTCAAAATCAATTACGGTCTAATTTATTTTTAACAAAACGTTAGTAACAGTTATTCGTCGCCACGGTGTATATTTCTCATTATGAACTTACGCATTCTCACTATGAATTAACATATTCTCATTTTGAGGTTGAAAAGGTGTAGAAATCAACAATACACATGTTAGTTAGACACATGTTTTTCATTTTTTCGAAAATCAAAATCTTACGAGGTAAGCGATTGCTTAAAAGTTTGGGCATAAATGCAGTATAGCGAACTCTCGTAAAAAGATTGGCTCCTGATTCTAACAAACTCAAAATTTTGCCAAGGGAAACACCCATTAGTACATACTACGAATCTAATGTTGTACATTAATAGAAGGTATGAAAAATACCTTGATACCCTTGTCGTGGAAATCAGTTGGAGGTTAGTTGAGTTTTTTTGATAAAAAAAACGCCCTACGCCTTTTGTGGGCGTTTCCCAGGCAAAATTTTTACTTTGTTAATTGTCAGAATTACGAAATTCAAGATGGCGGGTGCAATATAGTATCATATCGCCACACCTAATACAGCCAAAAATGGATAAATTAAAAAAACGATCTGTATGTATACATTGTAGAATGTAAAATGTATATTTTTGTTTATTGTAAATAAAAGTAAATTATAAAATAGGGGTTTTGTAAATTCACAACATTTACAGTTACAAGAACAAATATTTTAAAAATTATATTTCGAAATATTTTATGCTAATGCTTTGAAGAAAAAATTGTAATCGAAGAAAATTCGTGGTTTGAGTTATTGTTATAACAATCTTTATTTCTATTCAGCATAAAAATATACAAACAATTGTTAATTACAAATAATTGGTAGGTCAATTATGTTATAATAAAAAATTGGTTTCGTAGGAATCCACATCTACGTCTGCTTCTGACTCTGAGGCAGAGGAACTGTTCAAACTTTCCGGCTCTTTTTCTTCGTCATGTACAGATGGAGCTGATAATAAATCGATTGTATCAGGTGATAAAGACTTAAGTGGTTTTACTGGTAATTTTCGGCAAGTATTTCTACTTGTAAGGATCGGATGAAATCGTTTTTTGGCAATAGTTTCTTCTTGCATAAGCAACGCGGTAAATGTTAAAAAATTTATGACATGCCTCTTGGGCATCCTCGGACATTTAGCCTATAGGTAGTATTGATTACACTGCACAACAGCATGTCTGTTGCATGGAGTTTTTTACATGAATCTGAATCGTTTTTCCACGCTGTTTTCAAAACCATACTCCGTTTTTATGTAACAGCTCTAGTTTTTGCAAAAAATGGGCGTGTCACTTTTTCGAATTTTCCTCGGCTTTTTTCTCGTTTTCGACTGTTATTTCTGAACCAATAATCCTATCGACATGATTTTTATATCTTTGCACTTACAACATTTCACGCCATATTTCCTGACATTAATCAATTTTATGCGTTCTAAATGGGCGTGGTAATAAGGTTTCAAAGTAAGAAAATATTGAATTTCAAGGCGTTTTTTCTGATGGCGAAAAATGTACAGATGTTTCATAAATCAAGTTTCGAAGTATATGAATATCTTAAGAAGAAACATCAAGCAATACAACACAGCCAAATTATTTGGCGGAATACACATTCGCATCGAAATAATAACAAAAGTGTACCATAGCGATTATCATCTCTTTTCATACTTTTTCCTTAAAAAATTAGGAGCCTCAAAATATGCTCTTTTATATGTTCCATTTATAGTTTGGAATACAAGCAAAAAACAAAAATATTTTGAATTTCTTGAAACAAAAAAAAATTAAAAACTTTGCATATTTTCAGGCCCCTAATTTTTTAAGGAAAAAGTATGAAAAGTGATGAAAATCGCGATGGTAAATTTTTCCTGTTATTTCGATGCGAATGTGTATTCCGCCAAATAATTTAGCTGTGTTGTATTGCTTGATGTGTCGACTTTCATTATACACCTAACTCGTTAATGGTTTTAAAAAAAATGTGTATGTTTTTGACCATCAAAGAAAACGCCCTAAAATTCAATTTTTTCCAACTTTGAGGTCCAATTACCGCGGCATTTTAACACTTATAAAAATAACTTGCATCGGAAAAGAAGCCGTGCGGTGTTGTTAATGCGATAAGGTGAAAATCATGTCAATTGGTTTTTTGGTTTAGAAACTACGATCGAAAATATGGAAAAAGTAGAGGAAAAACTGAAAAAATGACAGGGTACCTATATCTCACAAACTAGAGCTGCTAGAAAACATCGGAGGGTGGATTCGGAATCAGCGCACCCAAATTAGTAAGAAACAGTAGAAAAACTCCATGCAACAGAAAAAAAGTGTTTTTTTGTTGCGCTGTGTTATTTAACGATGTCTGGGCCGTGAATTAGAAATTTATGCACTAAGGTAGGCATGTAATACCAATCATATGCATGTACGATCCTTTCAGCTAATTCTTTGCAATACTGCCTAAATTTGTTCACATCGATTTCATATCCACATGAAATTGCTTGTAATATGACGTAAAACCGATAAATAATATTGTTGCGAAAAGTTGCAATGGCAACCCATCGCATTTTTGGCATTTCTCTCAATTCCCTACTTTCGCCATGTGCAAATGTCAATTGTTCTTAAAAGTTCTTTCTTATTAAAATCGCCAAGCTGTTAACCCATTAAGCCCTGAGCGTTGCGTTTGCGCAACGTTCGCTACATTAAGTAATTCATAAAGATATAAGACTTGAAAATGGGTAGAATTGGATTCGAATTGATCGTTTTAGATTCTGCCATACCGAAATTTCAAAATTTTTTAAATATTCATATCTTTTTTTCGATCCAAAGTCAAAGGTTTTTTTTGGGGAATTTTTGAAATTCAATTAAAAATACTTATTCTTCAAACCTATCAAAATCCCTTTGTGCGCTGCATTTTGTAATGCTAAACTATTTAAAAATAAGTTTAAAAACATTTTTTTTTTAATTTTATGTTTTGTATGTGACTAAGGCCCAAATTGCGTTTGCGCAACATACCCTCCTGGTTCAGGGGGTGGGGGTATGAATTATTTTCTTGATTTTTTTTCTTGATTAGGTCAATTACTAAGATTGTGCAAAATTTTATGGAAATCGCACAAGCCCTTCTGGGGTCAGGTTTTAATGGGTTAACACGCACACAGGCGCCGCCACTAAAACAAAATGTAAGTTTTGATTGAAGTTTATTGTAACGAATTAAATAAAGATTTCAGCTTACCTGAATTAGAGACTACGAATATTGTTTCAATTGCCGGCCGCCTATAGCCAACAGCGAGGTTGTTTTAACATTCTGAAATATTTTGTTTTATTTCTGTGAAACAATTTGGAACCGCCTCGAGGAAAATGGAAACGCCGAACGTGGTAGTGAGAATGTGGAGTCCAGCGTAGCACAAAGCTGCGAACACTGAACGGCGCTATAGGCTCGGAGTCGCCTTGTGCTGCCATTCAGCCAAATTGTCACGCATCAACGCCAATAACGCGATCTCCAACGTTTACCATGACGGCTACGAACAACACAAGTCTTATTGCAGCTGACCACGGTCATGGTCATCCTCATTATATGGCCCACGCATCGAGCGCAAACGTATATGCGCCCGCTCCAGTAAGTGCATTTGCGAGCGCTGTCAATTATACTGGAGTCTTTCCTAACCTCACTTCTGTGAACATGCCGCACAGCATGTTGCCGTCTACTACGTTAGGCAATGTGTTTCCGCCATTATGTATAAATGCACGAAGCTCGATGGCACCTCCTCCGAACACTTCGGCTTTCATTCCCCCAAGCTCTTCGGCTTTCTTACAACCGCTCACATCGGCCTATATGCCTTCGTGTACTTCGGCATCGAAGTTACTCAAATAATTATTGTAATGGCTTTAGCCCATTTAGTGCACCTGACGTCAATTTGACCCCGATGCAGATTTCCAGCAGGCAAGTAATTTCAAAAGATTTGCCAGTGTTTTCGGGCAAGCCTGAGGATTGGCCATTATTTATTACAAATTATGAGCAATCCACAGAGCGGTGTGGATTCACCGATCAGGAAAACCTGATCAGGCTGCAAAAGTGTTTAAAGGGGCCAGCTCTCGAAGCAGTACGTGGTAGGTTAATGACGCCATCAACAGTGGGACTGACAATCAACACCTTGAGAATGCTTTATGGTCGACCGGACGCAATTCATCAAACAATGCAGCGCAAATTAAGAGATGAGCCAGTCGTCAGAGCCGATAAGCTAGAAATGCTCGTAGCTTTCTCGCTTGCAGTGCAGAACTACCGAGCGACGATGCAGGCGATTGGTCTGACGGATTATTTGAATGATCCTGTACTGCTTAACGACCTGGTAGCGAAATTGCCTAGTGACCAAAGGCTTAATTGGGGACGTCATCGTTTATCGCTTCCTTACGCGAACATCGCCGTATTTGACGAATGGCTCTTCGGGCTTGCAATGTGCGCTAGCCAAGTTACGCCATGTCAGCCAACTGCGGTCGCAGCAGAGAACATGGAAATGAAGAGGCATGGTCGTAATTCACAAAGACAAGGATTATGGTGCATAATGTTGTAGAAACGGAAAACCGAAGTGTAGTGCGCAACATAAGTTGTCGGATTGCGCTGAGTTTATCGCGCTTCCCCGAAACGACCGCTGGCAGTTTGTCCGCGAGAGGAAACTCTGCTTGCGCTGTTTTAGCGGTCACTACGTTCGTCGATGCAACTTAAAACGTAAGTGCGGAGTTGATGGCTGTCAGATGGCACACAACCCTCTCCTTCATTCATCTGGCCCTCAGAGGTATCGTGATGAGCCGGAGCAGGTTACTCTGTACCATGAACCGCACTCTAGTCCACCAAACCAGCGGGTGAGAGCGCTCTTCAGGTATGTACCCGTTACTATTTTCAACGCTTCTTAATACATATGCGCTCATCGACGAAGGTGCTGCCTGCACTTTAATTGAGGATGAGCTTGGTTTGGATGGTCCGTCAGAAACGCTATGCCTACGGTGGACTAACGACATTACTCAAAACGAGATCAGCTCGAAATTCGTAAATGTAACCATCGCACCTTTAAAGGAAGTGCTCCACGATTCTCATTGAGAGGAGTGCGTATCATATCCCAACTTGGCCTACCGGTGCAGACATTGGCATAAATGCACCGACTGAACCGCTGCGCTCAAAGGACGACGAACGCGCTATGAAACTTATGGAAAGGTTCACTAGGTTCCTACCAGCAGAAAAGAGGTGGGAAACTGGACTACTATGGAAGCATGACGTCATCGAGCTGCCTGACTCCCTTCCGATGGCGCGTCGACGGTTGGAATGTCTAGAGGCCAAAATGAGGCGCGATCCCCAACTATCGTCATTCATTCGTGGAAAGATTACCGACTATGAAAAGAAGGGCTACATTCGTAGGTTGGAAGCAAATGAAATCTCCTCGCGCGGCAAGTCTTGGTATCTTCCTATATTTACCGTGCTCAATGTTAATAAAAACAAAACGAGATTGGTGTGGGACGCTGCGGCCAAAGTTGGAGATACTTCTTTGAATTCCGTGTTGTTGAAAGGTCCAGATCTTCTCAAATCTCTCTTGTGAATTCTATTGCGTTTTCGCGAGAAGCGTGTGGCAATATGTGGAGATATATGCGAAATGTTTCACCAAGTTAAGGTAATAAAGGAAGACCAGGTGGCGCAGAAATTCCTATGGCGCAATGGTGACTCTTCTCGGCAAGCGGATGTTTATGCAATGTGTGTAATGACCTTTGGTGCGTCCTGCTCTCCATCACTAGCCAACTATGTCAGGGATCGTAACGCGCATCGATTCGTTGAGAAATATCCGATTGCTGTTCAGGCTATTATAGATAATACTTTCGTCGATGATTGGCTTCAAAGTGCTGAAACTGAGGAAGAATTAGCGCAGATGGCGACTGCAGTACGTTGGATTCACAAGGAAGGTGGATTCGAGATGAGAAACTGGGTGTCCAACTCTAAACGCACTCTTACCGCACTCTACACAGACGAAGTATATCTGGCAAAATGCTTTGACGAACCACAGGCAACTATGGAGAAGGTGTTGGGAATGTGGTGGCTGCCAGCGACTGACGAGCTCACATTTGTTGAAAAGTTCTCCGCTGATGTTTTCGAAGAGCTGACCTGTCCATCAAAGCGACAAATCCTGCGTACGATCATGAAAATATTTGACCCGCTTGGTCTTCTGGGCTACGTCGTCATACAAGCAAAAATCATTTGCAAAGCATCTGGCGATCTGGCGTCAACTGGGATGAGCCCATCGGAGAAGAAGATAACAGAGATTGGTGGCAATGGGTAAGACGTATTTCTTCAATAAACATCAAAATTCCGCGGTGTTATCAGCTTGCAAGCTGCAGCAAAAACAACCAGTTGCACATCTTTGTGGATGCAAGCCTTAACGCGTATGCTGCTGTCGCATATTTGCGCGCTGAAAATGATGGAGAAGTCCGATGTTCGTTATTGGCCATTGAAACCCATCTCTGTTCCCCGGCTGGAGTTGATGTCAGCGGTTCTGGGTCTACGACTAGCAAACTCGAAAAACGTATTGTAGTGGGTGCGCTCAGACGCAAGAAGATTTCACCAATTCGTGGCGTTGCGCATCGGAGAAATTTTAGAAGGGTCTTCGGCTAATGATCGGAGATGGCTACCCTCGTCTGAAAACGTAGCCGATGAGGGAACAAAGTGGAATAAGAATCACTACTTTGACGATAACGAGCGCTGGTTTCGAGGTCCTCAGTTCCTCGCCAAGCCCGAGTCTGGCTGGCCCGTGACTCAACTAACAGGCTCCACTGAAGAGGTAGCCCCAGAGCTCCATTACATAAGTACAGAAGTTTCGCCGCCGGATACATTATCTGCGATTGCCCCGGATGCTCGAAGATTAAGCACTTGGGAGAAACTGCGCTATACACAGTTATTAGTGATGCGCTTTATTCGGCTATGTTTCAAATCTGCGCTTTCTAAAGATGTTCTTCAACGATACCTCGTAATAACTGATATAGATGAAGCGGAAAAGATTCTTATAACAGTTTGCCAAGAAGAAGCGATCGTGGAAGAGGTAAAATGCCTACGATCCAACCAGAATGTTCCTAGAAAATCCCCTATTTTTAAATGGTCCCCGTACATGGATGAGTTTGGTGTTCTTCGCGTTAAAGGGAGGATCGAATTAGCAGACGGTATTCCAGTCAGCGTAAAGCGGCCTATAATACTCCCGAGGAATCATGCTGTGACCCGTTTGATAATTGATTTTTATCACCGGAAATTCCATCACCACCACAATGAAATCGTCGTCAATGAGATTCGCCAACGATACTGCGTAGCTTCTTTGCGCACATTGGTTCAAGATTGCGCAAAACGGTGCCAGACCTGCAAAAATCGAAAAGCTAACCCGCACCCGCCTCAGACGGGGAACCTGCCTTTTGAACGAGTATTTCCATTTACCCGACCATTTACATTCACAGGTGTGGACTATTTTGGACCCATCGATGTTGCAGTCGGACGACGGCGAGAGAAGCGCTGGGGTGCACTGTTTACGTGTTTGACGACTCGAGCAGTGCACATTGAAATTGCGGCTTCGTTATCTACGGAATCAGTCCTGCTAGTGCTAAAGCACTTCGTATGCAGAAGAGGAGTTCCGAAACGCATTCTTTCCGACAACGGGACCAATTTCCGTGGAGCCAGTCGAGCACTTACCGAGGAGCTGGAGAAGGTATCGTACGGTGAATTAGAGAAGAAGCATCTCGAAATCGAATGGTCATTTATACCGCCATCATCATCCCATATGGGAGGAGCATGGGAGCGTATGATACGCTCAACAAAATCTATTCTGATGGACATTTTACACGAAGCAGCGCTACGAGAGGAAGTCCTAAGGGCAGCACTAGCTGACATCGAACACATCCTAAATTCTAGGCCTCTGACTTACGTTCCCATAGATACCACAGACGCTGACGCGCTCACACCCAACCACTTCCTACTAGGCAGTTCCAGCGGAATACGAGAATCGGGCAGGGACGACGATAGCGGATCAGCGTTGCGAATATGTTTTCGAATATCGAATCAGTTGGCCAATCAGTTTTGGAAACGTTGGGTGCGAGAATATCTGCCGTGCCTAACCAGACGTGCGAAATGGTTCCAGCCTCCTGTTCAGCCAATTGAAATAAATGACATTGTTCTCGTAGTTGATGAAAACGCCAAGAGGAACTCCTGGCCCAAAGGAATCGTCATCGATCTTCATCGAGGAAAGGATGGTCAAGCTCGCAGTGCTGTGGTGAAGACTGCTAGCGGCTTATGGACCCGGCCTATAGTGAAGTTGGCGAAATTAGATGTCGCAAGCCAAGACTGATTTGTAAATTCCATACGTGGGGTCGTAGGAAATTTACGAGAGGGGGTATGTTGCGAAAAGTTGCAATGGCAACCCATCGCATTTTTGGTATTTCTCTCATTTCCCTACATTCGCCATGTGCAAATGTCAATTGTTCTTAAAAGTTCTTTCTTTTTAAAATCACCAAGCTGTTAACACGCGCACAGGCGACGCAACTAAAACAAAATGTAAGTTTTGTAATACTTTAATTGAAGTTTATTGTAACGAATTAAATAAAGATTTCAGCTCACCTGAATTAGAGACTACGAATATTGTTTCAATTGCCGGCCGCCTATAGCCAACAGCGATTCCAATAATTTGAGCAGATTTCCCATGATGTTCGAAAGAGAATCCTACCTTGTTTTGGTTTGTCAACGTTCAAAACCAATTGGTTTTTAAATGCCACTTGGATTGCTGTTTTTCTTTTTTCAACTGATTCTTTTTCCCTTGTTGATCGAGCTTGCCATTTTTTTATTTCCAATTTATAGGATAAATGTAATAAAAATTAGAAGCAACGAATCCAACAATGTAGAGACGATAAGCCGAATTTTAAATTGTCGGAACAAACTTCTTTTTGCAACCTCTTTTCAACATTGTTGAACTCCTTAGATGTGCAATTGCATATGTAACAGCGCATTGCGGAACTTGTGTCAGTCAACGAGTTACAAACGTTTGTGTCTATCATTGTTAACGTTAAATGATAACGTACACACACAGGTTTTCCGCAAACCACGGTCCGTGGAGTAGACGAGTGTTTTTATAGTGTGTTTAATATCGTGGGAGTTTAGATTTGGTTTTGTTAGTAGGGGCGATGATAAGGAGGATTTAGCTATTTTGTCTGCGAATTCATTTCCTGTGATTTTGGAGTGTCCAGGTATCCATAGGATTTTAACATTAGGATGGAGGTGTATTAGCAAGTTTCTAATTTGACTGGGATATAGCTCCTGATTGTTTATATTTTTGATGGCGTCTATTGATGACAACGAGTCTGTGCATATAATATATTTTTTGTTTGCATTATTAGTCAGATTAAGGGCTGTGTGAATGGCTATGATTTCTGCTGAGTATATTGAGCTGTAGTATGGGAGGTTATATTGGCAGATAGTGTTGGAGGATGTGGTGACTCAAGTTTTTAATATGAAATATCTTCGAAATTATAAGTAGGCCAGCATTGAAATTAGATATAGCATCATGGCTTAGACGTGTTGTTCAAGTGGTTAAGTTGTATGGGCGTTGGACAAGGGGCGTGGCACTTTTTAAGCGACCCTATTGTTTTCAATAACTTTGGAACTGCAAATCACACATCAAGCACGTACTTATGGTTTCGACGTGCCCTTCGACAGGGAGACTGGGATGGTTATTGGACGAGAGGCATGGCACCGCCCATAGAACCCAAATTTTTAATGTGGAATATCTTCGGAACAATAAGTTGGAAAGCTTTGAAGTCTCGCGATAAAACACAATCGCAAAACGAGCTAATATGAGAAGATCGAATTTTCGATTTTTGTAAGGTTCGTCGGTAGAGCGTCGCTGCAAACAATCACTGAATTTAGTCTATTTTGCAATACATACGGACGAATGACGATTTGTGAAATTATTTTCTTGTGCGTTTGCTTTTTTTTATATAAATATGGGCAAAGTGTCAAATATTGACAAGACGAAACTTGTTACATATTGTTACGAATACTAGGTCTAGTGGGCTGTTACGTATCACTGGATTGTGCAATTTGAAAATGAAACAACTCTGTTCGAACGCAGCTAATTAAAAACCAACAGTCACTTTATTAGTCACAGTTTACACTTTACTGTTCGTTCGCTTAAGTATTTGCTTAATTACTCCGTGTGGCAACTTCACTTGTCAAAACCAGACTGACTCGCTGCGCCTCATCCGGCTGCCTTTTATACCTCTCAGGCCATCGCGCAGATCGTTCCCGCACATTCCGGAGTGGACTAAAAGTTTCCATCATTGCCAGGTTGGACTAAAAGTTACTATCGCGGCCGTCGCTGCCAGATTGGACTAAAAGTTACTATCGCGGCCGTCGTTGCCAGATTGGGTTATAGCACGGCACGTAGTGGCAGGGTTGCTTTGCACAACGACAGACTGTCTCATCGTTACAATATAATAAAGACACAGATTTTTCAAAGTTCATTTTGTGTGGAAAAAAACTTAAAGGATACATATTAGGAAACATTAAAAGGTATTACGAGACCATATACAAACATAACTCAAAGTTTTCTATTTTTTTGTTATAATTTTCCTCACAAAAGGTCTTTAAAATCTACAAACTTTTTTACATAAGTTTCCTTTAGGAAATAAACTTCAGTCAGTAGCAGCCGAGTATAATAGCAAACTGCTCAAACTCCTATATACATAATTTATTGCCCAGACGAACGATCGCGATCGTTCAAAGATTCAATCTTCAAAATACGAGTTACTGATTGAGTTTTACAACAAGCGCTCGCAACAAACGAACGATCGCGAGAGATCGAACTGACGACGCTTGCAGCGACATTTTCTCATTCGCGATTTTTCCGAACATTTATATTTCTCGTGAAAGATCGTAAATGCTTTTGCTCGCAGCGCAACTTTATCGCTCACGAGAAATTAGAAGCACTCAGTTTTTGGTTGCGATTATTCGTGAGAAAGATCGTATTTTGATCGTTCTCCGCACCCTGCTTCAAACTTGCGTGCAAAAAAAAACTGAAATATTGTAAATCTGGATTTAAGCGCATTTTGGGACTCTTGAATATAGTTCGATTTGGTCCGATTTTTCCGAAATTTATGTGAGGACTCAGTCATCGACTGCCACTCGACGCGTACGGTTGTGTTTAACAGTGCTTTCGTTCCGATTTTGCTTTCTACACTATTTCAACCTGCTTCTCTTCTTCATCTTCCCACCTCGCTTTCACACCATTATATATCTAATTATTCTTCCTAATCGACATGTCCCCGCTAGGGAATAATAGGTTCTCCCACTAGCCCCCAACCAAAAAGAAAAAAACCACAAACCAAAGGTGAAATTTTTCCTACCCTACCTTCAGTGCAAAAAGAGAATCCCAAATATCTTGTGGTAAGCTCTATTGACTCTAACAAACCTTTAAACAAATTCTCGTGCTTTGCTGTTCACAAAGCTCTAAAAATTATTAGTACCGAAATCATCAAAATCGCTGAGCTAAGAGATGGAACTTTATTACTATTGGTAAAAAACAACACAATCGCTAAGAAATTTATAGTAACAAAGCAACTACCGGGAGTCTGCAGTGTAAAAATCGACCTTCATCATAACCTTAACTCCACCAAGGGAACGATTTATGCTCCATGCCTAAATAACATCTCTAAAAATGAAATAATTGAGAATCTGAACGAACAGGGTGTTTCAGGAGTATATAAATTTCCAAAATATGTGGATGGTAAACCAATCTCGAGTGGAGTAGTTCTACTTACTTTCGATTTATACCACTCGCCGGAAAAGATTGACATTTCTTGGTATACTACTAAAGTTAGACCCTACTACCCTAACCCTATGAAATGCAAGAGTTGTCATATTCTCGGACACACCACAAAAAGATGCAAGAACCCTCCTGTTTACGACACATGTGCTTTTCCACCTCATTCCCCAACTCCATGCTCTCGTACTCTCTGCGTAAACTGCTCCGGTAACCATCCTGCTTCGAGCAAATCATGTCCCAAATTCACTCAAAGTAAACAAATACTCACTATACAAACAGCCAACAAATGCTCTTTTTCGCGAGGCAATAAACATTCACAAAAAGCAAATTCCTCCTGCACTCAATGATTCCTCTCCTTCATTTGCTAATTTACTCAAAAACACTTCCAACACTAATACTAACAATATCACTGCACAATCTTCTCAAACTGAAAAACAAAAATCTCTCGATAACTCAAATATTTCATCTACTAAGAACAAAATACAAGAAAGCACTCTTAAAACAACTTGCCCACTTAATCCTACATTTAATGTTCCAGCTACAACAATTGCAGTCGATGACTCTTCAACGAGCTAACTCATCAATAATACATCTTGCACATCCACACCTATAAGAAACTCCCCCTCACCCTTCTCCCTCATCTCGACAGATCCCTACCCCAATAAATAAGCCATGAAAATACTTCAGTGGAATCTAAACGGTCTTTTTAACAACTACCCTGATTTAAACATCCTCATAAACGAAGTTTCCCCACACATTATAGCCCTACAAGAAACCCATCTTCCATATAATAAAACCGCTTTCACCCCACACAAATATATTGGCTATTTCCATAATGCACAACACATTACCTCATGTAAGCAAGGTATTGCGTTGCTTATCAACAAAACTCTTCCCCACAAACTAATCCCAATTCCTTCCAATATCTCATCACTAGCAGTTGAGATAGATATCGGTTTCAAAATTACTATTATTACATGCTACATCCCTCCCCAGCAACAAATCACCAACAGAGAACTCACAAATATTCTCAACCTTTTTCGTACCCCTATTATAATATTAGGCGATTTTAATGCCTGGAGCCCGCTGTGGGGCTCGACAGCATCTAATCGCAGAGGCGAAATAATCGAAGATGTGATCCTCTCTGAAAATTTAATCGTTCTGAATGAACTTTTCCACTTTGAACTCCAACACATTGGATGACCACCACAACAGCGATCACTTCCCCATTATTACCACTATTACCACCCCAAACCTATCCTACATAAAACCCAGACCAAAGTTTATAATTGAAAAAGCGGAGTGGGAAAAGTATTCTTCACTAACCGCTATCCTTACAGAAAAAAAGCCTCCTTTAATGAATATCAATGCTGAAGCTGCTGCCATAAAAACCATTATCCGCTCAGCAGCACACATAGCTATTCCCCAAACTAACACACAAAATTTACTACTAAACTCCCCTACTGGACTTACTATCCACGCTAAGAAACAGCAAAAGATCTCTTTGGGCCAGATACAAGCAAAATAGAACTACAGAAAATCTTATAAGCTACAAAAAGGCAAACGCTTCCTTTAGAAAAGAATTGAAACTTGCAAAAAAACAGTCATTTGAAAATCGTACTTCCAAAATAAACCCAAACTCTAGTCCTAAACAAATATGGGCGGATATTAAAGCTTTATCTGGTACATACCTTCTGATCAAAATTGACCCGGACTGGTCGATTTAAACCGCGCGCGTAAACTCAGTCGGTAAATTTTTTTTTTCTACGTTGGTACAACCTTTGGCAGCTGTTTGTTTACGACACGAAAAATTTGTCTGGCGATTACGTGGTCTTTTCGGTTTCGGTTCATTTTTGGCACGCCATTCGCTTGATTGTTGGTTAGTTTCAACGTCGTACTCATAAACCCACGTCTCGTCACCAGTAATGATACGTTTCATGAATGTAGGGTCATCAGCTACGTTTTCAAGCATCTCTTTTGCAACCCTTACTCGAAGTTGTTTTTGCAAAAAATTCAGTTCTTTAGGTACGAGCTTGGCATTGACGCGTTTCATACCCAAAACATTAACCAAAATGTGCTGAGCCGATCCATAAGAGATGCCAAGATCCTCTGCTATCTCTCTAATGCCAACACGACGATTTTCAAGCACAATTTCCTTCACTTTTTTGATGTTATCGTCGTTAACAGAGGTGGACGGGCGAGCAGCATGAGGCAAATTTTCTACGATCTCACGACCCTCACTGAATGCTTTATGCCACTCAAATACTTGCGTTCTCGATAGAGTAGACTCCCCAAAACACTTCTGCAACATTTTTAATGATTCCGTAGCCGAAATTCCATTTGAAACACAAAATTTCAAGCAAATTCGTTGTTCAATTTTTTTTTCCATAGTAAAAATCGCCAGACAAATTTATCATATCCCGCTCAAACTTAACGGGAATGTCAAAGAAGGTTGTACCAACTTAGAAAAAAAAAATACCGATTGAGTTTACGCGCGAGTTAAGAAAAAGTCTTTTTGTTTACTTAATTATTTATTACGACTTTATTTGTCGAACGCCGAATATCAACTGACCTCCGTCTCCATTCTTCTTTCTTTTATATCTTAATTCTATCCTTAAAACTAATGATCACGCCATTTTACGGTATTGTGGAGCAGTCACCGCACTTATGTTGTTTGTTAGTGCTTAAAACTAATATTATGTTGTTATTGCTTAAAACTAATATTATGTTGTTAGTGCTTAAAACTAATATGCTGACGCCACTTTACGGCATTGCGGAGCCGTACTCACATTGTTAGTGGAGCCTTTGCATTGCATTGTTATTGTTTAATATCACTCGGAGCCGTACTCACATTGTTAGTGGAGCCTTTGCATCGCATTGTTATTGTTATATATAACTCTCCTCGGGCTGCTCTAAAAATTCTCCCGAATTTTTGTGGTTTTGTTCTCTTTCTCTCTTTTTTTTTTTTTTTTTTAAGTTTTACAAATTACGTTTGTTGCTAGTACTTATTAGCTATGTTCATTATGTATGTGTATATGTATAGGTACTTATGTAAATATTTGTACATATATTGTTTTAAATTTAACAAAGAAAATAAATTAATTCATCGGTAGCTTACTTGAACTAATATTTGAGTGATAATGGTGTAACTAGTTAGTAATATATAGATTTCAGGGGGAACAAAAAATATCTTTGTGGATGTTGATTTTGATCTGATATTTGTACATCATCATCGCCAGCTATTGCTATTGTGCTTAAATTATCAGTGTTATTATTTCCTTCATTTTCGTTGGTTGTATATTTTAATGGTCTTTTTATATTAGATAAATGAACGTTGGTTAATGGATTAATTCTAAAATAAGGTTCGTCTTTATGTCTTACTCGTTTATAGTTCCTAATTGGACCTATTTGTCGATTTTCCTTATAATTTTCCCTAACTTTATTTCTTGTATCTATAACCTTTTGTTTTGCTTTGTTTATATTGTCATGTAAAGTTTTGGATCCATACTATTTTGAGCCATTCTTGGAGTACATTTAATTGTGGAATGGTATCGGTTATTATAGTTCCCTATGGCAATTTGTATTCGCATTTCGGTTGAGAGGCTTGGGTCATCAATTCCTGTTAGCTTTTCTAATAGGGTTGAGTGTAGCCTCTCAATATCTGCATTACCAGTATGGTTATTGGGTTTCGTTAAATGAACCTCAATACCTGCCTTTTTGAAATATTCAATAAGTTGTTCCGCCCTAAACTCGTTATCCATTATTATTTTTTTTGGCTTACCGAATTTGGCGAAGTGCTCAACTATAATTGTTTTCTTCGATCGCCAATTTCGGTCTGTTATATCATAAGCTGAAGCAAATTTTGTTAGTTTATCAATAACTGTAACAAAGGATAACTTTTTAAAATGAAAGATGTCAATGTGAATAATTTGATTTTTTTCTGTTGCCGCTTCAGTAAAATGGAATAAAGGTTTAATCGGTCTTCGGTTATACTTAATCTGTTGACATTTTTCACAATTGTTTATTATGAGTTGTATTTCTTCTTTCAATTTAGGATAATATATTTTATTTTTTAAAGTGTGATATGTTTCATTTATACCACTATGCATAGACTCATTGTTATGATATAATGCTATTTGTTTATGAAGCACTTCTTCATTATATATTTCTGTTACCCGTTGGGTACATTTTATCAATTTTATTTTATTTTCTTGAGAAAACATAGAAATTAATATAAGTTGTATTTTATGATAAAATGTATCTGGCACTTCCGAAAAAATTCCTATTCGACCCATTTTAATGTTGTTTTTTTTAAATATTTCTAATAACACTTTCATCTTCTAATGGGTTGATTTCAATTATTTTTCTTTTGTGAATTACTTGTACTACAACTGATGGGCTAAAAGTTAATATTATTTGGATTTTATATTTATTTACTATTTCATTTTTTATAATAATGTACTCTAATAATTCTTCTGTTGCCGAATGTATAGTGTCAGACATTTCAAAATTCGATTCATTGGAATTATTTTCATTTATTTTTGGCGATGTTTCTAAACAACTTAGAAAATCTGGAACCTTATTTTCTTTACCACTAAGATAATCAATTTAGAAATTAAATTCTTGTAACTTTAAAAGCCATCGCTGATGACGAGGCGAACATTCTTTGCCTTTATATTTATTATTCATATATTTTATGGGATTATGATCTGTGACAATTCGAAACTTGTTTCCATAAATATATGGCCTAAGGTAACAGCGTAAATGATCGCAAGAAATTCTTTGTCTGTTGTACTGTAATTCTGCTCATGATTATTCAGTGTCCTAGATATGTAACATACCGGATGTCCTTGTTGCGATAAAACGGCACCAATCGCATAATCACTAGCATCAGTTGTTATTACAAATTCTTTGTCATATTCCGGGTATTTTAAAATTGGGTGGGAAGATATTAATGATTTTAAATTTTCAAAGCTTGCAATGTACTGTGGATCATTTATATTAATTTTGTAGTCTTTTTTTAAATATTTGATCATGGGATACGCGACTTGAGAATAGTCTTTAATAAATTTTCGATAATAACCAGTTATGCCAAGAAATCCTTTTAATTGTTTTTCCGTTTTAGGAATCTCTAAATTTTGAATTACTCCGATTTTATTGGGATTGGGTTTAATTCCATTCGCTGTCAAAATGTGACCCAAAAAAGGAGTTTCTTTTTGAAGAAAACTACACTTGTCAGGCTGTATTTTTAAATTATGCTGCTGTAATTTGGAAAAATCTTTTTTAAAGAGATGGCATGTTCCTCTAGAGAGGTGGAAAATATAAGGATATCGTCAAGATATACCACACAGATTTTATTTATATATTCCCTCAGGACTTCATTAATTAATCTTTGAAAAGTCGCAGGGGCATTTTTCAACCCAAATGGCATTCTAACATACTCATACAAGCCTGATGGTGCGACAAATGCCGTTTTTTCTATGTCTTTTTCTGCCATTAGTATCTGGTGGTAACCTTTTGCCAAATCTAAAGTGCTGAAATATTGCGCTTTACCTAACTTATCTAAAATACTATCGATGTTAGGCAAAGGATATTTGTCATCAATAGTAATTTGGTTCAATCTCCTATAATCCACTACAATTCTATATTTCTGGATACCTGATTTATCTTTCTTTTTTGGTACTACTATAATTGGTGAGCTGTATTTACTTTTGCTCTTTCTGATGATACCTTGCCTTTCCATATCATGTATCTGTTTCCTAACTTCTTCCTCGTGTTTTGGTGGTAATCTGTAAACTCTTGAATTTATTTGTTGGTTTGTTATAGTTTTAATTTCGTGAACAATTGAATTGGTATTTGTTAAACTATCACCTTCTTTATATAACTTACTAAATTTTTTTAAAAGTTTATTTATTACTTCTTTTTCTTGTCTATTCAGATGGTTTAAATCTATCTGTTGTATTTCACTTACTTCCAAAACTTCTCCATATTTTTCCATTTTTTTTGTTAAAAATAGGAGACATATATTATTATTGAGTTTCAACTCTAAATTTTCTATATCAATTTTATTTACATTTTTACCTATCCAGTCCATACCTAGTATTAAGTCGAATGGTTTATTAAATTGTAACATTATCCACTTCATTTTGGCATTTTGTGCAGCATTAAATTCATTTGGACATGGTGTAATTACCTTTTTATTTGGATTACTAACCACGCCATTAATTGTATTCAAAATTGTTTTTTCTTTGTCATTCAATGTGGGTAAATTAAATCTCTTAAAACTACTTTCTTTTAATATACTTAAAGTCGATCCTGTGTCTACTAAAGCTATCCATTGTTTATTAAATAAGGTAATTTTTAAGAAAATTTTTGTTAAGTCCGAGGCTAATTTAAAAAAAAAAATTTCTTCTGTATCGTTTGTTGTTTCTTCTTCCATATGGCTTACTGTATCTATATCCATTGGCACATTTTACTGTCTTGTTTGTTGTGTTTTATTGGTGTAATTATTAGTACGACGCATATTTGAACTGCCAGGATTTTGCCACTGATAACTTATTTGGTTAGGAAATGAAGCTTGATTGGCAAAATTTCCACTATTACGGTTAAAAGCAAAATTATTATTGTTATTGGAACATAAAGCTTTGATTAGGAAAATTATTACTGTTATGTTGTCTTCTACAATTGCTTCTACTATTTTGTTGCTCTGAATCATTTTGTAAGTTATTTGTAAATTTTTGTACATTATTTGTTGCATGATTTTGATGATTTATATTTTTTATCAACAGAAAATTATTTAAATTATTCTCATCCATACCGATAAATTGGTGAATGATACTTTCAGTCTCTGCCAGGCAAACTTTATTTCGAATGGCATATGCCAATGTACCTGATACTAATTGCTTGATTCTTTGAATCAGCATACCTGAAAATATTTCCCGCATCATCACACCATTATCATCAAATGCACAATACTCTGTTATATCGTTAATAATATTTTTTACCTTAATACTTAAATCCCTAACACTCCTTATTCTAAGCGTTGATATCTCTCGTGTTAACTGCATCTGGTCCTGGTCCTTGACTTGAAGTGTTGCTTGAGTTTTTCTTTGCAAACATCCCAGTTTATTGGTTGGTCCAATTGCAAATAATTTTTTGCATCACCTTGTATTTTGAGGTCAAATACAATCTGGTAAACTAAGTTTATCTCAGCCACGTAGTCTTGCATGACTCTATCCACTGCATTTATAAATGCGGGTAGCATTTTTGCTTCGCCGTCAAAAGCTGGTAGGTATTTTAGATCCCTTTCGATTTTATTCCTTAGGGATGTGGACTGCTGTGCTGTTGTTTGGTATAGAAGCCTTGTAATAGCAACTAAGCTGAGTCATGGTAGGATTAGCCGGAAGATTTTCTTCAGCCATTTTTTTGTTTTTGTTTTGTTTGTTTTTTTTTTTTTTATTAATATTGTTAATATTTTGTTAATATTGAGTTCACTGCGTTGTTTATTTAATATTGTTTTTTTTGTTGTATTTAATATTGTATTTTCACTATATTCACTGCGTTGTTTCTGCAGCACATACAAATGCCTTTGTTTTCAACGCTTTGTTTTTGGTTTTCACCGACTGCGCCAGTTAAGAAAAAGTCTTTTTGTTTACTTAATTATTTATTACGACTTTATTTGTCGAACGCCGAATATCAACTGACCTCCGTCTCCATTCTTCTTTCTTTTATATCTTAATTCTATCCTTAAAACTAATGATCACGCCATTTTACGGTATTGTGGAGCAGTCACCCCACTTATGTTGTTTGTTAGTGCTTAAAACTAATATTATGTTGTTATTGCTTAAAACTAATACCCTCTGGTATCCTCAAAAACATCAATACTGATAATATTAGTGCTATATTTCACTTTCTACGCTTATGTAAAATTCAAATTTAACTTAATTACATTTTTATAATTTATCACATTTAATTAATAAGAGCCGAAGACCCTGGCAGCCAGTGCTTTTCTTACTTTAGTGCAATAATTATTTATAATTATTTCTCTCTTAAATAAATTAAAATAAATAAAATTATGTGAGGACTAGCTCGGCCCTGCGGCTTTGCACGCAAGTTCTCTGGTTTCCCCCGATACAAATTCTTAACCCATTGTTGACCCTGTCAGATTTTATTAAAAAACATTTGTCTAATTAACTTTGATTTCAAGTGTTTCCAAAAACTGTTAAGTCAAAAGGCCCATTAAATCATGTGTTTTCACATTTAAAAAAAAAAACTTCATCACGTCTAACCAAATTCTTACCCCTTTTCCAAGAACATGAAAAGCACGTTTTTATTATTTCCCGATTTCCGAAATGAAGAAAGTGAAAACACGTGTCAAATTATCCCTAACTTGGAGTACTTGCACCAAGTTTGAAGTCAATCGGCCCATTAATTCATGTTTTTTCAAATTGTGAAAAAACATGAATTAACATGTTAACAAACTTTTAACCCGCCGTTGATCAAGTTAGAACTCGATTTAAAAAATAATGAGAAACACCTGCCTAATTTTTATTTTTGAAGTTAATAGGCCCATTTTCATAAACAAACCTTAACCTATTGTTGGCCCAGTGAGATTTTGATTTTCGAAAAATTATAAAATAAGTGTCGAATTATTTTTGATTTAGAGTATTTTCAGAACGTTCGAAATCAATATATCTATTAAACCACGTTTCTTCATACAACACCTTACCACATGTTTTGACCCTTAAAACCCCGAATTTTAAAAAATCCCGTCCTAGCGGAGGTTCATTGTTCAAGATGTACATACGGTTCAAATTTCATGCTTGTAGCTTCAGCTATTTGGGCTGGGCGATGATAAATCAATCAATCAATCAGTTAGTCAGGACAAACAATCTATGTATATAAAAACGGAGGGGGGTACCACGCTCCTTGTCCAATGCTCACAACGAAGTCGAACTGTGCTACTAAGTGGAAAGTTCGTACCAAGTTTCATTGATGTGGACTTACAGTTCTGCCTAAATTTTGGGTCATAAAATATGCGCCACGCCCCTTGTCTAACGCCCATCAAAATTTAGTAATATAATGACACTTCTGTGGGAAGATGTCATACCAAATTTCAATGCTGTGTGACTTACGATTCCGTAGCTAAGGTGCGTAACATAATGTTACGAAAATCCAAATTCGTTTTCCAAGGTTCGTTTTGATTGTGGTTGAAAATAAAACAACTTCAGTTCTTCAGCGCAACGTAGTCAAAACTAACAATCACTTTATTTACAGATTTACACTTCCTTGTATCTACACTTGATACCACTTTGCTTGCTCAACACAGACTCCCCACTGCGCTGCACTCTGCTGCTTTTATACCAGTTTTCTTATCGCGCCGAAGTTTCTTGCAACTTCCAATTGGAAAGCGCTCGACCATTCTCGCACAGCCCATTTTTTCGAGAACCATCCTTGCCATATCGGACTATACCAAGCGAATTTATACCAGTTTTGCTGTACTTCAAAGTGCATGCCTACAAGTATGCTTGCAAACGCGCTCATGCACAGCACAGAGTGCCTCTTCGTTTCACTGCCCATCACTAAGACTTGTTCGTCCCGAACAAGTACCGAGGCTCCGCCGGAGTAAGACGCCAGGCGCTCCAAATGGACTACTTTCAACCTGGCGTTTCTGTTGCCGCAGCGTTGAACCCTGTACACCACGTCATTAATCCTGGTCACGACCTTGTACGGTCCTTCCCATGACGTTTGAAGCTTTGGAGACAAACCTTTCCTCCGCTGCGGGTTGTAAAGCATTACTAGATCGCGTTCTTGGAACCCTGCTGTGTTAGCTCGTAGATCATATCTGGCTTTCATCTTATCGCTGACCAGTTGGATACGGTCCCTTATAAACTGGTGGATTTCTTCCAGCTCCGATCGCTTATTAACTGCGTAATCAGTCTTAGCGCCTTCCGTCGTGCTGACCGAACCGAACTTCAAGTCAGCAGGCAATCTCAGCTCTGTGCCGAACACTGCTCGGGCTGGAGTGAGTGATGTCGTATCGTGCGGGGCTGACCTATACGCCATCAAGAACAGCGGAATATGCGTGTCCCAATCCTTTTGATTCCTGCCTACTACTTTCCGCAGATATTCCTCCAGTGTTCGATTGAATCGTTCCACCATGCCGTCGGACTGGGGATGCAAAGGACAGGTGCGAGTTTTCCTTATTCCTAGTAGCTCACAAACTTCCTTTAATACAAGAGACTCGAAATTCCGGCCTTGATCCGAGTGCAACTCCAGTGGAACTCCAAATCTGGCCACCCAGTTGTTTACCAGCATTTCCGCGACCGTGGTGGCCTCCTGGTTAGGAATAGGATACACTTCGGGCCATTTGCTGAAGTAGTCCATCACCACCAGCACATATTTGTTGCCTTGAGTGCTAAGTTGGAATGGCCCGGCGACGTCCATGGCGATTCGCTCAAAGGGCGCTCCAATGTTGTACTGCTGCATGCGGCCCCGAGATCTTCTTGTTGGCCCTTTCGCAGCCGAACATCGATCACAGCTTTTAATCCAATCGGCGACAGACTCCTGGTATCCTACCCAGTAGAATCGCCTTTTTATTTTGGCGACAGTTTATGTGATGCCTAGGTGCCCTCCGCTGGAGTCGTTATGGTATGCCTCGACCACCTCGTTGATTCTGCATTTCGGGACTATAATTAGGGAATTGCTGGTCCGGCCATCCTCACTCTCCCACTCGCGGTATAGGCAACCATCAAACAGCCGCAGACTTTGTCACTGCGACCAGTAAGACTTCGCGATCGGGCTCTCACCGGCCATCTCCTGCCAGTCTGGACGTGCACCTTGCTTCTTGCCTTCAATGATTTTTTTAAGATCCGTATCCCCGCGCTGGTCCTTTTGTATCCTCTCCGCAGACCACTCTTCCGCTGGCATAACGCTGATCAATCGTACGTCCACTATCTGCTCTTTGCTTTCGGCTCGCGAACAATGCCTGCATTCGGTTTTGCACGGACGGCGTGACAAGGCATCGGCATTTCCATGGCTGGCTGCTTCCCTTGCGATGCTCTACCGTGTAGTCGTAGCTCTGCAGTCGTTCGATCCACCGCGCCAACTGGCCTTCCGGATCCTTAAAGTTCAGCAGCCATTTCAATGCCGCATGATCTGTGCGCAGGCGAAACTTTTGCCCATACAGGTATTTATGGAAGTGTTTCACGCATCCCAATACTGCGAGCAACTCCCTTCGGGTCACACAGTAGTTGCGTTCAGGCTTTGACAAAATTTTGCTGTAGTATGCTATCACTTGTTCTTGGCCATCTATTATCTGAGACAGCACACCGCCAATACTATGCCCACTTGCATCTGTATCCAGCACAAACATCTCTCCAGGCACCGGGAAGGCCAGAATCGGAGCAGTGCACAGTTTTTCCTTCAGTCGTGCAAAAGCCTGCTCCTGCTCTTCGCCCCACGCGAAGGCTTGATTCTTTTTCGTCAGTTTGTGCAAGCTGCCGGCTATGTTCGCAAATCCCGGAACAAATCTTCGGTAATATGTGCTCAAGCCCAGGAAACTGCGGAGTTCGTGTAGATTGCGTGGTCGGGGCCACTCCTTCACCGCCGTGATCTTGCCTTCGTCCGTATGTACTCCGCGAGCGCAAACCGTGTGACCCAGATACTTGACCTCTTTTTGGAACAGCGAGCACTTCTTTGGGTTGAGTTTAAGCCCAGCTTTTTGTATCCGCTCAAATACCTCCTTCAGCTTTCCCAGGTGGTCGTCGAAGCTTTCCCCCATTACGATTATGTCGTCGAGGTACACCAGACACGTCCGCCAATGCAGCCCTTTTAGCACGCGTTCCATTAGCCGCTCGAATGTTGCTGGTGCGTTGCAGAGTCCAAACGGCATGACGGTGAACTGCCACAAACCATCGCCAACACTGAAAGCCGTTTTCTCCTTGTCCTTGTCTGCAAGCTCTACCTGCCAATAGCCGCTGCGTAAGTCGAGCGTGGAAAACCACTGCGTGCCTGACAGTGTGTCCAGGGTGTCATCGATCCGAGGTAGTGGATAACTCTCCTTCTTGGTCACATCATTGAGCTTCCGATAGTCCACACAAAACAGGGTACTGCCATCTTTTTTCTTGACTAGCACAACCGGCGAGCACCAGGGGCCCGAAGAAGGCTCTATGACCTTGTCTTTCCGCATGTTCTCGATCAAATTTGTGACCTCCTCCCTCTTGGCCAGAGGAACTCGTCTTGGCGGTTGGCGAATCGGTTTTGCACTTCCGGTGTCGATGCTGTGCTTCACTATGGCTGTTCTTCCGCCTGCTTCCGCCGCAAATATTGACCCATAGTGCTGTAGGAGTGACCGTGCCTTCTGTTTCTGCTCAGCTGTCAATTCGCTGCTCCACTGGTTCTGCGGTATGGCGTCCATGTTAAAACCGCTCTTCTTATTACCTCCAGGCGGGCTACTCTCGCAATTGACCACTGCTACAGCTTCCTTACACTCGCCAATTACCTCATCTTTTCCGACATATCTGGGTGCATTCAGGGGGTTCAGTATTCTGACTGGTATCCTGCCATTTTTAGGTTCCACTAATGTACGTCCGATGATGATGTTGTCGTGTCCTTGTTTCGGTGCTTCTACTACCCACAGCCGACTCGTCCCATCGTCCTCGTCCACCTTTGCCCACACAATCGCCTCAGAATTCGCTGGTATCCTCCTGCGTTGACCCGATACAACCTTCCTTACCGCCACGCTTCGCTCATAGCCGGTGTGCAGCGGGAATTCAACGTTGGCATATCTCAGCATATTTTCCTTCAGGTCCAGCGTAAAACCGTGCCTAATCATGAAATCCACGCCGATAATCACGTCGTCCATTATATCCGCGACGATGAACTCATGTTCCAGGCTGCTGGTGCCGATAGCAATCGTTTTTGTAACTTTCCCTCTTACCGGCGCGCGCTCGCCAGTCGCAGTCCGCAGCTGTATGCCATGCAGCGGTTCCCAGTTCTTCAGTAGCTTCCTCTTTATGATCGAATATGACGCTCCAGTATCCAGTGTCAACACGAACAACTTTCCATCTATCTTTCCTTCAATCGTCAAGCTGCTGGGTTGCCGTTTCAACTGCGAGACAAGGACGGTGGGGCAGCAGGTTGTGGGGATCAGCTCACGCCCCTTTGGGCTGACCCGTTTTAGTTTAACGACTCGCCGTCCTCAGCCCTGCGCTTGTTGGCTGGGCCTCGATTGTCAGCATTCCTTGCTTCAGGCGATTGCGATCGGGAACGGGAACGCCTCTTTCGTTGGCGGCAGTCTCGTGATATGTGGCCCTGCTTGCCACATACCCAGCAAACAACTTTAGAGGAGACCACCCGTGGCCTGTCCGGTATCTCAGAGCTTATGGCCTGGATCGGAATGTCGTTGTCCGCCTGAATCTGGCGTATCCTTGCAGGTGCATACCGAGTGCTCCCAATCCATGCCGCTTCATATGTCATCGCGCTGGTTACCGTCTCCTTAAATGTCGGCTTGCCCATCATCAACGCACTGCGACGTGTTTCTGGATCATGAAGACCTTCAATAAACGACTCGATCTTCATCCTCTCGAGATCATCAGCAACAAATTTCGGGTAGCACAACTGTACGAGCCGCTCAATGTCTGCTGCATATGTCTGCAGCGCCTCGTTGGCCCTTTGCTTGCGGTTCTTCAGCTCACAGTAGTATAGCGCATGGTTGTGCTCGTTGCTATACTTCGCTGCCAACGCTCTCATGATGGCACCGTAATCACTTCTTAAACATTCTGGAACTGATTTGATCACCTCGGCCGCAGGACCTTTCAGCGCCAGTGCCAACCTCCGACCTTTCCTGATATCTGTCCACTGATTTTCCAAAGCAGCCAAGTCGAATTGCAATTTAAATGTATCGAACGGCGCAGCACCATCATAAGTAGGCACTTCTGTTCTGCCAGCAAAACCGTCCTGAACGGGTGGCAAACATTCTCGTGGCTGTACCTCTCGAAGTCGTTCGTCTATCTTTCTATGCATCGAATCTTCCAGGTTGTCAACTCGGTTGTCCCAATTGTCCATGCGCGCCTCAAGATGCTCAACTTTCCCGTTCAGCCTATTGGAGATTTCCTCTACCTTCTGCTCCAAGCGCGCAGAGCTTTCCTGAAGCTTGACTTCCATTCGCTCCGACACTTGCGCCGATATTTCATGGGTCGCCGTTTCCATTTTCGCTGCCATCTGCGCCGACGTTTCACGATTTTCACGATTGGAAGTCTCGAACATGCCTTTTATTGCACTCATTAGCTGGCTCATGTCTAATGCTTGTAGTGGTCCAGCCGGTGCAGCCGTACTTTGGATCGACGCAGCACCCGCAGGCGATTCCTCCACTTTGGCCGACGCCTCTTGTTCCTGCGTTCCGAACTCGTGTGCAGCCCAATCGACGCCTCGTGCCTCACATGCTTCTCGCAAGCGCAACTGCAACTCCACCTTCCCGCCAGCAGTCGGCAAATTCCAGGCAGCCAGCTCCTTCTTCAGCTGGTCTACCTTCAGCAGCTCGAGTTTAACCATGTCCGTACTTTTATAATTTTATTTATTTAGTTATTTTCAATTTTCCACAATCCCACTTCTGACACCAAATGTTACGAATACTACGTCTAGTGGGCTGTTACGTATCTCTGGATTGTGTAATTTGAAAATAAAACACAGTCAGTTTCTTAAACGCAGCCAATTCAAAACCAACAGTCACTTTATTATTCACAGTTTTACACTTTACTGTTCGTACACTTAAGTATTTGCTTAATTACTCCGTGTGGCAACTTCACTTGTCAAAACCAGACTGACTCGCTGTACCGCATCTGGCCACCTTTTATACTCTGTCCGGCCGTCGCGCAGATCGTTCTCGCACGTTGCCAGATTGGACTAGAAGTTTCCCTGATGACCGCGACCATCGTTGCCAGGTTGGGCTAAAAGTTACTATCGCGGCCGTCGTTGCCAGCTTGGGTTATGGCACGGCACGTAGCGGCAGGGTTGCTTTGCACCGCGACAGACTGGCTCATCGTTACAATATAAAGAATATTAAAAAATGTCACATAAAAGATAACAAAAAATCAGTCGTCTTCATAAAATAAAACTAATTCATGTTTAACAAATGTAAGGGAGAGGGCTGGGTTGTGAACAGGGGTTTTGTTTTTTGGCTCTAGCTTTTCACAGAATGAAGATATCGAAAAATTTAAGATACCGTTGGAAAGGTGAATATATAACGCAACTTTGTTATGAAGACAGATTACCGTTTTGATTGAAATTTAACTCTCTACGTCCAATTTTCTAAGAACGTGATTTTTCGCTTTTTCAAAAAAGTGGCTGGGTTGTGAACCATCTGGAAAATCCCTATTAAAGTCGGAAAATACGAAGAAAACACCCATAATTTTTAAGTACATTGAGAATTTATTTAATCAGGAAGCTTCAAGAGGTGAAAAAAAGTTATAATGACGCCTCTTAGGCCAAAAAATCGCAATGAATGAAACTGCTCAATTTTTTAAATTTTCATCCTAATCTGTGTCGGAATGTTTGCATGTGAAATACGAACGTGTTCTCGTATTGGCTCACTTCAAGTGAACACAACGAAATCGAGTAAAATTATATAAAATGACTTTATTTTTATATATCCGTCCATATTTGTCAGTGTTAGAACAAATGTAGTACGAAAAACAGGTGGTTCATAACCCAGCCACCTCAGTGGTTCACAGCCCAACCACGATGCCATTTTGGAAACTTTAAAATAAACGACACTTCCAATCATAATTCGACATAAACTAATATTACATCGTAAAATAGAATCAAAACACTAAATAAACATGTATTACACAGACTTTTTGCAATAAGCTCAGTCACTAAGATAGCACTTTAAAAAAAGCCAACAAGTTTTCGCAGTCGATTTTCAAACACGATGTCTTTCAAACTCGATTGCTGTCACAAGCAATACGTGTTTGTACTTCGGTGTAACCACAAAAGCAGAGTCATATCATAAGACAAAATTGACAGTTGAAAGATTGGCGATATGTCAATTAGGGAATGAAAAAACGGCAATGGTTCACACCCCAGCCTGGTTCACAACCCAGCCCTCTCCCT
This sequence comes from Melieria omissa, assembly GCA_963971225.1. Lineage (NCBI taxonomy): Eukaryota > Metazoa > Arthropoda > Insecta > Diptera > Ulidiidae > Melieria > Melieria omissa. The sequence continues at coordinate 5,862,824 of OZ020270.1, forward strand.
TACATATTGAAACGAAAAGGCACTCTGTGCTGTGCATGAACGCTTTTGCAAGCATACTTTTAGGCATGCACTGTGAAGTACGGCAAAGTGGTATAATTCGCTTGGTATAGTCCGATATGGCAAGGTTCGCGAGAAATGGACTGTGCGAGAATGGTCGAGCATTTTCCAATTGGAAGTTGCAAGAAACTTCGGCGCGATAAGAAAACTGGTATAAAAGCAGCAGTGTGCAGCGCAGTGGGGAGTCTGTGTTGAGCAAGCAATGTGGTAACAAGTGTAGATACAAGCGAAGTGTAAATCTGTAAATAAAGTGATTGTTGATTTTTGCTGAGTAATTGAAGTTGTTTTATTTTCAAAACCCATCCAAACGAACCTGTGAAGTAATATTCGTAACATTTGGTGTCAGAAGTTCGGATTGTGTTACTGAATATAAACAAAGAATAAATAAATAAATAAAATTATAAAAACACAGACATGGTTAAACTCGAGCTGCTGAAGGTGGACCAGCTGAAGAAAGAGCTGGCTGCCTGGAATTTGCCGACTGCTGGCGGAAAGGTGGAGTTGCAGCTGCGCTTGCGAGAGGCGTGTGAATCACGAGGCATCGATTGGGCTGCACATGAGTTCGGAACGCAGGAACAAGAGGCGTCGGCCAAAGTGGAGGAATCGCCTGCTGGTGCTGCGTCATTGCAAAGTACGACTACAGCGGCTGCGCCACTACAAGCAATGGACATGAGCCAGGTTATGGTTGCAATGAGAGGCATGTTTGAGGAAATTTCTGCGAAAATCGAGAATGTCAAAGGCATGTTCGAGACTTCCAATCGTGAAATGTCGGCGCAAACTGCAGCGAAACTCGAAACTACGAATCAAGAACTATCGGCGCGAATTGCAGCGAAATTGGAAATTACTAATCAGGAAATTTCGGCGCGAATGGAAACGTCGAATCAAGAAATGTCAGCGAAACTCGAAAGTGCGAATAGCGAGTTGTCCACCAAGCTTCAGGAAAATTCTGCGCGCTTGGAGCAGAAAGTGGAAGAAATCTCCAACAAGCTAAATGTGAAGGTGGAGCACCTGGGAGCTCAATTGGAACACTTGGACAAACGAGTCGACGACGTGGATGATTCCCTGAACAGACGAGTTGACGGTCTGGAGGATTCGGTGAACAGAAAAATCGACGAGCGGCTTAGGGATGTACAGCCACGAGAATGTTTGCCGCCGGTTCCGGAAAGTTTTGCCACCCGAACAGAAGTGCCTACTTATGATGGTGCTGCTAAAATACCAGTCAGGATACTCAACCCACTGAACACACCCAGATATGTCGAAAAAGATGCGGTCATTGGCGAGTGTAGAGAGGCTGAAGCAGTTGTCAATTGCGAAAGCAGTCCAACCGGAGGAAGCAAGGAAAGCGGTTCTAACATGGACGCCATACCGCAAAACCAGTGGAGTAGCGAATTGACAGCCGAGCAGAAACAGAAGGCACGGTCGCTTCTGAAACACTATGGGTCAATATTTGCAACAGAAGCGGGCGGAAGAACAGCCATAGTGAAGCACAACATCGACACCGGTAGTGCGAAACCAATCCGCCAACGCCAAGACGAGTTCCACTGGCCAAGAGGGAAGAGGTCGCAACTTTAATCGAAAACATTGGTAAGGAAAAGGTCATAGAGCCTTCGTCAGGCCCTTGGTGTTCGCCGGTCGTGCTAGTCAAGAAAAAGGATGGCAGTACCCGATTTTGTGTGGACTATCGAAAGCTCAATGACGTGACCAAGAAGGACAGCTATCCACTACCTCGGATCGATGACACCCTGGACACACTGTCAGGCACACAGTGGTTTTTCACACTCGACTTACGCAGCGGCTATTGGCAGGTGGAGCTTGCAGACAAGAACAAGGAGAAAACGGCTTTTAGTGTTGGCGACGGTTTGTGGCAGTTCACCGTCATGCCGTTTGGACTCTGCAACGCACCAGCAACATTCGAGCGGCTAATGGAACGTGTGCTGAAAGGGCTGCATTGGCGGACGTGTCTGGTATACCTGGACGACATAATCGTGATGGGGAAAAGCTTTGACGACCACCTGGGAAAGCTAAAGGAGGTTTTCGAGCGAATACAAAAAGCTGGGCTTAAACTCAACCCAAAGAAGTGCTCGCTGTTTCAAAAGGAGGTCAAGTATCTGGGTCACACGGTTTCCGCCCGCGGAGTACATACGGATGAAGGCAAAATCACGGCGGTGAAGGAGTGGCCCGGACCACGCAATCTACACGAACTCCGCAGTTTCCTGGGCCTGTGCACATACTACCGAAGATTCGTTCCTGGATTTGCGAACATAGCTGGCAGCCTGCACAAACTGACGAAAAAGAATCAAGCCTTCGCGTGGGGCGAAGAGCAGGAGCAGGCTTTTTCACGACTGAAGGAAAAATTGTGCACTGCTCCAATTCTGGCCTTCCCCGTGCCTGGAGAGATGTTTGTGCTGGATACAGATGCAAGTGGGCATAGTATTGGCGGTGTGCTGTCACAGATAATAGATGGCCAAAAACAAGTGCTAGCATACTACAGCAAAATTTTGTCAAAGCCTGAACGCAACTACTGTGTGACCCGAAGTGAATTGCGTGAAACACTTCCATAAATACCTGTATGGGCAAAAGTTTCGCCTGCGCACAGATCATGCGGCATTGAAATGGTTGCTGAACTTTACGGATCCGGAAGGCCAGTTGGCGCGGTGGATCGAACGACTGCAGAGCTACGACTACACGGTAGAGCATCGCAAGGGTAGCAGCCATGGAAATGCCGATGCCTTTTCACGCCGTACGTGCAAAACCGAATGCAGACATTGTTCGCGAGCCGAAAGCAAAGAGCAGATAGTGGACGTACGATTGATCAGCGTTATGCCAGAGGAAGAGTGGTCTGCGGAGAGGATACAAAAGGACCAGCGCGAGGATACGGATCTTAAAAAAATCATTGAAGGCAAGAAGCAAGGTGCACGTCCAGACTGGCAGGAGATGGCCGGTGAGAGCCCGATCGCGAAGTCTTACTGGTCGCAGTGGCAAAGTCTGCGGCTGTTTGATGGTTGCCTATACCGCGAGTGGGAGAGTGAGGATGGCCGGACCAGCAATTCCCTAATTGTAGTCCCGAAATGCAGGATCAACGAGGTGGTCGAGGCATACCATAACGACTCTAGCGGAGGGCACCTAGGCATCACAAAAACTGTCGCCAAAATAAAAAGGCGATTCTACTGGGTAGGGTGCCAGGAGTCTGTCGCCGATTGGATTAAGAGCTGTGATCGATGTTCGGCTGCGAAAGGGCCAACAAGAAGATCTCGGGGCCGCATGCAGCAGTACAACATGGGAGCGCCCTTTGCGCGAATTGCCATGGACGTCGCCGGGCCATTCCCACTTAGCACTCAAGGCAACAAATATGTGCTGGTGGTGATGGACTATTTCAGCAAATGGCCCGAAGTGTATCCTATTCCTAACCAGGAGGCCACCACGGTCGCGGAAATGCTGGTAAACAACTGGGTGGCCAGATTTGGAGTTCCACTGGAGTTGCACTCGGATCAAGGCCGGAATTTCCAGTCTCTTGTATTAAAGAAAGTGTGTGAGCTACTAGGAATAAGGAAAACTCGCACCTGTCATTTGCATCCCCAGTCCGACGGCATGGTGGAACGATTCAATCGAACACTGGAGGAATATCTGCGGAAAGTAGTAGGCAGGAATCAAAAGGATTGGGACACGCATATTCCGCTGTTCTTGATAGCGTATAGGTCAGCCCGCACGATACGACATCACTCACTCCAGCCCGAGCAGTGTTCGGCACGGAGCTGAGGTTGCCTGCTGACTTGAAGTTCGGAGTGGTCAGCACGACGGAAGGCGCTAAGACGGATTACGCAGTTAATAAGCGGTCGGAGCTGGAAGAAATCAACCAGTTTATAAGGGACCGTATCCAACTGGTCAGCAATAAGATGAAAGCCAGATATGATCTACGAGCTGATACAGCGGGGTTCCAAGAAGGCGATCTAGTAATGCTTTACAACCCGCAGCGGAGGAAAGGTTTGTCTCCAAAGCTTCAAACGTCATGGGAAGGACCGTACAAGGTCGTGACCAGGATTAATGACGTGGTGTACAGGGTTCAACGCTGCGGCAACAGAAACGCCAGGTTGAAAGTAGTCCATTTGGAGCGCCTGGCGTCTTACTCCGGCGGAGCCTCGGTACTTGTTCGGGACGAACAAGTCTAAGTGATGCGCAGTGAAACGAAGAGGCACTCTGTGCTGTGCATGAACGCTTTTCCAAGCATACTTTTAGGCATGCACTTTGAAGTATGGCAAATTTGGTATAATTCGCTTGGATAGTCCGATATGGCAAGGATGGTTCTCGAAAAAATGGGCTGTGCGAGAATGGTCGAGCGCTTTCCAATTGGAAGTTGCAAGAAACTTCGGCGCGATAAGAAAACTGGTATAAAAGCAGCAGAGTGCAGCGCAGTGGGGAGTCTGTGTTGAGCAAGCAAAGTGGTATCAAGTGTAGATACAAGGAAGTGTAAATCTGTAAATAAAGTTATTGTTGATTTCTGACTGCGTTTTTGCGCTGAGTACTTGAAGTTGTTTTATTTTCAAACACAATCAAACGAACCTTGGAATACAAACTTGGATTTTCGTAACAATATGATTACCCTTCTAGGGATAACCTTACATAACCTGTGCTTGCCAAGCAAATCACAAAAGCGTCTACACCTTTTCAACCTCAAAATGAGAATATGTTCATTCATAATGAGAATGCGTAAGTTCATAATGAGAAATATAAATGCTAAATGGGAATGCGTAAATTCATAATGAGAAATATAAGTTCATAATGAGTAAACGTAAATTCAAAATGAGAAAAGGAAAATTCAAATTGAGAATGCGTAAATTCAAATTGGGAAAAGGAAAATTTGAAATGAGAACTATGTAGTACAAGGTTTAGTTTTAGTATGAGTATGAATTCAATAACAAAATGCAAACAAAAAGTGCTTAACACGCATCCGTCGTTTGTGTCAATTTGACACAATTTTCGAATTCAAACTGTCATTGCGCGTTTATTTTTTCACGAAGTCGAATGAGATTTTGGCTCAATGACTAATTTTCGACGAAATTTCGAAAAATCATATGCCCGAAGTTTTTACATGCCTAGGGGCGTGCCAACAAAAAAAGTTACGAAAGAGTCGCTAGTGTGTCAATTTGACACATATGAAAAAACGCCTACAATTTGTTTACGCGTCAGTTGTATTTCGTGTATTCAAGAAGTGTTTGGAAATTTTTTCATTGCGCGTTTCTTGTAGTTCTCATTTACTTCTTATAAAAAGCGAATAAATAGACGAGTGTTTGTCAGCACGTGCCGAGTTCAGTTGTGTGTTTTGTTGTCGTGATCAAAAGTGGAAGTAGTTATAGGCCGAGTTATGGATTTTATATGGCATAGTGAGTTGTTGGCTGAGGATGAAGAATTTGATGAAAGTGATGACGAAGACAGTGACTACGAACCAAATGAACTTGAAAATGACGCGTGTGATACAAGCAGTGAGAGTGAAGTTGACATCCTTGAGGAGGCAACAGACACTAATATGGCATTGTTGTCGAAAGACAAGTCCATAAAATATTCATTGGAAGAGCCGAGCTGCATACGCCAAACAGTATCTTCATTTGGGATGACTTCAGGTGGCATATTATGGTTTATTATTGTATGTTTTGTTGTTATTATATATCATATTTGGTTGCTTTAGGCCCGACTGTGTTCGCGTCATCGACCCTTTGTCTGCATTTCTTTTGTTCATGGAGCCCATTGAGCAAACTGTGATTGATATGACCAACTTATATGGCTCACGTAAATATGGAAGTAGCTGGAAGAAGGTTGATGTTTGCACGATGCGTGCGTACTATGGGATATTGCTGCTTGCTGGTGTATACCGGTCACATGGTGAATGTGTGACTGAGTTGTGGAACTCAAAAACTGGACGCCCAATATTCTCAGCGACAATGTCACTAGAGCGCTACAAAGAAATCACTCACTGTCTACGCTTTGACGATCGCGAAGAAAGAGGAAATACGCGCGCCCGCGATAAATTAGCGCCGATTCGTGCCATATTTGAAAAATGGGCTAACCGACTAAAATTGGCATATAAACCAGGTGCAAATGTGACGGTAGATGAGCAATTGTTGCCTTATCGTGGTCGCTGTCCATTCACTCAATACCTGCCTTCGAAGCCTTGCAAATATGGCATCAAACATTGGGTGCTCTGTGATGCTGCAACATACTATGTTTATGCTATAGAGGTTTACATTGGTCGAAACCGTAATTGTGCTCCGGAGGTAAATCAGGCTGAACGGGTTGTTTTGCAACTCACAGACGGGCTGAATGGAAGGAATGTGACTTGCGACAATTTCTTTACATCTCATGGTCTTGCAGTGAAATTGAACCAACGGCAAATGACCATCGTTGGCACGATACGAAAAAATCGAAAGGAACTACCTCCACTATTACTCGACATGAAAACTCAACCACTGTACCATTCGAAATTTGCATTCAACCACGATCTTGGTTCCACTTTGGTTTCTTATGTCACAAAGAGACGTCGCTTCGTAACTTTGCTGAGCACTATGCACAAGGGAAAACAAGTGACTGAGAACGACGTTCAAACCAGAGATAATAAATTTCTATAATGCAACGAAATGTGGCGTGGACATCATGGACGAGATGGTGGGGACCTATCGCTGCAAGCGCAAACTAAATCGATGGCCCGTTGCAGTCTTTTGTAACATGCTCGACATCTCGGCGTTGAATGCATTTGTGCTATTCATCGATTTGAATCCACTATGGAATTATGCCAAAAAGAACTTTCGTAGACGACTGTTTTTGCTCGAACTGGGCCATTCGCTTGTGGTACCACAGGTGGAACAGCGAGAACGCACACCCAGAAGTGAGTCTGTCAAGTCGGTGGTAAATCAAATTCGTGGTGTTCCACCATCATCACAACAGCTTCCGGAAACACCTGGACCATCGCTGCACCGCTTGGCACATCATACGCCGTCTAAGAAGCGCGCGAGGTGTCACATATGTCCGCAAGTGCGGAATGCCAATATTCATTCCGTCGAATGCTACAAATGCAAAAAGAAAGTTTGTCCGGAGCACCGTTTCATTATATGCGAAACATGTGAAGCGCAATAAATGATCTAATTCCACTCAATTCTCATTCATTTTTTGGCATTGTATAACAATTAAATTATTAAAACATAGTGAAAAACAAATTAAACTATGTCTATTTCTTTCTGCATATATTGCGTCAAGCAAAACACAAACAAAAATAAACTTCCCCTTCCTTTTCCTTTTTAACTACAACGTTGTATTGATATTTTTTGATGTTGTGTCAAATTGACACACAAACGACTCTTTCGTAACTTTTTGTTAACGACGGATGCGTGTTAAACAATTATTACATCCCTACGTCCATATCCTGTAAAACAAGGCCATTTGCATGAAAAGTTGTGGTGTGCTGTACAGCTCTGGCACAATCTCCACCAGTAATGGTTTGCTTTGCATTATCTATTATTCCCTCAAGATACTGTAAACGTTGTTCGCATAATGAAGGAGCGTGGACATTAGGAATGCGCATATTACACTTCACTTCATTTTTAATTTTTGCCCAAATAGTTTCGATTGGGTTAAGCATTGGCGAATATGGGGCCAAGCGCAAAACTGTGGCTGCCCCTGCCGAATGCTCTGCAACTTTTATTTCCATGGTTGAATGGCGTTGTCGCAAACGATTACTAAGTCTCGCGCATTGTTCCCCATATTCACTCTCCGCTCTAAAAGTTTTTGGATCCAGCTTCCACATGCTTCCGCCGTAAACGACCCTCTGCGGCGCTCCAATAGCAAAACACCGGCCGTTGTGCTAGCGCCTATCAAGTGAACGTTTGGGCCACGTGCTGCAGGTAAACTTTGAACGGCACGCTGTCCAACCCTCGACCGACCCCGAGACCTTCTGCAGAAAAGATTAAAACTGGTCTCGTCTATCCAAGCGATTTGTTTGCCGTCGCGGATGGCTTGATTGAGCTTTTGTATGTACTACTGTGTCCAAAAAATAACACATTGTATTTATTTTTAAAATTTGTTTGTTTAATTTTTGTGTTGGAAACTTTTGTTTTGTTTGATACTCATCATTGCAGTAGCACATGCAGCCTTAGATTAAGAGCAACCTTGTTAAATGAATAACATTACACAAACATCTATATTATGCCAAACCATATTGTTGTAAATACGACTACCATATTGTTGTACCATATATTCACTTTGTTGTATATATACCTTGTAAAGTACTTCATATCATGTAAATTATTTCATATCTTATTGTTCCGACATCTTTTTGCACTATACCTGCTTAATAGTTCTTTAAGTGAAACCCCTGCTACAAACGATACGTTTAAAGCAGTAAATGAAATAAAAAATTTTGAAAATTCGTTATTTATTCTTCCAAATCAATTTCATCCCCTTCAAAGTAATACCCTCCCGATGCAATGCACTTATGCCAACGGATTTTCCAATCTTCGAAACACTGATTGTAGTCACTTTCCGGGATGGCCTTCAGTTCCGTCTTCGCTGCGGCTTGAATCTCCTCTATCGTATCAATACGGTGTCCCCGGAGCGGTCTTTTGAGCTTGCTGAACAGCCAGAAGTCGCACGGCGCAGGATCAGGTGAATACAGTGGTTGCGGAACGATATGGGTTGAGTTTTTGGCTAAATGATCACGAATTACGAGTGCAGTATGGGATGGTGCATTATCGTAGTGTAAAAACCAAGAACTGTCCTTCCACAATTCCGGCCTTTTTAGGCGGATAGCGTTACGCAAACGACGCATAACGTTCAAATAATATTCCTTGTTGACTGTTTGGCCCGGCGGAAGGAATTCATAATGCACAACACCACGATAATCGATAATTCAAATGTCATCTTATTTTTTGGACTTAGTAGTAAATACATAATGGGAATACGTAAATTCAAAATGGGAAAAGGAAAATTCAAATTGAGAATGCGTAAATTCAAAATGAGAATATTTTTCCCACTTGTCCTTGGTTTGGTTTAGAGCCCTGCACGAGTATGCCTTTTTGCTATTGTAAATATATATATATAAAGAATATTAAAAAATATCACATAAAAGATAACAAAAAATCAGTCGTCTTCATAAAATAAAACTAATTCATGTTTAAAAAATGTACATATTGAAACGAAAAGGCACTCTGTGCTGTACATGAACGCTTTTGCAAGCATACTTTTAGGCATGCACTGTGAAGTACGGCAAAGTGGTATAATTCGCTTGGTATAGTCCGATATGGCAAGGTTCGCGAGAAATGGACTGTGCGAGAATGGTCGAGCATTTTCCAATTGGAAGTTGCAAGAAACTTCGGCGCGATAAGAAAACTGGTATAAAAGCAGCAGTGTGCAGCGCAGTGGGGAGTCTGTGTTGAGCAAGCAATGTGGTAACAAGTGTAGATACAAGCGAAGTGTAAATCTGTAAATAAAGTGATTGTTGATTTTTGCTGAGTAATTGAAGTTGTTTTATTTTCAAAACCCATCCAAACGAACCTGTGAAGTAATATTCGTAACATTTGGTGTCAGAAGTTCGGATTGTGTTACTGAATATAAACAAAGAATAAATAAATAAATAAAATTATAAAAACACAGACATGGTTAAACTCGAGCTGCTGAAGGTGGACCAGCTGAAGAAAGAGCTGGCTGCCTGGAATTTGCCGACTGCTGGCGGAAAGGTGGAGTTGCAGCTGCGCTTGCGAGAGGCGTGTGAATCACGAGGCATCGATTGGGCTGCACATGAGTTCGGAACGCAGGAACAAGAGGCGTCGGCCAAAGTGGAGGAATCGCCTGCTGGTGATGCGTCATTGCAAAGTACGACTACAGCGGCTGCGCCACTACAAGCAATGGACATGAGCCAGGTTATGGTTGCAATGAGAGGCATGTTTGAGGAAACTTCTGCGAAAATCGAGAATGTCAAAGGCATGTTCGAGACTTCCAATCGTGAAATGTCGGCGCAAACTGCAGCGAAACTCGAAACTACGAATCAAGAACTATCGGCGCGAATTGCAGCGAAATTGGAAATTACTAATCAGGAAATTTCGGCGCGAATGGAAACGTCGAATCAAGAAATGTCAGCGAAACTCGATAGTGCGAATAGCGAGTTGTCCACCAAGCTTCAGGAAAATTCTGCGCGCTTGGAGCAGAAAGTGGAAGAAATCTCCAACAAGCTAAATGTGAAGGTGGAGCACCAGGGAGCTCAATTGGAACACTTGGACAAACGAGTCGACGACGTGGATGATTCCCTGAACAGACGAGTTGACGGTCTGGAGGATTCGGTGAACAGAAAAATCGACGAGCGGCTTAGGGATGTACAGCCACGAGAATGTTTGCCGCCGGTTCCGGAAAGTTTTGCCACCCGAACAGAAGTGCCTACTTATGATGGTGCTACGCCGTTCGACACATTCAAACTGCAATTCGACTTGGCTGCCTTGGTAAATCAGTGGACCGATATCAGGAAGGGTCGGAGATTGGCACTAGCGCTGAAAGGTCCGGCGGCTGAGGTAATGAAATCAGTTCCGGAATGTTCGAGAAGTGATTATGAGGCCGTCATGAGAGCGTTGGCAGCGAAGTACAGAAACGAGCACAACCATACGCTGTACTACTGTGAGCTGAAGAACCGCAGGCAAAGAGCCAGCGAGACGCTGCAGACATATGCAGCAGACATTGAGCGGCTCGTACAGTTGTGCTACCCAAAATTCGGCGCTGATGATCTCGAGAGGATGAAGATTGAGACGTTCATTGAAGGTCTTCATGATCCGGAGACACGTCGCAGTGCGTTGATGATGGGCAAGCCGACATTCAAGGAAACGGTGACCAGCGCGATGACATATGAGGCGACATGGATTGGAGGCACTCGGTATGCACCTGCAAGGATACGCCAAATTCAGCCGGACAACGACATTTCGATCCAGCCAATAAGCTCTGAGACACCGGGCAGGCCACGGGTTGTCTCCTCTAAAGTTGTTTGCTGGACATGTGGCAAGCAGGGTCACATAGCACGAGACTGCCGCCAACGAAAGAGGCGTTCCCGTTCTCGATCGCAATCGCCTGAAGCGAGGAACACTGACAATCGAGGCCCAGCCAACAAGCGCAGGGCTGAGGACGACGAGTCGTTAAACTAAAACGGGTCAGCCCAAAGGGGCGTGAGCTGATCCCCACAACCTGCTGCCCCACCGTCCTTGTCTCGCAGTTGAAACGGCAACCCAGCAGCTTGACGATTGAAGGAAAGATAGATGGAAAGTTGTTCGTGTTGACACTGGATACTGGAGCGTCATATTCGATCATAAAAAGGAAGCTTCTGAAGAACTGGGAACCACTGCATGGCATACAGCTGAGGACTGCGACTGGCGAGCGTGCGCCGGTAAGAGGGAAAGTAACAAAAACAATTGCTATCGGCACCAGCAGCCTGGATCATGAGTTCATCGTCGCGGACATAATGGATGACGTGATTATCGATTAGCGATTTCATGATTAGGCACGGTTTTACGCTGGACCTGAAAGAAAATGTGCTGAAGTATGCCAACGTTGAATTCGCCGTGCACACTGGCTATGAGCGAAGCGTGGCGGTAAGGAGAGTTGTCTCGTGTCAACACCAGAAGATACCAGCGAATTCAGAGGCGATTGTGTGGGCGAAGGTGGACGAGGACGATGGATTAAGCCGGCTGTGGGTTGTAGAAGCGCCAAAACAAGGATACGACAACATAATAATCGGACGTACATTAGTGGAACCCAAAAATGGAAAATACCAGTCAGGATACTCAACCCACTGAACACACCCAGATATGTCGAAAAAGATGCGGTCATTGGCGAGTGTAGAGAGGCTGAAGCAGTTGTCAATTGCGAAAGCAGTCCAACCGGAGGAAGCAAGGAAAGCGGTTCTAACATGGACGCCATACCGCAAAACCAGTGGAGCAGCGAATTGACAGCCGAGCAGAAACAGAAGGCACGGTCGCTTCTGAAGCACTATGGGTCAATATTTGCAACAGAAGCGGGCGGAAGAACAGCCATAGTGAAGCACAACATCGACACCGGTAGTGCGAAACCAATCCGCCAACGCCAAGACGAGTTCCACTGGCCAAGAGGGAAGAGGTCGCAACTTTAATCGAAAACATTGGTAAGGAAAAGGTCATAGAGCCTTCGTCAGGCCCTTGGTGTTCGCCGGTCGTGCTAGTCAAGAAAAAGGATGGCAGTACCCGATTTTGTGTGGACTATCGAAAGCTCAATGACGTGACCAAGAAGGACAGCTATCCACTACCTCGGATCGATGACACCCTGGACACACTGTCAGGCACACAGTGGTTTTCCACACTCGACTTACGCAGCGGCTATTGGCAGGTGGAACTTGCAGACAAGAACAAGGAGAAAACGGCTTTTAGTGTTGGCGACGGTTTGTGGCAGTTCAACGTCATGCCCTTTGGACTCTGCAACGCACCAGCAACATTCGAGCGGCTAATGGAACGTGTGCTGAAAGGGCTGCATTGGCGGACGTGTCTGGTATACCTGGACGACATAATCGTGATGGGGAAAAGCTTTGACGACCACCTGGGAAAGCTAAAGGAGGTATTCGAGCGAATACAAAAAGCTGGGCTTAAACTCAACCCAAAGAAGTGCTCGCTGTTTCAAAAGGAGGTCAAGTATCTGGGTCACACGGTTTCCACCCGCGGAGTACATACGGATGAAGGCAAAATCACGGCGGTGAAGGAGTGGCCCGGACCACGCAATCTACACGAACTCCGCAGTTTCCTGGGCCTGTGCACATACTACCGAAGATTCGTTCCTGGATTTGCGAACATAGCTGGCAGCCTGCACAAACTGACGAAAAAGAATCAAGCCTTCGCGTGGGGCGAAGAGCAGGAGCAGGCTTTTTCACGACTGAAGGAAAAACTATGCACTGCTCCAATTCTGGCAATCCCCGTGCCTGGAGAGATGTTTGTGCTGGATACAGATGCAAGTGGGCATAGTATTGGCGGTGTGCTGTCACAGATAATAGATGGCCAAGACCAAGTGATAGCATACTACAGCAAAATTTTGTCAAAGCCTGAACGCAACTACTGTGTGACCCGAAGGGAGTTGCTCGCAGTATTGGAATGCGTGAAACACTTCCATAAATACCTGTATGGGCAAAAGTTTCGCCTGCGCACAGATCATGCGGCATTGAAATGGCTACTGAACTTTAAGGATCCGGAAGGCCAGTTGGCGCGGTGGCTCGAACGACTGCAGAGCTACGACTACACGGTAGAGCATCGCAAGGGTAGCAGCCATGGAAATGCCGATGCCTTGTCACGCCGTCCGTGCAAAACCGAATGCAGACATTGTTCGAGCCGAAAGCAAAGAGCAGATAGTGGACGTACGATTGATCAGCGTTATGCCAGAGGAAGAGTGGTCTGCGGAGAGGATACAAAAGGACCAGCGCGAGGATACGGATCTTAAAAAAATCATTGAAGGCAAGGAACAAGGCGCACGTCCAGACTGGCAGGAGATGGCCGGTGAGAGCCCGATCGCGAAGGCTTACTGGGCGCAGTGGCAAAGTCTGCGGCTGTCTGATGGCTGCCTATACCGCGAGTGGGAGAGTGAGGATGGCCGGACCAGCAATTCCCTAATTGTAGTCCCGAAATGCAGGATCAACGAGGTGATCGAGGCATACCATAACGACTCCAGCGGAGGGCACCTAGGCATCACAAAAACTGTCGCCAAAATAAAAAGGCGATTCTACTGGGTAGGATGCCAGGAGTCTGTCCCCGATTGGATTAAGAGCTGTGATCGATGTTCGGCTGCGAAAGGGCCAACAAGATCTCGGGGCCGCATGCAGCAGTACAACATGGGAGCGCCCTTTGAGCGAATTGCCATTGACGTCGCCGGGCCATTCCAACTTAGCACTCAAGTCAACAAATATGTGCTGGTGGTAATGGACTATTTCAGCAAATGGCCCGAAGTGTATCCTATTCCTAACCAGGAGGCCCCCACGGTCGCGGAAATGCTGGTAAACAACTGGGTGTTCAGATTTGGAGTTCCACTGGAGTTGCACTCGGATCAAGGTCGGAATTTCGAGTCTCTGGTATTAAAGGAAGTGTGTGAGCTACTAGGAATAAGGAAAACTCGCACCTGTCCTTTGCATCCCCAGTCCGACGGCATGGTGGAACGATTCAATCTGACGCTGGAAGAATATCTGCGGAAAGTAGTAGGCAGGAATCAAAAGGATTGGGACACGCATATTCCGCTGTTCTTGATGGCGTATAGGTCAGCCCCGCACGATACGACATCACTCACTCCAGCCCGAGCAGTGTTCGGCACGGAGCTGAGGTTGCCTGCTGACTTGAAGTTCGGAGTGGTCAGCACGACGGAAGGCGCTAAGACGGATTACGCAGTTAATAAGCGGTCGGAGCTGGAAGAAATCAACCAGTTTATAAGGGACCGTATCCAACTGGTCAGCAACAAGATGGAAGCCAGATATGATCTACGAGCTAACACAGCGGGGTTCCAAGAAGGCGATCTAGTAATGCTTTACAACCCGCAGCGGAGGAAAGGTTTGTCTCCAAAGCTTCAAACGTCATGGGAAGAACCGTACAAGGTCGTGACCAGGATTAATGACGTGGTGTACAGGGTTCAACGCTGCGGCAACAGAAACGCCAGATTGAAAGTAGTCCATTTGGAGCGCCAGGTGATGGGCAGTGAAACGAAAAGGCACTCTGTGCTGTGCATGAACGCTTTTCCAAGCATACTTTAGGGCATGCACTTTGGAGTACGGCGAACTTGCTATAATGCCGATAGGGCAGGGATGGTGCGCGAAAGGTGATGAGCTTTGCTAGAACAATCGAGATAGAAAGTACAACTTGAATGTGCAAGAAAGTTCGGCGCGATAAGAAAACTAGTATAAAAGCAGCAGTGGCAGCGCAAGGAGTCGAGTCTGTGTTGAGCAAGCAAAGTGGTAACAAGTGTAGATACAAGCGAAGTGTAAATCTGCAAATAAAGTTATTGTTCATTTCTGACTGCGTTTTGCGCTGAATAATTGAAGTTGTTTTATTTTCAAACACAATCCAAACGAACCTTGAAAAACTTGGGATTTTCGTAAGAGTATATACAGCTGCGGTCAAAATAATAGTAGTACGCATACAACGAAAAGAAAATTAAGAAAAAATAATCTGCTTCTTTTTACAAATATTTACTTTGTATTTTTGCGTTTTTTCACTGACATACGGTAGCACGATTTCCTGCAAAATTCGTACACATACACATCGTTCCATCGTTTTCTTGATCAAATAAATAGCGCCACCTCCATAAAACGTAAGACATGCTGAATAAATAAATGCATGTCCTACGTTTTATGGAGGTGGCGCTATTTATTTGATCAAGAAAATGATGGATCGATGTGTATGTGTACGAATCTTGCAGGAAATCGTGCTACCGTATGTCAAATAAATAGCGCCACCTCCATAAAACGTAGGACATGCATTTATTTATTCAGCATGTCTTACGTTTTATGGAGGTGGCGCTATTTATTTGATCAAGAAAACGATGGATCGATGTGTATGTGTACGAATTTTGCAGGAAATCGTGCTACCGTATGTCAGTGAAAAAACGCCAATGCTTTGGGTCTTCCAACAGGATTATAACCTAAAGCATACAAGAAAGGTCGCACGAAAGGGGCTTCGCAAGACCACGATTAGGGTTATGGAATGGCTCGCACAATCACCAGACTTCAATATAATTAAAAATTTGTGGTGTGACGTGAAGAGAGCAGTTGCTCACAATAATCTTTTAAATAATAATCAACTTTGAGAAGCAGTAGACGCCCCTAGAGAAAGATATGAAAATTTGGTTATTTCAATGCATCGGCTCTGTGCTGCAGTAATAGCCAAACAACAGTCACGCAACTAAATATTAATTTGAAGAAAAATTACGTTATTACTATTTAACCACAAAATCTTTTAAAATGAAACACAATTGTTGCTTAATTTTTATGAAAGTAAAGCGAACTACTATTTTTTTGACCGTCCATATTTTGGAGCTTTTGACGCATTTAATTTAAATCAAACCAAACTGAGTTTAATTCTTAAGTTTTCTTTTATGATTGCATTGTTAACACTTATAACTTGTTAAAAAAAATACAAAATAAATATTTGTAAAGAAAAGCAGATTATTTTTTCTTAATTTTCTTTTCGTTGTATGCGTACTACTATTATTTTGACCGCAACTGTACGTATGTAGTATAGTATATACGTATATAGTATAGTATACATATTGTTAAGAAAACGGCTTCTCTAAGTTCGTTCGTCTCTGGATTGTGCTTGAAAAATAAAACACACTTCAATTGCTCAGCGCAAAATGCAGTTAGAAACCAGCAATCACTTTATTTACAGATTTACACTTTGCTTATCCTTACACTTGTTATTACTTTGCTCTTTCAAATAAGACTGCCCCTCTGCGCTGCAACCGGTTGCCTTTTATACTTGTCTGCTTATCGAAGTTGTCGGGCTTAGGCTAGAGAGCACAAAAAAAAACCGCGATACAACAATCACTACTGCTCATGTCCCTCTTCATTTTACAAGATAAAAAATATACACCGTACATACAGTCAAGCGACAAAATGATAGAACACCTGTATTTTCTTAAAAAAAAAACCATGGTTTACAATGAATGTAAAAATATTTTGCAATCTAGTAAACGTTCATAATATTTATTTGTTTGTTAGTATAAGTTAACGGCCCACAAGTCAACGCCCAAATGGAAAGCCAACGCAGCATGTCAACGAACCCAGCGGAGCCCCAACGATAACAATAGCGGAAAGTTGCAACTAAAGACTTCCAGGAACGGGCCAAGCGACGGCGCACCATCCGCTCCAATTGAAATCGCTGACGACACCTGCACGCGCGATGGCACAACAACAACAACCACTACCGCAGCCGAGAGCAAACCAAAAGCTTCTTCACTAATTATAAGTAAAATTGTAACCACTCCTAAAGTAGCAGTCAAATAAAGCGCACCGTTTTACGGTGCAAATCTTTTTTTAAATAAAACTTACAATGTTTTATTAACTGGCGCCCGAGCAGGGACCGGTCGTGGCTCGTGTAAAAATTTCCAAAGGCCCTTCAAGTAGTGGCAGGAAATTATCCGCGTGCGAAAGTGAAAAGTCTCTAAAAAGTTAGTGATAAAGCGCGTGTGATTTTTTGGCGAGAACTCATCCGCTTGGGAAAGCGAAAAGTTCCTAAAAAGTTAGTGACAAGGCGTGTGAAGGCGTGATTTCTTGTGAGCCTCACTGAGCACGAACGGCTCCATTGGATTGTTCCAGAAAATCGCTTAAATCTGTAGAAAGGAGCGAGTGCGGTCAAAGGATCCCTAGTAGCTGATGGACCTTCGGAGGAACGGGAGACATCCTTACCGTCATTTCATAGGAACGATGCATCTTATATTGTAAGTCGTAGTTAAGTACCAAACAATTTTGTAAAGTGCGAAAAAGTGAAAAAATTTTTTGTAAAAGGCAAGAATTAAAATATTTGTAAAGTGCAAAGGAAAAAGAAGTGCCAAAATAATATATTTGTAAATTGTCAAAAGAATAAAAATTGTAAAAGGCAAACAAAATTAAAATATTTGTAAAGTATAAAGAAGTATCAAAACTAATATATTTGTAAATTGTTAAAAAAGAATAATAAAAATTTTTTTATAAAGGTCAAAATTTAAATATTTGCAAAGTGCAAAGTGGGAAGAAAAGAAAATTGGGCATACAAAAAATCAAATTTTATAAGACCCAGACAATCGCATACAAATAAAAACCTTTATATAAAATAATAACAAATAAATTGCAGTAAAACCATAGCGAAAACGAAAACCTATTCATAACAAGCTTAACTCTACGAATCTCACGAGACCCTCTAGAGTAAAAAAGCATTCCTTCACCGAAAGAACTACAGAAATCACTCAACACTCTCGGAGATCATGAGGTACTTGAAATCAGATGGAACTCACAGATCCTTTGTGGAACTCCTAGACAGATCTATCTACGAATACAATTCTTCCATACACTCAACAACTGGGAAAAACCCATAGAAATATTCTTCGGACGAACCACAGGCATAGACCCCGAACAGTACGAAAAAGCCAGACAACGACTTAAAGAGAAACAAAACAAAGATATGAAATACCACAACGAAAGCCGGTCACCCATCATAACATATAACTCAGGCGATACAGTTTACGTTAAAATTAACAGCCGCCTAGGAACTAAAATCTCACCCAAATATAAACAAGAAACGGTAAAGGAAAACAGATCCACAAGCATCCTTACAGATTCAAACAGAGTAGTGCATAAAAGCGACATTAGAAACTAGCTCACGTTCACTAAACATATTGATTACATCATTTCTAAGGCATTTGGAATGTTAGGTTTTATACGTCGGAATACAGAAAATTTCTCAGATCCGCTAACGCTTAAATCTCTTTATATATCTTTAGTGAGGAGTCATTTAGACTATTGTTGCCTAATATGGAATCCTTTTTATCAAATTCATTCTGACAAAATTTAAAGAGTTCAAAGAGTGTTTACCAAATTCGCTTTGAAGAGACTGAACTGGCCAAACCTCCCATGCTATGTTAGCAGAAGGAAATTGCTAGGTTTGCAGTCGCTGTCAGATAGATATAGTGCTCTAAACAGTAAGATAAGCTGCCCAGAAATCGCAGCATTCTTCAATTTTCATTCTTTGCGTCATGAAGAATACTCTCACAAGACTAATTATGCATACAATGAGCCTATTACAAGATGCATTCGGTCAATCAATAAATATGCCAATGTCTTAAATTTTAATTTAGATGTAAATAGAT
The DNA here is from genome assembly GCA_963971225.1 of Melieria omissa. Lineage (NCBI taxonomy): Eukaryota > Metazoa > Arthropoda > Insecta > Diptera > Ulidiidae > Melieria > Melieria omissa. The sequence continues at coordinate 5,881,733 of OZ020270.1, forward strand.
TCAAACTTTGTTTATTTGAAATTTTCAATTAATGCCTTAGTCTGTAAGTAAATCCTGTAGACTGAAGTATATGCATAAATAAATAAATAAATAATAAATAAATAAACCCTTCTTTAGCATAAAAATAAATAACAAAAAAACAAAAAACCCTCCTTTCAGATTACTCGCGTTCCTGAGCACAACGAATGCAGAATTGTTGCTGACCGACTATTCTTCCGCTCATCTGATAACCATAAATGATGGAGAAGCTAAAATCCAGAACGGAACGTTCAACTTTGTTCACATGATAGACCTAGAAACGTACGAACAAGTTTTACTTAACACAGAGAAATACGTTAACATAAGTATTCAAAAAAATAATATCTACTATTCATTGCTAAAGCACGAAATTTCCCAATCCTTAGACATCCTAAATCAGATTAGACCATTCCATTCAGAAAATAGAAACAAGAGGTCAATAAACATAATCGGTACGGCATGGAAATACCTAGCCGGCAGCCCCGATAATGACGACCTACAACTAATTACAGGAAATCTAAATGAAATAAATGAAAATAACAACCAACAAGTAACGATATACAAAGCCCTAACAGAACGTATTAACGAACTAACAAAAATAACAGATCAACTTACGAATTCGATAAAAAAAAAATGAATACGTCAATAATGAAATAGCCTTAAGCATCCAAAATAGGATACGACTTATAAAAGAAGAATTAATAAACATAAAATATGCAATTGAATGGGCTAGAGCAAACACGGTAAATTCCATACTATTTAATAAAAACGAAATAAAACAAGTGTTAGAAAAACTAAAGAACGAAAATATGCCGTTTAGAAGCACTGAGGATGCACTAGAATTTACTCAAGTTAAGATTTTATACATATTGATACGATGAGAACTTCTGTGCCGCACTGTACAGGAATGCCTCTCTCCGCACGAATGTTTTCCAAGCATACTTTTAGGCATGCACTGTGAAGTACAGCAAAACTGTTATAAATTCGCTTGGTATAGTCCGATATGGCGAGGATGGTTCTCGAAATGGGCTGTGCGAGAATAGTCGAGCGTTTTCCAATTAGAAGTTGCAAGAAACTTCGGCGCGATAAGAAAACTGGTATAAAAGCAGCAGTGGCAGCGCAAGGGGTCGAGTCTGTGTTGAGCAAGCAAAGTGGTAACAAGTGTGTATACAAGCGAAGTGTGAATCTGTAAATAAAGTGATTGTTGATTTTTGCTGAGTAATTGAAGTTGTTTTATTTTCAAATACAATCAAAACGAACCGTCGATAACGAACTGTGGAATTTCGTAACATTTGGTGTCAGAAGTGGGATTGTATTACTGAAGATAAATAATAAATAAAATTATAAAAACGCAGACATGGTTAAACTCGAGCTGCTGAAGGTGGACCAGCTGAAGAAGGAGCTGGCTGCCTGGAATTTGCCGACTGCTGGCGGTAAGGTGGAGTTGCAGCTGCGCTTGCGAGAGGCGTGTGAGTCACGGGGCATCGATTGGGCTGCACACGAGTTCGGAACGCAGGAACAAGAGGCGTTGGCCAAAGTGGAGGAATCGCCTGCGGGTGCTGCGTCGATGCAAAGTACGGCTGCAGCGGCTGCGCCACCACAAGCAATGGACATGAGCCAGCTTATGATTGCAATGAGAGACATGTTTCAGGAAACTTCTGCGAAAATTGAGAATGTCAGTCGTGAAAATCGCGAAATGTCGACGCAAATGGCAACGAAACTGGAAACTACGAATCAGGAAATTTCCGCAAAAATCGAAACTACGAACCGAGAAGTAGCAGAGCGAATGGAAACCAAGCTTCAGGAAAATTCTGCGCGCTTGGAGCAGAAAGTGGAAGAGATTTCGAACAGGATTAATGTGAAAGTTGAGCACCTGGAGACGCGAGTAGAACATTTAGACAAACGAGTTGACAGTCTGGAGGATTCGGTAAACAGACAAATCGACGAGCGGCTTAGAGAAGTACAGCCACGAGAATGTTTGCCGCCGGTTCCGGAAAGTTTCGCCACCCGAACAGAAGTGCCTACTTATGATGGTGCTACGCCGTTCGATACATTTAAACTGCAATTCGACTTAGCTGCCTTGGTAAATCAGTGGACCGATATCAGGAAGGGTCGGAGATTGGCTCTGGCGCTGAAAGGTCCTGCGGCTGAGGTAATGAAATCAGTTCCGGAATGTTCGAGAAGTGATTACGAGGCCGTCATGAGCGTTGGCAGTGAAGTACAGTAACGAGCACAACCATACGCTGTACTACTGTGAGCTGAAGAACCGCAGGCAGAGAGCCAGCGAGGCGCTGCAGACATATGCAGCAGACATTGAGCGGCTCGTACAGTTGTGCTACCCAAAATTCGGAGCTGATGATCTCGAGAGGATGAAGATTGAGTCGTTCATTGAAAGTCTTCATGACCCCGAGACACGTCGCAGTGCGTTGATGATGGGGAAGGCGACATTCAAGGAAACGGTGACCAGCGCGATGACATATGAGGCGACATGGATTGGAGGCACTCGGTATGCACCTGCAAGGATACGCCAAATCCAGCCAGACAGCGACATTTCGATCCAGGCCATAAGCTCTGAGACACCGGGCAGGCCACGGGTTGTCTCCTCTAAAGTTGTTTGCTGGACATGTGGCAAGCAGGGTCACATAGCACGAGACTGCCGCCAACGAAAGAGGCGTTCCCGTTCTCGTTCGCAATCGCCTGAAGCGAGTAATACTGACAGTAGAGGCCCAGCCAACAAGCGCAGGGCTGAGGACGACGTTAAACTAAAACGGGTCAGCCCAAAGGGGCGTGAGCTGATCCCCACAACCTGCTGCCCTACCGTCCTTGTCTCACAGTTGAAACGACAACCCAGCAGCTTGACGATTGAAGGAAAGATAGATGGAAAGTTGTTCGTGTTGACACTGGATACTGGAGCGTCATATTCGGTCATAAAAAGGAAGCTCCTGAAGAACTGGGAACCGCTGCATGGCATACAGCTAAGGACTGCGACTGGCGAGCGTGCGCCGGTGAGAGGAAAAGTAACGAAAACAGTTGCTATCGGCACCAGCAGCCTGGAACATGAGTTCATCGTCGCGGATATAATGGACGACGTGATTATCGGCGTGGATTTCATGATTAGGCACGGTTTTACGCTGGACCTGAAGGAAAATGTGCTGAGATATGCCAACGTTGAATTCCCGCTGCACACTGGCTATGAGCGAAGCGTGGCGGTAAGGAGAGTTGTCTCGTGTCAACATCAGAAGATACCAGCGAATTCCGAGGCGATCGTGTGGGCAAAGGTGGACGAGGACGATGGGACGAGTCGGCTGTGGGTAGTAGAAGCACCGAAACAAGGACACGACAACATCATCATCGGACGTACATTAGAGGAACCTAAAAATGGCAGAATACCAGTCAGAATACTGAACCCCCTGAATGCACCCAGATATGTCGGGAAAGATGAGGTAATTGGCGAGTGTAGGGAAGCTTTAGCAGTGGTCAATTGCAAGAGTAGCCCGCCTGGAGGTAATAAGAAAAGCAGTTCTAACATGGACGCCATACCGCAGAACCAGTGGAGCAGCGAATTGACAGCCGAGCAGAAACAGAAGGCACGGTCACTCCTGAAGCACTGTGGGTCCATATTTGCAACGGAGGCGGGCAGAAGAACAGCCATAGTGAAACACAACATCGATACCGAAAGTGCAAAACCAATCCGCCAACCGCCAAGACGAGTTCCTCTGGCCAAGAGGGAAGAGGTCACAAATTTGATTGAAAACATGCATAAAGAAAAGGTCATAGAGCCTTCGTCAGGTCCTTGGTGCTCGCCGGTCGTGCTAGTCAAGAAAAGGGATGGCAGTACCCGATTTTGTGTCGACTATCGAAAGCTCAATGACGTGACCAAGAAGGACAGCTATCCACTACCTCGGATCGATGACACCCTGGACACACTGTCAGGCACACAGTGGTTTTCCACACTCGACTTACGCAGCGGCTATTGGCAGGTGGAGCTTGCAGACCAGGACAAGGAGAAAACAGCTTTTAATGTTGGCGACGGTTTGTGGCAGTTCTCCGTCATGGCGTTTGGACTCTGCAACGCACCAGCAACATTTGAGCGGCTAATGGAACGTGTGCTTAAAGGGCTGCATTGGCGGACGTGTCTGGTATACCTCGACGACATAATCGTGATGGGCAAAAGCTTCGACGACCACCTGGAAAAGCTGAAGGAGGTATTTGGGCGTATACAAAACGCCGGCCTTAAACTCAACCCAAAGAAGTGCTCGTTGTTCCAAAAAGAGGTCAAGTATCTGGGCCACACGGTTTCCGCTCGCGGAGTACATACGGACGAAGGCAAGATCACGGCAGTGAAGGAGTGGCCCCGACCACGCAATCTACACGAACTCCGCAGTTTCCTGGGCTTGTGCACATACTACCGAAGATTCGTTCCAGGATTTGCGAACATAGCTGGCAGTTTGCACAAACTGACGAAAAAGAATCAAGCCTTCGCGTGGGGTGAAGAACAGGAGCAGGCTTTTGCACGGCTGAAGGAAAAATTGTGCACTGCTCCAATTCTGGCCTTCCCCGTGCCTGGAGAGATGTTTGTGCTGGATACAGATGCAAGTGGGCATAGTATTGGTGGTGTGCTATCACAGATAATAGATGGCCAAGAACAAGTGATAGCCTACTACAGCAAAATCTTGTGAAAGCCTGAACGCAACTACTGTGTGACACGAAGGGAGTTGCTCGCAGTATTGGAATGCGTGAAACACTTCCACAAATACCTGTATGGGCAAAAGTTTCGCCTGCGTACAGATCATGCGGCATTGAAATGGCTACTGAACTTTAAAGATCCGCAAGGCCAATTGGCGCGGTGGATCGAGCGGCTGCAGAGCTACGACTACACGGTAGAGCATCGCAAGGGTAGCAGCCATGGAAATGCCGATGCCTTGTCACGCCGTCCGTGCAAAACCGAATGCAGGCATTGTTCGCGAGCCGAAAGCAAAGAGCAGATAGTGGACGTACGATTGGTCAGCGTTATGCCAGAGGAAGAGTGGTCTGCGGAGAGGATACAAAAGGACCAGCGCGAGGATACGGATCTTAAAAAAATCATTGAAGGCAAGGAGCAGGGCGCACGTCCAGACTGGCAGGAGATGGCCGGTGAGAGCCCGATCGCGAAGGCTTACTGGGCGCAGTGGCAAAGTCTGCGGCTGTCTGATGGTTGCCTATACCGCGAGTGGGAGAGTGAGAATGGCCGGACCAGCAATTCTCTAATTTTAGTCCCGAAATGCAGGATCAACGAGGTGATCGAGGCATACCATAACGACTCTAGCGGAGGGCACCTAGGCATTACAAAAACTGTCGCCAAAATAAAAAGGTGATTCTACTGGGTAGGATGCCAGGAGTCTGTCGCCGATTGGATTAAGAGCTGTGATCGATGTTCGGCTGCGAAAGGGCCAACAAGAAGATCTCGGGGCCGCATGCAACAGTACAACATGGGAGCGCCCTTTGAGCGAATTGCCATGGACGTCGCCGGGCCATTCCCACTCAGCACTCAAGGCAACAAATATGTGCTGGTGGTAATGGACTATTTCAGCAAATGGCCCGAAGTGTATCCTGTTCCTAACCAGGAGGCCGCCACGGTCGCGGAAATGCTGGTAAACAACTGGGTGGCCAGATTTGGAGTTCCAATGGAGTTGCACTCGGATCAAGGCAGGAATTTCGAGTCTCTGGTATTAAAGGAAGTGTGTGAGCTACTAGGAATAAGGAAAACTCGCACCTGTCCTTTGCATCCCCAGTCCGACGGCATGGTGGAACGATTCAATCGAACACTGGAGGAATATCTGCGGAAAGTAGTAGGCAGGAATCAAAAGGATTGGGACACGCATATTCCGCTGTTCTTGATGGCGTATAGGTCAGCCCCGCACGATACGACATCACTCACTCCAGCACGAGCAGTGTTCGGCACGGAGCTGAGGTTGCCTGCTGACTTGAAGTTCGGAGTAGTCAGCACGACGGAAGGCGCTAAGACGGATTACGCAGTTAATAAGCGATCGGAGCTGGAAGAAATCCACCAGTTTATAAGGGACCGTATCCAACTGGTCAGCGATAAGATGAAAGCCAGATATGATCTACGAGCTAACACAGCGGGGTTCCAAGAAGGCGATCTAGTAATGCTTTACAACCCGCAGCGGAGGAAAGGTTTGTCTCCAAATGGGAAGAACCGTACAAGGTCGTGACCAGGATTAATGACGTGGTGTACAGGGTTCAATGCTGCTGCAGCGGAAACGCCAGGCTGAAAGTAGTCCATTTGGAGCGCCTGGCGTCTTACTCCGGCGGAGCCTCGGTACTTGTTCGGGACGAACACGTCTAAGTGATGGGCAGTGAAACGAAAAGGCACTTTGTGCTGTGCATGAACGCTTTTGCAAGCATACTTTTAGGCATGCACTGTGAAGTACGGCAAACTGGTATAATTCGCTTGGTATAGTCCGATACGGCAAGGTTCGCGAGAAATGGACTGTGCGAGAATGGTCGAGCATTTTCTAATTGGAAGTTGCAAGAAACTTCGGCGCGATAAGAAAACTGGTATAAAAGCAGCAGTGTGCAGTGCAGTGGGGCGAGTCTGTGTTGAGCAAGCAAAGTGGTAACAAGTGTGTGTACAAGCGAAGTGTGAATCTGTAAATAAAGTGATTGTTGATTTTTGCTGAGTAATTGAAGTTGTTTTATTTTCAAATACAATCAAAACGAACCGTCGATAACGAACTGTGGAATTTCGTAACAATATAATAAAACAAACATCATGTACCTAATCAAAATTCCAATGACAGCAGACACAATATACGAAAAAATTTTAATAAGAGCAGTTAAAAGAAACAAAACAATTATTGATATTCCGTACAAATCATTATTAATCAGCGGACAGGAACTGTTTGGCATCCAAAAAGAGTGTAAAAATTTTAATTCCGTAAGCATATGTAATCGCAATAATCTGATAAATCTAGTAAACGACCAATGTACAACTAAACTAGTTTATGGCCTAAAATCCTTCTGCAATGTTACAAATAATCAACACATTCCCACAGTAGAAGAAATCTCGGATGGAGTCATACTCCTAAATAATTTTAATGGAAGTTGTTTCTTCAAAGACGCAAGTCACAACCGACAAGGCACATTTCTAATAAATTTCCACAATGAAACAATTAAGATAAATGATAAAATATTCAGCAACACCGAGATCCCACAAACAAATGCCAAACCAGCCATAAGTCAACCAACACCCACAGAAATAAATAGATACAACATACTATCCCTAGAATCACTAGAAGAATTACACATTAACAACACACATTCAATTAAGACTATTCAAAGTAACATATTTACAAGTAAAATATCATCAGCCATATCAATTAGCACTATTGCCTTGTTAATAATAGCAATTATAGTTCTTAAGTACCCACGGAAAAATGTTGAATTCACCCCAAAACCAGAAGTAGCAGCAGCAAGCTCCATTATTCATATTTCACCAACAACACCAGCCGAATTTCCGATGTTCACGGCGGCACTGCCCAAGCTCAACGACCTACCTTACTTTTGACGATTGCGGACAATCGATTTGAGAAGAGAAGAGTTAACGGCCCACAAGTCAACTCGCAAATGGAAAGCCAACGCAGCATGTCAACGAACCCAGCGGAGCCCCAACGATAACAATAGCGGAAAGTTGCAACCAAAGACTTCCAGGAACGAGCCAAGCGACGGCGCACCATCCGCTCCAATTGAAATCGCTGACGACACCTGCACGCGCGATGGCACAACAACAACAACAACTACCGCAGCCGAGGGCAAACCAAAAGCTTCTTCACTAATTATAAGTAAAATTGTAACCACTCCTAAAGTAGCAGTCAAATAAAGCGCACCGTTTTACGGTGCAAATCTTTTTTTAAATAAAACTTACAATGTTTTATTAACTTATATAACAGTAAGTAGCAGCCTCGATAGCCTAGCGTGAATGCACTAGCCTGTCATCCCAGAGGTCATGGGTTCAACTCCCGCCGTGTGCACGGTCCCCGCACTTTTCCAAACCAATTGTTTCGATTTTTCCTGTTCTCTAAATTTTTCTAAAAAACCCTGCAACATATTCCTATTCCACTCACCTCCACGCAATAGAATGCGCAATTATGCGCTGTCTGACTGACAAAAAGAAAAACAAAATATGCAGTTACACGGTGCGTCAGGACATCTGCAAAGGGGAAGCGGACAAATGCGAAAACAGCGCATCATAAATTGATCTAGCGAGGTCGCCAACCATCCTGCTGTAACCTCCTTGCACAACAGAACAACACAACCGATTAACGTAACCAACACAAGGCAAAGCCTCGGATACACAACCACACCTAAGTTGACGACATTTGGCACACATACCCGGACAGGGATCGCGCAGTGGAACGTAAGAACTCTCAGGGAAGCATCCAGACAAGCTCGATTCGAAGTGCAGATGGCGACCTATAACATCGACATCTCGGCGTGAGCGAAATGAGATGGAACGGCAGTGGAGAAAGTACGTCAGCGTATGGCAACATTGTATTGCACAGTGGAAAAAAAATGCAGAGGGGAAAGCGGCGTAGGTCTAATAATTTCCAAGGACATGCGGAACACCTTGCATTCCTGAAAGCCTATTTCAGACCGCATAATCCTGGCCCGCTTCTGCAGCAATGTTCAATGGCACATTACCATCGTGCAATGCTATGCGCCAACGGAAGACGCTGACTGTGCTGTCAAAGATGAGTTCTACACGCAGTTAACGACAACGCTCAGCACCATCCGTAGAGGCGATATTACCTTCCTGATGGGCGATTTTAATGCAAAAATCGGGAACAACAACTCCGGTCTCAAGCAGATTATGGGAGTTCACGGCTGCGGCACACGAAACAACAATGGTGACAGGCTCATCGAGTTTTGTCAGAAGTTCCAGCTAGTCATTGGTGGCTCTATCTTCCCCCACAAAGGTACCCACAAATACACTTGGACTTCTCCTAGTGGCGCTACACGCAACCAAATATACCACATTTGTGTGAGCCGTAAATGGAGGGGTTCGTTAATTGATGTCAGGAACAGACGGGGAGCTGACATAGATAGCGACCACGAACTCATCACCGGTCACATAAAATCAAGCTAAAATATAGAAAGAAAACTGACACGCAACGCAGATATAAGTGCTTTAATGTACAGCTATTGCGCAATGCCGCCACCAGAAAAGAAGTGGCCAGCGCCTTTCGCAGGAAGTTGCTCACAAAGCATAGTAACATCGATTGGGAAGCTGCAAATGCCACGTTCAGGCAAATCGCACAAGAAAAACTTGGCACAGTAAAGCCTACTGGCTCCAAACCTTGGATCTCAGAAACTACTTGGGGTATCATCCAGCGCAGAAATGAAATCAAAAAGGCAACTTATCAATAACGATGCTGTGAGGTCAGCCTACAGAGAAGCCGCAAAGCTCGTAAAGAAATCGGGCAGAAATGATAAGAGAAAGTTCATGGAAAACCTCGCCAGTGATGCCAAAGCGGCAGCAGGAGCCAAAAATATGAGACAGCTGTATCGCTTAGTTGGGCGCCTAACCAACCAACCAAATAATAGAAACCAGCCAATTAGGGGTCTGAGTGGTGCATTACTAACGTGCAACGATGACCAAGTTCGTAGATAAAAAGAACACTTCGAATCAGTCAGAAACATCGCTACAAACGATGAGGGCAGCTGCGAAGTGGGCAGCACTAAAACCAACAACAAACTAGCAACAATCTGCCCTAGCATAGCGGAGATTAGGGATGCAATAAAGAAGCTGAAGCTAAACAAAGCTGCGGGTGTAGACGGCATACAACCAGAGATAATGCTTGCCGACCCCCAAATATCAGCTGAAATCCGCCATCCTCACATTTCTGCTGCCTGGGACAGGGAGAAGCTGTCTCCGTCATGAACAAAATGCCTCATTGTAAAGCTGCCGAAGAAGGGCGACTTGTTTGACTGCGGCAACTGGAGTGGAATAACCCTACTCAACACCATCTACAAGATAATAGCCTCAATCATACAAAGAAGACTGTAATGTGTCGAAAACTCCCTAAGAGTTGAGGAAGCTGGCTTTCGCCCTCATCGGAGCTGTGTTGACCAAGCTAACACACTCCACATCATAGTAGAGCAATCAATTGAGTGACGCTCCCCGCTGTACATGTTGTTCATCGACTTCAAGAAAGCATTCGACGCAATAAAAAGAAGCGCAATTTGGTTAGCATTGAGTAAAAAGGGGGTCCCCCTGAAACTAATTCGGCTCATCAGACCGTTGTACGAAAACTCTGAACTGGGAGTCAGGCAAAGCTGCCCCCTGTCGCCTCTCCTCTCGCCATCGTACTAGACGACGTCATGAGCAAACTCACCCTGCACCACCGAGGCATTGTATAGACCTTCACCAGGCATCTCGAGGATTTGGACTTCGCTGATGACATCTGCCTCCTCTCGCAAAAACTCTCCGACATGCAAGCAAAAGCCGACTGCCTGGTCACGCTGGCATCAGTGTGCTTACTTAATTTTTCATTTATGTGGTAGACCCAGTGAAAAAAATTATTTGAATGAAACGTGGTACATTTTTTGTATTGTACATTAATTGTATTTTTTTGCATTTGTGCAGATGTATTATAACATTTATCAAGCCATGCTTTTGTTTCCACTGTATTTTTGCCCATCAAATAGCAATGTTTTATCAAAACACGAAATTCACTTTTTTCCATTGTTTACAAAAATTCAGAGGTAGCGTCACTTCGAAAGCAATAACTTGAAAACGAGTCAACCAAATGTCATGAAACTTTGACAGAATCTAAGTTAAGGATGGTTTTCCATGTACAACACAATAATTCTTAATTTTTGGCGCCATCTCTATGTCAGGCCAAAGACTTTTCAGCCCATGTAGTATGGTAGAAGCACACTGGCTGGCATGCACCGTCGGTCTGGAAGTCAACATCGCCAAGATCAAGGCCATGAGAGTCAATCATAGGAGCACAAACCATATAATGATTGACGGCTGTGCCGTGGAGTTCGTCGACAGCTTCTGCTACCTCGGCTGCACAATCAAGGTGGACGGCGGAGCGGAAGAAGATGCCAACTGCAGACTGAGTAAAGCCTGGGCAGCGTTCGGACGACTGCATTCAGTATGGGCAAGCTCGCAAATCTCCAGACGCACGAAGCTACGAATATTCAGCGCATGTGTGAAGTCGACATTGTTGTACGGAAGCGAAACATGGCTAGTTTCGAATGCCATCACCCAGAGGCAACAAACTTTCGTCAACAAATGCCTGCGAATCATCTGCAGGATATTTTGGCCCACGAGAATTAGTAACGACACGCTGTGGAAGATTACAAATGAGGAACCCATTCTGAGGCAAATAAAGCGCAGAAAATGGAAATGGATAGGTCATACACTAAGAAAACCTCCCGACAGCATCACGAGAATGGCACTGGACTGGAACCCGCAAGGGAGTAGAAGTCGCGGTCGACCAAAAAACACCTGGAGAAGGTCGATCCTACGCGAGCTAGCCGATGTCAATACCACATGGGACGGCGCAAAAACAACAGCCCAGAATCGTGTACGATGGAAGAGTCTTGTTGAGGCCCTATGCTCCAGTGAGGAGTGAACAAGGAATAAAAAACAAAAGAAAATATAACAGGAAAAATATTCAAAGATAACTCTCGTTATCCCAAAAAAATAACAAAAGTTTTTAGTTGCGCCTGAGGAGTCACAAAAGTTGTTTTGTTCGTTTTGCTGCAAAGTTATATATTCCGTATACGATTTCGATGTTTTAACATGCTTAATGCGCTTTGTTTAGCTGATGTAAAAATCGTTTCATAATTATAACACATCTGCAGTTTTTTATAAAAACAAAAGGTTTGTATTAGGTATACTTTCTTGGGAAACATATAGTTATTAGGGCTATGTGTCAGCCAGGTATGCCACGTGGTACAACGTTATCAGAACTGGAGAAAGGCAAGATTTTGACTTGGGCTTCTGATGGCATTTCAGTTAGCAAAATTTCTCGAAAAGTTGGACGAAGCAGACGCGTAGTTGTCAATTTGCTAACGAATGTCGAAGAATATGGCCAGCAAAAGAGGTCCGGTAGAAAAAGGCAATTGTGCAAAAGGGAGGATTAAGGGAAAAATCATACGCCAGGCAAGTAACTCCACTGCCAGTTGTTCCCGTTTGGCAAGAAGCTGCAACACCAAAGTGTCCAAAACTACTGTTTGGCGTGTGCTACAACGATGTCCTGATATTTCCCGAGCAAAACTGAAAGCGATTCCAAGGCTACTTACTCGACATAAGACTGCACGTCTTGAATTTGCGGAACAAGATATGGCCACTGATTGGTCCTCCGTAAGCAAAATGAATTTCATAAGTTTTGTTGGCACGTAGTTGACGTTTATGCTTGTAGGTCATATTTTCTGATGAAAAGAAATGGAATCTTGATGGACCAGATGGCTCACACTGTTATTGCCGAGATTTGCGAAAAGAACCTCGCTACTTCTCTAAGCGAAACTTCGGTGGCGGGTCATTAATGGTCTGGGGAGCATTCACAGCTCAAGGGGCGCTGGAAATCCAGTTTACGTCATGCAAAATGAAAAGTTCTAATTATATCGCCGTGTTGCAGAGCAGTTTAGTACAATTTCTCCAACAACATCGCGACAAAAACTGGATTTTCCAGCATGATAATGCCCAAATTCATACCAGCGTAGAAACAAAGACGTGGCTTGCGCGGAAGCCAATCTGATGTCCACTGCTTCCAAAATTGATATAGCATTCGTTGCGTTTGAGTGAAGTGCTGGCTGAGCGATATGTTAGCTGCTGGTGTGGCGGTTGGCAGCGGAAGCAGGGAATCTCCGATGAGAAAATGACCGGGCGTAAGCACCATCAATTCGTTTGGGTCTGTTGACAAAGGGCATAATGGCCTGGAGTTTAGACACGACTCAATGCGCACCAGAAGGGTTGATAGTGCTTCATAAGTGAGTCTTGTACCGTTGACTACCCGTTTTAAATGGTACTTAACAGACTTTACATTCGCTTCCCACAACCCCCCGAAGTTAGGTGAGTGTGGAGGGTTGAAATGCCACTGGATACCTTGACTTGCCAACTTCGGTACGATGTCTTGTTCTACGGCCTCTGTGAATTTGCGTTGACTTGTTTGTAGTACCTTCTCTGCCCCTACAAAATTAGTTCCACAGTCGCTGTACATATCTTTGCATACACCTCGACGCCCAATGAATCTTTGAAGCGCCCACAAAAAACTTTCCGTCGACATTCCGGTAACAGCTTCGAGGTGAATGCATTTGGTGGCTAAACATATAAAAATAGCCACGTAGCCTTTGTAGGTTGTATTTCCACGGAACCTGGATGATTTTATTTCGATGGCCCCGGTGTAGTCGACACCGGTTGCTAAAAACGGACGTTGTGGCAGATTCACTCGATGCAATGGAAGGTCGCTCATTAGTTGATTTGAGAGTTCTGGCTTGTTTCGAAAGCATTTAATGCATTTCCGAAGTTGCTGTTGAACAGTGCGCCTTGCAGTTAGAATCCAGAAATGTTGACGTTGGTATGACAGAGTTAATTGTGCACCGCCGTGCAATGTTGTTATATGTGCATTGGCAATGACTAAGCCAGTGAAGTGATGATTTCTTGGTAAGATAATAGGATGTTTTTGATCAAATGTCAAAGTTGAACGCTGAATTCGGCCACGCACTCGAAGAATTTGTTGATCGTCAAGAAAAGGTGTGAGTTTGGTTATCTTACTGCCGCTGGGGAGTGGTTTTCCAGCTAGAACATTGGAAACTTCCTTTGGAAATGCTTCCTGCTGCACAAGCTTGACAAGTTTTGCTAAACTCTGCTTCAATTCGGTGACTGTGAGAGGCCCATTCACACGGGACTGGCTTAGTGCATGGTTGCGACAATTGTAAGCGAAACGAGACAAATAGGCGCATACACGTAGGGTCTTGCTCAGCGACGAGTATCTCATAATTATTGAATCTTGGCAAGCTGTCGTCTGTACTTTAACTGTTTGCCCTTTGACCTCGGCCATGTCTTCATTTACTAGTAATTTTTCCGTGTTGAACCTTGGCGAACTGTTTTCTGGCTGCAATAATCAATTTGGACCCGCCCACCATAATTTAAATGTTGATAACACGGCTGGTGTTATTCCACGGGTGGCACAATCGGCCGGGTTCTCAAGTGTGCCGACATGGCCCCATTGTGACGGCGATGATGCGTGTAAAATCTTCCCGACTCTATTTGCCACATATGTCTGCCACCGGCTAAGGTCGCCGTTTACCCAATATAGTACAATTGTTGTATCTGTCCAATAATAGACGTGTAAATTTACATTTGGCAAGGAAAAAATGAAAATTATCGCTGAGTCCAATTGATTAATTCTGTGGATATAACTGCTCCGCACAACTCGACACGTGGAATTGTAAGAGGTTTAGTTGGAGTCACTCTACTTTTTGCGATTAAAAGATTGGTGTAGATTTTACCATCGGTACATTTTACGCGTAGATATACGCATGCTGCGTATGCAGACGCAGATCCATCACAGAAGGCGTGAAGTTGTAATGATTCAAGGTATGTTGGTTCATATTGCAGCCATCTTGGCACTGTAAGCAAACTAGTTTAGACAATGATTTTAAAAATTGTTGCCATTGATCGTTCAAATGTTCTGGTAGCAACTCATCCCATCCCAATGATGTGCAAGCTTGATCTTCCCGCGGTGTTCTCCACAACCACACTGATTTTAAAATTATCTTGGCTGCGACAACAACCGGCGCAATAAGCCCGAGCGGATCGAAGAGGCGAGCTATAGTCGATAGCATTGATCGTTTTGTGGAAGAAAAGTCGATTTTGAAATTGAGTTTAAACTTGAAAATATCCTGATTTGGTTGCCAGTAGATTCCTAATGTTTTTATGGTCTCATTGCTAGTCAATTCTAAAACGTTGCTCTTCGCCACATGTTGGGTGGGAATACCGTCAATCAGGCTTGGTGCATTGCTACTCCATTTTCGGAGTTCCATACCTGCTGAGCGTAACATTAACGTCACCTGGTTGCGAATGTCAGTTGCTAGCTCAATTGTATGGCTACCAGAGAGTACGTCATCCACATACATTTCAGTTTTGAGTACAGACTCTGCGAGTGGATATGCCTCCTTTTCGTCGTCGGCGAGTTGATGTAGTACTCGTATTGCCGTATAGGGTGCTGATGCTGTCCCAAATGTAACCGTGGTGAGACAGTACTGTTGTATTTCGTTTGCTTTGTTCCGCCATAAGATGCGTTGGTACTGGTAGTCATCTTTATGCATGTCTATGCAACGATACATTTTCTGTATGTCGGCTGTGAATACAAATGTATGCTTCCTCCAATTCAAAATTACTGCGGCTAAATCATTTTGCAGCGCCGCACAGTGCTTCGACTCCATACAAAATTGCGGCAAAAATAGAAGGCGTACGTGAAATTCGCTGAAACTTTGCAGTCTCAGTAATTTTGGGCGGCTGACTTCAAAATTTGAGTTTGTTTCCAAAAAATATATATATCAGGTGTACAACTTTGCTTCCGCCGTTTTCCGATAGGTGGCTGTACTGGCTGAGGCTGGTTGAAATACATAGATGGTAATGCCTTTAAAGTGAGTGTGGACAGTGCCTAATGAATTGTCATCGCCGTTTCAGTGACAGTTGTTCTTGTTTTCGTATTATTCACGCTCGAAAATGTCCGTTTATGTGCCCAATTCTCGCCATTTGCGGGAAGTTTTACTTTTCTGTTACAATTCGAAAAAAAATGCAGCTGAAGCGCATCGAATGCTCTCAGAAACTTACGGTGATGCTGCTCTGAGTGAAAGAACGTGTCGGGAGTGGTTTCAACGTTTTAAAAATGGTGATTTCGTGGTGAGTGAAAATGGTGAGTCATCCTCCAACACGACAATGCTCGGCCTCACGTCGCAAAAGTGGTCAAAAAGTACCTGGAAACGCTGAAATGGGAAGTCTTGCACCACCCGCCGTATTCCCCAGATGTCGCCCCTTCTGACTTCCACCTATTCCGTTCGATGGCACACGACCTGGCAGATCAACATTTTCAATCCTTCGAAGAATTGGAAAAATGGATTGCTTCATGGATAGCGTCAAAAGGAGACTCCTTTTTTCGAGCCGGGATCCGCAAATTGCCGGAAAGATGGGAGAAAGTTGTCGCTAGCGACGGACAATACTTTGAATAATACATCTGTAAGCACTTTTTCGCAATAAAGCTTTTAATTTTGGAAAAAAACGGCGGAAGCAAAGTTGTACACCTGATAGTTTAAAAAAAATCGAATATATATGGTTATATATTATTTTATCATCACCGAGCTCAAACCGCTGGAGCTATAATGATGAAATTTGGTCAAAAGTTGTATTTTAGAAAGTCACCCCTTAAAAAAGAAGCAATTTCAAAAACGTCGACCTTTAAAGGGCGGAAAGGGGGTGGTGAAGCTTATATGGACGGACATTGTTTTTTTGGTCGGATTGTTTAAAAATTGTGTATATGTATACTAAAAAAGCAATAACAAAATACGTATTTCAGCGTTTTTCTAAATTCGACATTTAAAGGGTGGAAAGAGTGCTGTAAAGTTGCTTAAAGGATATATTTTTTGTTTATTTGACATCCGTAGAACTTAACATGGAGATGAGACAAGTGAATATGCAATGCAGCTCAATTTATAACGGCGAGACTATTATAAAAATTATTCTGCAAAACTAGGCCTTCTTTAAAATGAGACATTCCTCCGTTTTTTAGAATATCTTAGCGTTGAATCACATTTTAGCAAACAAATTCCATAATAATGAGAAAAAAACGGATAATATGGCTCATAATGGGTTATATAAGCGTACCAAACCTATTTTTATAAAAAACATTTATAGTTTGTGGCTTTTACTTGTTTACACATTTTGGTCGCAATTTTAACTCAAGCGATTTCTGTAAAAAAATAAACATTTAACAGTTTCGAAAAAATTGAATATTTTCCAAAGGCGCAAAAAGACGCAGAATTTTTTTTGCGGACTTAAGAGAAGAAAGTCCATCTAAAACAGGTCATAAAACGGATTTACGCCAGTTAACGCCATTCGATTTAAATTGCCTTTCTAAATTAAACAACACATTTTCTACAATTTTTTTTATACAAGCACCTAAATTTCATTTTTCTAAAAATATATCCGACTTTGACAAGCTATATCTCCTAATCTCGACAATTTTTCGAGAAAGTATTTTGGATACAGCTTAACTAAAGAATTACCTTTAACATGATACTACTTTTGTCAAAATCCGTGATAATTTTGTTTCTTATTTTTGTCCACTCTCGAAGCACTGTGCGCCGGGCCTACACATAACACGTCGTTAACCCTTTCGGTACTTCTTTTTTGTTTTTAACTTTAAAAGTCATTCTTTTCCATTTTATTACTGTTTAAGCCTACATAATGAACAATCAAAAGTAATTTTTCAAAATATTGTTCGAAAAAGTGGTTTTTGGGCATCATGAAATATGGCTTAGTAAAAAAGAAAAAAAATCGTACAGCCTTGGCGAACTATATTTGGGATCTAACTTTTTTTACACTTACTAAAGCAATAAATACCTACTAGATTACTTACATAAACCTATAAAATAAATTGATTTTTGTAATAGAATAAATAAAAGTACGAAGTGACCTCTTTTTGTAAAATACGCAGCTCGATAGGACTGCGCACATTCTGAACCCTTACTAGTTACTTGGTACACTAATCAAAATATTTTTTTTCATGATTTGGTATAAAAATCTTCAGAGAAAAATACAAAAATTGAACATTGAATTGTGGAGAACACCGCGGGAAGATCAAGCTTGCACATCATTGGGATGGGATGAGTTGCTACCAGAACATTTGAACGATCAATGGCAACAATTTTTAAAATCATTGTCTAAACTAGTTTGCTTACAGTGCCAAGATGGCTGCAATATGAACCAACATACCTTGAATCATTACAACTTCACGCCTTCTGTGATGGATCTGCGTCTGCATACGCAGCATGCGTATATCTACGCGTAAAATGTACCGATGGTAAAATCTACACCAATCTTTTAATCGCAAAAAGTAGAGTGACTCCAACTAAACCTCTTACAATTCCACGTGTCGAGTTGTGCGGAGCAGTTATATCCACAGAATTAATCAATTGGACTCAGCGATAATTTTCATTTTTTCCTTGCCAAATGTAAATTTACACGTCTATTATTGGACAGATACAACAATTGTACTATATTGGGTAAACGGCGACCTTAGCCGGTGGCAGACATATGTGGCAAATAGAGTCGGGAAGATTTTACACGCATCATCGCCGTCACAATGGGGCCATGTCGGCACACTTGAGAACCCGGCCGATTGTGCCACCCGTGGAATAACACCAGCCGTGTTATCAACATTTAAATTATGGTGGGCGGGTCCAAATTGATTATTGCAGCCAGAAAACAGTTCGCCAAGGTTCAACACGGAAAAATTACTAGTAAATGAAGACATGGCCGAGGTCAAAGGGCAAACAGTTAAAGTACAGACGACAGCTTGCCAAGATTCAATAATTATGAGATACTCGTCGCTGAGCAAGACCCTACGTGTATGCGCCTATTTGTCTCGTTTCGCTTACAATTGTCGCAACCATGCACTAAGCCAGTCCCGTGTGAATGGGCCTCTCACAGTCACCGAATTGAAGCAGAGTTTAGCAAAACTTGTCAAGCTTGTGCAGCAGGAAGCATTTCCAAAGGAAGTTTCCAATGTTCTAGCTGGAAAACCACTCCCCAGCGGCAGTAAGATAACCAAACTCACACCTTTTCTTGACGATCAACAAATTCTTCGAGTGCGTGGCCGAATTCAGCGTTCAACTTTGACATTTGATCAAAAACATCCTATTATCTTACCAAGAAATCATCACTTCACTGGCTTAGTCATTGCCAATGCACATATAACAACATTGCACGGCGGTGCACAATTAACTCTGTCATACCAACGTCAACATTTCTGGATTCTAACTGCAAGGCGCACTGTTCAACAGCAACTTCGGAAATGCATTAAATGCTTTCGAAACAAGCCAGAACTCTCAAATCAACTAATGAGCGACCTTCCATTGCATCGAGTGAATCTGCCACAACGTCCGTTTTTAGCAACCGGTGTCGACTACACCGGGGCCATCGAAATAAAATCATCCAGGTTCCGTGGAAATACAACCTACAAAGGCTACGTGGCTATTTTTATATGTTTAGCCACCAAATGCATTCACCTCGAAGCTGTTACCGGAATGTCGACGGAAAGTTTTTTGTGGGCGCTTCAAAGATTCATTGGGCGTCGAGGTGTATGCAAAGATATGTACAGCGACTGTGGAACTAATTTTGTAGGGGCAGAGAAGGTACTACAAACAAGTCAACGCAAATTCACAGAGGCCGTAGAACAAGACATCGTACCGAAGTTGGCAAGTCAAGGTATCCAGTGGCATTTCAACCCTCCACACTCACCTAACTTCGGGGGGTTGTGGGAAGCGAATGTAAAGTCTGTTAAGTACCATTTAAAACGGGTAGTCAACGGTACAAGACTCACTTATGAAGCACTATCAACCCTTCTGGTGCGCATTGAGTCGTGTCTAAACTCCAGGCCATTATGCCCTTTGTCAACAGACCCAAACGAATTGATGGTGCTTACGCCCGGTCATTTTCTCATCGGAGATTCCCTGCTTCCGCTGCCAACCGCCACACCAGCAGCTAACATATCGCTCAGCCAGCACTTCACTCAAACGCAACGAATGCTATATCAATTTTGGAAGCAGTGGACATCAGATTGGCTCTCACACCTTCAAGCACGTCCCAAGTGGTATCGGCAAGAACCAAATTTGCAGCTAAACGATCTGGTTATCGTAAAGGATGATAGGCTGCCGCCTAACGAGTGGATCTAGGCTCGCGTCATCGACTTACACCCTGGACAAGATGATTTAGTCCGAGTAGTGACCGTTCGTACACAACACGGCATCTTTAAGCGCTCAATTTCAAAGCTTTGCCCCTTACCGATATCCTCATAACCGCGTAACACTCAGGCACCTAGTAGCACTTAGCACACTTTCGTTATCACTACACAACTACTACATTGGGTCCAGGTTCTAGAGGTGTTTTTGGTGGGTTTTTGTTTTCTCAATACAACTGGAAATACCAACCCGAATTTGGTAAATAATGCTGGTCTCAGCATTGGAGGCGGCATGTACGGTTTCGAAGGAAACAAATTATAAATCTGGCTACACCGGTGGCAGTCGGGAATGAGCGTGATCTTGCCATCCCTAAAAAAGGTGATGTTTGCCATCGCTAAGAAGCGTGACTTTTGATTTTTGTTCCAGAAGAAGAACCTGAACAGGAACGACAGCCGAGTCAGCAGCACCAAAACTTTAAAGTTAAGCCAATTAAATAAAAAGTGAATTTTAAAGAAAAAGAACTGAAGTGTAAAGTAACGTTTGTAAATTAATAGAAAATAACAAAGCAATAAAAACTAAACTAAGAACCCCATTTCCTATGCACGTCCTGTACATGGGTTATAAATATGAAACGCTTCAATATTGGGATTTTCGCTGTTTTTGGTCTAAATTTTTAAATGTTTGGGCAAAAATGAGGCATTTAGGCATTGAATTTTCTTTTAATTTTACCTGTTTTTATCAAAATATAACAGAACTCAATTGAATACAGGAAATATTTCAACATAATGGGGGTGGGTTATAATTATGAAACGCACCTTATTATTGTAACGATAAGACAGTCTGTCGCTGTGCAAAGCAACCCTGTCGCTACGCGCTGTGCTATAATTCAATCTGGCAACGGCGACCGCGATAATAAGGGAAACTTTTAGTCCCACCTGGCAATGATGGCTGCGATAATAAGGGATACTGTTAGTCCAACCTGGCAATGATGGCTCGCGATCATCATGGAAACCTTTAGTCCACTCTGGAATGTGCGAGAACGATCTGCGCGATAACCGGACAGGTATAAAAGGCAGCCGGGTACGGCGCAGCAGTCAGTCTGATTTTGACTAGTGAAGGTGTCAGACGGAGTAATTAAGCAAATAATTAAGTGTAAAGACAGTGAAGTGTAAGTCTGTGAAAAAAAGTGATTGTTGGTTTTTTTGGATAATTAAAGTTGTTTTATTTTCAAATTGCACAATCCAGTGATACGTAACAGCCCACTAGAACTAGTATTCGTAACATTTGGTGTCAGAAGTGGGATTGTGTGACTGAAGAGAAACAAAAAACAAAACTAACAAAAAAATAAATATAATTATATAAACGCAGACATGGTTAAACTCGAGCTGCTGAAGGTGGACCAGCTGAAGAAGGAGCTGGCTGCCTAGAATTTGCCGACTGCTGGCGGTAAAGTGGAGTTGCAGCTGCGCTTGCGAGAGGCGTGTGAGGCACGAGGCATCGATTGGGCTGCGCACGAGTTCGGAACGCAGGAGCTAGAGGCGTCGGCCAAAGTGGAGGAATCGCCTGCGGGTGCGGCGTCGATGCAAAGTACGGCTGCAGCGGCTGCGCCACCACAAGCAATGGACATGAGCCAGCTTATGGTTGCAATGAGAGGCATGTTTGAGGAATTTTCTGCGAAAATCGAGAATGTCAAAGGCATGTTTCAGGAAACGTCCGCGAAAATCGAGAATGTTAAAGGCATGTTCGAGACTTCCAACCGTGAAATGGCAGCCAAAAAAAAAGGAAAATCGCGAAATGTCGGCGCAAATGGCAACGAGAATAGAAAACAAGCTTCACGAGAACTCTGCGCGCTGGGAGCAGAAAGTGGAAGAAATCGCCAAACAGCTAAATGTGAAGGTGGAGCACCTGGGAACTCGAGTGGAACACTTGGATAAACGAGTCGACGACCTGGATGATTCCCTGAACAAACGAGTTGATAGTCTGGAAGACTGGATGAACAGAAAAATCGACGAGCGGCTTAGAGAGATACAGCTGGGAGCAAGGTCGCAGTCGTTGAGGAAAGTTTTGCCATAGCAGTGCCTACTTATGATGGTACTACGTCGTTTGACACATTCAAACTACAATTCGAGATGGCTGCCTTGGACAGTCAATGGACCAATGTTAGGAAAGGGCGGAGGCTGATACTGGCTCTAAGAGGTCCTGCGGTAATAAAAACAGTTCCGGAAGGTTTGAGAGGGGATTACGAGACCGTCATAAGGGCACTGCCAGCCAGAAACAGTGACGAGCACAACGGAATGCTGTATTATTGCGAGCTGAAGAACCGCAGACAAAGGGCCAACGAGGCGCATATGCAGCAGACATTGAGCGGCTCGTACAGTTGTGCTACCCGAAATTCGGCGCTGATTATCTCGAGAGGATGAAGATGGAGGCGGTTATTGAAGGTCTTCATGACCCGGAGACACGACGCATTGATGATGGGCACGCCGACATTCCGTGAGACGGTGACAAGCGCATTGACGTATGAGGCGGCCTGGAGGGGAAGTTTTCGACATTCATCTGCGGAGATGCCTGGAGTCCAATCTGGACGGGTCACGCAAAGCCGGACAGTGAGCTCAAAGGCACGAGCGGGGCTGCGAGCAGTGTCATCTGGAGTCAGTTGCTGGCGATGTGGCAAGCAAGGCCACATATCACGAGACTGCCATCTGCGAGAAAAGCGTTCCGGACAACAGACGTCGCCAAGAAGGGCTGACGCACTGCCACACCATTCGTGCAAAACCGAGTGCAGGCATAATTCGCAAGCCGAAGCCGAGGGACAAATTGTGGATGTTCGGTCAGTAAGAGTTTTACAGGAGGAAGATTGGCTTGCGGAAAGGCTACAGAAGGACCAGCGTGAGGATGCGGATCTTGCAAAATTCGTCGAAGGCAAGGAGCAAGGCGCACGTCCGGACTGGCATGAGATAACCGGCGAAAGCCCGATCGCGAAGGCTTACTGGGCACAGTGGCAAAGTCTGCGGCTAAGGGAAGGGTGCCTGTACCGCGAATGGGAGAGCAAGCATGTTCGGACCAGCAACTTCCTAATGGTAGTGCCGAAATGCAGAATCAACGAGGTCATCGAGGCATACCATAACGACTCCAGTGGAGGCCACCTGGGCATCACCAAAACAGTCGCCAAAATAAAAAGACGATTCTACTGGGTAGGATG
Source organism: Melieria omissa (assembly GCA_963971225.1). Lineage (NCBI taxonomy): Eukaryota > Metazoa > Arthropoda > Insecta > Diptera > Ulidiidae > Melieria > Melieria omissa. Next base: position 5,904,933 of record OZ020270.1, read on the forward strand.
TCAGGAGTCTGTAGCCGAGTGGATGAAGAGCTGCGACAGATGTTCAGCCGCGAAAGGGCCGACAAGAAGATCGCGAGGCCGCATGCAGCAGTACAACGTGGTAACGCCCTTCGAGCGGATTGCTATGAACGTCGCCGGCCCATTCCCAACTAGCACTCAAGGCAACAAATATGTGCTGGTGGTAATGGATTATTTCAGCAAATGGCCCGAAGTGTCCCCTATTCCTAACCAGGAGGCCACTACGATCTTGGAAAAGCTGGTAAACAACTGGGTAGCCAGGTTCGGAGTTCCGTTGGAGTTGCACTCAGATCAAGGCCGGAATTTCGAGTCTGCGGTATTCAAGGAAGTGTGTGAGCTGCTGAGGATAAAAAAACTCGTACCACCCCTTTGCACCCACAGTCCGATGGCATGGTGGAACGCTTTAACCGGACACTGGAAGAATACCTGCGGGAGTGATAGGCAGGAATCAAAAGGATTGGGACACGCATATCCCGAAGGCGATCTGGTAATGCTCTACAACCCGCAGCGGAGAAAAGGAGTGTCTCCGAAACTTCAAGCGTAATGGGAAGGACCGTACGAAGTCGTGACTAGGATTAACGACGTGGTATACAGGATTCAACGTTGCAGCAATAGAGGCGCTAAGCTGAAGGTAGTCCATTTGTAGCGCCTGGGGCCTTATCACAGCGGAGCCTCGGCACTTGTTCGGGACGAACAAGTCTAAGTGGTGGGCAGTGTAACGATAAGACAGTCTGTCGCTGTGCAAAGCAACCCTGTCGCTACTCGCCGTGCTATAATTCAATCTGGCAACGACGGCCGCGATAATAAGGGAAATTTTTAGTCCCACCTGGCAATGATGGCTGCGATAATAAGGGATACTGTTAGTCCAACCTGGCAACGATGGCTCGCGATCATCATAGAAACCTTTAGTCCACTCTGGAATGTGCGAGAACGATCTGCGCGATAACCGGACAGGTATAAAAGGCAGCCGGGTACGGCGCAGCAGTCAGTCTGATTTTGACTAGTGAAGGTGCCACACGGAGTAATTAAGCAAATAATTAAGTGTAAAGGCAGTGAAGTGTAAATCTGTGAAATATAGTGATTGTTGGTTTTTATTGACTGCGTTTGGATAATTAAAGTTGTTTTATTTTCAAATTGCACAATCCAGTGATACATATCAGCCCACTAGAACTAGTATTCGCAACATTATTATCTTTATATTATCTTTGTTTGGAAGCCCTCCGATCGTTCAACAACGCGACACCAATCTCATTAAGGCCTATTATCGTTTGCGAGTCGAATGAATTGTTCTATTCGCCCGATTTGGCGAGTCACAACCAAAAACGTATTATGGTTAGCGAGTAAACTGATTCGCTGTGATTCGCCTTGTTACCAACCTTAAAATACGAAAATAAACTTGACAGACGTGAAAGTTTGACGCCGATCTATTTTTTGAAGATGGTTACAACGTTGGAGAAGCAAACATGTTGAAACTGCGACGTAGCATTAGAGACAGCTCGAATCCACTCGATTTAAACAACCGACTGTAATACTATGTTTATACTACGTTAACATTGAGCCCAAATGCGTGATTTGGGCAAAAATTCTCAAATGCGAAGCCAAATCACGCATTTCCCCATACAAATTCAAATCGACGAAATGACTCATTAGTAGTGTAACCCTCCACTGATACCTACCTATGTATTTAACTCACCCACTCTTTCATACTACATATTTACATACATAATTACACTCGCACTCATTCTTATATTAACTACTATTATACTTATCTACTTAGTCACTCATTTGCTCACCCTTTCATACACATACACATAATTACATTCGCACTCATTTGTATACCAACTACTGTTACTAAGCGAGCAAGAAAATGAGATAACAAGATCTGTGTGCTGTATCAACGTGTTGTAAGAAAATAAAGAAGTTCAGTTCCAATTTAAACACCAAGGAGGATGTTTGATTTCGGCAACGTTACTGGCGACGAGGATAAAAAGAAAACAAAAACAGTATTAGGCAAGGAGTCAAATATTTGTTAATAAACTATTTAAAATTTTGGAAAATAAAATTATTTGTGCAAGAGAAAAAAAAAAAGGAAAAAACAGCAAAACGCAACGTTGAAAGACATTGGCGAAAAAAAAACAACAAAAAGCAACATTGTAAGGTACAGGAAAGTACAGTCGGGGTAGGTCCCCTTTATTGGTACAGCGAAAGAAGAAAAATTAGAAGCAATTAACAACTATGGTCGTCGTGCGGCCACGTGTAGTTTTTCCGTTCGAAAAGCCGTAAACGAGTGGACTCTTAAGTCTAAAAGAACTTTATGGAAAATAAAAACTATACAACAAATGTAATTGATATTAAAAAAAGAGAAAAAAAAACAAGAAAAATAGCGAATTAATCGAGCAAATTAATGAAGAGTTTTTGCAATATCGATGTTGTGAGCTTATAATCGACAAAGTTGGGCGTGGAAATTAAGAAATTTCTGATGCCGTAGTCAAAGGAACACGTGTTCGGTTTTGTAGCAGATGTGTGCATGCGTGCATACGTTAAATAAAACAGTTAACAGAACTAAAGAACAAATACCGAAAAAATACAAATTTAAAGATAAAGTGAAGTATAAACGAAAAAAAAAATGATGAAATGTGCGCACAATCCAAACTTGAAAATGGCGGTTAACATTAAAAAAGAAAAAAAGTGATGAAATGTGTGCACAAGCCAAATTTGAAAATGGCGGCTAACGGAAAATAAGTCTCGTTATTTGAGTGAAAGAAACAAACGGTAAAACGAAAAAGCAGCGGACAAGACAGGCATGAACTAAAATTTGCACGAAAGGAGAAAAACAGTTATACTCTGGAATAAGTGAAACTGAAACTGCAATACAACAACAAAAGCAAATAGCAAAACTACAAATTATAACTGAAACTTCGAGTGAAACTAAAACTACAATACAACAACAAAAGCAAATAGCAGAACTACAAATTATAACTGAAACTTCAAGTGAAACTAAAACTACAATACAACAACAAAAGCAAATAGCAAAACTACAAATTATAACTGAAACACGGAATCATTTGGTATTAAAACTGATTTACCAACATGTACCGTAGCTTCGTTTTGTTAGTTTAGTGGGCACGGAAAGTGGGCGTGGCCGATTATGTTATAGCCTATGTTTGCCGCAATGATACGCTGAATCGTTTGATACCCATATTGCCTTACAAAAGCATACCATAGATGAGTTTTGTTACCATAATGGGCGTAAGAAGGGGGCGTGGTCATTCTTATGTAGCCTATGTACCATTCCCACAGATACAAAAATGTTTGGTGCTTATTTCATCTAAATCGGTTCACTGGTTTTTGCCTGATTGTGGCTCAAAAAACGTCACACTTGCTTTTATATAATAGTGTAACGAAGACAGTCTCTCGCTGTGCAAAGCAACCCTGCCGCTACGCGCCGTGCTATAATTCAATCTGGCAACGACGGCCGCGATAATAACTTTTAGTCCAATCTGGCAACGATGGTCGCGATCATCATGGAAACCTTTAGTCCACTCGGGAATGTGCGAGAACGATCTGCGCGATGGCCAGACAGGTATAAAAGGCAGCCGGGTGCGGCGCAGCGAGTCAGTCTGATTTTGACTAGTGAAGGTGCCACACGGAGCAATTAAGCAAATAATTAAGTGTAAAGACAGTGAAGTGTAAAAGCGTGAAATAAAGTGATTGTTGGTTTATTTTATTATCTGCGTTTAAAAAACTGAGTGTGTTTTATTTTCAAATTACGCAATCCAGAGATACGTAACAGCCCACTAGACGTAGTATTCGTAACAATAGTATAGATGTGCGAATTCGTGAAGTGGTGAAAATTGTCGCAAATATACGCGTCGCAATATTAAGCGTTGGGCAAGTGCAAAAAGGCTTGCGTAGTGCAAAAAACAGAATAGCCCATTCCGAACTGATCGGTTTTGCATAGACAAGGGCTATACGAAACGATTGTCCTGTGGTGATCGAGGGTTCTCCAGTGGACAGCGCGGAGTCTCACAAATATGGCGGCGGTTGAAGTTAAACATAAAAGCCGAGCAGGCGTAAGCTATAGCGAAACGTAACGGGCGAAAGTAGCGCATTGCGGTTGCGCGAGAGAAAGTCCATGTGCGGCGAAACAAAGTAACGAAGGAGAAAGCAGTCAAGTGCAAAGTGCGAAGAAGCGATTAAGCGGAGCGGCGAAGAAGGATGCAGTGTGATGAAGTCAAGTCCAAAACTAACGAGTGAAGAAACGTCATAGTCAAAACCAGCGAGTGGAAGCGAACAGAAGTAGATGTCGTGAAGCAGAAGCGCGTGAGCAGAAAATACGTTCTTTAGTAGTTTGTAATTTGTTTTCATAACGTGTAAGCCACATTTTTGTGTAATTAGATTTTAAGAACAGTTTTTAAGATGGACACGGAGACGATCAGGGCCATGACAGTAGAGATGTTAAAGGCGAAGTTAAGAGAGCTTAACTTGAGCGTGGTTGGGAGGAAGAGGGACTTACAGCTACGACTGTTGCAGCATACGATGCTGGACAATGAAGGCGACCAAGCAGATAGTGAAATGTCAGATTCAGTGTACGCTATTGATGCAACAATCAATAATTTTACATTTAGTGCACTGGTAGATACAGGATCGATTGGGTGCATAATGAGATATGATACACTCATGATGCTAGGTGAGGTGGAGCTCAGTGAGGAAAAGCTTCAATTAGTGGGAGTAGGTAGAGGCGAGCTTACGACAATGGGCAGCTTCGAGGGTAACTTTTCATGTTGTTAGGGAACGCGATATACCATATGCGGCGATGATAGGAAATGACGTGCTAAAAGACGTGGAATTGGTCTTTAGGAAAGACACTGTTAAGTTCAGAAAACCGGGAAAGGTTGTTGCTGGGAGCACAGCCGAGGTGGCCGAACTTGAGGTAGTTACGGCGCGAGTCAGCAAACCGCTTGGAGGGGCGGGGACGCGAGAAATGGGGTTGGAGAAATTGTGCCAGTTCACGAAAGTTTCACGGGTGGTGGTTCTGGAGTGTTTGGGCCAGCCCATGAGAATGTGAGAACGGTGGTGCTAGAGAGGTTGTACTAGCCCACAACGGTAAGGTGAACGAGGGTACTGGAGAGGTGCCAGAACACGGGAAGGTTTTCGGTGAACAAGCGGGTGTGGAGATCAAAACAAACGTAAGGGACCAAATTGAAAACAAACACGATATTGAGGCAGGTGGATCTGTGCCATCAATCCACGAAGAAAAGGAAAGGAAAGACAAGAAAACAGTAAAAGCAGTAGGGGTGGAAAACTCAGGGGAAAACGATGCCGCAGGAGACAAAGCGAAGGAAAAGGAAAAGAGCGTAATAAAAGAGTTCAAGAGGATGTGTTTGACAATAGAATCCGGAATGGGAGCTAAGTTGGACATCGATGTATCACATTTAAAGGAAATTGTAGCAGCAACAGCTAAGGAACTAATAACCAGTTATAGAGCAGAGAAACCAAGTAGCACACCATTCCAAATGAAATTGATAGTCTCAGATGAAAGGCCCATTTATCAACGTCCTCGTCGTGTATCATACGCAGATCAGCGCTATATAGAGGAACAGGTGTCAATTATGCTCAAGGAGGGTATAATCCAAAGAAGTACGTCTATGTATGCGTCACCCGTCGTATTGACAACAGAAAAAGACGGAACGAAACGGTTCTGTTGTGATTTTCGTAAACTTAATGAGAAAATTGTTAGGGTTTCGTGCCATTCGGAATTACAAATTCACCGGCTGTTTTCTGCCGATATATTCACGCTTTTTTCCAAGATTTACTCAGAGACGGGACTGCGGTTGTGTATATGGACGACATCGTCATTCCTGCCAAGGATGAGGAGGAAGGTCTCCGGAAATTGCAGGTAGTACTCAGGCTCGCCAGTAAATGGGGGTTGCAAATGAGGTGGGAAAAGTGCAAGTTTCTAAAAAGACAAATAAAGTTTTTGGGATTTATCATAGAAGGGGGATAAATTCTACCATCAGAAGAAAAAACGGACGCCGTCAAAAATTTTCCAATACCGTCAAGTAAAAAAGAAATACAACGATTTTTGGGCCTAACGTCGCACTATGGCCCAAATGTCGGTAAAACGTTGCAAAAATCAAAAATTTCATGAAAGCGTTCGATAAAATGAATACACGCGTCTTATTGAGAATTTTCCAGGGATTACGAATATGTAACTTTCATTAAATTCAGATTAGTAGTTTGGGAGGTAGAGCCGCTCAAAGTTGACAATTTTTCCACATCGAGAAAAATGTGTATTTTTTGGTTTTTTTTTCTCTTTAAGATTGATTTGTATGTAAATGAAGCGACCAATCGGTAACTTGTTGGTTTTTTCTAAAAGATACGTTAATTGTTAATATAATAAAAATAAAAAATGTTTATTTTGTTTTAAAAGTTGTTCGATCTACCGATTGCTCCAAAAGTCTATATTTCGACCTTTTTTTCAACTTTGATCGAAAATAAAAAAAAAGACCAAAAAAGACCTCCGCGAAATTGAGGGAGGTTATTTGCTATTTAATTATTTACCTAACTTCCAAAACTCAGCTGCCGCTTTTTGGCGCTTTACTTTCCAGAGCAATAAAAGTGAAGCAACCTCGGGTCGAAAAACACGCAGGTATACGAAAAATCACGCACATTTAGTTCGGTCAAAAACTCATTTTGTGTTGCTGGCATTTGTATATAAAGTTATATTTTTTGGTTACGAATGGCACATTTTTGGTTACATTTGCTATCCATGTTTTGCTTATTTTATTTAGAAAAGTGTTTCCTAACAAGCAGTTGTGAATTTTTCGCAATATTTGGGTGGCGCTCCATATACTGAAGGAAGATTTGTTCCTAGGCAGAGTTTCCTCTGAAATTCCACGTCCCATGGTTTTTACAGCTTAAAACAATATTTTTTCCATCATAATACTTACATTTCCACGAACAGCTTAGTCATATTCAATATTTGAACAAAAACGCTGAAAAACGGCAAATTCTCTTAGATGCAGCTACCTGCTTCAAATCGTTAAAGGGAAATCCCATCACGTTTTCAGTGCGAATTGTTTCCGAAAACTATTTGCAGCACATGCCTGATGAACCTATATTTCGTTGTCTTGTCACAGTCGTTCTTTGACTTAAAAGCTTATCGCAAGTATTCTGTGCAGCTTGAATTAGCCGTGAATAGTATTTTTAAATATAATTCGCAGTATATTTTTTATTGAGTCATACGAGTGTAAAGCTTATCGCAAGTATTCTGAAACTTGAATTAGCCGTGAATAGTATTGTTACGAAAATTACTTCCAGGTTCGTTTGGATTGGTTTTGAAAATAAAACAACTTCGATTACTCAGCAAAAATCAACAATCACTTTATTTACAAATTTACACTTGTTCTACTTTAGACTACTACTATTGCATGTTTCCCCATTGCTTGCTCAACACAGACTCCTCTCACTGCGCTGCACACTGCTGCTTTTATACCAGTTTTCTTATCGCGCCGAAGTTTCTTGCAACTTCCAATCGGAAAATGCTCGACCGTTCTCGCTAAGCCCATTTCTCACGAACCTTGCCATATCGGACTATTGTTGTTTGTTTAACTGGCCATAACAACCCGTTATCGGGTTACGGCCTGCCGCAAAACTTCTCTCCAGGCGCCCCTGCTTCGCGCGCGCCTTCTCCAGTTAGTAACACCAAGAGATGACAGGGCCTCTTCAACTTGGTCCTTCCACCGGAGACACGGCCTCCCTCTTCGCCGTCGACCTCCAACCATCGCATCGAATACCTTTTTCGCCGGAGCTTCGTCGTCCATGCGGCAGACATGACCGAGCCAGCGTAGCCGCTGGATGTTAATTCGCTGCGCTACGTCCATGTCCTTATACAGCTCATACAGCTCGTTATTGGTTCGTATGCGATAGTCGATATCGGACTATACCAAGCGAATTATACCACTTTGCCGTACTTCACAGTGCATGCCTAAAAGTATGCTTGCAAAAGCGTTCATGCACAGCACAGAGTGCCTTTTCGTTTCAGTATTTTCAAATATACAGTGCGTTTCGTTTATAACGAACCCGCTTAAAACGAACCAATTTCAAGTACGCGCTTTATGTTTTCGCTTATTGCGGACCCCTTTTGAAGCGTACTTTCGGTTAAAACGAACCATTTTGCCCAGTCCCTCGAAGTTCGCTTTAAGTGAAAAGTTCTGTAATTCGCAGTAAATCTTATTGAGTGATACGAGTGTACATTACGAGTGTAATGTCTCTAGCAAATTCCAAATTATTTGAGGTGTTTAGAGCTTCACAAACTGAGCAAGACTTCGTTGCGGTTATTTTGAAAGAATTAAGTACTAAAATACATAACATAGAAGAATACGAGGACATGACAAGCGAACTTCATTTTATTTACACCAAAACTAAAAGCAATTGGCAAGCCGCGAATCGTTGCGCGAAAACATTTGAAAAAAAGTATGAAAAGTGGCTAACAGATGTTAGTAGATTTGACGAAGAGCAGCCCCATAAATCAACCGACCGAACTAGAGGGAGACCAACAAAAACTATAGCCGAGTGTTCGACCTTCACAAGGAAAAGGAAGTGGTTAGAAGCTACCACAGAACAAACAATATACAGAATGCGCATCTGGTGTAAAGAAAATTTTCTTCGCGGGTTCCAGCGGTACGACCCGTTTGTGGATGCGGGGGGAAGCAGTAAAGGGGATGAGAACGCACAGAGCGTAAGCTGAGAAGCTGCGACCGCGCACCACACACTGTGGTTGTTGTTGTTGGGCAACAAAGCGATGTGCCGCTTGCATGTTGGTGCTGGCTCGTGCTCGCTCTCCGCTTGCTTTTTGACAAACAAGAACAAGAAGTGGAGAGGCAGTTTCATAGAAAAATTGATTGAGCGATCGCCAAGGCACATAAGGTGGTAGCACTACGAGAAAAACCAAAATTCAATGGATTTTATAAGTTCTTTTGGTCTGCTTGTAAAATAGAAGTTGTAAAAAGTACAAATGGCTACAATGAAATATATGTGTTAAATATTGAAACAACCAAGACGCATTAAGAAAGTGATAATAAGTGGAAAACTATTGCTACAATGTTGTGCTAATTATCAAAGAATGCTGCAACTACCTATTGAATTTGCCTTGGCGATTGCTTTGCCAAATCAACCACTTTCAGTGTGCACGAGTAAAGCCAAGCTGGCTTGCTGCGCAAGCCAGCCGCAACAACATTGCGTGTTGTTGTCGAAATGAGAATAAAGCCCAAAAAAAATCGAATCTATGCGTATACAATACATCAATTCGCGCTTACTCTCTCGGTTCCCTTTTACATTTTCCTCACCTTTGTTGCTTCCCGCCCGCGTCTGAAATGAAATCGCAAAATTATTTCAGATGCGCCTTCTGTATACTGTTTATTCTGTGATGCTACTCAAGATATCGCCACGGGTCATCTTTCTGAAGCATTGTCCATGAAATACAAAAAGGACGAAGAAAAGTTTAAGGCTCATATAACAGAAGCAGTTGGGTTAGCGAGTCCAAAGCGAATCATGAGGATAAAAAATAGTATTCCCACTCCACAAAATGCATTGCCTCGACAATTCACTTCTGAGAAGGCTTTGGCGCTGTTTATGGATCTTGGATTGTCGAAGGGAAAATATATAATGCTGCGTGAGTCATTATTACAACATAATGTCAATCGTCTTCCTGGATACGGACACATAAATCAAGCCAAGAAGGAAGCAGTACCTCTTAATCCCAAAATTTCCGAAGTATAAGCCGAAGTGAACCTCAAAGACCTGATGGAACATACTTCTAGACGACTCTTGGAGACTTTCTCTGAAGCATAGCATTGGTTAGCAAGTGTGACTGTGATGGATCATCAGGACGGAGCGCCTATAAACAAACTATAAATACGGACGATACAACTGTTACAGATGCTAATATGTTTATGGCTTCTGTTGTTCCCCTACGACTAAAATATTCAGAATATTGGAAAAACCCACGGCCTTCATCAGTTAAATTGTGCCGTCTGATATTGTTTGTGATGTAAAAAAACAAATTGCCGAATTAAAACCAACAGTACTTGAAATCGACGAAGGGAAATCTATTACTATAAAGTATGATTTTCTCCTGACTATGATCGACGGGAAAGTTTTAAATCAATTAACTAATACTTCATCGGCAATGAAATGTGCAATCTGTAAAAAAAATCAAAAAGACTTCCAAAAATTGGATGAATCAACAAGTGACGAACATAATTATGAGTATGGAATATCTCCTTTGCATGCACGGATAAGATGTATGGAATTTATCTTGAAGTTAGCGAATATGCTACCACGACATGGGGAAGTTTTCGAGGACAACGCAACACCCAAAGAAAAGCAGAATATCACAAATGATGGCAACTCTTCACGCAGGTTTTTTGAAAACGATGAAGTGACTGCTCGAATAACTGGAGTTGATAAAGATATTGTGCGAAGATTGGGAGTAATTTTGAATATTTTGAATTGCAAGGAAATGGTTAATGGACCTAAATTTTGTGAATATGCATCCAAAACTGCCGAACTGCTGCTTCAGAAGTATCCTGAGAAGAAACTTACTCCTACGGTACATACAATTTTAGCACATGGAAAGGATTTAATAGAATACCAGTGCTTACCAATAGGAGAATTGTCTGAAGAAGCTCAAGAATGCAAAAATAAGGACTACAAAAGGTATAGATGTATGAACACTTGCAAAATATCACGAACTAGACAAAATGAAGACCTTTTCAATATGTTAGCAGTCTCTTCTGATCCAGTTATTTCATCTAGGAAATCTGTAAGATCACAAAAAGAACTTACAGATACTTATAGCTTAGAAATAATTTCATTATTAGACATTCCTTCCAGCGTAGATAGCGATTTTGAAAAATCTAACTTTCAAAAAAAATTTTTTTTTGTAAAAAATTACGTATGAATCAATAAATTATATTAATTTATTAGAAAAAATATATTACAAAAATTATTTTTTAATGCAAAAAAATAAGTAATTTCATTGTAGTATGAAGTTTTACTAAATCTTAACTTTGGCAACGAATTTTAAAGCCCCCTGTTACTGTGGCACCCTGTTTTTTGCCCATTTTAAAGCTTAGATATTACACTTTCAGATGCAGTTTAAATTTTTTAAATATCTTTATTGGTTCAGAAGTTATGATTTTTGCAACGAAAAATGGAAAACCGGGCCAGAGTGCGTCGTTCTTTAGACGTTTCGTACAGGATTATGCGGTGGTCGCTAAACCACTATCCGATTTGCTTAGAAAAGAAGAAAAGTTCAAACTAGGTGAGAAACAGTTGCTAACGGTCCAAGAATTGAAGCATGCGTTGGTGAATGCACCCGCGTTGAAATTGTTTAATCCGACAGCAACGATATTCGGAAATCCAAAACGAATCGTTTCAGACAGGGGGGTTGCGTTTACGTCAAATGCGTTCAAAGAGTATTGCGTACGCGAAAACATCCAACATTTGACAATTGCAACAGGGGTACCTCGCGGCAACGGGCAGGTGGAGCGCGTCCACAGAACAGTTATTTCAATGCTGTAAACAAAATGTCAGAATAACTCGACCCAGTGGTACAATCATGTGCCGAAAGTGCAACAGATTCTGAATAACACGGCACCCCGAAGCACAAAAACCACACCCTTCAAAATCCTTACCGGATTAGATATGCGGGTAGCAGAGTACCCAGACTTAAGAGTAATTCTAGATGACTTGGAAGTGGACGAGCTAAATATCGAACAAAAACAGAAAGGAAGAAATCGACTACACTGTTAATGACTTGGTAGCCATTAAACGCACTCAGTTCGGGACAAGTATGAAATTGCGTCAAAAATTTCTAGGTCCATACAAGATAACCGAAAAGTTAGGGCATGGCAGATACAATGTAGTAAAAGTGGGAAACCACGAAGGTCCACAAAGAACTACGACAGTAGCGGAGTACATGAAACGATGGATATAGTTATTCGAGGGCGAATAACCTGTCAGGATAGCCGAGTGGGGGCGTACGGAAGACAGACGAACACAAGCAACACTGACTAAACGAACATTGGACGAGACGCGGACGGATAACGGGACTGTTGAACGGACTAAACGGACAGTCGGTGACAAAAAGCCAAACGAGCAGACGCGAGGTCGGCAAGCCGTGCGATAATTATAAGTCAATTATTCAAACCACTTGTAATATTACTTAAGGGGCACAACTAGTTTGACCGCCTGAAAAAAGGAGATTCTTGTGAATTTTGAATTTTGTGAAGTATTGCATCGAATGTTTTAAAATTTTGCAGATATATTTATGCATAAATAATGAATACAAAGTAATTTTTTCAAATGAAAATATTCGATTTTCAGCAAGTTATCCACCATCTCCTGAGTCTTAAAAAAAAAACGTTCTCCCACTGCTGCAGTGATTGTAGCCTTCGCAGTGCCTGAAATCAAAAAAACAAAAAATTTTACTTAACTAGGTTATATTTCCTATACAATGACCCTCGGTTGTAAAAAAAAATAAAATGCAACAAAATGGCGGTATTTTAAAAAAAATTAAAATTTTGCTGAAAAATCTGATGGTTTTTGGCCTGGCATAATTATACTTTTCATCCTATCATTAAACTGGAGGGTCATTGTATGGAAAAACAAATACACAATAAGCTAAACAAAGAACCAAGTCGATCGGATGATTTGTTATCAAGTTACAGCTGCAGCAAATTTGAAAAATGTAGTTTTGAGAAAAACGCGTTTAAAGTTTTAAAACCGTGTTACCGCGTAGTAAACGAGACGGATTTGAGGCTCTGTATCTCAGAGACTTTTACGAATTCGACAAAATCCGTTCGTATACTTTTTCTATGATAGTTATACTATAAAAATATGAAATAAAACAAAAAACGAAATTTTCAAAATTTCAAACTAGTTGTGCCCCTTAAAGTACTGAAATAAAAGGCTAGATAGCCAAATAAAACCCTACATAAATGAAAGAAAAATAAAATCAAAACCAATACTTTTATATAAATGTGTCTTCTTATAACTACCCGATAGATCTAACTGATATTTCGGTTAGATGTACCCGATTTGTACGTTAGTCCTAAGAAATATATACGTTACGACTACCAGGTATGTCTAACCAATATATCCGTCATAGCTAACTTAAGTGAGCGAGATGGCTATACGTTTGTCCAGACTTTAAAGTGCGTGTGTTGGAAGGTGATACAAAATCACATGTACAAAAGAGTTTCCGTCAGATTTTTCCCACGCTCTGAACAAATCTAACTAAACTTTGTTCCGGGCGCTAACAGATATATCAGTTATACACTACCAGTTATATAACCGGTTATATAACCGGTAGTATTCTTGTAGGGATGTAAATGTGTTAGTTTCAGCGAGAATTTTTATGAATGTGTTGGAGTTTCCATCAGTCCTGTTTTGCAGGGAGATATAAGCCCTACAATCTTACGCATTTGAGATTGCAAATCTGTGCAATATCAAACATTTGCCATCAGTTGTGAGTGGCCTTTTCTGTTTTAATTGCAATACTTGCTGCAAAACACAGCTATTGTTATTGCAACTAGCTACAGTGCAATAGCACTCGCACAGTTGTTGCTAAGAAACGGTCTTTCCTTACCTCTATTTCGGGAGCTCTTTGGAGATAATTTAGTATTTTATTTATGTTTTCACTTCATAAATATTAAAGTGCTTGCGCACTCCCTTCCTGAATCATTCGTATTTTCCACTTTATTGTTGTACAATTTATTTAAAACAAATAATATGTACTACATTTTCGGACAAGTAGAATTCAACTGAAGTACTAACAAATTAGTTATTGTTCACAGTTCCACTCGATCATTCGTTTAGTAAACACGTCTATCGACTGCGTACGCTCAGAAAGTGCAAAGGCACCTCATTCTACTGCTCACGCGCAAGCTATCGCGCTAAAAACCGTTATCTTAGTTACTTGGTGGCAAAAAACAACAAAACTATAATCGAAAAAACAAACGTACAAGTGAACCGCTTAACAAACATGATGATGGGTGATCCACCCGACACCTTCACAATATCCAATACGAATGGATTTCGAGTAAACAAGGAGAAAACTCTTTCAATAATTTCGCCAGGACCAAAATACCTCATCATGAAACGTGTTAATAGTGAAAGTGACCTCAGCAATGTCTCGCCGTTCTTGTTCAAAAAAATTATAGACGCTCTCTGCGGAGAAATAACCGAAAGCAAAAAACTTCAAAACGGTACCCGTCTTCTACTCACAAAAAATTTCACACAAGCACAAAAACTGATCACACTAACGGCCCTCAACGCTCTAATCGAAGTCGAAGTTACTGAGCACCCAACACTTAATTACTCCAAGGGAGTAATCTACTCTAATGATTTAAGAGGTATACACGAAGATGAAATCCTCCGCGAGCTGCGTGACCAAGGGGTTACTGAAGTTAAAAAAATACTCAAAAGAGAACAAGACGAATTAAAGGAAACTGGATTAATAATTCTCACATTCAAGCACATGACTCTTCCAGAAAAAATTAACATCGGCTATGAGAAAATATTTATAAGACCATACATTCCTCTCCCAATGAGGTGTAAGAATTGCTGGCACTACAATCACACAACTAAGTGGTGCAGAAACTACAAGAAATGTCAAAGTTGTGGCGAAGCATACCATCTCCAATCGGAGGATGATAAATGCATAAACCCTCCTTCATGCACCAACTGTGTACAGAATAAAATAGAAAACTTTAACCATAATGCTTTGGATAAAAAATGCCCCATTTTTCTTCAACAAAAGGAACTCCAAGCTATCAAAACAATAGAAAAGGTAGACCACAAAACAGCAAAAAAAATATATAACGAACGTCATGGCAACAACAGCATGAACTTTGCTAATGCTATCCGATCCCCAACAACAAACACCCAAGAGAACCAACCTAGCTCCAGCAAATTCATCACTAGAAACGTAACACCAAAAACCACATTCGAAAAGCAACAAATTCCAGCTCAAGAAGTTCGCCAACAATCCAACACCGACATTGAAGAATCAATCATAACCACTGACACACTTCCATCCTCTCTACATATACCAACAAAAATTAAAATTCTGCCGAGAAATACTCCAAAGCGTCTAGCAAAAAAACTGTCAATCTCTAAAGACACCAAGAGAGCACCTCGCTCTTTATCTCCAACTTTACTTGACGATGAGATGTTCAACAACGACTCTTAACCACACCGCTCTCTTTATCTCAATTACAATGAAGATCATTGCAAATATACATACACACTTGTCATATATACACATTGTTCTTATAAATACACATTATATATTTAAATACTTACTTAGTAGAATGTATGTTTCGCGTCAGCTCCAATCCATCTCTCCCCATATCCACTTCAACAAAAAATGCCTGAATCTACCACTAACCTCAATAAATTTTATTACCAAACGCCAAACAACTAATTACTCTCACATCACTCTTATTAAAGCACCAAATTACTATTACTACTGTCCATTTACAACTCACTTAGACGGCAAAGCCCTTTACAACTTCCACAACAATATCAAACACCCAACTTTATGCTAAAAATTGTACAGTGGAACATAAACGGATACTTAAATAACTACATTGGACTTCAGACATTAATACGTACCCACCATCCCCAAATAATCTCCTTACAAGAAACTCACCTATCCTCACTCAAATATAACCCTATCCCTCCTAATTACCTCATCTACGACTTTAATGCCCAGACATCTTCGCATGGGGGTGTCGCTTTGTTGATCCACACATCCATTCAACACTCACACACCAACATAAACACAGACTTCGAAGCCGTCGCAGCCACAATAGTTTCTAAACATAAGATAACAGTAGTTTCGGCATACATTCCTCCAAACAAACGATTTCACACCAATAACCTTACTAATGTCTTCTCATCAATCCAACAACCATGTATCATAACCGGGGATTTTAACGCTTGGCACAGCGACTGGGGCTCACCAAGAAACAATAGCAGAGGTACAATACTCTCCAACTATATTCACAACTCGGACTTTATGCTACTAAATGACGGCTCCCCTACACACCTTAGCACTCATAACTCATTCACTCATATAGACCTGACTATTTGTTCTCCTACGCTTACTCTCCACTCAAATTGGCGGACTGAAAGCAGTCTCCATAGCAGCGACTACTTCCCCATCATCATAACTCTCTTTCAAAGTGTTTTTACTCCTCTCTTAAAAACAAAACCTCCATTCCTAACTAAATTTGCCAACTGGACAAAATTCTCTAACATTTGTACAAAACTGAATCAAACAATACCAGTATCAACCCACGTAAACAAAGAAACAGCAAACATAAAAAGAATCATCTTAAGAAGCGCTAACGAAACCATTCCCCAACCCAAACCAAAGCCACGCTTTAGAACCCCGTGGTGGAATAGTGAATTGGAGCAACTCAAAAAGAACAAAAACCAATACTGGCGAAGACTTAAACGCTCAATAACCACTGAAAACGTAATTAACTACAAACGTGCCAACTCCATACTAAGGGCCGTTTTCTCATCTTCCCGTTAAAGTGACCGGTAGCTAAAGTGAACTTTAGCTAAAGGTCACTTTAAAGTGGCCGGTAAATATTTTCGTTTTCTCATCTTCCTGATAAATATAAATTTAACAGGTCTGATTTTTTGGCATCACTGGTCAGCATTGGGCAGCACTTGGCGGCGCAATCAGCTGTTTGTGAAAAATTATAATTATTTTTGAAGGAAAAAATAAAAATTTTGCCTGGCAAAATCTTGTTGATGCTTTTACTGGCAAATGGGGCGTGTCCCGACGTTGGAAATCGTTGAGGGACAAGTTTGACAGCTTGAAGCACAAGTCCAAGCTGGAACTTGCAGCGCAGAAGAGCGAGACGTATCGCACAGGTGGCGGCCCAGCAGCGATTGGACATGTCAGCAGTGCAAAGCAGTGAAATAGTCCAATTGGCTGTTATATGTTATATTTGCCGCATTTTGTGACTCCGTACTTTCAAAAGCGTCTTCCAGTGCATGAATTTAAGAAACACGCCTATTTTCCATACCGAAAGATCTCAAATTCAAATTTCATTTCAAATTGTAATTTCATTATCAGCTGTTTTTTGTTTGTAAACAAACATATGCATGTACTTGGCACCATTTCCACTTAAAGTTCACTTTAAAATTTAACAGGAACTCAATCCTCCCGGTAAATTTTATCGGGAGGATAGCTTAACGGGCAGATGAGAAAACGAAAATGCGTTTATCCGCCCGTTAAAGTGAACTTTAAAGTTAACGGGAGGATGAGAAAACGGCCCTAAAACGAGAAACAAAAATAGCAAAAAGAAATGCACTTCTCGAACTCACCTCCACAATCTCACCCTCCACACCCTCGAGTAAAGTTTGGGCGAACATCAGACTCCTCAATGGCCTGCATAAACCAAAAATCATCCACTGCCTCAGATCTTGTAATCCAGCACATCCAAACCTTACTAACCCAAATGATATTGCCGAAGAATTTTGCGAACATTGGTCTAAAAACTCCTCAGATACAAATTTCCCCACTGCATTTCAAAACCAGAAGAGACAATATCTCTCAACTTTAACAACCTACTTGCCATCAAAAAAAGCCAAATACATTGAGGACCCAATAACATTCACAGAGCTGTCTCACGCCATCAATACCCTGAAGGGAAAAACTCCAGGAATGGATAGAATCACATATCCAATGATACAAAATTTACCCGAAAACTGTAAACTAAGACTTCTAAAATTGTACAACCTGATTTTTGACTCCTACATCCCACAGTCCTTTAAAACCAGCACTGTCCTCCCCATCCTTAAACCAAAAAAAGATAAAACCCTAGTTGACTCTTACAGGCCTATATCGTTGAACTCTTGTTGCGCAAAAATACTGGATAAAATAATCGCACAAAGGCTATGGTGGCTTATATCGTCAGATAAGCTCATCAATAACCACCAAATAGGTTTCAAGAAAGGCAAATCAGTGTCAGATTGCCTAGTATACCTAGACTATCTGATCGCGAGTTCCCTTGCACGCAAAAACCACCTCTCCATTATTTCCTTAGACTTTGCCAAAGCTTTTGACAAAATAGGCGTACATGTAATCAGTGAACAACTTGCAAAATGGAAATTAGGGCCAAAAATCATCAACTATATAAAAAATTTCATGCTAAACCGTAAAATTATAGTTCGTAACACAAAAGTATATTCTTCTGTCCGTCCGCTTGCAAATGGCATACCCCAGGGCTCCCCTTTATCAGTAGTTCTCTTCCTAATCGCATTTAACAAACTTAGCGACATTATCTCCACCCAAAAAAATCTCCAATTTTGCGCCTATGCTGATGACTTCACTATTATAAAACCACTTGGAAAAACAAAAAATTGCTCAATTGACATTCAGAACTTAATAAAAGATATATCCGAATGGTGCGAGTACTCCGGGGCCCAACTCTCCCTCGAAAAATGTAAGCATCTCCACATCTGTCGCAAACATTACTGCAGCTGCATCATACATACAGGAAATTTACCTCTTCCCTCTGTCCAAAAACTAAAAATATTGGGAGTAATTTTCAATAAAAAGTATAACTGGAACGACCACATAGCCTATTTATGCGATTCTTTAGTTGATAAATTAAACATAATTAAATGCCTTGCAAATTTTAAATATAACTGCAACACAACATCTATTATAAATACAATACACGCCATTATCTTATCAAAAATTAACTATAGCATATTTCTCTACGGCTTTGCACCGAAAACCCAACTGCGGAAACTAAAAGTAATCCTCAATGCGGCTGTCCGAGCGGCTCTTGGCGCTCTACGATCAACCCCAGTAAACAACATACTTTTTGAAGCCAACGTAAAAACCATAGAGATGCAGAGAGATATGGCCCTACTCAAACTCTGTAAAGTAATCATTAACAGCCAAGACACACCACTTTTACCAATAATAAGAAACGTGAAAAAACTCAAGAGAAAATTTAAAAACCCTATCCCAGTAATATGCAGAACTGTCGACGCTTGCCAACAAATTAATCTCCCCACAGTACCTCTAATCAAAACCAACTCCTTGCTCCCCCCGTGGTTCCTCAACCCTTCGACCATAAACACCAGCCTACACAAATTCCACAAACAGACTACCCCACCATCAATTTTCCGCCAATACTTCAAGGATATATCCAGTCAGTTCGTAAATCACTCGTTTATATACACGGACGGATCCAAAACAGATCTAGCAACATCCTACAGCATAACAACCGCAGACGCCACAATTAAGGCATCCATTCTCCCCAACTTTACATCCGCCTTTACCGCCGAAATAATAGCTATTTTTGAAGCAATATCCTTCCTTAAAAATCGTGTCGGCAAATATGTGATTTGCACCGACTCTCTTTCGACCCTTGAAGCCATAAAAAACATTAACAACAACAGTAACTACTATGTAAACACGATTAGAAATGAGCTAATTAACCGCTACCCAAAATTTACACTAATCTGGGTGCCAGGCCATGTCGATATCCCTGGAAACGAATTTGCAGACGATATAGCCAAATCAGCCCAAAATAGCCCCCTAATGTCCACCCTGAATAACAACTACAAAGACTTACATAGACATATAAAAAACCACTTTACCCACATCCAACACAACTCATTTCAACTTACATCAACTTGGTACCAACAAACCAACCATCACAAATGCCCTCCAAAAAAATTCATCACTCCAAGTACGAGAACTGACATAACCAAATTCGAGCGATTACGACTAGGTCATACTAAAATTACACACCAACATTACTTCACAAATTCACCCCAACCCCACTGTCCCTACTGTAACACCAATACACCCTTAGACATAAAACACCTTTTAAATGATTGCAGAAACTTTGACCACCTGAAGAAAGTAATCTTCAATAACACTAAACCCACATCCCTCCTTTCCTCGATAGACGAAAATAACGTCACAAAGCTATGTACATTCCTGAAACAATCCAACTTGTACCCACACATCTAAGCACCTCCCAAACATTAGTATCATATAAATTAAGCACACATTATGCCATATATTATACAATAACCAAATTAATACTGAACTAATGCAACCACACATGTCAATTACACAACATAAGAAATTTGTAAAAACTGAGCGTAAGGCCTGCGCTGCTATTGCTCCCCTTTTTCCCACTAGCTTATAATTTTAATTATAAGTTCAGTATGTTATAAATAAATAAATAAATAGTTATTGTTGTTTAAAACAGACCATTCAAAATCAGCCCGATTCTAAACAGAAATTCCGCGTGAATTTTTTCTCTTTTCCCTTCTCTCATATTCTCAATGACATCTCCCCGGGAGATTTTTCCCTTTTCCCTTTCCTCCTATTCCCAATGAAGTTCGAAAAGGGAGATTTTTTTCGTGCCGAAAAAGTAGGCATCACCAATATGTAAAATGGCAGAAAAGCAGTGTCTTTTCTCGAGAATTATTCCGCGAACTTTATTGAAGGGAGAAGCACGCGAAAATTTAAGTTTTCTTTTAATTTTTATATTCTACTAAGAATAATTTCATGAAATACTTGATTTTAGGTCGAAAACAACCAGCAAGCACCAGCTCCAACGCCTTGTAAGCCTCATGGAAGCAAATCCTGGCATTGCGCACGGATTTAAAGGCGATAGAAAGATTTTCTTCTTCCGATACCCTTGCAGAGGAAATAAATATCCAACGAGATATAGGCGAGACTTTAAAGTCTGTGGCGGAGGATTTAAAAGAGCGACACCAAAGCACAAAACAAATCTACAAATCTCTGGACAGACTATATTATTTGAAGAAAGCGTATTTCAGAAAAATTGAAAAATTAAAAATCAAGGATATGGAAGAAATGAAACGGCACAATAATGCTATGGAGAAAATAAGACTGCGGGAAGTGGAGAATAAAATTGAGAAAAACAGGCGACTACTTGAATTAGAGGAGCTGAAGTTTAATAATAATATGTAAATATGTAGATATGTTAAAACTAGCTTGAATTTTTAAAGTGAAGTGATCTGGATTGTCTGCCTTATTATTTTTATCTTATTTTGTTGTTTTAAGGCTTAAAAAGTGAATTGACTGTAATACAGTAGCAACTCGGTAAAAGCAACCGATTATTGAAAGGGGCAGTTGCAACTACCGAGTTTGTGGCAATAATCGAGTCTAAATTTTTGTATGAAAATTTGCAAAGTTTTTCACAATGTTTTATAAGGGTTTCATTAGAATTCATTATTATTTTATTCATATTCTGTTGTCTTACAAAAAAAAGAACTTAAACTAATCACATTCATTGTGTTTAAGAAAAATCAAACAGAAACAAAAACTCCAAACATTTCTTAAAAAGGCTTTAATTAACAAAACAGTTTGATAACAATTTAGTTTACTGATTTAGATAAACTAGAGAGAGAAACGGGACATCAACTGACACTCTACTCCACAAAAAGAAAATAAGACGAAAAAAAAGTTGCGATTATTGAGGTTTTTCGGCAGCAGTTGCTTTTACTGAGTCTATAATGTATAAAATTCGGTGGGTGCGATAATCGAGGAGTTGCGCAAATCGAGGGTTGCTTTTACCGAGTCGCTACTGTAGTTATAAGACTTCAAAAGTAAATGAACTGGCCAAATATTATTTTTGTTTTTATATTGAATTTATTTTTGTGTTATTTTAAGAAGACTGAACTTTTTATGAATAAATACTGAACTATTTACATTAAAATTTGTATTTTGCTTGGAAGTGTTATAGATCGTTTCCAATATTGGCTCTAATTCTTTGAGCTGCAGCCAAATACTGGGAGGGCACTGGAGGGTCCACTTCATTTTCCTGAGTGTCTAGTTCATTTAGTGTTATGTTTGTTTCACTAAGTGTTATGTTTGCCTTATATTAAATACAAATTTTATGTAAGGCACAACAGATATTCACAATTTTGGCTGCTTTTTCAGGAGTGTAGTGCAGCACCCTTGTACCAAGAAGACATCTCCAACGATTTTTGAGAACTCCATTGGTTCGTTCAATAACGTTGCGGCATTTGGAATGGATTTCATTGAATTTCATTTCAGTTGATCCATCCGCCGGAGCTCGATGTGGTGTTAAAAGCCAAGGCTGCAACGGATATCCTGCATCTCCTGTTGTAATAGATTAAAAGAGTTCACACTTTTCTTACTGACTTATTTTTTAAAGCATTTCACGTAAGAGCCAAAAGTTTGTTACTCCTCCCAAATATTCCTGTTCAAAGTGAACACGCAACTCGCTGACATTCCATATGAATGAGTCGTGGCAAGCACCGGGATGGGAGGCATCGACGTATCGAATTCTCAGCTTGTCATCACAAACCTGCAAATATTTCATAACACTTAACACAAAAGGGGATCAGGGTTTGGATCCACAAGGCAAAGCACCTGACTGCACGGATGTAGACGTGGTCCACATCTTCGGCTGCGATCCTTGTGGGTACCAGGCCAAGTGGACTCAACGCCTTCACGAAGGTTGCTTCTGGTGACCGGGCGGTCCCCGGGCGGCTGTTGAAGCTTGTCTTCTCAGCTGGCGAAGTTTGAGCTGCGGAAATCCAGGAGCGTCTGACCCACAGTGGGCGGCTCCCTGGTCAGCGTCTGATCTCCATGTTAGGAGCGGCTGTTTCTTATCATCTTTTGGTGGCGTGATAGATGTCAAAGAAACGCCACAGGGGAAGGCGACCCCCTTCATCAAAACCATTCTGGAGGGCTCCCATAAGGACTCTTTTACGGTGCAGGGAGTCGGATCCCCAGTACCGGCGGTAGACAGTGGGCGAGCGGGCTGTCTGGCGTCGTCATCCAACGACCGCTTAGGCTGTGCAGCGGGACCCCAGGCTGTGCAGTCTACAAATGCTACTGGGAAGCAGGAGGCGCCCAAACCTGCATTAAGCAGCCAAAAGGCGCAGGAGTCCACAGCACAGGATGGTCCCTCACTTTCGGGGGTGGTGCCTCAGCTCCGGGACCTTCGACTCGACGCTGCTATAGAGGGGGAATCTATGATTCTCTCGCAAAGTAGCGGCGCCGGGTCGGTGGACTCTGAGGCGGAGGCGGCACTCCTGGAGGAGGGAGACCGACCTGCGGCCACTGGCTCCATTCCTGGTATCTTACCGGCGGGGGAACGCAAGGCGAGCAGTGCTGCGAAGAAAGCCAGAAATGGCTACCGGCGCTCTCTTGCGTTTCTCCGCAGAGTGAGCACAGAGCCTGGATCCTTGTCCGATAAGGAGAAGGATCTGGTAAGGAAGCACCAGAAGATCGTGGCCAGATTCGAGAAGAAACAGGCGGCGATTTCTGGTGCAAAATGCACGGCCGTTGCAGCAACGCCTGGTGACAGTGCCACGGCTGCACGGTCCACCGAAGGTGCAGTGGAGGCGGAAAAGCCTAGAAACAAGGCCACATCCTCCGTCACTGCACGGGTGGGAGTAAAGACGGGGACGGCAAAGCCTGGAAACAGTGCTGCGGTCGCCCCGTCAAATGAGACTGGTCAGAGACCCACCACCTCTTCAAGGCCCACTTCCACCACGGTGGAAAAGGCCGTAAAAAGGGGAAGATCGGGTGACGATCAGCCGACAGGGGAGGGGAAAAAGCTGAAGCCCTCAGCTAGCTTCTCTTCCCCACAGGAGTTGCAGATAGCCGTGGTGGACCGGAGCGATCCTGATGGGAAAATTCGCCCGGAAAACTGGCTTTCTGTAGAGGCGCGCATTCTGCGAGCGATGCTCGAGGCGGCTGACGGCGAAATTGACTTCGACGGCGCTGGCTGGCAGAAGGGTGTCAAAATCGTCGGTTGTGGCAACAAGGAGTCCCTCAACTTCTTGGTGCGCACTATCGGCGGTCTTGAGCCCCTCTGGCAGGGGGCGAAACTCGAGGTCATACCCCGTGACCGTCTGCCACTCCGGCCTATCGTCACACTGTGGGTCCCCCCTCCAGTTATGGAGGACGCCGACACGGTGAAGCTGATTGGCCGGCAGAATAGTGGCCTGAACACAGGAGAGTGGAGAATTGTATCCTCCACTACTTGTAAAAATGAGGCGGGCAAGGACATCGTGACAGCCGCCGTGGCTCAGTTGGTTAGTGCGCGGTCCAAGCGAGTCGCATGCAGAGCGACGCTAGTTCGAATTCTGCATGTAGTAACACCTAAAAAAAATAACGGGAAACTCGTTTTCTCTTTCGGTGGCTGTCCTCTCAGCTGGAAATGGCAAACCTCTGAGAGTAAAAATTGCCTATGAAAAAGCTCCCAACCTGCCGTTCGGAACCGGCATAAAACTGTAGGTCCCTTCCACCCGCGTACAAAATTCACACGCACAACACGGGTGGTTGCGGGAAGCTAGGCCTTAGTCTCGCGTAAGCGGGCTGTCGTGCCAATCAATTATTATTATTATTATTAAGGACATCGTGATCGCGGTAGATCAATCGTCCTTTGCCCATCTGCGGGACTCCCTGGAAGTTGTTAAGTTCGGTTTGGGTTCCCTCAAAGCTCGCTTCCCTAACAAGGAAGCGCGCCACACAAGGGAAGGCTGAAGGGAGTGCAGATAAACCTGCACCACTCTAAAGCCGCCACCCACGACCTTATGCAGTTCCTTGAGGAGACTGGAGTTGACTTGGCTCTAATTCAGGAACCCTGGATCGTAGGAAACAGGGTTTGTGGGTTAGATTCAGGTCAATTTAGATTGCTTCATTCACGCGGTGAAGGTAAGATACGAGCCTGTATTGTATACAGAAGGTGCACTAATTTGTTTCTTTTGTCTCATTACAGTACTGGTGACCTGTGTGTGGCTGCATGCGAACGACGCGATGGGCGAGACCTGATCCTGTCGTCCGCATACATGCCATTCGAAGGGGAGGAACCACCGCCGAAGGAAGTCCGGGACCTTGCTGCGCACGCCCGATCACGGAGGCTCGACCTTATCATCGGGTGTGATGCCAATGCACACCACATGCTGTGGGGAAGTTCCGACACCAACAGTAGGGGTGAGTCAATTTTTGAGTTTCTTCTAGGCTCTAACCTTGTGCTGTGCAATAGAGGCAATACGCCGACTTTCCACAATAGGGTTAGGGAGGAAGTCATAGATATTACCTTAGTTACCGACTCCAACACTATCTCCGTGGTCGACTGGAAAGTACTGACGGAATGTTCGTTCTCGGACCACAACCGTATAGTCTTTTCAGTGGCCATAGAGGTTGGATGTCCACAAACTTATAGGAATCCGAGAAAGACTAACTGGCCTAAATTCAGTGCACTAGTTTCTCAGAAACTGGCATCGCGCAAAGCGATCGCTACATTCGAGAGAAACAACATTGACAGGTCAGTTGGTCTTCTAACGAAAGTGCTTAACAAGTCTTTTAATGAATCTTGTCCTAAAAGTCGAGCTCCACGGAAAACCAACGCAGTGTGGTGGACCCCAGAGCTAAGACAACTTAGAACAGATACCAGACGTCTCTTCAATAAGGCTAAACTTAGCCGAACTGAAGAAGACTGGGGAGCCTACAAGGCTAGCTTTAATAAGTTTAAGAAGACTATTAGGGCGGCCAAGCGGGATAATTGGAGGAAGTACTGTGAATCCCTCGACAATGTCAACGAGGCCGCCAGACTTCGCAAGGTGCTAGCCGGGGCATCACATACCCCTAGCAGCATTAGGAAGTCTGACGGCTCGTGGACAGAATCGAGGGAGGAGCTTCTAGAGACTCTCATGAACACCCACTTTCCCGGTTGCACGAGTGTTGTTGAGACGACCACGCCTCATAGACAGCACTCGTCACGACCGGATGCTTTTGTTCGGGGGATTATCGATGAGGTCAAAGTGGCATGGGCGATAGACACCTTCAACCCGTACAAATCTCCGGGGCCCGATGGTGTCATTCCGGCTATGCTGTAATGGTCTAAGGAGGCAGTGGTCAAAGTCTTGGTGCGAATCTTTCGGGAATCTCTCCAACAGGGCTATGTACCGCGCGCCTGGAAAGAGGTTAAGGTGGTGTTCATCCCCAAGGCGGGGAAGTCAAACCACATCACTGCAAAAGACTACAGACCGATCAGCCTGTCATCGTTCTTTCTTAAGACTTTGGAGAGGCTGGTGGATGTCTATGTCAGGGGAGTGGCACAGTCCAGGGGACTCTGCAGGACGCAACATGCGTATTGCAGGGGAAAATCTGTAGACAGCGCCTTACATGAGGTCGTTCAGACGATCGAAAAATCGCTGAGCGTCAAGGAGTATACGTTAGCCGCTTTCCTCGATATTGAGGGGGCCTTTAATAACGTCACTCTAGAGGCAATAACCAGTGCACTTAGAAAATTCGAAGTGGACGAGAAAGTGGTAAGGTGGACCAGCGATATGCTTAGTAGCAGAAGGGTTCACTCCAGCCTAGGCTCGTGCTCGGTGAGGAGGTTAACCACAAGGGGCACACCTCAGGGGGGCGTCCTTTCGCCTCTGCTGTGGCTGCTTGTGATAAACAACATCCTCGAGATCTTCGAATCCAGGAGGCTGCGAGTAGTAGCATATGCGGACGACGTCACTATCCTGATCCCTGGAAAATTTCTTTCCACCATCAGTGATCTCATGGAGTCTGCTTTAGGAGAACTCTCTAGGTGGGCAGAGCATAACGGTCTAGGAGTTAACCCCTCAAAGACGGTTATGGTACTGTTCACCCGGAGATACAAGATATCGGAGTTTAGGCTGCCGAAACTCAGCGGCATCACTATCACCCTCTCACCCGAGGTGAAATACCTTGGCACCACACTCGACTCCAAGCTTTCTTGGAGACGCAACGTGGAAGAGCGGGTGAAGAAGAGCCTGAATGCCTTCTACGTCTGTCAGAAGGCCTTCGGGAAAAAGTGGGGATTGCGGCCGGGCATTGTCCACTGGATGTATACAGCGATCATTCGGCCGATCTTATGTTACGGAGCCATTGTCTTGGCGGGTCCTTGGCGACGCAACTGATGAAGGTGCAGAGACTGGCGGCTATGGGAATAGCAGGAACCGTCAAAAGCACCCCCCAGGCAGGCCTAGAGATGATTCTACATCTCCACCCAATAGAGCAGTTCATTAAGTGCTGTGCTGCTAAAGGCGCTCTCAGGCTGAGAGAGGCCAACTTGTGGAAAGAGCACGCTTATGGACACTCTGGGATCCTAAGGTCATTTACGAGGCCAGGTACGGAACATCAATTAGATTCCTGCACGGACTATCTGATTCCATACCTGGATTTTGATTCGCGCGCACTTACCTCCTTTCCCTCAAGGGAAGAATGGGGACTTACAAGTGTGATAAGAGACGCCTCCATCACCATCTTCACAGATGGTTCTAAGATGGAGGAAGGTACAGGAGCTGGTCTCCACTCAGATGCACTAGGGGCTCAACGGTCTTTCAGACTCCCGGACCTCTGTAGCATCTTTCAGGCGGAGATTTATGCAATCTGGAAAGCTGCTGAATTAATCCGCGACAGCGGATTATCACCCACGGATATCACAATCTGTGTGGATAGTCAGGCAGCCCTTAAAGCGCTGGAATCAGCGACTGTGAAATCAAAGGTAGTGCAGAGTTGTCGCAGTGCACTTCGCGGCATCGGACATCACCGAGTCACTCTCTGCTGGGTTCCGGGCCACTCTGGAGTGGCAGGAAACGAGGCAGCGGATGAGATGGCAAGAAAGGGGGTCGCCCTGCCTCTCACCGAAGTGGATAACTCTGTGCTCCTTCCGATATCTGCCCTGTATTTGCGTATTGACAGGTTGAGCAAAACTTACATCGAGTCCTCATGGCGGAGCAGAACTGATTGCAGTACCTGCCGGGCAATATGGCCTTCCCTTTCCGTGAGGAAAACGCGATATGTACTGTCCCTGAGTCGAACCTCTATTAGGCAGCTTGTTGGAGTCATCACTGGACACTGCGCCATTGGATCTATGCTGGTCAAATGGTGCCTCTCGTCCAGTGATGTCTGCAGAAGCTGTGGAGATGAGGAAGAAGTGGAAACGATCCAACACTACCTGTGCCACTGCCCGGCTCTGCAGGAACGCCGACTCCGTACCTTGGGGTCAAGGTTCCTGGTAGACTTGGCCTGCGCAGCAGTAGTTGAAATATCGGATCTACTCTCCTTCATCAAGAGGTCGAACTGGTTTGCCCCGAACTGAGAGCCACTGGTTAGCTCCGGAATCTTCCATGAAGGGATTCACAATGGGCCATATTGGCCTCCGAGTGGAAGTGCTGCCCTTGGGACGCACACACCCTTCCCTACCTAACCTAACCTAACCTAACACAAAAAACAAAGACTTAAAATAGAACCGAGAACTTACCAGCATAACATTCAAACTATAATTTCCCTTCCTATTATAAAAGAGGTGTTTATTTTGGCAGGGAGCAACGATCTGGACGTGTGTTCCGTCAATGCATCCCATAACACCAGGAATACCGTGCTTAACGTACAGGGCTAACGCAACTTCCCTTTTTTCTTCGTTTGTCTTGCACACTTTAATCCATTCATGGCATAAGTGGGTTTCAAATACTTCCAAAACTTCTGTTAAAGTTTTGGAAAAACTTGACTGGGCCAAAGCAGCATCCGACTCTTTCCCAACCCCCGTCTGGTAACCGCCTTCTGCAAAAAAAACGCAAACAGCTGCTTAGTTTAACCATTGGCGGAATTCCGAACTGTTTCTTCACCGGTTTCAATTTGGCTGTAAGCACTTCCAGCAAGTACAAAAAGGCAGGTTTGTTGACTCTATAATACTTCTCGAACCTATAAAAACAGATAATTTACTAATTTCAAGAAGTTGCAATTTTGTTTGTGATTACAGCCACTGAGGCAACTCCAGCGGGTTCATCCCATCACGCAAGTGCCTTCTCACAATCCGTTGCTGCTGCTCGTCATTATTCAACTCCTCCGCTAGCAGTCTGAAGGCTATGCTGTGCATTTTTCTTCTTAAAATCTGAAAATTTTCACTTTCAGCACAAAATTTGTTTACGCAAAATTAAACGTCAAGTGCAAAGCAGCTGATTTCGAAATTCGAAATTCTCTCTCCCTCATTTTTCCTCTCCCCGGAAGTTTAGGATTGGCGGATTTATTTCTCGAGAATAATTAAATCCGCGAGAAATGAATTCCCCGGGAATATCTAGAATCGGGCTGAATATTTATCTGTTTTGAAGTAGTGATGCCTAGGGATGGGTAAATTCGAGATTCGAATGTTCGAAATTCGATTTTTAATCGAATTTTAGCTGGAGAATTTTCAAAATCGAACTTCATGGTGCTAATATTCGGTACAATCGAATCTTGCGTTAAAAAAATCGAATTTTTCCTCACAACGCCGCATTACCCATCCCTAAAAAATCCATACAGAAAAATGGCGCCGAGTGTTGTGTATATTTCGACAGAAAAGAAAAAGCAACCGCTGTGTGTTTAAAGTGCCACAAAATTTTTAAATATCACAGCACCACAACTACTTTGATAAAGCACTTGCAAAATATGCATAAAATGAATATGGAGGAGAGCATAATACAAAAAAATATTTGTAGTTTCATAGACAGATAAGAAGAAACTTGGCAGATGAAAAATAAATGTTGTATACTACTCTGCAACTTTACAGCCATTCAGTTTATGTAGTAACGTATCATAAAGATAATTGAAGAATGAATAATAATATTAACTGTAATTGTTAAAAATGAAAGAAAAAATTTCTTCAGAATGTGTAAGAGTGTGTGTAAAAAGTAAAGGGTGCTGGTTATAGTAACGACGGCGAACGCAATGCTATTCACAATACAACGTCGCGTTGTTAGATCAGTGGTTGCGCATGCGCCGGTGTCGGAGTCTTTTTACTTTCGGGGTGCGGTGTCACCGAGTTGGAATGATCGGGGCAAGCGTGGGTGTGTGTGCTAAGGTGCTGTGGCGGTAATAGAACCTGTTGATTGTATTAAATGTGGATGTTCGAAATGTGATTTGCTAACGCCAATATTTTAAAATCGCAAACACGATTGGTTTTCAAATCCCAAATGATATCAAATCATTATACATCAACACCATACCATACTTCCTACATTATAGGGTCCACATAATGTACGATCATGCAAAAATTCTATAATTTGCATTACTTGCCACAATGTAAGTTTGTAGTGTAGTCTTCTAAAAATCCCAAATATGCAATCACAATATTTGAATTAATATCGAAATTCATGAAATTTGCCGCATCGGTTGTAATGTTCAATTTGCTGAACCAAATCACAACAGTTATCCAAATTTTCTTGTTTCAATCGTTAAAACTACAACTACTATTTCTTAATAATTGCCTAAAATTCATACCTTTTTCTGAATCATTAAAATTTTCTTTTTATTTGTCAAAAAAAGCAATTGGCTTAAATTTTATCAAATCAAACTACTTAAACATTATCATGCAGATGAGTGTGAAGGAGTTTAACGAATAAAACAGAGAATATTTTTTTTTAATAATTTTGTTAATATTATTGTATTTATAGGAAGGCGACGAATCGAACGATGCGCCAATTATTGTGGACAGCAATGCTGAGATTTTGGAGGTATGTATTGTATTGAACTTTGAGACACTGTAATTAGGTCGATTTAGAATGGTCAAAACTATTATGTAAATATTTTGTACTGATTATTTTGATAGCGCTCATTTAAAATAGTCGTTTATGACTTGCACAAGAATTATTTATATTTCTTTTCGTTCATCTATAGATGAGCCCTACGAATACTACACGCGTTGGTCCATTGAACAAGTCGTTTGAGATAGCATCTTCATTTGCAAGTATGTATGCGTTAACGATCTTTTATATTTGTCCACTTTGAAGTTTAAAAACTAATTATTTTCATCATAGATAACAGTGCCAGGACAAATGATATTTCAAACGCTAATGTATATGGTGGCGGTGGACGACATGCCTTTGTGCACTCCAGAAAAAAAGGGATTTTTTAAATTTTGCAAAGCAATGCAACCTATGTACAAGATTCCTACAGAAAAAACATTGACATCCAGAATGGAATCTAAATATAAAGAAATTCAAGGAAAAGTAAAGTGTATGCTCAGCCAGGCAACGTCTTTATGCTTGACAACAGATATATGGACAAATTCATCAACGCTACAAAGTTATGTGGGAGTTACAATACATTTCGTAAAGGGTTGGTATCTTTACTGTTCAGTTTGAGATGAGCGCTTCTTTAATTCAATAATATTGTATTAATTAATAATTCACAGAAAACAACATAGTGTCCGTTGAGCTTGGGGCCTTTTCAGCTGATTTCCGAAAACATATAGCCAACCTTAGGACAAAACTTCGCCAAATAATTGACGACTGGGAAACCCATATGTTAACTGGGGAAGAACTTGATGCTCTGAAGGATGTACTGGATATTCTAAAGCCTTTGCATCAGATTACAATGGAACTATGCGGTGAAAAAGCTGTTAACATTAGTAAATGCATTCTATTGGTTGCGGGGTTGAAAAGGGTTAGAATATTTTTAAGTTTTAAAGTAACTCTCTAAAACTTGTTTTCTACAGGCTACAATAGATATCGAACCTACCACTGCAATAGGTAAAATTGCTAAAGATGTATTGCTGGCAGAGTTACAAAAACGTTATGCTAATTTGGAGGCGGTCACCAGTTATGGTGTAGCTACATTATCAGATCCCAGATACAAAAAGCTTGCCTTCGAAAGCCCGATACATTGCGCTCGAACAGTTTTTTTGTTGGTAGGTTTAGCAAATTGCTATTAAAAGAGAATATTACTATTGTTTAACTTTAAATAGGTAATTTATTAGTTCCTACCGTGCTTCATGAGCTAGTGGAAGTTCCTAATGAAACTCCGGTTTCGGACGAAAGAGGCGTATGGTCATATTTCGACCGAAGTGTTTCTAGCAACCAGTGCAGCACAAATAATCTTTCGGAAGCAGGCTCAGACCAATTGCGATTATAGCTATTAAAGCCAGCAGTTTCAAGGAAGCTGAACAAGAACCCATTGACAACTTGGCAGGCATTAAACAACGATTTTCTTTTACTGTATCCTATTGCCTAGAAGTATTTGACAATATTGGCAACGAGGCTATTTTCTCATGCTGGACTGATTGCAACTCAGCTGAGAAATGGGCTCTCTCCGGAACATTTAAACATGTTAGTGTTTTTACGATCCATTGGAGAAGATATGTGGAGTACATAAATTATTTCATACTTTCATTTCGTTTATTTCATTTCATTTATTTAATTTTTCATTATTTTTTTCATTCATTTAATTTGTATTACATTGTTTCATAAATTTCACTAGACAAGAAAAATGCACGTACAAAGCATTTTCTAGACTTATTTTGGACAGTTTTAAAACTGGACAGTTTATGTTTACGCGATATGTGCTCAGAACTAGAATAAAAAGAAAACTGGTTTTCCGAAGATTTTTCGAAAACGCTTCTTTGAAAAATGTCTTGATTTTCAGTTTCGTATTGAGCGACCCAAAATTAGTCTAGAAATCGTTTTTTTATAACTGCAACCGATTAATCCATTCTTTGTCGAGTAGTTTTATTTGGAGTATTTTTGAGTTATTTATTTTTAGTTATTTATTAGCATTTGTAGAGATAACACTTAGTGTTTTATAGCACAATTTTAAAATTTTCTGCTTATTTTAATAAAATTTTATGTAATGGAATTACAAACATTTTCATAAGAAGAGGTAAAGTTGAAGTTAACGCTTAATGTTAGGTTAGGTTGCGGTGGCTGCCTCTATAAGAGACACACTCGGAGGCCTGAAAAGCCCATTGTGATACCACATATTTCACCCGTTTTTGGACTGTGTATGCAACACTGTTTTGCCAACATATCGAGCCCTTCCCGCGATTTTATTGTATGAGCCATTTTTACCGAAATTATTTTTTTTACCGCAAACAATAGCACTATAAACTAGCCATCAGTACTTAAAGCTCACTTCTCTACGATGAACCGTTATGAAGTTAGAGAAAAAACAATTTTATCGTATGTCCACTTCACATTTTTCCTTCATTTTTTGTGCCCGCGACTAGCTATGTGTTACGATAGAATTGCTCTAGTTGCCGAAAGTAAATTTTTAACTTTATTGCAAAAGTGTGAAATTGAAAATATTTTAATAGTGAAAAGTGAATATTATTAATAATATAATTGCTGACGGTTTTTTTTCATGTTCATAGTTACGTATTGAGTAAATTGAGGTTCATTAATTTGATGATAAAATAAAAAATAATAATTAAGTAAAGTCTTTGATAATAAAAAAAGTAAAGAAAAAAAGAAATAAAAGTTCTAAAACAAATTTGCTGTTTCAGTGCCCAAACCGCAAGGCATTATCAACGCTGGTCCCTTATAGTGACAGCGATACATGTTGTAATGAAGAACCAGAAGTTTGTGTAGGAAAGCGGGGAAGGAGAAATAAGAATTTGCCAAAAAGAGTTGAAAATCAGGCGAACAGACGAGTTGGCTCACGCATATTTAGATTTAAAATTTGATGGAATGATAAAAGATGTGCTAGTCAAAACAGATGACGAATACAGTACAGTGGACGTCCAGTATAACGAACTTTCCATTTAACGAATTATGGATTTAATGTTTGGTCTCGTCAAGTGAACGATACCTCAATTGTTTTTGTTACGTTAAAACTTTCTAATTTACGTCAAGTTACCAATATTTTCAAGTTCTGTTTGTATGCATTGTTGATCATTTTCACAGGATTTGTTTTGCGTTCGGTCGGCGTTTTCTTTTCAAAATTAAAATTTCAATAATCAATCAAGAAAAATATCCATACAGAAAAGTTTACTTGCGGTGAAGAAGCAATCCGCATCGAAGACTTTTCACTGTACACACATAGCCATTTTGTATTTTGAAAATGCTGGAATAAAACATGATATTTTTTAACGTTCTGCCTGTCCTTTGCTCAAAATTGCTTTCGCTGTCCTTTGGTGTCAAGATGACCCCAATCAAACTGTTATATAATTTACTGACAAAACATGAAGAAAACTTACACATAAATCACAAAAGAAAAGCGAATAGTGTTTTTCTTGATTTGTTATTGGGCTGTAAGCGTGATTAACACTAAATAACACAAGTACACGAGTACACAAAGCCGCTCAACCGTTTGTTTTTAATTCCGCCTGGGGTCAAATAGACCCCAAGGGACAGGCAGAAGGTTAAAAACTGAATATGTGAGATTTATTTCTTAAGAAGGATGGTTTAAAACAAAAAAAATTTCGATCGATTCTAAATTTCGATAAGATTCTTTTTATTTTGAACGTCCACTGTATTTAATTTTTACTAAAATTATTTTATTTTTTGTATAAAACTACACTATATCACTATGAATTACACCATGTCAATCTGAAAGTAACATTATTTTGTATTTAATAAATGAAAATACATTATACCAAGGAAAACATTCTTTTTTTACTTAGAAACGAGTTTATCGTATGTGCCACTGCAATATTTGAATCGCTCATAATAGTGCCCGCACAAATTACACCGGCACAAAAAAAAAAAGTGGTCTGTACATTTGACTAGACCCACCTATCCTTATGTATTTCGGTGCGCTGAAACCGAATCCGAGGTCAGTTTTGTCCGTACACCCTCAAAATTTTGAGTAAATTGCAAAAAACTGCCATTATTTGCGATTTTTAACCATTTTTTGCAGTTTTTTGCAATTTACTCAAAATTTTGAGGGTGTACGGACCAAACTGACCTCGGATTCGGTTTCAGCGCACCGAAATACATAAGGATAGGTGGGTCTAGTCAAATGTACAGACCACTTTTTTTTTGTGTGCCGGTGTAATGGCAGTTTTTTGAAATTTACTCAAAATTTTGAGGGTGTACGGACCAAACTGACCTCGGATTCGGTTTCAGCGCACCGAAAAACATAAGGATAGGTGGGTCTAGTCAAATGTACAGACCACTTTTTTTTTTGTGTGCCGGTGTAATGGCAGTTTTTTGCAATTTACTCAAAATTTTGAGGGTGTACGGACAAAATTGACCTCGGATTCGGTTTCAGCGCACCGAAATACATAAGGATAGGTGGGTCTAGTCAAATGTACAGACCACTTTTTTTTTGTATGCCAGTGTAATGGCAGTTTTTTGCAATTTACTCAAAATTTTGAGGGTGTACGGACAAAACTGACCTCGGATTCGGTTTCAGCGCACCGAAATACATAAGGATAGGTGGATCTAGTCAAATGTACAGACCACTTTTTTTTATGTGCCGGTGTTATCGTATGTCCAAAATAACACCGTTGCGCTTTGCTGAAGTTACTAAAATAACCTATTCCAAGTGCGTAATCCTAAATAAAGTGTGTATGCCAAAAATCATGCAGCTTTGTTGCGCCAATGCAGAGAAAATAAAAAAAAAAGTCTCCTGTAAAATTTGGTTTTTGGCTCATACGATAAAAACGCGGGAAGGGCTCGATATGTTACAGCACACATTCTAAGCGGATCGGGAAAGGGAGGGGAGGGGACCTACAGTTTAACGCCGAATCCGAACGGCGATTGGCAGTTTTTCGTTCACACTTGGAGGTTTCGCCATTGCCTGCCAAGAGCGCACTTGTGCGATTCTTGTAATTCTCATTCCCTTCATGTTGATAGCGATAGAAGTAGACGAGTGTTTCACCAGCCCGAGCCAGGAATCGAACCTGGAGCCTTTGGTATGAGAATCCAGCGCGTTACCCGCTGGACTATCGAGGCATGCTTAATGTTAATGCTAGTTAATATATGAAAGGTAATTTTTTCTATCCTTGTCCCTGTCCAATCCAAGCTGATGCACAGCCTCCGCGCGGCCCTTCTGGATAGCTATTTGGCACCCGCTGAATAGTGAACTAATGTGTGCAGCGAGTCCAATCCCCAGGACTTAAAATTTGGGTTGTGCGCAGGGTTTGGTGCCCGCCACGGAAAATCAAATACCAATGAAAGCCAGCAAACAAGCCTCGGAAGGAGCCCACAATGTTGACGACCACAGCAAACGATTTAAGGACCACGATTTGAGGATATGCACCTGGAATGTCCGGACCCTCTATAGGGAAGGTGCCTCTATCCAACTGGCGGAAACCCTCACAAAGTGTAAGGCTGACATCACCGCCATCCAGGAAATACGATGGACAGGACAAGTTTGCTCCAAGCGAGCAGACTGCGACATCTACTACAGCTGCCATGCGGAGAAGCGCGAATTTGGCTGCGGATTTGTGGTCAGTAAGAGACTTCGCCACCACGTCTCTCGGTTCACTCCAGTGAACGAACGACTGGCTTCGATCCGCATTAAGGCTAAATACTTTAGCATCAGCCTAATTTGCGCGCACGCCCCGACGGAAGAGAAGGACGATGCGGCCAAGGATGCCTTCTATGCGAAGCTCGAGGACGTCTACGACGGGTGCCCGGCCCATGACGTCAAAATCGTCCTCGGGGACTTCAATGCAAAGGTCGGGCGAGAAGGTATATTTGGTCCCACTGTCGGGCAGTTCAGCCTCCATACGACCACTACAAACAACGGTCTGAGGCTGATCGATTTCGCCGCGGCACGAAACATGGTAGTTAGTAGCACCAGATTCCAGCACCTCGATATCCACAAGGCGACCTGGTTATCCCCCGATCAATCAACCCGCAACCAGATTGATCACATTGTGATTGATGGAAGGCATGTGTTCAAGTTCAGATGAGCGATCGCGCAAACGGATTCAAACAAAAAGAAGTAAATGTTTTGTTGTCGGTTTTTGTTTAATGTTTTATTAACTTGGTGGAATGCCACTTGTTTATACGTGTACACAGTTTAAATGTTAGGGTGTTTGTTGGTTTATATATATATATATGTTGGTAGATATATAAATTTTTTGGTGTGGGTCGCGGTCTGTTGATGTTTATTCGCCGGAGTTCGTACTTCGAGTACCTGCCGGCCGCGCAAGCTCCCTTCGGGATGGCCAGGGTTGCCATCCCTACGTATACACATGTAAATGGACAACACAATACAATAATATTGACATAATTAATTGTTAAGAGCTGCGTGGCCGGCAGTGTTTAGCGATCTAAACAGCATGCTTCTAGCATTCTAGATGTGCGCACGTTCCGAGGTCCCAACATCGACTCGGACCATTACCTTGTTGCAGCCAAGGTACGCATGCGTCTTTGCGCAGCGAAGACCGCACAACCTAGTTTGCGAAGAAAGATGGACATCAGCAAGCTGCGATCACAAGGGGTAGCCGAAGCCTACTCCGCTCAACTCTCCAACCAGCTCGGTCGCTCCCCCTCTCCACCTGATGACATCGGCGGATTATGGGCTCACTTATCCCACTCTATGCGCGCCGCCGCAGAAAATGTCCTTGGTTTTCGACGCCCACCACCAAAAAACCAATGGTACGATGAAGAGTGTCGCGCAGCCACTGCAGCGAAGAATGCTGCCTACAAGAAGACCCTGCACGGCTGCCACGCGAGCCGTGACAGAAAAATACCGGGAGGAGAGGAAGAAAGAGAGGTGCCTTTTTAGACGCAAGAAACGGGAGCAAGAAAGGCGCGAGCGTGGGGAAATCGAGGAGTGCAGGAGCAGGAATGACGCCCGAAAATTCTTCCAAAAAGTTAAGCGTCTCACGGAAGGATTTAAGCCCGGGGCATCTTCTTGCAGAGACGAAAACGGGGATCTGGGTACGGATGCGCAGGGTGTGCTGAGGTTGTGGAAGGAGCACTTCACCAAGCTGCTCGCAGGCGACGAAGGGAACAATACCGCCAGTGGTGAAGATGTCCAGATGGCACCAATCGACGACGACGGTGTGGATGTGCCACCGCCCAGCCATGACGAGGTCCGGGTCGCTATCCAGCGACTCAAGAACAACAAAGCTGCAGGGCCGGATGGGCTACCAGCTGAATTGTTCAAGGCCGGCGGCGGTGAGCTGATTGGGTGCATGCATCAGCTCATTTGCAAAATATGGCTGGAGGAACGAATGCCCAACGATTGGAACCTCAGTGCCCTTTGTCCTGTGCTGAAGAAAGGCGACCCAACAATATGCGCCAACTACAGGGGTATAAGCCTACTTCCCATTGCATACAAGGTCCTGACGAGCTTACTATGTGAAAGATTAAAGCCACTCGCCAAGGCGCTGATTGGACCTTATCAGTGCGGCTTTAGACCTGGTAAGTCCACCATCGACCAGATATTCACTTTACGCCAAATCCTGGAGAAGACCCATGAGAATCAAATCGATACACACCATCTTTTCATCGATTACAAGGCAGCATTCGATAGCCCGATAAGGGATCGCCTATATGCCGCATTGTCTGAACTTGGTATCCCTGCAAAGCTCGTGAGACTTTGCAGAGCGACGTTGAGCAATACGCGCAGCTCCGTCAAGGTTGGAAGTGACCTCTCCGACCCCTTTGATACCGTTCGAGGTTTCAGACAGGGTGATCCTTTGTCCTGCGACCTCTTCAACTTCACCATGGAGAGTGTTCTGCGCAAGGCCGGTGTACATCGTAATGGCACAATTTTCAACAAAAGTGTCCAGCTCCTTGCCTACGCTGATGACATTGATGTCATCGGACGTAACAAGCGAGATGTCACCGCTGCCTTTGCGGCTATCGAAAGAGAATCTGCCAAAATGGGTCTGGTGGTAAATGAGGGCAAGACGAAGTATATGCTGTCTACATGCAGGGACTCGCAGCGGCTAGGGTCTCACGTCGAGGCCGACAGGTACACTTTTGAAGTTGTCAAGGAATTCGTCTACCTTGGCACCGCCATCAACAGCAGCAATGATGTCAGCCTGGAGATAAAGCGAAGGATAACTCTTGCCAACAGGTGCTACTACGGTCTCGATAGGCAATTGAGAAGTAGAGACCTCTCTCGACCGACAAAACTTGCACTCTATAGGACGCTTATCTTGCCCGTGCTCCTCTATGGCGCTGAAGCATGGACAATGACACGAAACGACATAGCGGCCCTTGGAGTGTTCGAGAGGAAGGTACTTCGCAAAATCTTCGGCCCTGTTCGTGTTGGTGACGACTATCGTATACGAACCAATAACGAGCTGTATGAGCTGTATAAGGACATGGACGTAGCGCAGCGAATAAACATCCAGCGGCTACGCTGGCTCGGTCATGTCTGCCGCATGGACGACGAAGCTCCGGCGAAAAAGGTGTTCGATGCGATGGTTGGAGGTCGACGGCGAAGAGGGAGGCCGTGTCTCCGGTGGAAGGACCAAGTTGAAGAGGCCCTGTCATCTCTTGGTGTTACTAACTGGAGAAGGCGCGCGCAAAGCAGAGGCGCCTGGAGAGAAGTTTTGCGGCAGGCCGTAACCCGACAACGGGTTGTTATGGCCAGTTGAGTAAGTAAGTAATTTTTTCTATTCTGGTTATAAACACAAGCAACAAAACATTTAAGTACCGAGACACCTACCTCAACAAAAATACATTCACTTAAGAAATATCAGACTTATAGATCATTTTCGGGTTTAGAGTACTATTGCAATATATATCATTCCTTAACAACACATAATTACACAACGCATACGAATATAGAGTATTTATGTGTAGACACTAACCATTCACTATACTGCTTGGTTTTAATTTTTTCATGTTTTTTCTTCTTTTAGGGACTTCACCCCGTTCTAATTTCATAATTTAGAAGCTCTTATGAAAAACGCCACGCCGAGCATCATAATATAGGTTAAAGTTAATGGCGCATAATTATAGTCCCGCATAAAAGCAGGCTTTAGTTAGCAAAAGACTAAAAAGATAAAGTCGACTTTAATTTTTCAGTTACCATAGTCAGTTTAGAACATGCTTCTACGTAGCAGCGACTTTTTGAAACAGCAAACGAAAGAAACGGCAACTCTGCAAAAACTAGCGATTCGGAGTTACAAATGAGAATATATTTTCGGAATAATGCCAATACCGATTTATTTTGTAATCAATTCTTTTGCAATATTTGTTTTCCTGAACACTAATTAGCAGTTAAAAATAAACGACTACGGTCGGCTACTTGTACAAAACAGACGGCAGCCTAAAAAAATCGACTGCACAATTTTCCGAGGATTAATCTGTCCATCTCTGACATAAAAAACAGCTGATTGACATAAACATCTCTGACATAAACAAAACAAACAAACAGCTGATCGATATGCAAGTTTTTGCCTACTTTACGGGGTAAAGAAAACAATTGTATTCTATTGCCGCTTGGTTCTTGAATGTTTAAAACATCAATTGCAAACTGAGCAGCAACTTTATCGACTGGTAACGACTATAGAAGTCTTCGTAATCGAACTCGAAGGGATCCATCCGGCTTTTATATTCTTTTCGCCGTCTCAGCACAATGACGTCGTTCATAATATTGAAACCTCTTTCAATTTCCTCGAAATGAAACATTTTAAATTTTTTTTAGATTTATTTCGTTTTTTGAATTTAAAGTATTTTTAAAAAGTGACATTTCTGCTCATTTTGACTCATTGCTAACTGGTTTAGCAACAGCTTTTGCTTGTTTTAAAGTTAGAGTATACTTTAAGTGTTAAAGTATGCTCTAACTCGACTATGATTGACTTAGAGCCTACTTTATTTAAAAGTATACTTTATTGAACTTAAAGTGTACTTTATTTCGACTATGACTATGCGCCAATGGCATATATACTAGTAGACTAAGTTTCAATTTATAAAAAAGTGAAAGAAACAATGTAGTTCATGTAATTTACATGTTATTATTATATACTAATAGTAATTTGTTTGGTGGCAAAGCAATAATCGCTTAAGTCCTAAGCGATAATCGTTTTTGACCACAGATTTAATAATACTTCTTTTTCGATGGACTTCAACGGAAAAAAATTATAAAGCTTTGATACAATACTTAATCTTAACCATAATGTACTTTATATAATAGTGGAATTATATTAGCAGGCGTGGTTTAGCATGAGTTTCATATTTGCTGATATTTTGCTCAAATAAGGCAAAAACTGGCAAGATCTTTTTAACAATATATGTTAGTAGCTTATTATTTGCATATCTATCATGAAGATATTTTTATAAAAAAATACTGCAATTTGTTTTTAAAGGTTTTTTGGTAGTCAGGTTTTAAAATACCTGAAGTTTAAAATTCTGTTATTCTGTTATTAAAATTTTCTATTTATATCAAATGTCGTTCGAATATTACTTTTAGCACTTCAAGCAAACAAACAAGAGAAACCAATCAACAACAAAAAAAACTAAACACGTCGAACAATATTTCTTATTTATATTTTAATTTGTATGATTAATAATTCAGCGGGATTTGGCCCTAATTTCAACTGGTTAAATAAAAATGCTAAGCCAAAGAGAAATAAAACGATTTTATACACCTTTATCAGCATAATCCAATGATTGCGAATTACACGTTTCATCTGTTTAATTTTTTTCTGAGTCGTCGACGTCCCAACAACTACTTTATTGTCTTTATCACATTTTAAAAAATTCCTACAAGAATATGCAAAAATATTGAGTTATTTTGTGTTTAAATACAGTAATATTACTTTATTATTTCATGATGTTAATTTTTGGGTATCGCATCCGTTGCGTTGTTTTCGAAATTAAACACATTGTCAAAAGGTTATTTATACTATTATAATATAATAATTATAATATAATTGTTAGTTTAGTGGGCACGGAAAGTGGGCGTGGCCGATTATGTTATAGCCTATATTTGCCGCAATGATACGCTGAATCGTTTGATACCCATATTGCCTTACAAAAGCGTACCATAGATGAGTTTTGTTACCATAGTGGGCGTAAGAAGGGGGCGTGGTCATTCTCATATAGCCTATGTACCATTCCCACAGATGAAAAAATGTGTGGTGCTTATTTCGTCTAAATCGGTTCAGTGGTTTTTGCCTGATTGTGGCTCAAAAAACGTCACACTTGCTTTTATATTATAAATCGGTTCAGTGGTTTTTGCCTGATTGTGGCTCAAAAAACGTCACACTTGCTTTTATATTTATATTATAAAAGCAAGTGTGACGTTTTTTGAGCCACAATCAGGCAAAAACCACTGAACCGATTTAGACGAAATAAGCACCACACATTTTTTCATCTGTGGGAATGGTACATAGGCTATATGAGAATGACCACGCCCCCTTCTTACGCCCACTATGGTAACAAAACTCATCTATGGTACGCTTTTGTAAGGCAATATGGGTATCAAACGATTCAGCGTATCATTGCGGCAAATATAGGCTATAACATAATCGGCCACGCCCACTTTCCGTGCCCACTAAACTAACAAAACGAAGCTACGGTACATGTTGGTAAATCAGTTTTACTACCAAATGATTCCGTGTTTCATTGATTTTAACATAGGATATATAATATTGATCACGCCCACCTTATATGCCTTCTCGCCACGCCCACTATAATAACAAATCAGCCATGGTATATTTGTCATAGCAATAGGGGCATTAAACGATTCAGCGTGTGATTGCGGCAAACATAGGCTATAATATATATATCGTATATAAGATTGACCACGCCTAGCTGATATGTCTTTTCATCACGCCCACTGTAATAACAAATCAGCCATGGTATATCTGTGTAAGCAATATGGGTATCAAACGATTCAGCGTGACATTGCGGTAAAGATAGGCTACTTTTAAATTGCTATTTACGGCCTTTGTACGCTCTAGACTGGAATACGCTTCCTTCATTTGGAGACCTTATCAGGCTACCCATATCAATCGGATTGAGCGTATTCAAAAGGTGTTTATAAAGTTCGCACTGCGATCATTACATTTTACCGAGCCGTTGCCCTCATATGAGTCTCGTTGTATGTTGCTGAACCTCAAGTCTCTACACTCGAGGTGAACGTTTTTGGCCTGTTCTTTCGTGCTAAATATCCTATATGGGGAAATTGATTGTCCTGCACTTCTCTCTAAAATCGGATTTTATTTTCCAATCCGGAACTTGCGGCATGCGAACACCTTTCTAATTGCTCTCTGCCGGTCGAACTATGCTCGGCAGGCTCCGCTTGCGCGAGCCCTGTCGGAGTTGAACGAGTTTTCAGATCTCGATGTCGCTCTGCCAAAGAACGACGTCCTCACTAAATTAAGACCTTTTTATAATTACC
Organism: Melieria omissa; assembly: GCA_963971225.1. Lineage (NCBI taxonomy): Eukaryota > Metazoa > Arthropoda > Insecta > Diptera > Ulidiidae > Melieria > Melieria omissa. The sequence goes on from OZ020270.1 coordinate 5,948,086, forward strand.
AATTACTCTTAATGTTATCTCTTAGTCAGTAAGTCTTATTGTACATTGGGCTAAATAAATAAATAAATAAAATATAATCGGCCACGCCCACTTTCCGTGCCCTCTAAACTTACAAAACGAAACTACGATACATGTCGGTAAATCAGTATTAATATCGAATGATTCCGTGCTTCGTTGATGTTAACATAGGATATATAATATTGATCACGCCCATCTGATATGCCTTCTCGCCACGCCAATATAATAACAAATCAGCCATGGTATATTTGTCATAGCAATAGGGGCATCAAACGATTCAGCGTGTCATTGCGACAAACATAGGCTATAATATAATCGAGCACGCCCACTTTCTGCGCCAACTAAACCAACATAACGAAGATGCGGTACATGTCGGGAAATCAGTATTAATACCAAATCGTTCTGTGTTTTGTTGATATTGACACAAGATAAGATTGACCACGCCTACCTATTACGCCTACTCGCCACGATCACTATAATAACAAATCAGCCATGATATATTTGTCACAGCAATACCGGTGTCAAACGATTTAGCGATTCGATAGGGGAAATGAGGTGGGTTTTTGACAAACCCATACAACTTAAATTTTCAATATGGAATATCTTCGGAATGAGAAATCGGGCAGCATTAAAATTTGGTGCGGGGCCACCTTTTAGATGTGCCGTTTCACTGGTAAATCGTTGTAAGCGTTGGTCAAGGGGCGTGGCACTTTTTAAGCGCCCAATTGTTTTCAATAACTTTGGAACTGCAAATCACACATCAAGATATTTGGCACATACTTACGATTTCGACGTGCCTTTCGACAAGGAGAGTAGAGTGGGTTTTGGGCATGGCACCACCCATAGAACCCAAATTTTTAATGTGGAATATCTTCGGAACAATAAGTTGGAAAGCTTTGAAGTTTTGTATACCATCGTCTCATAGATGTGTCATTCTACTGGCAAAATTTTACGGGCGTTGACAAGGGAAGCGGTATATTTTTTGTGACTGAAATTTCCCGCGTAACCTTGGAACAGAAAGTCGCATATCAATAAAACCGGGTCACACCCTTCGACTGGAGGAATGGATTGGGCATTACATAAAAGAGGCGTGGCATTGCCAATAGAATGTAGTATGAGGAAACTTGATTCATTGACTTCAAACTTGCGTGCAAAGCCGCAGGGCCCTACTAGTATCATATAATTACAATCTTGTGGAGTATTGTACAAACAGCATTTGGCAACGCAGTTAAAAATGTGCGATTGTCACCTTGAAACACAAGTGATAGAGTTGCTCAGAAACCAAGGATATTTGGTTCGAAATAAAAAACGGCAACGTTAGTTTAAATTTCGTCCTTCGGCAATGTTCAGTTCGGTAACATGTTTGTATATTCTTTTCTAATAGCCTTGGTTGGTTGGTTGCTTAAGTGGCTGCCTCTGTATGAGACACACTTAGGCCTATGGGCCCGTTGTGATACCAAAAATTCCACCCGTTTGAAATGTGTATGCAACACTGTTTTTTCCAACATGTGATACAACACACATTTCAAACGGATGGGGGAAAGGGAGGGAGGGGACATACAGTTTAACGCCGAATCCGAACGGCGATTGGCATTTTTTTTCTTTCACATTTGGAGGTTTTGCCATTGCCTGCCAAGAGCGCACTTGTGCGATTCTTGTAATTCTCATTCCCTTCATGTGGGTAGCGATAGAAGTAAATGAGTGTTTTTTCCAGCCCAAGCCAGGAATCGAACCTGGGGCGCTCGGTATGAGAAGCCAGCGCGCTACCCGCTGAGCTATCGATGCCGACTAATAGCCTTACTTAGACTTACGGTTGCCACTCAACTAAAGCGGAAGGATTTTATATTTTCGGCAAAAATTTTTTTAACATCAAAGCAAAAAGTTGCTCACAAATCAAGTAACATCGATTGGGAAGCTACAATGTCACGTTCAGGCAAATCGCACAAGAAAAACTTACATAGTATATACTATATATATAATAGTATACTAGTAGTAAATATATTAGCATAGTAAAGCTTACTGGCTCCAAACCTTGGATCTCAGACGCTACTTGGGGTATCATCCAGCGCAGAAATGAACTCAAAAGGCAACTTATCAATGACGATGCTGTGCGGCCAGCCTACAGAGAAGCCGCAAAGCTAGTAAACAAATTGGACAGAAATGATAAGAGAAAGTTCATGGAAATCCTCGCCAGTGATGACGAAGGGGCAGCAGGAGCCAGTTGGGCGCCTAACCAACCAACCAAGTAATAGAAACCAGCCAATCAGGGATCTAAGTGGTGCATTGCAACGAACGTGCAACGATGACCAAGCTCGTATATGGAAAGAACACTTCCAATCAGTCAGTAACATCGCTACAAACGATGAGGGCAGCTGCGAAGTGGTCAGCATAAAAACCAATAACAAATTAGCAACAACCTGCAGTAGCATAGCGGAGATTAGAGATGCAATAAAGAAGCTGAAGCTAAACAAAGCTGCGAGTGTAGACTGCATACAACCAGAGCTAATGCTTGCCGACCCCCAAATATCAGCTGAAATCCTCCACCCTCACATGGACAAAAGGCATCATTGTAAAGCTGCCAAAGAAGGGTGACTTGCGGGACTGCGGCAACTGGAGAGGAATAACCCTACTCAACACCATCTACAAGATAATAGCCACAATCATACAAAGTAGACTACAATGTGTCGAAAGCTCCCTAAGAGATGAGCAAGCTGGCTTTCGCCCTCATCGGAGCTGTGTTGACCGAGCTAACACACTCCGCATCATAGTAGAACAATCAATGTTGTTCATCGACTTCAAGAAAGCATTCGACACAATAAAAAGAAGCGCAATTTGGCTAGCATTGAGTAGAAAAGGGGTCCCCCAGAAACTAATTCGTCTCATCAGAGCGTTGTACGAGAACTCTGAACTGGCAGTACTACACAACGGCAACATCAGCGATTCTTTCACTACCAGCGCAGGAGTTAGGCAAGGCTGCCCCCTGTCGCCTCTCCTCTTCGCCATCGTACTAGACGACGTCATGAGCAAACTCACCCTGCACCAAAGAGGCATCGTATGGAATTCACCAGGCATCTCGAAGATTTGGACTTCGCTGATGACATCTGCCTCCTATCGCACAAACTCTTCGACATGCAAGCAAAAACCGACTGCCTGGTCACGCTGGCACACACCGTCGATGTGGAGGTCAGCATCGCCAAGACCAAGGCCATGAGAGTCAATCATAGGAGCACAAACCATATAATGATTGACGGTTGTGCCGTGGAGTTCGTCGACAGCTTCTGCTACCTCGGCTGCACAATCAAGGTGGACGGCGGAGCGGAAGAAGATGCCAACTGCAGACTGAGTAAAGCCAGGGCAGCGTTCGGACGGCCGCATTCAGAATGGGCAAGCTCTCAAATCTCCAGACGCACGAAGCTACGAATATTCAACGCATATGTGAAGTCGACATTGTCGTACGGAAGCGAAACATGGCTAGTCTCGAATGCCATCACCGAGAGGCTACAAACTTTCGTCAACAAATGCCTGCGAATCATCTGCAGGATATTCTGGCCCACCACAATTAGTCACTACGCGCTGTGGAAGATTACCAATGAGGAACCCATTCTGAGGCAAATACAGCGCAGAAAATGGAAATGGATAGGTCATATGCCAAGAGAACCACCCAACAGCATCACGAGAATGGCACTGGACAGGAACCCGCAAGGGAGTAGAAGACGCGGTCGACCAAAAAACACCTGGAGAAGGTCGATCCTACGCGAACTAGCCGCTGTCAATACCACATGGGACGGCGCAAAAACAACAGCGCAGAATCGTGTACCATGGAAGAGTCTTGTTGAGGCCCTATGCTCCAGTGAGAGTGTAAGTTAAGGCACGTTGTCAGAGCGTGACAATTTTGGACACGTCGTCACAACGTGACACTAACTTCAAGGCCAAACCTCAGCAACTTCAATAACTTCAGCACGAATTCCATTTGTAACCCAACACTTAATTTCAATGTCAAAATTATCGCGAAGTCCCAACGTATTCCCATGGGAGCGTTTGCGCTAAGTCAGCAAATCTGAAACGACAAGCTGCAAAGCGACAAGTGGAGTTGTAGGCTTCTTCATGTTAAAATTAAGTTAGTTGGCTACCGCACCTCATCAAACACAGATCGTAACCTCCATAGGAGGGAAATAAAAAATCAAAGGCTAAAATAAACAACGTGTTTTATTTGAACTTGAAAGTTAAAGGATAAGATAACTAAAGGCTAAAGGGCTAAAAACTAAGGCTAAAATAAACAACGTGTTTTATTTGAACTTAAAAAACAAGTTAATTGGCGCCCAACAACATTGAAAGCGATCACTTGCCAGTAAGAACCCACTGACCAAGCGTTCGTGCAGACTCGATTTTTGGAATGCAATCAACAACATAACAAGAGCAAAAAGCAGCGAGCAAGTGAAACTATAAAAAAAAGTGCAAATTCACATCGCCGATCACACGGGGTTACAACTTTCAACCCGAAAAATATTTTTTAGAAAAAGAAAAACCAAGAAAAATAATGAAATAAATTAATTAAATAGCAACGAACAATAAAAAATCGAAAAACAAATTTATGAACACAAAAAAGAAAAGCTAATAAATTAAATAAATAAATTAAATAGCAACGAACAATAAAAAATCGAAAAACAAAATTTATGAACACAAAAAAGAAAAGCTAAAGTAAACGTAAAAAAAAAACAACAACCAAGCGAGCGGATTGTCAAAGGGAGAAGCAGAAGTCACGAAGCAGAAAAATTGAAATATAAACAGCAGCAAACGGATCGTCAAAGAATGAAGCAGAGAATACGAAGCAACCCAAACCCACCCGGACAGAAGATTATTAAGAGCAACATGCAGGCAGCAGAATTAATGTAAGCTACATCAAAACTATAGATAAAAATAGTTGAAAATTTAAAAAACATAAGGAAAGTAATAAATAAAAATAAAAACAAAAATAAAAAAAGGGAATTTTATGCAAAAAAATTAATACTTTAATAAAAGCAAATTCAACTATTATTTTAATTTTAATTTTATATTTCTATTATCCATAAACTTATTATTCTCAATTTTATACTTTTATTATTTATAAATTTATGCACTTGCTAATCAATACTGTTTGTTGAAATCCCTTATATTACTATGAAAAATTAAAACACACCCATAAATGGAATATAAATAGAGCAAAAAATATCCAAATAAATAAAAGGAAAATTTTTAAAATAAAGAAAATTCACTCATTTATCGATTATTATTAAAAAAAAAACTTATTGCTAAACGATGACTTTAAAATAAAATTTATCCCAACTTGATGAATAAGAGAAATAGTACCCCCGCAGACGAAGACGAAGCCTTGCAGTTATTACAGAACTTAAGCATTCACGAAACGAACAAACAAACCAACATAATGGACGCACAACAAATGCAAGCCCTTCTTAACACTGCAGTTAACCAGGCAGTAGAACGAACTAGACAACATTTTCAAAGTACAATAGATTCCCTCACACAAAGGCTTTCAGTATTGGAAACCCCAGCACAAGCAATAGAATATCGCCCCATAGAAATCAGGGAAGGCGTCGAGTGCAATGAGCCTCTCGACATAATAAAATCAGTCCCAGAATTTAATGGGCAACCGGAAAAATACGTCTCATGGAGGCAAGCGGCCATGACCGCACACAAGCTTTTCGAGCCATTTGAAGGTAGTTCGAAATACTACCAAGCAGTGGCCATTTTAAGAAATAAAATAGTAGGTAATGCGGACGCCACACTTAGCGCATACAATACAATCTTGAATTTCAACGCGATCTTAGCTAGGCTGGACTTCACCTATGCAGACAAGAAGTCTATTTATACGTTGGAACAGGAGCTCTCTACCCTCAGGCAGGGCCAAAAATCGATAGTCCAGTTCTACGACATGGTAGAACGCAAGCTCACAGCAATAATTAACAAAGTCATAATGTCAAACGAAGGGGATAGCTCTTTAATAAATTCATTAAACCAAAAGTATAGGCAAGACGCATTACGTGTTTTCATTTCAGGGCTGAGAAAACCCTTATGCGACACCCTTTTTTCGTGCAAGCCCGCAGACATGCCAACAGCCCTTGCTTTGGCTCAAGAATTAGAAACAAATCAAAACCGTTACCATTTCGCAGCCATCTATAATAACGGCCTCAATAGGTCTTCTCCTGACCATCCATCTCAATCACATTTTAGACAACGCAATATACCAAGTCCCGGACCGGCTTTCGCAAACCAACAACCGAATCCTCCACATCCTACACAGCAGCCAAGAACTCCCAACACACAAAATAGCCAATTCTGGCCTCAACAACCGTCTAATCAATCTCAACGCTTCTCAACACAGAACTTTCAGCCTCGCTCAAATTTTCGTGCACCTTTTCAAGCCACAAATCAACAGAATTTCAACCCCCAATCACCCCCACATGCCATGGACGTAGACCAGAGCATGCGAACGGTCAGAACCAATAATTTCCAGGACGTGCAAAGATATAAAAGAAGTATAGGGTCGGACAGACAAATTCCCGGAAAGATCCAGAGAATCAATCACCTCGGACAAGAACTTCCGCCGGAGGACCTCGCAACAGAAAAACCCATCCTACCCCAACCGCCAGACACGGCTAACCCAAATTCCCAAAACCCGCATTTTGAGGACGAAATTAATTTTTTAGGGGAAAATCAGTTCTCCCCTATATTGAACGAACACTAGGAGAGAGAACAATAAAACTTTTGGTAGACACCGGAGCCTCTAAAAGCTACATTAAAAACTTAGAAAACTTAAAAGGCGTAAAAAAATTACTTACATCGTTTCTCGTAAAATCAATTCATGGTACGAACACCATTGACCATAAGACCCTAATTAACCTGTTCGGTAGAACCGAAACTTTTTTCATACTCCCAAATCTTCCGCTATTTGACGGAATCATAGGATTCAGCCTTATTAAAAAAATTAAAGGCATCATAGATGCAAAACAAGACACACTCCTCTTCGAAGGGGGTCAAGAAAAATTAAGATACCTAGAGCTGGACGCAGTTAACGTCCTAGCAACCGAAAATATTCCCAAGAACCTTAAAAAAGAATTCGACGACGTCATACGAAAAAATTCAGGCGTGTTCGCAAACCCAAATGAAGCTTTACCCTTTAATACAAAAATTGCAGCCACCATTAGAACTAAGGATCAAGAGCCCATATATTCCAAATACCAGTCATACCCAATCCCTATGACTGAATTCGTCAACCAAGAGGTTGAAAAACTCCTAAACGATGGTATCATCAGACCATCCCGTTCCCCGTACAACAGTCCTGTATGGGTCGTCGACAAAAAAGGTACAGACGAAAATGGCAGACCCAACAAGCGACTCGTGTTCGACTACACAAAATTAAATTCAAAAACTATTTGCGATAAGTATCCTATACCGGATCCATCTGTTATCTTATCCAATCTTGGAAAAGCTAAAATTTTTACAACCCTAGATTTAAAAAGTGGATTCCACCAAATAAGGTTGGCCGAACGTGATCGGGAAAAAACGGCCTTCAGTGTCAATAACGGAAAATACGAATTTTGCCGTCTCCCATTTGGCCTGAAAAATGCACCGAGTATTTTTCAACGAGCCATTGACGATGTACTCCGTGACGAAATCGGAAAATCCTGCCACGTCTATATCGACGATATCATCATATTCTCTGACTCAGAGCGGAAGCATATTGATGACATCGATCGAATACTAAAAAATTTATATAAAGCCAATATGAGGGTATCCCTAGAAAAATCAAAATTTTTCAGAACGTCAGTCGAATATTTAGGATTCATTGTTTCCACTAACGGTATTACAACTTGCCCTAGCAAGATAGAAGCAATACTTAACTATGAAGCTCCCACAACCTTAAGGGCCCTCAGATCCTTCTTGGGCCTTGCAGGGTATTATAGACGATTCGTCAAGGATTACACCGCAATCGCAAAGCCACTCACGAAACTATTGCGAGGTGAGAACGGACATATAGGCACACGACAATCAAAACTCGTAAAAATATATCTGGACGACGAAGCTTTAACCGCTTTTGAAAAGCTAAAAAAACTCCTCTCTTCTGAAGATGTGCTCCTTTTATACCCAAATTTTGAAAATCCGTTTGACCTAACAACAGATGCCTCATCCCACGCTATCGGCGCCGTCCTTTCACAAAAGGGTCGGCCAATAACTATGATCTCGAGAACTTTGACTTCCACCGAGGAGAATTACGCCACGAATGAAAGAGAACTCTTGGCGATAGTCTGGGCACTTAAGACCCTCAAACATTATCTGTATGGAGCAAACAAAATTAATATATTTACCGACCACCAACCCCTCACATTTTCAGTCTCCGATAAAAACCCAAACTCAAAAATAAAACGATGGAAAGCCTTCATCGAAGAATACGCCCCCACATTTTTTTACAAACCCGGTAAAGATAACATAGTAGCTGATGCCTTATCAAGACAATTTATCAACATTACTACAGACACAGAGTCCTCCTCTTCTATGCAAGCTTGTGCTAGCGAACTGTCACTCACCGAGGTCATTCCAACGGTGGAGAATCCAATCAATTCATTTAAAAACCAACTCATACTTACCCAAGGTTCAGAACCCAAAAAAGAAACAACAATCCTATTTAAAAACCGCATTCGTCACCGTATATCGTTTACTGACATCGGAGATCTTCTTGATAAAATCAAGGACTCTATCAACCCACAAGTAGTTAACGCAATTCACTGCGACTTACATACCCTGGCCCAAATACAACACTTCCTCATAACCAATTACCCATCAGTAAAATTTCGCCACACAAGCAAATTTGCTACGGATATCTTCAACCCAAATGATCAGCTAGAAATTTTAAACAACGAACACAGTAGGGCACATCGGTCAATTAAGGAGAACATCAAACAAGTCCTCCAGGATTATTACTTCCCGGACATCAGAAAAAATCTGAAGCAGATTACTTCAAGCTGTAAAGTATGTCAGGAAGCCAAATACGAAAGACATCCCCAAAAACAAATAATAGGCGAGACACCCATTCCCTCATACCCTGGTCAAATTTTACACATCGACATTTACAACACGGATAGGAAATTTTTCTTAACGTGTGTAGATAAATTTTCTAAGTTTGCCATAGTAACACCCATAGCATCAAGGGCGATTATCGACGTCAAACCAGCAATAATGGAAACCTTGAACATTTTCAAGGATCCCAAAACCATAATATGTGACAATGAAAAATCCCTTAATTCACAAACAATAAAGTCCCTAGTAAAAAATTATTTCGGCACAGACATCCATACGACCCCACCGTTGCACAGCTCTTCCAACGGCCAGGTAGAACGGTTCCACGGAACCCTAACGGAAATAGCCAGATGCCTTAAACTAGAAAACATATCACAAGATACAGTCGAGTTAACCCTCTTAGCAACCATAAAATATAATAGATCAATACACTCCACTACAGAACACAGGCCTATTGATATCATCCAGGCAATACCTGACACACTAAAAGAAAAAATCCGAACAAAAATCTTATTAAAACAGAAAGCCGACCTGACCTACCACAATAAAGCAAAAACAGAAAAAACCTATAGCCCAGGGGACAAAGTTTATATTAAAGTAAACAAACGTTTAGGTAACAAATTCAGTAAGGCTTATATTGAAAAAATAGTACAACAAGATTTAGGAACCACTCTCAAAATTGACAACAAAATAGTACATAAAGATAATGTAAAGTCTTCAATTACAGAACATTGACACTCCTTAACGTCCTAACCACCGGCCTGGCCACTACCTTCGACTTCACCTCGTCCTACTTTATACCAGTTGCGGACGGTAACGTCGCTATTTTCGAAAACTACGGAACCCTCGCCCACATAACAAACTTGACGGATTTCACCGCAATAGCAGAAGAAACGAGTAAGCTTGCAGAACTTCTCCCACAGTCTCACATGAAAAAGTTACTACAAGCCGACTTGGACCAAATAGTAAAGACAGTGGATGCATTACGTGTCCACCACAGACTCACACGCAGCATCGACTTCATCGGAACAGCCTTAAAATACATAGCGGGTACACCCGACCACGACGATCTTACTCAGATCCAAGACATACAAAATAAACTAGTGACGTCTAACAACCAACAAATTCTAATAAATACAGAAATACAAAACCGAATCAACAACCTAACACGAACCCTCAACACCTTACTCAACAGAACGAAAACAAGAGACATCGACACAGGCCACCTCTACGACATACTCACTAATAGAAACAGAGAAATCCTGAGAGAGCTAGATAACATAGCGCTCTCGATAGCCCTAGGAAAAATCCAAGTAATCAACCCCATACTACTAGATGCTAAAGAAATAAATTTTATCTTAAAGTCGGAGAAATGCACAGACCTAAGTACGAATGAAATTTTAGCAAACTCAAAATTAAAGATACTGCAAAGCAAAAATGTAATTACCTTCTTAATAAAATTCCCAATTGTAAAAAATCTATGTGAAAAGAAAATAATACTTCCTGTTGTACGTAACGATAAAATTTTAAAATTTGAAACAAATAACACAGCCAAATGTAACAACACTTATTCCCTACTAGATCAATGTAAAAAGAAAGCTACAACTCCATTCTGTCTGCCTTTGAAAAAAACAGCCTACACATGTTTGGATAGCCTATTAAATAATTACACTGCAACATGTAACACAATTCCAACACACAGCCTACCACCCATGGACGAAATTGACGATGGTATCGTCATCATCAACGATCACCCCGCTAACATCTCAATAAATAGCGAAACCAAAACATTGAAAAAAGGCACCTATATAATTACGTTCGAAAGCGAACTCGTAGTCAATACGACAAGATTCCGGAATTTACGCAAAATCGCCTTTAGGAGTCCCGAAATTCCCATCGCACATTCCGTCAACGTCACTGACCATATCTCTCTCCTCTCCCTCCCATACCTACACGAGTTAAATATAAAGAATCGAGATAACATTTCACAGTTACATTCTAAGGTCAGAGGAACATTCTACCCCTCTGCCTCCTTTCTTGCATTTATAATAATTCTCGGTGCCGTATTCCTTCTTGTCAAAAGACAAAATAAAATCAAGATCGAAAACGTAATCAGCGAACTTGGGCAGACGGGGACGTCTGACTCTTAACAGGGGGAGTAGTTAAGGCACGTTGTCAGAGCGTGACAATTTTGGACACGTCGTCACAACGTGACACTAACTTCAAGGCCAAACCTCAGCAACTTCAATAACTTCAGCACGAATTCCATTTGTAACCCAACACTTAATTTCAATGTCAAAATTATCGCGAAGTCCCAACGTATTCCCATGGGAGCGTTTGCGCTAAGTCAGCAAATCTGAAACGACAAGCTGCAAAGCGACAAGTGGAGTTGTAGGCTTCTTCATGTTAAAATTAAGTTAGTTGGCTACCGCACCTCATCAAACACAGATCGTAACCTCCATAGGAGGGAAATAAAAAATCAAAGGCTAAAATAAACAACGTGTTTTATTTGAACTTGAAAGTTAAAGGATAAGATAACTAAAGGCTAAAGGGCTAAAAACTAAGGCTAAAATAAACAACGTGTTTTATTTGAACTTAAAAAACAAGTTAATTTGTACAAGGAATAAAAAAAAAAGAAAGCAAAACATAACTTTTATATCGTAATTTTTTGTTGCTTGTACACTTATATTTAAAAAAATAGTAGTATAATCAGCCTGTGGGTAGTACGGTAGTACAAATGACGAAATAGTAGTAAAATACTACTATAGTAGTACGTTCGGCAGCACTGCACTGCAGTCGTATAGCAGTGCAGTGGCCAAATAATCGTCTCTATACGAGCGCTCTGATTTTATATTTTGATAGATTCAGTCGTGTCGCTGCCTTCATCTATGTGTTTGGAGCATAAGAATCAAGTCGAGCAACTTCGTTTTGGAGGCGACTCTCATCCAGGACAAGGTAATCCCTATCTAAAGCTGAGCCTATGCGAAAACCTACTATAAACATCCTTGTTTGTCGAAAAGTCACTGAAAAAGTGTGCTAAAAATAAATTGGTGTGTAATCGAATGGCTGATAACTAGACTAAACTTATGCTGAAAAACGGAAAAAGGCGTCGTGTAGGCGAAAAATTCTTATTATTTATCGTCGTTTTGTAAGTTCATGCAACAGGAACTTACAAAACGACGATAAAGTGCGTTTCAAAATAAAGTGTTGCTAATAAAACACACAAAAAAAGTATAGTAATGAATGATAATTTATTGTAAGTTTAATTATAATAAATAAATAAATAATAATAATTAAAAAAATATATTGTTACGAAACTGACTTCTCTAAGTTCGTTTTGGATTGTGCTTGAAAATAAAACCACTTCAATTACTCAGCGCAAAACGCAGTCAGAAACCAGCAATCACTTTTTTTTACAAATTTACAATTGTTTGTCTTTACACTACTACTATTGCATGTTTCCCCTTTGCTTGCTCAAATCAGACTCGACTCTCTGCGCTGCACACTGCTACCTTTTATACCTGTGTGGTTATCGCGGAGACTGTTCTAGCACATTCCAATTGACCATTCTCGCACAGTCCATCACCTTCGCGAACCATCCTTGCCATATCGGAATTATAGCAAGTTTGCCGTACTCTAAAGTGCGTGCCTAAAAGTATGCGCGTAAAAGCATTCATGCATAGCACAGCAACAGAGTGCCTCACCGTTACAATATATATTTTCTGAAAGGCTATGCAAAGATCTTTTGCGCATTATTATCAATATCACCAGTCCCCGTTGTTGTCAATAATAGCTTGACATATTTTGTTACAACTTTGGCTTAATTTTCGGGCGTACTCCAAAAAAACCTCTATCCAAATTCGCTTTAATACCAAAATTAGCTGTTTTGTTGTTGCTATTCTTTTTCCTCTAAGCGTTTGCTTCATTAAGGTTAAATGGTCGCCTCTAGGACATCACTTAGGTCATGCTTCATTAAGGACCAAACATTTTCGATTGGGTTTGCATATGGACTTTGAGTAGGCCAATTTAGTGTTTCCACACTAAATTTTCCCTAGCCCACTTCAGACGATTTTCGACATGTTTTTACCCAATAGCGGTTTCGACATGGTACTTCTATGAAGAATGCCCTTTCAGAAGCCTGCGTCGGATAGTCGCCGTTGATACTTCGACTCTTTTCTGCGACAAGAGGCTAAGAGTTGGAGTGTTATCAAACATCCAGACTATCGCCTTATCCGCTTTGTTCTGAGTGGTTCTCTTCCTGCTTCTCAGTGGCTCGTCGTAAACATTTCCGAGCTCCTTAAATCGACTGACCCACTTCCTCACAAATGAAACTGAGGTTTTCGTATATTTTGCGACTTGTGGAGGTTTAATTTTGGGAATTTTAATGGCTAACCACGAAAACTACTTCGAAACGTTTTTTAAATATAGCACTCATTTTTAATTCTTGATATTTCAGAGAAAACTTGTACTCTACTAACAAAACAAAAACACATGGGCATCTCCCAGTGGCACGGACGCGACATTCGCACGCTTTCAATTACACCAAAAACAAGATAGAAACATAAAGAGTCGATATGTATTTTATAGTGTTCTAACGCGCTGAAATAGTGCTACATTTTAGAAACATATTGGAAAGATTTAGTACAAATTAGTCCAAAGTTATTAAGAATTATGCAATGAAATGGACGCGACAAAATATATAAGTTTTTTTGAATATACAAAATTTAACAATTTTTGGGAACTTTTTTTATATATATACATGTAAATGAAGGTAAAGGATAACTTTTCTTCGTAGACTTATGAAATATGAGAATTTGCTCTTAGCTTTTTTAATTAGGTACAGCAAGAATACGGACGCGACAAAATTTTCCAAGGGGAATAACATCCAGTAATGGTGTTCATTATAACACTTCAACTTTTAATAAAAATAACACATAAAAAGTTAAATTCAAGTTACAGCAATCAAAATAAGGAAAAAATAAAGTTAAAAGTTCTTAGGGCCGTTTTCTCATCTTCCCGTTAAATTTAAAGTTCACTTTAACGGGCCGATAAACGTATTTTCGTTTTCTCATCTGCCCCTTAAGCTATCCTCCCGATAAAATTTACCGGGAGGATTGAGTGCCTGTTAAACTTTAAAGTGAACTTAAAGTGGAAGTGGTGCCAAGTACATGCATATGTTTGTTTACAAACAAAAAACAGCTGATAATGAAATTATAATTGATTAAGCGATGTGAAACTGGGAGAGTAAGCCGATTTTTGTGCGTTTTTTGTAATTCACGTACACAGTCCGTGTGTGTTGGCAGTGATCAGCTCTTCACTGTGTCTGCTCTTTTCCCGATATAAGGGATTAGGGATTCCTCATTAATTTTCTGAATTAAATGCCAACACATGAACTTTTTTGGTTTAATTATGTAAATATTAATGAAAAATATACCAAAGAACACAAAGCTAAATGCATTGAATATGACAGGGTCAATTGCCGTCCTTTGTATTTCGCATTTCTTCATTTAGCGAATCTCTCACGATCAGGTATGATTTTTTTGCTAAATGCTGTAGTTTGACCGCAGGGTTGTTTTTTTTAATGTAGCTTATAAAATCTTAATTTAATTGAATTAAAAGCATACCCAAAGATTAATTTGACGCTTTTGGGCAATAATATATTTTTCTAGTCAATTTTATACAAACGTATTACGAAATGGCACCAAAAATATACAAATAAAAAGACAAATTTCTTTGGTCACAAAAAATGACTCACGCCAGCTACACTGGCAATTTGAAATGAACTAGAAAAAAAGTACGTTCCTGATCGAGCTTGCAATTTTGCAATAATATTAGTGTAATTCTGTGCATGTATTTCTACCGGCTCTCCCAGTTTCACATCGCTTAATCGCTGATGTCCAATCGCTGCTGGGCCACCACCTGTGCGATACGTCTCGCTCTTCTGCGCTGCAAGTTCCAGCTTGGACTTAAGGCTTGATTACACGTAACGAGTCGAGTGACGAGACATCAAAATGGTACTAGGCCGAAAAAATTGGGATAGCGCGCAAAAGCGACGAGTTGTTCAAACGTATTTCGACACGCGGCGAGTCAGTTCGGTTTTACAATGCACAAAATGAACTAAGCAACTCGCGCAATTAAACTCAACCGAGCGAAAAGTGGTGTGTGACGCATATCGCATGTCACGAGCGATTCTGCATGTGACGATTGCGCGAATCGCTGCGAAAAGAGAAAAATATAACGGTAAAGTAGTGGTCGCTCGGCCTAGCAAACAAAATGTGATTCTAGTGGCTCTCTCGCCACTTTCATCGGTGACTGACTCAATCAAGAACTCGCCTTACCGTTTAGACGAAACGAGTACTCGTTCGAGTTGCTGTCTTCTCACTCTACTCGTTACGTGTAATCAAGCCTTTACGCTTCAAGCTGTCAAACTTGTCCCTCAACGATTTCCAACGTCGGGACACGCCCCATTTGGCAGTAAAAGCATCAACAAGATTTTGCCAGGCAACATTTTTATTTTTTTTCCTTCAAAAATAATTCAGTACACTTTAGCTAAAGGTCACTTTAACGGGAAGATGAGAAAACGGCCCTTAGTGTGGTTTATTTTAATTTTCTTCGTTAATGAAGAAGCGGTTCGAGCAACTTCAATTAATTGACTGTCGAAATATGAAAACCAAAACTTTTTCACTCCTTTGATTTTTAGAACATTTTGCTCTCGGAGATAGCAATATTTCTTGTTTTGACAATTTGCCAGATTTTTCGTTTTACTACGGCACCTACTCCGTCTACAGCCCCTTTGCCATATGAAGTGGCGAAAAAGTATTCCGTAATTAAATTCTGCTGCGAGTCTAGGAGTACTAGAAAGAATAAATTTGTTTTTGAATTGGGAACTGCTCCCATTTGAAAAAATATAAATGCTTGTAATTCTTTCGTATTTGTATTTCGCTTTTGTAATGTGTTAACAATTTTCGAAATAAAGCAATAAACATTGAATTTATTGTGAGTCAATTCATCACTGATAACAGCAAATGACTTCACCAGGAACACAAGCAACGCACGTAAAAACTGTAACTTGGCTGTAACTAAAGTGGGCATCTTGAATTTCGTTTTGGCAGGTTAGGCGATAGTTCTCAGCAAAATCAACTTGCATAAGTAGTTCATTAGCTGCTATTTTCTTTTTAAATAATTTTGTTGGGAACGTTTAACAAAATAAAGCATTTTAAAAGCAGGTAGCTGAGTCTCTAGATCCTGAATTAAGTCGATTAATGAAGCAATAGTGTAGTTTAGAGTTATACGATTGTATATTGTTCTCCATTGTTTCCATTTGATTTCTGCATTAATTTTCTTGAGGAACTCTATTGGAATTAGATCTTGTTTAATATCGTGCACACAGCTCTTACATTCATTAGCAATGCACTTTTCATTCACAACATCGCAGCGAACTGATTCTAGAAATAAATTATTTTAATTAAATTAATTAATTTGCTGAACATATTTGTACAGTATTTTTTACGGTCACGACAAATTTTAAACACATAAAATTTTTTTTTGAATTTGCCGTGAACCAATTATTTAAAAACTGACAGCTACTTGCATTTGAAAAGTTTGTCTACTAATGACAACAATCAATAATGTTCATTGAACACGGAAGCGACATTACGATGCAGGAAGAAGCAAACTCAAAAAACTTCCGTTTTTCGGACTCCACTTTCTCTCGCTTTCTCTAATACATAAGATTGTTGTTAGTAGAAAACTTTAAAAAAAATTGTACTACTTAATAGCCATTGAATTATCTGTGAAATGCATAAAACGGTTTTCAAAAATCAGAGTAATAGCAAACGCAATGGACCTAAACGCGAAACATAATTCTGTGATCGCACTTTTTTTGGCTGGAAAATCGATTTCTGCAATCGTTTCAGAGTTGAAACATTTGCGCATAGAGTCTTTGTTTTTCGCACCATAAAACGATACAAGGAGACTGGCTCTATTAAAAAACGGTATGGTGGAGGCCGTCAACCAGCGATTAAGCGATGTGAAACTGGGAGAGCCGGTAGAAATACATGCACAGAATTACACTAATATTCTTGCAAAATTGCAACCTTTGGGCCTACTAGTAGGCCCCAAGCTTGATCAGGAACGTACTTTTTCCTCCATATAAATTTCTAAAACGGGGTTGTTGTTCTAGTTCATTTCAAATTGCCAGTGTAGCTGGCGTGAGTCATTTTTTGTGACCAAAGAAATTTGTCTTTTTATTTGTATATTTTTGGTGCCATTTCGTAATACGTTTGTATAAAATTGACTAGAAAAATATATTATTGCCCAAAAGCGTAAAAATTATCTTTGGGTATGCTTTTAATTCAATTAAATTAAGATTTTATAAGCTGCATTCAAAAAAACAACCCTGCGGTCAAACTACAGCAGTTAGCAAAAAAATCATACCTGATCGTTAGAGATTCGCTAAATGAAGAAATGCGAAATACAAAGGACGGCAATTGACCCTGTCATATTCAATGCATTTAGCTTTGTGTTCTTTGGTATATTTTTCATTATATTTACATAAATCAACCAAAAAAGTTCATGTGTTGGCATTTAATTCAGAAAATTAATGAGGAATCCCTAATCCCTTATATCGGGAAAAGAGCAGACACAGTGAAGAGCTGATCACTGCCAACACACACGGACTGTGTACGTGAATTGCAAAAAACGCACAAAAATCGGCTTACTCTCCCAGTTTCACATCGCTTGATCGCTGCCGTCAACCAACTGCGACGTCTGAGACAACTGAGAACGTTAAAAAGGTGAGAAGCAAATTATCCCGAAATCCTAGTCGCAAGGGAAACTTGATGGCAAAGGACAAAGATGTTTCGCCCGCAAGCATGCATCGAATCTTGAGGATTAAGTTAAAGGTGAAGCCTTTCAAAATTCGAAAGGTTTAATACCTTACGGCAACCCAAAAGAAAGAGGCTTGTATGTGGTGAATTAAAAAAATTGTGTGTTCACCGACGAAAAACTTTTCACCGTGCAGCAGTTTGTCAACAAGCAAAATGACAGTTTGGCAGAGACAACGCTCAGCTATCAACGAAGACCAACTGCAAGCCTATCGACGCCAAAAACCCGCGTCTGTGATGGTTTGGGCCGGAGTAACCGAAAAAGGACACACACCGTGTTTTTGTTCCTGAAGGAGTGAAAATTAACGCTCGATTATACCAAGAAATTGTTCTGGAAGGTTGCTTGAAGCCCTGGGCAGCTAAGCTTTTCAAAAAAGGGCGTTGGATATTCCAGCAGGACTCTGCATCTGCTCATAAGGCACGAACTACGCAGTATTGGCTTCAACGCAACACCCCAGCGTTCATTTAGACAACGGAATGGCCATCGTCTTCTCCAGACCTCAATCCTATGGACTTTGCCATATGGGGCATTTTGGAAAGTAAGGTCTCGCAAAACAAATATTTATTTATTTATTTATTTATTTATTTATTTAAGCCAATCGAAATACAAAAATATCTACAGGCTAGAAAAAATACAAAAAGTAACATAACTTAAGAATTAGAATAACAATTGCGCTAAGTAAAAAACATATTAATTAATTCTTTAAATTTTGGTTTTGGAATGGAGAAATCGACATCATTGCTGCAAGCCAAATTATTTAATTGCATTAATGATCTAGCAAGCGGTTGATTATAAGCATAGTTCGTCTTGTAATGCTTTACTACAAATAATTTATTTGTGCGAGTAGTTCTGATTGGAACGAAGAAGTTTATAAGACTAAGTAAAGCAGGGCACTTGGTACTGCCACAAATGACGTCATATACGAATAATAATGAATTTACCATGCGCCTCGATTCTAATGATTTCAAATTTATAAGTAAGCAACGTGACTTATACGAAGGAATCGGTTCATGAAAATTTAGTGAGAATAGGGCAAATTTTAGAAATTTCTTCTGTACTCTTTCGAGGCGATTAATATGAACAGCATAGAACGGATTCCAAATAAAAGCAGCGTATTCTAGCCTGGACCTCACGAAAGCAGAGTATAGAAGCTTGTATGTATAGGGGTCCTTAAAATCAGAGCAGTTTCGACGTATAAAGGCTAACATAGCATATGCTTTAGGGATTATATTATTTATGTGATTGACAAACGTCAATTTGGAGTCGAGCAGTACTCCCAAGTCGGATATCTCATTAACATCTTTAAGGCGATTATTTGCAATGGAAAAAAAAGTGTGAGTATTATTATTCAATTTCGAAAAGGTTATGTGATAGCATTTTTTAACATTAACAGCTAAGTGATTTTTTAGGCACCAGATATTCAGACTATCCAAGTCAGTTTGAATACGTGCCACATCACTAACACAGCGAGTTTTAAGAAAGATCTTAAGATCATCTGCATACAAAAGGAAATTTGTGTTGCAAAAGCAAGACTCGATATCGTTTATAAACAACAGAAAAAATAACGGCCCAAGGATGCTTCCTTGGGGAACACCAGATGTGGCAGCAAAAGACTTCGACTTTATGCTATCCACAACAACATGGCAAAATCTACCACATAGGTAAGAGTGTATCCATTTCAAGAAAGAAGAATGAAAACCAAGCCTCTCCAATTTCAAAGTAAGAAGTTTGTGTGATACTTTGTCAAAAGCTTTCGAGAAATCAGTGTAAATAGTGTCAACTTGAAGTCTCTCTTCAAAAGCTGAGAAGCAGTATTCAGTGAAAACAGCTAGGTTAGTTACTGTGGACCGGCCAGCGATGAATCCATGCTGATTAAGGGAGATAAAGCATCGATGCCCTAAAACGTGCCCTCATCCGTGAGTGGACGAAAATTCCGCAGGGTATAATTCGAGCTTCTTGCGATTCATTTACCAGTCGATTGGCTGCTGTTATTGAGTCAAAAGGAGGTCATATTGAAAATTAAATAAAAATTCTTAAAAAGAATATAGTTTTTGACAATTTTAGACCAATTTCAAATAAAAATTACTAATACTGATTAAAGAAACCACTATTTAACATGTTACATTTCAATTGCAATACCCTGTATAATTCGTCAAAAGGCTCAGAAAAACATTTTTTTCTTTTACAGTAGTATATTTCGGCCAAAAATTAAAAATTCTTTTACATTTATAAAATATAGATATTTAAGCTTTATTATTGGATAATAAAAAGTTATTCTGAGCAGTTTGAATTTTTCACTCGTGGTGGACCTTTTTTGGGAGATGCCCACATGCGAAAACGGTATTTTAATATAGAAAATTATCTGATATTAAAACAACGGCAAACTTCTATAGTTAACAATATATGGTCAACACTTTATTTTGAAACGCACTGTATGTAGGGGGGAAACTGCTAACATACCACAGACACATGACGATGTTTTACTAAGCACGAGAAACAATTTTGGAAATACCCGACGTACATATGGGAAATGAGACGCCTAAAAGCATTAATAAGTCAGTATTGATATAAAGAAGGATTGTGCGATTGGTTTGCCTGATTGGATAGTGAAAGAGTATGTTTAGTAATTGGTTAAGCCATGACTTTATATGTAAAGTTTGAAGAATAAATATATGTATAGTGTGTTTTGAGTGTAACTCCAAACCATCATTAAAGCAAACCAAATTTCAAAAGGACAGCATTGAAGAACTTACAAATTGAAAACAAAACAATAAATTCTTCAATCTTTTACTTACCTTTGTTATATTCGAAGTTTGTGTATTATTTACGTGTAGTTTATTTTTTTTTATTGCAGTTCTTTAAAGACACATCTTTATTATAGTGTCTAAATATTATAGCTCGGGTATTCACTGCTATTATTGTTATTGTTAATTTAGCATAATTTCGATTTCGATGGTTGATATTGGCCGGTTTGGTTGACGGTTTATGGTACGTATTGGCGGCTTTTATTTGATATATACCATGACGCGCTGTTACTATGTTGCTGTGGTTATATTATTTTTTTATTCTCTTGTTTGTCTTATATTTCATATTACAATTGCATTGCACTTTTTTGTTTTACAATTTCATTTAAAGAGTTCTTGACAAAACTTTCGTAATTTCGACCTTTTGTTACCTTATGTTTCTGCATTTATTGTAATATAATTCGAGTTTGTTTTGCTTTTACGTTGTCTTTTAATTTCTTATAGCATGATGATTTGGCCAAAAATTAAAAATATATATATAAATATAAATAAAAACCTGCCACTGGTACGAACACACATATGCCCACACCTACATACATACGACACTGACATATGGACGAAACTCTGTACAAAAATATAAATGTTTTCCAAACTGTTGCCAGATAGAACTTCAAAATAGAACATATATACAAGCGGCTTTCTAATTTATACCGCCTGTACTACATACACTAGTCAGAATAAGTTTGCGTACAAGGGGTACGTAGTTTTTTCATATGAAAAATAAATCCCTTAAAGTAATTTTTCAAAACTAATATATTTTGTATTTTTTCCGTAAACTTAGTTCTTTTTTGCCATTAAGATAATAATATCAAACACTTGACCAAACTGTAAAAGAATGAATTCACCTCAGAAAAAGTAAGCGTGCAAGATAAGGTTATGTAGTTAAAGTTTAATTGAAACTAATATGGCGTTCAAACTGACGACTTAAACGTGTTTAATGTGCTTAAACAAGTTAAATGAACAAAACCAGTTCGAAAACCTGTTCACTCACATGCAATTGTTGTTGGAAAGTAAACGTGTTAAACCATTTAACATGTTTTGAAACGAGTTTAACGCAAGGTTGCATCCGAAAGCTTTCTATGAAAAAGCTTTTTTGTCAACTGAATACAGCGCACACCCTAGACACAAACCAGAAAAAACATCCCTACAGATTCAGCTGTCAATTTATCACAACAAAACCAAACAAACATTGAAAATGTGAAAATGTTGAAATATATAAAAATTATCGTTTTGCTCGCACTGCTTTCATTCTATTCATCGCCTTTTTGTGGCATCTGAATACAAGGCGTCTAATATTGAATGAAGTTGAGTACGATGCCGTGGTTTATGAAATATGCGCCAATATTTCGCTCGAATTATGCTCCCAGCACATCAGTTTACAAAAATATTTGTTTGTTGTGTGTAAACAAACTGCTGTCAAATTAAACTTCATTGAGCAGTCTGGACGGTTGTGTTCAACAAAAAGCTCTTTTTACTTAAACTAGTTTAAATGAGTCAGTTTGAACGCAATATAAGTTTTGTCCAACAATTATTAACTTTCTGAAAATGCTTTTCTTGCAGAAGTTTCGGCGTAAATTTTATTAATTTCGGTATTTTTTCAGCGGTTATTTTGTTAGGGCAGCCGCCGTGGCTCAGTTGGTTAGTGCGCGGTCCAGCGAGTCGAATGCAGAGCGACGCCAGTTCGAATACTGCATGTAGTAAAACCTAAAAAAATAACGGGAAACTCGTTTTCTCTTTCGGTGGCTGTCCTCTCAGCTGGAAATGGCAAACCTCTGAGAGTAAAAATTGCCTATGAAAAAGCTCCCAATCTGCCATTCGGAACCGGCATAAAACTGTAGGTCCCTTCCACCCGCGTACAAATTTACACGCACAACACGGGTGGCTGCGGGAAGCTAGGCCTTAGTCTCGCGTAAGCGGGCTGTCGTGCCAATCAATTAATTAATTAATTATTTTGTTATATCCTTGAATTGTTATATTGGTTTACTATATCTTTGAAGATGGAGAGTTGTTGGGCTCAGGGTTCAAGTAAACCCCTTATATACTCAATTAGATGCACGTTATGTGACTAGGGAGAAACTTTTTCAACTTGGTTGAGCCAGTTAATAGCAAACATAGCTTCACATCGTATGCGTTTCGCCCTAAGGTCATTGTAAAGTTGAAAAGAAATGGTGGAATCTGAACCAAAGTTTTGAAACCTTGGCTAACATAAGCTTTTAGAATATGTAAATAACCCCTCGGAAGCATTTCTGAATAAAAAAAACAGCCTGCTCACTCCTTTTCGTTAATTTTAGATTTTTGTTATTAACAGGTTTCCCTTCACATTAGTTGATGCCTTTTAATGCCAAATATGCCAAACCATTTTGTTTTTTTTTTTGTTCCTTGTTCACTCCTCTCGGGAGCATAGGGCCTCCACAAGACAGCCTTGTGTTGGTTACATTAATCAGTTGTGTGGTTCTGCCAGGGTAGGTGATTGGCCTGCCGCAGGAAGTCAAACCAATACCAGATAATAATGAATCGTCCCACTTTCTATAGATAGCAACATATCGTCCCGGAAATCCGGTTTTCTAGACTCTTTCATGGACTCTTTTACGAAAGCAATTCTTTGCTCCTTGTAAGTAAGCTAAATATGGACTTCTTACATGCTATTATGTAGGGGAAACATGTTTTTTCAGGACTTTTCTTATAAAGTCACTGCTACTGGGTTTTATAGTAAAGGGTTTTATAGTAAAGTAAAAGTCCCCCTAATTTCATAAAATTTTTTGTCAATTTCGGAAAGTTTTAGTAAGATTATCCTTTTATCGATTTTTAATTTTTACCGTTGGATTCTCTAGCTTTCTGTAAAATCTCAAGCACATATACGGTTCCAAATCATTTACTGTTCAACGGAATACAAGTTTTCCAAAAGAAATAAAAGTATAACCGGAAATTGCCGTTATTAGTTTTGTACGAAAACTTATTCTGCACCGTTTTGTGAGTATATTGACAATATACGAATACATGGAAAAGTATTATTTTAATTCATCTTAAGCACAACAAAAAGTGCAGTTAAGGCATATATGAAAAATGTGGATACGTTTTTATATTATTTCGATGGTTTTAACGATGATGTTGAAGAAATATACATATATGAGAAACTTTCGCGAAGAGCTTACAACTGTTCAAATCTTAAGCGCAACTTTTACAAACGTGAAGATGCAATTGTGTGCCGCTTGTTAACGCTACATCAGGGCTGGCCATAGATATGCACACTATGCATACCCTTGCTGGAGATGACTTTTACTTGTGCCTTCAGAGACCCACTGTACGCGGGTTAAGTTCTCTCCAAAACTGTGTGGTAAACAAAATATCTTATATCGTGTCTTTGGTTTTGTGTTATATTTATCTGTAGCAGATCTCTGGCTGTGTGTCGAATAGACATGCATATCTGAAATTGCTTCGTAATTTGCACGAAAAAACCAAAATTGTAGAATCACTATTCTGCTATTACAGCAATGGGATATGAAAATGTGTACGTATACCCACGATCGTTTCTATCTAGCTGGGATTTTATAGCTTTGGCACTCCTACTCGTCCCTTATCGTGCTTTGGCCTGCTTCTTCTGATTTACTTTTTCTCTTTTTTGTCTTCTTCTTTATTCCACTGGTTTTTACTCTGTTATGCAAACTCTTCATTTTTTGTTTTCTTCCCTCGATTTTGTGCGTTTCATTTTCGGTCTGTTCGGCCCAGTATGGACCGCGCAAAATCCGTCAACAACGCTTTTTCGCCTCTTTTACAGTGTGGAGTTTGCTTCCCTCTTTGTCTGTTTTGTGCCTTTTCACTTACACCTCTTCTACAGACACCTTTGTAGTTCAGGTAATTTGGTGCCCCAACAACATGTAGAACACTGGTCGGCAAAGCTTACTCATATGAGCAGTACGCTCAGCACACGCATTCTTACGCTCTTTCAATCAGTCGTTGTTCAGACCATGGTACAATAACAAGGTATGCCAAGTAGACGAATCTCCCTCTTTTTTCGTTTGTTTACATTTGGAAATGCTGTCAAACAGAGATACTGGAGTTGCGTGTACGCTAGAAATTTAGTACCTTTTTCCATGCATACCATACCTTTTGGAAATGTTCATGCTAAACAAACAAGAAATATGCACTAACTGCCTTAGAGTGAAAAGGTGCTAAATCCACTTTTTCAAATTTTACAGGAAAGACAAAAAACTAAGTAAAAATAATTTATATTTATGTTTATTCTTTGGACTTTCTTTGCTCTGGACTTTGTGCACTTTTCCACGAAACAAGACTTTTTCTCTCTTTTCATGCATGTTCCGCCGACTTATGACGACTTCTGCGTTGTGCAGAAGCACGCACTAAGAGAAATGCTACTACAAAGTAGCAAAGATACTTGCGTACCTGAAAATGTAAAAAGCTTGTTTTTCAAATGCAGAATTTTTTTCAGAATCAAATTTTTAAACAAAAAACTCAAAGAAAATGAACTTAAAAAAAAACTTCTAATAAAAATAAAACTGTTGAAGACAATAACATAACTAATTTGTTTCTATTTTTCCGCAAGTAGCTGGTACCGGACATGTTATTTACGTCCAAAACTTATTTTTGGCAGAAATATGAGCATTTTTATACTTTTTGCAAAGAAAAAGATACCTATTAAAGTTTTTCTGTGTATTGTAAAAACTGTATGCTTTTCAGTATTTTCTGTGCAGCCCTGCGCACTACTCCCATTCATAAGCACCTCTAATTTTGTCGTTTCACATTCACATCTCATAGTACATGAAGAGTCTCTCTCCCTATCTGGCATACCTTGTTATTGTACCATGGTTCAGACCAACGACAGTGATGACGTGATACGAAACTGGCAGGGGAAGAGAATTTGTTGACCATTTTTTGCATTTCACATACACAATCTGTGTGAGGTGTCATGGCCCTGTAGGAAATGGGACTGGTTGAACCATGTAGTTTTTCAACTGGTTGCTTGTCAGTCATAGCTGACTTCAGAATCGACTCGTTTCCTTGGAGCAAACTTACCCTTTTAACGTGGCGTCGCTGACAGTCACTTGGACAACTAATTGTTAAATTTACTTACTAAAAACCAGTTGAAAAACCAATAAATTTTGGGAACCAGTTGTCTCAGGTCCGACAGGGGTGGTTCAGTAATTGGTTCAACAGTGTTGTCGCGTTGAAGTTAGAACAAAGCGCAAAGTTGCAATTTAGAGGTAGCTTGTCTTTCGTATTTTTTAGAAAAAGGGGTATTAATACGATGCATGTTATTATTTTCATAATTGTCAATCATTTCAATAGAAAAGACATACATTTTCGCGATGCATGTTATTATTTTCATAATTGTCAATTATTTCAATAAAAAATGCATACATTTTCTAAACATTGTTATGTTTTTATTCTATTTGTTATGTTATTATGTGCAGCTGCACATTTAGCAGCCATCCAGGGTCAACCCGATTTGCGTTTCGCAAATTAAACACCAAATCATCGGAGTTCAGAGATGCTTTTGGTGTAAAATGCACTGTTCTCGACACAAGGGTGATTTTTGATAATGAGTCAATGAAAACTTAAATAATGACATGTTAGAGACATATTCAAACGATGTTATTATATTTGTAAGCAGTAATAGAATTTTATATTCATTTTTCTATAAACATATCACAGAACTCTGTGCAAAAAATAAATTAATGTTCTATGCAATTAAAAATGAACCACAACGATAACCCTCACACATGAAAATTGACCAGCACAACAACCCTCCATTTTGGAATTGACCAACACAACAACCCTCCATTTTGGAATTGACCAACACAACAAGCCTCCATTTTCTGCTGTGGGGCCGGAGTATCAGCTGTTATGTGAGAGTATTGGTGAATTTTATGTGTGTATTGTGGCTTTTTTCACACTTCTTCTCTCACTTTCGCGTCATGTAGTCACTGCCAGCGATAAGCGATTGGAAACTGGGAGGAGAAGTGTGAAAAAACCCACAATACACACATAAAATTCACCAATACTCTCACATAACAGCTGATACTCAGTCCCCACAGCTGATACCCTACAAGGAGACTACCGGTCATATGACTAGTTATATAACCGGTATAAATAACCGCCATATCGGTTATATTTATAGTCAGATTTGTTCTAGCCGTGTGAAAAATCTGACTAGCCCTTTTGTGTGCGTGTGACTTGATTTCGTGTGATTTGTTATCACCTTCTAACGCATTCACTCCGAAATCTTGGCAAACGTACAGCTGTCTCGTTTACTCACATGCAGTCTCGCATGTACCATTCAGTTACGTCTAACCGACAAACCGGTCAGACCTATCTGGTAGGCATAACGTACGAATCGGTATGTCTACCGTATAAACCGATTACGCCTCACCGGTAAACCAGTTAGACCTATCTGATACTAATAAAAATTAAATTAATTCAAATTTTTTTATTTATTTAAAGTAAAACATAAAAAACTACATTAAATAAAAATAAGCCAATAAATAAATACGTAGGACAGAGGGACAGACGTTTGCCGAAAACCAAATTCCAACCGACGCTTGCCTCATTTGCCCTCACAGTTGAAATGTGCTGGTAACCTGTTGTCTTATTACCGCAATCAGATCGTCCTTCCTTCCGTACTTTGTCTAAATGAAATTATTTTAGATTTTTATTAGATTTAATTTTAATTTCACTCTTTTTATACTTATCTTTATTTGGATGCCCTCCGATTGTTGAACATCGCGACACAAATTTCAATTCAGCACTGACATTGTGAAATCAGGTGACGCACCACGTTTATATCGCCATCTCACTCTTTCATACAGACAATATGGAAGGTATTAATGCGAATATATTCTTACTAGAAAAAATCCCAAAATGTGAAATGCAGATTTGTATGTGTTAGTGAGATTTGGGATATTTTTATGCATATGTTAGTTTTAGACAAATTTTCAACTTTTTTCTGAAGTTTCGGTTGGGCATTCCTTGCAGGGTACTGCTGAACCCATACAAACTGAAAATGGAGGGTTGTTGTGCTGGTCAATTCCAAAATGGAGGGTTGTTGTGCTGGTAAATTTTCATGTGTGAGGGTTATCGTTGTGGTTCATTTTTAATTGCATTTTTTGCACAGAATTCTGTGATACGTTTATAGAAAAATGAATATAAAATTCTATTATTACTTACAAATGTAATAAAATTGTTTGAATATGCCTGTAACATGTCGTTATTTAAGTTTTCATTGACTCAATCCAATGAAATTTTTAAAGGAGGCTGCCATTATGCATTCCATCGAGCACAAGAATATTGCTCGGCTGTACGGCGTAATGTTAGCTACGGACCCCCTGATGGTGGTTACCGAGTTAGCACCGACGCGTTGTGAGTTCGCTATGCAGATATGCAATGGCATGAACAACAAAAGATTAATTCAACTTTGAAGACGAAAGTGCAATGTGCTTCTAAGTGGAGTGGTATTCAAAATGGTTGGGATGAATACAAATTTCTGTTTATATTCCATTGTAGTCATCTCACAGTGGCGCATCTGGAAGGGCTTCCCAGTTCGAATCGGTAAACACTGATTATTTGAAGATTTCATTTGCTAATTCGCTGTCGATTGGTGGTGTTCTGTTTAGCATTAGCACTGGAGAGCAATCTGCAGGTCCCATATCCATCCAACTTTTGTATTTATAAAATAAAAATAAAAAACAAACCTGGCGATGTTTGGAAGTGAGATCAATAACAAAATATATGTCAGAACCAGAAGAAATCGACAAAGGCATTTTTATTCATAACGCGGGGGGTTTTAGAATTGTTAACAGAAAACTTCTGTATAGAACTTTATAGCGCTCGAGGATTATTTGTTGTATTTTTCAAGTGCTAGGTGTGCCAAAAAGAATTTCAAGTTCCTTACACGTATAATATACAAAACAGTCAATTGTAATGCATTTAAAATTATGCGTTGGAGCATGGCTGCCAATTGTACAGCATTGAGTGCACATAATAACATAACAAATAACATAAAAACGAAACAAAATTTTAGAAACTGTATGCATTTCCTATTGAAATGATTGACAATTATGAAAATAATAACATGCATCGTATTAATACGCCTTTTTTTTTAAATACGAAAGACAAACCTCTAAACCTCTACCTCTAAATTGCAACTTTGCGCTTTGTTCTAACTTCAACGCGACCACACTGTTGAACCAATCACTGACCCACTCCTGTCGGACCTGAGACAACTGGTTCCCAAAATTTATTGGTTTTTCAACTGGTTCTTTGTAAGTAAATTTAACAATTAGTTGTCCAAGTGACTGTCAGCGACGCAACGTTAAAAGGGTAAGTTTGCTCCAAGGAAACGAGTCGATTCTGAAGTCAGCTATGACTGACAAGCAACCAGTTGAAAAACTACATGGTTCAACCAGTCCCATTTCCTACAGGGCCATGACACCTCACACAGATTGTGTATGTGAAATGCAAAAAATGGTCAACAAATTCGCTTCCCCTGCCAGTTTCGTATCACGTTATCACTGGTTCAGACAGCAACGAAGCAACACGTGTAGTGGCTGCGTTGATTTTTGTCTTATGCACGCTGCAAGAAATTTTATGTATCAGGTGTACAACTTTGCTTCCGCCGTTTTCCGATAGGTGGCTGTACCGGCTGAGGCTGGTTGAAATACATAGATGGTAATGCCTTTAAAGTGAGTGTGGACAGTGCCTAACGAATTGTCATCGCCGTTTCAGTGACAGTTGTTCTTGTTTTCGTATTATTCACGCTCGAAAATGTCCGTTTATGTGCCCAATTCTCGCCATTTGCGGGAAGTTTTACTTTTCTGTTACAATTCGAAAAAAAATGCAGCTGAAGTGCATCGAATGCTCTCAGAAACTTACGGTGATGCTGCTCTGAGTGAAAGAACGTGTCGGGAGTGGTTTCAACGTTTTAAAAATATCAAGAGCGACATGACAAAGTCATCCTCCAACACGACAATGCTCGGCCTCACGTCGCAAAAGTGGTCAAAAAGTACCTGGAAACGCTGAAATGGGAAGTCTTGCCCCACCCGCCGTATTCCCGGATGTCGCCCCTTCTGACTTCCACCTATTCCGTTCGATGGCACACGGCCTGGCAGATCAACATTTTCAATCCTTCGAAGAATTGGAAAAATGGATTTCTTTATGGATAGCGTCAAAAGAGGACTCCTTTTTTCGAGCCGGGATCCGAAAATTGCCGGAAAGATGGGAGAAAGTTGTCGCTAGCGACGGACAATACTTTGAATAATACATCTGTAAGCACTTTTTCGCAATAAAGCTTTTAATTTTGGAAAAAAACGGCGGAAGCAAAGTTGTACACCTGATATGAAAAAAAAAGATGTTTTTGTTGTTGTAGTTTTTGTGTGTATGCTTTTTTGTGTTGGTAATTGGTTTCTTATTTACTTTTCGGTTTAATTTTATACAGTGCAGAAAAATTACTCTGCGCTCACTAACACCATCTCATTGTCAATTTTGCCGACCCCTGAATGTCCTGTCGGACCTGAGACAACCAGTTCCCAAAATTCATTGGTCTTTCAACTGGTTTTTTGCGGTCAATTGGGCAACTGGTTGTCCAAGTGACTGTCAGCGGATGCAGAAGTCGGTCAGTTCGCGTCTAATCGTTCACGTTGTGCGTGCGCGTTCATAGGCGAGAAGAAACATGGAAATACGAAACGAAACGAAAGACGAAACAGAGGTGAAATAATCAACATTATTCTATTACGGCTGATCTTGCGATGCTTTTGTTACAACAACAACGTAGAAATGTTTCTTTCTTTCTGTTTCTATGACTCGAAGTTCGCTCGATTTGCACGTTTTGTCTTGAATGATTTCAGTTAGAATTTTGCGTGGTTGCGTGAAGCAACGAATTGCAGCAGCAGTCAAATGGTACAGTGGAATGCCACTGCGCGCCTTATTTGCCATTGTGTCT
Organism: Melieria omissa; assembly: GCA_963971225.1. Taxonomy (NCBI): domain Eukaryota; kingdom Metazoa; phylum Arthropoda; class Insecta; order Diptera; family Ulidiidae; genus Melieria; species Melieria omissa. The sequence goes on from OZ020270.1 coordinate 5,978,818, forward strand.
GTTCGAATATAATATTTGCACTAACATTTGTCAAGAATGACAATTAATTTACGGTAAAATGACGGTAAATTGTAACAGTTAAATTTGTGAGAACAGGAGGCAAGACATATCAAACGTACGGATAAATGTTTGAGTTCACCAGACGTACTTTTTTTAGTTTTTGTTATTTCCCATTTACAATGAAAACGGAATTTGAATAAATGTATACTTCCTTAAAACTTTACAAATTTTCCTTTTATTTGATATGAATTTTGTAGAATTCGGATGTACAAAGCCTGAGATACACATAATCAAATGTTGCACTTAGAGGTGTACGGACAAATTATTGAGTCACTGTATGTATTAATAAATTTATGTAATTATGTTAATGTAATTTTTTATTAATTTATTTATTTTCTTATTAATTGCAGACGAAGTCAGGATGTTGAACTGCGTCAGACCCCGAACAGTTTCGACAGAAGTGTGTCAACAAGTCGAAGTTCATCTTTACGTGCACCAATACTTTTTTTTATTCGCGATAATATTTTGTTATTATTTTTAAATATTTTTAAAATAAAATAATTATTTTAAAAATGCATTGCTTTATTTTCCACATAAAAATCGAGTGGTTAGAAAACGAATCCAGAATAAACTAGTTCGCAAACTAGTCGCTTTGCAACTGGTTTGAAAACTGGTTGCTTCGGACTAACCTTGGACTAGTTGCAAATGGATGCAGACGGGGACAATTGACCCTCGCCTAAGACACCGCCTTGTTAAAACGGTGAATTTGCTACAAGAAAACGAGTCGATTCTGAGGTCATATATGACTGTCAAGCGACCAGTTGGAAAACTAGACTTGGACCAGTCCGATTTCCCACAGGGTAGAACCTGCTGAGTTGCACCATACCCCCACGATTGCACACGCGGCACACACACACATAAGCGAACATCCACTTTACGTTGCTGCAGCCTCTTCTCTTTTGTGCTCCCTATGGGCGCTGATTAAAAAAGTCCAACGGCGTCGTATGTGCTACATTGCTGTGCGCTGGGGTCTTTTGCAAGCACAAGCAGCGCTTCGCGACCGTTCGGCTGCCGTTTGAGACCAGTGTTGCACGTTGTCATACCCAGGGAATCAAAACAAAATTCCAGATTAGATTTATGATACTTGGAAAAACTGTTAGGCGACTGCTTACTTGTCATTGCTTCCCAATCTGTTTACAGCCACTTTATTGACCCTTTTCTCTCTCCATTTCAATACCCACAGCCAACTGTAAATAAATGTACATAACAAGGCATAGAGGCATACAACACTGCCAACCACATAGGGTTACCCGCAGCGCAATAATGCAAAAATTCAAAACTAAACCCGTCCTTTAGATACGTTATGAACATTAGCTTCAAAACTAAAAAAAAAATAATTATATCGCTCCTATCGCTTCTGGCGTTCGTTATTATCTATTTTTACACCCGTGTTACTTTTTCCATATGGCGCGCAAATCGGCTACCACATTGATAATATGTACGTATGCAGCCCCTTGTCGCCGCATTTGCTATACAGTCGTGTCTGAGTATAGTTAACACCCTATATAGTGAAAACCTCGATATAGTGGACACCCGAATTTTTATATGGAGCCTCTAAATATTGAAAGCAATTTTAAGCAAAAAAACAAAAAGTGTATTTTAAGCAAATAAAGCGAGTTTTTGAACAAAAATATTAACCTTGATATAGTGATCAACCTCAATACTGTGAACAGGCCTTGCAATAATTAGTTCACTATATCCAGACACGACTGTATATATATATATCTGTGGAATTTTGACAAAAGCACTTAAGTCGACTTAAGTCAAATTTCCAATTTTTTAATCATAAAGAAACAATTTAATCTTTTGGTGTAATCGGTTTGTTTCTATGACATTTAGTTACAGAGATATGACGTGTATAATTTCAACTTTTCTCGAGTTTTGTATGAGATTTGGTCTGCACCTCATCAGTTTTTTCGCTCTCCTGAACATTTTGAAAATTCGACTTTTTGTTGTTTTGTCAAAATCCCACAGATATAGATATTATTTATATGTAGTATGCGTAACCATGCCATCTCTTTTTGGGTGAAAAGAAGGATAAATCCACTAGGTTTGACAATTTCGCGGGATATCGAATTTGGGAAAAAAGCATAAAAAAAGGAAATACAAAATTTAAAATTTTCTGAAAAACAATATTCTTCTTCTTGACTGGCACGACAGCCCGATTACGAGACTAAGGCCTAGCTACCCGCAACCAACCGTGTTGTGCGTGCGAATGTTTTTTTACAATGTTGGAAGGGACCTACAGTTTTATGCCGATTCCGAACGGCGAGTTGGGAGCTTTTTCATAGGCAATTTTACTCTCAGAGGTTTGCCATTTCCTGCTGAGAGGACAGCTGCCGAAAAAAATTGTTGTATTTCTTGTTTCTTCGGTGTTAACGCAACGGAGCAGAGACAATAAAGACTTTACACTTCGAGTTGTTCTCACTTATACAGACTCATTTCTTGCTGTCTAATAAATCCCCGCTGTCACATAAATCCTCGAGCCAATAGATACATTTCGTGGTGTGTACATGAGTACCCATGAGTACCCGAAAAATTTAATGTAGTACGTATCATAGAAGTCGTTTCTACATACGACATTGCTTTACTGGTGCTGCCAAATAAAATTCCTACCATACTTCATGGTGAACATATCAGGTGTACAACTTTGCTTCCGCCGTTTTCCGATAGGTGGCTGTACCGGCTGAGGCTGGTTGAAATACATAGATGGTAATGCCTTTAAAGTGAGTGTGGACAGTGCCTAACGAATTGTCATCGCCGTTTCAGTGACAGTTGTTCTTGTTTTCGTATTATTCACGCTCGAAAATGTCCGTTTATGTGCCCAATTCTCGCCATTTGCGGGAAGTTTTACTTTTCTGTTACAATTCGAAAAAAATGCAGCTGAAGCGCATCGAATGCTCTCAGAAACTTACGGTGATGCTGCTCTGAGTGAAAGAACGTGTCGGGAGTGGTTTCAACGTTTTAAAAATGGTGATTTCGTGGTGAGTGAAAGTGGTGAGTCATCCTCCAACACGACAATGCTCGGCCTCACGTCGCAAAAGTGGTCAAAAAGTACCTGGAAACGCTGAAATGGGAAGTCTTGCCCCACCCGCCGTATTCCCGGATGTCGCCCCTTCTGACTTCCACCTATTCCGTTCGATGGCACACGGCCTGGCAGATCAACATTTTCAATCCTTCGAAGAATTGGAAAAATGGATTGCTTCATGGATAGCGTCAAAAGAGGACTCCTTTTTTCGAGCCGGGATCCGAAAATTGCCGGAAAGATGGGAGAAAGTTGTCGCTAGCGACGGACAATACTTTGAATAATACATCTGTAAGCACTTTTTCGCAATAAAGCTTTTAATTTTGGGAAAAAAACGGCGGAAGCAAAGTTGTACACCTGATAATTTGAATTATTATCGTTTGTTTACTGTGCAGCAGACTTCGCAGAGGACACCGAGAATTAAAAAAAAAAAAAAAAACAAATTTGACTTATATATTAACTAAAGAAATCCGATTTCGGTACTTTGGACAATTCTACTTAGACCAAGAGGAAGTAAATAACAGATTGAATGGTATCGGGTCTGGTGGATGGAATAGTTTAGTATGGTTTGTCACGGGTGGTCTGAAATATAGAAGACTAATTGTAAATTAATATAGTTAAGCTAAGAATAAGTAAATAAAAAATAATGTATGTACGCTAAGTTCGCCGACAGACGACCTGAGGGTCAATGTTGTATATCCTTTGTTTATAAATTTTAGTTCATATACATAACTATATGTATTATAAGAAATTGTATGAATTGTTCTATAATTATAAGAGAAATGAAAATTAATAAAGGATTTATCTATCTTATCTATCTCTATCTATCTATCTATATATTAACTTAAAGAAGTGATTTTCCCAAGCGTAAGTATATTCATTATGTCATTGTGTGCACATTTTGTATCTTTTGTTTTCATGCTATTGTTTGAAAAATATCAATTTTTGATGTCCGGTTTATTGATGAAAGCTATTTTTTTCACATATTGTATCTTTTGTTTCATCTTATTGTTTAATGAAAATGAAGTTTTGATTTATGTTTATTGGTTCAATCTTTATGTGCTTTATATGTTCCTTATGTTTTATAAAATATTGTAATGAGTGAAATATGCCTACAGGGGAACCGAGCATCCAAAAAAAAAATCGGTAACGCGCCTATTTTGCATACCTCTATGGTGGTGGGGAAAATGCAAAGATATTTATATAGATATATCTATTACGTGTAATAAATTTGTATTATAAATGAAGAAAGCATATTGTGATGTACATTAGTTACTTGCAATAAGAGGAATCTTAAAATATTTGTCGTTTGGATTGTATACATTTTCAAAACAAAAAATTACAATATTACAAACTTAGCACAATATTTCTCAATTTTTTGTTTTTCGAAATTACCCCCGGGCGGTATCAGGTTGACGATAAAATATCAAATCCAACAGCTGATATTTTTTCACCACAACTTTTGCCAATTGGCAGTACAAAATTTCTATGCAAAAGGGAGGCAGAATAATGCAAAAATATAACAATATAAACGAACCAAAACAATTTTGATTACTGGCAAACTCTTCGACATCACATTTAGATTATAGAATGAACACATATTCTTGTTCCGGCAGCGATTTTACTGTAAATCATTATTTTGTGCACAAACATCCATCCCCGAAAAATGTTCAAGCAGAAAACAGCTGATTGGGTTTCACCACGAATTGTAAACGCATTGCAGAATTGAAACTTGTATGAAAAATAGCCAAAAAGCAATGCAAAATAATAGGAAACATGAATGAGCTATAAGCAATATTATGAGCGCGCTTTTCTAAGTTATGAATAATTTATTGATTAATATGCAGTAAGATACTTCCGATTGCTTTTTATTGGAAAACTAATTATCATTTTCCGGCAGCAAAATAAGTCCGCGAGCTGCCCCGGACAATAGATAAATCGAAAAACCAGCTGAACACCAATTCACCATGAAGTGAATGCAAAATAGAAAGGAAATTTGTATGGCAGAAGGCGAAAGTTTTACGTAAAATAATAGACAGTCGACGCGTTCTAAGATATTGTAGGGCACGCAAACCACATATATGCACTATCTGAGATGTTCAGAGTGAAAAACATTTATTCCGGCAATCCTTTTCATATAAAACCAAATGCTTTCAATTTTTTCCCCGGCAACCAAATTGCAAACAGCTGATTTCTTTGCTCTCACGGAGTTTTTATCTTGGTTATCTAGATAATCACACGTATAGAAAATTTCAGCTGTTTTTGGCAAAATGAGCGAGTGTAATGTCTTAGAGCCTATTTACACGAGGGCTTTCCCCCTGCGTTAAAAGTCATGCGTGACGAGTTTGTTGGCGAGAAGTGGTGAGAAGTCAGCGGGGTAGGCAAACACGCACGGTCAGCGAATTCCAGGGGTTTTTTTGACATTTGCTTTGCTCTTTTTCGCACTTTTCTTCAAATTTCAAACCGGCCGGACGCTTTGCTAACAATTATATTTACATCTTCCCTATTATTTAAATTTGAGCAGTTAATAGCCATTTCAGTGACTTCTAAAATATTTTCAATAATTTCTTCTTTATTTAAATCCATTTTTCTTTTAATAATGAGAATATCAAAAACTACGCGAAAATGTGAATGAAAGAAGATTGGCCGCTTAAACGTCCAAAAAGCCAAGCAAAGTTGCAAGTAAAAAGTCTTCATGTAAATGCATGAAGATTTACGCAGCAACTTCAAAAGAGAGTTGCAAAAAACGTAGGGGGAAAAAGCCTTCGTGTAAATAGGCTCTTATTTGTCTCTGCAACGGAGTATTAAACTCGCGGAGTCTTGACTCGCGCCCCAACGCACTAACCAGCTGAGCTACTGCGGCTCAATACATATTTTATTTATCCATATCAACTAACATTGCTACAACTTCATCGTTGTCGTCGTCGTCATCATCGTCTTCAAAGTCAATCGCACACGCATTGGCATCACATATGGTGGAATATTTACCCTCTTTAGCAATTTGGCGGAGTAAATCAGATTTCGTTTTCAAAAAGTGGTAGAATGTGTGGCACATGAATATGTCAAGTTGCATTTCACCGTGAGCATCGCTTTCAGAGTGTCGACTTTTAGTCGGGACTTTTCTTCCATCAAAGATTTATTGACGGCAGAAAACACTATCTCAACTGAAGCACTCGTCCCTGGCAAACAAAAAATATACTCAATTAAACTGGCTATCTCGGTGTAGTATCCAACAGTATACGTTGGGAATTTTGTATGAGAAAAGAAGGATTTATATAGAAAAAAAAGGATTTAGAAAATTTTCGCGGGATTGGTTTTTAGAAGCTGAAAAAAGGAGTATCCCGCGAAAAAAAGGATAGATGGCATGGTTAAGTATGCGCATTCCGTTTGTTTTATACGTTGTTACAATAGGGAAAACATAAAACACACTCGTTATCCTAAAAATAAATTCGAAGCTTTTTTCGCCTCCTAAAGGTAAAATTGTAATCAATGTTTATTCGTAGAAGTATATGTTTCTATTACAAAACCTTACTATCATCTCATTTGTGTACGGCATTGGTTGGCCATGATATGTTAACGGTGCCATAAACCGCCCAAAATCTAGAAAAAAGCCTGTGAAAAAGCCGAGAACCTATATTAATCAAGGTGGGATTTTTTGTTTACATTAAATTTGAGATCTTGCGGCTTTTAGTATTGAAAAAGGAAATATAGGTACCAGAAATGGAAAATACCTATAACGATCAGTTAGCGAAGCTTTGCTTCATCTCAAGAAATAGTTATTTGCTAGTTAAGAGATCTGCTATGTTAAGCACAGTTTTTTTCCTTCTGGACATTGTGAGCACGCTTTATAGGGTTCAATAAGTATCAGAATTCGCAAAAATTCACAAAATTGTGCTGTCCAAAATTATTTTACAGTGTATTGTTGGCTATAGCCCCTTCTTTCACCCTCCGAATTCTGTCACCGTTTTTTTCAGTAAATGCACGTTGATGAGTTGTTGTTTTGTTGGTACTCATGTGTTATTGTATTCGGCTATGTGTTTTGGCCTATAACACTACCAAACCGGCACATATGTATGTATATACGTGCATATGTATATGTATTTCTGTGTAATTGCAATATTATCTTTTTTGTTGCAGGCTCATTTAGAGCTACTACAAAATTAAGGTACAAATAGAAATATTACTAAAAATTGAAATGGTGTAGATATCGAGGTGTTCACTATATGGGGTGTTCACTATACCCAGACACGACTGTAAAGGCGAATTTCCAACCTTTTAATAACGTTGTGTAAACAAGTAATAAATAAATAATAATAACAAGTAATAAGTATTTAATAGCGAAGCATTTCTTGCGCTGCATTTTCACGATCACGGCTCCAAAAGTGGTTGCAAATTAACCCTTTGCAGCACGGTGGTAAGACGTATATACCACCTAGAATACTACCATTTTTTTCAGTTTTCAAGTTCTCGTGACTCGACTTTTATGATTCTACATTGAAATGTACTGTATTTACATGTTCATGGTTCAAAATTGTTACTTTTTTATCGAATGTATTTCATCAATTTGTCAATATCAATAAACAAATAGTAAAAATAGTCACTTTTTGCAAAGAAAATTCATTATATGGAAAAGTTTTCCACGGATTATCATGATAATTACTATTATTAGGTTTTAAATGTCGCTGATTAAAAATTCGTAATCAGATTTTCGAAATTCAAAATGGCGGATCCAATATGGCGGACCGAATTAGTTACACTTATTTATATCTGTATGAAAATTGGTGAAAGGGGGTTTTTGGGGTCGCTGATGACGATGCGATATCAGATTTTCGAAATTCGAAATGGCGGATGCAATATGGCGGACAGAATTAGTGAAACTTATTCATATCAATATGAAAATTGGTATACGGAGGTTTTTGGAGTCGCTGATTCCGAATTTATTATTAGATTTTCGAAATTCAAAATTGCGGGTGGAATATGGCGGACACAATACCGAAAACCCCTGGATACTAATTTTTCCATTGATACGAATAAGTTTTACAAATTCCATCCGCCATTTTCAATTTCGAAAATCTGATATCAAATTCGTAATCAGCGACCCCGAAAACCCCCATATACAAATTTCCATATTGATATGAATAAGTTCTACTAATGTTGTCGGCCATATTGGATCCGCCATATTGGATTGCTGAATTTCAAAAATTTGATTACATATTCGTGATCAGCGACCCCGAAAACCCCCAGGGCGACTATTTTCATTGAAAAAAAGTTATCTGAAAAATGTATGCTTCAAAGGGTTAACCAAAGCGGTATTGCTCGGCTACTTACTTTTGGGCTCCAAAAGTAGCCGCAAAAGTAGCTGAAAAAGAAGCCGGAAAAGAGCTAAAGAAGCATTCCTCGGTTACCGACTACCTAACATAAAGTAGCAATGCAGTAGCAGGAAGCCTCATTTCACAAACGAACGGCCACAGCTGAGAGCCGTAGCATTTAATTTCACGGAGTCGCTCGTTTTGCTACTCCTGCTCCGTAGTAGAGCTGAGTGCTTGCATTTCGTTTTCGTCCTCCGGCTCCTGCTACTGTTACTTCATTTTCGGTAGCAGTAGTCGGGGAGCAAAGCAGAAACTCGTGTAGTTTCTTATTTTGTAGTCAGCAATTCAAACACTGGTCTATATACTTTTATGAGGCACTGTACATGTGAACAGTTAAGTACAGTGGACGTAAAATATAACGAATCTTATGTTGCAACCCCAATTTGTTAAATCGATTTCGTTCGTAAAATCGAACGAAATTTTTTTTTTTGTTGTTTTAAACCATCCTTCTTAAAGCCGGCCTTGATAGTCCAGCGGGTAGCGCGCTGGCTTCTCATACCAAAGGCTCCAGGTTCGATTCCTGGCTCGGGCTGGTGAACAACTCGTCTACTTCTATCGCTATCCACATGAAGGTAATGACAATTACAAGAATCGCACAAGTGCGCTCTTGGCAGGCAATGGCAAAACCTCCAAGTGTGAACGATAAACTGCCAATCGCCATTCGGATTCGGCGTTAAACTGTAGGTCCCCTCCACTCCCTTTCTCCATCCACTTAGAATGTGTGCTGTAACATATGTTGGAAAGACAGTGTTGCATACACATTTAAAAAAAAAACGGGTGAAATATGAGATATTACTCTCATTTTCCTTCCCTATCCCCCATGGGTATAGTACAATGCAAAGTGATTCGACTCCATACAACCGCGGGACAAAATTAGAAGGAGTGGTCCGTTCTTCATAAAATTTGGTATAATAGTTAAACATGGTCTGCTGAACTGAAATCTCCATTTAGTTTTTCTTAAACTGTTATAGTTTAGCAATGCCTGAGACTTAAATTTTCAATTTTCGTCGTTTTTGTTGAGCTATGCAACGAGTGTGTTGGCTAGATTTTTCAGATTTTACATTTAATCGGTAACGTCAACATTGATTATTCCAAAGAGTAACAGCAATTGACTTAGAACCCTCTCTTTTTGCAATAAAAACGATAATTTCAATTTTCAATTTTCCACTTTTCAAATTGAATTATTTTCTGAGATCGGAAGATATCGGAGAATGTAATTACATTATCCGACAAAGAAAGAATGCTTCTTAAAATAAAAAAAAATCCAGGAACATACTTTCACATACTTTTTAGATATTTTCCTCTAAGTTTTGCCAATTTTCAGATTTTTAATTTAGAAAAATATTTTAAATTAAAAGTGAAGTAAAAGCCTACGCTTTGCAAATTTTCAGAAAACATTAAAAGCGAAAATGGCTACATCATTTCTTAATCTATACTAAAAGTTTAAGCAACTTCTTGGTAACCATGTATTTTTAAAATTTTTTGTACTCAATAGACTAAAACACAGAAAATATGTGTTTACATTTTTTTGAGAAAAAAGTTTCAACTTTGAGCCGGTTTTGCACAGACACTAATAAATTTTTTGCACAGATTTTTTGGGGTTTTCTTAGTTGGAGTTTTACCTTTCAAATTACATCAAAATCGTTAAATTCTGAGACCATAAATTTTTTGAATTTTGTCTATGAAACGAATCACTGTGCAATGGTCTGAAATGGACTGAGTGCTATGGAAGGCTTGTAGCCTTCCTGCCCACCCTCACATCCATCCATCCATCCATCCTTCTTAAAGAAATAAGTCTCACATATTCAGTTTTTAACCTTCTGCCTGTCCCTTGGGGTATATTTGACCCCAGGCGGAATTAAAAAACGGTTGAGGGGTCGTCTACTTGTGTTATTTAGTGTTCATCGCGCTTACAACCCAATAACAAATCGAGAAAAACACTTTTCGGAGCTTTCCCCTTTTCTTTTGTGATTTATGTGTAACATTTCTTCATGTTTTGTCAGAAAATTATATAACCATCTGAAGGACAGACAGGGTTAAACAAATATCTTGTTTTATTCCAACATTTTCAAAATACAAATATGGCTATGTGTGTACAGTGAAAAAGTCTTCGATGCGCGATTGCCTCTTTACCGCAAGTAAACTTTTCTGTTTGGCAATTTCTCTTGATTGATTACTCAGTGCAACAAATTTTGACTTTTGGTCGGCTTGTAAATGCTAAAAAGTGATAATCATGTCAACCGGTTTATTGGTTTAGAAGTTACAATCCCAAATGTAAACTAAGTTTTAAAAACGGTTTACGGATTCGAAATCAGCGGTACCTAATTACGCTAAAACTGATGTCAAACCCAGAAAAGCCATTTTGCTGTTGATCAGTGTTATTGAAATTTTAATTTTTTAAAGAAAAAAGCCGAGCGAACGCAAAACAAATCCTGTGAAAATTATCAGCAATGCATACAAACAGAATTTGAAAATGTTGGTAGCTTGACGTAAATTTAAAAGTTTTAACGTAACAAAAACAATTGAGGTACCGTTCACTTGACGAAACCAAATATTAATTTTTATTGTAAAGAATGTAAATAAAACCAATTCCAAGGGTGAAAACCAACATGTATATTCGTTGTATCGAATAGCGAATTTCACTTTTGGTCTCAATATAGAACCATCAACGGAAAAAATTTGGCCGTACGTTAAATCGAAAATTCGTTAAATGGGACGTCCACTGTATATGTATATCGCACACGCACAACAAAAGTGACACAACTCTAAATTTTTGATTTTTCAGGAAACGTAAAAAACTGTTTTTGAGCTAAATAAACATTTTTTTTAAATAACGTATAGACCAGAGGTGCCCATGCCCTATGCTCTCGTTGCTCATTTGTTTTTGTAAGTGCTCTTCAGCATAGGCTGAGGATTCCAATTCCTCATTTGTTTTTGTAAATGATCGTCGGCATAGGCTGCGCATTTTAGTATACACACACAGCACAGTATGCTTTGTTGGTGCAAATTGGCGACAGTTACCCTGCAAGGACAGTGACCATCATTTGATCAATCATATGACAATCACATGTGATGAAATTTCGATCACAATCTCCATCATTTTTCCACTAGCAGTGTGAAAAATGTGATGGGTATTTTTGTGTCCATGTGATTCTGCATCACCTTCGTACACATGCGATTTAAAACGTGGTCCAACATATAGTTGTCTCGCTCACTCTAATCAGCAATGATCAAATCCCAATCACGTGTGATTAATCACTGCTGATAAAATTTCTCTCATCAGTGATATCAAAAGGCATCACACTTGACGCATAAACCTATCACAGCTGATTGAAAATAAAAAAGCCTTGGCATTTTATTATTTCATATGCCTATTTTTATAAAAAAGGTTTTTATTATTCAAAAATCATTAATTTACACATTTATAGTGCGAACCAAAGTAATTAAATTATTAAAAATTTGGCAAATGTAATGAAATGAAATTGACCCTCAGTCCACGACATTTTTGAGGTTAGGAGCGCTAGCGCTGAACACAATCTGCAAAGATTAAATGAAAAGAATGCTAGCAAACAATTATTTTGATACGCTTCTCATCTATTTTAAATAAAATTTAATTAACATATTTTTTACAAAATTAATAAACAATTGTACTTATCTTTTTTTAACTTTTCCACCGCTGACCTGCTTTTGACACACTTTTATTACACTTTTCACAATTTGACAATTGCGTCATGGGCGCAAGCGTCATAACGGCACGTGCCGTATGTACATATAGTGCCATCTCGTTTTCTCATACAGGGAAATTTGGCGTACTGAAACTTCTTTTTCCCGCTTGCATGGAACATACTTAAAAATTTCCTTTGTAAATGTTTATGTGTTAGTTTCAGCGAGAATTTTTGTAAATGTGTTGGAGTTTCGATCACACGTGTCTGGCAGGGTATCTTCCACGTAGGTTTTGTTGTTGTTTAGCGTATGAAGTAATTTTTATGTATTGGTGTTTGCTCTTCCATAAGAAGATTTTGGGCACCCATGGTATAAACCGTTCAGTAGAAAATCCTTACAGATTATGCTTTATGATAAGTTGCAAGAATTTTTTTTTATTTTACACTAGAAAATCGAAAATTTTGAGTTCGGATGATATTTTAATTCAATAATTACCGAATTATTTCAAGTTATGCCACTTTTTCTGAATTTAATAATTATAAATGGCAGTTAAAAAGTTGAAAGAAAAATTTTGAAGATTCATAGTTAATTTTAATAATTAAAAATCAATACAAAAATTGTCAGAATTTTGCTTAAAATTAACTTTAACAAAAATGTATTTCGTCAAAAGTGACACAATTTGAGTTAGGACTCTTTTGCATTGAGCTGCAGCGATCAAATAGCATCAAACTCCTGACATGAAGAGAGACCTAACTGTATTTTTGCAACAGTTAACAACAACAAAATATACTGAGTTTTTGCTGATTGGTACATTTATGCATTGTGCACAGTATTAACACATAAACCCGAAAATGAAAAATTTTGAGTTGTGTCACTTTTGTAGTGCGTGTGCGATATGCACAAGCCTCAGTCATTGCACGCTTGAAATTGCTCAAAACTTGACCACAACTGGGTGTGTGTTCGTTTTTAAACTCATGCCAGTATTCAATGCGAAAGCTGCTGAAAATGCAGTTAAAACCCGTTCACAAAAGCATAACGCTACTTTATGTGCATATTTTAGACTTTAACATTATAATAATAAATAATTGATTGGCACGACAGCCCGCTTACGCGAGACTAAGGCCTAGCTTCCCGCAACCACCCGTGTTGTGCGTGTGAATTTTGTACGCGTGTGGAAGGGACCTACAGTTTTATGCCGGTTCCGAATGGCAGGTTGGGAGCTTTTTCATAGGCAATTTTTACTCTCAGAGGTTTGCCATTTCCAGCTGAGAGGACAGCCACCGAAAGAGAAAACGAGTTTCCCGTTATTTTTTTTAGGTGTTACTACATGCAGAATTCGAACTTGCGTCGCTCTGCATGCGACTCGCTGGACCGCGGCTGACTAAGCCACGGCGGTTGCCGTTATACCAGATATAATAATTGGGCCCACATAAGGGCTATCTTAGGCTAGTTCTTAAACTATAAAAAAAAAACAGTTTTAAATTCAATTCAACTTCTATGGGTGATTCTTTAACAACATTTATATATGCAACCTGATTTGATCGTGTGGCTTTGGCTACAAAATGACAAGTCCATAAAAAGACCGCTTGATCGGCTTTATTAGCCAACTTCCCGCTTAAAATGAGTAACGCACTTTGCCACCGTTGATGACTTTTGGTCTAAAGTTAACGTTGCCAGACTATTTCTGCTATTTCTTGAAAATAGGACAAGGATCTAAAGATTGTACAAGTTTTTCAATTCGATTTAATACGATACTTAGTGCATAAGGTATTACTCAGAATTGATGTATTCTTGCAACCCGTTAGCACTTTTTATGCTGATTATTTTTAGGCAGTGCCATACAGTGCTGCCAATCTCGATTTCTTTCGATTTTGGCCACCGCATCCAAAAAGGGCTGTGCGAGCTGAACCGCATTCTTTCTTTCGAGCACAACGTTAGCCTTTTGCGGGCCGCAATTAATTTTCACTTTCCAAACCCACATCCTTTCAGCTCGTGGTTAAATTTTGGCAAAATATTAGAATAAGCTTTCTTCAAAATATTTAGGAATTAGCGATTTTACAAAATTTAGCTTCAATGGGCATTCGCTGTGTCATTCGGTATTTGGCAAAGCTGAAGCCACTTCAGTATGAATAGCATTTTGAAAATGCTGGAACCATTTAAGCTTTTTGCTCGCTACTTGGTCCAGACAATACCGCTTGGCGGGGCTAATTTTCCCCACTTTCCCACTGAGTATGGTGCTGATTTCGAAATATCGTGTGTATGTTATATACTGTAATTGATTTTGTCATTTTTATTCTTGAACGGCTGTTAAGGACGTGCACGCAACCCGCTGAGCCTTCTTCACCTACCTACTTACATTCCCGCTATATGTGGGTGCCCCGTCTTCACTTTCGCGCTGCCTGGACTGCAGATTGGCAGAACTGATTGTTGAGCCGTTCGTTTAGCAACACAAATCTCAACCTCCTCACTCAGGCAACATGCGAGCCAATTTTTCGTCGATAGCGTTTCTGTGTCAACACGTATCTGGGTAGAAAAGGCGGCGTGGCCCATAAAACAGACTCAGTCGATATTTGTTGTTCCTGAAGCGTTGCAATTGCGTACGGCAGCCTGGCTCCCAACCCCAGCCGCCCCCTATCTAGCCTACGTCGCAACGATGTTGCGGGCACGACTAAACCGATTTTTGAAGATTTTCTAGATTTGTTAAAACATTGTAAGATACATACAGTTATATCGCTTTTGTTATATTTTGCCAAATTTTTCATTTCGCTCTGGCCGCTCGCCCAGTGTTTTAATTATGTCACGGCATTTGCACATCTGGATATGTACGTAGCTACATGTGTGCGCGCGAATGTGTGCGTGTGTATGCATAAATCTGCGTCTCTGCCCACCACTACCACCTCGATCACCGTTAGCAGTGGCAACCATTTGCAGCGCTGTTGCACGCACCATATCTTTTAATTATCGTTTCAGCATAATTCTACATGTATGTCCACGAAACATTCTTTTACACCTGCCGCTTGAGCCATGTCGCTGCGATTTCTAAAACATTAGCGCCAGTCTGCACAGGCGCCGAGGCGCATTACCGACAACATACTCCGCACCATAATATTTGCCTTCCTCCACGATTCAACTATTGTTTCCATTTGCAGTGATCAATTGTCGTCGTAGAAAAACCATTAACAAAAATTTTGCACTTCTGCGGCTCGTCTATTTTTACCGTTTTTCTGTTTTCACAAATTTTTCTGCTTTTGTTTAAGT
This sequence comes from Melieria omissa, assembly GCA_963971225.1. NCBI lineage: Eukaryota > Metazoa > Arthropoda > Insecta > Diptera > Ulidiidae > Melieria > Melieria omissa. The sequence continues at coordinate 5,994,193 of OZ020270.1, forward strand.
CGAATTTATCGAAATAGTAGCGCACTGTACGTACAACAACCCGTCACCGTATACGGCAGCAAAATTTTTTGCACTTTGCATATTTTTCTCTTGCCAACCATGGGAGTACTTAGAGTCACAGGCAGCAGGCCAGGCAGCCAGTGCCAGCCGGAAAGCATGTATTACAACAAAACAATAATGCACACACACAGATACTCACCAATGCACACACACCCATACGCAAACACTCATACACAACGATATGCGACGCATTAAGCAGTACACAATACAACAGCAACAATAGTGACTACCAGCAGTGCTGCCGAACGTACTACTATAGTAGTATTTTGCTACTATTTCGCCATTTGTACTACCGTACTACTCACAGACCGATTATACTACTATTCTCTGAGATATAAGCGTACAAGCAAAACAAATTACGATATCAAAGTTATGTTTTGCTTCGATGTTAAAAAACAATTTGGCGAACATAAAATGGTCCTTTCGCTTCCACTTTTGGCCTTTTTTGAGAAAATTTTTGGACAACAAATTTTAGTTGAGTGGCAACCGTAATTTTAAGAAAAGAATATACAAACATGTTACCGAACTAAACATTGCCGAAGGACGAAATTTAAACCAACGTTGTCGTTTTTTAACAATAACAACAATATAATAATAAAGAATGTACGACAATGACTTTAAAAGTCGTATTTGCCGTTTTTTTGTTTCTAACCAAATATCCTTGGTTTATGAGCAACTCTATCACTTGTGTTTCAAGGTGACACCTTTTAACCGCGTTGCCAAGCGCAACGGATGCGATACCCAAAAAAGAATAATAATTTAATAATTGACTGGCACGACAGCCTGTTTACGCGAGGCCTAGCTTCCCGCAAAGAACATCATGAAATAATACAGTTATATTACTGTATTTAAATACAAAATAACTCAATATTTTAGCATATTCTTGTAGGAATCTTTTAAAATTTGATAAAGACAATAAAGTGGTTCTTGGGACGTCGACAGGTCAGAAAAAATTAAACTGAGATGAAACGTGTAAAAAAAAGAAAGTGTATAAAATCTTCCGATTTCTCTTTGGCTTGGGATTTTTATTCAACCAGTGCAAATTAGGGCCAAATCCCGCTGGATTATTAATCATACAAATTAATTTTTAAATTAAAAATTTTAGTTTAAAGTATGCTCAAAATTGTGTCATTTTTAAGAAAATATAATTAATTGGTTTCTCTTGTTTGTTCTCTTGAAGTGCTAAAAGTAATATTCGAGCGATATTAATAAAAAAATTTAATAACACATAATTTTTGTTATGGAATTTTAAACTTCAGGTATTTTTAAAACCGTCTACAAAAAAACCTTTAAAAACAAATTGCAGTATATTTTTCTTGATTTTTTTATAAAAATATCTTCAAAATGGGGTTTTTAGAGTAGACAAATAGTTATAAATTGTGCTGCATTAGGCGAGAACTTGTACGTATTCTAGATATGCAAATATTAAGTTACTATATTGTTGAAAAGATCCAGTTTGATGTCAGTTTTTCCCTATTTGAGCAAATATCAGCAAATATGTAAATCATGCTAAACCACGCCTACTAATATAATTCGACTATTATATAAAGTACATTTTGGTTAAGATTAAGTATTGTATCAAAGCTTTATAAATTTTTTCCTTTGAAGTCCACCGAAAAAGAAGTATTATTAAATCTGTGGTCAAAAACGATTATCGCTTAGGACTTAAGCGATTATTGCTTTGCCACCAAACAAATTACTATTAGTATATAATAAAAACATGTAAATTACATGAATTACATTGTTTCTTTCACTTTTTTATAAATAAAATTCTTAATGTGTTTTGAAACTTAGTATTTGATTTAGTAGTTGATGAATCCTTGCGATTTTTTATACTGTGAAGAAAATATGTAAGAGCCTATTTACACGAAGCCTTTTTCCCCCTGCGTTTTTTGCAACTCTCTTTTGAAGTTGCTGCGTAAATCTTCATGCATTTACATGAAGACTTTTTACTTGCAACTTTGCTTGGCTTTTTGGACGTTTAAGCGGCCAATCTTCTTTCATTCACATTTTCGCGTAGTTTTTGATATTCTCATTATTAAAAGAAAAATGGATTTAAACAAAGAAGAAATTATTGAAAATATTTTAGAAGTCACTGAAATGGCTATTAACTGCGCAAATTTAAATAATAGGGAAGATGTAAATATAATTGTTAGCAAAGCGTCCGGCCGGTTTGAAATTTGAAGAAAAGTGCGAAAAACAGCAAAGCAAATGTCAAAAAAAAACCCTGGAATTCGCTGACCGTGCGTGTTTGCCTACCCCGCTGACTTCTCACCACTTCTCGCCCACAAACTCGCCACGCATGACTTTTAACGCAGGGGGAAAAGCCCTCGTGTAAATAGGCTCTAAGTGTACTACTCAAAGTCTGTAAATACTACCCAAAAATCATAATATGTACTACTGAAATAAAATTGAAAACGGCAGCACTGACTACAAGTAAGTGACAGTGTTGCCAGTTGCGGAAGTTAACAAAATTTTTAATTTTCGCTTTTGTTGTTTTATACGTTAAAAAAAATCAGAACAAAGAACGTAACACATATAAACGATGAAGGAAATATGTATTTTAGCAGTGTTTTTAAGGCACTCACCAATGCATTGCAATGTGTTTCTTAACATTGAGCAGCAGAACTTGAGAATATTCATATAATTCGTTAATGTCACAGAATATGAAAATATTCATTTTACCATGTTGCTGGAACGTAACTGTTGCATAATCTTTTGATAAATGCTTTGAGGTCTTTGTTTTCTTCAAATATCTGCACCTTTGCCCTGTTAGCTACATTCTTACACTGCATGATGGGCGAGAAAATATTGTATTACTTTGACTAACATTGTATATGTATTGAAAAGAACTGATCGAATCGGTTTTCACCACGTTCAGTTATGATTGATAACGTGGCTTAGTCCGACAACGAGTTACTTATCAACTGCTGTTAAGTTGAAACTCGTGAAGTCTTTTATTTTGCCTTTAGTTTTCTACGGCTGTGAGATTTTTAACAGCTTGGACTAAGAAAGCAACAGCAAATTGAGGGCGGCGCTTAATCCCGGTGCAAGGTATGTGTTTGGAGTAAAACGGCGAGAGCATAACTCTGACTATGTTAAAATAATAATGCTTGGATGTTCTTTTACTAATGTGTTGAAGTCGCGAGCGCTTATCTTTCTACATAAAATTATAAACTCCAAGCAGCCAGAATATTTGTACGATAAATTGTTTTTCGGTACCAAAACCAGATCTTTCCAGCTCATACTATCTAGGCACAATCACTTAATAACTGGTAACTCAGTTTCTCTGTGGAACGAACTTCCAACAAGCATAAAACGTGAGACCAACGCCATAAATTTCAAAAATAAACTGTTTTAATACTTTTCTAATTTTTAATGGAATTTCCTTTCTTCTCTATTTTTTCTTTCTCTCTTCTGCTCGCCTTAATTACAATATTTATCTTTACTACTTTTCAGCTTTTTATTTTTGGTATAACATTATTATATTGTACCATTTGTACATTCATGTTATTCCAGGCGTAGTGCGCTTAGTAAAAAGACTTAGTCTTACGAGTGCCTTTGAAAGTAAATAAATAAATCTGTTAAGGGAGAGACAAAAAATGCTCAATACATGAAAAAAAACTGCAGCAAATATATTAATGGTTTGGAATCTGGATCTGTTTTGTTTTGTTTTAGAGCAGTTTAAGCGTTTGATTTGATAGAAATGTTTAGCATAAAAACTATATAGGATTATGTAGTACAAAATTAATTTCCAAAATTTTAATGTAGCAACGCTGTTAGCTAACAATAACAACAAAGAAGAGCGCATGGCTGAACTACAAGGTTGTAGCAAGCCACCTGCTGATCGTTTATCGCTTTTGTCAAAATCGTCGGTGTCAGCAGTGGTGCGGTGTGCCGCATCGGTTGAAATGAAAATACCTGACTGAAAACAACTGACCTGAGCACTTTTCCCGTTTTTTCACTCAAATACAGCACCGTCTGGCAACAATCACTTTTGTTTGTTTTCAGTTTCTCCCTCTTTCGTCGGAAAATATCAGCTGAATTTGACAGTAGCGATAAACAATCCTACCAACAATGTGTGTTGTGTGTTCCGTTTGAAATGTGTGTTGTATCCAGTGTTGCCGTTTTGGTTATTTTTAACCAAAAATGGTTATTTTTATTTTTGAAAATTAGATTTGGTTATTTGGTGATTTTTGATCCCATTTGGTAATTTTTTAGAATATTGCGCACTGATGCAAAATGTATATTAAATATAGCACAATATTATTTGGAGTGGCAATAGTATTGATATTGATTGATAGTGGCAACTCATAGCCATTACAGTTTCTCGTAAAAAGTAAGCAGCATTGTTCAAATCATTAACTATGTTTTAAAAAGAGTCAAGAACACATTTGCGGTGTTTCGCAACTAATTAAAAAGAATATCGCCTGTCTATTTTTGCAGCTTACTGAAATTTTCACTGTGCGTGAACGTGTTAATCATTTCTTTTATGTCACACATACACACATATGAATCAAAAGCGTTTTAAATGTTCCTTAAATCTCGAAGTTGATGTGTTTGTTATGTTTTGCTTTATGTGAAATAAACATTTTGGTTATTTTTGTTACATTTTGGTTATTTTTATTTCTGTTCCTGGTAAATTTTTTTCTCTTGTGGCAACGCTGGTTGTATCACATGTTGGAAAAAACAGTGTTGCATACACATTTCAAACGGGTGGAATTTGTGATATCACAACGGGCCCATAGGCCTAATGGCCAAACTCCATAAAGCGCGTTTCAGGCGTTCGGGGTTTGTCGTGTTATGGCGTTTCTCTCGTTATTCGCGTTGCAAATGGTCAAACTCCATAAAGCGCGTTTCACGCGTCAGCTTCTTCTTCTTACGTCAGTTGATGCTAGTTTTTAATTGGCAAACTGCTGATTGATTTCGTTGTGAATTAAGAAAAACAATTAAATGAAATTGCTATACGACGTTACAGACTTTATAGAATTTACTGATTTCATTTTAAACACATTAAATGCATATCGAAGATTGCAAAAATAAAAAAAAGATTCAGTTGAATTCAATTTGTAGCAATTTATTTCACAGGGATGAGCAAAATTCGATCGACAACGAATAAGCTATCGAATTTCCAATAGAGCAAAGACTAAGTTTCGTCTGTCAAAGAATTATGCTAATTTTTAGGAATTTCTCCACATTTTATGTTAAAATATTGAATTTCAAATGTTTCGTAAATGTATTTAATAGCTTTTGTGTAAAATAAATGCATCCGACTTTTGCGATAACACAAGTTTGTTATCGGCATTACCATTTAACCACATAATGTATGACATCTTTAGGAGCTCTGTCAGCTGTTTGACGTCGTTTAGCGAGAAACGCGAGAGAAAGTTGAAAATAGTTCAACTTTTGCCGCGTTTCGGGCGTAGTCATGGAGTTTGCTTCATACAAATACACTGATTCAACTTTTTCTCGAAACACGAGAAACGCCAAAAACCACGATACGCCTGAAACGCGCTTTATGGAGTTTGGCCATAAGTGTGTCTCATACAGAGGCAGCCACTTAACCAACCAACCAACCTACCAACAAAATATGATACATGTGGTTTTTGGTGTTGCGGGGATGCTATTACCTTGTTCTTGTGCCATGGAAGAGCGCATTCACCATTAAATCAGCAGGTGAAGAATCACAGATATAGCAAAGAGATGCCATATAAAAAGTTATATTTTCCTTTGCGTAGCCAGAGGCTAGTTTCAAGTTTTAAGATTCTGTCGTTGGATAATTTAATGACCAGTTCTCTGAACGAGGAATTACAAAATATAAGTAGGAACCTATGCTTGATTTACTTGAAAGATGATTGCAATGAAAATCATTGGCAGAAATAAGAAAAGTACCACTTTTTTTTAAAGTACTTATGTTCGGTAAGAATGGAAAAGACATTAATTAATCTTAACATCTGGCATCATATATTCTGATTATGTATTGCATGCTCGGTATCATGATACAAAAATAGAAGGTAGAGCCGTTGCTTCTTCTCAGCCGCCATGTTGCACATCTGACACTAAACCTGTTTTTGACGTTCTTCTTTGAAAATGTGCTACCGTACTGTTGTTAGAAAATCCCTTGAACATTTTCTTACGTCAACAAAATTGAAATGTATTTTGTTTAGGTTTTTGAGTTTAGATTCTCAAAATGTGAATATGTATTAGTTCCGTATGTATATTTTCCGCAATGAACTCATCATACTTATAGTTTTGGTGTTTGATGTTTTAGGCTTGAATCAACCGTTGACGAATGAATAAAAATTGTTCAATTACGATCAATCTCACTGAAATACAAAACATAGTTCAATTCGATATTTCAAAGTACTAGAAAAAAAGTGTTTTTGTAATTTGTCGCCGTGCCAATTAATCGGTGAGTCACCAATTTGTTGGCACTGAAAATAGTTGCCTATTTCTCACATGTTGCTTGGTGGGTTGTTCCTGGTTTTAGAGCAACGTGTTGCGAAACGTTTCTTTTTAGGCCGAACATGTTTTAGGATACGGTTTTTAAACAGCAATTTGAAAACACAAAAAAAATGAAAATTAATAAGAAATTAAAAAAAACAATTACATAATAATTTACCTTTGTATTATTTATTGCGTTGTTGATTGTCTTACAGTTCATAATATTACTAAACAAAATGTACTAGTCACATTGAAATGTCTATTTCGTGTTTATTTTAAAAAAGATTTAAAAATCCTTAGAACCTTAAATAGCCCTAATTTAGTATTACAACGAAGTGGCATCACGACCCAAGCTATTGACAAATACGAGAAACGTCAATAAACACGTTTAGTGTCAAAACAAATTACAGCGGTTCTACCTTCTATATTTGTATCATGGGCTCTACCTTCTATTTTTGTATCACGCACTAAAGGTCTTTTTGAAGTTCTTCTTTGAAAATGTGCTACCGTACTGTTGTTAGAAAATCCCTTGAACATTTTTTTACGTCAGCAAAATTGAAATGTATTTTATTTAGGTTTTTGGGTTTAAGGTCGGTATGCGCTCTCAAGAAAAGCGAAAACTTCATATAAAAAAAAGCTCAAGAAATGTTCAAGGATATTTCCTTGAGTCAAATTTACTTGAGGTTATACGCACCTCACAAGAAAATTGATTCGGTTTTTTAATACTTTTTTTCATTGAAAAGTGAAATGACAACACTGATTTCGGCAAGAAATATGTGTGTACCTATTTATTTCTCAAAGGAAAAGTGACAGCTGCAGTGAAAAATGTACGTAGACTTCCAATTTATTTATATATTTATTTATTTATTTAAGCCAATCGAAATACAAAAAATCTACAGGCTAGAAAATATACAAAATGTAACATTACTTAAGAATTAGATTAACAATTGGACTAAGTATAAAACATATTAATTAATTCTTTAAATTTTGGTTTTGAAATGGAAAAATCGACATCATTTCTGCAAGCCAGAGGCGTAACTAGGGTATGGCAAGCAGGGCACGTGCCATGGGCGCCACTCTAGGGGGGTCGCAAAGTGATACCTCAACTTTTTATATTCAATCGCGATTTTTAACTTCAGTTTTAAATAAAGATACAAGAAGTCAGGATAGTCGACTCTGTATACTCGCCAGCGAGAAAAACTGAAACGTATACTGCCCAGAAGAGGGGCGGTCCTTTGCTTCCCACCTCGATGTTTTTTCTCGCTCGCACATACTGCTTTCTCCGTCGCGCCCGCGCCCCTCTACGCTGCTTGAAGTCAAAGTCGATTTAGCTGGTGACTGTCTGTGACTGTCGGTGACTCGAAAAACTTCGAACAGCAACAGCAAACAGCGCGAAACTTGTGTTTGTAAACTGTGACAATCACTCACTCAACTTAGTTGGTGTACATGCAGCAAAACAAAATGTAACAATGGTCACTTTTTTTGGAACGATCGAAAGTCTGTATGCATTTTTTTCTCGTTCAACACACCGTTGGGAAAAACTTAAGGAAGCTATACCAGTTGTCATGAAATCCAAATCTGAAACCAGATGGAGTGCAAACGTAGAAGCAATAAAGCCAGTTAACAACCATTTGGAGAAAATTCTGGAAGTTCTTGAAGAAATGACCGAGGACAAGAATCAAACAAGTGAAACAAGAAGTGATGCCCAGCAACTATTCAACAGAATGTTGAAGTATGATTTCTTGATTTTGCTGGAATTTTGGAATAAAATACTAATCCGCATTGACCGTGTTCAAAAGAGGCTGCAAGATCCCACGATGAATTTTCACGATGCTGCTAAAGATTTGAAGGCTCTTCAAAATTATTTCGAAAATGAAAGAGAGGCCATCATTGATAGTTCACTCGAGGAAGGGATAATTTTATGTCAAAAATGGGACGTTGCAACTGAAAGACGCCGAAGAAGAATACAAAATATGGCTGGTGAGACTTCAATTGATGCAGGTTTGAATGCCATGGAAGAAATGAATAAAGTTTTGAAAGAAACAGTTGATCGTCTATTTCAAGAAATGAACGGAAGATTCGTACGGTTGAATGAAATCGATGAAAAATTTGGATTTCTTCTCGATGTCCAAGGTCTTATTTATCGCGAAAAAGAATACGATCTCAAAAAAAATGCAACCAGCTAGGTCAATTCTACGCGAGTGATATTGATGGAAATGAACTTTACGAAGAAATTCTTGACTGCAAGATGTTGCTCACGAGCCGAAAAAACACCATTTCAAGTCCAGAAACACTCCTCGAATTCATTGTTCAGTTCGGAGATGAAAGCGTGTTCCCGAATCTTCGCGTCGCAATTCAAATTCTACTGACAATAGCAGTTTCCATTGCTAGCTGCGAGAGATCCTTCAGCAAGTTGAAACTTATACTGTCTTATTTAAGAGCTACAATGGGTCAAGAAAGATTGTTCGATTTGGCGTTACTAAGCGTAGAAAGGGATGAAACTGAAAAAACTGATTTCGATGATCCCATCAATGAATTTGCGTCAAAAAAAGCAAGAAAAGTACATCTGTAATTTTTACGAAGGCTTCGAAAGTAGTAGCAAATTAGTGAAGAAATATTATTGTAACGATGCGAGATCTTTTAATAAATAATTTAAATATAACCTTAAACATGTAATGTTATTAAAAATCAGCATCCTGAAATAATATATTATCTTGAAAATGCAAATTAAATTTCCATTCTTAAACATTATGATATTAAAACAAATACGAAGTATTTCTTATTAAATTATTATACAAATTTTTATAAATTCATAAGAATTAAAAACGTATTCTATAGATTAAGTACAACCAAAAAGTATGTAACATAAAGAGTGTGCATCTCATACAAGCAAAAATTTGAATGCGGGTGCTGATATCGCCACCCGTCTTCTGGATGCGGGGGGGTAGACAACGAGAGGAAACACTTGAAACGACAGCACAATGCTCTGAGCGCAAATCATAGAAACACGAATGCTGCGTCTGCGCTCACTCGTTCATTCTCGCTCAATTGTGCGACGAGGAGGAAGACGATGTGCTGTTGTTCTTGTTGTTGCGCTGGCGAAAAGCTGAAATTGTAAAACGATTTATATTTTCTGACTGGCTTTTGTTCTTCTTCTATAAGCCTGCACGGCGTCGCATATTGCTCCTGAACTCACTGCTGACTGTAGTGTGCGAAAAATCATAGAAAAGAAAATATAATATGGCTGGCATGGCGGTCTATACGATCGCTACAGGCAATTCAAAAATAAATAATAAGTAATCAATAAAAATGGAATTGGAAAGAAAAGAAAACGTTTTTATTAGCCGTAATAATTTTCCGTCTCGTTCTTTGGAACTTTTCTTACGGCCCACATATAATGCTTGTTTAAAAGAACTAAAATAAGAAAATCTAATATTGTAAATTTATGATCACATCATTCGCCATGGAATCATTCAGGTGTAGAACATTTAAACTATTTTTAAACGTAGGCATGCCGTAATACCATTTTCTTATGACAAAATACTTGTCTTATTATTTCTTTATTTAGTGCTTTAGTAGTGCTTTCGCCCTATTGAAAGTCAATAGACCTATTAAATTATTTTTTTCCATACAATCTTCTAACCCTCCGTTAGATTTCGATACAAAAAAAAAATTAAAACACGCATCTAATTATTTTTAATTTCAAGTGTTTCACGAATTTTGAAGTCAATATGCCTATCAGTTAATTTTTTTCGTAGTTTTCCCATATTCTTAAAATTGTAATTAAGCATGTGAAAATATAAACAAATAATTTTACTTCGAACTCGCCACGTAAAAATATTTGCAAACATTTTAAATTGGGATCAACCACCAAATTTTTAAATTAATCAAAGCATTGGCCAGCAAAAAGCCATACACCACAAAGATTCGATTGATGGTGACATTGCAGCAATTTTTTCAGCAATCACAACACAAAAAAGCATACACACAATAAACGACAACACCAAAAACATTAGCGAATCCCGAATCATCTTCGTTGAAACGACGATGACGAAGCTTTGGTTCGTTGTTTACTCTTCGCTTGCGCTTCGGCGAACAAGATCGCAAACTGTTGAGCGCGAGCAAATTTCCCGCAACCTATGCCTCCGCTCATCTCTTCCCGCCCGCATCCAGAAACACGCTTGACAAATTTTTGAAGATGCGTATTCTTTATATTCTATATTCTTTGGTACAACACATTCATAAATTTATAGAAAAACGAGGGGGGGCGCAATTTTTTCGCTGCCATGGGCGCCACGTCCTCCAGGTACGCCTCTGCTGCAAGCCAACTTATTTAATTGCATTAATGATCTAGCAAGCGGTTGAGTTGTTTTTATGTATTTCTAATGTAATTTTACTAATTTCAGAATGGAATCCACTGCGAGCCCATGCGGATAAGCAACAGCTGGCCAAGGAAGTGCAGAAGTGGCCCATGATCTGGGACATAAGCAGTGCATTGTGCAGCGTATTTTCAAGAAACAGATTTGGCGTCTTTCTCAAGTTCTCAAAATCGGTCATAAACCCACCCTTCTGATTCCTTTCACGAAGGTATGGGCTCACCCAATACCGGTTTTTTTCTGTGCCTCTGTTTCTGTGCCAATTCCATGCCGGCCATGAAAATGCCGCAGTCCAACGTGAGCAATAGGTCGTCCCTTAAATATCTCAAGACATGTAATAAAAGCGTAATCGTTTGAAATGTATTAAAAACTTACCAATCGTCGTCCATTTGGAGAGAACTGAATTTTATTATTAACATTAAAAATTAAATAAATTAAAAATTTTACAGTAGAATGCAAGCAACTTGTCAAAATTTCTTTCAAACGTCAAATTTACTTGACTACTACTTTTTTACGGTCAAGAAACATATGCTCGTTTTTTCTTGATCGTTTTCTTGAGAGCTGCATAGATAGATTAGATAGTCATAATGTGAATATGTATTTGTTCCGTGTGTATATTTTCCGGAATGAACTCATCATAGTTTTAGTTTTGGTGTTTGATGTCTTGAGCTTGAATCAACCTGGACGATTGAATAAACATTTTGCAAATACGATCAATCTCACTGAAATACAAAACATAGTTCAATTTGATATCTCAAAGTACTAGAAAACAAAGTGTTTGTGTAATTTGTCGCTGCGGCAATAAATCGGTGAGTCGCCAATTTGTTGCCACTGACGATTGTTGCCTATTTCTCACATTTTGCTTGGTGGGTTGTTCCTGTTTTTAAGCTTCGTTTTTTTCAAACGTCAAATGTAAACAATGCAACTTGGTAATCTAGTCCTTTTCTATAAATCAGCTAATTGAAAGAAGTCAAAGCAAACAAAAAAATAACGGTTCTAGAAGAACGCAGCGTAGGTGGTTGAGAAATTGTATACTAATTAATATTGTTACGAATACTGAGTCTAGTGGGCTGTTACGTATCTCTGGATTGTGTAATTTGAAAATAAGACACAGTCAGTTTCTTAAACGCAGACAATAAAATAAACCAACAGTCACTTTATTATTCACAGTTTACACTTTACTGTTCGTACACTTAAGTATTTGCTTAATCACTCCGTGTGGCAACTTCACTTGTCAAAACCAGACTGACTCCCTGCGCCGTACCCGGCTGCCTTTTATACCTGTCGGGCCATCGCGCGGACCGTTCTGGCGCATTCCAGAGTGGACTACAGGTTTCCATGATGATCGCGGCCGGCGTTGCCACATTGGACTAAAAGTTACTATCGCGGCCGTCGTTGCCACATTGAATTATAGCACGACGCGAAGCGGCAGGGTTGCTTTGCACAGCGACAGACTGTCTTATCGTTACACTGCCCACCACTTAGACTTGTTCGTCCCGACTCCCGGCTCCGCTGTGATGAGGCGCCAGACGCTCCAAATGGACTACCTTCAGCTTAGCGCCTCTATTGCTGCAACGTTGAATCCGGTATACCACGTCGTTAATCCTAGTCACGACTTCATACGGTCCTTCCCATGACGCTTGAAGTTTCGGAGACAAACCTTTCCTCCGCTGCGGGTTGTAGAGCATTACCAAATCGCCTTCTTGGAACCCTGCTGAGTTGGCCCGTAGATCGTATCTGGCTTTCGCTTTATCGCTGACCAGTTTGGTGCGGCCCCTTATAAACTGGTGAATTTCCTCCAGTTCCGCCCGCTTATTGAGCACGTAGTCCGTCTTAGCGCCTCCCGTTGTGCTGACTATCCCGAACTTCAAGTCAGCGGGTAACCGCAACTCTGTGCCGAACACTGCTCGGGCTGGAGTGAGTGATGTCGTGTCGTGCGGGGCTGACCTATACGCCATCAGGAACAGGGGGATATGCGTGTCCCAATCCTTTTCATTCCTGCCTACCACTTTCCGCAGGTATTCCTCCAGTGTCCGGTTAAAGCGTTCCACCATGCCGTCGGACTGTGGGTGCAAAGGAGTGGTACGCGTTTTCTTTATCCCCAGCAGCCCACACACTTCCTTGAATACCGCAGACTCGAAATTCCGGCCTTGATCTGAGTGCAACTCCAACGGAACCCCGAACCTGGCTACCCAGTTGTTTACCAGCCTTTCCGAGATCGTAGTGGCCTCCTGGTTAGGAATAGGGTACACTTCGGGCCATTTGCTGAAGTAATCCATTACCACAAGCACATATTTGTTGCCTTGAGTACTAGTTGGGAATGGGCCGGCGACGTCCATAGCAATCCGCTCGAAGGGCGCTCCCACGTTGTACTGCTGCATGCGGCCTCGAGATTTTCTTGTCGGCCCTTTCGCGGCTAAACATCGGTCGCAGCTCTTAATCCACTCGGCAACAGACTCCTGACATCCTACCCAGTAGAATCGTCTTTTTATTTGGCGACGGTTTTGGTGATGCCTAGGTGCCCTCCACTGGAGTCGTTATGGTATGCCTCGATGACCTCGTTGATTCTGCATTTCGGCACTACCATTAGGGGGTTGCTGGTCCGACCATCAGCGCTCTCCCATTCGCGGTACAGGCAGCCTTCCTTCAGCCGCAGACTTTTCCACTGTGCCCAGTAAGCCTTAGCGATCGGGCTTTCACCGGCCATCTCCTGCCAGTCTGGACGTGCACCTTGCTCCTTGCCTTCGACGATTTTCGCAAGAGCCGCATCCTCACGCTGGTCTTTTTGTAGCCTCTCCGCAGACCACTCTTCCTCTGGCATGACGCTGACCAACCGGACGTCCACTATCTGTTCTTTGCTTTCGGCTCGCGAGCATTGCCTGCATTCGACTTTGCACGGACGGCGGGACAAGGCATCGGCATTTCCATGGCTACTGCCCTTGCGATGCTCTATCGTGTAGTCGTAGCTCTGCAGTCGCTCGATCCACCGCGCCAATTGTCCTTCAGGATCTTTAAAGTTCAGGAGCCATTTCAATGCCGCATGATCTGTGCGCAGGCGAAACCTTTGTCCATACAGATATTTGTGGAAGTGTTTTACGCAGTCCAATACCGCCAGCAGTTCTCTCCGTGTCACACAGTAATTGCGTTCCGGTTTCGATAGAACCCTACTGTAGTACGCTATCACTTGCTCCTGGCCGTCTATTATCTGTGATAGCACACCGCCAATACTATTCCCGCTTGCATCTGTATCCAGCACAAACATCTCCCCAGGCACGGGGAAGGCCAGAATTGGAGCACTGCACAGTTTTTCCTTCAGGCGTGCAAAAGCCTGTTCCTGCTCCTCGTCCCACTCGAAAACTTGGCTCTTTTTCGTCAGTTTGTGCAAGCTGTTCGCGAATCCCGGAACAAATCGGCGGTAGTATGTGCACAGGCCCAGGAAACTGCGGAGTTCGTGTAGATTGCGTGGTCGGGGCCACTCCTTCACTGCCGTGATCTTGCCTTCGTCCGTATGTACTCCGCGAGCGGAAACCGTATGACCCAGATACTTGACCTCGTTTTGGAACAGCGAGCACTTCTTTGGGTTGAGTTTAAGCCCAGCTTTTTGTATCCCCTCAAATACCTCCTTTAGCTTTCCCAGGTGGTCGTCGAAGCTTGTACCCATTACGATTATGTCGTCGAGGTACACCAGACACGTCCGCCAATGCAGCCCTTTTAGCACGCGTTCCATTAGCCGCTCGAATGTTGCTGGTGCGTTGCAGAGTCCAAACGGCATGACGGTGAACTGCCACAAACCATCGCCAACACTGAAAGCCGTTTTCTCCTTGTCCTTGTCTGCAAGCTCTACCTGCCAATAGCCGCTGCGTAAGTCGAGCGTGGAGAACCACTGTGTGCCTGAGAGTGTGTCCAGGGTGTCATCGATCCGAGGTAGTGGATAACTGTCCTTCTTGGTCACATCATTGAGCTTCCGATAGTCCACACAAAACCGGGTACTGCCATCCTTTTTCTTGACTAGCACGACCGGCGAACACCAAGGGCCCGAAGAAGGCTCTGACCTTGTCTTTCCGCATGTTCTCGATCAAAGTTGTGACCTCCTCCCTCTTGGCCAGAGGAACTCGTCTTGGCGGTTGGCGAATCGGTTTTGCACTTCCGGTGTCGATGTTGTGCTTCACTATGGCTGTTCTTCCGCCGGCTTCTGTTGCAAATATTGACCCATAGTGCTGCAGGAGTGACCTCGCCTTCTGTTTCTGCTTAGCCGTCAACTCGCTGCTCCACTGGTTCTCCTGCGGTATGGCGTCCATGTTAAAACCGCTCTTCTTATTAACTCCAGGCGGGCTACTCTCGCAATTGACCACTGCTACAGCTTCCTTACACTCGCCAATTACCTCATCTTTCCCGACATATCTGGGTGCATTCAGGGGGTTCAGTATTCTCACTGGTATTCTGCCATTTTTAGGTTCCACTAGTGTACGTCCGATGATGATGTTGTCGTGTCCTTGTTTCGGTGCTTCTACTACCCACAGCCGACTCGTCCCATCGTCCTCGTCCACCTTTGCCCACTCGCCTCAGAATTCGCTGGTATCCTCCTGTGTTGACACGATACAACCTTCCTTACCGCCACGCTCCGCTCATAGCCGGTGTGCAACGGGAATTCAACGTTGTCATATCTCAGCACATTTTCCTTCAGGTCCAACGTGAAACCGTGCCTAATCATGAAATCCACGCCGATAATCACATCGTCCATTACATCCGCGACGATGAACTCATGTTCCAGGCTGCTGGTGCCGATAGCAATCGTTTTTGTAACTTTCCCTCTTACCGGCGCGCGCTCGCCAGTCGCAGTCCGCAGCTGTATGCCATGCAGCGGTTCCCAGTTCTTCAGCAGCTTCCTTTTTATGATCGAATATGACGCTCCAGTATCCAGTGTCAACACGAACAACTTTCCATCTATCCTTCCTTCAATTGTCAAGCTGCTGGGCTGTCGTTTCAGCTGTGAGACAAGGACGGTGGGGCGGCAGATTGTGGGGATCAGCTCACGCCCCTTTGGGCTGACCCGTTTTAGTTTAACGACTCGCCGTCCTCAGCCCTGCGGCTGTTGGCTGGGCTTCGATTGTCAGTATTCCTCGCTTCAGGCGATTGCGATCGGGAACGGGAACGCCTCTTCCGTTGGCGGCAGTCTCGTGATATGTGGCCCTGCTTGCCACATACCCAGCAGACAACTTTGGAGGAGACCACTCGTGGCCTGCCCGGTATCTCAGAGCTTACGGCCTGGATAGGAATGTCGTTGTCAGCCTGAATCTGGCGTATCCTTGCAGGTGCATACCGAGTGCTCCCAATCCATGCCGCTTCATATGTCATCGCGCTGGTCACCGTCTCCTTAAATGTCGGCTTGCCCATCATCAACGCACTGCGACGCGTTTCTGGATCATGAAGACCTTCAATAAACGACTCAATCTTCATCCTCTCGAGATCATCAGCACCAAATTTTGGGTAGCACAACTGTACGAGCCGCTCAATGTCTGCTGCATATGTCTGCAGCGCCTCGTTGGCTCTTTGCTTGCGGTTCTTCAGCTCACAGTAGTATAGCGCATGGTTGTGCTCGTTGCTATACTTCGCTGCCAACGCTCTCATGATGGCACCGTAATCACTTCTTAAACATTCTGGAACTGATTTGATCACCTCGACTGCAGGACCTTTCAGCGCCAGTGCCAACCTCCGACCTTTCCTGATATCTGTCCACTGATTTTCCAAAGCAGCCAAGTCGAATTGCAATTTAAATGTATCGAACGGCGCAGCACCATCATAAGTAGGCACTTCTGTTCTGCCAGCAAAACAGTCCTGAACCGGTGGCAAACATTCTCGTGGCTGTACCTCTCGAAGTCGTTCGTCTATCTTTCTGTGCATCGAATCTTCCAGACTGTCAACTCGTTTGTTCAAGGACTCATCCAGGTTGTCAACTCGTTTGTCCCAATTGTCCATGCGCGTCTCAAGATGCTCAACTTTCCCGTTCAGCCTATTGGAGATTTCCTCTACCTTCTGCTCTATGCGCGCAGAATTTTTCTCGACTTTTGCCGAAATTTCGAGATTCGTAGTTTCCAGCTTCGCTGCCATCTCTTGATTCGCAGTTTCCATTTTCGCTGCCATCTGCGCCGACATTTCACGATTTTCACGATTGGAAGTCTCGAACATGCCTTTTATTGCAATCATTAGCTGATTCATATCTAATGCTTGTAATGGTCCAGCCGGTGCAGCCGTACTTTGGATCGACGCAGCACCCGCAGGCGATTCCTCCACTTTGGCCGACGCCTCCTGCTCCTGCGTTCCGAACTCGTGTGCAGCCCAATCGATGCCTCGTGATTCACACGCCTCTCGCAAGCGCAGCTGCAACTCCACTTTTCCGCCAGCAGTCGGCAAATTCCAGGCAGCCAGCTCCTTCTTCAGCTGGTCTACCTTCAGGAGCTCGAGTTTAACCATGTCCGTGCTTTTATAATTTTATTTATTTAGTTATTTTAAATTTTCCACAATCCCACTTCTGACACCAAATGTTACGAATACTAAGTCTAGTGGGCTGTTACGTATCTCTGGATTGTGTAATTTGAAAATAAGACACAGTCAGTTTCTTAAACGCAGACAATAAAATAAACCAACAGTCACTTTATTATTCACAGTTTACACTTTACTGTTCGTACACTTAAGTATTTGCTTAATCACTCCGTGTGGCAACTTCACTTGTCAAAACCAGACTGACTCCCTGCGCCGCACCCGGCTGCCTTTTATACCTGTCGGGCCGTCGCGCGGACCGTTCTGGCGCATTCCAGAGTGGACTACAGGTTTCCATGATGATCGCGGCCGGCGTTGCCACATTGGACTAAAAGTTACTATCGCGGCCGTCGTTGCCACATTGAATTATAGCACGGCGCGAAGCGGCAGGGTTGCTTTGCAAATCGAGACAGCAAATCGAGAAATGTCAGCGAAGCTGGAAACTACGAATCTCGAAATTTCGGCAAGAGTCGAGACTGCAAATCGAGAAATGGCGGAAAATTCTGCGCGCATAGAGCAGAAGGTGGAGGAAATTTCCAATAGCCTGAATGTGAAAGTTGAGCATCTCGAGACGCGAATAGACGATTGGGACAAACGAGTTGACGAAATGGGTGAATCCCCGAATAGACGAGTTGACAACCTGGATGAGTCCTTGAACAAACGAGTTGACAGTCTGGAAGATTCGATGCACAGAAAGATAGACGAACGGCTTCGAGAGGTATAGCTTCGAGCAAGGGTGCAGTCAGTTGAGGAAAGTTTCGCCATAGAAGTTCCTACTTATGATGGTACTACGTCGTTTGACACATTCAAACTACAATTCGAGATGGCTGCTTTGGAGAGTCAGTGGACCGATGTTAGGAAAGGTCGGAGACTGATACTGGCTCTGAAAGGTCCTGCGGCTGAGGTAATCAAATCAGTTCCAGAATGTTTAAGAGGTGATTACGACACCGTCATAAGGGCGCTGGCAGCCAGATACAGCGACGAGCACAACAAAATGCTGTATTATTGCGAGCTGAAGAGCCGTAGACAAAGGGCCAACGAGGCGCTGCAGACATATGCAGCGGACATTGAGCGGCTCGTACAGTTGTGCTACCCGAAATTCGGTGCTGATAACCTCGAGAGGATGAAGATTGAGTCATTTATTGAAGGTCTTCATGACCCAGAGACACGTCGGAGTGCGTTGATGATGGGCAAGCCGACATTTAAGGAGACGGTGGCCAGCGCGATGATGTATGAGGCAGCCTGGGGAGGAAGTCTTCGACATTCATCTGCGGAAAAGCGTCGAGCCCAATCTGGACGTGTCACCCAAAACCAGACCGTGAGCTCGGAGGCACCAGCGGGGCTGCGGGCAGTGTCATCTAGAGTTAGTTGCTGGCGATGTGGCAAGCAAGGCCACATATCACGGGACTGCCATCTGCGAGAAAAGCGTTCCGGACAACAGATGTCGCCAAGAAGGGCTGCCGCTCTGCCACACCATTCGTGCAAAACCGAGTGCAGGCATAACTCGCGAGCCGAAAGCGAAGGACAAATTGTGGATGTTCGGTCGATAAGCGTTATGCCAGAGGAAGAGTGGTCTGCGGAAAGGCTACAAAAAGACCAGCATGAGGATGCGGATCTTGCAAAAATCGTCGAAGGCAAGGAGCAAGGCGCACGTCCAGATTGGCAGGAGATGGCTGGTGAAAGCCCGATCGCTAAGGCTTACTGGGCACAGTGGAAAAGTCTGCGGCTGAAGGAAGGCTGCCTGTACCGCGAATGGGAGAGCGCGGATGGTCGTACCAGCAACCCCCTAATGGTAGTGCCGAAAAGCAGAATCAACGAGGTCATCGAGGCATACCATAACGACTCCAGTGGAGGGCACCTAGGCATCACCAAAACCGTCGCCAAAATAAAAAGACGATTCTACTGGGTAGGATGTCAGGAGTCTGTAGCCGAGTGGATTAAGAGCTGTGACCGATGTTCAGCCACGAAAGGGCCGACAAGAAAATCTCGAGGCCGCATGCAGCAGTACAACGTGGGAGCGCCCTTCGAGCGGATTGCTATGGACGTCGCCGGCCCATTCCCAACTAGCACTCAAGGCAACAAATATGTGCTGGTGGTAATGGATTACTTCAGCAAATGGCCCGAAGTGTACCCTATTCCTAACCAGGAGGCCAACTGGGTAGCCAGGTTCGGAGTTCCGTTGGAGTTGCACTCAGATCAAGGCCGGAATTTCGAGTCTGCGGTATTCAAGGAAGTGTGTGAGCTGCTGGGGATAAAGAAAACGCGTACCACTCCTTTGCACCCACAGTCCGACGGCATGGTGGAACGCTTTAACCGGACACTGGAGGAATACCTGCGGAAAGTGGTAGGCAGGAATGAAAAGGATTGGGACACGCATATCCCCCTGTTCCTGATGGCGTATAGGTCAGCCCCGCACGACACGACATCACTCACTCCAGCCCGAGCAGTGTTCGGAACAGAGTTGCGGTTACCCGCTGACTTGAAGTTCGGGGTAGTCAGCACGACGGGAGGCGCTAAGACGGACTACGTGGCCAATAAGCGGGCGGAACTGGAGGAAATTCACCAATTTATAAGTGGCGGCACCAAACTGGTCAGCGATAAAGCGAAAGCCAGATACGATCTACGGGCCAACTCAGCAGGGTTCCAAGAAGGCGATTTGGTAATGCTCTACAACCCGCAGCGGAGGAAAGGTTTGTCTCCGAAACTTCAAGCGTCATGGGAAGGACCTTACGAAGTCGTGACTAGGATTAACGACGTGGTATACCGGATTCAACGTTGCATCAATAGAGGCGCTAAGCTGAAGGTAGTCCATTTGGAGCGCCTGGCGCCTCATCACAGCGGAGCCTCGGCACTTGTTCGGGACGAACAAGTCTAAGTGGTGGGCAGTGTAACGATGAGACAGTCTGTCGCGGTGCAAAGCAACCCTGCCGCTACGTGCCGTGCCATAACCCAATCTGGCAACGACGGCCGCGATAATAACTTTTAGTCCAATCTGGCAACAATGGTCGCGATCAGCAGGGAAGCATTTAGTCCACTCCGGAATGTGCGGGAACGATCTGCGCGATGGCCGGACAGAGTATAAAAGGCGGCCGGATGCGGGCAACGAGTCAGTCTGGTTTTGACAAGTGAAGTTGCCACACGGAATAATTAAGCAAATACTTAAGTGTACGAACAGTAAAGTGTAAATTGTGAATAATAAAGTGACTGTTGGTGTATTTTATTGTCTGCGTTTAAGAAACTGACTGTGTTTTATTTTCAAATCACACAATCCAGAGATACGTGACAGCCCACTAGACTTAGTATTCGTAACATTATTTTAAAAAAGATCTAAACATTTTTAGAACCTTAAATAGCCTTAATGTAGTGTTACAACGAAGTGGCATCACGGCTCAAGCTTTTGACAAATACGAAAAACGTCAATAAGCACGTTTAGTGTCATAACAAATGAGAGCGGTTCTACCTTCTATTTTTTTATCATACTCGGTATTACCAAAGAATATGAAGTACTTCAGTATTACTTCACAGTACGTACTACTTCATATTCTTTGATATTACTTCATATTCTTTGCTTCTACAAAGTTTAATGACGTTAAGTAATTGTGTAATTCAGACTAGTTTACAAGCAAATTCTAAGAATGCGATATTTAATTTTAAACTTAGAATTTTTATTTGCATATTTTGCACAAAATTTTAAGTTAAAAATAAATATTGCAAGCTTCGATGGAAAATTTTTTGAAAATTTGCTAACAATTGTTATTTAGAAAGGATGTTTTTTTGCTTTTATTGAACTGAATTTGTTATTGTAATTTCAAAGTCAATTGTTGATACTGTGTCTCTTTCAATTGGTAAAAGTGACAAACAACTTAGTCTTTCATCAACCATTGTAGAGCGCAAATAGTTTTTTGCAAGTTTCAGTTTTGAAAAACTTGAAATTTTTATATAAAAGTTTCTCTCGGGGGGCCCCCGCAGCCCGGGGCCCGGGGCGGTCCGCCCCTCCGCCCTCTTCCCCCCTTAAGCTGCTACTGGGACTTTTATATTTATAAAAAGAATCAAAAAGCTAGAGATCAGGTGAAGCATAATGAAACGATGAGGCACTTTGTGCTGTGCTATGCATGAATGCTTTTCCAAGCATACTTTTAGGCATGCACTTTGGAGTACGGCAGTCTTGCTATAATTCGCCTGCTATAATATGGCGAGGATAGTTTGCGAAAGGTGATGAGCTGTGCTAGAACAATCGAGATAGTAAGTACAACTAGAATGTGCAAGAAACATAGACGCGATAAGAAAACAAGTATAAAAAGCAGCAGTGTGCAGCACAAGGGTCGAGTCTTAGTTGAATAAGCAAAGTGGTAACAAGTGTAGATACAAGCAAAGTATAAATCTGTAAATAAAGTGATTTTTGGTTTCTGACTGCATATTGCGCTGAGTAATTGAAGTGGTTTTATTTTTAAACACAATCCAAACGAACTCGAGTAGTCATTTTCGTAACAATATGAAACAGAAGATTTAAGATAAGAGTACATACTCAAAAAGTTGAAAAGGAGGATGTGTAGGTGAATGATGGAATATAATAAGATATGTACGTCAAGATTTGTGGTATAGTTTGAAAGGGTTATATCCAATGTATAGGATAGGATCAGGTGCGCGCAGTCTTTCAATTTGGGGGTTTATTTAGAACTGAATTCCAGTTGAAACCATATTTTGCATCAACAGTTCTGTATTTGGAGGGGGGTTAACCCGCCTCCTGTGTGCGCCCCTAGATTCTCAAAACTAATGTGGTCGTTATATTTTATTTTAAATTGCTTGCCCCGCCGACACTACTGAAACGGTCTAACAGTGCTACCGTAATGAAATATCGACTGGAAAATTATCAAACACGTCGCGGATTTAGAACAATTTGCGACCCATCAGCTAAGGGATCAGCGGTTGAGCGTCGATAACACAACATGTACAGCGTTAAAACGAGGACCGCGATTGAAGCGAGGCTGTTGGGTCGTTGAATGCGCTTAGAAACGAATCTTCACGACTGGTTTCTGTTATTGCAGTTGTGGTTTTCATGTTGCAGTTGTTGTTGGATTGGTTATTGTGGCCTGCCAGCTGCTAATCTTCTTATATAAATTAACACGGCCAGCGCTCAAAACTTTCCGTTTAATTTCATTAAACGAAGTCGCTAACTCAGCGACTGAGCCACCACCGGTCAGTGCACTTGACTTCCCGTTTAATTTCATTAACCCCACAAATTCAGCAATAAACGAAATCGCTAACTCAGCGACTGGGCCACTACCGGCCAGTGCACTTGTGCAAATATCTGCACACTGCAAAATTGGTCATTCCAAGAATTGACTCGGTCAATTGCATTTGTGCAAATACCTGCACAACTGCAAAAATTGGTAATTCCTAACGACAGCAAAACAGGGCAAACGTAGGTGTTAAGCGAAAGTGTAAAATAGCATTAAGTCAGTTTTAATCAAACCTCGAATAAAGAATGAAGCAAAAATAAAGTTTTGTTTTTTTTGGGAATTTAAATATTAATTTCCTTAACTGGCGCCCGAGCGAATGTAAAATAGACGCGTATCCGCCTACATAGGTCCTCAAGCAGCACAGTAGGCCGGATAATAAGTGCCGTCAAAAGCCACGCGTCGCGAAAAAGCCCTCAAGTAGTGCGGACAGAAAATACGCATAGACGTAATAATTAATTAATTGATTGGCACGACAGCCCGCTTACGCGAGACTAAGGCCTAGCTTCCCGCAACCACCCGTGTTGTGCGTGTGAATTTTGTACGCGGGTGGAAGGGACCTACAGTTTTATGCCGGTTCCGAACGGCAGGTTGGGAGCTTTTTCATAGGCAATTTTTACTCTCAGAGGTTTGCCATTTCCAGCTGAGAGGACAGCCACCGAAAGAGAAAACGAGTTTCCCGTTATTTTTTTTAGGTGTTACTACATGCAGAATTCGAACTAGCGTCGCTCTGCATGCGACTCGCTTGGACCGCGCACTAACCAACTGAGCCACGGCGGCTGCTACGCATAGACGTATCATCGCGAAAAAGCCCTCAAGTAGTGAGGACAGAAAATACGCATAGACGTATCATCGCGAAAAAGCCTTCAAGTAGTGCGGACAAGACAATACGCATAGACGTAAGGATAAAGCCAAAAAACAAGCTGTGCCCACGAATTGACTGAGAAAAGAGGCCCCTAGTAGCTGCCAAAGTAAACGGGAGGTGTGATGCACCAGCCGCTCAGCTCACCGCACAAACAATAAAATCAGCAAATAAGAAGATAACTACACAGGAACACATACAACGAGAAGCCCTCGGAACAAGGATCAACGCCTGACAAGGACAACCCTTGATGTCAAACCTACACAAGATGATGAAGCACCTCAACATAATTTTATTCGTATCGTAAGTTAAGCAATGATATAAGAAATTTTTAATAATAAGTAAGGGAAAAATAGCGTAGCAATTAAGCATTAATCAAAATAGGAAACAAATAAAAAGCAGTAAAACTATAACACAAAAAGCAAACCAACTTATAAACAACCCTAACTCCGCGATTCACCACCGAAAGGGGGACCCTCCGGAGTAGAAAGGAGCTAACTCACAAATAAAAGGAAAAAAGAATTTTTTTTTAAATAATAATAATTTTCAATTAAATCAATAAATTTTCAATCAATTTTTCAATAAATGTTATGAAGCTAACGCACGTAGAAAAAGCCATAAATATATTTACAAATAGAGCAGAACTCTATTCTAGAGGAGACGAGTCGGCTAAATATAAAAAGCTGATAAAAAATTAGAATATTTAAGAGAAATAATTGTACAAAGAGAAAGGGAAGCAAAAAAATCTTAAACAGGAATAAAAACATTAAGATAAAATGAAAGAAAAATTTTCGTTATCTCAACAATAATCAACATGGCAAATCCGAACAATTTAATCCGCCCTCCTATTTTGGCTGCCCCCAACAACCAAGAACCTCCCACGGCAAACGACCCCCCCCAGAGCAATTAATTTAGCAGATCTAGTACCACTCATATCCCAAATAGCTACCGAAGTCCTACAACGTCAAGGACCAAGCATGGTCCAGACCACCCTAAACCCAAATCATAACCTTTGTAACTTGACTGACCAAGGAATTGAGGAACGACATGCAAATGACTTACAGGATCTCGATAAAGTGCCAGACGTCGTCGGAGTTCTCCGGCAAACAAGGCGAATTCAATTCCTGGAGAAAGAGTGTGGAGAGAATCCTTAAGATTTATGAGCCGCTAAAAGGGACGCCCCGATATTATGGCATCCTCAATGTCATAAGAAACAAAATTGTGGGCAACGCGGATATGGCCTTGGAGTCATATAATACCCCTCTAAATTGGAGCGCAATTTCCAAATGCCTAACCCTTCATTACGCGGATAAAAGGGATCTCTCAACTCTCGAGTACCAAATGACCTCCCTGATCCGAGGCAGCTCTTCTATTCAGGACTTTTATCAAGCAGTGTACTCACACCTTTCATTGATACTGAACAAGTTAGGCGGTCTAGAAGCGAGCAGCGAATCGATACACCTTTTAACTCAAACGTATCGAGACAAGGCATTAGACACCTTTGTTAGAGGCTTGAACGGCAATCTGTCAGAGTTACTAGGAATGAAGGAGCCCGCAGACTTGCCCCAGGCACTTCACCTATGTCTTAAGCTTGAAAATCAAAGCTATAGGTCTGTATATGCCCAAAATAACAACCAGCACGGAAGAAAGACACAATTTCACCACCCACCACCACTCCCACCTAGGACGAATAGGCCTTCACCACAACCAAGGAACACGCCGTTTTATCCGCAATTGGCGTACATACCACAAAACTATCAGTACCGACAGCAACAACACTTTAACAACCGACAGCAGCAACATTTCAACAACCAACAGCAACACTTTAACAACCAACAGCAACAACATTTTAATTACCAATACCCTCAGCAAAGACCAAACATCCAAATGGGTAACCCTCAAAGACCTCAGACCCCTAAACCACAATAAAAGCCTGAACCTATGGACATTGACTCGACTTTGCACACTAGGAGAATAGACTACGTGAACAGACCACAACAAAACCAATTCAAAAGACCAACACGCCCCCGAGCGTTAACATCCAACCGAAATTACAGAGAACATTCCACATTGAAACAGAAAATGAATATTACGACCAAATAACAGCCGAACAAGACGACCAATACGATCAAACCCTGCACGATTATCTGGCCCAGGAAGAAAAATCAAACGACGTTGAAGATGAGCCAATAGAGCTGAGCGACATCCTTTTTTTAGAATGACAAGCTCTTCGTTGCCTTATTTTCAGTGCCGAACGGAGAGCGGTAAAATCTGCAAGTTTCTAGTCGACACAGGCTCTAGCAAGAATTTCATTCAACCAAATTTGGTAAAACATCCTATTCCAAATAAAGAAACATTCCTTGCAAAATCCATAGCCGGAAACATCGAAATAAGCGAGCACACTTTCGTGAAGTTATTTAATCAAGAACATAAAATTAAATTCTACCTCATGCCATCATTAAAGTCCTTCGACGGAATCTTAGGAAACGACACACTGAAAGAACTAAACGCAGTTATATTCACTAAAGATAGTTACATGCAAATAGGTAACGACACAAAAATTAAGCTTCAACAATTAACTTCCAAATACGTGAACTCAATAACTATACGTGACGATCATCTGTCTCCCTCACAAAAGAGCGGGATGAACAACATCATTGCAAAGCACCCCAAACTGTTCATGGACCCGGATGAAAAATTGACCTTCACAACAAGAGTGATTGGCGAAATACGCACCTCCACGGATACCCCCGTATACAGTAAATTCTACCCTTATCCAGCCTCCCTTAAATCAGAAGTCGAAAGCCAGGTTCAAAAGCTACTAAGCGACGCAATTATTAGACCGTCACGCTCTCCCTACAATTCCCCAGTCTGGATCGTGAGTAAAAAACCAGACTCAGCCGGAAATAAGCAATATAGATTAGTCATAGATTACAGGAAGCTCAACTCACTCACAATATCCGATCGATACCCAATCCCCGAAATTAATGACGTTATTTCCCAGCTAGGAGAAAACCAATTCTTTACTGTTCTAGATCTAAACAGTGGATTTCACCAAATCCCACTCAAAGCATCAGACTCAGAGAAGACAGCATTTTCAATCTGTAACGGAAAATTCGAATTTACACGACTCCCCTTTGGCCTGAAAAACGCGCCAGCCATCTTTCAACGCGCCCTAGACGATATACTCCGTGATCACATAGGGAAGATATGTTACGTGTACATAGATGATATAATCATCTTCAGTAAAACCGAAGCAGCCCATATCGAGCATATCCGACAAATCTTTTCGACCTTGCAAAATGCAAACCTAAAAGTTCAACTCGACAAATGCGAGTTTTTCAAACGGGAAGTTGAATCCTTAGGGTTCGTTATATCCTCGAACGACATCAAGACAAACCCAAAAAAAGTTCAAGCCATATTACAGTTCCCACCCCCAAAGACAATAAAAGAATTACGGTCCTTCCTTGGCTTGTCAGGGTACTACAGAAGATTTATAAGAGACTACGCAAAGCTAGCAAAACCCTTGACATCGCTCCTAAGAGGGGAAGAAGGTAGAATGTCAAAAAGAAAATCAGCCTCAATACCAATAACTTTGGAAGCTGCAGCCATAGAATCTTTTAACAAAATCAAAAACACCCTAGTTTCGCAAGACATTGTTCTTGCATATCCAAATTTCAAAAAAGATCTTGAATTAACAACAGACACATCGAATTTTGCTCTAGGTGCTGTATTGGCACAAGAAAATCGACCGATTGCATTTATTTCTCGAACGTTAAGTAAAGCTGAGGAGCATTATGCAACGAACGAGAAAGAAATGTTGGCAATCATATGGGCCTTGAACGCACTAAGAAACTATTTATACGGTGCAGTCAAAGTGAAGATCTATACTGATCATCAACCTCTAACCTACGCGCTCAGCAATAAAAACCATAACAATAAAATGAAGCGCTGGAAGGCCATTTTAGAGGAATATAATTACGAACTTCACTATAAACCTGGCAAAACAAACGTCATTGCCGACGCCCTCTCAAGACTACCCACAAACACACAAGTAAATTCACTATCAATAGCGACTAACTCCGATGACAGCTCAGGACAAAACTTAATATACAGCGTAGAAACACCAATAAACGTCCTCAGAAATCAGATCAAATCAGATCTCAGCATCTCAAAACTCATACAAATCCTTAAAAAGTATCTCAACCCATCTGTCATCAACGGTATCAAAGCATCCGAACAAATCATGGGTAGAATACAAGAAATATACGCAGACCATTTTAGTAAATACCGCACGCGCTTTTCTAAAACTCAAGTCGAAGATATTAAAAACGAACATGAACAGGAGCAAATAATTATTGCAACGCACAAAAGAGCGCATAGAAACGTTAAAGAAAACAAATTACAAATACTGGAACAATATTACTTTCCAGCTATGTCCAATAAAGTAAAAAGAATCGTTAGACAGTGCCTTATCTGCAAACAAAATAAGTATGACCGACACCCGGTTAAGCCCGAACTAGGAGAGACCCCCATCCCACATCACCCCGGACAAATCCTCCACATAGATATCTATAAAACAGACAATAATCTCGTTCTCACAGCTCTAGACAAATTCTCCAAATATGCACAAGCCAAGATAATTAAGTCAAGAGCAGTAGAAGATATTAAAGGGCCCCTCCGCCAGCTTTTATTCTCATTCGGTGTCCCAGAAAGCATTGTGGTAGACAATGAGAAATCCTTGAGTTCAGCTTCAATAGATGTTATGGTCAAAGACCAATTGGGAATACAAGTATTCAAAACACCACCTTACGCGAGTACCGTTAACGGCCAAGTCGAACGCTTCCATTCGACACTGTCAGAAATCATGCGCTGCTCAAAAATAGAAAACACCCACCAAAACTTCGAAGAACTCCTAGATAACTCTGTTTACAAATACAATTACTCAATTCATAGCACCACGGGTAAAAAACCAATAGAAATGTTCTTTGGAAGAACAGTCAGCACCGACCCCTCACAACTCGATCAGGCAAGACTTGAAAACGTAACAAGACTCAAAGAAAAACAGCAAGAGGACCTCAAATATCATAACAAAAAAAGACATCCCATTAAGACATATCGACCAGGCGAGGAAATATTTGTAAAGATAAATAAACGGTTAGGCAATAAAACGTCTCCAAGATTCAGGAAAGAAATAGTTAAAGAAGACAATTCCTCATGCGTTCTAACAGAATCAGGCAAGGTCGCACACAAAAGTAATATCAAAAGCTGAGCACTTTGTCACCCATAACATATCTCCCCTTTTCTTGCCTCTCACCCCACAGAATCCTTACCACCTATCATGCCGAATTCCAATTGTTCAATTACTCTTCAACATACGTGGTCACTATCGACAACGGACTAGCGAAAATCCAGGATGGCACATTCAAGATAATACATGCGACGGATATTGAGAAATACGGAAACCTTCTTAATGACATACTTACCATGGTTGATAAAGTCGCGCCCGAAAATAACATATTCCTTCCTTACCTTTACCACGACATCCATCAATCCCAACAAATCCTAAACTCAATAGTACCCATAACACCCAAAAAGAAAAAGCGAGCCATAAACCTGATCGGCACGGCGTGGAAATATATCGCCGGAAATCCCGATCACGATGATTTCGAGATAATTGAAAATAATATGAACGAGTTAAACAATAATAATAATAACCAAATAATTATAAACAGGGAAATAAACGAACGAATCAATAATTTGACAAAAATAAATAATGACATAATAAACGCTATTAGGAAAGACGACAATCTTTATAACGACCTAATTCAAAGCGCGCACAATAAAGTTAAAATTATAAAGGAAGAACTTATAAACATTAGATACGCCATACAATGGGCAAGTAATAATATTATAAATTCAATGCTTCTCACTACGGAGGAAACCAGAATCGCTATAGAGAAATTCAAAGAAGAAAACATGCCTTTTCAATCAATAGAGGAAGCATTAGAATTATCAGAAGTAAAAATATTGCATAATCAAACAATGTTATTATACGTTATTAAGATACCGTTAACGAAAGAAGAAACCTACAAGAACATATTGTTAAGATCAGCAAAAAAGAATAATAGAACAGTTAAAATTAATTACCAAGAAATCATTTACAGTAGGAACGAGATATATGCCGTAATTAACAAATGTAAAATCTTTAATTCGGCAAAAATATGTCATCAGAACGAATTAATCGATATCAGCAACGATACTTGCATTCCCCCATTACTCAAAGACCTTAATTCATCTTGCACATTCACCAATGATCACCACATAAACGAAATAGACGAAATTAAGCCAGGAATCATCCTAATCAATAATTGTAACGACACAATACATATCGCAAATAGAAATTACACACTAAACGGCACATTTTTGCTAAAATTTCAAAACGAAACAGTTAGAATAAAGAAGCAATTGTATAGAAACGTCTTAGCACCACAAGTAAAGATCAAACCACCAAATTTTCAACAAACACCATTTGAGAAAGAATTTATGAATACCCTGTCACTCGAAATGTTAAATGAATTACACATCAACAATACCAAATATATCGCACTTCTTAGGAAAGACTCGACTACGAGTAAATATTCGATAATCGCTATTGTAAGCATATTTGTAATTTTTGTAATATCATAAAGAACATGTTGTAAACCAAAACAGAAAATCATTATACAAACCTCATTACCAACAGAGTTAAAACAACAGGAATTACCAAATTTTGTAGAACTAACACCAGTAACTCAAAGCACTCCCACCTATCTAAAATTCAATGACATACCTTTTTTTTAAACGCTTGCGGACAACCGTCTTTAAGAGGGGAAGAGTTAACACGGCCAGCGCTCAAAACTTTCCGTTTAATTTCATTAAACGAAGTCGCTAACTCAGCGACTGAGCCACCACCGGTCAGTGCACTTGACTTCCCGTTTAATTTCATTAACCCCACAAATTCAGCAATAAACGAAATCGCTAACTCAGCGACTGGGCCACTACCGGCCAGTGCACTTGTGCAAATATCTGCACACTGCAAAATTGGTCATTCCAAGAATTGACTCGGTCAATTACATTTGTTCAAATACCTGCACAACTGCAAAAATTGGTAATTCCTAACGACAGCAAAACAGGGCAAACGTAGGTGTTAAGCGAAAGTGTAAAATAGCATTAAGTCAGTTTTAATCAAACCTCGAATAAAGAATGAAGCAAAAATAAAGTTTTGTTTTTTTTTGGGAATTTAAGGGGCACAACTAGTTTGAAATTTTGAAAATTTTGTTTTTTGTTTTATTTCATGTTTTTATAGTATAAATATCATAGAAAAAGTATACGAACGGATTTTGTCGAATTCGTAAAAGTCTCTGAGATACAGAGCCTCAAATCCGTCTCGTTCACTACGCGGCACAATGCGGCCGATTCCCAAAAAGCTGGCCAAAACTCGAAAAATCAAGTAATTGATTCAAAATTTCTTACTCGGGGGTTTTCGGGGTCGCTGATTACGAATTTGATTTTAAAAATTTGAAAATCCACCCCCTTCCACCCCTATTGGCCACCCCTCACGTGAAATAGCGTATATTCTAGAACATAATCAAGATGCATGTCAGTTTATATGTTTTCGGGGTCGCTGATTACGAATTTGATTTTAAAAATTTGAAAATCCACCCCCTTCCACCCCTATTGGCCACCCCTCACGTGAAATAGCGTATATTCTAGAACATAATCAAGATGCATGTCAATTTAAAAATTGTAGGTTATACAGCAAAATAGATTATTTAGTTTTAATTACATAAAAAATTTTCGTTATCAGCAAGATCGTCAGCATCTACATCTGTCTCTGTCTCAGAGGCCGAACTACAATCAGTACTTTCCAACACTTCTTCCGCATCAATAGATGGAGACAACAGTAAATCAATTGTATCTGCTGACAAAGACTTCATCGGTTTTGCTGGCAACTTTCTGCAACTTGAAATGTATGGGTCAGAAGCTAATAAAAATTGTTTAAACATGTCCTGCATTGTTTTCTGACGATAGTTCTTTCTAGCGAAGTTCAGGCGATAGATGGCAAAAAATTTATTGCAAGCCTCTTGAGCATCTTCCGACATTTGTCCGATAGGCAAAACGGCATCTTGAATGATTTCTGGACCATGAATCAAAAGCTTATGCACTAAAGTTGGCATATAATACCAATTATATTTGTCTACTATCATTCTAGCCAACTTTACACTATACTGCCGGAAGTTTCCTATATTTATCTCATGTCCACTTGAAATGGCTTGCAGGATGATGTAGAAACGATATATGATGTCCTGATCGACTCCCGTTATTTTTGCCGATTGTTGATATTTTTCAAAAAAATGTCGTGCAGTATTACCATCGTTCGATGTTCCAGATCCAGATTTAGGCTTGTCAACGTTTAACCCCATCTCTTTTTTAAACGCAGTTTGTATTATTTTTTTTTGGTTTTCAACAGACTGTTTTTCTTCTGGCTTACGAGCCTGCCATTTCTCGATTTTCAATTTGTACGACAAATGTAGCAGCAAATTAAAATAAAATTGTATGACAGACACAGTGTTAGTATTTTGTTAAAAACAAAAGCATTAAATCAAAGGATACATGATAGCTGATTGCCGGAAATGAAAGCCAACTTGTTTTTCGTACGTGCATCCAGCAAAAGTACTCTTTACTTCGAGCTTACAGCAATATACGCCAAAAAAAGTCGACTTACTATGGAGTTGCAAGCTTGTATCACTTCTTAAATGAAGCCAAAATCCAAATTTGCATGCCCTGGCAACGATTGTAATCGCGTGTAATTGATTTACTATCAAAATCTTGACGAACTTGTTCGAACGCACGCACCCGAAAGCACGAAATTGCGCGAAAAATCGCTGTAAAATCCAGTCGGGCAAAATCGGGCACCCGATCTCTTCAGGGCAGTACTCACAGAAGACTAGTGAACAATTTTCCCAAAGACGGAACCGTGGCAAGTATGGCCTTTTTTTTAAAGTCTATCGAAAGTTCAAAAAGTGTGATAAAAACAGTGCTTCAAGTGAGTGCCTATGAAAAGACAACAACAACAACAACCAAATTTTTTTTTCTATATTTAATTATTTACTACAAATGCTTCTTTTACGATGCTGGTGCAAAAAGTTTCAATTAATTTGCTCCTTTCCGTATTTTAAAACTTCAGCTTTACAGCTTTTTGAAAAAGTTCAAATTGGTGATATTATTTCACACTCTAAAAATTGCTCTACTTTGACGGGCTCTACAAGCAAAACTATTTGTCTAATTTAGTTAAGGTTTTCGAATTTCTTAGGTCCAAGCATTTATCTATCGGACAAGTATAACAGTTTTCCCCAAACTATAGGTAGCAGCCTCAGATAAAAGAGAAACGCACCATGTGTATATTTCGTTCTCTCTCTCTCTCTCTATCAATTTGATTTCGAAAAGAGGGCATAAAAGATGAATAGGCAGCTCTTGGCAGCTGAATCTTGTTTTATTTGATAGATAATATATTTAGTTATCATTTCAATAAGGTTTCAAAGCAGCGTTTTGCAGCGTTTTAATGCAGTATCATTTGAAAAGTCTAATTTTCGGAAAAATTATGTGAAAAAATGACACTATTGTTTATGTTTTCCCTAATTCACTACTTAACAATTGATAATTAGTACTTTTTTTACATGTTCTACTCACCTTCAGAAGTGGATTCCATTTGGTCTTATTTGATTTTCTTTATTACATAAAATTTTTCACCTGTACAACCGTTCTCAGTGTATTAACTGTAGAGTGACGCTCGAGCGAAGGCCACATTCCAACTGAGCCTAAGGAAGGGGCGTGACGAATTAGTCATCACTATGAACGATTTTAGTTTCTTGAAGGATCATTGCAGCCAACTCAAGGGTGAAAAACCCCTAAATAGAAACTTGTTTTTTTGGACTTTTGGCCGCACTTTGCGGCTTCGGCCGCTCTGTGCGCGGTAACACGGTTTTAAAACTTTAAACGCGTTTTTCTCAAAACTACATTTTTCAAATTTGCTGCAGCTGTAACTTGATAACAAATCATCCGATCGACCTGGGTCTTTTTTTAGCTTATTCTGTATGTTTTTCCATACAATGACCCTCCAGTTTAATGATAGGATGAAAAGTATAATTATGCCAGGCCAGAAACCATCAGATTTTTCAGCAAAATTTTAATTTTTTTTTCAAAAAACCGCCATTTTGTTGCATTTTATTTTTTGTTACAACCGAGGGTCATTGTATAGGAAATATAACCTAGTTAAGTAAAATTTTTGGTTTTTTTTATTTCAGGCACTGCGAAGGCTACAATCACTGCAGCAGTGGGAGAACGTTTTTTTTTTTAAGACTCAAGAGATGGTGGATAACTTGCTGAAAATCGAATATTTTCATTTGAAAAAATTACTTTGTATTCATTATTTATGCATAAATATATCTGCAAAATTTTAAAACATTCGATGCAATACTTCACAAAATTCAAAATTCGAGAAAATTTTTTTTGTGTGTGATAGAAGATGTCAATGCGGTGCTTCATAGCGATATTACATGTTTGTACGGCAGGTGGGCGTGGCACCTCCCATACAACCAAAATTTTTAATATGGTATATCTTCGGAATTGTAAGTCGGACAGCATTGAAATTTGGTACAGAGTCATGGCGTAGACGTGTCATTGCACCGGTAAAATTTAATGGGCGTTGGACAAGGGGCGTGGCATTTTTTTATTTCCGGTGTTACTTTTGAACTATAGAAGTCACATCAATGACATTCGGTACAAACTAACGATTCGGTCTGATCCCTCGATGGGGGGAATAGGATGGATTTTGGACAAGGGGGCGTGGCACCGCCCATACAATCCAACTTTTTAACATAGAAAATCTTCGGAATTATAAGTTGGACAGCATTGAAAGTTGGTGTACCGTCACGTCATAGAAGAGTGTTCCTATTGCTAAAATTGTATGGGCGTTGGACAAGGGGCGTGGCACTTTTTTAATTCCGGTGTTACTTTTGAACTATAGCAGTCACATCAATGACACTCCGTACAAAGTTACCATTTGGTCGTGTCTTTCAACAGGGGAAATGGGGTGGGTTTTGAACAAGAGGGCGGGGCACCGCCCATACAATTCAATTTTTAAATATGGAATATCTTCGAAATGATAAGTCGGACAGCATTGAAATTTGGTACAGTGTCATGGCGTAGACGTGTCGTTCCACCGGTAAAATTTACTGGGCGTTGGACAAGGGGCGTGGCACTTTTTAAAATCCGGTGTAACTTTGGAACTAGAGCGTTCACATCAATGACACTCGGCACAAACTTACGATTTCGTCATGTCCTTCGGCAGAGGGAATAAGGTGTATTTTGGACAAGGGGGCGTGGCACCGCCCCTACAACTCAATTTTTTAACATGGAATATCTTCGGAATCATAAGTCAGACAGCATTGAAATTCGGTACAGCGTCATAAAGTAGACGTGTCATTCCACCGGTAGTATTGTATAGACATTGGAAAAAGGGCGTGGCACTTTTTAAATGGTGAAACTTTGAAACTATAGCGTTCACTTAAATGACAGTCGGTACAAACTTATTATTAGTTGTGTCCTCCGACAGGGGGAATAGGGTGGGTTTTTGACAAAAGGGCGTGGCACCGCCCATACAACTACATTGTTTAATGTGGAATTGCTTCGGAATTATATGTGGCTCACCATTGAAATTTTGTACATTGCAATTTTTTTATATTCTGGTGTAACTTTGGAACTATAGCATTCACATCAATGATACTCGGCATCAAGTTATGATTTAGTCGTGTCCTTCGGCAGGGGGAATAAGGTAGATTCTGGACAAGAGGCATGGCACCGCCCATACAACTCAACTCTTTAATAAGGAGTCTCCTCGGAATCGTTAGCTGCACAGCATTGAAAGTTAGTGTACGGTCGTCTCATAGATATGTCATTCTACTAATGAGCTTTGATGGGCGTTTGACAAGGGGTGTGGCATATTTTGTATGACCCAACATTTCGGCAGAACTGTAAGTCGCACATTAACGAAAGTTGATACAAACTGTCCACTTAGTAGCACAACTCGACTAGAAGAAAGTTGTTCGCATTGCACAAGGGAGCGTGGTACTGTCTCCATTTTTTTATACATACAGTGAGTAACATTAATATTCGGTTTTCTGTTTCGTGATACGTCAAATGCAAATATATCCATAACCATCAGCAACAAATGAAAAATTTCAGTTCGATTTGAAAATTATATATTGTTACGAAACTCCACAGTTCGTTATCGACGGTTCGTTTTGATTGTGTTGAAAATAAAACAACTTCAATTACTCAGCAAAAATCAACAATCACTTTATTTACAGATTTACACTTCGCTTGTATCTACACTTGTTACCACTTTGCTTGCTCAACACAGACTCGACCCCTTGCGCTGCCACTGCTGCT
Source organism: Melieria omissa (assembly GCA_963971225.1). NCBI lineage: Eukaryota > Metazoa > Arthropoda > Insecta > Diptera > Ulidiidae > Melieria > Melieria omissa. Next base: position 6,030,201 of record OZ020270.1, read on the forward strand.
TTAATACCGCTCGACCATTCTCGCACAGCCCATTTCTTCGAGAACCATCCTTGCCATATCGGACTATACCAAGTGAATTTATAACAGTTTTGCTGTACTTCAAAGTACATGCCTAAAAGTATGCTTGCAAAAGCGTTCATGCACAGCAAAGAGTGCCTTTACGTTTCACTGCCCATCACTTAGACTTGTTCGTCCCAAACAAGTACCGAGGCTCCGCCGGAGTAAGACGCCAGGCGCTCCAAATGGACTACTTTCAACCTGGCGTTTCTGTTACCGCAGCGTTGAACCCTGTATACCACGTCATTAATCCTGGTCACGACCTTGTACGGTCCTTCCCATGACGTTTGAAGCTCTGGAGACAAACCTTTCCTCCGCTGCGGGTTGTAAAGCATTACTAGATCGCCTTCTTGGAACCCCGCTGTGTTAGCTCGTAGATCATATCTGGCTTTCATCTTATCGCTGACCAGTTGGATACGGTCCCTTATAAACTGGTGGATTTCTTCCAGCTCCGATCGCTTATTAACTGCGTAATCCAACAGGCAACCTCAGCTCCGTGCCGAACACTGCTCATGCTGGAGTGAGTGATGTCGTATCGTGCGGGGCTGACCTATACGCCATCAAGAACAGCGGAATATGCGTGTCCCAATCCTTTTGATTCCTGCCTACTACTTTCCGCAGATATTCCTCCAGTGTTCGATTGAATCGTTCCACCATGCCGTCGGACTGTGGATGTAAAGGACAGATGCGAATTTTCCTTATTCCTAGTAGCTCACACACTTCCTTTAATACCAGAGACTCGAAATTCCGGCCTTGATCCGAGTGCAACTCCAGTGGAACTCCAAATCTGAACACCCAGTTGTTTACCAGCATTTCAGCGACCGTGGGGGCCTCCTGGTTAGGAATAGGATACACTTCGGGCCATTTGCTAAATTAGTCCATTACCACCAGCACATATTTGTTGCCTTGAGTGCTAAGTGGGAATGGCCCGGCGACGTCCATGGCAATTCGCTCAAAGGGCGCTCCCATGTTGTACTGCTGCATGCGGCCCCGAGATCTTCTTGTTGGCCCTTTCGCAGCTGAACATCGATCACAGCTCTTAATCCAATCAGCGACAGACTCCTGGCATCCTACCCAGTAGAATCGCCTTTTTATTTTGGCGACAGTTTTTGTGATGCCTAGGTGCCCTCCGCTAGAGTCGTTATGGTATGCCTCGATCACCTCGCTGATCCTGCATTTCGGGACTAAAATTAGGGAATTGCTGGTCCGGCCGTCCTCACTCTCCCACTCGCGGTATAGGCAACCATCAGACAGCCGCAGACTTTGCCACTGCGCCCAGTAAGCCTTCGCGATCGGGCTCTCACCGGCCATCTCTTGCCAGTCTGGGCGTGCAACTTGCTCCTTGCCTTCAATGATTTTTTTAAGATCCGTATCCTCGCGCTGGTCCTTTTGTATCCTCTCCGCAGACCACTCTTCCTCTGGCATAACGCTGATCAATCGTACGTCCACTATCTGCTCTTTGCTTTCGGCTCGCGAACAATGCCTGCATTCGGTTTTACACGGACGGCGTGACAAGGCATCGGCATTTCCATGGCTGCTCCCCTTGCGATGCTCTACCGTGTAGTCGTAGCTCTGCAGTCGTTCGATCCACCGCGCCAACTGGCCTTCCGGATCCTTAAAGTTCAGCAGCCATTTCAATGCCGCATGATCTGTGCGCAGGCGAAACTTTTGCCCATACAGGTATTTATGGAAGTGTTTCACGCATTCCAATACTGCGAGCAATTCCCTTCGGGTCACACAGTAGTTGCGTTCAGGCTTTGACAAAATTTTGCTGTAGTACGCTATCAGTTGTTCTTGGCCATCTATTATCTGGGATAGCACACCACCAATACTATGCCCACTTGCATCTGTATCCAGCACAAACATCTCTCCAGGCACGGGGAAGGCCAAAATTGGAGCAGTGCACAGTTTTCTCTTCAGTCGTGCAAAAGCCTGCTCCTGCTCTTCAGCCCACGCGAAGGCTTGATTCTTTTTCGTCAGTTTATGCAAGCTGCCAGCTATGTTCGCAAATCCTGGAACGAATCTTCGGTAGTATGTGCACAGCCCCAGGAAACTGCGGAGTTCGTGTAGATTGCGTAGTCGGGGCCACTCCTTCAACGCCGTGATCTTGCCTTCGTCCGTATGTACTCCGCGAGCGGAAACCGTGTGACCCAGATATTTGACCTCTTTTTGAAACAGCGAGCACTTCTTCGGGTTGAGTTTAAGCCCGGCTTTCTGTATTCGCTCAAATACCTCCTTCAGCTTTTCCAGGTGGTCGTCGAAGCTTTTACCCATCACGATTATGTCGTCGAGGTATACCAGACACGTCCGCCAATGCAGCCCTTTCAGCACACGTTCCATTAGCCGCTCGAATGTTGCTGGTGCGTTGCAGAGTCCAAACGGCATGACGGTGAACTGCCACAAACCGTCGCCAACACTAAAAGCCGCCGTTTTCTCCTTGTTCTTGTCTGCAAGCTCCACCTGCCAATAGCCGCTGCGTAAGTCGAGTGTAGAAAACCACTGTGTGCCTGACAGTGTGTCCAGGGTGTCATCGATCCGAGGTAGTGGATAGCTGTCCTTTTTAGTCATGTCATTGAGCTTTCGATAGTCCACACAAAATCGGGTACTGCCATCCTTTTTCTTGACTAGCACGACCGGCGAACACCAAGGGCCTGACGACGGCTCTATGACCTTTTCTTTACCCATGCTTTCGATTAAAGTTGCGACCTCCTCCCTCTTGGCCAGAGGAACTCGTCTTGGCGGTTGGCGGTTGGCGGATTGGTTTCGCACTTCCGGTGTCGATGTTGTGTTTCGCTATGGCTGTTCTTCCGCCGGCTTCTGTTGCAAATATTGACCCATAGTGCTGTAGGAGTGACCGTGCCTTCTGTTTCTGCTCAGCTGTCAATTCGCTGCTCCACTGGTTCTGCGGTATGGCGTCCATGTTAGGACCCCTTTCCTTACTTCCTCCGGATGGACTGCTTTCGCAATTGACAACTGCTTCAGCCTCTCTACACTCGCCAATGACCGCATCTTTTCCGACATATCTGGGTGTGTTCAGTGGGTTGAGTATCCTGACTGGTATTTTTCCATTTTTGGGTTCCACTAATGTACGTCCGATTATTATGTTGTCGTATCCTTGTTTTGGCGCTTCTACAATCCACAGCCGACCTGTCCCATCGTCCTCGTCCACCTTCGCCCACACAATCGCCTCGGAATTCGCTGGTATCTTCTGGTGTTGACACGAGACAACTTTCCTTACCGCCACGCTTCGCTCATAGCCAGTGTGCAGGGTGAATTCAACGTTGGCATACTTCAGCACATTTTCTTTCAGGTCCAGCGTAAAACCGTGCCTAATCATGAAATCCACGCCGATAATCACGTCGTCCATTATATCCGCGACGATGAACTCATGTTCCAGGCTGCTGGTGCAGATAGCAATTGTTTTTGTTATTTTTCCTATTACCGGCGCACGCTCGCCATTCGCAGTCCTCAGCTGTATACAATGCAGCGGTTCCCAGTTCTTCAGAAGCTTCCATTTTATGATCGAATATGACGCTCCAGTATCCAGTGTCAACACGAACATCTTTCCATTTATCTTTCCCTCAATCGTCAAGCTGCTGGGTTTTCGTTTCAGCTGTGAGACAAGGACGGTGGGGCAGCGGGTTGTGGGGATCAGCTCACGCCCCTTTGGGCTGACCCGTTTTAGTTTAACGACTCCTCGTCCTCAGCCCTGCGCTTGTTGGCTGGGCCTCGATTGTCAGTATTCCTCTCTTCGGGCGATTGAGATCGAGAACGGGAACGCCTTTTTCGTTGGCGGCAGTCTCGTGCTATGTGACCCTGCTTGCCACATGTCCAGCAAACCACTTTAGAGGAGACAACCCGTGGCCTGCCCGGTGTCTCAGAGCTTATTGCCTGGATCGAAATGTCGCTGTCCGGCTGGATTTGGCGTATCCTTGCAGGTGCATACCGATTGCCTCCAATCCATGTCGCCTCATATGTCATCGCGCTGGTCACAGTCTCCTTAAATGTAGGCTTGCCCATCATCAACGCACTGCGACGTGTCTCGGGATCATGAAGACCTTCAATGAACGACTCAATCTTCATCCTCTCGAGATCATCAGCGCCGAATTTTGGGTAGCACAACTGTACGAGCCGTTCAATGTCTGCTGCATATGTCTGCAGCGCCTCGCTGGCTCTTTGCCTGCGGTTCTTCAGCTCACAGTAGTACAGCGTATGGTTGTGCTCGTTGCTGTACTTCGCTGCCAACGCTCTCATGACGGCCTTGTAATCACTTCTCGAACATTCCGGAACTGAATGAAATCCTCAGCCGCAGCACCTTTCAGCGCCAGTGCTAATCTCCGACCCTTCCTGATATAGGTCCACTGATTTTCCAAAGCAGATAAGTCGAATTGCAGTTTAAATGTATCAAACGGCGTAGCACCATCATAAGTAGGCACTTCTGTTCGGGTGGCGAAACTTTCCGGAACCGACGGCAAACATTCTCGTGGCTGTACCCCCCCTCACCGAATCTTCCAGATTGTCAACTCGTTTGTTTAAGGACTCATCCAGGTCGTCGACTCGTTTGTCCAAGTGTTCCACTTGCGCTCCCAGGTGGTCCACCTTCACGTGTAGCTTGTTGGAGATTTCTTCCACTTTCTGCTCCAAGCGCGCAGAATTTTCCTGAAGCTTGGTGGACAACTCGCAATTCGCACTTTCCAGTTTCGCTGCCATTTCGCGATTTTCATTTTCCATTTTGGCTGCCATTTCGCGGTTGGAAGTCTCAAACATCCCTTAACTGCAACCATTAACTGGCTCATGTCCAATGCTTGTAGTGGCGCAGCCACTGCAGTCGTACTTTGCAATGACGCAGCACCAGCAGGCGATTCCTCCACCTTGGCCGACGCCTCTTGTTCCTGCGTTCCGAACTCGTGTGCAGCCCAATCAATGCCTCGTGACTCACACGCCTCTCGCAAGCGCAGCTGCAACTCCACCTTTCCGCCAGCAGTCGGCAAATTCCAGGCAGCCAGCTCTTTCTTCAGCTGGTCCACATTCAGCAGCTCGAGTTTAACCATGTCTGTGTTTTTATAATTTTATTTATTTATTACAATCCGAACTTCTGACACGAAATGTTACGAAACTCCACAGTTGGTTATCGACGGTTCGTTTTGATTGTGTTGAAAATAAAACAACTTCAATTACTCAGCAAAAATCAACAATCACTTTATTTACAGATTTACACTTCGCTTGTATCTACACTTGTTACCACTTTGCTTGCTCAACACAGACTCGACCCATTGCGATGCGCGCTGCTGCTTTTATACCAGTTTTCTTATCGCGCCGAAGTTTCTTGCAACTTCTAATTTAAAAGCGCTCGACCATTCTCGCACAGCCCATTTCTTCGAGAACCATCCTTGCCATATCGGACTATACCAAGCGAATTTATAACAGTTTTGCTGTACTTCAAAGTACATGCCTAAAAGTATGCTTGCAAAAGCGTTCATGCACAGCAAAGAGTGCCTTTTCGTTTCAATATATTTTATGCATATATTAATAGTTTTTTCTAAAAAAAAAATTGAAGAGCACAGTGGTTTACTGTAAAAAACAAATAAATGTACATATATTCATGCAACATTTATATTAGGTTTTTTAAGTTAACATGAAAATAATGTACTAAAATTGTAGGGTTTCGCAACAAATTAATATTTGGTTGAATAACCATTGTTTTTAATTACTTCGCCAAGTCATTTGGGCATGCTAGAAACAATTTTTTTTAAGTAATTGCTACCAATTTTTGTCCATTCTTCGATTAGGCGAGTTTTCAATTGCTCGATTCAGTTTATTGGCTGCTTGCGGACACAGCGGTCAAATTCATTCCAAACATTTTCAATGGAGTTCATGTCAGGTGATGGGGGTGGTGTATTCAACAGTTTAGGACAATTATAAAGCAACCATTCTCTCACAATATACGCTTTATGTTTGGGGTCGTTATCCTGGTATAATTTAAATGTTTGGCCAATGCCCATTTTTTCCGCCGATTGTTTTAAATTTGTTCTGAAAATATTCAGGTAAGACTCTTAGTTCATTATACCATCGATAACGACCAACCTTTCCGACACCCTTAGCTGAAATACAGCCCCAAACCATGACATGACCCCCACCATGTTTAACTGTTGCTGTAAGATTTTTTGGGTTGAGTTCCTGGTTCGCCTTTCGTCACACCATAACTCGTCCATCACTTCCAAATAAGTTAAATTTACTTTCGTCAAGAAATATTACATCTTCCCACTAGTTCTGCTCCTTGCCTACGTAGTCTATATTGTCTAATTATTGACTAATTGTTTGTTCTGTGGTATTACTCACCCGTTTAGTGGCAGAGATGCCGTCTTAGTTTTTTTTAATATTACTGGCCCTGATCTCGTTTCGACATGCAAAAATGAAATGTTTAGAATTTGAGTTCGTTCGAAAAATTGAGCTTTCAAAAATTTGCAAACCTTAACCAGATGAGCTAACGACTTGAAATATGGCTCCACTATTAGTAGACCTCTTCAGCTATCAGAAAATGGTCCGAAAGTCTATTCCATTGGAGAGTTAAGTTGTTTTTGTCGATTTTGTAAAATAGTTCAAATATTGGATGAGTCCATAAGTTCGTGCCCGATTTTACTAGGTGGCGTTTCAATCGTTCAAGGTTGGTACTCATGACTGAAATATATACTTGTTGTAATTCTTTGTGAAGGTGACAAATCAAACTTTGAATTAAGCATCAAATCATTTTGATTTCTTTGAGTTTGCTTGTTGGAAAAGCGCATTGAAAATGGATAACGAAAATGAACATTACCGTCATATTATGTTATACGAGTTTCGGAAGGGAAAAACTGTTGGCGCCGCAACGAAAGCTATTCAAGCAGTTTATTTGGACCGTGCACTAGCGCTTCGCACAGTGAAGAAATGGTTTGCTAAATTTCGAGTTGGTGATTTTAATCTCAAAGACCAACCTTGCGCCGGACGGCCTTCCGACCTTGACGACGACGTTATTCGCACTCTTGTTGAGGACAATTTCAACATTTCAACAGAAAAGGTTGCCCAAGAACTGAACGTCAACAAATCAACTGCATTTCGTCATTTAAAAAAGGTTGGGTACACTTTGAAGCTTGATACTTGGGTGCCGCATCAGTTGAGTGAAAAAAATAAAGTGGACCGTGTAACAACAGCCATTTATTTGCTTCGACGTATCAAAAATGAGACTTTTCTGGATCGATATGTGACAGGTTTCGAGAAATGGATTCTGTACAACAATGTCCAACGAAAACGAACATGGAAACGGGCACACGAGAAGGAGGAGCCCGTCTCCAAAGGTGGATTGCATCCGATGAAGGTGTTGCTGTGTGTTTGGTGGGATATCCGAGGAGTGATATATTTTGAGCTCTTGCCCGTTGGCGAAACGATTACCGCGAATAAGTATTGTTACGAAATTCCCCAGTTCGTTATCGACGGTTCGTTTTGATTGTATTTGAAAATAAAACAACTTCAGTTATCCAGCGCAACGAATTCAAAACTAACAATCGCTTTATTTACAAATTTGCACTTGTTCTACTTTACACTACTACTATTGCATGTTTCCCAATTGCTTGCTCAACACAGACTCGACTCATTGCGCTGCACACTGCTGCTTTTATACCAGTTTTCTTATCGCGCCGAAGTTTCTTGCAACTTCTAATTGGAAAGCGCTCGACCATTCTCGCACAGCCCATTTCTTCGAGAACCATCCTTGCCATATCGGACTATACCAAGCGAATTTATAACAGTTTTGCTGTACTTCAAAGTACATGCCTAAAAGTATGCTTGCAAAAGCGTTCATGCACAGCAAAGAGTGCCTTTTCGTTTCAGTATTGTCAGCAATTGGCCCAATTAAAGAAAGCAATTGAAGAAAAACGTCCGATTTTGGCCAATCGCAAAGGAGTCTTCTTCCACCACGACAACGCCAGACCACATGTTGCAAAACCGACTCTGTCCAAACTGAAGCAGATGAACTGGGAAATCATGTCGCATCCTCCATATTCACCAGGCTTTGCGCCTTCTGATTACAACTTATTCCGATCATTGCAGAACAATTTGAATGGAAAAAGATTTAAAACCGTGGACGACGTTAAAAACCACCTTGTCCTCTTTTTTAATGAAAAAACGCGTGATTTTTATGAATCCGGCATCCGTAAGTTGGTTGATCGTTGGGAGTGGATTGCCGAACATGATGGCGAATACATAATTGATTAATAAAGATTTTGTTTTGAAATATTTCAATTTGAGTTTTGACTTCAAATCGGGCACGAACTTATGCACTCATCCGATACCTGTAACTGTAACAATAGTTAAGCCAGTAACCTGAAATATGGCTCATCTTCTAGTAGAACTTTTCAGTTTTGAACAAAATGTATCTCGATCTCAGAGTCTTGATCTTAGAGCACATTAGCATTGGTTGTAGGGAATAGCTGAGAGTCGCGTTTGTGTACTTACGTGATTTTGCCTTCAATCGTTTCGAGGCTGTGCGACAAAGTACGTGCCAATCTAGAATTTCCAATTCGCAAATTATTATAAAGCACGAATTGGAAAAAAAACACCGGCAAGTAAATTTACTTTTTAGTAGAGTCCGAAAGATACCAAATTTTTGGGCCTATGCCGATTAATCGGTCGGAAAGGGAGATTTGGCCGATGCCGATTACTCGGCCGAAAGGACAAGAAACGGCCGATGCCGATGCCGATTACATAGAAAAGTAACACGAATAAATTCAATAAAAAACACAGTCTATGTTATAAAATAACGAAAGGAATTATTACATATGGTTTGAAATATTCATCACCAAATAACCAAAAAAAACAAGAAAAGAAATAATTAAAAACTAAATAAAATTACAAGAGAATTTACATTTCTAAAACAAATAATATATGACATTTATTCCACTGAGAGAGAAACAAAAATACTGACGTTAATATTGCTTACAAATTCAGTTTCTTCTACAACCTTAAATTACGATTTTTATATTAAAATCTGTCTCTCAAATTGCGACCCGGTGTACAGGTGCAGAGGGAAGAAGTCAGAAAATAAATTTGGAAAAAATATATAATTTGAAAAAGAAGGATACGATTGCAAAATTAAATGCCATTTTTTCTGATATCCATATTAATAGACGAAATGCAGTGACATTTTGAGAAAATCTGTGTTTTTAAGAATACGTTGTTTTAAAAAAAAATTTCTAGGAAACATTTATATTAAACAGTATCTGAAAATACATTACTGAAAAGGGGTATAAGAACCCGTCGGTACAAGAAATTAAAACAAAAAAATTAAAGCAGGAAAATAGGCCGATATACCATCGACCAAAAACGGCCGATGGGGCGTCGGCCAAAGCAGGCCGATGCCGATTCTTCTTTTTTTGGCCGATGCCGATACCAATTTTATTGGCCGATACTAGCCGATGCCGATTAATCGGTTGGACTCTACTTTTTAGTACCGTCTGTCGTCAACTCTAGTCCCAGGGTTGAGGTCACCGTTTTCGGAATGATGCCCAGTCTGAAAAATGTTTCCTCGATTGTTTGGTATTTTAGAAGTGTTTTTATTAAATTTAGTTTTGTTTTCTGTTCAATTTTCGTATTGTTTTTTATATAATATACATTACACACAACACTTTGATTAGTTTTTAATATTTCTTTCAAATTTTTTGCTGCACTTTCGCAACTATTTTTCACTTTTTAATGCTTAATTTTTTGTTGCTTGATTTAATTTGTTATGTTTGTATTTGTATTTCATTTAGAAGAGCTTAAAAAGGAAGTATGCAGTTACATTGTTTGTAGTAAAATTCTTAAAGTTTGTTTATTTTAAGTCAATGACTTGTGATTTGTTGTTGTTTTCTATTTTCTGTGTTTTTGTTTTGTCTTTCTTTGTATTTCTGGTTTAATTTAACCGTTTGTAGTTTATTTTTTTATAATTGTGACTTTTTTTAATGTTTGCATAATTTGTATGGTTTTATGCCATAGTTTTTGTTTTAAATTCAATTTATTATGCTTTAGATTTAAGTATAGAATTTGTTGCATTAGTAACAAGATGCATAACCTACGAAACTGAAATTTGTTAGCCGTTGCTTCTCTAAAGATTCACCACCTTCTTCTACATTTTCTTTATATTTGCCATTTACAGTTTAAGACTTCGTTAATGTTTGAATATTTCTTTCTTTTTTTAAATTCTTTTCTAATGCTGCATAGGGAATGAAATGAGAAGGACGATTTGAATACCGAATACATAACATTTATGTACAGGTGGAAAGGTGAAGAAGCCGGCACAAAACAGGAACAGAATGACAAATGGTAACACTTCGTTCAATAATGTGTGTGACTGACACATAGATGGCGGCACTAATACTAAATCAATATTTTTTAGGCTTACTGTCAAAATTATATGTCAATCCGACCATTAGTTTACAAGTTACAGTGCTTTAAGTGACACTACTTTTGAGTTTTCAAAAAAAATGAATTCAAAGCAATTCCGTGTGCTGATTTATCATTGTTTTTTAATGAAAAAAAATACTGTTCAATGCCAGGAATGGCTTGAAAAACATTATTCGGACTCTGCTCCATCAAAAAGAACCATTTGTTATTGGTATGCCGAATTGAAACGTGGTCGTACAGACACCGATGACATTCCATCTACTGGACGGCCAAATGACGCTGTTATTCCGGAAAACGTTGAAAAAACACTGAAAATCATTATGTCCGACCGTAAAGTGAAAGTGGGGGAGATTGCTGACATTCTAAAGATATCAGCAGGCAGTGTACACACCATAATACACGAACATTCGGTTATGAAAAAGGTGTTTTCGAAATGGGTGCCGCGTTTGCTCACACCGGAGCAAAAACAACAACGAATCGATGATTCAAAGAGCTGTTTGGACATGTTTACGCGCAACAAGACGGAGTTTTTGCGTCGGTACATCACAATGGATGGAATGGATCCACCATTTCACTCCAGAGTCAAATCGGCAGTCTGCTGAGTGGCATGCAACCGGTGAAAGCCGCCCAAAGCGACCAAAGGCACAAATATCGGCTGGCAAGGTTATGGCGTCAGTATTTTGGGATGTGCACGGAATAATATTCATCGACTATCTTAAGAAAGGGAAAGCAATCAATAGCGACTATTATATAGCGTTGTTGGAACGTTTGAAAGAAGAAATCGCGATTAACCGGCCCCATATGAAGAAGAAAAAAGTGTTGTTTCACCAAGACAATGCACCGTGTCACAAGTCGATGAAAACGATGGCAAAAATGCATGAATTGGGCTTCGAATTGCTTCCTCATCCCCCGTATTCTCCAGATCTGGCCCCCAGCGACTACTGGCTCTTCGCAGACCTCAAAAAGATGCTCCGTGGTAAGAGATTTGGCTCAAATGATGAAGTAATCGCCGAAACTAACGCCTATTTTGAAGGCAAAGAAAAATCGTTCTACAAAGGCGGTATCGAAAGATTGGAAAAGCGTTGGAATGATTGTATCTCCCTAAAAGGGGACTATGTTGATGAATAAAAACGAATTTTGGCAAAAAATGTGTTTTAATTAGTTAGTCACACACATTATTGAACGAAGTCTTACATATATTTCAAACAGGTAACAATTGAACGGGCCTTTTCATCGTTGAAACTCATTTTGACGGACAATCGCAACAGGATGAGCAATGCGAATTTAGAAGATATTTTGCTCGTCAAGTTGAATTCCTCATTTTTAAATGAAGCCATAAACAACTTGCCATTATTTGAAGATGTGATGAAGGACAATGACGAATGAAATCAACTTTATTATATAATTCACAACATACATATGTATCTACAAATATCTACTTTACTCATGCATATATGAAAATATATCAATAATAATGAATTATTTGATAGCAATCTTTTTATTACTTTACTTTTACTTTTTTCAGCGTGAAATAAGAAATCTATGGGAACAGCAAAACCAACAGCACAGCGACAGCACAGTTTTGGGTTTTTGTGATTGTTGTCTGCTTTGCTTTCGAGCTGCGCGCGTCGCCACAGCACAGCGGCAGCACAGTTTCGGGTTTTTGTGATTGATGTCTGCTTTGCTTTCGAGCTGCGCGTGTCGCCATAGCACTTTGGGGATTTTTTGATTGCTTTTACTTTGTCTTTGCTGCGGTCACTGGTCGCAGCAACAGCATAGTCGAAGCAAATGAAATGAAAATATGGAAGCATTTGAATTTTGTATTAGAATTGAATTTGTAATTTAGGGTGAATACATGCGAAAATGTTTGAAATAAATAAATACTACTTCACAACTACCTAAAAGTTTATAAATTTAGGCTGGAAAATTGTGAAGTGAAATCTTATGAAAATTTTGATGGATTACTGGAAAACGCTCAATATAGAAAACTCGAGCTGACTCATAAATCTTAGGAAATGTATCCAAGGTATTTATACATAGTGAAGTGAAAATATAGTTCAAATCTATAATTTTTTCTAGCATATTCAAATGTATTTCTATGCATTGCGTTATTTGAAATAATTCACTCTTTTATGTTTAAAATACAGGTCTCCCTCGTATAACGCGATGGTTACGTTCCAGGAATCACGCGTTATGTGATTCGCGTTATAGAAGACTTAACTTTCATATAAATTTTTGGGTTATGTTCCAATAAGCTTTTTCTAAAATAAAATAGGTACTAAATTAAAGATGTATGTATATTCCAACTCAAAATTCCAAAAAAATGCATACTTTATTTAAAAAATTAAAAAACATAATGAAAAAAATCAATCGGAAAACATAAATATTATTCATTAAAAAACTTCATTATTGTGCTTTCCTTAGTCGAGCCTAGCCTAGCCTAGTCATTATTGTGCTTCATGTATGTATATGCACTCACATATGTTTTGAAAGCAAAAACGGGTAACTCCCAGAATTTAGGAATTCATGATACACTGCGCATGGCAACAATAATTGCGCTTAGCACTGCCAGTCTTTAAAGTCAATTGAACGCGGATGAATTCACAAAATAGTGTTGTCGAAGTCGAAATTTCGAGTTGTACTGAAACTGATTTTTTACATCGCGTTATATCAAAAACGCGTTGTAGAAGTACCGCGCTATACGAGGAAGACCTGTACATTGTAACTACTATGTTGCTAAGATTAGCATTGAACAAGTATTTAAATAGATATTTATCGAGATACTTATCCTCGAAAATATTCCATTTGAATTACTTCAAAATCCTTTACAAAATATTTTTAATACCAGATTGAACTAGTTTCAAATAATAATTTCAACATTTCATATTGAAATACGCTGCGGGCTGAAGTCTATTCGAGGATTTGCTCCCGTTACTGAGTCTATAATATGTGACCCGATACGGAGGTTTTGGAGAAGGCCAGCTCCAGAGTTTTCATACACCTACTTTTAAAGTATCTCTCTGGAAGACAGCGCGCTTGGATACATGTTTTCGCGTTATTTGCATGCATACAAAGTCGATTCTTTTTTTTTAGTTTAATTCCGGGGTCCTGTACATATGTGGCGGAGACCTTTTTTGCAGCAAATGTACCCCACCACAGAACATATATGGAAATCGGTTTTGGAAGTTGGCAGTTGCACAACGGCGTATTGCATCAAATTGCCATTTTATTAAGTAGATGGACTTATGGTCTGAAAAACTCACTGACTAAAATTGGTTTTCCCCATATCCAATAGTTCAGCAATCACATTTGCAGCGCCGGAACCAAAAGAAAATGTTCCATGCTTAAATTCTTCGCTTACTAAATGCTCGAAAATGTTCATTCACTGTGAGATATAACATAAGAAAGATTTTCATTCAATATAATAAGTATTATATAAAAATTTATTTTGACAAGTGTGCTCTTTTTAAGGAGGCGACAGATCAAACTGTTTACGTGGTATTGCAAGAGGTCGCACTGGGCTTAATTGTACAGTGAGATTCCAGTGCAGGACAGCGAAATGGCAATGGCAGAAACCGCATTCGCCGTGTTTCCAGACCAAATGTACCAGAAGTATCTAATTGTAGAATTAAAAATTGTAATTTTGATCCCACATTTATTAACAAAATTGACATATACACTAGTCAGAAAAAGTTTGCGTACAGGCAAGTCAAAATTATGTTATTATGTTAATTTTGACCTCAAAAATTTGTTTTCTGTTTATAAAAACTTATTCACATTATTCATATATGCCTTAACTGCACTTTTTGTTCTGTTTTACATGCATTAAAATAATAATTTTTCATGTATTCGTATTTATTGACAATATACTCACAAAACGGTGCAGAATAAGTTTGCGTAAAAAACTTATAACGGGAATTTCCGGTTATGCTCTTTATTTTTTTTGGAAAATTTGTATTCCATTGAACAGTAAACGGACTTGTAAATTATTTGGAACCGCATATGTGCTTGAAATTTTATAGAAAGCAATAGAATCCAACAGAAAAAAAATTAAAAATGGATAAAAGGATAATCTTACTAAAACTTTCCAAAATTGAGAAAAAATTTTATGAAATTAGGGGGACTTTTACTTTACTACAAAACCCTTTACTATAAACCCCAGTAGCAGTGACTTTATAAGAAAAGTCCTGAAAAAAAAAACATATTTTCCCTACGTAACAGCATGTAAGAAGCCCATATTTAGCTTACTTACAAGGAGCACAGAATTGCTTTGGTAAAAGAGTCCATCAAAGAGTCTAGAAAACCAGATTTCCGGGACGATATGTTGTTATCTATAGAAAGTGGGATGATTCATTATTATCTGGTAATGGTTTGGCATATTTGGCATTAAAAGGCATCAACTAATGTGAAGAGGAACCTGTTAATAACAAAAATCTAAAATTAACAGTGAAGCATGGCATATGTGGGGATATGGTATGGGGCTGCATGTCAGGAAAAGGAGTGAGCAGGCTGTTTTTTTATTCAGAAATGCTTCCGAGGGTTTATTTACATATTCTAAAAGCTTATGTAAGCCAAGGTTTCAAAACTTTGAATCAGATTCCAACATTTATTTTCAACTTTACAATGACCTTAGGGCGCAATGCATACGAAGTGAAGCTATGTTTGCTATTTACTGGTTCAACAAAGTTGACAAAGTTCCTCCCAAGTCACCTAACGTGCATCTAATTGAGTAGGGGAATAGGTTCGGTTGTGGGCACCTTTTTGTTTTTGGCTCATAACTTTTTATCAAGTTCTTCTTAATCGGACATATGGACATCTATGGAAAGCTAGAGACCTTAGCTAACAACTAATGACAAAAGTAAATCGATTCCGTCAAATAGAAAAGTTTTTTTTTATTTTGTAAAGTAGTCATTTTTAACGAAAATTTTGTTTTGGTTCGGTTGTGGGCACCCTTGGAAAATCTGCTGGAAACGGGGAAATATGAAGAAAAACCAACACGAATATAGAAAAATATTAAGTTATAATTATTTGAAGCACAATGCACGCATGTGAAGTAGCTGGTACGCATGTCGGCACACTTTAGATGGACGGGCATTTTAAAATGTAAGTGACCAAGTCATTCTCCTGGGCTGTCAAGAAGACCTAAAGTAAAGTGAAATTCAACCTAATTAATCAACACTCTTCAAGTGCTGTGACGTGAAGAAGGTGGAAAACGCCAGTTAACCTGATTCGATAACATCCACGAAAAGAAGAAAACAGCACCGTCGACAGCTTTGATGTCTCCGAAATTTTCTTCCACCTTCTTTTTGTAGCGTTGGAGAGTGGTTCGGGAAATCGTACACGCTGCGGCAGTCGATTTTGTGGTTAGCTTATCTGCAGAACAATGTTAAATTACATCCAGCACATTAAAAAAGATATCGGAGGATTTTTTTTATTTACCCTCGATTGATATAGCTAAAACAACCAAAAAATGCGTTAAACGACCATTTTCGATGAAATAACTTACCAAAACTTACCAAATCACTAAAAGACGGGTGCCCACAACCGAACTAATTGCCAGACATGGGGTTTTGCACTAAAATCCACTACCACTACCACTAGAGGTCTGCTGGGAAATTTTCCATTATCCACTAAATACATTTTAGTGGTAGCTGAATTTTTTCCATTAATCACTGATCTTTATTTAGTGGTAGTGTCATTTTTTTCCACTATTTTTTTTTTAGTGGTACTTTTTACCACTGCCACTGCCATTAAATTCAGTGATTAGTGGAAAAAATTCCGCTACCACTAAAATTTATTTAGTGGTAGTGAAAAGCATAGTGCACTATGACTTTAGTGCAAAACCCCGATGTCTGGTCTTGTTGAAAGCAAATAAGTTGTTTAAATAAAACATATATTTTTGCGCATATCGTTGTTAGTGGTTTATTTAATGGTAATGGATCTTTGTTTAGTGCACTATGCTTTTCACTACCACTAAATAAATGTTAGTGGTAGCTGAATTTTTTCCACTAATCACTGATCTTTATTTAGTGGTAGTGCAATTTTCTTCCACTAATTTTTTTTTAGTGGTACTTTTTACCACTGCCACTGCCATTAAATTCAGTGATTAGTGGAAAAAATTCAACTACCACTAAAATTTATTTAGTGGTAGTGAAAAGGATAGTGCACTATGAATTTAATGCAAAACCCCCATGTCTGCTAATTGCGGTGCCCACAACCGAATTTGGCAGCCATTTTGAGAAGTAGTGAAAAATTTGTTCGGGGTAAACATATTGGTTGTAATCAATATTGGATCACAAAGTATAATAAATTTACTAAATAAAAGTGCATTTTACTCGCCTTCTCGATGGATTCACTTCGATTTATGACACCATTTGAAATGTTTAAAAAAATTGTTGTCTTATTTTTTAAGCACAGAAAGATATATATGGTCCCAGCATAAAGCAGGCGTGTCTGTTCGACTCAGTATTTGGCACAAAAAGATCGTGGTTCCATAATGAACAAATGGCCTTAGTCAAAAAAACCCAGCCTGCTTTCTGTCAAAAGATACGAAGGGGTGCCCACAACCGAACTATGCCCACAACCGAACCTTTTACCCTATATAAAAGGTTTAATTGAACCCTGAGCCCAACAACATTCCATCTTCAAAGATATAGTAAACCAATATAACAATTCAAGGATATAACAAAATAACCTCTGAAAAAACACCGAATTTAATAAAATTTTGTTTTTGGCCCTCCTTTTACAGTTTGGTCAAGTTTTTGAAATTATTATCCTAATGGATTAAAAGAACTAAGTTTACGGAAGAAATAAAAAATATATTAGTTTTGAAAATGATTTTTATGACTTGATTTAATTTTCAAATTAACCACTCCTTACTATTGTACAGTGAACGTCCAGTATAACGAACTTCCCATTTAACGAATTTTCGATTTAACGTACGGCCAAATTTTTTCCATTGATGGTTCTATATTACGACCAAAAGTGAAATTCGCTATTCGATATAACGAATATTTATGTTGTTTTTGTTGTTTGTTGTTTTTATTCACATTCTTTACAATAACAATGAATATTTGGTTTCGTCAAGTGAACGGTACCTCAATTGTTTTTGTTTTTGTTACGTTAAAACTTTTAAATTTACGTCAAGTTACCAACATTTTCAAATTCTATTTTTTAAGGGTTGTAAGCACGATTAACGCTAAATAACACAAGTAGACGACCGCTCAACCGTTTTTAATTCCGCCTGGGGTCTAATAGACCCCAAGGGACAGGCAGAAGGTTAAAAACTGAATATGTGAGACTTATTTCTTCAAGAAGTATGGTTTAAAAGAAACAAAAATTCGTTCGGTTTAACGAATTTTTCGATTTAACAAATTGGTGTTACAACATAAGACTCGTTATATTGGACGTCCACTGTATTTATATAATTAATTAAACATTTTAAATAGCTGAAAGCCGTAGTAGTTATAGCTTTAAAAAGTAGAATAGCAATTAATTGTTATTTTTCTGATAATAAATAAATAAAATACATAAATAGTTTTGAAAAATTACTTTAAGTGATTTATTTTTCATATGTAAAAACTACGTACCCATTGTACGCAAACTTATTCTGACTAGTGTACATGCATATTGATTGATTTGTCTGTGCCGCCATCGCATACATATGTATAGGGTGTTTTTTTAGGTATAGAATTTCGAATTGAAATAAAACACAAGAAAATCGTTTTAATGTCCATCAATTTGGCTTTATTGGAAGGATAATTTTATGCCATTAATGTTTAAATATGATTTCGGGCATGTGGCCGCCGCGGCTGGCTAGAATAAAGCCAATTCTACAGGTCCAATTTTTAAAGTTGACGGACAAAGCTCCAATTGCTGTGCACGGTGGCGAATCGATTCATTCGGGTCCTCTTCAACATTTTGCTCTACAGCGGCAATTGTTTCTTCGGTGCGCACTGTTCGACGTCTCTGCGGATGCGTATTATCACATAGAGTAAACGTAGTGCGAAAACGACCCATGGTTAACCGATGGATGGACCGATTTTGCTCTGATGGACGATTATGTCGACCATAAAATGGACGGAGCTTGCGGTAAACTTCGCGAACTGAACCATTATTTTCGAAATAAATTTGCACGATTTGCAAGCGTTGTTCTTTTGTCAACCTGTTCATGATGAAATGGCAAACCAAACTGAACATAAATGACATTAGAGTTGCCAGATTTGACCACAAAATGCCAGTTTTATCTCTATTCGAAAAACACCCTATACATATGTATGTACTTCTACGCATGCGCATCATTTCGCTTTAGAATTTTAAATGCAGGAATTCTGATATAAACTGAAATCAACTTTAAACTGATTTGGTTGCCATGCGAACAGAATTTGACGCGTTGATCACTCAAGATCACTCCAATTCATTGAAATCCAAAATCTGTTCGCATGAAATTCAAAACAAGGAAGAAAATGAAAAGGAAACAAGAAAAACGGTCGAATTCGCTATTAAAAATTTTTTTTTGAATACATCGGTATGCTATACAGTCAAACCTAAATTGGAGCGTTGAGCGTTGCGTTTTCTGACGCAACGCTCTCGCTCAGCGCGGCATACCGAAATTGAAGCGTTGCGTTGGTATTGTCAAAATCATGAAATGAAAACAAATGTAAAAAAATATCTGCTTAGTTGCCAAAAAACAACAATTTATTATTATTTTGCAAAACTTAGCTCTTATTTTAATAAATTCCTCAAAATTTAAATCAAATCAAATATAAATTACAGGCGTTTTTGTTATACGCAGCCAACTTCAACCGCTAACGCCTTGTCAAAATTGGAAATTCGAATAGCGCAGCGTCAGAGCGTTTCAATTGCGGTTTGCCCCATACAATTTGTATGGGTATGAAGCAATTTTGACAGTTGCTTGCCGCTGACGCTCCAATTTAGGTTTGGCTGATAGTTACATTCAAGGCACATTAATAAGGTAGTGGTGGCAACACAGCTGCTTAAACTTTTTTCTTCTGATTTCCTTTTGATTTCTTCTGATTTTCTTTTGCGTTTTCGCGTATGGGCATGCTAATTGTCAAAAATTAGTAAAATTGTTTGTGTGTTGTTTGTGTTTTCATTTAATTTTGACAATCAGTATGCACGAAAGCACTAACAAAATAGATGGGAATTTTGTTTTTGCAGTAGTGCCATCACCTTATTAATACACCTTGGTTACATTTCTTAGCTGTTAACAATCAGCTGCTAGGATTTTCGTTAAAAAAAGTAACGTAAGTCGATTATAGCAAAGAATATGAAGTAATATAGAACGCGCATCTCATACAAGCAAACGCGTTGTACTTGGGTACTGCTGGTAGTACCCTCTGTTATTGACAGCAGAAATCTCTGTTACTAACAGCAGAAATCTCTGTAACTTCGGCGTAACATGTGAATTGAAGTCGCTTCTGTACTCATTCGTATTCTCCCTGCTGTTGCGCCACTTGATAAACATGACGATGAACGCTGCTTTTGTTGTCGCGGGGAATAGCATTATAATATTGGCAAACAAAAAAAAGTTAGCGGTATACTGTTTTTTGCGCTGTGCCGTGCAGGCGGGATAGCATTGATGTTGTTGGTAATTGTTGCGTCGTTATTTCTGCTTTCTTTTTTATAATCACAAGCAAATTACAATTAGCAAAAAAAATGCGTGAACTTGGTGTAGTAAAATATGGGTGCAAACATGTTGCACAAGAGCGTTTATAGTTATTTATTAAGAATATTATTGTAAGGTTTTCGTAGAAGAACTAAAATAAGAAAATCTAAAATTTGGACTCTATGGTTACAGCACTCACCATGGAACCATTCAGGTGTAGCATTTTTACAAGATTGTAAAACATGTGCCTTAATACCAATTTTTTCAGGTTCTGCTTCGAAGATTTTATGAAAAATTAAAATATGTTTTATGCATACATTCATTAGGGAATTGGAAGGAGCAAAAAGATTACCAAAATCAGAAATTGACTGATAATTTTTGTGAAAAATAAAAATTTCACTTGGAGCAGTCAAAACTTCATCCCTTTTTCTCAATTCGTCACCGCATTTTTCACAATTTAATTTAGGAATGATTTTGTACGCTACGTATCCAACAAAATACCTCATGGAAACCAGCTCTAAGTTAATATCTTTCAGATTACAAAAGGTGTCACCTACAAAATACGCCTCGTGCATCTCACTACTTAGATCAAGATTTTCCAGGATTTCATTGTCATTATCATCGCCATTAGCCTGCAAAACATCCTCATTAAAAGAAGCGCTTGAAATGAAATTAGTCATTGAATCTTGCGTCTCTTCACAATTGGTAGAGGAGCTAAACTTTATTATTTTAAAGGCTAATAACCTGGCTAAGATATTATTAAGTTCAGCTACAGAGGGGTTACAATTATTACCTCCTTTTTGCCTTAACACAGCAAACGTATTCTCCAACTTGTCCTGGTTAAAGGCCTTTGTCATAATAAAAAACTTGTCCGAATTATCTTTTAATATTTCATCTACAAGTAGAAGGACCGATTTTAAGGATAGTTTCATGCCATCTAGGAAGAAAACTCGTTTTTTTTCATCAACAAATTTCACTTCCTCTAGATAATATAAAAATGTTTGAATAAATGTGTGCGATTCTTTCTTAATCTGAAGAGCAGATCGGTAGCAGTTATCTGCATACAAAGATCCACTATTCATGCAATCAAATATTTGATCAATTTTTGCTATAAAATCAGCTGTGGATAACGCTACCTCTTGTGTGATTTTTTTAAATCCACTTATGTCTGAAATTGTTCTGATAGCAGCTTCAACTGTTTTACTGAACACTTGCGTGGCAAATTTAACACGCATTTTTTCAAATGAATTTGGAAATATGTGTTGTCTAGACAATTTTGGGCACATTTTGGTTTTACAATTTTCTTCCCTCTCCCAAAGCTCTTGAACTACTTTAAAGCTAACTAAACCATCAGGCGTTTTCAAGTCGCATTTAAGCCAACCATTTCGCAATGACTTGATTAAATGTGGGAAATCGAACATGCAATAAATTTTTTGATTTTGAAATTGAAAGTATGGTTTCTCTATACATACGCCTAAGTCGGAGAAACACTTTCTATTAGAAGACCCCTGATCACAAACCAAAACGTTCACTACTATACCAAAATTGCTTAAAATGTTAAGATTTTCTTTAATTATTTTGCACAACGTATCTGCTGTTAATCCATTCTCTGACACAAAATAGTTTAAAATTGAACACCAACTCGAGAACATGGACTTCAACATAAATACACATACTTGCTTACCAATTTTTTTTGTACTTTCGAAGCCTGTGCATTCAAATCCGTCAATTAAATCTAGTTTTTGATTGTATCGTAATTCTCTACGTATTGCCATTTCGTCCATTAAAAGAACCATATTATTTTCATTTTTTTCCTCCAACTCTAAGCACATCTTTTTAATGAATTCAAAAGCCACATTGTTGATACCGGGCTGAAGGAACTTTATTGGAGCCCACCGATTTAAGGTGCTGATATGTGGCAAATTGAAATTTAACTTATCTCTTAGGAAAGAATATGTTGATTGTGAAATATAAAAAATATTTTGCGCTAAATATTTCACTTCGTCAGAATATTCTTTTGGCCGGGTGCTAAGTAAAAGTTTACAAAATGTTTTGGATTCCAAGTTGATATGTTTTAAAGAATCAATTGAATTTTTTAAAGTCTTTGAACAAAAATTCTTGGATTTTAAAATAAAGCGCTTTTCTTTTCGCAATTTTTCGTTAATTTTTTTGAATTTTTTTAATAGGTCGCTGTATTTCTTTTTGTAATAATGGGTTATTTTGACGTTTTTTTCGCAATTACTGCATACTATGTCATCATAACGTGGTCGTTTCAATGAAGAATCTGGTTCTAAAAATTCTTCATCCGAAATCTCATGATCTTCGTCTAAGTTTAAGGTTGGAATCGCATCCTTTTTTAGAAACCTTTTTCCTACATAAGTACTGGAGAAATGATTTTCACAAATATACAGTTTTCGGTTATAGTCGTCATAAGATATATTGCATTTTTCGCGCCAAATTTGGCCAAACACGAAATCAGCAGCGGGGAATCTAAATAATCTAAGATTCTCGCATTGTCGTCTCGATTTTTTGCAACTGCGAACACAACATTGAATTCCAGACGTTGAGGAATTTCTATTTGTCTTTATATTTGTAGCCATATTGTAACAAACCGAAACACAAAATAGAATTACAATGTTGGACAATGGCGTTAAAATACTTCTTAAAAAAATTCAAAATTGGTATCAACCACGTCAAAATATAAACAAATAATTTTACTTGGAATGCGCCACGTAAAAATATTTGTAGAAATTTCAAATTGGATTCAACCACGTCAAAAAAAAACGCTGCAAAAGGTTCAAAATTGGTATCAACCACGTCAAAATATAAACAAATGATTTTACTTGGAACTCGCCACGTAAAAATATTTGTGAAAATTTCAAATTGGATTCAACCACGTCAAAAAAAAACCGCTGCAAAAGGTTCAAAATTGGTATCAACCACGTCAAAATATAAACAAATGATTTTACTTGGAACTCGCCACGTAAAAATATTTGTGAAAATTTCAAATTGGATTCAACCACGTCTAAATATTTGCAGGTTTTAAAAATCAATCAAAGCGCAGCATTTGAGCAAACAGCCATACACCACAAATCTTCGATTGATAGTGACATTACAGCAAAACCAAAAAGCATACACACAATAAACGACAACAACAAAAACATTAGCGAATCCCGAGTCATCTTCGCTGAAACGATGATGACGATGCCTTCGTTCGTTGTTTGTTTTTTGTTTGCGCTTCGGCAAACAAGATCAAGAAACATGCATGCAAAAAATGATTGAGCGAACACTACGCTGCAACAACCACCACTTCAATGTACACGAGTGAAGCCGTTGCGAACAATAACATAGCTTTTTGCTGTTGTCCTACGCAAATCTAACAGAAAATGTTATGAACCTAACATTTTCAAATGCCTACGCTTCGCTCTTCCCGCTCGCATCATAGCAACCGAAAACACTTGTGTGCCCACATGCGCGTTCTATATTACTTCATATTCTTTGATTATAGCTATTTGTCTTTTAATTTATTTGTGCAGAAATTCCAATTTTAATTTCTTGTAGTGTCCTGATAAAAGTCACTTTGATGTAGCAACCCTTAGTGAAGTAGGCTTTGACTTTTTATGTTGAAGTTGTTTCCAGTGACTACGTGACGCGAAACTGAGCGGGGAAATGATTTTCAGACCTTTTTTTGATTTTTTCAATCGTCCGATAGTGTACGGGTTTTTTTACCCAAGCATTCGCACAGTACCGGTTACCAGTCAATTGCTTGCATCTTAAAGTGATAACTTTTCTTATTTGCTGTGAATATAGCGTTCCGAACCACCTTGTTTTACTGGTCTAAGAAATTTTGATTGTAACCCGTACCAAAAAAAACAGAAATAAATTATTTCATACGCTAAAGTCAGCAGATATTCGGTTGCGTTTTCCTTCAGTTCATGTCTCATTGAGTTTGCCGTTTCTAGTGTAGCAAGAAACAGTGATGGCAAGTTGAACTCTTCAAACGCAGAGGTGCAACTCAAGCAATTCAAACGTAAATGCTTTGAGGGCAGTCAGGAAAAACTGAAGTAAAATCATATAAAACACGTTGCAACATACTTGTGACTTTTTTCAGCAACAACGGTTTTTTGCAATCAATTTCCTATGAACGTACTACAGAATGGAAGAAAAAAAATTGATGTGTAATTAGGGTCTCTGGATAAGAATTTTAACGACTTTGCTGCAATAAATGATTCGAATTTAAAATAATTGCTTACTTGGAAAATAAGTAAAAAGGTCTAGTAAGTCAAAAGGCAAATTGTTGTATCGCAGGATTATCCATAAAATTAGGAAAAGCAAGGAACAACGGATGTTGCCTGATGCACGACTGTAATGATATTAGACAGTAATGTTTTATGTTGGGATATAATCGAAATTCTAAACGACTGAAATTTCCTGGTTCTATGGTATATTGATTTCATACATATTTTTTAGATATTGCTAAATTGTAACATTTATTTATGACGTTGTGTATGCGTGTACGTGCTCATATGTAGTAGAAAAGTTGGGAGTAAAGAAATAACGATTTCGTGTTCGTAAGTAATAAAAATATTATAAATTTGAACAATTTTCTTTTATAATTTGATTTAAACTTGTTAGTATATATATATTTTTGTTTTAAGTTTAATCGCATTTGGTACATTTGATGGTTTTCTACTGACTTTCATCTGATCTGATTTTGTTGACCTATTTTGCTTTTTCTTTGAATTCGTAACGATGTATGGATGCAAATAGTGTGAACATTTCAGGTTTTACTATATATGTATGTATATTATGTAAAATGCTTCCAACTGATACCCTTTAATAACACTGCACAACAGCATGTCTGTTGTATGGAGTTTTTTACATGAATCTGAATCGTTTTTCCACGCTGATTTCAAAACCATACTCCGTTTTTATGTAACAGCTCTAGTTTTTGCAAAAAATGGGCGTGTCACTTTTTCGAATTTTCCTCGGCTTTTTTTTCGTTTTCGACTGTAATTTCTGAACCAATAATCCTATCAACATGTTTTATATATCGTTGCACTGACAACATTTCACGCCATCTTTTCTGACATTAATCAATTGCGTTCTAAATTGGCGTTGTAATAAGGTTTCAAAGTAGGAAAATATTGAATTTTAAGGCGTTTTTTCTGATGGCGAAATTTGTACAGACGTTTCATAAATCAAGTTACGAAGTATATGAATATCTTAAAATATGTTCCATTATAGTTCCAAAAAAAAATTAAAAACTTTGCATATTTTTAGGCCCCTAATTTTTTAAGGAAAAAGTATGAACTTGACTATGGCAAATTTTTGTTATTATTTCGATGCGAATGTGTTTTCCGCCAAATAATTTGACTGTGTTGTATTGCTTGATGTGTCGACTTTCATTATACACCTAACTCGTTAATTGATTAACAAAAAATTTGCATGTTTTTGACCATCAAAGAAAACGCCTTAAAATTCCATATTTTCCGACTTTGAGGTCCAATTACCAAGGCATTTTAAAACTTATAAACAAAAGTTGCATCCGAAAAGAAGCCGTGTGGGATTGTTAATGCGAAAAGGTGAAAATCATGCCAATCGAGTTTTTGGTTAAGAAATTACGATCAAAAATATGGAACAAGTAGAGGAAAAACTGAAAAAATGACACGGTAGCTATATCTCAATAACTAGAGCTGGTAGAAAAAATCTGATTCGAAATCAGCGCACCCAAATTAGTGAGAAACAGTAGAAAAACTCCATGCAACAGAAAAAAAGTGATTTTGTGTTGTGCTGTGTAATTAATATTCATTATTTTTCACCGAGTTCAAGATAAGTTCTGCCAAAATTTATTTTGAGCTCTCGTTATTGCAATTTAACTTATTGTTACCGTTTTTCTCTTGTTACTGGAAGTTGTTGCACATTTAATTGTGGCTTTAATTTTTTGGTTAATTTGTCCCGATGTCGGTATTACATAGCAAATTCAAAACTTTTACATGTGGGCATATGCTATCAAATGAATGTGCGTGTTCAATTTCTCTTCAAGACAGTTTCTGTCCACAAAGGGTTGAGAAAATCGGTGTAGACATGAAAGTCTAGTAAAAATTGTGTAGTTGTTTCAGTGAACTATTTTCAACGGTGTTTCCGTTAAATTCTGCAATTGTTTGGCAACTAGAAAGTAATTTCCTTGGGAAATAGCTTATTTGGCTCTCTAGCCTATTCGTCGGAGACTGGACTGCATAGCATCAGGTTCTATGTAGTTGAGGCAGGTTGGCTTTAATACTAAATTTTTTCCCTCATGCAGGGAAGATCTATTGGGGGACATAACATCAAAATAACAGATTATCGCCAATAGAGCGAATCCAGGGATTCCGCTACCTACCTTGGAAACTTTGAACCAGAACATAGATAGGAAAAACGGCAGAATTTTACAATTAAATATACCATACTTATATCCATATATCCATATATATATAAAGTATATATCCATACTTTCAAAAATTGCCAAACTCATAGCGCTGCCTAAAAATACCCGAGCTGGGTGTGAAACTGGCGCTTTTCTTTGGCAGTGTTTATATTTCGGTTTTCAGTAGCTCAAAGCCAGCTATAGGAAGGTATCATATTTTAGCCACTCAAGGGACAGTTTTCATCCTTCCTCTTTTTGGAAAATAATACTTGGAAAGTATATTTTATTCATACTTTAAAAAACCGGCAACACTGAAAGCTCTCAATTGAACATTTAAATAAAACGTTGCAAATCGTGTTCGGTTTCTTATATTAAACTCAACACTACAGAATGCCATCATTGTAATAAATAAATAAAATTATTTATAAGATTAAGGAACGCTGAACAAATATTTATTCGGACATATATAGGTATGTTCGTACATTCGCACATACATACATATATATTAGGGCGGGTCAAATTGTATCGAACGATTTTTTTTGATGAAGCGTATAGCAAAAACGTAATCTATAGGTGATTCTGAGAAATTTTGCTCAAGAGACCATAGCTCTAAGTCGGATTTGGAGCCCCCCAAATTTAAAAATAAATTGAATTAAAAATGTAAAAATAGTGTTTTTTGTTGCAACCTTGAAAATGTTGATTTTCCGATCAGATCGATTTTCCTACAAGAAGGAGTTCGAAAACAAAAAAATTGATCGTAATAAAAGTTGTTGGAAATTATCTGAACTTTCATAATCTGCAAAAAAAATAAAAATTATCGAAAAAAATCGAAGAAAATTCGGAATTTATTAGTTAAAAGTTCATTTTAGGCTATTTTTCGACAAAAAATTCCTAATATGTCTACTAAAAATAAAAAAAAATATTGGTATCAATACAGATAATCAATCAGATCAATACAGGTGATAAAAATACCTTTCAAACAAGCCCAGATTGAGAAATCTACTATAACTCTATCCGATTTTATGGCGAATTTAATTAAATTATTCTATGTATATATTGACAAATATCTATTTTGAAATTTTGGGGGGCTCCAAATTTGACTTAGAGCTATGGTCTCTTCAGAAAAATTTCTCAGAATCACCTATAGATTACGTTTTTGCTATACGCTTCATCAAAAAAAAAATTAACCCGCCCTAATATACATGTAATCAACATTTATCTATCTAATATATATCAAATGTTCAAAAAAATCATATCCGTATCGAAGCTATTATTTTGTCGCACAGAAATTGCTGGATTTGGCTAATTTCTTTGCATCGAGTGTGTTGTGGTTAGAGCTGCATTCGTTATTTAAAAATCCAATTTCATCCTACAACCAATTCAAGGAGCAATTCCTGTCATTATGTGGTGTTGATCGAGTGCAATTTCTGCACATTGGCTTCATTTGATCGAATACGATTGAGTTGAATCAAGCAGAAATTTCGAGATATCTCGTTTGGTTTCAGTATTCATTTTACATGTATTCTCATTTTATTTTTACTTTTTCTATTAATTTTCTTATTAATTTAATCATGGGATTTTAAATGTTAATACCTGATTTATTGAGTCGTTTTATATATTTTTGTTTTTAGTTGATTTCACTTTGCGCGATAATCGTTTAAATATGTATTGCGGTAGGCAATAATGACAAAAGGCTTTATTCGCGTTCAATTAGACAATAAAATCTACCTAAGAAATTGTTATATTAAGCAATTGTTGAAGTATACCACACAAACATGTGTAATATACAAGATGTTGAGTGAAATATAAATATATGCTACACATGTATGCATATTATGAGTACATAATAATAAGGAAAGAGCAGTGTATAAATAAAAGGATTTATAATTGTGTACGTTTTATTCATTTCAAAACAACAGTTTTTATTCACTTGCCTAAGTTTTTTGCACTTGACTTGTTAACAATCTACAGTAAGTCGTCACTTACGTATTTTTGTTGGGCAACGCATTTGAAAATTGAGCAGGTTGTATTCTGGTATTGAAATATTTGCTTCTGTTTTCGAACTTTTGCTACTTGAATCGTAATTTAGTTGTATATATGTGTGTGCATCTCACTGAGGCCTGACTGACTTACTGCGTCTAATTGAATCAAAATGTGTAGATGTCTTAGATTTTAACATGTCTCCAGTAGCGTTTCGTAAATCTCGTATTTAGGTCTCTGGCGCTGGCAAATGGTAAGCCTGTACATACACACATACGTAATCCTACTTGTCAACGAGGCTACGCTGATAGTTGGCGCATGGGTCAGGCTGTAATACCGAGAAATCCAAGTTCTTAAATTATATTACTCGTAGACATTGTAGGATTTGTACGACTCTGGCATACACATGTGTGTATGTATATGATTTGTATTTGAATGTTTGAGCGCGTACAGATAGAGCTATATGTCGTTGAGTTTATACCGCTTTGTCTTGTCCATTTCTTTGGGGTACAGTTTTTACCCACTTTGTTTTGAGGAGCCATTCGACAAATTTTGGGTACGAGTTCTGGTTGCATATTTTTGTGTCACGGACGCATCAAAAACGCTTGTGATCGATATCAGAAAGGCTCCCACAAGAATTATGTGATATAGGAATAAATGGTTTTAGGAAAAATTCTCTATAAGAGACAAAAAGTGTTTGTTTACAAACAGTTATCTGTCAGACCAGTTTTTCGTCTGAAAGAAGTGTTTGTTTTTGAAAAGTTTTTCATCTGAAAGAAATGTTTGCATGTGAACAAATTTTTTGTTCGGGAATATATTTATGTATGAAATAAGTGGTTGGGAACCATTTTACGTCTGGAAGAAGTCTTTATTAAAAACTTTTCATTTACGAATTTATATAACGGTGAAAGTAGGTTTGTCTGCAGATTTGTTTGTTTGTTTTCAGACGCATTCGTGCGGGTACAATTGTTTAGCCAAGTGTGTATATAACTGTTGGCATATTTGGGGGTTAGCAGGTGTTTGCATATTTGTGTCTGTGTAATCTATTAAGGGGGTAGTCAGGTAGAATCGACCATGTTTTTAAGTAATTTTTTTTCATACGAATTTTTATTCCACATTAAAAATTTTTTTATATGTTATTGTACATAGTTTTGAGTACTGATCGTGTCAGCCAGCGTTTCAAAATGGCGTCTTCCGGTCGCCCATATCTCCCCCGGATATAAACGGAAAAATTAAAAAAAAATGTTGTTCAGTACTCAAAACTATGTACAATAACATATAAAAAAGTTTTTAATGTGGAATAAAAATTTGTATGAAAAAAAAATTACTTAAAAACATGGTAGATTCTACCTGACAACCCCCTTAAGGGGGTCGTGTACGTAGCAGCCCGATTTTCGAGCCTTTTTTTTCAAAATTTATTACGAAGGAACGAAAAAAGACATTCATTCACTTTTTTTTTTGTTTTTTGTTTATTTAATCGTAATCTTTCAAGAGGCAAGATCATAAAAATTATATTTCTACATATTCGAGTGCGGGATGACCTTGAACCTGCCTTCATCAGAATTTTGATATCAATTTTCCTGCACGATTTTGGGCCAACCACGTAACCTACAACAAAAGATGAAACTAATCTATAATTGATATTATATCAGCTATACTTAAACACGAGCTTTTTGTAAGATTCAAAAATCTCTCGAAATGGTGGACATTTTTGAAAAAAAAATTCTTTTTCCCTCTTTTTTCAAATGTTTATTGCCTGTTATAGTAAAAAAAACAATATTTTGTCAAAAGCTCGTGTCTAATCATAGCGAGAAGTTTTCTGAGCAAGTAAAAAAATAAATCGAATCGATGCGTGTAAAACTTTTCTTAAAATCGTGCAAGTAAGTTAGAAAAATACGACTTTCGGGAAAACGCGTTTAAAGTTCACAGGGAGCGTGCGGAAACACCGTGAGCGAGCGTGCTCAATGCTCTACAGCTCAATAACCGTGAAGAGTTTACCCAAATCCTTTGGAAATAACATTTCTCACGTCTTCCAAATGAAAATTATGTAAAAAAAAACATTTTTTAAAACTTTGTACGTAGACGACCCCCTTAAGGCTTAAAGACTAAAATTTATTTAAACGTGTTTGGTTTATGCATTTTATTACTTGTTTTGCCTTTTGTCGCGCATTGCTTTTTAAATTATATTTTTTCGTGTTTTAATTTTTGTATTTTTCAATAGTCAGTATACAGATATTTCATATTACATTTAAGATATACGTTTCAGCTTGCTTCATTTATTTTGTTGTGTATTTGTTTTTTTTTTTTTTGTTTCATAATTTTTAATATTTTCATTAAATTTAATTTCATACATTAATTAAATTAATTATTGGTTTATCTTTATTATAATTATTTACTTAATGCTTGTAATATGCTTTTTCTTGTCACTATTTCATATATATGTAAGCTTAATCTTAGACCTGACAAAAAATCGGTTTTAATCGAAAAACGTGTCCTCAGTAACAAACAACAGAAACGAAGGAAACGCAGGGCGGAATAAACTGGTTGTCCAAGAAGGGGACTTATAAGAGTAAACGATCTGAAATATTTCGATTCAATTCAAAATATGTGCATTGCTGCAGTCTGCTCTTAGTTGTTATTTCTTGCTTAATTCCTTGCGATAACACTGTACAACACGACTTGTATCGCATAGAGACATTAAGTGAGCTTTCGAAGCTGACTACGAATGCCAAACGATGTTTGCGTATCACGAAGAGTTTTTGAAAAATTTGGGACTGATAAGAACAAGAGGTCTTGGATACATTGAGATTATTTTAAGGATTTGGACAATCATTTAAGGGGTTATATACACTTGCGTTGCGTTCTGAAAGTACATATCTTAGAGAATATTTTCCCCAAAAATCATAAAGATCCGAGCATTAGAACCAGATTGGCAGCTATTGATAGCGCGCTATCTGCAACTACGAGTCACGCTTACACGCGATTATCTCGAAACTGTTTTTTTCAAAAAGTGTGGTTGCGGTGACCACGATTACTAAAGAACCGTTAACTCGATCAGTCTGAAATTTTCCAGGCTTATTAAAAACAATATTAGCCTGTTCGTGAACGAAGGATTTTCAATTTGAAGCAAAACTTTTTTTTCCTGATGTAAAAACCCGAATTTTATACGTTCAAAACTCGAACTTTTTAGAAAGACGATCATAATTTTCGAAACAAATTTTATTTTGAAAAATCCTTCGTTCACGAACAGCGTATAGCTGTAAACTACATACATTTTTTTGGTTTTTGTATTTCAGATGAGCAGATCCTTCGTTATCGTGGTCACCGCGGACGATGTTGGGAAAATTGTGTTTTGGCATAATGGCTACTGTGACTAGTATTATAAATATTTTCTTTTGAAAAAATTCATGAAGCATCTCTCGAAGTGTATAAATAAATAGGCATTTAGTGTTTTAAGAAAAGTTGTGTTGTTTTTCCAAAAAGAAATCGTAAAAATGCCTTTTTTCTCGCGCGCAAGTGTATATAACCCCTTAAAATATACACCAATAAAATGACGTCGAGAAAAGGCAATGTAAATAGCGCTTTGTCAAACAATATACACAAATCTATATATATGTATGCATACATACATATATATATATATATATTATATTATTATTATGTATATATATATACATATATATAATAATAATAGTGTAATGTAATGTAATACATAATTTGCCCATTAACATTATATATACCAATAACAAATCTAAGAATATCTAAAACCCTAACTAATTGAATAAATGTTTTATGTTCGGATGAAAATTCATCATTCATTTCGTTTTATAGAAAAGTTCGGCTTATGGATTTGTGCTCAGCGTCGACAAACTTCAAGTGCCACCCTACGCGGTGTAAGAAATAAAATTAATCTTGATTGTTGTTGTACAGTGTAATTAGTTATTAATTGCAGTGTTTATCTAATTGTCTATGTTTTCTATATATGTATATGCAATATACATAAGTACTACACATACATACATATGTATATATATATATATATATATATATATATATATATATATATATATATATATATATATATATATATATATATATATATATATATATATATATATATATATATATATATATATATATATATATATAAATTATATCGCACACGCACAACAAAAGTGACACAACTCAAAATTATTGATTTTTCAGGAAACGCAAAAAACTGTTTTTGAGCTAAATAAACATGTTTTTTAAATAACAAATAGACCGTTTCAGTAGAAAATCCTTACAGATTATGCTTTATGATAAGTTGCAAGAATTTGTTTTTATTTTACACTACAAAATCCAAAATTTTGAGTTGTGACTGTTTTGATGATATTTTAATTCAATAATTACCGAATTATTATTTCAAGTTATGCCTTTTTTCTGAATTTAATAATTATAAATGACAGTTAAAAAGTTGAAAGAAAAATTGTGAAAATTCATAATTAATTTTAAAAATTAAAAATATATACAAAAATTGTCAGAATTTTGCTCAAAATTCACTTTAACAAAAATGTATTTCGTCAAAAGTGACACAATTTGAGTTAGGACTCGTTTGCAGCTGCAGCGATCAAATAGCATCAAACTCCTGACATGAAGAGAGACCTAACTGTATTTTTGCAACAGTCAACAACAACAAAATATACTGTGTTTTTGCTGATTGGTAGATATATGCATTGTACACAGTATTAACACATAAACCCGAAAATTAAAAATTTTGAGTTGTGTCACTTTTGTAGTGCGTGTGCGATATGTTTGTATAACTTTCCGTGTCTTTGTATCTAACTTTTTGCCGCTCAGTTCCATTTCAATCAGTTCGACTATTACTTATTAGTTTCCAGTGTTTGCTCTTTACGGCTTTTGTGGTATCGCTTCTTGCTGTCATTTTGAATATTTTCGTGTATGTGTGCTATTTGGTGCGTTGTCAATGCCAAAAGTAATGTATGTTTCCGCCAGAATCTGATTCTTTTAATTACACAGTATGCGCATTTCTTTCCATTTTGTTTTAAAACTGCCCACCCACTCAGGCATCAGGCTTTTGTTAGGGGTGCTGTTAATATGATACATGAAAGCAGCTGACTATCATACCACCAAATTTTGTAGCGTTCGTTTCTTCGAAAAAGGTGCACCATAGCTAAACAAAAACTGCAAAATTGTCAACTAATACCCAGTAGAATACCCAGGAATGCCAACATCGAGCGCGATAAATCCGCTTTTACTAAACTAAACGGCATTGAGTTGGGCAATTTCAAAGTATGGTCCGAAAGAGCTACAAACATTGTTATTAATGCGCGTTTATTTCGTGCACTCTCATCTACACATATTGCAATTCGCAACCACAATTCCTTCAACTTTAAAGTTTTTGTTCCCTGCCCTTCTTGTTGTTGTTGTTCGGGGTTTAAGGGGAGGAAGTGAACATATTCCTTGCAAGTGATCTTATTATCTTGGGAAATGGCTTACTTTGATTTTTTAATAGAAAATTAGTCAGCAGCTCCACTTCCATACCAATATTTTTTTTCTCATCCTCAACATGAAGAGGGAACTCTGATATACCCTCTTCGCCCATGGCGGTATACCCCTCACAGCAGCACGCATCCGCACTACCCACCACACCATTATTTTCCCGCTCCAACTCTCTTTCCGCCACTTCTCCCACGCTGTGCTTTTGTTGTTGTGTTGTCTTTCTGGTTGTTGTGCTCCCTATAGTTATTATAATGGTAGTGATCAACCGGTCAACCGCTGCTGCCGATATTCGTGCTGTAATTAATGTCAATCCGGTCTACTTTTGTTGTATGAAATCAAATGTCGTTGCACCGCTGATCTTGCCCGAAGCACTGCGATGAAAATGAACATTCTGCCACTTATTGTCGCGCTTATGCCACACGCGCGTCTCCTCCGACTGATGTGTGTGCGCATGGCCTTGTCTGTGCAACAAAGACAAAAACATGAGTTACAAGAGTGCGTGATATCAGTTAGTCAGATGGATTATATATATTCCAACAGCTGCCCTTGAATAGATATTTCCGACTAACAGTCAAACCTAAATTGGAGCGTCAGCGGCGAACAACTGTCAAAATTGCTTCATGCCCATACAAATTGTATGGAGCAAACCGCAATTGAAACGCTCTGACGCTGAGCTATTCGAATTTCCAATTTTGACAAGGCGTTAGCGGTTGAAGTTGGCTGCGACTAACAAAAACGCCTGTAATTTATATTTGATTTGAGTTAAATTGTAAGGAATTTATTCAAATAAGAGCTAAGTTTTGTAAAATAATAATTTGTTGTTTTGTTGGCAACTAAACAGATATTTTTTTTACATTTGTTTTCATTTCATGATTTTGACAATACCAACGCAACGCCTCAATTTCGGTATGCCGCACTGAGCGAGAGCGTTGCGTCAGAAAACGCAACGCTTAACGCTCCAATTAAGGTTTGACTGTAATGGGTTTGCCTACGGTTCATTGTATATATTCCTCGTGTGTGTTAATTTCTGTTCATTCCCTGCCGGACCTGAGACAACTGGTTCCCAAAATTCATTGGTTTTTCAACTGGTTTTTTGTAAGTCAA
This sequence comes from Melieria omissa, assembly GCA_963971225.1. Lineage (NCBI taxonomy): Eukaryota > Metazoa > Arthropoda > Insecta > Diptera > Ulidiidae > Melieria > Melieria omissa. Next base: position 6,065,291 of record OZ020270.1, read on the forward strand.
TTTGACAATTAGTCAATTGACAACTAGTTGTCCAAGTAGCTGTCACCGAATGCAGAAGTCAGTCAGTTCGAGTATAATCGTCCACGTTCTGTGTGCGCGTTCATAGGCGAGAGGAGCACATAAACTTGAGAAAAACGAAACAGAGGTGTGATAAGCAACAAAATTTCGTCTAAAGTTCAGCCTATGATGCTTTGAATATTACATATTTTGTCTTGGGTGATTTCAGTTGGAATTTAACGTGGTTTGAGCAGCAATGAATTGTGGTAGCAATAGTGCAATTAATTTATTTAATTTTCACAGATAAAACATAAACATAAAAAAATCTTAGCGTTGTTCTATCGAAGAACGGCTTGAAGACAACTATTTAACGGAATTTCGAAAGGTATTTATTAACTTATTCATTTAACTGCTTATTTATTTGTTGCAGACGAGGTCCATGAGAACGAGCGAACTGGACATTACATTGCGCCAGGACCTTCTTCGCATATTATTAAGTAACAATAATGTTAGGTAATATAATATCTCCTATGCAGTGATAATTGTTTTCGTTTATTTTATGAAAATGTTAAATAAAAGTTTATAATAATTTTTATAAAAATTAAATTGTTTTATTTTCTTCTAAGCTTCAAGTGGTTGGGAAGCTAACTCATAAAAAACTAGTTTCCCAACTGTTTTCTTAACAACTGGTTTATAAACTGTTTTGCTAAGGACTGACTTTGGACTAGTTGCAAACGAATGCAGTCGGGGACAATTGACTGTGGCCTAGGACACCGCCATGTTAAAAGGGTGAGCTTGCTCCAAGGAAACGAGTCGGTTCTGAAGTCAGCTATGACTGACAAGCAACCAGTTGAAAAACTACATTTGGACCAGTTCGATTTCCTACAGGGTTTTACTTACTTGTCAATGTATTGCGTGAGGCGCACGTAGGCAATACAGGCAGCGTCTTCACCCAGCAAATGTACGTGCGGATTCAATATTGTAGTGTTGATGGCCTTACAATTTTTGCCGAGCACTGTAATTGTTGAGAGCATGCGAATGATTATGTTAATTATGACAGTATTGAATGAAGGTTATGCCGCACTTACCATTCTCAAAGTAGAATTTGTGAAAATCAATTCCTTCGACCAAATTTCCCAGAGCCTCTGGTTCAAATGCGGTTAAATGGGGATCACAAATTTTACTGTGGACGAAACGGCGAACGAAGTACGTTAAATTCGAACGGTATTGTGGACTCGGTGGTTGAGCGCGCAAATGTGGACACAAATCTGCCGCAAATGTGGCAGCAGGGCTCATCTTCTAAACCACAAATTTGCGCGCTTACCTAGATATTCGTGACTCACGTGTATCCATCGAAATCGCCACTGTTGATAGCCTCAATCAATTGTTCGGTTATTTTAATTATCTCCTGGCGTCTTGCTGCTTTTAGTTGTTGTTTATGATTTATTTTCAAGGTAATCATTTATAGTTGAAAAGATGCAAAATTAGCGCCAAATGGTGATAAGTGTTTTTGTTTGGTTTGAATAATTGATAATTTACAGTCGTATGGCAAAGATGAGAGGTAGATATAGATGAGAGGAGTTACGAGAAAGTAAAAATAAAAAAAAGAAAGAAGAAATTGTATTGTCATATACAAAAATCAGTAAATATTATTGTTGCTTAGTATAGGATAACAACGTACTGTGTATATATATTTCACTCAATAATTTAATAATTGATTGGCACGACAGCCCGCTTACGCGAGACTAAGGCCTAGCGTCCCGCAACCACCCGTGTTGTGCGTGTGAATTTTTGTACGCGGGTGGAAGGGACCTACAGTTTTATGCCGGTTCCGAACGGCAGGTTGGGAGCTTTTTCATAGGCAATTTTTACTCTCAGAGGTTTGCCATTTCCAGCTGAGAGGACAGCCACCGAAAGAGAAAACGAGTTTCCCGTTATTTTTTTTAGGTGTTACTACATGCAGTATTTCACTCAATAGGTACTTTATAATTAGAATACTACAGCGCACTAACTGCAATTTTGGTTCAGATTAATATTGATTTTTTCTTTTAATTTTTGTTGTGGTTAATTTCTTTTTAGTAGTGATTGCGTTCTGGTTGTTTTGATTATTATGATCCGCTTGACACATAAAATAGTCCTAAACGTATCCTAGTACCTCTAGAACGTAACATTTAAACTAACTGCGTACATTTCTAGAGGTAGATTCTGTTTGATTTGCGGAACTTCTTACATTTTGCTCCAAATACAAGTCGTTATCTAAGTGCTCTTTTGCCAATCTTGCAACAACATATTCAAGCATAAATAAAATTTATATACATACATACATACATATACATACAGATTTGGGAACTACTGGCATGCGACAAAATCTTCAAACCGTGTGGACAATCAAAAGTGTTACCAAATAAGCTGTATAAATAATAAAGTATGTGGGGTACACTAAAGCATTAGCTAGCGTTTATATGCATGAAAATTATTCATTCAGGGGCGGATTCAGAAAAATATTTCGGGGGGAGGGGGTTTCAAAAAGTAATTCTTTAATATTTATAAAATGCCTCTTAATTTGTATGTAGTTTTAAAGTCTATCCTAATATTTCGGGGGGCGGGGCGGTTCAACACCCAAACCCCCCTGAATCCGCCACTGAATTAATTCTTAAAAAATATACACAATGCAATGTGTAAATAAAAAAAAAAACGCCGTTGAACATTCTATATGAGTATGCCTAAGACTAGGCTTGGAGGAAACTTTTTGTAATTAAAAAGTATTGGGACTTTCGAAAATTTAACACAATCGAATAGACAAATACAGTCTAAGGCAAAAAGTCGGCGATTCGCGGCATCAGTGAGAAGCGCGCACACACATAGAATACAATTACCATTAACTAAGAAGGCCGACGGCGAAGAGGAAGGCCGTGTTTCCGGTGGAAGGACCAAGTTGTAGAGACCCTATCTTCTCTTGGTATGGCCAACTGGAGGAGAAGCGCGAAAAGCGGGGGCACCTGGAAAAAGCTTTTGCGGCAGGCCGTAACCCGGTAACGGGTTTTTATGGCTAGTTAAGTATGTAAGTATTAACTAAGGAGTTGTCCAGCTCAGAATTTAGACTTAAATTTTATCATACATGGCTTTTTTTGCCTTTACTTTCTTGGTTAGATTTGCACTAATTTGCTATGTGCATCAATTGTTAACGGAAGATTAACATTAACAACTTTTTAAATAAGCGTAAATAACATAAATTTAGATTTTTCAAACATTAGAAAAACAGACTGAAAGTCTTGGCCACTGACGCTTTTCATATTCAATCTAATCTCACAAAATTAACCATTCAGGCGTTTTCAAAACCCATTATTAACAATCGGCAAAAAATACTAAAGCACCTTCTTCCTTAATAACAATGAAATCGTACAATCTTCAAGACGCCGCACAAGCGATGGGTTTCAGCACGGCGCACAGTGTGACTTTTATCATTTTTTGGAAGCCAAAAGTAAAAAAAAAATGTAACAAGTGTTACGAATATATGCTCAAAGCAAAACGAAAAATAACAGTTAGCATGATAACCGTTTTCGAATTTGTCTCACTGCGACAAGTGTAGAAACACTTTTCTCAATGTGAGATTTTTTGTGAAGTTCACAGAGCCATGATTTTTTTGTCAGAAATATTTTTGCACAAATCTTTTTCATTTTAGATACTTCAATATCTGGTGCAAACTCCGGTAAGCTTTCGAAGCTTTAATTAATTTATTTTAATTTTTTATCGATTAAAATGTAACAAGTGTTACGAATATATGCTCAAAGCAAAACGAAAAATAACAGTTAGCATGATAACCGTTTTCGAATTTGTCTCACTGCGACAAGTGCAGAAACACTTTTCTCAATGTGAGATTTTTTGTGAAGTTCACAGAGCCATGATTTTTTTGTCAGAAATATTTTTGCACAAATCTTTTTCATTTTAGATACTTCAATATCTGGTGCAAACTTCGGTAAGCTTTCGAAGCTTTAATTAATTTATTTTAAGTCACTAAAAAGTGAGTGGTTCCCAAAATTGTTTCTTTTTTAATAGAGTAAAACTTATTAAGTTCCGTAGAGTTCCATGTAATGTTTATAACCACATTAATGAAAAATGTGCTTAGTTTCAGATTCTGCAATAAATTTGTGCTCCTTTTTGCACCAATTTAGTTCACAGCTAATCACACACGGCAGTTTCGCGAAGTGAACTTTTTGATGTTTGGCTAAAATCCAAGCAAAAAAAAATAATAATCATGCGGTTTTTAAATATATTTTGAGTTTAATTGGAAAATATATTGTCCACTTCAAATAAAAATCCTGTGTAAAAACACTCTGCTATAATTTTCAATCAAGATGGGCACATTCTAGCCGAATAAATAGCCATTTAGTTTATATTACAGGATATTGCATTTTTTTGTCAAAAATTTTTTTAAATGTTAAATGGTTTGGAATAAAACTAATTTAAAAGTATTAAAAAAAACTATTTTGACTATTTTTATGTACGTCCGTCCAGACAAACCCTATTAAATTAGAAATAATGTCATCTGAAATTACACCTTATATGGGAAGTCGAAGAGAAATTGGGCGGATCAAGCCCATTTTTTTTTTGTCTAATACGATGTTGACCTCTACATGGTTATTGCAAAATTTTATCGTCATACCTACATTGGTTTGACTGCTATGACTGGCATCCTAAGGGCCGTTTTCTCATCTTCCCGTTAAAGTGACCTGTAGCTAAAGTGAACTTTAGCTAAAGGTCACTTTAAAGTGGCCGGTAAATATTTTTGTTTTCTCATCTTCCTGATAAATATAAATTTAACAGGTCTGATTTTTTGGCATCACTGGTCTACGATGGGCAGCACTTGGCGGCGCAATCAGCTGTTTGTGAAAAATGATAATTATTTTTGAAGGAAAAAAATTAAAATTTTGCCTGGCAAAATCTTTTTGATGCTTTTACTGCCAAATGGGGCGTGTCCCGACGTTGGAAATCGTTGAGGGACAAGTTTGACAGCTTGAAGCGTAAGTCCAAGCTGCAACTTGCAGCGCAGAAGAGCGAGACGTGTTGCACAGGTGGCGGCCCTGCAGCGATTGGACATGTCAGCAGTGCAAAGCAGTGAAATAGTCAAATTGGCTGTTATATGTTATATTTTCCGCATTTACCGACTCCGTACCTTCAAAAGCGTCTTCCAGTGCATGAATTTAAGAAACACGCCTATTTTCCATACCGAAAGATCTCAAATTCAAATTTAATTTAAAATGATAATTTCCTTAGCAGCTGTTTTTTGTTTGTAAACAAACATATGCATGTACTTGGCACCACTTCCACTTAAAGTTCACTTTAAAATTTAACAGGCACTCAATCCTCCCGGTAAATTTTATCGGGAGGATAGCTTAACGGGCAGATGAGAAAACGAAAATGCGTTTATCCGCCCGTTAAAGTGAACTTTAAAGTTAACGGGAGGATGAGAAAACGGCCCTAAAAATGATAAAAGTCACACTGTGCGGCGGGCTTAGAAAAATTAAAAAATGGCGGGTGTCTAATCTACTCGTGTTTAAATTTTCTTCACATGGCAAGTAACGATTTTGATCATATTACAATACGATTGCGTGCTAGGTGAGTTGAAAATAATTAATGAGAAATGATGCTTATGTACATAGATACATATGTTATGTGTGCGTATATGTTGTTGTTTAGGATGCCTACATAGTATTCTCGGGCAATGTGGGCGGGCAGCAGAAACTATGTAAACAATGTGGTTAACAGAGTAACATGTACAAAGAGTGCAAGAGTTGTTAAATATTATATTTTTGGTTACCGAAATCGGAAGGATGTCGCTTATATATATGTATATATATATGTATATATATATATATATATTTATTTATATATATAACCCTTCCCGCGATTTTTTACCGATAAAGATAGCACTATAAGTAAGTCATTAGTCCCAAAAAGCTCAAGTGAATCTATATATATGACATGATTGACTAACTTATTCATTATCGCCCAGCCCAAACCGCTGAAGCTACAAACATGAAATTTGAACTGTAGGTAGATCTTGAACAATGAACCTCCGTTGATACAAAAAACATGGGTTAAGAAGCTTGATATCAAACTTGGCCTATTTATTTAAAACTTGGTGAAAATACTCCACACCAAAATAAATTCGACAAATCTTTTTTTCCGAAATCTAATTTTAACGGGGTCAACCATGGATTAAGGTTCGTACACGGAAAGACTACGAAAAAACCACGTATGACACGTGTTTCTCATTTTTTTAAAATCAAAACATAAAGGGGTGAACCAAGGGTTACAAATTGTATGAAGAAATAGGATTTTTTACGCCTTTTGACTTCAAACTTGGTAAAATTAGTCTTAGTGAGAAATAATTCGATATGTGTTTTCTATTTTTTCGAAAATAAAAAAAATTTCGGGGTCAACAACGTATGCTTTTATATATAAGTTTACATGGAGAAACTGTAAAAAACATGAATTAATGGGCCTTGTTCACTTCAAACTTGGTAGTACTCTTGGAGAGAAATAATTCGAAACGTGTTTTTCACTTTTTTGAAAATCGAAATCTAGTGGGGTAAACGTTGGGTTTAGAGTTTGTATGGGGAAACACGACTTAATGCGCTTATTGACCTAAAATGTGATGAAAGCACTTCATATGAGAAATAATTAGATATCAATTTTTTTCTTAAAAATCGAACATCAACAAAGGGTTCAAAATAACTTGATTTATTGGGCCCCCATTGACTTCAAAATTGCGTGCAAAGCTGCGGAGCCCTGCTAGTCATGAATAGTTAGATTTACAAATTGATGGAATGACAAAAGATGTGCTAGTTCAAACATATGAAGAATATAACAGTTAGTATTTATTTTTTCCTGAAAGAATTTTTCGTATTTTATAAATGAAACTACACTATATCCTACCTATGAATTACACTATATCAATCTGAGAGTAACAATATCTTTTATTCAATAAATGAAAATACATTATACCATGGAAAAAATTATTTTATACTTAGAAACGATGTTATCGTATGTGCCACTGAAATATTTTAATCGCTTAGAATATTGCCCGCACAACGCCGTTGCCCTTTACCACTAAGCAAATAAACACATAGAGGTGTCAACTCGCACAAAATTGCGTACCAGCGTAGTAGGTCCCATACGCACTTCGGCTATTCGAACATATTCGCGATGACTTCGGCAAACTTCTCAATTCGAAGTCAGCTTTCACAATTTGCTTTATGTTGATGTGGTCAGTCGCACATCAACCAGTTAGTAGTCACCAATGATAACATGATGCGAAACTGAGAGCGCTCGACCACAATACATACTCAAAATCCGCACTAATACACCGATAACATCAGACCTTAGGGTTGATTTTGCCAAACATCAGACCCGGGGGTTGCACAGAACCGTACTGTTGATTTCCCATACAAGGGCCATGGCGAGGGTTGCGTTTACTTTCAATTTTTTAAACATTGGAAAATCAATTTTAATTTCTTTGTAACTATGTAATCTTTTGGAAGAAAAGTGATTAAAAAATTACAATATTTCCCGAAAACCAGTCAAAAGTGTTTTAATACGTGTTTAACACATTTTTTATTCAGCTTTTATTGAATTTTATTCGTGAAATTTGAATGAAATGTGAATTTGATGAAAGCTCCAGAGGAGTTTTTGCGATAATTGCGACAGCCATATTTTGCTATCCCTTTTTATACGGGTGCGCATATTAATAGAAAATATATTATATATATGTTATATATATATGTATATGTATATATATGTATATATGATATGCGCACCCGTATAAAAAGGGATAGCAAAATATGGCTGTCGCAATTATAATATAATATAGATACATATATGCATATATATACATATGTATGTTTTCTGATACGATTTTATAATCGCGAAGTAGCAGACTATACTTATAAACATAAATTGTTTACTGTCCGACATTTATTAGTTTCGGCTACTTCTGGTTTTTGTGGTCCGTTTAGTCCGTGTTTTTTTCGAATTGGGAAACAAACGCATTAAATACATTTTTTTATTTGTTCCTCTCTGAAATCATTGTTAAAAAAATTGTTAAAATGTTACAAAATCGTAACACCCTAACATTTTCATTTAAATTAAATAATTTTGATCATTTCATATATTTTTTCCTTATTTTACACTGCTTCGTACAATAAGACTGCGAACATACTTTTTTACAAGTACATAAAAATTGCAACCCCGCGTTAGGAACAAATTTGCAAGTCAGCTGCTTGCTACAATACAATACAATACAATTGTTCCACAAAGAGAGAAAGCTGGCAGGGTTGACGATTTTCTTTTCAGCTCACACGGATTGTGTTCGTGTGACCAAAAAAAACGACAAAATTTCGTCAATCCTCTCAGTTTCGCATCATGTTATCATTGGTAGTCACTGACATCAACTGTGCGCTGTGATGATGTTACTGCTGCTGTTATGCGCCTTGCTTTCAGCGCAGCAGGTCCCATACGCACTTCGGCTAGCCGAAAATATTCGCAAAATTGTGTGCGTTGCCTTCACACGCAAAGAAATAATCAACCACCAAAAAATCCAACAAAAGCAACAACACAATTTCACTTGTTCACGCTTATTTTTGTGTGTATACCTTTTTTCATTGACGATCGCTTTCGCTTCAACAAATTTGCTGATGATGAAACTTCGACTGATGGACATATTTCTTGGTCGATTATTTGCAGGTTATATGAATTGGATAGAAACAATTCAACCCGCCGTTGTTGCAAATTGACAACAAAGCATATTCATCCTAATTCATTTGAAAAAATGAAGGTTAAATACGCAACTCAAATACATATTTAGCAATACTGTATCCGCAGCCATAAAATCTTTGGTTGAAAATGGCTGTTATAATGATTGTAAAGAAACAGCTTTGCCCACAGCTATATTTATTGAAAAAATAAACAGACTATTTGATTGTTTGAATAGCCATGTTCTTTTTGATAAAAATCCTTTCCGATCAGCTCTTCGTGAGAATAACAATAACCAAAATTATTTGAAGAAAATTAAAAACTATATCAAAAGTTCTCAGTATCCTAAAACTGTATACTGTTGAAATGGTATAGTTTTATCAATTACTTCCGTTTTGTCTCTTTCACAAGATATCTGGGTGGAAAAATCAAATTTTCTTTTATTATCAAGACTTAATCAAGACCCGCTTGAAAATCTGTTTTATTTGGTAAGAAAAAGCGGAGTTACAAACAATAACCCTTCACTTTTTGAGTTTGAAAATATTCTTGCGATAATGATCTCAATGAAAATAATAGCATTTAAGGCAGGAACCTTCAATTGTGAAACAACTGACGAAGGTTCATTTATAACAATTGCCAATAATACCAGTTTGTTTGAAATGGACAATGAAACTCAAAATGCTATAAATCAAGAGTTCGGTGAAAATTTTGGGATATATTTGGTGCAGAGAAAGAGATATATTTGGTGCAGAGAAAGCGAACTCTTCAAATGCCTTAGGGATTCTAAAAAATGAACATATGAGTGATGGTTCCCTTCGTTATTTCTCTGGTTTCATATTGATGCAAACTATTGAAAAATTTGACTGTCATAACTGCAAAAAGTTAGTAAAAGATGAGCTTTGTGATTTACAAAGAAACGGAATGTTTATATTTTTAAAAAATTTCAACTATTTTAACAGTAGTTTAAAACTAAAAGCTATAATCGACTCATTTTTTTTTTGTTTCAAAAATCGTTCGTTTACAACACATTTCATACGTTTTTTAAGGAAACCCCTCATTCAATATAAAAAAGCTTTTGTACAATTTGTGTGTTGCAAACGTAACAAAGTAGATGAATACAAAATGTGATTTCCAGAACCGTCTACTTGTTGGGAACATGAGCAATTTATATTAGATTACTTTTTAATAATTTTGCTAAGAAAAAATTGCACTTGGTTAAGAGAGCAAATTGCAAGTAAAACGAAAAATAAGAATAAAATAAAAATACTAAAGAACACATAAAATTACTAAATAATATAAATTTTAAGGAAATGATAATAATAAATAGTAATATGTTGCTGTTAATATATGGATTTGAAAAATTTATCGGTATGAATTTTATTAGGTCAGAAGGCAACGTAGCCTACAAGAATGCCAACATTGCACAACAGAAATTCATGGTTTTAGTTTTTTTTTTCAATAGGAACGCACACTCTACTGTACGCCTTTGCGAATTCAAATGGTTCATTTTTCATAGCAGAACCGAAAGCCATGGAAATTCAATTTGCTTTTTATCTTGTGCAGTTGGTCGTATTGTTTTCATTCACCTCAGCGCATACACAAGCAACACGCACATTTACCCTGTCGGACCTGAGACAACCAGTTCCCGAAATTCATTGGTTTTTCAACTGGTTTTTTGTAGTCAATTGGGCAACTAGTTGTCCAAGTGACTGTCAGCGGATGCAGAAGTGGGTGAGTTCGCGTCTAATCGTTCACGTTCTACGTGCGCGTTCATAGGCGAGAAGAAACATGAAAATACGAAAGACGAAACAGAGGTGAAATAATCAACATTATTCTGTTACGGCTGATCTTGCGATGCTTTTGTTACAACAACAACGTAGAAATGTTTCTTTCTTTCTGTTTCTATGACTCGAAGTTCGCTCGATTTGCACGTTTTGTTTTGAATGATTTTAGTTATGGCCAAACTCCATAAAGCGCGTTTCAGGCGTTCGGGGTTTGTCGTGTTATGGCGTTTCTCCCGTTATTCGCGTTGCAAATGGTCAAACTCCATAAAGCGCGTTTCACGCGTCAGCTTCTTCTTACGTCAGTTGATGCTAATTTTTAATTGGCAAACTGCTGATTGATTTCGTTGTGAATTGTAAAAAACAACGAAATGAAATTGCTATACGACGTTATAGACTTCATAGAATTTACTGATTTCATTTTAAACACAATAAATGCATATCGAACATGCAAAAAATAAAAAAAAAAGATTCAGTTGAATTCAATTTGTAGCAATTTATTTCACAGGGATGAGCAAAATTCGATCGACAACGAATAAGCTATCGAATTTCCAATACAGCGAAGACTAAGTTTTGTCTGTCAAAGAATTATGCAAATTTTTAGGAATTTCTTCACATTTTATGTTAAAATATTGAATTTCAAATGTTTCTTAAATGTATTTAATAGCTTTCGTGTAAAATAAATGCATCCGACTTTTGCGATAACACAAGTTTGTTATCGGCATTACCATTCAACCACATAATGTATGACATCTTTAGGTGCTCTGTCAGCTGTTTGACGTCGTTTAACGAGAAACGCGAGAGAAAGTTGAAAATAGTTCAACTTTTGCCGCGTTTCGGGCGTAGTCATGGAGTTTGCTTCATACAAATACACTGATTCAACTTTTTCTCGAAACACGAGAAACGCCAAAAACCACGATACGCCTGAAACGCGCTTTATGGAGTTTGGCCATTAGAATTTTGCGTGGTTGCGTGAAGCAACGAATTGCAGCAGCAGGTATGTATTAAAAAATTTATGTAATTATGTTTATGTAATTATTTATTAATTAATTTATTTTTTTATAAATTGCAGGCGAAGTCAGGATGTTGAACTGCGTCGAAGTTCATCTTTACGTGCACCAATACTTTTTTTATTCGCGATGATTTTTTGTTATTATTTTTAAATATTTTTAAAATAAAATAGACCCTCGCCTAGGACACCGCCATGTTAAAAGGGTGAGTTTGCTCCAAGGAAACGAGTCGATTCTGAGGTCATATATGACTGTCAAGCGACCAGTTGAAAAACTAGACTTGGACCAGTCCGATTTCCCACAGGGTATATTTTCACACGGACAAACACCCTTGCATATTCGAATCTGCAAACGATAAGCCGCGGCGCGCCGTTTCCTGCTCATCAGCACAGCACAGCTTGCAAATTTTTCGTGTCGTAAACAAACAGCTGCCAAACACACACTAATTGACATATCCCGCTCAAACTTAACAGGAATGTCAAAGAAGGTTGTACCAACGTAGAAAAAAAAATTTACCGATTGCGCGGTTTAAATGGACCAGTCCGGGTCAATTTTGATCAGAAGGTACATTTGTCTATTAACCAACCTTTTACTCCAAGTAAATTAGAGCTTTATGTTGTAAAATTTATGTTAGGGCTGCTGTGCAGGACGTGCATAGGAAATGGGGTTCTTCGTTTAGGTTTTACAGTTTTTATTGCTTTGTTATTTTCTATTTTAATTTACAAACGTTACTTTACACTTCAGTTCTTTTTCTTTAAAATTCACTTTTTATTTAATTGGCTTAACGTTAAAGTTTTGGTGCTGCTGACTCGGCTGTCGTTCGTCTTCAGGCTGCCAACTCACGCCACTTAGTGATGGCGAAATCGTTTTTTAGCGATGGCAAGATCAGGCTAATTGCCGACTGCCAACGGTGTAGCCAGATTTGTTTGTTTCCTTCGAAACCGTACATGCCGCCTCCAATGCTGAGACCAGCATTATTTACCAAATCCGGGTTGGTATTTCAGTTGCGTTGAAATAAAACGAAAAAAATCACCAAAGGCACTTCTAGAACCTGGCCCCAGTTGTGTAGTGATAACGAAAGTGTGCTTAGTGCTACTTGGTGCCTGAGTATTATGAGTTTATGAGGATATCGGTAAGGGGCAAAGTTTTGAAATTGAGCGCTTATAGATGCCATGTTGTGTACGAACGGTCACTACTCGGACCAAATCATCTTGTCCAGGATGTAGGTCGATGACGCGAGCCAGGATCCACTCATTAGGGGGCAGCCTATCATCCTTTACGATCACCAGATCGTTTAGCTGCAAATTTGGTTCTTGCCGATACCACTTGGGACGTGCTTGAAGGTGTGAGAGCCAATCCGATGTCCACTGCTTCCAAAATTGCTGTAGCATTCGTTGCGTTTGAGTGAAGTGCTGGCTGAGCGATATGTTAGTTGCTGGTGTGGCGGTTGGCAGCGAAAGCAGGGAGTCTCCGATGAGAAAATTACCGGGCGTAAGCACCATCAATTCGTTTGGGTCTGTAGACAAAGGGCATAATGGCCTAGAGTTTAGACACGACTCAATGCGCACCAGAAGGGTAGCGAGTGCTTCATAAGTGAGTCTTGTACCGTTGACTACCCGTTTTAAATGGTACTTAACAGACTTTACATTCGCTTCCCACAACCCCCCGAAGTTAGGTGAGTGTGGAGGGTTGAAATGCCACTGGATACCTTGACTTGCCAACTTCGGTACGATGTCTTGTTCTACGGCCTCTGTGAATTTACGTTGACTTGTTTGTAGTACCTTTTCTGCCCCTACAAAATTAGTTCCACAGTCGCTGTACATATCTTTGCATACACCTCGACGTCCATTGAATCTTTGAAGCGCCCACAAAAAACTTTCCGTGGACATTCCGGTAACAGCTTCGAGATGAATGCATTTGGTGGCTAAACATATAAAAATGGCTACGTAGCCTTTGTAGGTTGTATTTCCACGGAACCTGGATGATTTTATTTCGATGGCCCCGGTGTAGTCGACTCCGGTTGCTAAAAACGGACGTTGTGGCGGATTCACTCGATGCAATGGAAGGTCGCCCATTAGTTGGTTTGCCAGTTCTGGCTTGTTTCGAAAGCATTTAATGCATTTCCGAAGGTGCTGCTGAACAGTGCGCCTTGCAGTTATAATCCAGAACTGTTGGCGTAGGTATGACAGAGTTAATTGTGCACCGCCGTGCAATGTTGTTATGTGCGCATGGGCAATGACTAAGCCAGTGAAGTGATGACTACTTGGTAGGATAATAGGATGTTTCTGATCAAATGACAAAGTTGAACGCTGAATTCGGCCACGCACTCGAAGAATTTGTTGATCGTCAAGAAATGGTGTGAGTTTGGCTAATTTACTGCCGCTGGGGAGTGGTTTTCCAGCTCGAACATTGGACACTTCCTTTGGAAATGCTTCCTGCTGCACAAGCTTGACCAGTTTTGCTAAACTCTGCTTCAATTCGGTGACTGTAAGAGGCCCATTCAGACGGGACTGGCTTAATGCACGGTTGCGACAATTGTAAGCGAAACGAGACAGATAGGCGCATACACGTAAGGTCTTGCTCAGCGACGAGTATCTCATAATTATTGAATCTTGGCAAGCTATCATGTGTACTTTAACTGGCTGCCTTTTGACCTCGGCCAAGTCTTCCTTTACTAGTAATTTTTCCGTGTTGAACCTTGGCCAACTGTTCTCTGGCTGCGATAACCAATTTGGACCCGCCCACCATAATTGAAATGTTGATAACACGGCTGGTGTTATTCCACGGGTGGCACAATCAGCCGGGTTCTCAAGTGTGCCGACATGACCCCATTGTGATGGCGATGATGCGTGTAAAATCTTCCCAACTCTATTGGCCACATATGTCTGCCACCGGCTAAGGTCGCCGTTTACCCAATAGAGTACAATTGTTGCATCTGTCCAATAGTAGACGTTTAAATTTACATTTGACAAGGAAAATGATCGCTGAGTCCAATTGATTAATTCTGTGGATAGAACTGCTCCGCACAACTCGACCCGTGGAATCGTAAGAGGTTTAGTTGGAGTCACTCTACTTTTCGCGATTAAAAGTTGGGTGTAGATTTTACCATCAATACATTTTACGCGTAGATATACGCATGCTGCATATGCAGACGCGGATCCATCACAAAAGGCGTGAAGTTGTAGTGATTCAAGGTATGTTGGTTCATATTGCAGCCATCTTGGCACTGTAATGCAATCTAGTCTGGACAATGATTTTAAAAATTGTTGCCATTGATCGTTCAAATGTTCTGGTAGCAACTCATCCCATCCCAATGATGTGCAAGCTTGATCTTCCCGCGATGTTTTCCACAACCACACTGATTTTAAAATTATCTTGGCTGCGACAACAACCGGCGCAATAAGCCCGAGCGGATCGAAGAGGCGAGCTATGGTCGATAGCATTGATCGTTTTGTAGAAGAAAAGTCTACTTTGAAATTGAGTTTAAACTTGAAAATATCCTGATTTGGTTGCCAGTAGATTCCTAATGTTTTTACGGTCTCATTGCTAGTCAATTCTAAAACGTTGCTCTTCGCCACATGTTTGGTGGGAATACCGTCGAGGAGGCTTGGTGCATTGCTACTCCATTTTCGGAGTTCCATACCTGCTGAGCGTAACATTAACGTCACCTGGTTGCGAATATCAGTTGCTAGCTCAATTGTATGGCTACCAGAGAGTACGTCATCCACATAAATTTCAGTTTTCAGTACAGACTCTGCGAGTGGATATGCCTCCTTTTCGTCGTCGGCGAGTTGATGTAGGACTCGTATTGCCGTATAGGGTGCTGATGCTGTCCCAAATGTAACCGTGGTGAGATAGTACTCTTGTATGTCGTTTGCTTTGTTCCGCCATAAGATGCGTTGGTACTGATAGTCGTCTTGATGCATGTCTATGCAGCGATACATTTTCTGTATGTCGGCTGTGAATACAAATTTATGCTTCCTCCAATTCAAAATTACTGCGGCTAAATCATTTTGCAGAGCCGGGCCTACACATAACACATCGTTAAGCGATCTTCCGTTGGTTGTGTGGCAAGAAGCGTCGAATACTATGCGAAGTTTTGTCGTTAAGCTGTCTTCTTTTATCACAGCATGATGCGGCAGAACGCATGATGTGACCGTTGGTCTGCCCGTCGATGTCTGGACGCAATGGTCCGCCTCCGTTGTAGTTGCAGGAGTGATTTGGTTGAGGGAGAAATATTCTCCAATACCGTCCCCATAACGTTTCAGTAAAACGTCGTTACGCTGAAGCTTTCGTTTTGGTGAAAACGATTTAATGCGATTTGTCTGGACCGACCAAGTGTTTGAGCTTCATCAAATAAATGTTTCAGTGGAAGTCTGACTAGATATTTGCCATTTGGTTGACGTATATGCGTTTTTTGAAAATGGGTTTCACACCAGTTTTCTTCATCTGTAAGATCTCGCTCATTGGGTACTTGATCGAGTTCATAAAATCGTTGAACAAGTGACTCTAATTCGAGTGTGGTATGATTGCAATGAATGCTGGCCGCGTTCTGATGCACGGGTGCAGCGTTGCCAGACAAGATCCATCCTAAGTGTGTGTTTTGAGCAAGAGGTTCGTCAAACCTTCCAAAACGTGTTTCTGGCAACAAAAGTTGAGCGAAGATGTCTGCGCCGATGAGTAAATCAATACGGTGAAATTGATAATAATTGGGATCTGCCAACTGCAGTCCTTGAATGTGTGACCATTGTTGTGGCTCGATGGTTTGACTTGGCAGTTTGGTAGTGAGTGCATTTAAAATGAAAGCGGCGTCAACTACCATATTAAATGCAGAGTTGACCCATGAGCGTATGCTGAAGCTGGCGGTTTGCTTGCAGCGATATGCTGTGTTGCTGCCCACACCTGATATATCTGTCGAAGTATGCTTACGTGGCAGTCCAAGTGTCTGAACTGCGCGTTCCGAAATGATTGTACACTCCGAGCCTTGATCTAGTAGGGCGCGCACTACTATGGTCTGATTTGTGACATCGTTCACCAGCGTGACACGGGCGGTAGCCAAAAGTACCGTGTGGGAAGCATAATGCGTCGGCGTTGTAAGAAGTTGAGTGGCGTGCGTTGACCTTGAAGACGTGGGCGTTTGAGAAGGCGTGGTGGAACCTGGCGCGCTCTTACGTTGGAAGGATGGAGCCGACTGATTTAGTTGTGCTTGCGAGTTTTCGTTGCGGAGAGAAACATATGTCGGTGAGTTAGCTGTTTCGTTGTTCTGAGAGGACCTTGAAGTGGGGAAATGTAATAGAGTGTGGTGTCGTTGACCACACTGTAGACAGTTCTTTGCGCTCGTACAATGAGAAACTGCATGGGTCCTGCTCAAACAATTTAGACAGAGTTTCGCTTTGTCTACGATAGATTTTCTCTCAAAGCAATCTTTGGAGAGGAAGGTTGAACAACGACGCAAGATGTGAGCATCGCCGCACAGATAACATGAGCTGACGTTATTCGGTTGTGCAGTGGCATGAAAGCTATTTTTGTTATGACCAAATTTCCTTGTATTTCGATTATGGCGGTTATTAGATGAAATATGATCATTCGAGCTATTCGATTTTGGCAGTGACTGCAAGTCGCTGGAAACATTTCTGTTTTCAATTACATTGATAGTGACAAGACGATTGTTTAGAAACGATTCGAGCGCTTCGAAGGTGGGAATACTAGTTTCACTACCCAAGTGGTGTTCCCATGCTTGATGCGTATCCCTTGGTAATTTTGTTGACAAAAAATATGCAATCCAGTGGTTGCAGTCCGAGACTGGAATTTTTAATCGCTTAAATTCGTTAATGCAGACATTAGCAACATTAACTAAGAATCGAATATCGTCGGAGCGCTCTTTTGTGAGAGCGGGCAAGCTGAAGAGCTTATTCATATGGTGCATGAATAGCAAACGGGGATTATTGTACCGCTTTACGATTAAGTCCCAAGCTGTCATGTAGTTGGTTTCAGTTAAAGCCATTTGTTGAACATCGCAATCCTGAGCTGCGGGCAATGCCTTCTTTAAGAAGTGAAATTTTTGAATCGCATTCAGATCGGAGTTATTGTGAATCAGACGTTGAAACGCGTCGTGAAATGCCGGCCATTCTACATAATTTCCCGAAAACGACGGCAGCGGTAGCTTCGGCAACTCGATGGGGGACGGCGTATTGGAAACGGTGCTCAAGGCTGAGGCCGACTCTACGGGTTTGGGTGACAACTCCTCTTGTGCATCTAAAAGAGCACACCGGTAATCAAAATATGACTCTTCAAACTGCGACGCGATTTTTTCTGCAAAATAGTTCAGACTACGTGCCGAATCATGACATACAAGAAGTTTGTGGGTTTCACTAAACTCTTTATGCAACCATTCCGCCTTTTCCCGACGCACTTGACAATACGATTTAGTTTTCCTAGTGGTGGTGTCCTTTTTAAAGTTTCTATGTAGCTGTTTGACATTTTCCAACCGATCTGCTTGCAATGTTGCTAAGGCGTCCACATCTGCCTTTCCAGATGTGCTTCCTTCACCAGGTTTTCCCATTTGGCCCACTTGTCTACCTTACCGATATACCTCACTCACTAAATGTAGCGCAACAAATACCCAATCAAACGCAACCAAAGATAATGCACAAACACACTTACTTCGTAGCTGAACGGTGCGCCTTGGTCGCCTCGGTTCGGGTGTTGTAGTTGTTGCTCGTTGTCGTCAATGTGCTCGTGTTGTAGTTTGTGTTCCTGTGGTGTTCACTGCTGCCGCTGCTCGCAACTCCTCTGCATTGCATGTGACGTCACTGATTGATGCTGCTTCTTGTTGTCAGGTTTCCGATGTTGTTTTCCAGTGCGCTTGTCGTCACCTCTAGCGAATTGTTAACGGTGCTTTATGTGTTCAGATGTGCAGCACCACTTTTTGCAACATATTATTTTATGTAGATGTTAAATGTAATGAAACTTTGTTCGAAGTTGATTTTATGTCACTAAGATTCCAATTAATTTGCTTATTTAAGTTCAAAGTTTATTTTAATGTTAATTTTCACTGGGTTCCCCCCATGGGCCACCATTTTATGTGCAGGACGTGCATAGGAAATGGGGTTCTTCGTTTAGGTTTTACAGTTTTTATTGCTTTGTTATTTTCTATTTTAATTTACAAACGTTACTTTACACTTCAGTTCTTTTTCTTTAAAATTCACTTTTTATTTAATTGGCTTAACGTTAAAGTTTTGGTGCTGCTGACTCGGCTGTCGTTCGTTTTCAAGCTGCCAACTCACGCCACTTAGTGATGGCGAAATCGTTTTTTAGCGATGGCAAGATCAGGCTAATTGCCGACTGCCAACGGTGTAGCCAGATTTGTTTGTTTCCTTCGAAACCGTACAGCTGCATTGAACATTGTGAGTGAAAATGTGCAAAAAAAACTTATGTGGTAGCACTCTCATCACTTCAAAAGCAGTTCACTGCAAATAATTGACAGTTTGAAAATTGTTTTGGCGGCAGGTGCAATTCAAATGGAAAAATGTTTAAAAAAGTTGAATAATTTTTGCCTTTTTTTTAGTAACGTTTAGTTTTTTAGAATATACAAAAAACAATGGGAAGAAACCCGGCACAGGTTAAAGTGCATAGAAGAACGTAAAATACAATTAATGTACAAATACAATGAAATACAATAAATGTACAAATGCAAAAAATACAATTAATGTACAATACAAAAAATCTACCACATTTCATTCAAATCTACCACTTTTTTTCACTGGGTCTACCACATAAATGAAAAATTAAGTAAGCACACTGCTTGCAATTGATGTTCCTTGTCGAACATCCCACAAAGAATGAAGATGAACTTCGAAAATTGAAGTTTGACGAAGCCAGCGACAAAACTTCGTATAGCCGAAGTACGTGTGGGACCATGGCACAATAAACAAGGTAGTGGCAGTAAGGAGCGAAAAAATTCACGTGTATTTTGTTAGTGTTTTTGTTCGGTTCATTGTCAAATCGGACGGATGGTTCTCTTGCCAACAGTATTGCCAGCATCGAATAGACCACTTGGTTTACAAATATTAGATTTTGATGAAGGATGAAAGCAAACGTAAAAATACACCAATTAACAGCAAAAGTACATAGCTTCTTTGTTTTAATCTGTTGTTTTACAATTAGGGGCAAAAGTGCTAAGTCCATAGTTCGCCGATTTTAATTCATAAAAGTTGGAAAAATAATATTCCTTCGGCATTGCAAAAATGCTTAAAATTCCACAGAAAAAGAGTTGACTGGCAATGCTGTTCGCCGAATGTAAACAAAACAGACAAAAATTTCTGACAACCTACCGAACTCTGACGAGAAAAAAATAAAATTCGCTCCTTCCTGCCACTACCTTGTTTATTGTGCCATGGTGTGGGACCTACTGTGCTAGATTTGCGTGACCGAAAAATTTTGTACTGCGTGGTACATCTATGTGTTTATTTGCTTAGTGCTGGTACGCAAATTTGTGCGAGTTGACACCTCTATGTGTTTATTTGCTTAGTGATGCTACTTAGTGGCATGCCCTCTGTGGTTTCAAGAATACATTTTTTGTTGGTTCTTAGATTAGTTTAAAGTTTTAGGAAAAATACGAAATTAATAAACTGAATATTTAAGTTTAATGAAGAGAAGTATACAAGTTTTGTCAATGGTATATCTTGACATAGTAAAGGAAGAAGAAGCAGAAAAATTAGATAACTTTTTAATTGGCGTTTTCTTTCAATTTTGATATTTTTTTTTGGAATTTTGGCTGAAGTAAATTGAGAAATATTAAAATTTTCGTTATACGTAAAAAGTTTTATGTTCAAGTAATTATTACAGCCGCAACGATGTGGTTGCTCTCATAGAAAAACACTCTAAAAAAAAGGGTCCGAGTATAAAAATCAAAAAAATTTTTATGGAATGTTGATAATATAACACAGCGCAACAAAAAACACTTTTTTTCTGTTGCATGGAGTTTTTCTACTGTTTCTTACTAATTTGGGTGCGCTGATTCCGAATCTACCCTCCAATTTTTTCTAGCAGCTCTAGTTTGTGAGATATAGGTACCCTGCCATTTTTTCAGTTTTTCCTCAACTTCTTCCATATTTTCGATCGTAGTTTCTAAACCAAGAAACCGATTGACATAATTTCACCTTATTGCATTAACAACACCGCACGGCTTCTTTTCCAAAGCAAATTATTTTTATAAGTGTTAAAATGCCGCGGTAATTGGACCTCAAAGTTGGAAAAAATTGAATTTTAAGGCGTTTTCTTTGATGGTCAAAAACATACACATTTTTTGTAAAACAATTAACGAGTTAGGTGTATAATGAAAGTCGACACATCAAGCAATACAACACAGCTAAATTATTTGGCGGAATACACATTCGCATCGAAATATCAGGAAAAATGTACCATAGCGATTTTCATCACTTTTCATACTTTTTCCTTAACAAATTAGGGGCCTGAAAATATGCAAAGTTTTTAATTTTTTTTTGTTTCGAAAAATTCAAAATATTTTTGTTTTTTGCTTGTATTCTAAACTAAAATTTGAACATATAAAAGAGCATATTTTGAGGCTCCTAATTTTTTAAGGAAAAGGTATGAAAAGAGATGAAAATCGCTATGGTACAGTTTTGTTATTATTTCGATGCGAATGTGTATTCCGCCAAATAATTTGGCTGTGTTGTATTGCTTGATGTTTCTTCTTAAGATATTCATATACTTCGAAACTTGATTTATGAAACATCAGTACAATTTTCGCCATCAGAAAAAACGCCTTGAAATTCAATATTTTCTTACTTTGAAACCTTATTACCACGCCCATTTAGAACGCATAAAATTGATTAATGTCAGGAAAGATGGCGTGAAATGTTGTAAGTGCAAAGATATAAAAATCATGTCGATAGGATTATTGGTTCAGAAATAACAGTCGAAAACGAGAAAAAAGCCGAGGAAAATTCGAAAAAGTGACACGCCCATTTTTTGGAAAAACTAGAGCTGTTACATAAAAACGGAGTATGGTTTTGAAAACAGCGTGGAAAAACGATTCAGATTCATGTAAAAAACTCCATGCAACAGACATGCTGTTGTGCAGTGTAATCACATAGAAGCCTAAATCGTCAAATTTAAAATTTTAACTTTCCCCAGTAAAAATCTGTAGCGAAAGGGTTAAATAAAGTGTGTACTACTGTGTCAAAAAATAAGGTGACATTGTATTTATTTTGAAAATTCTTTATTTATTCTTTTAAATCAATTTCATCCCCTTCAAAGTAATCCCCTCCCGATGCAATGGATTTTCCAATCTTCGAAACACTGATTGTAGTCACTTTCCGGCCATTCCGTCTTCACTGCGGCTTGAATCCCTTCTATCGTATCAAAACGGTGTCCCCGAAGCGGTGTCTTCTAAGCTTGCTGAACAGCCAGAAGTCGCACGGCGCCCGGTTAGGTGAATACGGTGGTTGCGGAACGATATGGGTTGCGTTTTTAGCGAAATGATCACGAATTACGAGCATTATCGTGGTGTAAAAACCAAGAATTGTCTTTCCACAATTCCGGCCTTTTTAGGCGGATAGCGTTACCCAAACGACGCATAACGTTCAAATAATATTCCTTGTTGACTGTTTGGCCGGGCGGAAGGAATTCATAATGCGTTCATAATTCATAAATTCAAATGTCGCCTTATTTTTTGGGCACAGTAGTATACCAAAAACCATACAACCATGTTGCGCCAATGCAGAAAAAACCAAAAAAATGTCTCCTGTAAAATTTGATTTTTGGCTCATACGATAAAAATGCGGGAAGGGCTCGATATATACCTATGTATATATATATAAGTATACATATGCGTACGCCTACGGGTATGCATGTATTTCCAGTGATTATGGAAAGTGTTTCGTACATTCATAAATAAGTAGCAAAGGTATACGTACATACGTATTCCTAGTACTCATACATACCTGAACATTGTGAATTGGATGACAATTGCTGACAGGTTTTCGCTGGACAGACAATCCTTATTTCTAATTTTAATGATCAAAATTTCAGTCAATTTTACCATTTCGAGCACAAATAAATAGTTTGCAGTTGTGAACATAATGTTTGATCGTAGTTGAGGTTCAGATATTTCATTTTTGTTGATGTTATTTTTGTTATGTTTATTGTTGACAAGAACGGCAGATGTAATGGAAATGTCGGGTTTTGGTTGTTTTGGTGCATGTTAATTTTTGATTTTTTTTGTTTGTTATAATTATATAGTTTTTTGGATATTGTAAATATGTTTGCAGAAAATAAAAGAAAAAGAAGGCAAGTTGAAATTGAAAGATTTCTTATGTGCGACTTATTGTGTACAGTCTGTTCAATTGTTATATAGTTCTATAGTTTTTATTGTTAGCACAGGTTTTGTTGGCGTATTTCACTGCCCAACCCAAATGTATGCCCGATCACTGACAAAAGCGAATAAAATTTAGCATAAAATGTTGACAAATACAATTACCAAGGAAATATAGTCAACATTTTGTTGTAGTGCAGGTGATTATAGTAAAAATAAAGAAAAATTTGTTAATCTAAGTTTCGGTTTTTCATAACTATGCAGAATGTTTTAAATATTGTAAATGAATTAAGAATTCTTAACAAATTATACAGTAGTAGATACTTTCATGTTTAGTTTAATATCCATCGATTAGATTTGCTTGTTAGATGCGTAGGCCATCGCATTATAAATTGTATGTGGGGTTCGTAGTGTTCCTAAATGAATCACTTCGAATAATTTATGAATTTGTAAGAAAATTGTTCAAAACCATTTTAAGAGTTTTGAATAAATTTGAAAAGTTGAAACTCTTAGTTGACATTTGCCCAACTGAAGCACACTTCTTGTGTTGGACCAATAAAAACGCTTTCATTTTGTGATGTATAGGGTGTTTTTTTTAGAGGTATAGAACTTCGAATTGAAATAAAACACAAGAAAATCGTTTTAATGTCCATCAATTTGGCTTTATTGGAAGGATCATTTTATGCCATTAATGTTTAAATATGATTTCGGGCATGTGGCCGCCGCGGCTGGCTCGAATAAATCCAATTCTACAGGTCCAATTTTTAAAGTTGATGGACAAAGCTCCAATTGCTGTGCACGGTGGCGAATCGATTCATTCGGGTCCTCTTCAACATTTTGCTCTACAGCGGCAATTGTTTCTTCGGTGCGCACTGTTCGACGTCTCTGCGGATGCGTATTATCACATAGAGTAAACGTAGTGCGAAAACGACCCATGGTTAACCGATGGATGGACCGATTTTGCTCTGATGGACGATTATGTCGACCATAAAATGGACGGAGCTTGCGGTAAACTTCGCGAACTGAACCATTATTTTCGAAATAAATTTGCACGATTTGCAAGCGTTGTTCTTTTGTCAACCTGTTCATGATGAAATGGCAAACCAAACTGAACATAAATGACATTAGAGTTGCCAGATTTGACCACAAAATGCCAGTTTTATCTATATTCGAAAAACAAACCTCTAAAAAAAACACCCTATATATGTGTATGCATAATATGTGCATAAAGGTGTATGCATGTGTATTTATAGGGTTTTCTGCCCATGAGGATATGTGCAATGGTAAGTAGCGGCATAAAAGTAAATACAAATGCATTTGTATAGTAACCCATATAACCTTGGAGGCATATTTCAGAGGAATTGTTATTAATGTTTGTTCTTATGAATTTATTTATAAGGTGTGGTAATAAATAAATATTTAATAAAAAGGGTTGTAAAATACATACATAATTTCTGTTGCCGTTTGTGTGAATTTGTGAATTTTTCGGAAACATACAATAATTTGTCCGTACACCTCTAGATACAAAATTTGATTATGTGTATCTCAGGCTATATGTATCCGCATTCTATAAAATACATATCAAATGAAAAGAAAATTTGTAAAGTTTTAAGGAAACATAAATTTATAAAAATTCCATATTAATTGTAAATATAAAATAACATAAACTAAAAAAAGTACTTCTGGTGAGCTCAAACAATATTTAAAGCAATATTTGCACTTATTACACTGCATGACAGCATGTCTGTTGCATGGAGTTTTTTACATGAATCTGCATCGTTTTTCCACGCTGTTTTCAAAACCATACTCCATTTTTATGTAGCAGCTCTAGTTTTTGCAAAAAGTGGGCGTGTCATTTTTTCGAATTTTCCTCGGCTTTTTTCTCGTTTTCGACTGTTATTTCTGAACCAATAATCCTATCGACATGATTTTTATATCTTTGCACTTACAACATTTCACGCCATCATTCCTGACATTAATCAATTTTATGCGTTCTAAATGGGCGTGGTAATACGGTTTCAAAGTAAGAAAATATTGAATTTCAAGGCGTTTTTTCTGATGGCGAAAAATGTAAAGATGTTTCATAAATCAAGTTTCGAAGTATATGAATATCTTAAGAAGAAACATCAAGCAATACAACACAGCCAAATTATTTGGCGGAATACACATTCGCATCGAAATAATAACAAAACTGTACCATAGCGATTTCATCTCTTTTCATACTTTTTCCTTAAAAAATTAGGAGCCTCAAAATATGCTCTTTTATATGTTCCATTTATAGTTTGGAATACAAGCAAAAAACAAAAATATTTTGAATTCGTCGAAACAAAAAAAACTTTGCATATTTTCAGGCCCCTAATTTTTTAAGGAAAATGTATGAAAAGTGATGAAAATCGCGATGGTACATTTTTCCTGTTATTTCGATGCGAATGTGTATTCCGCCAAATAATTTAGCTGTGTTGTATTGCTTGATGTGTCGACTTTCATTATACACCTAACTCGTTAACTTTTTTACAATAAATGTGGATGTTTTTGACCATCAAAGAAAACGCCTTAAAATTCAATTTTTTTCAACTTTGAGGTCCAATTACCGCGGCATTTTAACACTTATAAAAATAATTGCATCGGAATAGAAGCCGTGCGGTGTTCTTAATGCGATAAAGTGAAAATCATGTCAATCGGTTTTTTGGTTTAGAAACTACGATCGAAAATATGTAAAAAGTAGAGGAGAAACTGAAAAAATGACAGGGTACCTATATCTCACAAACTAGAGCTGCTAGAAAAAATCGGAGGGTAGATTCGGAACCAGCGCACCCAAATTAGTAAGAAACAGTAGAAAAACTCCATGCAACAGAAAAAACGTGTTTTTTTGTTGTGCTGTGTTATTATTTGTTAAGAATGAGTCTTTTCCCATCTTAGGCTTTAAGATACTTGGAAAAACTTATTGTGAATTGTAACAGTTAAGTTTATGAGTACAGTGGCAAGACATATCAAATGTACTGATAATTGTTTCAGTTCACTAGAGGTACTTGTTTTTTAAGTTTATGTTATTTTACATATACAATAAATATGTAATTTGAATAAAATTATGTTTTATTAGAACTTTAAAAATTTTCCTTTAATTTGATATGCATTTCATAGAATTTTGATATACACAGCCTGAGATACACATAATCAAATGTTGTATCTAGAGGTGTACGGACAAATTATTGAGTCACTGTACAAGATATACTGGAAAATATGGCAAAACTAAAGAATCTGTAAAATGTTTGGATGCAGTAAAGTCGGTGCTCACTTGACAACCTTTTAACGGTATTCTGCGCAAGCGTTGGCTTTCAACCTAAAGCAAACCCAAACGGGAAAGCTACATATATATACAGTGGGTCAATAATGAAGTCGGACAAGCATGAGATGTATGTTCACTCACCCATTTTACCTGTAAAATAATTTTTTATGATAAATTTGTATTTTTCAGTAAATGATACATTTATCAATTTCGGAAAACAAAAACAATTTTATTAAAAATCCAGTTAATTTAAAAAAAATAAGTAAATTCGTGACAAGTTATAAAATTTCACTCCAAAAAAGGAGTCGGACATTTTGTAAATGTTATTTGAAAATCATATTACTTTAAAATTAATATTTTATAGGGAGGCCTTTGCTTTTAATGATTGCTTCCAGTCTTCTTGGCATTGATTGTACGAGGTTTCTGCATATATCAGGATCTGTTTTCACCCACTCGTCCTTTAATACTTTTTCGAGGTCGTTTGTGTTGTGAATCTTATATTTTTTCAATTGATTCTCCAATATGCCCACAAATGCTCAATAACGTTAATGGAGATTGTGCTGGAGTTTCCATGACGTGGGGGCAATTTGTTCAACAGCCACATGCGTACATTGTAAGCCGTGTCCTTGAAGTAAGACAATGACCCCTAATACCCAATTTTTCGACACTTTGAATCAAATTTTGCTTCAAAATCCCTAAATATTTTATGTGGTCTATAATTCCATTAATTACGCATAGCTCTCCTACACCTGCTGCTGACATGCACCCCCACACTAAGATGGATCCTCCTCCGTGCTTAACTGTCGCTTTTAAGTTTTTTTCTCGCAGCACTTCGTTTGGCTTTCTCCATACATAACTTTGTCTGTCTGATCTAAATAAGTTAATTTTACTTTCGTCCGTAAATAAAACATTATTCCAGAACGAAAAATCCATGTTTCTGTACATTTTGGCAAAAGCAGTACGTCTCTTTTTATTTCTCTTATTAATGTATGGCTTCTTCCTTGCAACTCGACCATGGTAATTATTTCGACGAAGCACACGAAGTCTTATTGTTTCGGGGTTGCAGGTTTTATCTAAATGTTGAGACACTTCATTGGCCAATTTTGGAGCACTAAGTTTTGGGTTTTTTTTAACTTGTTGAACAATCCATCGTTCATCTGCACAAGTAAACAGCTTAGGTCTTCCTGATTTGGGCTTATTTTCCACTGTTTCACTTTCTCCGTACCTTTTAATTACATCGTGCACAGTCGATTTTGGTCGTTCGACTAAGAGCCTATTTACACGAAGGCTTTTTCCCCCTGCGTTTTTTGCAACTCTCTTTTGAAGTTGCTGCGTAAATCTTCATGCATTTACATGAAGACTTTTTACTTGCAACTTTGCTTGGCTTTTTGGACGTTTAAGCGGCCAATTTTCTTTCATTCACATTTTCGCGTCTTTTGTGATATTCTCATTATTAAAAGAAAATGGATTTAAACAAAGAAGAAATTATTGAAAATATTTTAGAAGTCACTGAAATGGCTATTAACTGCTTAAATTTAAATAATAGGGAAGATGTAAATATAATTGTTAGCAAAGCGTCCGGCCGGTTTGAAATTTGAAGAAAAGTGCGAAAAAGAGCAAAGCAAATGTCAAAAAAACCCCTGGAATTTGCTGACCGTGCGTGTTTGCCTACCCCGCTGACTTCTCACCACTTCTCGCCAACAAACTCGTCACGCATGACTTTTAACGCAGGGGGAAAAGCCCTCGTGTAAATAGGCTCTAAGTTTCCAATCTCACGGACCGTTTTCCCCTCTTTAAAATGTTAATTATAAGTTTTCTGACATCTTCTGATGTTTGACTCTTCTGTCTTGACATTTTCGCTTTTTTCCAATTTTTTTTCCTGATAAATTTGAGAAATGTGAATTTTTCTTTTTTCCTGTTAGAAATGCGCAAAATTGCCAAATTAAATGTGAAATTAAGGGATTCCCCTTTTCAAATGGAAAGGGTAGCCACCTGTCCGACTTTTTTTTTGAGATTAATACTTGCCACATCTTTAAAATTGCTTTGGTAGAAAGAAACCAGCTGGACTTTTGATTAAATTATTTTTGGTGTCTGACAAGGTCTAGTACACCAACTAGCAGAAAGTACACTTTTGAGATTCACGCTTATTTCAACAGAGAAAATATTCAAATAATATTAAGCTTATGCTTGTCCGGCCCTGTTCGGGTTGGTGACGACTATCGCATACGAACCAATAACGAGCTGTATGAGCTGTATAAGGACATGGACGTAGCGCAGCGAATTAACATCCAGCGGCTACGCTGGCTCGGTCATGTCTGCCGCATGGACGACGAAGCTCCGGCGAAAAAGGTATTCGATGCGATGGTTGGAGGTCGACGGCGAAGAGGGAGGCCGTGTCTCCGGTGGAAGGACCAAGTGGAAGAGGCCCTGGTATCTCTTGGTGTGACCAACTGGAGAAGGCGCGCGCGAAGCAGAGGCGCCTGGAGAGAAGTTTTGCGGCAGGCCGTAACCCGATAACGGGTTGTTATGGCCAGTTAAGTAAGTAAGTAAGTAAGTTATGCTTGTCCGACTACATTATTGTGCCACTGTATATGTATGTACTAGGCATCGCAATCCCGGGATCCCGGACTTTTTCCAGTCCCGAAAATCCCGGGATTCAAATTCTTTTATCCCGGGATTTTCGGGATTGCAAAAGATGCTTGAAAGTTCAAATGAAATAAATTTTAAGGCACAAAAACCCAATTCCTTATTTGAGGGAGAAGGGAGGGGATAGAGTGCGTCTTTTGCAAAAGGCTTATGATTATTTACTAAGCATTCAACCAACAAGTGTTGAATCTGAAGGATGTTTCTCTTCAGCAGGGTTCATTTGAAATAAATTTCGCTCTAGATAAGAGAACAAAACACTTAATGCCTTTGTATTTTTAAGATCTCAGTTTTTAGTTAATCAAAACGCTTAACTTTTTTATCGAAATAATCGAAGTAAAACTAAAAGCACAAACAAATTAACTATTTTATTTTTCTTATCAAATATGCATATATATGCACTTTATGATACATCGGTTGCAAAGTAATAAGTTATGTTTAAGTGTCATTTTTGGATAAAAAAAAATGCTATGAAACTGAAGTTAAATGTCAAATGAAAAACTTTTAAGTTAACTCTTCAATTCCCAGTGTCACCTGTAGGTGACAGATGCTTAATATTTGTTTTCCTACCACATAGGTTTTAATTTTAAAATTCTAACACTTGTATAGCAAAGTCAATTAGTAGTACTTGTTTATTTAATTTTCCTACCAACACTAGCGATACGTCATTTGTAAAATTTATTCATTTGTTTCACGCGTAATTAAAGCAGTGCGAGTTTGTGTGGTTTCTTTCAATATAAAAATGAGGGTAGTTTAAACATTTTTTATGTATTTTTTTGTCTTATCCAAACGTATCTAAGCTCTTTTATTTAAAAAGAAAATTTTCTTTTTCACTATTTTGGACATGGGAATTGAAGGGTTAAACAAAATGTGATTAAATTCAAGATAAAAAATCTTGAAACTACCCAAATGTGATTAAAATATGTCCATTTTTATGATAAATATATTATAAACAAGTATTTATGCAATTCGGGAAAATTGTTTTATTAAAAAATTTGTTATATGAATCCCGGGATTAAATCCCGGGATCCCGGGATTTGACTTTTCAATCCCGAAAATCCCGGGATCGCAAAATGGCCAAAAATTGCGATCCCTAGTATGTACATATTCAGAAATTATGCTTTGCGTAAACTGTAGACAGGGCAAGTAAATAAATTTGAATTATTTAAATAAATGAATATTTTACTAATATTTGAAGTAATTGAAAGAAGTAGCCATAACAACATAAAGCCTTAGCTAATTTGGATTTTTTTTAGAAAAAACCGCTATAAAGCAATATACAGGGTTTTCCAAGAGGTGTTATTTTGGTATTCAAAGAAAAATGCCATTTTTTGAGATAAATGATCGGATGTTTATTTCATAATAAAGAGGAAGGTATGCCGTTAATAATGAAAAACAACATCAGCCAAATGGCCACCACGACCACGCTTACAGGACCATATCCTTTTCATAAAATTTTCCATAACCAAATTGCAAAAAGGCTGCCCTATGTCCTCGATAGCCTCACGAATTCGATCTTTGAGGTCTTGAATCGACGCTGGGCTGTTGGCGTACACCTTATCTTTCACGTAGCCCCAAAGGAAGAAGTCGCAAGGTGTTAAATCACAAGATCTCGGTGGCCAATTGTCATCACCTCTTCCAGAGATAACACGGTCCGGAAACTTTTCCCGTAAAAGAGCAATGGTTTCGTTGCTTGCGTGGCACGTAGCGCCGTCTTCTTGAAAGTAAACGTTGTCCAGATTAATACCATCCAACTCCGACCATAAAAAATCATTAATCATCTCTCGCGCAATCCCTCTCTAGCGCAATCCCTCTCGATAGCAAACAAAAACGGCATTACACCGTATTTTGCATAAAGACTTGGGTCTTAAGGCTTATAAAGTTCAGTTAACACAAGAACTCAAGCCGACCGATCATCAACAACGTCGTGTCTTTGCTGATTGGGTCCTTGAAATGCATGAAAATGATCCGGAATTCCATCGAAAAATCATCTTGACTGATGAGGCCCATTTCCACCTCGGTGGCTACGTCAACAAGCAAAATTGTCGCATCTGGGGCTCGGAAACCCCAAGAGTTGTTGAAAAGCCTCTCCATCCTCAACGTGTGACGGTTTGGTGTGCATTATGGTCCGGTGGTGTCATAGGGCCATATTTCTTCGAAAATGACGAAGGACAGACCGTTACCGTCAATTCTGGCCAGCGATCGAAGATATGGATGTGGATGATATGTGGTTTCAACAGGACGGCGCTACATGCCATACAACACGACCGAACATGACAGAATTGCGAACCAGGTTCGATGAACGCATAATTTCGCGTTTTGGTGATGCCAATTGGCCGTCAAGATCGTGCGATCTGAACCCTTTGGACTTTTTTCTTTGGGGCTACGCGAAAGACCAAGTCTATGCAGACAATCCGCACACTCTGGAGCATTTGAGGGACAACATACGTGCGGTTCTTGGCGCCTTACAGCCTGCTATATATAAAAAAGACGTCGAAAATTACCTAAAAAGAATCGAGGTGTACCAGGCTGCTCGTGGCGGTCATTTGACTGATGTCATATTCCATTACTTTTACACCCTGCATATAGATGTTAATATAAAACCCGGCATGTTGTGTTAAACAGAACTCGCCTTAGCATCATCATTTGTGTCTAATTTACGATTTCAAAGTGTCTGTTAGTCAGCTACACAGTGTTGCGGCTATAACTAGTCAAGGTGCAGACAAAATATATATGTATATACATATCTCCACTATCGCTCAGCGTTCTTTTCGATTTCGTTTAACTTCAATCTGAAAATGCATGTTTCGTTACAAAGTTTCACAATTGGTAATTATGTATGTGTGTATCTATCGTTGCACTGCAGCACCACACACAAACCTTTACGCGTACAGTTATGTAAATAAATTAAGACGAATAGTCGGATTCCGTCGAAACTAACCATCTAT
The DNA here is from genome assembly GCA_963971225.1 of Melieria omissa. NCBI lineage: Eukaryota > Metazoa > Arthropoda > Insecta > Diptera > Ulidiidae > Melieria > Melieria omissa. The sequence continues at coordinate 6,097,048 of OZ020270.1, forward strand.
GACTAAGTGACGGCAATACAATATATCTGTGGCATTTTGACAAAACAACCTAAGTCTAATTTTCAAAATGTTCAGGAGAGCGAAAATACTGATAAGGTGCAGAGGAAATCTCATACAAAACTCGAGAAAAGTTGAAATTATACACGATATGACGTGTAACTAAATGTCACAGAAACAAACCAAAAAAGCGTCTTGAAATTGTTTCTTTATGATTAAAAACTGGAAATTTGCGCTATTTCGACTTAAGTTGTTTTGTCAAAATGCCACAGATATATTTGTTTTTGTTTTTTTTTTGTTACATGATAATTCGATGCGAGCGACATTTCTTTATTTAGCTTATTAAGGATATTGTTATAACATAGATTGTATAATATAGTACTAGATAATTTGACACAATGTCGGCGTATTAAATATTACAAGTACTACTGGTGACATGTATTAAAAATTCAAACAATTTGATTGATATTGTATATGTAGACTATGCCCACCAGCGTGGGTAAAAAAGCGACTGAATTTCTCTGCCATTATACATAGGTCAAGAAAAATTTACCTTGAGAAAAGCGCACATAGAGAACACTTCGAGAATAACAACCTATAGTATGTATAAGATGTATAGACTCAAGCTTTTTACAAACATTTGAATTCTGTTTTACATATAGCCAGTACTTATACATAATAACTCACAAATGTAATCAACACTTGTGACTACCCAAAAAACCATGCTTCGCGTAGGTCTGTCTTGATTATTTATTTAAAGTAATCCAGAAAATTAATACAATTCAAAAAGGTTACGATTAGATTAGAAATGTAAATAAAATATACATAATATACTAATTAATTAAGTCATTCAATGACAATTTGAAATGGTTTTCCGAGTAAAATAAATCTAGAACAAACGAATTTGAGAGCAAATTGAATTCCTTAGGACTCTAAAAATGTGTTAAATGTACTTTTGTCGCACACAGCTCAATGCGAAATGGCCAAACAATAAGTTGTTAACTGAGAAATGGCTCCTGTCTGATTAATATGTACATTTATCGGGTTTTTAACTTCAGACCCACTGCGTGGCATACGTTTTTGCATATTACATAGAGATAGTAAAGTATCTGCTTTAAGCATATAATAAAATTACACAAAATTATGTGACGTTAAAAGTATAATATGTAGCGCACTAGATAATGATTTCTGTGTCAATATAAAGAGTATTTTAGATGAAAACATATTGCAAAACAACTAAGATAAAATGTTGTTGAGTATGTTGTTTCAAGCTTTTATATAATATATAAAGCTTTTTATATATAACATTCACATAACATTAAACAACGAATACAATTTATCGAATATGCTTTTTGAAATGTTCCTTACAAATGACCATCTAGATCTGATTTCAATAGTTCGTTGAAAATCTCTTCATAACCCGAATTGGATGTCTATACACAGCATCGTCGTTTTTTAGATGCCGAAAGTTTGGTCGGAAAAAAATTTTCAAGTGGCAACACTGCGCTGCTGTAAAAACCACTCTCACGTGGCTTTATTGAAAAAGATACGGCAAATTTTTTAAAGGTCAAACTCCATGAAGCGCGTTTCAGGCGTTCAGGGCTTGTCACGTTATGGCGTTTCACGCGTTATTCGCGTTGCAATGTTGTATACTCCATAACACGCGTTTCACGCGTCAGCTTCTTCTTCTTACGTCAGCTGATGCTAATTTTTAATTGGCAAACTGCTGATTGATTTCGTTGTGAATTGTGAAAAACAACGAAATGAAATTGCTATACGATTTCATTTTAAACACAATAAATGCATATCGAGCATTGCAAAAAATAAAAAGAAAGATTCAGTTGAATTCAATTTGTAGCAATTTATCTCACAGGAATAAGCAAAATTCGATATACACCGAATACGCTATCGAATTTCCTACAGGAAGACTAAGTTTCGTCTGTCAAAGAATTATGCTAATTTTTAGGAATTTCTTCACATTTTATGTTAAAATATTGGATTTCAAATGTTTCTTAAATGTATTTAATAGCTTTCGTGTAAAATAAATGCATTCGACTTTTGCGATAACACAAATTTGTTATCGGCATTACCATTTAACCACATAACTTATGGCATCTTTAGGAGCTCTGTCAGCTGTTTGACGTCGTTAAGCGCGAAACGCGTGAGAAAGTTGGAAATAGTTCAACTTTTTACGCGTTTCGGGCGTATCGACGTCAAGTCATGGAGTTTGCTTCATACAAATACACTGATTCTACTTTTTCTCGAAACGCGGGAAACGCGAAAAACGATAATAAGCTTGAAACGCGCTTTATGGAGTTTGGGCTGATTTGTATGAACGTAAGGGCGATGTTATGCTGACGGTCATTTGATCGCCGGTCACCACTACGATTTTCGCTTACTTTTACTACTTTTTCCGCACTTTCTATTGGGACTTTACTTTTTCACATACAATTTTCAATTCAAATGTAAACTTTTTTTTCGCGCTTGCATTGGTCCGAAAAGCACACCATTTCTAAAGGGATTCCTGCTCCTGGAACATTGTTATCAGCGCCTCAGTAGTTGATTGGGCCGAAATTGCTGGCATTCTCAGCTCATTATACATGAAAGTATCACAATATTTATTGACCATTTACATTTTTTTTTTCACCCAAAACAAATATAAACACACACTAGTGATGACGGTTGCTACCAACCATTTTCTTGCTCATTCCATACACATTTTCAGCAAAAGGGAACAAATTTGTTCCCAAAACACAACTATTGTGAATAACCTCACGACGCAACACTGATTTGATCGTTTGATTTGGCATCGAAAGCCTCATCATCCGGTGATCGGTGCGGTCAAATTTTAAAACAATTCTTAGTGGCAACACTGATTGGGAGCTGAAGACGAAGTGCTGTTGTTGTTGTTGTTGCGCTGGCGAAAAGTTGAAATTGTAAAACGATTTCTATTTTCTGGCTGGCTTATGTTCTTCTTCTATAAGCCGGCACGGCGTCGCATATTGCTCCTGAACTCACTGCCGACTTTAGTGTGCGCAAAATCATAGAAAAGAAAATAAAATATGATTGGCATGGCGACTTATATGATTATCGCTACAAGCAATAAAAAATAAATAAAAAAGTAAAAAAGAAATAATAATAAGTAATCAACAATGACATTTAAAAAGGGAAATGATAAGAAAGAAAGAACTTTTTTATTAGCCCGCAATCATTTTTAAATTATAAGGTAGAGTGGGGTGTTGTGAGACACGTCACCGCCGCCATGACAGAATGACTTGATGACGTTTCAACACATTCGACAGTAGTTTTAGCGTCTTTCCTCACTTTCTATAGGCATTAGGCGCGTCAACACGTACATTGCGTGCCTCTCCGAATCTTTATTTCTATTTTAATCTCAAAAGTTTTGGGTGGATCATTATTTCGTGAAATTGTGAAAATATTTTCGAGCCAAAGTTGAAGGTAAATATATTCAGAAATACTGGATAAGTGATTGTCTTTAAAACGACAGTAGTGATTTTGTGTAATTTTTGTGTGTGACGGTGACGCGGTGGCCATCTTGGGGTGTCGTGAGACAGAAAATATGGGGTGTTGTGAGACACTCATGTTTTGGCATTTTTCGGCATTTGTCCACCAGAGTTAACATCTATCATGCATTTTTATCGAATTTTGGTGATTTTCAAAAAAAATTTATGATTTTTACAGCCAACATGCCACGAAATTCTTATAAAGGCGCACTGAAGCCAGTTGTAAATGTTGATACATTAGTGGCGGCAATAAAAGAGATTGCTATTGACAAGAAGCCATTGAGAACAGTGAGCACGGCCTACAACATCGATAAGTCGAAGCTGTCACGGTACATGGCTCAATTGCTCAATTGACCGACTTTGTTTCAAAGCAAAGCAAGAAAACTGGTGGAAAAACGGTTTGTATACTGATTTGGTTTTTCTTTCCCATCAATTTGAACTAATATTTCTTTTTTTCAAAGTTGCAATTTTCTTTGTTGCAGTTTCAAATCTGAAATTTCAAGTTTCAAGTTTGAAGTTTCAAATTCTAAATTCGAAGTTTCAGGTACGAAGTTGAAGTTTGGAATATCCAATTTGAAATTTCAGGTTTCAAGTTTGAAGTTTGAAGGTCCAAATTAAAATTTCAAGTTTCAAATTTGAAAATTGATGTTTCAAAGGTTGAAGTTTTATGTTTCAAGTTTCAAGTTTCAAGTTTCAAATTGGAAGCTGCAAGTTTCAAATTTGAATTTTGAAGTTCCAAGTTTCCAGAAAAAGTTCCAAAAATTTTCCAATAACTTTCAAAAATTGTAGAAAATTTTGAAAAAATTTTCAGATTTCCAAAAAAAGCTTCCAGTGTTTTAAAATATCTGAAAAATCTCATAAATAGTACAAAATGGCCCAGATTTTCGAATCTCACTCAAACTTCCAGAAAAATCTTTTTTCTTTACAATTTCTCAAAACTTCGGAATATTTTATGCAACTGATATTTCTTTTTTTCAGATTTTCTCAGCACAGCAAGAGGAGGAGTTCATGAAATATATCATCAAGGCCAGCAAGCTTTACTATGGTTTGAGCATAGCTGAACTTAAAGTTTGTGCCTACCAATACGCAAAAAAGATTGGCATCGAGTATCCAGCGTCATGGGATGATAATGGCCACGCATCAGCCGATTGGTATTATGCATTTATGCATCGACATTCGAATCTGTCTCTACGAACACCAGAACAGATAAGCGCAAATCGTGCCACGGCTTTTTCGAAAGAAAATGTCTAGAGATTCTTTGCAAATCTGGCCACTGTACTTGATGGAACACCTTTTGAGCCACATCGTATGTGGAATATGCACGAAAATGGCTGTCCAACTGTGCCAACCAAGGTGGTAAAAGTAATCGCAAAGAAAGGTGCGCGACGAGTTGGGCAAAAAACATCAGCTGAAAGAGGAACAACTGTTTCTATGGTTATGGCCATAAATGCCACCGGTCAATCAATTCCACCGTTCTATATTTTTCCTCGAAAGAATATGCAAAAAGCGTTCATGAGTAATGCCGCTCCGGGGGCCGTTGGCGTTGCCACGTGGAGGCCATCGATTTGGCGGTTGAATATGGTATTACAATGCTTTCTTTCCCTCCACATTGTTCACATCGAATGCAGCCGTTGGATGTTGGTGTTTTCGGCGCGTTTAAAAAACTGTACAACGCCCAGTGTGCAGCTTGGATGAAAAATCACATCGGACGAGTTTTGGAGTTGCATCACGTTGTGCCAATTTCCGATAAATGCCTCGATTTGACTGTCACGCCGCGCAATATCAAGAAAGGTTTTGAAGATACAGGAGTTTACCCGTACGATCCCAATAGATTTTCTGAAGAAGATTTCTTGGCATCTGAGCTATGTGGCGAAATTCAATGCTCTGATGATGATGATGATCCGCTTAATCATCGTGCCATAATGGTTTCCGCTAATGCTATCGCTGAAACTACAGGTGCAAATGTAGAGGTATCAACATTACCTTCCGAAATTGCCAGCACGTCATCAAAGCCCAGCACATCATCAAAGCCCAGCACACCACAAATTTCGTTATTTCGCAGTGCATTAAATGAGGTGAGTCCTTTGAAATTTGACGCACCACCAGCCAAATCGAAGCGAGGACGTAAGCCGATGAAGTCTACAATATTGACTTCTGGTGAGAGTGTGGCCAATGCCAACAAAAAAGCGGTAGAGAAGCAGAAGAAAGCCGAAAAGAAGACCGAAAAGAAGAAGCAAGCAACCGTTGAAGGGCCACCAGCAAAACGAGTCCGTAAATCAAAGTCCGTACCGGATACAATGGTTTCGTCTGGGTCCGAAGACGAAGAAGATCCAGACTTCTGCATCATTTGTCTCGGCAAAATGCCAAAACAACTCAACCGAAACAACTCCATTCATTGTATTGAATGTGATCGAGCGGTTCACCTCAAATGCGCGAACATGACAACGGGTTACTTCACTTGCGCCCAATGCGAAGCGGCCAAAGACGAATAAATGGAACAAAATGTATTGGGAATCATACATTCCATCATTATTTTCCCTCAGAATTTTCTGTATTTTCATTTTTTTAAGTTTAATCAAGATATTTCATGAAAAAATTCCATTTTGTGCCGTTTAAAGTTGTGTCTCACAACACCCCACAATTGTTGAAAGTCGCAAAAACACAAATTTTTTTCAGACAAAAAAATGTTTTCAAAATTTTTTGAAATTGATTCAAATGCCATTATACATTCATTTGTTATTAGATAAGCTACAAATGAAGAGTTTCAGATTAAAAAAATTTTCATTTTCAAAAAAGTTCATGCCCAAAAACAAAACCCGTCTCACAACACCCCACTCTACCCTATTAAAAATTTTTTACGGCCCACATACAATGCTTGCGGAAAAGAACTATACACCAATACCTCGCTTTGCGTCGTTTCGTTTTGCGTCGTTTCGTTTTGCGTTTTTTCGAAGTTGCGTCGCTGCTGAATTAGTACTAATTTTCACTGTGCGTCGTTAGATTTTCAAAGTTACGTTGTTTTGGGTTTGAGTCTTTCATTTTTTTGTTTCTTTTTTTTTCTAAAAGATGGAACGACTTTTGTTTCTAATTGCGCCATGACATCAAAACTCGGGGATTCCCTTTCTGACTGAAAATCAACGTAATTTTAATACAGTTTTATTTCCACTTTGTTTTGCTAATTTTAGAGTTCAGTTTCAATTAGTGTGTTGTGCTTTTTTTAAAAGAGCATAATAAATTGTTATAAATTTTTACGGGTTGTTTCTGGTTACAAAAAAGGTAAATATTTTTCCAATTTATTTATTGGCAGAGTTATATTATTTTTTGTAACGTATGTAATAAAATTTTATATTATTTTTGTTTTTTTAATATTTACTTTGTTCAATTTTCTTTTTTAAAAGTAGTATTTTCGTAACCCTGGAACCTATCTTCGATCTTTACATGGTTTGCTATAGAAAATCATAATTCACGTCATTTCAATTTGCGTCGTGTTTTTTTAGAACGTAACCACGACGCAAAGTGAGGTATTGTTATAATAAGAAAATCTAGGATTTTTCATTTACTGTCCCAGTATTCGTTACTGAACCATTCTGAATTAAAATTCTAGTAATCGGATATATGCACATACACTAGTCAGAATAAGTTTGCGTACAGGAAAGTCAAAATTATGTTTTGATTAATTTTGACCTCAAAAATGGGTTCTCTGTTTATAAAAACTTATCCACATTTTTCATATATGCCTTAACTGCACTTCTTGTTGTGTTTTAGATGAATTAAAATAATACTTTTCCATGTATTCGTATTTATTGACAATATACTCACCACACGGTGCAGAATAAGTTTGCGTACAAAACTTATAACGGGAATTTCCGGTTATACTTTATATTTTTTTTTTGAAAATTTGTATTCCATTGAACAGTAAACGGACTTGTTAATTATTTGGAACCGTATATGTGCTTGAGATTTTATAGAAAGCTAGAGAATCCAACAGTAAAAATTAAAAATGGATAAAAGGATAATCTTACTAAAACTTGCCATATTGACAAAAAATTGTATGAAATTAGGGAAACTTTTGGGAAAGCACATTCGTCATTTCAAAAAGCCATCTTAAATCCCGAAAAAAAACCCAGAAAATCTTGCTTCGTTACTACGATCTGGCCATTTTCTTGAGCTACTTGAGCAAAAGATTAGATTGTTTGCGATCAGTGCATCATAATCTACAGCTAGTTGCATCCAATATCTTCAGAAATGTACAGAAATATTTTATAAAACCCAGTTGCACTGACTTTACAAAAAAAATCTTGAAAAAACATATTTCCCCTATATAACAGCATGTTGGAGTCTGAACTAAAGTTTTGAAACCTTGGCTAATATACGCTTTTAGAATATGTAAATAACCCCTCGGAAGCATTTCTGAATAAAAGAAACAGCCTGCTCGCTGCTTTTCCTGACATGCAGCCCCATACCATACCCCCACATATGCTATGCTCCACTGTTAATTTCAGATTTTTGTTATTAACAGGATTCTCGTCAAGTTAGTTGATGCCTTTTAAGGCCAAATATGCTTAAACATTATCAGATAATAATGAATCGTCCCACTTTCTATAGATACCAACATATCGTCCCGGAAATCCGGTTTTCTGGACTCTTTTACGAAAGCAATTCTGTGCTCCTAGTAAGTAAGCTAAATATGGGCTTCTTACATGCTGTTATGTGGAGGAAATATATTTTTTTCTGGATTTTTCTTATAAAGTCACTGCTACTGGGTTTTATAAAATATTACTATACATCTCTGAAGATATTGGATGCAACTAGCCTTAGATTATGATGCACTGATCGCAAACAATCTAATCCTCTTGCTCAGGTAGCTCAAGAAAATGACCAGCTCGTTGTAACGAAGCAAGATTTTCTATTTTTTTCGAGAATAAGGATGGCTTTTTGAAATGACGAATGTACTTTCCCAAAAGTTTCCCTAATTTCATGAAATTTTTTGCCAATTTTAGAAAGTTTTAATAAGATTATCCTTTTATCCATTTTTAATTTTTTTCTGTTGGATTCTATTGCTTTCTATAAAATTTCAAGCGCATATACGGTTCCAAATAATTTACAAGTCCGTTTCTTATTCATGGAATATAAAATTTTCCAAAAAAAATAAAAAGCATTACCGGAAATTCCCGTTATTAGTTTTGTACGCAAACTTATTCTGCACCGTTTTGCGAGTATATTGTCAATAAATATTGTTACGAATACTAGTTCTAGTGGGCTGTTAGGTATCTCTGGATTGCGTAAGTTGAAAATAAAACACACTCAGTTTCTCAAACGCAGTCAATAAAATAAACCAACAATCACTTTATTCCACAATTTACACTTCACTGTCTTTACACTAAATTATTTGCTTAATTACTCCGTGTGGCACCTTCACTAGTCAAAATCAGACTGACTCGCTGCGCCGCACCCGGCTGCCTTTTATACCTGTCCGGCCATCGCGCAGATCGTTCTCGCACATTCCGGAGTGAGCTAAAGGTTTCCATGATGATCGCGACCATCATTGCCAGGTTGGACTAAAAGTTTCCATCATTGCCAGGTTGGACTAAAAGTTGCCATCATTGCCAGGTTGGCCTAAAAGTTTTCCCTATTATCGCGGCCGTCGTTGCCAGATTGAATTATAGCACGGCGCGTAGCGACAGGGTTGCTTTGCACAGCGACAGACTGTCTTATCGTTACAATATGTATACATGGAAAAGTATTATTTTAATTCATCTAAAACACAACAAAAAGTGCAGTTAAGGCACTAATGTGAATAATTTTTTTATAAATAGAGAACCCATTTTTGAGGTTTCTCTTTCGGTGGCTGTCCTCTCAGCAGAAAACGGCAAACCTCTGAGATTAAAAATTGCCTATGAAAAAGCTCCCAGCTCGCCGTTCGGAATCGGCATAAAACTGTAGGTCCCTTCCACTCGCGTACAAATTCACACGCACAACACGGATGGTTGCGGGAAGCTAGGCCTTAGTCCCGCGTAAGCGGGCTGTCGTGCCAGTCAATTATAAAATTATTAAAATTATTGTACGCAAACTTATTGTGACTAGTGTATGGTGAAGGGATTGTTTACATTTATCCTATTTTTCTACAATTTTAGCTTACGACATTCAATTTTCCGACAACTTTTGAATCATCTAAATGTAATATTTAAATTATATTTTACATTAAACTATTATAATAATTGTTTTTTTTTGTATGTTCGAGTATTTTATATTCTTTTTCGGTATTTAATGCGAGTTTCTGTTAACATTATTTTGCAGTTAACATTTGTTTATTTTGCTGTTGCATTCCTTTGGCAACAAAAACTACAAAAGCCTATAAGACATTCTGCAAACAAGAGTAAGAAAGAATAATATCGTGAAAGACTGATCGTTATAGTGTATATGTATGCATGACATATGTATGTATTGTATGTTGCGCATTTATTTTTATATTTACAGATAGCGCGTTAATAGCTAGGAACGTACAGTACTTACATTTGAGCAAAACATAAATAGATTTCTGTATGTAATAGTATTGTACACGAAAGAACGGTAGAGTGACAAGTGGCACCGCACGTAGTCCTCAGCGTCTGCCAAGCGGATTTATGTTCCCTTGCAGACAAATAGCTCCATTCCGTCGCAGTAAATATAATGCAAGTAGTATAAGTGAGAAGTGTAGCGATATGTGAACAGCGTGGAAGACGCACAGCTTCTGACAGTCCTAGCAGAGTTGCGCTTACATTTTCCCATGACTGACTAGCTTACAGCTGTTTCACTGTCTGTAGCCCCTAAACCAAGGGTGCCCATAACCTTCTAATGGAAGAGCAAACACCAATACATATAAACGAATTCATCTTCTAAACAACAACAAAACCTACGTTGAAGATAACTGTCCCCAATGTGTACCAACTAGACATCTGCATGGCTCCATTCACTTTCTCTCCCACAGTGTTGACACTTCTGCTGAGTGCACACTTTCTGAGAGTCATTAAAATATGAATACAGTAATTGCTGTAGTCAAAGCAAAAGCTGTGCACAAAAAGAATGAGTCAAAAAATAGAGAGAGTCATAACACACCATTCTCTTTAGTGAATATTCATTGCTCACTTGCTCGTAAGGTTATCAACATTATTTAGCATCATTTGTATAAAGTAACGGTATATTTCTTTTTTGTTTTCATTGCTGGTATTCGTTGACAATTTACTCACTTAAAGCTAAAAATTGTGTTCTAAAATTAAAAAATTGACTTGCAGGAGGTAAATAGTTGTTATATCGTAAGCCCACTTCAAAAGTGACACAACTCAAAATTTGAATTTTAAGTTTATGTGTTAATACGATGCATAATACCCATGTCTACCTATAGGCAAAAATTCAGTATATTTTGTTGTTGTATTTATTGTTTTTTGTTTCGATTCGATGCTATTTGATCGCTGCTGCTCAATTCAAAATAGTCCTAACTCAAATTGTCACACTTTGGATGAAATAAAAACTATAATTTTTTGATTTTCTAAAGTAAAATAAAAATAAAATTTCGTAACTTATTTAAGAATGGTTGTTATTACATTTAAGTTTTGTTACAAAGAATTGTATTAATTTTAATTTTATAATTAATAGTTTTTTTCCTAATAAATTTTGTTAAAACTTGATAGAAAAGCATTTTTTAGTTTCATTTTGAGCACACTACTCAATATGAATGATTCAAATCATTCATTTGATTTCGCTGTATTCACAGCATAAAGTGAATACAGTTTCTGTTTGAGTACACTATAAAATGACTCATTCAATTTATGAATACAGTACAATCTCTCACTCGACAGCAAATTATGACTCATTCATTCACAATCACAAAAACGAATGTGAGTGAATACGTAATTTAAGAGTGAATGAATCAAAACACGTTTTGAATGCAATCATGCAGACGTCTGGTACCAACAAAGCTTACTGTGCTGTGTGTGTATACTAGATCATTTACAAAAACAAATGAACTAGAATCCTCAGTCTATGCTGAAGAGCATTTACAAAAACAAATGAGCAACGAGGGCATAGGGCATGGGCACCTCTGCCCAAAACCAAACGTCTAGTGATCTGAAATATGCCCTGTCTTGTAATAAGACCCAAGTTTCAACTGCCTGGCAGAAGTCCCCACGACATTGGAAGTTGCAGATTACTTTAAAAATATCATGTCTGCAGTTGCTTTACTAAAAGTATGGTGTGTATAGAAAGTTTCGTGTATACTATAACTGATATGCACGCATGCACGCTATATAATCAACATTTAACAGAGTGAAAAACTGGAATCGAGCTTAAAGACATGAACTATAATGTTGATCTGATACCAAGAAATATACCTAAACCCAAAAACTAATTAAACATGTACTCATATTCACTTCTCAAACTACAATAATGTAATAAATACCTGGGCATAGAGCATCTAAGTGTCTTTCGTCGATAATGCCTAGTCTGAACTAGTGATCTAGCGCACTTACTATTGAGTTCTTTTAAGTTACGGCGACTTTGCACAGCCTTCGACAGATATAATATGAGAGGTCGTTGAATGAGTTTGTCAAGTGATTTGATACATGGAAAATAAAGGATATTGGCGGCGAGTTTGAAACCAATTTCGCTGGTGACTTCTAAATCGTGCTGATCTATACTGGCTCGTTTATGCTCAGCTTACTTATACCATATAGTACATTACGTATTTGCTTAAGAAAATGTCGCAACGTACCTTGAAAGCTGTGCAGAAAGGATGTAGTTGATTCCGAAAGCGCTTCAGCTGTCTGAATCGTAGGTTGCTTTCGGGCCGATCTGGCGCCAGTGTTTGTTGTGGTTGTATGGCTGATTTTGGTGGGTGGCAGAAGGGTGTAATTGGTGGGCGCGGCATGGTGCTGCGCACTGGCAATGTCCGCACCGAACGGCACTGTTGACGAGACAGTGGACAAGCTGCCGGCGTTAGTGCTTTGCTCTGCCATGGAGAGGCCGTTGCCGGTGTTAGTCGTCAACGCAGCGGACGGACGTCTATGGGCAGACGGCAGGCCATCGTCACTTTTGGGCGATGGTGGGTTGCCCGTGTTTCGTATGTTGCCTTGGCTGTTATAGCACGCATGCTGCTGGCTATAGGTGCTAACGCTGATGCTGTACGGCGGTGGAGTTGTGGTCGCTTTTGATGCTGCGGTGGCTGTGTGTAATAAGAACGCTGCAGCGTTAGTTGGCTGATTGTTGCTGCTGGAGGTGGATAAATATAGGTGGGTCGGCGAGAGGTAGCGTGCGGAGGCGTTTGACCCTTCAATGCCTAAGTATGCGAAGAACATTTTTAGCGCCGCTTGACATCAAACTATTTCATTGCGCAATATTTTCGTTCGTAACTCATCTTTGAATTGTTTTCTTGTATTCCACGTCTTTTTTTTATTCAATTCTAAAAGTTTAGTTTAGTTTTAAGTTTACGACGTAAAACCTGAGATATTCGGCATAAGTTCTGTACGGTTCTGCTGCATATTAAACATAATATAAATTGCATATGTACATATCAAATGGAGGTAATAGTTTACAGATCGAAGACAACTCTCAATTCATATTATGAACATATACGTATTTATATTAGCGCGCTTATTTCATATACACTTGGCATACAAATGGGCATTGCGATTAATTCGTTCCAATCGCCTTCATTGAAGTCTGAGATATGTATTGCCCTGCGACAATTTGATTGACGGGTGAGATGCAGTACTTGGTATCGTTGAGAAATCGTACAAGTAATGAATGCTTGCTCGTTTCGAGTTGTATTGAACGCTGCTAACAACACCAACTATGCCTATGTCATGCAATCAATTCTGTGGCCGTAAGGAATAACAGCCAAAGTCGATTTTATGAAGTTTTCAGGAGAGCACTTTTAATTTCTGAATTTGCTTTAGATTACACTAGATACATTTTAGACTTTTGGGCGTAAAACATTCATTTTATGAGCAAAAGCCATAGAATATTGTGTAGTAGTACATTTGAATACGACGAATGCAATGGTGGTAATAACTCAACTTTATCCTAACTTGACTTTGGCTGTTATTCCTTACGGCCACAGAATTGTCAATACACATTACACCAAATGCTTCAAGCACGCACTAGCAGGGTATTCAAGCCAAGCTAGACACTGTTACTTTAATCAGACTCCCGTTCTTTCTGTTTGCGTATCTACTATTATGATATGTTTACCGATGCTAGAAATTTTCGATAATGTTTAATGGAAATTTTTCTTTTCAAAACAAAAGTTAACGATTTTTATATAAGGAAATGTCCACGTTTTCGTCGGTATGTTTACTGTGAAAAAATCAACATCGATTTTATTACAGTTGTGTTGTTTTCAATAAAAAGTTGCTTATTTATTATTGCTATGACGGAGAAAGGGACTTCAATTGCGTTATATAGAAGACATTTTTGTTGAAATGGATTAAATCCAGTTACATACATAAAGGGTAGAGGGTATGGATTTAAATCGCTTCTGTATATATAGTAAATATAGTGAATTATATAACCGTTCACAATACGCTTAAATCTGTGGTGATACTATTGAATGGGAACAAGGAACTTGTTGAGAACTAAACATTTTTTTATATAGAAAATTAGCGGTTTGTGGACGGTTTGAGAACTCACTTTATATACGTGGTTATTGTACATAGTATATATTGTGTTTTATTATCTAACTTATGGTCATACTTTCGTTTACTTTACCAACATGGAATACAAGTATGTATGTATGTGTAGACATATTGTAAACATAATTAGTTTGCCTTTTAAGTTATGCATTTTTAGAGCAGTTAGAGGTGAGTGAATATGTGGTTGCATCTTACTTGACAGTTATTAGTTTTTCATTAGTAATAATCATACAGAACTTTGAAAATGCATTTCAGATTGAGAAATATACGTTTTCACTATATTTGCATATGTAATATACAGCTATATCCACTGCAACAACAAACTGCTCGAACAGTTGGATTGGCTATATAAAAAACACTTGTATATCATGAAGATATAGTAAAACAAAAACAAATGAAAAAAAACCATCTTAAATATATGTTCATAAATGTATTCAACATTTTCACAAATGATGGAACCAGCTACGCTTTCCACAGCAGTTTGTACACATGAAAATACCGTCAGATATAGTAGCTAGCCAAGTAGTACAATGTTTTCACTTGAAAACATTAGAAGATTGAAAACGTTAGGAGTACTGAAATGGGTGCTTTAGTAACATGGCACTAAGGCATTGTGTCCATCAAATAAAAGGCTTTTAATACTTCACTACTAAATTTCAATGTTTAAGGCTTTTAATACTTCACTACTAAATTTCAATGTTTACGAGGTTTTTATTAAAAACCTAAATACTTCTGATCATTAACCCGAATTAGCCCACGTAAATTTTTTTTTCGAATTTCAAAAAGATTTTTTAGGAGCATACTCTTTATATGCAACATGAAAAAACTGCATCATTAATTTTTTAATCCTGCCCACAGGACGCTCGGAATGTCCTGTTGAAATATGGCAACAGGCACAGAAAACTTCAAAAAAATATCACAAAAAGTATTTTTCCAGAGTAACACACTTATGGGACATTACTCCCTTCTTCAAACACTTAAAATAAAAGACATTTCATTACGCGATCAAGATGATAAGTATATATTTTCAGTAGGTCTAAATTTACTTACTTTTTCATGCCCCTTTTTTTTGGCACTAAATATTATATCTTCAATTTACGATGCACTACTTTATACCAACAAACACGCACTGTTTCCCAAATGATTTTAAGTGAAAGCAGGATCAATTCTGCGTTCAAAATGTGTTTCAAAGTAACGGTATCTATATTCGTTCGTATGTTATGATCGTTTGAAAATATGTCTATCGTGCGTTGCCATATGACAACACTGGGCTAATTCGGGTTAACATGATTAACATCATTTAGAAAAAATTTAAAAGCAAAAATATTTTCTACGCATATACACTAGTCAGAATAAGTTTGCGTACAAGGGGTACGTAATTTTTCATATGAAAAATAAATCACTTAAAGTAAGGTTTGCGCACGATGAAATTAGTGCATACGTTTTACCTCCTAGTGTTCTCCTAGTTCAAATTTAAAATTTTTTCCACATCAAAATAGCTTTGTTAAACATGACTTGGTCCTCATGTAAAATTTTGAGACCGTTCGATAGTTTTTGCCTTTAAAATGAGCAGTGAAATATAAGTGCGTGAAAAAATTATTAGACTGTGCAATGAAAATCCTAATTTATCTTTCAAAGCAATTGCTCGAAAAGCACGGGTTTCGCGAAATATAGTTTAGTCTGTAATTAAAGTATACAATGAACGTCTGACGATTAATAGGAAACAAGGAAGTGGCAAAAAGAAGGGGCTTAATAACTCTGCTATGGGCAAGAAGGTAATAGCTCTTTTAACAAAAATTCCCAATACATTAGGCAGAAAAGTGGCGGAAAAAGTAGGATGCTCTGAAACATTTGTTGAAAAGTTAAGAAGCAGGAAGGGTTAAGGTCATACAAGGTCAAAAAAGTTCCAGATAGAAATTCGAAGAAGAACAGCGAGGCAAAAGAGCGAGCCAAATTATTGCACCGTATGGAAATTTGATTGCTGCATTATGGACGATGAGACCTATGCACTGGGTGACTTTTCACAACTTCCAGGTGTGGGTTATTATGCTGCAGATCGTAGAGGGAACGTCCAGGAGCAGTATAGACCCAAAAGAAGTCGAAATTCCCCAAGAAGGTTTTGGTGTGGCAGGGAATCTGTAGCTGTGGTAGACGCAGCCGTTCATTTGTAACAACTGGGGCAATAAACACCGATATATATATCCGGGAGTGTCTGCAAAAACGACTGTTGCCATTTATAAAACAGCGCGCAGTTTCTGCTTTCATTTGGTCTGATTTGGCAGCATGCCATTACAGTAAAGCAGAAGTTGAGTGGTACGAAAAGAATAATGTAACATTTGTACCCAGATATGCGAATCCACCTAACTGCCCAGAGCTCAAACCAATAGAAAGATATTGGACTCTGGTAAAAAGGACCATGAAAGGCACAAAACAGATTGCTGAAACCACTACTAGTTTTTCCAAAAAATGGCTATCATCAACAAAAAAAATGCCTGAAAACACTATAAAAAGCCGAATGTCAGGCATTTCGGAAAAAATCAAAATTTTTTTTTAAAGTTAATCACACAAAATATTTTGTTTATGTATAAAAACATGAATTAAATTTCTTTTAATATAACGTTTTTTTCTTTTTAATATGTTAACTAGTTCAGAAGTAATTTGAGTTTATTTGTGCACTAATTTCATCGTGCGCAAGCCTTAATTTTTCAAAACCAAAATATTTGTTATTTCTTTTTTCTATTATTTATTTATTAATATTTCTTCCGTAAAGTTAGTTCTTTTATTTCATTAAGATAATAATATCAAAAATTTGACCAAACTGTAAAAGAAGGGCCAACAACAAAATATGTTATGAATTCACCTCAGAAAAAGTTTGCGTACAAGATAAGGTTATGTAGTTAAAGTTTAATTGAAACTAAGTTTTGTCCAAAAATTATTAACTTTCTGAAAATGCTTTTTCTCGCTTGAACTCCCTGCAGAAGTTTCGGCGTAAATTTTATTAATTTCGGTATTTTTTCAGCGGTTATTTTGTTATATACTTGAATTGTTATATTCGTTTACTATATTTTTGAAGATGGAGTGTTGCTGAGCTCAAGGTTCAAGTAAACCCCTTATATACTCAATTAAATGCACGTTAGGTGACTAGGAAGGAACTCTTTCAACTTGGTTGAGCCAGTTAATAGCAAACATAGCTTCACATCGTATGCATTGCGCCCTAAGGTCATCGTAAAGTTGAAAAGAAATGTTGGAATCTGAACCAGTTTTGAAACCTTGGCTAACATAAGCTTTTAGAATATGTAAATAACCCCTCGGAAGCATTTTTGAATGAAAAAACAGCCTGCTCACTCCTTTTCCTGATATGCAGCCCCATACCACAGAACAAACAATATACTGTTTATTCTGTGCCCATACCATATCCCCACATATGCTATGCTTCACTGTTAATTTTAGATTTTTGTTATTAAGAGGTTCCTCCTCACATTAGTTGATGCCTTTTATTGCTGTTATGTAAGGGAAATATGTTTTTTTCAGGACTTTTCTTATAAAGTCACTGCTACTGGGTTTTATAAAATATTTCTGTACATTTCTAAATAACTAAGATATTGGATGCAACTAGCCTTAGATTATGATGCACTGATCGCAAACAATCTAATCCTCTTGCTCAGGAAGCTCAAGAAAATGGCCAGATCGTAGTAACGAAGCAAGATTTTCTATTTTTTTCGAGAATTAGGATGGCTTTTTGAAATGACGAATGTACTTTCCCAAAGGTTTCCCTAATTTCATGAAATTTTTTGCCAATTTTGGAAAGTTTTAATAAGATTATCCTTTTATCCATTTTTAATTTTTTTCTGTTGGATTCTATTGCTTTCTATAAAATTTCAAGCACATATACAGTTCCAAATAATTTACAAATTGGACCTCAAAGACGGAAAATATGGAATTTTAAGGTGTTTTCTTTGATGGTCAAAAACATACACATTTTTTGTAAAACAGTTAACGATTTGGTGTATAATGAAAGCCGACACATCAAGAAATACAGCACAGCCAAATTATTTGGCGGAATATACATTCGCATCGAAATAATAGCAAAAATGTACCATAGCCATTTTCATCATTTTTCATACTTTTTCCTTAACAAATTTGGGGCCTCAAAATATTCAAAGCTTTTATTTATTTTGCTTTTATTCTTTTTGTTTTTTGCTTGTATTTCAGACCATAAATGGAACGTAAAAAGAGCATATTTTGAGGAATTTTAAGAATATTTTAAGGATCGATGCTTCCTGCCTACCGTGTCTAGAGGGGGTCATTTAAATGAGATTGTGTTTCGTACATAATGGCAAGGCCCACAAAAATAAAAGTTTCATCGAAATCATATCTTAATGTGAGTTTTATTTAACTTTACTTTTTAAACCAAAAAATGGATAACCCTGTATAAGTTGGTGTGTGTATAAAAAATATTGTTTTAGTGAACTTCTCACTAATCACTATAACCGAGTAGAATGGATGGCGCCTAATAAATTTTCACATTCTACGAAATCTACGTTGATTACCCCGTGAAAAGCACACCAGATAGATGTGGATCAGCCGAACTGGATAAGGTACTAAACATTTTCTTAGAAAGGCATCACACCGTACGAAGTAAGTAAGTAAGAAGTGAGTAAACGAAAAATAAAAACAAAAAGTCGTAATGGACTTCTCCAGCCAGAAGAACTTTTGCTGTTTATAACTTTCAAATTTGGTCATTAAAATTCTGGTTTAAAACTCCTTGAGTGAATTCCGTTTATACAGGGTGGCGCAAAAGTTGTCACCCAGTGTTCTTTGGCCCTAATTTGTTTAGGAATGAAGTAATTAATGAATGAATGAATAAAAGAGTGAATGAATGAATGCCAAAGCAAAATTTACTTTTGCCTCCATATTGCAAAAGTTATAGCATCTAGAGTCCGACCGATACCAAATTTGTTGCCGATGCCGATGCCCGTTAATCGGCCGATGCCGATACCGATTCCATAGCAAAAAATTACACGAATGAATTCAATCAAAAACACAGTATATTTTATAAAATAACAAACGGAACTATTACATATACATTTTTTTGTAATATTTATCACAAAATAACAAAAAAACGAGAAAATAAGCAATTAAAAACTATATAAAATTACAAGAGAATTCAGAAATCGAACACATTAACATGTATTAAAAAAAATAATATATCATTTGTTCAACTGAGAGAGAAACAAAACTAGTGACGTAAGCACAGGTTATTAAAAAATATTGCAGAACAATTCAGTTTCGCCTTCAACTTAAAATTACGATTCTTATATTAAAATTTGTACTCTCAAATTGCGACCTGTTGTACAGGTGTCGTGGAATGAAGTCAGAAAACAAATTTGGAAAAAATAAAGGGCTTGTTTAAAAAACGGTTCCAATTAAAAAAGAAGGATAAGATTGTAAAACTAAATGGCCTTGCTTCTGATGTCCATATTAACACTTTCAGTAACAATGTCCAATATATTGGACTACAGCCCATACAATTCATACAGCCCGGTTTATTTTCATGTCGAAAGGGTTAATAAACGAAATGCATAGACATTTCGAGAAATTTTTAAGAATGCCTAATTTTTACAAAAAACATTTCTAGGAAACGTTTATATCAAAAAGTATCCGCAAGTACGTTAAAGAAAAGGGTATAAGAACCCCTATTCTGCTCTTTTTAAGTAACATATTTTCAGATATCACAAGTAAAACAACCAAATCATCCGTCATCGCCAAGTTATTTTTATTTAAAGGGGTCATCAACGATCGGACCAAAAATGACCGATGTGGCATCGGCCAAATAAGGCCGATTTTATTGGCCAATATTAGCCGCTGCCGATTAATCGGTCGGACTCTAATAGCGTCTGCCGATTAGGTGATGACTTTTGCGCCACCCTGTATGGTTAACCTTCACTCTGTGCATGGTTTTTATACCCTAATCCCGTGCAATGGGGAACAGAGTTCCCCATTTTTGAACCAGTATAGTTTGTATGGGAATGAGTAAAATAATAATTTTTTGGGAAATAATTATATTATCATTATAGTATGAAATATTATTAATGTTGTTGTTGTTTGTTGTTTTGTATTAGTATTTTTATTTTATTTATTTGTTTACCGTTTTTGAATCTGTTATTCCACCGGTGAGTGTGCTTGAGATTTAGAACTTGAGTGGTTCAGAACTTGGATAAGTTTTGCATACAAAATGTATTGGTATAAATAACGGGGTCATTTATTCCCCATAGCACAACAAACAGTTTGTGTGCTTTTTTTTGGCTATATCTGCCTAATCATACTTTAAATGAGATATCTGTTTATGCTTTTAGATTCCTCTCATCAATACCTTTCCAATGATATAAGTATAAATATAGGGTGTTTTTTTTAGAGGTATAGAACTTCGAATTGAAATAAAACACAAGAAAATCGTTTTAATGTCCATCAATTTGGCTTTATTGGAAGGATAATTTTATGCCATTAATGTTTAAATATGATTTCGTTCATGTGGCCGCCGCGGCTGGCTCGAATAAAGCCAATTCTACAGGTCCAATTTTTAAAGTTGACGGACAAAGCTCCAATTGCTGTGCACGGTGGCGAATCGATTCATTCGGGTCCTCTTCAACATTTTGCTCTACAGCGGCAATTGTTTCTTCGGTGCGCACTGTTCGACGTCTCTGCGGATGCGTATTATCACATAGAGTAAACGTAGTGCGAAAACGACCCATGGTTAACCGATGGATGGATCGATTTTGCTCTGATGGACGATTATGTCGACCATAAAATGGACGGAGCTTGCGGTAAACTTCGCGAACTGAACCATTATTTTCGAAATAAATTTGCACGATTTGCAAGCGTTGTTCTTTTGTCAACCTGTCCATGATGAAATGGCAAACCAAACTGAACATAAATGACATTAGAGTTGCCAGATTTGACCACAAAATTCCAGTTTTATCTCTATTCGAAAAACAAACCTCTAAAAAAAACACCCTATAAATCGTTTAGAATTAAAAACCTTCACAATTTAATGTTTTATGTCGTCGTGGGGAACTGTATACCCCAAGCATGGAGTGAAGGTTAATGTTTAGTCGAATATTGCACCTGTTGAGTGCGTTTTCAAATATTTCAATATCCCGTATATTATATGTTGTTCTTCAAATGTCTTTTGGTTCTGGATAGTGTCCGACCGAATATTCGGTTTCGGTGTCGGCCCAAATAAGTGGAAACTTATTTAAAACTTTCTGCAATATTTTTTACATTTTATTGTGTAGCGAGTGTACAGCTACTTAGTGCAGCCGAGTAGATATATAGTGAAAGGACGAGAAGCAGAATTTAGATGCCACCAATGTAAATAAACTTCTTTTTAGAATATAATAATATTAGCGAGTAAGGTACGAAAGAGTGATTTTTTTATGTTTATATTTAAAAAAATTTATTTATTGCTTTTATTAATAAGTATTTTGTTGTATTTTGTATTTTGTTTAATGTTTTGTTATGTTTGTTCTTTATTTACTGAAAGTAAAATTCGTTTGTTGAAAAATGGCGATTTTGATGCTTGATGTGGTGATTTTTATTTCAACTATAAAGTTTCGGTTTCGGCCAAATATTAAAAAAAAACATAAACTCGGTTTCGGCCCAAAAAAGTGGTTTTGGTCGGACACTAGCTCTGGATCAAGTACGTGTCTTCTATGTGCTTTTCAAAATATATATTTGTATCTATGCAAAGGCGTTGGGGCGGCTTTTTGCATTTTGCTGTTTGAGTTAAGCAAACTCTAATTATTAATTAAGGAATTAATGATTCTGATTTGTAACGTCTGCTACAAAAAAGTTTCGAACTTGTATCAGTCTGTAGCAAAGTAGCACACTAGCAATAATTTGTAGTGGCACAAATAGCGAGCCCCATAATATTTATTACAGCTTGCCTTGGGTCATTATTTGAACACATAATATACATATCGCACACCCACTACAAAAGTGACACAACTCAAAATTTTTAATTTGTCAGGAAACGTAAAAAACTCTTTTTGAGCTGAATAAACATTTTTTAAAAATAACGTATAGACCGTTTGGTAGAAAATCCTTACAGATTATGCTTAAGGATAAGTTACAAGAATTTTTTTTATTTTACACTAGAAAATCCAAAATTTTGAGTTGTGACTGTTTTGATGACATTTTAATTCAATAATTACCGAATTATTTTAAGTTAGATATGTAACTTTTGCTGAATTTAATATATATAAATGACAGTTAAAAAGTTGAAAGTTGAAAATTTTGAAAATTCGAAATTAATTTTTTTATTTGAAAATATATACAGCTATGGCCAAAATAATAGAAACATCGCCTTTGGTACTACATAATGGAATAAAAGTTATAGTGTATATAGCTCGATTTGATTCATATGGCTGTTTTACAACACTGGAGCAATACACTATCTATTCCATAAAAAATTATTACTTACAGTTGTTGGTATTGTCTACTATAACCGTTATTTACCATGTCACACACATTTAGTTGGACAAAAAAATAGAAACACTGCGTTTTAAAAGAAAGTATTGTTGCTTTTAATTAAAATTCATCAATGTCATCAATAATTTATTGCAAAGCCTTTATTTTTAATAACCTCGCTCAATATTTTCGGCATAGAGTCCACAAGTTGTTGACATTTTGCGATCGGAATGGAGTACCATGCTTCCTGAATGATTCGCCACAATTCTTCGAGATTTCATGGGTTATGCTTTCCAACTTCCACCTTCCGGTCATGCCACAAGTTCTCAATCGGATTTAAGTCCGGTGATTGAGACGGCCACTCCAAAACGTCGAGTTTTTGTCTTTTAAACCAATTTTTCGTATACTTAGCTGTGTGCTTTGGATCGTTATCCTGTTGAAAACGCGATTTTAGTGGCATATTTTCCTCAGCCCATGGTAGCATAGTATTTTGCAAAATATCTACATAAGTCTCCTATCGCTTAATTCCTTCAATACGAAAAAGGTGTCCTACTCCATACCAGGAAAAGCAACCAAATAGCATCAGGCTGCCACCTCCATGCTTTAAAGTAGGTTTTGTATACCTTGGATTGTAAGCCTGGCCTGGGGGACGAGGAACAAAGGATTGGCCATCCATGCCGAACAAATTTATCTTCGTCTCATCGGTCCAAAGTACATTTTACCACTGAACTTATACTCTTAACGGCTATATACACTATAACTTTTATTTCATTATGTACTTAGTACCAAAGGCGGTGTTTCTATTATTTTGGCCATGGCTGTATATAATATATATATATACATATATATAAATATACTAGTTGGGCCCCGCGGCTTCGCACGCAAGCTCTCTTCTTTCACCCGATACATATTTTGAACGCATGGTTGAACCCATTTTGATTTAAATAAAAACATATGTCTATTATCTTTGAAGCCAAGTGGTTCTAAAAATTGTCAAAGTCAAAAGGCCCTTTAAATCATGAGTTTTCACGTTTACTCTAAACAAAATCTTAACCCTTAGTTTACCACGGTAGATTTCGATTTTCAAAAATATGAAAAAAACATTGTAATTATTTCCCGATTTAAATGCTTTTTGTCCAAGTTTGAAGTCAAAAGGACCAATAAATCGTGTTTCCATGCAAACTGTTAACCCATTGTTGACCCCGTTACATTTTGATTTTCAAAAAAGTGAAAAACACGTGTCAAATTATTTCTCACTCAGAGTACTTTCACAAAGTTTGAAGTCAGTGGGCCCGTTAATTCATTTTTTTTACAGTTTCGCCATACAAACTTTTAACCGGTCGTTGACCCCGTCCGATTTTAATATTTGGAAAAAATGAAAAACACGTATCGAGTTATTTTACATTTAAAGTACTTTCACCAAGTTTGAAGTTAAAAGGCTAAAAAAAATTGTTTCTTCATACATACTATTAACCCATCGTTGATCCAGTTAGATTTCGATTTTGAAAATAATGAGAAACGCATGTATAATTTTTTTATTTCAAGTATTTTTATAATTTTTGAAGTCAATAGGCCTATCGGTTCATGTTTTTTTCGAGTCTACCCTTAAACAAATTTTAACCCATTATTGATCCAGTTAAATGTTGATTTTTGAAAAATTATAAAATACGTATAGATTTTTTTTTGTTTAGAGTATTTTCAGGAAGTTCAAAATCAATATGTCTCTTAAATCACTTTTCTTCATACAACACCTTAACAGATGTTTTGCCCCTTTACACCCCGAATTTCAAAAAATCCCGTCTTAGCGGAGGTTCATTTTTCAAGATGTATCTACAGTTCAAATTTCATGTTCGTAGCTTCAGCGGTTTGGGCTGAGCGATGATGAATCAATCAATCAGTCAGTCAATTAGGGCAAACAATCTATGTATATAAAAATGGAGCCGGTACCACACCCTCTTGTCCAGTGCTCACAACTTTCTTCTAGTCGAATTGTGCTACTAAGTGGAAAGTTCGTACCAAGTTTCACTGATGTGTGTGTGTACTGCATAAAAAATGTGCCACGCCCTTTGATCAACGCCCCATTCCCTCTATTGAAAGATATGATTAAGTGGTAGGTTCATATCAAGTTTCATTGATGTACGACTTACATTTCTGCTGCATAAAAAATTTGCCACGCCCCTTGTTCAACGCCCATAAAATATTATCGGTAGAATGACACTTCTATGGGACGATGGCATATTCAATTTCAATACTGTGCGGCTTACAATTCCGGAGCTATTCCATATAAAAGATTAGAGTTGTATGGACGGAGCCACGCCCTCGTGTTAAATACCCGTTTCATTCCTCTGCCGAAAGATATGACTAAATGGTAAATTCGTACTAAGTTTCATTCATGTGCGACTAACAGTTCCAAAATTATGCGGATAGTTTGGGTCAAACAAATGTGCCACGCCCCTTGTCCAACGTCCATAAAATTTTAACAGTGGAATAACACATCTATGAGGCGACGCCTCACTAATTTTCAATGCTGTGCGACTTACAATTCCGAAGCTATTCCATTTACAAGAAATGAATTGTATGGGCGGTGCCACACCCCTTTGTTCAATACCCACCTTATTCCCTCTGCCGAAAGATATGATTAACTGGTAGGTTCATACCAAGTTTCATTGATGTACGACTTACAGTTCTGCTGCATAAAAAATGTGCCACGCCCCTTGTTCAACGCCCATAAAATTTTAACAGTAGAATAACACATCTATGAGGAGACGGTACACTAAATTTCAATGCTGTGCGACTTACAATTTCGAAGCTATACCACTTAAAAGATTTGAGTTGTATGGGCGGTGCCACACCCCCTGGTCCAATACCCACCCCATTCCGTCGGTCGAAGGACATGATTAAATAGTAAGTGTGAACTAAATTTAATTGATGTGTGACTTATGGTTCCAAAGTTATTGTCTAAAAATGTATTCTGGTGGCGCCACGCCCCGTTTTCCCGACTTTTCTTTTCTTATAAACCTTCATGTAACAATTTCGAACAAACCCGCCGAAGGAAGTATCCAAGTTGGTCCAGCCGTTCTCGAGTGATAAGCAGTCGAACGGACCACGTTTCATTTTTATATACAGTCCATTTCATAACTATATCACCATTTAATTTTTATAACTCCTTTGCAAAAGGAAACACTTGCAAAAAATTTGCCAATTGTTTTTTGTGTGTTATTAAAAGTAACGTATATTTGTAATTTTTTAAATAAAAAACTACTATTGTTTCATATAAATTTCAAAAAAAATATTTTTTTTACTGTTTCATAACTATATCACCACTAATCAAATACTCATTTTTCTTGCTGTCAAAACAATTTTTTTCGACATTGTAATGCTGTAAATTATACTTATTCATTCGTTACACGAAATGCCACGCGGAAAATATTTAACGGTCGAGGAAATTGGCAAAATTAAGGCATTTCGTGAAGTTGGGCTATCCTTACGCGAAGTTAGACGCAAATTGGCACGTAATCACGTGACAATCGCAAATTTTTTGAAAAATACCGATAGTTATGGCACAAATAAAATGGGCGGCCCCAAAAAAAAACTATTACCACGAGATGAGCGTCGAATTGCCCGAGCTGCAAGCAATTCTACCAAAAGCTTAAGACAGTTGCGGAATGAATTGAAATTAAATGTGTCACTGCCTACGGTTTTTCGCGCACTTCAAAGGTGCCCTTCAAAATCAAAAAATGAAGAGCACGCCAAGACTCACCAAATGTCATATCGACGCTCGTCTAGGATTTGCACGAAAAAACTTGACCCGTAACTGGACCAAGGTACGTATTCAAGAAACATGTTTTTAATTTCGTGTTATTTTATCACCGCTTTCTTCTCAGGTAATTTTTTCAGATGAGAAAAAATGTAATTTGGATGGTCCAGATGGTTTCCAGTACTACTGGCGAGATCTTCGCAAGGATCCACTTTACTTCTCGAAACGGAATTTTGGCGGAGGAAGTCTAATGGTGTGGGGTGGGTTTTCATCGTGTGCAACACTGCCATTAGCCTTTCCGTCAACTAGGATGAACAGTGAAAAGTACGTCAGAGTCCTTGCGAATAATCTCCTGCACTTTTTAGAGAGCCGCAGTGAGGGGGAATGGGTTTTCCAGCAGGATAACGCCGCTATTCACGTGAGCAGAGTATCAAGGGAGTGGTTTTCTGACCACGAAATTGATGTTCTTGACTGGCCTGCATGTTCACCAGATCAAAACCCAATGGAAAACCTCTGGGGAATATTAGTACGGAAGGTTTATGCTAATAACCGGCAGTTTAGTAACGTGCAAGATCTACAAGCTGCAATAGAAATGGCTTGGGTTGATATTCCACAGGAAACGCTCCAGAAGCTGGTGGATAGCATGCCAAATAGACTGGCCGCGTTGCTGGAAAATAGCAATACTCTTAATTAAAATCAAATATTGCAAGTGGTGATATAGTTATGAAATAGTAGAAAAATAAACTTGTCAATAATTATCTATGTAACAGCCTTATTTTTTTTTTTTAATTTTACATATACGTAATTTCAGATAACTAATAAAACACAATAGGCAATTTTACTGGAAAGGATTTCTTTTACAAAACACTTACAAAAATGAAGTGGTGATATAGTTGTGAAATGGACTGTATATAGATTTATAATAAAATTGTCACAACTTTACTTAAAATTACTTAAACAAAAATTTATTTCGTCAAAAGTGACACAATTTGAATTAGGACCAGGGACATAACAGTTATAACGTTTATAGGAAAAAAGTTGGAAAATAACTGTTTCACTGTAACAAATATTTTAATTGTTTCTTATAATTATTATTTTGAAATAATTATTTTTACATCTATGTATAACTATTATTCCTGACAAATATTTTTTCTATTGCCTAATAACTGTTATCAGCAAGAAATTTTTTTTCCATTGTTCGGTAACGTTTATTTTTTGAAAAATATTTTTTCCGTCATCGCATAACTGTTATGAGGGAAAAATATTTTTTACGTTGCTCGGTAACGTTTATTTTTGGAAAAATATTTTTTACGTTGCTCGGTAACGTTTATATTTGGAAAAATATTTTTTACGTTGCTCGGTAACGTTTATTTTGTGAGAAATATTTTTTACGTTGCCAGTAACTATTATGAATGGGAAATATTTCTTTTACGTTGACTGATAACTATTATTTTGCAATATATATTTTTTACGTTGAAAATACCGGCACACAAAAGAAAGAGATGTTTGATCGGTGAATCGGTGACAACCCCCCAACCGTTAGCCCATCATACAGCACGGCAACCGCGCATCACCGCCAAACCAGCCAGCCGTCCGCCGCAACCCTGGGCGGGACCCCGGCACCCATTCTAATTGCAATCTGCAATGGCGGGCGCGATGTTTATGTTTGGAGACACATATAATTGTTCGCAAGTTGTAAAATCAAGCAACCAAGCGCAGCATACGGTTACAAACAACCATACAGCAAAAAGATTCGGTTGATGATGACAGGCGCTCATGGGCATACCTAGGTATGGGCTGAGGAGGGTAGTTCCCCCCTCGTAATTCTATATTTTATATACATATGTACAGAAATCTATATTCTATTCTATTTGAATTTTATATTCTGAATTTGGAAATGTAGTTATGTCTTTGCCCCCTTTAATTTGTTGCTGGGTATGCCCAGGCACTTGGTTTTCGCAAAAAAGAATGAAAAGATCGGCACTATTTGCCAAAACGGTTTACTTGTTCAGCGGTCACTACATTGTCGCAATACAGTTACGCCGACGCAGACCTGCTGGCGCCTCAGCTATTGGCAATGCGTTGCCTTAGCAACGATGTGTATGTATCATGCCAAAGAAAATAAAGACTTATATTCTTTGATTATACACAACATGTTTAGTGCCGATTCATTTATCAGGTGTACAACTTTGCTTCCGCCGTTTTCCGATAGGTGGCTGTACCGGCTGAGGCTGGTTGAAATACATAGATGGTAATGCCTTTAAAGTGAGTGTGGACAGTGCCTAACGAATTGTCATCGCCGTTTCAGTGACAGTTGTTCTTGTTTTCGTATTATTCACGCTCGAAAATGTCCGTGTATGTGCCCAATTCTCGCCATTTGCGGGAAGTTTTACTTTTCTGTTACAATTCGAAAAAAAATGCAGCTGAAGCGCATCGAATGCTCTCAGAAACTTACGGTGATGATGCTCTGAGTGAAAGAACGTGTCGGGAGTGGTTTGAACGTTTTAAAAATGGTGATTTCGTGGTGAGTGAAAATGGTGAGTCATCCTCCAACACGACAATGCTCGGCCTCACGTCGCAAAAGTGGTCAAAAAGTACCTGGAAACGCTGAAATGGGAAGTCTTGCCCCACCCGCCGTATTCCCCAGATGTCGCCCCTTCTGACTTCCACCTATTCCGTTCGATGGCACACGGCCTGGCAGATCAACATTTTCAATCCTTCGAAGAATTGGAAAAATGGATTGCTTCATGGATAGCGTCAAAAGAGGACTCCTTTTTTCGAGCCGGGATCCGAAAATTGCCGGAAAGATGGGAGAAAGTTGTCGCTAGCGACGGACAATACTTTGAATAATACATCTGTAAGCGCTTTTTCGCAATAAAGCTTTTAATTTTGGAAAAAAACGGCAGAAGCAAAGTTGTACACCTGATATATCACATTTTTTGAACATATTATTAATTTCGGGTATAACCGATTAAAAATTTAATAAAAAAAAGCGTTAAATGTTAAGAAAAATTTTGCTTCTCGCCCAGCCTTGAACCCGAGGCGAAATTTACGAAAGAGAAACTACGGATATCCGACGTGCTGCCTACCTGTTACACCAAATACAGTACGTGGTCGTTGTAGCTAAAATCATAAATGTATTGAACCGATAAGACAGTCTGTCGCTGTGCAAAGCAACTCTGTCGCTACGTGCCTTGCTATGATTCAATCTGGCAACGACGGCCGCGATAATAAAGGAAACTGTTAGGCCAACCTGGCAATGATGGAAACTTTCAGTCCAACCTGGCAATTATGGTCGCGATCATCATGGAAACCTTTAGTCCACTCCGGAATGTGCGAGAACGATCTGCGCGATGGCCTGACAGGTATAAAAGGCAGCCGGATGCGGCGCAGCGAGTCAGTCTGGTTTTGACAAGTGAAGTTGCAACACGGAGTAATTAAGCAAATAATTAAGTGTAAAGACAGTGAAGTGTAAAAGTGTGAAAAAAGTGATTGTTGGTTCTTATTGACTGCGTTTGGATAGTTAAAGTTGTTTAATTTTCAAATTGCACAATCCAGTGATACGTAACAGCCCACTAGATCTAGTATTCGTAACATTTGGTGTCAGAAGTGGGATTGTGGAAAATTGAAAGTAAACAAATAAATAAATAAAATTATAAAAGCAGGGACATGGTTAAACTCGAGCTGCTGAAGGTAGACCAGCTGAAGAAGGAGCTGGCTGCCTGGAATTTGCCGACTGCTGGCGGAAAGGTGGAGTTGCAGTTGCGCTTGCGAGAAGCATGTGAGGCACGAGGCGTCGAGTGGACTGTGCACGAGTTCGGGGCGCAAGAACTAGAGGCGTCGGCCAAGGTGGAGGAGTCGCCTGCTGGTGCTGCTTCGCTACAGAGTACAGCTGCAGCGGCTGTGCCAATACAAGCGTTGGACATGGGCCAACTAATGGCTGCACTCAAAGGCATGTCGGCGCAAATGGAAACGGCGAATCGAGAAATGGCAGCGAAGCTGGAAACTACGAATCTCGAAATTTCGGCAAAAGTCGAGACTGCAAATCGAGAAATGGCGGAAAATTCTGCGCGCATAGAGCAGAAGGTGGAGGAAATTTCCAATAGGCTGAACGTGAAAGTTGAGCATCTCGAGACGCGAATGGACAATTGGGACAAACGATTTGACGAAATGGGTGAATCCCTGAACAGACGAGTTGACAACCTGGATGAGTCCTTGAACAAACGAGTTGACAGTCTGGAAGATTCGATGCACAGAAAGATTGACGAACGGCTTCGAGAGGTACAGCCACGAGAATGTTTGCCGTCGGTTCAGGATGGTTTTGCTGCCAGAACAGAAGTGCCTACTTATGATGGTGCTGCGCCGTTCGATACATTTAAATTGCAATTCGACTTGGCTGCTTTGGAAAATCAGTGGACAGATATCAGGAAAGGTCGGAGGTTGGCAGTGGCGCTGAAAGGTCCTGCGGCCGAGGTGATCAAATCAGTTCCAGAATGTTTAAGAAGTGATTACGGTGCCATCATGAGAGCGTTGGCAGCGAAGTATAGCGACGAGCACAACCATGCGCTATACTACTGTGAGCTGAAGAACCGCAAGCAAAGAGCCAACGAGGCGCTGCAGACGTATGCAGCAGACATTGAGCGGCTCGTACAGTTGTGCTACCCAAAATTTGGTGCTGATGATCTCGAGAGGATGAAGATTGAGTCGTTTATTGAAGGTCTTCATGATCCAGAAACACGTCGCAGTGCATTGATGATGGGCAATCCGACATTTAAGGAGACGGTGACCAGCGCGATGACATATGAGGCGACATGGATTGGGAGCACTCGGTATGCACCTGCAAGGATACGCCAGATCCAGCCAGACAAGGACATTCCGATCCAGGCCATAAGCTCTGAGCCACCGGACAGGCCACGGGTGGCCTCCTCTAAAGTTGTTTGCTGGGTATGTGACAAGCAGGGCAACATATCACGAGACTGCCGCCAACGACAGAGGCGCTCCCGTTCTCGATCGCAATCGCCTGAAGCGAGGAATGCTGACAATCGAGGCTCAGCCAACAAGCGCAGGGCTGAGGACGAGGAGCCGTTAAACTAAAACGGGTCAGCCCAAAGGGGCGTGAGCTGATCCCCACAATCTGCCGCCCCACCATCCTTGTCTCACAGCTGAAACGACAGCCCAGGAGCTTGACAATTGAAGGAAGGATAGATGGAAAGTTGTTCGTGTTGACACTGGATACTGGAGCGTCATATTCGATCATAAAAAGGAAGCTGCTGAAGAACTGGGAACCGCTGCATGGCATACAGCTGCGGACTGCGACTGGCGAGCGCGCGCCGGTAAGAGGGAAAGTTACAAAAACGATTGCTATCGGCACCAGCAGCCTGGAACATGAGTTCATCGTCGCGGATATAATGGACGACGTGATTATCGGCGTGGATTTCATGATTAGGCACGGTTTTACGTTGGACCTGAAAGAACATGTGCTGAGATATGCCAACGTTGAATTCCCGTTGCACACCGGCTACGAGCGAAGCGTGGTGGTAAGGAAGGTTGTATCGTGTCAACACCGGAGGACACCAGCGAATTCTGAGGCGATTGTGTGGGCAAAGGTGGACGAGGACGATGGGACGAGTCGGCTGTCGGTTGTAGAAGCACCAAAACAAGGACACGACAACATCATCAACGGACGTACATTAGTGGAACTTAAGAATGTCAGAATACTGAACCCCCTGAATGCACCCAGATATGTCGGAAAAGATGAGGAATTGGCGAGTGTAAGGAAGCTGTAGCAGTGGTCAACTGCGAGAGTAGCCCACCTGGAGGTAATAAGAAGAGCGGTTTTAACATGGACGTCATACCGCAAGAGAACCAGTGGAGCAGCGAGTTGACGGCTAAGCAGAAACAGAAGGTGAGGTCTTTCCTGCAGCACTATGGGTCAATATTTGCGGCAGAAACAGGCGGAAGAACAGCCATAGTGAAGCACAACATCGACACCGGAAGTGCCAAACCGATTCGCCAACCACCAAGACGGGTTTCTCTGGCCAAGAGGGAGGAGGTCACAAATTTGATCGAGAACATGCGGAAAGACAAGGTCATAGAGCCTTCTTCGGGCCCCTGGTGTTCGCCGGTCGTGCTAGTCAAGAAAAAGGATGGCAGTACCCGGTTTTGTGTGGACTATCGGAAGCTCAATGATGTGACCAAGAAGGACAGTTATCCACTACCTCGGATCGATGACACCTTAGACACACTGTCAGGCACGCAGTGGTTCTCCACGCTCGACTTACGCAGCGGCTATTGGCAGGTAGAGCTTGCAGACAAGGACAAGGAGAAAACGGCTTTTAGTGTTGGCGATGGTTTGTGGCAGTTCACCGTCATGCCGTTTGGACTCTGCAACGCACCGGCAACATTCGAGAGGCTAATGGAACCCGTGCTAAAAGGGCTGCATTGGCGGACGTGTCTGGTGTACCTGGACGACATAATCGTGATGGGTAAGAACTTCGACGACCACCTGGGGAAGCTAAAGGAGGTATTCGAGCGGATACGAGAAGCCGGCCTTACACTCAACCCAAAGAAGTGCTCGCTGTTCCAAAACGAGGTCAAGTATCTGGGTTATACGGTTTCTGCCCGCGGAGTACATACGGATGAAGTCAAAATCACGGCGGTGAAGGAGTGGCCCCGGCCAAGCAATCTACACGAACTCCGCAGTTTCCTGGGCCTGTGCACATACTACCGCCGATTTGTTCCGGGATTCGAACAGCTTGCACAAACTGACGAAAAAGAGCCAAGCTTTCGAGTGGAACGAGGAGCAGGAACAGGCTTTTGCACGCCTGAAGGAAAAACTGTGCAGTGCTCCAATTCTGGCCTTCCCCGTGCCTGGGGAGATGTTTGTGCTGGATACCGATGCAAGCGGGAATAGTATTGGCGGTGTGCTATGACAAATAATAGACGGCCAGGAACAAGTGATAGCGTACTACAGTAGGGTTCTATCGAAACCGGAACGCAACTACTGTGTGACACGAAGAGAACTGCTGGCGGTATTGGACTGCGTAAAACACTTCCACAAATATCTGTATGGACAAAGGTTTCGCCTGCGCACAGATCATGCGGCATTGAGGTGGCTCCTGAACTTTAAAGATCCTGAAGGGCAATTGGCGCGGTGGATCGAGCGACTGCAGAGCTACGACTACACGATAGAGCATCGCAAGGGCAGTAGCCATGGAAATGCCGATGCCTTGGCCCGCCGTCCGAGCAAAGTCGAATGCAGGCAGTGCTCGCGAGCCGAAAGCAAAGAACAGATAGTGGACGTCCGGTTGGTAAGCGTTATGCCAGAGGAAGAGTGGTCTACGGAGAGGCTACAAAAGGACCAGCGTGAGGATGCGGATCTTGCAAAAATCGTCGAAGGCAAGGAGCAAGGCGCACGTCCAGATTGGCAGGAGATGGCCGGGGAAAGCCCGATCGCTAAGGCTTACTGGGCACAGTGGAAAAGTCTGCGGCTGAAGGAAGGATGCCTGTACCGCGAATAGGAGAGTGCGGATGGTCAGACCAGCAACTCCCTAATGGTAGTGCCGAAATGCAGAATCAACGAGGTCATCGAGGCATACCATAACGACTCCAGTGGAGGCCACCTGGGCATCACCAAAACCGTCGCCAAAATAAAAAGACGATTCTACTGGGTAGGATGTCAGGAGTCTGTAGCCGAGTGGATTAAGAGCTGCGACCGATGTTCAGCCGCGAAAGGGCCGACAAGATGATCTCGGGGCCGCATGCAGCAGTACAACGTGGGAGCGCCCTTCGAGCGGATTGCTATGGAAGTCGCCGGCCCATTCCTAACTAGCACTCAAGGCAACAAATATGTGCTGGTGGTGATGGATTACTTCAGCAAATGGCCCGAAGTGTATCCTATTCCTAACCAGGAGGCCACTACGATCTCGGAAAAGCTGGTAAACAACTGGGTAGCCAGGTTCGGAGTTCCGTTGGAGTTGCACTCAGATCAAGGCCGGAATTTCGAGTCTGCGGTATTCAAGGAAGTGTTTGAGCTGCTGGGGATAAAGAAAACGCGTACCACTCCTTTGCACCCACAGTCCGACGGCATGGTGGAACGCTTTAACCGGACACTGGAGGAATACCTGCGGAAAGTGGTAGGCAGGACTCAAAAGGATTGGGACACGCATATCCCGAAGGCGATCTGGTAATGCTCTACAACCCGCAGCGGAGGAAAGGTTTGTCTCCGAAACTTCAAGCGTCATGGGAAGGACCTTACGAATTCGTGACTGGGATTAACGACGTGGTATACAGGACTCGACGTTGCAGCAATAAAGGCGCTAAGCTGAAGGTAGTCCATTTGGAGCGCCTGGCGCCTTATCACAGCGGAACCTCGGCACTTGTTCGGGACGAACGAGTCTAAGTGGTGGGCAGTGTAACGATAAGACAGTCTGTCGCTGTGCTAAGCAACTCTGTCGCTACGTGCCTTGCTATAACTCAATCTGGCAACGACGGCCGCGATAATAAGGGAAACTGTTAGGCCAACCTGGCAATGAAGGAAACTTTCAGTCCAACCTGGCAATGATGGTCGCGATCATCATGGAAACCTTTAGTCCACTCCCGAATGTGCGAGAACGATCTGCGCGATGGCCGGACAGGTATAAAAGGCAGCCGGGTGCGGCGCAGCAGTCAGTCTGATCACAAGCAAGATGCCACGTCTCTTTTATGTAATGCCGAATCCATTCCTCCAGTCGAAGGGTGTGACCCGGTTTCATTGATAAGCGACTTTCAGTTCTAAGGTTACGCGGAAAATTTTACTCACAAAAAATACGCCCATAAAATTTTGCCAGTATAATGACACATCTATGGGACGATGGTATACAAAACTTCCTAGCTTTCCAACTTATTGTTCCGAAGCTATTCCACATTAAAAATTTGGATTCTATTGGCGGTGCCATGCCCCTCGTCCAATACCCAACCCATTCCCCATGTCGGAAGGCACATCTAAATCGTAAATCTTTGATGTTTGATTTGTAGTTCCACAGTTAATCAAAACATTTGAGTTGCTTAAAAAGTGCCACGCCCCTTGTCCAACGCTCAAAAAGTTTTATCACTGAAACGACACATGTAAACGGTGGCCCCGTACCAAATTTTAATGCTTCCCAATATCTCATTCCGAAGATATTACATATAGAAAATTTAAGGTGTATGGGTGGTGCTACGCCCCCTTGTAAAAACCCAGCCCATTCTCCATATCGAAAAACACAACTAAATCGTACGTTTGTACCGAGTGTCATTGATGAGAACAATATAGTTCCAAAGTTAAAACGGCATTTAAAAAGTGCCACGCCCATTGTCCCACGCCCATCAAATTTTACCAGTAAAACGGAACATCTAACCGGTGGCCCCGCACCAAATTTTAATGCTGTCCGCCTTCTCATTACGAAAAAATTCCATATTGAAAATTTAAGTTGTATGGAAGGTGCCACGTCTACCTATGGGGTCGTATTCGCACTATGTGTGTGGTTTACTGAGACTCACTTAGGACGAAAATTCCGTAAAAAATGCAACTAATCAGCTAGCTAGTTTTTGAGTGTTAGTGTCGTGGGACCAACAAACAAACATACAATAATTTTTATATACAACATATAGATATTTGCTGCAATGTCATAGTTAATATCACAGATAATTTCTGTCATCATAATGGGCATCGGTGTGGCCGATTATAGTATAGCCTATGTTTGCCGCAATGTAACGCTGAATCGTCTGATACCAATATTGCTATGACAAATATTCCATGGCTGATTTGTTATTATAGTGGGCGTGGCAAAAAGGCTTATTAGGTGGGCGTGGTCAATCTTATATATCCTCTGTTAACATCAACGAAACACGGAATCATTTGGTATTAATACTGATTACGGTACTGATGTACCGTAGCTTCGTTTTGTTAGTTTAGTGGGCACGGAAAGTGGGCGTGGCCGATTATATTATAGCCTATGTTTGCCGCAATGACACGCTGAATCGTCTGATACCCATATTGCTACGACAAATATACAATGGCTGATTTGTCATTATAGTGGGCGTCGTAAAAAGGCATATCAGGTGGGCGTGGTCAATCTTATATATCCTATGTTAGCATCGATGAAACACGGAATCATTTGATATTAATACTGATTTACAGACATGTACCGTAGCTTCGTTTTGTTAATTTAGTGGGCACGGAAAGTGGGCGTGACCGATTATGTTATAGCCTATGTTTGCCGCAATGACACGCTGAATCGGCTGATACCCATATTGCTACGACAAATATACCATGGCAGATTTGTCATTATAGTGGGCGTCGCGAAAAGGCATATCAGGTGGGCGTGGTCAATATTATATATCCTATGTTAACATCAATGAAACACGGAATCATTTGATATTAATAAGTACTGATTTACCGACATGTACCGTAGCTTAGTGTTGTAAGTGTAGTGGGCACGGTAATTGGGCGTGGCCGATTATATTATAGCCTAAATTTGCCGCAATGACATGCTGAATCTTTTGACACCCATAATGCTATGACAAATATACCATGGCTGATTTGTTATTATAGTGGGCGTGGCAAAAAGGCATATCAGATGGGCGTGGTCAATCTTATATATCCTATGTTAACATGAATGAACCACGGAATCACTTGATATTAATACGGATTCACCGACATGTACCGTAGTTTCGTTTTGTTCGTTTAGTAGGCGCGGAAAGTGGGCGTGGCCGAAGATGTTAGCCTATGTTTGCCAAAATTACACGCTGAATCGTTTGGTACCCATATTGCCTTAAAAAAAGCATACCATAGATAAGTTTTGTTACCATAGTGGGCGTAAGAAGGGGGCGTGGTCATTCTCATATAGCCTATGTACCATTCCCACAGATAACAAAATTTTTGGTGCTTATTTCATCTAAATCGGTTCAGTGGTTTTTGCCTGATTGTGGCATAGATGTGCATCTGGTGTAAAGAAAATTTTCTTTGCGGGTTCCAGCGGTAGGACCCTTTTGCCTTTTCTGTTTGTCGATGCGGGGGGAAGCAGTACAGGGGACGAGAACGCACAGAGCACGTGAGCGTAAACTGAGAAGCTGTGAGAGCGGTGTATGAAACAGTCACGCACCACACAATGTGGTTGTTGTTGTTGGGCAACAAAGCGATGTGCCGCTTGCATGTTGGTGGTGGCTCGTGCTTGCTTATTTACAAACAAGAGCAAGAAGTGGACAAGTAAAGTTTGCATAGAAAAATTGACTGAGCGATCGCCAAGGCGCATAAATAAGGTGGGAGCACTACGGAAAAACCAAAATACAATGAATTTTATTAGTTCTTTTGGTCTGCTTGCAAAATAGAAGTTGTAAAAATTTAAAAATGGCTACAATGAAAATAAATATATGTGTAAAAATATTGGAACAACCAAGGCGCATTAAGAAAGTGATAATAAGTGGAAAATAATTGCTACAATGTTGTGCTAATTATCAAAGAAAAAAGTTTAATCAGTTCTGGTGCTGCAACTACCTATTGAATTTGCCTTGGCGATCGCTTTGCCAAATCAACCACCATTTCAATGTGCACGAGTAAAGCCAAGCTCGCTTGCTGCGGAAAGCAACAACATTGCGTGTTGTTGTCGAAATGAGAATAAAGCCCAAAACCATCGAATCTATGCCTATGTTGCCACTAAGAATTTTTTCCCCCTACCAAAATTGGTCCCAAATCAATCTGAGCCTACTAATACAAATTTGCTACACAAAAATTTAGTTTCATTGCGTTATACTTAATTCTATCTGGATCGCAGTCCACTAAATTTTGAAATCAAAGGAAGAAGAGTTAAATTTTCTTCAGAAAGGACTATATGAGGCGTTATAATCTCCAATAGATTTAGATCTTCCCTGCAGAGATGTTTGAACCTTTGCATATACAATTTTTCACAAGCTACAGATTAAGTTTAAAATCATACAAAAATTAATAGAAAATGTATTAATGCAGTGTGTTGCCTACCAAAATTCTTTAAAAATCACAACAAACCAACCAACCTACAAAAGCCTTATTTTATGAAACGAAGCTACTAATTTTGGTCCAATTGGACCAAAACGGCAAAACTGATCTATGCGTATACATCAATTCGCACTTCTCTCTCGGTTCCCTTTTCATTTTCCTCACCTTTGTTGCTTCCCGCCCGCGTCTGAAATGAAATCCCAACATTATTTCAGATGCGCCTTCTGTATACTGTTTATACTGTGGTACTACGTAGTATCACAGAACAAACAATATACAGCAGCGATTAAGCGATGTGAAACTGGGAGAGTAAGCCGATTTTTGTGCGTTTTTTGTAATTCACGTACACAGTCTGTGTGTGCTGGCAGTTATCAGCTCTTCACTTTGTCTGCTCTTTTCCCGATATTAGGGATTAGGGATTCCTTTCAATTATTTGCTTTTCAAAGTATGTTCTCATTAATTTTCTGCATTAAATACCTACATATGAACTGTTTTGGTTTCATTATGTAAATATTATTGGAAAATATACGAAAGAACACAAAGCTAAATGCATTGAATATGACAGGGTCAATTGCCGTCCTTTGTATTTCGCATTTCTTCATTTAGCGAATCTCTAACGATCAGATCAGATCAGGTATGCTTTTGGTGCTAAATGCTCTAGTTTGACCGCAGGGTGGTTTTGTTGGATGCAGCTTATAAAATCTTAATTTAATTAAATTAAAAGCATACCCAAAGATTATTTTGACGCTTTTGGGCAATAATATATTTTTCTAGTAAATTTTATACAAACGTACTACGAAATGGCACCAAAAATATACAAACAAAAAGAAAAATTTCTTTTCGTTTTCGTTGGACATGGGCCAACTAATGGCTGCACTCAAAGGCATGTCGGCGCAAATGGAAACGGCGAATCGAGAAATGGCAGCGAAGCTGGAAACTACGAATCTCGAAATTTCGGCAAAAGTCGAGACTGCAAATCGAGAAATGGCGGAAAATTCTGCGCGCATAGAGCAGAAGGTGGAGGAAATTTCCAATAGGCTGAACGTGAAAGTTGAGCATCTCGAGACGCGAATGGACAATTGGGACAAACGATTTGACGAAATGGGTGAATCCCTGAACAGACGAGTTGACAACCTGGATGAGTCCTTGAACAAACGAGTTGACAGTCTGGAAGATTCGATGCACAGAAAGATTGACGAACGGCTTCGAGAGGTACAGCCACGAGAATGTTTGCCGTCGGTTCAGGATGGTTTTGCTGCCAGAACAGAAGTGCCTACTTATGATGGTGCTGCGCCGTTCGATACATTTAAATTGCAATTCGACTTGGCTGCTTTGGAAAATCAGTGGACAGATATCAGGAAAGGTCGGAGGTTGGCAGTGGCGCTGAAAGGTCCTGCGGCCGAGGTGATCAAATCAGTTCCAGAATGTTTAAGAAGTGATTACGGTGCCATCATGAGAGCGTTGGCAGCGAAGTATAGCGACGAGCACAACCATGCGCTATACTACTGTGAGCTGAAGAACCGCAAGCAAAGAGCCAACGAGGCGCTGCAGACGTATGCAGCAGACATTGAGCGGCTCGTACAGTTGTGCTACCCAAAATTTGGTGCTGATGATCTCGAGAGGATGAAGATTGAGTCGTTTATTGAAGGTCTTCATGATCCAGAAACACGTCGCAGTGCATTGATGATGGGCAATCCGACATTTAAGGAGACGGTGACCAGCGCGATGACATATGAGGCGACATGGATTGGGAGCACTCGGTATGCACCTGCAAGGATACGCCAGATCCAGCCAGACAAGGACATTCCGATCCAGGCCATAAGCTCTGAGCCACCGGACAGGCCACGGGTGGCCTCCTCTAAAGTTGTTTGCTGGGTATGTGACAAGCAGGGCAACATATCACGAGACTGCCGCCAACGACAGAGGCGCTCCCGTTCTCGATCGCAATCGCCTGAAGCGAGGAATGCTGACAATCGAGGCTCAGCCAACAAGCGCAGGGCTGAGGACGAGGAGCCGTTAAACTAAAACGGGTCAGCCCAAAGGGGCGTGAGCTGATCCCCACAATCTGCCGCCCCACCATCCTTGTCTCACAGCTGAAACGACAGCCCAGGAGCTTGACAATTGAAGGAAGGATAGATGGAAAGTTGTTCGTGTTGACACTGGATACTGGAGCGTCATATTCGATCATAAAAAGGAAGCTGCTGAAGAACTGGGAACCGCTGCATGGCATACAGCTGCGGACTGCGACTGGCGAGCGCGCGCCGGTAAGAGGGAAAGTTACAAAAACGATTGCTATCGGCACCAGCAGCCTGGAACATGAGTTCATCGTCGCGGATATAATGGACGACGTGATTATCGGCGTGGATTTCATGATTAGGCACGGTTTTACGTTGGACCTGAAAGAACATGTGCTGAGATATGCCAACGTTGAATTCCCGTTGCACACCGGCTACGAGCGAAGCGTGGTGGTAAGGAAGGTTGTATCGTGTCAACACCGGAGGACACCAGCGAATTCTGAGGCGATTGTGTGGGCAAAGGTGGACGAGGACGATGGGACGAGTCGGCTGTCGGTTGTAGAAGCACCAAAACAAGGACACGACAACATCATCAACGGACGTACATTAGTGGAACTTAAGAATGTCAGAATACTGAACCCCCTGAATGCACCCAGATATGTCGGAAAAGATGAGGAATTGGCGAGTGTAAGGAAGCTGTAGCAGTGGTCAACTGCGAGAGTAGCCCACCTGGAGGTAATAAGAAGAGCGGTTTTAACATGGACGTCATACCGCAAGAGAACCAGTGGAGCAGCGAGTTGACGGCTAAGCAGAAACAGAAGGTGAGGTCTTTCCTGCAGCACTATGGGTCAATATTTGCGGCAGAAACAGGCGGAAGAACAGCCATAGTGAAGCACAACATCGACACCGGAAGTGCCAAACCGATTCGCCAACCACCAAGACGGGTTTCTCTGGCCAAGAGGGAGGAGGTCACAAATTTGATCGAGAACATGCGGAAAGACAAGGTCATAGAGCCTTCTTCGGGCCCCTGGTGTTCGCCGGTCGTGCTAGTCAAGAAAAAGGATGGCAGTACCCGGTTTTGTGTGGACTATCGGAAGCTCAATGATGTGACCAAGAAGGACAGTTATCCACTACCTCGGATCGATGACACCTTAGACACACTGTCAGGCACGCAGTGGTTCTCCACGCTCGACTTACGCAGCGGCTATTGGCAGGTAGAGCTTGCAGACAAGGACAAGGAGAAAACGGCTTTTAGTGTTGGCGATGGTTTGTGGCAGTTCACCGTCATGCCGTTTGGACTCTGCAACGCACCGGCAACATTCGAGAGGCTAATGGAACCCGTGCTAAAAGGGCTGCATTGGCGGACGTGTCTGGTGTACCTGGACGACATAATCGTGATGGGTAAGAACTTCGACGACCACCTGGGGAAGCTAAAGGAGGTATTCGAGCGGATACGAGAAGCCGGCCTTACACTCAACCCAAAGAAGTGCTCGCTGTTCCAAAACGAGGTCAAGTATCTGGGTTATACGGTTTCTGCCCGCGGAGTACATACGGATGAAGTCAAAATCACGGCGGTGAAGGAGTGGCCCCGGCCAAGCAATCTACACGAACTCCGCAGTTTCCTGGGCCTGTGCACATACTACCGCCGATTTGTTCCGGGATTCGAACAGCTTGCACAAACTGACGAAAAAGAGCCAAGCTTTCGAGTGGAACGAGGAGCAGGAACAGGCTTTTGCACGCCTGAAGGAAAAACTGTGCAGTGCTCCAATTCTGGCCTTCCCCGTGCCTGGGGAGATGTTTGTGCTGGATACCGATGCAAGCGGGAATAGTATTGGCGGTGTGCTATGACAAATAATAGACGGCCAGGAACAAGTGATAGCGTACTACAGTAGGGTTCTATCGAAACCGGAACGCAACTACTGTGTGACACGAAGAGAACTGCTGGCGGTATTGGACTGCGTAAAACACTTCCACAAATATCTGTATGGACAAAGGTTTCGCCTGCGCACAGATCATGCGGCATTGAGGTGGCTCCTGAACTTTAAAGATCCTGAAGGGCAATTGGCGCGGTGGATCGAGCGACTGCAGAGCTACGACTACACGATAGAGCATCGCAAGGGCAGTAGCCATGGAAATGCCGATGCCTTGGCCCGCCGTCCGAGCAAAGTCGAATGCAGGCAGTGCTCGCGAGCCGAAAGCAAAGAACAGATAGTGGACGTCCGGTTGGTAAGCGTTATGCCAGAGGAAGAGTGGTCTACGGAGAGGCTACAAAAGGACCAGCGTGAGGATGCGGATC
This sequence comes from Melieria omissa, assembly GCA_963971225.1. NCBI lineage: Eukaryota > Metazoa > Arthropoda > Insecta > Diptera > Ulidiidae > Melieria > Melieria omissa. Next base: position 6,139,762 of record OZ020270.1, read on the forward strand.
TTGCAAAAATCGTCGAAGGCAAGGAGCAAGGCGCACGTCCAGATTGGCAGGAGATGGCCGGGGAAAGCCCGATCGCTAAGGCTTACTGGGCACAGTGGAAAAGTCTGCGGCTGAAGGAAGGATGCCTGTACCGCGAATAGGAGAGTGCGGATGGTCAGACCAGCAACTCCCTAATGGTAGTGCCGAAATGCAGAATCAACGAGGTCATCGAGGCATACCATAACGACTCCAGTGGAGGCCACCTGGGCATCACCAAAACCGTCGCCAAAATAAAAAGACGATTCTACTGGGTAGGATGTCAGGAGTCTGTAGCCGAGTGGATTAAGAGCTGCGACCGATGTTCAGCCGCGAAAGGGCCGACAAGATGATCTCGGGGCCGCATGCAGCAGTACAACGTGGGAGCGCCCTTCGAGCGGATTGCTATGGAAGTCGCCGGCCCATTCCTAACTAGCACTCAAGGCAACAAATATGTGCTGGTGGTGATGGATTACTTCAGCAAATGGCCCGAAGTGTATCCTATTCCTAACCAGGAGGCCACTACGATCTCGGAAAAGCTGGTAAACAACTGGGTAGCCAGGTTCGGAGTTCCGTTGGAGTTGCACTCAGATCAAGGCCGGAATTTCGAGTCTGCGGTATTCAAGGAAGTGTTTGAGCTGCTGGGGATAAAGAAAACGCGTACCACTCCTTTGCACCCACAGTCCGACGGCATGGTGGAACGCTTTAACCGGACACTGGAGGAATACCTGCGGAAAGTGGTAGGCAGGACTCAAAAGGATTGGGACACGCATATCCCGAAGGCGATCTGGTAATGCTCTACAACCCGCAGCGGAGGAAAGGTTTGTCTCCGAAACTTCAAGCGTCATGGGAAGGACCTTACGAATTCGTGACTGGGATTAACGACGTGGTATACAGGACTCGACGTTGCAGCAATAAAGGCGCTAAGCTGAAGGTAGTCCATTTGGAGCGCCTGGCGCCTTATCACAGCGGAACCTCGGCACTTGTTCGGGACGAACGAGTCTAAGTGGTGGGCAGTGTAACGATAAGACAGTCTGTCGCTGTGCTAAGCAACTCTGTCGCTACGTGCCTTGCTATAACTCAATCTGGCAACGACGGCCGCGATAATAAGGGAAACTGTTAGGCCAACCTGGCAATGAAGGAAACTTTCAGTCCAACCTGGCAATGATGGTCGCGATCATCATGGAAACCTTTAGTCCACTCCCGAATGTGCGAGAACGATCTGCGCGATGGCCGGACAGGTATAAAAGGCAGCCGGGTGCGGCGCAGCAGTCAGTCTGATCACAAGCAAGATGCCACGTCTCTTTTATGTAATGCCGAATCCATTCCTCCAGTCGAAGGGTGTGACCCGGTTTCATTGATAAGCGACTTTCAGTTCTAAGGTTACGCGGAAAATTTTACTCACAAAAAATACGCCCATAAAATTTTGCCAGTATAATGACACATCTATGAGACGATGGTATACAAAACTTCCTAGCTTTCCAACTTATTGTTCCGAAGCTATTCCACATTAAAAATTTGGATTCTATTGGCGGTGCCATGCCCCTCGTCCAATACCCAACCCATTCCCCATGTCGGAAGGCACATCTAAATCGTAAATCTTTGATGTTTGATTTGTAGTTCCACAGTTAATCAAAACATTTGAGTTGCTTAAAAAGTGCCACGCCCCTTGTCCAACGCTCAAAAAGTTTTATCACTGAAACGACACATGTAAACGGTGGCCCCGTACCAAATTTTAATGCTTCCCAATATCTCATTCCGAAGATATTACATATAGAAAATTTAAGGTGTATGGGTGGTGCTACGCCCCCTTGTAAAAACCCAGCCCATTCTCCATATCGAAAAACGCAACTAAATCGTACGTTTGTACCGAGTGTCATTGATGAGAACAATATAGTTCCAAAGTTAAAACGGCATTTAAAAAGTGCCACGCCCATTGTCCCACGCCCATCAAATTTTACCAGTAAAACGGAACATCTAACCGGTGGCCCCGCACCAAATTTTAATGCTGTCCGCCTTCTCATTACGAAAAAATTCCATATTGAAAATTTAAGTTGTATGGAAGGTGCCACGTCTACCTATGGGGTCGTATTCGCACTATGTGTGTGGTTTACTGAGACTCACTTAGGACGAAAATTCCGTAAAAAATGCAACTAATCAGCTAGCTAGTTTTTGAGTGTTAGTGTCGTGGGACCAACAAACAAACATACAATAATTTTTATATACAACATATAGATATTTGCTGCAATGTCATAGTTAATATCACAGATAATTTCTGTCATCATAATGGGCATCGGTGTGGCCGATTATAGTATAGCCTATGTTTGCCGCAATGTAACGCTGAATCGTCTGATACCAATATTGCTATGACAAATATTCCATGGCTGATTTGTTATTATAGTGGGCGTGGCAAAAAGGCTTATTAGGTGGGCGTGGTCAATCTTATATATCCTCTGTTAACATCAACGAAACACGGAATCATTTGGTATTAATACTGATTACGGTACTGATGTACCGTAGCTTCGTTTTGTTAGTTTAGTGGGCACGGAAAGTGGGCGTGGCCGATTATATTATAGCCTATGTTTGCCGCAATGACACGCTGAATCGTCTGATACCCATATTGCTACGACAAATATACAATGGCTGATTTGTCATTATAGTGGGCGTCGTAAAAAGGCATATCAGGTGGGCGTGGTCAATCTTATATATCCTATGTTAGCATCGATGAAACACGGAATCATTTGATATTAATACTGATTTACAGACATGTACCGTAGCTTCGTTTTGTTAATTTAGTGGGCACGGAAAGTGGGCGTGACCGATTATGTTATAGCCTATGTTTGCCGCAATGACACGCTGAATCGGCTGATACCCATATTGCTACGACAAATATACCATGGCAGATTTGTCATTATAGTGGGCGTCGCGAAAAGGCATATCAGGTGGGCGTGGTCAATATTATATATCCTATGTTAACATCAATGAAACACGGAATCATTTGATATTAATAAGTACTGATTTACCGACATGTACCGTAGCTTAGTGTTGTAAGTGTAGTGGGCACGGTAATTGGGCGTGGCCGATTATATTATAGCCTAAATTTGCCGCAATGACATGCTGAATCTTTTGACACCCATAATGCTATGACAAATATACCATGGCTGATTTGTTATTATAGTGGGCGTGGCAAAAAGGCATATCAGATGGGCGTGGTCAATCTTATATATCCTATGTTAACATGAATGAACCACGGAATCACTTGATATTAATACGGATTCACCGACATGTACCGTAGTTTCGTTTTGTTCGTTTAGTAGGCGCGGAAAGTGGGCGTGGCCGAAGATGTTAGCCTATGTTTGCCAAAATTACACGCTGAATCGTTTGGTACCCATATTGCCTTAAAAAAAGCATACCATAGATAAGTTTTGTTACCATAGTGGGCGTAAGAAGGGGGCGTGGTCATTCTCATATAGCCTATGTACCATTCCCACAGATAACAAAATTTTTGGTGCTTATTTCATCTAAATCGGTTCAGTGGTTTTTGCCTGATTGTGGCATAGATGTGCATCTGGTGTAAAGAAAATTTTCTTTGCGGGTTCCAGCGGTAGGACCCTTTTGCCTTTTCTGTTTGTCGATGCGGGGGGAAGCAGTACAGGGGACGAGAACGCACAGAGCACGTGAGCGTAAACTGAGAAGCTGTGAGAGCGGTGTATGAAACAGTCACGCACCACACAATGTGGTTGTTGTTGTTGGGCAACAAAGCGATGTGCCGCTTGCATGTTGGTGGTGGCTCGTGCTTGCTTATTTACAAACAAGAGCAAGAAGTGGACAAGTAAAGTTTGCATAGAAAAATTGACTGAGCGATCGCCAAGGCGCATAAATAAGGTGGTAGCACTACGGAAAAACCAAAATACAATGAATTTTATTAGTTCTTTTGGTCTGCTTGCAAAATAGAAGTTGTAAAAATTTAAAAATGGCTACAATGAAAATAAATATATGTGTAAAAATATTGGAACAACCAAGGCGCATTAAGAAAGTGATAATAAGTGGAAAATAATTGCTACAATGTTGTGCTAATTATCAAAGAAAAAAGTTTAATCAGTTCTGGTGCTGCAACTACCTATTGAATTTGCCTTGGCGATCGCTTTGCCAAATCAACCACCATTTCAATGTGCACGAGTAAAGCCAAGCTCGCTTGCTGCGGAAAGCAACAACATTGCGTGTTGTTGTCGAAATGAGAATAAAGCCCAAAACCATCGAATCTATGCCTATGTTGCCACTAAGAATTTTTTCCCCCTACCAAAATTGGTCCCAAATCAATCTGAGCCTACTAATACAAATTTGCTACACAAAAATTTAGTTTCATTGCGTTATACTTAATTCTATCTGGATCGCAGTCCACTAAATTTTGAAATCAAAGGAAGAAGAGTTAAATTTTCTTCAGAAAGGACTATATGAGGCGTTATAATCTCCAATAGATTTAGATCTTCCCTGCAGAGATGTTTGAACCTTTGCATATACAATTTTTCACAAGCTACAGATTAAGTTTAAAATCATACAAAAATTAATAGAAAATGTATTAATGCAGTGTGTTGCCTACCAAAATTCTTTAAAAATCACAACAAACCAACCAACCTACAAAAGCCTTATTTTATGAAACGAAGCTACTAATTTTGGTCCAATTGGACCAAAACGGCAAAACTGATCTATGCGTATACATCAATTCGCACTTCTCTCTCGGTTCCCTTTTCATTTTCCTCACCTTTGTTGCTTCCCGCCCGCGTCTGAAATGAAATCCCAACATTATTTCAGATGCGCCTTCTGTATACTGTTTATACTGTGGTACTACGTAGTATCACAGAACAAACAATATACAGCAGCGATTAAGCGATGTGAAACTGGGAGAGTAAGCCGATTTTTGTGCGTTTTTTGTAATTCACGTACACAGTCTGTGTGTGCTGGCAGTTATCAGCTCTTCACTTTGTCTGCTCTTTTCCCGATATTAGGGATTAGGGATTCCTTTCAATTATTTGCTTTTCAAAGTATGTTCTCATTAATTTTCTGCATTAAATACCTACATATGAACTGTTTTGGTTTCATTATGTAAATATTATTGGAAAATATACGAAAGAACACAAAGCTAAATGCATTGAATATGACAGGGTCAATTGCCGTCCTTTGTATTTCGCATTTCTTCATTTAGCGAATCTCTAACGATCAGATCAGATCAGGTATGCTTTTGGTGCTAAATGCTCTAGTTTGACCGCAGGGTGGTTTTGTTGGATGCAGCTTATAAAATCTTAATTTAATTAAATTAAAAGCATACCCAAAGATTATTTTGACGCTTTTGGGCAATAATATATTTTTCTAGTAAATTTTATACAAACGTACTACGAAATGGCACCAAAAATATACAAACAAAAAGAAAAATTTCTTTGGTCACAAAAAATTACTCACACCAGCAACACTAGAAATTTGAAATGAACTAGAACAACAACCCCGTTTTAAAAATTTATATGGAGGAAAAACTACGTTCCTGATCAAGGTTGCAATTTTGCAATAATATATGTGAAATTCTGTGCATGTATTTCTACCGGCTCTCCCACTTTCACGTCGCTTAATCGCTGCCCAAAACCATCGAATCTATACGTGTACATCAATTCGCGCTTACTCTCTTGGTTCCCTTTACATTTACCTCACCTTTGTTGCTTCCCGCCCGCGTCTGAAATGAAATCGCAACATTATTTCAGATACGCCTTCTGTATACTGTTTAATCTGAGGTAGTACAAAAACCAAGTGTGTGTCAGCATGCTAGTATGCGTTTTAAGAGCTTTGATTGTAGTACTCTTCGTAGTACAAAAATCCTATGTCTGTCAGGAGTAGGTGCAGCATACAGTCCGTGTCATTGCTAAAAGGTAGCGAAATCGGGTAGCGAATCAGCGGACGGTACAGTTTGCGTATGGACTCTATACGCGTATAGATTTGTAAATGTCAAGTCCCTAAAAACAACTGTCGGTAAGTGAGTGCACACAAACATAGAGTAGTTATGTCTGTGTATACGCATGTACAATAGATATTAACCCTTTCGCTACAGGATTTTACTGGGAAAAGTTAAAATTTTAAATTTTACGTTTTAGGCTTCTATGTGGTTATATTAGCAACGTTCCAAAATAATTTTTTTAATTTTTATACTCGAACCCTGTATTTTACAATGTTTTTCTATGAGAGCAACCACATCGTTGTGGCTGTAATAATAATAAAGATAAAACTTTTTACAGATATAATTAAAAAAATATCTAAATTGAAAGAAAACGTCAAAATAAAAAGTTGTAAAAAGTTTTACAATTTTCTGCTTCTTCTTCCTTTACTATGTCAAGATATACCATTACGAAAACGTGTATACTTCTCTTCTTTAAATTCTAATATTCAGTTTATTTATTTCATATTTTTCTTAAAACTTCAAACTATTCTAAGGACAAACAACAAATGTATTCTTGAAACCACAGAGGGTTCAGACGTCGACAAAGTAGCAATGTGCCATATGGCAACAAAATAGCGAAAGGGTTAATAAAGCTAAATGCTCGTATATAGATAAATGTACACGTTGCGTATATGTATGCATCGGTCCAAAATCGCGCATACATAGCACATGTATAGAGTGCTTTTATATGATGCCACCACTACATACATACGGGAGCGGGTCAATAAGTCCGTGACTTTTTGAATTTCCCGCCTCTTAATTGAAGTGGCAACACTGCTCCCGTCAACAGTCATCTGTCAGTTGACTCTTGTCAAAAATTGAGCAAGCTGCGACATTTAGTTTGTTTTTGACAGCCGTTAATATCAGACTACCGCGTTGACTGAGAAGAAAATGGAAAAAAGTGAATTTCGTTCGTTTCGTTTCCATGGAAAAAATCCATGAATTGGGCTACGAATTGCTCCCTCATCCCGCCTATTCACCCGATCTAGCCCCAAGTGAATATTTCTTTTTCCCAAACTTGAAGAAATGGCTCGGCGGAAAGAGATTTGCTTAATGAGCACACGAAATTCACTTAATTTCGAGAGGCACCTCGGTGGATGAACTGGCCGCATCGGAATTGTGGTGGCACGGGCCGGAGTTCATCCGGCAGCCGGGTTCAGCCTGGCCTCCCATCAAGGAGGCGCGATCGGATGCCGTGCGCATATTGGAGGAATGTAAGGCGCATGCTAGATGCAAGGCCAGACGAAAGGACGAGGTGGCGCAGGGGAGCTGCCTGATTTGCACTTCGGCACTTCAGCGAGATGGTGAATCAATTCTCTTTCGATTGTCGTCCTTGCAGCGAGTGACGGCGTGGGTGTTAAGGTTTGTCTACAACGCAAGGAAGCCGCAGTCAGGCAGCCGCACTGGCTCTCTGAACCCCGAAGAAGTCGATGGAGCTCTTCTATGGTGGATCAAACGGGAACAGATGGATAACTATGCTAGGGACCTACAATGCCTTGTGCGGGCTCAGAAGGATGGGCAGCAATTATCACGCGTTCGCTTGGCAGCTGAAATTGCGACGCTCGCCCCGTTCGTGCACGAGCCGTCTCCAGGAAGCAGATCTTCCGTTTGACCAACGCAATCCCATAATTGTACCTGGGAAGGGGCGCCTCGCATGGCTCATCGCTAGAGAGACGCACCTGAGACTCCATCATTGTGGCGCGTAGCAGCTGCTAGCAGTCATGCGGCAGCGATTTTGGATAGTCAATGGAAGAAGGTTGGCGAGGACGATAGTGAGACTGCATCGTTTGTGAGAAAAGCCAGGGCAAGGTGGCTCAGCAGATCATGGGCGATTTGCCCGCATGTCGGGTGCGGCCCGCTCGCCCCTTGCTATGTACGGGCGTGGACTATACTGGGCCCATTTGGGTCAGACCTCATCGTGGCCGGGGCAGGACTCTGATGAAGGGTTACATCGCCTTATTTGTGTGTATGGTGACGAAGGCGGTGCATCTCGAGTTTGTTTCGGATCTTTTTACCAACGCATTCCTCATGGCATTCACCCGCTTCACCTCACGCTTCGGGCATTGTTCACATCTGTGGAGCGACAACGGTACCAACCTTGTGGGTGCTGAGCGCGAGCTGGCGCAAATGCTTCGTAGTTGGGAGGCTTCGGATCTTTACGATCAGCTGGTGCAGCGCCGGACGCAGTGGCATTTCATCACCCCCTCTGCGCCCCACCAAGGTGGTCTGTGGGAGGCCGCGGTAAAGGCGATGAAACATCATCTTCGTCGCGTAATGGGTTCACGTACATTGACGGTCGAGGCGATGCAGACGCTGTTGGCTGAGATTTCTGCGATACTTAACTCCCGGTCCTTAAGTGCTCTCAGTATGGACCCAAGGATATGAGCTTCCTTACTCCCGGCCATTTGCTCATTGGGGAGCCCTTGGTACCAATGGTGGGCGAATGCATTGCGCCTGAGGCCAATTGCGATCGTTTAAACTATTGGCAGCAGCGACAGGCTATTGCGCAACGTTTTTGGAAATTGTGGCAAGATAGCTATTTACACGAGCTGCAGCAGCGCCCAAAGTGGCGCAAAGCGCGGCCGGGTTTCAATGTGGGAGACTTGGTTATAATAAAGCGAGAGTCAACGCCGCCGGCCCTTTGGCGAACCGCACGCATTTCTGAACTGCACCCCGGGAAGGATGGTGTGGTGCGCAATGTTACTGTGTGGACTGGCAATGGTTCGCTGACACGACCTATTCAACGTTTGTGTTTGTTGCCGTTGGAACCGATTGAGCCACGTGGGGATCTCACGAGTCTCAAGGCCGGAGGATAATGTTCACGCCTGACGGCGTGGCAGGGACGTGCAGCGAATGCGATCTGGCAGCTCGGTGCAGCGGCGAAGGGGAGAAAAGGAAAAAAAGGAAGATGGCGGTTTGACGGGAAAGATGAAGGGAAGAGAATTAATTGAATTGAGATTTTGATGTGAACGGAACGGAGCAAATAGTGCTGTAAAAATCAGGAAATAAATTGTAGGAATTTGTGTAGAACAAACATTTAACCACTACATTGTACAAACACTTTTGCATTAAACGAAATTTTTTATAACGTTTGGAAACGAACAACATTCGTGTATTTATTCGCACGTGATTCGTGGTACGAACACCGCGCAGAAATTTGAGTCGAATGAGGTTATCGCCGCCACGGAGGCCTCCAGAAAACGTATTTTTCAGACGGGTTAAAGAAGTTGCAGCATCGCTGGGTCAAGTGTATCGAGTTGAAAGGATACTACTTTGAGAAATAAATCGCCACTTTTCCAAAATTTTCGTTTTTCTTTTGTAGGCTAAGTACTTATCGGACCACCCACGTAAATAGGGTCGCCAGGCTAACGAATATTCTAAAATTTACGTTTTTTATAAGATCTTTATTTGTCATTTCTCAGGAAAAAAAATTACAGTTGATTCGTTGAATATTAATACGAATGCGATTTTTTTTTCTTCACGACGAGTATACTCAGGCAGGTGCCAGATTTCAATCGAAATCGAAATTGCAAATCGAGTGAATTCATTTTCATGTACTGTATTCCACTTGTTTTCATAGCTTCGAAATCGATTCACAATAAACTTTCGGCTGAAGTTCAGTTGAATATTTGACTATTAAATTTGAAACAAACATTTCTTGTGAGATTTGTAAAAATGAGGGCAGTGTTTATTACCACGGTTTTAACCATTCAATGAGAGAGAAACGCTTACGAAAAAATTAAGCGGCGTGCATTAAGGGACCAATCGAATCCCATGGAACTTACAGAGACAGTGTACGTGTTTTGAAATATTATTTGGCTGCGGGTTTGTAATTACAATTTGTAACTGCATTTAAGGTTCATATCATACTACCGCGTGAACAAAGATGCGTTCAATATGTTGTTAAGAATTATTTCACCGCACCTACCATCATCTTCAATTCCTGCCCAGCTTCAACTAGCAGCCACTCTACGGTTTTTAGCAGAAGGAAGTTTCCAAAAATCAGTTGGAAAGAATGCTGACATAGCTTTGAACCGTAGCACAGTTTCTAAAGTTTTGACAAGAAACCTTACCATTTTGGAAAGAAAGGTTTGTGCTACCTGGATAAAATTCAATAGCTCTAATGACGAGCGTCGCAAGTCGAAGCGGCATTTTCTCGAAAATTTTCGCATTCCCGGTGTCATAGGTTGCGTCGATGGCACATCAAAATAACAAAGCCGCATCACGATGAATCACTATTTTACAATAGAAAGGGATATTTCAGCATTAATGCGATGATTGTAAGTATACACATATGGCTGTGTATGAGTACCTGTATATACATGTTCCGGACTGACAGACCTACAATTACATAGATATGCGATTACAACATGATCATCAAAGGTGTCGATGCGCGTCAACCAGGATCGAGCCATGACGCGTCCATTTGGAGTATGAGCAGGGCTCGAGAACACCTTGTAAGAAGCTTTGAAGGCGGTGAACGCAATTCCTGGCTTCTGGGGGATGCTGGATATACGCTGGAGCCTTTTCTTTTGACTCCATATAGAGATCCAGAAGCAGGAACTTGTAAGCACACATTCAACATAAAGCATTCAGCAGCTCGCAATGTGGTTGAACGAACAATTGGTGTTCTGAAAAGCCGCTCCAGGTGTTTAGCCCATTGTCTTCAGTACCAGCCGCAAAAGTCGTGCAAATGATAAATGTATGTTGTGCATTGCATAATATCTGCAGACATTACAAGATTCAGGACGAAAATGATGGGAACTTTGCGGTACCAAGTGAAACAACGGAAAGCTAACGGAAATAACTGAAGTAAATGCAGAATTAACATTTAACGCCATGTCCGTGTGTTTTTGCATGAAAGAAATTGGCAAGGCTTCTTGCGCAGCGTTCTTATGTTTTCCCCTGATGTAAAAGTAAAAATTATTGTAAATAATTTAATTTTTGCGAAAAATTGCAATATTCTTACATTTTTTGTGCCTCTGTTTTCCGATTTACTGGTTTTTCGATCGATTTCACTTCAACGCAGTTATTTGAATTCAAATCACATATAAAAAAATGGAATCGAAATGTGGCACTTGTCATTTCACATTAATTCATTTTCGAAAATGAAATCGACAGTAGTGAAATGCAGCACCCCAAATTTCGATTTCAGTCGGATTCGATTTCGAGTGAAAGTGAAATCTGGCACCTGCCTGATTATGCGAAAATTATTCGTTTCGCTCTGTCGAGTATACTCGACATAAATAGTTAAAGGGTTAAATGAAACTTTTGTATCAGCTGTTTTTTCTTTAACCCTCTTATTTACACCCATTTTCTTGCGTATTTTAAATGTGACAAGTCACACTGGTGTAAACAAGAGTTAAATTTCTGTTTAGTTTTTGGGAGCGTAAAGCTATTTACACACAAACAAAGCTATTGTTGCATTAAAACTTATTTAAACGTCAGTTTAATTTTTTTTATTAAATAATAAGGTTTGCTTTTTTCGAAATTAGGGTGACAAAAGCAAAATGTAAGCTATATTTATGCTTCGATTCCTGGATCGGATTTTGTGAATCCCGGGATTTCTTGAGAATGAAATTGTCCGGGATCCCGGGATTCGGGATTGCGTTCTCTAGAACTTGTGTATACATGAAGATTGCACTCTCATACAGTTGCGGTCAAAATAATAGTAGTACGCGTACAACGAAAAGAAAATTAAGAAAAAATAATCTGCTTTTCTTTACAAATATTTATTTTGTATTTTTTTTAACAAGTTATATGTGTTAACAATGCAATCATAAAAGAAAACTTAAGAATTAAACTCAGTTTGGTTTGATTTAAATTAAATGCGTCAAAAGCTCCAAAATATGGACGGTCAAAAAAATAGTAGTTCGCTTTACTTTCATAAAAATGAAGCAAAAATTGTGTTTCATTTTAAAAGATTTAGTGGTTAAATAGTAATAACGTAATTTTTCTTCAAATTAATATTTAGTTGCGTGACTGTTGTTTGACTATTACTGCAGCACAGAGCCGATGCATTGAAATAACCAAATTTTCATATCTTTCTCTAGGGGCGTGGTCTACTGCTTCTCAAAGTTGATTATTATTTAAAAGATTATTGTGAGCATCTGCTCTCTTCACGTCACACCACAAATTTTTAATTATATTGAAGTCTGGTGATTGTGCGAGCCATTCCATAACCCTAATCCTGCTTTTGCGAAGCTCCTTTCATGCGACCTTGCTTGTATGCTTTCGGTTATAATCCTGTTGGAAGATCCAAAGCATTGGCGTTTTTTCACGGACATACGGTAGCACGATTTCCCGCAAGATTCGTACACATACACATCGATCCATCGTTTTCTTGATCAAATAAATAGCGCCACCCCCATACAACGTAAGACATGCTCAATAAATAAATGCATGTCTTACGTTTTATGGAGGTGGCGCTATTTATTTGACATACGGTAGCACGATTTCCTGCAAGATTCGTACACATACACATCGATCCATCGTTTTCTTGATCAAATAAATAGCGCCACCTCCATAAAACGTAAGACATGCTGAATAAATAAATGCATGTCCTACGTTTTATGGAGTGGCGCTATTTATTTGATCAAGAAAACGATGGATCGATGTGTATGTGTACGAATTTTGCAGGAAATCGTGCTACCGTATGTCAGTGAAAAAACGCCAATGCTTTGGGTCTTCCAACAGGATTATAACCTAAAGCATACAAGAAAGGTCGCACGAAAGGAGCTTCGCAAAAGCAGGATTAGGGTTATGGAATGGCTCGCACAATCACCAGACTTCAATATAATTAAAAATTTGTGGTGTGACGTGAAGAGAGCAGTTGCTCACAATAATCTTTTAAATAATAATCAACTTTGAGAAGCAGTAGACCACGCCCCTAGAGAAAGATATGAAAATTTTGTTATTTCAATGCATCGGCTCTGTGCTGCAGTAATAGCCAAACAACAGTCACGCAACTAAATATTAATTTGAAGAAAAATTACGTTATTACTATTTAACCACTAAATCTTTTAAAATGAAACATAATTTTTGCTTCATTTTTATGAAAGTAAAGCGAACTACTATTTTTTTGACCGTCCATATTTTGGAGCTTTTGACGCATTTAATTTAAATCAAACCAAACTGAGTTTAATTCTTAAGTTTTCTTTTATGATTGCATTGTTAACACATATAACTTGTTAAAAAAAATACAAAATAAATATTTGTAAAAAAAAGCAGATTATTTTTTCTTAATTTTCTTTTCGTTGTATGCGTACTACTATTATTTTGACCGCAGCTGTACGTGTATCCATACAAATGCATACTTCAATATAAATATATCGCACACGCACTACAAAAGTGACACAACTCAAAATTTTTAATTATCGGGTTTATGTGTTAATACAGTGCACAATGCATAAATCGACCAATCAGCAAAAGCTCAGTATATTTTGTCGTTGTTAACTGTTACAAAAATACAGTTAGGTCACTCTTCATGTCAGAAGTTAGATGCTATTTGATTGCTGCAGCTCAATGCAAAAGAGTCCTAACTCAAATTGTGTCACTTTTGACGAAATACATTTTTGTTAAAGTGAATTTTAAGCAAAATTCTGACAATTTTTGTATATATTTTTAAAATTAATTATGAATTTTCAAAATTTTTCTTTCAACTTTTTAACTGTCATTTATAATTATTTAATTCAGAAAAAGTGGCATAACTTGAAATAGTTCCGTAATTATTGAATTAAAATATCATCAAAACAGTCACAACACCAAATTTTGGATTTTCTAGTGTAAAATAAAAAAAAAAATTTTTGGAACTTATCAAAAAGCATAATCTGTAAGGATTTTCTACTGAACGGTCTATTCGTTATTTAAGAACAAATGTTTATTTAGCTCAAAAACAGTTTTTTGCGTTTCCTGAAAAATCACAAATTTAGAGTTGTGTCACTTTTGTTGTGCGTGTGCGATATGTACATTAAGGTGGGTCGCGAAAAAAAAAATTTTGTTGTCACCACCTAAAAATAAAATTCAGAGTGTTTAATGACTATTTGGAAAATATTGCGATTCTGAGGTAAGCCAATTGTGAGCGGTTTTGCTTCAAAAATACCTCTAATTATTATGTTTTTTGGGTGTAACTTTTTTGTTGTTGGACATTTTCGAATAATTTTTTTTGGTTAGATAAACCTTCAGGAGTTCTTGGATTGCACAAAAAAAGTATTCGAAAATGTCCAACAACAAAAAAGTTACACCCAAAAAACATAATAATTAGAGGTATTTTTGAAGCAAAACCGCTCACAATTGGCTTACCTCAGAATCGCAATATTTTCCAAATAGTCATTAAACACTCTGAATTTTATTTTTAGGTGGTGACAACAAAAATTTTTTTTTCGCGACCCACCTTAATGTACATGTGTACATACCTACATACATACTTACTTAGGCCCAAAGTATAACATAATAATAATATATATATAAGTATTAGGGATCGCAATTTTTTGCCATTTTGCGATCCCGGGATTTTCGGGATTGAAAAGTCAAATCCCGGGATCCCGGGATTTAATCCCGGGATTCATATAACAAATTTTTTAATAAAACAATTTTCCCGAATTGCATAAATACTTGTTTATAATATATTTATCATAAAAATGGACACATTTTAATCACATTTGGGTAGTTTCAAGATTTTGTATCTTGAATTTAATCACATTTTGTTTAACCCTTCAATTCCCATGTCCAAAATAGTGAAAAAGAAAATTTTCTTTTTAAATAAAAGAGCTTAGATACGTTTGGATAAGACAAAAAAATACATAAAAAATGTTTAAACTACCCTCATTTTTATATTGAAAGAAACCACACAAACTCGCACTGCTTTAATTACGCGTGAAACAAATGAATAAATTTTACAAATGACGTATCGCTAGTGTTGGTAGGAAAATTAAATAAACAAGTACTACTAATTGACTTTGCTATACAAGTGTTAGAATTTTAAAATAAAAACCTATGTGGTAGGAAAACAAATATTAAGCATCTGTCACCTACAGGTGACACTGGGAATTGAAGAGTTAACTTAAAAGTTTTTCCTTTGACATTTAACTTCAGTTTCATAGCATTTTGTTTTATCCAAAAATGACACTTAAACATAACTTATTACTTTGCAACCGATGTATCATAAAGTGCATATGTATGCATATTTGATAAAAAAAATAAAATAGTTAATTTGTTTGTGCTTTTAGTTTTACTTCGATTATTTCGATAAAAAAGTTAAGCGTTTTGATTAACTAAAAACTGAGATCTTAAAAATACAAAGGCATTAAGTGTTTTGTTCTCTTATCTAGAGCGAATTTTATTTCAAATGAACCCTGCTGAAGAGAAACATCCTTCAGATTCAACACTTGTTGGTTGAATGCTTAGTAAATAATCATAAGCCTTTTGCAAAAGACGCACTCTATCCCCTCCCTTCTCCCTCAAATAAGGAATTGGGTTTTTGTGCCTTAAAATTTATTTCATTTGAACTTTGAAGCATCTTTTGCAATCCCGAAAATCCCGGGATAAAAGAATTTGAATCCCGGGATTTTCGGGACTGGAAAAAGTCCGGGATCCCGGGATTGCGATGCCTAATAAGTATGTATATCATTAATTTTATTTCATATTTCTTCATTATGAAAAAAACATTAAACATTTCAAACATGCTCCTCGACTAAACATTACTTTGCTTTCCATGTTTCTGGTACATTTGTTACGTTTTATTAAAAACCGCTACCAGCATGCAATTAAAATAAAGTTTAACAAAACAACAACAATAAAGAATGTAAGTTGTGCTAGGTATTGGTGTAACTCAAAAATTTAAAATGATGAGCGCACGAAACTGCAATCCATATTCGCCCGACTACGGCATGATGGTAGTATTATACTCGTACATTGCAACTGACGTGTTGCAGCCGAAATTAATGGCAAGCTGGATTGTCTTTCAGATTTACTTTGGAACAAGTTGGTTACGATATAGATATTATGGCAAGGTAGGCTGTTTTTTGGATTGCCCATGGCAATAATGAGTTTAAGGGAATCCTTTTAGCTTTTAAAAATGTGTATGTAGATGAGTAGAAGAATTGTCGAATTGTGGTATGATAAAACTGAAAATTCCAAGCGTCTACTAAATAATCGTATGGGAGATACAGGCGAATATTCACCTTCAACTTTAACACATCAGTGAAACATGTACGACCTCTGCGTAGCAAAGGCTCGAAATGACGGCAGATTCAGTATGCTGCGAAATGTAAATGAAGTTATGCAGAAATGTGATGAATTGGCAGATTGTTGTAGAAAAGTTTGAATGTGTGTGTGTGTGTTTTTTTTTTTTTTTTTTTTTTTTACGGAGGAGGTGGAAAATCTTCGAAAGATACAGCCGGACCCGAGTTCGGCAGTGTGTGTGTGTGTGTGTGTGTGTGTGTGTGTGTGTGCGTGTGTGTGTGTGTGTGTGTGTGTGTGTGTGTGTGTATGATGCTAGTTCCCAGTAAACATTTGGGCTTGTTATGAAATTGCTAGCAACTGGATATCAAGCATGTTTCTCAACACTTACCTTTGAAATCAACACTTGCTTTTGGGTTGATATCAACTTGAAAACAATAGCTTTTTCAATAAAAAGGGAAGAAGTTTAGCAATTTGCAATTGCTATTGTTTTCAAATTATATGGCAAGTTGAGAGCAAACCTCTTTTCAAAGCTACAGGGCTTGATATCAATATTGATTTCAAGTGTATTTGTAAGCTTTTGTCAACAGTTCCAATTCCACTAGTCCCAATCAGTTTTGTACATATTGAAATTTCTACACTTTGTTTGTAATAAGTCTGGGGGAGTCTACTCTGTACTGTAATCGGTACTCTGTATCGCTTTCGCATCATTGAAAAACGGCCCTAATTTTGTGTCGAGAGTAAGTTGGCATTACTAGCGTCGAGTGTCATAAAATTCAAACAAAATAAAACATTGATGTAGTTCTAGTTGTTAATAAACTTAAATTATTGTTTAAATTTTTTTATTTCGTTTGGTATGCAGCTTTGTGCTTTGTAGCCCATTCTGCCAATGACGCCCTTATGGATGATGTGTGTTTGCTTCCCGCAACATCTTCCAGCTCCTCATCCACCTCATCGTCTTCCTCGCTGAAGGATGAGTAAATCGGTGATGCAATGTCTTCCGTTTTTAGCTCCGTTTCCGTTTCCGTTTTTAGTTTTTTAGGCGGCGCCGGACTCCACCGGACCGTTGTTAATCTCATTGGGTGGCGCTGGTGCCATCAAACACTTGGCCGCACTCATTTTTCACTTTTTCTTATGCACTCATTTCTTTCTTATTATTTTTTAATTTCTTTTAAAAAGTTATAAAGTTATCTTATAAATTACGACGATCCTTACCGACTGTTTGCGACGACACGAATGAACAATTGAATTCAATTCACTGGAAATTCACAGTCTTCTTCGATCCTCTCAAAATTCAAAATTTTTCAACTTGATTGCAAGTTGATAGCAAGCCGAAGGCAAGCCTTTTGCAAACCTTTGAGAATTCAAAATTTTTCAACTTGATTGCAAGTTGATAGCAAGCCGAAGGCAAGCCTTTTGCAATTTGAGAATTCAAACTTGATATCAACTTGTTATCAAGTGCTTGTTATCAAATTGAATTTCAAAAATATATCAAAGGCTTGCTTCAATGTTTACTGGGTTAAGCATTATTATTCGAAAGTGTCGATTATATATTTTGCTAAGAGTTACAAGTTGTTATATATTATATATTCTGTAATTGTGGGCACGCCGGGGCACCCTTATATTTATAATACCTATATATATATATATATATATATATATATATATATATATATATATATTGTGGGCACGCCGGGGCACCCTTATATTTATAATACCTATATATATATATATATATATATATATATATATACATATATATATATATATATATATATATATATACATATATATATATATATATATATATATATATATTATATATATATATTTGTATATATATATATATATATATATATATATATAATATATACTTTTCGCTTAAAGCGAACTTCGAGGGACCGGGCAAAATGGTTCGTTTTAACCGAAAGTTCGCTTTAAAAGGGGTCCGTAATAAGCGAAAACATAGAGCGCATACTTTTAAAATTGGTTCGTTTTAGGCGGAAAATCGTTTTAAACGGGTTCGTTATAAACGAAAAGTACTGTATATTATATATATTATACATATATTATATATTATATACCATGTATACCATATGTATGTATTTAGTATTTAGTTCATTTCATCCTGTGTTTTATCACAGAACAAACAATATACAGAATGCGCATCTGGTGTAAAGAAAATTTTCTTTGCGGGTTCCAGCGGTAGGACCCGTTTGTAGATGCGGGGGGAAGCAGTAAAGGGGACGAGAACGCACAGAGCGCGAGAGCGTAAACTGAGAAGCTGTGAGAGCGGTGTATGAAACAGTGACGCACCACACACTGTGGTTGTTCTTGTTGGGCAACAAAGCGGTGTGCCGCTTGCATGTTGGTGGTGGCTCGTTGTTGCTCTCCGCTTGCTTTTTTACAAACAAGAACAAGAAGTGGACAGGAAAAGTTTGCATAGAAAAATTGATTGAGCGATCGCCAAGGCGCATAAATAAGGTGGTAGCGGTACGGAAAAAACAAAATTCAATGAATTTTATTAGTTCTTCCGGTCTGCTTGTAAAATAGAAGTTGTAAAAAGTAGAAATAGCTGCAATGAAAATAAATATATGTGTAAAAATATTGGAACAACCAAGACGCATTAAGAAAGTAATAATAAGTGGAAAACTATTCCTACAAGGTTGTGCTAAATATCAAAGAAAAAAGTTTAATTAGTTCTGGTTCTGCAACTACCTATTGAATTTGCCTTGGCGATCGATTTGCCAAATCAACAACCATTTCAATGTGGACGAGCAAAGCCAAGCTGGCTTGCTGCGGAAAGCAACAACATTGCGTGTTGTTGCCGAAATGAAAATAAAGCCCAAAACTATCGAATCTATGCGTGCACATCAATTCGCGCTTACTCTCTCGGTTCCCTTTGCATTTTCCTCACCTTTGTTGCTTCCCGCCCGCGTCTGAAATGAAATCGCAAAATTATTTCAGATGCGCCTTCTGTATACTGTTTATTCTGTGGTTTTATGTACTGTTGTTATCTGGTTGGTGCTTGTTAACGTTGCAATTTTGAAAAGTGATTTCGTTTATTAAAATCTTGTTTACCTTCGGGTTCTTTTGAAATAACAGTTGTGCTGCGATCAACAATTCCCTTTTTATCCTCTATAGGAAAAGAAATAATACAAAGAAAAATGGAAAAGAAAAGAAAGAACACAGTATAGTTGGCTTAAGGGTGGTTTGTGGTTTCTTTGAGTGTTTGTCGTTGTTTTTGTTGTTATTTTGGTGAATTTTGACAAGTTGTTATTAAGAAATTGAAAACTCAGCAATATTTCTACTAGTATATTTCTTTCTATATTTCTACTACTTATTCAATCAAATGAAATTGAACTGAAACTGTAATTGCATTATTCTAGTTGTTTCTGATTAAAAAAAATTTTTAATGTGGAAAAAGGGCATTGCATCAAATCCCACATAATCCGCTTTGTTTTGACTTTTTATAGTTTGCTTTTCATCGAGTCAACTGATCTGACCATGTACAATGCCTTTCTCAAGTCGATTTTAATTTCGTTTATTTTGTGTATTTATTCGTTTTCAGACTTCTTCACATCAAGTGTCTTTATTACTCTACGATATCAAAGCGAAACGAACTGGATTCAATTGATTTGTATGGATTTGATTCATTCTGTTGTCGCGTTCGACTTTTGTTCTCATTAAAATTTTAATTGATTGGGAGATGGTCCATGAAATAGGGTATAGTGGTGTATGTCATATCCGCTACGAAAAGAAGAAGGCCATTGGGTTAAGCCTAAAAAAACAGCAAATATACGAAAATCGGCTTTTAAACTTGAAAACTAAAAACAAATAAGGTTGCAACTGAATCTGATTGGCGATTGAGAAATAATAATAATCACATTTAAAATCTACTAAAAACCACGTTAAAACAGCCAAACCAAATTTTACATAGTAATGAACGCAACATAACGCTATCCACCGACCCGCGTTCGCGGTTGCCGGGACAGGGGTGGGTGCTTAGTCGTTAAGAAATGGCATAATGGCGTTCGACTTTTGTTCTCATTAAAAATTTAGTTGATTGGGAGATTAATTGAAAGAGCAAACACCAATACATACAAATTAATTCATACGCTAAACAACAACAAAACCTACGTGGAAGAAACTGTCGGCAATTTGCACCAACAAAGCATACTGGAATCGTTTCGCTGGTATGATCCGTAACAGGATAGGGAGGGCTCGGAGACATTGATCATAGAATCGGGCAGTTGGAAAACGCGATGGCTTCCGCGTTCAAAACGTCTTGTCCTATTAAATACTAAAAAAAATCATTCCCACCTTGGTGGAATGATAACCTGTCACGTCTGAGATCGGAGGTCCGAAGGTCATGCAACCTAAGTTATTCCTCAGGTAACTGGGAAAGTTACAATGATAGAATTAAGAAAATTAAGAAAATATAAAAAAGCTATCAGAAATTCTAAAAACAAGGGTTGGAGGAAGTTCTGCTCAGCTATAGAAGGATTCGGCAAGGCTAGGAAAGGTGTTGTCGAAGAATCGCACCTGTCCCTCGTTCATAAAGAAGCCAGATGGCTCCTGGACTGAAAGTACCGAGGAGGCCCTAGACCTGCTGCTGAAGACACACTTCCCAGGCTGCACAAAGGAGGACACCTCGACTAGGCATGCAGTGCAAGGCCTAACACCGACAAACGATGATAACAACATTATAACGAGAGAAAAACTCACATGGGCTGTGAAAAGCTTCTCACCATACAAGTCTCCGGGACCAGATGGCATTCTTCCCATAATGCTGCAGGTATCACAGGACTCAGTACTACCCTGGCTAGAGGCCATTTTTAAGGCCTGCCTAGTCTGGAATTATA
This sequence comes from Melieria omissa, assembly GCA_963971225.1. NCBI lineage: Eukaryota > Metazoa > Arthropoda > Insecta > Diptera > Ulidiidae > Melieria > Melieria omissa. The sequence goes on from OZ020270.1 coordinate 6,160,801, forward strand.
TCCCCGTCAGTTGGAGACGGGTGAAAGTCGTCTTTATCCCGAAGGCAGGGAAAAGAGGACACGACTCCGCGAAACATTTCCGGCCTATAAGCTTGACATCTTTTGTACTTAAAACCTTCGAGCGGTTGCTCGACCTCCACATACGGGAGGAAGTAGGACAAAGCTATCTGAAGCCCAACATGCTTACCTAAAGGATAGGTCAACGGAGACTGCCCTTCATGAGGTAGTACGAACAGTGGAAAGGTCACTGGAGTATAATCAGTACACACTGGCAGCCTTCATGGACATAGAAGGTGCCTTTAATAACATAAAGACGAATGCGATAGAGTCAGCCGCCGTGGCTCAGTTGGTTAGTGCGCGGTCTAGCGAGTCGAATGCAGAGCGACGCTAGTTCGAATTCTGCATGTAGTAACACCTAAAAAAAAATAACGGGAAACTCGTTTTCTCTTTCAGCGGCTGTCCTCTCAGCTGGAAATGGCAAACCTCTGAGAGTAAAAAAAAATTGCCTATGAAAAAGCTCCCAACCTGCCGTTCGGAACCGGCATAAAACTGTAGGTCCCTTCCACCCGCGTACAAATTCACATGCACAACACGGGTGGCTGCGGGAAGCTAGGCCTTAGTCTCGCGTAAGCGGGCTGTCGTACCAATCAATTATTATTATTAAAAATTAATTGAATGCGATAGAGGAATCGCTGGTAAACCTTTGAGTTAACATACAGGTACGCAGCTGGGTTACTGCAATGCTCCAATCGAGGGTGGTGAGCACGACGCTCGGAAACACCCACCTTACAAAATTTGTAAGCAGGGGCACACCACAGGGGGGTACTGTCGCCTCTTCTGAGGGTTTGTGCCATCAACAACACCTTAACAGAATTTAACCAGAGAGGAGTCAAGACGGTTGCATATGCTGACGACGTGGTTCTAATGGCATCAGGGATGTGCCCTGATGTGATTAGTGGAATCCTTCAGGGTGGCCTGGATAGGTTAATCGCTTGGTGCACGGGGCGTGGACTAAGCATTAACCCTAGCCAACCTGAACTGATGCTGTTTACCACTCGTACTAAGATATCAACTTTTAGACGACCTCATCTTGAGAATATAACACTACCCCTTTCGTCCAGTGCCAGATATCTCGGGGTAATCCTAGACACTAAACTGAACTGGAGGCTTAACATAGAGCACAAAATAAACAAAGCAGGATTTGCACTCTACTCCTGCTGGAAAATGATAGGGAGGAGGTGGGGCCTCCGACCAAGTTTAATGCTATGGATGTTCAAGATGGTTGTGCGTCCAATACTATCATACGGAGCTCTGGTCTGGTGGAAAACCCTCAGGAGGGAATACAACATTACCAAACTCTGTAGACTACAAAGAGCAGCTTGTACCGGAACTACGGGAGCGATTAGATCCTGCCCTGGAGAGGCGCTAAACGTGCTGATGCACCTGCTTCCCGTCGATCTGCATATTATGAAGGCCGCAACTCTTAGTGCTCTTAGGCTGAGAGAAACAAGTTGCTGGAAGGATAGACCGTATGGCCACGGCAGTCTTTGATCACAAGGCCAAAGGGGCCTGCCTACAACGACGGATTATGCAATTCCTACCATGGTCTTTAAAAAAATTACGATATCCGTATCCCCTCTCGTCTAGAATGGAAGAGAGGGAACATCCTAAATAACCTGAGTACCACAATCTACACCGATGACTCCAAAATGGAATGCGGAGTAGGAGCAGGAGTATTCTCCGAACGTTTTCCAGGCGCAACACAGCAAACGTTTTCGAGAGAACTTACGCAATTGCGACAAGGCTAAAGCGGAGTACTGTGCGCACTGATACCGGATAGGCAACAAATGCGCTAAGGGTGCTCATGAAGTGGTGCATGCAGCGTAGGTGTTGCAGTAGCGCCAATGGCTCACAGGGCGCAATTTAGTACTGTCCTAACTTCGCACAACTACTGAAGAGCTGGGGGTACTCACGAAATCGGGCATAAGTATCAGGTGTACAACTTTGCTTCCGCCGTTTTCCGATAGGTGGCTGTACCGGCTGAGGCTGGTTGAAATACATAGATGGTAATGCCTTTAAAGTGAGTGTGGACAGTGCCTAACGAATTGTCATCGCCGTTTCAGTGACAGTTGTTCTTGTTTTCGTATTATTCACGCTCGAAAATGTCCGTTTATGTGCCCAATTCTCGCCATTTGCGGGAAGTTTTACTTTTCTGTTACAATTCGAAAAAAAATGCAGCTGAAGCGCATCGAATGCTCTCAGAAACTCATCACTCAGAAACGGTGATGCTGCTCTGAGTGAAAGAACGTGTCGGGAGTGGTTTCAACGTTTTAAAAATGGTGATTTCGTGGTGAGTGAAAATGGTGAGTCATCCTCCAACACGACAATGCTCGGCCTCACGTCGCAAAAGTGGTCAAAAAGTACCTGGAAACGCTGAAATGGGAAGTCTTGCCCCACCCGCCGTATTCCCCAGATGTCGCCCCTTCTGACTTCCACCTATTCCGTTCGATGGCACACGGCCTGGCAGATCAACATTTTCAATCCTTCGAAGAATTGGAAAAATGGATTGCTTCATGGATAGCGTCAAAAGAGGACTCCTTTTTTCGAGCCGGGATCCGAAAATTGCCGGAAAGATGGGAGAAAGTTGTCGCTAGCGACGGACAATACTTTGAATAATACATCTGTAAGCACTTTTTCGCAATAAAGCTTTTAATTTTGGAAAAAAACGGCGGAAGCAAAGTTGTACACCTGATAAGTGGTAGGGTATCTCAAGAAAAGTCTGTAATTGCTATAACTTTGAGAGTTTTAGATAACTTCTAAAAGCTTACTTTGAATTTGAACGCTGTAAATTTTTATTTTTTATGAAAAACAAAACACGCAGAAACCACTATATATGTTGAAAATGACAGTACTTAATCAGGTGCAATTCGGCACACATATGCAGCTCGTAGAAGTAGGATGGCAGGGGCAAACTTAACTTTACCTATGCATTATGACTACAAAACACATTGAAAATCTTTTGCGCTGAACATGAAAACCTTCGTCATTCCAGAAATCGTTTAGTACAACATGTGTTTTGGAACGGTCTTTCTGAATTTCTCCATTCCCAAATTCCAGATATATATCTCGGAAATTATAAAAAGGCTGATTTAATAGCTTCGTAGAAGTGGTAAATTTCAGCAACTAAAGCGGAATTCGCGCTGCTGGTTTTAAGCCAAGTGTACACTATAAAGTTTCTTCAGTAGGGTGTAGAGCGTAAAGATTACCAGCCGTATGTACAAAACAGTGCGTCTCTACCACTACACCGCTCTACGTGGAGCTTCTGTAGACAAATTTTAAGTAGAGGTCTGTGCTCTACCGACTGTGTACACTGCATATGCATTTTTCTTTATTTCTATTGTAGAGTTGTATGGCAGAGCAAGAAAACAATTACATCGCCATGCTGCTGCTATTCTACTTTTACTCGAAGAAGAAGAAAAAAGAAAACAAAATGTTGGGAGCAAACTGGAATCATATTTGCCGCGAAATTTTTATTGCTGCCAATGCCGATTTTCCGATTTAAGTTTTAACACACAAACGCACAAATAAGCACGCAAATTAATAGAAATGTCATTCAATTGACCCAAACAGTTTTTTAAATCGCGTGGAAATATACCGTTAACTCTACCGTAGAGAGAAAAACTCAAACAGGTTTGATAGAGCGTAGAGCAGATGTCGAGCTCTACCGCATAAGTGAAAATTGCGTATACCGAGTTTTTTATGCGAGAGAACTCTAGCGTAGAATAGATGTAGAACTCTCGTGTAGAGCTCTCAACGGGGTGTATAACATTTCTTTGCGTTGCTCTACGAAAGAGTTTCCCCTACCTCTACGTAAAAAACTTTATAGTCGACACGTGCCTTCACGTGTCGCGTAGGTTCGTTCAGCATACAGCGTAGACATTTCTAGTATTTATATATGGTTTGAGCGGATAATACTAATTTTCGCTCGACTCACTGCGCATTATTGAAAGAATATTTATATTTGATGGAGCAAAGTGCAAAAAACAGTTTATACAGTGTGCGCGAAATCGCTTAAAATGATAACGATAGATATATAAATATATGTATTTGTTTGAAAGAAAAAAATCGCAGTACATTTACAAATATATACAAATATATAAGCTGTGACAGCTATGCGTTGGCACTCGGTTAAGAATTGCCTTCGTTAAGCAAAAAACAAAAGAAAGAAAAAAAGATTCAAATACCCTAACAATGCTGTGATAAATGGGTATCAATCTAGCCGTCAATCGACCAATTACAGTATTTATTGATTATGTGACAATGTATGTACATGGTTGCAATAAAATCTAGTTTACCGATTTAATGTCGCAGTAATATGAATAAAATGTGTCGGCCACGTCACTGACAAACAGCTGGCAACAAGGCCACGACGATCGTGTTATGGATCTGTTTGGGAAGCAGGTGACAGTTATCTTTGCAACTTATGCCCCGAATACATAGACGACGGCAGCGACACGACTGCATCTGTCAAAATATAGAATCAAAACGTTCGTATAGAGACGATTATTTTGACGACTACACTGAAATACGACCACCGACTGCAGTTGTCGCTGTCCTGTCGCCAAGCTTACAACTGTTTTCTACGTCGTAGGCGACAAAACAAAGCAATTGGCATCACTGATTATTTTTGATGGTATTTTTCTCACTTTTTTGGTAGGCTTTAAACAAAAATTAGTAGCTGGCAGTGGCGTCCCCAGGATTTCGGGAAGGGGGGATATTCGAAAAAATCCAGTTTAACGCCATTTTTATACTTTCATCTTTGCGTATTATTTTTAATACATGTTGCATAAAATTGTACATATGAACATACATACTATACTTACATAAAACTCTTAATACAAAAACTTCAAGTGACATGTATCTTTAAGTCATAAAATCCCAACCAAAAAATGCATGTTTGTTTTAAGTTACGACATTTTGAAAACACCTAAAAAGCAGACACACCAGCTAAGTAAAAGAAATATAACATTTATTAATTTTATGACGGTCTGAAATTTAGTTATGATAGAGGTGACCATTTTTCCATGTTTTCAATGTTTACGCACAAATCACCAAAAAAATTTAACTCAATTTTTTCAAATTTCAACAGCTGATGCAGGGTTGGCATGAAGCCTGCGTTTAACTACTACTTTGGTAAATAGTTTAAAGTTTTGGGAACACTGAAAATACATCTATTCTGCGAGAACAATTGCTGATTTTGGTATTAATTTATTCTTAACCCTTCTGCGGGAACTTTAGATAAACTTTAGTAATGTTAAGCTATCGAGCTCATATTTCATGACATCCTCAACTGATTCTTTCTAAGCACAAAAACAAACTGGCCAGGCCAGACCATGGAGTATTTTCATACAAATTTGCCAGTTATACAATTTGTTGTTATTTCCAACGACATTACTGTCAGAATTGCTTAAAAAATATTTTTCGTTTGTTCCTTATTCAGTCCTTTACGGACCATAGGGCTTAAAATAGGCTTTTGACTCGATTTGAAACACTTTTTTCGTGCCATCCCATGAAATCGTGACATAAGTTAGTTGGCGAAAAATCTACCTGGTCCAAGTGTTTTTCACTGGCCTTAGTTTTTATTTCCTTTTGAGTTAGTAATTTATAATTTTTGTTGGAAAATAATGTTAGAACATATTCATAATTAGTATTTATCCATTGTATTCATGGTTATGTCCGTGTTTTGGTGTCAATTCAATTGCATTCCTGAAATGAAGGAAGTATTTGTGGACTTGTCGTGTCGGGTATTTTACCAATTCGATTGAGTGTTTTCTGTTGCAGAGATGGAAGGAAGGGAACGCTATTTTGAGTATCAGGTGGAAATTGTTTTTGAACTTCGACGCTGGAGTTAAATCAGAGAGGAAAATTTCCCTAAAAATTGAAATGTACCAAAATTTTTTTTTATTTTCTTGCTTTACTGTCGAGTTTTTTGAATTTCAAAATTAATTTATTGAAGTTGAAACTCAATATTTACTTAATTATTCTAGTTTATTGTTACCGTTTTACGTAAATAAAATGTAGGCAACAAAGAAATCATTGTGTTCCCACTTTCTGTTTTTTTTATATCCTTAACAACTACAGCAAAGGTTCAACTATTAGGTTTTAGGTGGGTGCTCACAGAAGAGATAAAGCAAATAGTAAAAATTTTTTACCATTATATATTGTTACAACAATTTGGATAACTGAATTTATCCACCAAGGGGGGATCCATCCCCCTAATCCCCTCCCCTTGGGACGCCACTGGTAGCTGGTATAAACTGAAACCAACTTTGAACTGCCGTAGTTATAATACTGTTAATTTTACCGCGTTCAAATTTGACTCAGTGACAGTTGATTTAATTGTTGACATGTGTGTAATAGCGTTTTCATTTTGTGTTTCTCAAAAAAATTCTGTGGTCGTGGATTTCAAACGGGAGAATGTGATATCGTTGTATTTAACTGGAATCTTAAATTCCGAAATCGTTTAAAGGCTTCGGCATTTGAATGCAAGTAGAGTTTTCGTGTGGTGGACTATAAAACGTTACAATGAGACCGGCAGCTCTAAAAATCGTTATGGCGGCGGTCCGAAAGAAACAGCTACCAATGAAGCAATGGTTCGCAAAGTGAAGAAGAGAACTGAGCGAAATCCACAACGAAGCGCAAACAAACTGGCAAGGGATTTCAAAGTATCGCGTTGGAGCATGCAACAAATATTGAAAAATAGGCTTAAACTAAAGCCCTACAAGATACAAAAAGTGCATGGTCTCAACGCGAAACGAATGAAGTTACGGCTGCAAAGAGCGAAGGAATTGAAGCGCTTGGCCGTAAATGGTGATATTCCGAATATCGTGTTTTCCGATGAGAAGATTTTCACCATTGAGCAAGCCATAAACAAACAAAACGACCGTCTATGGTTACGTGAGAGGTCACAAGACAATTTAAACACTCGTCTGGCAACCAAACGTCATTCGCCTGCTCAGGTTATGGTTTGGGCCGCCATAACAGCCGATGGTCGATCACCACTCGTCTTTGTGGAGCCTGGTGTTAAAATTAATGCGCAAACTTATCGCGAAAAAATTCTGGAAGCTGCTCTGAAGCCTGAAACCAGCTCACAAAGCGCGTGTTAACCAAGATTGGTTAAAAACAACGTTCCTCGCTTCATTTCTGCACAACAGTGGATGTCAAATTCACCAGATGCGAATCCAATGGACTTCTCAATCTGGAGTATTTTGGAGACTAAGGTTTGCACTAAAAACCACCAAAGTTTGAACGCGCTCAGATCCACACTTGTCCGGGAATGGAACCGAATCCCACAAAAGCAGGTACGGGTGCGAGTCATTTTTTCACCGATTGGACAATATTATCGCAGCGAAAGGCGGATATATTGAAATGTTATAATGTAAAATAATAATAAAATATTTTTGCTTTTATACGAAAGAAAAGCCTTCGAAAATACAATTTCAAGAGCATCTTTAAGTTGTTTCAGTTCATACCAGCCCCCCTGTATTTCAGTTCCCTACCTAACCTAACCTAGTACTTCAGTTAAAATTTACTAGTTCTAAAAATTATTATACATTGTAATTCGTTTTACATTGATCGTAGAACGATTAAATTTAAACCACGGCTGGGTACTCACACAACCAAGTATTTTGAATTAGCTTTAGGGCTAATTTACACCAACTTACCTCAACTTTAAAGTTCACTTTATTGGGCCAATAAACGCATTTTCGTTTTCTCAACCGCTTGTTAAGCTATCGGCCCGATACGTTTTATAACTCAATCTGTTAAACTTTAAAGTGAACTTTATGCATATGTTTGTTTACAAACAAAAAACAGCTGGTAATCAAGGCATATTAACAAGGTACGCCACGCTCAGAGAGCCGTCAAAATAAGGAGGCCAAATCAGAGTTGCTTTTTGTTAGGAATGAATTGTTGGTTGCATCTTTTAGTATTTGTTCCCCAAACTCTAGAAACTGCGTTTATGTAGGACAAATGTTATAATTAGTTAGTTTTAATAGAATGCCACAAAGATAATTTGGTATTTATTCAAAAATAAAAATGTAATGTAAATTTCTATGGAATAGTTTTTAAAATTTTTTTTTTAAGTAAAATCTTTTTCTCCATTGTTTTTGTTTTAAATTTTTGTTTACGTTCCTTATTCTAAAATACATTCTACATTAAAATAAAGTTGTTTTACTTCTTCAGCAAGCTGAACAGAATTAGGAAAAGAACATACAATTTCGCACAAATTGCTAACACATAAAATTTTCAATTTCAATTTATTTCTTTCTTTCATTTGTATTCATTCCACAATATATTTTAGTGCGTATCAGGCTGGTGTCATGGGCTATATTTCGCGTATATGTATTTTACAGTGTTACCCAAATCTGTACACAAAAGTATAGTTGTACAAACAATATCAACACTAATATTAGGTTCCTTATTCTACAAAAAGAGCAACCGTTCACGAATAAAAGGGTGAAGAGAGACATTTAAAGCTGCCGCTCCCAGCATGATACATATATAGAAGGTAGAACCGCTGTAATTTGTTTTGACACTAAACGTGTTTATTGACGTTTCTCGTATTTGTCAATAGCTTGGGTCGTAATGCCACTTCGTTGTAATACTAAATTAGGGCTATTTAAGGTTCTAAGGATTTTTAGATCTTTTTTAAAATAAACACGAACATTTCAATGTGACTAGTACATTTTGTTGCGTAATATTATTAACTGTTAGACAAGCAACAACGCAATAAATAATACAAAGGTAAATTATTATGTAATTGTTTTTTTTAATTCTTACTAATATCAAAGAAAATAAACATACAGAACGCGCATGTCATACAAGCAAAAATTTTGTATGGGGGGTTCTAACATTGGAACCCGCGCTCTGCTCGCACAGATCACGTATGTGGTGAGAGCGTTGCTTTACAAGCGAGAACGTAGTTTTATGTGTTGCGCTCTTTGGTTGCGCTCACTGCAGCGAGTGTGCGTTAGTACATTGTTGTGGCGTGAAATGATTGCAAGGTGAAGACGAACGCTGTTGTTGTTGTTGTTGCGCTGGCGAAAAGCTGAAATTCTAAAACGATTTCTGATTTCTGGCTGGCTTTTGTTCTTCTTCTACAAGCCTGAACGGCGTCGCATATTGCTCCTGAACTTATTGCAGACAGTAGTGTGCGCAAAATCATAGAAAAGAAAATAAAATATGGTTGGCGTGACGACTTATGTGGTCGCTACAAACAAAGTTCCCGAAGAATTTATCAAAAAAGTAGACCTAATATTTGATTGCATGAATAGGGCAATCGGATAATTGCTTTAGATCGGCTTTACAATTGAATAATGAGTCGTACAAATTTATAAAGATTTTTTTAATTATTTGAAAGATGTTAAATGTATGGATGATTCAAGTTGTATTTTTAGAACTAAAATCTGTTTTTTAATCACTGATAAAATTAAGCAATAACCCACATAAATGTTTTATAACAAACACGTTTTTTAACCAAGATAAATTAGAAAATACTTTTGCAATTTTGGGACAAAATTCAAGTAGTACTCGGTCAAGTGTAACAACTAATTTCGAAGATACACAGGATTCTATGAATCAAAACCTACTACATGCTGAGACAGACGAAACTGTATTTTTATTATTTTATTTCAGCAGTAATTACAACAATTATTACAACAAATTATTTTGTAGATAAAAACTTCGACAATCGAGTAAAAATTAACATAGATAATAATTGTGGCATATGTTTCCAAAAACTAAGAAATGATAACCTTTTCACTGCGCTAACTGAAACATTTTCCATAAAAATTATCAATCGGTTACAGACATTTGCTACCTATTTGCTCCTTCGGATTTCCTGGTGAATGCTGTGACAGTAAATAAAAAAAGGAAGTTCCAAACGATGCAAAACATAAACAATTAAAAAACAACAAAAGAAGAGCTGTTTACATTTTTCTCGAGCTGTGTACACATAAAAACTACAACAACAACAAACAATGGCGTCGTTGAAGCGACGATCATCGCGCTGGCTGGTGTTGCTGTGAGAAATTTGCACAAAAAATTATTGAGTGACCAAAACAACCACCAACGCCTCAAATTACACAGGAGAAGCGGTACTTTCACTTCATGTGTGTTTGTTGTAGCGCGTGCTTCAGTTCGCAGAGTCAATGAGCGTAAACTGAAGCGCTTGCTCTCCTGCTGGCACCACTCTTTCCCTTTTGTGGCTTCCCCCCGCTCTGTGAAGCTCGCAAACAAAAATTTGAATTTTTGAGCTCAGATGCGCCTTCTATACACTTCATATTCTTTGCTATTCATTTTTTTTGTGTTTTCAAATTGCTGTTTAAAAACCGTGTCCTAAAAAATGTTCGGCCTAAAAAGAAACGTTGCATTGTTTACATTTGAAGTTTGAAAAAAAAACGGAGCTTAAAAACAGGAACAACCCACCAAGCAAAATGTGGGAAATAGGCAACTATCGTCAGTGCCAACAAATTGGCGACTCACCGATTAATTGGCACGGCGACAAATTACAAAAAGAATTTGTTTTCTAGTACTTTGAAATATCGAATTGAACTATGTTTTGTATTTCAGTGAGATTGATCGTAATTGAAAAATTTTTATTCATTCGTCAACGGTTGATTCAAGCCTAAAACATCAAACACCAAAACTATAAGTATGATGAGTTCATTGCGGAAAATATACATACGGAACTAATACATATTCACATTTTGAGAATCTAAACTCAAAAACCTAAACAAAATACATTTCAATTTTGTTGACGTAAGAAAATGTTCAAGGGATTTTCTAACAACAGTACGGTAGCACATTTTCAAAGAAGAACGTCAAAAACAGGTTTAGTGTCAGATGTGCAACATGGCGGCTGAGAAGAAGCAACGGCTCTACCTTCTATTTTTGTATCATGGCTCCCAGCCTGGCGTACCTTGTTAATATACCTTGCTGGTAATGAAATTACAATTTGAAATGAAATTTGAATTTGAGATCTTTCGGTATGGAAAATATACGTGTTTTTTATATTCATGCATTGGAAGACGCTTTTGAAGGTACGGAGTCGCCAAATGCGGCCAATAGAACATATAACAGCCGATTGGACTACTTACTTACTTACTAATCGCTGCTGGGCCGCCACCTGTGCGTCTCGCTTTTCTCCGCTGCAAGTTCCAGCTTAAACTTGCGCTTCAAGCTGTCGAACTTGTCCTTCAACGATTTCCAACGTCGCGACACGCCTCATTTAGCAGTAAAAGCATCAGCAAGATTTTGCCAGGCAAAATTTTTCTTTTTTCCTTCAAAAATAATTATAATTTTTCAAAAACAGCTGATTGCGCCGCCAATTGCTGCCCATCGTAGACCAGAGTTGCCAAAATAACAGACTTGTTGAATTTATATTTAACCCATTAAAACCTGACCCCACAAGGGCTTGTGCGATTTCCATAAAATTTTACACAATCTTATTAATTGACCTAATCAAGAAAAAAAATCAAGCAAATAATTCATACCCCCACCCCCTGAACCAGGAGGGTACGTTGCGCAAACGCAATTTGGGCCTTAGTCACATACAAAACATAAAAAAAAAAAATTTTTTTTAACTTATTTTTAAATAGTTTAGCATTACAAAATGCAGCCCACAAAGGGATTTTGATAGGTTTGAAGAATAAGTATTTTTAATTGAATTTCAAAAATTCCCCAAAAAAACCTTTGACTTTGGATCGAAAAAAAGATATGAATATTTAAAAAATTTTGAAATTTGAGTATGGCAGAATCTAAAACGATCAATTCGAATCCAATTTTACCCATTTTCAAGTCTTATATCTTTATGAATTACTTAATGTAGCGAAATTCCCAAACGTTGCGCAAACGTAACGCTCAGGGCTTAACGGGTTAACAAGTCGAAACGAAAATTGTTACCGGGCACTTTGAAGTGAGGAATAACTAAAGGTCACTTTATCGATAAGTTGAGAAAACGACCCTTAATATACTAATTTGAAAAAATAATCCTTACAACATTTTATGTGTGGCAAGACTTCAAAATGAAGCTGTGCTCGGAACGACGCACAATGGGACGAGTGTGGCCAAATATATCAAACATTTTTTTTCAAACTGTATCCATTGGGTTTTATTTTATGATAGTTAATACTCCAAAATAGAGATATATGGAAAAGTGGAAAAAAAGTTATTAATAAAGTCACAGGGTGACATTAAATTTGAAGTTTTAAAATAGAAAAAGAACAGCGTATTAAGTTAGTTTTAGACTTCAACTTTGAAGTAGTCTGCAAGGCGTAATTTAAGTACAATTCGTTTAGTTTTAGTATTAAATTAAAGTGTTTGTTATTTTTGTCGGGCATTATCATAAATTGCTTATCATCTACATTTTGTAGTAACCGTTACTGGTTGAAAAATAGCTTACAAAGAGTACAAAGCGAAAATATATAAAAAAAGTTTCAAAGTGAACAACGAAAAAGTACCGAAGTTATTTGCGATTATTTGCTACCGTCCTTGTTTTGTTTACTATTGTAGTGGCACCTACGATCAAAAGTCATGAAATTTACGATGTGTGATGTGAAGCACCAAGGCTTGATCGCCAGCAAAAAGTGAAGAAAATTGTTGATATTGTTAAATGTAGTAAAAATAAAAAAAAATTTAAAAACTTTGGAATAATTAGAACATTTGCGTAATAAAATGCTTTTCATAATTATAGCACCACCAACTTTTTTGCGATTCTGACAAAGCAAGCAATGTTAGAGTTTCAGTGTATTAGACGAAAATGTTGAGAAAGGTAAGTAAAGAAGAAATAACGGTAAACATTCATAGTTGTTAGTGCAAATAACTTTGTTAGAAGTGCGTTTTTTTTTGCGTTTTTCGCGTTTTTCATAATTATAGCACCACTTGGTGTTTTGTCACAAAACGGTTTATTTTAGTAAAAAAACGAGTTAAAAAAACAATCAAACAATAACAATACATATTTAGTAATTCCACCCCGAGTGCTTATTAGACTAAAAAGTCGATATCTCATACTGTTGTACAGATTATTTAGCAACACGCTGTCTAACACTTCGTTCAATAATGTGTGTGACTAACTAATTAAAACACATTTTTTTGCCAAAATTCATCAACATAGTCCCCTTTTAGGGAGATACAATCATTCCAACGCTTTTCCAATCTTTCGATACCGCCTTTGTAGAACGATTTTTCTTTGCCTTCAAAATAAGCGTTAGTTTCGGCGATTACTTCATCATTTGAGCCAAATCTCTTACCACGGAGCATCTTTTTAAGGTCTGCGAAGAGCCAGTAGTCGCTGGGGGCCAGATCTGGAGAATACGGGGGATGAGGAAGCAATTCGAAGCCCAATTCATGCATTTTTGCCATCGTTTTCATCGACTTGTGACACGGTGCATTGTCTTGGTGAAACAACACTCTTTTCTTCTTCATATGGGGCCGCTTAATCGCGATTTCTTCTTTCAAACGTTCCAACAACGCTATATAATAGTCGCTATTGATTGTTTTCCCTTTCTCAAGATAGTCGATGAATATTATTCCGTGCACATCCCAAAATACTGACGCCATAACCTTGCCAGCCGATGTTTGTGCCTTTGGACGCTTTGGGCGGCTTTCACCGGTTGCATGCCACTCAGCAGACTGCCGATTTGACTCTGGAGTGAAATGGTGGATCCATGTTTCATCCATTGTGATGTACCGGCGCAAGAACTCCGACTTGTTGCGCGTAAACATGTCCAAACAGCTCTTTGAATCATCGATTCGTTGTTGTTTTTGCTCCGGTGTGAGCAAACGCGGCACCCATTTCGAAAACACCTTTTTCATAACCAAATGTTCGTGTATTATGGTGTGTACACTGCCTGCTTATATCTTTAGAATGTCAGCAATCTCCCCCACTTTCACTTTACGGTCGGACATAATAATTTTCAGTGTTTTTTCAACGTTTCCGGAATAACAGCGTCATTTGGCCGTCCAGTAGATGGAATGTCATCGGTGTCTGTACGACCACGTTTGAATTCGGAATACCAATAACAAATGGTTCCTTTTGATGGAGCAGAGTCCGAATAATGTTTTTCAAGGCATTCCTGGCATTGAACAGTATTTTTTTTCATTAAAAAACAATGATAAATCAGCACACGGAATTGCTTTGAATTCATTTTGTTTGAAAACTCAAAAGTAGTGTCACTTAAAGCACTGTAACTTGTAAACTAATGGTCGGATTGACATATAATTTTGACAGTAAGCCTAAAAAGGTTCACGATTTCGAAAAAAAATATTGATTTAGTATTAGTGCCGCCATCTATGTGTCAGTCACACACATTATTGAACGAAGTGTTAATTGCTCTCACTCTTCATTAATTAATTTGATACTTCAATTGTTCTACATTATCAAACTGCCTGTTATTGGCGTAAACTCTTTTAACGAGAAATCCCCAAACATTTTCTATGGGGTTCTCGGGACTGCAAGCTGGCCAAGGTAGAACATCAATGAAATGATCATTAACACGTTCACGCCGGGGCCGATTTTCATTGTCTTTGCTGTGAGGCGGCGCTGAAATTAATGCTGTGCTTCATCTAGCTTTTTTTTAATAAAAATACGTTAAATTTTCATTATTTTAATTTTCAGCGTCTAATAGCACAATCGAATGCGTACCGCCGGTACGCGTCGACCGATGAGACAATCTAGTGCGGGCCACCGGCGGTACACGCCGCCCGATGTGACAATCTAGTGCGGGCCACCGGTAAGAGGGTTTTAAACTGCATTGCAGAACAGTTATGTACTCTTCACTGTTCATTCGTGTAGAAGGAAATTGGAGTTCTAAGCCAGCGATTAAGCGATGTGAAACTGGGAGAGCCGGTAGAAATACATGCACAGAATTACACTAATATTATTGCAAAATTGCAAGCTTGATTAGGAACGTACTTTTTCCTCCATATAAATTCCTAAAACGGGGTTGTTGTTCTAGTTCATTTCAAATTGCCAGTGTAGCTGGTGTGAGTCATTTTTGTGACCAAAGAAATTTGTCTTTTTATTTGTATATTTTTGGTGCCATTTCGTAATACGTTTGTATAAAATTGACTAGAAAAATATATTATTGCCCAAAAGCGTCAAATTAATCTTTGGGTATGCTTTTAATTCAATTAAATTAAGATTTTATAAGCTGCATTCAAAAAAAACAACCCTGCGGTCAAACTACAGCATTAGCAAACAAATCATACCTGATGGTTAGAGATTCGCTAAATGAAGAAATGCGAAATACAAAGGACGACAATTGACCCTGTCATATTCAATGCATTTAGCTTTGTGTTCTTTGGTATATTTTTCATTAATATTTACATAATTAAACCAAAAGAGTTCATGTGTTGGCATTTAATCCAGAAAATTAATGAGAACATACTTTAAAAAGCAAATAATTGTAAGGAATCCCTAATCCCTAATATCGGGAAAAGAGCAGACACAGTGAAGAGCTGATCACTGCCAGCACACACGGACTGTGTACGTGAATTGCAAAAAACGCACAAAAATCGGCTTACTCTCCCAGTTTCACATCGCTTAATCGCTGTTCTAAGCAACCACTTTCAGAAATTGCTCCCCAAACCATTAAGCTTCCTCCACCGAAATTCCTTTTTGAAAAGTACATCGGTTCCTTTCTAAGATCCCGCCAATAGTATCGGTGTCTATCTGGTCCATCTAGATTCCATTTTTTTTCATCGGAAAATATGGTCTTAAAACAAAATTTCAAGTTTCAGTACCCGTAATCATTACATAAGGTTTTTTCTACATTGCGCCAATCTCTATCCATGTTTACCCTAGCGAATTCGTATCTGGCACTAATGTGGCGAGGCAGTAAACGTGGGGCAACTTTCAACCTCGATCTGATGATGTTTGGATTTCGGTTTACTGCTCGCCAAATAGTGGTAACGCTGACGTTTTGGTCGATACTTCGAAACTTCACTTAACAAAACCCGAAATATTAGTAAACCTCAAACACACTCACTAAATACCTCTGCACAACTGGTGGTGCTATAATTATGAAAAACGCGAAAAACGCATTTTGTGTTCTAGCAAAGTTATTTGCACTAACAACTATGAATGTTTACCGTTATTTCTTCTTTACTTACCTTTCTCAACATTTTCGTCTAATACACTGAAACTCTAACATTGCTTGTTTTGTCAGAATCGCAAAAAAGTTGGTGGTGCTACAATTATGAAAAGCACTTTATGAGTTTTCTTCGCATATTGTGTATACCTATACAGGTACAGTCAACCCTCCTATAACGCGGTGAGTGCGTACCGCGTTATATGGAAACCGCGCTATAAGAAACTCAGAATTAGTACAAATCACATCATTCGTACCGCGTTATATGGAAACCGTCTACCGCGTTGTATGGAAACCGCGCTATAAGAAACTCAGAATTAGTACAAATCACATCATTCGTACCGCGTTATATGGAGACCAATAAATACAAAAGACAAGATAAATTAAAAATTATTTTTATTGAATTCATCTTTTCTTTTATTGAACGTTCTTTTGAAGGTTTAAACCCCTGAGCACGCCTTTGATTTTTCGAAATGAAGGTCCTAGCCTAGTTTTTTCCAATATAACAGTCAAAGCTAAATTGGAGCGCTGAGCGTTGCGTTTTCTGACACTACGCTCTCGCTCAGTGCGGCATACCGAAATTGAAGCGTTGCGTTGGGATTGTCAAAATCATGAAATGAAAACAAATGTCAAAAAAATATCTGTTTAGTTGCCAAAAAACCAACAAACTATTATTATTTTGCAAAACTTAGCTCTTATTTGAATAAATTCCTCACAATTTAAATCAAATCAAATATAAATCACAGGCGTTTTTGTTTCTCGCAGCCAACTTCAACTGCTAACGCGCTGTCAAAATTGGAAATTCGAATAGCTCAGCGTCAGAGCGTTTCAATTGCGGTTTGCCCCATACAATTTGTATGGGCATGAAGCAATTTTGACAGTTGCTTGCCGCTGACGCTCCAATTTAGGTTTGACTGTAATGCCGTCTCATCGGCGTTAAAAATCTGATCAGGTGAATAACCTCCTTCATTGATAATTCAAGCTAGCTACAGCTTATAATTTTCGCCTTAGCATCTGTTGAGGCCTGTTCTCCTTGAAACTTAATATTGTGCAATGTGTACCTTTTTTAGTTTTTCAAACCATCCTTTCTCGTACTGCGAAAGAGCTCTGAGACGATTGAAACCGAAGCCGTAAACGGCTAAGCTTGAATGTTTATATAAACATATCCAGTTAAAACCATTCATTGGGTGCACGGAAAGAACTGATGGGACGTTGTTGAACGGAAACCGCGCTGTAAGAGTACCGCGTTATAGGAGGGCTGTCGCAATTTTAGCTCCGCGTTATACGGAAACCGCGTTCTGAGAATACCGCGTTATAGGAGGGTTGACTGTATACAGATATTGAGATTTGGATATGACTTTTGTTTTTGATACACGAATATTTCTTAAAAAAAAAATCATTTGTGCCTAATTTCATTAACTCAGGACTACTCCTTTTACTTTTCACCACAGCCAGTACTACCTTGTCCCACTGTGCAACGCTGCTTTGTGTACTTCTACTAGCGTCGGCATCGCCGGTACTCGCGAGTAGCAGAATGGTCATCAGTGATTTATACGAATGTATTACAAAGTGCTCCTAAAATTTATGTTTAGGAACTCAAATAATATGATTGTGATGACTAGGTATCGGATTTATATGCAAAAACTATACAAAAGCTATGCAAAAAATGCAAAAATACGCAAAATATGCAAACATATGCAAATATACAGTGCATATGTTAGCTCATTCTTAATATTTTTCAATAAAAATATTTTCTGTCTTGGTCCCGCTCAAATCGGAAGCTCCAAAAAATATGCATTTGCATATAAATCCGATCCCTAGTGATGACGTTACAGCCGCTTTCGTTATACGGCGATGACCGAAACCGATGCCAACTTGAAGTTGTGTGGCCAGGTCGCTGCCGTCTTGAATATGTTCGGGCCATCATGCAGATAACGTCCTTAAACAATGACTTTCGTTGGCCTATAAATGGTTTCGAAAAACATGCGGCAGGCGTTTTCTGATGCAACGCGGTCCTTCTGACCGAAACTCCACCTACTTCCCCTAGTTGCTCAAAGCTTGACGTATACTGCCTGGCTCTGTTACTAGCTGTCTGTTATGAATATCACACAACAGGTCTATTTGTAAAAATTTTTACTGGATCCTAAAGAACAAGATAACATATGACTGGCTACCATATGATCGAATGCAAAGACAAATACTTTGTGCAAACCTTCGGAGGCAATTGGAACCTGCAAAGAAATTTGGCGTTCGCAAGTCTGCTGGCACACCACCGCCTTGCTCAGCTTTATCTGCTGCAACTGAAAGGGAAGAATCGCAGATTGAGCCCAACGAACCATTTGCCTTTTGCATTAAATGTCTGCTTGAAATTAACTTTCCCTACCGCTTCAAACCTGAAATGAAACTTTTAGATCCGCCGTTTCTTTCTTTAACCCTCCTGTTTACATCCTTTTTACTGTGTATGGTGAGTATGCCAAATCCCAGTGGTGTAACCAAGAGTTAAAATTTGCAAATTCTTAAAAATTCCTGTTTGTTTACTTTTTTGGATAGTTCCATTTTTGGGAGCGTAAGCTCGCTTACTCTGTTGATATTTTTTACTGGAAAAGTTCCCAAACTGACCCAATGGCTGCCTTCCAAAATGCTTTGCTCACTTTACTGTTTTAAATCGTGGCTTTGAGTTCGTGTTGATGCCGTATATTACTTAACCGTGTAATACTACGTTTACACAGCGATATTAACTCATCGAGATTACGATAATCTCGTTGCCCGTTTACATAGAGATTAACTTGAATACGAGATAAATTTTGACGTTTCACATTTTCTCTTTGTTATTGTTTTGCAAACGAGACTGTTTCGTAAAATTTGAATCAAAATGGGTGACATTTTTAATAAAAATGTAAAAACGGATATCGAAGACTTTCTAAATGTTTTAATGCTTTTCACTTCTTCTACGAATGCAAGAAAGTCTGAGCTACATCGTTTTACATCCAAATTATACAAACCTTTCCGCGCTACACTTCATTTTTGTTTTTATGTTTGCATGACATTCGCTTAGTGATGATACAAAAATAATCGATTTCAGCCTAATTTGCAGAGTTGCTTTAGGGAAATACGAGATTACTTTGTGAGATTGGATTTTAATCGCGATTTTTGCGCATTTTGATACGAGATTAACGACTTAATCGCGCAAATCGGGATAATCTCGTCTGTGTAAACGTAGTATAAGAGTACTTACTTTTTCAAATCACGCCAAAAAAAGCACCAAACGCGATTTAGCACACATGATGCTAAACAGTTACAGAGCGTTTTAGTGGTTTTTTTTATCAAATTCATGTGAAATTCAATCGCGTCGATGTATTGTATATTGGCTGTGTGAAAGGCATATGACAAACATCACTGCGTGTTGTGGCATTTTTCACACATTACTGCTTGAATGCATTACTGCGACGGATATTAATGCGACATTGAGAGTATGGTCTTAAAATACACAGGCAAAATATCACAACGCATAAAAAATATAATAATACGTGTATGTTTTTCCAATAAAAGATTGTAGTCAAAGACCATGTCCGAAATAAATACAGAACTGCGAAATTTTTTATGAGAGTTGAGAAATTGAAGTAAGTACGAAATCTTGAGCAAAAAACACAAGCGGAAATAATTGCATACACGAAATATGTTCGCTAAAGTTACAGAAAAAAGTTACTCAAAACTATTTAAATAGTAAAAAAAAAAACGAATAAATTTCTTTACACTTTAGCTGTTGTGTTCTAAAGAAAACACGATCAATAAAAGTTTTGTAATTGTAACTTGTCCTTTCTTATTGAATCCTGTGTTCATTCACACTCGAAATGTACGCAATTTAGAGACGAGGTATATGTTAAAAATTTTTATAAAATTGTAAAGCCGAATGAAGTTTATAGTTTTTTTCTGGCGCGCAGAACAATAGAGCATTTCTTGAGAAAATTTACAACTTAAATCAAAGTTACCGAAGCTACTTCAAGGTTTATGATTTATATGTATGTATAGTCATATTATGTATTTACCTTTAATGTCATCATCTTCTAGGGTTGTGCTTGAAGAATCAGTCGATTCTTTAACTTGAGATCCATCACCTTTTTTGGTTATCATACTCCTACCTGTAAAAGAGAAGCGTAACCGAAAATTGTAGGTTTTATACTACGTAATATATCTTTTTACAATTTAGATGATATAAGTATTGTTACGAATACTAAGTCTAGTGGGCTGTCACGTATCTCTGGATTGTGTGATTTGAAAATAAAACACAGTCAGTTTCTTAAACGCAGACAATAAAATACACCAACAGTCACTTTATTATTCACAATTTACACTTTACTGTTCGTACACTTAAGTATTTGCTTAATTATTCCGTGTGGCAACTTCACTTGTCAAAACCAGACTGACTCGTTGCCCGCATCCGGCCGCCTTTTATACTCTGTCCGGCCATCGCGCAGATCGTTCCCTCACATTCCGGAGTGGACTAAATGCTTCCCTGCTGATCGCGACCATTGTTGCCAGATTGGACTAAAAGTTATTATCGCGGCCGTCGTTGCCAGATTGGGTTATGGCACGGCACGTAGCGGCAGGGTTGCTTTGCACCGCGATAGACTGTCTCATCGTTACACTGCCCACCACTTAGACTTGTTCGTCCCGAACAAGTGCCGAGGCTCCGCTGTGATGAGGCGCCAGGCGCTCCAAATGGACTACCTTCAGCTTAGCGCCTTTATTGCTGCAACGTTGAATCCGGTATACCACGTCGTTAATCCTAGTCACGACTTCGTAAGGTCCTTCCCATGACGCTTGAAGTTTCGGAGACAAACCTTTCCTCCGCTGCGGGTTGTAGAGCATTACCAAATCGCCTTCTTGGAACCCTGCTGAGTTGGCCCGTAGATCGTATCTGGCTTTCGCCTTATCGCTGACCAGTTTGGTGCGGCCCCTTATAAATTGGTGAATTTCCTCCAGTTCCGCCCGCTTATTGGCCACGTAGTCCGTCTTAGCGCCTCCCGTCGTGCTGACTACCCCGAACTTCAAGTCAGCGGGTAACCGCAACTCTGTTCCGAACACTGCTCGGGCTGGAGTGAGTGATGTCGTGTCGTGCGGGGCTGACCTATACGCCATCAGGAACAGAGGGATATGCGTGTCCCAATCCTTTTCATTCCTGCCTACCACTTTCCGCAGGTATTCCTCCAGTGTCCGGTTAAAGCGTTCCACCATGCCGTCGGACTGTGGGTGCAAAGGAGTGGTACGCGTTTTCTTTATCCCCAGCAGCTCACACACTTCCTTGAATACCGCAGACTCGAAATTCCGGCCTTGATCTGAGTGCAACTCCAACGGAACTCCGAACCTGGCTACCCAGTTGTTTACCAGCTTTTCCGAGATCGTGGTGGCCTCCTGGTTAGGAATAGGGTACACTTCGGGCCATTTGCTGAAGTAATCCATTACAACCAGCACATATTTGTTGCCTTGAGTGCTAGTTGGGAATGGGCCGGCGACGTCCATAGCAATCCGCTCGAAGGGCGCTCCCACGTTGTACTGCTGCATGCGGCCTCGAGATTTTCTTGTCGGCCCTTTCGCGGCTGAACATCGGTCGCAGCTCTTAATCCACTCGGCTACAGACTCCTGACATCCTACCCAGTAGAATCGTCTTTTTATTTTGGCGACGGTTTTGGTGATGCCTAGATGCCCTCCACTGGAGTCGTTATGGTATGCCTCGATGACCTCGTTGATTCTGCTTTTCGGCACTACCATTAGGGGGTTGCTGGTACGACCATCCGCGCTCTCCCATTCGCGGTACAGGCAGCCTTCCTTCAGCCGCAGACTTTTCCACTGTGCCCAGTAAGCCTTAGCGATCGGGCTTTCACCAGCCATCTCCTGCCAGTCTGGACGTGCGCCTTGCTCCTTGCCTTCGACGATTTTTGCAAGATCCGCATCCTCATGCTGGTCTTTTTGTAGCCTTTCCGCAGACCACTCTTCCTCTGGCATAACGCTTATCGACCGAACATCCACAATTTGTCCTTCGCTTTCGGCTCGCGAGTTATGCCTGCACTCGGTTTTGCACGAATGGTGTGGCAGAGCGGCAGCCCTTCTTGGCGACATCTGTTGTCCGGAACGCTTTTCTCGCAGATGGCAGTCTCGTGATATGTGGCCTTGCTTGCCACATCGCCAGCAACTAACTCTAGATGACACTGCCCGCAGCCCCGCTGGTGCCTCCGAGCTCACGGTCTGGTTTTGGGTGACACGTCCATATTGGGCTCGACGCTTTTCCGCAGATGAATGTCGAAGACTTCCTCCCCAGGCTGCCTCATACGTCATCGCGCTGGCCACCGTCTCCTTAAATGTCGGCTTGCCCATCATCAACGCACTCCGACGTGTCTCTGGGTCATGAAGACCTTCAATAAATGACTCAATCTTCATCCTCTCGAGGTTATCAGCGCCGAATTTCGGGTAGCACAACTGTACGAGCCGCTCAATGTCCGCTGCATATGTCTGCAGCGCCTCGTTGGCTCTTTGTCTACGGCTCTTCAGCTCGCAATAATACAGCATTTTGTTGTGCTCGTCGCTGTATCTGGCTGCCAGCGCCCTTATGACGGTGTCGTAATCACCTCTTAAACATTCTGGAACTGATTTGATTACCTCAGCCGCAGGACCTTTCAGAGCCAGTATCAGTCTCCGACCTTTCCTAACATCGGTCCACTGACTCTCCAAAGCAGCCATCTCGAATTGTAGTTTGAATGTGTCAAACGACGTAGTACCATCATAAGTAGGTACTTCTATGGCGAAACTTTCCTCAACTGACTGCACCCTTGCTCGAAGCTGTACCTCTCGAAGCCGTTCGTCTATCTTTCTGTGCATCGAATCTTCCAGACTGTCAACTCGTTTGTTCAAGGACTCATCCAGGTTGTCAACTCGTCTATTCAGGGATTCACCCATTTCGTCAACTCGTTTGTCCCAATCGTCTATTCGCGTCTCGAGATGCTCAACTTTCACATTCAGGCTATTGGAAATTTCCTCCACCTTCTGCTCTATGCGCGCAGAATTTTCCGCCATTTCTCGATTTGCAGTCTCGACTCTTGCCGAAATTTCGAGATTCGTAGTTTCCAGCTTCGCTGACATTTCTCGATTTGCTGTCTCGACTTTTGCCGAAATTTCGAGATTCGTAGTTTCCAGCTTCGCTGCCATTTCACGGTTGGAAGTCTCGAGCATGCCTTTAAGTGCAACCATTAGCTGGCTCATGTCCATTGCTTGTGGCGGCGCAGCCGCTGCAGTCGTACTTTGCATCGACGCCGCACCTGCAGGCGATTCCTCCATTTTGGCCGACGCCTCTTGTTCTTGCGCTCCGAACTCGTGCACAGTCCAATCGACGCCTCGTTCCTCACATGCTTCTCGCAAGCGCAACTGCAACTCCACCTTTCCACCAGCAGTCGGCAAATTCCAGGCAGCCAGCTCCTTCTTCAGCTGGTCCACCTTCAGCAGCTCGAATTTCACCATGTCCGTGCTTTTATAATTTTATTCCTTTAGTTTTTTTTTTTTTTTTTTTTTTTTATCTTCAATTTTCCACAATCCCACTTCTGACACCAAGTGTTACGAATACTAAGTCTAGTGGGCTGTCACGTATCTCTGGATTGTGTGATTTGAAAATAAAACACAGTCAGTTTCTTAAACGCAGACAATAAAATACACCAACAGTCACTTTATTATTCACAATTTACACTTTACTGTTCGTACACTTAAGTATTTGCTTAATTATTCCGTGTGGCAACTTCACTTGTCAAAACCAGACTGACTCGTTGCCCGCATCCGGCCGCCTTTTATACTCTGTCCGGCCATCGCGCAGATCGTTCCCGCACATTCCGGAGTGGACTAAATGCTTCCCTGCTGATCGCGACCATTGTTGCCAGATTGGACTAAAAGTTATTATCGCGGCCGTCGTTGCCAGATTGGGTTATGGCACGGCACGTAGCGGCAGGGTTGCTTTGCACCGCGACAGACTGTCTCATCGTTACAGTATCAAACAATTTCTTCTGTCCACGGTAGGCAACGCTACCTCTTACAGTCACTATGGTGACAAAAC
The DNA here is from genome assembly GCA_963971225.1 of Melieria omissa. Classification (NCBI taxonomy): domain Eukaryota; kingdom Metazoa; phylum Arthropoda; class Insecta; order Diptera; family Ulidiidae; genus Melieria; species Melieria omissa. Next base: position 6,185,044 of record OZ020270.1, read on the forward strand.
TAAACTACGGCATACTTTTGTAGAGCGATATGAATACTAAACGATTCAGCGTGTCACTGTGGTAAACATAGGCCATAAAAACAGACCAACCCACGTTCCACCCCCACTAAATCAACAAAACAAAGCTACAGTACATGTAGTACAGTAAATAGAGACAAATAAATCACATTTACTAAAAAAAAATACTTAATGGCTGAAATTTTGAGGGTGTGTTCGGGGGCATGTCCTGAGTCTAAAATTGAGTTTTCGTATTCGAGGGGGTGGGGGAAGATACTACCCCCTGCTTATTTAGGGGTGAGTTCGTTTTAATTCCTTATCTCCGGTGCTATTGCTCGTACCGACATGTCTGAGGGATCAAAATTTGTGGGGCATAAAATTATCTATCTAATGATAATAAAATCGAGGTCATAGGTCGATTAGGTGAATCACAATGGCCGGTCAAAGGTCAAAAGTTAGGGATAGTTTTCGTTTTTCGTGAATACCGTGAAACCGGTAGGTTTTTTCGCATACTGCTTCGATACCATTTTAAAGTACTTGAAATTACCTACAAAATGAGTGCTCGAACACTCATCTACTATAAATAGTTCGCCGTCAATCCAACGACCAAGTTGACCGCGCGAGTTATATCTTTACCATTTAAAAGACAGTTTTTGTATCGATTTTACAATATTTATTTGAAAAAATCTAAAAGTAAAAACTACTGCTTGGCATCGCAGTTCAATCTCGACTGACTTGCGATGCTGCTGCAGTTTTGCACCGATCTTCTTGCATCCAGCAGCATCGCAAGTGCACAGAGTCATATATCTAAAATATGCTGACTCTGTGCATTCCTTCACGTACCGACTCGTTGCCATTAGGTTGCATCTTAGTGCAACGAGTCGGTTCGTTGGTGGCTAGGGTGTCCGTTGCCATAACTCCCCTAGGGCCACTCTGAGAACTCTCCTGAGTTCTTTTATTTAGTATTTTGATTTGTACAGATTTTTTTCTTAATACTATTACAACTATAACTATTGCTATCAACACTATTATTAGTAGGGTAATATTTATACCATAGGAAACATTTTTATGATACCTTAATTCTGTGATTTCTTTTAGGTTTTCAAAATTATTTAATACAATATTATCAAAACTTACTTTTGATTCATAAGATTGGTTAAGCATTTTCACAGGATGTACAAGTTTGTCAATAAATTCTGTTTTGTTGTTACTAAAGCTTTCTTGTTTAACTTGTATTTTACAATTTGCGAAGTTTATAATATAATTATTCTGCAGTATGAAGTGCCTTTCATCGCAATTCTGTATGAGACTTTCATTATGGGCATTCCTTATTAATAAGGTGTCATCACCTATTTCTTGAATTGCTGTTTTATTATTGTACTTAAATTCACAATCGTTAGAAAAGATACAATTCTTACTTAGCTTTAATTTTTTTAATACAGTATTTTCTTTATATTCGAAATGTTCCTTATTTATTGTTACAATTAATTCATCTTCTTGATCTATTTGCAAATTTTCCTTATTTGGCAGTGGTGTAATTAATTTTACATATTTTTTTAAAAAACTTTTTGGGATTTGTATTGCGAATATTATTGCTTCATTCTTAAATGCCACGACTCCTACTTTGGCCAATTTTAATTTATAAAAATCTATTTCGAAACCATCTATTTCTTCTTTTGTTAACATTCCCGGATGTACTAAATTATTTTTAGCGGCAGTTATGTTATCTTGAATTTCGTCAATTTTTTTTTTTTTTTTTTTTTTTTTAATTATGTATCCCCATTACGTGCTATTATACTAATCCTATCATCTTCCTCTTCATTATTTAACTTCTCAACTCTATCGAATTTAAATGGCCTCTTTATGTTTGCTACATGGACGTTTTGTAGGGGGTTAATTCGGAAATAAGGTTGGTCTTTATGCCGTACTCTCTTATAGTTTTTTATTGGCCCCGTTGATCTTTGTTCTTCGTAGTCTTCCCTGTTTCTATATCTTTGGTTTATTATATGTTGTTTTGTCCGGTCTATCCTGTCTTTTAAGATGGTTGGATCGATACTGTCTTTTGCGATTTTAGGTGAACATTTTATGGTTGAGTGATAGCGATCATTATAGTTACCTATAACGATCTGTATCCTCATTTCTGTTGAGAGGGTTGGATCCTCAATTCCTGTTAGTTTTTCTAACAGGGTTGAGTGTAGCCTCTCAACGTCTGCGTTGCCTGTGTGACTGTTTGGTGTGGTTAGGTGTACTTCTACTCCTTCTGTATTTAAGAACTGTATCAACTGCTCGGCTCTGAATTCGTTGTCCATGATTATTTTTTTGGTTTCCCGAATTTTGCGAAATGTTCTATTATTATAGATTTCTTTGTTCTCCAGTTTCTATCTGTTATGTTGTACCCGACTGCAAATTTTGTTAGCTTGTCAATCACTGTGTGACAAACGACTGTTTCTTAAAATGAAAAATGTCGATGTGAATTACTTCATTTTTGTCGGTGGGTGTTTCGGTTAGCTGAAATTTTGGTCTGATTGGTTTCCTATCATATTTAATCTGTTGGCATTTTTGGCAGTTACTAATTATCAGTTGTATGTGCTCTTTTAGTTTTGGATAAAATATTTTATTCTTAAGTGTATTGTAGGTGTCATTTATTCCACTATGCAGCGATTCGTTATTGTGATAGAGTGAGATTTGTTTATGTAACTCTTCTTCTTGTAGTATGTCCGATGCTCTCTTCGTACACTTTATAAATTGTAGTTTACTATTGCAAGAAAACATAGATATTAGTAAAAGTTGAATTTTGTGATAGTCTGATTCGGTGGTTTCTGAGAAAATTCCAACTTTGCCTCCTTTAATGTGCCTTTGTAAAATTGCTTTGATATTATTTTCATTTTCCATTGGATTAATTTGTATTATTTTTCTATTATGTATAGTTTGAATTTCAGCTTGGGGACTGTAGGTTAGTATGATTTGAATTTTATACTTGTTTACTATTTCTTCTTTTATAGCAAAGTGTTCTAATAATTCTTCCTCCGCAGAGTGAATTGTATCGGACATGTTCAAGTTCGATTCTTTATCGTTATTTTCGTTTATTTTCGGCGAATTCCCGATGCGGCTTAGGAAATCTGCTACTACGTTATTTTTTCCACGCAGATATTCGATTTCATAATTATACTCCTGCAATTTTAAAAGCCACCTTTGATGGCGTTGAGAGAATTCCTTCCCTTTGTATTTGTTATTTAAGTACATAATTGGATTGTGGTCTGTGATGATTTTAAATTTGTTCCCATATATATAGGGTCTAAAATAGGTGACTGCATATATGATTGAGAGAAATTCTTTGTCCGTAGTGGCGTATTTTTGTTCATGATCGTTAAGTGTTCTGGATATATAGCATACTGGATGACCTTGCTGAGATAACACAGCTCCAATTGCATAGTCACTAGCGTCAGTTGTAATTGTGAACTCTTTGTCATATTCTGGGAATTTCAAAATTGGATGGGAGGCAATCAAAGATTTTAAATTTTCGAAACTTGCAACATATTGGGGATCATTTATATTTATTTTAGAGCCCTTTTTTAGATACTTTATCATTGGATAAGCGATCCTCGAATAGTCCTTTATGAACTTTCTGTAATATCCTGTTGCTCCCAAAAATCCTTTTAGTTGTTTCTCAGTTTTTGGAATTGCTAATTCTTGAATGGTCACAATTTTGTTTGGATTGGGCTTAATGCCCTCCTTGGTCAATATATGGCCTAGGAACTCAGTTTCTTTCTTTAGAAAGCTACATTTATCCACTTGAAGTTTTAAGTTATGTTCTTGTAGTCTATCGAAGATTTTTTGCAGCGAAATCATGTGTTCTTGTAATGATGTCGAAAAAATTAATATGTCGTCTAAGTATACGACACAGATTTTATTTATATATTCTCTTAGAATCTCATTCATGAATCTCTGAAAAGTGGCTGGGGCATTTTTTAACCCGAAAGGCATTCTAACATACTCGTATAGACCTGCCGGAGTAACAAATGCTGTTTTTTCGATATCCCTTTTTGCCATGAGAATTTGATGGTAACCTTTAGCCAAGTCTAGGGTGTTAAAGTACTGTGCTTTTCCTAGCTTGTCTAAGATTCCATCTATGTTCGGCAACGGGTATTTATCGTCAACAGTAATTTGGTTAAGTCTCCTGTAGTCAACCACCAAGCGAAATTTTTTATTTCCTGAATTATCGGTTTTCTTTGGCACTATTATAATAGGTGAGCTATACTTGCTCCTACTTTTTCTTATTATGCCTTGACTTTCTAGTTCTTGAATTTGTTTCGTAGCTTCTTCTTCATGTTTTTGTGGTAGCCTATATAATCTTGAGTTAATTTGCTGATCTGTAGCAGTTTTTATTTCATGTACCACTGTTTGCGTATTTGTTAGTAGGTCCCCTTCTTTATATATTAGTTTTTCGTATTTTTTCAACAATTTTTCAACCCTTTGTCTTTCATCTGATTTGAGATGATCGAGTTGAATATTTTGAATTTTACATGTCTCCAATGAGTAAATCTGTTCTTCTACTGTTTTTGTATGAAATGGAATCCTAACACCATTGTGTAGTTCCATTTCCTTATTTTCAATGTCAATTATTTTTATATTTTTTAAAATAAAGTCGTTTCCTAATAGAAGGTCATATGGTTTTTCGAAGTCTAGTTTTAGCCATCGCATCCTGGCATTTTGGGGATATTGGAATTCTAACGGGCAAGGTGTCTTAACTTTTTCATTTGGCGCTCTTATTTCCCCATTCAGTGTACTGATTATTGTGTTATTTTTTTCTAGAACCGGTAAATTATACTTTTGAAGGCTTGCTTTTTTCATTATACTTATAGTAGAGCCCGGATCTACTAGTACACGCCATTTCTTATCAAAAATAGTGAGCGAGATTAAAATTTTATTTTGATTTTCCGAGGCTAATTCGTAAAAAATTCCTCGTTGTTATTTGCTTCTTCTGTTCTGCTCATAGCATCGACCTCCATGGGTACTGGGCCATTTGAGCGTCTTGTTTGGTGAGTGCCGTTCTGTATATTTTGTCTACCGGAATTACCATAACCGGTATTATTACGATATTGATTTGATGCATTGTTTTGATTGTAATATTGCCCTGAATTTCCAGGCCGATAATCTGGTTGTCTTTGGGGGTTATTTGGGTGATAAGTATTTTGCCCTGAAAAGTTTGTATTTCTGTGGGGGTATCGTCCCGAATTATTTTGTGAATGATAATTGTTACAGTTGCGTTGTCCTGAATTACCTTGGGAACGATCGTTATTTTGCTCGTTAGCGTTTTGTCTCCTATAGTTGTTTCGTTCTGAATTGTTGTGGGTTCTGTAATTATTTTGGTTTCTGTTTCTTGTTAAAAGCATAGGATTTAAATTCCCTTCATCCAGCCCTATGAAACTGTATATTGCGTTGCTCATGTCTGTCCATGTCGCTATATTTCGAACCATATAGGCGAATGTTCCAGCTGCTATTTGCTTTATCCTTTGGATAAGCATACCCGAAAATATTTCTTTCATTACCTCACCTTGTTCGCTTAGAGCGCTATATTCGGTAATGTTATCGATAATTTCTTTTGTTTTTCTACTTAGCTCGCTGATGCTTCCCACTCTTAGGTTCATTATGTCGTTCGTCAGGGTCATTTGGTCTTTTGTTGGCCTGAAGTGCTGTTTTAATTTAACTTTACATGTCTCCCAATTTTCAGGAGGGTTTACTGCCAAAAGATTTTTGGCCGATCCTAAGATTTTTAAGTCATAAATTATTTTGAAAACTAGTTGTCGTTGTCCTACGTAGTCGGTCAGTATTCTGTCAACTGTTTCTATGAACGCTGGTAGTTTTCTTGCGTTGCCTTCGAATGGTTGTAAGTATTTGATGTCTTTTTCTACTGTTTGCCTAAGGCTTCTCGTCTGCTGTGTAGCGTTTTGTTGGAGTAGTTGCGTTATTGCTACCAGGCAACGTTCCATTTCGGTTGTACTATTTTGAGGCATCTTTCTTTATTTTAATTTTAATCTAACCCACTTAATTATTAGCTCACTTTATTATTTATTTATTGTATTTCTTTTATCGTTACAAACTTATTTAATCTATTTATTTATTTTTTTATTATTTACCGTATAAATTGTTTGCCAGTATTTACGTTTTTCTCAGCGTTTGGCTTCCCCTCGCTGTTTGCTGTCGTGATCTTCGTCGTCTGGATCGTCGTCGCCCTCGTTTTACTGCACTGTCGTCTGCTCCTGTCCTGCTTCTTCAGCTTCCAATTTTTCTGCCCTCCACTAGGTTTCTGCTCGCACTTCCACTCGTCGTGATTCTTTCCTATTTGGCGATTCTTTTTGCTTTACCACACTTTCTCTCCGTATTGATCACAGTTGTAATGTATTTATTTTGTATAATTTAATAATGCAAAAAGCATTGCAGCAGTATTGAAATTGAACAAGTGTTGCGTTGATTGTTGTTTCCGTCGTTTATATGCTCAGGCTTTTTGTTTTTAATACAATGTTTTTTTTTTTTCAGGAATATCAATGAATTTCAACAAAGTCTTTCCGTTTCATAGTACGAGTACGAGAATACAGTTTTCACATACGGCTACGCCCGATACATTATATAAAATTGTATTATTGCATTGTGTTTTTTTTTTTTTCGCTTCTTTTTTTTTCGTTTTGTATAACTTCAAGAATGCGTTAGCTCGTTCCGCAACTGCGCCAGTTATATCTTTACCATTTAAAAGACAGTTTTTGTATCGATTTTACAATATTTATTTGAAAAAATCTAAAAGTAAAAACTACTGCTTGGGATCGCAGTTCAATCTCGACTGACTTGCGATGCTGCTGCAGTTTTGCACCGATCTTCTTGCATCCAGCAGCATCGCAAGTGCACAGAGTCATATATCTAAAATATGCTGACTCTGTGCATTCCTTCACGTACCGACTCGTTGCCATTAGGTTGCATCTCAGTGCAACGAGTCGGTTCGTTGGTGGCTAGGGTGTCCGTTGCCATAACTCGCGCGCCGGTGTTGACCGTGCGCGCTGTACGTGCGAACACGTAGAGAGTGCAATGTATGCGCAATGAGTACTTCTCGCGCCGTGCGCGGCTCAACATCGGCGCGCGCGGTCAACTTGGTCGTTGGATTGACGGCAAACTATTTATAGTAGATGAGTGTTCGAGCACTCATTTTGTAGGTAATTTCAAGTACTTTAAAATGGTATCGAAGCAGTATGCGAAAAATCCTACCGGTTTCACGGTATTCACGAAAAACGAAAACTATCCCTAACTTTTGACCTTTGACCGGCCATTGTGATTCACCTAATCGACCTATGACCTCGATTTTATTATCATTAGATAGATAATTTTATGCCCCACAAATTTTGATCCCTCAGACATGTCGGTACGAGCAATAGCACCGGAGATAAGGAATTAAAACGAACTCACCCCTAAATAAGCAGGGGGTAGTATCTTCCCCCACTCCCTCGAATACGAAAACTCAATTTTAGACTCAGGACATGCCCCCGAACACACCCTCAAAATTTCAGCCATTAAGTATTTTTTTTTAGTAAAATATACCAATTTACTGTACTAATGTCTGCAAATGTTATTATTGATAGCCTATAGCGTTAAGCTATAAAACAATTCTCTCGTCCTGCTGTTACGCCCCTATAGTAAAAAACATTGGCGCATAGTCATAGTCGAAATAAAGTACACTTTCAGTTCAATTAACACTTTCGCGTCCGATCACGTATTTTTACGTTTTTTGCCAAACAATCCTAGGAGCCGTTCACGTATTTTTACGTTTTATGCCTATTGTTTGAATAAAAAATTAATTGATTAATTAATTAATTAATATATTAATTAATTAATTAAAATATAAATTAAAATAGCGGCGCCAACGCAACGGCATACGTAAACAAAGCGGCAATAGGTTTTAGTTTAACTGCACAGAGAGCGGACGCGAAAGTGTTAAGTATACTTTTAAATAAAGTAGGCTCTAAGCAACCCACTATAGTTTTTTTTATTTATTGTACCGTGCACCGCCACCCTACAGTCGGCAATTAGGCATTTTTAAAATCGTCATTAGTGAAAACAAAACCAAAGTTATAGTATTTAAATCGACCCAAACTGACTAATGAATACTCTAGATTGTAGCCACGCACCGATTTTTCGCCTCCTTTCATAAAATACCCACATAAAATACAATCATGTAGGGTAACTCGTATTTAAACAAATACCATTTGATACGGGTTGATACGGCTCATAACAGGTTAATGGGGAGTATCACGCCCACTTACCGTTATAAATAAGCACAAAAGTGCAGATGACGTTGGTTAGTATATAAATATAATAAATTTTCCCAAGTTAACAAAGTATGCTTATATGGCAACCCTACGTAAAAGTAGGCGTACCATGCCCATTTTTACGTCAGAGTTTAGTTAAGCCACTTGTAAATTCCTTACAAAGTTTTATTGAAATATATTGCCTTTTTCAAGAATCATCCTGCGTACCAGCCGAAAAAATTGATAAAAAATATTTTGTTTTAGCATATTTATTAATTCAGGTGATAAATCACATCAATTTTAATTTATTTATTTTTTTTAATACTACACCAAGTGTTAAAAACGTACCGACCCATACGCGCGTTAAAAAGTTTTCAGTTCATATATATTTGTTTTCTTACTAAGAGACCTGGCTTCCTCCCAAACTGAACAACACCACACTCGCCCCCAAAACATTTACTAAGTACCTAGGAGTCATCTTGGACAGTAAACTGTCGTGGAAATTGAATGTGGAAGACAGGAAAGCCTTGAACGCCTTATACGCTTGCAGGAAAATGCTCGGTAAGACTTGGGGCTTATCCCCCCGTCTCACACATTGGATTTACACTGCAGTTATTAGACCCATTATGCTCTACGGGATCATAGTATGGTGGACTGCGGTGGATAAGAAGACCTATGCCAAAAGACTCGAGACTGTACAGAGAGCCGCTGGGTTGTGTATAACAGGCGCAATGCGCACCACTCCGACAGCGGCACTGGACAAAATCTTGGGATTTTATCCAATTGGTCTAACTGCGAAAAGCGTCGCTAAAAAGGCCGCGCTTAGACTTAAGGTAACTGGACAGCTCACGCTACGACATTACGGCCACAGCAGGTTACACGCAGGGGTAGGCGAAAGCTCAGACTACGCCGTACCTCAAGCCAATTTCGACTTCAAACCCCACGTGATCCTAGAACCGGATGGGTGGCGACAGGGGCTCGAACCCAGCCGTCAATCCTTTAACCTGTTCACGGATGGATCCAAGATGACAGAGGGAGTGGGATCTGCAGTTTTCTGTCCGGAACTTGACCTTCAACAGTCTTTCCGGCTTCCGGACTACTGCAGCATCTTCCAAGCAGAGGTACACGCTGCCACAAGAGCGGCGCAACTAGCAATGGATCGCACCCCTCCAGACTCTCGGATAAACATCTATATCGACAGCCAAGCAGCCATAAAAGCAGCAGCTGGGGTATTGTCAAACTCGATATGCGCACGGAACTGCAAAACGATTGGACGAACTCTGTCGCAACAGAGTAGTCACTATCTATTGGGTACCGGGTCACAAAGGAGTTGAGGGAAATGAGAAGGCTGATGCGCTCGCCAAAGCCGGGGCACGACTGCCGACGGTTAGCGAGCCAGACATCCATCCACCCCTCTCCACGCTCAAGACGGAAATAGAAGAGAATATGATTCGTGAAGCGGCGTCCATGTGGGAGAGATCTACATCTCACAGGACAGCAAAAATCATGCTTCGCGAACACAATATCAACAACACAGAGTTTGTACTATCACTCCGAAGAGATGATTGCAAACTATTAACCGGGATACTCACGGGACACTGTCTCACACCGTTCCACGCTGCCAAACTTGGCTTGGTACCAAGTGATGCATGCACAAGATGTGGTGAAGACAGTGCCAAGGGTACCCTGGAGCATTTGCTGTGCCACTGCCCTGCTCTCTACAAATCACGGGTCAGCTGCCTCGGATCCGCGTCGTTTCCTTCCTTGGAAAGAATCGCGGAACAAAAAAGCGGCGACTTGCTTAGATTTGCCAAAACGTTTTTAAAAAATTATATACAGGTCTGAAGCTCCAGAACCTTTCTGGTATCACTATGGACCAACATGGTCTATGTGAGACCCCCCCGTGGGTCAGCCAGCCTAACCTAACCTAACCTAAGAGACGTGAATAAAAGTCCAAAAATCTAACCATTCCGCAGCTTTCCGCAGACAAGTTGGGTACCATTTTTTTAATGAAGGTTTCCACTTATCTTCCTTAAAGATTTTCGATGGTCCATGATGAACCATAAAAGTTATACACCACAAAAATAAGACATTTTCCTAAATAATCGTCGTTTTTGCCCAAACTTTGAGAACTTATATCTTTACAAGAAAATGTGCCATGTAAAAGAGTTATATGTCAAATTAATTGTAGGAATATGCTTATTATGTGTGCTTAAAATTATTTGATTATATTTATAAACAACGATTTCATTGAGATTTTTGCACACCCATCAAAAAAGTTACGTCGACAAAATGAAATTGAGTATAAAAACACCCAACTTTGAATGGCTATATAGCAGCCAGGTTTGGCCAGCGTTTTCTGACTGCTACATGCATGTAGATTAAAAAAAATCCCAAAAAAAAGTTAGGCCCGTAACTTTAACATTAGCCGTAATGCGCGGGTTTTCGGCATGTTTACCCCATTGTGGGGCGTATCCAGAATTTGGTCATGGGAGGGGTTTTAAAATTCCAAATAGGGCATTTTGTGGTGCCTTATTTGTCTTAATGCATTGGAAATAAAATGTTTCCCGATTTTTAGTAAAAATTTCATGAAATTTGGTGCACTGGAAGCGAAGTTATGGCATCTGAAGTGATGAATCAAGTTTATGGTAATGATCATTTATACCGTGGTGGAGTTAATAAATGACAAACGCTAAAATCGATTGTCGGGACATTAAAGATGGCCAACGTGTTAGCCAACTGACATCCGCGATCACCGTAGATTCCATCAAAACTGGGTGGTAATTCATAAAAGATTAGCCAAAATCTTCATAAATTCTTGAAATTGGACTTAACTTTCGCTTTACTTATACCAAAGAATATGAAGTAATATAGAACGCGCATCTCATACAAGCAAACGCGTTGTATGGCGGGTACTGCTGGTAGTACCCTCTGTTATTGACAGCAGAAATCTCTGTTACTAACAGCAGAAATCTCTGTAACTTCGGCGTAACATGTGAATGCATGTCGCTTCTGTACTTATTCGTATTCTCGCTGCTGTTGCGCCACTTGATAAACATAACGATGAATGCTGCTTTTGTTGTCGCGGGGAATAGCATTATTATATTGGCAAACAAAAAAAAGTTAGCGGTATACTGTTTTTTGCGCTGTGCCGTGCAGGCGGAAAAGCATTGATGTTGTTGGTAATTGTTGCGTCGCTATTTCTGCTTTCTTTTTTATAATCACAAGCAAATTACAATTAGCAAAAAAAATGCGTGAACTTGGTGTAGTAAAATATGGGTGCAAACATGTTGCACAAGAGCGTCAGTGGCGTCCCTAGGATTTCGGGAAGGGGGGGCATATGAAAAAAATCCAGTTTAACGTAATTTTTGTACTTTTAATTTTGCCTATTGTTTTCAATACATGTTGCATAAAATTGTACATATGTATATGTATGTATACATAGGTATGCTTACATAAAATTTTTAAAACAAAAAATTCAAGTGATGCAGGGTTGACATCAGCCTGCGTTTGATTACTACCTTGATAAAATGGCGATACTTTTGGGAACACTGAAAATACAACTATTCTTCGAAAACAAATGCAATACTGATGTTTGTATTCATTTATTCTTACCCCTACTGCAGGCATCCGGTTCTGGCCAGACCATAAAGAACTTTGAACCCACTTTAGAAATGTTTAAGTTAAGCTATTGAGCTCATATTTCATGATAACCTCAACTGATCCTTTCTAAACACAAAAACCAAAACCATCGTCTGGCCAGACCATGGTGTATTTTCATATGATACAAATTTGACAGTTATTTAAAATTTTTTCTTATTTCCCACCTAATTGTTTTCAGAATGGTTTATAAAATCGTTTGCGTTATTTTCTTATGCAGTCCCTTACGGAGCATAGGGCTTCAACTAAGCTTTTCCATCTGACCCGATGTGACATAAGTTAGTTGGCGCAAAATCTACCTGGTCCAAGTGTTTTTCACTTGCCTTGACTTGTATTTCCCTTTGGGTTAGCAAATTATAATTTTCGTTGCAAATAATGTCTGAACATATTCAAAATTAATATTTATCCATGCATTCATGAATTTCATGGTTATATCCGTGTTTTAGTATCAACTTAATTACATTCCCGACATGATAGAAGTTATGTGGTGTTTTCTGTGACAAAGATGGAGGGAGGGAATACTATTTTGAGGATAAGGTGGACGTTATTTTTAACTGAAATTTTGGAGTTGAATCATTGATTGATTTGATTTCCCTGAAAAAATAGTTTAAGCAATAGCGGAAACCAATGCGTTCAAAGCAACAAAATTAAGATATTATTTCGGTTGCTACTAGAGATAATAACGCCGATGTCGCAAATTATCTTTTGAACCCTGAACAAAACGAAGCTTCGATACTTATGCCAAAATATGGTAGTTTAACGTGAAGACAGCAATGACGAAGGCGATAATTAAGTCTTACCATTTCAGCAAGAACAATAACATGTTGAGCATGTTTTGCTTAAGCGGAATGTTTTTTCTTTGGGAGAGGAACTTTGGGATAGGATTAGGATGGAACTAAGTGGTCAATAGAAGATCTTTTTCCTTATTTATAGCCAACAATTCACACTGTTCTGTATTAGTCAGCTGCCTTTTCGACCTCAAAGCATAATTTCCAGTGAAAGGAATCCAGAAATAATAATAGATATATCTTAAAACAGGATTTGTATGTGTCCAATGTAAAATCTCAAAGTGTTTTAGTCATTATACTGCATTATATTGTTGCAACGACTGCATTGGTGAAGCAGTTGAAGCAAATCCATTAGGAACGTATTTTACATTTATAAATTTTTTTGGATTTTCTTACTTTTCTGACGTATTTTTTAAATTTCCAAATTAATTCATTGAAGTTGAAATTCGCTATTTATTTAATTATTCAACTTTATTATTAGCGGGGAAAATAAGTATTCGGTTGGTTTAGTTTGTAGGTTCTTATTCATCGGGTGTTGAATAACGAATAACGAGCATTATAATAATAAGAAATAAATAATAACGGCCGAAGCCAGGCACCAGAAAATTGCGAGAACATGAGTACAAAAAGAAACTGAAAGATTCGGATTAGTGATGGGATCGAACGATCACTGAACTCATCTGAACATATATTTTTGCCGTTTCACCTGAACGAAATGTTAGCAAGCAAGGAAAATTATTGCGTTCACACTTTATGGTTTATTTATATCTTTAATAACAATTCTCGACTTTCCTCTTTTTTGCACCATGGTCAGGCCAGACAATGGGAGGTTCTCAATTCGTCACCGCATTTTTCACAATTTAATTTAGGAATGATTTTGTACGCTACGTATCCAACAAAATACCTCATGGAAACCAGCTCTAAGTTAATATCTTTCGGATTACAAAAGGTGTCACCTACAAAATACGCCTCGTGCATCTCACTACTTAGATCAAGATTTTCCAGGATTTCATTGTCATTATCATCGCCATTAGCCTGCAAAACATCCTCATTAAAAGAAGCGCTTGAAATTAAATTAGTCATTGAATCTTGCGTCTCTTCACAATTGGTAGAGGAGCTAAACTTTATTATTTTAAAGGCTAATAACCTGGCTAAGATATCAATCATTAAGTTCGGCTACAGAGGGGTTACAGTTATTACCTCCTTTTTGCCTTAACACAGCAAACGTATTCTCCAACTTGTCCTGGTTAAAGGCCTTTGTCATAATAAAAAACTTGTCCGAATAATCTTTTAATATTTCATCTACAAGTAGAAGGATCGATTTTAAGGATAGTTTCATGCCATCTAGGAAGAAAACTCGTTTTTTTCATCAAAAAATTTCACTGCCTCTAGATAATATAAAAATGTTTGAATAAATGTGTGCGATTCTTTCTTAATCTGAAGAGCAGATCGGTAGCAGTTATCTGCATACAAAGATCCACTATTCATGCAATCAAATATTTGATCAATTTTTGCTATAAAATCAGCTGTGGATAACGCTACCTCTTGTGAAATTTTTTTAAATCCACTTTTGTCTGAAATTGTTCTGATAGCAGCTTCAACTGTTTTACTGAACACTTGCGTGGCAAATTTAACACGCATTTTTTCAAATGAATTTGGAAATATGTGTTGTCTAGTCAATTTTGGGCACATTTTGGTTTTACAATTTTCTTCCCTCTCCCAAAGCTCTTGAACTACTTTAAAGCTAACTAAACCATCAGGCGTTTTCAAGTCGCATTTAAGCCAAACATTTCGCAATGACTTGATTAAATGTGGGAAATCGAACATGCAATAAATTTTTTGATTTTGAAATTGAAAGTATGGTTTCTCTATACATACGCCTAAGTCGGAGAAACACTTTCTATTAGAAGACCCCTGATCACAAACCAAAACGTTCACTACTATACCAAAATTGCTTAAAATTTTAAGATTTTCTTTAATTATTTTGCACAACATATCTGCTGTTAATCCATTCTCTGACACAAAATAGTTTAAAATTGAACACCAACTCGAGAACATGGACTTCAACATAAATACACATACTTGCTTACCAATTTTTTTTGTTCTTTCGAAGCCTGTGCATTCACATCCGTCAATTAAATCTAGTTTTTGATTGTATCGTAATTCTCTACGTATTGCCATTTCGTCCATTAAAAGAACCATATTATTTTCATTTTTTTCCTTCAACTCTAAGCACATCTTTTTAATGAATTCAAAAGCCACATTGTTGATACCGGGCTGAAGGAACTTTATTGGAGCCCACCGATTTAAGGTGCTGATATGTGGCAAATTGAAATTTAACTTATCTCTTAGGAAAGAATATGTTGATTGTGAAATATAAAAAATATTTTGCGCTAAATATTTCACTTCGTCAGAATATTCTTTTGGCCGGGTGCTAAGTTTACAAAATGTTTTGGATTCCAAGTTGATATGTTTTAAAGAATCAATTGAATTTTTTAAAGTCTTTGAACAACAATTCTTGGATTTTAAAATAAAGCGCTTTTCTTTTCGCAATTTTTCGTTAATTTTTTTGAATTTTTTTAATAGGTCGCTGTATTTCTTTTTGTAATAATGGGTTATTTTGACGTTTTTTTCGCAATTACTGCATACTATGTCATCATAACGTGGTCGTTTCAATGAAGAATCTGGTTCTAAAAATTCTTCATCCGAAATCTCATGATCTTCGTCTAAGTTTAAGGTTGGAATCGCATCCTTTTTTAGAAACCTTTTTCCTACATAAGTACTGGAGAAATGATTTTCACAAATATACAGTTTTCGGTTATAGTCGTCATAAGATATATTGCATTTTTCGCGCCAAATTTGGCCAAACACGAAATCAGCAGCGGGGAATCTAAATAATCTAAGATTCTCGCATTGTCGTCTCGATTTGTTGCAACTGTGAACACAACATTGAATTCCAGACGTTGAGGAATTTATATTTGTCTTTATATTTGTAGCCATATTGTAACAAGCCGAAACACAAAATAGAATTACAATGTTGGACAATGGCGTTAAAATACTTCTTATAAAACTTCAAAATTGGTATCAACCACGTCAAAATATAAACAAATGATTTTACTTGGAACTCGCCACGTAAAAATATTTGTGAAAATTTCAAATTGGAGTCAACCACGTCAAAAAAAAACCGCTGCAAAAGGTTCAAAATTGGTATCAACCACGTCAAAATATAAACAAATGATTTTACTTCGAACTCGCCACGTAAAAATAGTTGTGAAAATTTCAAATTGGATTCAACCACGTCTAAATATTTGCAGGTTTTAAAAATCAATCAAATCGCAGCATTTGCGCAAACAGCCATACATACACCACAAAGCTTCGATTGATAGTGACATTACAGCAAAACCAAAAAAGCATACACACAATAAACGACAACAAAAACATTAGTGAATCCCGGAGTCATCTTTGCTGAAACGATGATGACGATGCTTTGGTTCGTTGTTTGCTCTTTGCTTGCGCTTCGGCAAACACGATCAAGAAACATACATGCAAAAAATGATTGAGCGAACACTACGCTGCAACAACCACCACTTCAATGTACACGAGTGAAGCCGTTGCGAACAATAACATAGCTTTTTGCTGTTGTCCTACGCAAATCTAACAGAAAATGTTATGAACCTAACATTTTCAAATGCCTACGCTTCGCTCTTCCCGCTCGCATCATAGCAACCGAAAACACTTTTGTGCCCACATGCGCGTTCTATATTACTTCATGTTCTTTGCTTATACCCACCTGGGTAATCTTTCATGTTTAATATCTGCCGGAGTATTTAGCCTTGATTTCGAATAACTGCACAAATTTGAAGGCAATTTTCAATAACATGAACAAATATTTTTTTTTGCGTTCCTCATTATGCGTTCAATAAAACCTCTGGAAAGAAAATTGCTAATATTTTCCAAAGTTGCAAAATAAATCATTAAAGTTAGGCCTTGTTTCGGAAAACGAACTATCGCCAGAGGAAGATACTAAATACTGAGGCATGAAAAAAATACTATCTTTATTGTTTTTGAGTTTTACTCAAAATAGCGGCGGAAGCGCCTGGAGTCATCCAGGTGAACGAGATTGATAAACGACGTATACAAAAATCTTTGGTAAGGCGAAGGTTAAGCATCTCAATAGACTTGCGTGAAGTTAGCATCGGGCGAAGAATCGACTTAACAGAGTTAACTTAACAGAATGTTAAAATTTAACATTAACAGAAACTTAACAGAGTAATAACAGCGATTTAACAGAGACATAACAGACCCATTTACGGCGAAAATTTTGTTTTCGCCGCAGCATACCAGATAATTAGCTATATAACAGATAAGCAACCTCTCAACAGTGCTGTGTTTGGTCGACAGTGTAACGCTTTTTGCTTTAATCCCAGGGACACAAGTTCAAATCTCAATGCAACGGTTTTAATTGAAGAGGGATACTCTCCAAGCAAATAAAACATATTTCATTGCGAATATTTTGAAAGTAAATAATAATGGTGCACTGAATAATAAAAATAAATATCCTTTTTCAAAAGGAATCCAATTACATAAACACTTTAAACTGAAACAAGCTGACTGAAAACCGAGCTATAAAATACGAAATCCTTACAAAATCCTTCTTAAAAATACATAAATAACCGCTTATCCCACTTATGCGAACCAAATCCAAATATCTCACCTATATGAGAGGGTGGCCAGGATGGCTGTGAACATATCTGAGCAAATCTAGCCAAATCTGAACAGACTTTTTTTTTAATCATTTTTCGAATTTTTTCCTCATACGGGCTGACCACTGTGCTGGGTGTTGCTCCAAAATGGAGATGTGACCGCATATCTCACCTATATGAGAGGGTGGCCAGGATGGCTGTGAACATATCTGAGCAAATCTAGCCAAATCTGGACAGACGTTTTTTGTTAATCATTTTTCGAATTTTTTCCCCATACGGGCTGACCACTGTACTGGGTGTTGCTCCAAAATGGAGATGTGACCGCATATCTCACCTATATGAGAGGGTGGCCAGGACAGCTGTGAACATATCTGAGCAAATCTAGCCAAATCTGAACAGACGTTTTTTTTTAATCATTTTTCAAATTTTTCCCCATACGGGCTGACCACTGTACTGGGTGTTGCTCCAAAATGGAGATGTGACCGCATATCTCACCTATATGAGATGGTGGCCAGGATGGCTGTGAACATATCTGAGCAAATCTAGCCAAATCTGAACAGACGTTTTTTTTTAATCATTTTTCGAATTTTTTCCCATACGAGCTGACCACTGTACTGGCTGTTGCTCCAAAATGGAGATGTGACCGCATATCTCACCTATATGAGAGGGTGGCCAGGACGGCTGTGAACATATCTGAGCAAATCTAGCCAAATCTGTACAGACGCTTTTTTTCAATCATTTTTCAAATTTTTCCCCATACGGGCTGACCACTGTACTGGGTGTTGCTCCAAAATGGAGATGTGACCGCATATCTCACCTATATGAGAGGGTGGCCAGGATGGCTGTGAACATATCTGAGCAAATCTAGCCAAATCTGAACAGACTTTTTTTTTAATCATTTTTCGAATTTTTTCCCCATACGGGCTGACCACTGTACTGGGTGTTGCTCCAAAATGGAGATGTGACCGCATATCTCACCTGTATGAGAGGGTGGCCAGGATGGCTGTGAACATATCTGAGCAAATCTAGCCAAATCTGAACAGACGTTTTTTTTTAATCATTTTTCAAATTTTTCCCCATACGGGCTGACCACTGTACTGGGTGTTGCTCCAAAATGGAGATGTGACCGCATATCTCACCTATATGAGAGGGTGGCCAGGATGGCTGTGAACATATCTGAGCAAATCTAGCCAAATCTGAACAGACGTTTTTTTTAATCATTTTTCGAATTTTTTCCCCATACGGGCTGACCACTGTACTGGGTGTTGCTCCAAAATGGAGATGTGACCGCATATCTCACCTATATGAGAGGGTGGCCAGGATGGCTGTGAACATATCTGAGCAAATCTAGCCAAATCTGAACAGACGTTTTTTTTTAATCATTTTTCGAATTTTTTCCCCATACGGGCTGACCACTGTGCTGGCTATTGCTCCAAAATGGAGATGTGACCGCATATCTCACCTATATGAGAGGGTGCCCAGGACAGCTGTGAACATATCTGAGCAAATCTAGCCAAATCTGAGCAGACGTTTTTTTTTTAATCATTTTTCAAATTTTTCCCCATACGGGCTGACCACTGTACTGGGTGTTGCTCCAAAATGGAGTTGTGACCGCATATCTCACCTATATGAGAGGGTGGCCAGGATGGCTGTGAACATATCTGAGCAAATCTAGCCAAATCTGAACAGACGTTTTTTTTTAATCATTTTTCGAATTTTTTCCCCATACGGGCTGACCACTGTACTGGGTGTTGCTCCAAAATGGAGATGTGACCGCATATCTCACCTATATGAGAGGGTGGCCAGGACAGCTGTGAACATATCTGAGCAAATCTAGCCAAATCTGAATAGACGTTTTTTTTTAATCATTTTTCAAATTTTTCCCCATACGGGCTGACCACTGTACTGGGTGTTGCTCCAAAATGGAGATGTGACCGCATATCTCACCTATATGAGAGGGTGGCCAGGACAGCTGTGAACATATCGGAGCAAATCTAGCCAAATCTGAACAGACGTTTTTTTTTAATCATTTTTCGAATTTTTTCCCCATACGGGCTGACCACTGTGCTGGCTATTGCTCCAAAATTGAGATGTGACCGCATTACTCACCTATATGAGAGGGTGGCCAGGATGGCTGTGAACATATCTGAGCAAACCTAGCCAAATCTGAACAGACGTTTATTTTTAATCATTTTTCGAATTTTTTCCCCATACGGGCTGACCACTGTACTGGGTGTTGCTCCAAAATAGAAATGTGACCGCATATCTCACCTATATGAGAGGGTGGCCAGGATGGCTGTGAACATATCTGAGCAAATCTAGCCAAATCTGAACAGACGTTTTTTTTTAATCATTTTTCGAATTTTTTCCCCATACGGGCTGAACACTGTACTGGGTGTTGCTCCAAAATGGAGATGTGACCGCATATCTCACCTATATGAGAGGGTGTCCAGGATGGCTGTGAACATATCTGAGCAAACCTAGCCAAATCTGAACAGACGTTTTTTTTTAATCATTTTTCGAATTTTTTCCCCATACGGGCTGACCACTGTGCTGGCTATTGCTCCAAAATGGAGATGTGACCGCATATCTCACCTATATGAGAGGGTGGCCAGGACAGCTGTGAACATATCTGAGCAAATCTAGCCAAATCTGAACAGACGTTTTTTTTTAATCATTTTGCGAATTTTTTCCTCATACGGGCTGACCACTGTGCTGGCTATTGCTCCAAAATGGAGATGTGACCGCATATCTCACCTATATGAGAGGGTGTCCAGGATGGCTGTGAACATATCTGAGCAAACATAGCCAAATCTGAACAGACGTTTTTTTTTAATCATTTTTCGAATTTTTTCCCCATACGGGCTGACCACTGTACTGGGTGTTGCTCCAAAATGGAGATGTGACCGCATATCTCACCTATATGAGAGGGTGGCCAGGATGGCTGTGAACATATCTGAGCAAATCTAGCCAAATCTGAACAGACGTTTTTTTTTAATCATTTTTCAAATTTTTCCCCATACGGGCTGACCACTGTACTGGGTGTTGCTCCAAAATGGAGATGTGACCGCATATCCCACCTATATGAGAGGGTGGCCAGGATGGCTGTGAACATATCTGAGCAAATCTAGCCAAATCTGAACAGACGTTTTTTTTTAATCATTTTTCGAATTTTTTCCCCATACGGGCTGACCACTGTACTGGGTGTTGCTCCAAAATGGAGATGTGACCGCATATCTCACCTATATGAGAGGGTGGCCAGGATGGCTGTGAACATATCTGAGCAAATCGAGCCAAATCTGAACAGACGTTTTTTTAATCATTTTTCGAATTTTTTCCCCATACGGGCTGACCACTGTACTGGGTGTTGCTCCAAAATGGAGATGTGACCGCATATCTCACCTATATGAGAGGGTGGCCAGGACAGCTGTGAACATATCTGAGCAAATCTAGCCAAATCTGAACAGACGTTTTTTTTTAATCATTTTTCAAATTTTTCCCCATACGGGCTGACCACTGTACTGGGTGTTGCTCCAAAATGGAGATGTGACCGCATATCTCACCTATATGAGAGGGTGGCCAGGATGGCTGTGAACATATCTGAGCAAATCTAGCCAAATCTGAACAGACGTTTTTTTTAATCATTTTTCGAATTTTTTCCCCATACGGGCTGACCACTGTACTGGGTGGTGCTCCAAAATGGAGATGTGACCGCATATCTCACCTATATGAGAGGGTGGCCAGGACAGCTGTGAACATATCTGAGCAAATCTAGCCAAATCTGAACAGACGTTTTTTTTCAATCATTTTTCAAATTTTTCCCCATACGGGCTGACCACTGTGCTGGCTATTGCTCCAAAATGGAGATGTGACCGCATATCTCACCTTTATGAGAGGGTGGCCAGGATGGCTGTGAACATATCTGAGCAAATCTAGCCAAATCTGAACAGACGTTTTTTTTAATCATTTTTCGAATTTTTTCCCCATACGGGCTGACCACAGTGCTGGCTATTGCTCCAAAATGGAGATGTGACCGCATATCTCACCTATATGAGAGGGTGGCCAGGATGGCTGTGAACATATCTGAGCAAATCTAGCCAAATCTGAACAGACGTTTTTTTTTAATCATTTTTCGAATTCTTTCCCCATACGGGCTGACCACTGTGCTGGCTATTGCTCCAAAATGGAGATGTGACCGCATATCTCACCTTTATGAGAGGGTGGCCAGGATGGCTGTGAACATATCTGAGCAAATCTAGCCAAATCTGAACAGACGTTTTTTTTTAATAATTTTTCGAATTTTTTCCCCATACGGGCTGACCACTGTGCTGGCTATTGCTCCAAAATGGAGATGTGACCGCATATCTCACCTATATGAGAGGGTGGCCAGGACGGCTGTGAACATATCTGAGCAAATCTAGCCAAATCTGAACAGATGTTTTTTTTTAATTGTTTTTTTAATTACTCCTTCCATACGATCTGGCTTGCACTCTATTAAAAGTTCTCTATGTTAGGAGTCTGTGGAAATGTTAGACGATCACTGTTACATATTTGCTATGTAAATGGTCGTGCAGTTAACAGAAGTAATTTTCTGTTTGTGAAAGCTGTGAGGTTGCACACGTACGTTGTTATGTATGTGACCTTAAAGTCTTAAATTGTCTGAAACTTAGATTGCTATGTCAGGTTTTAGCAGACAGTTGAGACAGGTGTTCGTGGATGGTTGTAGTAATGGTTTGGTGCGCGTGGTGTTGCTTTTTGCGCATTTGATTTTCGGTCACAGGTTCAAATCGTAGTTGGGGAGAGGTGTTGTGTTTCCTTTTTTTTATTACAATATATTCAGGTTTTAATACTTTTTTTTAATGTTGAATGTATGTGGCGCAATTTATGTAAGACAACTAAAAAACTTATGTGAATACAGTACAAAGTACAAAGAGATTTGCAAAATGAAAATCACAAATATTTGAGTACTAGATAATGGTTATATATTCTTATTCTTATATTCTTTGCTATAAGTCGACAATATGAATTTTAGTTGAACCCGCGTTTGTCCGTATTTATAATCTTCAAGCTCTTGGCAACAGTTGGGTGTTCGTAGTTGAGTGCGTACGAAGCAACGCTCATGCATTAGAGTTCGTTCCCATCAATTTTCAACATACTACTAGATTACACAATGAGATGTCATACATACATATGTACCATATATGGCTCAGAGCATTTCTTAGGATATTTAGTCGTATTTGTAGTTATGTTTTTGAGAAAATGGAAAAATGTGTAATTTGCTTACGAATTTCAGCAGCACTTGGTGTTTGTTCGGTGGCATTCGAAAAAGATTATTTATACAAAAGATCGAAACTACTCAAGCTCATGCGCTCTAGAAACCAGCATGAAAGCGACCAATTTAAAAAGAATTGACAGATAAGAAAAGAATACGCCGACGCGAAAACTACACCTGAATTGGTAGAATTCGACCAAATTTGGTGGATTTATTTCTGAATTTTCTTTTTTGGCAGATTGGCAGATTTGATTCCGATTCGGTGGATTTTCAGAAAAAAATGTGGGTCTTCTTCAATCCGTTAAAATTCGCAGACATAGAAAGCCTGCAAGATTGTAAAAAAAATGCTAAGCATGATAAATGCTATAAATATTTTAGCGGGAGTGTGATAGACTGACATACTACTATTGTTTTGTCAGCGCTGATTTTCGCAATTAGAGCAAGTGAATTGACTTCCGTGCATGTTTCAAATGCGTGGGAAATACGAATATTGTGTAAGATAAGCAAGTTTAAAAATGTTAAAATTTTATGTGATGTATTACTTTAGAAATAATTTCAAAGTAAAATTTTAATTCGATATATACATATATACGCATATTGTTTTGTTGCGCCGCTGAAATAATAAATGAGCGTTATCATCGGCAAGATCAGCAGGCAAGAAAATAAGTTTCAAATGTTAATATAGTTCAACATAAGTTTGTTCCAAGTTTTTATATTTTGCACGATTCTTCCAGTAAAACTTACTCCGTTATCCTTATATTCTTTTATTTCTAGCGAATTATCAAAATATTTTAGAGCACATAATTCATGACATGCATTGTTGCCTGCTGCTTGAAAGTTTTCGCTTGCTAACAGCACTGGTTCAAAGTTCATTGTGGTCAGCACCGGCGCAAGTTTCACAAACAGTGATGCCAGTGCGTGATACCAAAAAGTATGAAACATAAAGAGTGTGCATCTCATACAAGCAAAAATTTGAATGCGGGTGCTGATATCGCCACCCGTCTTCTGGATGCGGGGGGGTAGACAACGAGAGGAAACACTTGAAACGACAGCACAATGCTCTGAGCGCAAATCATAGAAACACGGATGCCGCGTCTGTGCTCACTCGTTCATTCTCGCTCAATTGTCCGAAGAGAAGGAAGACGATGTGCTGTTGTTCTTGTTGTTGCGCTGGCGAAAAGCTGAAAGTGTAAAACGATTTATATTTTCTGGCTGGCTTTTGTTCTTCTTCTATAAGCCTGCACGGCGTCGCATATTGCTCCTGAACTCACTGCCGACTGTAGTGTGCGCAAAATCATAGAAAAGAAAATAAAATATGGCTGGCATGGCGACCTATATAATCGCTACAGGCAATTAAAAAATAAATAATAAGTAATCAATAAAAATGGAATTGGAAAGAAAAGAAAACGCCTTTATTACCCGTAATAATTTTCCGTCTCGTTCTTTGTAACGTTTCTTACGGCCCACATATCTGTGGCCGTAAGGAATAACAGCCAAAGTCGAGTTAGGACAAAATTGAGTTATTACCACCATTGCATTCGTCGCATTCAAATGTACTACTACCAAAAATTCTATGGCTTTTGCTCTTAAAATGAATGTTTTACGCCCAAAAATCTAAAATTTATCTAGTGTAATCTAAAGCAAATTCAAAAATTAAAAGTGCTCTCCTGAAAACTTCATAAAATCGACTTTCGCTGTTATTCCTTACGGCCACAGATATAATGCTTGTTTAAAAGAACTAAAATAAGAAAATCTAATATTGTAAATTTATGATCACATCATTCGCCATGGAATCATTCAGGTGTAGAACATTTAAACTATTTTTAAACGTAGGCATGCCGTAATACAATTTTCTTATGACAAAATACTTGTCTTATTATTTCTTTATTTAGTGCTTTAGTGGTGCTTTCGCCCTATTGAAAGTCAATAGACCTATTAAATTATGTTTTTCCATACAATCTTCTAACCCTCCGTTAGATTTAGGTAAAACAAAAACAAATTAAAACAAGCATCTAATTATTTTTAATTTCAAGTGTTTCACGAATTTTGAAGTCAATATGCCTATCAGTTCATTTTTTTTCGTAGTTTTCCCATATTCTCAAAATTGTAATCAAGCATGTGAAAATATAAACAAATAATTTTACTTCGAACTCGCCACGTAAAAATATTTGCAAACAATTTAAATTGGGATCAACCACCAAATTTTTAAATTAATCAAAGCATTGGCCAGCAAAAAGCCATACACCACAAACATTCGATTGCTGGTGACATTGCAGCAAATCAATCACAACACAAAAAAGCATACACACAATAAACGACAACACCAAAAACATTAGCGAATCCCGAATCATCTTCGTTGAAACGACGATGACGATGCTTTGGTTCGTTGTTTACTCTTCGCTTGCGCTTCGACGAACAAGATCGCAAACTGTTGAGCGCGAGCAAATTTCCCGCAACCTATGCCTCCGCTCATCTCTTCCCGCCCGCGTCAAGAAACACGCTTGACAAATTTGTGAAGATGCGTATTCTTTATATTGTATATTCTTTGGTGATACTCAATTAGCAATTTTTAAGTTGCTATATCAGCCCGTGTTGTATTTTGCTTGTAGAAAAGTTCCAACTGGCAGAGATGCAAATTATTGCGTTTATTTGCTAGGCTCATCTAGATGTTTTAGAATAAATAAAAAGTGCCTTTTGTGTTAATTTACGCCAATTTTTTAAATGATAAATTTGAATAAAAATACCTACTCATTTGTACTGAAACATATTTTGCTAAGTTAACGAAACTCAATGCAAAGTTGAGTGAGTTCAAATTATAAAAATAGTTGCATTTTATTGGTAATCAATCTGTTTTACCAAATTATGCAATTGAGAAAAAAAACTAGTTTGGACTCAACAACGATGGATTCGTCATATTTTTTGGATGAGTTTTATATGTACATATTCTTTCTAGAAAACACATTTTATCAATAGTACACTGCCGTAACCATTGGCGAATACCATACAGTGTTGCCGCTTCAAAAGTCCTCAAAAAGTTTGTAATTGCTTTAAGAAAGGGTTTTCTTCCTGAAGGTTTTCGGAAGTCGACAACACTAGTTCATTGTGTACAACATTGCCGCAAGTTTCACAAACAGTGTTGCCAGTGATTGATACTCGATGAGCAATTTTTAAGTTCCAAAGTTAAGTAACTAACAGACAGAGCTGCAATTTACTTATTTTATTTTTCAAGCGTACGTTTGATATGTTAGTACTAATTTGTATTTGTGCCTCTTATGTTAATTCACTCTAACTTACTTTAACATTTATAAATTTGAATAGAAATACCCTTTGTGCCAAAACTTATTTTTCTAAGTTAAGGAAACTCAATGCAAACTTGAGTGAGTTCAAATTTTATAAATAGTTGCATTTTGTTGGTAATCAATCAGTTCACCCAAATTACGCAATTGAGAAAATACGAGTTTATACCTTAATCTAACCACAGTGAAATTACAGTGAATCAGAATGATGACCTATTTTTTGCTTGACAACAAGATAAATTAAAAAAAATACATAATACTCAAAAACTTGTTATAAAAAAACTGATCTAATGTGTGAACTGCACATTAATGAATATGCGAACGATTTGATGGCAGTGTAATACATACAATAGATAAACTTTTTGACAACATATTTTTGAAATGAAATTCTGAAAGTACCCAATGGGTCGTTTGTCGTAATAACGTTTCACAATTAATTTGGTCATTAAGAAGTTTTTAAAATGCTGTTTAAAAATGGCGGCTTAGTGAACTGGCGACTAACTGAATTTTTTAAATATATTTTAGTTATTAATTTAATATTAAAAATTAAATTAAAGGGTGAAAGCGGAACCAATTAATTCCTAAATGGTGTTATCTAAGATTTGTATATTGAAAGTCTTATATTGTAATTTATGTTAACTCTAAATTTCGAATCTATGTAATCTTCATTACCTGTGTAAACTTCTATTGTTGACAAAATGTGTAAACTTCGAATACGTAAGGCACCCGGTCGAATAATCGGTGGTTATACAAAGTTTTTGCCCCGAACACATAGACGACGCACATAGTGCTGTGTCAGCGGGCAAAAATAGGAAACATTACGATCGCCTATTTTCACGGTCTTGGGAGAGTCCTTCAAGGTGTAAACAGTATAGTATTCACCAAATAAGACATTTGTTTGGGTTATTCAGCTGTTAAAAGTTGTCAATTTTGAATTTACTATGATAAAGTCTGTGAGTGTCACTCAGTGTTGTTATGGTACAAAATTGCGCAAAATTATATTTTGACCTTAGATAGTGTAAATTAACACTATTTGATGCAGAACACTCCTTGTATCTCGTAAATTAAGGCAATAAAAGGCACTTTTTATTTATTCTAAAACATCTAGATGAGCCTAGCAAATAAACGCAATAATTTGCATCTCTGCCAGTTGGAACTTTTCTACAAGCAAAATACAACACGGGCTGATATAGCAACTTAAAAATTGCTAATTGAGTATCACGCACTGGCATCACTGTTTGTGAAACTTGCGCCGGTGCTGACCACAATGAACTTTGAACCAGTGCTGTTAGCAAGCGAAAACTTTCAAGCAGCAGGCAACAATGCATGTCATGAATTATGTGCTCTAAAATATTTTGATAATTCGCTAGAAATAAAAGAATATAAGGATAACGGAGTAAGTTTTACTGGAAGAATCGTGCAAAATATAAAAACTTGGAACAAACTTATGTTGAACTATATTAACATTTGAAACTTATTTTCTTGCCTGCTGATCTTGCCGATGATAACGCTCATTTATTATTTCAGCGGCGCAACAAAACAATATGCGTATATATGTATATATCGAATTAAAATTTTACTTTGAAATTATTTCTAAAGTAATACATCACATAAAATTTTAACATTTTTAAACTTGCTTATCTTACACAATATTCGTATTTCCCACGCATTTGAAACATGCACGGAAGTCAATTCACTTGCTCTAATTGCGAAAATCAGCGCTGAAAAAACAATAGTAGTATGTCAGTCTATCACACTCCCGCTAAAATATTTATAGCATTTATCATGCTTAGCATTTTTTTTACAATCTTGCAGGCTTTCTATGTCTGCGAATTTTAACGGATTGAAGAAGACCCACATTTTTTTCTGAAAATCCACCGAATCGGAATCAAATCTGCCAATCTGCCAAAAAAGAAAATTCAGAAATAAATCCACCAAATTTGGTCGAATTCTACCAATTCAGGTGTAGTTTTCGCGTCGGCGTATTCTTTTCTTATCTGTCAATTCTTTTTAAATTGGTCGCTTTCATGCTGGTTTCTAGAGCGCATGAGCTTGAGTAGTTTCGATCTTTTGTATAAATAATCTTTTTCGAATGCCACCGAACAAACACCAAGTGCTGCTGAAATTCGTAAGCAAATTACACATTTTTCCATTTTCTCAAAAACATAACTACAAATACGACTAAATATCCTAAGAAATGCTCTGAGCCATATATGGTACATATGTATGTATGACATCTCATTGTGTAATCTAGTAGTATGTTGAAAATTGATGGGAACGAACTCTAATGCATGAGCGTTGCTTCGTACGCACTCAACTACGAACACCCAACTGTTGCCAAGAGCTTGAAGATTATAAATACGGACAAACGCGGGTTCAACTAAAATTCATATTGTCGACTTATAGCAAAGAATATAAGAATAAGAATATATAACCATTATCTAGTACTCAAATATTTGTGATTTTCATTTTGCAAATCTCTTTGTACTTTGTACTGTATTCACATAAGTTTTTTAGTTGTCTTACATAAATTGCGCCACATACATTCAACATTAAAAAAAAGTATTAAAACCTGAATATATTGTAATAAAAAAAAGGAAACACAACACCTCTCCCCAACTACGATTTGAACCTGTGACCGAAAATCAAATGCGCAAAAAGCAACACCACGCGCACCAAACCATTACTACAACCATCCACGAACACCTGTCTCAACTGTCTGCTAAAACCTGACATAGCAATCTAAGTTTCAGACAATTTAAGACTTTAAGGTCACATACATAACAACGTACGTGTGCAACCTCACAGCTTTCACAAACAGAAAATTACTTCTGTTAACTGCACGACCATTTACATAGCAAATATGTAACAGTGATCGTCTAACATTTCCACAGACTCCTAACATAGAGAACTTTTAATAGAGTGCAAGCCAGATCGTATGGAAGGAGTAATTAAAAAAACAATTAAAAAAAAACATCTGTTCAGATTTGGCTAGATTTGCTCAGATATGTTCACAGCCGTCCTGGCCACCCTCTCATATAGGTGAGATATGCGGTCACATCTCCATTTTGGAGCAATAGCCAGCACAGTGGTCAGCCCGTATGGGGAAAAAATTCGAAAAATTATTAAAAAAAAACGTCTGTTCAGATTTGGCTAGATTTGCTCAGATATGTTCACAGCCATCCTGGCCACCCTCTCATAAAGGTGAGATATGCGGTCACATCTCCATTTTGGAGCAATAGCCAGCACAGTGGTCAGCCCGTATGGGGAAAGAATTCGAAAAATGATTAAAAAAAAACGTCTGTTCAGATTTGGCTAGATTTGCTCAGATATGTTCACAGCCATCCTGGCCACCCTCTCATATAGGTGAGATATGCGGTCACATCTCCATTTTGGAGCAATAGCCAGCACTGTGGTCAGCCCGTATGGGGAAAAAATTCGAAAAATGATTAAAAAAAACGTCTGTTCAGATTTGGCTAGATTTGCTCAGATATGTTCACAGCCATCCTGGCCACCCTCTCATATAGGTGAGATATGCGGTCACATCTCCATTTTGGAGCAATAGCCAGCACAGTGGTCAGCCCGTATGGGGAAAAAATTCGAAAAATGATTAAAAAAAAACGTCTGTTCAGATTTGGCTAGATTTGCTCAGATATGTTCACAGCCATCCTGGCCACCCTCTCATAAAGGTGAGATATGCGGTCACATCTCCATTTTGGAGCAATAGCCAGCACAGTGGTCAGCCCGTATGGGGAAAAAATTCGAAAAATGATTAAAAAAAAACGTCTGTTCAGATTTGGCTAGATTTGCTCAGATATGTTCACAGCCATCCTGGCCACCCTCTCATATAGGTGAGATATGCGGTCACATCTCCATTTTGGAGCAACAGCCAGTACAGTGGTCAGCTCGTATGGGGAAAAAATTCGAAAAATGATTAAGCCGTCCTGGCCACCCTCTCATATAGGTGAGATATGCGGTCACATCTCCATTTTGGAGCAACAGCTAGTAGATTGGTGAGTCCGTATGCAACAAAATTCAAAACTAATCAAAAGAGATGGCGTTCATAATTGTGTTTATTCATGCCCACCCTCTGTCATGAATGGATTACACACATTTTTGAGACATATTCTTTTTTAATTTTGTTAGTTTCGGTGGATCGCATATTAATGGCTTTTAAAAATAACATACTAAAAACATGTTGTTTTACTTTCAAATACTTATTTAATATATACAAATTCTATTCTTAAAAAGTATCGCAAATATGTGTATGTTACTAGCAGTTGAGCACAGCTTTATCTTCGTTAATGAAGTACTAATGATTCTTGTTGAATACCTATTTTTTAATTTCCGTGAACCCATTACCAAGCTTTGTGATATTTTTGCTCATTCATTAAAATTTAATAAAAAATAAACTATTCCCCCATAACGATTTTATCAGATAGAGACTGAATTCAAAAATGGTTATCGTTGTGAAAAGCGCGAAAAGAACGATTTGGTCGCAATAGGTATTTTCGAGTGAAAGTATCTATAAATATTGCAGTTTCTTGCTAAATCAGTCAATTTCATCTTGGATCTACTTTAGTCAACATGTTCCGCCCGCAAAAGTGCTGCCACAAATGAATACTAGATATTTACTAGACTGATAAGACGAAGTCTAGGCTAAGCATTGCAAGGGAAAGCAAAGCGAGCGTAGCGACGGTTTATAATGTTATGAACAACTACAACGCGGAAAACTCTATCTACAGAGCCGACGAATCAGGCAGAAAAAAGGGTCCAAGTAACCCAGAAGTGGTTAAAAGTACACATCGCAATCAACTGTGATGCGATATAAGCGAAGCCAAGGATTAAGGATCTACAAACAGCAGAAAGTGCCTAGCCGGTCGGAAGCAAAAGAAAAAATAGCGAAGACGCGGGCTCGAAAACTGTATGACAATTACACAACTAAGCTCGATTGCGTGATTCTCGATGATGAAACCTACTGTAAGGCGGACTTTAAGCAAATTCTATTGAAGCAAACCCTAAGAAAAACAAAAAAGTTTGCAAACAAATGTACGGTTCTGAAATCGATGGAAGCAAGCATATGCAATAGCCGGACGTATTGTCCAGTCTCTAACTAAAAACGTTAAAATAAATATAAAAAAAATTTTGCAACGACTAATTATATTTCATAAATTTTTTTGTGAATAGAGTTTAAGAAATGTATAATAAACTGCAGTTTATTTAAGTAAAATCAGACTATTACTTTTTTTTAATGTGTCCTTAAAAATTCTACATTTTTTCAAGTGCTAAGTCAGTTCACTCCTTATGGTAGGTATCACTAAAGACTTTGTCATCGAAAATTTATTTTCATAAAAATTGCAGATGAAGGCTATTGAAAATAGGCCCTGGAAATATGTGAAAAAAAAAATTAATTTCAATATCAAAAACACCATCCAATAACAGCGTGTTTTGAACTCGCGACCTATGGTTTGCAACCAGTACCAACGGTCCGTTGCACCACTCAACGGAACAATTATACTGAAATATGTGCTGTTATGTATAAAACATATGTTAATCATGTATATCTAATTATAGCAAATAACATTTTTCTGTTCAAATGATTTTCGCCGCAAATTTTTTTCTGTTACGATTTCGCCGTCTTATGTTGCTTACAGACCCGTTTAACAGAAAAATTCGATTCTAACTTGAGGTTAACAGAGAGAATCGAGGCTAACTTCACATCGGTTCTCAATAGCATAAATTTATCGCATTTTAACTGAACATTTGACTATCGATGAATGCCATCTCATCGACTGTTGTTTTGACTGTTTTTGTTTACTAAAAATCGAATTTTAACCATCAACCACTCCTCGTCTTCACCTGATGCGGCACCGTGCGACTTTCACCTTTTCAAAAAAAGCATTTGCCAATGAAAGAAGCATTTTGAGAACGTAGAAACCATCCGAAAGGCTTGTATCGACATTCTGAAGGGCTTTCCGGTAGACGAATTAAACTACTCTTTATACAAGTTTTTAGATCATGCATATCGCTGTATTGAGCCTAAACGGGACTATTAAAAAATCAAATTAGGTTTGGCCAAACAATTTTTTTTTTTAATCATTTTTCAAATGTTTGAAGATAAAGACCTTTTTGCTAATGTGGGAACGTACATAAGATGTTTAGTGATTGAAAATGTTAACAAATTATAGGCCATGGGGGGGTTCTGACACCCAAAACCACTCCCTTGGCTACGCCCCTGAAGTCAATCATAGTCGAGGTAGAGCATACTTTAACGCTTAAAGTATACTCTAACTTTAAAACAAGCAAAAGCTGTTGCTGTTGTTGATGAGCAGAAATGTCACTTTTATAAGATTCGAAAAAGTAAATCAAAGGAAAGGAATCAAATCAAAGTAAAATGTTTCATTTTGAGCAAATTGAAAGAGACTTCAATATAATAAACGACATTGTGCTGAGACGGCGAAAAGTATATAAAAGCCGCATCGATCCATTCGAGTTCGATGACGCGGACTTCTATAGTCGTTACCGGCTCGATAAAGTTGCTGCTAAGTTTGTAATTGATGTTTTGAACATTCAGGAACCGAGCAGCAACAGAGGCCTTCCGGTACCGATAAATATACAAGTCCTCTGCACTTTGCGGTTCCTTGGAAGAAATGTCCATCAAAGTGATATTGGTAAGTTGCTCCAATACAATTGTTCCCTTGTCCAGTTTGTACCTTAAATATTTAATTTCATCAATAAATTACAGCTGATCTGCATAGTTTATCTCAGACTACCGTTTGAAGAATAATAAAAGATATCTCCGAAAGAATTGCGTTATTGCTGCCACATCTTATTCGATTTCGATTGGAGGAGAGGCTAAAGGCAAATGCGAAAGAGGAGCTGAGGCAGTTAGAGAATCGCCTTCGCCAGCATACTGACGAGCTTGTTAGTCGACTCTCTGACGAAATTGCTCGCATTGTTGGCAAGCTCGAAGTTGAAGTGGGTGCTTTTGGTGCCAAATGCGCGGAGTATGATAGAAAAATTCTTACACTAGAGGAGAGCGTTTGTGCCCTGGGGTCGCGCTGTGATAAACTCACTGAGCAGCTGAATACATTTGTCAGAAACACAAGCAACAACATACGTGGTGAGAAACCCTCAGTGGTAGACTACTCTTCGGACGCTGTCTTGTTTGGAGTGCCGTTCTCTAAAGAAGAAAATCTGAGAAGTGTCTTTAACTCGATCTGCCGCTCAATTGACTTTTTATCTCCGCAACTAAAAGACGTTTTCCGAGTAAAAAGTAAGTCCAACAACTCAAACTCGCTGGTGATCCTCAAATTTTACACGCCGTATAACCGTAATCGTGCACTGAAGGCCTTTGGTGACTATCGCAGGCGTACAAATAAGGCAGTTAATCTTAGAGATGCCGGGCTTGAATATGACAACAATGTTTTTATCCATGAGAGCCTTAGTCCTGATGCTAGGAAGCTTCTCCATGCTGCAATTGCTTGTAAGCGCAAAAAATCAATCTATAATGCGTTTACAGTCCGTGGCTCCGTGTATATTAGAATGCATAAAGGCGGCGATGGCATTCAAATCAGCGCTGTTGATGAACTTCCCGATGCTTAAAGTGTTGCTGCTACAGACTAGACTAATCTACTATTTTACTATCTTACTATCTATTATCTTGCTACTTTTTATTTTGCTATTCTTTTTTCACTATCTTCTTCTTCTATCTATATTTCTATCCTTAATGCTTACTGCTTGGCCACCACTCAGCTTTCTTATGGTGACTGCGAATAAATCCAATTCTAATGCTAACGAGAATTACAAAATTATGATTGATGTTCTTAGTAGACAACACTCTGGATTAAAAATCGTACATTTCAATGCCAGAAGTCTCAACGATTTCAAGCTTGACTGCGCCAAGTTCACTTTTGCTCACTCTTCTGTCGATATAATCTGTGTCACGGAAACTTGGTTTCAAGAGGATGTTAATGATTCGTCTCTAAATATAGTAAATTACAAACTTTATCGCAATGACAGATCTGGTAAAAGAGGCGGAGGGGTGGCAATATATTGTAAATCTCATCTCAATGTTAAGCCTCTGTGGAAGTCCTGTGGCTCGGAGGTGGAGTTCCTATCTGTTGAAATCAGTGACCACCAAACTAAAGTCTTTCTATCGTGCGCATACAACCCTAATCATGGTTGCAGTTTAGATTCTTTTTTTGATGCTATATCGACCTGTGTTACTGAATATGATCATTTTGTCTTGTGTGGAGACTTCAATATTAATCTATTAAGCAAGGACACTGCTGCTATCAAATTCCTTGATTGCTTAACCGAGGTGGGTCTTTCTGTGGTAAATACTACATCTCCAACCAGGTTCTCTCACAACTCTAGTCCTAGTCTGCTAGACTTGTTCGTTGTCTCGGATGTTTCGCTTGTGCTGCTGTTTGATCAAATTTCCTTCCTATCCGATCATGATCTGATTTTCTGCACTTTGAATATTAGCCTTACCCCTGAAACCTCTAATACATTTTACTCTTTTCGGGACTACAAATCAACTGATTATGTTTCGCTGTTCAATGACTTGTCTTGTATAAATTGGTCGGACTGTTGGTTTCTACGTACTGTTGATGATAAACTGAATTTTTTCATTAATAAGGTCAATAACTTGTTTGAACTACATGTTCCGCTTCGTACAAAACGTGGTCCTGGCGCAGCTCATACGTGCCCCTGGTTCACACATTGCGTGCTCTTGGCACTAAAGAAGCGACACAAGGCATACAGCAAATGGAAACGAAATCCTACTGCGTTTAACTGGGAAATGTATAGGAAGGCCAGAAATGGTGCTACTTCTGCTGTCAGCATATCTAAAAAAAAATTCTTCAAGTCGAAACTTAGCCCATCACTTCCACCGAAACTGCTATGGAATAATTTGAGGCAAATAGGTATCTGTAATAAGGAGACTGAGGCATGCCGGATTGACCCCAATATTCTTAATGATCATTTCATTTCAAATTCTGTTTCTAGCGCGCCTTTTGTATCCGTATCTCAGCGTACGCGAGTCCCTAAAATTAAATTTCAATTTGACGCGGTTAGTGAAATGGATGTTGCTCGTTGCATAATGAAAATCAAGTCGAACGCCATTGGAGATGCTCGAATAGCTATAAAGTTTATCAAAATCATATTACCCGCTGTGTTAGGTCCTCTAACTCACATCATCAATCACTGTTTCACTACTTCCAGATTCCCTGAAGTGTGGAAAGTAGCAACAATTATTCCAATAGCAAAAAAATCAGTAGCTCGTGAACCTGGTGATTTTCGCCCCATTAGTATTCTGTGCTCGATTTCCAAAGTATGTGAGTCACTCATGGCTGAGCAGATCACCACGTATTTGAACAAGTTTAGCCTTATGTCTTCTTTACAATCAGGATTTCGGTCAGGGCATAGCTGTTCTACTGCTGTGGTTAAAATCTTAGATGATCTTAGAGGGCCTTATGATATGGGACACTTGTCTCTACTCTGCCTGTTAGACTTCTCAAAAGCGTTTGATACAGTTAATCATGCAGTGCTCTGTCACAAACTTGAATGTTATTTTAATTTTTCTGATTCTGCGGTTAACTTACTAAAAAGCTACCTGGTTGGCAGATCGCAAAGAGTGAAGGTTGGTGATACTTTCTCTGCATTTAAAGGTATTGCCAGCGGGGTGCCACAGGGTTCTGTCCTGGGTCCTCTGCTGTTTACAATGTTTATTAATGATATCTTTAGCAGCTGCAGTCATGTTAGCATGCATGCGTATGCTGATGACCTACAATTGTACTTGTCGAGACCAATTGGGATGGTAGAGGATTTATGTGCAAGAGTTAATGAAGACTTAGGAGCTATAGGTGAGTGGGCTCGGGAAAACCAACTATTTTTAAACCCCCAAAAATCATTTGTCCTGCCCATATCGAGAACTGTTTCCCACTGTTCAGATCTTCCACCTATTCTTCTCAATGGCGTAGAACTAAAATTTGTTAGTCAAGTTGTCAATCTTGGGTATCAAATTAACTCTTCCCTATCTTGCGTGGACCACATTAATTCCGTTGTTTCAAAAATCTATTATGGACTACGTAATCTGAGGCGGACCTCGGGGTTTGTACCAGTCGAAACCAAACGGAAGCTAGTGATTCAGTTATTGTTGCCTATTATAACATACTCGGAGGCTGTGTATAGCAAATTGGATTCCAGATCCATGCACAAGCTACAGGTTGCTTTCAATAATGCAGCTCGATATGTGTACTCTGTCAAAAGGTCTGATCACATTTCCATCTACTGCAACAAAATACTGGGCTGCAGCTTACAGAGCTACATGGAAGCAAGAAATTGCATCTTTTTGCACAAAATTATCCATTCCAAAAGGCCCCAGTATTTGTATGAAAAACTTAAGTTTTCTAAGTGTCACCGACATATGAATTTACTACCTCCAGCCCACAATTTCCCCAACTCCAGTCGACTATTCTTTGTTAGCACCATTAGATTATGGAATTCGTTGCCCATGCATCTTAAATCAATTACCAATAGACGCCACTTTAAGCATTATATCTTCAAACACTTTTCTTAACTCTGTCCTTCTCTACTTTTCTCACTATTCTGTTTTCCTTTTCTATCTTCTCTTTTAAATATTTAGATTCCCACTGGATTCAAACATACTGTTAATAATCAATTTTTGTTAATCAATTGTATTTGTTGAGCTAATCAATTGTTAGTTAATAAGTATCAACTTGTGGCATGCAAAAGATGAAATTCTTAAATGCCGATGTTTTATAATTAATTAAATAAATAAATAAATAAATAAATAAATAAATTTCCAAACAGCAATGAACTAAATGAAGTAAAAAATAAATTTTACCAAATAGCTGGGTTTCCGAAAGTTATTGGAGCTATCGACTGCACCAACGTGCGCATTAAATGTCCAGCAAGATATGTTGGACCAGTGATGGCAGGCCATTATCTCAATTGAAAGGGTATTATTCCCTGAATATGCAGGTAGTTCTTCAAAGGTGCATGCTGCTCTGCTAGATTAAAAAAAAATTGCATAATGCTTCAGATCGGGATATATTGGCAGGCAGGGATATGCGTGGATGGATCGCTATTGCTGTCGATAAGAATAATGTCGTCTTGAACGTCGAACGAAACCATCGACTGAATTTGTTTGTCCTCTTCATTTATCGTCGGAATGGCGACAACATTTCCTGTGGCCACAGTCGCTCTTTACTTGTGCCACAGCTTTTTTGGCACCCATCTTCATGCGCATCCACTGTTGCTTCAATCGGACATCTACATTTAACTGCTTATTAGTGTTCAGGAAAACAAATATTGCAAAATAATTGATTACAAAATAAATCGGTATGGGCATAATTCCAAAAATAAATTCTGATTTGTAACTCCGAATCGCTTTTTTTTAGAGTTGCCGTTGCATTCGTTTGCTGTTTCAAAAAGTCGCTGTTACGTAGAAGAACTGACTATGGCAACTGAAAAATTAAAGTCAACTTTATCTTTTTAGTCTTTTGCTAACTAACGCCGGCTTTTATGCGGGACTATGATTATGCGCTATGATTATGATAGGCAGCCGCCGTGGCTCAGTTGGTTAGTGCGCGGTCCAACGAGTCGCATGCAGAGCGACGCAAGATCGAATACTGCATGTAGTAACACCTAAAAAAAATAACGGGAAACTCGTTTTCTCTTTCGGTGGCTGTCCTCTCAGCTGGAAATGGCAAACCTCTGAGAGTAAAAATTGCCTATGAAAAAGCTCCCAACCTGCCGTTCGGAACCGGCATAAAACTGTAGGTCCCTTCCACCCGCGTAAAAAATTCACACGCACAACACGGGTGGTTGCGGGAAGCTAGGCCTTAGTCTCGCGTAAGCGGGCTGTCGTGCCAATCAATTATTATTATTATTATGATTATGCGCCATTAGCTATACAAAATTTCTAGGCAATTCGAATATTAAACGATTATTTGTTTCATTAAGGCAACCATAGGCTTTCTGAGATTTGCCACTCCCTGTCTTGGCTGTGGCCAGCGACTCGGGTGAGACTATATGAGATTAACGTTCACTGTAGTAACTAAAGTTGGATCCCTTGTATATAAATATGAGGTTGATCATACCCACATGCCCACTATATTTCCGAACCAGTCTTCTTGAAATTTTTACAACATATTACAGTTGTTAGAACATGGGTCACATATGTATTATATTTGGTTTCGATATTTCAAAAGGTATGGATTTACCACTTAATGGTTCTCTTTTACTGGAAAAATTGTGACGGGCGTTCAACAAGGCGCGGCATCTTCACATAACAGAAATTGTTATCATCAGCTTGGTCGGTAGTTAGTCGAGTTTTTCTACCAGAAGAATTTTATGAGTGTTGGATAAGTCATAGGCATGAAAATATTTTTTTAAAATAAATTTGCATATAATAATAATAATAATTGATTGGCACGACAGCCCGCTTACGCGAGACTAAGGCCTAGCTTCCCGCAACCACCCGTGTTGTGCGTGTGAATTTTGTACGCGGGTGGAAGGGACCTACAGTTTTATGCCGGTTCCGAACGGCAGGTTGGGAGCTTTTTCATAGGCAATTTTTACTCTCAGAGGTTTGCCATTTCCAGCTGAGAGGACAGCCACCGAAAGAGAAAACGAGTTTCCCGTTATTTTTTTTAGGTGTTACTACATGCAGAATTCGAACTTGCGTCGCTCTGCATGCGACTCGCTGGACCGCGCACATACTTTAAATAAATCAGAGACCCAAAATAACAGTTATGAATTTTTAAAAACTCGAAAACGTTGCCCATTTTTAAGAGATATTTATAAATGTTGGACAATAACTATTATGAGGGAAAAAATACTTCTTTCACCATTTCGTAACTATTATTCGTAACAAATATTTTTTTTGTTGCTTAATAACTATTACACTACTCGACACGAAAAACGCTCCTAAAAATAAAAGTATTTTTTAGACTAATCTTCGGCTGCTGAACACGAAACTGAAAATCAAAAAATTTTCTTAGGAAGCGTTTTCGCTTCTCTCCCTCTTATTTCAGTTATGAGCACATATCTCGTAAACCAACCATCCGGCTAACACAAGTCACCCAGAAGGTAATTAACTAACCTTTCCAACGATAGATTGTCCAAATAAGATGAGATTTGGGGAAGTTACTAGGTTGGTTGGTTCCAGTGGCGATGTTACCTGTGGGGAAGTTACTAACTATGAAAGTTGTAAAAAAGTGAATTTTTCGACCAATTTCAAAAATCATAAATTTTCTACTTAGTAATAGTTTTTTTATAGATAAAATAAATGATCTCTGGTTTTAAAATCTAAGATGAAAGATATATTATTTGAGCAAATATTAAGCCTAACATCAATTGAATCGAAATTTTGTATGTTGAAAGTACCGGTACACAAGAGAAAAAATTGCGCATTTGTACCTATATAAAAATTAATGTCTGTTGGTTACACGACATCATAACTCAAAAACTATACAAGAGATTGAGCCCAGGGTTTGAAAAACTGCCAGCATATTAGCACAGAATAAACAGTATACACAAGGCGCGTGAAAATAATTTTGCGATTTCATTTCAGACGCGGGCGGGCAGCAACAAAGGTGAGGAAGATGCAAAGGGAACCGAGAGAGTAAGCGCGATTGATGTATACGCATAGATTCGATAGTTTTGGCAACGATTAAGCGATGTGAAACTGGGAGTGTAAGGAGCAGATATGGCTACACCATTTACATCGGCAGTGGCCGCACTGTTCAAGTGCAGGGTGGCAGCATCAGCCGTCGGGAAAAGTCAGTCAGAAAGAAACGCGCGAAGGAAGCAGTCGAGTAGGGCGGCAGCGAAAAAACTGCCAATAAACACAACCGCCGCACAACCGCCAACAATACAATACGATTTTTACACAACCGCCGCACAACCGCCGAGCAACCGCCAACAATACAATCCAACCACCAGTAATTTTAAACATTCAACAAATAAACTCAATTAATATAAATTCGGTTGCGTTTTATTACTACATTCGTTTTATTGGCATCCGTTGGTCGCCCTTGCCTTCGCGAACGTTTCGAAGCCGCCGTATTTGCCAGTTACGTTGCCGTTCGTTTTCGAAGCCGCCGTAAAAGAAAAAGACTCGCCGTGTATTTGCCAGTTACGTTGTCGTTAGATTTCGAAGCCGCCGTAAAAAGAGAAAGACGCCGTGTATTTGCCAGTTACGTTGCCGTTAGATTTCGAAGCCGTTGTAAAGGAGAAATTGCCAATACCGTTAGTCGCAGTGTCAGTAGTCGCCGTAAGTGCGAAAGAGACAGTGGAAAGACGCCGATCAAGTCAGAACAAGTTAATGTGCGCTGTTGGCATCTGTGCGTCGTCTACACATTCGCGAAAGTTTGTCGCCGTTTGATTTCGAAGCCGTTGTAGAGGGATGATTCCAAGTGCCGTTACTCGCAGTGTTTGCCGGTAATAGTCGTGAGTGCGGATTGGACAGTTGAGAAGGGACGCCGATCAAGTTTGAACAAGTTATAAAAGAACATTCGTAGAGTAAAGTACAGTTTGATAATGGAAAGTGAGAGTCGTGAATCGTTGGCGGCATTGCTAGAGGTGATGAGGTCACTAAAGTCCACGATGGAAGAGGTTCGACATAACAGCGAGGAGCAGCAGAGGGATATCAGCAACCTGCGCCAACAAATCCAAGCCGACGCACTGCTAATGCAGCCTAGAGAAGTGTCGACACCCGCAGCAGACAACCACAGCGACGCCGTGCTGGTCGAGACGGGTACAGTAAAACTGTACGATCTACCTACATTTTCGGGCAAGGCAGAGGACTGGCCGCTGTTCTTTGCCAACTTTAAAGACAGCACTGAAGTGTTTAAGTACAACGACAGACAGAACCTCATGCGGTTGCATAAGTGTTTAGTAGGTGAAGCCAAGGAAGCTGTAGCGTCGATGCTGATTTACCCAGAGGGCGTCTCACAAGCAATGGCGGAATTGGAATTTCGATTCGGTAGGTCGGATCTGTTAATTCGTTGTCAATTGAGTAAGCTGCAGAACTTTCCAGCTATTCCTGAGAGCAAGCTGGAGTCAGTCGTCGCTTTCTCGACAAACGTTCGCAATGTGGTGGCCTTCCTAACATCTGCCAAGAGTGAGCAGCATCTAGCAAATCCATTGTTGCTGGAGCAACTGGTCAGCAAATTGCCGCCAAGCAAGCAGTTTGAGTGGGCCCGTTGTGCAAGCATAATTAAGCCGTATGCTACAGTTGGAGATTTTGCCAAATGGTTAACCGAGTTAGGACGAGTAGTGGCTACAATGTCTACAGTATCAACATCGCTTCCAAAGAACGCTGCAACGACGCCACGGCGAGTAATGCATGTCAATGAGGGCGCCACCGAGAAGGCGATTCAGTGCTATTGTTGCCACGCCGCTCACGTCATCGCCAATTGCCAAAAATTCCATCAATCACTGGGTGTGCAAGACCGCTGGAACGTGGTGAAGAAAGAGAAGTTATGCTTTGCTTGCCTACGCAAAGGACATAACGTATCGAACTGCCGTTCAAAGAAGCCGTGTGGAGTTAACGAGTGCCGTCGCTTTCACCACGCCAGCCTGCATGAAGCATCACAGCCGGTGTTGAATTGTTCCACGCCTAGTTTGAAGTACAGTCAACTATTTAAAGTGATTCCGGTGCAGTTGTGTGGACCGAATGGGCAGATGGACGCCTTTGCGATGCTCGATGATGGGTCAGCTGTATCAATGGTGGAAGAAGGCGTGGCGGACAAACTGGGGCTGAGAGGGCAACTTCAGCCGTTGACTCTTCAGTGGTACGACGAGGAAATAAAGACGGAACAGTCACGCCGAGTCACGTTGGAAGTAGCGAATCGCACCAGCGGAGAGAAGTTTGCAGTCAGGAACGTACATACAGTCAAGAAATTAAATTTGCCAACACAGTCATTCAAGAAGTCCAATTTGGGTTATTTGGAGTCGTTGCCGATTGAGGAATACATCGATGCCCGACCGGTTCTTTTACTCGGTTTGGACAATGCCCATCTGACAGCCGCCAGTGTCACCGTACAGGCTCGGCAAGACCGGCCACTAGCCATCCAGATAAAACTGGGATGGTTGGCTTACGGTCCGGTGAAATCCTCAAGTCCGTCGCCGCCAGTGATGCTACACATTCGTGAGGCCCGTCCGTTAGAGGAATTACATCGGATAGTCGCCGAGTACGTTTCCACCGACCAGTTTGGAGCGGAAACAGCGCGATCGCTAACTGAGAGTGACGACGACAAACGGGCACGAAGTATTATGAGCAGTACGACCAAGATATGTGACAAATATTTTGAAACAGGGCTGTTGTGGAGTTCGGACACGCCGAAGCTGCCAGAAAGTTATGACGCTGCCGTCAAACGTTTGCATGGAATTGAGAGGAAAATGAAGAACGATGCTGAGTTCGCACGAAGGTATCAGGAAGAGATGTCGAAGTACTTCGCCAAGGGGTACGCAAGAGTTTTGTCGCCAAACGAGATAGCAGAAACCAATCGCCCAGTGTGGTATCTGCCACATTTCGCCGTGCAGAGCCCGTATAAGCCTGACAAGCTGAGAATTGTTTTCGACGCAGCCGCCAAAGTGCAGGGCGTTGCATTGAATTCCTGGTTGCTAAAGGGACCAGAACGAGCCAAGCCGTTATTAAACATCCTGTTCAGGTTTCGTCAGGGCGCAGTTGGTGTGGCGGCTGACATAAGGGAGATGTTCTCACAGGTGAGGATAAGACCCGAGGACCAGCACGCCCAACGGTTCCTGTGGCGCAGTGACCCCAGCCGGCCTGTTGAACA
The DNA here is from genome assembly GCA_963971225.1 of Melieria omissa. Lineage (NCBI taxonomy): Eukaryota > Metazoa > Arthropoda > Insecta > Diptera > Ulidiidae > Melieria > Melieria omissa. The sequence goes on from OZ020270.1 coordinate 6,227,889, forward strand.
TTGCTGTATGACGTCGATGATGTTTGGCGCTTCATGCTCGCCGTGTTGTGCGGAGTTCATCAAGAATCACAACGCCAGCCGATTTAAAGAACGCTACCCAGCCGCGGTGGACGCTGTAGTTGAGAAGCATTATGTGGATGACTTCGTTTGCAGCTTTAACGATGAAGCAGCCGCTGTAGAGATTTGCCGTCAAGTCGTCGCCATACATGCAGAAGCCGGGTTTGAGTTGAGAAGTTTCATATCGAATTCCAGTCAGGTCCAACAGGCAATGAAGGGAGCCACGAAGTACGACACGGTCAATATGGAGAAACAAGCGACATCAGAAAAGGTGCTGGGCATGCACTGGAACGTGCGTAGCGACACGTTCGAGTTTCATACGCAGTTCCACCGCATACCACCAGACGTGCTCAATACGCTGCGGGCACCGACGAAGAGAGAGTTCCTGGGCATAGTTATGTCGGTTTTCGACCCATTTGGTCTGCTTGCCGCCATTATGGCGACGGCTAAGATATTGATGCAGCAGGTCTGGCGAAGCAACGTAGAGTGGGATGAGCCCATCCCGGAAGAATTAGACAAGCAATGGAGAACGTGGTGGAACAACTTTGAAGAAGCCAGCCGAATTAAGGTGCCGCGACCATATTCGACATCCTTTGTTTCATCCAACGAGATCCAACTTCACATCTTTGTGGACGCAAGCCAGGTGTTGTTTGCCGCTGTGGGGTACTTCCGTATAGCCACAAACGGGGGGTGGGACGTCGCATTTGTAGCTGCCAAAACCCGCAATGCGCCGCTGAAATTGATGTCAATCCCGAGGTTGGAGTTACAAGCTGCTGTATTGGGTACGCGTTTAAGCCAGACGATATGCCGTAACCATGACGTCAACATCGCAAGTGTCACTTTGTGGACCGACTCGAACACGGTCTGGCACTGGATTCAGTCAACCAAGAGGAAGTACAAACCGTTTGTAGGTCACAGAATAGCCGAGATACTAGATACGACACAGCCGTCACAGTGGCGTTGGCTGCCGACAGAAATCAACATTGCCGATGAAGCCACACGCCAGAAGTCTCCGTCCAAGCTCAGTGGTGATAGCCGATGGTTTAAGGGTCCAGACTTTTTGAAGCAAGAAGAAGCGTCTTGGCCGACGTTCATTATCGGGCCGCCGCCAGGTATGACAGAAGAAGAGGTGCAACTACAATTTCTTATAAATTCGCAGACGAGCCGCGTGATTGAATATGACAGGTTCTCATCGTACACGAAGTTGAAGAGGACCATCGCTTGGGTTGTACGTTTCAAGAACATCGGACGTTCGAGGACAGATGCGGAGGCGCGTCAGCAATTGAGAGGTCCACTCACAGTAGTTGAAGTCGACGAGGCCGAAGAACTTATCTGCCGCATGGTTCAGAGGGAGTGTTACACCAAAGAAGTTGACGTGCTAACAGCTGGACTGCCAGTACCAAAGGGAAGCTCTGTGTACTTGCTATCGCCGTACTTAGAGAACGACGGACTACTGCGTGTGAGGGGAAGAATCGATGAAGCTACGTACTTGCCATTCAGTGCCAGGCGCCCAATAATTCTACCTCAAAACCATGCGGTGTCGCGCCTGATAATGCAACATTACCACGAGAAGAACCATCATCAGAACCAAGCTGTAGCCATCAATGAAGTACGACAAAGATTCTGGATTGTTCGTGCACGTGCTGTTTTGAGAGCTGTCGAGAAGAAATGTCCGCAATGTCAACTTGAACGAGCGAAGCCTGCTCCACCACAAATGGGTCAGCTGCCGGTAGATCGTGTCACGCCGTATGTGCGACCTTTCGCATATTCGGGAGTGGACTTATTCGGCCCATTCACTGTCACGGTTGGTCGTTGCCACGTAAAACGTTGGGCCGTGATTTTCACCTGCTTGACAGTGCGGGCAGTGCATTTGGAGGTGGCAGCAGATTTATCAACTGATGCTTTCCTGATATGCCTACGAAACTTTATCAACAGACGTGGTACTCCAGTGCGAATCAGAAGCGATAATGGGACTAATTTTATTGGGGCCCAGAAGGAGCTACAGGGTGCCGAGAAGCTGCTAGATGTGGATCGTATTCAGACCGAGGCGGTTGGCCGCGGAATCGATTGGGTGTTTAACTGTCCTTCAAACCCCAGTTCAGGAGGGTGTTGGGAGCGTTTGATCCGGATCGTTAAGCGACTGCTTCATCATACTTTACGTGAAGTAGCCCCGAGGATGGAAACGTTGCAAAGCGTCCTGATTGAAGCGGAGAACATTGTTAATGCTCGTCCATTGACAGACATTCCACTCACCACAATGGAGGATGAGCCGTTGACGCCCAACCACTTCTTGCTTGGATGCGTCAATTCCACGCAAACTCCGCAGCCTGTCGACATGAAGATTTGCCTAAAGAAGCAGTGGCGTATAGCCCAGAACTTGAAGGATCGCCTCTGGAAACGGTGGACCAACGAATTTTTACCGCAACTGCTCCATCGACAAAAGTGGCATGACAAGACACCGCCTATCCAACTGAGGGACGTAGTCATCATTTGTGAGCCATCCTTGCCTAGAAGTCAATGGCAGAAGGGAATCGTCGTCAACGTGTATCCAGCGAAGGACGGACAAGTTCGGTTTGCAGACGTAAAGACAACAACGGGACTGCTGCGTCGACCGGCGTCCAAATTAGCTGTTTTAAAGATTGGTGAATTCTAAGGAGATTCACGGGGGGTGGGGTGTAAGGAGCAGATATGGCTACACCATTTACATCGGCAGTGGCCGCACTGTTCAAGTGCAGGGTGGCAGCATCAGCCGTCGGGAAAAGTCAGTCAGAAAGAAACGCGCGAAGGAAGCAGTTGAGTAGGGCGGCAGCGAAAAAACTGCCAATAAACACAACCGCCGCACAACCGCCAACAATACAATACGATTATTACACAACCGCCGAGCAACCGCCAACAATACAATCCAACCACCAGTAATTTTAAACATTCAACAAATAAACTCAATTAATATAAATTCGGTTGCGTTTTATTACTACAGGGAGAGTAAGCCGATTTTTGTGCGTTTTTTGCAATTCACGTACACAGTCCGTGTGTGTTGGCAGTGATCAGCTCTTCACTGTGTCTGCTCTTTTCCCGATATTAGGGATTAGGGATTCCTTACAATTATTTGCTTTTTAAAGTATGTTCTCATTAATTTTCTGAATTAAATGCCAACACATGAACTTTTTTGGTTTAATTATGTAAATATTAATGAAAATTATACCAAAGAAAACAAAGCTAAATGCATTGAATATGACGGGGTCAATTGTCGTCCTTTGTATTTCGCATTTCTTCATTTAGCGAATCTCTAACGATCAGGTATGATTTTTTTGCTAAATGCTGTAGTTTGACCGCAGGGTTGTTTTTTTGAATGCAGCTTATAAAGTCTTAATTTAATTGAATTAAAATTAATTAAATTTTTTAAATAAAAATTATTTTGACGCTTTTGGACAATAATATATTTTTCTACTCAATTTTATACAAACGTATGGCACCAAAAATATACAAATAAAAAGATAAATTTCTTTGGTCACAAAAAATGACTCACACCAGCTACACTGGCAATTTGAAATGAACTAGAACAACCCCGTTTTAGAAATTTATATGGAGGAAAAAGTACGTTCCTGATCAAGCTTGGGCCCTACTAGTAGGCCCCAAGGTTGCAATTTTGCAATAATATTAGTGTAATTCTGTGCATGTATTTCCACCGGCTCTCCCAGTTTCACATCGCTTAATCGTTGGTTTTGGGCTTTATTCTCATTTCGACAACAACACGCAATGTTATTGCCAGTGATGACGTGATACGAAACTGGCAGGGGAAGCGAATTTGTTGACCATTTTTTGCATTTCACATACACAATCTGTGTGAGGTGTCATGGCCCTGTAGGAAATGGGACTGGTTGAACCATGTAGTTTTTCAACTGGTTGCTTGTCAGTCATAGCTGACTTCAGAACCGACTCGTTTCCTTGGAGCAAACTTACCCCTTTTAACGTGGCGTCGCTTACAGTCACTTGAACAAGTAATTGTTAAATTTACTTACAAAAAACCAGTTGAAAAACCAATAAATTTTGGGAACCAGTTGTCTCAGGTCCGACAGGGGTGGGTCAGTGATTGGTTCAACAGTGTGGTCGCGTTGAAGTTAGAACAAAGCGCAAAGTTGCAATTTAGAGGTAGCTTGTCTTTCGTATTTTTTAGAAAAAGGGGTATTAATACGATGCATGTTATTATTTTCATAATTGTCAATCATTTCAATAGAAAAGACATACATTTTCGCGATGCATGTTATTATTTTCATAATTGTCAATTATTTCAATAAAAAATGCATACATTTTCTAAACATTGTTATGCTTTTATGTTATTTGTTATGTTATTATGTGCAGCTGCACATTTAGCAGCCATCCAGGGTCAACCCGATTTGCGTTTCGCAAATTAAACACCAAATCATCGGAGTTCAGAGATGCTTTTGGTGTAAAATGCATTGTTCTAGACAGAAGGGTGATTTTTGATAATGAGTCAATGAAATCTTAAATAATGACATGTTAGAGACATATTCAAAGGATGTTATTATATTTGTAAGCAGTAATAGAATTTTACATTCATTTTTCTATAAACATATCGCAGAACTCTGTGCAAAAAATAAATTAATGTTCTATGCAATTAAAAATGAACCACAACGATAACCCTCACACATGAAAATTGACCAGCACAAAAACCCTCCATTTTGGAATTGACCAACACAACAACCCTCCATTTTCAGTTTGTATGGAGCCAGGAATATCAGCTGTGGGGCCGGAGTATCATCTGTTATGTGAGAGTATTGGTGAATTTTATGTGTGTATTGTGGCTTTTTTCACACTTCTCTCAGTTTCGCGTCACGTAGTCACTGGTTATTGCTTTCCGCAGCAAGCCAGCTTGGCTTTGCTCGTGCACATTGAAATGGTTGTTGATTTGGCAAATCGATCGCCAAGGCAAATTCAATAGGTAGTTGCAGAACCAGAACTAATTAAACTTTTTTCTTTGATAATTAGCACAACCTTGTAGGAATAGTTTTCCACTTATTATTACTTTCTTAATGCGTCCTGGTTGTTCCAATATTTTTACACATATATTTATTTTCATTGCAGCTATTTGTACTTTTTACAACTTCTATTTACAAGCAGACCGGAAGAACTAATAAAAGTGCAACCTAAATACTTTTGAAACTCTACGACATTTTCTCCTAGAGTGTCCGAGTTTCCTTCAAATTAGAAGGCGATACGTACAGAGCTACCTTGCCCAAACAAATGACCACTTAAATGCATTGGCAAATTGCTATGACCCGTACCCGATCAAAATGTTGTACTATTATATTGTAAACAGCCTTAGATTAAGAGCAACCTTGTTAAATGAATAACATTACACAAACATCTATATTATGCCAAACCATATTGTTGTAAATACGACTACCATATTGTTGTACCATATATTTCACTTTGTTGTATATATACCTTGTAAAGTACTTCATATCATGTAAATTATTTCATATCTTATTGTTCCGACATCTTTTTGCACTATACCTGCTTAATAGTTCTTTAAGTGAAACCCCTGCTACAAACGATACGTTTAAAGCAGTAAATGAAATAAAATAAAATTCATTGAATTTTGTTTTTTTCCGTAGTGCTACCACCTTATGCGCCTTGGCGATCGCTCAATCAATTTTTCTATGCAAACTTTTCCTGTCCACTTCTTGTTCTTGTTTGTAAAAAAGCAAGCGGAGAGCAACAACGAGCCACCACCAACATGCAAACGGCACACCGCTTTGTTGCCCAACAAGAACAACCACAGTGTGTGGTGCGTCACTGTTTCATACACCGCTCTCACAGCTTCTCAATTTACGCTCTCGCGCTCTATGCGTTCTCGTCCCCTTTACTGCTTCCCCCCGCATCGACAAACGGGTCCTACCGCTGGAACCCGCAAAGAAAATTTTCTTTACACCAGATGCGCATTCTATATATTGTTTGTTCTGTGATATTAGCAAAAGCACTAAAAATATGCTGTCGCTGTGCTGCGGCAGCATTGCTTTTTGCGTAAGCGATTTTATGCTTTGCTTTGCTTCGATCATTTGAACAGCAAAGCCACAGCACAGCACAGCAGTTCATGCTTCGTTTTGCTTTGCTGTTGCTGTCGCTGTGCACTTTTCTTGCAGCACAGTTGCAGCTTAGCATCTAATTTTTGTTCGATTGCTATAGGCTATTCCTTCGCCTGCAACAAAATGACAGTTACAGCAGCAGCGACAGCACAACACAAATTTATCTGCACTTTGCTGTTGCTCTTCATAGGCTGTGCAAAAATAGTAGATCACTAAGTGAATATATTTGATCGTGGTTGGTGGTGTTTGCTTTCTTTGAGGATGGCTCCACGTAAAAGTACTTTGCCCATATGGGATTATTTCGAGAACCAAAAAGAGTCTGGGAACGCAGTATGTAATCTTTGTAAAATACATGTTAAAAACAATAGGGCATATAATTTGAAAACTCATTTGCTAAAAGTGCACAAAATAGACTTAAATATTGTTGAGAGTCAAAATACTAGCTTAGATATTAAAGAGCTGCAATGGATGATTCATTTCTCCCTACACACAGTGTGATTCGGTGCAGTGTGCACTGATTGCCAGCATTCACTGTAGTAAGAGAGCAGTATGAGAATGACAACAAAACGCAAACCGCAACAGCAGTCAACACTCAATTGCTTGTCTCTGCAAGACATGCACTGTTTTCTCTCTGCAAGAAATGCTAATGAGTCGTTGACAGTGCGTAACGGGCCAAAATGCTACCTGTACACTGAATGCAATGAGTGATTACAAGAGTTTGCTACTTGACACGCGTAATTAAGTGAGGGAGTTTCGTAAAACATTTTAGTTTCTGACAAAATATCAATGAAAATGGAGGTTGATGATGTGAGTAAATATAATATATTTAAATAAATAATTTAAATGTAATATTAATGTAATATATAAATGTTATTTTGAAAAATTAATTAAATGTAATATTAAAAAATACACTAGTCAGAATAAGTTTGCGTACAGGCAAGTCAAAATTATGTTATGATTAATTTTGACCTCAAAAATTGGTTCTATCTTTATAAAAACGTATCCACATTTTTCATATATGCTTTTTGTTCTGTTTTAGATATATTAAAATTATAATTTTCCACGTATTCGTATTTATTGACAATATACTCACAAAACGGAGCAGAATAAATTTGCGTACAAAACTAATAACGGGGGTTTCCAGTTATACTTTTTATTTTTATTTGGAAAATTGTATTCCATTGATTGTATTCCAGTAAACGGACTTGTAAATTATTTTTAAACGTATATGTGCTTGAAATTATATAGAAAGCAATAGAACCCAAGCGAAAAAATAAAAATGGATACAAGGATAATCTTACTAAATCTCTCCTAAATTGTAGTATTTAATGGTACGGTGGCATCACCCGAGCAGTGGCACTGTCCAGTGTCCATTGGCAACACTCGAGCGATGGCACTACTCGCGGCATGATGGCTGACGTTGCCGCCAAAAGCCAAAGTAGCAAGTGAAAAACGCGCGAAAGACACAGGAAGACGAATAAGTGACAGCGAACGAGACGGACGTGCCGAGCAGAGTCGGCAAGACACCAGTTACCTCATATATTGTTTTTTCCAATCCTTTGTATTACACACTTCTATTAAATAAAGCAAGTAAGCTGAAAGTTACAAAAAATAAGCTTACTACAGTTCAGAAGTGGGATAAAAGACCTACTGCGAGTGTCGGCCAACAATTTCACAATAACGTGAGTTAGTGCAGCGTCCAGCGGAGCACCCGCCGCAACTGCACAACAGCGCGAGTTAGTGAAGTGTCCAGCGGAGCACCCGCCGCAATTTCATAACAACGCGGGTTAGTGCATCGTCCAGCGGAGCACCCACTTACGAATCCAGCACCATGAATCGAGCGACGTAGGGCCAATTGATGGCTGAGCTGACGGCTGCGGGCATTTCGCCGCCGCCGAACTCGACACGCACCACTTTCATGGCGCTCCACGCGGAGGCCGGTCTTCCGGGTGGTGACGAGGTCGATGTACTGGAATGCGACGAAGACGCCGCCGCTGAGATCCAACGGCTCGAACAGCGGGCCGCCCTACTCGAGCTGCGCGCAAAGGTGCGCGCACTAGAACAAGAAACGGCGTCCACGTCGGGCCGACGTAAATTTGATTTTTCCGAAATGGACAGTGCAATTGCCGACTTCACGGGCGACGACTCCTATGGCATCCGGAAGTGGATCGCCGACTTCGAAGACATTTCAGCCACGCTCGATTGCGATGATCGCGATCGAAACATTTGTGCGCGCCGCAAGTTGAAGGGAACAGCAGGTGTGTTCCTCCGCACAATTAATGTCACCAATTGGGCGGAGTTGCGTCCTATGCTAGTGGCTGAGTTCGATCGCCGTACGAGCCGCCAATAAGTCTACGACCAGCTGCGTCAGCATTTTAAGAAGAAAAACGAGACGAGCTTCCGGTACGTCCTTATTATGGTGGAGATTGCCTCACATGCAGACATCGAAGCCAACGAAGTCATTGAAGCGATAATTGCCGGCCTACAAGATCGTACCTCCGATATTTCGATCTTTTATGGCGCAACTGACATCCAGCAGCTGAAGGAGCTGATGGTTCGCTACGACAAGCTGAAATTGCGCCGCTCCGAAGTGCGCCTTCCGATTCCAGCTGTCACACCTCCGACGAGTGCCACCCACACCAAACTTCCGACCTCCGCCGCAGCTAGTGGACCACGCTGCTTTAATTGTTCCGGCTATGGGCATTTTTCCTCTGAGTGTCCAAAAGAGCGTCGCGTTCCTGGTTCGTGCTTCCGATGTGGCAACCTTGGCCACCAACAAGCTGACTGCCCGTCAGCCCCGAAGAAACAACGAGCCGCGTTCGTGGGCGTCCACAGTGCCCGACCTATCGCCCGAGAAGATGACGACGGTGATGACGAGGGGACAGCTCAGACCATGAGCGCACTTCAGATGGTGAGTGTTGTGTTTAAGTCGAGTGATTCCAAATGCACAGGTGTAATTGGTTGTAATTCTCTTCTTGATACGGGTAGCCCGTTAGCTTTATTACAATATCCTTGGTTCCGGAGTTTGTCAAGATTGGACAACCGAGGCCATCGAACTTTTGCGGATTGGGCAAGGCTAATATAGTCACTCACGGTGAGCTGGGTGTTGCTGTGCTACTGCAGAATCGTGTGCGGATAATTCCTGTGTTGGTTCTGTCAGACGACGCTCTTCCGTTCCCGATGCTGCTTGGCAGGGATGCACTCCAGTCATTTAAAATCCTACTGTATTCTTGCCCAATCATTCCTATTCCTGAACATAGTTCTGTATTTAACGTTTCTGGCAATGCCATATTAAATGAACCAAAAGACGTGTGCGTTTGTAATTCACCTCTGACTTCCGAAGTGGCTCAATTGAATAGTGTAAGTGAAAGTGGGGGCTCATCCAGGCGAATTCTCATTAATCGGAAGGGAATTGTTTCAAATTTCTTTGCCACTCCGCGTCGAACATTGTCGCGGCCTGGTGCCATTGAGGCGCTTGATGAGTTCCAAAATTCTCAGAATCCTTGGGTTCTTGTATCTTCCGACGAAATTGACATTGATCCGCAGCTTGCTGCACCGTTCCGTGACTGCTTACGCCACGGGATTACCTCCGAATATTTGAAGTTTGATCAAAGTTCGGTGACTGTCCCGAATTATGATATGACGATACGCCTCACCACCGATACGCCGTTCTTTTGCTCGCCTCGGCGACTCTCTTACCGCGAGAAGGATGAAGTGAGTGCGATCATAAGTGACCTTCTGCGACGCGAAGTAATCAGAGTCAGCGATTCACCCTATGCTTCACCTATTGTGTTAGTTAAGAAGAAAAATGGTGAAACGCGCATGTGTGTTGATTATAGAGCGCTCAATAAATTAACAATACGAGACAATTTTCCTATTCCGTTAATTGACGATTGCCTTGAATATCTCGGCAATAAGAAAATATTTACGTTGCTTGATCTCAAGAATGGTTTTCACCACGTGAAAATGGCGGATGACTCGACGCGATACACTTCTTTCGTAACCCCGAGTGGTCAATACGAGTACATCCGAATGCCATTCGGGCTGAGAAATGCACCCTCAGTGTTTCAGCGGTTCATATCGCGAATCCTTAAGCCTTTTACCGATACCAGACTTATTGTAGTCTATTTTGACGATATTTTGATCGCCTCAAGGGACATTGCCGAGCATATGGAGTTGATAATCGACGTCCTGCGCTGTCTTGCTCGTAATGGACTAGAGTTGCGATTGTCAAAGTGCAAGTTTGCTTACGAACAGATTGAATATCTGGGATACAATGTCTCAGCGTCTGGTATTACTCCCAGTGGGGACCATATACATGCTATACAAAATTACCCAGTGCCAAAAAACTCTAAGGAGCTACATTCATATTTGGGATTATGCTCATATTTTCGGCGGTTTGTCCCGTCATTCTCGGTCATTGCCCGTCCTCTGAATAATCTTACGAAGAAGGAGGTCCCGTTTCATTTCAATGATGAGTGCCGAGAGGCCTACGAAATGTTGCGTACCGCTCTTACCTCCGCCCCAGTTCTTACGATTTACGACCATTGGCACCAACAAGAAGTTTATTCCGAAGTTTAAGGGTCCATATGTGGTAATCAAGAAGCTGCCTCATGACCGCTATGTCGTAGGCGACATCGATGATTGCCCCATTACCCAACTCCCCCATCAAGGCATCCTTGAAGCCAACCATATTCGCAAGTGGGTTGAGCCTCCAAGTAACGAAGTAATTGAGTCGCTTCCGCAACACCTCATTGAAACTAATTTACATCTTCAGCCTTCAGCACCCTAGTTTTAATGACCAGCTGTTCAACCATTGTAAATTAAGTTCCTTTTGATTGTATTGTATGTAGTAGGATGTAAGCTCACTTATGTAGTATGTAAGCTCACTTATGTATATCGATTGATCGGGCCGATCAAAGTGTCAGAACGGCCGACTGTATTATTTAATGGTACGGTGGCATCACCCGAGCAGTGGCACTGTTCAGTGTGCATTGGCAACACTCGAGCGATGGCACTACTCGCGGCATGATGGCTGACGTTGCCGCCAAAAGCCAAAGTAGCAAGTGAAAAACGCGCGAAAGACACAGGAAGACGAATAAGTGACAGCGAACGAGACGGACGTGCCGAGCAGAGTCGGCAAGACACCAGTTACCTCATATATTGTTTTTTTCCAATCCTTTGTATTACACACTTCTATTAAATAAAGCAAGTAAGCTGAAACTTACAAAAAATAAGCTTACTACGAAATTGACAAAAATTTCGTGAAAGTAGAGACATTTTTGGAAGAGCACATTCGTTATTCCAAAAAGCCATCTTAAATCACAAAATAACAGAAAATCTTGCTTCGTTACCACGATCTGGCCATTTTCTTAAGCTACCCAGGCAATAGGATTAGATTGTTTTGCGATCAGTATATATAATATTGCATCCGATTCCTTCAGAAATGTACAGAAATATTTTATAAAACCCAGTAGCAGTGACTTTATAAGAAAAGTTTTGAAATAAACATATTTTCTCTACATAACAGCACGTAAGAATCTCATATTTAGCTTACTAACAAGGAGCCCATAATTGTTTTCGTGAAAGAGTCCATTAAAGAGTCTAGAAAACCGGATTTCCAGGACTAATTGTTTTGTTAAGTTACACACAATAAAAAATTATTATATTAAAGAATGAACATTAATAACAATTAGAAACAATCATTATCTACCTGAGTTGGCGGAATGCCAAAACAAACATTGCTCAATGCATATAATTCACGATCGGAATATTTCCTCTCTTTCCAAAATTTCAAGACATCAGTGTCGCTTCGCATAAATGGTAGATGCAAATTTCCAATTCTCGAGTGCACGTCGCAATAAACTATGTGGCCAGTGGCTGCATGAAGTTTTTCTGTTAGAAAAGTGTTCAGCATTTCCTCAGTCTCGTCTTCAAAGTTAGTCTTTGTTGCCATTGAAGCACTATCATCAGGAATGTGCTCTGAAGCAGCACAGACGAAGCATAGCTTATCCCAAAGGTGCTTTAACCAATCGACGGCTTCCTGTCTTTTTTCTGGGCTAAGAGTATGGTGGAATCTTGGGTCTAAAAACCAGCACGCATTAAGGCTTTCATTATCAAGTAATTTCGACGTTCGCTTTTCGATGCTTTCTAAGACACTATATCTAATTTTTTTAACCAAGTCCTTGGTTGAATGCTTTTGTACTATTTTAGTAGTAAGCATTTTACATTTCAGCCATTGAGCATAAAAGTTTCCATAGTGCAAATGCTCTGCCTGAAATTTTACAATAGCTTCTTGTAAAGGAGCAAACACGATACTATAGCACTCCATGAATTCCCAAAGAGAATCGTTGTTTTTAAACTTTTCGTCGATGCTTTTGTTTCCGATAGACTCGACAGCAATCAAGGCATCTTTCGCAGCCAGTAAACACTGAATCATCTTATAAGTTGAACCCCATCTAGTGGAACAATCGAGTTGGGGAAGTTGAACATTTCTCAATTCAAAAGCGTCCTTAAAATCATTTGAAGGTTTTCGAATAAATTTTGTAAAATTTCTGCAACCTAGTAGAAATCCTTTAATTTCGTGATCTTTAGTTACATCAAGAGCACACAGTTGAGCAGTGTGCGCAGCGCATCTACATATTTGGATGTTTTCAACACGAAGATTTGATGGGCTTTCCATATTCCTGATATTATCGAGATATGTATTATTCAGGTCTTCATCGATCTGTTCATATTCCTGGGACATATTACAATTAGATAAAATTTTTTATGTTTTTATCATATTGGCCCCATTATCAGAAGTTATTGAAACGATCTGATTAAGATGAATGTCGTACTTTTTTAATGTTTTCAATATTTCTGCAGCTAGTTTATTAGATGCGCTAGCCCGAATGCCTTTCAATTCAACCATTCCTAAAATAAATGATTTAATCTCATCTTCCTTGATGAATTGAGCGCTGACTCCAAAAATATTGCACGAAAGCCTCGATGCGCTATCAATTTTCAAAGACACGAGCCTCTTGTTCATTTCTAATTTCATATTATGACGAATATTGTCAGCAACTTGCTGCAATGTACTTTTACAATTTTTAGCGTTTAGGGTAAAGCGCTTGCCAAGCTTCTCCCCTAAGCCATCACAAATAGGATCAATTGTATTTCTTATATTAGCCGAGTTTAGAACATCGAAAGGTACACTGTGTTCTGTTACTAGTCCAATATATGAGCGAAATAATATTTTTTTATTTATTTGCACTTTCACATTTTGTTTCCTAGCAGAAATTGATGGCATAATATCTAATAGAGAGCGCAATTGTGCAGTTGAAAGCTGTTTCAAGACACTCTCTCTCTTTGCACGGCACTGCACTGCACTTGCTCAGTGCAAACAGATCGAATCACAGGTGCCAGCGAAGAGAAGCAAAACATGTGTGTGCATGACATATGAGAGCTGAGTCTTTGTTGCTTTATAACATTAGTGTGTGCGAACACACTAAAGGCAATGCACAGTAAAGGCAACGAAATTTACTGCAATGACACTGAATGCAGTAAGTTATACTAATAGAACAATATTACGCATATTTTGAGTTTTTTGAATGGTATTTAATTCAAATTAAATTTCATATGAATTTACAAATAAAATATTTTTACCTAAATTAAAACTATTGTGTTTTATGGACATAAAAAATTGAACCGAAAAATTAAATTATATTTACTTGTGCATCTAACTCCTTTTTTTTCAAAATTTTTATTTTAATGATGGCGTTGGTTAGCTGATTGCTAGACTAATAATTACAATAATATTGTAACAACATATACACTAGTCAGAATAAGTTTGCGTGCAAGGGGTACGTAGTTTTTTCATATGAAGAATAAATCAGTTAAAGTTATTTTTCAAAAACAAAAATTTTTTTTATATCTTCCGTAAAGTTAGTTATTTTATTCCATTTAGATAATAATATGAAAAACTTGACCAAACTGTAAAAGAAGGGCCAAAAACAAAATATGTTATGAATTCACCTCAGAAAAAGTTTGCGTACCAGATAAGGTTATGTAGTTAAAATGTAATTGAAACTAAGTTTTGTCCAAAAATTAATAACTTTGTGACTATGCTTTTCTCGCTTGAACTCCCTGCAGAAGTTTCGGCGTGCATTTTTATTAAATTCGGTGTTTTTTCAGCGGTTATTTTGTTATATCCTTGAATTGTTATATTGATTTACTATATCTTTGAAGATGGACTGTTGTTGGGCTCAGGGTTCAAGTAACCCCCTTATATGCTCAATTAGATGCACGTTAGGTGACTAGGGAGGAACTTTTTCAACTTTGTTGAGTTAGTTAATAGCAAACATAGCTTCGCATCGTATGCATTGCGCCTTAAGGTCATCGTAAAGTTGAATGAAATGTTGGAACCTGATCCAAAATTTTGAAACCTTGGCTTACATAAGCTTTAAGAATATGTAAATAACCCCACGGAACCATTTCTAAATAATACAACACAGCCTGCTCACTCCTTTACTAGACATGCAGCCCCATACCATAACCCCTCAAATGCTATGCTTTGCTGTTAAGGTCAGATTTTTGTTATTAACTGAATCCTCTTCAAATTAGTTGATGCCTTTTAATGCCAAATATGCCAAACCATTATCAGAGAATAATAAATCTTCCTACTCCATAGATAACAACACATAACACTTCGTTCAATAATGTGTGTGACTGACACATAGATGGCGGCACTAATACTAAATCAATATTTTTTTTCGAAATTGTGAACCTTTTTAGGCTTACTGTCAAAATTATATGTCAATCCGACCATTAGTTTACAAGTTACAGTGCTTTAAGTGACACTACTTTTGAGTTTTCAAAAAAAATGAATTCAAAGCAATTCCGTGTGCTGATTTATCGTTGTTTTTTAATGAAAAAAAATACTGTTCAATGTCAGGAATGCCTTGAAAAACATTATTCGGACTCTGCTCCATCAAAAAGAACCATTTGTTATTGGTATGCCGAATTCAAACGTGGTCGTACAGACACCGATGACATTCCATCTACTGGACGGCCAAATGACGCTGTTATTCCGGAAAACGTTGAAAAAACACTGAAAATCATTATGTCCGACCGTAAAGTGAAAGTGGGGGAGATTGCTGACATTCTAAAGATATCAGCAGGCAGTGTACACACCATAATACACGAACATTTGGTTATGAAAAAGGTGTTTTCGAAATGGGTGCCGCGTTTGCTCACACCGGAGCAAAAACAACAACGAATCGATGATTCAAAGAGCTGTTTGGACATGTTTACGCGCAACAAGTCGGAGTTTTTGCGTCGGTACATCACAATGGATGGAACATGGATCCACCATTTCACTCCAGAGTCAAATCGGCAGTCTGCTGAGTGGCATGCAACCGGTGAAAGCCGCCCAAAGCGACCAAAGGCACAAATATCGGCTGGCAAGGTTATGGCGTCAGTATTTTGGGATGTGCACGGAATAATATTCATCGACTATCTTGAGAAAGGGAAAACAATCAATAGCAATTTGAAAGAAGAAATCGCGATTAAGCGGCCCCATATGAAGAAGAAAAAAGTGTTGTTTCACCAAGACAATGCACCGTGTCACAAGTCGATGAAAACGATGGCAAAAATGCATGAATTGGGCTTCGAATTGCTTCCTCATCCCCCGTATTCTTCAGATCTGGCCCCCAGCGACTACTGGCTCTTCGCAGACCTCAAAAAGATGCTCCGTGGTAAGAGATTTGGCTCAAATGATGAAGTAATCGCCGAAACTAACGCCTATTTTGAAGGCAAAGAAAAATCGTTCTACAAAGGCGGTATCGAAAGATTGGAAAAGCGTTGGAATGATTGTATCTCCCTAAAAGGGGACTATGTTGATGAATAAAAACGAATTTTGGCAAAAAATGTGTTTTAATTAGTTAGTCACACACATTATTGAACGAAGTCTTACATATATTTCAAACAGGTAACAATTGAACGGGCCTTTTCATCGTTGAAACTCATTTTGACGGACAATCGCAACAGGATGAGCAATGCGAATTTAGAAGATATTTTGCTCGTCAAGTTGAATTCCTCATTTTTAAATGAAGCCATAAACAACTTGCCATTATTTGAAGATGTGATGAAGGACAATGACGAATGAAATCAACTTTATTATATAATTCACAACATACATATGTATATACAAATATCTACTTTACTATATGACTCTACAAGTGGGCGTGGCATCTCCCATCAGTGCCGCACACAGGATTTCATTTTGGGGAGGGTGGGGGCTTTGTGTACAACTTTTGAGCCGACTACCTTTCGAAACCACATTTTGTACCAGCAAATTTTGTGTTTGGTTGTGAGTGGTTTGAAAATTACTTGCTGATAATAGTTATTAGGCAACAGGAAAAAATATTTGTCACGAAAAATAGTTACACATAGATTTAAAAATAATTATTTCAAAATAATAACTATAAGTAACAATTAAAATATTTGTTATAGTGAAACAGTTATTTTCCAACTTTTTTACTAAAAACGTTATAACTGTTATGTCCCTGCAGTGGCGTCCCCAGGGGGGGGATTAGGGGGATGGATCCCCCCCTTGGTCGGAGAATTCACTTATGCAATTTGCTATAACAATATGGAATTGTGAAACATTTTTACTATTTGCTTTATCGCTTCTGTAATCACCCACTTAAAACCTAATAACTGAACCTCCCATGATCTGGCCAGACCATAATGTAAACAAGATGATAGTCGAGGATTGTTGTTAAGGATATAAAAAAACCAGAAAGTGTGAATACAATGATTTCTTTTGCTTGTCTACATTATTTTTACGTAAAACGGTGAAAATATACTAGAATAATTAAGTAAATAGCGAGTTTCAACTTTAATGAGTTAATTTTGAAATTAAAAAAATACGGCAGTAAAGCAAAAAAATAAAAAAAATGTATAAATGTAAAATACGTTACTTATGGATCTACTTCAGCTGCTTGACCAATGCAATTATTTCAACAATATAATGCAGTATCATGACTATACCACATTGAGATTTTACATTCGACACGTACAAATCGGGTTTTGATATATATATTTCTGGATTCCTTGCACTGTTAATAATTCTGAACTGCTTTGCCAAAGAAAAATATGCAAAACATGCTCTAGATGTTGTTGTTCATGCTGAACTGGCCGGATATCGTTTTCCTTGTCGCCTTCGTCGTTGCTATCTTCACATTGAACTATCTAAACGACCATTTTTTCTATCAGTATCAGAAGCTTCGTTTTGTTCAGGGCCAAATGAAAGCGTGAAATTGGCAGCACCGTTATTATTGCCTCTCGCAGCAAATTATTTAATATCTTAAATTCGTTGCTCTAAAGCATTAGTTTCCGCTATTGCTAAGGAAATTTTTTTAGAGATTTTCCTCTCTGATTTAACTCCAGCGTCGAAGTTCAAAAACAATGTCCACCTGATTCTCAAAATAGCATTCTCTTCCTTTCATCTCTGTCACAGAAAACACCCAATCGAATTGGAAAATGGATAAGTATTAATTTTGAATATGTTCCAACTTTATTTTCCAACAAAAATTATAATTTATTAACCCAAAGAAAATAAAAGCCAAGGCGAACGAAAAACACTTGGACCAGGTACATTTTGCGCCAGCTAATTTACGTCACTATTAACGGGATGGCACGAAAAAAGTGCTTCAAATCGGGTCAGATGGAAAAACCTAGTTGAAAATATATATATAATATAAAAAAATATTTATTAACAATTCTGACAATAATTACGTCGAAAATAACAAAAAAAAAACTGAAAATAACTGGCAAATTTGTATGAAAATGCATGCCATGGTTTTGGGTTTTGTGCTTAGAAAGGATCAGTTAAGGATATCATGAAATTTGAGCTCGATAGCTTAATTACAACATTACTAAAGTGGATCCAAAGTTCAATATGGTCTGGCCAGAACCGGATACCCGCAGAAGGGTTAAGAATAAATGAATAAAAAAAATCAGCATTGCATTTGTTCTCGCAGAATAGTTGTATTTTCAATGTTCCCAAAAGTGTCGACTATTTACCAAAATAGTAATCAAACGCAGGCTTCATGCCAACCCTGCATCAGCTGTTGAAATTAAAAAAAATTCACTTATATAGTTTTGGTAAATTGCGGGTAAACATGGAAACATGGTCACCTCTATCATAATTAAATTTCAGAACGTCATACATTTTGTAAATGTTTGATTTCTTTTACATAGCTGGTGTGCTTTTTAAAATACGTCTTTTGAGTTTTTCGTAATTCTATTAGCAGTTGTTTTCGAAATGTCATAACTTAAAACAAACTTGAACTTGGTTGGGATTTTATGACTTAAAAATACATGTCACTTGAATTTTGTGTTTTAAGAAGTTTATGTTAGTATATGTATACATATATGTATGTATGTACAATTTTATTCAACATGTATTAAAAATAATACGCAAAGATGAAAGTATAAAAATGGCGTTAAACTGCATTTTTTGCATATCCCCCCCTTCCCGAAATCCTGGGGACGCCACTGTGTCCCTGAAATAAATTAATTACGAAATCGTCGTGAGCGAAGCCGCGGGGAACACTTAGTATCAAATATTAATATATTTGATACTAATATAATACTATAGATTGCATTTCATTATACTATAATATAATACTATAGGTTGCATTACTATACTTTATTGCATTTCAGTATAAAATTAAAAGCACAATTTTAGAGTTATACAATTATTTTTGTATGAGAGATTTCATGAGAAAAGCTTTTTAATAGTGGAGATAAAGCGAAGGATTACTCTTGCCAACAGGTGCTACTACGGTCTCGGTAGGCAATTGAGAAGTAGAGACCTCTCTCGACCGACAAAACTTGCACTCTATAGGACGCTTATCTTGCCCGTGCTCCTCTATGGCGTTGAAGCATGGACAATGACACGAAACGACATAGCGGCCCAGACTGGCCCAAGGGCAGGTCATAGCACAAAAGGAGAGCAGATAAATAACGCGAAACCACTGCTGCTAATCGGCGAGAAATTGCGAAAGCTCATTAGCATGATCAAAGCGCAAAAGCATACCAATATAGAGATGCGCGACCTGGTTAGCGACATCGAGGAGCTGCATAAAAGAGCCCTGCATGAACATCAGGTCGCGCCGCTGGCTACTGAGCGCGACAGCAAGGCCACGCAGACCACAACATAGAACAATGTCACAAAAAAGACGAAGAGAACGCGCGTGAGCGCTGATAGAGAAATTGAAACGACCTTGTCGAATTCGCCGCAACATACAAAAAAGCGCACCCGTGTTCTCTCGCCTAGTGTATCGCACACAGTTCGAGATACATTCACGCAACAACAACAGAAGGGCCAGCGTAGCAAGCAGATGGATACGGCTAGCGGTGCGCAAATAGGCACAAAGAGCAATGAAGCGCAGGCACAGTGGACGAAAGTCACTGCACGCAAAGCAAAAAAGGAGCCACTAAAGCCAGCAAAGCCTGACGCTTTGATACTGAAGAAAACAGGCGATTGCACGTATGCTGACATTCTTAAAATGATCAAAACGCAGGCGCAACTCAGAGAATTCAGCGGCAGCGTACGGAGAATACGTAAGACAGCGAAGGACGAACTGCTTTTTGAGCTAGCGAAGCAGGCCGACCCAGCGACCCAGAAATTTAAGAATGCGGTTGAGCTGACCATAGGCAACAGCGCCCAAGTGCGTACAGTAACGCAAGAAACCCTAGTTGAGGTCAAGGACATTGATGAGGTCACCTCAAAGGAGGAGGTATTAGGCGCATTAGCAGAAAACCTAGGCGGCCAACACATTGAGCCATCAACGATACGGTCAATGCGCCCTGCGTACGGCGGCACACAAACGTGCACCATCAGCCTACCATCAGCGACTGCCCAGAAGCTGCTTGTAAAATCGAAGGTGAGAATCGGCTGGGTCATCTGCCGCCTCCGAGCCAAGGAAACGATGACTAGGTGTTATAGATGCCACGATTTCGGCCATGTGGCAAGACACTGCCAAAGTAAAGACGACCGCACGGACCTTTGCTTCAAGTGTGGCAGCCTTGACCACAAGGCCAAGAACTGTCCAAACGATCCAGTCTGCGCGCTGTGCGTGAAGCGAGGAGCATGCAGCACGAATCACATGGCAGGCAGCAGAGGGTGCGCCGCCTATCAGCAAGCGAAAGCTGAGCAAGGAAGCCGCAAAAGCGTAATGAAATGAAGTGTCTACAGCTCAATCTCAACCACTGCCGAGCGGCGCAAGAGCTGCTCACACAGACAGTGTACGAACTTGACGTAGATATTGCCATTATAAGCGAGCAGTATAAGAGTAAATATGACGCGTGCTGGGCTAGCAATAGGACAAATAAATGTGCTCTATGGAGCTGCAAACCAAATGCCAGCCCCTTAGACATCTCTGCTGAGTCAGAGGGCTTTGTATGCGCCAAGTTAAATAATGTTTATATATATAGCTGCTACATACCGCCGAGCACTGATCTGCCTGGCTTCAATCGCATTGTTGATGTGTTGGTGAAGGACGTCAAGACAAGAAATGCTGTACTGATTGCGGGCGACTTTAACTCATGGGCCGTAGAGTGGGGATGTAGGATGACCAACCCAAAAGGCAAGGCGCTCCTGGATGGTCTGGCGATACTGAACGTTACCCTGCTCAACACTGGCAGTGAGCATACATTTAACAAAAATGGCGCGGGGTCTGTCATCGACATAGCATTCATAAGCGCAAGCCTATGCAGATCCACCAGTTGGTGCATAAGCGATTGCTACACGCAAAGCGACCACCGCGCGATTGACATTAACGTAGGACAGCCCCAAGCCGCGCCCGGGAGAACCCAATGGCACCTAGGCTGGAAAGACAGCAACATCGACGAGAAGCTATTCGAGATGGTATTCACCGACGCAAGCGCCACGGGCACAGCAGAAATGGCGGCGGTTGAACTAATGAAAGCGATAACGGCGGCGTGCGACATAGCAATGGCGCGTCGCAAATATACCAAAAAGCGAAAGCCTGCGTACTGGTGGAATTGCGACATTGCGGCGATACGAGCGCAGTGCATCCGTGCGAGAAGACTATGCCAACGCGCACAAGGCACAGACAGCTTTGCACTCGATAGGGAGGCGTACAAAGCAAAACGCAAACTGCTTAAAAATGCTATACGCGACAGTAAGCGCAAAACTTTTACAGAGCTGTGCAACGAGGTTGAAAGTAATCCATGGGGCTTTGCTTATAAGCTAGTGATGAAAAAGCTAAAGAGCACAGCGCAGCCAACGGGCCCAGAATTGCTAGCGCGCACTGTCGACACCCTGTTTCCTGAGCATCCTGCGTTCGACAGAGCTCGTATGGACGCACATCCGGAAAACATTCTGGAGGTCACCGCAGGGGAAATAGAAGAGGTGGGAAGCAAACTACCAACAAAGAAAGCACCGGGGCCAGATGGCGTTCCAAACGCGGCGCTTAAAAGAGCCTTAGCCTGCAACCCTAGCGTGTTTGCGAAAGTGTACAAAACGTGCTTCCATGATGGTGTCTTTCCGAGCATCTGGAAGACGCAGCGGCTGGTGCTCATACCAAAATCCGCGAATCGCTCCTCACCGACAGCGTACCGCCCACTATGCATGCTCAACAACGCAGGCAAGGTGCTCGAGCAGCTTATTAAAGTCGGCTAGAGGCATGCATTGAAGGACAGCTATCTGAATACCAGTTCGGCTTCAGGAAGAGGCGCGCGACAACTGAAGCAATCGGGGTGGTGAAAGCTATAGCTGAAAAAGCCATCGATGGCAAGCGCTGGCTGGGCGGCTGTAAGGAATACTGCCTGGTAGTCACATTAGATGTCAAAAATGCCTTCAATAGCGCTAGCTGGAAGGAAATCCTCAATGCCCTGAGTAGATTCCATGTACCTGGCTACCTATATAATATCGTGTCTGACTACCTCCGCAACAGAACCCTCTGCTACAGCAGCGAAAAAGGCATCGTACACCGCAAGGTCACAGCAGGGGTCCCACAAGGGTCTGTACTAGGCCCCCTGCTGTGGAACATTATGTACGACGGTATATTGCGCTTGCCCGTCCCGAAAGGCACAACGATTGTTGGCTTTGCCGACGACATTTCTGTTGTCGTAGTTGCCAAAACACTAGCGACCATCGTCTGCTCTGCGGAGAGCGTGGCGTCCGCAGTGCAGGAATGGCTGCGCGCCAAGTCGCTGATCCTGGCAGCGCATAAAACAGAGGCCGTCCTAATCAGCAGTCGCAAAGTGGTTGAACGAGTTTCGATACGGGTTGGAGACAGCCTGATCGAATCCAAGCCAAACGTGAAGTACCTCGGCGTACTAATCGACCACCGTCTGTGCTTCCGCGACCACGTTGAGTATGCAAATAAAAAAGCAGCAACGACAACCACAGCGCTGGCCAGAATTATGGCGAACACAAGCGGGCCGCGCCAGCACTGCAGACAGCTACTCATCGGCGTGATAAGGTCCATTCTACTGTATGGAGCTATAATATGGAAGGACGCCTTTAAACGCGACACGTATGTACGCGGCATGAAGTCGACATACCGCCGATGCGCCCTCAGGGTGTGCTCAGCGTACCGAACAGTGTCGGAGGACGCTGCCCTGGTGATAGCGGGGCTACTCCCATTCGACTTGGCTGCGAACCAGCAAGTCATAGTGCTGACGGCAAGGCGCGAGCCCCCAGACACTGACATCAACACACTCAAGCGCGAAACTTGGCAAAAATGCGTAGCCCAATGGCAAGCAAGGTGGGACAGCGCGCCAAACGGAAGGTGGACGCACCGCCTTATCCCTAATTTGGCCACATGGCTAGGCAGAGCACACGGCGAAGTAGATTTCTACTTGACCCAAATCCTCAGCGGCCATGGGTGCTTTAAAGCGTACCTGCACCGATTCGGGCACGAAGTCGACCCTTACTGTGAGCACTGCGGCCCAGGAACACAGGAGGATGCGGAGCACGCCCTCTTCACCTGCCCGCGATTTGAACAGCAGAGGAGCAGAATGCGCGAGGCTTTGGGCCACAATGTCGGGCCGGAGGATCTTGTGGTACATATGGTCACATCCATAGATGCCTGGAAAGCGGTGTGCACTATGTCCGCACACATCTTACACCAGCTACGCAGAAGTGAACAGCAACGACGGACTCATGAACGCGAACAAGCTGCCACTTAATGCGGCACTAGCGCATAAAACACGTACAGAGAACAGGAACGGAACCCCGACGTACTGACGACAAGGACAACTGACGATAGTGACATAGACGTTTCGAGCAAATTGCTCAATCCGCCTCCCGACGAAATACCTGACGGTAGTACCGGGGGGAAATACGGACACGAGAGAGATGTTTTTAGTGTGTTAAAGTCACACACTGACGGGGAGTTGGCTTTTGATGCTTTTCATCTCTATAAAAAAAAAAAACAAAAAAAAAACAGCGGCCCTTGGAGTGTTCGAGAGGAAGGTACTTCGCAAATCTTCGGCCCTGTTCGTGTTGGTGACGACTATCGTATACGAACCAATAACGAGCTGTATGAGCTGTATAAGGACATGGACGTAGCGCAGCGAATAACTATCCAGCGGCTACGCTGGCTCGGTCATGTCTGCCGCATAGACGACGAAGCTCCGGCGAAAAAGGTGTTCGATGCGATGGTTGGAGGTCGACGGCGAAGAGGGAGGCCGTGTCTCCGGTGGAAGGACCAAGTTGAAGAGGCCCTGTCATCTCTTGGTGTTACCAACTAGAGAAGGCGCGCGCAAAGCAGAGGCGCCTGGAGAGAAGTTTTGCGGCAGGCCGTAACCCGACAACGGGTTGTTATGGCCAGTTAAGTAAGAAGTATAATACTATATATAGTATATAGTATAAAGTCATAGTCACAGTTATAAGTGTGAAAGTGGTAGAATGGGTGAGCGGACAATAGTTGTTTGTTATATCTGTGGCCGTAAGGAATAACAGCCAAAGTCGAGTTAGGACAAAATTGAGTTATTACCACCATTGCATTTGTCGTATTGTATGTACTACTACACAAAATTCTATGGCTTTTGCTCATAAAATGAATGTTTTATGCCCCAAAATCTAAAATTTATCTAGTGTAATCTAAAGCAAATTCAAAAATTAAAAGTGCTCTCCTGAAAACTTCAAAAAGTCGACTTTGGCTGTTATTCCTTACGGCCACAGATATAGTAGGACGATTAGAATTGATTGTTTCATACTTACTGGAAAAATTTCTAGTGGCTAACATTGTTGTAAGAATAGCACCCTTAAGTTTACGACGAGCATTGAACTTCTTGAGACAGTCGACAGTCTCTTGACGGTGCACCACGGAGGCAACGCGTTCTCTTTGCTGTAAGAAAAAAGGCAACACAAGTTAGCTTTTAAACATTAAGCTATCAAAACCAGAATAAATTTAATAAAAAATATAAGAAAAATTCGATTTATTGAGTAGTGCAGTTGGCCCGTTCTTTTGACTCTCTCTAACTTTCCACTACCTCATCACGGCACTTACGCATATCCATGGATGTTTAAGAGCTTCAGCTGCGGTAATTCGCTTATTTGGATTAACCGTTAACATTTGGTTTATTAAATTCTTTGCTTCTGGGGTAACAGTGTCCCATTCCGGTGACGGATACTGTAAAACAATGAAACACGTCAAACGAGTGCGCATACACAAGCGAAATCGGCGCGGCATACTCACATCATAGGCACCTGCCTTGATTTGTGAATAGAGGCGATGTTGATCCTCATCCCAAAATGGCGGATAGCCGACTAGTAAAATGTATAAAATGACACCTGCATGAGGGAAAACAGAAACCATTTAGCGGGACATCTGATAACGCTACAATAGGCACAACTGATTCTCCGTTAAGGCATAGCTATGTGTTTAAAATGTGTGGAGAGTGCACGAACATTTATTTGAATTTTTTTTGAGTCATCATGTTTTTGACAAACAAAAATTGCATATTGTTTTTGATTTTTAAAATATAATTTTTGTTGCTTACCACATGCCCATATATCTACCGATTTGCCATATGGTTCCTTCTTCAACACTTCGGGCGATAGATAGCCGGGAGTGCCAGCAAACCCAAACCATGCCTGATGATCGCCCTGCACTTCAATGGCTAGACCAAAGTCAGCGAGTTTCACAGCTGCACCCTTTGCCTTACTAGCTAACAGTAAATTCTCTGGCTTCAGATCACGGTGCACCACACCATTCTGGTGGCAGTGATTAACCGATTCCAAAATTTGTTGAATACAATGTGATGCATCCGCCTCTGAATAGAATTCGCGCGCAACAATATCTTCGAATAGTTCACCACCGGTAACACTGGAATTGTATTTGAAGTTTTTTTTTTATAGTTTGGAATTGTGCAATTGAAAAAAAGTGGCATAGATTTGGGACAGTTGGTCCCAAGCATACAAAAGGGTACTCAAATCAACGCAATTTCACGCACTTCAACGCAATCAATGCAATTTAACCAAATTAACGGCACTGTTGTGGCACAGTGATGGTCAATTTGCATAGACTAAACATGACGAACAACCCAACATTAACGCATTGCAATAAGGTTAGGTTATCTCAAATTTACAAAATTTCAAAAGCTACGCTTACGTGAAACTGTCTCAATATCGAGTTGAAACTATTATTTTTTTGGCAAAATATGCGGAAATTGGCAGGACAAAATTTGCAATGTCCTTGAGGGCAAAAAATTTATTTATTTATTTGGTGAACATCATATGAATAAATTTTTAAGATATGGCAGGTGCGTGCAACAGAGCCATTGTGCACTTATGATATTCAGGTGTCGTGTCGGTACACAATCTCCTACACGAGAGCCAAATGCTATATATTTTATGTGAAACAACAGAACTGTAGTGCACTGTGCGAGGATGGTTAAAGCCAAGATGTGAAAAACATTAATTTTTTAGGTTTTGCACGCGTAGGTTAGTTTGCACTCGTTTCTGTCACATATATAATTGTCACATGCACGGTATATTTGTTATCCGCACGTATTTTTGCGACTTACTGTATGGTTTACGAATGTGTTCGTCATTTCAAGTCTACATATCTACGGTAATCAAATTATATCAATCAGTCGACTTGACTGCATTTCATTGCCTGATTGATTGTTAGCTGCACTTTTTCACAAAGCCTGGTTAATTTTGTCATGTCAGTTAGTTCTAGCATATAATGTTATTGATAGCACGTCAATAACAAGGATTGGGGTAAGTGGTACAACGGAGGGAGGGCAAGCGGAAAAGGATGAAGTATGAAGCTCATTTAACAATAGTCAAGACATGGTTAAAAAAAATTTACACACAACTATTCAACACCGGTCAATATCACATAGATAGATTAAATGCGATTTCGAGTATTTACTTAAAATGTGTATTACAATAGTTGAAATTAAAAATTATATAACTCGATCGATTGTGGTGCAATGAAAGAATGAATTAGCTTTGCTTACAGGTGAATTCATTCAAACTAATTGGTTGTATAATTAATTGGCCACATAATTCGATTGATGGAAGTATCGGCGATGAGTATTCACCGTCAAACGGTGGTCTAATAAGTTTAATGCGTTTCTCAGTCTGCTTCCTTATAGCTTGGAAAACTAGGAAAAGTTTATTTATTATCGAAATTAAAAAAAAAACGCTTTAAACTTTTTACACCAACTAGTATCGAATGTATTGATAAATTTCTCTCAACTGCTCTTGATATTATTCGTTAAATGATCAATTATTTGACAATTGTTGAAAAGTTGAATTCTGTATTGCATAAACGTCGTTATCACATTGTTTTGCGTTTTGGATATTGCTTCAAGTCTGGGACTTTAATCAGAGCACTTACAGATCGAATACCAGGTAATGATAATTCTCCTCTTGTATGCTATCATGCAGTCGCACTGTAAGTATTCAATAAAAAAAAAACATTTTAATTAGTGGTGACAAACTTTAGACTTATATATGTACTAATTTATTTACAAGCTCATTGGGGTACTTTGCGGGCTCATAGTACATCTAACCAGCTTCGTGGATGGGCTCAGTTCACATTCTGAACATCGGTACTTACCTCGGTCACCTCGAATTTTTAAATATGTACTCTAAAACGAGGTTTTAGCTCTACCACTCAGTAAGTTTAGACCAAAAAAAAATTTTATTGTTTTATTACAATCACAATTATAATTGTTTTATTACGGCTGATGTTAAGGGGAGGTTCTCATCTAGAATCTTGAAATTTTCGATTTTTGTTTTTTTGCATTTTCTGAAAGTTTAACATGTCTGGAATGTTGTTTTAAAATTATTAGTTGATCCGAGTTGTAGAACGTATTCTAGAGCCCGTTGATTGTTGCGGTGTCTTGATTTCAGCGGGACGCTAAACTACTAAACAAGCCATTATCTCAGGACCAGATATTTCAAAACTGCCCGGTGCATAACTCGAAAACGGTTCAACCGATTTTCTTCTAGTTACTTTCATTTTGAAGAAGACAATTTTTATTAAAGAATGACCTATTTTCGCTTCAATATTTTAACATTAACTATTTTTTTAAATAATAAATTCTGGAAAAAAAGTTCTGAAAACGGCACTCAAATTTCAAAGTCGCGCCATTTTGTCAATTTTGATATTTTTTTCTTAAATAATACGTCATTCTTTAGTAAATTTATTCTAGTTTATGCTACATCAAGAATTTTGTGATTTCAGATTGATTTGCAACCTGTGGACACCGGGCAGTTGAGCAAAATTTCCAAAACATGCCGTCGGAAAAGCCTAATAACGGATAGAAATCTATAAATAAAAGTACATTGTATCAATCTGCCAAATATCGTCCTGATATGTTTTTTAGTTTTCCTGTAAATAATTCCCAAAGTTAACCTACTTTTTGGTAGTCTAGATGAGAACGGCCAACGCACGGCACCCCAACTTTATATATGCATTGGATCTTTGTTCGATATAGCATACCAATATTCGGATGGTGTAATTTTCTGCAAATTCTTGCTTCCCGTTCTAATTTCTGAAAATCTGCAACGACACCAAATGTTTGGTAAATGTGGGGTAAAGTTTCTTTGAGTTAGAGTTCCGCGTACCTCTTGCAGTTAGTTTCTTTGTGTTAATGATCTTTGCAGCAAATTCAAATTGTGTTGATTTCTGCACACATCTTTTGACAATCGAGAAAGCTCCTCTGCAAATAAAATTCAAAAACGTATTTTTAGTAATCTAAAATTTTTATATTCTAGACACTTTGCTTGTTTGGGGCGGGGGCTAAGTGTATGATGTGGGCTTTGTCAGTCTTGAATACCAGTAATCGTTTAGACTCGGGCCGTGCTTGAGTGCATCGGAGCGTTCGTGAAATGCCAAAAACGTGATTGTCTGTGGGACAGTTTCAGAGTTGAGATCAAGTTAACGACTTTATCTGTTAAGTGTGAGTCGCGGTTTCAAGTGACGAACAGTTCACTGTTACGAGAAATTGACAGTTTCACGAGACGGACCCGGTAGCAGCTTGCAAAGCAACCTAAAGAGCTGCATTTCGATTGCCGCGGTTATTCATAAAGTCGTATTGGCCTTCGAACGAAGATAAAAGACCAAAACAGGGAAGCGAAACAGTTGAAATGCTTAAACTCGAAATTGAGGACTCGACTTCATATCGTATATTAGGTGCATCGAGACAAGTACGTGACAGTGATACTCACTTGCCGAGTTCCTCCTTAATTTCATAATTGTCCGAGAAACGCGTACAGGCTGCTGGTGCAGCCATCGCGATGGCACACTTAAGAAAATCTATTTCGGCAGTAAAATTAACAAAATTTCAGTGACTAGAAATTTGTGAACGCTGCTCTACTAAATTGGGTGGGCGAGGAAGGCGTTTATCCGCTGCAGTCACTTGTCGTCCCCGTATGTCTTATCGTCATGCGCCAACGCTGTGTGTAGCCGAGTGCGTTGCGGAGCACAGTGCGCCACGAAACTAAATGGTTTTTGCTCTGGCTGCTGCTACACTCTGACTTTTAGCGCGAATCGCCGCTGTTTGTCCCGTCGCTGTTGCCGCTGCCGATATTCGTTATTCACTCTGCCTCAGCTGCGCGCTCAGTGTAGCTGTCGGTTCAAATTTTTGCCTGCAAGAAACAATATATACGACAACTCTTAAACAAATGTATTATTAATTAATATGGAATTTATTGTGCATATAAATATGCAGACATACAGATAAGACTGCACACGACGAGGTAGCATAAAGCACTTATGTTCCTATGTACGTATTCACTCATGAGCAGTTAAAACTGTCACTAAGTTTTTTAAGAAACACTTTAGAAAGAATTTATATTAACTTGGTTTTTCAGTGGATATTTTTGGATAGCACTAAAGTTCTACTACAAAACGAACCAAATTTTAGGTCGTTGTACCCTTTGGTACAGAAGCACCAAGTTGAAAATTTTTTCAAAATTTCGAATTTTAATAGCTGAAAAATATAATAAGCCCTATCTCAAGTTGTTTATCCTTTTGGTATAAGAATTACAGGCAGTAAAGCGACAAAACGAACAATGTACTAGCTTGATAGCTCTTCTGGATTAGAAACATGTGTTTAAACTATTTCAATTTCAAAAGGCTGAGGAATGTGCGCAGACTCTTGTTGCCCACTGTTTATAGCGAGCCGGTAGCGAGCAAAACATCGAAGCGGTGCGAAAACAACAACAATCTTAAAACACGGAGTTAAATAAATTGGAACAATTGAAGACGAAAACAATAAATGTAACAAATTTATTGTATTTTTTTTTTGCAAAAAAACTTCATGGATAAGCGCGTGAGTTACATATATGCACAATACTGCTGATCCCACTTATGACAAGTTCGATGCCTTCTTAAAAGAAATATCGAACTCAGCGATTAAGCAATCGAACCACGGGAAATGACCCAGACGAGTTGCTGGTCATTGCACCAAAATAAGCGCAGCTCAAAGTAATGTAGAGTAAGCATTATTGTAACATAGAATAAGCTTCAAGAAACTTAATAAATTTGGCAAGAGGCAGTCTTGTTGTCGACTTCAATGCGATATAACATAATCTTGTGTTAATTTTTTAAAAACCCGTTCGCCGCAACGTAATTTGTATTTGGCGCAGTCGGTAGGATCCTCAATTAAAAGAAGGATTCAGTGATACAAACCGCGTTCGGGACTAGAAAAAAAGAACATTTTTTTTTCGAAACTAAATAAAAAAAACTCCAACAAAAGTGACCGTGCAGTGCATACTAGCTACAAGCTGAAAAGAGTAGTGAACGCCACCACCCAAGGAGTAGTGCAGTGAACACCCCAATAAGTGTAGTGAACACCACCACCCAAAGAGTAGTGCAGTGAACATTAACCCAAGAGCAAACAGCGAAGTACACCACAATTACGGAGTTAACACGAAGACAGAAAGCATTCGACAAAAGAAGGATGGCACAAGATTCAAATCAAATACCAGCGGTTGGCTTACTAGAGGAACTGGCGCGAAAGGACCAGCAGCTGGAACAGATCAGAACAGCTTACCTCGAACTTCAACAACATTATCAGGACTCAACAATAACACAACGGCAACAAACCAAGGAGCAAGTTTTAAAGAACATAAGACACATGCCGACTTTCACGGGGACAGGACAAATCACCGTCAATTCCTTCTTCAGAGAAGTGGAGTATCTACTCTCAACGATCACCGATAGTGAGATACGGAAAGAAGCAGTGCGGGCAATATTCTATCAAATCATCCAGGGAGAAGCTAAGGATGCAGTCATCAATATTCATAAGACGGACGACTGGGAACAAATTAAAGCAACATTGAGACTACGATACCGACCAGATACAGAGCCGCACCAAATTTATCGAAGAATCTGCAACCTAAAAGCCAATTCGGTAAGTGAATTAGTAATTGAAGTACAGAATATAAAATACAAGGCCGGTGAGCTAATTGTTTATTATCAAGGAAATAATTGCATAGACTTAAGCAACACCGAAAGCCTGTTGATAAATATATTAAAAGAAATGACTCAAGGTTCCCTATTAGACAAAATTTATGAGGAATCGAATCTACAAAGAATTCTTGAGATTATGAATAAAAGAAGGTACGAAGACAATTCTATTCGACCAGAATTCAAAAAATACAAACAGAAAGACGAACGACCATCAAATAGAAACACTAATAAATATAATAACAAGCTCGGTCTTGGATATCCGGACAATCACGGATATCCAAGACCGAGCAATAACAACCGACCCAACGATAGTTACTATAATCAAAATCAAAGAAATAATTTGTATAACAATAATGATAACCAACCAAGAAATGATAACAACGATAATCAAACAGGGCAAATGCGACGAAATCAGTCAGTGCAATATAGAAGAGCACCTAATTCAGGACAATTTAGATATAACACTAATAGAAATAATTTGTATGACGATAGAGGTCAACAGCGGTTCTTCCACGAAAACCAAATGGCAGGAAACCCTAGACCACGTTCCGGACATAACTACCAGAACAACATTAGGCAAAGACAGACAGAGCCCATGGAAGTAGACAACGTACAAAATTTAGACGATGTACAAAATTCAGACAATACAGAAATAAACACACTTTTTTTTTACCAACTAGCCTCGGACGAACTACCACTAATTCAAATAACAATTGACTCAAGGAAATATTTAGCACTAATTGACACAGGCGCTACCATGAGCATAGCCTCGGATAAGTTAACAGAATTCGAAAACATTTCAAAAAAACCTTAAAATACAGATAGATAAATTCGATTTTATGCAAAAAGAAACCGAGTTTTTAGGGCACGTATTAACAAAGGAAGGGATAAAACCGAATCCAAACAAAATTAAGGTAATAGAAAATTTAGACCTACCACGGACAGAGAAACAAATTAAAAGTTGTTTAGGAACTACCGGCTATTATCGCAAGTTCATCAAAGACTATGCGAAAGTAGCACAGCCGATTACAAAGTACTTAAAAAAGAACACAAAGATAAACACAAAAGACCCGACATATGTTGAAGCTTTCCAGAAATTAAAAAATTTAATAACCACACACCCAATTTTACGTTTTAAAATTTTGACAAAGAATTTACCTTAACAACAGA
This sequence comes from Melieria omissa, assembly GCA_963971225.1. Lineage (NCBI taxonomy): Eukaryota > Metazoa > Arthropoda > Insecta > Diptera > Ulidiidae > Melieria > Melieria omissa. Next base: position 6,260,188 of record OZ020270.1, read on the forward strand.
TGCGTCAAATTATGCGTTAGGAGCCGTCCTAAGCCAAGAAGGACATCCAATTTGTTACGCGTCGAGAACTTTGAATAACCACGAAAAAAATTATTCAGCAACCGACAAGGAATTCCTAGCCATTTTATGGAGTGTGAATTATTTCCGACCGTATCTTTACGGAAGAAAGTTTAAAATCTTAACAGACCACCAGCCAATAAAATGTTTGCACTCCAAGTATAAAGGAAAAGACATCTCACTAAGACACCAGAGATGGCTTCTCAAGTTAGGCGAATATGATTTCACTATAGAATACTTAAAAGGGAAGGAAAATCAGGTCGCAGACTTTTTAAGCCGCATTAAAACTAACAAGGACAATGAAGCAGAAGAAGAAGAAGAGGAATCGGATACAGATCAAATTTTTTTACATAAATGATGACATAACAATGGCTACTATACACTCAACGGAGGAAAACTTACTCGACCATTTTCAAATGAAAGAAGAGATCGTAAACAAATACAAAACGCAGATAATACTGACAAATAACAAAACAGAAGAACTGAAAAGAGTACATGGGAAAAGGATAATTTTTATAGCGCAATGCGATTTTGAGAGAATGGGAGAAATTTTTAGAAACTACTTAGGTAAAGGACGAATCGAAATATTTTCGGAATTAGACGATCACAGTTATAACATAGTACAACAAAATCTAATCCAAATGTTCTCTAACGACAACCGACTAAAGTTTGTAAAGTGTACTTACAGGGCACAAGACCTTGAAACAGAGGTAGAGGTAGTAAAACAAGTTTCGCTATACCATGTAAAAGAAAGTATGCATTCAGGAATTCAGGAAACATACAACCAACTTAAGTACAAAATTTATTAACCAAAACTTATGGAAATAATTCGAATTGAAATATTAATCGAATTCGATCAATAGACATATGTCTCCTGATTAACTGAAAAAAAGTGATCGAATTCGATTAATATTTCTTGAAGAAGTCTTACCAACAAGTTTGAAAAAAGCACAACCTCAAGATCGTTCTAAAGTCGCGAGTGTGATGACACTTAATTTCCCAAATTTTATCTTACAAGATAAAGCATGTATCAATAAAATAAAAAAAAAAATTACTGGATTATCTCAAGTAGTTCCTTCGCAATTTACTCCGAAAAATATACTTAAATTTTCAGCTCGTAACCAGAAGACCCCCTTAAAAGAAATATCGAACTCAGCGATTAAGCAATCAAACCACGGGAAATGACCCAGACGAGTTGCTGGTCATTGCACCAAAATAAGCACAGCTCAAATTAATGTAGAGTCTTATTGTCGACTTCAATGCGATATAACGTAATCTTGTGTTAATTTTTTAAAAACCCGTTCGCCGCAACGTAATTTGTATTTCGTGCGGTGTTCTAGCTGGATGCGCATCTGTTCCTGAGTATCTTGGTAACACGTACCATCCACATGAGGGGCGAATTATCAAGACCTAAACTATGTATGTAAGTGCTGAGAGAAGCGGAAGTATGAAAGTGATTTATAGGTACTTTCGATGATGTCTTATGCCCTCTGCGATGCTTGCCAACGCGTTTGTATGAATGAAGAAAAGTGGGTACAAGAGCAAATTATGAAGTTTTTATCAAGAAAACGGGGAAAGGAATAGGAATTCGAAACTTTGCTGTTTTGCGCATAAACCGAATACCTCTACTTGTATGACTATGTAAGGATTCTATTAAATTTCCTCCTTCCATGTGTCACCTGCCTCTTCTCGCATACATTTCTCGTTTACATTTAGGGGCTCGACATTGGCCGCTCAGTTTTCGTAAGCTGGCTAGAGTCCCGATTCAAACGCGGTTACCACAGTTGATTACTTGTAAGCAGAATAGGTAATCTTATATTTTTCGGTTGGTTATTTGATTACCTTACTATGTTTGATTTTATCCAAGAGCAACCTATTGTACATGATAATTTTGGAGCGGTGTACTAAGCGTTTTTTGCTTAGGTATGCATTTTTAAATTGTGACATAAAAATATCTTTCTTGTTGTTAAAGATCGGATGTTCTAAGCAATTTTGGTTGTTACATTTATATTAATTTATTTACAACGCAATTTTGTGATTTAAAAATACTTTCGAAATTAATTGTGCAATAATTTCTCAATTTTTGGGCAGCAGATTTTCTAAACATCGAAGCAGATTTTCTAACCGCATCAAAAAATTGTTTGATGATCCATTTCCATGATTGCATGAATGCATTTCATACACAACTATTGAAGAATTGTTGACGAGGTGCTGAGGGACGTGTCATGCGAAAGAGGGAGGTTTTATTAGGTTGACGGGCGCATAACAGGTCACATAACACTTCGTTCAATAATGTGTGTGACTAACTAATTAAAACACATTTTTTTGCCATTTTTTTTTTTATTCATCAACATAGTCCCCTTTTAGGGAGATACAATCATTCCAACGCTTTTCCAATCTTTCGATACCGCCTTTGTAGAACGATTTTTCTTTGCCTTCAAAATAGGCGTTAGTTTCGGCGATTACTTCATCATTTGAGCCAAATCTCTTACCACGGAGCATCTTTTTGAGGTCTGCGAAGAGCCAGTAGTCGCTGGGGGCCAGATCTGAAGAATACGGGGGATGAGGAAGCAATTCGAAGCCCAATTCATGCATTTTTGCCATCGTTTTCATCGACTTGTGACACGGTGCATTGTCTTGGTGAAACAACACTTTTTTCTTCTTCATATGGGGCCGCTTAATCGCGATTTCTTCTTTCAAATTGCTATTGATTGTTTTCCCTTTCTCAAGATAGTCGATGAATATTATTCCGTGCACATCCCAAAATACTGACGCCATAACCTTGCCAGCCGATGTTTGTGCCTTTGGACGCTTTGGGCGGCTTTCACCGGTTGCATGCCACTCAGCAGACTGCCGATTTGACTCTGGAGTGAAATGGTGGATCCATGTTTCATCCATTGTGATGTACCGACGCAAAAACTCCGACTTGTTGCGCGTAAACATGTCCAAACAGCTCTTTGAATCATCGATTCGTTGTTGTTTTTGCTCCGGTGAGAGCAAACGCGGCACCCATTTCGAAAACACCTTTTTCATAACCAAATGTTCGTGTATTATGGTGTGTACACTGCCTGCTGATATCTTTAGAATGTCAGCAATCTCCCCCACTTTCACTTTACGGTCGGACATAATGATTTTCAGTGTTTTTTCAACGTTTTCCGGAATAACAGCGTCATTTGGCCGTCCAGTAGATGGAATGTCATCGGTGTCTGTACGACCACGTTTGAATTCGGCATACCAATAACAAATGGTTCTTTTTGATGGAGCAGAGTCCGAATAAAGTTTTTCAAGCCATTCCTGGCATTGAACAGTATTTTTTTTCATTAAAAAACAATGATAAATCAGCACACGGAATTGCTTTGAATTCATTTTTTTTGAAAACTCAAAAGTAGTGTCACTTAAAGCACTGTAACTTGTAAACTAATGGTCGGATTGACATATAATTTCGACAGTAAGCCTAAAAAGGTTCACAATTTCGAAAAAAAATATTGATTTAGTATTAGTGCCGCCATCTATGTGTCAGTCACACACATTATTGAACGAAGTGTTACGTATGTGCATGTCACATTGTGCAGTACATACATCCTTACAAAGGTACACATGGCATATACACAAACACACAACAACATATTTATTTACACACGATCGGAAGGGGAAGGCTTTGGAACAATTGCAAGAACAACATTAGCAACAACGTTTTCAAGCATTCGGATATCCGTCTAGTTAGCCTAATTAATTTTAATTGATTCGACATTACTTATCGTGTCATGTACTATTTTTACTGTAAAACTAAGCTATTCACTCCTCTCCAACTTCACTAGCTTCAGCGGATCATTAAGTGTATAAGACAAGAAACACATTCGAAACTTCGTATTACTGAACAAAAGTGAAAATGCTTAGTGGAAGACGTGGTCACCTTCAGCCACAGCTTCGCTACGAATACGTAAAGGCCTTGAATAGACAAAATAATATTTGTTTCGCAAATCTGCTCACTTTTAAAAGGTCGATTATGTCGCAAGACACGAAAAATACTTCCTGTTTCTCGTCTCGAAAGTTTTTTAATACAATTTTTAAACTGCTGAGAGCAATCGTTTTACATTGGGTAAAGGTATAGAGCAGGGATGAACAACACTCGGCCCGTTAAACATGTTTATGCGGCCCGCTAAGCATTTCTAAAATTGAATTTATTTTATCGATTTTGTTCTAAAGTTTATTATAAATAAAGTTTTGTAAATTATTAATAAGTGTTACTTTATGTGCAGCCAGCCAAAAAATTTTACAATTTAAATTGGCCCGTTGATTAAAAAGGTTGTTCACAATTGGTATAGAGGAATTATCATAAATATCTTATGAAAATCTAATTGAAATGTAATGTAGAGTAACGTAACGTAACGTAAAGTTATAATTAACAGCATGCGAGTATAGGGCAGCAAGCCAAGTATGGTGCACAGCAAACTACATACTATATATCGGGATTAAAGTTTTTACTACTCAGAGTCGGACCAAGCTTCCTAGCAGCAAAGCGGAAAACTGCGCCACTGGGCCTGAATAAGAAGAACAAGATTATTAACATGACAAATACCTTCATACATATGTCGCTTTCAAAGCTATTTTCATAAAAAAAATATAAATAAATAGGAACAAGTGCAGAATAGCGTACCCTCCTGAAAAAAAATAATAAATTTGGCTGTATAGAGCTTGGTTTTGTGAATGTAACAAACTAAAAATTTTTCCTGGGAAACGCCTACGAAAGGCGTGGCACGGTGTCAAAGTTCAAAACTTTTATCATAAAAACTCAGTCAATTTTCTATCGATTTATTCAATATGGGTAATAAACGAATAAACGGTCTTTTTCATACCTTCATTTTGGTGTACCACATTATATACTTTATATGTACGAGTAAAAAATTTTAAGCAAAGAATTATTTTTTTTTTATAAAATTTACAAAACCCGATTTTTTTCTCGAAAAATCTCGTTATTAAGATACAAAAAAATGTGCACTATATTATAGCGTGTAGAATTCTCTTTTCAATGAATTATAAAAACATACAGTTTTGTTTTTTTTCAATGCGTGTTTTAATTAAATATCGCGCCTAAGCAAAGAATTTCTGCCTTCAAGTACCTTTTGTGTGGCCGACCTTCGGCCGGGGCGCTTGAAAAATAACCCTCATGGGAGTCATAACCACATCAGGCAACAATCAGGTGTGCACAGTATTTTTTGTTCAAATCCATAGTTCCAAGCCATAGTTTTTTTGGCAATAAGTTTTTCCCAGGTGGCCGGCCTTTGGCCGAGCGCTTGAAAAATAACCCTCATGGGAGTCACTACCACATCAGGCAACAGTCAGGTGTGCACAATATGGAAATATAAAAACTTTGAACCTCGATATCTCGAAAACGAAGCGAGATATCGAAAAATTTTATTCATCATTTTCGATTTATTTTCGGTCAATCTATCTAAAAAGATCATAAACAAATGGCGGCGCCACGGAAACCGTAGAATCCCCTTGCAGGCAGATTCTTTTAACTCAATATAAATTTAAATATAAAAACAAAAACAACAAATGTTCTATATTTCATTGTAAAGAGAATTCCGTAGAGAATATATGGTAATAAATTTATTATATCTTTATTTTGTTTTTTTTTTCGAGAAAAAATCGGGTTTTGTAAATTTAATATAAAAAAAATAGTTTTTGGTTATAATTTTTTACTCGTACATATAAAGTATATAATGTGGTACACCAAAATAAAGGTATGAAAAAATGACCTTTCGTTTGATACCCATATCATATAAATCGATTGAAAATTGAATGAGTTATTTTGATAAAAGTTTTGAACTTTGACCCCGTGCCACGCCTTTTGTAGGCATTTCCCAGGCAAAATTTTTAGTTTGTTGGACTCAGGAGCGAAACTTCTTTGTATAAGCATACTTATTAATTTTTTTCACGAGGGTACGCTATTCTGCACTTAAGCCAATAAATAACCTGAAACAAACAAAATCTCACGCTAATTGTTTGCAAACCAAACGAGCTCGTTCCTTAGGTAGTATCTTGAAATTTGTATATGCACTGGTCAACATTTGTGCTATTCACTATGGAAACGGGCAGGAATAAGCGGCGTCGACGTAACCTTCAATATCGCTGAGGCGCCGCCGCGCCGCACATCTCTTCCGCAATAAGATTCTGAACTCAACAACAATAACAAATATCAATAAAAACATATTCATCCAATCAGTTGCCTAGCAAGCAGCAGACAGCAAAATAACCACAAATAATTTGCCGCTTCTGTTCAATTCAGTCGTATTTGTCGCTTTAGTTTTTCGAAATTTTGTTTTATTTAGCGTTTATCGCTGCGAAAGCGTTATCGTTACTGCTACCGCACCGGCCAGCGCGTCTGTTTCACCTCCAACACGACCGATATCACGGTCACCGCCAGCTCCTTCTCGCTTGCGATGCACGGAGAACTGAGGTAAACAACGTCGTCACCGCACATTCCAGACACTGCGCATTAACTGAGTGGCCTGGACGAACGCATTTGCGTGCGGCCGAGTCGCCAACAGCCCCTACACAGCGCCCCCTTTTGTCACTCACCCACCCACTGCGCTCGACGAGTTGCGCACTGTCAGTGTTCTGCTCTTGTTGCAGTTACGCAAGTGAACAGTCAAAGACGTGGCTGGTAGGGGACTGGAATCCGCAAAATTTCAACAACCGCAATTAAATGTGGAATCATGGCACAATAAACAAGGTAGTGGCAGGAAGGAGCGAAAAAATTCACGTGTATTTTGTTAGTGTTTTTGTTCGGTTCATTGTCAAATCGGACGGACGGTTCTCTTGCCAACAGTATTGCCAGCATCGAATAGACCACTTGGTCTATTCGAGAACGTAAAAATACACCAATTAACAGCAAAAGTACATAGCTTCTTTGTTTTAATCTGTTGTTTTACAATTAGGGGCAAAAGTGCTAAGTGCTAGTTCGCCGATTTTGCGTTAATTCATAAAAGTTAACGAAAATTGGAAAAATAATATGCTTTCGTCATTGCAAACATGCTTAAAATTTCACAGAAAAAGAGGTGAGTGGCCATGCTGTTCGCCGAATGTAAACAAAGCAGACAAAAATTTCTGACAACCTACCGAACTCTGACGAGAAAAAAATAAAATTCGCTCCTTCCTGCCACTACCTTGTTTATTGTGCCATGTGTGGAATGAACGGGCCATGGCACAATAAACAAGGTAGTGGCAGGAAGGGGCGAATTTTATTTTTTTCTCGTCAGAGTTCGGTAGGTTGTCAGAAATTTTTGTCTGTTTTGTTTACATTCGGCGAACAGCATTGCCAGTCAACTCTTTTTCTGTGGAATTTCAAGCATTTTTGCAATGACGAAAGAATATTATTTTTCCAACTTTTATGAATTAACGCAAAATCGGCGAACTATGGACTTAGCACTTTTGCCCCTAATTGTAAAACAACAGATTAAAACAAAGAAGCTATGTACTTTTGCTGTTAATTGGCGTATTTTTACGTTTTCGAATAGACCAAGTGGTCCATTCGATGCTGGCAATACTGTTGGCAAGAGAACCGTCCGTCCGATTTGACAATGAACCGAACAAAAACACTAACAAAATACACGTGAATTTTTTCGCTCCTTCCTACCACTACCTTGTTTATTGTGCCATGGAACGGGCTGTTTTTCTCGCTCTCAGAAACGCCCCGCCGCACTTGATCAAACAACACCACACCCGTCAGCCAAGCACCACGACGTTAAGCAGCTGGTGTAGAATCGCAGTTCGACAATAGTGACAAATACCTGTCTGCAATTCTGAGTTTGACATTTATTACAGGATTATCAGATTTTTATTGCGTCTTGAGTTGTGTCAAAGCAAATCGCGAACCCTATTTCTTTTTTACACACAGGTACATATATCTGATGCATGCTGGCTTCTTCTGCTTTCTAAATAAAACATAAACAAGCATGTTTTAGAGCTGCGACATCAACATCGAGTGTTTTGAACATCGATGTTTGCAACCCGATGTTTCTTCAACATCGATGTTTTGGTTCGATGTTTTGTGTCGATGTTGCAATTTAGTAATTTTTTTTTCATGTAAGGCAATATTTTGGTTCAGAATTTATACATGCGAAGATTCTCACAATAAGTAAAAAATTCACCTCTGCATATAACTTGTAGAGCCATCTTATAGTTCCTGTGAAAGTACACGGCGACGAGCGGCAAGGGAACTGCCACAAACTGTTAACCCTTTCGCGCGGGCGTCTGAACCCTCTGTGATATCAAAATTACATTTTTTGTTGCTCCTTAGAATACTTAGTTTGAAGTTTTAGCAAAAACTCGAAATTAATAAACTGATTATTTAAGTTTAAAGAAGTGAAGTATACCTGTTTTTTTAATGATATATTTTGACAGAGTAAAGGAAGAAGAAGCAGACAAATTAAATAACTTTTTAATTTGACGTTTTCTTTCAATTTAGATAATTTTGGCTGAAGTAACTAAAGATATATCAAAATTTTCGTTACGCGTAAAAAGTTTTATGTTTAAGGGGGTCCTCTACTCTCGCGATTTCGAAAAATCGATTTTTTTCGCATAATTTCAATCTATATGTATCTGAGAATACGTCACAGAAAGGATTCCGTGAAAATCACATTTCTTTGCATGTTGCTGGGAACCGAAAGGTACCCGTCCCCTGCAAGTTATACAACGTAATTTATCTTTAAACGCGTTTCCCCGAAAGTAGTGTTGGCTGCCGAGTAAGACTTTTTATAAAAGTATTAGTCCGATTTCGATAATTTTTTTTTAAATTGTTCAGAAAACATACCGCTATGTTTTAACGAGACAGAATTTTTTTATTTTGCACTGTGTAAAAGTTATGCAACAATTTGTAAAAAATTCCAATTTTCACCTCTTTTTTTGACCTATTAGGCGCTATAAAAACGGAACAAAATAACATTTTGGAAATCGTACTCGTTAAAACATAGCGGTATGTTTTCTGAACAATAAAAAAAAAAATTATCGAAATCGGACTAATACTTTTATAAAAAGTCTTGGCTTAAGTGCAGAATAGCGTACCCTCGTGAAAAAAATTAATAAGTATGCTTATACAAAGAAGTTTCGCTCCTGAGTCCAACAAACTAAAAATTTTGCCTGGGAAATGCCTACAAAAGGCGTGGCACAGGGTCAAAGTTCAAAACTTTTATCAGAATAACTCATTCAATTTTCAATCGATTTATAAGATATGGGTATCAAACAAAAGGTCTTTTTCATACCTTTATTTTGGTGTACCACATTATATAGTTTATATGTACGAGTAAAAAATTATAAGCAACAACTTTTTTTTTATATTAAATTTACAAAACCCGATTTTTTTCTCGAAAAAAAAACAAAATAAAGATATAATAAATTTGTTACCATATATTCTCTACGGAATTCTCTTTACAATGAAATATAGAACATTTGTTGTTTTTGTTTTTATATTTAAATTTATATTGAGTTAAAAGAATCTGCCTGCAAGGGGATTCTACGGTTTCCGTGGCGCCGCCATTTGTTTATGATCTTTTTAGATAGATTGACCGAAAATAAATCGAAAATGATGAATAAAATTTGTCGATATCTCACTTCGTTTTCGAGATATCGAGGTTCAAAGTTTTTATATTTCCATATTGTGCACACCTGACTGTTGCCTAATGTGGTGGTGACTCCCATGAGGGTTATTTTTTTAGCGCCCGGCCGAAGGCCGGCCACCTGGGAAAAACTTATTGCCAAAAAAACTATGGCTTGGAACTATGGATTTGAACAAAAAATACTGTGCGCACCTGACTGTTGCCTGATGTGGTGGTGACTCCCATGAGGGTTATTTTTCAAGCGCCCGGCCGAAGGCCGGCCACCTGGGAAAAACTTATTGCCAAAAAAACTATGGCTTGGAACTATGGATTTGAACAAAAAATACTGTGCACACCTGACTGTTGCCTGATGTGGTGGTGACTCCCATGAGGGTTATTTTTCAAGCGCCCCGGCCGAAGGCCGGCCACACAAAAGGTACTTGAAGGCAGAAATTCTTTGCTTAGGCGCGATATTTAATTAAAACACGCACTGAAAAAAACAAAACTGTATGTTTTTATATTTCATTGAAAAGAGAATTCTACACGCTATAATATAGTGCACATTTTTTGGTATCTTAATAACAAGATTTTTCGAGAAAAAAATCGGGTTTTGTAAATTTTATAAAAAAAAAATAATTCTTTGCTTAAAATTTTTTACTCGTACATATAAAGTATATAATGTGGTACACCAAAATGAAGGTATGAAAAAGACCGTTTATTCGTTTATTACCCATATTGAATAAATCGATAGAAAATTGACTGAGTTTTTATGATAAAAGTTTTGAACTTTGACACCGTGCCACGCCTTTCGTAGGCGTTTCCCAGGAAAAATTTTTAGTTTGTTACATTCACAAAACCAAGCTCTATACAGCCAAATTTTTTATTTTTTTTTCAGGAGGGTACGCTATTCTGCACTTGTTCCTTAACTTTAAAAATCATTCTTTTCCATTTTATTACTGTTTAAGCCTACATAATGAATAAGCAAAAGTCATTTTTTAAATATTGTTCGAAAAAGTGGTTTTTGGGCATCATGAAATATGGCATAGTAAGACATAAAAAAAATCGTGCAGCCTTAGTGAACTATATTTGGGATCTAACTTTTTTTACACTTACTAAAGCAATAAATAACTACTAGATTACTAACATAAACCTATGAAATAAATCGATTTTTGTAATAGAATAAATAAAAGTACGAAAAGACCTCTTTTTGTAAAATACGCAGCTCGATAGGACTGCGCACATTCTGAACCCTTACAATTTACTTGGTACACTAATCAAAATATTTTTTTCAATATTTGGTGTAAAAACCTTCAGAGAAAAATACAAAAATATAAAAATATAGTATCCATTAGTTTTTGACCTAAAACAGGCTATGAAAAGAGACTATGCCATATGGCATAGAATAACCGAAAGGGTTAAAGATAAATTACGTTGTATAACTTGCAGGGGACGGGTACCTTTCGGTTCCCAGCAACATGCAAAGAAATGTGATTTTCACGGAATCCTTTCTGTGACGTATTCTCAGATACATATAGATTGAAATTGTGCGAAAAAATCGATTTTTCGAAACCGCGAGAGTAGAGGACCCCTTAAAGTAATTATTACAGCAACAACGATGTGGTTGTTCTCATAGAAAAACACTCTAAAATACAGGGTCCGAGTATAAAAATTAAAAAATGTCTTATGGAATATTAATAATATAACCACATAGAAGCCTAAAACGTAAAATTTAAAATTTTAATTTGAAATTAAAGTAATGTTAATGTCTATTCACACTCTTTTTCGTCATAGTTTTGTAGCATTCATTTTTTGTAAAGAAATTTTGCATATGTATGTATGTAAATGTTTGATTTGTAGATTAAATCAATACTCAAGTGGTGATGTGAACTGAACAAAACTAGTACTGGATTCTATTTGATATGATAAATAACAATAATGAAAACAATTAAGATATATGTAGCTAACATTTCCATTAAAAAAAAACATCGATGTTTTGTCAACATCGATACCTCATTCCGCATAACATCGATGTGTTTCGGTCGATGTCGCAGCTCTAGCATATTAAGCGATACTTTCTTTCGATACCATTTTCCAACGAACTGGAAAATATCCAATTTATTGGTAATTTGGGCACTTATTGAAAAGTAGGCAACACTTTCCAAAACTTCTGGGTTGGCTACATTTGATTGATTGATGATTTTTATGAAATTTCGTGCATATATATCTGTGGACTTTTGACAAAAGCACGTAAGTCAGCATTTTTTTAATCACAAAGAAACAATTTCAAGACGCTTCTTTTGGTGTAATCGGTTTGTTTCTATGAGATTTAGTTACATAGATATGACGTGTATAATTTCAACTTTTCTCGAGTTTTGTATGAGATTTGGTCTGCACCTTATCCGTTTTTTCGCTCTCCTGAACATTTTGCAAATTAGACTTAGGTTGTTTTGTCAAAATGCCACAGATATATTTGGTAGGTAACAGAATAGGTTGTAAAGTATACCGCTAGGACGATGGGGAGTGGAACCGCCCATACAACCCAAATACTTAATAGGAAATAGTTTTGCAAATTCGAACTACACGAAAAACCAAGTGGTTCTTATTTGTGAGCTTCTACTGCACATAATTTGTAAAATAATATGTTTTTCCAATTGCCAATTTTATTTTTATCTGTCGCATTGAAACTACCTGTATATTTTTGTATCATGCATATAAGTATAAGTGTTTGGCTCAAATAAGCCTTCATTATTGAGTTTTGTTTTCTTTATTCCAAAACTACTTGCGATGCTGAGTAAAATCTAAACTTTTTTTTCGATACTTACTTGGTACTCGATACCAAGAGCTAAAATGTTAAATGAGTACAAGTATCGATACTCTGAGGTATCGTCCTGTCCCTAAGCATGTTTTGTTAATTGCGGTCTTGCCATCTCCGAATAATTTTTACAAAATTTTGCCTGGCAACGCTATTGGATACTTGACGGCGTTTCCACAGGGAATAGGTCTTTCAGATTGCGTTACCAGCGATTAAGCGATGTAAAACTGGGAGAGTAAGCCGATTTTTGTGCGTTTTTTGCAATTCACGTACATAGCAATGATAATACCATGATACCAGTTATCACTGGTACACAGTCCGTGTGTGCTGGCAGTGATCAGCTCTTCACTTTGTCTGCTCTTTTCCCGATATTAGGGATTAGGAATTCCTTTCTATTGTTTTCTTTTTAAAGTATGTTTTCATTAATTTTCTGCATTAAATACCTACATATGAACTGTTTTGGTTTCATTATGTAAATATTATTGAAAAATATACCAAAGACCACAAAGCTAAATGCATTGAATATGACGGGGTCAATTGCCGTCCTTTGTATTTCGCATTTCTTCATTTAGCGAATCTCTAACGATCAGATCAGATCAGGTATGCTTTTGGTGCTAAATGCTCTAGTTTGACCGCAGGGTTGCTTTTTTGGATGCAGCTTATAAAATCGTAATTTAATTAAATTAAAAGCATACCCAACGATTATTTTGACGCTTTTGGGCAATAATATATTTTTCTAGTAAATTTTATACAAACGTACTATGAAATGGCACCAAAAATATACAAATAAAAAGACAAATTTCTTTGGTCACAAAAAATGACTCACACCAGCAACACTGGAATTTGAAATGAACTAGAACAACAACCCCGTTTTAAAAATTTATATGGAGGAAAAACTACGTTCCTGATCAAGCTTGGAGCCTACCCAACAAACACTGAACAAAAAAATCTCAAACCTTTGAGAAACCCTTTGATATCAAATTGTTTTCCAGCATTATTACAATTTGAAAATGAATATTTTCTCAATCGTTTCTCAAATGTTTTCTATAGACTTGAGAACGACTTGAGATGAGTTGAGAAAAATTTTCATTTACCACGTTTGATAATTTTATAATTCTCAATGGGTTTAACTTACCACCTTAATATGAACTAAATGAATTTTGTGCCTTAATAAAATTTTATGTTATGTTGCCGACCGATACCAAATTTTTTGGCCGATGCCGATGCCGATTAATCGGCCGGACTCTAGTTATGTTTGCCTTAATATAAAATGAATGAAATGGACCTTAATGTATATACGTTACATATGAAATGCTATTAAAATGTTATTTATATAAATGTATCCATTCTTTCTTTATTTCACGCGAATTGCAACGCCAATCTATACAAGAGGCGAATTGGATTCCATCCGTTCCGCTAGTTAGAGATACATTGGAGAATTTTAAATTCTCAGTTTGAGAATAAAGGCAAATTTCCATAATAAAAATGTGTGAATATGGCGAATTGGATTCCATCCGTTCCGCTCGTTTGAGATACATTTGAGAATTTTAAATTCTCAATTTGAGATACGTTTGAGAATTTTAAATTCTAAATTTGAGATACGTTTGAGAATTTTAAATTCTCAATTTGAGATACGTTTGAGAATTTTAAATTCTCACTTTGAGATACGTTTGAGAATTTTAAATTCTCAATTTGAGAATAAAGGCAAATTTCCATATTAAAAATGTGCCTTTTAAGTTGAGAACGCCATAACAGTATAATTGAGATCAATTTGAGAACAAACGTTTGAGATTTGAGAAAGCAATTTGATTCAAATGTACCTCAATTTGAGATTAGTCATTAATGTTTGCTGGGTAGTAGGCCCCAAGGTTGCAATTTTACAATAATATTAGTGAAATTCTGTGCATGTATTTCTACCGGCTCTCCCACTTTCACATCGCTTTGAACAGTACAGTGTTTACCATATAAGTAATCTGTTTTTTGGATGCAGCTGTTCAATGTTGGTAATTTTCAATTTGCTATGATTTAGCTTGTGAGTGGCATTCAATGGTGTTATGGTTTTTACCTTAGATTGTGCTAATAAACACTATTTAAATACGAAAATATACAAAAAACTGATTTTTTGGAGATTTAAAATCAAATCTCATTTCATTAAAGTTATAGGAGCTGTTAACCATGGACTTTTTTTTTCGGGGAAATACTTAAATGAAGAATTTTTGTTTCCTTGTTCACTCCTCTCTGGAGCATAGGGCCTCCACAAGACTACCTTGTGTTGGTTACGTTAATCGGTTGTGTTGTTCTGCCAGGGTAGGTGATTGGACTGCCCCAGGTAAGTAGGTAGGTAATAATAATAACAACACTGTCCATGTCGAAAATTCAGACATGGAGATCTACTGAGCGACTTTCTATAGGTATACTGAGTTGAGATCCACCAGCCGTTTGGCTGGATTGGCTCTAGTTTAAGAGAAATCCGACTTTGAAGTTTGCTCATTTTAGTCTAGTTCGTCGCTTAAGTCTTCGAACGTTTAAATGCTAATAGGTCCTAAATCGTTCCGAATATCGCTTTACTGTCTTCGGAAAGTTTGTAGATATTTTAACGACCAACAAATTTGCTTGAGACACCAATCCAAAAAAAATACATTCAAACTGTGTTTTCGACAAAAATGTCCCAAAAACCCCACTTTCGTCGAGGATTAACAACAGTATAGGGAACCCTCGTGAAAAAAATAAATGAGTATGCTTCTATACAGAGGGAAAACAGAAAATATACATTTATTTTTTTTCACGAGGGTTCGCTATACTGTTGTTATGCCTCGACAAAAGTTGGGTTTTTGGGACATTTTTGTCGAAAACACAGTTTGAATGTATTGTTTGTTATTGTGTTGAGATCCACCAGCCGTTTGGCTGGTGGATACCTATAGAAAGTCGCTAAGTAGGTCCCCCCATGTCTGAATTTTTGAGGGTAAATTTCACGCACTGTGTAATAATTGACTGGCACGACAGCCCGATACCGCGACTAAGGCCTAGCTACCCGCAACCATCCATGTTGTGCGTGCGAATTTTTGCAAGGTTGGAAGGTTTTATGCCGATTCCGAACGGCAATTTGGGAGCTTTTTCATAGGCAATTTTACTCTCAGAGGTTTATCATTTCCTGCTGAGAGGACAGCCTCCGGAGGAAAAATTGTTGTTTTTCTTTTTTCGGTGTTAGCAGCAACGGAGTCTTGAACCTGGGTTCGAGCGTCGCATTTGACTCACGGCCCAACGCACTAGCCAGCTGAGCTACGGCGGCTGTATGTAGGTAGGTAGGTAGAGTTCTGAAAAAAATAGTTCGTGGAAATCCGTGACATTTCATTTCTGTTCATATTATTTATTTTAAAGTAAGGCGTGAGTGTAGCCAACTTGGTCGAGATCTTTTTCTTCTTGTTTCCCATTCTTTGTATACTTAGGTTGTATTAATGTACATACTATTTTGTTTTGCAAAAAGGAATATACTCATCTATATATGTAAGAACATATAACTCTTTGTCGTGACTGCCTGACTGACTGACTCATCATCGCCCAGCTCTAACCGGTGAAGCTACAGACCTGAAATTCGAACTGGAAATACATTTTAGAAAATGAACCTTCGCAAAAACATGTGTTAAAGTGTTATATGGAGAAACGTGATTTTATAGGTCTATTGATTTCAATCTTGTTCAAAATACTCCAAATAAAAAATAATTCGACACGTATGAACTTAAAACTTTATATAGAAAAACAAGATTTAAGGTTTAAGATTTAATTTGGTGAAAGCAATGGGAACTAATTAAATAAATATTTTTTCAAAAAAATTTGAACGTGGTCAACAAAGGGTTAGGAAAAACTTAAATTTGTGAGCACTTGGAAAAAAGTAATCAAAATCAGACAAGAATCAACTTATGTTTTTCGGTGTTCAAAAATCAGCATCGGACTGGGTCAAATTTTCTTTTTTTAGCAGCGATTTTTGTACCCTTTTGTGCGCCACTGCCCTTGGCATACACATACTTTCCTCGGTCCACAAAGTACTAATCTAATTTTATAAAGTAATAACTACTCTTCCTCGGGGACTTCAATGCAAAGGTCGGGCGAGAAGGTATATTTGGTCCCACTGTCGGGCAGTTCAGCCTCCATACGACCACTACAAACAACGGTCTGAGGCTGATCGATTTCGCCGCGGCACGAAACATGGTAGTTAGTAGCACCAGATTCCAGCACCTCGATATCCACAAGGCGACCTGGTTATCCCCCGATCAATCAACCCGCAACCAGATTGATCACATTGTGATTGATGGAAGGCATGCTTCTAGCATTCTAGATGTGCGCACGTTCCGAGGTCCCAACATCGACTCGGACCATTACCTTGTTGCAGCCAAGGTACGCATGCGTCTTTGCGCAGCGAAGACCACACAACCTAGTTTGCGAAGAAAGCTGGACATCAGCAAGCTGCGATCACAAGGGGTAGCCGAAGCCTACTCCGCTCAACTCTCCAACCAGCTCGGTCGCTCCCCCTCTCCACCTGATGACATCGGCGGATTATGGGCTCACTTATCCCACTCTATGCGAGAGTGTCGAGCAGCCACTGCAGCGAAGAATGCTGCCTACAAGAAGACCCTGCAGTCGGCTGCCACGCGAGCCGTGACAGAAAAATACCGGGAGGAGAGGAAGAAAGAGAGGTGCCTTTTTAGACGCAAGAAACGGGAGCAAGAAAGGCGCGAGCGTGGGGAAATCGAGGAGTGCAGGAGCAGGAATGACGCCCGAAAATTCTTCCAAAAAGTTAAGCGTCTCACGGAAGGATTTAAGCCCGGGGCATCTTCTTGCAGAGACGAAAACGGGGATCTGGGTACGGATGCGCAGGGTGTGCTGAGGTTGTGGAAGGAGCACTTCACCAAGCTGCTCGCAGGCGACGAAGGGAACAATACCGCCAGTGGTGAAGATGTCCAGATGGCACCAATCGACGACGACGGTGTGGATGTGCCACCGCCCAGCCATGACGAGGTCCGGGTCGCTATCCAGCGACTCAAGAACAACAAAGCTGCAGGGCCGGATGGGCTACCAGCTGAATTGTTCAAGGCCGGCGGCGGTGAGCTGATTGGGTGCATGCATCAGCTCATTTGCAAAATATGGCTGGAGGAACGAATGCCCAACGATTGGAACCTCAGTGCCCTTTGTCCTGTGCTGAAGAAAGGCGACCCAACAATATGCGCCAACTACAGGGGTATAAGCCTACTTCCCATTGCATACAAGGTCCTGACGAGCGTACTATGTGAAAGATTAAAGCCACTCGCCAAGGCGCTGATTGGACCTTATCCGTGCGGCTTTAGACCTGGTAAGTCCACCATCGACCAGATATTCACTTTACGCCAAATCCTGGAGAAGACCTATGAGAATCAAATCGATACACACCATCTCTTCATCGATTACAAGGCAGCATTCGATAGCCCGATAAGGGATCGCTTATATGCCGCATTGTCTGAACTTGGTATCCCTGCAAAGCTCGTGAGACTTTGCAGAGCGACGTTGAGCAATACGCGCAGCTCCGTCAAGGTTGGAAGTGACCTCTCCGACCCCTTTGATACTGTTCGAGGTT
Organism: Melieria omissa; assembly: GCA_963971225.1. Classification (NCBI taxonomy): domain Eukaryota; kingdom Metazoa; phylum Arthropoda; class Insecta; order Diptera; family Ulidiidae; genus Melieria; species Melieria omissa. Next base: position 6,278,261 of record OZ020270.1, read on the forward strand.
TCAGACAGGGTGATCCTTTGTCCTGCGACCTCTTCAACTTCACCATGGAGAGTGTTCTGCGCAAGGCCGATGTACATCGTAATGGCACAATTTTCAACAAAAGTGTCCAGCTCCTTGCCTACGCTGATGACATTGATGTCATCGGACGTAACAAGCGAGATGTCACCGCTGCCTTTGTGGCTATCGAAAGGGAATCTGCCAAAATGGGTCTGGTGGTAAATGAGGGCAAGACGAAGTATATGCTGTCTACATGCAGGGACTCGCAGCGGCTAGGGTATCACGTCGAGGCCGGCAGGTATACTTTTGAAGTTGTCAAGGAATTCATCTACCTTGGCACCGCCATCAACAGCAGCAATGATGTCAGCCTGGAGATAAAGCGAAGGATAACTCTTGCCAACAGGTGCTACTACGGTCTCGGTAGGCAATTGAGAAGCAGAGACCTCTCTCGACCGACAAAACTTGCACTCTATAGGACGCTTATCTTGCCCGTGCTCCTCTATGGCGGTGAAGCATGGACAATGACACGAAACGACATAGCGGCCCTTGGAGTGTTCGAGAGAAAGGTACTTCGCAAAATCTTCGGCCCTGTTCGTGTTGGTGACGACTATCGCATACGAACCAATAACGAGCTGTATGAGCTGTATAAGGACATGGACGTAGCGCAGCGAATAAACATCCAGCGGCTACGCTGGCTCGGTCATGTCTGCCGCATGGACGACGAAGCTCCGCCGAAAAAGGTGTTCGATGCGATGGTTGGAGGTCGACGGCGAAGAGGGAGGCCGTGTCTCCGGTGGAAGGACCAAGTTGAAGAGGCCCTGTCATCTCTTGGTGTTACTAACTGGAGAAGGCGCGCGCAAAGCAGAGGCGCCTGGAGAGAAGTTTTGCGGCAGACCGTAACCCGATAACGGGTTGTTATGGCCAGTTAAGTAAGTAAGTAAGTAAGTAAGTAATAACTACTGTAAATACAATAGTCAGAGCAATAATGTAGATTTAATAAATACATAATTTCAACTGAATATTATATATTTTTCCATAAAGTATTATAGTTATAAAGTTTGCGATAAAACTGATATGGATGTGCGAAAAGAAGTTGAAATTCATTCATTTCTGCAAAGTTTTAGCGGTGTTTGTTTGAGTTGAAATTTATTCCTTTTTTTATTTTACCTGGGTTCGATTCTCTCAAAAGTGGTTTAATATGGATAGCAAAACAAAAAAACAAAAAACATAGCATTAACTCGATTAAGAACTTCGGGAAAACTAATACCCAATGCAAATAAAGCAGGTTCAAGACAACACAATATATAACCTAAGAAAAGAGCAACAATGTTATTTTATTCGGTATTTAAACTTTTTAAACTAAAAATTGTTCAAAATTTCTGAATTATTGCAAACTTTCCCACATGTTTCCCGATTTAAAATAAAACTATAATATGTAGGAACAAACCGATTTAATTTTTGAAATCAGCATATTCGGACCACTCCCCTATTTTTGCAAATCTTTTGTATGGAGACAGGACATTGTGCGCTGTGGGCAAGACCAGTTCATCTTACTAAGTGAAGAGAGTGTTGCCAATATCTATAGGAAGCTACAAAATGTAGCTACCGTGTTAGAAATATTAATTCTATTATGCAGAGTCGTGTCAAGAAAATCCTAGCCAAGGGGCCCGGCCCATGAGCCCCTTATCACGAGGCCCTTGAAGTATTGTAATTTAGGCCTGGTTTGGCCCGATCTTGTGGCAACATTGACACCGGTCTAGCTCCACGGTTGGTTCTTTTTAACCCAAAAAGGTTAATTTTTTGCGCTTGGTTACTTGGCTACTTTTAATTGTGTCTGATAATTTTTTGCAATGTAATTCTAGTGTTTTTTTTTGTTGCTTCCATGTTTCTACTGGGGGCGAAAAAACTATATACAACAAATTGCTGTGTGATCGAAATGAACGATGTGATGTGTGTGTTTGTTGAAGTTTTCATGATTGTTATGTATTGTTTTTGTTTTTGCTTGCATGTTTTGTTACATAGAGATGAGGAAAACGGCTGAAATTTAGTTTTTTATAATATTGATACGATGAGAAATTCTGTGCCGCACTGTACAGGAATGCTTTTCTCCGCACGAATGTTTTCCAAGCATACTTTTAGGCATGCACTGTGAAGTACAGCAAAACTGTTATAAATTCGCTTGGTATAGTCCGATATGGCAAGGATGGTTCTCGAAGAAATGGGCTGTGCGAGAATGGTCGCGCGCTTTCCAATTAGAAGTTGCAAGAAACTTCGGCGCGATAAGAAAACTGGTATAAAAGCAGCAGTGGCAGCGCAAGGGGGAGTCTGTGTTGAGCAAGCAATGGGGAAACATGCAATAGTAGTAGTGTAAAGTAGAACAAGTGCAAATTTGTAAATAAAGCGATTGTTAGTTTTGACTACGTTGCGCTGGATAACTGAAGTTGTTTTATTTTCAAAACCAATCCAAACGAAACTGTGAAGTAATTTTCGTAACAATATGGTAACATATTGGATACTTTTCTAGAAAAATCTGGTTAACAAAATTTTGGTCGAGCAACGTATAGGCACAGATAACTCATTATATAGATGTCCAGTCTCATACGACGAAAACGGCACAAAAATTTCAAGCTCTGAATTACAGCTTTTTTCCGCAAAGCTATTTTACGCACACAACTGCATGTGCTCATCCAGAACTTTTGTCGGATTAAATTAATTTTGAATTTCTTTTCTTGCTTGTGATATTCTTTTTTGCAACATATATTTATGATTTTAGCTACAACGATCACGTGCTGTATTTGGTGTAACAGGTAGACAGCACATCAGATATCCATAATTTCTTTTCGTAAATTTCGCCTCGGGTTCAAGGCTGGGCGAGAAGCAAAAATTTTCTTAACATTTAACGCTTTTTTTTATAAACTTTTTTAATCGGTTATACCGGAAATTAATAATGTGTTCAAAAAATGTGATATAAATGAATCGGCACTAAAAATTTTGTGCATGATCAAAGAATATAAAGAAAATAATTTTCTTTGGCATACTTTTCGTTGCTAAGGCAACGCATTGTCAATAGCTGCGGCGCCAGCAGGTCTATCCTCTGCGTCGGCGTAACTGTATTGCGACAATGAACCCTGTCGGACCTGAGGCAACCAGTTCCCAAAATTCATTGGTCTTTCAACTGGTTTTTTGTAGTCAATTGGGCAACTGGTTGTCCAAGTGACTGTCAGCGGATGCAGAAGTGGGTGAGTTCGCGTCTAATCGTTCACGTTCTGCGTGCGCGTTCATAGGCGAGAAGAAACGTGAAAATACGAAACGAAACGAAAGACGAAACAGAGGAGAAAGATTCAATATTATTCTGTTACGGCTGATCTTGAGATGCTTTTGTTACAACAACAACGTAGAAATGTTTCTTTCTTTCTGTTTCTATGACTCGAAGTTCGCTCGATTTGCACGTTTTGTCTTGAATGATTTCAGTTAGAATTTTGCGTGAAGCAACGAATTGCAGCAGCAGTCGAATGGTATGTATTAATAAATTTATGTAATTATGTTTATGTAATTATTTATTAATTAATTTATTTTTTTTATTAATTGCAGGCGAAGTCAGGATGTTGAACTGCGTCAGACCCCAAACAGTTTCGACTGAAATGTGTCAACGAGTCGAAGTTCATCTTTACGTGCACCAATACTTGTTTTATTCGCGATAATTTTTTGTTATTATTTTTAAATATTTATAAAATAAAATAATTAATTAAAAAATGCACTGTTTTATTTTCTCCATAAAAACCGAGTGGTTAGAAATCTAATCCAGAATAAACTAGTTCGCAAACTAGTCGCTTTCAACTGGTTTGACAACTGGTTGCTTCGGACTAACCTTGGACTAGTTGCAAATGGATGCAGACGGGGACAATTGACCCTCGCCTAGGACACCGCCATGTTAAAAAGGTGAGTTTGCTACAAGAAAACGAGTCGATTCTGAGGTCATATGTGACTGTCAAGCGGCTAGTTGAAAAACTAGACTTGGACCCGTCCGATTTCCCACAGGGAAGTGACCGCTGAACAATTACATTCGTTTTGGAATATTTGCCGATCTTTTCATTTTTTTTGCGAAAAGCAAGTGCCTGGGCGTACCCAGCAACAAATTAAAGGGGGAAAGACATAACTACATTTCCGAATTCAGAATATAAAATTCAAATAGAATAGAATATAGATTTCTGAGCATATGTATATAAAATATAGAATTATGTAGGGGGAGATACCCTCCTCTACCCATACCTAGGTACGCCCATGAGCGCCTGTCATCATCAACCGAATCTTTTTGCTGTATGGTTGTTTGTAACCATATGCTGCGCTTGGTTGATTGATTTTAAAACTTGCGAACAATTATGTCTCCAAAACCAAACAATTCATTAATCAAGAGATCTAGAAACCAAATAAATTGTTCATTCATCTTTTTTTCACGGGTCGTAAAAAAAGGAATATATATTTAAAAAGAAGCCATTAAAAAATTGTTGGCGGCTACAGTGAGGATTGAACCGCGAACTCGTCGTCCGAGACACTCCCGCTTGCGAGACACTCAATCCCGACTGGCTGCTTAAAAGGTATGATAACAGACAAGCGCCGTTTTGTCTAGAAAATCACATATTTCTGTATCTCAAAACAGAGTACAATGCGCGTGAAGCGGTGTTTGTGTGAGTGACATTAGAGGCCAAAAAGCTCTTATCGGAGGCCAAATTTGTCGAACTTTTTGACACATTTTTTCCTTGGCCGCTGGACATCTATATGATGAGTTATCTGTGGTATAGGTCTCAGTGGTCCTTGTTGGCCAACTTGCCAACCACATCGCACTATTTAAACCCAAGTGTCTGTTGCGCCCCTTCAACCGAGAATAGGCCCGCCCCACTCTTTGCTGGCACCATTGTCGAAACTGTCGAAATGTGAGTTTAACCCTTTCGGTTATTCTATGCCATATGGCATAGTCTCTTTTCAGTGCCTGTTTTAGGTCAAAAACTTGTGAATACTATATTTTTCAATTTTTGTATTTTTCTCTGAAGATTTTTATACCAAATAATGAAAAAAATATTTTGATTAGTGTACCAAGTAAATTGTAAGGGTTCAGAATGTGCGCAGTCCTATCGAGCTGCGTATTTTACAAAAAGAGGTCTTTTCGCACTTTTATTTATTCTATTACAAAAATCGATTTATTTCATAGGTTTATGTTAGTAATCTAGTAGGTATTTATTGCTTTAGTAAGTGTAAAAAAAGTTAGATCCCAAATATAGTTTACTAAGGCTGTACGATTTTTTTTATTTTTTACTATGCCATATTTCATGATGCCCAAAAACCACTTTTTCGAACAATATTTTAAAAAATTACTTTTGATTATTCATTATGTAGGCTTAAAGAGTAATAAAATGGAAAATAATGACTTTTAAAGTTAAAAACAAAAAAGAAGTACCGAAAGGGTTAAATCGATTTATAGATATTAAAAAAATAATACGACTTTGTACAGTGCACATTATACGCACACATCACACACCCACAATTCGACTCGGCTTTGAAGGAAATAATAGTGGCCGCGGCACTGCGAACCCCACACATACGTTGCCATATCGAGAACTACTTGTACTTCACTTTGAGCTCAAACTACTACAGTATTTTAACAGTTTTTAGACACTTGAAACAATTCGCTTAGTTCGGATGTCACTTCAAAACCGACCATTTCATTACGAGTTGTTTTTGTTTTTGCACTATTCGATTTTTTACAACAACAAAGTTATATCCGCATTTTTAAAAGGCGGCAATTTTCTTTCACTTTTAACGTTATTTACAAGCAAGATCTTTCCTTTTAGCTACAAAAAACAAAACTTGTTGTTTGGGCGCCTTGAAGACGCTGCGTAACGTCATTAACGTGATATTTTTTCGAATCTTCCGTTTGCTCTGAATATTGTATTTTCAATGCGCGACAGGTGTTTTTAGTATAAAAACGGTGTGTATGATGACCACCATGGGTAGTCGGAAAACTCCGAGCGCAAGCGTTTACACGAGCGTTCCGTCCGACAGTCTGTCCGTCCAATCTCATTTCCTTCTGCGTGCGCGCCCTAAATGAAGATGGCAATGACAAAAACCACCACAACAGTTCAACAATAGCGTCAGGCGCGAAGGCGACGAGTTGTTTGCAAGTGGGCTTTTACCTACTCACGTACTCAATTCTTTCTTTGGTGGTATTTGGTTGCAAGAGAGGGTGGCAGTTCTTCATCGCTGTGGCACGACTCTTTTCGCCGCACATTGGCCCTTCCATCTTTTCAATACCAAGAAGAAAACAGAGGTTTAAAGGCTCAATTTGTAATTAATTACTTGTTTTACCTAAGTATTCACTATTCCTGCTTTCTAATAACTTTTCTCCGTTTTTTTATCGTTACGAAAATCTCACTTGGAAGATTTTTGAGCATTAGCAAAAAATGCAACTATGCACTAACTATAAAAATTACCAACAGAATAACCACAAAGCAGCAAATTGTTTGCTTAGTTCTCGCTTCCATTGTTTAAGTGGCTATGTCGGGGCTGGTGGATAGGTATTTTATAAATAATAACAAATATTTTATATACTTGCGGAATGAAAAAAACACCTGCCGTTTTATGCTAACAAAATTAATTTCTAATGCACATACGCATTTATTTGTGCGGATGTTTGTTTGGCTGTTTATGCGGACCAGCAGCAAAGAACTAGAAATAATCAACGGCGCAACTTGAACTTGAACTTATTTTGGACGATTTTCCGTTGTGAGCCGCACTATTTTCTTGGATTGGTATTTTCATTGCGCGAATGTCATTCTCATTAGATCAATTTAATCCTTCGAACGAGTACATAATTATGCCTACTTGAAATGCATATGTTACTCCTTGCATGGAAGTTGTAAAATTGCCGGCCTCTGCCCACTTTCCGCTGGTTATGGAGTGTGCCGTCTGTGTTTCTGTCCGTCCGTTTATTGGCTTACTCAAAATATAGATTCATATTTGAAAATGCCCATTGAGTCACTTGAAATAGCTAATTTTTGGCGTTTTGCCTGGCGTATGCAAAAATATAGAAAACAGCAGCGCGTTATATGTATAAATAATAACCAGTGCAAAAATTCAACAGTCAACATGCTAAAAATACGCATCAACAGATATGTATGTGTATTCTATGCGCGATGGCGCCAGTCAATGGCAAAGAAGGACAAATGTGGAAACGTACCATTGCTATTACTGTTACTCAAATGCGTTCAATGCGTACAAATGCGATCGATTTATTGTTTCAAATTATCCAAAAACTCTGACTACACTTCAAAATCTAACGATATACTTAAAGAAATCATAATATTTTTATAAAACTTATAAAAACTTATCCACATTTTTAATGTATGCCTTAACTGCACTTTTTGTTTTGTTTTAGATGAATTAAAATAATAATTTTCCATGTATTCATATTTATCGACAATATACTCACAAAACGGTGCAGAATAAGTTTTCGTACAAAACTTATAACGGCAATTTCCGGTTATGCTTTTTATTTTTTTGGAAAATTTGTATTCCGTTGAACAGTGAACGGACTTGTAAATTATATGGAACCGTATATGTGCTTGAAATTTTATAGAAAGCAATAGAATCCAACAGAAAAAAATTAAAAATGGATGAAAGCATAATCTTACTAAAACTTTCCAAAATTGACAAAAAAAATTCATGAAATTAGGGGGGACTTTTGGGAGAGCACATTCGTCATTTCAAATCTCGAAAAAAACAAGAAATTATTGTTTTTTGTTACGATCTATTTTCTTAAGCTACCCGAGCAAGAAAATTGGATTGTTTTGCACTCAGTGCATAATAATCGTAAGCTAGTTGCATCCAATATCTTTAGAAATGTAAAGAAATATTTTGTAAAACCCAGTAGCAGTGACTTTATAAGAAAAGTCCTGAAAAAAACATATTCCCCATATTTCATAACAGTATGTAGCATATTTAGCTTACTTACAAGGAGCACGGAATTGCTTTCGAAAAAGAGTCCATCAAAGAGTCTAAAAAACCGTATTTCCGGGACGATGCACAGTGTGACTTTTATCATTTTTAGGATGCCCAAAGTCATAGCAGTCAAACCAAAGTAGGTGTGACGATAAAATTTTGCAATAACCATGTAGAGCTCAACATCGTATTAGACAAAAAAAATGGGCGTGATCCGCCCACTTTTTCTTCGACTCCCCATATAAGGTTTCATTACAGATGACCATTATTTCTAATTTAATAGGGTTTGTCTGAACGGACGTAAATAAAAATAGTCAAAATAGTTTTTTTTAATACTTTTGAATTAGATTCATTCCAAACCATTTAACATTTAAAAAATGTTTGGCAAACAAATTCAATATCCTGTGATATAAAGGAAACGGCTATTTATTCGGCTAGAATGTACCCATCTTGATTGAAAATTATAGCAGAGTTTCTTTACACAGGATTTTAATTTGAAGTGGACAACATATTTTCCAATTTAACTCAAAATATATTTAAAAACCGAATGATTCTTATTTTTTTGCTTGGATTTTAGCCAAACATCAAAAAGTTCACTTCGCGGAACTGCCATGTTTGATTGGCTGTGAACTAAATTGGTGCAAAAAGGAGCAAGAATGGATTGCAGAATCTGAAACTAGGCACATTTTTCATTAATGTGGTTATAAACATCACATGGGACTCTACGGAACTCTATAAGTTTTACTCTATTAAAAAAGGAAACAATTTTGGGAATCACTCAATTTTTAGTGACTAGCTATTTTAATCGATAAAAAATTAAAATAAATTATTTAAAGCTTCAAAAACTTACCGGAGTTTGCACAAAATATTCAAGTAACTAAAATCAAAAAGATTTGTGCAAAAATATTTCTGACAAAAAAATCATGGCACTGTAAACTTAAAAACAAAATCACATTGAGAAAAGTGTTTCTGCACTTGTCGCAGTGAGACAAATTCGATAACGGTTATCATAATAATAATTGATTGGCACGACAGCCCGCTTACGCGAGACTAAGGCCTAGTTTCCCGCAACCACCCGTGTTGTGCGTGTGAATTTGTACTCGGGTGGAAGGGACCTACAGTTTTATGCCGGTTCCGAATGGCAGGTTGGGAGCTTTTTCATAGGCAATTTTTAATCTCAGAGGTTTGCCATTTCCAGCTGAGAGGACAGCCACCGAAAGAGAAAACGAGTTTCCCGTTATTTTTTTTTAGGTGTTACTACATGCAGTATTCGAACTTACGTCGCTCTGCATTCGACTCGATGGACCGCGCACTAACCAACTGAGCCACGGCGTAACGGTTATCATGCTAACTGTTATTTTTCGTTTTGTTTTAAGCATATATTCGTAATACTTGTATATTCCTCTATTGCATACCAAAAAATTTTTGCGATCGCAGAAAATTTTTTTTTTTAGTTTTGGCATCCTAAAAATGATAAAAGTCACACTGTGCGATGTGTTGTTATCTATAGAAAGTGGGACGATTCATTATTATCTGATAATGGTTGGCATATTTGGCATTAAAAAGCATCAACTAATTCGAAGAGGGTCCTGTAAATAACAAAATTCTGAAATTAACAGTGAAGCATAGCATATGTGGGGATATGGCATGGGGCTGCATGTCAGGGAAAGGAGTGAGCTCCATCTTCAAAGATATAGTAAGCCAATATAACAATTCAAGGATATAACAAAATAACCGCTGAAAAAACACCGAATTTAATCAAATTTACGCCGAAACTTCTGCAGGGAGTCCAAGCGAGAAAAGCATGTTCACAAAGTTATTAATTTTTGAATAAAACTTAGTTTCAATTAAATTTAACTGCATAACCTTATCTTGTACGCAAACTTTTTCTGAGGTGTATTCATAACATATTTTGTTTTTGGCCCTCCTTTTACAGTTTGGTCAAGTTTTTGATATTAATATCTTAATGGAATAAAAGAACTAAGTTTACGGAAGAAATACAAAATATTTTGTTTTTGAAAAATTTCTTAAAGTGATTTATTTTGTATATGAACAAACTACGTACCCCTTGTACGCACCCTTATTCTGACTAGTATAGCTTTAAGTACGAACTACCTGAAATATGGGTCATCTTCTTTTCGAATTCCCTAGCTTTCTTAAAACCCTGAAGTCCCCAAAAGTCTACTGTTTTTTCATTCATCATTCAAATGCCAGAAGGGCCAGCGTCCAATTCAAGTAAATTGTTATATAAAAAAAATTAAATTGTTTTAAATGTTGTTATTTGACTTTAGTCACATACACAATTAATGTAGGTATGAATATAAGTATGTGTATATGTATGCACCGTGTGTGTGTATATGAGTCTATGTCATACATAATGTATTTTTTTCCTACTTACATTCGAATAACTATGCTGTTGACTGCCTCAGAGCTAAGCTTCAAATTGTCGAAATTCGCACAATTTTTAAGCATATAAATGTTTATTGCTGTATTAACAGCTTATTTTTTGCACTTTACACCTAGGAATCGCTGTTTCTGAACCGCCATGCCGTGCACCAGCTAGAGAAATATACACAAAAGTGGCAGAAAGCAGAGACGGACAGCTGTACGTGTGCGCGGCGGTAACAGTTGACTATAGCTGCTGTAAGCAGTTTATACACAATCTTATAAATAGTCACACAATATTTATAAGTGTTTATAAGCGAGACATATTCTAAAAATGATTTCAACGGTACTTCGTTAAGAAACGAAATGTCCACCGCGGGCGGACTAATGGAATATGTGTTTTTTTTTCGACGTTGAGAGGTGGAAATCTTCAAAACATACCGACGCCCTCCAGAACGCCGGTATGCCGGATTTTTACCGACTAAAACCACCTCCTCCTTCTATCCCTGCTCCCCGCGGCACCGCCTCTCGGCATTTCTTCACGGGGGGTGATGGCTGTTCTAATATGCTGTATGGAATGGAATGTGTGTGTGTGTGTGCTGTCCCTACAGGAAAAAATAGTCAGTTGGCATAAGTAACTAATTTTAAACTACTATTTTGAGAAGTAATTTGTCACTGATTGAAAAATCATGCATGGCTACACAGTTCACGAGCGCATGCGCCGTACTCGTTGCATTGTTCGTACAAACGAAAAGTCGCCAATGGCGCCTGCGCGATGAATAACGGTTGCCTATTGTTTGAAAATTGATATTTTCTGTGTTCGCGTATGTGCTCCTTAGAAGTTGTAAGTGAATCCAATGGGTTGGCAATATTGCTAACTGAAAGGGACGCCATATCGTGTTTATTCGTCGAAGCGTGCGCGTGAAAAAGTGTAAATAAGTGCGTAGTATAAAGAGGTGTATAAAATAAATTATTTAATTAGTAAAAACAAATGCCTCAAAATCAAGAAACATCCGCCGCAAAATAAAAAAACAGAGAGACATACTTAAATCGGCTTAGAAGTGAAAATGCGGCTGAAGGCACGGGTGAAGACGTGTAAGTGGAAAATTTGTGCGCGGAAAATTACAGCGAGTCTGCTAGCTGCTAATGTCATTGTAACTGTGAATATCTTTGGAACACATTGGAAAATAAGCCTGAAGGACTTCAGCAAATTTGTTAAGGTTTTGCTTGGTATGTATGCACGTACACATTTACAAAATCACATTTTCTGTGCATAATATTCCCATAACTAATTCTACAATTCGTTCCTCATTTAACTAGATTCAATAAATGCAGCTGATCCCATGGAAGAGCTGAGAGCAGCTATAGTAGCCAGTGCTACACTTGAATTTATTTGATATAGTTTAGAATATTCTTGGAAAAATATGTTTTTGTTGTAAAATGAACTGAAATCTTATTTCTATTAAATGTTTTAAGTTTTTGCTGTTTTGTTATTAGTTGTAAACATTTTTTAGAAGAAGTGTACTCTGTTTTTGAAAGAATTTAATAAAAAAAAATCTTATGAATTGAATTCAGTATATTTGAAAATTCATTTAATGGGGTTATATGCAGTCGTTTGTAATGAGTTACTATTTGACTAGTTTAAAATCAGTTACAAACTAACTAATTTGTAACTTGACACAAAACAACTAGTTTTAAATCAGTCGATTGGGGACTAATTATTAATTGGTTTGGAAACTACTAGTTATAAACGACTTGGGAAGTCATGCAGCGGTAGACAATTGATGTGCTGCTAAGACATCGCCACGTTAAAATAATGACATCTTTTCAAGCAAAATAATTAATTTGTAATCAGTACTGTACAGAAAAGACTAGCTATAAATTAGTCCAAAATTAGTTACATTTCCTGCAGGGGTGGTCGTTGTAACGTGGTGAATATGTATGCATTGTATGTATGGACTAGAGACATTTGGATTTAAGGAAACATATGTATCGGGATCTTAGCTTAAACAAGCGAATTTCGCCAAAAGCCTTGTCGTCGCAACTTTCGCTTTAAAAAGCTGGTATTTCGCTTGAAAATAACTGTCTAGCTCAGTTTCAGGGGCCTCGTAGCTTCAAAATTCAATTCTTAACAGTGAATTTTTAAAACGCTCTCCTGCGCATGAAAAATGTTACACACTAACTGCTCTAAATGCCTACGCAAATCAACAGGTGATGGGATTTCAGGTGTTTCGAAATGCTGGCGGCGCACAGTGGCTCAATTTGTCATTTCGGGTTGCAAAATTAATAACTTCTGAACGAATTGAGATAATTGGAAAATTTTTGCTGCTGATTAGAAATTCATCAGGCTATTGTATTCCAAATACTAAACTCAATCGTGATACAGGGTGCTACGTAATACTTTGTCAAAGTTCGACTTACTGTCGAATAATGCGAGAAGCAATGATAAGTTTGAGTTGCAAAAATAATGAAAATTCATTAAAAAAGATGAAAAGTAATACAAAATTTAAGAAATAAGCTGAAAGAGTCAAATTTAAAGATAAAATTTAATAGATATCGCTTTCAAAATTAGAACCAGAATTCGAAGAATTTACATAAAAAGTCAATTTTTCTTTGGCCAAAAACAATGCTAAAGTTTTATTATGACTATATTTGATGGGTAGCACATTGGGTGGGGTGGGAATATTGTTTTTTATTCTTTTAACCCTTTCGAGACGGAGCTTAATTTTGAAATCCAAAATACTCTCAGTAGAAATATTTTCATGCTATGAATGTTGGGATATGAAAATTATATTCGATGCACACAAATTCTGAAATCATCCTTTTATGCGAGAAAACCGAAATCGAAAAAATACTTTGCGTGGGTCGTAAGATTTGAATAATTCTTTTGAGGGGCATTAAAAACTTGCTGGGACGTATTATCCCAGTAGTCCCGAAAGGGTTAACACGACCCGGGCTTGCTGGTAAAACTGCTTCCACTATAACGCCTTTCATTTTCTCCTGATTCTTATTTTATTTTATGATCAAAGCTTCTGACAGGTGGGTGGTAGTTATTGTTTCCGTTGTCTCCATAAGCTTCCTTTTTTATTAAATAGCGCACAGTCTTGAATTGACTTTTTCGGCCTTCTTTTTGCCGCCTTTGATGTCGATGGTTGGTCATCGCTTATGATACATGCATCTCCTGCATCGAAGTAAATTGTTTTTTCCAAACACTCCTCATTATTCTGGACAAAATTGAATTTGGTACGGTTTGCCGCAATCCATTTCAACTTTGTAGTGCGATAAGTCCGGGATATATTCTCGTTAGTCACAGATATGTTGGCTGCAGGCAAACTTCCTTCGACATAACTAATTTCTTGAGTGATAGCCAGAACGAACTTCTCCTTTGTCTTCGAAATAGAAAATATTTCAAACAGCTTCGAATTTTTCAAAAACATCTTTGTGCTTATTCTTCGGTTTAGTTGCAGTGGCGGAGTTGAAGTGATGTTTAGTTCAAATTAAATTCGAAACTAACTTTACTTACTTCAAACTCCTTTATTTATAAGTACGATTTGCATATGCATTCAAATAGCAGGTATTAAGCTTCTAGTACTAGCAGGTACCTAAACAGTTGTTAGGTTTTCCCGCGTTGTGGGATTTTTGAACAGACCAGACACATTAGTGAGTTTTAGACAGTGCACATAGATATAAGTCTGCTTTTTGTTTTTCAATAACTAATTGTTTCATTGGCGCGGTTTAACTCAAAGACTAATGGCGACTGACTGAGTTTTGCTCAAATTAAAAAAAAAAATTTATGCCAGACATAGTGTTAGTATTTTGTTAAAACCAAAAACATTACATCAAAGGGTACATGATAGCTGATTGCCGGAAATGAAAGCCAACTTGTTTTTCGTGAATGCGAACTGCGCATCCAGCAAAAGTACTCTTTACTTCGAGCTTACAGCAATATACGCCAAACAAAAAAGTCGACTTAATATGGAGTTGCAAGCTTGTATCACATCTTAAATGAAACCAAAATCCAAATTTCCATGCCCTGGTAACGATTATAATCGCACGTAGTTGATTTACTATCAAAATCTTGACGAACTTATTCGAACGCACGCTCCCGAAGGCACAAAATTGCGCGAGGTAGCCACAGAAAAATCGCTGTAAAATCCAGTCGGGCAAAATCGGGCACCCAATCTCTTCAGGGCAGTACTCACAGAAGACTAGTGAACAATTTTCCCAAAGACGGAACTGTGGCAAGTTAAAAAAGGCTATTTAAAGTCTATCGAAAGTTCAAAAAGTGTGATAAAAATAGTGCTTCAAGTGAGTCCCTACGAAAAGACAACAACAACAACCAACTTTTTTTTTCTATATTTAATTAGTTACTACAAATGCCTTCTTTTAAGATGCTGGAGCAAAAAGTTTCAATTAATTTGCTCTTTCCGTATTTTAAAACTTCAGCTTTGCCGTAAAAGTGCAAATTGCTGGTATTATTTCACACTCTAAAAATTGCTCAACTTTGACGGGCTCTACAAGCAAAACTATTTGTCCAATTTAGTTAAGGTTTTCGGATTTCTTAGGTCCAAGCATTTATCTATCGGACAAGTATAACAGTTTCCCCCAAATCGAACATGACAAAATTGACTTTTGCAACCTGCGTCGGCAGAATCAGCCACTGTGCGGCGGTCCATTGTGCAATGTACATTGGCAAATTCTATTTACTTTCTAGTTTAAAAACTTTGTTTTCCTTTTTATTAAAACATGCATGTAATCTGCACCTCAAGTACTCCTAATTGTAGCTTTACGGGTTGAATATGTTGTTATTGGTCATTTGTTGTGATATCGATGTGTTATGCTGCTGTTGTACTTTGTTGCTGTGCGCACTATAATTGCAATTATTGTTAAAGCTATTGATTTTCTTGCTGCCGTTTTTACGCCTGTATATTTGATTTACTGTTGCTGTTACTGTTAGAGTTGTTGTTTTAAAATAACTTTTGTCTATTATGTTTTCGGTTTTTCTCTTCTGGTACCGTTCTGTCTCCTCTCTCGCTGTCATCAATTTCTTCATCTAGTTTCTGGGTTTCTTATGGCTCGTTATGATTTCCCTTTTCGTTAGTCTGTTCCCCTTTTTGGTCAGGGCGCGGTGCGGTGTATTTTAGGCGGGGGCTGAGGGAACTTGTTAGATTGTTAAAACGCAATATCTTCAACTTTCAGCTGCACTTTAACCTTTCTCTTTAGTATTTCTCTTCTTGCTTTCCGTATATTATTTTGCTTCTTTCTAGTTTCTGCTTAAATTTTTTATGTATTTCCTATCTCACATACACACTTTACCAATCGCGCTAACTACTATTTTCGCTAATTTTTAAGGTTAAAAAAAATCGTTTCTACTTTTCTACGATTTCGACGCTGAAGTATTCTTTTTTTGTCATTCAAGAGCGTTTACGCGCTTTATGTGTTCAGCATGTTCAAAAACAAAATTGCATTGCAATTGCTGTTTCCGTCCGTCTTTGTTCTTTGCGAACATTTTTTACTGTCAGGCCTGCTGCTATATTTGCTACTGGTTTTTTATGTTTGGAAACGCGTTAGCCCTTTCGAATATTAAGGGCATTTTTTCATTTTTGGTTATCGAAATTTTCGTCTCCACAATTGTTCGCCAAGTTTAGCCAAATCGGGCAGCGGCCACTTTTCACTTTCAGAAATCGTTTTAGTTCACACACACATTTTCGAGAACATTTTTCAAATTACGAGGAATGTGTATTTTGTCTGTCTGCGACTGGTGATTGCTTACTTTAAATGCGCGATATTTTATGGATTTTTAAATTAAATTTAAATTTTCGATTCACTCTAATCGGCCAACATGGGCTCCTAGAATTCGGGTAACTGAGCACTGAACTAATCGGAATTGTACTGAACGAGCGTACGACGATTTCGGTGTAAGGATGTGGTCGGTCGGTCGGTTGGTGCGTGGTCGAGTCGGGTCGGTCGGATTAGTTGGGCGGTCGCTCCGACGTTAGGAGAAGCAGCCAGTATTCCGCGCTAAAGAGCTGTGCATTAGCCGAGTGTCCTCCTCTTTGCCGAATCGCTTACCCCCGTCACTGCCAAGTATGTAAGAGAGGTTCTTCTTCTTCGTTTCTCTACATGCATTTACATATAGCTGTTTATGCTATGAAAGCTGAACACCGTAAGAAATATTAATACTAGTTTTAGCTCAAATGAGTGAGTTAAAACGGTGGAGGGATATTTGTAAAGATAGGCAAAAATGCGAAGCGACGAAAATTGAGAGGAAATGCCAAAAACGCATGCAAGCCGCCAGGTCACTCCACTAGTTTTGAAATTTGGCAACAGCTGGAGGAAAACTTGGGGCGGGGGTGACCAGACTTTTTGTGAATATCAGAACTGTATTAAGTGCGAAGGCGAGGAATGTGGGAGAGAGCAGCGGAAAAGCGGACAAACGAGGAAGACTAGACACCGGGCATTGGGTAAGAGAGGGCAAGAGAACGCAGCACAGCGGGCACGTGTATTCCGTCACTGGTTTCAAAGTGTACGCTACCTGAAAAATGTGTATGCTCTTATTGCAGTGCTTTGGAAAATTAACTCCCCTGCGCTGTTGTACATATAGCAGAGTTGCCGACGTTTTACAGTAAGCGAGTGTCTACATGTCTTGTTTAACTGTCCATTTTTCGAGAATCATTCTGAACGAAAACCTATAGCAAAGTACATCAACGAGACTTTACCAAACTACTAGAAAAACTAGTAGACAGTAGCTCCTTAGTTAAGCTTAACTAAATCGGCTTTCCGGTTCTCAGCTCGATTTGATTCGATAAGCTACTTACAGTATGCGATTCTTTAGAATTTTAATAATAATATACAGTTGAACCTCGATTATCCGGGGTTGCTTGGGACCGGGATCATCACGGATAATCGAAAATCCCGGTTAAAAGAGGTTACATATAAACGTTTGTAAAAATTATTTTTATTATATAAATAACTTTAGTTTATACCAACCTTTAGGGCATGGCAAGTATTAAAAAAAAACAGTTGTAGAACTTCTACCTATAACAGTAAGCCGAGAATTGATTTAAGTCGGGGTTTTTATTTAAACATGCTTAAAAATGTTTAAAATTATATATTCTTACAAATCAATCGAATAAATTCGAGCACATAGAAAAAAGTAGGATACCACATTAGCCGAACATGCTATATCACATTTCCCCTCCAATTTTTTTCAATGGGCTGTTTATGAGTTTTGCAAATTTTCAAGAATTTCGCTGAAAATTTTCATCAGAAGATGTTTCCTTGGTTGCTTTAAAAGCCTATAGATACTTGAAATATGTTATTGGTTGAATTTCATTCAAATTGAGTCAAATTTGACTGTGTTATGAACAAAAACCAAATACATGGACGTCCAATATCTTATGTTGTACACCAAATTTGTTAAATAGAAAAATTCGTTAAATCGATCGAAATTTTTTTTATTTTAAACCATCCTTAACCCATTTTCGGCCGCTACCAGAAATAGCCAATATTTTTCTAATTCCTTTTAAGGACTTATATTTAGGACCTTAATCAAGAATATTTTTGGTTTTTTTTTGTGTTTTTTTTTTACAAAATTTTTTTATTAATAAATAAAAATTGAATTTCAAATAAAAACAAATATATATGTATATAGTTTTAGTCAGATAATAATCAAGCATGAAAACAATTGTTGGCTTACATATGTGCATACATGACGACTTCTGGCCAATAGTCGATTTTTCGACCACTGAAAAGTACGCGGTGCTGAAGGGTTAAAAATATTTTCATAAACTTATGGATATCAATTGATTGTGATAATTTGGTCTTTAGGCTTCATAAATAACCAATAATACATCGATAATTTAAAAATGTTATATATTTTTCAGAATATTCAAAATATGACTAAAAAAATTCTTTTTTTCGTGCCTTCGCCAACATCTCTAAATTTATCTTTAAAAAAAAAATTTTTAATTTGGAGGGGTTACCAAAAGACCAAAGCTATTTTATGCATCAAAATTTCAAAGATATAATGTCTCAGTGCAGAGCTACTCTCCTTCAAAGTGACTGGTCGAAAAATCGACCAGCGGCCGAAAATGGGTTAAAGAAATAAGTCTCACATATTCAGTCTTTAACCGTCTGCCTATCCTTGGGGTCTATTTGACCCCAGGCGGAATTAAAAAAACGATTGAGCGGTCTTGTGCACTCGTCTACTTGTGTTATTTAGTGTTAATCGCGCTTACAACCCAATAACAAATCGAGAAAAAACCTTTCCGGGGCTTTCCCCTTTTCTTTTGTGATTTATGTGTAACATTTCTTCATGTTCCGTCAGTAAATTATATAACCGTTTGATTGGGGTCATCCTGACCACAAAGGACAGCGAACGCAATTTTGAGCAAAGGGCAGACAGAAGGATAAACAAATATCGTGTTGAACTCTAGCATTTTCAAAATACAAATATGGCTATGTGTGTACAGTGAAAATGTCTTCGATGCGGATCGCCTCTTTACCGCAAGTTAACTTTTCTGTATGGACATTTCTCTTGATTCATTACACTGCACAACAGCATATCTGTTGCATGGAGTTTTTTACATGAATCTGAATCGTTTTTCCACACGTTTTCAAAACCATACTCCCTTTTTATGTAACAGCTCTAGTTTTCGCAAAAAATGGACGTGTCACTTTTTCGAATTTTCCTCGGCTTTTTTTTTTGTTTTCGACTGTAATTTCCGAACCAATAATCCTATCGACATGACTTTTATATCGTTGCACTTACAACATTTCACGCCATCTTTTCTGACATCATAATCAATTTTATGCGTTCTAATTTGGCGTTGTAATAAGGTTTCAAAGTAGGAAAATATTAAATTTTAAGGCGATCAGAAAGATGGCCATCAGAAAGATGGCGAAAATTGTACAGATGTTTCATAAATCAAGTTATGAAGTATAAGAATATCTTATGAAGAAACATCAAGCAATAAAACACAGCCAAATTATTTGGCGGAATACACATTCGCATCGAAATAATAACAAAAATGTACCATAGCCATTTTCATCACTTTTCACACTTTTTCCTTAAACAATTATGGGCCTCAAAATATGCAAAGTTTTTAATTTTTTTTGTTTCGAGCAATCCAAAATCTTTTTGTTTTTTGCTTGTATTTTAGACTATAAACGGAACATATAAAGGAGCATATTTTGAGGCGCCTAATTTTTTAAGGAAAAAGTAATGAAAAGTGATGAAAATGACCATGGTACATTTTTGCTATTATTTCGATGCGAATGTGTATTCCGCCAAATAATTTGGCTGTGTAGGATTGCTTGATGAGTCGGCTTTCATTATACACCTAACTCGTTAGTTGATTTGCACAAAATGTGTATGTTTTTGATCAAAGAAAACGCCTGAAAATTCCATATTTTCCGACTTTGAGGTCCAATTACCGCGGAATTTTAAAACTTATAAAAAAATTGCAATATAAACAAAAATTGCATCGGAAAAGAAACCGTGCAATGTTGTTAATGCAACGAGGTAAATATGATGTCAACCGGTTTGTTGGTTTTGAAATTACAATCAAAAATATGGAAAAAGTAGAGGAAAAACTGAAAAATTACACGGTACCTATATCTCACTAACTAGAGCTGCTAGAAAAAATCTGAGGATAGATTCGAAATCAGCGTACCCAAATTAGTAAGAAACAGTACAAAAACTCCATGCAATAGAAAAAAAAGTGCGATTTTGTTGTCCTGTGTTGCAAATTGTCCCGATCTGAAACATAAAAATATGAATAAATTTTGAAAAGGAGCTGGTAGGATTTATTTAATTCGAACGATTTTGCACCTATAATTATCAACAAATACAACCCAGCTTGCAGTTTTTGTCGACATTTTTGTGCTACTTATCGATGCTTCTTGCCTACCGTGGTAAGGGGAGCTGCAAATAAAAAAGTCTCTAGATAAAAAATGTCCTCAAAGCCACAGAAGTCTTTTTCTGCTTTTAAATTTAAATTTTATTATTAAAATATAACATTTGCTGCCACACAAACAATAATAACAATTAAGAAAAATTACTTTGGTAACACCAAAAGTGTCAAGAAGCGACAATAAATGAAAATGAGGCAGTGTGGCTGGTAGTTGCAATATAAAAAAAATTTTACTGCACACCACCCTGATTTTGTGCTTCAATAAAATTATTAGACGTTTAGTTAAAATAAGACTCGGCAACTCTGCAGCTCAGTCACTCCAGTACGCTCATTTGCAACTTTGAACCGAGCACTGCCACTATTTCAAATTCTGTCCCCGGCCTTTCAGAACCTATAAAATATGAAAATTTTCATTTTACTAGTTTTGATACTGGTTGCAATGTGGCCCTTCTATCTACTATCCCACAAAAACATTTAATTCGAGTTTATTAATACCCGATTTTTAGTATTCATGGACAACGTTACTGCAAGTTGAGAGTTTTTCTTTTACCGTTTCATCCCGTTTTGTTTGCGGTGTTTGCGAACGAAAAAGTGTGCAGCAGTTAAGGCATTCCCGGGATCCCGGGATCTCGGGATTTTTTAGGATTTCGTTCGTACTTTTTCAGCAGAAAATTATAGAAGCTAGTAAGATTTTTTATATAAACACATACTTTTTCTGTTAGTCGGTTTTTCTTTTAATAAAAGTTGTATGAAAATCGTATAAAAATATCCAAAAGAAAATCATTAAATTCGTTCATAATTTTTAAGCAAAATACTTACAGTACGTTAAAGCTTTGTTTGTGGAGATCAGATGAATGGTTTAGGGAAAAACTTGTCGATTTTGATATTTCGAAACCCCTCACTTTATGAAGGTTAATAACAAATTGTAATATATTGGGTTAAATGACGTCGCATCGAGTTCTAAGTTCACGAAAGTGCTCAGAAACTGGTGATTTTTTTAGAAGGCCCAATTTAGGACCGACTTGCAATAATTTCGTTATTAAAATATTTTTCCCGAAAAACGAGTCAAACAGTAAAGAACCAATTTATATATTTCCATACACTTAAACTTCTTTTTTCAACCGTACTGGTATAACACCGTGCGACAAAAATCAAAAAATTTCAAAACACGAAAAAATCTATATACTCGCGAAACTAGAGGCCAAATATAGTAAAACTGCGATTTTACTTTTTCTCTCTGACGTCAGGATTTTTTTTAAGAACTTTGAAATTTCAAGGACATGTTTATTTCAAGGAATTATTTAAAAAAATTAGCGCGTTGTAGAATAACAATATGGGTATCAAATGAAAGAGAAAACTCCTTAGAATCTTAGAAAATTTTATGTTTTGGTGTAAATGGACGAAGAGGTATTGAAAATGTCCTTTTAAAACTTTATCCTTTAATATCCTTGCAAATTTCCAATGGTTTTTTTTTTGAAAAAAAATATATATCTTAAGGACTAATATGTACACTACTACATGAAATTCGTCCTACTAAGTTTATAAATTAAGGATATAAAAAATTGAATACTTCTCTCTATCAAACAAAGATATATTGCACCGTACGACAAAAATAAAGTATTTAATTAACTCATGTATAAATCGTTATACTGCTAATACTGGAGGTAAAATACACAAATTCGACAATTTCAAAATTGCGTTTGAACCTAAGTATTTCTTTTCACAAGATAAAACTCATCCAAGAGTAACAAGATGAATGCATGAGGATACATTCTTACTGTGAATACTAGAACGCAATATTAAAAAAAATTAACAAAAGTCATTAAAAACGCATTTAGAATGCATTTTATAAATTATTTATTTTAAAACAAATTGTTTAAGAAAAATGAATGAGTCTACTTTGTGTTTGTGTTTTTGGTAAGTGTCGCGTCACAGCGACCAACAATACTCGGAAAGTGATACATACTCGGAAAGTGACACATTTCTTTTCTTCGAAAGCGTTTTCCAATTACCGCAATGTCTTGGTGAAAGCGCTCTCCGTGTTCATCACTAACTTCACCTAATCATTTTGTAAATGTGTGCTATATGTGAAATTTAATATTTATAGAAAACAATGTATTTAAACCATTTATCATATAGTCAGTTTCTTATTTTTAAGTGCAAAAATGGTTCTATAAATATGATTTCAGCATCCTTAACCCTAGAAAGGTAATCTTCATCGATTTGACGAACACCACATACATTTCTTCGAATTTCTCCTTATTCCGCGGAGTTTACGTAAGTTTACTTTTTTTATAGAAAAACAAAACTAGGCTTCGTCGAAACGACGAAGAATACCATTAACGTGACTTTTTGCAACTGAATACGAGTACTACACATTGCATTTCAGTATTTCAAAATGTTTCGGAAGAGTTAATTGAAAAATTTTTTGGAATTGGTTAATCAATTAAATATTAATTAGTTAAGTTAATTAGTTAGTTAGTTAATTAGTGTGCAAGTAAGTTGATTAAATAGTTAATTAGAACTGTAAAAATTTATTGATGTTTTTGCTTTTCATTCGTTTTTTAAGGAATTGTAATTGTGTTTCTGTCTTCATGAAGAAGCTACATATTGTTCTTCGATTTATTTTAATTTTATTTTTTTAATTTCCGATACTCATTCTGATCTCAAAAATAAATGTACATCAACACAAATTACTGTAAAATACACAAATAGTTTTTAAAAATATATACGGTGCGAATTATTTACAAAGAAATGCCTAAGTATATTTACATAATGAAGTTGGAGTTTATACGATTTCGAATTCTTCCATAAATCGGAGTTGAATACTACTTCGTCGATTTGACGAAGATTACCAACAACATATGTAAAATATCATTACCCTTCTAGGGTTAATAATATTGAAATTTTCCATATCCTATAAAAAAGTATTCAATTTTTTAAATCCCTAATTAACCCTAGGTAGATAACGTTGTTTTTTTGTACTGAAAAGATACGTCTGAGAGACGTATGCTAGTTTATATCCTTTTAAAAGTGTTGTTAGAAGGAATATTGATAACACAGCACAACAAAAAACACTTTTTTCTGTTGCATGGAGTTTTTTTCCTAGCAGCTCTAGTTATTGAGATATAGGTACCGTGTCATTTTTTCAGTTTTTCCTCTACTTTTTCCATATTTTTGATCCTAATTTCTAAATCAAAAACCCGATTGGCATGACCTTAACCTTATCGCATTAACAACACCACACGGCTTCTTTTCCGATGCAACTTATGTGTATAAGTTTTAAAATACCGCGGTAATTGGACCTCAAAGTCGGAACATATGGAATTTTAAGGCGTTTTCTTTGATGGTCAAACACATGCAAATTTTTTGTTAATCAATTAACGAGTTAGGTGTGTAATGAAAGTCGACACATCAAGCAATACAACACAGCTAAATTATTTGGCGGAATACACATTAGTATCGTAATAATAGCAAAAATGTACCATAGTCAACTTCATACTTTTTCCTTAAACAATTTGGGGCCTACAAATATGCAAAGTTTTTAATTTTTTTTTTTGTCTCGTGCAATTCAAAATCTTTTTGTTTTGTGCATGTATTCCAGTCTATAAATGGAACATATAAAACAGCATATTTTGAAGCTCCTAATTTTTTAAGGCCAGCCTCGATAGCCTAGCGTGAGTGCACTAGACTGCCGTCCCAGAGGTCGTGGGTACAACTCCCGCCGTGTGCACGGTCCCCGCACTTTTCCATCCAATTTTTCAGATTTTTCCTGTTCTCTAAATTTTCCTAAAAACCCTGCAACATATCCAAGTTCATTGATTCCCAACCCAATTATTCCTATTCCACTTACTTCCACGCAATAGAACGCGCAATTATGCGCTGTGCGGCTGATAAAAAGCAAACAAATAAACAGTTACGCAAAACAGGCGCACGAGCGACATCTGCAAGGGGAAGCGGACAACTGCGAAAACAGCGCGCACCAATCCGATCTAGCGAGGTCCCCAACCATTCTGCTGTCACCTCCTCACAACAGATGGCGCTACGAGCGGAGGCGTATCGCGATTAATAAGACTCGAGGCGGTTAGATTGCAATTGCTTTATTCACTAACGTTACAAACTTTCTACGCGCGTGCGCTCAGCTCCGTTGCCAGCTTTCGACTCTCTTTCTTTGCTGCCGCGCCAGTGCTGCCAGCGCTCGATGCACGAACCAGTGTCGCCACAGTACCCCCCTTCCAGAGAGCGGCAATTGACAAATTGGCGAGGGCGAACGTTACCGTTTTGTTCTTTGATCCTGGGTAGGTGCGAGCAGCGTCGACAGTCGATTAACAGGATGGGCGTGACGTGAGGGCAGGAGCGTCAAGAACTCGATGTGAAGACGCTGTAGGTGTAGCGGGTGCATCCGCTGATGCTTCGATGTGCGCTGGCTCGAATGTGACTGCGGTTGCGGATGAAACGTCTGGAGTTGGCTGGACGACGGTGATGTTGGCGGAAAATGCGGCGGTTGCGGATAATGCACGAACTGTGTGTGAAGCGGGGCGGCGGCCAGCAGTGGTTGACCGGTGCTTGTGGGCGTGGTCGCTGTGTCGCGTTGGTTGCGGGCTTCGCGTTGGTTGAAGGTGTTGCGTTAGTGTGGGAGGTGACGAGGACGGTGAGATACTGGCGGCTCTTGCGTGAATATGTGATGGTACACGCTCCGGTCTGTAACTTTAGACAGTTGCGGAGGCCGTGCTAAATCAATGAAGTCCACGAGCAAGTCCGGTGTGAGACGGTCGATCGTCGTCAACGAGGGCAAGTTGCTGGAGATAAGAGAACCACGGACTGAAATACCTGTTGCGTTTGCTGCTCGGCGCAGGCGAGTCGTGGCGTGCGGTGCAGGAAAGTTGCGGTGCAGCACAGGCGATGTGCTGTGCAGGCGAGTTGCGGTGCAGCACAGGCGATGTACGGTGCAGGCAAGTTGCCGTGCAGCACAGGCGATGCGCGGTGCAGGCAAGTTGCGGTGCAGCGCAGGCGATGTACGGTGCAGGCAAGTTGCCGTGCAACACAGGCGATGCGCGGTGCAGGCAAGTTGCGGTGTGCGGTGCAGGCGATGTGCGGTGCAGGCAAGTTGCGGTGCAGCACAACCGATGTGCGGTGCAGGCAAGTTGCAGTGCAGCACAGGCGATGTGCGGTGCAGGCAAGTCTCGGTGTGCGGTGTAGGCGATGGACTTGCTGTTAGCTGGTTGAGTGTAGAAGCTGACCCTATTGTCAGATCGACGAATGTCGTCAGGCATCTGCTCAAGAAAAAGAGAGCGGAGCAAGGTTCCAGTGCACTGGCCTGCAGAAAGGTTGCGCAACTGCTGGAGGAAAGTGGGAGACGGTGAGTTTTTCGCTCCCAGGGGTGGCCGTGAAGGAGGCGTCGGATGTTAGCTTCCTGCGAAAGAGACAGAGCATTTAGGACACGCTGCTTAAGAGTTTCATACTTATCGTTTTCTGGCGGGTTGATCAGTCCCTGCAGAGCGAAACGAGCTTAGCGTCAAAGGTGCAAGCCACACGATGAAATTTTGTCGCATCAGACGTGATGCGTGACAAAAATTTCAGTTCGGCCATGGCGAAATAACTCTGGTTGTCTTCTTGTCGAATGCAGCGCTAACATCACGAAAAAGTCAGGAGAAAAGCGAGAAGGGCGCCAAATTTATCACGACTCAACACGTTTGTAAACTTGACGCAATGTGGTAACGAGATTTTTCGCCACCACTCCCACGATGACTTCTCGGTTTGTGACGCCACGAATAACGGTACTGGGAAGAAAGTTCGCGAACAAAGGAAATTCGGCAACGCTGGATGCCGGCTCTAATTGAAATCGCGCCTGCAACCTTGGACGACGAAGTCCGGCGTAGTGCTGGTTGCTCCCGCAACACTACGCCGTTGATTAATCACGAAAAAACTCGTTAATATCACGTCGGGGTCACCAATTATCGCGATTAATAAGGCTCGAGGTGGTTAGATTTGAATTGCTTTATTCACTAACGTTACAAACTTTCTACGCGCGTGCGCTCAGCTCCGTAGCCAGCTTTCGACTCTCTTTCTTTGCTGCCGCGCCAGTGCTGCCAGCGCTCGATGCACGAACCAGTGTCGTCACAGGCGACGTTCCTGAGCCGCGTCAGATGATTCCATCACTTAGGACTACCTGCGGCAGGCCAATTACCTACCCTGGCAGAACAACACAACTGATTAATGTAACCAACACAAGGATGTCTTGTGCAGGCCCTATGCTCCCGAGAGGAGTGAACAAGGAACAAAAAAAAAAATTGTTTTTAAGGAAAAATTATGAAGTTGACTATGGTACATTTTTGTCATTATTTCGATGCGAGTGTGTATTCCGCCAAATAATTTGGCTGTGTTGTATTGCTTGATGTTTTTTCTTAAGATATTCATATACTTCGTAACTTGATTTATGAAACGTCTGTACAATTTTCGCCATCAGAAAAAACGCCTTAAAATTTAATATTTTCCTACTTTGAAACCTTATTACAACGCCAAATTAGAAATGTGAAATGTTGTAAGTGCAACGATATATAAAACATGTCGATAGGATTATTGTGTCAGAAATTACAGTCGAAAACAAAAAAAAAAGCCGAGGAAAATTTGAAAAAGTGACACGTCCATTCTTTGCAAAAACTAGAGCTGTTACATAAAAACGGAATACGGTTTTGAAATCAGCGTGGAAAAACGATTCAGATTCATGTAAAAAACTATGCAACAGACATGCTGTTGTGTAGTGTAATTTTCTTATTGAGATCATATATCTAATAAATTTCTGTTAACATTCAACAAGTTTTGAAGTAAAATAATGTTTGTTTAGTAAAATAAAAATAAGATTTCATTGGATTTAAAAATTCATCAAAAAATAGCTGATCTTTTCTGAAGGACTCCAATTTGTCTACTAAAGTTAAAAAAATACGTTTACTTTGTACTTCATTTAGGTAACAGTATCTGTTGTAAGTTATATGAACCACAAAAAAATAATTCCAAGAGTATTATATGCAAGAGTTACAAACTAC
Source organism: Melieria omissa (assembly GCA_963971225.1). NCBI lineage: Eukaryota > Metazoa > Arthropoda > Insecta > Diptera > Ulidiidae > Melieria > Melieria omissa. The sequence continues at coordinate 6,305,595 of OZ020270.1, forward strand.
AATTTTGTGGTCTCCACATACAGGTAGACCACACTTGACGCACTTCATTTTTGACATACGTCGTATTTTTTAAGGACAAAAACCACAATATTTCCTCTTGTTTGTGATAAGCTGATCTTTCATAACGCTTTGAATATCATCTTCCAGTATTTTATTTTCTGTTTCGCTGACATTTTCCGAAGAATCTAAGTCATTAAAAACATTTTGCAACACACCTCCAATTTGTGTGTCATTCAAACCACGCTTCGATGTCATCGTTATTAACAAATTTTAATTTAAAAAGTAACGAGTCAGCTTAGAATTCAACAGAAAATGAAAAAAACGCTAACACACAAAAATGTAAAAACTTGCACAAAAGATAACGATACGTCTCTCAGACGTACGCTATGTTAATATCTCAGAAACAATTGCACTCACAGCAAAAAAACAAACACCATCGACAAGACGTAGCTAACGACTGAGATAACTGAAAGTGAGAGTTTTCTCTTTTGACGATTGAGTGGGAGGGCAAAAAATTAAAAAGGCGTACGTCTCGCAGACGTACCTTATCTAAGCAGGGTTAATAAAGTTAAAAGGACGAATTTCATGTAGTATTGTACATATTAGTCCTTAAGATATATTTTTTTTCAAAAAAAACTATTGGAAATTTGCAAGGATATTCAAGGATAAAGTTTTAAAAGGACATTTCAATACCTCTTCGTCCTTTTACACCAAAACATAAAATTTTCTAAGATTCTCTTTCTCTTTCATTTGATACCCATATTGTTATTCTACAATGTGCTAATTTTTTTAAATAATTCCTTGAAATAAACATATCCTTGAAATTTCAAAGCCTAGTTTCGCGAGTATATCGATTTTTTCGTGTGTAAAATTTATTGTCGCAAGGTGTAATCAGTGAGGAGCTCAAATCACCATGCACTGCTTAGACTGTACAAACCAAGCATAGAATGAAGGTTAAAATCCCGTAATCCCGAAGCATCAGCCCTGGTATTTTAAGGCTGCTAAAAACAGCCGGGATCCCGGGATTGAATGCTTTAGTAGCAGTGTAGCAACTCCGTACTGGATACAACCCAAGCCAACAACAAGGCACATAGATGCTCAAAATAAGTACTACGAATTGTCTACTACCTACGTACCTACTAGTCTACTGGTGAAGCCGTCGGTTGTTTGGCTCGCATCGACCCATAATAAAAACTACGAAATAGAAAGAGTAGTACGTGCTCTGAACTCTCGCGAGTTGTATCTGCTAGATACGAATTATTGATGCGTAAACGCAAAATCCATTTGAAATTGGTTTTATTTGAGCAGAAAAGTCTAACACGAAACCAACTACGATTGGTAGTGTAGATGTGCATAAATATACATTTTTGCTGTTCAAGGTTGGCCGTCGCTTCCTCAAAACAAATTCGTTGGGGGAGAAACTTGTGGGCAGAATGTTGCGTCTAGTGACAATGTCGCAAAACCGGATACAACGAACTCGCGGGGTGTATTTTTTTTTTATTTTTGGAAGTGATATATAAGCTGAAAATTAAACTGAAAATCGGGTTGAAATTTGTGTCCGATGGGTCGAACATTTAGTATTATTCGTAAATAAATCGTCAATGGATGCATAACGAATAAAGTGAATAATGCGGAGTACTTGTGATAATTCATCAATAACGAATGCGTAAAAAGAAATCGGCAAAAAAGTTAAAGTGATTTAAATTTTTGTTGCTTACTAGAATATGTTCCCTCCACATATAAGTACATACGTTGATATGGGTGTGTGTGTGTGTGCTTTACGTATGCATAGGTAAATGGGCTTGTAAATAGCGCAGCGCATCAAAATGGGTGGTATTTCGGCTACACATAAACAAAATACTTGCCACTTGGGTAGCGACCAAGGACAAACGGAGTGGTTGTGAAACGTTGCATTGAAGAAAGCGTGTGCGAATGCGAGATCGTGATTTGTAATTTTTTCATTTTCAATGCAGTTAAGCATTACTTAAAATTATTTTTCGGAATGATAGGGTCAATGTCAGTTAAGAAATACAGCCGCAAAAATTTACCAGAAAACCGAATTGCTCATTTGTGTATTGGTGATCTAACAACTAGTGCTGCCACCAAGAAAAAAAGTAATTAACGCAAAACGAAACATTACATTTAAATTGTACATGTTACCACAACACCACAGTAAGCTTATTTTATGGGCGTTTACCTTGTCTGGCTTTCTATACATTCCTACAACTTTTGCCCCATTTCTAAATACGCTCATCGGACAAACTTGTCAGCAACAGAAGCCCGATGACAACTTGGCGGGTAGAATCTTTTAACACTGATCCATAAAAAAATTCGACTCAATCGCATGCTTTCAAACAAAATTGTGTTAAGACCAGTATAAATTTATTAAGAGTTAAGAAAGGAGGGCACACAGAGTGTCAGCCATTAGCAGTATAGCTAGCTATAAAGAAAATATTTCACCAGTATATGTATATTCATCAATGGTAATGCAGTAAGAAAGAAAGTAATAAAGGCAAGTGGTGGGCCCTCAAACCTCGCAAACGAACTCAAAACTGATTGGCTAGTTTGAGAAAGCTATTTGCTTTGAAAATTGCATGCGATATTTGTATATATAGTATTCAGTATCCTTAATACTTGTCTAGTAAGATTTTTTATTTAAGGGGAGGTTCTCCTCTTTTCGGCCGAAAATAAAGCGAAATTCTTTCATTTACTGTCGGATAATGAAACGACTCACGAATAGACGGTTTTGATGATTTATTAAGCCATCTTTCTAAAATACAAGAAACAAATTTTTTTTTACAAAATCCAATATGGCGGCCCAAAAATGGCGGGTCTTGTCAACCTCTGCAAGCGAGACATTGTTCGGAAACGTCAAGGCTGTAGCCACTTGTAGTGAACTGAAATCAAAAATTTTTTTTTTTATAGTAAAGAATATTAAATTCCCTATGACTTATACCTATTTTTGAATAGATTTTATAAAAAATCATCTAATTTATGCATAATCATAGAAAAAGTTCAATTTTTACCATCTTTTTTTCGACTTTTCTTTTGTTAAAAGACTATTATTACACATTTGTTTATATTTGTTTTAGGTATAAGTCATATAAAAAATCATACCCTTTAAGAAATGCTATAGATGAAGTAACTCGGATAAGTAGATCATGAGTTACGCTTGACGTTAGGATGAAAAAAATGGTTTTGAGATAAACGCGTAAACATCTTTGGCCGCGCAGTAAAATAGCACCAGAGCGTTCCTCCGCGCGCGAAAGTTCGACGCATCAGAGACGCTCCTATGCGATAAATATGCTGCGGATCGAAAAATCCTTTTGCACACATATTCTCGACATTCATACCTTTCATTTCATCAAAAAAAAAAAATTGATTTTTTTAAAAAAAAAGAGGAGAACCTCCCCTTAAAAAATTTGCTTGAATACACTCGAGGTAATTTCTTAAGTATCTGCTCTGTTGAGAGTTGTTGCTATTAAGCCAGCTGAGCACTTCTGGTGTAATACACTTTAGTTTTTTTCTATATGCGTGCCCATTTAAAGTTATGTCTGTGGTAACTACACCTGATAATACATTTGGCATACTATCTAAACGATATCGCGGAATTGAACGTTTGTGCATTTCTGTAATATCCGTATGTTGGTATCCGGAAATTGAATTGGAAAGCCTCAAAAGGCTAGCAAACTTTCAATAAGCTCTAAACAAAAAGATAAACGAAAGTTTTTGTAGGCATTATAGACAACATTGAATTTCTAATAAATATATCAGGGGGTATTTGCCAGCTTATCCTTATCAATATGAGAAGCTAGCAGGGTCCGGGACTGCACGTATAAGTTTTATGATTTCATTGAAATAATCTTTACTCACTGTTTGACTATCTATCTAATGTTGCGTTATGCTTATTCGTTTCAATGCGTTGCAATTTTTCAATTTTTGAGTACTAACTCTGACCCAATAAAGGCTCTATAAATTAAGTCTCTCTTACCCCTTTGTTGATCCGTCATATTTTGATGAAACTCTTTAATTATATTTTAAGTCCAAAAACCAATTAAATCATGTTTTTCTATACAAACTTTTAACCCATTGTTGACCGTTAGATTTTGATTTTCGAAAAAATGAAAAACACGGATCTAATTATTTTTTTAGTCAAAGTGTTTTCACCAATTTTGAAATCAATTGGTTCATCGGATAATGTTTTTTTTCGTAGTCTTCCCGTATACGAACCGTCACTCATTGTTGACGCCGTTAAATTTTAATTTTTGAAAAATGAAAAAAAAATACGTGTAGAATTATTTGTATTTGGAGTATTTTCACAAATCAATAGGCCTATTAAATCACGTTTCTTTATTCAGCACCTTCCTCAAAATGTACCTACAGTTAAAATTTAATGTTTGTAACTTTAGCGGTTTGGGCTGGGCGATGATGAATCAGTCAGTCAGCCAATCAGTCAGTACAAACAATTATATGTATATCGATTAATTCGTTCGTTGGTTTTATACAGGCACTAGCATGTACCCGGTGTACGCTGCTGCACCTGGCAATCGTATTGAAAAATATTATTTATATTAAAGCTTCGACCAAGACCCCTTATTTTAGCCGGCCTCGATAGTCCAGCGGGTATCGCGCTGGCTTCTCATACCAAAGGCTCCAGGTTCGATTCCTGGCTCGGGCTGGTGAACAACTCATCTACTTCTATCGCTATCCACATGAAGGGAATGAGAATTACAAGAATCGCACAAGTGCGCTCTTGGCAGGCAATGGCAAAACCTCCATGTGTGAACGAAAAACTGCCAATCGCCGTTCGGATTCGGCGTTAAACTGTAGGTCCCCTCCCTTCCTTTCCTATCCGCTTGAAATGTGTGCTGTAACCAGGCCCGACGAGAGGAGGGTGGTAAAGGTGGGATTCCCACCGGGCCCGGAGTTTCTAGCGGGGCCCGGATTTCAATCGAAATCTCAAAATTTGGGAAAAGTTTAATATGCACTTTTGCAATCTGATTAGAACCGTAAAAGAATGTAACTGGTGTATTATCTACCTATCGTAATCAGACATTATGCAGACGGGCCCGGGCCCAACATTAAAAATAATCGATCGAGTCATAATCGATTCAATCATGAGTGGAATAAGTAGAAGATTTCAAGCTATAAATGAACTGAATGAAACATTTTCATTTCTGTGGCAGTTTTCAGATACAAACATTCAAGAATGTCAGACTGCTGCAGAAAAATTTGCAGTCAAATATCCTGCTGATGTATCTCAAAACCTATAAAATGAAATTATGCACCTCAAGAATATATATGAAGCAAATTTTGGACCTCAACTACCTCCATTCGATTTTTTTTTTTTTTAAATACGAGCCAACGCGCAGTGGAAACCCCTATAAATGCGGGCATTGCGCATTGGTTCAGGAAGGATATATAGGTTGGGAAAAAGGATGTTGGGTGAAGAATTTATGGACTCTTGCCTTGAATCCATCAAGATCATAAGCGCTGGGGAAAACATCTGCAGGGAAACCAATCCACAATCGCGCTGTTCGGGCCAGGAACGAACTTTCTCTGTAGTGCGTAGTGCGCTGGAACATCGTTTCAACGTGGAATGCATGGGCGCCAGTGTTCAAACGGGTTGCCCGGGGGAATACCCGGAGTGATGGCAGCAAGCTGCTCATCTCCCCTGAGCAATTGCCGAAAAAGTAACGGTAAAATAAAACCACACATGCCACGTTTCGACGATGTTCCAAGGAGTCAATAGAGCTGGATACCCTACTGTCCCCTATAAGTTTAATCGCACGGTTTTGCACCCGATCCAGGAGCTCCAAATGGGTTTTTGAAGCCCCTGCCCATAGGTGCGAGTTAAACTCCATTTTAGGTCGGATATAGGTAGTGTAAATAATGCGGAGATCAGACGGAGTGAAATATTTTTTGCACCGCTTTAGGAAGCCGAGGCACTTGGCTGCTTCTTTCGACACGCCAAAAATATGATCGTTCCAACGAAGATCGTTCTTAATGGACATGCCCAGAACAGCAAGAGCTGCCGATTCCGCAATACCCACACCACCCATAACCAGGGATGTGTTGGGATGTGGGGAGACTCGTTTGTGGGATAACAGGCAACATTGGGTCTTGCGGGGATTAAAATCGACCCTGTTCGCTTAACCCCACTTGGAGATTGTTTGTAGGTCGCTATTAAGTGTGTCATTCATACGGCGCCGTTCTCTCTCAATCTCCACAGAGCTGGGACACTTTGTGAAAGAGTATGAATGACAAATGGTGCTGTCATCCGCAAACGAGTAGATGGGATTCTTCGTCGACGACAACAGGTCGTTGATGAAGATCAGGAAGAGGGTTGGAGAAAGGACCGAACCCTGCGGCACTCCCGCGCTAAGGGAATGCTTTTCTGAGGCTATGCCGTCTACTACAACACGAATAGAGCGATCATAGAGGAAGCTCGTAATCCAACGAGAGAAGGTACTACCGACACCATAGGCAATCAATTTTGACACGAGTGCTTTATGCCACACCCGGTCAAAGGCCTTGGAAATATCCAATGCAACAACCTTGCTTTCACCGAGGTTTAGAATGCTATGGTTCCATTTCTCGGTGAGAACCGTCATAAGGTCTCCCGTCGATCGTTGTCTTCGGAAGCCGTATTGGCGGTCACTTAGCAGTCTATTGTGCTCCAGATATTTCACAAGGTTGAAGTTTACAATGCTTTCCATTACTTTGGAAAGCACCGAACAGATTGCTATAGGTCGGTAGTTCGCAGGGTCAGTAGTCTTGCTTTTTTTAGGAACTGGTTGAACATTTGCTACCTTCCAACATGTCGGAAATACATCTGTGGTGTATGACATCTTGAAAAGTTTGCGTAATGGACAAGCCAGTGAGGTAGCGCACTTTTGCAAAACAAGGGCTGGAATGCCGTCCGGCCCTGAAGCCTTATTTACATCGAGATTTGCAAGCACTCTTTTAACTACCCGTGTCCGAAAATGAATTTCTGGCATAGAGAAAGATACGTTCTCGACTACGGGTAGTGGTTGATCGCTGGGGGCAGGGAGGAATTCTCTGCGAAAATTTTAGCCAACAAATTAGCTTTATCAACCGAGTGAGTGATGATTTGATCATTGTTAAGAAGAGTTGGAATTGAAGACGATGTTTGGTTCTTCACCCTCTTAACAAATGACCAAAAGTTCTTACTACCACGCTGGCATTGAAGAACTTTTTTCCTTTGGCGCTGTTCGTGCAGAAACTTTTGGCGCCTTAGGATGGCATTGCATCGATTTCTAGCCTGTTAACGCAGCTGTTCAGTGGTGGCATTTTTATTTGCCTGCCATGCTCTGAAAGCTTCCTCTTTAGACCTGACAGCAATTCTGCATGTTTCATTAAACCAGAGATTGTCCTTAGGTTTAATGCAAATTTTCTTATTAGGGATGAAGGACCGCATTCCCAATAATATAATTTCTTCAACCATTTTGGCTGCGGCATTTATGTTTCTATCTAGAAAACACAATTTCCAATTGAAGTGGGTGAAAAATTCATTAAGTCCACTCCAGTTAGCTTTATCATACATCCACACTAGGCGCTTCGGGGCTAAGGGCGAAGCATTGCGGATAGAAGAGTATGAGAAAGACGCCAAAATGGTGCAATGGTCCGAGTTTCCAAGAGGTGCGTGCATTTCAACATCATATTTTACGCAGAATACCGGGCCCTGATATCCTCTCGACGGCCCTGGCTGTAACATATGTTGGCAAAACAGTGTTGCATACACAGTTCAAAAACGGGTGAAATATGTAGTATCACAATGGGCCTTTCAGGCCTCCGAGTGTGTCTATTATAGAGGCAGCGACCGCAACCTAACCTAAGACCCCTACTTTGACACGTATGCCTATAATTATTATTATCACTTTGGGTCATAATAGCAAAATGCCACGCCCTTTTGCAATGCCTACGAATTTGTACCCCAACTTTTTAACGAATTTCAATACTGTGCGACTTGTGATCCCGAAGCTATTCCATAATATAGAGCTGAGCAAAATATGTAGCCGCCAGCTACTCAGCTCAGCTGGCTAGTGCGTTGGGCCGCGAGTCAAATGCGACGCTTGAACCCAGGTTCAAGACTCCGTTGCTGCTAACACCGAAAAAAGAAAAAACAATTTTTCTTTAGTCGGCTGTCCTCTCAGCAAGAAATTTCAAACCTCTGAGAGTAAAATTGGCTATGAAAAAGCTCCCAACTCGCCGTTCGGAATCGGCATAAAAACTGTAGGTCCGTTCCAACCTTGTACAAATTCGCTCGGAACCGGACTGTCGTGCCAGTCAATTATTAAAAATTACTCATACATATACACTCTGTTGCAAAATTATACGAACACTCAAAAATCGTCAATAAGTCGAGAGCCAAGATATATCGGAAAAAATTTCTTCTATGAATATTTGAAGTGATCAAGGGAATATATTTTTGCGAACTAAATGTGAAGTTGTTGTAATAATTACTTTCAGAAAAGAAAAAATGCTGAACTGACTTATTGCAAAATTATACGAACACTACAGTTTTTAACCTAAAAGAAAAGTAAAATTAAGAAAGTAAGAGGTTTTTTATTTTAGTAATTTATTTGGCACCCTTTTGCTTTAATTAGTTCAAAAATTCTTTTTTTTCATTCTTTAAAGTAAAGTTTGTAATAAATTTTGGTTCAAGTTGGACTAGGCTTCTAAATTTTACATTTGCATGTTAACTCGTCAGTTCTATTGAATTGCCGATTTTCGGCATAAATCCGGGGAACCAATATACCCCAAATATTTTCCATGGGGTTAAGGTCGGGCAACCATGCTGACCACTCCAGAACACGTACAGATTTCGCCCTCAACCATGCCATTGTTTCCTTGCTAGTGTGTATGGCTGCGTTATACTGTTGGAAACACCAGTTTTTATTTCTGTTTGCGTTGAGGAAATCGATGAGACTGCATTGAAGGACTCTTATGTAGTCGGAAATTGTAATACGGCAAGAACAAAACTGAAGCTCCAAAGTTTGCTTTGCAGTAAACGCACCCCAAACCATTAAGCTGCCACCTAAAAAATTTCTGCGTAAACAAATATTTCGTTCTTTTCTAATGTCATGCTAATATCCATTAAACCATCTGGACCATCAAGATTAAATTTCGTTTCATTCGAAAAGGTTATCTGCATAACAAAATTAAAGGATAATTTGGGAACCAAACTATTTTTGAAGTTTTTTACCGAAGTCCAGTCAGTTCAATGTTTTTTTCAGCAAACTGCATGCGAATGTCCTGGTGACGCTTCAATAATCATGGCGCAGACATCATTTTTAAGCGTTTGATGTAATCAGCACGTTTTAATGTCCTCCATACCGTTTGGTGACTTACTGGAGTTGAGGAAAGCGTACCTAGAAAGCGGCAGCTTTTTGATGTGTTGCTTGCTGTCCTAATTATTTTTCGTTCATCCCGTTCACTTAACTTTTTTCCTTCCTCGTCCTTTTTTGCAGCCGTACCCATCAGGTTTCTTTTTTAATGGATACAAGGCAAGCACTTCCTCCAATATCGCGAGCTATATGCCTTATGGATGTTCACGCACTTTTCATGCTTTTTTTTCATGTTTTTTTTTCAAAATCCGTCATTTTCTTTTTGGCATATTTTTAGTTTTGTTAAAAAACTCTTAAGTTGATGCTACAAGTTTAACTTTTACACAGTTTCACGACAAATGTACGTGTATGCATAAACAGAAACGTTCGTACAATATTGCAACACTCATTTTTTGACATTTTTCGATTAACGTTCAAAAAAGTACTGTTAAATTACAGGTTTTGCAACGACATTTAAACAAACCACTGTACTTACCCATACAAGTATTTCATGGAACAAAATTTCTCCAAAATGTTCAAAATAATCGTTTAATTTAAAAAATAAAATGTTCGTATAATTTTGCATACACTCTGTTGTATGTAGTACCACAGAATAAACAGTATACAGAAGCAGTGACTACGTGACGCGAAACTGAGCTGGGAAATGATTTTCAGACCATTTTTTGCTTTTTCCAATCGTCCGATAGTGTACGGGTTTTTTTTACCCAAGCATTCGCACAGTACCGGTTACCAGTCAATTGCTTGCATCTTAAAGTGATAAGTTATCACTGATAACTTTTCTTATTTGCTGTAAATATAACGTTGCGAACCACCTTGTTTTACTGGTCGAAGTCATTTTGATTGTTACCCGTACCAACAGAAAGCATAAATAAATTATTTCAGACGGTAAAGTCAGCAGATATTCGGTTGCGTTTTCCTTCAGTTCATGTCTCATTGAGTTTGCCGTTTCTAGTGCAGCAAGAAACAGTGATGGCAAGTTGAACTCTTTTCAAACGCAGAGGTGCAACTCAAGATATTCAAACGTAAAGGCTTTGAGGGCAGTCAGGAAAAACTGAAGTAAAATCATATTAAAATACGTTGCAACATACTTGTGACGTTTTTCAGCAACAACGGTTTTTTGCAATCAATTTCCTATGAACGTACTACAGAATGGAAGAAAAAAAAACAATTATTTTATTTGCAAATAAACTTCGAACGCACCAGCAGCCCTTGCCCTGGGTTTTGTATGGAAAATTTGCTGTACGAACCCTAATCAACTCTGGGGCCTAGTTTGACCGAATTTGCGACTCTGGGGCCTAGATTGACCAAATTAGCAACCGAGTTTGCCGCGTTCCCCTCCCACTTTCGCGTCATCTAGTCATTGTACAGACGGCGCATCTGAAATAATTTTGCGATTTCATTTCTGACGCGGGCGGGAAGCAACAAAGGTGAGGAAAATGTAAAGGGAACCGAGAGAGTAAGCGCGAATTGATGTACACGCATAGATTCGATGGATTTGGGCTTTATTCTCATTTCGACAACAACACGCAATGTTGTTGCTTTCCGCAGCAAGCGAGCTTGGCTTTACTCGGGCACATTGAAATGGTGGTTGATTTGGCAAAACGATCGCCAGTGCAAATTCAATAGGTAGTTGCAGCACCAGAACTGATTAAACTTTTTTCTTTGATAATTAGCACAACATTGAGCAATAGTTTTCCACTTATTATCACGTTCTTAATGCGGGTTGTTTGTTCCAATATTTTTACACATGTGTTTATTTTCATTGTAGCCATTTGTACTTTTTACAACATCCTTTTTACAAACAGACCAAAAGAACTAATAAAATTGGGTTTTTGGGTTTTTCCGTAGTGCTACCATCTTATTTATGCGCCTTGGCGATCGCTCAATCAATCTTGTTCTAGTTTGTAAAAAAGCAAGCGGATAGCAAGCACGAGCCACCACCAGTGTGCTTACTTAATTTTTCAGTTATGTGGTAGACAAATGAAAAAAAATTTGGTAGATTTTTTTGTATTGTACATTAATTGTATTTTATTGCATTTGCACATTTATTGTATTTCATTGTATTTGTACATTAATTGTATTGTTACGAAAATCTCAAGTTTTCCCAGGTTCGGTTTGATTGTGTTTGAAAATAAAACAACTTCAGTTATGCAGCGCAACGTAGTCAAAACTAACAATCGCTTTATTTACAAATTTACACTTGTTCTACTTTACACTACTACTATTGCATGTTTCCCCATTGCTTGCTCAACACAGACTCGACTCCTTGCGCTGCACACTGCTGCTTTTATACCAGTTTTCTTATCGCGCTGAAGTTTCTTGCAACTTCTAATTGGAAAGCGCTCGACCATTCTCGCACGGCCCATTTCTTCGAGAACCATCCTTGCCATATCGGACTATACCAAGCGAATTATACCAAATTTGCCGTACTTCAAAGTGCATGCCTAAAAGTATGCTTGGAAAAGCGTTCATGCACAGCACAGAGTGCCTTTTCGTTTCAGTATTTTACGTTCTTCTATGCACTTTAACCTGTGCCGGGTTTCTTTTCATTGTTTTTTGTATTGTTGACTATATTTTTTTTCTTTTTTGGGAGCTCGGACTCGCAAATTTCAGCAGAAGGTACAACTTCGCGCCGTAAAACGTCGTCCCGTCCAAGCGCATTGCCATCGCCATGCGATATTCTAAAAAACTAAACGTTACTTAAAAATAAAGGCAAAAATTATTCAACTTTTTTAGAAATTTGTCCATTTTAATTGCACCTGCCGCCAAAACAATTGTCAAACTGTCAACTATTTGTAGTGCACTGCTTTCGAAGTGATGAGAGTGCTACCGCATACGTTTTTTTTTTGCATATTTTCACTTACAATGTTCAATGCAACCCTAACATAAATTTTACAACATAAAGCTCTAATTTACTTGGAGTAATAGGTTCGTTAAGAGAAAAATGTATGTTCCACAAAAATGTGGTAGATTTTAAGGCCTCCGTGGTAGATGTGGTAGAAACTTGATTTTAAAAATAATTGTGGTAGATCTACCACATATGTGGTAGAAGAAAGCACACTGGTGTGGTGCTTCACTGTTTCATAAAACGCTCTCACAGCTCCTCAGCTTACGCTCTCGCGCTCTGTGTGTTGTCGTCCCCTTTACTGCTTCCCCCGCATCGACAAACGGGTCCTACCGCTGGAACCCGCAAAGAAAATTTTCTTTACACCAGATGCGCATTCTGTATATTGTTTGTTCTGAGGTAGTACCAAAGACAATTGAAGTATAAGATGAGACGTGAGACACGTTCATACAAGTCAGTGGCGCTTAAAAAATTTGCCGTGGCTTTTCGTATAAAGCCACGTGAGAGTGGTTTTTACAGCAGAGCCACATTCGGAAAGCAAAGATGAAGCCATGCAAGCAACTCTCTCTGCTTGCAGTCGGCAGAGATAAGTATGAATATGCGTGTGATCTCTATGTGCTCTTGTAATGATTTTTTTTGGTGGTTGATTGTTTCAATCAGTAGCGCACACGGGGCGGAAATATTTGGGGATTCAAACCCCTTAAATACAAGAATTATTGGTGAAAAATCCCTCCAAAATAAAGTTTTGCGTACGCCACTGATTTCAATGCGTGTGAAGTGAGCGCACACAATTTTGCTTTACCTGGCACCGATCGGAACTGTTGTGCTTTGTGTGAGCAAAACAGAGAACGTTAATATTATTTCGCTCTTACTATGCCGACGCTTGCTTCCTCTTGATAATGAAAATATTGCAAATTCGAGCTTGCCCTATGCCATTCGATTGTATGAGCGTAAGACATCTTATACACTTTGTTTCAAAGCTATAAAGACATTCATTTTTTTCGTTATATGGGAAAATTAAAATATATTAAATAAAAATAATAATGCAGTTTTTTTCCTACATGGTCAACATAAAAAATAGCAACAATAACATTTTTGTGCTAACGGTAAATATTGAGAGAAAAAGAGAAATAAAAAAAATTCCATAGAAACGGTGTTTCATTGCTATAAAGACACTCACTCCACTGTTGATAAATAAAACAACAATCACTTTTTCGGTGCAGTTAGTAATTTATTATTATTACGGCAGCCGCCGTGGCTCAGTTGGTTAGTGCGCGGTCCAAGCGAGTCGCATGCAGAGCGACGCTAGTTCGAATTCTGCATGTAGTAACACCTAAAAAAAATAACGGGAAACTCGTTTTCTCTTTCGGTGGCTGTCCTCTCAGCTGGAAATGGCAAACCTCTGAGAGTAAAAATTGCCTATGAAAAAGCTCCCAACCTGCCGTTCGGAACCGGCATAAAACTGTAGGTCCCTTCCACCCGCGTACAAAATTCACACGAACAACACGGGTGGTTGCGGGAAGCTAGGCCTTAGTCTCGCGTAAGCGGGCTGTCGTGCCAATCAATTATTAAAAAATTATTAGTAATTTATTACTCTACCATTATTTGCAATGATCTCATAAATTCTATTTGGCATAGAATTTGTGTAGTTGTTTAGCATTTCTGGGGTCAGTTGTTCCCATGCAGCTAAAATGGCCTCATTCAACTGCTTCACTGTGTCAAATTGTCGAAAATTTGCATACACCTTCCGGACTAGCCAACCCCAGATGTTCTCAATGGGATTGAGATCCGGAGAACAAGCGGGCCAATCCATTGTCTCAATATTTTGACATCTAAGCCACGTTTTGGTTGATCTGCTCGTGTGGATTCTGGCATTATCCTGTTGGAATATGAATGCTTGCTCCTGGTGGTTGCTAATATAAGGAAGCAAACTATGCTCCAACACTTCCTGATATTCCGAGCTATTCATTCTGCAAGTTGGGAACGCCAACGGGACTGTGCCTGAGCTTGAGAAGCCACCCCAAACCATTTGCGATTGGCCACCAAAATTTGTCTTAGAGAAATACCGTGGTTCCATTCGCAAATCTCTCCAATATCCTAAAAACCCATCAGGACCATCAAGGTTGAATTTTTTTTAATCAGTCCTGATGGGTTTTTAGGATATTGGAGAGATTTGGGATGGAACCACGGTATTTCTCTAAGACAAATTTTGGTGGCCAATCGCAAATGGTTTGGGGTGGCTTCTCAAGCTCAGGCACAGTCCCGTTGGCGTTCCCAACTTGCAGAATGAATAGCTCGGAATATCAGGAAGTGTTGGAGCATAGTTTGCTTCCTTATATTGGCAACCACCAGGAGCAAGCATTCATATTCCAACAGGATAATGCCAGAATCCACACGAGCAGATCAACCAAAACGTGGCTTAGATGTCAAAATATTGAGACAATGGATTGGCCCGCTTGTTCTCCGGATCTCAATCCCATTGAGAACATCTGGGGTTGGCTAGTCCGGAAGGTGTATGCAAATTTTCGACAATTTGACACAGTGGAGCAGTTGAAAGAGGCCATTTTAGCTGCATGGGAACAACTGACTCCAGAAATGCTAAACAACTACACAAATTCTATGCCAAATAGAATTTATGAGATCATTGCAAATAATGGTAGAGTAATAAATTACTAACTGCACCGAAAAAGTGATTGTTGTTTTATTTATCAACAGTGGAGTGAGTGTCTTTATAGCAATGAAACACCGTTTCTATGGAATTTTTTACAATTATCTTTTTCTCTCAATATTTACCGTTGGCACAAAAAAGTTATTGTTGCTATTTTTTATGTTGACCATGTAGGAAAAAACTGCATTATTATTTTTATTTAATATATTTTAATTTTCCCATATAACGAAAAAAATTAATGTCTTTATAGCTTTGAAACAAAGTGTACTTTGATTGTCTTTGGTAGTACCACAGAATAAACAGTATACAGAATGCGCATGTCGACCAGCGAAGCAATCTAAATTTCAGGTGCGGGCCGAAAGCAGCAGAAGGGAAGATAACAGAGTTGGTTGAACAGAACTTCTGTCTCTGTTAATTTCTCGTGCGGCGATGAGCTCTGTTATTGTAATTTCGGTAAGTGCCGAGTGGTGCAGAGCGAGCTCGTGCGCTCGATGCCGGCCATAGAAGCTACTGTTATTTTCAATGAAGCGAATGAAGGGCGATGTGCTATCGTTGTTGTTGTGTTGATCAACGAATGAAAGTTGTAAATTTCGAATTTTTGTTTCTGGCTGACTTTGGCTGCCTATTCCTGGCGTGTGCCGATTAATAAGAACACGATTTTTTTCATGTAATTATTGGATCGACCTTTTGCGTGAAAATATATCCTTATATCCTTATGAGCACTTGAAGGCTAAGGTTTCGCTAATTTTGGCGTAAATGACTTCTCGCTGCGATTTATTATTATTTTATCCCTACGCCTGTTATTCCCACTCAAACCTAAAAAAATTAAGAGGTTCCGAAGAATCGTAATTACAAATTTGTGCATTTAATCACGTCTAATGTATGTACAGTGCAAGCTCGATTTTCGCGACTAATTAAAAACCAGACCTGTCGCGAAAACTGAATTTTCGCGATAACAGAACCCAAAATTTTATTTAAAAATTTTATGTAATTTTTGAAATTAGAATTGTTTTTATTTATATATTTACATTTTAAACAATTTTAAAGAAATTGCAGATTTTGGGTTGCTTTTTTAGCAAATTATTTTTTAAAATAACAGCTGAATCACGTGATTATTATAGTGCTGTTTTCGGCTTAACAATCCAAAAAGGTTAATATACCAAAAGACGGGGATTTCCCATTTTTGGTTATAGACATTGTAATAAAATTAAAAAAAAAACAGATAAAAGTCGCGAAAATAGAACCCCGTTTTTCGCGATATAGAACCTCCAATGTCAAAAATTAAGTCGTCGCGATAACCGGGCCGTCGCGATAATGGGTAGTCGCGAATACCGAGCTTGCACTGTATGTACATATTTAATAAATATTATTTGTCTAACTATTATAAAGCAAAAAGTTATAAGAAAAAATTAAAAAAAAGCAGAATACATTTTTTGTGTTGCTTTTTTCGATATATAGTATGTATGTAAATCCACAATTTAAAAGATATTTCGAACATAACGATTGTAGCAAATCGTTTAACCATCTTTAATATTAAAAATAGTGTGATTACTTTATAGCGTAGTGACTTTTTAGGTCGATAAGTTACCCCCTTTTGACATTCGTTTTCATATATTTTTGCACGCTATACTCCGTCGTAACCGACAGCGTACGTACGCACTGCGCTGCACGCAGAATGAACCACAAAGCAAAAATAACTGAATCGAAAATCGAATTCAATGTTTCATTTCCTAGCCGGCAACAATAACAACAACCATAGCTTATTGCTCTTCTCGCCATATATGTAAAAAGCAAGTGGCACTTCGTTTTTTTGCCGACAACAACAGCAACCACAGCCGACGCTATTTTCACTTCAATGCTTCGCGGAGCCGCAGGCGATTATTATTTTCTTCTTATCTCTGTGCTGTTTGTTCTGTGAAATAACAGAAACGAATGCTGTCTAGTGCTGTTTGTAATGTTAACCCTACGGTCCATAACCGGGTACCTGGGTAACAATTTGAACTTTAAAGTGCTGCTGTTCCTATAATATTGAAGATATCAAAATGAAACTCCAGATCATCAGACATTTCGGCTAAACTTAGAGACTAGAAAAAAGTTTATCAAATTTGGTTAAATATATTAACCAAAAAATGAGTTTAATGTTTTTGCATACAGGGGTCCATGACCAGGGTACCCGGGTACCTTAGTGCAAATTACCTTATATTTCAAAGAAAAAACGTTTGTTTTATTTTTATTTTGTTTCATAATGTTTATTGATGTGTAAAATATGAAATGTAATTGTTTCTTAGTTGAATTATTTATATTTTATTCATTTTAACTTATTTCTAATATATGATGTCAAATGTTGAGTCATTGTTGAAACATGGAAAACATTTTGATATTGTTTTAGTATGTTGATCGCAAACTGGTTTCTTGCAAACGCTGTAGACTTTTCTCGTCTTTCTTCTCCTTTTATCTGGCAAAGAAGCGCACAAATAACAGCTTCCTGTTATTGGCTTCCTGCCATCAGTAGAAGCGGCCGTAGAAGTAGATGGCTGCTCGGTATAGGTTACCGTCTCCACTGGTCTTCCCAAAAAGCTCTCAATTGCTATTTTGGATTGGTTACTCTTTCTTCTATTATTGGCGCACACAAATCTTCAGCAAGTTTACGCAAAAAGCGTTTTCTCCGTGTTGTTTGATATGGAACAGTTGTGGTATTCTCATAAAATATAGTTTATGCCGCGAAAGCACTAACATCGAGCATATTGTAAAAAAACGACAAACGGCATCATAAGTTGAATTGGCTTTTTTGTTGGTATGACGCACGATTATATCGACCATTTCTATTGTAAAATAACTCTTGAAGCCTTGCATACCAGTCATACTTCATACTTTCCGTCATTCGTAATGGACCACAGGTGGTGTGATTGAGTACCATCACGTGCAATCATACTTTCTGTTGTGCTTGATGTTGGTGCATTTTCTTCAACCATATCAGTTTCATTGTCACTTTCATCTTCAAATACATCTTGCTCAATTTGCATTGGCGTGTCAATAGCGGCTGGAATTTCGTTGTCATTGTCCCAGTCTTCACTCTCTGAGTCTTGCACTTCACCAGTAAATACCTCTTCTTCTTCTTCAATTGGCACTAAAGCGTCGTCATTCTCAGTCATATCATCAAGTAAAGACTCAATATATCTGCTTCTGGCTTCTTCACTCAAACGCAGATATTGTCTTTCAGTTAAAAATTATATTTTGCGGTTCATTTTTCTTCAACTTCACTGTTCAACTGTTCAACTTATAATGACGAAATCATTGAAATCTATTCTTTTTCTAGCGTAGCTGAACATTTGCTACCTAAAAACACAAACAATTCACAAGCAGGTACCAAAAACAAGCAAAAAACCAAGCCTTATAAAACCAATTTCTGTTTACTTTTGTGTGCCTGTTAGGTACAAAATGCCTGTAGAAACCAGTATTATCATACAAACATGAAATTTGTACAGTTCAGATGTAAAAACTAAGCGTTTCTAATAATCTGTGCAGATATATATTATTTTATTTGAATATAAACGAAAAAACTGCACTAGGTACCCGGGTACCCTGGTTATGGACTCCCGTTCATCCAGCTGGTTATGGACCGTAGGGTTAATAGCAGAGGACGTAATGTTCAATTAACAGTGGTCGTAATATTACGACCCCTTAACATTTTTGAATTTGTATGAGATGCGCGTTCTGTATTACTGTTTATTCTGTGGTAGTACCATACCACTCGTCCAATGCCTGACACAGAAATTTTCATTAGTGGAACAACAGATCCAAGTGACGACGCTATACCAAATTGCAATGCTGACTTAAACTTCCGAAGATATTTCATATCAAATTGTTTACTTATATGGACGGTGCCACGTCCCTTTGTCAAAGGCCTACCGCATTTCTCCAGTTAAAGGGCGCGTCTAAATAGTAAGTTAGTGCCGAATGCCATTGATAGCGATTAAGCGATGTGAAACTAGGAGAGCTGGTAGAAATACATGCACAGAATTACACTAATATTATTGCAAAATTGCAACTACTAGTAGGCCTCAAGCTTGATCAGGAACGTAGTTTTTCCTCCGTATAAATTTCTAAAACGGAGTTGTTCTAGTTCATTTCAAATTTCTAGTGTTGCTGGTGTGAGTCATTTTTTGTGACCAAAGAAATTTTTCTTTTTATTTGTATATTTTTGGTGCCACTTCGTAGTACGTTTGTATTAAATTGACTAGAAAAATATATTATTGCCCAAAAGCGTCAAAATAATCTTTGGGTATGCTTTTAATTTAATTAAATTGCGATTTTATAAGCTGGGTCAAATTTTCTCAAGTGGGCCACTTTAAAATCGATGGTCTCAGTTTTCATTAATCAATACGGTTTTCGATCGGCTTGGAGGTAAAAACGACACCCCAAAAATAATTTTGAAAAAAAATGTTTTTTTCATTAGTTATTTACAGTTAAAGTTTTTGATCATGTTTTTTTCAAAAATTCATAACTCACGAACGGTTTATCGGCACTCAACGTTTTCTACATCAACATTTTTGTCAATTAATATACTTTGCCATGAAAAAATCACACGATGACGATTCGGTCACACGATAACTAAGCGCGCGCGCGTCAATACGTGCTTTTCCAGCGCTAGAGGTAGGAGCGCGGTCACAAAAACATGTATAACTTTTGACCTAATGCAAAATAATGACTTTTTTTTCACCAAAATTTTTGTAAGGGATTGTAGAATTGAATGAAATGTGTAAAAATTTTCTCGCTGGCGGAGAAGTTTCATTAATTTTTAATTATTTACAACAAATAGGATTTTTCAGCTAAATAATAATTTTTTTGTGAAGAAAGATTTTTTCATGGCAAAGTATATTAATTGACAAAAATTTTGATGTAGAAAACGTTGAGTTCCGATAAACCGTTCGTGAGTTATGAATTTTTGAAAAAAACATGATCAAAAACTTTAACTGTAAATAACTAATGAAAAAACATTTTTTTTCAAAATTATTTTTGGGGTGTCGTTTTTACCTCCAAGCCGATCGAAAACCGTATTGATCAACGAAAACTGAGACCATCGATTTTAAAGTGGCCCACTTGAGAAAATTTGACCCAGCTGCATCCAAAAAAAACAACCGTGCGGTCAAACTAGAGCATACCTGATCTGATCTGATCGTTAGAGATTCGCTAAATGAAGAAATGCGAAATACAAAGGACGGCAATTGACCCTGTCATTTGCATTTAGCTTTGTGTTCTTTGGTATATTTTTCAATAATATTTACATAATGAAACCAAAACAGTTTATATGTAGGTATTTAATGCAGAAAATTAATGAGAACATACTTTGAAAAGCAAATAATTGAAAGGAATCCCTAATCCCTAATATCGGGAAAAGAGCAGGCAAAGCTTACTTAGCACCCGGCCAAAAGAATATTCTGACGAAGTGAAATATTTAGCGCAAAATATTTTTTATATTTCACAATCAACATATTCTTTCCTAAGAGATAAATTAAATTTCAATTTGCCACATATCAGCACCTTAAATCGGTGGGCTCCAATAAAGTTCCTTCAGCCCGGTATCAACAATGTGGCTTTTGAATTCATTAAAAAGATGTGCTTAGAGTTGAAGGAAAAAAATGAAAATAATATGGTTCTTTTAATGGACGAAATGGCAATACGTAGAGAATTACGATACAATCAAAAACTAGATTTAATTGACGGATTTGAATGCACAGGCTTCGAAAGAACAAAAAAAATTGGTAAGCAAGTATGTGTATTTATGTTGAATTCCATGTTCTCGAGTTGGTGTTCAATTTTAAACTATTTTGTGTCAGAGAATAGATTAACAGCAGATACGTTGTGCAAAATAATTAAAGAAAATCTTAAAATTTTAAGCAATTTTGGTATAGTGATTAGAATATAGAACGTTTTGGTTTGTGATCAGG
The DNA here is from genome assembly GCA_963971225.1 of Melieria omissa. NCBI lineage: Eukaryota > Metazoa > Arthropoda > Insecta > Diptera > Ulidiidae > Melieria > Melieria omissa. The sequence continues at coordinate 6,326,427 of OZ020270.1, forward strand.
GGTCTTCTAATAGAAAGTGTTTCTCCGACTTAGGCGTATGTATAGAGAAACCATACTTTCAATTTCAAAATCAAAAAATTTATTGCCTGTTCGATTTCCCACATTTAATCAAGTCATTGCGAAATGGTTGGCTTAAATGCGACTTGAAAACGCCTGATGGTTTAGTTAGCTTTAAAGTAGTTCAAGAGCTTTGGGAGAGGGAAGAAAATTGTAAAACCAAAATGTGCCCAAAATTGACTAGACAACACATATTTCCAAATTCATTTGAAAAAATGCGTGTTAAATTTGCCACGCAAGTGTTCAGTAAAACAGTTGAAGCTGCTATCAGAACAATTTCAGACATAAGTGGATTTAAAAAAATCACACAAGAGGTAGCGTTATCCACAGCTGATTTTATAGCAAAAATTGATCAAATATTTGATTGCATGAATAGTGGATCTTTGTATGCAGATAACTGCTACCGATCTGCTCTTCAGATTAAGAAAGAATCGCACACATTTATTCAAACATTTTTATATTATCTAGAGGAAGTGAAATTTGTTGATGAAAAAAAACGAGTTTTCTTCCTAGATGGCATGAAACTATCCTTAAAATCGGTCCTTCTACTTGTAGATGAAATATTAAAAGATAATTCGGACAAGTTTTTTATTATGACAAAGGCCTTTAACCAGGACAAGTTGGAGAATACGTTTGCTGTGTTAAGGCAAAAAGGAGGTAATAATTGTAACCCCTCTGTAGCTGAACTTAATAATATCTTAGCCAGGTTATTAGCCTTTAAAATAATAAAGTTTAGCTCCTCTACCAATTGTGAAGAGACGCAAGATTCAATGACTAATTTAAGGGGGTCGTCTAGTGTGAAGGCCGTATTTTTATGCCTTTTTTGACAGTCATTATTAAAAAAACCGTTCAAGTAAAATAACTTTTGAATTTTATTTCTTCTTTGAGTACATATCGACAAAGTTTTATAATTATTTGAAGCCAATCTATTGATTAGTATCGGAGTTACACCACTCAACAGGAAGACGTAAAAAAAAAAAGTTGCTCCACTGCTGCCATGATTCTGGGCGTTGTGATTATCTGAAATCAAAAAACCAAACGCCATTTCATTCCTGAGACTTCAAACTGCAAATTGAGCTAAAAGAAAGTTCGAATTCAAAAAAAAAGTATTTTTTTGCCTAAACATAAAAAAAATATGAGTTTTTCGACTATTTTTCACGTGCATATACATAATTGAAGAAAAAAAAAAGTAACGAAGCAATCTTAATTCTTTTAGCTTAATTTGTAGTTGGACATGTACTCAAGATGGTGTAAAAAGTTGAGCATTAATAGTTAAATAGTTTTTGAGATATCGTGGCAGCAGTTTTGAAAAAACGTGTTTTGAGAAAAACGCGTTTTTAAGTTGGAAGTTGGAGGTATGCGCTCCGCATACCTACTCCGGTTTACAAGTGCAACTTGATAACGGCTTCGAATTTACAAAAATCCATTTATACACGTCTTCTAAACATGTTTTAGAAGTGATTTATGAAAAAAAACAAAAACGATTTTTTTTGACCCGTCACACTAGACGACCCCCTTAATTTCAAGCGCTTCTTTTAATGAGGATGTTTTGCAGGCTAATGGCGATGATAATGACAATGAAATCCTGGAAAATCTTGATCTAAGTAGTGAGATGCACGAGGCGTATTTTGTAGGTGACACCTTTTGTAATCTGAAAGATATTAACTTAGAGCTGGTTTCCATGAGGTATTTTGTTGGATACGTAGCGTACAAAATCATTCCTAAATTAAATTGTGAAAAATGCGGTGACGAATTGAGAAAAAGGGATGAAGTTTTGACTGCTCCAAGTGAAATTTTTATTTTTCATAAAAATTATCAGTCAATTTCTGATTTTGGTAATCTTTTTGCTCCTTCCAATTCCCTAATGAATGTATGCATAAAACATATTTTAATTTTTCATAAAATCTTCGAAGCAGAACCTGAAAAAATTGGTATTAACCCATTAAAACCTGACCCCAGAAGGGCTTGTGCGATTTCCATAAAATTTTGCACAATCTTAGTAATTGACCTAATCAAGAAAAAAAATCAAGAAAATAATTCATACCCCCACCCCCTGAACCAGGAGGGTACGTTGCGCAAACGCAATTTGGGCCTTAGTCACATACAAAACATAAAATTAAAAAAAAAAAAAATTTGTTTAAACTTATTTTTAAATAGTTTAGCATTACAAAATGCAGCCCACAAAGGGATTTTGATAGGTTTGAAGAATAAGTATTTTTAATTGAATTTCAAAAATTCCCCAAAAAAAAACCTTTGACTTTGGATCGAAAAAAAGATATGAATATTTAAAAAATTTTGAAATTTCGGTATGACAGAATCTAAAACGATCAATTCGAATCCAATTCTACCCATTTTCAAGTCTTATATCTTTATGAATTACTTAATGTAGCGAAATTCCCAAACGTTGCGCAAACGCAACGCTCAGGGCTTAATGGGTTAAGGCACATGTTTTACAATCTTGTAAAAATGCTACACCTGAATGGTTCCATGGTGAGTGCTGTAACCATAGAGTCCAAATTTTAGATTTTCTTATTTTAGTTCTTCTACGAAAACACTGCATGTGGGCTGTGCAAAAAGGAAGTTCGAAAGAACGAAAATTGAAAATAATTGTTGGCAAATAAAAAAATTCTTATTAAAAATTATTATTTATGAAAGATAAATTTAAACGAAAGTAAAACAATAAACATAAAACCTTACAATAATATTCTTAATAAATAACTATAAACGCTCTTGTGCAACATGTTTGCACCCATATTTTACTACACCAAGTTCACGCATTTTTTTTGCTAATTGTAATTTGCTTGTGATTATAAAAAAGAAAGCAGAAATAACGACGCAACAATTACCAACAACATCAATGCTATCCCGCCTGCACGGCACAGCGCAAAAAACAGTATACCGCTAACTTTTTTTTGTTTGCCAATATTATAATGCTATTCCCCGCGACAACAAAAGCAGCGTTCATCGTCATGTTTATCAAGTGGCGCAACAGCAGCGAGAATACGAATGAGTACAGAAGCGACTTCAATTCACATGTTACGCCGAAGTTACAGAGATTTCTGCTGTTAGTAACAGAGATTTCTGCTGTCAATAACAGAGGGTACTACCAGCAGTACCCAAGTACAACGCGTTTGCTTGTATGAGATGCGCGTTCTATATTACTTCATATTCTTTGATAATACCCATGTCTACCTATAGGCAAAAATTCAGTATATTTTGTTGTTGTATTTATTGTTTTTTGTTTCGATTCGATGCTATTTGATCGCTGCTGCTCAATTCAAAATAGTCCTAACTCAAATTGTCACACTTTGGATGAAATAAAAACTAAAATTTTTTGATTTTCTAAAGTAAAATAAAAATAAAATTTCGTAACTTATTTAAGAATGGTTTTTATTACATTTAAGTTTTGTTACAAAGAATTGTATTAATTTTAATTTTATAATTAATAGTCTTTTTCCTAATAAATTTTGTTAAAACTTGATAGAAAAGCATTTTTTAGTTTCATTTTGACCACACTACTCAATATGAATGATTCAAATCATTCATTTGATTTCGCTGTATTCACAGCATAAAGTGAATACAGTTTCTGTTTGAGTACACTATAAAATGACTCATTCAATTTATGAATACAGTATAATCTCTCACTCGACAGCAAATTATGACTCATTCATTCACAATCACAAAAACGAATGTGAGTGAGTGAATACGAATGAACACTGGAAGTGATTAGCAGCTTTTAACTAGTGCTCCGAAGTATTTTGATTTTTTACAAATATAAAAGAAAAGTAAACCCTAAATTGTGACTTTGTCGGATATCGCTGATTGGGTATCCCCCGGGAAGTCTATTAATTGCAAAGATAGTGACTTTAAAAGATCTTTCACAAAAGTGGTATTGAACGAGGCAAGATGCCGCCGCCTGAATGCAAAGATTGTACAGTGAAGTTGATACAAATGGACGAAATGATGTCTTGTTCTGGTGGATGTGGCTGTAACTTCTGTCTGAAATGCAGTAAAGTTAAAAGACCTGAACTTAAAATAATGAGTGAAAACTTGAACCTAAAGTGGTTTTGTAATCAGTGCACCCTATCGGATACAAATACAAAATTTGTCGAAATAAAACACTTACTACAAAAAAGTGAACAAAACAAAATTGGTCATGCCGAAATAAAAAACATAGTACATGAAGCAATAAATCTTAAATATACTCAAATGAAAAATAGTATAATAACTGACTTTAATGCGCTCCTAGTACATAACATCGAAGTCAAACTAAATCAAATGAAAAAAGAAATTATGGATGAAATGTCAGAAGAACTTAAAAAGAATAATGATAAACTAAACGAACTTTGTACAGATAAAAACAAAACCGCGAACTGCCAATTGTCATCCAATGTAATGACATATGCTCAAGCAACGAAAATAAATGAGAACAAAATTGTAATAAAACCCAAAGACAAAGCTAAAAGAAGTCGGGAAACTAAAGTTGCGCTTAAAAAAGTAACTGAACCTACAGAGGGCTTAGTAAGTGGTGTGAGAGAGACAAACAGTGGTGGATTAATCGTTCAATGCAAAAGTAAAGAAGCATGCGAGCAGTTGCAGCAAAAAATCACAGAGAGCATCGGAGACGACTACGAATTGGTGAAAACAAAAGATAAAAGCGAGGTGAAAAAGATTTTTAAAGCAATCGGCTTAACAGAGAGGATTAGCAATGAGCGCCTAGTTGAGTGCATAACTAAACAAAATGACATATGCGCAGGCAAACAATTTAGAGTAATTAAAATCTATGTAAATGTAAACAGAAGAGAAGAATGTTACAATGCTCTTATTGAAACTGATCTGTTGACGTATGAGAATATATTAAAACAAAAGAGAATTAATGTGGAATGGGATTCGTGTGTCGTATCTGAGCATGAAAGTGTTCTGAGATGCTTTAAGTGTTTAGGATACAATCATAAATCTAATGAATGCATTAATAAAAAAGCCTGCAGCAAATGCGCAGGAAATCATGAGGTGAAAGATTGTAGGTCCAGTATATTAAAGTGTGTGAATTGCTGCGAATTGGTTCACAAAAAATTATTAGATGTTGATGTAAATCATTATGCGTTCAGTAGAGAATGCCCAGCTTATAAAAGATATCTACAAAGTAAGACAAAATCACGTAAATAGCAATTAATAAATAAAGATCTAAATTGTATTTATCTTAATATAAACAGTATTCTATCAAATAAATATGAACTTGAAAAACTTATTGAAACTATAAAACCAGCTCTAATCTTATGTGCTGAAACATGTACCACAGTGGAAATTACTAACCAAGAGTTGAACATACAAACTTACAATTTGGTACGATGCGACTCTTATAGCAGGCACACTGGTGGTGTCTTAATCTATATACACAGTGCTATTGAATACAGCATTAAATATAACAAAACAATAGATAAAAACCTTTGGTGTATATTTGTAAAATTGAAGCATTTTAACCCTAAATGGCAAATTAGGGTAGTTTACCACTCACCCAGCTCAAGCGATGCTAATTTTATTAATTATCTGAGTAACGTTTTAGGTAATACCTGTGAACTTTCAGAAAGTAATATTCTGGTAGGTGATTTTAATATAAACTTAAATAGTGTAACAACTTATACCACACAGTTAATAGAACTGTGTAAATCACATTCGATGTATCAAAAAATCGATTTCAATACACGTATAACCGATACATCTAAAACAAAAATTGATTTACTTTTTACAAACTCTAATGACATAGTGTGTGAAAAACTAGAAGAATATCAAATATCCGATCATGAAACGATCCAATTTAAAATTAAACATAGCCCTAAATTTCATATGCGAAGCAGGATAAAAATAACTTCATGGGAGTGTTATAATAGTATAGCGTTTATAAATCAACTGCGCCTATGCAATTTTGATGAAATTGACTTGGAGAGCAAGGTGTCGTTGATTAACTGCAGTGTTCTTAATGTGATGCGAAATTTAACGTATGAAAAAGAAATTCAATTAAAAGTCATGAACAAGTGGTATGATAATGAGTTAGCCAATCTTAACAAGCACAAATTTGAATTGTATAAAGTGGCCAAAATATCGGGAGACTGGGAGGAATATCGAAATATAAAGAAAGCATACAAAAAATTAGTAAAAACTAAAAAAGTGAAACATATGGAATTTAAGATAGATAACAACAGACACGATAGTAGAATGATGTGGAAGTGCCTAAAACAAGCAATAAGCATGGGGAAGGAAAATTCTTCTATTAATAAGATTGTTATCAATGGTCAAATGTTTGATAATGAGCTAGCTATTGCAGACAATTTAAATAAGTTTTTTGTAGATAGCATTGCAGATATAAGCAGCAATATAGAAGTTGTTGATAGAGACACTAATATATCTCATCAGTCAAATACTCGCTTTAAATTTAATCATGTAACAGCTAAGGATATCGAAGATATAGTCCAGAAGTTTAAAAACAAGAAGGGAGGAAAAAAATTACTATCTGAAGGCGTTGTAAAGGATGCTGTGCCGTATTTAGGTTTCTTTTATGCACAAATCATAAATGAAAGCCTAAGCAGTGGTGTAGTGCCAAACATGTGGAAAACTTCAATTATAGTTCCAATCGAAAAAGTTAAAAACACCATAAAAGCAGAAGAGCTGCGGCCAATAAACACACTACCCTGTGATGAAAAAATTTTAGAAACTGTAGTAAAACACCAATTAGTGCAATATTTAGAAAGTAATAAGATACTTATAGGGCATAGGGCATGGGCACCTCTGCCCAAAACCAAACGTCTAGTGATCCGAAATATGCCCTGTCTTGTAATAAGACCCAAGTTTCAACTGCCTGGCAGAAATCCCCACGACATTGGAAGTTGCAGATTACTTTAAAAATGTCATGTCTGCAGTTGCTTTACTAAAAGTATGGTGTGTATAGAAAGTTTCGTGTATACTATAACTGATATGCACGCATGCACGCTATATAATCAACATTTAACAGAGTGAAAAACTGGAATCGAGCTTAAAGACATGAACTATAATGTTGATCTGATACCAAGAAATATACCTAAACCCAAAAACTAATTAAACATGTACTCATATTCACTTCTCAAACTACAATAATGTAATAAATACCTGGGCATAGAGCATCTAAGTGTCTTTCGTCGATAATGCCTAGTCTGAACTAGTGATCTAGCGCACTTACTATTGAGTTCTTTTAAGTTACGGCGACTTTGCACAGCCTTCGACAGATATAATATGAGAGGTCGTTGAATGAGTTTGTCAAGTGATTTGATACATGGAAAATAAAGGATATTGGCGGCGAGTTTGAAACCAATTTCGCTGGTGACTTCTAAATCGTGCTGATCTATACTGGCTCGTTTATGCTCAGCTTACTTATACCATATAGTACTTACATTACGTATTTGCTTAAGAAAATATCGCAACGTACCTTGAAAGCTGTGCAGAAAGGATGTAGTTGATTCCGAAAGCGCTTCAGCTGTCTGAATCGTAGGTTGCTTTCGGGCCGATCTGGCGCCAGTGTTTGTTGTGGTTGTATGGCTGATTTTGGTGGGTGGCAGAAGGGTGTAATTGGTGGGCGCGGCATGGTGCTGCGCACTGGCAATGTCCGCACCGAACGGCACTGTTGACGAGACAGTGGACAAGCTGCCGGCGTTAGTGCTTTGCTCTGCCATGGAGAGGCCGTTGCCGGTGTTAGTCGTCAACGCAACGGACGGACGTCTATGGGCAGACGGCAGGCCATCGTCACTTTTGGGCGATGGTGGGTTGCCCGTGTTTCGTATGTTGCCTTGGCTGTTATAGCACGCATGGTGCTGGCTATAGGTGCTAACGCTGAACGCTGAACTCACTGCCGACTGTAGTGTGCGCAAAAGCATAGAAAAGAAAATAAAATATGGCTGGCATGGCGACCTATATGATCGCTACAGGCAATTAAAAAATAAATTATAAGTAATCAACAAAGACAATTAAATAAAACTGGAATTGGAAAGAGCCCGTAACAATTTTCCGTCCCGTTCTTTGAAACTTTTCTTACGGCCCACATATAATGCTTGTTTAAAAGAACTAAAATAAGAAAATCTAATATTGTAAATTTATGGTCACATCATTCGCCATGGCACCATTCAGGTGTAGAATATTTTTTACATTTTTCTTATGACCAAATACTTGTCTTATCATTTATTTCTTTATTTAGTGCTCTAGTAGTGCTTTCGCCCTATTGAAAGTCAATAGACCTATTAAATTATGTTTTTCTATACAATCTTTTAACCCTTGGTTTCTCCGTTAGATTTCGATTTAAAAAAAAAAAAATTAAAACACGCATTTAATTATTTTTGATATGCCTATCAGTTCATTTTTTTTCGTAGTTTTCCCATATTCTCAAAATTGTAATCAACCATGCGAAAATATAAACAAATAATTTTACTTCGAACTCGCCACGTAAAAATATTTGTAAACATTTTAAATTGGGATCAACCACCAAATTTTTAAATCAAAGCATTGGCCAGCAAAAAGCCATACACCACAAAGATTCGATTGATGGTGAGCTGACAGCAATCTGTGCAGCAAAAAAATCAGCAACACAAAAAAGCATACACACAACAAACGATAACACCAAAAACATTAGCGAATCCCGAATTATCTTCGTTGAAACGACGCTTTGGCTCGTTGTTTACTCTCCGCTTGCGCTTCGACGAACAAGATCGCAAACTGTTGAGTGCGAGCAAATTTCCCGCAACCTATGCCTCCGCTCATCTCTTCCCGCCCGCGTCAAGAAACACGCTTGACAAATTTGTGAAGATGCGTATTCTTTATATTCTATATTCTTTGATAATACCCATGTCTACCTATAGGCAAAAATTCAGTATATTTTGTTGTTGTATTTATTGTTTTTTGTTTCGATTCGATGCTATTTGATCGCTGCTGCTCAATTCAAAATAGTCCTAACTCAAATTGTCACACTTTGTATGAAATAAAAACTAAAATTTTTGGATTTTCTAAAGTAAAATAAAAATAAAATTTCGTAACTTATTTAAGAATGGTTATTATTAAATTTAACTTTTGTTACAAAGAATTGTATTAATTTTAATTTTATAATTAATAGTTTTTTTCCTAATAAATTTTGTTAAAACTTGATAGAAAAGCATTTTTTAGTTTCATTTTGACCACACTACTCAATATGAATGATTCAAATCATTCATTTGATTTCGCTGTATTCACAGCATAAAGTGAATACAGTTTCTGTTTGAGTACACTATAAAATGACTCATTCAATTTATGAATACAGTACAATCTCTCACTCGACAGCAAATTATGACTCATTCATTCACAATCACAAAAACGAATGTGAGTGAGTGAATACGTAATTTAAGAGTGAATGAGTCAAAACACGTTTTGAATGCAATCATGCAGACGTCTGATATGCACACCAAATATGCACGAAATTTGCAAAATATATGCACTCCATTCAGGTCGAACCGCTGAAGCTACAAACATCAAATTTGCAGTGTGGGTACATCTTAAAAAATGAACCTTCGTTCAAAAAGGTTTTTTGAAATTCGGGGTCTAAAAGGGGGAAAAAAACATGGGTTAAGGTGTTGTATGAAGAAACGCATTTTAATGAGCCTCTTGATTTAAAATTTCGTGAAAATACTTTAAATAAAAAATAGTTCGACACGTATTTTTCAATTTTTCGAAAATCAAACCTTAACGGAGTCAACCAAGGGTTAAGGTTCGTATACGGAAATACTACGAAAAAACATGAACCGATAGGCCTATTTACTTAAAAATTGCAGAAAACATTCAAAATCAAAAATAATTAAACAAATATTTTTTACTTTTGAGGAAATCTAAATTTAATGAAGTAAACCAAGGGTTAAAAGTTTGTATGGAGAATTAAATGTTTTAGCCCGTTTGTCTTCAAACTTGGTAAAAGTACTTCAAATGCGAAATAATCAAACACGTGTTTCTCAGTTTCTTGAAAATCTAAATCAAACAGGGTAAGGGTTAAAATATTTTATTTTTTATTTCTTTATTATTAATTATAATTAAAATTATAATTAATGGAGCACTAGCTGCCAAGGCTATCGGCTTCCGGTTAGATATATTTTAATATAAATATTTATTAGATTAGATTATGGATATTTATTAATATATAGATATATTTTAATATAAATATTTATTAGATTAGATTATGGATATTTATTTTTTTTAGAAAGGAGTATGTGTGGCGTATATTTTTATCTGTGGGGTCTCTAAGTAGTTCTAGGGGGTTACGCGTTTGGAATACTGAAGCTCTGAGAGAATTAAGTGAGGGGCATTCTGAAAGGATATGGGTAATTGTTAGTGGGAAGTTGCGGCAAAATTTACAGGTTGGTTGCGGTTCGTTTTTTAGTATGTATGGTGTGGCCTAACCTGAGGCGGACGAAGCATCTGTTCATGGCTGTTGATGTTGTAGACAGGATTTATGTTTTTGTAGCGGTGGTTGATTGTTGACCAGTCTGCAGCGGCTTTGAGATATATTTGTTGAGAGGCCAATTTGGATACGAATTTGTTTGAGAAAGGCATAAATGTATTTAGTGGAGCTGTTGTCGCTGATTTCGCTGCTTGGTCAGCATGCTCATTTCCGGGTATACCAACATGACCTGGAACCCACATAAGTTTCACTATGCTTCCTAGTTGTATGATTAGTTGTTTTATTGCTGTAATCGGTTCGGATGTATTGGCAACGTTTTTTGCTCCTTCGAATGCAGCAATGCTGTCGGTGCATATGATAGATTTGGCCTTGCTGGATTTAACTATTCGAAGGGCTGCTAGTATAGCTTGTACTTCGGCATCAAATGCCGTTGCAACCGTCGGAAGAATCCCGTGTGCTTGTACGTTTCCATCCACGTCTACTACTGCGAAGGCTACTCCTGTGTTGCTCTTCGAGCCGTCTGTAAATAGTAGTCTCCAATTTTTTTTTATGAGTGGGTCAATTGCTTCGTTATAGAGCTGCATGTATGAGGATCCAGCTGTTGTTTGTTTCCGGTAAGATGTGAGGCGGCCGATAAAAGACGTTTCCTGAAGTGCCCACGGCGGATGTTTTAAGTTTGGGGTTGGTATTGGGATGATGTTAGTCCCTGTTCGTGTTGCTAGATCGAAGACGTTGCTGAGCCCAGACGCGTGTCTTAATGGCCGTTTGCGTTGTTTAAGCAATTGAATTTCGCTTTGGAGGATTGAGTGGTTGTTGACGTAGATTTTCGGAGTGTGGCGGTATCGTATGTATTGAATCCGTTCTTCAATTGAGAAAAAGCCGCTCTCTGCTAATAGGTTGTCTGTACGAGTCGTCCTGAATGCTCTGAGGCTGCATCTGATGGCTGCATGGTACGGGCTCTTGATTTGCATTAACGCGGATTTTGCACATTTCCCGTAAATTGCTAGACCGTAATCAATTTTTGATAATATGGTTAGTCGGGTTACATTGAGGAGGGTGTTTGTGTGCATGTGGCTTTTGTTAGATGATAGGTATTTTATAATGCTTAGTCTGGCAGCTAGGCTTGTTCTTAGGTGGTAACAGTGGTTTCTAAAAGTATTTTTACAGTCAAAAGTTAATCCTAAAATTTTTAAATTTAATACATTTTCGATTATATGGGAGTTGTGTTGAATTCTAATAGGGTTACAGTGGTGTTTCCGGCAGATATGTAGGTGTTTGCATTTGTTTACAGAGATCTTAGCGCTGGAGTTCTGTGACCAGCTATTAATAGTTGATATTGCATCTTCGAAATGTTCACCAATTTTGTTAGTGTCTTTACTGTTACAAGCTAGATACAGGTCGTCTGCATAAAGGCAGTGACTGATGGTTTTGTGGTTTAAGAGGAGTTTGCTTAGATCGTCAAAGGCAATTAAAAATAGTGTTACTGACAATGGTGAACCTTGTGGTATACCATTGAAGAGAGGGTAAGTTTTTGAGTAAATGTTATTCGCTCTGCAGCGGATCTTACGGTTGGTTAAGAATGATTTGATGTAGGTAAACATTTTTTTGCCGATTTTGAGCTCGTGCAGTTTTTGTAGAACAACGTGGAATGCTTTTTCAAAGTCAATCGAAAGGATGGATATATGGTTTTTTGTGGAAAGGTTTTTTGAAATGAGGTGGTCAAGGTAATATAATGCGTCTATTGTACTTGAGCCTGGCTTGAAGCCAAATTGGTTTGGTGAGAGTGATTTAGTTGAGAGTAAGTACCACAATAGCCGTTTGGATACCATCTTTTCCAGTATTTTACTTATGCAAGGGAGGAGCGAGATAGGACGATAAGAGTCTAACAGTGTTACGTCTTTGTTTGGTTTTTTTATCGGTATAACTATCGCGGTTTTAAATGATTGTGGGATATTGCCGGTTTCGAAAATGTTGTTGAAGAGCTTGAGGATACGTTTTTTATAGATGATTGGGGTGTTCTTGAGCATGGGATATGAGATTTTATCGTATCCTGGAGTAGTACCAGTTAGGGATTTTAACCTTTGTGTCAACAGCAGCGTACCCGGGTATGTTTTGCGTTTTCTAATCGCAGTAGCTTGGAAAGTAGCACTCGGAGCGACCTGAAATTTGTTGATATCCTCTACGAAAGTATTTTACACCATATTCTCAAGTTTGGTTGAGCTTGGACCCTTGGGTCCAGATATATGGTCAATTTTCGATTTATACCCCTTACGTCAAAAGCAGCATACCCGGGTACGTATATGAAAGCGCATGTAAATATGTTGATAGAATTTTATTTTCTATGAAAATTTCAAAATAGTCCATGTAATAATATACAAAAGTATAAATAAAATGAATTAGAGTTTATAAAATTTTCAATTGCATCTGTTGCATTGCGGCATATCCATGGAATGTTCTGTGCACACGGGTCTTTTGCAGAATGTGCATGCTTTCCTTGTTTCCTTTCTTTTTATTTTGCTGGTGCTGTCACGTTCTTCTTTGCTTTTTGCTGCGGTACCTATTATATTCAAGGGACTGCCGTTGATAGCTTCCATGACGTTGCGTATGGAGAATATTCTTGATATTTTAGTATTATTGGATCTTATATATATGTTAGGTTTCGCAAGTTGTTCACTTAGTTGGTGAAGGAACTTCCTTCGCCAGCTTGTACAAGCCTTCAAATGCGGGTTGCTGTCCATGTAAATAATGTGCGCTGCAAAGGCAGCCACATCGAGAACGTTTTAGAAGAATGCCAAAGGCCACCTGCTCGTTCGCCACTTTGTTGAATATTCTGCCAGGCATTTATCCATATTGTCGACGCCACCTTTGCTTTTGTTATAGTCCAATATCATTACTGGCTTGTTCTTGGGACCTTGTGTTTCGGTTGTGTAATGTAAAGTTGATAAGAGCACAACTGATTTATTTTTTTTCGGCACGTAGGAACACAGTGTAACATTGTTGCTGAAACCAAATATAGTCGATTCAATATCACGTCCATTTGGAACAGCAAATTGTGGTGGCACAAACGTTCGTCTTCTATTTACTGTGCCCAACATCGATATATTGTTGTATATCATTTAACTTTTCGCCAAATTGTAGCTGGTGAAAAAATTGTCGCACACAATGTTTCCTCCACTTCCATGAAACAGATTGCCGCACAAATCTTTCACTATTCTTTCACCAACTTTTTTCCCCGTTGACCGGACGCCGACATTCCCGTATAGGCTTGTCCCTTCAATGGATAAGATGAAATGGAGTCGCATACCCACCACACTTTTATTCCATATTTGGCAGGCTTTGATGGTATGTATTGTGTGAAGCCAGTACCACCACGGAAAGGATACAGTTGTTCATCAACAGTTACGTTGGCTCCTGCTATGTAATTGCTATTGTTGTTCAGCATCAAAAAAATATCCGCAATTGCTGCTGCTTTGTGAGTTTGCGTTGCGGGCGTGTGTTTCCGTTATCAAAACGTATGAAACGACTTATTGCCTAAAAGCGTCGTACACTCATTGCAGCACGATATAGCGGATGTGAGGTAGTTTTCCACAAATCTTTAGTATGAACGTAACCGGAATGTGTCACGCCACTCAGCAAAAGGAGACCCAAATATGCATCAAATTCACTCCTTGTTACGGCTTTCCATGTGCGCGGTTTTCTTGCTTGGTTTTGTGCATTGTCACGTTCATAGCATTGCTTTGCTTTTCGATTTGTTTCGCGAATTATGATGTCGCACATTTTATCAGACATGATCAACTTGAACGTTTCTACAATGGGCAATCCTTGTGTTCTCCATACTGGTCCATAATTTGCAGATCTTAGTATATTGTGTGTACGGAATCTGCCAGTTTGAGGTAGCACAGCAGACCAATTTGTTCCATCTCTGCCAGGAAAAACTTTCTCCGGCTTCACAGGGTACATCATCAAGTTCATCATCATTACTTTTCATCACCACGTCTCATGACATGCTTTTCTACAAAAACACTTGTTACCAACAACGGCGAGTCGGTGTTAAATTTTTTCAATTATATCGAACATGATATAACAAAAAACCATCACAAGAATTATTTTCGTCTATTTCAACAACTTTTTTCACATAATCATCAAATATTTCTACATAAACAAACATTTTTGCATACATTCATAAGCCACCACTATAAACTATGTTTTAAGAAACTCAATATTTATACAATAAAATAGTATATTTCTCAAATTTTTTAACATACATACTTAAAAAACATATTTTTCAATAAACTAATAGCAAAAAGTTAGGCAGATTTAAAAGAATGCGTTAAATATTCACATATTTATCACAAAGTTATGCCATTTCCCATACAAAATATACGTGCGTACCCGGGTATGCTGCTGTTGACTAACGTATAATTTTTCTGTTGTTGACACAAAGGTTAAACAGCTATCGAACTCGTTGAATTTAAATTGAGTATCAATTAATTTAGTTTTGGAAGTGTAACTGTAGGTGTGTGGTTGGTTGAGAATATTTTGTTTAGAAGTGCAAAATGTAGAAGGGAAATTAGCATCGCTCGATTTGGAAGACCAATTCTCCGCAAAGGCTGTTGAAATTTCATCAGAGTTGGCAATTGTGTTTGTGGCTGTTTTTATGGCTTTGATTGAGGATGGGTTGTAGGTGCCTACCAATTTGCACATGTGTTGCCATATTAAGGCGGTGGGAGTGGTTGGGTTTATTTTGCCAGTCAAGGCGGCGAAGCTTTGAAGCTTAGCGGTTTTTTTTGCTTTGTTGAATTGAGCATTCGATTTTCTGTAGGCTATTAGGTGATCGTTTGTTGGGGAGTTGCGGTATAGTCGCCACGCATTTTGTTTGGCGTCTCTTAGAGATTTTAACTCAGAGGACCACCAAGGTACGGTTCTACTCGTTGGCTTCTGAGTCGTACGAGGAATGGATTCATTGGCTGCTCTTCGGATTATTTTTTGAATGAGTGCTGCCTCGTGGTTGATGTTATCAGAGGGGGGAAACAATGATGATAGGTCAAGTATTTTATCGGTGAATAAGTTCCAGTTGGCTTTATTTACATTGAATTGGGGTATTTTTGGATGTGGTATGTATCGATCAGTTGTCATTGATGTTATGGTAGGAAAATGGTCGCTGTTGTGAAGGTCATTAATAGTGTGCCAATTAGATATAGGAGTGAGTTGGGGGGAGCAAAGGGCTAAATCAATATGTGTGAGGGAGTTTTTAGTACTTAGATGCGTGGGTGAACCATCGTTTAAAAGGGTTAGGTTGGAGGTTAAAATGAAGTCTTCTATAAGTTTTCCCCTTGTATTGCATTTGGGTGAGCCCCAAAGAGGACTCCAGCCGTTGAAATCGCCCAGTAAGAGTACTGGATGATTTGTTGAGTTTAAGATGTTTAAGAGGTCGGATAAAGAGATATTTTGCTGTGGTGGGATGTAGATTGAGATAACTGCAAAGGTCATTTTAAGTTGTATTTCAGCTGCGATTATGGAAAGGTTTGAGTTAAGATTTAGTACGTTGTGTGGAATGGATTTGTGTATGAGTAGGGCTGTACCTTGCTTGGCAGTGGAGTTGTGGTTAAAATTGTGGAAGTAGCCGTTGTATTGTTTAGGGACTGTTGGAGTTGAGTTAAATTTATGGTGGGTCTCTTGAAGACAGAGTATTTGAGGGTGTTGTTCTTTTATGAGTATTTCCAGGTCAGTGTAGTTATTGTGATAGCCGTGAATATTCCACTGGAGAATATTGAGCATCAATGTAACTGCAAGAATTTCTTACTGTTCCACTTGTCAATAATACGCTTAATGTATTATTGGAAGTGAGTTGTCAGAGTCAGAGAGGTCGGATTCCAGCGGGGGATTTATTTGTTGGTGTGATTTGGTGAGAGGGGTTGAGTGAGATACTGTTTGTGTGGTAGATTCAGTGTGGGAGGTTGAGTGAGAGTGCGTGAGATCAATTATATTTTGTGAAAGAGAGGCGGTTGGAGTGTTAAGTATTTTGGTTGTGGATCGTTTGTTGCTTTCGGAGAGGTGCTTGATATGAGTGAGAGGGAAAGTGTCGGAATTTTTGCTTTGTGAGGTGGCGTGATTTTGGGTGGTGATGGTGGTGGTTGTAGTGCTGGAATTTGGTTCTGTTGATATTTTGTTGGTGTGTTCAGTGCTAGGCTGAGAGTTTGATTTGAGAGTTGAAGCATAGGTGTTTGTTGGGTTTACTGGGTTATTTTGTCGGAAGATGCGTCTAGCGTCAGCTATGCTGCATTTGTTCTGGGTTTTAATTTTTAGTATTTCTTTCTGTTGTTGATATAGTGGGCAGAGTGGGGAAGAGGCAGGGTGAGGGCCAAAGCAGTTGGCGCACATTTCACGCAAGCAGTTGGTGGGGTCGTGTGGAGGTAAATTGCACTTTACACATGTGGGAGTGTTTTTGCAGTGTTTTATTAAGTGTCCCAGTTTTTGACAGCTTTTGCATCGCATTGGATTGGGGAAATATTCTTTGACAGGGAGTTTGTACCAAGCGATGTCAATGTTTTTTGGTAGTTTGTAAAGGTCAAAGGTGACTAAGATTAGTCCTGTTGGGACTCTTTTATCACCCACTAGTTTAGAGAATTTGTGTATCCCTGTTACACCTTGGCTTTTTAAGTCGTCGAGTATTTCTTCCTCTGGTGTTGGGATTAAATTTCTATCAAATATTACGCCTTTAGAGGCATTTAGGCTGTCGTGGAGTGTAATTGAAACCTTGCATAGCCCTCCGAAGTTCTTCGTGTTTAGGAATTTTTGTGCAACTTTTTCGTTTTTTGTTAAGGCGAGGAGAATTCCGTCCCGAAGAATATTGACCGATTCGATTTCAGTGCTGATGGAATCCAGCGCTTTTTTTTTTGGCGAAAACACTGAAGTTGGAAAGTGGCTTATTCTCCTCTGTTGATTTTATGATTACAAATTTGGGGTTCGTAATAGGGGTTTTTTTAGCGGGTAATTCAGGGAAGATTTCTCTAGTTATATTTATTCTTTTTTTTCTTTTGGACTTGGGGCTGGCTAGTGAGTCGTCTTGTAACTCACTAAACCTATTCCCCGAGGACGGGGGAAGGTCAGGCATGTCTTCTCACTTATTGCACTTATCAAGTCTCACAGCAAGTCTCACCAGAAAATAGATTTGAATAAAAGAGATTAGTTTTGCACTACGTTTATCACTACCACAAATTAGCAATTAGCACCACGAGAAGTTAAGAGAGTCCGATCGTAACGAGTGTTAGTCGATGACTGAGGTTTAAAATAGTGTATGAAGAAACTGTGAAAAAGCATGAATTAATTTGCCTATTGACTTCAAACGTGCTGAAAACACTCTTAGTGAGAAACACTTCGGCACGCGTTTTTCCCATTTTTGAAAATCGGAAGCTAGCAGGGTTAATCAAGGGTTAAAACTTTGTATGGATAAGCATGATTTAATCAATCAATCTTCAAACTTGGTTAAAGTGCATTAAATCTATACTATTACTAGCTGGGCCCTGCGGCTTTGCACGCAAGTTCTCCTGTTTCCCCCTATACGAATTCGTGACCCATTGTTGAGCCCATCAGATTTTGTTAAAAAAAAATGTGCCTAACTATCTTTGATTTCGAGTGTTTTAAAAATTTTGAAGTCAGAAATCCCATTAAATCATGTGTTTTCACATTTACTACAAACAAATTCTTAACCCTCGGCTTACCAGATTTCGGTTTTTAGATTTTCGGTTTTCAAAAAAATGAAAAGACATTTTAATTACTTTCCGATTGAAGTGCTTTTTGTCTAAGTTTGAAGTCAAAAGGACCAATAAATCGTGTTTCTCCATATAAACTGTTAACCCATTTTGATTTTCAAAAAAGTGAAAAACACGTGTCAAATTATTTCTCACTTAGAGTACTTTCACCAAGTTTGATGTCAATGGGCCCATTAATTCATATTTTTCACAGTTTCTCCATATAAGCTTTTAACCCATCGCTGACCCCGTCCGATTTTAATATTCGGAAAAATGAAAAACACGTATCGAGTTATTTTACATTTGAAGTACTTTCACCAAGTTTGAAGTTAAAAGACTCAAAAAATGTGTTTCTCCATACATACTTTTAACCCGTCGTTGATTCAGCTAAGTTTCGATTTTGAAAATAATGAAAAACACGTGTCTAATTTTATTTATTTCAATTATTTTTACAATTGTTGAAGTCAATAGGCCCATCGGTTCGTGTTGTTTGTTTCGGAGCCTTTCCGTAAATAAACCTTAGCCCATTGCTATAAAAGACGTGTCGAATAAGTTTTGATCTAGAATATTTTCAGGAAGTTCAAATTCATTATGTTTATTAAATCACGTTTCTTCATACAACACTTAAACCCATGTTTTGCCCCTTTAGACCCCGGCTTTAAAAAAATCCCGTCTTGGCGAAGGTTCATTCTTTAAGATGAACCAAAATTCTTGTTTGTGGCTTCAGCGGTTTGGTCTGGGCGATGATAAATCAATCAATCAATCAACCAGTCAGTTAGTCAGGATAAACAATCTATGTATTACAAATGGAGGCGGTACCACGCCCCCCTTTTCCAATGCTCACAACTTTCTTTTAGTCGAATTGTGCTAGTAAGTGGAAAGTTCGTGCCAACTTTCATTGATGTGCTACTTCTAGTTCTGCTGAAATGTTTTGTCATCAAAAATGTGCCACACCCCTTGTCAAGCGCCCATCAAATCTCATCAGTAGAATGACACATCTATGAGACGACGGTACACCAAGTTTCAATGCTGTGCAAGTCACGATTCCGAGGAGATTCCATATTAAAAAATTGAGTTGTATGGGCGGTGCCACGCCTCTTATCCAGAATCCACCTTATTCCCCCTGCCGAAGGACACGACCAAATTATAAGTTTGAACCGAGTGTCATTGATGTGAACGCTATAGTTCAAAAGTTACACCGCAATTTAAAAAGTGGCACGCCCCTTGTCCAACGCCCACTAAATTTTACCGGTGGAACGACACGTCTACGCCATGACGCTGTACAAAATTTCAATGCTGAGGGACTTATAATTCCGAAGGTATTCCATATTAAATAATTTAGTTGTATGGACGGTGCCACGCCCCTTGCCCAAAATCCACCTTATTCCCCCTGCCGAAGGACACGACCAAATCCTTAGTTTGTACTGAGTGTCGTTGATGTGGATGCTATAGTTCAAAAGTTACACCTGGATTTAAAAAGTACCACGCCCCTCATCCAACGCCCCCTAAATTTTACCGGTGGAATGACACGTCTACACCATGATACAGTACCAAATTTCAATGCTGTGCGACTTATAATTCCAAAGATATGCCATATTAAAAATTTAGGTTGCATGGGAGTTGCCACGCCCACCTGCCGTACAAACATGTAATATCGCTATAAACCACCGCATTGACATCTTCTATCACACACAAACAAAATTTTCCCGAAAGAATGAACCGTTTTCGCAAACACTGGCACGTTACAGAAGGTTAAGTTTTTTTTATATATAAGATATAAAAGCAAGTGTGACGTTTTTTGAGCCACAATCAGGCAACTGAACCGACTTAGATGAAATAAGCACCAAACATTTTTTTATCTATGGGAATGACCACGCCCCCTTCTTACGCCCACTATGGTAACAAAACTCATCTATGGTATGGTTTTCTAAGGCAATATGGGTATCAAACGATTCAGCTTATCATTGCGGCAAACATAGGCTGTAACATAATGGGCCACGCCCACTTTCCGTGCCCACTAAACTAACAAAACGAAGCTACGGTACGTGTTGGTAAATCAGTATTAATACCAAATGATTCCGTGTTTCATTGATGTTAACATAGTGTTACGAAAATTACTTCACAGGTTCGTTTCGATTGGTTTTGAAAATAAAACAACTTCAATTACTCAGCAAAAATCAACAATCACTTTATTTACAGATTTACACTTCGTTGTATCTACACTTGGTACCACTTTGCTTGCTCAACACAGACTCGACCCCTTGCGCTGCCACTGCTGCTTTTATACCAGTTTTCTTATCGCGCCGAAGTTTCTTGCAACTTCTAATTGGAAAGCGCTCGACCATTCTCTTACAGCCCATTTCTTCGAGAACCATCCTTGCCATATCGGACTATACCAAGCGAATTTATACCAGTTTTGCAGTACTTCAAAGTGCATGCCTAAAAGTATGCTTGCAAAAGCGTTCATGCACAGCACCGAGTGCCTTTTCGTTTCAATAGGATACATAAGATTGACCACGCCTACCTGATATGTCTTTTCATCACGCCCACTATAATAACAAATCAGCCATGGTATATTTGTCTTAGCAATATGGGTATCAAACGATTCAGCGATTTTTACTCTCAGAAGTTTGCCATTTCCAGCTGAGAGGACAGCCACCAAAAGAGAAAACGAGTTTCCCGTTATTTTTTTTTTTAGGTGTTACTACATGCAGTATTCGAACTTGCGTCGCTCTGCATTCGACTCGCTGGACCGCGCACTAACCAACTGAGCCACGGCGGCTGCCGTGCTTCGTTGATGTTAACATAGGATATATAAGATTGACCACTCCCACCCGATATGCCTTTTCGCCACGCCCACTATAATAACAAATCAGCCATGGTATATTTGTCATAGCAATATGGGTATCAAACGATTCAGCCGTTCATTGCGGCAAACATAGGCTATATTATAAGCGGTCACGCCCACTTCCCGCGCCCACTAAACTAACAAAACAAAGTTACGGTACATGTCTGAAAATTAATGTTGATATAAAATGATTCTGTGTTTCATAGCGGTAAACATAAGCTATATAAAGTTGACCACGCCCACCTTTTACGCCTTCCTGCAATTCCCATGACGACAGAAATTAACTGTGCTATATTTGTGCAAAACAATATGGATATACAACAATTTTGCGAGTCATTGCAGCAAATATCTTTATGTTGTATATAAAAATTAATGTATATTTGTTTGTTGGTCCCACGGCATTAAAACTCAAAAACTAGACAGCCGATTAGCTGAATTTTTCACGGAATGTTCGTCTTGAGTAAGTCTCGGTAAGCCACATAGTGCGAATGCGACCCGATAGGTAGGCGTGGCCCCTCCCATACAACTTAAATTTTCAATATGGAATATTTTCGTAATGAGAAGTCGAACAGCATTAGAATTTGGTGCGGGTCCACCGTTTAGATGTTCCGTTTCACTGGTAAAATTTGATGGGCGTTGGACAAGAGGCGTGACACTTTTTAAATGCCGGTATAACTTTGAAACTATAGCGTTCTCATTAATGACACTCGGTACAAACGTACGGTTTAGTTGTGTTTTTCCATATGGGGAATAGGGTGGGTTTTTGACAAGGGGGCGTGGCACCGCCCATACAACATAAAATTTCAATATGGAATATCTTCGGAATGAAAAATCGGGCAGCATTAAAATTTGGTGCGGGGTGACCGTTTAGATGTGCCGTTTCACTGGTAAAACTTTGTGAACGTTGGACAAGAGTTGTGGCACTTTTTAAGCAACTTAAATGTTTCGAATAACTTTGGAACTACAAATCACACATCAAAGATTTACGATTTAGATGTGCCCTTCGACATGGGGAATGGGTTGGGTATTGGACGAGGGGCATGGCACCGCCCATAGAACCCAAATTTTTAATGGGGAATAGCTTCGGAACAACAAGTTGGAAAGCTTTGAAGTTTTGTATATCATCGTCCCATAGATGTGTTATTCTACTGGCAAAATATTATGGGCGTTGAACAAGGGGCGCGGCATATTTTTTGGGACTGAAATTTTCCGCGTAACTTTGGAACTGAAAGTCGAATATTAATGAAACCAGGTCACACCCTTCGGCTGGAGGAATGGATTGGGCATTACATAAAAGAGGCGTGGCATCGCCCATAGAGAATAGTATGAAGAAATTTGATTTATTGGGCCCATTGAAGCTTGCGTGCAAAGCCGCAGGGCCCTACTAGTGATAAATAAAACGAAACGTTTTTTTTATTTTTTCGAAAATCAAAATTCTACGGTGTCAAGAGTTTGTATAGGGAAACATGATTTAAGCGGTCAAATTACTTTAAATATGGCGAAAGTCCTTTAAATAAGATATAATTAGACAATTATTTTCTCGTACGAATCTGACTGGGTCAACAAAGGATTAACACTATGATGTCCGGTGACACCACAGTGACGTCGTGAGCAAACTAGCGGCCAACAGCCGGCGACACCACAGTGGTGTCGTGCGCGAATTATATAAAACAAACAAATTTTGTATTTAGTTACGTATGTATATATTCGAAATTTCATGAAAGTTGGAGAACAAGGTTGAGAACTTATGAGAACTAACGATGAGATTAGTAAAACTTAACTATTCATATTCTCGATAATGTCAAAAACGGCCGGCGACAAGCCAATTAATCCGTATTAGCGCTTCCGGCGCCAAGCGAATAAATATTTATAAGACGTGCGGACGGCAAAGTGCTAAGAGAAACTTGATTCATTGAGCCCATTGACATAAAATTTGCGTGCAAAGCCGCGGGGCCCTGCTAGTTGTGGAATCAAAATTTTTTAATAAATGTATGAAATCCTTCCGTGCAGAGCCGGGGATAACTGGTAGTATATATTCCACGAATTAAGTGAAATTTGGGAAGTTCAAAACCCTAACTCAAATAATAACAAAACTTAAAATGAAATGTAAAAAATTAACTACTTATTACAATAAATAACAAAAATTTGCTCCAAGTTTTCTACGGTCAGCATATCCCGTAAACCAGCTCGTGGAGTACGAAAGCGTTCATTATTCTTGTATGCTGGGCATTGCTGACTCCAAAAAATATCTGAGTAAGCCAAACTACAACATCCTCAATAATGATCGTAAGAACATCATTCTCGGAATAACAAAAGTCTGGGCTTGTCCAATTTAACTCCCATCCCAACCCCTTACACACAGGAGGCACACACCAACATCACTCTTGTTCGTTTGCATAAAAGAACCTAAGTCTATATGAATGTGTTTATATACATACTTACGCCAAATACGGCAAGAAATGGAAAAAACATGCAAAATCATGCCAAAAAAATAACAAAAATATGCTAAATATGCAAAAAATATGCAAAATATGCAAACATATGCAAATATGCATATCTTAGCTAATTCTTAATATTTTTCAACAAAAAGAGTTTCTGTCTTGGTCCCGTTTAAATCCGATGCTCCCAAAAAATATGCATTTGCATATAATTCCGATCCCTACTAATAACGTATGAAAATGCAATCTGATCTGTATGCATTGCGTTTAAACAATGTATCAAATTAGTTATTTTCTGAACTGTTGCATTCGAATGCCTCCTACACTTTAAACTGTTTGACCTCAAATTGATCGGCCTCGTTGAGCGTATGGCATTTCGTCAGGTTAATTTCTGTTTAAAAAAATTTATAAATAAAAAATTAACTTCACTTGGTAATGTCAATGTTTTTCTTCTATTATATATAAAGCCGAGTTTTGCCTCCAACTCTCTGTAGTCATTGCGCCTGAGTGCGTTGAATATATATAATATAAAATATATTTAAACAAATATTAACATACACTAGTCAGAATAAGTTTGGGTTACGTAGTTTTTTCATATGAAAAATAAATCACTTAAAGTAATTTTTCAAAAACAAAATATTTCTTTTATTAAATTAAGATAATAATATCAAAAACTTGACAAACTGTAAAAGAAGGGCCAAAAACAAATGTAATGAATTCACCTCAGAAAAAGTTTGCGCACAAGATAAGGTTACGTAGTTAAAATTTAATTGAAACTAACTTTTGTCCAAAAATTATTAACT
Source organism: Melieria omissa (assembly GCA_963971225.1). Classification (NCBI taxonomy): domain Eukaryota; kingdom Metazoa; phylum Arthropoda; class Insecta; order Diptera; family Ulidiidae; genus Melieria; species Melieria omissa. Next base: position 6,350,762 of record OZ020270.1, read on the forward strand.
TTGTGAATATGCTTTTCTCGCTTGAGTTTGAAATTTGATTAAATCGGTGTTTTTCAGCGGTTATTTTGTTATATCCTTGAATTGTTATATTGGTTTAGTAAATCTTTGAAGATGGAGTGTTGTTGGGCTCAGGGTTCAAGTAAACCCCTTATATTCTCAATTAGACGCACGTTAGGTGACTGGGAGGAATTTTTTCAACTTGGTTGAGCCAGTTAATAGCAAACATAGTTTCACATCGTATGCATTGCGCCCTAAGGTCATCGTTAAGTTGAAAAAAAATGTTGGGATCTGATCCAAAGTTTTGAAACCTTGGCTTACATAAGCTTTTAGAATATGTAAATAACCCCCCGGAAGCATTTCTGAATAAAAAAAACAGCCTGCTCACTCTTTTTCCTGACATGCAGCCCCATACCATATCCTCACATATGCTATGCTTCACTGTTAATTTTAGATTTTTGTTATTAACAGGATTCTCGTCAAGTTAGTTGATGCCTTTTAAGGCCAAATATGCTTAACACTAGGATGAGCGACTAGTTTGTAGGCGCTAAGTGGAGCAACGCCAGCTGAGTAGCGGCCATGTTTTTTTTTGTAAGGGTGCGTTTGCGCCATCCTAACTTTGTCCCTGTTCGTCTGAAATGTAATCCAAAAATTTTCTCTCGCATTACTCCAATTAAAGGAAGACCTATAATGAACCCGATCTGATCAAAATTGGACCCGCGGCATCGTTTTAACGTGTTTTTTTCCGAAATTCTCCCTTTTTTGCTCTAAAAACTGCCCCTGAAAATCGGCTAGTCAATGGAGCGCAATCTCCGTAGGTTAACCCGTGGAGCAAAAAGTTTTGAATACAGTAAAATAAGAATCAAGTGAATCGGTCAATTAGTTTCGACGAAATCATGGCGCAATGGTCAAAAAATGTGTTTTCGAGAAAAACGCGTTTAAAGTTTTAAAACCGTGTTACCGCGTAGTGAACGAGACGGATTTGAGGCTCTGTATCTCAGACACGTTTACGAATTCGACAAAATCCGTTCCTATACTTTTTTATGATAGTTATACTATAAAAACATGAAATAAAAAAAAAATCGATTTTTTCAAAATGTACAACTAGAGGACCCCTTAATTCATCTAAAACACAACAAAAAGTGGAGTTAAGGCATATATGAATAATGTGGATAAGGTTTGGTAAACAGAGAACCCATTTTTGAAGTCAAAATTGATGATAACATAATATTCATACATGCCTTAACTCCACTTTTTGTTGGGTTTTAGATGAATTAAGGGGGTCCTCTAGTTGTAAATTTTGAAAAAATCGATTTTTTTAAATTTCATATTTTTATCATAGAAAAAGTATACGAACGGATTTTGTCAAATTCGTAAACGTGTCTGAGATACAGAGCCTCAAATCCGTCTCCGCCTGTACGCAAACTTATTCTGACTAGTGTATTTCGAATCACATAATTTTTGCCTATCCACAGTGACTGTCATACATATCGCACTCGCACTACAAAAGTGACACACTCAAAATTTTTCATTTTCGGGATTATGTGTAAGTAGTGTGCACAATGCATCAATCAGTGGCGGATTCAGGGGGGTGTTTTGGGGGTTGAAACCGCCCCCCCGAAATATTAGGATCGACATTAAAACTACATACAAATTAAAAGACAATTTATGAATATCAAAGGATTACTTTTTGAAACCCCCCCCGAAATATTTTTCTAAATCCGCCCCTGGCATCAATCTACCAATAAGCAAAAGTTCAGTATATTTTGTTGTTAACTGTTGCAAAAACACAGGTCTCTCTTCATGTCAGAAGTTTGATGCTATTTGGTCGCTGCAGCTTAATGCAAAAGAGTCCTGGCTCAAAGTGTGACACTTTTGACGAAATACATTTTTGTTGAAGTTGAAGCAAAGTTCTGACAATTTTAGTATATATTTTCAAATAAAAAATTTAATTTCAAGTTTTAAAAATTGTTCTTTCGACTTTTTAACTGTCATTTATAATTATAAAACTCAGCAAAAGTGACATAACTTAAAATAATTCCGTAATTATTGAATTTGTAGTGATACTACCGAACCATCTATGCCGACCATAACATTGCATGTAGTGATACTACGCAATCACTCATGCCGACCAGAACAAATCACCGTACACTTGTGCACACAAATTCGCTGGTGTCAAATGGCTGCACTTGAAGTCGCCACGGTGCGCTATGCGCAACCACTTGAGCGAGCGGAGTAACATACGATGCCACCTACCGCAGTGCATTGCAACAATACTGCAACGCGCATTATGCCGACCCTTTGGCGGCGTGGGAAACGATCGGAAAATATCCGAGGCCGTTTAGCGCCGGCCACTGACCCAATTGCAAATGTGCTGACGCAGAAGAAGTGACCCAGGTCGATGATTGGTCAAACGAAAAATATCGTGGAAAGGGAGGCGGAGCCCTGGAAATGCATGACAGTATAACAGTTATAATTTTAGTATATAAGACCCAAATTTTCCAAATAAAGTTAACTTCGATATTCAAAGTGCCTGGTGGCATTGTTTTATTTGACTAGAAGTTCGCAAGATCGGCTTTTCGGAGCCATACTACATTGGCGCGGCCCGCCGAATAAATATAGGCCAAATTCACACACACACTGAATTTACCTTTTCAAACTGTACGCACGAACTTATAGACAACCTCACAGTTCATCTGACTTCCACAAATTAAAATATCATCAAAACAGTCACAACTTAAAATTTTGGATTTTCTAGTGTAAAATAAAAAAATTCTTGTAACTTATCCTAAAGCATAATCTGTAAGGATTTTCTACTAAACGGTCTATACCTTATTTTAAAAAAATGTTTATTTAGCTCAAAAACAGTTTTTTGCGTTTCCTGAAAAATCAAAAATTTTGAGTTGTGTCAGTTTTGTAGTGCGTGTGCGATGTGAGTATGTATGTATGTACATTTATGTAGTATACACCACTTCCAGTTGCTACAAACCAGGGGTGCCCAAAAGCTTCTTATGGACCCAGTCGGAAATTTGGTAAGGTGATTCCAAAGTAATGCATGATTTATGCCATATTTCGTATGCTGAAAACAGAACCTTACAGAAGTAAGGTATTCGTAAATGAAGTTTTGAATACTTCAATTTTAAGCTTACAAAGTAAGTAAGGAAAAGTATAGTATGCATGAAAAATTTAAAAACACGACGACGTCCGAACGAAGACAAATGCTAACCCGGTAAGGTATTCGTAAGCGGAGTTATGAATACTTCAATTTTGAGCTTACAAAGTAAGTCAAGCAAAGTATGTGTGAAAATTAAAAAAAGATATAAGCACTAAGCAAATAAACACATAGAGGTACCACGCAGTACACAATTTTTCGGTCACGCAAATCTAGCACAGTAGGTCCCACACGTACTTCGGCTATACGAAGTTTTGTCGCTGGCTTTGTCAAACTTCAATTTTCGAAGTTCATCTTCATTCTTTCATCGACAAGGAACATCAATTGCAAGCTGTGCTGTACTGATGAGCACGAAACGGCGCGCCGCGGCGCACAATGGGGTAAACATGCCAAAAACCCGCGCCTTGCCTATTTTATGCTGTAATATCTATACGGTTAAAGATAAATACCTCAAATTTGGACATCTCCTTCAAGACTCTTCAGAGATTTTTTCACCACAATTTTATTTAAACATTTAACACATTTAAAATCTTCATTAGTAAAAAACAAAACCAAAGTTAAAGTATTTAAATCGACCCAAACTGACTTATGAATACTCTAGATTGTAGCCACGCCCCCAGTTTTTGCCTCCTTTCATAAAACACCCACATAAAAAACAGGGGTAATTCGTATTTAAGAAAAACCATTTGATACGGGTTGATACGGCTCATAACGGGTTAATGGGGAGTACCATGCCCACTTACCGTTATAAATAACCACAAAAGGGCAGATGACGTTGGTAAGTATATAAATATAATAAATTTTCCCAATTTAACCAAGTATGCTTATATGGCAACCCTACGTAAAAGTAGTCGTACCATGCCCATTTTTATGTCAGAGTTTAGTTAGGCCACTTGTAAATTTCTTACAAAGTTGTATTGAAATATATTGCCTTTTTCAAGAATCATCCTGCGTACCCGCCGAAAAAATTGATACAAAATATTTTTGTAGCATATTTATTAATTCAGGTGATAATTCACATCTATTTTTACTTTATTTATTTTTTTTAATACTATATATATGCATCCAGTGCTATAAACGTACCGACTAGGCATCGCAATCCCGGGATCCCGGGATCCCGGACTTTTTCCAGTCCCGAAAATCCCGGGATTCAAATCTTTTAATCCCGGGATTTTCGGGATTGCAAAAGATGCTTCAAAGTTCAAATGAAATAAATTTAAAAGCACAAAAACCCAATTCCTTATCTGATGGAGGAGGGAGGGGATAGAGGGCGTCTTTTGCAAAAGGCTTATAATTATTTACTAAGCATTCAACCAACAAGTGTTGAATCTGAAAGATGTTTTCTCTCAGCAGGGTTTATTTGCAATAAATTTCGCTCTAGATTAGAGGGCAAAACATTTAATGCCTTAGTATTTTTAAGATCTCAGTTTTTAGTTAATCACAACGCTTAAATTTTTTATCGAAATAATCGAAGTAAAACTAAAAGTACTAACAAATTAACTATTTTATTTTTTTTTATCAAATATGCGTATATATGTACTTTATGATACATTTGATGCAAAGCAATAAGTTATGTTTAAGTGTCATTTTTGGATAAAACAAAATGTTATCAAACTGAAGTTAAATGTCAAATGAAAAACTTTTGAGTTAAACAAAATGTTGTCAAGGATGACTATGTTTATTTATTTGATTTAAATTTAAACTGACAATTTTGAATGTAATTGACAACTGATTGTAAATGACAACTGGATTTTGGTGATGTGCCGCGCACAACCAACCACTTCGACGACTCAACACCGACTGCCTCCCTTTCCGCCTTACAATGTGATTAAATTCAAGATAAAAAATCTTAAAACTACCCCAAATGTGATTAAACTGTGTCCATTTTTATGGTAAATATATTATAAACAAGTATTTATGCAATTTGGAAAATTGTTTTATTTAAAAAATTTGTTATTTGAATCCCGGGATTTGACTTTTCAATCCCAAAAATCCCGGGATCGCAAAATGGCAAAAAATTGCGATCCCTAGTACCGACCCATACGCGCGTTAAAAAGTTTTTAGTTCATATATATTTGTTTTGTTACTAAGAGAAGTGAATAAATGTCCAAAAATCTAACCATTCCGCAGCTTTCCGCAGATAAGTTGGGTATCATTTTTTTTATGAAGGTTGCTACTTACCTTCCCTAAAGATTTTCGATTATCCATAAAAGTTATACACCACGAAAGTAGGACATTTTCCTAAAAAAATCGTTGTTTTTGCCCAAACTTTGAGAACTTATATCTTTACAAGAAAATGTGCCATGGAAAAGAATTATATGTCAAATTAAATGTAGGAACATGCTTATTATATGTACCAAAAATTATTTGATTATATTTAAAAATAACGATTTAATTGACATTTCAGCATCACCATCAAAAAAGTTGCATCGACAAAATGAAATTGAGTATAAAAACACCCAAATTTGAACGGCTATACAGCAGTTAGTTTCGGTCCAATTTACATGCAAAAAGCATTTTCTGACTGCTACATGCATGTAGATTACGAAAAACAAAAAAAAAGTAAGGCCCGTAACTTTAAGACTAGCCGTAATGCGCGGGTTTTCGGCATGCTTACCCCATTGTGCGGCGTATCGTTTGCAAATTCGAATATGCAAGGGTGTGTGTCCGTGTGAAAATAAATGTGCGTGTTTTTGTGTATGCGCTGAGGTGAATGAAAACAATACGAGCAACTGCACAAGATAAAAAACAAATTGAATTTCCATGGCTTTCGGTTCTGCTATGAATAATGAACCATGTGAATTCGCAAAGGCGTACAGTAGAGTGTGCGTTCCTATTGAAAAAACACTAAAACCATGAATTTTTGCTGTGCAATGTTGGCATTCTTGTAGGCTACGTTGCCTTCTGGCCTAATAAAATTCATACCGATAAATTTTTCAAATCCATATATTCACAGCAACATATTACTATTTATTATTATCATTTCCTTAAAATTTATATTATTTAGTAATTTTATGTGTTCTTTAGTATTTTTATTTTATTCTTATTTTTCGTTTTACTTGCAATTTGCTCTCTTAACCAAGTGCAATTTTTTCTTAGCAAAATTATTACAAAGTAATCTAATATAAATTGCTCATGTTCCCAACAAGTAGACGGTTCTGGAAATCACATTTTGTATTCATCTACTTTGTTACGTTTGCAACACACAAATGGTACAAAAGCTTTTTATATTGGAGGAAAGAGGGGTTTCTTTAAAAAACGTATGAAATGTGTTGTAAAAGATTTTTGAAACAAAAAAAATTAGTCGAGATTAGTTGAGATCATTATCGCAAGAATATTTTCAAACTCAAAAAGTGAAGGATTATTGTTTGTAACTCCGCTTTTTCTTACCAAATAAAAAAGATTTTCGAGCGGGTCTTGATTAAGTCTTGATAATAAAAGAAAATTGGATTTTTCCACCCAGATATCTTGTGAAAGAGACAAAACGGAAGTAATTGATAAAACTATACCATTTCAACAGTATACAGTTTTAGGATACTGACAACTTTTGGTATAGTTTTTAATTTCCTTCAAATAATTTTGGTTATTGTTATTCTCACGAAGAGCTGATCGGAAAGGATTTTTATCAAAAAGAACATGGCTATTCAAACAATCAAATAGTCTGTTTATTTTTTCAATAAATATAGCTGAGGGCAAAGCTTTTTCTTTGCAATCATTATAACAGCCATTTTCAACCAAAGATTTTATGGCTGCGGATACAGTATTGATAAATATTTGAGTTGCATATTTAACCTTCATTTTTTCAAATGAATTAGGATGAATATGCTTTGTTGTCAATTTGGGACAAAGGCGGGTTGAATTGTTTTTATCCAATTCATATAACCTGACCAATAAATATGTCCATCAGGCGAAGTTTCATCATCAGCAAATTTTTTGAAGCGAAAGCGATCGTCAACGAAAAAAGGTATACACACAAAAATAAACGCGAACAAGTGAAATTGTGTTGTTGCTTTTGTTGGCTTTTTTGGTGGTTGATTATTTCATTGCGTGTGAAGGGAACGCACACAATTTTGCGAATATTTTCGACTAGCCAAAGTGCGTATGGGACCTGCTGCGCTGAAAGCAAGGCGCATAACAGCAGCAGTAACATCATCACAGCGCACAGTTGATACAATGACTACATGACGCGAAACTGAGAGGAGTCACGGTTGCTAATTTGGTCAAACCAGGCCCCAGAGTCGCAAATTCGGTCAAACCAGGCCCCAGAGTTGATTAGGGTTCGTACAGTAAATTCGCCATACAAAAGTCAGGGCAAGGGCTGCTGGTGCGTTCGAAGTTTATTTGCAAATGAAATAATTGTTTTTTTTTTCTTTAATTCTGTAGTACGTTTATAGGCACGGTAAGCAGGAAGCATCGATAGGTAGCACAAAAATGTCGACAAAAACTGCAATCTGGGTTGTATTTGTTGATGATTATAGGTGCAAAATCCGTTCGAATTGAAATCCTACCTGCTTCTTTTCAAAAGTTATTCATATTTTTATATATCGAGTCGGGACAATTTGTAACACAGGACAACAAAAAACACTTTTTTTCTGTTGCATGGAGTTTTTCTACTGTTTCTTACTAATTTGGGTGCGCTGATTTCGAATCTATCCTCAGAATTGTTCCAGCAGCTCTAGTTAGTGAGATATAGGTACCCTGTCATTTTTTCAGTTTTTCCTCTACTTTTTCCATATTTTTGATCGTAATTTCTAAACAAAGAAACCGATTGACATGATTTTCACATTATCGCATTAACAACACCGCACGGCTTCTTTTCCGATGCAATTTATTTTTAGAAGTTTTAAAATACCGCGGTAATTGGACCTCAAAGTCGGAAAATATGGAACATTAGGGCGTTTTTTTTATGGTCAAAAACATATACATTTTTTGTAAAACAATTCACGAGTTAGGTGTGTAATGAAAGTCGACACATCAAGCAATACAACACAGCCAAATTATTTGGCGGAATACACATTCGCATCGAAATAATAGAAAAAATTTCCCATAGTCATTTTCATCTCTTTCACACTTTTTCCTTAAAAAATTAGGAGCCTCAAAATATGCTCTTTTATATGTTCCATTTATAGTCTGAAATACAAGCAAAAAACAAAAAGATTTTGAATTGCTGGAAACAACAAAAAAAAACGAGTGTGCTTATGACCACACGACTGAAGTGAAACTTCTTTCGCTCCGTCTGTATGTATATATATATTAAGATGGGTCGCACTCCATACAAAGTAAAAATCACGTTTCAGTCACCACCTAAAAATAAAATTCAGAGTGTTTAATGCCTATTTGGAAAATATTGCGATTCTGAGGTAAGCCAATTGTGAGCGGTTTTGCTTCAAAAATACCTCTAATTATCATGTTTTTTGGGTGTAACTTTTTTGTTGTTGGACATTTTCGAATAATGTTTTTTGGTTAGATAAACCTTCAGGAGTTCTTGGATTGCACATATTTTGTAAATTTTTTTTTTTTAATTTATTGAGTTAACATGATAATTAGAGGTATTTTTGAAGCAAAACCGCTCACAATTGGCTTACCTCAGAATCGCAATATTTTCTAAATAGTCATTAAACACTCTGAATTTTATTTTTAGGTGGTGACAACACCAATTTTTTTTCGCGACCCACCTTAATATATATATATGTGTGTGTACAATATATACATGTATGTACATACACATATATTAATTTTCTACAAATATTTAAAATTATTTTATGTTTTCATTGGTAAATTAATATTTTTGCATAGATCTTTTATTTTCGTAAAGAAAAGAAAGTTTGCGCGCGCACTGCTCTCCCTTGCTCCTACACTGTGATACAGACAATAGGCCTGCAGTGTGCTTAGATATACGGAACGTATTTGGCTATGAGAGGAAGAGAGAAAGAAAATGTGTGCGCGCACTGCTGTCTCTTGCTTATATCCCCCACTCAACTCCCGTTCGCCTCGCCCGATCACACTTTTCGTAACGCTTACGTCACGCGTTTGCCAGCTTACTCCCCATGCCAAGCGTGCGTAAACCACTCAACTTCCGTTCGTCTCGCCCGATCACACTTTTCGTAACGCTTACGTCACGCGTTTGCCAGCCATGCCAAGCGTGCGTAAAGAAGTTTCACTTCAATAATAAAAGCTTTGCATATTGCCTCTAATTTTTTAAGAAAAAAGTATAAAATGTGATGAAAATGACTATGGTACATTTTTGCTATTATTTCGATGCGAATGTGTAGTCCACCAAATAATTTGGTTGTGTTGTATTGCTTGATGTGTCGGCTTTCATTATACACCTAACTCGTTAGTTGATTAACGAAAATTGTGCATGTTTTTGACCATCAAAGAAAACGCCTTAAGGGGAGGTTCTTTCAAATTTGGCCAAAAAAGGCCTAAGTTTGGAAATGATTTTTGGCATGATGAAAAAACATAGAAACATCCGGTTTTGACGGTTGAATGGGTATTTTATTATACAATAATATGATATATTTTTTGTAACAAAATTCAAAATGGCGGCTTTCGTCGATCACTGCCTGAAAAATCTAGTCTCCGAATTTCAAGCCTACAGCCTCTTGTAGTAATCTGATATGAAAAAGGTTTTTTTTAATGAAAGTAGATGAAATTTTCTATGGCTTATACCTAACTATAGGGTGTTTTTTTTAGAGGTTTGTTTTTCAAATAGAGATAAAACTGGCATTTTGTGGTCAAATCTGGCAACTCTAATGTCATTTATGTTCAGTTTGGTTTGCCATTTCATCATGAACAGGTTGACAAAAGAACAACGCTTGCAAATCGTGCAAATTTATTTCGAAAATAATGGTTCAGTTCGCGAAGCTTACCGCAAGCTCCGCCCATTTTATGGTCGACATAATCGTCCATCAGAGCAAAATCGGTCCATCCATCGGTTAACCATGGGTCGTTTTCGCACTACGTTTACTCTATGTGATAATACGCATCCGCAGAGACGTCGAACAGTGCGCACCGAAGAAACAATTGCCGCTGTAGAGCAAAATGTTGAAGAGGACCCGAATGAATCGATTCGCCACCGTGCACAGCAATTGGAGCTTTGTCCATCAACTTTAAAAATTGGACCTGTAGAATTGGCTTTATTCGAGCCAGCCGCGGCGGCCACATGCCCGAAATCATATTTAAACATTAATGGCATAAAATTATCCTTCCAATAAAGCCAAATTGATGGACATTAAAACGATTTTCTTGTGTTTCATTTCAATTCGAAGTTCTATACCTCTAAAAAAAACACCCTATATAATGATTTTTGACCAAAAATTGACTGAAATGTGCCACTTTTTTTGTTATTAAACCTTAATTATAAAAAACAATTTAATAGTATCTTATGCTCGTTTTAGGTATAAGCCATACAGAAAATGATCACCTTTCAAACATGCTTTAGATTAACCCTTTCGGTACTTCTTTTTTGTTTTTAACTTTAAAAGTCATTCTTTTCCATTTTATTAGTGTTTATGCCTACATAATGAATAATCAAAAGTCATTTTTTAAAATATTGTTCGAAAAAGTGGTTTTTGGGCATCATGAAATATGGCATAGTAAAAAATAAAAAAAAATCGTACAGCCTTAGTGAACTATATTTGGGATCTAACTTTTTTTACACTTACTAAAGCAATAAATACCTACTAGATTACTTACATAAACCTATAAAATAAATTGATTTTTGTATTAGAATAAATAAAAGTACGAAGTGACCTCTTTTTGTAAAATACGCAGCTCGATAGGACTGTGCACTTTCGGAACCCTTACAATTTACTTGGTACACTAATCAAAATATTTTTTTCATTATTTGATATAAAAACCTTCAGAGAAAAATACAAAAATTTAAAAATATAGTATCCACAAGTTTTTGACCTAAAACAGGCACTGAAAAGAGACTATGCCATATGGCATAGAATAACCGAAAGGGTTAAGGAAATTAGAACAATAGATCAAGAGATATCCTTGAAATTCAGATGGAAAAGGTGGTTTCGAGAAAAACGTGTTGAAAGATAGAAGCTCCGGGCAAAAACTGGGGAAAACACTGTAGAAGAAACAAACTCGTGTGCGGACAAGGCGATCGTATCGAAAAATCCTTTCGTACACATATTCTACGGACATACAGCTTTCATTTTATGTGAAAAAAACACGATTTTTTCAAAAAAATTTGAAAGAACCTCCCCTTAAAATTCCATATTTTCCGACTTTGAGGTCCAATTACCGCGGAATTCTAAAACTTATAAAAATAAGTTGCATCGGAAAAGAAGCCGCGCGGTGTTGTTAATGCTATAAGGTGAAAATGTCAATCGGTTTTTTGGTTTAGAAATTACGATCAAAAATATGGAAAAAGTAGAGGAAAAACTGAAAAAATGACAGGGTACCTATATCTCACTAACTAGAGCTGCTGGAACAAATCTGAGGATAGATTCGAAATCAGCGCACCCAAATTAGTAAGAAACAGTAGAAAAACTCCATGCAACAGATAAAAAGTGTTTTTTGTTGTCCTGTGTTACAAATTGTCCCGACTCGATATATAAAAATATGAATAACTTTTGAAAAGAAGCAGGTAGGATTTCAATTCGAACGGATTTTGCACCTATAATCATCAACAAATACAACCCAGATTGCAGTTTTTGTCGACATTTTTGTGCTACCTATCGATGCTTCCTGCCTACCGTGTAGGAAATTGATTGAAAAAAAAAATGTTGTTGCTGAAAAACGTCATAAGTATGTTCCAACGTGTTTTAATATGATTTAACTTCAGTTTTTGCTTGTTGCCGTCAAAGCCTTTACGTTTGAATTGCTTGTGTTGCAGCTCTGCGTTTGAAAAGAGTTCAACTTGCCATCACTGTTTCTTGCTGCACTAGAAACGGCAAACTCAATGAGACATGAACTGAATGAAAAAGCAACCGAATATCTGCTGAGTTTACCGTCTGAAATAATTTATTTAGGCTTTCTGTTGGTACGGGTAACAATCAAAATGACTTCGACCAGTAAAACAAGGTGGTTCGAAACGTTATATTTACAGCAAATAAGAAAAGTTATCAGTGATAACTTATCACTTTAAGATGTATGCAATTGACTGGTAACCGGTGCTGTGCGAATGTTTGAGTAAAAATACCCGTACACTATCGGACGATTGTAAAAAGCAAAAAATGGTCTGAAAATCATTTCCGCTGCCAGTTTCGCGTCATGTAGTCATTGGTTGATGTGCGACTGACCACATCAACATAAAGCAAATTATGAAAGCTGACTTCGAATTGAGAAGTTTGCCGAAGTCATCGCTAATATGTTCGAATAGCCGAAGTGCGTATGGGACCTACTGCGCTGGTTCGCAAATTTGTGCGAGTTGACACCTCTATGTGTTTATTTGCTTAGTGGTATTAATAAGGTATGTCCCGAGCAGCTCCGAGTTTGGACGAAAACAGTGAATGAACAAGCGTAGCGGGTTGGGCTCGATAGTCTAGAGGGTAGAGTGCTGGCTTTTAATGCCAGTGGCCCTGGTTCGAATCCTGCGCGGGCTGTTTGAACACTCATCTATTTCCATCGCTATCCACATGAAGCAGTTGATAATTACAAGAAACGGACTATCGAGCCCAACCCGCTACGCTTGTTCATTTACTGCTTTCTTCCAAACTCGGAGCTGCTCGGGACATACCTTACTAATACCTTACTTTCGGTAGCTTATATCTCTTTTTAATTTTCATACATACTTTACTTGACTTACTTTGTAAGCTTAAAATTGAAGTATTCGTAACTCCCCTTACGAATACCTTACCGGGTAAGCATTTGTCTTCGTTCGGACGTCGTCGTGTTTTTTAATTTTTCATGCATACTTTTCCTTACTTACTTTGTAAGCTTAAAATTGAAGTATTCATAACTTCATTTACGAATACCTTACTTCTGTAAGGTTCTGTTTTCAGCATACGAAATAAGGTATAAATCATGCATTACTTTGGAATCACCTTACCAAATTTCCGACTGGGATATGCCTGCATACGTGTATGTATGTATAGAAGTACCCAGCGGGAAAAGAATGTATAGGAATGCATAGTTGCTTGCAAGCTATGCATTACAACATGCATGAATTTTCTCACGGCGATGTTCTACGAAATGTAATGCTTCCCTTTTTTGCATTACCTGCGAGTATATGAAGACATGCATCCCAAAAACATGTACGTTTTCAGAAATCGCCTAGCATGTAGGAAATCGTACATTACTCGGTAATGCATAAAATGATCTACCAAAAACCTGTACACCCAAAATAATATGTTTGTTGTTTTGCTTTATCTTAGTTTTTATTTTTAAAGTAATTCAAGTTCAACAGATTACATATGAAGACATACATTAAATAAGAATGCTTGCTTATATAAGTATAAATATTGTTACGAAAATTACTTCACAGGTTCGTGTGGATTGGTTTTGAAAATAAAACAACTTCAATCATTTAGCGCAAACGCAGTCAGCAATTAATCACTTTATTACACTTCGCTTGTATCTACACTTGTTACCACATTGCTTATTCAACTCAGACTCGACCCCTTGCGCTGCCACTGCTGCTTTTATACCAGTTTTCTTATCGCGCCGAAGTTTCTTGCAACTTCTAATTGGAAAGCGCTCGACCATTCTCGCACAGCCCATTTCTTCGAGAACCATCCTTGCCATATCGGACTATACCAAGCGAATTTATACCAGTTTTGCTGGACTTCAAAGTGCATGCCTAAAAGTATGCTTGCAAGAGCGTTCATGCACAGCAAAGAGTGCCTTTTCGTTTCACTGCCCATCACTTAGACTTGTTCGTCCCGAACAAGTACCGAGGCTCCGCCGGAGTAAGACGCCAGGCGCTCCAAATGGACTACTTTCAACCTGGCATTTCTGTTGCCGCAGCGTTGAACCCTGTACACCACGTCATTAATCCTGGTCACGACCTTGTACGGTCCTTCCCATGACGTTTGAAGCTTTGGAGACAAACCTTTCCTGCGCTGCGGGTTGTAAAGCATTACTAGATCGCCTTCTTGGAACCCCGCTGTGTTAGCTCGTAGATCATATCTGGCTTTCATCTTATCGCTGACCAGTTGGATACGGTCCCTTATAAACTGGTGGATTTCTTCCAGCTCCGATCGCTTATTCACTGCGTAATCAGTCTTAGCGCCTTTCGTCGTGCTGACCACTCCGAACTTCAAGTCAGCAAGCAATCTGAGCTCTGTGCCGAACACTGCTCGGGCTGGAGTGAGTAATGTCGTATCGTGCGGGGCTGACCTATACGCCATCAAGAACAGCGGAATATGCGTGTCCCAATCCTTTTGATTCCTGCCTACTACTTTCCGCAGATATTCCTCCAGTGTTCGATTGAATCGTTCCACCATGCCGTCGGACTGGGGATGCAAAGGACAGGTGCGAGTTTTCCTTATTCCTAGTAGCTCACACACTTCCTTTAATACAAGAGACTCGAAATTCCGGCCTTGATCCGAGTGCAACTCCAGTGCAACTCCAAATCTGGCCACGCAGTTGTTTGCCAGCATTTCCGCGACCGTGGGGGCCTCCTGGTTAGGAATAGGATACACTTCGGGCCATTTGCTGAAATAGTCCATCACCACCAGCACATATTTGTTGCCTTGAGTGCTAAGTGGGAATGGCCCGGCGACGTCCATGGAAATTCGCTCAAAGGGCGCTCCCATGTTGTACTGCTGCATGCGGCCCCGAGATCTTCTTGTTGGCCCTTTCGCAGCCGAACATCGCTCACAGCTCTTAATCCAATCGGCGACAGACTCCTGGCGTCCAACCCAGTAGAATCGCCTTTTTATTTTGGCGACAGTTTTTGTGATGCCTAGGTGCCCTCCGCTGGAGTCGTTATGGTATGCCTCGACCACCTCGTTGATCCTGCATTTCGGGACTACAATTAGGGAATTGCTGGTCCGACCGTCCTCACTCTCCCACTCGCGGTATAGGCCATCAGACAGCCGCAGACTTTGCCACTGCGCCCAGTAAGACTTCGCGATCGGGCTCTCACCGGCCATCTCCTGCCAGTCTGGACGTGCACCTTGGTCCTTGCCTGCAATGACTTTTTTAAGATCCGTATCCTCGCGCTGGTCCCTTTGTATCCTCTCCGCAGACCACTCTTCCTCTGGCATAACGCTGATCAATCGTACGTCCACTATCTGCTCTTTGCTTTCGGCTCGCGAACAATGCCTGCATTCGGTTTTGCACGGACGGCGTGACAAGGCATCGGCATTTCCATGGCTGCTACCCTTGCGATGCTCTACCGTGTAGTCGTAGCTCTGCAGTCGTTCGATCCCCCGCGCCAACTGGCCTTCTGGATCCTTAAAGTTCAGCAGCCATTTCAATGCCGCATGATCTATGCGCAGGCGAATCTTTTGCCCATACAGTTATTTATGGAAGTGTTTCACGCATTCCAATACTGCGAGCAACTCTCTTCGGGTCACACAGTAGTTGCGTTCAGGCTTTGACAAAATTTTGCTGTAGTATGCTATCACTTGTTCTCGGCCATCTATTATATGTGACAGCACACCGCCAATACTATGCCCACTTGCATCTGTATCCAGCACAAACATCTCTCCAGGCACGGGGAAGGCCAGAATTGGAGCAGTGCACAGTTTTTCCTTCAGTCGTGCAAAAGCCTGCTCCTGCTCTTCGCCCCACGCGAAGGCTTGATTCTTTTTCGTCAGTTTGTGCAAGCTGCCGGCTATGTTCGCAAATCCTGGAACGAATCTTCGGTAGTATGTGCACAGGCCCAGGAAACTGCGGAGTTCGTGTAGATTGCTTGGCCGGGGCCACTCCTTCACCGCCGTGATCTTGCTTTCGTCCGTATGTACTCCGCGAGCGGAAACCGTGTGACCCAGATATTTGACCTCTTTTTGAAACAGCGAGCACTTCTTTGGGTTGAGTTTGAGCCCGGCTTTCTGTATTCGCTCAAATACCTCCTTCAGCTTTTCCAGGTGGTCGTCGAAGCTTTTGCCCATCACGATTATGTCGCCGAGGTACACCAGAGACGTCCGCCAATGCAGCCCATTCAGCACACGTTCCATTAGTCGCTCGAATGTTGCTGGTGCGTTGCAGAGTGCAAACGGCATGACGGTGAACTGCCACAAACCGTCGCCAACACTAAAAGCCGTTTTCTCCTTGTCCTTGTCTGCAACCTCCACCTGCCAATAGCCGCTGCGCAAGTCGAGTGTGGAAAACCACTGTTTGCCTGACAGTGTGTCCAGGGTGTCATCGATCCGAGGTAGTGGATAGCTGTCCTTCTTGGTCACGTCATTGAGCTTTCGATAGTCCACACAAAATCGGGTACTGCCATCCTTTTTCTTGACTAGCACGACCGGCGAGCACCAAGGACCTGACGAAGGCTCTATGACATTTTCTTTATGCATGTTTTCAATCAAATTTGTGACCTCTTCCCTCTTGGCCAGAGGAACTCGTCTTGGCGGTTGGCGGATTGGTTTCGCACTTCCGCTGTCGATGTTGTGCTTCACTATGGCTGTTCTTCCGCCCGCTTCTGTTTCAAATATTGACCCATAGTGCTGTAGGAGTGACCGTGCCTTCTGTTTCTAATCGGTTGTCAATTCGCTACCCCACTGGTTCTGCAGTATGGCGTCCATGTTAGAACCGCTTTTCTTGCTTCCTCCGGTTGGACTGCTTTCACAATTGACAACTGCTTCAGCCTCTCTACACTCGCCAATGACCGCTTCTTTTCTGACATATCTGGGTGTGTTCAGTGGGTTGAGTATCCTGACTGGTATTTTTCCATTTTTGGGTTCCACTAATGTACGTCCGATTATTATGTTGTCGTATCCTTGTTTTGGCGCTTCTACAACCCACAGCCGACTTGTCCCTTCGTCCTCGTCCACCTTCGCCCACACAATCGCCTCGGAATTCGCTGGTATCTTCTGGTGTTGACACGAGACAACTCTCCTTACCGCCACGCTTCGGTCATAGCCAGTGTGCAGGGGGAATTCAACGTAGGCATACTTCAGCACATTTTCTTTCAGGTCCAGCGTAAAACCGTGCCTAATCATGAAATCGACGCCGATAATCACGTCGTCCATTATATCCGCGACGATGAATTCATGTTCCAGGCTGCCGGTGCCGATAGCAATTGTTTTTGTTACTTTCCCTCTTACCGGCGCACGCTCGCCAGTCGCAATCCTCAGCTGTATGCCATGCAGTGGTTCCCAGTTCTTCAGAACCTTCCTTTTTATGATCGAATATGACGCTCCAGTATCCAGTGTTAACACGAACAACTTTCCATCTATCCTTCCTTCAATTGTCAAGCTGCTGGGCTGTCGTTTCAGCTGTGAGACAATGACGGTGGGGCGGCAGATTGTGGGGATCAGCTCACGCCCCTTTGAACTGACCCGTCTTAGTTTAACGACTCGCCATCCTCAGCCCTGCGCTTGTTGGCTGAGCCTCGATTTTCAGTGTTCCTCGCTTCAGGCGATTGCGATCGAGAACGGGAACGCCTCTTTCGTTGACGGCAGTCTCGTGATATGTGACCCTGCTTGCCGCATGCCCAACAAACAATTTTAGAGGAGACCACCTCTCAGAGCTTATGGCTTGTATCGTAATGTCGTTGTCCGACTGAATTTGGCGTATCCTTGCAGGTGCATATCGAGTGCTCCCAATCCATGTCGCTTCATATGTCATCGCGCTGGTCACCGTCTCTTTAAATGTCGGCTTGCCCATCATCAACGCACTGCGACGTGTCTCCGGATCATGAAGACCTTCAATAAATGACTCAATCTTCATCCTCTCGAGATCATCAGCGCCAAATTTCGGGTAGCACAACTGTACGAGCCGTTCAATGTCTGCTGCATATGTCTGCAGCGCCTCGCTGGCTCTTTGCCTGCGGTTCTTCAGCTCACAGTAGTACAGCGTATGGTTGTGCTCGTCGCTGTACTTCGCTGCCAAGGCTCTCATGATGGCATCGTAATCACTTCTTGAACATTCTGGAACTGATTTAAATACCTCAGCCGCAGGACCTTTCAGCGCCAGTGCCAATCTCCGACCTTTCCTGATATCGGTCCACTGATTTTCCAAGGCAGCCAGGTCGAACTGTAGCTTGAATGTATCGAACGGCGTACCCCTATCGTAAGTAGGCACTTCTGTTCTAGTGGCAAAACTTTCCGGACCTGGCGGCAAACATTCTCGTGGCTGTACCTCTCTGAGCCGCTCCTCCAGACTGTCAACTCGTTTGTGCAGGGAATCATCCAGGTCGTCCACTCGTTTGTGCAGGGAATCACCCATTTTGTCAACTCGTTTGTCCCAATCGTTCATTCGCGTCTCCAGGTGCTCAACTGTCACGTTCAGCCTATTGGAAATTTCCTCCACCTTCTGCTCTATGCGCGCAGAATTTTCTGCCATATCCCGGCTCGCAGTGTCGACTTTTGCCGAAATTTCTTGATTCGTAGTTTCCAGTTTCGCTGCCATTTCGCGATTCGCCGTCTCCATTTGCACCGACATGCCTTTAAAGGGGTCTTCTGGTTACGAGCTAAAAATTTAAGTCTATTTTTCGGAGTAAATTGCGAAAAAACTACTTGAGATAATCCATTAATTTTTTTTTATTTTATTGATACATGCTTTATCTTGTAAGATCAAATTTTGGAAATTAAAAGTCATCACACTCGCGACTTTAGAACGACCTTGAGGTTGTGCTTTTTTCAAACTTGTTGGTAAGACTTCTTCAAGAAATATTAATCGAATTCGATCAATTTTTTTTTCAGTTATTCAGGAGACATATGGCTATGTCTTACCTAGTACGATTTTTTTTATTTTGAAAATTTTCACAACTAGGAGGTTTTTTGTAAAAAGTTTGATTTTCGACCATGTTTTTTGGTCTATTGGTGAGTGTAAAAATGGAACAAAATAAAAATTTCAAAATCGTACTCGGGAAAACATAGCCATATGTCTCCTGAATAACTGAAAAAAAATGATCGAATTCAATTAATATTTCTTGAAGAAGTCTTAGCAACAAGTTTGAAAAAAGCACAACCTCAAGGTCGTTCTAAAGTCGCGAGTGTGATGACTTTTAATTTCCAAAATTGTATCTTATGTAGTAAGCTTATTTTTTGTAACTTTCAGCTTACTTGCTTTATTTAATAGAAGTGTGTAATACAAAGGATTAGAAAAAACAATATATGAGGTAACTGGTGTCTTGCCGACTCCGCTCGGCACGTCCGTCTCGTTCGCTGTCACTTATTCGTCTCTCTGTGTCTTTCGCGCGTTTTTCACTTGCTACTTTGGCTTTTGGCGGCAACGTCAGCCATCATGCCGCGAGTAGTGCCATCGCTCGAGTGTTGCCAATGCACACTGAACAGTGCCACTGCTCGGGTGATGCCACCGTACCATTAAATACTACAGTCGGCCGTTCTGACACTTTGATCGGCCCGATCAATCGATATACATAAGTGAGCTTACATACTACATAAGTGAGCTTACATCCTACTACATACAATACAATCAAAAGGAACTTAATTTACAATGGTTGAACAGCTGGTCATTAAAACTAGGGTGCTGAAGGCTGAAGATGTAAATTAGTTTCAATGAGGTGTTGCGGAAGCGACTCAATTACTTCGTTACTTGGAGGCTCAACCCACTTGCGAATATGGTTGGCTTCAAGGATGCCTTGATGGGGGAGTTGGGTAATGGGGCAATCATCGATGTCGCCTACGACATAGCGGTCATGAGGCAGCTTCTTGATTACCACATATGGACCCTTAAACTTCGGAATAAACTTCTTGTTGGTGCCAATGGTAGTATCATTATTTCGAATAACGACAAAGTCTCCCACGTCAAAAACCCTGGGCGGTCGACTATGCTCATGGAAGCGCTTTAAGTTGTAATCTTGACTCTCCCGAATGGCAACAGCGGCCTGATCTCGCACAACCTCTAGATCTCTTCCGACGGAGTTCACATCTTTCTCATCCAAGAATTCGGTAAGCCGATCCACTTCACACCCCCTCTGCAAAACGCCAAAGAGAAGTTTGCTAGGGGCCGTTTTAATTGACCGGTGAACCGTATTGTTCAGTGCGTACTCAATATGCGCTAGCTGGCGCACCCAATCGGAATGAGCCAGCGGCTCGCTCAATTTGGCCAGAATCGCTTGAAGCGTCCGATTCACTCTCTCAACTTGACCATTTGCCTGCGGGGACGCAACCGCAACCTTTACGTGCTCGATATTTTTATCCGAAAGGTAAGATGTAAACTCGAGAGACGTAAAACATGTTCCCTGGTCACTCACTATTCGCGAAGGGCGACTATAATACTCAAAATACTTATTGAGCGAAATGCATACTTCACGCGTACTTGCCGATACGACCGGATACAATTTTACATATTTAGTAAAGGCATCGACGACCAGCATAATATGCTTTCGTTTGGACTGAAGTGACGGCAGGGGACCGAAGTGGTCAATATGGATCGTGTGGAATGGAACGGGCTGCTTCGGGATATTATATAAATTGTGCTCGTTAGTACGAGTCGGGGCGGAATACAGAATGCACTTAATGCAATTGCGGATACATCTTTCAACTTTCGGTTGCATGTCAGGGAACCAGTAATGTAATTTAAGCTGGTCCATAGACTTCGTAACACCGAGATGGCCAATCTTTTCATGAGTATGCCGCACCACATTCTCCTCAAGCTCACCGGGCACATATAGGAATTGATCCCCCTTTCGGTCCTGTCGGTAAACAATTCCGTCATGCATTGCATACGATTTTGACTCACCTTCACTCAAACTAACCTTCAATTTAGAGATAACTGGGTCGCGGTTTTGTACGGCCCTCACTTGGAAATCAATATCTTCGGAACCAATGACAGAAACAATATGGCACCGGCTAAGACCATCCACATGACCCATATGGGCGCCAGGTCGATGGGAAACGGAATAATTATAATTTTCAAATTCAAGGGCCCAGCGAGCGATTCGCGGATTCATTTCTCGTTTATTTAATGTTAGAGTTAGTGAGTTACAATCAGTAACAATTTTAAATGGAATGCCTTCCAAATAAGTGCGGAATCGGCGGAGGGCGTAGACAATAGCAAGAGTTTCCAACTCGAAACTGTGATAATTGGCTTCTTGAGGCGTTGTACTCTTCGAGTAGTACGACACTGGATGCAATTTCCCATCATCGCCTTTCTGAAGCAAAACGGCACCGAAGCCTTTTGCGCTTGCAGCTCGGTTTCACGCTTCGGGTCGTAAATCGTAAGAACAGGGGCGGAGGTAAGAGCGGTACGCAACATTTCATAGGCCTCTCGGCACTCATCATTGAAATGAAACGGGACCTCCTTCTTCGTAAGATTATTCAGAGGACGGGCAATGACCGAGAATGACGGGACAAACCGCCGAAAATATGAGCATAATCCCAAATATGAATGTAGCTCCTTAGAGTTTTTTGGCACTGGGTAATTTTGTATAGCATGTATATGGTCCCCACTGGGAGTAATACCAGACGCTGAGACATTGTATCCCAGATATTCAATCTGTTCGTAAGCAAACTTGCACTTTGACAATCGCAACTCTAGTCCATTACGAGCAAGACAGCGCAGGACGTCGATTATCAACTCCATATGCTCGGCAATGTCCCTTGAGGCGATCAAAATATCGTCAAAATAGACTACAATAAGTCTGGTATCGGTAAAAGGCTTAAGGATTCGCGATATGAACCGCTGAAACACTGAGGGTGCATTTCTCAGCCCGAATGGCATTCGGATGTACTCGTATTGACCACTCGGGGTTACGAAAGAAGTGTATCGTGTCGAGTCATCCGCCATTTTCACGTGGTGAAAACCATTCTTGAGATCAAGCAACGTAAATATTTTCTTATTACCGAGATATTCAAGGCAATCGTCAATTAACGGAATAGGAAAAATGTCTCGTATTGTCAATTTATTGAGCGCTCTATAATCAACACACATGCGCGTTTCACCATTTTTCTTCTTAACTAACACAATAGGTGAAGCATAGGGTGAATCGCTGACTCTGATTACTTCGCGTCGCAGAAGGTCACTTATGATCGCACTCACTTCATCCTTCTCGCGGTAAGAGAGTCGCCGAGGCGAGCAAAAGAACGGCGTATCGGTGGTGAGGCGTATCGTCATATCATAATTCGGGACAGTCACCGAACTTTGATCAAACTTCAAATATTCGGAGGTAATCCCGTGGCGTAAGAAGTCACGGAACGGTGCAGCAAGCTGCGGATCAATGTCAATTTCGTCGGAAGATACAAGAACCCAAGGATTCTGAGAATTTTGGAACTCATCAAGCGCCTCAATGGCACCAGGCCGCGACAATGTTCGACGCGGAGTGGCAAAGAAATTTGAAACAATTCCCTTCCGTTTAATGAGAATTCGCCTGGATGAGCCCCCACTTTCACTTACACTATTCAATTGAGCCACTTCGGAAGTCAGAGGTGAATTACAAACGCACACGTCTTTTGGTTCATTTAATATGGCATTGCCAGAAACGTTAAATACAGAACTATGTTCAGGAATAGGAATGATTGGGCAAGAATACAGTAGGATTTTAAATGACTGGAGTGCATCCCTGCCAAGCAGCATCGGGAACGGAAGAGCGTCGTCTGACAGAACCAACACAGGAATTATCCGCACACGATTCTGCAGTAGCACAGCAACACCCAGCTCACCGTGAGTGACTATATTAGCCTTGCCCAATCGGCAAAAGTTCGATGGCCTCGGTTGTCCAATCTTGACAAACTCCGGAACCAAGGATATTGTAATAAAGCTAACGGGGCTACCCGTATCAAGAAGAGAATTACAAGCAATTACACCTGTGCATTTGGAATCACTCGACTTAAACACAACACTCACCATCTGAAGTGCGCTCATGGTCTGAGCTGTCCCCTCGTCATCACCGTCGTCATCTTCTCGGGCGATAGGTCGGGCACTGTGGACGCCCACGAACGCGGCTCGTTGTTTCTTCGGGGCAGTCAGCTTGTTGGTGGCCAAGGTTGCCACATCGGAAGCACGAACCAGGAACGCGACGCTCTTTTGGACACTCAGAGGAAAAATGCCCATAGCCGGAACAATTAAAGCAGCGTGGTCCACTAGCTGCGGCGGAGGTCGGAAGTTTGGTGTGGGTGGCACTCGTCGGAGGTGTGACAGCTGGAATCGGAAGGCGCACTTCGGAGCGGCGCAATTTCAGCTTGTCGTAGCGAACCATCAGCTCCTTCAGCTGCTGGATGTCGGTTGCGCCATACAAGATCGAAATATCGGAGGTACGATCTTGTAGGCCGGCAATTATCGCTTCAAAAAATGCCCATAGCCGGAACAATTAAAGCAGCGTGGTCCACTAGCTGTGGCGGAAGTCGGAAGTTTGGTGTGGGTGGCGCTCGTCGGAGGTGTGACAGCTGGAATCGGAAGGCGCACTTCGGAGCGGCGCAATTTCAGCTTGTCGTAGCGAACCATCAGCTCCTTCAGCTGCTGGATGTCGGTTGCGCCATACAAGATCGAAATATCGGAGGTACGATCTTGTAGGCCGGCAATTATCGCTTCAATGACTTCGTTGGCTTCGATGTCTGCATGTGAGGCAATCTCCACCATAATAAGGACGTACCGGAAGCTCGTCTCGTTTTTCTTCTTAAAATGCTGACGCAGCTGGTCGTAGACTTCTGGCGGCTCGTACGGCGATCGAACTCAGCCACTAGCATAGGACGCAACTCCGCCCAATTGGTGACATTAATTGTGCGGAGGAACACACCTGCTGTTCCCTTCAACTTGCGGCGCGCACAAATGTATCGATCGCGATCATCGCAATCGAGCGTGGCTGAAATGTCTTCGAAGTCGGCGATCCACTTCCGGATGCCATAGGAGGCGTCGCCCGTGAAGTCGGCAATTGCACTGTCCATTTCGGAAAAATCAAATTTACGTCGGCCCGACGTGGACGCCGTTTCTTGTTCTAGTGCGCGCACCTTTGCGCGCAGCTCGAGTAGGGCGGCCCGCTGTTCGAGCCGTTGGATCTCAGCGGCGGCGTCTTCGTCGCATTCCAGTACATCGACCTCGTCACCACCCGGAAGACCGGCCTCCGCGTGGAGCGCCATCAAAGTGGTGCGTGTCGAGTTCGGCGGCGGCGAAATGCCCGCAGCCGTCAGCTCAGCCATCAATTGGCCCTTCGTCGCTCGATTCATGGTGCTGGATTCGTAAGTGGGTGCTCCGCTGGACGATGCACTAACCCGCGTTGTTATGAAATTGCGGCGGGTGCTCCGCTGGACACTTCACTAACTCGCGCTGTTGTGAAGTTGCGGCGGGTGCTCCGCTGGACGCTGCACTAACTCACGTTGTTGTGAAATCGAGGCGGGTGCACCGCTGGACGCTGCACTAACTCACGTTGTTGTGAAATTGTTGGCCGACACTCGCAGTAGGTCCCACTTCTGAACTGTAGTAAGCTTATTTTTTGTAACTTTCAGCTTACTTGCTTTATTTAATAGAAGTGTGTAATACAAAGGATTGGAAAAAAAACAATATATGAGGTAACTGGTGTCTTGCCGACTCCGCTCGGCACGTCCGTCTCGTTCGCTGTCACTTATTCGTCTCTCTGTGTCTTTCGCGCGATTTTCACTTGCTACTTTGGCTTTTGGCGAGTAGTGCCATCGCTCGAGTGTTGCCAATGCACACTGAACAGTGCCACTGCTCGAGTGATGCCACCGTATCATTAAATACTACACTTATACGATAAAGCATGTATCAATAAAATTAAAAAAAAATTACTGGATTATCTCAAGTAGTTCTTTCGCAATTTACTCCGGAAAATAGACTTAAATTTTCAGCTCGTAATCAGAAGACCCCCTTAAGTGCAGTCATTAGTTAGCTCATGTCCAACGCTTGTATTGGCGCAGCCGCTGCAGCTGTATTCTGTAGCGAAGCAGCACCCGCAGGCGACTCCTCCACCTTGGCCGACGCCTCCAGGTCTTGCGTTCCGAACTCATGCGTAGTCCAATCAACGCCTCGTGCCTCACACGCCTCTTGCAAACGTAGGTGCAACTCCACCTTACCGCCATCAGTCTTCAAATTCCAAGTAGCCAGCTTCTTCTTCAGCTGGTCCACCTTCAGCTGCTCGAGTTTAACCATGTCTGCGTTTTACAATTTTATTTATTTATCTTCAGTAACACAATCCGAACTTCTGACACCAAATGTTACGAAACTTACAGGTTCGTGTGGATTGGTTTTGAAAATAAAACAACTTCAATCATTCAGCGCAAACGCAGTCAGCAATTAATCACTTTATTACACTTTGCTTGTATCTACACTAGTTACCACATTGCTTATTCAACTCAGACTCGACCCCTTGCGCTGCCACTGCTGCTTTTATACCAGTTTTCTTATCGCGCCGAAGTTTCTTGCAACTTCCAATTGGAAAGCGCTCGACCATTCTCGCACAGCCCATTTCTTCGAGAACCATCCTTGCCATATCGGACTATACCAAGCGAATTTATACCAGTTTTGCAGTACTTCAAAGTGCATGCCTAAAAGTATGCTTGAAAGAGCGTTCATGCACAGCACAGAGTGCGTTTTCGTTTCAATACTGTTACGAAATTCCACAGTTCGTTATCGACGGTTCGTTTTGATTGTATTTGAAAATAAAACAACTTCAATCATTCAGCGCAAAAGGCCCAAAAACCAACAATCCTTTATTTACAGAATTTACACTTCGCTTGTATCTACACTTGCTACCACTTTGCTTGCTCAACACAGACTCGACCCATTGCGCTGCACACTGCTGCTTTTATACCAGTTTTTTTATTGCGCCGAAGTTTCTTGCAACTTCTAATTGGAAAGCGCTCGACCATTCTCGCACAGCCCATTTCTTCGAGAACCATCCTTGCCATATCGGACTATACCAAGCGAATTTATACCAGTTTTGCTGTACTTCAAAGTACATGCCTAAAAGTATGCTTGCAAAAGCGTTCATGCACAGCAAAGAGTGCCTTTTCGTTTCACTGCCTATCACTTAGACTTGTTCGTCCCGAACAAGTACCGAGGCTCCGCCGGAGTAAGACGCCAGGCG
This sequence comes from Melieria omissa, assembly GCA_963971225.1. NCBI lineage: Eukaryota > Metazoa > Arthropoda > Insecta > Diptera > Ulidiidae > Melieria > Melieria omissa. The sequence goes on from OZ020270.1 coordinate 6,377,008, forward strand.
CTCCAAATGGACTACTTTCAACCTAGCGTTTCTGTTGCCGCAGCGTTGAACCCTGTACACCACGTCATTAATCCTGGTCACGACCTTGTACGGTCCTTCCCATGACGTTTGAAGCTTTGGAGACAAACCCTTCCTCCGCTGCGGGTTGTAAAGTATTACTAGATCGCCTTCTTGGAACCCCTCTGGGTTAGCCCGTAGATCATAGCTCGCTGTCAACCTGCTTTCAACTAGTTGAGTGCGGCTCCGCGATCTTCTCCTGGGCCCTTTCGCAGCCGAACACCGATTACAGCCTCTGATCCACTCAGCGACAGACTCCTGGCATCCTACCCAATAGAACCGCCTTCTTATCTTGGCGACAGGTTTTGCGATGCCTAGGTGCCCTCCACTGGAGTCGTTATGGTTTTCCTCGATGACATCGTCGATTCGGCCCCTCGGGACCACTATTAGGGATTTTCTGGTCCTGCCATCCCTGCTCTCCCACTCGCGGTATAGGCAGCCATCCTGCAGACGTAGACTTTGCCACTGTGCTCAGTAAGCCTTCGCGATCGGGCTCTCACCAGCCATCTCCTGCCAATCCGGCCGTAATCTCTGCGCTTTGCCTTTGATGATCTTCGCGAGATCCGTATCCTTGCGCTGGTCCTTCTGTAGCCTTCCGCAAGCCAATCTTCCTCCTATAAAACTCTTATCGACCGAACATCCACAATTCGTCCCTCGTTTTCGCCTTGCGAATTATGCCTGCGCTCGGTTTTGCACAAGTGGTGTGGCAGAGCGTCAGCCCTTCTTGGCGACGTCTGTTGTCCGGAACGCTTTTCTCGCAGATGGCAGTCCCGTGATATGTGGCCTTGCTTGCCACATCGCCAGCAACTGACTCTAGATGACACTGCCCGCAGCCCCGCTGGTGCCTTTGAGCTCGCTGTCTGGCTTTGCGTGACACGTCCAGATTGGGCTCGACACCTTTCCGCAGATGAATGTCGAAAACTTCCCCTCCAGGCCGCCTCATACGTCATCGCGCTGGTCACCGTATCTTTACATGTCGGCTTGCCCATCATCAACGCACTGCGACGTGTCTCTGGGTCATGAAGATCTTCAATAAATGACTCAATCTTCATCATCTTGAGGTCATCAGCGCCGAATTTCGGGTAACAAAACTGTACGAGCCGCTCAATGTTTGCTGCATATGTCTGCAGCGCCTCGTTGGCTCTTTGCCTACGGCTCTTCAGCTCGCAATAATACAGCATTTTGTTGTGCTCGTCACTGTATCTGGCTGCCAGCGCCCTTATGACGGTCTCGTAATCACCTCTCAAACTTTCCGGAACTGTTTTTATTACCTCAGCCGCAGGACCTTTTAGAGCCAGTATCAGTCTCCGACCTTTCCTAACATCGGTCCAGTGACTCTCCAAAGCAGCCAGGTCGAACTGTAGTTTGAATGTGTCGAACAACGTAGTACCATCATAAGTAGGCACTGCTATGGCAAGACTTTCCTCAACCGACTGCCCCCTTGCTCGCAGCTGTACCTCTCTAAGCCGCTCGTCGATTTTTCTGTTCATCGAATCCTCTAGACTGTCAACTCGTTTGTCTAAGGTGCTCTCCAGGTGCTCAACTTTCACATTAATCCTGTCTGAAATTTCTTAAGTTTGTTCTGAAGTTTGCTGGACAACTCGCGATTAGCATTTTCCAATTTTTCCGCATTTTCCTGGAGTTTGGTTTCCATCCGCTCTGCTGCTTCTCGGTTCGCCGATTCCATTTTCGCTATTTCTTGATTCGTGGTTTTCAGTTTCGCTGCCATTTGCGCCGAAAGTTCCTGATTCGTGGTTTCCAGTTTCGCTGCCATTTCGCGATTTTCATTTTCCATTTTGGCTGCCATTTCACGGTTGGAAGTCTCAAACATGCCTTTAAGTGCAACCATTAATTGGCTCATGTCCAATGCTTGTGGTGGCGTAGCCACTGCAGTAGTACTTTGCAATGACGCAGCACCAGCAGGCGACTCCTCCACCTTGGCCGACGCCTCTTGTTCCTGCGTTTCGAACTCATGTGCAGCCCAATCAATGCCTCGTGATTCACACGCCTCTCGCAAGCGCAGCTGCAACTCCACCTTACCGCCAGCAGTCGGCAAATTCCAGGCAGTCAGCTTCTTCTTCAGCTGGTCGACCTTCAGCAGCTCGAGTTTAACCATGTCTGCTTTTTATAATTTTATTTTACTTTCAGTAATACAATCCGAACTTCTGACACCAAATGTTACGTCACAGTTCGTTATCGACGGTTCGTTTTCATTGTATTTGAAAATAAAACAACTTCAATCATTCAGCGCAAAAGGCCCAAAAACCAACAATCCTTTATTTACAGAATTTACACTTCGCTTGTATCTACACTTGTTACCACTTTGCTTGCTCAACACAGACTCGACCCATTGCGCTGCACACTGCTGCTTTTATACCAGTTTTCTTATCGCGCCGAAGTTTCTTGCTACTTCTAATTGGAAAGCGCTCGACCATTCTCGCACAGCCCATTTCTTCGAGAACCATCCTTGCCATATCGGACTATACCAAGCGAATTTATACCAGTTTTGCTGTACTTCAAAGTACATGCCTAAAAGTATGCTTGCTAAAGCGTTCATGCACAGCAAAGAGTGCCTTTTCGTTTCAATACATTAGATAAGTAAAAATGAAAAAAACTAAAATACACTCACTTCAATAACATCCCTTGCTTCTTTGTTCGTCTTTGGACAGGCATTCTGAAAAGGAAAATAACTCAATTTAAAAAAAAAACTCCAGTAAGCAAAGTTGTTTTGTAATATCATACTTACCAAATAAATTAATATTTGAATTATTTTCTAAATATTTCTTGTTTCCGTTAATCCACGGAGCTTCGTGATATATGTATGAAAACGCTGGGAGCTGCTAAATATATATTTAAAAAAATTATTGTCTTTGCAAATGAGACTTTATTAAAACTCACCTCGTTTGATGCAACGATCCGCGTGCTCACCGATTTTTCTATCACAGCTAAAGTTATTTTTCCGAAAATCAATAGAAGTAACAATTTCAAAGAAATGGTTTTTTATTCGAAGAAAGATTGCACAGCTGTCTCAGAATTTCTTCGGAAGGTGCAATCTCTTTGGTATAAAAAACAAAGCACAATTAAAAGAAACGAAAGCTATGCATTACACCCTCGCTTACGTGGTAATATATGTTTTCTATTTGGGTTTTTCATATACGAATTCGTGCATGAAAAATCTCATGCATTCCCAACTTTCCCGCTGGGAATGCACAATGTTTTTATGCAAGCAATATATCTGTGGCCGTAAGGAATAACAACCAAAGTTGATTTTATGAAGTTTTCAGGAGAGCACTTTTAATTTTTGAATTCGCTTTACATTACATTAGATAAATTTTAGATTTTTGGGCGTAAAACATTCATTTTATGAGCAAAAGCCATAGAATTTTGTGTAGTAGTACATTTGAATACGACGAATGCAATGGTGGTAATAACTCTTTTATCCTAACTCGACTTTGGCTGTTATTCCTTACGGCCACAGATATTACTTCAAATATGTATTTTAACACGGCGATGTCCTTCGGAAAGTAATGCCTCCCTTGTTGCATTACTTGGGACTATATGAAAACATGTAGTTATGCCAAAAATTTTCATAAATCGAGAAACATGTACGAAATCGTACATAGCACTTTTGGGGCTTATACAAAAATCCCGCTTAATGAACCTTTAGGGGCTTATATAAAAATTCGTCTAATGCACTGATGGGCATGCTGCTACTCGAGAGTAGCAGCGACGCACAATGGGGTAAACATGCCAAAAACCCGCGCATTGCCTATTTTATGCTGTAGTATCTATACGATTAAAATAAATACCTCAAATTTGGACATCTCCTTCAGGACTCTTCAGAGATTTTTTCACCACAATTTTATTTGATTTACTGTACCGTGCACCGGCACCCTACAGTCGGCAATTAGGCACTTTTAAAATCTTCATTAGTAAAAAACAAAACCAAAGTTAAAGTATTTAAATCGACCCAAACTGACTTATGAATACTCTAGATTGTAGCCACGCCCCGATTTTTCGCCTCCTTTCATAAAACACCCACATAAAACACATACATGTAGAGTAATTCGTATTTAAACAAAAACCATTTGATACGGGTTGATACGGCTCATAACGGGTTAATGGGGAGTACCACGCCCACTTACCGTTATAAATAACCACAAAAGGGCAGATAACGTTGGTAAGTATATAAATATAATAAATTTTCCCAATTTAACCAAGTATGCTTATATGGCAACCATACTTAAAAGTGGGCATTCCATGCCCATTTTTACGTCAGAGTTTAGTTAGGTCACTTGTAAATTCCGCACAAAGTTTTATTGAAATATATTGCCTTTTGCAAGAATCATCCTGCGTACCAGCCGAAAAAATTGATAAAAAATATTTTGTTTTAGCATATTTATTAATTCAGGTGATAAATCACATCAATTTTAATTAATTTATTTTTTTTAATACTACATTTATGCATCAAGTGTTATAAACGTACCGACCCATACGCGCGTTAAAAAGTTTTCAGTTCATATATATTTGTTTTCTTACTAAGAGACGTGAATAAATGTCCAAAAATCGAACCATTCCGCAGCTTTCCGCAGACAAGTTGGGTATCATTTTTTTTATGAAGATTCCTACTTGCCTTCCCTAAAGGTTTTCGGATATCCATGATTATCTATAAAAGTTATACACCACGAAATTAGGACATTTTCCAAAAAAAATCGTCGTTTTTACCCAAACTTTGAGAACTTATATCTTTACTAGAAAATATGCCATGGAAAAGAATTATATGTCATATTAAATGTAGGTATATGCTTATTATATGTACCAAAAATTATTTGATTATATTAAAAAAAAACGATTTAATTGACATTTCAGCATCACCATCAAAAAAGTTGCATCGACAAAATGATATTGAGTATAAAAACACCCAACTTTGGCTATACAGCAGCCAGTTTCGGTCCAATTTACATGCGAAAAACATTTTCTGACTGCTACATGCATGTAGATTACGAAGAATCGAAGAAAAAAAGTAAGGCCCGTAACTTTAAGATTAGCCGTAATGCGCGGGTTTTCGGCATGTTTACCCCATTGTGCGACGCCTACTCGCGTATACGAATACAAAGCAGTGAAGTTCCGAGCGCAGCTTCAGTGTAGTGATGGGGAAAAAAAATTCATTAATCGATTAATGAATCATATGATTAATTGAAACAGAGCGAATATTAATTGCAATTAATCGAAAGAAATGGATATTAATCGAATAATCGACTTAATATTTGAACTTAAGGGGGTCGTCTACGTACAAAGTCTTAAAAAATCGTTTTTTTACATAATTTTCATTTGGAAGACGTGAGGAATGTTATTTCCAAAGGGTTTGGGTAAACTCTTCACGGTTATTGAGATGTAGAGTATTGAGCACGCTCACGGTGTTTCCGCATGCTCCCTGTGAACTTTAAACGCGTTTTCCCGAAAGTCGTATTTTTCTAACTTACTTGCACGATTTTAAGAAAAGTTTTACACGCATCGATTCGATTTTTTGTTTACTTACTCAGAAAACATGTCGCTATGATTAGGCACGAGCTTTTGACAAAATATTGTTTTCTTTTTATTATAACAGGCAATAAACATTTGAAAAAACAGGGAAAAATAACTTTTCTTTCAAAAATGTCCACCACTTCGAGAGATTTTTGAATTTTACAAAAAGCTCGTGTCTAAGTATAGCTGATATAACATCAATTATAGATTAGTTTCATTTTTTGTTGTAGGTTACGTAATAATTAATAATTAATTGACTGGCACGACAGCCCGCTTACGCGAGACTAAGGCCTAGCTTCCCGCAACCACCCGTGTTGTGTGTGTGAATTTTGTACGCGGGTGGAAGGGACCTACCTAGTTTTATGCCGGTTCCGAACGGCAGGTTGGGAGCTTTTCCATAGGCAATTTTTACTCTCAGAGGTTTGCCATTTCCAGCTGAGAGGACAGCCACCGAAAGAGGAAACTAGTTTCCCGTTATTTTTTTTTGAGGTGTTAATACATGCAGTATTCGAACTTACGTCGCTCTGCATTCGACTCGCTGGACCGCGCACTAACCAACTGAGCCACGGCGGCTGCGGTTACGTGGTTGGCCCAAAATCGTGCAGGAAAATTTATATCAAAATTCTGATGAGGGCAGGTTCAAGGTCATCCTACACTCGAATATGTAGAATTATAATTTTTATGACCTTGCCTGTTGGATGTAGTCTCAAATAAGACATTTTAAATTCGTTTAAGCACTTAATTATTTGACGACCTGTCACCAGCACTGATCAGCGAAGAATGAAACGAAGTAAAACTTCCTGCGCAGAAGTAAAGTGCAACTACGCATTGCGCAGTAGATACACAAATGCAAGACAACGGATACACATGCGACTAGCGCACAAACTATCCTTTTCGTTATCAGACAATTGAGCGGCCTAACGGGACTTTTTCGTTGCTGCACTGCGCATCAAATAAACAAACGCAACCGGACACGATCACGATTTTTGCTACGCACGAGCAGAATTCCTGCGCAATAACATATTACGCAGTTTATTAATAAAGGAATTCTTCTCGTGTATTCAACATTGCCTCTTGAAAGATTACGATTAAATAAACAAAAAACAAAAACAAGTGAATGAATATCTTTTTTCGTTCCTTCGTAATAAATTTTGAAAAACAGGCTCGAAAATCAGGCCTCTACGTAGACGACCCCCCTTAACCGTCTAATTTTATGTATGTTAAAATGTAAATTTTTACCAATTGGCTTATAAAAACAATAACAATGAATTAATTAATGAAAGTAAGTACATATTAAAGGAAAAAATATATATTTGTATTTTATTTGTTCATTGCAGAGTTTAGAAATAATAGTTTTGACAGGCGGGAGATCATGAACCTATGCCTCTTTTCAGTGGCAGTTGCACCTGCTTTTGAAAAGAGGGGCTCTGCTGGTACCGGAGTTCCTAAAACATAACAGTACCGACGAGTTATTTATTAACTATATAAAGCTTAGGGTACACTGTTCGCGTTTCTTCACAGGCATTGATGGCGTTGCGCTTTAGTTTCAAAACGGGAGCATTCCAAAAAGCTAAGCTCATCCTGAATTTGGGTTAGGTCGTTGTTTTTTTTGTGACGTTTGTGAGCCAGCAACTTGTGGTGGGCCCATAAATCAAATTCAATATCGCATCAAAGTGTCCGTCTCAAGTTATTATTTTGTGCGAAGAAAAAAGGTAGTGGTACGTTTTCTTTCGATTATTTTAGCATCTAATTGATTAACGTTTCGATTAATCGAAACCCATTTTTCGATACAATTAAATCGTGAATTGAAAGATAAAAATCGATTATTGTGTATCAAATGATTAATCGTCCCATCACTACTTCAGTGTCGTCAGCGATTATGCGATGTGAAACTGGGAGAGCCGGTAGATACATGCACAGAATTACACTAATATTATTGCAAAATTGCAACCTTGTGGCCTACTAGTAGTAGTTGATCAGGAACGTAGTTTTTCCTCCATATAAATTTTTAAAACGGGGTTGTTGTTCTAGTTCATTTCAAAATTCCAGTGTTGCTGGTGTGAGTAATTTTTTGTGCCCAAGGAAATTTGTCTTTTTATTTGTATATTTTTGGTGCCATTTCGTAATACGTTTGTATAAAATTGACTAGCAAAATATATTACACCTAATTCTGTTTTTACACGGTCTTCTTTTACATGTTTTAGATTTAACACGGTTTAAAAATAAAAAAATTTTTAATTTTTTTGCACTATTTTATTCCATTTAGCACGAAATATTAAAATTTTTTTTTATTTTTAAACCGTGTTAAATCAAACCCGTGTAAAAACAGAATTAGGTGTATTGCCCAAAAGCCCCAAATTAATCCTTGGGTATGCTTTTTTAATTTTTTTAATAATTGACTGGCACGACAGCCCGCTTACGCGAGACTAAGGCCTAGCTTCCCGCAACCACCCGTGTTGTGCGTGTGAATTTTGTACGCGGGTGGAAGGGACCTACAGTTTTATGCCGGTTCCGAACGGCAGGTTGGGAGCTTTTTCATAGGCAATGTTTACTCTCAGAGGTTTGCCATTTCCAGCTGAGAGGACAGCCACCGAAAGAAAAACGAGTTTCCCGTTATTTTTTTTAGGTGTTATTACAGGCAGTATTTGAACCTGCGGTTGCTGCCTTTGACTCGTTGTCCAACGCACTAACCAACTGAGCCACGGCGGCTGGGTATGCTTTTAATTTAGTTAAATTAAGATTTTATTAGCTGCATCCAAAAAAACAACCCTGCGGTCAAACTAGAGCATTTAGCACCAAAAGCATACCTGATCTGATTTGATCGTTAGAGATTCGCTAAATGAAGAAATGCGAAATAGGTAAAAAGGAAGGCAATTGACCCCGTCATATGCAATGCATTTAGCTTTGTGTTCTTTGGTATATTTTTCATTAATATTTACATAATGAAACCAAAAAAGTTCATGTGTTGGCATTTAATGCAGAAAATTAATGAGAACATACTGTAACGATAAGACAGGCTGTCGCTGTGCAAAGCAACCTTGTCGCTACGCGCCGTGCTATAATTCAATCTGGCAACGACGGCCGCGATAATAATGGAAACTTTTAGTCCAACCTGGCAATGATGGCAACTTTTAGTCCAACCTGGCAATGATGGAAACTTTTAGTCCAACCTGGCAATGATGGTCGCGATCATCATGGAAACCTTTAGTCCACTCCGGAATGTGCGAGAACGATCTGCGCGATGGCCGGACAGGTATAAAAGGCAGCCGGGTGCGGCGCAGCGAGTCAGTCTGATTTTGACTAGTGAAGGTGCCACACGGAGTAGTTAAGCAAATTATTAAGTGTAAAGACAGTGAAGTGTAAATCCGTGAAATAAAGTGATTGTTGGTTCTTATTGACTGCGTTTGGATAATTAAAGTTGTTTTATTTTCAAATTGCACAATACAGTGATACGTATCAGCCCACTAGAACTAGTATTCGTAACAATACTTTAAAAAGCAAATAATTGAAAGGAATCCCTAATATCGGGAAAAGAGCAGACACAGCGAAGAGCTGATCACTGCCAGCACACACGGAGTGTGTACGTGAATTGCAAAAAACGCACAAAAATCGGCTTACTCTCCCAGTTTAACATCGCTTAATCGCTGGTGTCGTGTCTGACTTCATGCAAGTATGCTAATATTTACGTTTTTGTGTACACTCAGTATTCACGCAAATCAGAAAATGCTTAAGGTTGAATATGAGCAAAGAATATGAAGTGCATAGAAGGCGCATCTGAGCTCAAATTTTTGTTTGCGAGCTTCCCGAGCGGGGGGATGCCACAAAAGGGAAAGATTGGTGCCAGTAGGAGAGCAAGCGCTTCAGTTTACGCTCATTGACTCTGCGAACTGAAGCACGCGCTACAACCAGCGTTGCCGTTTTGGTTATTTTTAACCAAAAATGGTTATTTTTATTTTTGAAAATGGATTTTGGTTATTTGGTGATTTTTGATCCCATTTGGTTATTTTTGAGAACGTTGCCCACTGATGACAAAATGTATCCTTTAGAAAATAGCACACTTATACAAAATGTATCTTAAATATCAACGAGCACAACATTATTGGGAGTGGCAATAATATTGATATAGGTAGTGGCAGCTCATAGGCATTGCTGTTTCTCATAAAAAAGTAAACAGCATTGTTTAAATCGATAACTATGTTTTAAAAATAGTCAACAATTAATTCGCAGCTCACTGAAAGTTTAACTGTGCGTTAATGTGTTAATTATTTATTTTATGTCACAGACACATACAAATTTGTCAAAAGCCTTTAATCCTTTCGGGACGGAGTTTAATTTTCAAATTCAAAATACTCTCAGTAGAAATATTCTCATGCCATGAAAGTTGGGGTTAGAAAATTATATTGGATGCTCACAAACTCGGAAATCATCCTTTTATGCGGGATCACTGAAATCGGAGAAATATTTTACGTGGGTCGTAATATTTTAATAATTTTTTTGAGGGGCTTTAAAAACTTGCTGGGACGCATTATCCCAGGAGTCCCGAAAGGGTTAAATCCCAACAAACACTGAACAAAAAAATCTCAAACCTTTGAGAAACCCTTTGATATCAAATTGTTTTCCAGCATTATTACAATTTGAAAATGAATATTTTCTCAAACGTTTCTCAAATGTTTGCTATCAACTTGAGATGAGTTGAGAAAAATTTTCATTTACCACGTTTGATAATTTTATAGTTCTCAATGGGTTTAACTTACCACCTTAATATGAACTAAATGAATTTTGTGCCTTAATAAACTTTTACGTTATGTTGCCGACCGATACGAAATTTTTTGGCCGATACCGATGCCGATTAATCGGCCGGACTCTAGTTATGTTTGCCTTAATATAAAATGAACGAAATGGACCTTAATGTATATACGTTACATATGAAATGCTATGAAAATATTATTTATATAAATGTATCCATTCTTTTTTTTTCACGCGAATTGCAACTCCAATCTATACAAGAGGCGAATTGGATTCCATCCGTTCCGCTAGTTAAAGATACATTGGAGAATTTTAAATTCTCAGTTTGAGAATAAAGGCAAATTTCCATAATAAAAATGTGTGAATATGGCGAATTGGATTCCATCCGTTCCGCTCGTTTGAGATACATTTGAGAATTTTAAATTCTCAATTTGAGATACGTTTGAGAATTTTAAATTCTAAATTTGAGATACGTTTAACCCTAATCCGTCGTTCGGGTGATTTTTCACCCATTTTCAACTTTGAGATGCTATAACTTTCCTATATATTTATCAAAATGATTAACGTTTCTTGTATTTGTAGCAAACCAATATAAGTTTTAGAATTTATCTACAACATATTGATTATTTGATTATAACGGTGATTACAAAAAAAGTTACGTGGGCGACGTTCGGGTGATATTTCACCCATATACAAATTGTATAGAAATCCAACGCAACACATACAGAAAATGCCATAAGATTACGTCTGTGGATTGGAAGTTTTGAACTGCTTTTATAGGCAAAACCTTTTTATGGATCAATGGGCCTCCTGAGCTCAACGGAAAAGTAGGAGCCAATTATTTTATTTCAACTAAAGTTGGTATAACTCGTTATGCTTGAAGTCGTGTGTCAGTAATAAAAGATGCTAATGAAGACCAATGTTAAAGATATTAACTGACAAAACTAATGTTGAAGGTTTGCGAGTTTTGGGCAGTGCATGGATCAGCGTTGGTGATATTCAGGCATAGTTTGGTATTTCAATTTTGAGTGGTGTTTATAAGTCGAATGGGGAATATCTTGATAATCTGTAGAGTTACACAACAGGTAGACCAATTTTTCGTTCTATCCGTGACAAAACCATTCGCCAAGAACGTAACGATTGTAATCAAGAATGAAGCTCGTTAACACCCATAAGAGATATATGAGAAACGTGGGTTTAGCGACAACTGCTATGTACGTCCTATGAAAAGGGCACACTAAGTTAACAAGAGGAAGATGCCCCTTTGAGCACTTTTCATCATAACGAGGATATGTGGGTGACAAAAAATTACCCGAAATTATATCGTTTTACAATAAGTCAAAAGCAGTAGTTGACACTTAAGACCAATTGATTGTTCACTAACTTTACTCTTAAGCGAAAAACTAATCGCTCTCGATTCCATCTGGATCGCTTGTACAAAAAGTACAAGCGGCGAATTTTTCTTGAAGACTTAGATTTTAGTTTAGTAAAGTTAAAGATTTTGCGTAGAGCAACGTAAGCGAAAGGAAAATCTTCATGCTGACTTCTTATCTCAATACAGCAATTTTTGCAAACCTTGTCAGAAAATCAGAGCGTAAAAAAGTAAAAGAATTATTGGAACACGGCGCCAATTTGATATCAAAAACGATCAAGAGACATATTCTGCTTGCAATTACTGAAAAAAGTATACTTGTGGTGAACACAAAGTTTTAGTTAACTACTGCCCTTCCTTGCCCCCTTTCCCCATCCGATTGAAATGAGTGCTGTAACATATGTTCGAAAAACAGTATTACATACATACTTAAAAACGGGTGAAATTTGTGGTATATCACAACGGGTCTCATAATATGCCTCCGAGGGGTCTCTTACAGAGGCAGCCACAATAACCTAACCTAACCTAGTTGCCCTAATTGCAAAAAAATATAGAAAAATTTGTCAACTTATTTATCTGTAAAGATAATAAAGATTAAAGATAACAAATTATTTTTTATTATAATTGGTCAAAAAATTCATTAAAACAATGCAAAGTACCATATGGGTGAAATATCACCCGAACATCTTATGTGTGAGTTTTTTTGAACGTCGGATGAGGGTTAAGAATTTTAAATTCTCAATTTGAGATACGTTTGAGAATTTTAAATTCTCACTTTGAGATACGTTTGAGAATTTTAAATTCTCAATTTGAGAATAAAGGCAAATTTCCATATTAAAAATGTGCCTTTTAAGTTGAGAACGCCATAACAGTATATTTGAGATCAATTTGAGAACAAACGTTTGAGATTTGAGAAAGCAATTTGATTCAAATGTACCTCAATTTGAGATTAGTCGTTAATGTTTGCTGGGGTTGCTTAAATCTTGAAGTTTATGTGTGAGTTATTTATTTTGTTTGTGTCGAATAAACATTTTGGTTATTTTTGTTACATTTTGTGTTGACAACCCTGAAGCCCGGGAATAAGGTGGCAACCCGGGGAGTTCGTTCTTGCTGGTTGGCCGACGAGAGAGCACGCGCGTAGCCCTGAACAATTATTCCAATTTATATTAAAATACGATATGAATAAATCAGTTGTTTGAGTTAAAACTGAAACGTTAAGTGTTTGTGGCGTTAGGAGGACCCAACGCGTGGGCACCATCTACATTTGGTTATTTTTATTTTTGTTCCTGGTTATTATCATTTTTTCTTCTTGTGGCAACGCTGGCTACAACAAACACACATGAAGTGAAAGTACCGCTTCTCCTGTGTACTTTGAGCAGTGTTGCCGTTTTGGTCCAATTGGACCAAAATTGGTAGCTTCGTTTCCTAAATTAACAGGGCTATTCTGGCAAAGACTGTTGAACCACTTTCAAAAGATTATTGAAAGATAGTTTGAAAGACTGAATGAAAGATTTTAGCTATTCCAACGAAAAAATCTTTCGGAAAATGCTCTAAAATTCAACACTCGAGTTGAAAAGCTGTTTTCAGCGAACAGCATTGCCAGCCAACTCTTTTTCTGTGAAATTTAAAGCATTTTTGCAATGATGAAAGAAAATAATTTTTCCAATTTTCGTTATGATTTCCTTTTTAATTACAAATGTGTTTATCAGGATTATTTTGCAGTTACGTATTTCTTTTTAGAAAAGACAAAAACTGGTGTAAAAATATGAATTAAAATTAATTGTTTTCTTTTTTATGTGATGTTAATGATGTTATCAGATTTAACCTTAATGTAATGAACAGCATATGAAGATGTACCATATAACAAACACTTTCGGTCGATTTATATTATGTACTTTTGCTGTTTAATGGTGTATTTTTACGTTTTCTTTCATCCTTCATCAAAATCTCACATTTGTAAACCATGTGCTCTATTCGATGCTGGCAATACTGTTGGCAAATTAACCGTCCGTCGTGAAATGAAAAATTCAAACAAAATTCAAAAATTTCAATCAATGGCTGAAGAAATCAAACTGAAATGCGACGCCGCCTGAAGTTCTTCATCACCAATACGCTTATGAACAATTCTTCCATCGTCTATCGTTTCTTTTCACAACACAAACACAACGCACGTACGTTTTTCAAGCTGAAAGACGACCCCAAAAGCACATCTTTCAAACTGTCTTTCATGTTACGGAAAAAAGCTTTCAAGATAGTTGCTAGAATAGCAAATTGTCTTTCGAAAGATTTTTGTACTTCGAAAGATTGAGGTGAGTTGAAAGATAGTTGCCAGAATAGCCCTGTAAGGCTTTGGTAGGTTGGTTGGTTTGTTGTGATTTTCAAGGAATTTTGGTAGGCAACACACTGCATTAATATATTTTCTATTAATTTTTTTATGATTTTAAAATCTCTGCTTTCGATATGCATTATGTGCCAACCCAGTATTTGAGGAAGGATGTAAAAAAGCAAAATGTCAGAAAAAGCCATTTACACGAAGGCTTTTCCCCCGTTTTTTTTTCAATGCTCTTTTGAAGTTGCTGCGTAAATCTTCTTGCATTTACATGAAGACTTTTTACTTGCAACTTTGCTTGACTTTTTTTGACGTTTAAGCGGCCAAATTCATTCACATTTTCGCGTAGTTTTTGTTATTCTCATTATTAAAAAAAGGGTTAAACAAAGAAGAAATTATTGAAAATTAGCGCTTTTATTCATTCTGTAAAAAAGGTCCTGTGCAAGAAGACAGGTAATTTATTTGCAAAAGTTTTTATGAAGAAAATATTAATTTGTATTAAATTTTAAATTTATTTTGGTAGGCTGAGATTGATTTTGGACCAATTTTGGTAGGAGAACCAAATTCTTAGTGGCAACACTGACTTTGAGTCAATGGTGGTTGTTTTGGTCAGTCAATAATTTTTTGTGCAAATTTCTCGCAGCAACACCAGCCAGCGCAATGATCGTCGTTTCAACGACGCCATTGCTTTTTGTTGGTGTAGTGTTTGTGTGTATGCTTTTTTGTGTTGACGATTGGTTTTGCTACACAGCTCGAGAAAAATGTAAACAGCTCTTGTTTTGCTGTTTTTTTTATTGTTTATGTTTTACATCGTTTGGAACTTCCTTTTTTTTAATTTACTGACACAGCATTATCAGGAAATCTGAAGGAGCAAATAGGTAGCAATAGTCTGTAACCGATTGATAATTTGTATGGATAATGTTTCACTTATCGCAGTGAAAAGGTCATCATTTCTTAACCCTCTACTGCCCCATACGGCCTTAAGGCACGGTACACAAAAAGCTAGAAAAGTCCACATACATTGTAATTTTTTTAAACAAAATTTTTAGGGCATATTATAGATAAATTAAGTTGTAATTTCTTTAATCCAGCACTGCTGTAAGCATCATATGTTCCCCATTATTATCAGTTGAACTTTGTGGAAATTAGTAGAAATAATTATTTCGTGAAAAGTAAAAAAAGAAAAAAGTTATTAAAAATACTTTTCGTTAAAAGATTAAAACACACAAATTATGAGTGAGTACCTTGTAATGTAATTTATTGATTTGAAGTGTTTTATAGTTAAAAAAAGGATTTACAATTACTTTTTCGGCTTGGGAAAGCAGACTGCCTTTAGGCATCAGGCATCAGGCACCAAAGGGAAAAGATTTAATGAATTTGGTCACTAACGTATACTTGTATGTGGTTTCCGTTTTATAGATATCAATCGGCATTTAAAAAAAAAATTGTCGGTTTTATGGGACAAAAAAGTACAGGAAGTTTTAGAAAACTTGGATTGCGATGTTTTCGAAGAAACTGATGAAGAAACTAATGAAGAAACTGATGATGAAACCTTTAATGAAGTGTTAGCTCTGTTAGATTCAAATAGGCAATTTTGTTAAAAAGAGACATTTTTCCTCTTTCATTTGGTACCCATATCTTCATCATTGCACAACGGCAAAAAAATATTTAAAATGTATGTATCCTTAAAATTTTAAAGTCCTTTAACAAAATTTTTGGGTCAGAAAATGAAAAACTGACTATGCCAGGATATTATAAATGACCTCTAGTTTAACGTCTATATCAACATTTGGATTGGTCTTGGCAAAAATGTTTGTTTTTGTCGCACGGTGTAATAAATGTAAAGTTGGTGTTCACTCACTAGTTTATAAATTTGTAATTTTTCTTTCGATTCTATTGATGTTAGGCTTAATATTTGCTCAATTAATATATGGTTCATCCTAAATTTTAAAACCAGAGCAGTACGGCCTTAAGGCAGGTTCTCACCTTGTGGGGGGAAAAAAAGATTTTTTTTGCCTTATCGTGTAGATAAATATTCCACAAATGTGGTCCAGAAATTTCAGATCAAAATCTGAAAAATTACAAAAGTTACAGGCCGCTACATAGAGCAGTGTGGAGCACCGGCCGAGCGCGCTTTAAACTTTAATCGCGATTTTCTGAGAACCACATTTTCGGACCTAACGGAAGTGATTAAAGGCGCTGGAATGATCCAATCGTCACCAAATTTTTTTTTAAATGTTCCTTAGGGTTTTTTCTAACAAACGAACCACGATCAGCCAAACATATTGCAAATTGTTTATGAAAATCGTAATTTTTTTTTTCAAAACCTCATAACTTTTGTAATTTTGATTTTTTTGTTCATGATCTTGGTTCATTCAATAGATAATACGGTACACATTAAGAATGTGTTCGATTTTTGTGTTTCAGATCACGGGTTTTGACGGAATCACTTCCGGTAGCGGTAGCGACATGCCGCCACTGATGGACGCCCCTCCCCCCTTTTTTGATTCATTCAATTTAGAAAATTGTATTCTCTAAAAAAATGTGTGTTCACATCCAGAAAAAATGTTAAACGTTTTATCTTTAACCGTTTTCTCAAAAAAAAGTGCACTTTTTCGGATCCACAAGGTGAGAACCTGCCTTAATGCACGCAAATTTATATGGGTTTCACCCCCACACGGAAACACATTTTTTTATTTTAAAAATTTTCCCTTCTTATATGATTCTAAAACTACATGGTGAACAATTTTTCGACTAAAAAAAAAATTGAGGCAGTAGAGGGTTATAGCCTATTTCCACTGGGCCTAAACTGCAGTTTACGCTAAACTGCAGTTTGACATCGCATTTAAATGCCCAAATTCCCATGAAATTGTTGTTGTGAAAAACTGAGTTAACTCACTTTCAAAACTGAGTTAACTCACTTTTGCCGTTTACAGAGGTCTAACAGAAAATGATAAAAGTGTACAGGGGGACCCATGTTCAAAAAATTTAAACATTTTGACAGGTTCCTGTGACTGCACCCAGAGCCGTGTGTATTTGAAAATAATAAGGGGGATAAATCTTTTTTTGTGTACTCGAATTTTCGTACTAAAAAGTACTTACTTCGCGATTTTCGGCATAAATATATATCCTTTGCCATAAACGAAGTGAATATTTTTGTAAATAACCAGTTAAAAAAGGAAACAAAAATCATGAAATTGGTAACAGCCCCTCTTCACATTTAAATTAACGCAACGCTGGTTTCAATCAGCTGATTGCATTTCACAAAAATAAAAAATCATTAAAAAGTTGGAAAAATGACGTCAAAACGCCGAAAGTGGACCCGGGCCGAGGAGCAGACCTTCCTGTACTGCTGGGAAAGCAAAGCAGCAGAGTTAAGGGGCTGCCGGAAGAACACACACGTATACAAGGAGATTGCAGCTGAACTGGCAGTAGGAGGTATTGAAGTGTCTGGCCAGGACGTTAAATTCAAAATGCAAAATATGGTCGCAAAATACAAGTAAGTTGATGGTGAAGTTGAGTATTGTTTATTGTAGCTAATCTTTCTTGGTTTTCCTGTGTTTAGAAAGTTGAAAGCAGAAATTGGGCCTTCAGGAGGATCGCGTCCGGAGTGGCCGGCATTTGAGAAGCTGCATCAAATAATTGGCGGCTATCGATCAATTGACGTGGATATCGTTGTGGAGGAAAGCCTTTCAAGTATGTACATATAAAAAGTGCGACACATGAATATTTCAGATGAAAATATGTATATTTTGTTTTTTACATAGTGGACACACAGATGTTTTCTCCGGCAGCAACTTCATCGCCTGCGCCTTCTCCCTTTTCTCCTGAAGAGCCTTCAACATCGCGGTCAAGCCAGGAAATGCTGACGGGTCGACAGCACAGCCGCACTGCTGTAAATACGGGAATGACAGAGTCAATACAAAATTGTTGCAATTCAATCGAAATTGCAATAAACGAGCTAGTCGAAAATGATAAGAAAAAAACTGAAAGCATTGCAGCGATGAGTGCAACTAGCCAGCAATTGGCAGACAAAATTATGCAATTTTTGAATAAAAATTAATAATTACTAGCCGTGCTAGTTATCAATATCGTAGTATTTTTTTTTCATACGACACTAAAACCAGGCTAATAATTACCTTTGACTAAAGTGTTGACTTAAAGCGTTCCGATAAGTGTCTCCGAGATTACATCTCCTTTCATTTCTTTGCACAGTTTCACTTTGCCCTTCTGTTTCGATGCCTTCACTAAGCCATATATCGGCAACTTCATCATTTTCCGCACTTAAAAAATTATGGAGTACACAACACGCTTTAATAATAACGTTCGTATTATCAATACGGTTGTCCAACCCCTTCCCAATGCGGCGGAATCTGCCTTTCAAGTGGCCGAATGCGTTTTCAACAACTCTGCGGCAGCGAGATAGCCTGAAGTTGAATTCACGTTGAGCCAGTGTACTTTCAACGTTAAACGGAAATGGCTTAAGTAGGGTGCGCGATAAACGAAAAGCTGAGTCTGCTATAATCACTACTGGCACTTCAACATTATTAAATGTTTTGCGCATGCTATGAAGCAATGTGCAACGTGACAGCTCTGCTTTCAACAAGGACGATTCGTAAATTCTGGAGTCGTTGCATCTTCCTGGACTGCCAACGTTTATGTACAAAAAGCGATACCTGCAAGAGTAGGTCTAATGAAGTTTAATTCTTTCAATAATTTATGAATTTGCAAACCTTACATCAACCAAAGCCAAAAGAACAACAGAGTACCATCCTTTATAATTAAAATAATCCACTGCTTCTGTTTTTTTTGGCTTGATTTCAATATGGCATCCATCTACCAGAGTTTTACATGCATTACAATTAAATCGCAAAGTTCTTGTATTTTGTCATACCTAGCGCTCCAAGACATTGTGGAAATCCCATTTCTTCGAAGTCCTTTACAATGTTTTGGATCTTCGCAGCCGTTAGTGGGAAATCGTTAAGATATATTGGCTTCAAACACTTCCAAACGGCAAGACAAAAATCTTTCACAATTCTGCACACGCTAAAATTGGAAACTGCAAATAAATTGGCAACTGTGCGGTACTCTGCCGACGAACCAAGGGCATATAGCGCAATAGCAACTCGTTTCTGAAGCGGAATAGCCTTCCGGAAGTTGGTGTCTGCCTTTTCCAATTCTTTAAGCATGTCGCATAGTTTTACGAAACTTCCTTTTTCCATGCGAAACTGATTTTTGAATTCCATTGCGCTATAGCCCTCGCACTCTTTTTCCCAATATGAGCTCGTGCGATTCTGCAGGAAAACGTTCGAATGAATAAAGTTGCAATTGTACTACCAGTTTAGTATACACTTACCTTTTCCCAAAAGAGCGGTCTATTCTTTTGTCTTTTCATAACCGAAATGGAAGTATGGGCCATCTTTAAAAATTCAGCAAATATGCGTAATAGCACTTGAACTTGACAGGAATGGGCCCTTACAACAGTAATTTGTCGTTGCAGGTCAAAATATTGCACAACAAGCAAAATAAATTGAATGCGTTCAATTGAATTCATTTTCGACGACAATCACGAAATGTCTGAGAATTTTAAATGTAAACAAAAAACAGCTGTTGCATTTAACTCAGTTTCGGTGGAAACGCTTGACAGTTGTCAAACTTAACAGAGCCCTAAAATGCATTTAAGCGCTCAGTGGAAATAGGCTATTAAGGTCAAACTCCATGAAGCGCGTTGCAGGCGTTCAGGGTTTGCCGTGTTATGGCGTTTCACGCGTTATTCGCGTTGCAATGTTGTATGCTCCATAACACGCGTTTCACGTGTCAGCTTCTTCTTCTTACGTCAGCTGATGCTAATTTTTAATTGGCAAACTGCTGATTGATTTCGCTGTGAATTGTGAAAAACAACGAAATGAAAATGCTATACGATTTAATTTTAAACACAATAAATGCATATCAAGCATTGCAAAAAAGAAATAAAAAAAGATTCAGTTGAATTAAATTTGTAGCAATTTATTTCACAGGGATGAGCAAAATTCGATCGACAACGAATAAGCTATCGAATTTCTAATGCAGCGAAAACTAAGTCTGTCAAAGAATTATGCTAATTTCTAGGAATTCCTTCACATTTTATGTTTAAACACAGAATAAACAGTATACAGAAATAATTTTGCGATTTCATTTCAGACGCGGGCGGGAAGCAACAAAGCTGAGGAAAATGTAAAGTGAACCGAGAGAGTAAGCGCGAATTGATGTACACGCATAGATTCGATGGTTTTGGGATTTATTATCATTTCGACAACAACGCAATAATTTTAATTTTATATGGAAAGTTTATGTAAAGAATTCGGCAAAATTTTATGCCCGCCTGTTTAACAAAAACATGTCTTTTTGAGTTATTTTTAAAGTCTGACCTGCCCAATGAATAAATTGAATGGCCGCAGTATACTAACTGTGCAAAGGTAGCATAATCATTAGTCTTTTAATTGGAGGCTGGTATGAATGGTTGGACGAGGTATAAACTATTTCATTTAAATTTTTGATAGAATTTTATATTTTAGTCAAAAAGCTAAAATTTTTTTAAAAGACACACAAAAGAGAACACCCTATAAATCTTTATATTTTATTTTATTTAAATTTTTTTGATTTATTTTATTTTTATAATTTAGGATATTTTATTAGGGTGATATTAAAATTTAAACAACTTTTAATTTTTTATAACATTAATTTATGAATATTTGATCCGTTATTAGCGATTATAAGTTTAAGTTACTTTAGGGATAACAGCGTAATTTGTTTGTAGAGTTCATATCGATAAAAAAGATTGCGACCTCGATGTTGCGACCGCAATGTTGTTGCTTTCCGCAGCAAGCGAGCTTGGCTTTACTCTGGCACATTGAAATGGTGGTTGATTTGGCAAAGCGATCGCCAATGCAAATTCAATAGGTAGTTGCAGCACCAGAACTGATTAAACTTTTTTCTTTGATAATTAGCACAACATTGAGCAATAGTTTTCCACTTATTATCACTTTCTTAATGCGGGTTGTTTGTTCCAATATTTTTACACATGTGTTTATTTTCATTGTAGCTATTTGTACTTTTTACAACATCCTTTTTGCAAACAGGCCGAAAGAACTAATAAAATCCATTGAATTTTGGATTTTTCCGTAGTGCTACCACATTATTTATGCGCCTTGGCGATCGCTCAATCAATTTTTCTACGCAAACTTTGCCTGTCCACTTCTTGCTCTTCTTTGTAAAAAGCAAGCGGAGAGCAAGCACGAGCCACCACCAACATACAAGCGGCACATCGCTTTGTTACCCGACAACAACAACCACAGTGTGTGGTGCGCGCGTAAGCTTCTCAGCTTACGCTCTCGCGCTCTGTGCGTTCTCGTAGCCTTTACTGCTTCCCCAGCATCAACAAACGGGTCCTACCGCTGGAACCCGCAAAGAACATTTTCTTTACACCAGATGCGCATTCTGTATATTGTTTGTTCTGTGGTTTAAATGTTGGATTTCAAATGTTTCTTAAATGTATTTAATAGCTTTCGTGTAAAATAAATGCATTCGACTTTTGCGATAACACAAGTTTGTTGTCGGCATTACCATTTAACCACTTAATTTATGACATCTTTTGGAGGTGTCAGCTGTTTGACGTCGTTAAGCGCGAAACGCGTGAGGAAGTTGAAAATAGTTCAACTTTTGACGCGTTTCGGGCGTTTCGACGTCATGTCATGGAGTTTGCTTCATACAAATACACTGATTCTACTTTTTCTCGAAACGCGGGAAACGCGGCGGAATCTGCCTTTCAAGTGGCCGAATGCGTTTTCAACAACTCTGCGGCAGCGAGATAGCCTGAAGTTGAATTCACGTTGAGCCAGTGTACTTTCAACGTTAAACGGAAATGGCTTAAGTAGGGTGCGCGATAAACGAAAAGCTGAGTCTGCTATAATCACTACTGGCACTTCAACATTATTAAATGTTTTGCGCATGCTATGAAGCAATGTGCAACGTGACAGCTCTGCTTTCAACAAGGACGATTCGTAAATTCTGGAGTCGTTGCATCTTCCTGGACTGCCAACGTTTATGTACAAAAAGCGATACCTGCAAGAGTAGGTCTAATGAAGTTTAATTCTTTCAATAATTTATGAATTTGCAAACCTTACATCAACCAAAGCCAAAAGAACAACAGAGTACCATCCTTTATAATTAAAATAATCCACTGCTTCTGTTTTTTTTGGCTTGATTTCAATATGGCATCCATCTACCAGAGTTTTACATGCATTACAATTAAATCGCAAAGTTCTTGTATTTTGTCATACCTAGCGCTCCAAGACATTGTGGAAATCCCATTTCTTCGAAGTCCTTTACAATGTTTTGGATCTTCGCAGCCGTTAGTGGGAAATCGTTAAGATATATTGGCTTCAAACACTTCCAAACGGCAAGACAAAAATCTTTCACAATTCTGCACACGCTAAAATTGGAAACTGCAAATAAATTGGCAACTGTGCGGTACTCTGCCGACGAACCAAGGGCATATAGCGCAATAGCAACTCGTTTCTGAAGCGGAATAGCCTTCCGGAAGTTGGTGTCTGCCTTTTCCAATTCTTTAAGCATGTCGCATAGTTTTACGAAACTTCCTTTTTCCATGCGAAACTGATTTTTGAATTCCATTGCGCTATAGCCCTCGCACTCTTTTTCCCAATATGAGCTCGTGCGATTCTGCAGGAAAACGTTCGAATGAATAAAGTTGCAATTGTACTACCAGTTTAGTATACACTTACCTTTTCCCAAAAGAGCGGTCTATTCTTTTGTCTTTTCATAACCGAAATGGAAGTATGGGCCATCTTTAAAAATTCAGCAAATATGCGTAATAGCACTTGAACTTGACAGGAATGGGCCCTTACAACAGTAATTTGTCGTTGCAGGTCAAAATATTGCACAACAAGCAAAATAAATTGAATGCGTTCAATTGAATTCATTTTCGACGACAATCACGAAATGTCTGAGAATTTTAAATGTAAACAAAAAACAGCTGTTGCATTTAACTCAGTTTCGGTGGAAACGCTTGACAGTTGTCAAACTTAACAGAGCCCTAAAATGCATTTAAGCGCTCAGTGGAAATAGGCTATTAAGGTCAAACTCCATGAAGCGCGTTGCAGGCGTTCAGGGTTTGCCGTGTTATGGCGTTTCACGCGTTATTCGCGTTGCAATGTTGTATGCTCCATAACACGCGTTTCACGTGTCAGCTTCTTCTTCTTACGTCAGCTGATGCTAATTTTTAATTGGCAAACTGCTGATTGATTTCGCTGTGAATTGTGAAAAACAACGAAATGAAAATGCTATACGATTTAATTTTAAACACAATAAATGCATATCAAGCATTGCAAAAAAGAAATAAAAAAAGATTCAGTTGAATTAAATTTGTAGCAATTTATTTCACAGGGATGAGCAAAATTCGATCGACAACGAATAAGCTATCGAATTTCTAATGCAGCGAAAACTAAGTCTGTCAAAGAATTATGCTAATTTCTAGGAATTCCTTCACATTTTATGTTTAAACACAGAATAAACAGTATACAGAAATAATTTTGCGATTTCATTTCAGACGCGGGCGGGAAGCAACAAAGCTGAGGAAAATGTAAAGTGAACCGAGAGAGTAAGCGCGAATTGATGTACACGCATAGATTCGATGGTTTTGGGATTTATTATCATTTCGACAACAACGCAATAATTTTAATTTTATATGGAAAGTTTATGTAAAGAATTCGGCAAAATTTTATGCCCGCCTGTTTAACAAAAACATGTCTTTTTGAGTTATTTTTAAAGTCTGACCTGCCCAATGAATAAATTGAATGGCCGCAGTATACTAACTGTGCAAAGGTAGCATAATCATTAGTCTTTTAATTGGAGGCTGGTATGAATGGTTGGACGAGGTATAAACTATTTCATTTAAATTTTTGATAGAATTTTATATTTTAGTCAAAAAGCTAAAATTTTTTTAAAAGACACACAAAAGAGAACACCCTATAAATCTTTATATTTTATTTTATTTAAATTTTTTTGATTTATTTTATTTTTATAATTTAGGATATTTTATTAGGGTGATATTAAAATTTAAACAACTTTTAATTTTTTATAACATTAATTTATGAATATTTGATCCGTTATTAGCGATTATAAGTTTAAGTTACTTTAGGGATAACAGCGTAATTTGTTTGTAGAGTTCATATCGATAAAAAAGATTGCGACCTCGATGTTGCGACCGCAATGTTGTTGCTTTCCGCAGCAAGCGAGCTTGGCTTTACTCTGGCACATTGAAATGGTGGTTGATTTGGCAAAGCGATCGCCAATGCAAATTCAATAGGTAGTTGCAGCACCAGAACTGATTAAACTTTTTTCTTTGATAATTAGCACAACATTGAGCAATAGTTTTCCACTTATTATCACTTTCTTAATGCGGGTTGTTTGTTCCAATATTTTTACACATGTGTTTATTTTCATTGTAGCTATTTGTACTTTTTACAACATCCTTTTTGCAAACAGGCCGAAAGAACTAATAAAATCCATTGAATTTTGGATTTTTCCGTAGTGCTACCACATTATTTATGCGCCTTGGCGATCGCTCAATCAATTTTTCTACGCAAACTTTGCCTGTCCACTTCTTGCTCTTCTTTGTAAAAAGCAAGCGGAGAGCAAGCACGAGCCACCACCAACATACAAGCGGCACATCGCTTTGTTACCCGACAACAACAACCACAGTGTGTGGTGCGCGCGTAAGCTTCTCAGCTTACGCTCTCGCGCTCTGTGCGTTCTCGTAGCCTTTACTGCTTCCCCAGCATCAACAAACGGGTCCTACCGCTGGAACCCGCAAAGAACATTTTCTTTACACCAGATGCGCATTCTGTATATTGTTTGTTCTGTGGTTTAAATGTTGGATTTCAAATGTTTCTTAAATGTATTTAATAGCTTTCGTGTAAAATAAATGCATTCGACTTTTGCGATAACACAAGTTTGTTGTCGGCATTACCATTTAACCACTTAATTTATGACATCTTTTGGAGGTGTCAGCTGTTTGACGTCGTTAAGCGCGAAACGCGTGAGGAAGTTGAAAATAGTTCAACTTTTGACGCGTTTCGGGCGTTTCGACGTCATGTCATGGAGTTTGCTTCATACAAATACACTGATTCTACTTTTTCTCGAAACGCGGGAAACGCGAAAAACGACGATACGCTTGAAACGCGCTTTATGGAGTTTGGGATTTAGTTTTTGGAAACATATGCCACAATTATTATCCATGTTAATTTTTACTCGATTGTCGAAGTTTTTGTCTACAAAATAATTTGTTGTAATAATTGTTGTAATTACTGCTGAAATAAAATAATAAAAAATACAGTTTCGTCTGTCTCAGCATGTAGTAGGATTTGGTTCATAGAATCCTGTGTATCTTCGAAATTAGTTGTTACTTGACCGAGAACTACTTGAATTTTGTCCCAAAATTGCAAAAGTATTTTCTAGTTTATCTTGGTTAAACAACTTTTTTGTTATAAAGCATTTATGTGGGTTATTGCTTAATTTTATCAGTGATTAAAAAACAGATTTTAGTTCTAAAAATAAATTTTTAATCGTCCTTACATTTATTCAAATAATTAAAAAAATCTTTATAAATTTGTACGACTCATTATTCAATTGTAAAGCCGAGCTAAAGCAATTATTAGGTCTACTTTTTTGATAAGTTCTTTAGGAACTTTGTTTTTAGCGACCATATAAGTCGTCATGCCAACCATATTTTATTTTCTTTTCTATGATTTTGCGCACACTACAGTCTGCAATAAGTTCAGAAGCAATATGCGACGCCGCACAATGGGGTATTTATTACGGCTCTTAAAAGTAATCGAATAGTCTAAAAATCGATTAATCGATTTTTCGAATAGTAGTTGTTTGTACGAATAGTATTCGAATAGTGCTATTCGAATAGGCGATGTGTTTCGAATAGTCGAATAATTGTTCAGTTTTCGAATAATCGAATAAACACTTAAGTTCTTAAAATCGAATAGTTTTGTTTCCTTTCAAAGTTGTTGGAAATCGTTTACTGAAATATACATATTGTAGTGTACAGTAGTAATAGATCTAAATGTAATGTAATAGCATTATATCCTAAAGTGGTTGGTTGGTTGGTTGAAGTGGCTGACTCACAGTCCCCCTGCAAGTCACAATTAGCGCATAGACGCCGTTGTGAGCATGTGGTACCACATGCTCACCGAAAACGAAAACTGGTTAGTTGTTTTCGAGAAGATTCCCCAGACTAACTGTCGAGCAATCGGTCATACGAGTGAAAAAGTGTTTCCCTAGAAACTTAAATCTTGCCCTTGCCAGAGCTGGGCAATGACAGAGGAAGTGATTTGGTGTTTCTTTCTCTTCTAAATTCCCACAGCTCCTGCAGTGGGTATTGAAGGGGATGTTTAGCCCCTTCGCATGTGGACCTATAGTGCAGTGGCCTATTATGATCGCCGTAAGCCTAGCGACGTCTGTGCGTGGTTTGTTAATAAGCTCGCGAGATCTCAGCTCGTTGTAGGAGGGCCACATCTCCCGCGAGGTACGGCAGGAAGACAGCGACTTCCACCTCCGATTGGCAAGGCCGAGATAGTGCAGATAGCAGCCCCTCCTGACGACTCCCAAAGGCGTCGGAACCGAGACACCAAGTGATACGTCAAGCGAGGCTCCCGAGCGCGCCAATTCGTCCGCTCTCTCATTCCCTTCAATGTTCCTATGGCCGGGAACCCAGATGAGGGTGATATCAGCACAGCGATTTAGCGCGCCCAGAGCCGTCCTACACTCCTCTACCAACCTTGACTGGACCGTGGTAGAATGTAGAGCCTTTATTGCTGCCTGACTGTCAATGAATATTGCAACCTTACACCTATCAATGATATGTCTCTCTACCAGTCGGCAGGCTTCCCTGACCGCCAAGACTTCTGCCTGAAAGACCGTGGCATCATTGGGTAGACGTATGGCTTCATTTATCCCCACGTGCTGTGAGTATACCCCCGCACCCACCCCGCACGCCATTGTGGATCCATCCGTAAAGATGTGTATGTCGTATTCGTTGAAAAGGCTGGGCCGTTGGGCCGTGTACATCCAGTGGGTGATGTGGGGGTGTACACCCCATCTTTTCCCAAACAGCCTGTTACAGGAGTAAAAAGCCACGTAGGCCTTCCTGACCCGTAGCTCAATGTTTGGTCTCCAGTTTAGCTTTGCGTCCAGCAGAACCCCGAGATATTTGGCTTTAGCTGATAGCTTCAGCTGCTGCCCGTTAAGCGATGGACGGTTAAAAAGTGGAATTTTGGTCTTAGTGGTGAACAGTATCAGTTCGGTTTTGCCCGTATTCACACTAAGTCCACATCCTGTGGCCCACGTATGGATTTTATCCAGAGCCCCTTGCATAATATCACTGATTGTGCTCGGAAACATCCCTGATACTATTATAACCACGTCGTCCGCATACGCTACCACTTTTACCCCCGTTTTTTCTAACGCCTTGAGTATGCTGTCCATGACCAGCAACCACAGTAGTGGTGAAATCACCCCTCCTTGTGGTGTTCCTCTACTGACGTGTTTTACCAGAGATATGTTGCCTAGCTCTGCAAAAATAGTCCTTGATTTGAGCATCGTCACTATCCAGTTCCTTAAATCCCCTTCTAAACCCACCGTGGTAAGAGAATCTTGGATTGCCCTAGTGCTCAGATTGTTGAAGGCTCCTTCGATATCCAGGAAGGCTGCCATCGAAAATTGCTTGAAGTGCATTGATTTTTCAACAGTGCGAATAACCTCGTGTAATGCCTTCTCTGTGGATCTGCCCTTGAGATAAGCATGTTGGCATCTGGAAATTTTGTAGTGATCAGCTAAAGATCTTAGGTGTATTTCCATTACCCTTTCCATAGTCTTAAGCAGAAAAGAAGTGAGGCTAATCGGTCTAAAATCTTTGGCCGTCTCGTGACCGATTTTTCCCGCCTTAGGTATGAAAACTACTTTGACCCTTCTCCAGCTGAGGGGGTACATAATTCAATTTAACGCACGCCCTAGAGATCGGCACCAACTGTGGAATCACCATATCCTGTACTTTCTGTAACATGATTGGGAGAATACCATCTAGACCTGGTGACTTGTAAGGGGAGAAACTTTTGATAGAATACCTGACCTTATCTTCCGTGAAGACAGATTCATGAATACACGTATACCGAGAAGCTGATGAGGAGGGGGTAACCGCTGCCCTCTCCTTACAGCCCGGGAAGTGTGTCTTAAGTAAGAGGTCAAGTGTTTCAGCGGATGTTTCCGTCCAGGTGCCGTGGAATGGTGGAAGAGATTTACCACTTCTACTCACTGGCCAGGATCTCTTGTAAGCTGTGCTAAAAGCTACCTCAAGTTTTCCTAATTGCTTGTCCAGTTCCTTAGAAGAGTCTAAGTGGGCCGTACTTACTGCCTTAAGTTTTGCCTTAGCTATCAGAGAAAAGATCCGCCAATTTGTCCTTTTCGGATTTCTGAAAGGATCAGGGGTCTTATTCGCTATATTGATGTTGAAGATTAACCAACTGTGGTCCGAAAAGGACTTTTTGTTGGACACCCTCCAATTTTCAACCCTAAAATTTGAGTTTCCTGACAGGAGGGTGATATCTAGAACTTCTTCCCACCCGGCGCAGTTCGCCGAGCTGGGGAAAGTGAAAGTGGGTGTATTACCCCTGTTACAGATAATAATTTTTAATAATAATTGATTGGCACGACAGCCCGCTTACGCGAGACTATGGCCTAGCTTCCCGCAACCACCCGTGTTGTGCGTGTGAATTTTGTACGCGGGTGGAAGGGACATACAGTTTTATGCCGGTTCCGAACGGCAGGTTGGGAGCTTTTTCATAGGCAATTTTTACTCTCAGAGGTTTTGCCATTTCCAGCTGAGAGGACAGCCACCGAAAGAGGAAACGAGTTTCCCGTTATTTTTTTTAGGTGTTACTACATGCAGAATTCGAACTTGCGTCGCTCTGCATGCGACTCGCTGGACCGCGCACTAACCAACTGAGCCACGGCGGCGGCCCCTGTTACAGATAGTAAGATTATATCTACTGATAAAATCAAAAAGTGACTCACCCCTGGCGTTGTCCTCAGAGCTGACCATATGGTGTGCCTCGCATTTGCGTCGCAGCAGAGGAGCAAAGCGGTTCCCCGTGCGTCTAAACTGGCCAATAGTGACGCAACCTCTTCCGGTGGTGCATTCCTATCATGTGCCATGTATGCCGATGCTATTATCAGGTCTGGTCCACTCGGCGCCTCGATCCTAACCGCTGTTTGATCGCCTGTGCTAAATTGGGGACAGAGGAAAGTATTAATTTTGTTTTTAGCCAGAATGCACGATCTCACCCTGCCGGCATTACTAGCGTATAGGGTCCTGTAGTTTTTAATCCTGAGCCCCATCACGTCAGATCCTCTGACCCACGGCTCCTGTATAGCGACGATGTCTACGTCCTCTTCCCCGAGAAAGACGGCAAGATTATCCGAGGCATTCTTAGAATGCTGAAGGTTAATCTGCACGATCTTCATCAAGGGTATCTGATTTTTTTGGTGTGCTTTGTGCATCACCCCGCCGCTTGTCGTCCACGTCCACATTAGCTGCGTCCGGCTCTTCTGCCTCGCAGTCGTTTTCTGACGGCCGGAAAATTTTTAGTTTGGCGTACCTCACGCCAAACCGCATCTTACAGCCCATGCCATCCAGGACCTTAGCCGATTCCTCGTCTATGGAAAGGAGAAGGGACATGCTGTTCTTTTGTGGGCCTTCGTCTTTCATGACGCTCCAGTCCTGCATCGGAACAGCGGGGTCAGTTGGTGACAAGCAGTCGTGAAAAGTGGACGTTAGAGCTGTAAAACTATCGATAGTCCGACCACTCGATAGTTTCGATACTTTAATGTTTTAATGTTTAATGTTGTTTTATTAATAAAACATTCAACCAAATAGTCCCTCAATTTAAATAAACGTAAGGTATTATCGCAACCTTAGTGGGAATTTTTTTTAATTTATAGACTTTAAATAAATATGAGATCAAGTTCATATATAGACATAGACATATCACAAGAATTCTTTAATTACCCATTTGTTTTTGTTCAAAAAAAGCAATGAATTTACGTTCCCAGTCTTAAAGGCTGATCTTCTATCCGAAACTATCAAGTCGGCCTTGCTAAACATTCGCTCCGACTCTGTCGAGGTAGCTGGAATACAGAAGTAGCGAGTGGCACAGGTGCTGAGTGTTAGTGAATCATCGTATCGTAGAGACTTAGATGTACTTTCCACTAGTAACCCTTATGTTTTGTATCTGATGGATACAATAACAAGAACATATAATTACGAGAAACACTTCGAAGTTTATATGAGCAATAAAGTAGACTGGGCCTGGGAAGACCACCAAGTCCATTTTAAACCACACACAATTAAGTGGTTTACAGACGGCTCGAAAACGCACGAGGGAACAGGGGCGGGGTGTTTAGACCTCGCCTCAAGCACTATGAGCCCATGGGGAAAACACCCAGCATATTCCAGGCTGAACTCTATGCAATCAGGCTCTGCGTGCAAGTTAACGTCGAGCGTGCGTACAGAGGACAGGACATCGTCATCTGCGCCGACAGCCAAGCAGCCATCAAAGCACTAATCTCGTATGAGATAAGCTCAGGATTAGTGCTGGAATGCATTGAGGCATTGAGTGCACTGGGCAAATGCAACCAGGTGAAGATCCTCTGGGTTCCAGGACACATAGGTATCGAAGGAAGCGAGGAAGCGGACAGCCTCGCTAGAACCGCGGCAGCCACGCCCCCCCTAGGACCTGAACCCTTTATTGGGCTGGGCAAAAGCGCCTTAACGGAGTCACTGAGACTTGAGAAAAGGACCAGGAACACAGAACACTGGACTAGCGCCTCCGGTCTCAGGCAATCGAAAATCTTTATCAAAGATTGCAACCCCAAATGTAGTGAAGAATGCCTCAAACTAAGGAGAAACCAGCTTAGACAGGTCACAGGTCTTCTAACTGGGCATTGCAGATTGAGGAAACACATGCATACAATCGGGATAGAACAGGTAAGCGTCTGTAGACTCTGCGAAACAGCAGAGGACTGTAATGCGGCTTGTCGCAGCAGGTTGTGTTACCTGGGCCAGTTTTGGCTTGCAGAAGAGGACGTCAAACACCTAGACCCCCGCGAGTTACTAAGTTTCATTAGGGCGGTAGGTCTAGGGGATGTACTCTAACATTTGTAAGGGTCACAATAGATCAATCCTGGTCTTAGTGCAGTTTACTCTAATCAATTCTATTCTATTCTAGTGAATCATTTTCGTTGCTCTGAAATGAAAATAAATGTAATAGTGTACATATATACATTAAGGTGGGTCGAAAAAAAAAAATTTTTGTTGTCACCACCTAAAAATAAAATTCAGAGTGTTTAATGACTATTTGGAAAATATTGCGATTCTGAGGTAAGCCAATTGTGAGCGGTTTTGCTTCAAAAATACCTCTAATTATTATGTTTTTTGGGTGTAACTTTTTTGTTGTTGGACATTTTCGAATAATTTTTTTTGGTTAGATAAACCTTCAGGAGTTCTTGGATTGCATTCGAAAATGTCCAACAACAAAAAAGTTACACCCAAAAAACATAATAATTAGAGGTATATTTGAAGCAAAACCGCTCACAATTGGCTTACCTCAGAATCGCGCTAATGGGTTAAGTATGTTTTTCAAAATCATTAGTAAGGACCATCATCGATAGTGAAAAAAACTATCGATAGTGACGCGAAAATAAAACTATCGATACTATCGATAGTACCATCGA
The DNA here is from genome assembly GCA_963971225.1 of Melieria omissa. Classification (NCBI taxonomy): domain Eukaryota; kingdom Metazoa; phylum Arthropoda; class Insecta; order Diptera; family Ulidiidae; genus Melieria; species Melieria omissa. The sequence goes on from OZ020270.1 coordinate 6,408,891, forward strand.
TTGTTTTGCAGCTCTAGTGGACGTAATCGAAAGGAAACCAGCGTACTAAAATATTAATAACTAGCTGACCCGGCAAACTTCGTCTCGCCCAAACGGTCCGTTTGAGTGTGATGCCGTAACTCACATACAGCCACTTTCTTGTATATATATATAGATTCAAGTTACATGGGCGGTGCCAAGCCCCCTTGTTCAATACCCGCACCATCCCGTCTGTCGGAAGGGAAAATGGTAGGTTCGTCCTTAGTTTCATTGCTGTGCCACTTAAAGTTCAGCAAAATATTTGGGTCACAAACAATGCGCCACGCCCCTTGTCTGACGCCCATCAAATCTTATCATTAGAATGACTCATGTATGAGACGACAGGGTACTAAATTTTAGTGTTGTATGACTTATAATTTCGAAATTATTCCATATTAAAAATTTGAGTTGCATGAGTGGTGCCCCGCCCCCTTGTCCAAAATTCACCCTATTCCCCCTGCCGAAGGACACGACTAAATAATAAGTTTATACCGAGTGTCATTGATGCGAATGCTATAGTTCAAAAGCTACACCGGAATTTAAAAAGTGCCACGACCCTTTCCAACGCCCATTAAATTTTATTTGTAGAACGACACGTTTACGCCATACACTGTTCCAAATTTCAATGCTGAGCGACTTATAATTCCGAAGATATTCCACATCAAAAATTTGGGTTGTATGGGCGGTGCCACGCCTCCTTGTCCAAAATACACCCTATTCCCCATGCGGAAGGACACGACCAAATCCTTAGTTTATACTGAGTGTCGTTGATGTGAATGCTATAGTTCAAAAGTTTCACCTGGATTCAAAAAGTGCCACGCCCCTTATCCAACGCCCACTAAATTTTACCGGTGGAATGTTACACTTACGCCATGACACTGTACCAAATTTCAATGCTGAGCAACTTATAATTTCGGAGCTATTCCATATTAAAGAATTGAGTTGTATGAGCGGTGCCACTCCCCCTTGTCCAACGCCCATTAAAGTTTACCGATGAAAAGACACGCCTACACCATGACACTGTACTAAATTTCAATACTGTTCGACTTTTAATTCCGAAGATATACCATATTTAAAATTTAGGTTGTATGGGAGGTGCCACGCCCACCTTCCGTACAAACATGTATTATACATATAAACCTTCCTCTTGAATCACTCTATCCATTAAAAAAAACCGCTTAAAAAACCGTTGCGTAGTTTTAAAGATTTAAGCATACATAGGGACAGACAGCGAAAGCGACAGCGACAGCGACTTTGCTTTATACTATGTAGTGATTTGAACGCTGATAATGAGCGTGCGAAAAGGAAGTTGGGTGTGGAACTTTTTTAAAAAGTCTGGCGACGAGCGACAAGTTACTTGCTCTATTTCTGATGCAGTTTTAAGCTTCCACAATTCGACAACGTCATTGGCAACACATTTAAAGTTTTTACACAAAAAGAAGAAATTTGATGGAGAAAACATGTAAGCACAAGTAAATGACTTTTCCGATTGCTTATGAATTTTCAAACTCTTAGCAGTAACGCGACTAGTAATGTACAATCCACCGCTCAAACATAGCCAAAAATGCGCTTTCGGTTCGCCAAATTCAACTGGGCATCAAAGAAAGTCGGCTGGTTCAATCATGCGAAACTCGTTGGAACTCAAAATTTTATATGTGCGAAAGTCTGCTTTTTAACCGTAATCCGATTTCCCTAGTTCTGTCGGATAGAAGCGTTACCAAAACTAGTGATGCGGTTAAACTAGAAATGTCGGAGAATGAGTGGACTGAAATGGATAATATGGTACGAGTTTTGAAACCATTCGATAAAACAACTGGAGTATTGTGTGGCGGAAGCTCGGTAACAGTCTCTTTAGTTCGCCCGTTTATAAATCGCCTTGTTCACAGCCATATGGCCGCATCATTGGAAGATGGATGCAATGAAAGCAAGTTTAAAGAAACTGCTCGAAATTCATTGTGTAAACGATTTAATATTGGGACTCAAACAAATGAAATTTCTGCTCTTATAATATCACAGTTTTTTGACCCAAGGTATAAAAATCTTCATGATGAAAATGATCAAACGAAAAATGAAGTATATTCGTTCATCAGGACATTAGTTCAAAATTCCAGAGTTACAAATGAGCCAAACTACAGGACTGAGAGCACTGATATGGATTTTTTATTCAGTCGAGAAAATGTAGCAACTGACGTTAATTCTCAAATAGATTTGTATATGGCAGAACCACAAATTGCTCACAATATAAATCCGCTAACATGGTGGAAAAATCACTCTGGTATTTATCCTGATCTGTTTGCCTTTGCGAAGCGTTATTTATGCATCGCAGCTACTTCGGCTGAGTCGGAAAGAACATTTTCTATTGCTGGAAATATTGTCGTGCCCCGCAGAAATTGTTTATTACCACAAAATGTTCATTTGCTAACATTCTTTTATCAAAACGATGTAACTGATACTGTATAAATTTTGCTTTTATATGCTTATTGTTATTTGTTCACAAATTCTTCACAATTTCAATAAATTTTTTACAATTCGAGTTTGTGTGGCTAAACAAAGTTGTCTTTATTACACATTATTGCTATTCGAATAATCGCATACCAACGGGAAATCGACTAGTCTAAAATGAACAACTAATCGAATAGTCGTTTGCCTTCGAATAGTCGAATAACGCTATTCGAATATTAATAATCGAATAATATGCTATTCGATTTATTCGAATAATCGATTAGTCGAATAACAAGAGCCCTAGTATTTATGCCGAAAAACCGCGCATTACGGCTAAACTTAAAGTTAAGGGCCTAACTTTGTTTTTTATTGTTTCGTAATCTGCATGCATGTAGTAGTCAGAAAATTTTTTTTTATGGATATTGGACCGAAACTGGCTGCTGTATAGCCATTCAAAGTTGAGTGTTTTTATACTCAAAAATCAAAAAATTCCAAAACACACGAAAAAATCGGTATACTCGCAAACCTAGGGGCCAAACGTAGTAAAACTGCGTTTTTAGTTTTTCTCTCTGACGGCAGGATTTTTATTAAAAGGACTTTGAAATTTGAAGGACATGGTTATTTCAAAAAATTATTTTAAAAATTGAGCGCATTGTAGAATAACAATATGGTTATCAAATGAAAGAGAAAAATCCTTAGAATCTTAAAAAAATAATTTTTTTGGTGTAAAAGGACGAAGACGTATTGAAAATGTCCTTTTAAAACTTTATCCTTGAATATCCTTGCAAATTTCCAATATTTTTTTTTGAAAAAAATATATCTTAAGGACTAATGTGTACACTACCACATCCTCGAATTTCGTTCTTCTAACTTTAATAGTTAAGGATATAATTTTATATTTCTCATTATAAAACAAAGATATATTGCACCGTACGACAAAAATAAAATATTTAATTAACTCATGAATAAATCGTTATGCTGCTAATACTGGAGGTTGCCGGCCTCGATAGTCAAACGGGTAGCGCGCTGGCTTCTCATACCACAGGCTCCAGGTTCGATTCCTGGCTCGGGCTGGTGAACAACTCATCTACTTCTATCGCTATCCACATGAAGGGACTGAGAATTACAAGAATCGCACAAGTGCGCTCTTGGCAGGCAATGGCAAAACCTCCAAGTGTGAACGAAAAACTGCCAATCGCCGTTCGGATTCGGCGTTAAACTGTAGGCCGCCCCCCCCTTTCCCCATCCGCTTGAAATGTGTGCTGTAACATATGTTGGCAAAACAGTGTTGCATACACTAATTCCGCAACTTCAAAATTACGTTTGAACCTAAGTATTTGTGTTCACAAGACATTGAAAATTTAAAAATTGAGTTTTCTTGAATAAAACTTATCCAAGAGTAACAAGATGAATGCATGAAGATACGTACTTACTGTGAATACTAGTGCTCATAACTTAATTTAATTTTGGTACGTGTCACGGCACAGCGACGAAGTAGTAGCTATACTAACGGGCTTGAAAAAGGGCTTCTCAAAAAATCAATGTTTTTTATGCCCATGGAAAGGTCGACGCCGTGAATTACACTATATCAACCACAAATGGGAGCCTCGCATAACTCATCAACTTGGCCGCGACAGCATCGATCATATGCCTCTAGTCCCTTCATCAAAAATAATACTTCCACCGCTCCACATAAAGTTAGGCCTGATTCGAAAACTTAGGTGACGTTAGTGATAAACACAGAGAGCGCTTCCACCAAGACATTGCGCTAATTGAAAATCGCTTTCGGGGAAAAGATATGTGCCACATGCTTTCTGAGTATTGTTGGTCGCTGTGCCGTGACACGTACCAAAAACATAAACGGCAAAGTAAACGCATACATTTTTCTTAAACAATTTGTTTCAAAATAAATCATTCATAAAATGCATTTTAAATTACTTTTGTTAACTTTTAAATTAAGTTATGAGCACTAGTATTCACAGTAAGTACGTATCCTCATGCATTCATCTTGTTACTCTTGGATAAATTTTATACAAGAAAACTAAATTTTTAAATTTTCAATGTCTTGTGAAAACAAATACTTATGTTCAAACGCAATTTTGAAGTTGCAGAATTAGTGTATTTAACCTCCAGTATTAGCAGCATAACGATTTATACATGAGTTAATTAAATATTTTATTTTTGTCGTACGGTGCAATATATCCTCGTTTTATAATGAGAAATATAAAATTTTTTATATCCTTAACTATTAAAGTTAGAAGAATGAAATTCGAGGATGTGGTAGTGTACACATTAGTCCTTAAGATATATTTTTTTCAAAAAAAAATATTGGAAATTTGCAAGGATATTCAAGGATAAAGTTTTAAAAGGACATTTTCAATACCTCTTCGACCTTTTACACCAAAAAAATTATTTTTTTAAGATTCTAAGGATTTTTCTCTTTCATTTAATGCCCATATTGTTATTCTACAATGCGCTCAATTTTTAAAATACTTTTTTGAAATAAACATGTCCTTCAAATTTTAAAGTCCTTTTAAAAAAAATCCTGACGTCAGAGAGAAAAACTAAAAACGCAGTTTTACTACGTTTGGCCCCTAGTTTTGCGAGTATACCAATTTTTTCGTGTGTAAAATTTGTTGTCGCACGGTGTAATAAGCATATTCCTACATTTAATTTGACATATGTGGCATTTCACGTCAAGCGGACAACCCAAAAAAATGAATTTTGTTTATATTCTGTTCAGTTATACTTCTAGTAGACGTGAATGTGTACACTAGGGCGGGTCAAATTGTATGGAACGATTTTTTTTGATGAAGCGTATAGCAAAAACGTAATCTATAGGTGATTCTGAGAAATTTTTCTCAAGAGACCATAGCTCTAAGCCGGATTTGGAGCCCCCCAAAATTTCAAAATAGATAGTAAGATAGATAGAAAAATAGTGTTTTTTGTTGAAACCTTGAAAATGTTTGTTTAGATCGCTAAACACTGCCGGCCGCGCGGCTCCTAGACATGTCAATATTGTCAATATTATTGTATTGTTTGCGTCCCTTTATGTGTTTATATGTACGGCTGGCAACCCTGGCCATCCCGAATGGAGCTTGCGCGACCGGCAGGCACTCGATGTACGAACTCCGGCTAACGAGCATCGATTCCCCGCGATCAACTAAAAACCTAACATAAAATTAACCTTTACATACATATATAACAATAAACATTCAACATTTAATAACAAATTACTCAAACCACCGACACACAACATCTACTTGTTTTATTTCAACGCGTTTGCGCGGTTTTCGCTACTTTGAAGCTTAAACATGGTCCTTCGAGCCGGATTTGAAACTGGCACATAAACAAAAACTAAAAGTGAACAAAATAAATGACACAACAAAACACGACCAAACAAACAAAATGTAAAGTGACAACACAAGAACAGTGCGAAATAGTGCAAAACACAAAACGATCAAGTGCAAGTGCAAAAAACAATATATTAATCACATAGAAAACAATTGCAAACACACCACATAGTGATTGAAACAATAACAACTACCACCATAATCCCTTAAAACGCGCGAACGCAAAAATAGCAACAATTGCACGCACGCACAAATAGTCGCACAATCACTAACAACAACCACATACGGAGCACCAAACGAAATTTCCAACAACAACAAGCACAAGCAGAACAGCAGATCAACGGTCAGCAGCGTGGGAGTAGCGGCATACACGGCAGCAGCGAGCGCTACGTGGGAGCACCCGACCATAAGTATTGTCTGTCCCCTTGACAATACTGACTGTAAGTTGACTTATTTGATTTATTACACCGAGCGGTTGGTGTCCCATTGTGTATATTTCCTATATACACAACCAACCCGTTTGATTATAGTTGCACTTGCAGTCGGAACATACTTTGCATATGTACATTTTCCCATATGTACATATGTAAATAGTGTCTCTGACCTCTCAGTGCAGTTCCACATACTTACAGTGGCACTACATGAACCTCTTTATGTAGTACACTGGAGTGGAAAAAATAAGTTGTGGAATAAGTTCACTTGTAAATTATATTTTCTTAACGCCTTTAAGAAAAATAATTATTGTCGCTTGTTGTCTCCAATTCCTTTGGAGAAATTACTTCTTTTTCATTTCATTTTCGTCCCATCACAAAATTCTTTCGTGTGTTCACTCAAACTCCCTCTGAGGTGATACACTTCGAAAAATTTCTTACACTCTTCGTGTATGTGCTCCACTTTGCGACATTCCTAGTCGGGTTTGTACAACATTTGTTGACAATTCGAATATCTTTCGAATTCTTTTGGTGTCTTTTTCTCGATTCTTGCCTCCTTCTCTCAACCATCGATTTATTTGTTTATTTTAATTCTAAATTATTCTGTATTTCGACATGCCAATTCAAAAATCATCCGAAGAGTCTCATGTTCTCTCCAAGAACATTTTTAATTTCGAAGCGGACAACTTGGTCCACTTTTGTTCCAAATTCTCTTCTGTTCCTATCAAAGAGTTAACGCCCGCAATCCTCAAAACGTATTTAGCCGATCTCAATGGCTATTATGCGGATCTAAAGGCAGCTTTTTCACAAGTCGGCATCACCCCTGATGACGACCTGCCTAAAACTTTCAAATTGATCGCTCGCTCCAAAATGGAACTGTGCCGAGAACGAATTTACGAAACCATGGCCCAGATTTCGGACCTCATGGACGCTCAGCAACCTCCTCTCGCTGAAACCACTCGTCCAGCAGAAATCCCCTTCCCTTCTGCAACAGAGCAGGCAAGTAATTCTATTTGCCTGAATGTCCCTCCTTGCGACACCGAAATCTTCTCCGGTGGGTATGAAGAGTGGCCGTCCTTCCGCGACATGTTTTCGGCGGTTTATATTAACCACCCGAAACTCACCTCTGCCCAAAAGTTATATCACCTCCGATATAAAACAACCGGAAAGGCTGGCGCCATCGTTAGGCAGTATCCATTGAGCGATTCTAACTTCGAATTGGCATGGAATGCGCTGAAGTCCCGATTCGAAAATCGGCGCATTCTGGTTGATAAACAGGTCAACACGCTCATGAGCCTCCCTCAAGTAGCTGTGGAAGACAGTGAAGCGCTGCAAAGCCTTCAAAATGCAATAAACAATTCTCTGTCCGTCTTATCTTCTCAAGACGTCTCGACAGAGGGTTGGGACCCGATCCTGGTCTATATTTGTTCAACAAAACTCCCGGAAGAGACTTTATCCCTGTGGGAACAGTCCCTTAGTTCCCGGAAAGATCTTCCAACCTGGGAGCAAATGAATACTTTCTTGACCAGTAGATATGGTCGTGGAAAGGCTAAATCTTATGAGGCCGACCAAGTCCGTGTTTTCTCACAACCGGGATCATAACAGAGCTCAAAACTTAGCTGAGAACAGATGGACTTTCCTCTGTCCGGTTTGCAGTGCGGCTCATGCGCTCAAACTATGTTCGAAGTTCAAAAAGTTATCTGTTTATGATCGAGTAAAGGCAGTACGAGCCCACAACTTGTGCACAAACTGTCTATCCCATACTCACTTGAAGCGGGATTGCACAAGTAAACACACTTGTTCGCAATGTCAGAAGCAGCATCATTCTATGCTTCACTTCGCTTCTGGCACAATCCCATGCCGGCAAAGAGACACCATCTTACCAATTTTCACGATTCAACCTCGGAGTCCATCAAACATCTCATCCATGTCGAGAAAATCCCGGAGTTCTCAAGATGAGTCATCTTCCGTCACCTCGCGAAGACGGAAAAACCGTCCTGTGCAGTCCCTTAGCACAACGGTTAAGGAAACAGCCACTCGCCCCATGTCTAAATCTAGACGGTTTGGGCAGACCGCAGCCGAAGCACACTCCCCGCGCAACATTCATCCCCACCCAGCAACAAGCCGCAGCCGGCGACCGCAGGACTTAATTCGGACCCGCTCGCCTCGCCTTGATAGCACATCCCGTCCGCACGTGAGTCATCTCCACACTCGCAGCTGCAGCAACATCCAACCGAGATCCGGACCAAGGATTCAGACCAGCAAGCTGCGCGGACGTCGAGTTCGGACCCTCCTTCCACGAGCCATCCAAACCCTAATGGACCTCCGGGGGGTCTTATAAATGCACGAGTGCATCCGGCCCCAGGATGTTTAGATCGCTAAACACTGCCGGCCGCGCGGCTCTTAGACATGTCAATATTGTCAATATTATTGTATTGTTTGCGTCCCTTTATGTGTTTATATGTACGGCTGGCAACCCTGGCCATCCCGAATGGAGCTTGCGCGACCGGCAGGCACTCGATGTACGAACTCCGGCTAACGAGCATCGATTCCCCGCGATCAACTAAAAACCTAACATAAAATTAACCTTTACATACATATATAACAATAAACATTCAACATTTAATAACAAATTACTCAAACCACCGACACACAACATCTACTTGTTTTATTTCAACGCGTTTGCGCGGTTTTCGCTACTTTGAAGCTTAAACAATGTTGATTTTTTCAGATCGATTTTCCTACAAAAAGGAGTTCGAAAACAAAAAAATGTATCGTAATAAAAGTTGTTGGAAATTATTTGAACTTTCATAATCTGCAAAAAAAAAAATTATCGAAACAAATCGAAGAAAATTCGGAATTTATTAGTTAAAAGTTAATTTTAGGCTATTTTTCGACAAAAAATTCCTAATATGTCCAGTAAAAATAAAAAAAAAAATTGGTATCAATACAGATTCTGAAAGGTGATAAAAATACCTTTCAAACAAGCTCAGATTGAGAAATCTACTATAACTCTATCCGATTTTATGACGAATTTAATTAAATAATTCTATGTATATATTGAAAAATATCTATTTTGAAATTTTGGGGGGCTCCAAATCCGACTTAGAGCTATGGTCTCTTGAGCAAAATTTCTCACAATCACCTATAGATTACGTTTTTGCTATACGCTTCATCAAAAAAAAAATGAACCCGCCCTAGTGTACACCCAATTTTTTTTCCGTATAATATTTTTTTGCTGAGTTATGAGCTTTTAAAAATTCACTAAGAATAAAGTCATTAATTTTTCGATGCTTATTATCTGTATCAATTAGTTTGTAAAAAAACTAAAAAGTATTGTTTCTGATAGTAAAAAAGTTGTTGTTTTTTTGTTTTTGTCAAATTCTAAATTTTAATTTTTTTTACTTATAGTAAACCGGAAGTGAAAATTTCAAATCGGTGTTTGAAAAACTTCGACACTTTTTTTTAATTCTTTTAACTTAAATTAAAGCTTAAAATGTACTAATTCTCCACAAAAAAAAATTAAAGCGTGATCTCCAACCGTTTAAGACTTAGAGCACATACAGTACATACACATAGCTGAAAATAATGGATTTTTACACAAAATTACATAAAACCCATTGCTTTCAGCTATGTGTATGTACTGTATGTGCTCTAAGTCTTAAACGGTTCGAGATCACGATTTAATTTTTTTTGTGGAGAATAAGTACATTTAAAGCTTTAATTTAAGTTAAAAGAATTAAAAAAGATGAATATGAATACTATGAATATGAATACTATGAAGAATACTATGAATACTAGTAAGAATTAAAAAAAAAAACAATTACATAATAATTTACCTCTGTATTATTTATTGCGTTGTTGCTTGTCTAACAGTCAATAATTCTACTAAACAAAATGTACTAGTCACATTGAAATGTTCGTGTTTATTTTAAAAAAGATCTAAAAATCCTTAGAACCTTAAATAGCCCTAATTTAGTATTACAACGAAGTGGCATCACGACCCAAGCTTTTGACAAATACGAGAAATGTCAATAAGCACGTTTAGTGTCAAAACAAATTACAGCGGTTCTACCTTCTATATTTGTATCATGATTCGTCTTCACCTTGCAATCATTTCACGCCACAACAATGTGCTAACGCACACTCGCTGCAGTGAGCGCAACCAAAGAGCGCTTGTAAATCCACGCCAGTGTTGCCACTAAGAATTTTTTCCCCTACCAAAATTGGTCCAAAATCAATCTTAGCCTACCAAAATAAATTTGCTAAACAAAAATTTAGTTGCACATAAACATGAACATAAATATATTTTTTCAAAACAAAAACAATAAAATTCAGTACAAAAACATAGTTTAGCATATTAAATATGCTCAATTAAAGTATTGCATTCATAACATAAAACATAAACATCATAAAACATATTGTAACGATACCGCAGTCTGTCGCTGTCCAAAGCAACCCTGCCGCTACGTGCCGTGCTATAATCCAATCTGGCAACGACGGCCGCGATAATAACTTTTAGTCCAATCTGGCAACGACGGCCGCGATAATAACTTTAAGCTAACCTGGCAACGACGGTTGCGATCATCATGGAAACCTTTAGTCCACTCTGGAATGCGCGAGAACGGTCCGCGCGATGGCCGGACAGGTATAAAAGGCAGCCGGGTGCGGCGCAGCGAGTCAGTCTGGTTTTGACAAGTGAAGTTGCCACACGGAGTAAGCAAATACTTAAGTGTACGAACAGTAAAGTGTAAACTGTGAATAATAAAGTGACTGTTGGTTTATTTTATTGTCTGCGTTTAAGAAACTGACTGTGTTTTATTTTCAAATTACACAATCCAGAGATACGTAACAGCCCACTAGACTTAGTATTCGTAACATTTGGTGTCAGAAGTGGGATTGTGGAAAATTAAAAATTAAAAAAAAAAAACTAAATAAATAAAATTATAAGAGCACGGACATGGTTAAACTCGAGCTGCTGAAGAAGGAGCTGGCTGCCTGGAATTTGCCGACTGCTGGCGGAAAGGTGCAGTTGCAGTTTCGCTTGCGAGAAGCATGTGAGGAACGAGGCATCTATTGGACTGTGCACGAGTTCGGAGCGCAAGAACAAGAGGCGTCGGCCAAAGTGGAGGAATCGCCTGCGGGTGCTGCGGCGATGCAAAGTACGGCTGCAGTGGCTGCGCCACCACAAGCAATGGACATGAGCCAGCTTATGGTTGCAATGAGAGGCATGTTCGAGACTTCAAATCGTGAAAATCGCGAAATGGAGGCGAAGCTGGAAACTACGAATCTCGAAATTTCGGCAAAAGTCGAGAAAAATAGAGCAGTAGGTAGAGGAAATTTCCAATAGGCTGAACGGGAAAGTTGAGCATCTTGAGACGCGCATGGACAATTGGGACAAACGAGTTGACAACCTGGATGAGTCCTTGAACAAACGAGTTGATAGTCTGGAAGATTCGATGCACAGAAAGATAGACGAACGGCTTAGAGAGGTACACCTACAGTACAACCGCAAGGATGCGGTTAGTTGAGGAAAGTTTCGCCATAGAAGTGCCTACCTATGATGGTACTACGTCGTTTGACACATTCACACTACAATTCGAGATGGCTGCTTTGGAGAGTCAGTGGACCGATGTTAGGAAAAGTCGGAGACTGATACTGGCTCTAAAAGGTCCTGCGGCTGAGGTAATAAAAACAGTTCCGGAAGGTTTAAGAGGTGATTACAACTCCGTCATAGGGGCGCTGGCAGCTAGATACAGTGACGAGCACAACAAAATGCTGTATTATTGCGAGCTGAAGAGCCGTAGACAAAGGGCCAACGAGGCGCTGCAGACATATGCAGCAGACATTGAGCGGCTCGTACAGTTGTGCTACCCAAAATTTGGTGCTGATGATCTCGAGAGGATGAAGATTGAGTCGTTTATTGAAGGTCTTCATGATCCAGAAACACGTCGCAATGCGTTGATGATGGGCAAGCCGACATTTAAGGAGACGGTGACCAGCGCGATGACATATGAAGCGGCATGGATTGGGAGCACTCGGTATGCACCTGCAAGGATAGGCCAGATTCAGGCGGACAACGACATTCCGATCCTGGCCATAAGCTCTGAGATACCGGGCAGGCCACGGGTGGTCTCCTCTAAAGTTGTTTGCTGGATATGTGGCAAACAGGGCCACATATCACGAGACTGCCGCCAACGACAGAGGCGCTCCCGTTCTCGATCGCAATCGCCTGAAGCGAGGAATGCTAACAATCGAGGCCCAGCCAACAAGCGCAGGGCTGAGGAAGGCGAGTCGTTAAACTAAAACGGGTCAGCCCAAAGGGGCGTGAGCTGATCCCCACAATCTGCCGCCCCACCGTCCTTGGGGCTGAAACGACAGCCCAGCAGCTTGACAATTGAAGGAAGGATAGATGGAAAGTTGTTCGTGTTGACACTGGATACTGGAGCGTCATATTCGATCATAAAAAGGAAGCTGCTGAAGAACTGGGAACCGCTGCATGGCATACAACTGCGACTCGCGAGCGCGTGCCGGTAAGAGGGAAAGTTACAAAAACGATTGCTATCGGCACCAGCAGCCTGGAACATGAGTTCATCGTCGCGGATATATTGGACGACGTGATTATCGGCGTGGATTTCATGATTAGGCACGGCTTTACGCTGGACCTGAAGGAAAATGTACTGAGATATGCCAACGTTGAATTCCCGCTGCACACCGACTATGACCGAAGCGTGGCGGTAAGGAAGGTTGTATCGTGTCAACACAGGAGGATACCAGCGAATTCTGAGGCGATTGTGTGGGCAAAGGTGGACGAGGACGATGGGACGAGTCGGCTGTGGGTAGTAGAAGCACCGAAACAAGGACACGACAACATCATCATCGGACGTACATTAGTGGAACCTAAAAATGGCAGAATACCAGTCAGAATACTGAACCCCCTGAATGCACCCAGATATGTCGGGAAAGATGAGGTAATTGGCGAGTGTAAGGAAGCTGTAGCAGTGGTCAATTGCGAGAGTAGCCCGCCTGGAGGTAATAAGAAGAGCGGTTTTAACATGGACGCCATACCGCAGGAGGACCAGTGGAGCAGCGAGTTGACGGCTAAGCAGAAACAGAAGGCGAGGTCACTCCTGCAGCACTATGGGTCAATATTTGCGGCGGAAGCAGGCGGAAGAACAGCCATACTGAAGCACAACATCGACACCGGAAGTGCAAAACCGATTCGCCAACCGCCAAGACGAGTTCCTCTGGCCAAGAGGGAGGAGGTCACAACTTTGATCAAGAACATGCGGAAAGACAAGGTCATAGAGCCTTCTTCGGGCCCCTGGTGCTCGCCGGTCATGCTAGTCAAGAAAAAAGATGGCAGTACCCGGTTGTGTGTGGACTATCGGAAGCTCAATGATGTGACCAAGAAGGACAGTTATCCACTACCTCGGATCGATTCGACTCGGATGGTTCTCCACGCTCGACTTACGCAGCTGCTATTGGCAGGTAGAGCTTGCAGACAAGGAGAAAACGGCTTTCAGTATTGGCGATGGTTTGTGGCAGTTCACCGTCATGCCGTTTGGACTCTGCAACGCACCAGCAACATTCGAGCGGCTAATGGAACGCGTACTAAAAGGGCTGCATTGGCTGACGTGTCTGGTGTACCTCGACGACATAATCGTGATGGGTAAAAGCTTCGACGACCACCTGGGAAAGCTGAAGGAGGTATTTGAGCGGATACAAAAAGCTGGGCTTAAACTCAACCCAAAGAAGTGCTCGCTGTTTCAAAAGGAGGTCAAGTATCTGGGTCATACGGTTTTCGCCCGCGGAGTACATACGGATGAAGGCAAAATCACGGCGGTGAAGGAGTGGCGCCGGCCACGCAATCTACACGAACTCCGCAGTTTCCTGGGCCTGTGCACATACCACCGCCGATTTGTTCCGGGATTCGCGAACATAGCCAGCAGCCTGCACAAACTGACGAAAAAGAGCCAAGCTTTCGAGTGGAACGAGGAGCAGGAACAGGCTTTTGCACGTCTGAAGGAAAAACTGTGCAGTGCTCCAATTCTGGCCTTCCCCGTGCCTGGGGAGATGTTTGTGCTGGATACAGATGCAAGCGGGAATAGTATTGGCGGTGTGCTATCACAGATAATAGACGGCCAGGATCAAGTGATAGCGTACTACAGTAGGGTTTTATCGAAACCGGAACGCAATTGCTGTGTGACACGGAGAGAACTGCTAGCGGTATTGGACTGCGTAAAACACTTCCACAAATATCTGTATGGATAAAGGTTTCACCTGCGCACAGATCATGCGGCATTGAGATGGCTCCTGAACTTTAAAGATCCTGAAGGGCAATTGGCGCGGTGGATCGAGCGACTGCAGAGCTACGACTACACGATAGAGCATCGCAAGAGCAGTAGCCATGGAAATGCCGATGCCTTGTCCCGCCGTCCGTGCAAAGTCGAATGCGGGCAATGCTCGCGAGCCGAAAGCAAAGAACAGATAGTGGACGTCCGGTTGGTCAGCGTCATGCCAGAGGAAGAGTGGTCTGCGGAGAGGCTACGAAAAGACCAGCGTGAGGATTCGGAGCTTGTGAAAATCGTCGAAGACAAGGAGCAAGGCGCACGTCCAGAATGGCAGGAGATGGCCGGTGAAAGCCCAATCGCTAAGGCTTACTGGGCGCAGTGGCAAAGTCTGCGGCTGTCGGATGGTTGCCTATACCGCGAGTGGGAGAGTGAGGACGGCCGGACCAGCAACCCCCTAATGGTAGTGCCGAAATGCAGGATCAACGAGGTGATCGAGGCATACCACAACGACTCCAGTGGAGGGCACCTGGGCATCACCAAAACCGTCGCCAAAATAAAAAGACGATTCTACTGGGTAGGATGTCAGGAGTCTGTAGCCGAGTGGATTAAGAGCTGCGACCAATGTTCAGCCGTGAAAGGGCCGACAAGAAAATCTCGAGGCCGCATGCAGCAGTACAACGTGGGAGCGCCCTTCGAGCGGATTGCTATGGACGTCGCCGGCCCATTCCCAACTAGCACTCAAGGCAACAAATATGAGCTGGTGGTAATGGATTACTTTAGCAAATGGCCTGAAGTGTACCCTATTCCTAACCAGGAGGCCACTATGAACTCGGAAAAGCTGTTAAACAACTGGGTAGCCAGGTTCGGAGTTCCGTTGGAGTTGCACTCAGATCAAGGCCGGAATTTCGAATCTGCGGTATTCAAGGAAGTGTGTGAGCTGCTGGGGATAAAAAAAAAGCGTACCACTCCTTTGCACCCACAGCCCGACGGCATGTTGGAACGCTTTAACCCATTTTCGGCCGCTACCAGAAATAGCCAATATTTTTGTAATTCCTTTTAAGGACTTACATTTAGGACCTTAATCAAGAATATTTTTGGATTTTTTTTGTGTTTTTTTTTTTACAAAATTTTTTTTATAAATTAATAAAAATTCAATTTAAAATAAAAACAAATATATATGTACATAGTTTAAGTCAAATAATAATCAAGCATGAAAACAAACAATTGTTGGCTTACATATGTACATACATGACGACTTCTGGTCAATGGTCGATTTTTCGACCACTGAAAAGTACGTGGTGCTGAGAGGTAAAAATATTTTCATAATCTTATGAATATCAATTGATTATGGTAATTTGGTCTTTAGGCTTCGTAAATAATCAATAATAAAGCAATAATTTAAAAAGGTTATATATTTTTCAGAATATTCAAAATATGACTACAAAAATGCTTTTTTTCGTGCCTTCGTCAACATCTCTAAAATTATCTTTTAAAAACAATTTATTATTTCGAGGGGTTACCAAAAGACCAAAGTTATTTTATGCATCAAAAGTTCAAAGATATAATGTCTAAGTGCAGAGCTACTCTCCTTCAAAGTGACTGGTCGAAAAATCGACCAGCGGCCGAAAATGGGTTAACCGGACACTGGAGGAATACCTGCGGAAAGTGGTAGGCAGGAATCAAAAGGATTGGGACACGCATATCCCCCTGTTCCTGATGGCGTATAGGTCAGCCCCGCACGACACGACATCAGTCACTCCAGCCCGAGCAGTGTTCGGCACAGAGTTGCGGTTACCCGCTGACTTGAAGTTCGGGGTAGTCAGCACAACGGGAGGCGCTAAAACGGACTACGTGGTCAATAAGCGGGCGGAACTGGAGGAAATTCACCAGTTTATAAGGGGCCGCACCAAACTGGTCAGCGATAACAACTCAGCAGGGTTCCAAGAAGGCGATTTGGTAATGCTCTACAACCCGCAGCGGAGGAAAGTTTTGTCTCCAAAACTGCAAGCGTCATGGGAAGGACCGTACGAAGTCGTGACTAGGATTAACGACGTGGTATACCGGATTCAACGTTGCAGCAATAGAGGCGCTAAGCTGAAGGTAGTCCATTTGGAGCGTCTGGCGCCTCATCACAGCGGAGCCTCGGCACTTGTTCGGGACGAACAAGTCTAAGTGGTGGGCAGTGTAACGATAAGACAGTCTGTCGCTGTGCAAAGCAACCCTGCCGCTACGTGCCGTGCTATAATCCAATCTGGCAACGACGGCCGCGATAATAACTTTAAGCTAACCTGGCAACGACGGTTGCGATCATCATGGAAACCGTTAGTCCACTCTGGAATGCGCGAGAACGATCCGCGCGATGGACGGACAGGTATAAAAGGCAGCCGGGTGCGGCGCAGCGAGTCAGTCTGGTTTTGACAAGTGAAGTTGCCACACGGAGTAAGCAAATACTTAAGTGTACAAACAGTAAAGTGTAAACTGTGAATAATAAAGTGACTGTTGGTTTATTTTATTGTCTGCGTTTAAGAAACTGACTGTGTTTTATTTTCAAATTACACAATCCAGAGATACGTAACAGCCCACTAGACTTAGTATTCGTAACAATATCTAAAATACATGTATCACTCTATTGTGAGATCTCTTTTTGCTGACCAGACATAGTGCGCTTCAGTCTTTTTTATTATTTCTTTGCATAACATAATGTTATTTATTGTACTAAATTCTAATTTATTTCTATACTTCGTTTTTATTAGCGAAAGTTCGGAAAACTTACGCTCGGCTACTGCAGAGCTATGTGGAAGTGAAATCAAATTAAATACAAAATTTGCGAGATCAATAAAACAACACTCGTTTAATCCATTCTTAATGAAGCTAACCTCACGCCAAAAAATATTTATTTCCATGTCTCTTTTTAAACCAGTATTGCTTAATCTAAGTAAACTCCACTGCGTTATAATTTTATGTGGATCGCAGTCCACTAAATTTTGAAATTTTGAAATCAAAGGAAGAAGAGTTAAATTTTCGTCAGAAAGGACTATATGTGGCGTTATAATCTCCAATAGCTTTAGATCTTCCCTGCCGAAATCGAATCTTAACTTTAGTTGCTCTAAAAATTCTACATAAAAGAAGACAATGTTTGACTTTACTTCAATTATTTCGTTAGCAGTGAAGTTATTTTCCATAAATATTTCTGCTTTCAATCCAACAAAAATTTGCGATACATCTTTGTAATTACGTTTGGCTTTGAAGTCAATACCAATACCATTGTGTAATTTATCTTGACTTATGAAATTACTTAAAATCAGAAGGAAATTTAATTTTATATTCGAATATAAATATGGTAGCCGTGAACTCTCTGATTGAAATTCTTTATTCAAATTAGTAATAATAGGTAGCATATAAGTCAAGAAAAGAAAATATGCTTTAACTTTGCAATTCATTTCATGTGCCATTTCAGCAGGCCGCAAACCATTGACTTCGTAAAAACATGAAATAAAATATAGTCTCAAGCTTTCCCATTGTTCCACAATTCGAGAAACTACCCCTTCTAAAGATAGCCTTAACCTTGTTTGGCAAATTCCTAAGATCTTGTGTGGCTTTACAGAGCAATATTCTTGAAACTCACTAAAGTCTGTGATGCGCTTTGGACTGTGCGAAAAAAAACTATATGAAAGTGAAAGTGGTATAAGTCAAAAATTTTAAAAATCTAGTTTATCAGCTATTTCATATCAAACCCTAAAAAAATAACATAATCTGAAGAGATTGGCAGTATGCCATGAAAATTAAGTCGATAAAATGTGTTTATTTTTTGGTTGGTAAAAAAAATACAGTTACTGTTTTTTTTGATAGTGGTATAAGTCAGTCTGTTCACAAAGTTTGGCAAAATAACTAGTAATTTTGTCATGTCTTCAGATAGCGGTTCAGGTATGATCAAGTAATCCTTTTAATGTAAAAACGTACTACTACTACTTATAGTTAACACTTCGTTCAATAATGTGTGTGACTAACTAATTAAAACACATTGTTTGCCAAAATTCGTTTTTATTTATCAACATAGTCCCCTTTTAGGGAGATACAATCATTCCAACGCTTTTCCAATCTTTCGATACCGCCTTTGTGGAACGATTTTTCTTTGCCTTCAAAATAGGCGTTAGTTTCGGCGATTACTTCATCATTTGAGCCAAATCTCTTACCACGGAGCATCTTTTTGAGGTCTGCGAAGAGCCAGTAGTCCATGGGGGCCAGATCTGGAGAATACGGGGGATGAGGAAGCAATTCGAAGCCCAATTCATGCATTTTTGCCATCGTTTTCATCGACTTGTGACACGGTGCATTGTCTTGGTGAAACAACACTTTTTTCTTCTTCATATGGGGCCGCTTAATCGCGATTTTTTCTTTCAAACGTTCCAACAACGCTATATAATAGTCGCTATTGATTGTTTTCCCTTTCTCAAGATAGTCGATGAATATTATTCCGTGCACATCCCAAAATACTGACGCCATAACCTTGCCAGCCGATGTTTGTGCCTTTGGACGCTTTGGGCGGCTTTCACCGGTTGCATGCCACTCAGCAGACTGCCGATTTGACTCTGGAGTGAAATGGTGGATCCATGTTTCATCCATTGTGATGTACCGACGCAAAAACTCCGACTTGTTGCGCGTAAACATGTCCAAACAGCTCTTTGAATCATCGATTCGTTGTTGTTTTTGCTCCGGTGTGAGCAAACGCGGCACCCATTTCGAAAACACCTTTTTCATAACCAAATGTTCGTGTATTATGGTGTGTAAACTGCCTGCTGATATCTTTAGAATGTCAGCAATCTCCGCCACTTTCACTTTACGGTCGGACATAATGATTTTCAGTGTTTTTTCAACGTTTTCCGGAATAACAGCGTCATTTGGCCGTCCAGTAGATGGAATGTCATCGGTGTCTGTACGACCACGTTTGAATTCGGCATCCAATAACAAATGGTTCTTTTTGATGGAGCAGAGTCCGAATAATGTTTTTCAAGCCATTCCTGGCATTGAACAGTATTTTTTTTCATTAAAAAACAATGATAAATCAGCACACAGAATTGCTTGAATTAATTTTTTACTTAAAATTTACTTTACTTTTCACTTAAAGCACTGTAACTTATAAACTAATGGTCGGATTGACATATAATTTTGACAGTAAGCCTAAAAAGGTTCACAATTTCGAAAAAAAATATTGATTTAGTATTAGTGCCGCCATCTATGTGTCAGTCACACACATGATTGAACGAAGTGTTAATTGTAGACATTATACGGCGAAGAAATATAAGTAATGCTCCCAAGAAATGGAAACGAATAAGACTAATATCGTCTTCAGATGAATCAGTTCATACTTTAAAAGTGAATTCGGAGCCCTTACAAATGGAAGAAAGCAACATGAAATCAATAAAGAGGACACGAAATCAACGTAATTATGCACAAAATATAAGAAAAATAAAGAGAAATAGTGGAGAGGAATATGAAACAAAAGAGTCTTAGCATGTGAGTCGTAAACTTTTCGAAAATAAAGATTGCCTTTGTTCCAAAAAATGTGTAAATGGAATCGGATATGAAGACAGGAAAGCTACTTTTGATTATTTTTGGAAATTAGCAAGTTTCGAAAAACAGAATTTGTTTCTGTATGGTTTGGTTCATGATTCACATCTTAACAGTGTCGAACAGGCTAGAAAAAGTTTAACAGATGACATACAAACAGCAAAAGATAACCCGAGTGAATATTACGGATTCACATTTGATCTACAGAAAGCACTTTCTTATCCAAAACTTTCTGTTTCGGTAGCTTATTATAAGCGCAACAAGTATGTATACAATTTAGGGTTTCATAATTTCCACAATGAAAATGCTAAACTGTATGCATGGGATGAAACAATCGGCTCGAGAGGATCACAAGAAGTTGCGTCCTGCATCTTCAAGCACATTCGGGACATTACCACTCAAAAGCATGTCATAGCTTACAGTGATGCCTGCTCAGGACAAAATCGTAACATTAACATAGCTTTAATAGGTTAAAAATTGTTCAGTCATCTGATAATAATGTTGAAACAGTTGATCATACATTTATGGTATCCGGCCATTCTTTTTTGCCAAATGATCGCGATTTTGGTTTGATAGAAACTAAAATTAAAAAATCGAATTATTTATACATCCCTGAGCATTATTATAATTTAATAGAATTATGTAAAAAGAGAAACCCATTTTTGGTAGTATAAATGGCTCAGAAAGATTTCATTTCGACAAAACAGCTAAAGAATCAACGAATAATAGAAAGAAAAACACCAATGGAGAAGCTGTGTCTTGGCTAAAAATACAATGGATCAGATTTCTAAAATCCATAAAAGATGTTTTATAAAACTTCCTTGGATGACAATTCCGAATATTAGACCTCTCACCTAAAAGAGGAAGACCTAGAATATACGAAAATATTGATTTGCTTCCATTATACACAACCATTAGACCAATAACTGAAGAAAAACGTAAAGATATGATGGATATATCCCACCAATTTTTCACAAACACTTTATTTCCCTAAATACTAATAAATAAATTACTTGGTTACAATAAAATGAGTTTGAATAAAATGTTAATTACTAATAAAAATGTTTCCTTCCCTTCCTTCATTTATAAAGTCATGCAGTTAATTTTGAAAGTGGTATAAGTCATTTCAACCATTCAAAACCACATTTCCTTTTAAAAATGGTTATAATAAATACTTGTTTGTTGGCACTACTTTATTGTCGAAAAATCATATTTCATAATATAAAAATATTTTTTAATCCTTTAAAATGCAAAACTCTAAATATCTTGAAACAAGGAAAATATGACTTATACCACTTTCAAAATTAAGGGCTCATATATATTTCGGCAAAGAAGTTCTATGCAACTGGGAAGTTTTTTTAAAGCATAATTGCAACATAAATGTAAGGAGTGACATGTACATTTTACATAAAAGATTTCAGTTTCCGATTTCAACAAAGTTTTTAGTCCACCAATATCACCTGACATTACACTCGCACCGTCTGTGGCTAAGCCAATCAAGTTTTTAAGAGGTACATTATGTTTTGAAAAAAAGTCCTTAATAATATTAAAAATTGACACCGCATCAGCTTTCGTAAGCTGCAATAACGCCAGAAAACGATCGTGAACCTCACGTGAACAATCAACGTATCTGGCAACTAAAACCAGGCTCTTTTTCACAGAAACGTCGGTCGTTTCGTCAACTATAATCGAAAATTTTATTGTTCGTAAAGTTGATAAAGTTTTCTTGCTTGCCTGTTTTCCAATGTACTCCGTCAGTTGTGTAGCCTTCGTTCTGCCGCACTTAAGGAGCTTTGGGATGGACGAATCTGGACAGCACTCCGCAATTAAGGCCGGAAGATAATCCATTAAAAGAAACGAAAGATTGTATGTTATGCCAAACATAACGAGTGCAAGCTCAGCATTCCGCACGTTCTGGTGCATTTTTCGTTCCTCAAAATCCACAAATTTATTTATGCTTATTTGGTTCTTCTTGGCCTCATACCTTTGAGTATGTATAGCTGTTTTTCGTGGTTTTTGAGGTGTGTGCAGTGGTTTAAAATAGCTTTGCAACACACGACACAGAAGGAGCACCCATTTCTTTCTTCCAACCAATTAAACATCTGCAGCCACTCACTTCGAAACTTTCTTTTCGAAAGTTCTTTAGTATTTTCATCACTGTAATGCATTTTGAATTAAAAAAAATAAAGCAATTGGTATAGTAAATAGTAGTAGTATAAATTTTACCTGCAAGAATTATCGTTGTTGCTTCCAATTGAAAGTGCTTCAGCTCTCGGAGTTTTTTTTACATATCTAAATATAAATAAAAATTAATATTTGCTTCATAAAAAATTTTGCAAATAAATTACCTGTCTATGATTCGTCCTCTTGCACAGCTCCTTTTGCACAGAATGAATAAAACCGCGCGATCTTCGAAAATCTGCTGAATTTAAACTAAAGTTTCGTCAAAAACGCTTCTCAGATTATTCTCTTTTAACTATTTATATATGTTAGAAAAGGACAATATGATAAGTTCAAAGCTCAACGGGCCAACTTAAATTCAGCACAATTTCTGACATTTTGCTTTTTTCTTTTATACATCCTTCCTCAAACACAGGGTTGGCACGTAAACGCATATGAAAAGCAGGGATGTTTGAACCTTTGCATGTAGCATTTTTTCACAAGCTAGTCATTTTAAAATTATAAAAAGAAAATTTATCAATGCAATGTGTTGCCTACCAAAATTCTTTGAAAATCACAACCAAAGTCTTAATTTATAAAACGAACCTACCAATTTTGGTCCAATTGGACCAAAACGGCAACACTGATCCACGCTCTCACTACATATGTGATCTATGAGAGCAAGGTATATTAACAAGGTACGCCAGGCTGGGAGCGGCAGCTTTAAATGTCTCTCTTCACCCTCTTATTCGTGAACGGTTGCTCTTTTTGTAGAATAAAGAACCTACTATTAGTGTTGATATTGTTTGCACAACTATACTTTTGTGTACAGATTTGGGTAACATTGTAAAATATTAATTTAATTGATTGGCACGACAGCCCGCTTACGCGAGACTAAGGCCTAACTTCCCGCAACCACCCGTGTTGTGCGTGTGAATTTGTACGCGGGTGGAAGGGACCTACAGTTTTATGCCGGTTCCGAACGGCAGGTTGGGAGCTTTTTCATAGGTAATTTTTTACTCTCAAGGTTTGCCATTTCCAGCTGAGAGGACAGCCACCGAAAGAGAAAACGAGTTTCCCGTTATTTTTTTTAGGTGTTACTACATGCAGAATTCGATCTTGCGTCGCTCTGCATGCGACTCGCTGGACCGCGCACTAACCAACTGAGCCACGGCGGCTGCGGCGGCGGCATTGTAAAATATATATACCCGAAATATAGCCCATGACACCCGCCTGATACGCTATAAAATATATTGTGGAATGAATACAAATGAAAGAATGAAATAAATTGACATTGAAAATTTTATGTGTTAGCAATTTGTGCGAAATTGTATGTTCTTTTCCTAATTCTGTTCAGCTTGCTGAAGAAGTAAAACAACTTTTTTTAATGTAGAATGTATTTTAGAATAAGGAACTTAAACAAAAATTTAAAACAAAAACAATTGAGAAAATTGAAAAAAGAAGTAAATAAAAAACATTTTTATTTTTGAATGGGCTAACAATTTATAAGACATTCAGCAACACTATAACAATTAATACCAACTTATCTTTGTGGCATTCGACTAAAACTAACTAATTATAACATTTGTCCTATATAAACGCAGTTTTAGAGTTTGAGGAACAAATACTAAAAGATGCAACCAACAATTCATTCCTAACAAAAAGCAACTCTGATTTGGGTCCCTTATTTTGACGGCTCTCTGAGCCTGGCGTACCTTGTTAATATACCTTGTATGAGAGCAGAGCGCGGGTTCCACTGTTAGAACCCGCCATACAAAATTTTTGCTTGTATGACATGCGCATTCTGTATGTTTATTTTCTTTGATATGAGATACACATTCTTTTCTTGAAACGCTTCTTATAAAGCGCAATGCTTATTTTGCAGGCGTACGATTGATGGTAATCGGTTTTTTTTTTTTAATTTTCAAAGACATTACAAAACATGGCAAGGGGAGTTTTAAAAGTATCAGGGAAATTGAATCTTGAATCTTTACTTCGAATA
This sequence comes from Melieria omissa, assembly GCA_963971225.1. Lineage (NCBI taxonomy): Eukaryota > Metazoa > Arthropoda > Insecta > Diptera > Ulidiidae > Melieria > Melieria omissa. The sequence continues at coordinate 6,433,159 of OZ020270.1, forward strand.
AAATGCTGCAAAGAAGAAATTAATATAACGATTTAATCAAACAAACCAGCTTAATGTGATTTCTACTTGCGAGCTTGCCTGCTTGTCTGTTTAACCACTTATGACTTGTCTGTTCAACCACTTATGTCTTGTTTGTTTGTCAGTTCAACCACTTATTCATCTAGTTCCTGTTATTCCTGTCCGTTATTTGTCCGTCCGGCTTTGATATTTTAACGCTAGCAATATTTTTCAAGTTAAAATATTAGAGCTAAAAAAAATTTCCGACTTCATTTTGTGCAGTGTTTTTCACGCATACATTGCCAAAATGCGTGGTTGTGTTAGTGCCCATCACTGCCCTGTGGGAAATCGGACTGGTCCAAGTCTAGTTTTTCAACTGGTCGCTTGACAGTCCTCAGCGACCAGAATCGACTCGTTTTCTTGTAGCAAACCCACCCTTTTAACATGGCGGTGTCCTAGGCGAGGGTCAATTGTCCCCGTCTGCATCCATTTGCAACTAGTCCAAGGTTAGTCCGAAGCAACCAGTTTTCAAACCAGTTGCAAAGCGACTAGTTTGCGAACTAGTTTATTCTGGATTAGATTTCTAACCACTCGATTTTTATGGAGAAAATAAAACAGTGCATTTTTTAATTAATTTATTTATTTTAAAAATATTAAAAAAATAACAAAAAATCATCGCGAATAACAAAAGTATTGGTGCACGTAAAGATGAACTTCGACTTGTTGACACACTTCAGTTGAAACTGTTTGGGGTCTGACGCAACATCCTGACTTCGCCTGCAATTAATAAAAAAATAAATTAATTAATAAATAATTACATAAACATAATTACATAAACTTATTAATACATACCATTCGACTGCTGCTGCAATTCGTTGCTTCACGCAATCACGCAAAATTCTAACTGAAATCATTCAAGACAAAACGTGCAAATCGAGCGAACTTCGAGTCATTGAAACAGAAAGAAAGAAACATTTCTACGTTGTTGTTGTAACAAAAGCATCGCAAGATCAGCCGTAACAGAATAATGTTGATTATTTCACCTCTGTTTCGTCTTTCGTTTCGTATTTTCATGTTTCTTCTCGCCTATGAACGCGCACGCAGAACGTGAACGATTGGACGCGAACTGACCGACTTCTGCATCCGCTGACAGTCACTTGGACAACCACAGGGTGCACCCTGTCGGACCTGAGACAACTAGTTCCCAAAATTCATTGGTCTTTCAACTGGTTTTTTGTAGTCAATTGGGCAACTAGTTGACTGTCAGCGGATGCAGAAGTCGGTCAGTTCGCGTCTAATCGTTCATCAAACATGGAAATACGAGACGAAACAGAGGTGAAATAATCAACATTAACAACAACAACACATTTTTTCGTGAGAGGTCGTACCGTGCGGACGTGTTTTTCCTAATCTCTCTGTTGATCATAATTATACAAACACTCGTGCATTAGTGGGTCGATCATCCTGCTGATTTTCGTCATGCCATGCGTATATGGCCTTAAGGTCGACCGTGGCCAGCTTAAAGTACAATGTGCCAAGTGCAGTGACATTTTTCATCCAAAATGTATAAAGTTATTATCGGTCGACATTGAATATACACTAGTCAGAAAAAGTTTGCGTACAGGCAAGTCAAAATTATGTTATCATCAATTTTGAGCTCAAAAATGGGTTCTCTGTTTACTAAAACTTATCCACATAATTCATATATGCCTTAACTGCACTTTTTGTTGTGTTTTAGATGCATTAAAACAATAATTTTCCATATATTCGTATTTATTGACAATATACTCACAAAACGGTGCAGAATAAGTTTGCGTACAAAACTAATAACTGGAATTTCCAGTTATGCTTTTTATTTGGAAATTTTTACTCCATAGAGCAGTAAACGGACTTGTAAATTATTTTTAAACGTATATGTGCTTGATATTATATAGAAAGCAATAGAACCCAAGCGAAAAAAAATAAAAATGGGTAGAAGGATAATCTTACTAAATCTTTCCCAAATTGACAAACAATTTCGTGAAATTAGAGAAACTTTTCGAAGAGCATTTCGCCATTTCGAAAAGCCATCTTAAATGTCGAAAAAACCAGAAATTCTTGCTTCTTTGCTACGATCTGGCCATTTTCTTAAGCTACCCAAGAAATGGGATTAGATTGTTTTGCGATCAGTGCATCATTATCTTAGGCTAGTTGCATCCAATTTCTTAAGAAATGTACAGAAATATTTTATAAAATCCAGTAGCAGTGCCTTTATAAGAAAAGTCATGAAAATAAAATATATTTCCCCTCCATAACTGCATGTAAGAACCCCTTATTTAGCTTACTTACAAGGAGCACAGAATTGCTTTCGTAAAAGAGTCCCTCAAAGAGTCTAGATAACCGGATTTGCGGGACTATGTGTTGCTATCTATGAAGTAGGAAGATTTATTATTCTCTGATAATGGTTTGGCATATTTGGCATTAAAAGACATCAACTAATTTGAAGAGGATTCAGTTAATAACAAAAATCTGACATTAACAGTAGAGCATAGCATTTGAGGGGGTATGGTATGGGGCTGCATGTCTAGTAAAGGAGTGAAGCAGGCTGTGTTCTTTTATTCAGAAATGGTTCCGAGGGGTTAGTTACATATTCTAAAAGCTTATGCAAGCCAAGGTTTCAAAATTTTGGATCAGGTTCCAACATTTATTTTCAACTTTACGATGACCCTAATGCGCAATGCATACGATGTGAAGCTATCTTTGCTATTAACTGGCTCAAAAAAGTTGAAAAAGTTTCTCCCTAGTCGCCTAACGTGCATCTAATTGAGTATATAAGGGGTTTACTTGAAATCTGAGCCCAACAACACTTCATCTTCAAAGATATAGTAAACAAATATAACCATTCAAGGATATAACAAAAGAACAGCGGAAAAACACATAATTTAATAAAATGTATGCCGAAACTTCTGCAGAGAGTTCTAATAAGAGAAGCATATCCAAAAAGTTATTAATTTTTGGACAAAACTTAGTTTAAATTAAATTTTTGCTACATAACCTTATCTTGTACGCAAACTTTTTCTGAGGGGAATTCATAGCACATTTTGTTTTTGGCTCTTCTTTTACAGTTTTGTCAAGTTTTTGTTCTTATTATCTTTATAGAATAAAAGAACTAAGTTTATGGGAAAAATAAAAAATATTTTGTTTTTGAAAAATTACTTTGATTTATTTTTCATATGAAAAAACTATATACCCCTTGTACGCAAACTTATTCTGACTAGTGTATGCAAAAAGTGAACAAGCCATATTGTTGTACTCAATGCACAAAAGCGCGCCGAAATTCTATTCTATCGTCTCCTCGCTCAACAACTCCGCCAATAGATAGTGTATCGGCTACCAACAACTCAGCTTGTTCGCTGCCACCTGCTTCGGCTTCCGAGAGAGCCTATCCGCCACCTGCTTGCGACGCGATAGAAATCGTCTTGCAAGCTGTTCTCCAAGAGGTTAGAACTCTTCGATCTGATCACGAAAAAGCGACCGCAATAATTAGTTCTTTGCAAAGCGACAAGGAACTTCTGATTAAAAAAGTTGAAGATCTGCAACTAGGAATACAAGCTGTTCGTCGTTTACTTTGTGAGCATGCTGATGTCGCTGCTACCATAGCTAGTGACATTAAAGATCTTCGGAATGATTTGAATAACATGCATTCTAACATTTAACACAATAAACACAATAAGCGGGCGCCTGCTCTGGGCTCAACGACACCGGTTCTTTCCTCTGCTCCATCTATCTCTTATGCCGCTGCTGCTGCCGCCGCTGCCACCACTACAGCCCATGCTGCCGATGCCGCTAAGAATAAAAGAGCAAAACGGAATGCGAATAACACTGTTGTTGGCCGCAATGCAAGCCGCGAGTTGGATGTAATTGTCAATCTAAAGTGGGTACATTTGCCTTATTTCAGTCCCACTGTGACCACTGAAAGCATTATTGACTACGTACATACTCATGCTGCTATAGATAAGAGCGATCTTTCATGCTACATTTTAGTAAAGAAAGACTCTGTAATTGAAGGACTGAAGAGAGTATCGTTCAAACTTGGCGTAGCAGAAAAGTACTACGACAAAATCTTCGACCCTTCTCTTTCGCAGGAGAAGGTTAGAGTACGGCCGTTTCCATATTTTCCAAGAGAAGAGGCGAAACCACTGCAGTGCGCTGACGCTGTTATTAACTCTGCAAATGCTACAGAATCCCTATTGTATTATCAGAATGCTGGCGGGATAAGAACCAAAATGTTACCGCTGCTGCTTTTTTCTTCGTCGTCTCTCTACGATATCATAATTTTAACAGAAACTTGGCTCTCTGAATGCCATCATACTGCCGAAATATTCGATTGCCAACTATATAATGTATTTCGCAAAGACAGATGCTACAGCACTACCGGTCTCTCTAAAGGCGGCGGCGTACTTGTCGCTGTTCGTTCGAGTTTGCCCAGTACGCAAATTACCCTATCCTCTGATACGTGCTTGGATCAGGGTCTTTTAGATATTGATCAAATTATTGTTAAAATTGTCATAGAAAAATCTCATGAATTGTTCATATCTGTAAGTTACATTCCACCATTAAGTCCAAACGAATTGTATAAAACGCATATAAGTAACTGTTGCACCATATTAAATAATCTAAATCACAATCAGCATATCATAATATTGGGTGACTTCAATTTACCCAATGTTAATTGGTGTTTTGATGATGATGCTAAGCAATTATAACCATATAACGTATCAAGCGAGAGTGAATGCGAGGTACTCGACACTTTTGCTGAGTTTAATCTCTGTCAGATTAACAGTGTTCATAACGACATCAATCGTATACTGGATTTAGTTTTTATAACCAGCGATCTAAAATCTGATGTCGAGCCCATTTCTTCACCCCCTCTTCCTAACTCTATCCACCATAAAGCATTATGTGTGAGCTTTAAACTTATGAAGTATATCAAATCAGTCATTAATGCTCGTAAGAACTATAACTTCATTAAAGCCAAATTCAATGACAGTTTGCGTTCATTAAATTCAGTTGATTGGGAATCTGCCCAATTATCACAAGCCTACTACGTATTTCGAGACAATTTGAAGGCGGCCATTGATACGTTCGTTCCTATTGTACCAGTAAAGAGTCTTTCCAAGCCGATCTGGTATAACTCTAGACTTATAAATCTCAACAATAAAAAAACCAAAGCATACAAACTGTATCGCAAATCAAGCAAAAATTTAGAACTTTTTGAAATTTACAGTCGGTTGCAAAAAGAGTTCGATACTCTGAACATGTTCTTATATCAGCACTATATCCTTAATGTAGAGAGTGAAATAAGGGCAAATAGTAAGCGGTTTTTGCAGTTTATAGACAGCAAAAAGAAAGACACTGGAATCCCAGACATGATGAATTATTTGGGAGAATCATCGTCGGATATTCATAAAATTTGTAACTTTTTTGCATCTTTCTTTCGATCAGTTTATGTCCCTCAATCTGGAATCGAAATTGACAATAACACAGATAGCAAACCATTTGTCTTTAAAGGTTTACATCTCTCAGTTGAAGAAGTTATAGGTGGCCTTTCGACCTTGCAAAACAACCCAACTTCAGGAGAAGATGGTTTTCCACCTATTTTATTAAAAAATTGTGCCCAAGCCTTAGCCCTACCATTGTCAATAGTCTTTAACGAATCCCTGCGGTGTGGGGAGTTTTTACAGGACTGGAAAAAATCCTCTATTATGCCTATCCATAAGTCTGGGAGCATGTCGGACATTTTAAATTATCGTCCGATCTGCAAAATCTCAAGTATACCTAAACTTTTCGAGAAACTTGTTTATGATAAGATTTTCTTCCATATTTCAGAGCTCATATCGCCTTATCAGCACGGCTTTATAAAGGGTAAATCCACTTCTACAAACTTGGCTTCTTAAAACAATTCGAAACAGGTCAACAATGCGACGTCATGTTCACCGACTTTTCGAAAGCCTTCGACAGGTTTAGTCACAAAATCCTTCTTGCAAAGTTGGAATCAATTGGATTTCATTCAAGTATGCTTTAGTGGTTTGCATCGTACCTAACCGATAGGACCAAATTTGTTCGTATAAACAATACAAAATCGGATATCATTAACATGACCGCAGGTGTGCCTCAAGGCAGCCATCTTGGGCCGCTACTTCTCCTGATCTTTATTAATGATATTCCGGACGTCTTCTTGACATCGCGTTGTCTGATGTACGCAGATGACTTGAAAATATACAGTCGCATAGAGAACGTATCTGACTGCATTAAACTTCAAGAGGTCTTATCAAAACTGCATTCTTGGTGTGATGCTAACTCTTTGCCACTTAATGTTGGTAAATGCCAGTGTCTGTCTTGCAGTAGACGTAAAGTCGCGCTTAATTTCCATTACAAGATAGGCACTGTTACCCTTACAAAATTTACGAAAAGAAGGATTTGGGGGTCATCTTCTCCTCGAAAATGTCCTTTTCCAAACATATAGACTTTATAATTACCAAATCTAGGTCCATGCTCGGCTTTGTAATGAGAAATTCGAATGAATTCCAGGATGTTTTTACTCTCAAGAGTTTGTATTTTGCATTCGTAAGATTGAACCTAGAATATTGCAGCTTCATTTGGGATCCATTCTATTCGGGTTATTCCTTAACCCTTTCGGTTATTCTATGCCATATGGCATAGCCTTTTTTTAGTGCTTTTTTTAGGTCAAAAACTTGTGGATACTATATTTTTAAATTTTTGTATTTTTCTCTGAAAGTTTTTATACGAAATAATGAAAAAAATATGTTGATTAGTGTACCAAGTAAATGGTAAAGGTCCAGAAAGTGCGCAGTCCTATCGAGCTGCGTATTTTACAAAAAGAGGTCACTTCGTACTTTTATTTATTCTATTACAAAAATCAATTTATTTTATAGGTTTATGTAAGTAATCTAGTAGGTATTTATTGCTTTAGTAAATGTAAAAAAAGTTAGATCCCAAATATAGTTCACTAAGGCTGTACGATTTTTTTTAATTCTTACTATGCCATATTTCATGATACCAAAAAACCACTTTTTCGAACAATATTTTAAAAAATGACTTTTGATTATTCATTATGTAACATAGGCTTAAACAGTAATAAAATGGAAAAGATTGATTTTTAAAGTTAAAAACAAAAAAGAAGTACCGAAAGGGTTAAGGATCGAGAAAATTCAGAAACGCTTTTGTTGGCGGCTTTACCACTTATTCATAGAAAAACTCTGTTGCTGAAGGTTTACCACTAATTTATTTAAAACTTTATTTCTCCTGACAATCGGTCGACGTCCGACTTCGTCGACGTCTTCTTTACGACCACGCTTCCCTTCCAAGATCCAACAACCAAAAGCAAATTTTAAACGTGTACATGTGTATATAGGCCTGTGTTGCGTGTGTGCCTATGTGTGTGTTCAAATTCTGGTGTGTACTCTGTCCTTGAACTTGAACTTCCACTGAACTTGCACTGAACTTCCAACTGAACGATCCACAGAGTCCACACAAATAATTAAGGCCTGGCAACACTTGCAAATTATACGCAGTATAAGGCTCGAACACATTTTACGGCGACATCTCACCCCACGGTGAATTCTTACAGGGATTCACAAACTTCCAAAGCGGCTAGCTTGTTGGCTGGTCGTCGAATATTTCCTTGGCTGGTGCGGACTGTAGCGGAACGAACCTGTCCATCGTTAGCTTTGTTGACGTCAATTATTTTCCCCTTCACCCATTGGCTTCTTGGCAGGCTCGAGTCGCACATGATTACAAGTTGTCCTGGTTGCTAGGCTTAGCGGTTTCTCTCCATTTTGAGCGGCGTAGTAGCGAAGGCAAGTACTCGACGGTCCATCGATTCCACATGCGGTCTTTAAGTGCTTGGGCAATTCTCCACTGCTTCCGTAGGCAAACATTCTTCTCTTCTTGACTAGGTGTTTGGGTGGAGTTAAGACAACCCAACAAGAAGTGGTTAGGTGTCAGCGGGTCTTCATCTTGATGCGAAACTGGAATATCTGTAAGTGGACGACTGTTTATTATATTCTCAGCCTCAATTAGTACACTTCTGAACGTTTCCAAGCGCGGCGCTGTTTCGTTAAGAACTCGTTGCAGAAGGCGCTTGACGCACTGCACCAATCTTTCCCAGCAACCACCCGCTGATGGATTGGCAGGACAGTTAAAAAGCCATTCTATGCCCTGCTTGGCAACATCTCGCTCAATACGGTCGAAGTCCCACAGTCTTTTGTCGGTGTGGAGTAGCTTCTGTGCACCAATGAAATTGGTGCCGTTGTCGCTCCGCAATCTTACAGGCACGCCTCGTCGGTTAACAAAATTTCGTAGGCACAACAAAAACGCATCGGTGGACAAGTCCGCCGCTATCTCCAGGCGCACGGCACGCAACGTAAGGCACGTGAACAGTGCCACTCACCGCTTCTCGTGACGACGACCAATGGTAATAACAAATGGGCTGCAGTAATCAACCCCGGTGTAACTAAACGGACGTACGTACGGCGTCAATCGATCCACAGGCAGCTGACCCATTAACGGCGTAGTTGGCTTGGCGACGTGGGCGATACATACGTGGCGGTGCTTTTTAACTGATTTCAGCACTGATCGTATGTGCGGTACCCAAAACTTCTGCCGTATCTCGTTCAGCGTTAGGCAGTCGTTTTGATGGTGCAACTTCATGTGCAAAAATCCACTACCACTACCACTAGAGGTCTGCTCGGAAATTTTCCACTACCATTACAAAAATTTATTTTAGTGGTAGTTGAATTTTTGCGACTAATCACTGATCTTTATTTAGTGGTAGTGCAATTTTCTTCCGCTAATTTTTTTTAGTGGTACTTTTTACCACTGCCACTGCCATTAAATTCAGTGATTAGTGGAAAAAATTCAGCTACCACTAAAATTTATTTAGTGGTAGTGAAAAGGATAGTGCACTACGAATTTAATGCAAAACCCCCATGTCTGACTATAAGACGCGTGACGTGATGGTGCTGCGGCATGATGATTGGACGACGAGCTGATATTGGTAGGCAGTAGGCGGCATCAATTCGACCGTTGATTTTGATGAGACCATCATCGTCCAACATCGGTGTTAAATGGTATAATGTACTGGACTTTGGCAACCGCTGCTCTGTACGCAGCAGTTGCAATTCGGGGGGGGCGTACACTTCTTCTTGCACGCGGCGGCAGACCACTTTCTCTGCCTCCACGATTTCGGCTGCTGTTAGCTCCCCCGAACGACGACTGCGGCTTCTAGCGTTGCGAGCAAAACGCAAGACCCAACTCATGACCCTGAGTAAATTCAAAAACGATGAAAATTTAACAAATTTCAAAGCATACTCGCCTGATGTCGGCAAGACCAGAAAACAGTTCTCCTTCTCTTCAGCGGGACAATGGTTTGATGTAAGCGGCGAGGGTTCTACTGGCCACTTGGTTTCGTGTTGGCGTAAAAATGCTGGCCCAGTAATCCAGCGGCAACTTGATCGGACTGCAGATATTGGCTTGGCTCTTGCGGCATCGTCGGCGGCATTTGCTGAGGTTGGCAACCAGCGCCATTGCAATGGCTGGGTGCTACCGAGGATTTCTGATATTCTGCTGGCGACGAATTGTTTGTATTCCCTGGTGGTGGAACGAATCCAGAGTAGTACAGTTTTGGAGTCACTCCAAAATACCACTCGACGTATAGGAAAATCGTGACACTCCCTCACAGATCTTTCCAAGCGGCAACCAAGAATTGCGGCCTGCAATTCCAAACGTGGTATAGTCATTCCTTTCAAAGGCGCGCAACGCGCTTTAGCGGCAACGAATGCAATGTTAACTTCCGCCCCCTTTGCCACGCGTAGGTAAGCCACCGCTGCATAAGCACTGGAGCTGGCATTCACGAACACATGCACTTGAATTTCATCTGCTGACATCACGAGTGGTGAGTAGCAACGCGGAACCGAAAAATTTGTTACATCTTGAAAGCTCTCCCACCATGCTGACCATTGCATGTGCAGCTGGTGAGGAAGTCCCACTCGATCTGGCGTTTCCACAGAGACTGCATAAGTAGTTTCATGCAAACGGTAACATTAGCGAGAAGTCCAAACGGATCGTAAATCGCCATGATGATACCCAAAAGTTCTCTTTTTGTCGGCGGTCGTGCAGAACTCAACACATCTCGGGCGATTTTATGAAATTGTATGTGAAATTCAAACGAATCCATAGCCGTATTCCAAAAGAAACCTAATATCTTGCCAACAGTTGACTTTCGCTCCATATTCATGACGTCTGCTACTTCGCCAATACCAGCGCACAACCTGGCTTGAAGGACTTTGTCGTTGGAAATGAACTTTCTCAATCTGAATCCAGCCTCCGCGTTGATTGCGATGATTTCGTTTGTTACCTCTTCTGCTTCTTTTTGGCTGTTGAAGCTGACGACCAAGTCGTCGACATACATATTGTTCACCACAGCTGCAACCCCTCGAGGCATGATGGACTCATATTTGGCGGCGTTAATGTTTTTAATATTGTTACGAATACTACGTCTAGTGGGCTGTTACGTATCACTGGATTGTGCAATTTGAAAATGAAACAACTTTAATTATTCTAACGCAGCCAATTCAAAACCAACAGTCACTTTATTATTCACAGTTTTACACTTTACTGTTCGTACACTTAAGTATTTGCTTAATTACTCCGCGTGGCAACTTCACTTGTCAAAACCAGACTGACTCGCTGCACCGTATCCGGCTGCCTTTTATACCTCTCAGGCCATCGCGCAGATCGTTCCCGCACATTCCGGAGTGGACTAAAAGTTATTATCGCGGCCGTCGCTGCCAGATTGGACTAAAAGTTACTATCGCGGCCGTCGTTGCCAGATTGGATTATAGCACGGCACGTAGCGGCAGGGTTGCTTTGCACAGCGACAGACTGTCTCATCGTTACAATATATTCGGCGCAGCATGGCGAACAAATGACTCCGAAAATCATCGATGACATGACATATGTGCGGACTGGACTGGCAGGATCTCCATCGCGTCACAAGAAGCGCTGCGAATCTTGGTCGGCAGATCTGATGCCAACCTGCGAAAACATTTCTTGAATATCAGCGGCGACGGCAACTACCCCTTGGCGAAATTTGTGCATGATTGTTATCAGCGATTGGGCATGCTCTGGCCCCTTTAACAGGGCTGAGTTCAGCGACACGTTTGACGCAGTGGCGGCGGCGTCGAAAACGACTCGCAGTTTATTTGGTTTGTGTGGATTTACCACCCCAAAATGTGGCAAATACCACGTTGCGGGACCCACCTTCCTGCACTCCGGTTGCGGCAAAAGGCGAGCGTAACCCTTTTCTAAATACTTGTTGATCTCGTTCCGGTAATTAGCGGCAAATATGTCGTCTTTTGCCATTTTCGACTCCAGATTCATCAAACGTTGGTAGGCCATGTCGTAGCTATCGGGAAGTGCAGGCTTGTCTTCTCGCCACAGCAAACCGACTTCATACCGCTTGCCGATGTCCTTCGTTGTTTCAAGCAGAATCGCCTTGGCGCGGCGATTATCATCAGACTCTAAAATTACATCAGTGCTGCGCACCCCAAAACTCTCGATCGAAAAATACTCGTTCACCAACTTCTGCAGCTCTTGCAGCGAGTGCGACTCTCGAACATGCAACAAGCGTGGCTGCACCATTTGGCATTTGTTTAATGGGCCGTACGCCACCCACCCCAATTGTGTAGAAACGGCGATTGGTTCATCAGCTCCGGCCTGAACGTGGGCAACACATAAGTGACTATTGTCAAGACCAATTAATATAACGGACCTGGCACCCACGTAGCTTTTTAATGGCAATGACGACAAATGTTGGTACTGCTGCTTTTCGAACGTCTGCTGGGGCAAATTGAGGGATTTCACTGTACGCACATTTTTGAGCTGAAATTCTGCAGCACAGTCCTCACCCCTTATGCTAAGAGCGACTCTTCGAGATTTCTCTCTTGTTTTTTTTTTTTTTTTTTTTTTAAACAGGAACAAACGCGCAGGGGATGACCCCTATTAATGCGAAGCATTGCGTTGGTTCAGGAAGGATATAAAGGTTAGGAGATAGCTGAGTTTGGCTGTTACCGTACCACTGCAGTGTTAATGGCTTACTTTGACCCCTAAGACCTAGTTTGACAGCAACATTGTCTTCAAGAAGCGTAATTGAGGACCCTTCGTCCAACATTGCATACCCAGGCAAAGCTCCATTTGGCCCTACCAAAATAATTGGCAAGATTTTGAATAAAATCGACTGTACATCAGACATGCAGTTTAATAGGCGTTCTGCAGCAACGCCGGCGGTTGGACTAGGCGGCGAAGCTTGATGTAAGCTCTCGTGCTGTTTGCGCGTGCACCCACTGATGCCACACGTTTTGCTCGACTGGCAGTTTGAGAGGTTATGTCCCTTTCGGAGACATCCAAAGCATAGTCGATTACCTTTGACAAGACTCCATTTTGCTTTTATGTCACGCGACTGGAATTGACGACAGACCGCTAACTCGTGCTGTTGCCCACACTGCAAGCAACTGACCTTTTGTTCTGGCTGTACTTCATTGCTGTGAAATACTGGGCGTGCGCTATTTTCCCTGGGTGCCGACTGACGAGTCTGAGCGCGCGACTGTGCTGCTGACGTCGACTGCGTTGCGCCGGCGTGAATGGAACAAAGCCATGAGTCTGAGACTCCTGGCAGCAAAGAAACTACCTTGGCTACGTTACTTAGCCACTCGCTGAAGTTTTCCACTGTAGGAAACGGGACTATGTTTGCGGCACGTTGACTCCATTCATACTGCCTCGGCGGTGGCAGCTTAGAAACGAGACTCTCCAACAAAGTTGGATTCATCAGGTGATGTTCACAACGGGCGGATTTGAAAAATGCAATTATATTTCTGACTTGATTCGCAAAGGTCAATATTTGATTCAACTGGCTATCGCCGATCGCATGGAACCTCTGAACCTTTTGAAGTTGAGCCTTTATGAGCAACTCCGGGCGGCCAAAATTGAACTCTAATTCCTTGATGACGTTCGGTACGTCGTCGGGATAAATAATTAAGGACGTTACTGCACGTTTGGCCGCACTTTGCAGCGCCTTATGCAGCCGCATAAGGTTTTGCCGGTTGTTATATTGAAACTCGGCCGTAGTGTCGTTATAGTTTGACACGAAAAGTGGCCAATCCTCAAGATTGCCATCAAAGGTTGGCAGCGGAAACAATTTTACGGCAGCGTTTTCCGTTAACGACAGCATGCCTCCGTGCGACGTCGGCGTTTGCAGCATACGTGACGCTATCTGCGTTTACGAAAGCCCTGGCTGCGCTTCAACGTGCGACTGCGCGTTTACCGGCGCAGTGTTGACGAAACTGCCACCGGCACGCTCCTGGCTCCCGGCGACCACAGCTTTGGCCCGAGCTCTTGTTAGCATCGAACGAATATGGATATTTCAGTAAATCCGTAGGCGGCACGGACAGAAATGCACAGAATTTGAAACTTGTTGGCGGCTTTACCACTTATTCATAGAAAAACTATTTTGCTGAAGGTTTACCACTAATTTATTTAAAACTTTATTTCTCCTGACAATCGGTCGACGTCCGACTTCGTCGACGTCTTCTTTACGACCACGCTTCCCTTCCAAGATCCAACAACCAAAAGCAAATTTTAAACGTGTACATGTGTATATAGGCCTGTGTTGCGTGTGTGCCTATGTGTGTGTTCAAATTCTGGTGTGTACTCTGTCCTTGAACTTGAACTTCCACTGAACTTGCACTGAACTTCCAACTGAACGATCCACAGAGTCCACACAAATAATTAAGGCCTGGCAACACTTGCAAATTATACGCAGTATAAGGCTCGAACACATTTTACGGCGACATCTCACCCCACGGTGAATTCTTACAGGGATTCACAAACTTCCAAAGCGGCTAGCTTGTTGGCTGGTCGTCGAATATTTCCTTGGCTGGTGCGGACTGTAGCGGAACGAACCTGTCCATCGTTAGCTTTGTTGACGTCAATTATTTTCCCCTTCACCCATTGGCTTCTTGGCAGGCTCGAGTCGCACATGATTAAGTTGTCCTGGTTGCTAGGCTTAGCGGTTTCTCTCCATTTTGAGCGGCGTAGTAGCGAAGGCAAGTACTCGACGGTCCATCGATTCCACATGCGGTCTTTAAGTGCTTGGGCAATTCTCCACTGCTTCCGTAGGCAAACATTCTTCTCTTCTTGACTAGGTGTTTGGGTGGAGTTAAGACAACCCAACAAGAAGTGGTTAGGTGTCAGCGGGTCTTCATCTTGATGCGAAACTGGAATATCTGTAAGTGGACGACTGTTTATTATATTCTCAGCCTCAATTAGTACACTTCTGAACGTTTCCAAGCGCGGCGCTGTTTCGTTAAGAACTCGTTGCAGAAGGCGCTTGACGCACTGCACCAATCTTTCCCAGCAACCACCCGCTGATGGATTGGCAGGACAGTTAAAAAGCCATTCTATGCCCTGCTTGGCAACATCTCGCTCAATACGGTCGAAGTCCCACAGTCTTTTGTCGGTGTGGAGTAGCTTCTGTGCACCAATGAAATTGGTGCCGTTGTCGCTCCGCAATCTTACAGGCACGCCTCGTCGGTTAACAAAATTTCGTAGGCACAACAAAAACGCATCGGTGGACAAGTCCGCCGCTATCTCCAGGCGCACGGCACGCAACGTAAGGCACGTGAACAGTGCCACTCACCGCTTCTCGTGACGACGTCCAATGGTAATAACAAATGGGCTGCAGTAATCAACCCCGGTGTAACTAAACGGACGTACGTACGGCGTCAATCGATCCACAGGCAGCTGACCCATTAACGGCGTAGTTGGCTTGGCGACGTGGGCGATACATACGTGGCGGTGCTTTTTAACTGATTTCAGCACTGATCGTATGTGCGGTACCCAAAACTTCTGCCGTATCTCGTTCAGCGTTAGGCAGTCGTTTTGATGGTGCAACTTCATGTGCAAAAATCCACTACCACTACCACTAGAGGTCTGCTCGGAAATTTTCCACTACCATTACAAAAATTTATTTTAGTGGTAGTTGAATTTTTGCGACTAATCACTGATCTTTATTTAGTGGTAGTGCAATTTTCTTCCGCTAATTTTTTTTAGTGGTACTTTTTACCACTGCCACTGCCATTAAATTCAGTGATTAGTGGAAAAAATTCAGCTACCACTAAAATTTATTTAGTGGTAGTGAAAAGGATAGTGCACTACGAATTTAATGCAAAACCCCCATGTCTGACTATAAGACGCGTGACGTGATGGTGCTGCGGCATGATGATTGGACGACGAGCTGATATTGGTAGGCAGTAGGCGGCATCAATTCGACCGTTGATTTTGATGAGACCATCATCGTCCAACATCGGTGTTAAATGGTATAATGTACTGGACTTTGGCAACCGCTGCTCTGTACGCAGCAGTTGCAATTCGGGGGCGTACACTTCTTCTTGCACGCGGCGGCAGACCACTTTCTCTGATCCACGATTTCGGCTGCTGTTAGCTCCCCCGAACGACGACTGCGGCTTCTAGCGTTGCGAGCAAAACGCAAGACCCAACTTATGACCCTGAGTAAATTAAAAAACGATGAAAATTTAACAAATTTCAAAGCATACTCGCCTGATGTCGGCAAGACCAGAAAACAGTTCTCCTTCTCTTCAGCGGGACAATGGTTTGATGTAAGCGGCGAGGGTTCTACTGGCAAACAATATGCAAGTGTGAAAAAATGTCGACTCCATTCTTCACAGACAAGCCCCTGAACGCTGAAATGTACCTAAATGAGTGACTCAAGTAGAGATTGCTGCCGTTGGTGAAAAAACACACTGGCAAGACTTGGTTTTGGACCGACTTAGCCTCTTGCCATTATGCTAAGCCAGTACTAACGTGGTATGAAGAGAAGAACATAAATTTTGTTAAGAAAAACATGAATCCTCCAAAGTGTCCAGAGATACGCCCTATCGAAAAATTTTGGACGTTGATGAAGAGGGACCTTAAAAAAAGATCTAAGCCGGCTAACTCCGTTCAAAAATTTAAAAAATATTGGAATAGTGTTAACAAAAAATTAGATTCTAGCTGTGTCTAGAATTTAAAAAAGGACCTCGACAAAAAGATTAAACATGTGGGCTAGCCTCCCACTAAATAATTTTTTTCGTTGCTATTTACAAAAAAATACAATATGAAATGCCATTTATAAAAAAAAATAAATTCTAACTTTTGTTATGCACTAGTATGAAGCATGTTTTGGTGTATTCATAATTTTCGATACAGTCCTTATAAGGCTCGTACACATTTTACGGCGACAGCTTTACTAGATATGCTATTCACCCTCTCCGTTTGAAAAGTATTATGCCTGAATATAAAAGTAGATGCCTTTTGCTAGCTTTGCCGACATTAGAAATGCGAAGAAAAATTTCCTCGGTAATGTTTATTAGAGACATAGTCACGAGACATATCAAATGCCACTTCTTGCTTGAGTTAATACTTTTCAATTGTCCTGCACGTGGCCTCAGATTTAGCAACATGTTCTACCTACCTTGTCATAAAACTAACTTTAGTCTTAACGAACCGCTTACACGCTGCCTAAGGCAGACAAACCAATTCTGTAAAAATTTAGATATATTCTTTAACAAAGTATTTCTCTTATTTATTATTTATTTACACAGATGTTTTTAGATTTATTTTCCTTTTCGCGTCTTTTCCCTTCAGCGATCAAATTTAAAAGGAAGGAAGTTTGCATGTTGGCTGCGGTAGTCCAGGCTGATCGCAGACAGCGAAGTTGGCTGCGGATGGCAAGCCATATGGCGCACCGGGCGCACCAAATAATAAAATTATTGTATTTTTTTCTTTATGCAATGCTTACAATTCTGTAATTCTAGAGAGACCTTTAAGTCTAAACTAATTCTGCTGTCACATTTTTTGAGTTGCGATTAATTGTAATTAAGATATTTATGTACATAATACATATACTTTAGCTTTTAGTAATCTATCTGAGTTGTACTCTAATTGATCAATTTAAATAAATAATAATGTAATGATAAGACAGTCTGTCGCTGTGCAAAGCAACCCTGCCGCTTCGCGCCGTGCTATAATTCAATGTGGCAACGACGGCCGCGATAATAACTTTTAGTCCAATCTGGCAACGATGGCCGCGATCATCAGGGAAACCTTTAGTCCACTCCGGAATGTTCGAGAACGATCTGCGCGATGGCCGGAGGGGTATAAAAGGCAGCCGGATGCGGCGCAGCGAGTCAGTCTGGTTTTGACAAGTGAAGTTGCCACACGGAGTAATTAAGCAAATACTTAAGTGTACGAACAGTATAGTGTAAAACTGTGAATAATAAAGTGACTGTTGGTTTTGAATTGGCTGCGTTGGAATAATTAAAGTTGTTTCATTTTCAAATTGCACACTCCAGTGATACGTAACAGCCCACTAGACCTAGTATTCGTAACATTTGGTGTCAAAAGTGGGAAATTAAATTGGAAAATTAAAAATAAATAAAATTATAAAAGCACGGACATGGTTAAACTCGAGCTGCTGAAGGTAGACCAGCTGAAGAAGGAGCTGGCTGCCTGGAATTTGCCGACTGCTGGCGGAAAGGTGGAATTGCAGTTGCGCTTGCGAGAAGCATGTGAGGCACGAGGCGTCGATTGGACTGTGCACGAGTTCGGAGCGCAAGAACAAGAGGCGTCGGCCAAGGTGGAGGAGTCGCCTGCGGGTGCTGCTTCGCTACAGAGTACAGCTGCAGCGGATGCGCCAATACAAGCATTGGACATGAGCCTACTAATGGCTGCGCTCAAAGGCATGTCGGCGCAAATGGAAACGGCGAATCGAGAAATGGCAGCGAAGCTGGAAACGACGAATCTTGAAATTTCGGCAATAGTCGAGAAAAATTCTGCGCGCATAGAGCAGAAGGTAGAGGAAATTTCCAATAGGCTGAACGGGAAAGTTGAGCATCTTGAGACGCGCATGGACAATTGGGACAAACGAGTTGACAACCTGGATGAGTCCTTGAACAAACGAGTTGACAGTCTGCGAGATTCGATGCACAGAAAGATAGACGAACGACTTCGAGAGGTACAGCCACGAGAATGTTTGCCACCGGTTCAGGACGGTTTTGCTGCCAGAACAGAAGTGCCTATTTATGATAGTGCTGCGCCGTTCGATACATTTAAATTGCAATTCGACTTAGCTGCTTTGGAAAATCAGTGGACAGATATCAGGAAAGGTCGGAGGTTGGCACTGGCGCTGAAAGGTCCTTCGGCCGAGGTGATCAAATCAGTTCCAGAGTGTTTAAGAAGTGATTACGGTGCCATCATGAGAGCGTTGGCAGCGAAGTATAGCAACGAGCACAACCATGCGCTATACTACTGTGAGCTGAAGAACCGCAAGCAAAGAGCCAACGAGGCGCTGCAGACATATACAGCAGACATTGAGCGGCTCGTACAGTTGTGCTACCCAAAATTTGGTGCTGATGATCTCGAGAGGATGAAGATTGAGTCGTTTATTGAAGGTCTTCATGATCCAGAAACACGTCGCAATGCGTTGATGATGGGCAAGCCGACATTTAAGGAGACGGTGACCAGCGCGATGACATATGAAGCGGCATGGATTGGGAGCACTCGGTATGCACCTGCAAGGATACGCCAGATTCAGGCGGACAACGACATTCCGATCCTGGCCATAAGCTCTGAGATACCGGGCAGGCCACGGGTGGTCTCCTCTAAAGTTGTTTGCTGGATATGTGGCAAACAGGGCCACATATCACGAGACTGCCGCCAACGACAGAGGCGCTCCCGTTCTCGATCGCAATCGCCTGAAGCGAGGAATGCTGACAATCGAGGCCCAGCCAACAAGCGCAGGACTGAGGACGGCGAGTCGTTAAACTAAAACGGGTCAGCCCAAAGGGGCGTGAGCTGATCCCCACAATCTGCCGCCCCACCGTCTTTGTCTCACAGCTGAAACGACAACCCAGCACCTTGACAATTGAAGGAAGGATAGATGGAAAGTTGTTCGTGTTGACACTGGATACTGGAGCGTCATATTCGATCATAAAAAGGAAGCTGCTGAAGAACTGGGAACCGCTGCATGGCATACAGCTGAGGACTGCGACTGGCGAGCGCGCGCCGGTAAGAGGAAAAGTTACGAAAACGATTGCTATCGGCACCGGCAGCCTGGAACATGAGTTCGTCGTCGCGGATATAATGGATGACGTGATTATCGGCGTGGATTTCATGATTAGGCACGGTTTTACGCTGGACCTGAAGGAAAATGTACTGAGATATGCCAACGTTGAATTCCCGCTGCACACAAGCGTGGCGGTAAGGAAGGTTGTATCGTGTCAACACAGGAGAATACCAGCGAATTCTGAGGCGATTGTGTGGGCAAAGGTGGACGAGGACGATGGGACGAGTCGGCTGTGGGTTGTGGAAACACCGGAATAAGGACACGACAACATCATGATCGGACGTACATTAGTGGAACCTAAGAATGGTAAAATACCAGTCAGAATACTGAACCCCCTGAATGCACCCAGATATGTCGGGAAAGATGAGGTAATTGGCGAGTGTAAGGAAGCTGTAGCAGTGGTCAATTGCGAAAGTAGCCCGCCTGGAGGTAATAAGAAGAGCGGTTTTAACATGGACGCCATACCGCAGGAGGACCAGTGGAGCAGCGAGTTGACGGCCACGCAGAAACAGAAGGCGAGGTCCTATGGGTCAATATTTGCGGCAGAAGCAGGCGGAAGAACAGCCATAGTGAAGCACAACATCGACACCGGAAGTGCAAAACCGATTCGCCAACCGCCCAGACGGGTTCCGCTGGCCAAGAGGGAGGAGGTCACAAATTTGATCGAGAACATGCGGAAAGACAAGGTCATAGAGCCTTCTTCGGGCCCCTGGAGCTCGCCGGTCGTGCTAGTCAAGAAAAAAGATGGCAGTACCCGGTTTTGTGTGGACTATCGGAAGCTCAATGATGTGACCAAGAAGGACAGTTATCCACTACCTCGGATCGATGACACCCTGGACACACTGTCAGGCACGCAGTGGTTCTCCACGCTGGACTTACGCAGCGGCTATTGGCAGGTAGAGCTTGCAGACAAGGACAAGGAGAAAACGGTTTTCAGTGTTGGCGATGGTGTGTGGCAGTTCACCGTCATGCCGTTTGGACTCTGCCACGCACCAGCAACATTCGAGCGGCTAATGGAACGCGTGCTAAAAGGGCTGCATTGGCGGACGTGTCTGGTGTACCTCGACGACATAATCGTAATGGGTAAAAGCTTCGACGACCACCTGGGAAAGCTGAAGGAGGTATTTGAGCGGATACAAAAAGCTGGGCGTAAACTCAACCCAAAGAAGTGCTCGCTGTTTCAAAAGGAGGTCAAGTATCTGAGTCATACGGTTTCCGCCCGCGGAGTACATACGGATGAAGGCAAAATCACGGCGGTGAAGGAGTGGCCCCGGCCACGCAATCTACACGAACTCCGCAGTTTCCTGGGCCTGTGCACATACCACCGCCGATTTGTTCCTGGATACGCGAACATAGCCAGCAGCTTGCACAAACTGACGAAAAAGAGCCAAGCTTTCGAGTGAAATGAGGAGCAGGAACAGGCTTTTGTACGTCTGAAGGAAAAACTGTGCAGTGCTCCAATTCTGGCCTTCCCCGTGCCTGGGGAGATATTTGTGCTGGATACAGACGCAAGCGGGAATAGTATTGGCGGTGTGCTATCACAGATAATAGACGGCCAGGAACAAGTGATAGCGTACTACAGTAGGATTCTATCGAAACCGGAACGCAACTACTGTGTGAAACGGAGAGAACTGCTGGCGGTATTGGACTGCGTAAAACACTTCCACAAATATCTGTATTGACAAAGGTTTCGCCTGCGGACAGATCATGCGGCATTGAGATGGCTCCTGAACTTTAAGGATCCTGAAGGGCAATTGGCGCGGTTGATCAAGCGACTGCAGAGCTACGACTACACGATAGAGCCTTGTCCCGCCGTCCGTGCAAAGTCGAATGCAAGCAGTGCTCGCGAGCCGAAGGCAAAGAACAGATAGTGGACGTCCGGTTGGTAAGCGTTATGCCAGAGGAAGATAGGTCTGCGGAGAGGCTACAAAAAGACCAGCGTGAGGATGCGAATCTTGCAAAAATCGTCGAATGCAAGGAGCAAGGCGCACATCCAGACTGGCAGGAGATGGCCAGTGAAAGCCCGATCGCTAAGGCTTACTGGGCACAGTGGAAAAGTCTGCGACTGATAGAAGGATGCCTGTACCGCGAATGGGAGAGCGCGGATGGTCGCACCAGCAACTCCCTAATGGTAGTGCCGAAATGCAGAATCAACGAGGTCATTGAGGCATTCCATAACGACTCCAGTGGAGGGCACCAGGGCATCACCAAAACCGTCGCCAAATAAAAAGACGATTCTACTGGGTAGGATGTCAGGAGTCTGTAGCCGAGTGGATTAAGAGCTGCGACCGATGTTCAGCCGCGAAAGGGCCGACAAGAAAATCTCGAGGCCGCATGCAGCAGTACAACGTGGGAGCGCCCTTCGAGCGGATTGCTATGGACCTCGCCGGCCCATTTCCAACTAGCACTCAAAGCAACAAGTATGTGCTGGTGGTAATGGATTACTTCAGAAAATGGCCCGAAGTGTACCCTATTCCTAACCAGGAGGCCACTACGATCTCGGAAAAGCTGGTAAACAACTGGGTAGCCAGGTTCGGAGTTCCGTTGGAGTTGCACTCCGATCAAGGCCGGAATTTCGAGTCTGCGGTATTCAAGGAAGTGTGTGAGCTGCTGGGGATAAAGAAAACGAGTACCACTCCTTTGCACCCACAGTCCGACGGCATGGTGGATCGCTTTAACCGGACACTGGAGGAATACCTGCGGAAAGTGGTAGGCAGGAATCAAAAGGATTGGGACACGCATATCCCCCTGTTCCTGATGGCGTATAGGTCAGCCCCGCACGACACGACATCACTCACTCCAGCCCGAGCAGTGTTCGGCACAGAGTTGCGGTTACCCGCTGACTTGAAGTTCGGGGTAGTCAGCACAACGGGAGGCGCTAAAACGGACTACGTGGTCAATAAGCGGGCGGAACTGGAAGAAATTCACCAGTTTATAAGGAGCCGCACCAAACTGGTCAGCGATAAGGCGAAAGCCAGATACGATCTACGGGCTAACCCAGAAGGGTTCCAAGAAGGCGATCTGGTAATGCTCAACAACCCGCAGCGGAAGGAAGGTTTGTCTCCAAAGCTTCAAACGTCATGGGAAGGACCGTACAGGGTCGTGACCAGAATTAATGACGTGGTGTACAGGGTACAACGCTGCGGCAACAGAAACGCCAGGTTGAAAGTAGTCCATTTTGAGCGCCTGGCGTCTTACTCCGGCGGAGCCTCGGTACTTGTTCGGGCGAACAAGTCTAAGTGATGGGCAGTGAAACGAAAAGGCACTCTGTGCTGTGCATGAACGCTTTTGCAAGCATACTTTTAGGCATGCACTGTGAAGTACGGCAAACTGGTATAATTCGCTTGGTATAGTCCGATATGGCAAGGTTCGCGAGAAATGGGCTGTGCGAGAATGGTCGAGCATTTTCCAATTGGAAGTTGCAAGAAACTTCGGCGCGATAAGAAAACTGGTATAAAAGCAGCAGTGTGCAGCGCAGTGAGTCGAGTCGGTGTTGAGCAAGCAACGGGGAAACATGCAATAGTAGTAGTGTAAAGTAGAACAAGTGTAAATTTGTAAATAAAGCGATTGTTAGTTTTGACTACGTTGCGCTGAATAACTGAAATTGTTTTATTTTCAAACCCAATCCAAAAACGAACTCAAAGAACTTTGATTTTCGTAACAATATTAATACAGCACTGAAAAACATGAACAATTATTTCACTCACATTTTTTCGAAGTTGACCACTTGTCGCCATAACTCAACAAACATATGTTTTTACAGACCAAAGGTTGCCATGCCGCAAAAAAAAACATCAAACACAAATGAATTTCTTCAAGTGGTTTACGCATTTGCAACGTTATAAGCAGGTAGCTCTTTAAAGCGCGAAATACATTATGGTATAAACACAATCAAAGCGTCGTCCGAATTTTACGAACGAAAAATGACGTATCTGCGTCAGTCTTCGTGAAAATACGTATGAAACAGAATGGGTGCGAAATTCGCATCAGCTGTTTACAAAAATTATCCCTGCAAACACGGCAACACACGATAGGTCGAAGAGGCACTCATTCTTCCTAACTTCCTCAATTAGGAACTTCCATTTTCTAAAACATACGAAAGAGAAATCCAAAATTGATTATTTGGCATAATTTTTTTTTGAAATTTGAAGCACTTGCAACTCTGCAACTTTAAAGTAGCACAAATCAGAAAATTTTTACTGAATTTTTGGTTGGGTTATTATTTTTTATTTTCACCTCTAACAGCTGCACAGCTGATTTGTTCTCACGACGCTGCGATAAAATTTGTTCTATCGTCGGACGACCGATCGTCGTCTGAATATTGCAGTCGTCGTCGTTGGGACAATCACATGCACTGCTGTGTGTTTTAATTTTCACAGCGTACGTTCGTTGCGTAAAATTCGTCCGACGATTTGATTCTTTTTATACCATTAACCGGGAGTTTTCCTGTATATTATTATAGGGAACGTTTCGTGACCTAATGTGAGTGACCCCCCCTAAAAACCGGGGGCTTATTTTCAAAAAGTACTGTGCCTACCATATGCCAAAAACTTGTACACCGAAATATTTTTTTTTATTTTTTATATTTTTTAACATACGAGATGAATTCATAAATACATTATATTATCTATTACATGACTTCCATCGCGTACAAGTTTTCCCTTCCTTAAATAACCTTCTGAAAACAAAAACAAATAAATATTAATATAAATAAATTAATATTATTTATTAGTAAATCAAATTGTTTGTACATTCTTACTTACCAAGCATACCTCCTTTCAGACCATCATAATTGTATTTCAGCGAAACGTTTATGTCAAAACATTCGTTGTTAGTTTTTGTAATCTAAAAGTGATGGCGGCTGCTAAAATGAGGCATTGCAAATGAATACATTACACGCCTCCAATGTCGTTTTACAAATTTACTCACTTAAACTTACCAAATTGCTGCAGCTAAGAAAATGAACGAGGCGCGCGTGAAACGAGTTTGGTTGAGCTGGTTGTGACTTGCTTGTGAATGGCGACAATTCAACAACGGCTGAGGCGCAGCTAGCTGAGCAGCCTGGACGGGTGCACCAGGTTCCGGGTCGTTGTGCAGGAGCTGATGGTGATACCTTTGGCAACCATTTATGCCACAATTATTCCTCGAACGGCACTAGAAAGCCGTATGCCCTTTGCGAAGACATGAGAAGCACAGCTGCTGTCGCTTCACCGTCTCCCACCGATCCTGAACCTCCATTGCCTTGAAGGCCTTGCAAGCTGAAATAGAATGGCCGCCACTGCATTGAAAACATTTAATTGAATTTACCGGATTATCCTCCGTAATGTGTATCAGCCGACGCGGCTGGGCTGGCTGTGCGCTAGACCTGGTGCTGTTGCCATCTGGCATAAGACATGCGACTCTAGCTAATTCCCTCAACCAACTGGCGAAATGCTCCACGGTGGGGTATGGCTTCACGGCGGCAGCACACTTAGCCCATTCGAACTGCCGACTTGGCGGTAACTTGGCCACCATCTGCTCCAGTAGCGTGACATTAGCCAGGTGCTGATGGCAACCTGCGGATTTAAAAAAAGCCACTACATTACGCACCTTTGTGGAGAACGACACCATCTCGCCAAATTTCTGCTTCTCAATCGGGCTGAACTGTTGCACCTTCATCAACTGTGCCCTCACTAGCAGCTCGGGTCTTCCAAACCGAAACTCTAGCTCGTTTATTACATTCGGCACGTTGTTGGGATATATCAGCATTGATACCACCGCCTCCCTTGCTGGGCCAATCAAACAATTCTGCAACCGCATTAAATTCTGCCGGTGGCTGTATCCAAATGCGCATGTTGTCTCTTGGAAGTTAGCATAGTAGAGCGGCCATTCCTCTGCATTGCCGGCAAACGTTGGCAAGTCATATATCCTTGCATGCGTATCCTCGCTTACCGCTCCCACCAACCGGGGCGTTGTCTCACTCACCTCGCCTGGTTGCCCCGACCGATCGCCCAACTGCTGTTCTTGCACCTCCGTCACCGGCTGCATCTCCGCACGCAATCTGACCAGCTCCCTGTGATTCTCCACCGCGTTGCTCTTCAACTCTGCCACCGCCGCCCTAAGTGCATTCAATGTGGACACAATGTCCCCGTGCCCTCCGCGATCGCGCTCCGACTCCTCCATTTGTCCTGCCTCGTACGCACTCAACTTGAACTGGACTTGACTTTACTCGGCTTAACTTGCCTCCGCTTTGGCTCGAACTTGACTTGACTTTATTCGGCTTGACTTTACTTGGCTTGACTTCACTCGTCCTGACTTGACTCCGCTCTGGCTCGAACTTGACTCGACTTAACTTGAACTTGACTTGACTTGACTTTACTCGGCTTGACTTGACTCGTCGTAACTTGACTCCGCTCTGGCTCGACTTGACTTGACTTGATTTTACTCGGTTTGACTGGACTTGACCTCACTTGACTCCGCTCTGGCTCGAACTTGACTTCACTCGACTTGAACTTGCTTTACTCGGCTTGACTTCACTTTACTCAGCTTGACTTGACTTGACTTTACTCGGCTTTTTTTTTTTTTTTAAACAGGAACAAACGCGCTGTGGATGACCCCTATTAATGCGAAGCATTGCGTTGGTTCAGGAAGGATATAAAGGTTAGGAGATAGGGTTATGAGTAAAGTGTTTATGGGCTCTTGCCTTGAACCCATCGAGATCATAAGTGCTGGGGAAAATATCCGCAGGGAGACCATTCCACAGCCGCGCTGTACGGGCCAGAAACGAACTTTCCCTGTAGTGCGTAGTGCGCTGGAACATCGTTTCGACGTGGAATGCATGGGCGCCAGTGTTCAAACGGGTTGCCCGGGGGAATACCCGGAGTGATGACATCAATCTGCTCATCTCCACTGAGCAGTTACCGAAAA
This sequence comes from Melieria omissa, assembly GCA_963971225.1. Taxonomy (NCBI): domain Eukaryota; kingdom Metazoa; phylum Arthropoda; class Insecta; order Diptera; family Ulidiidae; genus Melieria; species Melieria omissa. The sequence continues at coordinate 6,459,302 of OZ020270.1, forward strand.
AGTATCGGTAAAATAACACCACACATGCCACGTTTCGACGATGCTCCAGGTAATCAATAGAGCTGGATGCCCTACTGTCCCCTATAAGTTTAATCGCACGGTTTTGCACCCGATCGAGGAACTCCAAATGGGTATTTGAAGCCCCCGTCCAGAGGTGCGAGTTAAACTCCATTTTAGGTCGGATATAGGTAGTGTAAATAATGTGGAGATCGGACGGAGTGAAATATTTTTTGCACCGCTTTAGGAAGCCGAGGCACTTGGCTGCTTCTTTCGACACGCCAAAAATATGATCGTTCCAACGAAGATCGTTCTTAATGGACATGCCCAGAACATCAAGAGCTGCCGATTCCGCAATACCCACACCATCCATAACCAGGGATGTGTTGGGATGTGGGGAGACTCGTTTGTGGGATAACAGGCAGCATTGGGTCTTGCGGGGATTAAAATCGACCCTGTTCGCTTGACCCCACTTGGAGATTGTTTGTAGGTCGCTATTAAGTGTGTTATTCATACGGCACCGTTCTCTCTCAATCTCCACAGAGCTGGGACGCTTTATGAAAGAGTATGAATGACAAATGGTGCTGTCATCCGCAAACGAGTAGATGGGATTCTTCGTCGCCGACCACAGGTCGTTGATGAAGATCAGGAAGAGGGTTGGAGAAAGGACCGAACACTGCGGCACTTCCGCGCTAAGGGAATGCTTTTCCGAGGCGAATAGAGCGATCATAGGGGAAGCTCGTTATCCACCGAGAGAAGATACTACCGACACCATAGGCAATCAATTGTGACACGAGTGCTTTATGCCACACCCGGTCAAAGGCCTTGGAAATATCCAATGCAACAACCTTGCTTTCACCGAGGCTTAGAATGCTATGGTTCCATTTCTCGGTGAGGACCGCTATAAGGTCTCCCGTCGATCGTTGTCTTCGAAAGCCGTATTTGCGGTCACTTAGCAGTCTATTGTGCTCCAGATATTTCACAAGGTTGAAGTTTACAATGCCTTCCATTTTCTTGTAAAGCACCGAACAGATTGCTATAGGTCGGTAGTTCGCAGGGTCAGTAGTCTTGCCTTTTTTAGGAACTGGTTGAACATTTGCTACCTTCCAACATGTCGGAAATACACCTGTAGTGTATGACATGTTGAAAAGTTTGCGTAATGGACAAGCCAGTGAATTAGCGCACTTTTGCAAAACAAGGGCTGGAATGCCGTCCGGCCCTGAAGCCTTATTTACATCGAGATTTGCAAGCACTCACACTACCCGTGTCCGAAAATGAATTTCTGGTATAGAGCAAGATACGTTTTCGACTACGGGCAGTGGTTGATCGCTGGGGGGCAGAGAGGAATTCTCTGCGAAAATTTTAGCCAACAAATTAGCTTTATCAACCGAGTGAGTGATGATTTGATCATTGTTAAGAAGAGTTGGGATTGAAGACGATGTTTAGTTCTTCACATTCTTAACGAATGACCAAAAGTTCTTACTACCACACTGGCATTGAAGAACTTTTTTCCTTTGGCGCTGTTCGTGCAGAAACTTTTGGCGCCTTAGGATGGCATTGCATCGATTTCTAGCCTGTTTACGCAGCTGTTCAGTGGTGGAATTTTTATTTGCCTGCCATGCTCTGAAAGCTCCCTTTTTAGACCTGACAGCAATTCTGCATGTCTCATTAAACCAGATATTGTCCTTGGGTTTAATGCAAATTTGCTTATTGGGGATAAAGGACCGCATTCCAAATAATACAATTTCTTCAACCATTTTGGCTGCGGCATTTATGTTTCTATCAAGAAAACACAATTTCCAATTGAAGTGGGCGAAAAATTCATTAAGTCCACTCCAGTTAGCTTTATCATACATCCACACTAGGCGCTTCGGGGCTAAGAGCGAAGCATTGCGGATAGAAGAGTATGAGAAAGATGCCAAAATGGTACAATGGTCCGAGTTTCCAAGAGGTGCGTGCATTTCAACATCATATTTGTCATGATGTGAAGTGAGAAAAAGGTCTAGAGTATTGAGAGCTTGCCCATCAACGCAGGGGATATGCGTTGGTTCATGCACTAATTGAGTCAAGTTATTAGACTCGGCAAAGAGCTCGACAAATAAGCCTTCAGGAGTTGTGTGGCTGGAATGGCGTAGCCAATTGGAATTATGAATATTGAAATCACCAGCAACTACAATTTCACTATTCGGATACGATTCCAGAATCTGAGAAATAGAATCAGAGAGAAGATCAAACTTGTTATAAGTAAAATCTCTCCCTGAATTCGGGCTCCTATATAGGAAGCAGAAGTGCAGAATGTGCGACTGGATATTGAATTTAACCCACATGGAGCTAAATTCGGCATCCGTCGTGTATAGTTGTTGCTGGCACTGGTACGCAACATTACTGCACACATAAATGGCAAGACCCCTGTGAGGAGCGAATAATGGCAGTAAGTGGTAACCAGGGATGGGGAAATCCAGTGGATCTGCATCCCCACACACCTGGGTTTCACCTAGTGCCATTACATGGGGTTATTTATTTACTTTTCTTGGAGCTTCGTGAGCTCCGTTCTACTTAAGCTGCCTTAGTGAATTAACCGCCACCAATTCTTAAACCTACCCTAAAGCCCTACTCCGTGCGCGCCGTATCGTTTCGCTGATCTTGCAGCTCGTGCAAGCGATCGATCGACCATCAGCAGCAATGTCCACGATTCGCTGATCTTGCAACCCGTGCAAGAATCGAACGATCGATCGCCAGCAGCATTGTTCGAATCTGCTGACGGCAGCTACCGCGAAGTAGCTGGGTCGGTGGCCTGCGCTGGCGACGACGACAGCAGTGTTGTTTGCTTACGCAACGATGTAGCGGGCTGCAGAGTCGCCGGCTTAATTTGTGGCGGCGGGTTGCGACGTCGTCGGGTTAACTCCTCCCTTGCTTAGATCAAGGCCGCCCTCGGTCTTGGCCAAATTTCCTACGACCTCACGGAGCTCGATTTTCCTGCTTCTCTTCTTTCGGCGCCGTTTTATTACCAAGATTGCGTAGCAAGCAATGAAGAGGATAGAGGTTAAGCAACAGGCCACCAGAGGGTGCGTCACCAATTTTTGCTTCATTTCGCCAATAAAATGCAGGTTCTCCATGTTCATTCGGTGCAGGAGGGGAAGACTCAAGATGTCCTGATGGCCAGTTATGTTTAGCAGGGGGAGCGCAGCCGTAATAGGTTGACGCATCGGAACTCCTTTCCGGTTGACATACGTGGTGCCGTTGATTTGGACTTCTCCCTCAAATGTCAGGAGATAAGTGCCGGTGACAGTTCTTTCAGTATCACCAGTCCCTTGCACCCTGACAGTACCGTCATTGATTACAACGATACCGTCGTCTATGACAACTAATGGGTCCAGATGGTTAGGACGAGTTTTGCAATGTGCCACGCCGCCGGAGAACAATTGTAGAGCGCAGGTCGAATCAGTCCTTTCCCTGCAGAATGTCGACGTTGTTGTTGGGGCGCACTCAACGACCGCCACCGTCAGTCCACTACAGTCGGCCACGACGCTACTATCCAGAAGAGACAGGACCATTCCGTTGTGCGCGACCGGGAAAATGCTAACTTTCTTACAACTAAGCTTAGGTTTAGGGTACTTTATAATAATATGTAGAACATCATTATTCTGCAAAACCTTAATACTAGATACTTCCATAACTTCCGCTACACTTACACTTGTGAGCTGCTCGTTAACCACTAGCTTTATGTCCGAATCATCTAGGACTGTCGGATTTACAACGTTTATTTTAGCTAGTGCAATAGAAAGCATTAAGTTCTGAATTTCATTTGTTAGAATTCTATTTCTGGCCAAGGCAACCTCATAGAGGTGAGCAGTGTCAATTTGTTTCTTCTTGGCCTCCCCAAGGAGAGAGTTGACAGTCTCAGTAAGTTTATTTATTCGCTCTTGAGTTTTTGTATTAATGACTACCTGTCTGTTGTTTGAATCAATGAGCTGCGCCTGATCGAATTTTACCTGTTCGAAATCATCAAAATCGGGAGTACCGGCAACTACTTTCAGGGCTGTGCCTAAAAAATTCAAACTTCGGACTTGTCTATGGTGGATGTCTAGGGTTGAGAGAAGTGCCCACAAATGCCTGTTGTCTACCTCCAAGATCTTCCTCATGTGTGATTGCGGGAAAAGATCCATCATTCGGTTGGTATCCTCAATCATCTCCACGTAGGCGGTCAGGTTCGTTGTATGCCTGAGGTACTGATAATTCTGCCAGATGATCACATCCCCGTCCAGAATTGGAATATAATCAGATTGGGTGTAGTCAGTTAGTTTGTAACCCGTCGTCATCGCGGCAAGGAGCAAGAGGAGAAATGACCTGCAAGTGCAAGATTAATGATTTCGTCCTCAATCATTGGCATGTGAAAAACTGCGACGAGGTTCCTACCTAAGGTTGTCCTTATGGACCACCCTCCCATTAATAAGAACCGTAGTTCCCAAATCAGCTTCTACCTTTTCTTCCACGTAGAGTGGTGTGAGTTTATTGCCCAATCTTCTGTTGGTTTTTACTAACACTGTATCTCCCACCTGAAAATTTCGATGTTGTCTTGTTCTGTTGTGCCTTCGTAGTTGTATCTCCTGCGCTTGTGAAATTCTATTCCTTATTTCTTCTTTGAGCTCGGCTGGGGCCGAGTGAATTACATCCAGTGGTGTTTTGTTGATGACGGAGTGGACTGTTCCGTTATATTTTATAGTTGCGTGTAGCATTAGGTCAACCGTGTCCTCGATCCTCGTGTCGAGTTTTAGGCACCTTGCGATTTCGAGCAGGGTGCTATGAAACCTCTCCACTTGGCCATTGGAGGTGCTATGCAAAGGTGGGGCGTTGACTATCTCGACGCCAAAATGGTTTAACAAGATTGACCTTATGGTTTGGGAGTTCAGGGATGCCTCATTGTCACAGAAAATTGTTTTTGTTTGCGGGAAAATATTCATCAATTGCAAAATTGGTGCTTTTATGTCCACGATTGTGCGGGATAATAATGGCTGGACAACTGCAAATTTCGAGAACTTATCGACACAGGTCAAGAAATATTTTCTATCTGTGGAAAATATGTCAATATGCAGAATTTCGCCGGCATATGACGGAATTGGTGTTTCCCCTATTAGCTCTTTTTTTGGGTGTCGGTCGTATTTTGCTTTTGAACATGTTCTACAATTTGTAACCACCTCGTTTGCCAGTTTGGTCATTTTTGGGAAGAAGTAATCAAACATAACCTGTTTGACGTTCTCTTGGGCTGCTCTGTGAGCCCGGTTATGTTCGTTAGTCAGTATTTCTCTCTGTTCGGTAATATTAAATACGTCGGTCACTAAACTTTTTGAATGTAAAAACCTCGTCGCCGGGAATAGCTCAATTAATCTGTGCTGAATGTGAGCCAAAATTGGGAGGTCGCAATGAATCGCATTTACAACATCCGGCTTTACCACACGGCTGATTGCCTCTATAAGTTCATTCTTGTCCGAGAAATAAACGAAATGTCGTGTCTTTTTTCCAAATATTATAAATGTACGAGTCGAGGCCGACTCTCCATTTTCAATTATAATTTGGTTTCTATAGCAATTTACCGGTTTCTCAGTTGCCTCGATGGTGTAAGTCATAGACAACTCACTATGAATCGTAGCAGCATCGGAATGTGCTTGCTCATGTTCCAAGACGTTTATACTCTGTCGTGATAGCGCATCAGCGACAAAGTTTTCTTTTCCCGGTTTGTAGATTACTTGGGCATTGTGCTCATCGATAAATGCCTTCCAGCGTTTTATCGTAGCAGCATCGGAATGTGCTTGCTCATGTTCCAAGACGTTTATACTCTGTCGTGATAGCGCATCAGCGACAAAGTTTTCTTTTCCCGGTTTGTAGATTACTTGGGCATTGTGCTCATCGATAAATGCCTTCCAGCGTTTTATCTTAGCATTTGGGTTTCGGTCTGACACCGCAAATGTTAAGGGCTGGTGATCAGTAAAAATATTTAAGTTTTTTACTCCATACAAGTAATTACGTAAGGATTTTAGGGCCCATACAATGGCCAGGAGTTCCCGCTCGTTGGTTGCAAAATTCAACTCCCTGTCCTTCAAGGTTCTTGATATCATTGTGATTGGCCTCCCATCTTGTGATAGGACAGCCCCAAGACCATACGAGGAAGCGTCCGTCGTAAGATCGAACGGCTTCTTGAAATCAGGGTACTGTAACATGACGTCCTCCGACGTCAGAATTTCCTTCAACTTGTCAAAAGCTAGGCGCTCCCTGTCACCGAATTGTATGTCGATTCTTTTGGACCTGTGAGCGCTCACCTTACCGTTTTCCCCCTTAAGAAGGTCGGTCAAAGGCTTTGCAATGGAAGCAAAGTCCTTAATAAAACACCTATAGTAGCTAGCGAGCCCCAGAAATGATCGAACACCGAATAATGTGGAAGGTTGCTTGTAGTCCCTAATGGCTGCTACTTTATCGGTACTTGTCTTTATGCCTCCCCGTGATATGGTAAACCCGAGGTATTCCACCTCGTTCTTGAAGAAATGCGATTTTTCTTGCGAAACTCTCATATTTGCCTCGAACAGACTAGTCAACACCAAGTCAATGTCCCTAACATGCTCTGCTTCAGTTTCAGAAAAGATGATTACGTCGTCGACGTAAACGTAGCACCTTTTGCCAATATGCTTACGGAGGACATCATCAATAGCCCTTTGGAAAATACTGGGCGCGTTCTTTAATCCAAACGGAAGTCGGCAGAATTCGTATTTTCCGTTGTTGACGGAAAATGCCGTTTTCTCCCGATCCCGCTCCGCAAGCTCAATTTGGTGAAACCCTGATTTCAAGTCGAGGGTTGTAAAAAATTTGGCCTTCCCGAAATTTGACAAAATTACCATGACGTTGGGGATTGGGTACTTGTCAGCGATTGTGAGCTGGTTTAACTTCCGAAAGTCTATTACCAGACGTTTCTTTCTGTTGCCTAACTCATCGACGCCTTTTTTATCTACAACCCAAATGGGGTTGTTATAGGGCGATTTGGACGGCCTTATAATGCCGTTTCTCAGTAAGTCCTTTATTTCGCTATTCACGAAATCTGACACACCCATAGGATATGGGTATAATTTGGAGTAGATTGGTTCGCTCACTTCGGTCCGAATGGTGGCGACAATGTTTGTGTTAAACGGCAGCATCTCGTTTGGATCTGCAAACGTTTTTATTCTTTTTTTCAACATAATTTGAAAGTCGGCCCTTACTGATGGAGGGACTGAAATATCGTCCACCTTTGTAAAGTTAACGTTTGCGCATTTGTAAAACTGGATCGGTTCTGATCCAGAGTCGGAATGTATCTCTCTACTCTTTAGACAAATTGTGGCGTTCACCCGCGTTAACAAGTCGAGGCCAATGATGCCGTCGAAAGTATCAAGATCAGGTAAAATGAAAAAGGTGCTGTCTCTACCAAATATATTCAAAAAACATTTAGAAGTTATATTATTAAAGCCATGTATGGACTTCACAACGAAAGGTGTTTCAACCGGAACAACATTTTGTATCTCCTCCAGGGGCTTCATGTAATTTTTGGACGCCCCTGTATCAATTAGAAATTTTACTAATCTCCCCGCTATTTTCCGCTGTACGAACGGCAGCAGGGAATGTGCCCTAAAAAATTTACAGTGTCAAATTCACACTCTGACTCCGAGTTAGCTGCTGCTGCCTCGGCTACAGCCGCATATTCCTGTTCCTGCACAGATTCCTCTTGGGCTATGTGATTTATTCTTTGTCGCCTTTGCCCTGATTGCCTTTCGGAGCCATTTGGTCTCTTAAACGTTTGCCTATGGAACTGACTATCGTTCTGTTTTTGGTAATCTGTCGTTTGTCTAAAACGAGATGTAGACGGGTCCACGTCCATTTTCTCTACCTGATCGCGCCTATTGACGACCTGCTGGCCACCACCCTGAGCTTGATAATGGTTCCGCTGGCTCCTGGTGAAGTATGGCGTCTTCTCTCGACCCAAGTCACCCTTCTCATAGTCCTGCCGTTTGTTTCCCTGCTGGCTATTAATTTTATTATTCACTGATCGTTCATGCGAATGCTGGCCCGAACTCCTTTGCGATTTTTCCTCCGAGCTCCTAGCAAAACCTGCTGCAAATCTGTATCTCTCATGATTAGATTCAGCCTCTTGTGCCAAAGCCAACGCAGTAGGCAAGTCAGACGGACGAGCCGAAAATAAAATATCTGCGAGCGACTTTTTTAAACCCGACAAGAACACCCGCAAAGCGTCCTGTCTATATTTTTCGTTGAGAGCATTTGCTAGGGTGCTATCATATGTCATGATAGCCTTGTTCGTGAGTAGGGTTAGCTTTTTTTCTACCTCATCATAGTACTCCAAAAGAGTCATGTTACCCTGTCGCAGAGTGCTGAGCTCTGTTTCGATCAAATGTAGCGGCCGCTTGTCGGCATATGTGAAATCCAAACGTGCAATTATTGCCCTGAAGTTCAAGACAGTGTTAAATGAGGCTAGCACGGCGTCAGCCGTGCCCCTCACCTTATTTCTAATGACATTTACTGCTTGGAAGTGCTTCGAGCTACCGTTATATTTTTCAAACAATTGGTAGGCGTTATGCGCCGCTTGCCTCCAAGAAACATAGTTTTCATGTTTTCCATCGAATTCTGGAATTGATTTCACTATATCGAGGGACTCATCACACTGAACGCCCTCAATAATTTGGATGGGTTCATACACCTCCACTACTGGCTGTTTTAGAGCAATTTCACTGAATTTCCTATCTATTTCTCCTAGCTTTTCGTTGAATTCTTGCGCTTGCAGTTTCAACGCCGCTGCCACTGCCGCTTGAACCACTGCTTGTAGTTCGTGCGCATTCATTTTCTGATTAATCCCTTGGAAACAATCTGCGTTAACTTTCAATTTCTCAAGCCCCGCAAGCACCTCGTCTAACTCGCTATCACTCATGAACACTGACAGAATCGTGGGCCGAAATCACAATTGACACCGCTGTACAAATAAATTTCTATAGCACTTTCTTTATTTTTTCACTTTCACTTTATATTTCTCTTAAGACTTGTCGTGGTTAACGAGCAGTCACTTACAATTTATCCATCCTGTCTTATTTTATCTCCGGAGCTGGTCGATGATCCCGTTGGTGGACGCAGTCCTGTCCGGTTGCAATTTAGGTCTCAGGGTCTCAGAGAGCTGGTTTCCGAATTCACCTTTGTGGGCTGAGTGCTGTTGGGCGCCAGTTTCTTTATTTATTTACTTTTCTTGGAGCTTCGTGAGCTCCGTTCTACTTAAGCTGCCTTAGTGAATTAACCGCCACCAATTCTTAAACCTACCCTAAAGCCCTACTCCGTGCCCGCCGTATCGTTTCGCTGATCTTGCAGCTCGTGCAAGCGATCGATCGACCATCAGCAGCAATGTCCACGATTCGCTGATCTTGCAACCCGTGCAAGAATCGAACGATCGATCGCCAGCAGCATTGTTCGAATCTGCTGACGGCAGCTACCGCGAAGTAGCTGGGTCGGTGGCCTGCGCTGGCGACGACGACAGCAGTGTTGTTTGCTTACGCAACGATGTAGCGGGCTGCAGAGTCGCCGGCTTAATTTGTGGCGGCGGGTTGCGACGTCGTCGGGTTAACTTATACAGCAAAAAAGTTCGCCCTGAGCCCGCGCACGTTGCAGAAGGCTATGCGAAATTTGTCCAGCATCATGGCCTGGGTGGGTTAAAGGACAAGGAAAGTAGCCGGGAATGTGATCTGCCGCACTAAAAAATTGATTATGCTCTGTGGTAAGTGTTATGCCTTTACCACAGAACAGTCAATTTCTCAGTGTCGAACAAGACCGCATGTAGCGCCACTGAATACGGACGGAGGAGGGAGACACGGAAAAAGAACCATAACAAACACAACGCAGAGGTCAATGCAGCGGACAGCGAGAAAAAGTTAACGACAGTATTATATTTTATTGCGTTTGCATTTTTAGTGTTTATTATTTGTAATTATTTATTAATATTATTATTGTATATTTAATTATTTAGCACACGCGGCGTAGCAACAAACTGGACATGTCAGTCGGACGAACATTTAATTACGCGAGGGACGGACAGAAACAATAAAAAACAATATAAACCGCGGAGCACAAAACGGCACGTCTGCCCACGCGTAACACTTGACTAAAACTTCTTGACTTGACTCATTCTGACTTGACTCCACTCTGGGTCGAACTTGACTCCACTCGACTTGAGCTTGACTTTACTCGTCCTGACTTGACTCCACTCTGGCTCGAACTTGACTCCACTCGACTTGAACTTGACTTTACTCGGCTTAACTTTACTCGGCTTGACTTGACTCCACTCTGGCTCGAACTTGACTCCACTCGACTTGAACTTGACTTTACTCGGCTTGACTTGACTCCTCCTGACTTGACTCCACTCCGGCTCGAACTTGACTCCACTCGACTTGAACTTGACTTTACTCGGCTTGACTTGACTCGTCCTGACTTGACTCCACTCTGGCTCGAACTTGACTCCACTCGACTTGAACTTGACTTTACTCGTCCTGACTTGACTCCACTCGACTTGAACTTGACTTTACTCGGCTTGACTTGACTTGACTTTACTCGCCTTGACTTGACTCCACTCTGGCTCGAACTTGACTCCACTCGACTTGAACTTGACTTTACTCGGCTTGACTTGACTTGAGTTTACTCGGCTTGACTTGACTCATCCTGACTTGACTCCACTCTGGCTCGAACTTGACTCCACTCGACTTGAACTTGACTTTACTCGTCCTGACTTGACTCCACTCGACTTGAACTTGACTTTACTCGGCTTGACTTGACTTGACTTTACTCGGCTTGACTTGACTCCACTCTATCTCGAACTTGACTCCACTCGACTTGAACTTGACTTTACTCGGCTTGACTTGACTCGTCCTGACTTGACTCCACTCTGGCTCGAACTTGACTCCACTCGACTTGAACTTGACTTTACTCGGCTTGACTTGACTCGTCCTGACTTGACTCCACTCTGGCTCGAACTTGACTCCACTCGACTTGAACTTGACTTTACTCGGCTTAACTTGACTCCGCTTCGACTCGAATTTGACTCCACTCGACTTGAACTTGACTTTACTCGGCTTGACTTGACTTGACTTTACTCGGCTTGACTTGACTTGACTTTACTCGGCTTGACTTGACTCATCCTGACTTGACTCCACTCTGGCTCGAACTTGACTCCACTCGACTTGAACTTGACTTTACTCGGCTTGACTTAACTCCACTCTGGCTCGAACTTGAATCCACTCGACTTGAACTTGACTTTACTCGGCTTGACTTGACTCTTCCGCCCTGGCTCGAAGTTGACTTGAACTTGACTTAAACTTGCTTCAAATCGACTTGAACTTGACTTTACTCGGCTTAAAACACGCTACCGACGCACAGTGCGGCCGATTCCCAAAAAGCTGGCCAAAACTCGAAAAATCAAGTAATTGATTCAAAATTTCTTACTCGGGGGTTTTCGGGGTCGCTGATTACGAATTTGATCTTAAAATTTTGAAAATCCACCCCCTTCCACCCCTATTGGCCACCCCCTCACGTGAAATAGCGTATATTCTAGAACATAATCAAGATGCATGTCAATTCATATGTTTTCGGGGTCGCTGATTACGAATTTGATCTTAAAATTTTGAAAATCCACCCCCTTCCACCAGAATTATGAAATTCAAAATGGCGGATCCAATAAAAGGCAAAACAAACAGTTTTCAAGTTTCTTCGTGTACCTTTTTTTTTGTTACTATTCAATAATTACAGTCAGACTAAATAAATATACTACACAAACATTTTTCAAATTTTCCCAAAACCTTTTATTAAATTTAAAAATTGTAGGTTATACAGCAAAATAGATTATTTAGTTTTAATTACATAAAAAAATTGTCGTTATCAGCAAGATCGTCAGCATCTGCATCTGTCTCTGTCTCAGAGGCCGAACTACAATCAGTACTTTCCAACACTTCTTCCGCATCAATAGATGGAGACAACAGTAAATCAACTGCTGACAAAGACTTCATCGGTTTTGCTGGCAACTTTCTTCAACTTGAAATGTATGGGTCAGAAGCTAATAAAAATCGTTTAAACACGTCCTCCATTGTTTTGTGACGATAGTTCTTTCTAGCGAAGTTCAGGCGATAGATGGCAAAAAATTTATTGCAACCCTCTTGAGCATCTTCCGACATTTGTCCGATAGGCAAAACGGCATCTTGAATGATTTCTGGACCATGAATCAAAAGCTTATGCACTAAAGTTGGCATACAATACCAATCATATTTGTCTACTATCATTCTAGCCAACTTTACACTATACTGCCGGAAGTTTCCTATATTTATCTCATGTCCACTTGAAATGGCTTGCAGGATGATGTAGAAACGATATATAATGTCCTGATCGACTCCCGTTATTTTTGCCGATTGTTGATATTTTTCAAAAAAATGTCGTGCAGTATTACCATCATTCGATGGTATTTTGGATTTTTTGTGCATTCTTGTGCACAAAAAATAGCATAAAAGCCAAGGTAGCAGGTGGTAGCAGCTTGTTTTATTCAGTAGCTATTACTTTTGTGAGTAACCTCTAATAGGTTTCAAAGCAGCATATGACGGCCTTGTATTACTATACAGTTTGAAAACTAAAATTTTATAAAAAAAAATTGCAAAAAATGTATCTACGTATTGCTGCAGCTAAAAATTTTGTGTCGAGGTATTAATATGTACTAAAGATTTCTCGTATTTTACTAACCTTCCGAAGATGATTCCATTTGGTTTTGTACAATTTACTTCATTACAAAATCTTTCACATGTGTACAACTTTCACTATTCATCGACAGTAATACGATGCTCAAACGAAGGCCACGTTGCGACTGAAAATACAGAGGATACTTAGGGTATAGGACGTTGCTATGAACGGTTTTCACTTCTCAAAGGATTACTGTAGCCAACCCAAACACAAAAAAACTCTATCTAGAAACTTTTTTTTTCGAGTTTTGGCCAGCTTTTTGGGAATCGGCCGCACAGTGCGACGGCTTGCACCACTTTGCGCTGCGCTCTAGGCACGCGTTCACACGTTCACTGCCGCCTCCGACGCACAGTGTGTCAAATGGTCAATCTAGCGGAACTTAATTAATAACTCTTGAAATTTCCGGAAAATCTATTGGAAAAGTCGGAAAATCCCTGCCATATTGCCGTGAATTCTGAAAATTATCAGACGATAACTTTGGAACCATTAGTCAAACAGCAATGAAATTCACTAAGAAGTTACTATTAAATCATGCCCGTCGACAGGGCGAATGGGGCGAGTATTGGACGAGGGGGCGTGGCACCACCCATACAAGCCAAACCTTAATAATTGAATATCTTCGAAATTGTAAGGTGCACAGCATTGAAATTTAGTATGGCGTCGTCCCATAGATGAGTCATTCTACTGGTAAGATTTAATGGGCGTTGGACAAAGGGCGTGGCACATTTTTGTGACCCAAATATTTCGCTGAACTTGAACTGAATTGAAACTTAGTACGAACCCACCATTTTTTCTTTCGACAGAGAACAGTGTGGGAGTATTGAATAAGGAGGCGTGGCACCGCCCATATAATTTAAATCTGGTTCAAGCGCAGTCCATTTCTTTACTGAAACTTAGCAGCAACATTGCTGATTTGTGGGCCTCGATTGCGTTAATCAGTAGCTTCTCCTCTTCCTTTAGTTGGTTTTCTTCGTCAATTTGCATCGCCTTAGAATCGCCATCTCGCGTATTTCATTATAAAAAACAACAGTCAGATAGCTAACAGCAGAAGCGGCTTTGGGACAAGTCAATGCCCATTTGAGCGTGAACCAGTATAACATGATGAGACAGCAGCTGAAGGGTATAAACTTAAACGTTTATCCATCCTACAATCTTGATAAGAAGGCAAAAGAATAATGTTACCCAACACAAGACGCAATGTTACCCACCACAAGGCAATATTATTTCGATACAGAATTACTATTTTAATGTTTAATCAATTATTAATAATGTTCAATCAATTGAATCACTCACTAAAAATAACTAACAAAAAATGGGTTCATCGCGTGCTCCTAAAAACAAAAGTATTTTTTAGACTAATGTTCGGCTGCTGAACACGAAACTGAAAATCAAAAAATTTTCTTAAGAAGCGTTTTCGAAAAATCTTCGAAAAACACGTTTTGCCCCTCTTATTTCAGTTATGAGCCCACCACAAGTATTCGAAATTTTATGATTTTTGAAATTGGTCGAAAAATTCACTTTTTTACAACTTTCACCGTCAGTTACTTCCCCAAATCTCATCTGATTTGGACAATCTATATATCGTTGGAGAGGTTAGTTAATTACCTTCTGAACAACGGGCCACAAGTGTTAGTCGGATGATCGGTTTACGAGATATGTGGTCATAACTGAAATAAGAGGGAAAAAACGTGTTTTTCGAAGATTTTTCGAAAACGCTTCTTAAGAAAATTTTTGGATTTTCAGTTTCGTGTTCAGCAGCCGAAAATTAGTCTAAAAAATACTTTTGTTTTTAGGAGCATTTTTCGTGTCGAGTAGTGTAATCAATGAAATTGAAATAATATATCACTCAAAGCGCGGGTAGCGTGGAGAGACCAAGGAACAAAAAAAAAATTTTGTATGAGTGGGGCAAATATGGGCAGCCAAATTTAACTGAATCTTCAAAAACATGAACCAAAGCAGTTATTAAGAGACATTTTAAATCGGATACCACGGATATTTTTTTTAAACTCAAAGCAAAATCACAACATTTGAAAAATTTTTATATGTCCGAATAAATTGCTCTGTAACGACTAATAATATACATAACGATATTCAAGTTTACCTGATAAGGTGGCAAAAAAGGTGCTGATAGCTAATAACAGAGTTTGTATATGCGCGTTCGCCGTGATAATTTCGAATTACATCTAAATGACAAGTGACTCACAAATTTGAACAATTTTCTTTTATACAAATAACTGCACATTCAAGATGATCGTTCGTGAGGTGATTTTGCAAAACAGAAAATACTAGAGTAGAAGGGGGTACAGTGGGAAGCTACCTGAGGTTTCTCACATAACTCTGTTAATATGCATTATTTTAGTGAATAAATGGTATCATTGGAAAGTATGAGACCGTATCTGCCGTCATTGCCATCATTTGTTTGATAAAATACTCACGATAACATGTTCAAAAATTGATTCAAAGACCACCCTTTGTTGGGGGGGAACAGTGAGATTGGGGGTGTACAGTGGGAATTTTCTGAAAAATATTGCTGATGATCCAAAGAAGCAATTTTAATGTTGGAAAATGTTTATTTTGAACTGAAAAATGTTGAAAATTGATGGAAATTGCTATTTCAAGTGTTTTCAGTCCGATTCACAGTTTTGGCATATGAAAAAACTGTTCGTCATATTCGCACATTTCAGGTGAAAAATCACTTAAATTTAGTGAAAACTATTAAAAACCGAATGAAAACACACTGAAAATACACTGGAATATTCTACTGACAGTTCTCACTAAAATTCCCACTGTACCCCCCTAAGCTACTTTTGACAAATCGCTATGGCGTCATCGTATAATGTATGGCAAGTGGAAAAATTTTGGTGTGCGTCGAAAGAGAAATGATTAAATTTTATTTTGTGTATAGTTACCTTTTTTATAACGTCGAAGAAAGTACAATTTTATTACAAACAACAGGAACCTTGTTTTTCAATTTTTTATTTTTTCGTCTGAACGAGCACAAAAAAATGTGTGTTATGCGGTCTATGTCTTCTGAATAATGACTATTCAACGCGCGCTACAAGAATATGCTATTGACCGATTTCATACCGTTCAACAAATGGCGATTCCCACTGTACACCCCCGACTCACTGTACCCCCTTCTACTCTACCAGAATCGAATCCCTCAATGTGTTAGCTATTATATAATTATGAAATTTTATTTTTTTTTGACATTCGAATTATTGAATAAAGTTCCGCTAGATATGCAAAATACTACACTGTGCGACGACCCGTTATGACGCGCCTCACGCTCTACTATTGGCGCCCTTCAAAGTTCGCAACGCTCCCGATGGCTTGTTGCGCTATACTGTACGCAACCCGTTATGACAAAGTCTCAATTTCCCAGATTGCCTTTTACAATCGTTCGCAAATTGTTTTAACTTTCCAAATATGAAATGAAATATCACTGCAATTTATTTATCGCCAATTTACCGGCACCTTTCCCACTTTACGCCCCTTAGTGCACTTTTCTGATAATACTGTCCACGATTTTCTCCAAGAAAAAATCCGTGTTTTCCTTTATTGTACCTTCTGTTTATTAACGCTGTAATACTTTCAAAGCGATTTTATAAATTTCACTGAACTATAAGCCAGATGCACACTCGCAAGATGGCTGCCACTTTTATTGTTTCAACGTTGTGTTTACTTGGCGTCGTTGTTACACAGCACGCAGGCTGCAGAGATGTTTACACAGCACGTAGGCTGCAGGGATACCTTTTTTCAGCACGCAGGCTGGATGGATGTTTTTTCAGCACGCAGGCTGCACATTTAATACAGCGACGATAAAATAAACATACCAACAAATAGTCACAATCAAAGTTACACAATCAGAAAGACTGGTAAGTTGAATAGGCTGTTATTGGGTGCAATTTGGTGCAAACTGCCACGACTGTGGTTTATGGTTGACGCAAAATGTGAAAGCATTTCGACGATGCATCGAATTCACACTGCTTTCTGACCACACGCTGGATGGAATAAGGCCGTATTTGTGGCTACAGCGGGCCTGGGGGCGGGGATGATGAAAATGGGTCAAGCTGCCGATTATACTAACTGCAGCCGCTCAGTTGCAGTGTTGCCGCTGTAAAATTTTAAAAAGTCGCAGAAAAAGTGTCACAGCCGCAAAAAAAGTGTCAAGTGATCCAATTTTATTATACCATGTACATATATAAGTATAAACATTCATTATTTCACTTTTCAAAACTCATTATTTTTAATAAATATCTAAAGAAGATAATTTTCTGTGAAAAAAACTGTTTTCTCCTAAAATTTATTGATAAGAAATATATTAAAAAGTCCCAATATGCATGTTTCGTATTTATTACGAAAACATATCAAAGCATATGCGTGATGAGTACTTTGAAACACGCAAAAATAAAAAAATTAACTTAACGAAACAATTTTCAAAATGTAGGGGAATTCTTTGTAAGGTGCCACTCCAAGCAAAAAAATTCCTACCGTCATTTAAGGTGTATATGACAACATAAATTTTAATGCGGTTTTTAAGGGGGAAAAATGTAAAATTTTGTTAAGAAAAAACTTAAAAATAAAGCTGAAGGTTTTCGTTGCGGTGAAAAATAAATCAAATACGTCTAAAAAACTAAGATAAATATCAGTGTTGGACTTAATTTTTAATGCTTTTTCATAATCCGAAATGATATCCGAGCATATCGTAAGAGGAGAACATTTATTCAATGATTTCCAAAATGGCGTGAAAATGTAAAGTGCCACCCCTCTTTTTTCATTTTATTTGTGATACTACATAAGTATTTCGGTAAAATGACTTTTTCTTGCTCGGAATCGTCATTAAAATGAATTTAAAGTGTTAGTCAATTTTTCTCTAATCCTATCATGAGGCAAAAATTAGTTCAGTTGTGTGTATTAATGTCCATGTAGTTATTCGTTTAATTCGTTACCATTCAATATGCTTTTGGCTTTCGGTCATTTTCTATTCAATTCAAATTAAATTCAATAATCTTTCGTAAATTTTCTAAATCATGCATTTTTACTTGAGATTTCTACGTTTTTTGCGATTTTTTTAGGGGATGTCACTTTAGATTAAAAACTTTTAGGTTGTCGATTTTTAACACTTTTGGAAATTGGCTGTAAAATTAGTATTTACAAAAAATTCAAATGAGGTGTTTCCTTGGATCATAGCCCTTTAAACCATCTTTCTAACGGTATATTAACATTGGCGATAAGTTAATTTTCTAACGAGTTATACCCAAAAAGTGCCACCACGTGGTGGTAAATTACATAGAATTCCTTTTGATAAAAAAAAGGGGGCAAAAGTCGCATGATTTTGAAGAAAAGTGTCAAAATAAGCCTATTTTTAAAAAGTCGGTGTCAGGTGGCATCGGTCTCCAAAAAGGGTCAATTTGACACTTTAGTCGCACAACGGCAACACTGCTCAGTTGGAATTCAACACCCTGCTTATGTTCGTAATCGCACAGATGTGTGATAATAAACGTAATAGAGAGCCGCAATTGTGTTTCAAAGTGGTTTCAAGACACTCTCTCTCTTTGCACGGCACTGCACTGCACTGCACTTGCTCAGTGCAAACAGATCGAATGAGAGGTGCCAGCGAAGAGAAGCATGTGCGTACATGACATATGAGAGCTGAGACTTTGTTGCATTATAACAGGGGTGCCCAAAATCTTCTTATGGAAGGGCAGACACCAATACATGTAAAGTTGCCCAAAAAAATGCAAACAAAAAAAGGAATTCATTATGTACACCGGAAAAAAAAAATTTCATTTTCTGTAATGTTATTTAAAAAAAAAAACAATTCTCATCTTCCTTCTTCCATGATCCTTCTAATAAATTATGCAAATTGATATCAATATCAGTTGTGGACAATTTTAACAAAGCCTCCAAATGCTCGTTGCTTATTCTATTTCTGTGCTTGCTTTTTATTAATTTTAAATTCGAAAAATTTCACAAATATATGTGCTGCCAAACATGGAATACAAACTTAAAATTTCTTTGTAAAGTAAAGGATATTTATTTGGTGTTAAAGATTTCCAAAAGTCAATGCCCTTTAAGGTAAATATTTGAAGTTCAGAGTCGCATTGCGGATCACATAGCTCCATTTGTAGCTCAGGCTTTTGATCATAAATGCTACATGTCAGTGGACTATACAAAATGTCTTAAAACGCCTTTCCATATTATATTTTAAGCTCCCCCGAATTAGTTGAAAGCATATTGTGCACTGCGCTTGACCCTTAAAAATATAAGTGAAAAAAATATCATTTTCCCATTTCTCATTGCAATTCGCGTTCATTTCGCAAGCTTCAAAATTGTTTATTAGAAACAAACACAGATTTTTTTCTAGTGTTTCTCAATCGACCGACGCACACGTTTTGAAGCAAATTCATTCGGTAGACGACAACAAAGCCTACGTTTAATATAACTGTCGCCAGTGCGTGCTGCGTGTGTGTACTACACCTTTTCAATTTCGATTTTAGAAAGTGTAAAAACAATTTCAGAAAGCGTAAAAGCAATTCAAGAAACCGTAAAAGCAATTTCAGAAAGCGTAACTTCAATTTTAGAAATATAAATTTAATTTCAGAAAGCGTAAAGCAATTTCAGAAAGCGTAAACTTAATTTCAGCTTTCTCAAATTGCTTTTACACTTTCTGAAATCGAACTTGAAAAGGTGTAGAATGCCTACAGCCTATGCCGAAGGTCATTAACAAAAACAAATGAGGAATTAGATCAGGGGTCGTCAAAATTGGCAATGAGATGGTGTTAGTGAGCGCATGAAATTTCTCTCCACTGTGTAAATTATACCTGAACAACGGTTGATTGAGAGAGCGTACTGTGTACGTGTGCTGAGCGTACTGCTCATATGAGTAAGCTTTGCCGACCAGTGAATTAGATTCATCAGCCTATGCTGAAGAGGATTTGCAAAAACAAATGAGCAACGAGAGCATAGGGCATGGGCACCTCTGCATTATAACATTAGTGTGTGCGAACACATTAACCCTCGGATGGACTTTGTCGTCTGGCCAGACCAAATGGTTAAAAAAAAGAAAAAAATCACAGATTTATCTCCTTTTCACAGTGTATTTGTGGGTAACTAAGTAAGTATATATGAACATAATTTGTATATATTCTAAAGATAAGACAGTCTGTCGCTGTGCAAAGCAACCCTGTCGCTACGCGCCGTGCCATAATTCAACCTGGCAATGATGGCCGCGATAATACGGGAAACTTTTAGTCCAACCTGGCAATGATGGCCGCGATAATGGAAACTTTTAGTCCAACCTGGCAATGATGGTCGCGATCATCATGGAAACCTCTAGTCCACTCTGGAATGTGCAAGAACGATCTGCGCGATGGCCGGACAGGTATAAAAGGCAGCTGGGTGCGGCGCAGCGAGTCAGTCTGATTTTGGCTAGTGAAGGTGCCACATGGAGTAATTGAGGAAATACTTAAGTGTAAAGAGAGTGAAGTGTAAATCTGTGAAATAAAGTGATTGTTTGTTTATTTTATTGACTGCGTTTGAGAAACTAAGTGTGTTTTATTTTCAAATCACGCAATCCAGTTATACGTACTAGCCCACTAGAACTAGCAATTGTAACAATATATATATTTACTAAAGAGCTGCGCAAGCACTATAAAAATTACTTGCAAGCCATCGCCATGCTTTCAAATACTGCCGCTCTTCACTTTCACTACAAAACAAGCACTGCAGTGAAGGAAGCTTTTGATATTCATACAAATACTGCACGAAACGACAATAGAACTTCAAGCACCTTGAGAACAACACTGAAGTAGAACAAAATTGAAGTAGAACAACACTGGAATAGAACAACATTGAAGTAGAACAATACTGCAGTGGAACAACACGGAAGTAAATAGAACAACACTGAAGTAGAACAAGACTGAAGTGCAGCACTGAAGTAGAACATTTTCAAGCATACGGTGTTTTGTTTTGCACGATCGGAGTAGCTGATGTTTGTTTCTGGTATTTTGTATGGAATCTGGGCTGCATTTCAAGCATTACAACAACATTAATGTAAAAAAACGCAGGTTTAAAACATGTTTTTCGATATTTATTTAAATCTTTTTCACTCGTTGTGAAGTAGAAGTTCTGTTTCACACGGTGTGAAGTAGAAGTTCTGCTTCACACGGTGTGAAGTAGAAGTTCTACTTCACTCCGTGTGCTTGCTATGATTTACCGTTACTTAACCTCATTATAGCTTCCTGTTTTGATGTTTTGTTTCGCAACAGAACACAAGCACTGTCGCTGCTGTAGCGAAAATGTTTTGGAATGATGCACTGCTTGCTTTGTTGCAAAATAGAACTATTGAGCATTTGAATTTGCTGTCATTGCGACACTGAAGTACAGTACTTGACAGTACTGTGCAGTAGTGAAGTGTGCCAAATAGAAATTTTGTGCCGCTCTTTAATATTTACATACGTTGCCTACCCAATAAACATTATAAACTTTGCGCTTTGCCTTTGTCAAAAGCCTCACCCATATTTCGTCTGGCGAGACGACAAAGGTGTAGTAACTAATTACTTCCCATCGAAGGGTTAAAGGGTGCATAAAGTTAAACTATTGTTTTAAAAGGATAAACCTTGAGTAAAATATATATAATTCCTAAAATAATTTTCTTGGCGTCCGATTTATCGAACGTTATGTTCTAATGCAGGGGTGCCCAAAACCTTCTATGGAAGAGCAAACACCAATACATACAAAGCATACTGTGCTGTATGTGTATACTAAAATGCTTATGCCGACGATCATTTACGAAAACAAATGATGAACTCGAATCCTCAGCCTATGCTGAAGAGCATTTACAAAAACAAATCAGCAACGAGAGCATAGGGCATGGGCGCCTCTGCTCTAATGGGTTAAAGCACAGAATAAACCGTAATACAGAACGCGCATCTCATACAAATTCAAAAATGTTAAGGGGTCGTAATATTACGACCACTGTTAATTGAACATTACGTCCTCTAGACACTTACTAGACAGCTTTCGTTTCTGTTATTTCACAGAACAAACAGCACAGAGATAAGAAGAAAGTAATGATCGCCTGCGGCTCCGCGAAGCATTGAAGGGAAAATAACAGCGTGTTAGCGTCGGCTGTGGTTGCTGTTGTTGTCGGCAGAAAAACGAAGTGCCACTAGCTTCTTACATACATACATGGCGAGAAGAGCAATAAGCTATGGTTGTTATTGTTGCCGGCTAGGAAATGAAACATTGAATTCGAATTATTTTTGCTTTGTGGTTTATTCTGCGTAGTGCGTACATACGCTGTCGGTAGCAATTTTACGACGGAGTATAGCGTGCAAAAATATATGAGAACGAATGTCAAAAGGGGGTAACTTATCGACTTAAAAAGTCACTACGTTTTAAAATTATCACACTATTTTTAATTTTGAAGATAGTTAAACGATTTGGTACAATCTTTATGTGTAAAATATCTTTTAAATTGTGGATTACACATACATATATCGAGAGAAAGCAAAACAAAAAAATATTCTGCCATCATTCAGGACCGTCGTTGCTTACTTACTTTTTTCTTATAACTTTTTACTTTATAATAGATATGTGTATACATACATTACGTGATTAAATGCACAAGTTTGTAATTGCGATTCTACGGAACGTCTCATTTTCATAGGATGGACAAACAAATGTTTTGGCCAAACAACTGGGGGCCTAGAGTGGATAAAAATCGTAAGGATAAAATAATAAATCGCGGCAAGCGCAAAGTGGCAATTAGCGAAGCCTTTCAGTGCTCATAAGGATATAAAAATCTTTTCGCGCAGAAGGTCGATCGCATAATAACGTGAAAAAATTTTGTTCTTATTAACACTAGAATGTTCGGATAGGTACAAATGTACCTCCTCAGAGAAGTAAACACAAAATGTGTACACTATTTATTATGCAAGTAGAGTGAGACTCCATGATAGCCTCAAATGGTCTGTGCAGATTCTAGAAAAAGGGGGAAAAAAGGGGTATGTGGTAATGGGTGGGAGTCGCCAAAAAAAGTCGACTCATTCTGCTTGGCATAGGTACAAATGTACCCCCGTGTATTTGTATACGTTACAAAGGTGCTATCAACTGGGAGTTAGGGTTAATACATTTTGTTGAAGAGTTTGTAATGTTCAGAAAAGTATATAATTATATTTGTAATAGGAATCACCAGGGGAGCTCATTCAATAGCGTCTGTCTATCCGTCAATCGGCTGGTTCGCACAATAGGACCTGAACGCGAATAGTCATTGAGATGAAATTTGGTATAGATCCTCCTGGTGCTCATACTAAAACCTGGTACCCATTTGGGCATGGTTCGCCCATTTTTTGCAACAAAACAAATAGAAAACAGAGTAAACAACTCAAAAGTTATGCAACAAGATACTACTCGTATCGCTACAGGGAACTTTATAGGAGGCGGTAAACCGATCGAAACAAGACGAACCGTTGCTGGCTCAAGCACACAAAGTCGTGTGAGTAAGAAAGTTATTGGCACCTGTAAGATTTGTTATTTTTCCGAAAAATTTAAACGCAAAACGCGCCAATCATGTTTTTCTTGTGAAGAGCAAGCACACAAAGTCGTGTGAGTAAGAAAGTTATTGGCACCTGTAAGATTTGTTATTTTTCCGAAAAATTTAAACGCAAAACGCGCCAATCATGTTTTTCTTGTGAAGAGCCAGTATGTTCCGTTCATTCCTTGCAGTCGCCTAACCATGTAAATAATTATAATCCACAAAAATAAAACTTATTTTTGCACAAGCAAACATACACCCGCCGTTTTTTCATTTTGTTTACAACTTAAAGGAAAAATCCCATGGAGGTACATTTGTACCTACGCCTAGCAAAATACATTGAGCCGAACACTCTAGTGTTAATCAACACACGTCGGGCATAGCCAGCCAATTTCAGCCAGAAACAAAAATTCAAAATTTACAATTTTCATTCGCTCATCAACACAACAACAACAGCACATCGCCCTTCATTCGCTTCATTGAAAATAACAGTAACTTCTATGGCCGGCATCGAGCGCACGAACTTGCCTGCACCATTCGGCACTTACCGAAGTTACAATAACAGAGATCATCGTCGCACGAAAAATTAACACAGAGACAAAAGTTCTGTTCAACCAACTCTGTTATCTTCCCTTCTGCTGCTTTCGGCCCGCACCCGAAATTCAGATTGCTTCGCTGGTCGACATGCGCATTCTGTATACTGTTTATTCTCTGGTTTAAGGCAATGCACAGCAAAGGCAATGAAATTTACTGCAATGACACTGAATGCAGTAAGTTATACTAATAGAACAATTAGTGCTTTGTTATTATTGTAATAATCACGCATATTTTTGAGTTTTTCGAATGGTTTTTATTTCAAATTAAATTTCATACGAATTTACAAATAAAATATTTTCACCTAAATTGAAACTATTGTGTTTTATGGACATATTTCAAAGCGTAAATACATAAAAAGCATTGAACAGAAAAATTAAATTATATTTACTTGTGCATCTATTTCCTTTTTTCAAAACTTTTGTTTTAATGATGGCTAAAAATTACAATAATAACAACATATACACTAGTCAGAATAAGTTTGCGTACAAGGGGTACGTAGTTTTTTCATATGAAAAATAAATCAGTTAAAGTAATTTAAAAAAAAAAAGTTTTTATCTCTTCCGTAAAGATGGTTATTTTATTCCATTAATATAATAATATTGTTACGAATTTCCCCAGTTCGTTATCGACGGTTCGTTTTGATTGTATTTGAAAATAAAACAACTTCAGTTATCCGGCGCAACGTAGTCAAAACTAACAATCGCTTTAATTACAGAATTCACACTTCGCTTGTATCTACACTTGTTACCACTTTGCTTGCTTAACACAGACTCGACCCCTTGCGCTGCCACTGCTGCTTTTATACCACTTTTCTTATCGCGCCGAAGTTTCTTGCACTTCTAATTGGAAAGCGCTCGACCATTCTCGCACAGCCCATTTCTTCGAGAACCATCCTTGCCATATCGGACTATACCAAGCGAATTTATAACAGTTTTGCTGTACTTCACAGTGCATGCCTAAAAGTATGCTTGGAAAACATTCGTGCGGAGAAAAGCATTTCTGTACAGTGCGGCACAGAATTTCTCATCGTATCACTGTCCATCACTTAGACTTGTTCGTCCCGAACAAGTACCGAGGCTCCGCCGGAGTAAGACGCCAGGCGCTCCAAATGGACTACTTTCAGCCTGGCGTTTCCGCTGCAGCAGCGTTGAACCCTGTACACCACGTCATTAATCCTGGTCACGACTTTGTACGGTCCTTCCCATGACGTTTGAAGCTTTGGAGACAAACCTTTCCTGCGCTGCGGGTTGTAAAGCATTACCAGATCGCCTTCTTGGAACCCCGCTGTGTTAGCTCGTAGATCATATCTGGCTTTCATCTTATCGCTGACCAGTTGGATACGGTCCCTTATAAACTGGTGGATTTCTTCCAGCTCCGATCGCTTATTAACTGCGTAATCAGTCTTAGCGCCTTCCGTCGTGCTGACCACTCCGAACTTCAAGTCAGCAGGCAATCTCAGCTCTGTGCCGAACACTGCTCGGGCTGGAGTGAGTGATGTCGTATCGTGCGGGGCTGACCTATACGCCATCAAGAACAGCGGAATATGCGTGTCCCAATCCTTTTGATTCCTGCCTACTACTTTCCGCAGATATTCCTCCAGTGTTCGATTGAATCGTTCCACCATGCCGTCGGACTGGGGATGCAAAGGACAGGTACGAGTTTTCCTTATTCCTAGTAGCTCACACACTTCTTTTAATACAAGAGACTCGAAATTCCGGCCTTGATCCGAGTGCAACTCCAGTGGAACTCCAAATCTGGCCACCCAGTTGTTTACCAACATTTCCGCGACCGTGGTGGCCTCCTGGTTAGGAATAGGATACACTTCGGGCCATTTGCTGAAATAGTCCATCACCACCAGCACATATTTGTTGCCTTGAGTGCTAAGTGGGAATGGCCCGGCGACGTCCATGGCAATTCGCTCAAAGGGCGCTCCCATGTTGTACTGCTGCATGCGGCCCCGAGATCTTCTTGTTGGCCCTTTCGCAGCCGAACATCGATCACAGCTCTTAATCCAATCGGCGACAGACTCCTGGCATCCTACCCAGTAGAATCGCCTTTTTATTTTGGCGACAGTTTTTGTGATGCCTAGGTGCCCTCCGCTAGAGTCGTTATGGTATGCCTCGATCACCTCGTTGATCCTGCATTTCGGGACTAAAATTAGGGAATTGCTGGTCCGGCCATCCTCACTCTCCCACTCGCGGTATAGGCAACCATCAGACAGCCGCAGACTTTGCCACTGCGCCCAGTAAGCCTTCGCGATCGGGCTCTCACCGGCCATCTCCTGCCAGTCTGGACGTGCGCCTTGCTCCTTGCCTTCAATGATTTTTTTAAGATCCGTATCCTCGCGCTGGTCCTTTTGTATCCTCTCCGCAGACCACTCCTCCTCTGACAGAACACTGACCAATCGTACGTCCACTATCTGCTCTTTGCTTTCGGCCCGCGAACAATGCCTGCATTCGGTTTTGCACGGACGGCGTGACAAGGCATCGGCATTTCCATGGCTGCTACCCTTGCGATGCTCTACCGTGTAGTCGTAGCTCTGCAGCCGCTCGATCCACCGCGCCAATTGGCCTTCCGGATCTTTAAAGTTCAGTAGCCATTTCAATGCCGCATGATCTGTGCGCAGGCGAAACTTTTGCCCATACAGGTATTTATGGAAGTGTTTCACGCATTCCAGTACTGCGAGCAACTCCCTTCGGGTCACACAGTAGTTGCGTTCAGGCTTTGACAAAATTTTGCTGTAGTACGCTATCACTTGTTCTTGGCCATCTATTATCTGTGACAGCACACCGCCAATACTATGCCCACTTGCATCTGTATCCAGCACAAACATCTCTCCAGGGATGGGGAAGGCCAGAATTGGAGCAGTGCACAGTTTTTCCTTCAGTCGTGCAAAAGCCTGCTCCTGCTCTTCACCCCACGCGAAGGCTTGATTCTTTTTCGTCAGTTTGTGCAAGCTGCCAGCTATGTTCGCAAATCCTGGAACGAATCTTCGGTAGTATGTGCACAGGCCCAGGAAACTGCGGAGTTCGTGTAGATTGCTTGGCCGGGGCCACTCCTTCACCGCCGTGATCTTGCCTTCGTCCGTATGTACTCCGCGAGCGGAAACCGTGTGACCCAAATACTTGACCTCTTTTTGGAACAGCGAGCACTTCTTTGGGTTGAGTTTAAGCCCGGCTTCCTGTATTCGCTCAAATACCCCCTTCAGCTTTTCCAGGTGGTCGTCGAAGCTTTTGCCCATCACGATTATGTCGTCGAGGTATACCAGACACGTCCGCCAATGCAGCCCTTTCAGCACACGCTCCATTAGCCGCTCGAATGTTGCTGGTGCGTTGCAGAGTCCAAACGGCATGACGGTGAACTGCCACAAACCGTCGCCAACACTAAAAGCCGTTTTCTCCTTGTCCTGGTCTGCAAGTTCCACCTGCCAATAGCCGCTGCGTAAGTCGAGTGTGGAAAACCACTGTGTGCCTGACAGTGTGTCCAGGGTGTCATCGATCCGAGGTAGTGGATAGCTGTCCTTCTTGGTCACGTCATTGAGCTTCCGATAGTCCACACAGAATCGGGTACTGCCATCCTTTTTCTTGACTAGCACGACCGGCGAGCACCAAGGACCTGACGAAGGCTCTATGACCTTTTCTGTATGCATGTTTTCAATCAAATTTGCGACCTCTTCCCTCTTGGCCAGAGGAACTCGTCTTGGCGGTTGGCGGATTGGTTTCGCATTTCCGGTGTCGATGTTGTGCTTCACTATGGCTGTTCTTCCGTCCGCTTCCGTCGCAAATATTGACCCATAGTGCTGCAGGAGTGACCGCGCCTTCTGTTTCTGCTCGGCTGTCAATTCGCTGCTCCACTGGTTCTGCGGTATGGCGTCCATGTTAGAACCGCTTTTCTTGCTTTCTCCGGGTGGACTGCTTTCGCAATTGACAACTGCTTCAGTCTCTCTACACTCGCCAATGACCGCATCTTTTCCGACATATCTGGGTGTGTACAGTGGGTTGAGTATCCTTACTGGTATTTTGCCATTTTTGGGTTCCACTAATGTACGTCCGATTACTATGTTGTCGTATCCTTGTTTTGGCGCTTCTACAACCCACAGCCGGCTTGTCCCATCGTCCTCGTCCACTTTCGCCCACACGATCGCCTCGGAATTCGCTGGTATCTTCTGATGTTGACACGAGACAACTCTCCTTACCGCCACGCTTCGCTCATAGCCAGTGTGCAGGGGGAATTCAACGTTGGCATACTTCAGCACATTTTCTTTCAGGTCCAGCGTAAAACCATGCCTAATCATGAAATCGACGCCGATAATCACGTCGTCCACTATGTCCGCGACGATGAACTCATGTTCCAGGCTGCTGGTGCCGATAGCAATTGTTTTTGTTACTTTCCCTCTTACCGGCGCACGCTCGCCAGTCGCAGTCCTCAGCTGTATGCCATGCAGTGGTTCCCAGTTCTTCAGAAGCTTCCTTTTTATGATCGAATATGACGCTCCAGTATCCAGTGTCAACACGAACAACTTTCCATCTATCTTTCCTTCAATCGTCAAGCTGCTGTGTTGTCGTTTCAACTGCGAGACAAGGACGGTGGGGCAGCGGGTTGTGGGGATCAGCTCACGCCCCTTTGGGCTGATCCGTTTTAGTTTAACGACTCGTCGTCCTCAGCCCTGCGCTTGTTGGCCGGGCCTCGATCGTCAGTATTCCTCGCTTCAGGCGATTGCGATCGAGAACGGGAACGTCTCTTTCGTTGGCGGCAGTCTCGTGATATGTGACCCTGCTTGCCACATGTCCAGCAAACAACTTTAGAGGAGACAACCCGTGGCCTGCCCGGTGTCTCAGAGCTTATGGCCTGGATCGAAATGTCGCTGTCCGGCTGGATTTGACGTATCCTTGCAGATGCATACCGATTGCCTCCAATCCATGTCGCTTCATATGTCATCGCGCTGGTCACCGTCTCCTTAAATGTCGGCTTGCCCATCATCAACGCACTGCGACGTGTCTCGGGATCATGAAGACCTTCAATGAACGACTCAATCTTCATCCTTTCGAGATCATCAGCGCCGAATTTTGGGTAGCACAACTGTACGAGCCGCTCAATGTCTGCTGCATATGTCTGCAGCGCCTCGCTGGCTCTTTGCCTGCGGTTCTTCAGCTCACAATAGTACAGCGTATGGTTGTGCTCGTTACCAACGCTCTCATGACGGCCTCATAATCACTTCTCGAGCATTCCGGAACTGATTTCATTACCTCAGCCGCAGGACCTTTCAGCGCCAGTGCCAATCTCCGACCCTTCCTGATATCGGTCCACTGATTTTCCAAAGCAGCTAAGTCGAATTGCAGTTTGAATGTATCGAACGGCGTAGCACCATCATAAGTAGGCACTTCTGTTCGGGTGGCGAAACTTTCCGGAATCGGCGGCAAACATTCTCGTGGCTGTACCTCTCTAAGCCGCTCGTCGATTTTTCTGTTTACCGAATCCTCCAGACTGTCAACTCGTTTGTCTAAATGTTCTACTCGCGTCTCCAGGTGCTCAACTTTCACATTAATCCTGTCTGAAATCTCTTCCACTTTCTGCTCCAAGCGCTCAGAATTTTCCTGAATCTTGCTGGACAACTCGCGATTCGCATTTTCAAATTTTTCCGCATTTTCCTGGAGTTTTGTTTCCATTCGCTCTGCTATTTGCGCTGAAAGTTCCTGATTCGTGGTTTCCAGTTTCGCTGCCATTTGCGCCGAAAGTTCCTGATTCGCGGTTTCCAGTTTCGTTGCCATTTGCGCCGACATTTCGCGATTTTCATTTTCCATTTTTGGCTGCCATTTCACGGTTGGAAGTCTCAAACATGCCTTTAAGTGCAACCATAAGCTGGCTCATGTCCATTGCTTGTGGTGGCGTAGCCGCTGCAGCCGTACTTTGCATCGACGCAGCACCAGCAGGCGATTCCTCCACCTTGGCCGACGCCTCTTGTTCCTGCGTTCCGAACTCGTGTGCAGCCCAATCAATGCCTCTTGATTCACACGCCTCTCGCAAACGCAGCTGCAACTCCACCTTACCGCCAGCAGTCGGCAAATTCCAGGCAGCCAGCTCCTTCTTCAGCTGGTCAACCTTCAGCAGCTCCAGTTTAACCATGTTTCCGTTTTTATAATTTTATTTTACTTTCAGTAATACAATCCCCAATTTCTGACACCAAATGTTACGAATTTCCCCAGTTCGTTATCGACGGTTCGTTTTGATTGTATTTGAAAATAAAACAACTTCAGTTATCCGGCGCAACGTAGTCAAAACTAACAATCGCTTTATTTACAGAATTCACACTTCGCTTGTATCTACACTTGTTACCACTTTGCTTGCTTAACACAGACTCGACCCCTTGCGCTGCCACTGCTGCTTTTATACCACTTTTCTTATCGCGCCGAAGTTTCTTGCACTTCTAATTGGAAAGCGTTCGACCATTCTCGCACAGCCCATTTCTTCGAGAACCATCCTTGCCATATCGACTATACCAAGCGAATTTATAACAGTTTTGCTGTACTTCACAGTGCATGCCTAAAAGTATGCTTGGAAAACATTCGTGCGGAGAAAAGCATTTCTGTACAGTGCGGCACAGAATTTCTCATCGTATCAATATCAAAAATTTGACCAAGCTGTATGTTATGAATTCACCTCAGAAAAAGTTTGCGTACAAGATAAGGTTATGAAGTTAAAATGTAATTGAATCTAAGTTTTGTCCAAAAATTAATATCTTTGTGAATATTCTTTTCTCGCTTGAACTCCCTGCAGAAGTTTCGGCGTACATTTTATTAAATTCGGTATTTTTTCAGCGGTTATTTTGTTATATCTGAATCTTTTCGCGGCGGAGCGGATAAATAAAAATCGTGATGGGGTTTGAGTTTATTCTTTATTGGTAGACGTTCGAAAGACCAGTAACAGAGTATACACGAAACATTAAACGATACGACCGGCTGAAGCCGGGGAGCAGAAAATAGTGGGAATATTAATACAAGAGGAGAAGGAAAGATTGGGATAAGTGATGGGATTGACAGACCACTAAATACAGCGCAGTATTGCAATTATATTTTGTGGGGGTGCCGGGGTCTCGTCCAGGGTTGCGGCGGACGGATGGCTGCTCATGGTTTGGCGGTGATGCGCGGCTGCCTGGCTGTAGGATAGGCTGACGGCTGGGGGGTTGCCGCCGATCCGCGATGCCGTAGCGCTGGGGAGTGCGCTGAGGGCCTCTTTGCTGTCGATGCTCCGTGCGGACGTGCAGGGCAGTTTAGGGGGCAACTGCTGGGGGCTTCGCTAGCGTCGGATCTGCAAAAGAGATGTCAGTTGTGAGAGATGATAATTTTGACATCGTTGACATCGTGGGGTGTAAGCGGTTCGTCAAGCGATGGGGTTCGCTTGAGTTGCCGTTGGAGGAGTGAGTGAGGCGCTTGGGACAGGTCGCACGGGAATGGTGACTGACTCGGACCCGGGATGGGTGCGCTCGAGGTTTGTTGTATGGGGGGGTGCAATGTGGAAATGCGAGGGAGCTGCAGTTTCCATCAATTGCTGTGCATATTGACGCGTGGCGCTGAGCCAACGCTTGTTGTGTACCCTTTTTCGCAGGCTCATTGGGAGCGATAGCCATCCTGTTTGCCATTTCAAGTTGGAGTGTGCAGGGATAGTGGGTTCTGCGTGATATGCCTTTATTCCCTTGGGTGGAAACCCTACGGGATTGAGGGCGGCACTCACTTCAGAAAGAGCTTCCTTTGGAGTAGGAAGGTTCTTTCGAAGGGCTGGACCAGTGTGCGTATGGTGATTTGACACCGCGGCGACATTTGTCAAATATGATGACAGGGGTACTGGACCGCTTAATATCCAACCGAATACTGTGTGTTGAGCGAGTAGGCTGCCACATACATTTCGGTGGAAACCTTCGAGCATGATCTGCGGGATGAGATCACTGCCTATCACTATATCGATCTGCGCTGCCTCGAAGGGGTTGGGGTCAGCGAGATCTAGCATGGCGAAATCGTTCAAATTTGGGGAGTTTATTTTGGAAGGGGGGAGACATTCCGTTAATTTTGGAAGCACGATTGCTTGCACGGGGAGGTTTGTGCTCGTTTTAGGGACTGCCAATGTCAAGAAGCATATATGATTGGCGTTTTTCACAATTTGTCCGCCCATGCCCGAGATCTGGAGGTTAGATTTCTCGATTGGCAATTTTAGGCGTCTCTGGACCTTCGAGGAAATGAAGGTGCGCTGAGAGCCTTGATCGATCAACGCTCGAACTTTAAACAACTTTCCTAAATGTATAATGGACACCAGTGCCGTAGGCAGAAGAGACTGGGTGCCATTATTTGAGTGAAGGGCTGGTACTGGGAGCGTACTTTGCCTTGAACATATGCTGGGTTGCGCATAGGAAAGGGGAGAATGAGTGGTGGAGTTGTTACTCGGTTGTTGGATAACCGTTGAAACCAGAGAAGTGGTCGAAGGTGATCGATTGGGGGAGTGAGTGGGTTGCGCATTGCCTTTGGGGAGATGAAGCAAGGAATGATGCTTTTTCTGGCAATATACGCATGTGAAATTGCTTGTACAGGCCTGAATTTGGTGAGATGTAGCAAGGCAATTTACACAGAGCTTTTGCTTCTTCACATATGTTAACCGACACTGGGGGGTGAGCCTTTTAAAGCTTTGGCAAGTCCGTACGGAATGATTTGCGTTGCAGAGCTTGCACGCGAAGTCCTTTTTCACTTCAGTGTGAAAATTTAGGGATCTGGGGGGTCGGACATTGGTAGATGAGGATTGTGGTTTCGACTTGGTAGGCCGAAAGAAATTCAGCCGTTCCACTATCTCGTATCTGCAGGTCAAGAACTCATTCATTTGTGACCAGGGTGGCAGATCCTTCCGGGATGTCAACGATTGTTCCCATAAAGCTAGAGTTGCTTCGGGCAATTTTGTAGAGCATATATATACCAACAGCGGATCCCAATTGTCAGTGTCTACGGTCTGAGACTTGAGACTAGACAGACAATTGTTTACAGAATTCTGGATCCGCTGTAATGCCTCACTATTTTCGGTGTGGGCAGGAGCAATATTCAATGGAGATCGAATTTGGTTGTCAACGAGGATGCGTTTGTTCTCATAGCGGGATCTGAGGGCTTCCCACGCGAGTCCGAAATTCTCATCGGTAAGTGCGTATTGTTTAACAATAGCACCAGATTGGCCTTGCGTTTTGTATCGGAGGTGATACAATTTCTGGGCTGAAGTGAGCTGGGGGTGGTTAATGTATACCGCAGTAAACATGTCCCGAAAGGACGGCCAATGCTCATAGCCCCCGAAAAATGTTTCGGTGTCGCAAGGAGGAACTTGAACCGGTTCCATACGCGTAGCAGGCTGGGGGAACTGAGGTTGGAGCATCTTAATGATGTCCAACATCTTAGCCATGCACAACTCGTATTGGTATGTGCAGGCATCAATCTTTCGCCTAGCCGACTCTTTGAAACCGTCGGGCTGGCTGTTGTCTTCAGCAAGGAAGACTGCCTGATGTGCGCGCATCAGCCTCTCCCATTGGGCTTGCAAATTTTTCTGCTTAATCTGGACCAGTGATGTGGTCAAATCCTCAATGGGAGCCGATGAAAACTGTGTGCATAATTGCACGAGTCTCTCTGACTCAAAACCAAATGTGGCAACACTGAAATCGGTTGCTTTGGGACTAGAGAGCTGAGAGCGAGTTTTAATTGCCTCGCGAGTGACCGGAACTGTCAAATGTACCTCGGTTGACTTTGGATATCTTGGAGATGGAGACTCCATTTTGTTTATTTGACGCTTGGGGGATCGCTCAACAGTCATTTCAATGGCTTAAAGCTCGAAAGAGGGCTTAAAATTCGATTGAATATAAATACAAGGCTTATGGGAAATAAACCGAAACTATTACCGCGTCCGCGCGAACGATAATTTAGAACTGGGGAAATGTACACGAAAGTGTAAACAATTTTCAATACGAACTTGTATTTCTGTTGAGGATAAAAGTTTACAACTGTGTGTGTAAACGCGTCGAGAAATTGGTTGATATATATAAATTGGGAAAAAACGAGAAATATGTAAATAAGAATGGGGGAAATTATTATTTATTTATTTTATTTATTTATTTAGAAAAAAGTTACACATCTGTACAATATAAGAACTAAGTCTTTTAAATGCACATCAATCATTAATAAATTTTACAGGAATGAAAGCAAAAACTTAAATCTAATAACAATAATAATATATTAAACCTTACATCTAGAAGTAGAAGACAAAAATAGTAGGAAAATTAGAGATGAAAGAGGAGAATACATAAAGAAGAAGGAGAAGAAGAAGAAGAAGAAGAGGTGACCTGCATCCAACACAAAAGTACCTTGGTACCCTGCGATTAAAGTGATTTAAAATACTCATAAATTCTTGTCTTAAAGTTGTTCCTGTTCAGCCCCGCCCTTATGACCTCAGGAACCGAGTTCCAAACCCTCACAGCGTTAATGAAAAATAGTCTTGATGATGTTAAAAAGTTATATTCTGGGACAATCAAATTGTGGTGTCTCCTGGACCTGAAAGGTATGAGCTTTTCAAACAAATAGTGAGGGATTTTCCACTCCATTAGTCTGTAGATAAATATGCAGTTTTTAGCAGATAGGTAATTTTCAATACTACAGCCTAGTACCTTATTCTGCCAAAGGGAAATGTGCTCATACCTTTTAAGTCCGTAGACATATCGCGTGGCATTATTAAATGCTACGTTAACTTTATGCAAAGACACGGAATCAAGCTTACTATACACAATCTCTGAGTAGGCGATAAGGGGCACAATAAGCTGAACAACCAGCTTACGCCTGGTTTCCAAGGGGGTAAACGAAGCAGAGATACGCAGTTTACGCAGTGTAGCATATACCTTGCTCACAACCCCATTTATATGATCACGACAACTTAGATTGTGGTTTACAATAAATCCCAGATTTCTTATTTTTTCAGTAAATGTAAGCGCACTAGAGCCTAAATATAGCTTAGGAATACTATCAAGGTGAACTACACTATGACAAATAGGCAAAACATAGGACTTAGACGCATTTAGACACAAATAATTGGCTGTAGCCCAGTTAGAGATAGCAGACAGATCACTGTTCATTTTGAAACACAAATCCTCAACAAGGCCAATTCGGCTAGACAGGTGCATTTGAATATCATCTGCATATGCATAAACATTCACATACTGGCACACAGAGAATACGTCGTTGACAAAGAGACTAAACAACAGAGGACCAAGTACTGATCCTTGTGGAACACCTGCACATACCAATCGAGACTGAGACATAGATTTGTTAGATATAACTTTTTGCGTCCGTCCCTCTAGATAACTGGCTATAAGCTTCAACGCACTGCCACTAAAACCAAAATAATGTTCAAGTTTTGCACACAAGAGAGTATGGTCAACTGAGTCAAAGGCCTTTGAGAAATCAAGCAAACAAAGAATTGTCAAGTCTCCAATGTCAAACTTAAGTCTAATGTCGTCAAGTATTTTTACCATAGCAGTAGAGCAACTATGCCTAGGCCGAAAACCAGACTGTAGAGGGGAAAGAAGGTTGTGTTTTTGTATGAAAGTAGAGATTTGCACTGCCATCAACTTTTCGCACACCTTTGAAAAGGCTGGCAATATACTAACAGGCCTGTAATCCCCAGGACAAGAAGCATTCGACTTTTTTGCAACAGGCAAAATAATTGCTCTTTTCCACGCAGAAGGAAAGCAAGAACTAGTGAAGCAGTGATTTATTACATGAGTAAGTGGACCAATAACAAATTGTAACACAAGCTTCACAAATTTTAAAGATATGCCATCCTCACCAATCGCATTAGATTTAATACCCATTAATGACTTGAACACATCAGCCTCACTTACTGCTATAAATTCGAATTTCTCTTTGACATCACAACAAGATGATAAATGTTTTGGCAAAACAGTGCGACTCTCTTATTATTATTATTAAACACCAAATTTTGTCAAATATGTATGGGTAAGAAATAAATAAATAAATAAATATTAGTGTATTAGTGTTGGTATAATAATTAATTCTTATTATATTTAGTGAACGATTAAAAAATTTTAAGTATAGGTGGTGTGTTTTTGTCCCACTGTATTCGCTTGCGGTGACACCAG
Source organism: Melieria omissa (assembly GCA_963971225.1). Taxonomy (NCBI): domain Eukaryota; kingdom Metazoa; phylum Arthropoda; class Insecta; order Diptera; family Ulidiidae; genus Melieria; species Melieria omissa. The sequence continues at coordinate 6,495,388 of OZ020270.1, forward strand.
CTGTGCACTGAATGTGTATGTGCAGCACTATTGAAAATTTTCGAAGTCCCAGAAAAATTTTCAAAGTGCTGCGAAAACAGGCTACTCGGCCCACTGTATTTGCGATTGCTTACTTCTACCAGCGAGAGTGGAAAAATTGCCTAGGCCGAAGTGCGAAAGTGCAATTGCACTTGGAAGCAGCAGCGGGAGTGCTCGCTGCTCAGTGCTTGCGTATATCGCACAAAGCAAAACGCGAAAATGTGTGCAAGTGCGGATTTTGCTGCTGTGGCAGCGAAGGTCGCACAAACGAGACGGCGAAAATGTACAAAGCGCCGAATTATGTGCAGTAGCGGAATTGCTTACTGCACTGCGCTGTTTTGTACTAAGGGACACGATAAGCGGAGTACCAGAAAGAACATTTTTATTCTGGATTTTTGGGGAGTGGGTATATATTTGGGGTAGATATATATATTTATAACAATTTTCCGCTTATCTGTTTTTGGGCCCCGTGCCCGAGATTGGGAATCTCCTGCTGGATCCGTGTGTCCGCCGCTGTGCTGCGATGCTGTTGTTTCTGCTGTTGTTGTCTGCGCTGATCTCCTATGTTTCTTCAATTTTTTCTGCTTTGTGGGTGTGTTGTTGTTTGTAGATGTGCGCGTTTTGGTTCTTGTGCGCGTTTTTGTTCTTGTCTCTGCACTGTCTATGTGTCGTTATTGTTTTTTTTTTGTTTTTAGTTTCAATTTTTGAGTTTTATGCACTTTTTAGTTATTTATTTTTCTAACACTTTTTACTTTGTTCCTTGTGATTAGTTAGTAAGTGTTTCGTTGCACATTTTTGTATGTGTATTTGTTTGTCACTTTTCCTTTGTGATTAGTTTTGTTGTAACTACGTGTTTAGGTTTTTTTCTTTTTTTGGAGTGCCTTTTCACTAGCAATTTTCGCACTTGTCAATTGTTTTGTATGTTGAAATTGTTTTATGTTCACTGTTTTTTGTGTTGTTCAATTTTGTTTAATATTTTAATACGCGGCGCGGGCTCGCGTTGGCTCAAAGGACCATGAATCTTTTCGCGGCGGAGCGGATAAATAAAAATCGTGATGGGGTTTGAGTTTAGTCTTTATTGGTAGACGTTCGAAAGACCAGTAACAGAGTATACACGAAACATTAAACGATACGACCGGCTGAAGCCGGGGAGCAGAACATAGTGGGAACATTAATACAAGAGGAGAAGGAAAGATTGGGATTAGTGATGGGATTGACAGACCACTAAATACAGCACAGTACATCTGAACAATATCCTTGAATTGTTATATTGGTTTACTATATCTTTGAAGATGGAGTGTTGCTGGGATCAGGGTTCAAGTAAACCAATATAACTCAATTGATGCACGTTAGGTGACTAGAGAGGAACTTTTTCAACTTTGTTGAGTTAGTTAATAGCAAACATAGCTTCGCATCGTATGCATTGCGCCCTAAGATTGAAAAGAAATGTTGGAATCTGATCCAAAGTTTTGAAACCTTGGCTTACATAAGCTTTTAAAATATGTAAATAACCCCCCGGAAGCATTTCTGAATAAAAAAATAGCCTGCTCACTCTTTTTCCTGACATGCAGCCCCATACCATATCCTCACATATGCTATGCTTCACTGTTAATTTTAGATTTTATTTACAGGATTCTCGTCAAATTAGTTGATGCCTTTTAAGGCCAAATATGCTTAACCATTATCAGATAATAATGAATCGTCCCACTTTCTATAGATACTAACATATCGTCCCGGAAATCCGGTTTTCTAGACTCTTTGATGGACTCTTTTACGAAAGCAATTCTGTAAATATGGGCTTCTTACATGCTGTTATGTAGGGGAAATATAATTTTTTCAGGATTTTTCTTGTAAAGTCAGTGCTACTTGGTTTTCTAAAATATTTCTGTACATTTCTGAAGATATTGGATGCAACTAGCCGTAGATTATGAAGCACTGATCGCAAAACAATCTAATCCCATTTCTTGGGTAGCTTAAGAAAATGGCCAGATCGTAGGAACGCAGCAAGATTTTGGTTTTTTTTCGAGATTTAAGATGGCTTTTTGAAATGACGAATGTGCTCTCCCAAAAGTTTCCCAAATTAATGAAATTTGTTGTGAATTTAGGAAAGTTTTAGTAAGATTATCCTTTTATCCATTTTTAATTTTTTTTCTGTTGGATTCTATTACTTTCTATAAAATTTCAAGCACATATACCGTTTCAAATCATTTACAAGTCTGTTTACTGTTCAATGGAATACAAATTTTCCAAAAATAAAAAATAAAAAGCATAACCGAGAATTCCCGTTATTAGTTTTGTACGCAAACTTATTCTGCACCGTTTTGCGAGTAAATTGTCAGTAAATACGAATACATGGAAAATTATTATTTTAATTAATATATAACTGAACAAAAAGTGCAGTTAAAGCATATATGAAAAATGTGGATAAGTTTTTATAAACATCAATATCATAACATAATTTTGACTTGCCTGTACGCGAACTTACTCTGACTAGTGTGCATCAATATTAGGTACATTTAAAATATTTATTTAAATATATTATATTAACTCACATCATCAACCTCTATTTTAATTAATTTTTTATCACACACTAAAATGTTTTAAGAAACTCCCTTAATTAATTACGCGTGCCAAACTCTTCTTTTTATCACTCAATGCATTCGGCGTACAGAGAGCATTTTGGCCCGTTACGCATTGTCAACGCTTCATTAGCAATGCTTGCAGTCAGTGCTGCCGTTTTCAATTTTGTTTCAGTAGTACATGTTATGATTTTTGGGTAGTATTTATGGACTTTGAGTAGTACACATGCATATTTTCTTCACAGTGTAAAAAATTGCAAGGATTCATCAACTACTAAATCAAATACTAAGTTTCAAAACACATTAACAATTTGATTTATAAAAAGGTGAAAGAAACAATGTAATTCAGTTCAAAAGTCAAAAGAGACAAAAGTCAGATAAACAAACTTGTTATGTTTTTATTACATACTAATAGTAATTTGTTTGGTGGCAAAGCAATAATCGCTTAACCGATAATCGTTTTTGACCACAGATTTAATAATACTTAATAATACTTTTTCGAATGACTTCAACGGAAAAAATGTATTAAACTTGGATAAAATACTTAATCTTAACCAAAATGTACTTTATATAATAGTGGAATTACATATTGCTGAAATTTTGTTCAAATAGGGCAAAAACTGGTAGGATATTTTCAACAATATTGTTACGAATGCTAGTTCTAGTGGGCTTGTACGTATCTCTGGATTGCGTAATTTGAAAATAAAACACACTAAGTTTCTCAAACGCAGTCAATAAAATAAACAAACAATCACTTTCTTTCACAGTTTTGCACTTCACTGTTTTTACACTTAACTATTTGCTCAATTACTCCGTGTGGCACCTTCACTAGTCAAAATCAGACTGATCCGCTGCGCCGCACCCGGCTGCCTTTTATACCAGTCCGGCCATCGCGCAGATCGTTCTCGCACATTCCAGAGTGGACTAGAGGTTTCCATGATGATCGCGACCATCATTGCCAGGTTACCAACCGGACGTCCACTATCTGTTCTTTGCTTTCGGCTCGCGAGCATTGCCTGCATTCGACTTTGCACGGACGGCGTGACAAGGCATCGGCATTTCCATGGCTACTGCCCTTGCGATGCTCTATCGTGTAGTCGTAGCTCTGCAGTCGCTCGATCCACCGCGCCAATTGCCCTTCAGGATCCTTAAAGTTCAGAAGCCATCTCAATGCCGCATGATCTGTGCGCAGGCGAAACCTTTGTCCATACAGATATTTGTGGAAGTGTTTTACGCAGTCCAATACCGCCAGCAGTTCTCTCCGTGTCACACAGTAGTTGCATTCCGGTTTCGATAGAATCCTACTGTAGTACGCTATCACTTGTTCCTGGTCGTCTATTATCTGTGATAGCACACCGCCAATACTATTCCCGCTTGCATCTGTATCCAGCACAAACATCTCCCCAGGCACGGGGAATTGGAGCACTGCACAGTTTTTCCTTCAGACGTGCAAAAGCCTCTGCCTGCTCCTCGTTCCACTCGAAAGCTTGGCTCTTTTTCGTCAGTTTGTGTAAGCTGCTGGCTACGTTCGCGAATCCCGGAACAAATCGGCGGTAGTATGTGCACAGGCCCAGGAAACTGCGGAGTTCGTATAGATTGCGTGGTCGGGGCCACTCCTTCACCGCCGTTTTTTTGCCTTCATCCGTATGTACTCCGCGGGCGGAAACCGTATGACCCAGATACTTGACCTCCTGGAACAGCGAGCACTTCTTTGGGTTGAGTTTAAGCCCGGCTTCTCGTATCCGCTCGAATACCTCCTTTAGCTTTCCCAGGTGGTCGTCGAAGTTTTTACCCATCACGATTATGTCGTCGAGGTACACTAGACACGTCCGCCAATGCAGCCCTTTTAGCACGCGTTCCATTAGCCGCTCGAATGTTGCTGGTGCGTTGCAGAGTCCAAACGGCATGACGGTAAACTGCCACAAACCATCGCCAACACTAAAAGCCGTTTTCTTCTTGTCCTTGTCTGCAAGCTCTACCTGCCAATAGCCGCTGCGTAAGTCGAGTGTGGAAAACCACTGTGTGCCTGACAGTGTGTCCATTGTGTCATCGATCCGAGGTAGTGGGTAACTGTCCTTCTTGGTCACATCATTGAGCTTCCGATAGTCCACACAAAACCGGGTACTGCCATTCTTTTTCTTGACTAGCACGACCGGCGAGCGCCAGGGGCCCGAAGAAGGCTCTATGACCTTTTCTTTCCGCATGTTTTCGATCAAATTTGTGACCTCTTCCCTCTTAATAATAATTAATAATTCCTCTTCCCTCTTGGCCAGAGGAATTCGTCTTGGCGGTTGGCGAATCGGTTTTGCACTTCCGATGTCGGTGTCGATGTTGTGCTTCACTATGGCTGTTCTTCCGCCTGCTTTTGCCGCAAATATTGACCCATAGTGCTGCAGGAAAGACCTCACCTTCTGTTTCTGCTTGACTGTCAACTCGCTGCTCCACTGGTTCTCTTGTGGTATGACGTCCATGTTAAAACCGCTCTTCTTATTACCTCCAGGTGGGCTACTCTCGCAATTGACTACTGCTACAGCTTCCTTACACTCGCCAATTACCTCATCTTTCCCGACATATCTGGGTGCATTCAGGGGGTTCAGTATTCTGACTGGTATTTTACCATTCTTAGGTTCCACTAATGTACGTCCGATCATGATGTTGTCGTGTCCTTATTCCGGTGTTTCCACAACCCACAGCCGACTCGTCCCATCGTCCTCGTCCACCTTTTCCCACACAATCGCCTCAGAATTCGCTGGTATCCTCCTGTGTTGACACGATACAACCTTCCTTACCGCCACGCTTCGCTCATAGCCGGTGTGCAGCGGGAATTCAACGTTGGCATATTTCAGCACATTTTCCTTCAGGTCCAGCGTAAAACCGTGCCTAATCATGAAATCCACGCCGATAATCACGTCGTCCATTATATCCGCGACGATGAACTCATGTTCCAGGCGGTTGGTGCCGATAGCAATCGTTTTTGTAACTTTCCCTCCGCAGTCCGCAGCTGTATGCCATACAGCGGTTCCCAGTTCTTCAGCAGCTTCCTTTTTGTGATCGAATATGACGCTCCAGTATCCAGTGTCAACACGAACAACTTTCCATCTATCCTTCCTTCAATTGTCAAGCTGCCGGGCTGTCGTTTCAGCTGTGAGACAAGGACGGCGGGGTGGCAGATTGTGGGGATCAGCTCACGCCCCTTTGGGCTGACCCGTTTAAGTTTAACGACTCGCCGTCCTCAGCCCTGCGCTTGTTGGCTCAGCCTCGATCGTCAGTATTCCTCGCTTCAGGCGATTGCGATCGAGAACGGCAACGCCTCTTTCGCAGGCGGCAGTCTCGTGATATGTGGCCCTGCTTGCCACATACCCAGCAAACAACTTTAGAGGAGACCACCCGTGGCCTGTCCGGTATCTCAGAGTTTATGGCCTGGATCGTTGTCCGACTGAATTTGGCGGATCCTTGCAGGTGCATACCGAGTGCTCCCAATCCATGCCGCTTCATATGTCATCGCGCTGGTCACCGTTTCCTTAAATGTTGTCTTACCCACCATCAACGCACTGCGTCGTGTTTCTGGATCATGAAGACCTTCAATAAACGACTCATTCTTCATCCTCTCGAGATCATCAGCACCAAATTTTGAGTAGCACAACTGTACGAGCCGCTGTATGTCTGCTGCGTATGTCTGCAGCGCCTCGTTGGCTCTTTGCTTGCGGTTCTTCAGCTCACAGTAATATAGCGCATGGTTGTGCTCGTCGCTATACTTCGCTGCCAACGCTCTCATGATGGCACCGTAATCACTTCTTAAACATTCCGGAACTGATTTGATTACCTCAGCCGCAGGACCTTTCAGCGCCAGTGCCAACCTCCGACCTTTCCTGATATCTGTCCACTGATTTTCCAAAGCAGCCAATTCGAATGGCAATTTAAATGTATCGAACGGCGCAGCACCATCATAAGTAGGCACTTCTGTTCTGGCAGCAAAACCGTCCTGAACCGGTGGCAAACATTCTCGTGGCTGTAGCTCTCGAAGTCGTACGTCTATCTTTCTGTGCATCGAATCTTCCAGACTGTCAACTCGTTTGTTCAAGGACTCATCCAGATTGTCAACTCATCTGTTCAGGGATTCACTCATTTCGTCAACTCGTTTGTCCCAATTGTCCATTCACGTCTCGAGATGCTCAACTTTCACGTTCAGCCTATTGGAAATTTCCTCCACCTTCTGCTCTATGCGCGCAGAATTTTCCGCCATTTCTCGACTTGCAGTCTCGATTTTTGCCGAAATTTCGAGATTCGTAGTTGCCAGTTGCGCCGACATGCATTTGAGTGCAGCCATTAGTTGGCTCATGTCCAACGCTTGTATTGGCGCAGCCGCTGCAGCTTTACTCTGTAGCGAAGCAGCACCAGCAGGCGACTCCTCCACCTTGGCCGACGCCTCTAGTTCTTGCGCTCCGAACTCGTGCACAGTCCAATCGACGCCTCGTGCCTCACATGCTTCTCGCAAGCGAAACTGCAACTCCACCTTTCCGCCAGCAGTCGGCAAATTCCAGGCATCCAGCTCCTTCTTTAGCTGGTCTACCTTCAGCAGCTCGAGTTTAACCATGTCCGTGCTTTTATAATTTTATTTATTTAGTTATTTATTTTTTTTGTTTACTTTCAACTTTCCACAATCCCACTTCTGACACCAAATGTTACGAATGCTAGTTCTAGTGGGCTAGTACGTATCTCTGGATTGAGTAATTTGAAAATAAAACACACTTAGTTTCTCAAACGCAGTCAATAAAATAAATCAACAATCACTTTATTTCACAGTTTTGCACTTCACTGTCTTTACAGTTAAGTATTTGCTCAATTACTCCATGTGGTACCTTCACTAGTCAAAATCAGACTGATCCGCTGCGCCGCACCCGGCAGCCTTTTATACCTGTCCGGCCATCGCGCAGATCGTTCTCGCACATTCCAGAGTGGACTAGAGGTTTCCATAATGATCGCGACCATCATTGCCAGGTTGGACTAAAAGTTTCCATTGTAGCGGCTATCATTGCCAGGTTGGACTAAAAGTTTCCATTATCGCGGTCACCATTGTCAGGTTGAATTATGGCACGGCGCGTAGCGACAGGGTTGCTTTGCACAGCGACAGACTGTCTTGTCGTTACAATATAGTAGCTTAATATTTGCATATCTAGAATACGTACAAGTTCTCGCCTAATTCAGCCCAATTTATAACTATTTGTCTACGGATATACTCTAAAAACCCCATTTTGAAGATATTTTTATAAAAAAATTAGGGTAAATATGCTGCAACTTGTTTTTAAAGGCTTTTTGGTAGTCGGGTTTTAAAATACCTGACGTTTAAAATTCCGTAACAAAAATTATGTGTTATTAAAATTTTTTATTTATTTATATCGAATATCGTTCTTTTCAAATTATGTGGCTCGCGCAGTGACGTGGCAAACTTTTGCAATTTTTAATGTACCATGTCTTATTAAAAAAGGAAAATTTTTATTTTCTTCAGACCTGCGAAAATGCCAAGAGAAAAGTATTTGCCGCTTGAAGAAAATGGATAAATTAATGCATTCAATCAATAAGAGTTTTTAAAATAGGGAAATAGGGGATAAAATAGGCAGGTCTGAGACACCAGTGTTTAAATATTCAAAATTACGCTGATCTTATCGGAAAAACGTAAGATTTGACCGAAACACGAAAATTATCGCAAGGCAAAAATGTGTGATAATATTTAGCATTGGGATAAAATAAAATCTGTTGTCTTAACCCCAAAAGAATGGAATTCGCGGAGAAGCTATTTAGAGGCGTTGTTTAGTAACAAAAACGGTTAATTTTAGATAGTACTGATGGCTTTTAATACTTTTAGCTCGATAAGTTGGTTGAAAAGGAAGTCTATATGAGCCGGACGTTATCAGGTGCCGATAAAATGGTTTGGGGCTGTGTTGTCATGCATGTTACAACTTGCGTGGGATTTTGAAAAAATAACTTCTACATTTACTGCGAACTTTTAAACGTAATAGTGAAACGAAAAGGCACTCTGTGCTGTGCATGAACGCTTTTGCAAGCATACTTTTAGGCATGCACTTTGAAGTACTGCAAAACTGGAATAAATTCGCTTGGTATAGTCCGATATGGCAAGGATGGTTCTCGAAGAAATGGGCTGTGCGAGAATGGTCGAGCGCTTTCCAATTGGAAGTTGCAAGAAACTTCGGCGCGATAAGAAAACTGATATAAAAGCAGCAGTGGCAGCGCAAGGGGTCGAGTCTGTGTTAACCCTTTCCTTCCCATGGTAGCCATATGGCTACCAAATTCAAATTTGGAATTTCGATGTATAATTTTCGATTTTCCCCATTCTATGAATTGTATGGCTTAAAAGAAACATTGTTCTGAGCTTTTTCAGCAAAATATGTAGTTTGTTTTTATGGGAACATTGAAAATTATTAACATTTGTGCAACGGTTCCCGCTCGACAGGGCAGCAGAATTAAATGCCAAAAATGTAACATTGCTCTATGTTTAACAAAGGACACAAAATAACTCTAAAATTCTAACAAATAACTCTAAAAACTTGTAAATAAGGGACATTTTGTTTTCATATAAAATATGTTTTAATTTTGCTTCATAAAAGCCCAGTGTAGTCTAGTCTAGTATGGCTACCTCCTCCTCGCACCTCCCACTGGAAAGTCGAAACCATTTCAAATATGATGCAAAATACTTTTAAATAGTTCTCTCGTTTCAAATAACCAACTTCCAATTTGTTTCTATGGCTATTTCATAATTCGGGAAGGAAAGGGTTAAGCAAGCAAAGTGGTAACAAGTTTAGATACAAGCGAAGTGTAAATTCTGTAAATAAAGGATTGTTAGTTCTGACTGAGTTTGCGCTGAATAATTGAAGTTGTTTTATTTTCAAATACAATTAAAACGAACCGTCGATAACGAACTGTGGAATTTCGTAACAATAGAATAATCAGAAGAATTTTATGGGATTGAATTTATTATACAGCAGGAAAGTGCTGCAATTCACGGTTCTAGAAAAACAATTAACTTTTTCAAAGACAAAAATATTCAAGTTTTTGATTGGCCAGTTCGAATTCCTCCACATCGAGCACTTTTGGGTTCTTGCTCGAGGTGTTTACGCAAAAGAACGACAGTTTTATTCAAAGCTTGACTTTAAAAAAGCAATTAAATAGGTTGGGGCTTGCATATCGGCACACACTCTTCAGAATCTTATTTTATTTGTGCCTAAAATATTTTAAACCGTAATGGAAAACTATTTAGAGTACCTTGAGCTCTGACAACATTTTTACTTTACGCAATTTTATATTTTTTTATGTACTGACCTTATGTGAATTGCCACCTCAAATTGTGCCATTTTTATGAAAACAATAAATAAATTGGAAGAACAGTTACTTAATTGCCATTACTTTTTCTAATTCTTATAGACTATATTTTACAATAAATATTTCAGTAAAACGATTTGAACTTAATCAACTTTTTAAAGAAATTGTAACAAAATCCAAGCAGATTTAGGTGAGTTTATGGGAATCGTATATGCATATTAGAGTGGAATTAGTGTTGTATGGAGATTCTTAATAATGGGTTCTCGATGCTCCGCAACCTCTCATTTTATGCGGTTTGGTGAAAAAGTGCATGAGCCAAAAAATTTTGGGGCTAGGGCGGGACTAAATGGCGTCGCATCGAGGTCAAAGTTCACAAAAAAGCTGGGAAATTCGACAAATTGCTCCACAGCTGGTCAGAATTTGCTCTTAGAGGGTTAAAATCTCTAACCAACCCCTCTAGTTTTCCTTCCCTCTAGTTTTCCTCCCATACAAAATGGGCGTTTTTATAAAATGGGCTCCCATTGCTCCCAGGTTGCCCCCAGATCTATCAAATGTATGACCGATACCCATTTATTTTCTCTTCCAAACATACCTACCCGCTAACTCCAAGTCTTAAGGGGGCTGCCATACAAAATTGACCATTTTTTATGCCATCGGCTCCCCACTTGTAGATGTAGTAGTTAAGTAAGCGAGAAAACATCATATCTCGGAAACTACTGAACCGATTTAAATGATTTATTCAGCGATCACCAACATTCTTGAGTAAAAAAAATACAAAATTAATTAAGGTTCACAAATTTACCACCAGAGGGCATCTCCCAGACGATCGGATTTGTGACGTTGTCAACTTTTTTGTTTCTACAAAACAAAAATCAAAATGTATTGCCGAAACCCCACTAACCTCCCTACTTTGAATATAATTGCAATCGTAAGTGAGTGTTCAGAAGAAATTATTAGATTTTTGTGAGAACATGTGAATTTTGATTCAGCCGGTATTCACTTAGTCTGTAAGAACATTTCTGTTCATTGACTGAATTTAATAAAGAAGAAAAATATGTAACTTCTTCACTAAATCTGCATTATCAGGTCAATCGAGGAGTAGAAAATCATTTGAATTTTTCAAACTGCCTGGATTGTAACTTTCGCAAACATGTAGTGGAATATGCATTTAGATTAATTAATTAATTTCTTTAATTTAATTAATTTCTTTAACGCGTTGAAGTGGTTCAAAAGTTATAAAACCGTTTAAAAGCGATACGAAGTTTAAAAGTATTTAGTAAAACATCAATGTAATAAATGTTCGCATTTTTATAGAAAACTGCAAACGAGACTATAGTATTCTCGCACCTACCATCGAAAGCCAACGCAACGTTGTAACAATTGCGACATTTCAGTAAAAAATATCGAAAAAATTAAAGAAAATGACTCTTGGCGAAATACATAATGGGAATGTGTCATCCCGGCTAAAAAACCGAAATATGAGCTTAGCACAAACCACCATCAACAACACACAGCAACCAAACAATAATGAGCAGATGGACAGAATGGTACCGGTGACAGCCAATGAAAGAAATAACAGCACAAACAAATATTCAACGGCAACGGCGGCAATAAAGCAGGTAATTAACATAGTAACAATGATCAACATAACAATAAGAACAAGGTGTTATGCATAAGCCATAAGCTGTATGTTGGCGCATGGAAGTAGTCAGGTTATGGGTTTAGGGGTTTAGCCGATTTCTACAGTTCATGAACAGGACACATTGGCAAAACTATAGCACAAGTTAAAGGATGCAATTTGAAGAATTTTTAAATAAAGCTTTGAAATGCTTAACCAGGCCTGAGGTTTTGTTATCTTGTGAGGTAATGCCTGAGGGTATTGTTTCGTGTGACAAGTAGCACCTGAATGTTTAAATGTTCTCTTTAAAGTGGTTGGTCTGCTGCAGTTTAAATTTAGGAACAGACAATAGACCGCCAGGGTCACAAATATCAAAAAGTTCATTTTTGAGACCGAAAATGTGCTAACAAAATATATATATATATTTTATATTTAATTTTTTAAATTTATTTTTTAAGTAAAACATTGCTCACAATATACATGCAATATGCAAATGCAATGAGCATTACAGCCGCCGTGGCTCAGTTGGTTAGTGCGCGGTCCAGCGAGTGGCATGCGGAGCGACGCAAGTTCGAATTCTGCATGTAGAAACACCTACAAAAATAACGGGAAACTCGTTTTCTCTTTCGGTGGCTGTCCTCTCAGCTGGAAATGGCAAACCTCTGAGAGTAAAAATTGCCTATGAAAAAGCTCCCAACCTGCCGTTCGGAACCGGCATAAAACTGTAGGTCCCTTCCACCCGCGTACAAAATTCACACGCACAACACGGGTGGTTGCGGGAAGCTAGGCCTTAGTCTCGCGTAAGCGGGCTGTCGTGCCAATCAATTATTATTAAATTATGCAAATGCAATCATACTCCTTGGGAGTCGCTGTCATTCAAATTGGCGTACCGATGCGTACGTAAGAAAATAATTTTGGAGAAGGTTTTCCGTACTTGTTTGTTCTATTACGACCATGTTGTATGAATACCCCAGTTCATAGCTCTGTTTGGGTACTTTTTCAGTAAAAGGTTGCTAGTTACTACAATCAGAAGAGTAAGCAAGCTTACCTTGATAAAAATGAAAACTATCCAAAGAGTAAAAAACAGAAGTTTGTAAGATTTTACAAACTTTTTTTACCACCTTGTGAGTTGTTACAATCTGAAACACACGTCCCCAATTTCCCCTCTCGTTGCAAGAGATTGGGCGTACACAAATGCTATATGATAAAAAAATGTACCGACACATTATGTTTCGTATGATAAATAATCCAATTTGTCATAATAGATTATAGTACGATGTTAATGATACTTATGTAGGCCATAAAATACAAACAGCAATTCGAATTGTATGTCGCACCAATAAAATTAAGTATTTATTAAGGAGTTCAGCGCAGTCTCGGTCTCATTTTATGTTGTGATGCTAATGACGAGCACACAATCTGGGGCAGCAGCAAATGCAACAACCGAGGCTCTCGGCTGTTCGGGTATATTGCATCCTCCGGCCTGAATATTCACAACACTGGCAATCAGCCTACGTTTGTGACAACTAGAAGGCAGGAGGTGATTGACATCACTCTATCTAATACTAGATTAGGGTGGTCAATCAACAACTGGAGAGTCCTGAACGAAGAATCGTGTTCGGACCACAGGTATATCGAGTTTCAGTGCGGCGAGGAGGCACAAATGCCATTGCCCTCTAGAAACCCGAGAAATGCAGACTGGCAGAAATTTCGGGAGGCACTGGGCAAATACAATAGCCTGATGCTCACCTGGGTCCCGGGACACGCAGGAATTGCGGGTAACGAGACCTCGGATTCCCTAGCTAAAATGGGCTCTGAGGCTGATTTTGTCGGCCCTGAGCCTGTTCTGCCCATCCCATCTGCAGCCATCAAAGCCACTGTTAACGAATGGGTCACTATGACCCAGGAGCGAGCATGGCAGGCTTAGAGCGGCTGTAGGTGGACGAAACTTATGCTTCCCGCCATATCCGGCAAATGCTCACAGTTTCTTTTGTCACTAGGCAGAAGGGACTGCAGGCGGATGGTCGGGTTAATAACGGGCCATTTTCTATAGACAAAGCACATGGAAATGGTAGGCATATCTGACAGTGCCCTATGTCCTGCCTGTGGGGAGGACGTTGAGACGGCGGAACACTTCCTGTGTCTTTGCCCCGCGTTCGCTCGTATCAGGTTTGAGACGTTTGGCACTGATGTGCTAAGAAGCGACCACCTTGGCTCCTTGGCACCCCAGGATCCATTAAGGTTTCTCCGGAAATCGGGTAGATTTAAAGCACATTAACAGGGAACAACAAGTCGTAGTACAATGGACGTATAATTGTCTGAGTGCTGCGCTTGCTAGATCGTTCCGACAAGAGAAAAAAGAAGTTCAATTCGGAAGCATTTAAATGCCCCGGGATCGCGGGACTCCCGAGATACCGGGATCTCGTTCTACGTAGTTTTTTCTATATACAGGGTAGCTGGTATGAACTGAAACCAACTTTGAACTGCCGTAGTTATAATACTGTTAATTTTAGCGCGTTCAAATTTGACTCAGTGACAGTTGATTTAATTGTTGACATGTGTGTAATAGCGTTTTCATTTTGTGTTTCTCAAAAAAATTCTGTGGTCATGGATTTCAAACGGGAGAATTTGATATAGTTATATTTAACTGGAATCTCAAATTCCGAAATCGTTAAAAGGCTTCGGCATTTGAATGTAAGTAGAGTTTTCGTGTGGCGGACTATAATATGTTACAATGAGACCGGCAGCTCTAAAAAACGTTATGGCGGCGGTCCGAAAAAAACAGCTACCAATGAAGCAATGGTTCGCAAAGTGACGAAGAGAACTGAGCAAAATCCACAACGAAGCGCAAACAAACTGGCAAGGGATTTCAAAGTATCGCGTTGGAGCATGCAACAAATATTGAAAAATAGGCTTAAACTAAAGCCCTACAAGATACAAAAAGTGCATGGTCTCAACGCGAAACAAATGAAGTTACGGCTGCAAAGAGCGAAGGAATTGAAGCGTTTGCCGTAAATGGTGATATTCGGAATATCGTGTTTTCCGATGAGAAGATTTTCGCCATTGAGCAAGCCATAAACAAACAAAACGACCGTGTATGGTTACGTGAGAGGTCAGAAGACAATTTAAACACTCGTCTGGCAACCAGACATCATTCGCCTGCTCAGGTTATGGTTTGGGCCGCCATAACAGCCGATGGTCGATCACCACTCGTCTTTGTGGAGCCTGCTCTGAAGCCTGAAACCAGCTCACAAAGGGCGTGTTAACCAAGATTGGTTAAAAACAACGTTCCTCGCTTCATTTCTGCACAACAGTGGATGTCAAATTCACCAGATGCGAATCCAATGGACTTCTCAATCTGGAGTATTTTGGAGACTAAGGTTTGCACTAAAAACCACCAAAGTTTGAACGCGCTCAGATCCACACTTGTCCGGGAATGGAACCGAATCCCACAAAAGCAGGTGCCCGTACCTGCGAGTCATTTTTTCACCGATTGGACAAAATTATCGCAGCGAAAGGCGGATATATTGAAATGTTATAAAGTAAAATAATAATAAAAGATATAAGAAATCGTTTTGCTTTTAACGTATGCGGAATGAAATATGAACTGATTTCCAACCACCATTCGAATTATTAAACAAATAGCAATAGAAAAACTAAATATGGGAAAAGTAATCATTCGACTGGAGATCAATTCAACGGATAACAGTTAATCGCAAAAATGTCAGAACGTCACAAATGTATTTGTAAAGTTTGTAAAAAAAAATCCAGACAAGAGGAAATATGAGATTTTTCTTCATTTTTCTGAAATGCAATTTAAAAAATATTTATTTAGAAAACTATTTCGGCTTTAAAGAGTTGAAAAACGTTTGAAAGAAAACGCGGCTCCGGTAAAAAGTGTGCTTTGCAGAGCAGCCAATGTCGGGCTAAATTAAAAGCAGAAATCGTGGGTCATTCAGCAAAGTCGTATCGTGCGTTGGCGAAGAAGTATCTTGTTAGTTAGAAAAAAGTATTTAGCAGACATGGGAGTTATCAAATGTGCAAAAAAAACTCTACCAACAGTCTTTGAAAGGCACTCAGTGATAATTAAACAACGGCTGCGTGCTCTATCACAAACTTTGTTTGCTGCTAATTCAACGTACGTTTGTATAATGGATGATGAGATTTATTTTACAGTAGAAGGACACGAATGGGCCTCCAAACATTATTTCAAGCTTCCTGGTTCTAATCCACCTGATAATGTAATCAACATTACCAAACCAAAGTTTCCCAAAAAGGTTTTATTGTGGCTGGCGATAAATGAGCGTGGCATCAGCGAGCCTGTGTTCATAAAATCAGGCTTAGCTGTAAATGCTATTGTGTATATTGATAAATGTCAACCTGTTCTTAGAAATTTTATCAATAAGTATCATAAGAATGATAAAACAATCTTTTGGCCGGATTTGGCATATGCCCATTATGCCGGTGCCACACAGTCTGCTTTGGAACATTTGAGCATTAAATTCGTGTCTAAGCAGCAAAACCCCCCAAACGTTCCATAGCTAAGGCCCATTGAAAGTTTTTGGGTAAATTTAGAAAGAAATGTTTACGGGAAGGGTTATAAACCAAAAAATGTGGACCGCCTTATTTTTAAAATTAAAATAGAACTGGCCAAAAAAAATACAGAGGGGATTTAAGAGGCAATGCGTAAGGTGCCGCAAAACATAAGGAAAGCCGACCGTTGTGGATATGAATACTTACTTAACTGGCCATAACAACCCGTTATCGGGTTACGGCCTGCCGCAAAACTTCTCTCCAGGCGCCTCTGCTTCGCGCGCGCCTTCTCCAGTTGGTCACACCAAGAGATACCAGGGCCTCTTCCACTTGGTCCTTCCACCGGAGACACGGCCTCCCTCTTCGCCGTCGACCTCCGACCATCGCATCGAATACCTTTTTCGCCGGAGCTTCGTCGTCCATGCGGCAGACATGACCGAGCCAGCGTAGCCGCTGGATGTTAATTCGCTGCGCTACGTCCATGTCCTTATACAGCTCATACAGCTCGTTATTGGTTCGTATGCGATAGTCGTCACCAACCCGAACAGGGCCGAAGATTTTGCGAAGCACCTTCCTCTCGAACACTCCAAGGGCCGCTATGTCGTTTCGTGTCATTGTCCATGCTTCAGCGCCATAGAGGAGCACGGGCAAGATAAGCGTCCTATAGAGTGAAAGTTTTGTCGGTCGAGAGAGGTCTCTACTTCTCAATTGCCTACCGAGACCGTAGTAGCACCTGTTGGCAAGAGTTATCCTTCGCTTTATCTCCAGACTGACATCATTGCTGCTGTTGATGGCGGTGCCAAGGTAGACGAATTCCTTGACAACTTCAAAAGTATACCTGCCGGCCTCGACGTGAGACCCTAGCCGCTGCGAGTCCCTGCATGTAGACAGCATATACTTCGTCTTGCCCTCATTTACCACCAGACCCATTTTGGCAGATTCTCTTTCGATAGCCACAAAGGCAGCGGTGACATCTCGCTTGTTACGTCCGATGACATCAATGTCATCAGCGTAGGCAAGGAGCTGGACACTTTTGTTGAAAATTGTGCCATTACGATGTACATCGGCCTTGCGCAGAACACTCTCCATGGTGAAGTTGAAGAGGTCGCAGGACAAAGGATCACCCTGTCTGAAACCTCGAACGGTATCAAAGGGGTCGGAGAGGTCACTTCCAACCTTGACGGAGCTGCGCGTATTGCTCAACGTCGCTCTGCAAAGTCTAACGAGCTTTGCAGGGATACCAAGTTCAGACAATGCGGCATATAGGCGATCCCTTATCGGGCTATCGAATGCTGCCTTGTAATCGATGAAGAGATGGTGTGTATCGATTTGGTTCTCATGGGTCTTCTCCAGGATTTGGCGTAGAGTGACCAGATAGATGGTGGACTTACCAGGTCTAAAGCCGCACTGATAAGGTCCAATCAGCGCCTTGGCGAGTGGCTTTAGTCTTTCACATAATACGCTCGTCAGGACCTTGTATGCAATGGGAAGTAGGCTGATACCACTGTAGTTGGCGCATATTGTTGGGTCGCCTTTCTTCAGCACAGGACAAAGGGCACTGAGGTTCCAATCGTTGGGCATTCGTTCCTCCAGCCATATTTTGCAAATGAGCTGATGCATGCACCCAATCAGCTCACCGCCGCCGGCCTTGAACAATTCAGCTGGTAGCCCATCCGGCCCTGCAGCTTTGTTGTTCTTGAGTCGCTGGATAGCGACCCGGACCTCGTCATGGCTGGGCGGTGGCATATCCACACCGTCGTCGTCGATTGGTGCCATCTGGACATCTTCACCACTGGCGGTATTGTTCCCTTCGTCGCCTGCGAGCAGCTTGGTGAAGTGCTCCTTCCACAACCTCAGCACACCCTGCGCATCCGTAACCAGATCCCCGTTTTCGTCTCTGCAAGAAGATGCCCCTTGCTTAAATCCTTCCGTGAGACGCTTAACTTTTTGGAAGAATTTTCGGGCGTCATTCCTGCTCCTGCACTCCTCGATTTCCTCACGCTCGCGCCTTTCTTGCTCCCGTTTCTTGCGTCTAAAAAGGCACCTCTCTTTCTTCCTCTCCTTCCGGTATTTTTCTGTCATGGCTTGCGTGGCGGCCGACTGCAGGGTCTTCTTGTATGCAGCATTCTTCACTGCAGTGGCTGCGCGACACTCTTCATCGTACCATTGGTTTTTTGGTGGTGGGCGTCGAAAACCAAGGACATTTTCTGCGGCGGCGCGCATAGAGTGGGATAAGTGAGCCCATAATCCGCCGATGTCATCAGGTGGAGAGGGGGAGCGACCGAGCTGGTTGGAGAGTTGAGCGGAGTAGGCTTCGGCTACCCCTTGTGATCGCAGCTCACTGATGTCCAGCTTTCTTCGCAAACTAGGTTGTGCGGTCTTCGCTGCGCAAAGACGCATGCGTACCTTGGCTGCAACAAGGTAGTGGTCCGAGTCGATGTTGGGTCCTCGGAACGTGCTCCATCTAGAATGCTAGAAGCATGCCTTCCATCAATCACAATGTGATCAATCTGGTTGCGGGTGGATTGATCGGGGGATAACCAGGTGGCCTTGTGGATATCGAGGTGCTGGAATCTGGTGCTACTAACTACCATGTTTCGTGCCGCGGCGAAATCGATCAGCCTCAGACCGTTGTTCGAAGTGGTCCCATGGAGGCTGAACTGCCCGACTGTGGGGCCAAAGATGCCTTCTCGCCCGACCTTTGCATTGAAGTCCCCAAGGACAATTTTGACGTCGTGGGCCGGGCACCTGTCGTAGACATCCTCGAGCTTCGCATAGAAGGCATCCTTGGTCGCATCGTCCTTGTTTTCCGTCGGGGCGTGCGCGCAAATTAGGCTGATGCTAAAGTATTTAGCTTTGATGCGGATCGAAGCCAGCCGTTCGTTCACCGGAGTGAACCGAGAGACGTGGTGGCGAAGTCTCTTGCTGACCACAAATCCGCAGCCAAATTCGCGCTTCACCGCATGGCAGCTGTAGTAGACATCGCAGTCTGCTCGCTTGGAGCAACCTTGTCCTGTCCATCGCATTTCCTGGATGGCGGTGATGTCAGCCTTACATTTCGTGAGGGCTTCCGCCAGTTGGATAGAGGCACCTTCCCTATAGAGGGTCCGGACATTCCCGGTGCATATCCTCAAATCATGGTCCTTGAATCGTTTGCTGTGATCGTCAACATTGTGGGTTCCTTCCGAGGCTTGCTTTTTGGCTTTCATTGGTAGATGATTTTCCGTGGGGGGCACCAAACCCTGCGCACAACCCAAATTTTAAGTCCTGGGGTTGGACTCGCTGCACACATTAGTTCACTATTCAGCGGATGCCAAATAGCTATTCAGAAGGGCCGCGCGGAGGCTGTGCATCAGCTTGGATTGGACAGGGACAAGGATCGTTCTGGCGTTCGCCAGGTTGAACGCAATCAGAGACTTTACCTTGTATGTCCGCTCCCTTCCTTCATATGTATATCCATGTGGATATGAATACTTTTTGTTAAATTACCTTAAGTTATGTACTTTAACCTGTTTTAATACCAAGTTCCTAATAAGTGAAACAAAGATTTTGTTATTGTTAATGTGCCAGTTCGTATTTCATTCCGCATACGTTATACAAAAGAAAAGCCTTCGAAAATACAATTTCAAGAGCATCTTTAAGTTGTTTCAGTTCATACCAGCCCCCCTGTACAGAGCTTGCTAAATTGTTTTACATAAATTCGATTTTATTTGTATTCCATTGGACAGTAAATGGACTTGCAAATTATTTTGAAACGTATATGTGCTTGAAATTTTATAGAAAGCAATAGATTCCAGAAAAAAAATTAAAACTGGATTAAAGGAAAATCTTTCCAAAATTGATAAAAACTTTCGTGAAATTAGGAAAACTTTTGGGAGAGCAAATTCGTCATTTCAGCTTAGCTTTCAGCCAGCTTAAATCTCGAAAAAAAACATAAAATCTAGCTTCGTTATAACGATCTGGCCAATTTTTTAAGCAACCCGATCAGGAGGATTAGATTGTTTTGCGATCAGGGCATCATTACACTACTCGACAAAAAATGGGCCAATCGCGTGCACCTAAAGATAAAAGTGTTTTCTAGACTAACTTTGGCCGCTGAATACGAAACTAAAAATCAAAAAATTTTTTTACCAAGCGTTTTCGAAAAATCTTCAAAAAACGAATTTTTTCCTGTTGTTTCAGTTATTAGCACATATCTCCTAAAAGAATTATCCGATTAACACGAAGTGTCCGTAGTTCTGAAGATAATACCTTAGTCTTTTTAGTGATATAGATTGTCAAAATCAGATGAGATTTGGGGAAGTTACTGATGGTGAAAGTTGTAACAAAGTAAATTTTTCGACCTATTTAGAAAATTCTAAATTTTCGAATATTTTTTATGGATACAAAAAATTATCTCCTCTTGTTTTAAAATCTAGATGAAAAATATATGTATATTATTTAAGCAAATGTTTAGCCTAACATCAATAGAATTGAAAGAAAAATGACATAGGATGCACGGAGTGAAAACGCCAACTTTACATTTATTACACCGTGCGAAACAATTTTTTTTTGCCGAGACCCATCCAAATTTTTATATAAACGTTAAACTAGAGATCATTTATAGTAATCTGGCATAGTCAGTTTTTCATTTTCTAGCCCAAAGTCCCTTTTAAAAAACTTTAAAATTTTAAGGACATAA
The DNA here is from genome assembly GCA_963971225.1 of Melieria omissa. NCBI lineage: Eukaryota > Metazoa > Arthropoda > Insecta > Diptera > Ulidiidae > Melieria > Melieria omissa. The sequence continues at coordinate 6,516,152 of OZ020270.1, forward strand.
GCATTTCAAACATTTTTTTAAATATATGCGGTTGTGCAATGATGAAGATATACATTGTGACCGAAAAGTTTCCGGAAATTTTAAATAAAACGCAAAATTTTTAATCTTCATCAATATTTATTTTATCTCCTTCAAAATATGCTCCATTAGAAGCGATACACATATGCCAACGTTTCTTCCAATCATCAAAACATTTTTTATAGGCGCTTTCCGGTATGGCTTTGAGTTCCCTCTGCGAATTCTGTTTTACGTCTTCTATGGATTCAAAACGCATTCCTCTGAGTGGTAATTTGAGTTTGGGAAACAGGAAAAAGTCAAACGGTGCAAGATCAGGTGAATACGGTGACTGTTCGATGGTATTTATTGAATGTTTGGCCTTAAAATCGTTTATAATGTTGGCTCGGTGCGAGGGAGCATTATCGTCATGCAAAAAAAATCCATGAATTATCCTTCCACAATTGAGGCCGTTTACGGCGGATATTTTCACGCAAACGTCTTAAAACAGTCAAATAATAGTCTTTACCGACTGTTTGTCCTTCAGGGACGAATTCATGATGCACCACACCACGAATATCGAAGAAAACAATCAGCATTACCTTGATTTTCGAGCGACTTTGGCGTGGTTTTTTCGGTTTCGGCTCGTCTTTTCCTCTCCATTCCGATGATTGTTGGCTTTTTTGCATGTCATACTCGTAGACCCATGTCTCGTCACCAGTTATGATGCGTTCCACGAAAGTTGGATCGGAATCGGCACGATCAAGTACGTCCAAAGAGACCTGTTCACGGTACTCATTTTGAAGAAAATTCTCAACAAAATCGCAACGCACTACTGAGGTGAATTGGTTTCAACAGCTGCCGTAAACAAACTGTCTGACAGATCGCGCTCATTTTTGGCATAGTAATTAAGGACAGTGCTACCAACCTACAGAAACTTAAAATATCGAAAAATATACAGCGCGCGAATTTTAAATGAGAATTTCCGGAAACTTTTCGGTCACAAGGTATATGGGTATCAAATGAAAGACATCCTTTTAACTAATATTCAATTTTGAAGTTTCAGGACCAAAATATGTCAGGTAGGGAAAACATAGATGATTTGGATTTCAGTCTGTAGATTCATACATCTTTATTTTATTCTATTTCAAAGTTCCAGTCTAGAACTTTTCGGACACGCACTACAAAAGTGACAACTCAAAATTTTTCATTTTCGGGTTTATGTGTTAATACTGTGCACAATGCATCAGCAAAAGCTCGGTATATTTTGTTGTTGTTAACAGTTGCAAAAATACAGTTAGGTCTCTCTTCATGTCAGAAGTTTGATGCTATTTGATCGCTGCAGCTCAATGCAAAAGAGTCCTAACTCAAATTGTGTCACTTTTGACGAAATACATTTTTGTTAAAGTTAATTTTAAGCAAAATTCTGACAATTTTTGTATATATTTTTAATTATTAAAATTAATTATGAATTTTCAAAATTTTTCTTTCAACTTTTTAACTGTCATTTATAACACAGTGCCACAAATTCAAAAAAAATTTCGAGGGGCAAAGTCAAGCCCATCTCATTCGATAGAGGACCTCAGTAGATGAAAAAGTGCCAAGGAATTTTTCCCGGAATGTTCGACTTTTTTTTTAAATGCAGTTTAAAGTTGGCGGATTAATGCCCCTTCCCGAAACTTTTAAAACATCATATCTCTTGACTCAAATGTCAGAAAGGAATAATTTTTACGTCAAATGAAAGCTAATGATATGCAGTCGATGACACAATATCCTTTTTGGAAAAATTTTATGAAAGAGGACATCAAGGACATGAACTAAATTTGTATCCTTGAATATCCTGGAACCCGTGAGAGCTAAATTTATATAACTGACTTCTGGTAAAAAAGCATTCAAAGATCTATGCTGCATATTGATTTCATTTCAATCACTTTAACTGTTAAGTCATTACAGCGTTTCAAAAATTATACACTGCTGAATTCATCTTTTTATGTACAAAATATCTCGTAGCTGCTTCCTAAAAACATCGAATGTAGCAAAGCACATTTTTTTATCGTTGTTAATTCTAAATCTTAATTTTAAAAGTTATTTACATGAAATTTATAAGCATTATAGATGTTTGAATACTTTTAGCCCAGAAGTCACTTATATAAATTTAGCTCTCACGGTTCCAGGATAAAAGTTTAGTTTTTCACTAAATTTTTCCAAAAAGGATATTGTGTCATCGACTTCATATCGTTAGCTTTCATTTGACGTAAAAATTATTCCTTTCTGACATTTGAGTCAAGAGATATGATGTTTTAAAAGTTTCGGGAAGGGGTATTAAGCCGCCATCTTTAAACTGCATTTAAAAAAAAGTCGAACATTCCGGGAAAAATCCCTTGGCACTTTTTCATCTATTGAGGTCCTCTATCGAATGATATGGGTTTGATCTTGTCCCATTTTTAGTGTTGCACTGTGTAATTATTAAATTCAGTGGCATAACTTGAAATAATTCGGTAATTATTGAATTAAAATATCATACAAACAGTCACAACTCAAAATTTTGGATTTTCTAGAGTAAAATTAAAAAAAATTCTTGCAACTTATCATAAAGCATAATCTGTAAGGATTTTCTACTGAACGGTCTATACGTTATTTTAAAAAAATGTTTATTTAGTTCAAAAACAGTTTTTTGCGTTTCCTGAAAAATGAAAAATTTTGAGTTGTGTCACTTTTGTTGTGCGTGTGCGTTTTTTTTTTTGGTGCATTTTTCGTGTCGAGTATATAAATATTTTATAAAGAAATATTTTATAAAACCCAGTAGCATTGACTTTATAAAAAAGTCCTGAAAAAAACATATTTCCCCTACATAACAGCATGTAAGATGCCCATATTTATATATATATAAAAGAACAAAACCGGATTTCCGGGGCGATGTGTTGTTATCCATCCAAAAATTATAAAAATAATAATAATAACTGTAAATTTGTTTGACTTCTACAAAGTGTAATGAGGTAGTTTTGAGCTAGTTTGCAAGCAAACTCTAAGTTTGCGATATTTAATTTTTAACTTAGAATTTTTTTTAATTTTTTCAAAATTTGCAAACAATTGTTATTTAGAAAGGATGTTTTCTTGCTTTATTGAATTTAATTTGTTATTGCAATTTCAAAGTCAATTGTCGATACTGTGTCGCTTTCAATTGATAAAAGTAACAAACAACCTTTCAACAACCATTGTGGAGCGCAAATAGTTTTTTTTACAAGTTTCAGTTTTGAAAAACCTGAAATTTTTTTATACAAACTTATCTCGGGGGCCCCCGCAGCCCGGGGCGGTCCGCCCCTCCGTCCTCCCTCTTAAGCCGCAATCATTTATTTTTTCCAAACAACAAGTCAACCATTAGGGGACCAACCATTTCGGGGCTGCTTAAATTAGTCGGGATTGAATGCGGGACTGATGGTTAACCACTCTTCTTCAATTTCATAGTCTCTGGTTAACTAATTGTTAACTAGCCAATGTTGAATGGTTAACCCAGCAAAAATGTAGTTCATATTACAGTGCTCGCAATTTTTGAAATGTGACAAGATTTGAAATTGAGGAATTTAAAATTGTTTTTTCTTTTTCCACTTAATAAAAAGTTTCGTCATGTTTTAACTAGGCTGAAAATTCAGGGCTTTTTAATTTTTCACAAAAATTCAAACGAAAAATCGTTTTTGTTTTGCTTTGATTTCAATAGCAGTGATGACGTGATACGAAACTGGCAGGGGAAGCGAATTTGTTGACCATTTTTTGCATTTCACATACACAATCTGTGTGAGGTGTCATGGCCCTGTAGGAAATGGGACTGGTTGAACCATGTAGTTTTTCAACTGGTTGCTTGTCAGTCATAGCTGGTTTCAGCACCGACTCGTTTCCTTGGAGCAAACTTACCCTTTTAACGTGGCGTCGCTGACAGTCACTTCAACAAGTAATTGTTAAATTAACTTACAAAAAACCTTACAAAAGTTGTCTCAGGTCCGGCCAGTGACTACGTGACGCGAAACTGAGAGTAGAAATGATTTTCAGACCATTTTTTGCTTATTCCATTCGTCCGATAGTGTACGGGTGTTTTTACCCAAACATTCGCACAGCACCGGTTACCAGTCAATTGTTTGCATCTTAAAGTGATAACTTTTCTTATTTTCTGTAAATATAAAGTTGCGAAAAACCTTGTTTTACTGGTCGAAATCATTTTGATTGTTATCCGTACCAACAAAATTTTATTATTTCAGACGGTAAAGTCAGCAGATATTCGGTTGCATTTTCATTCAGTTCATGTCTCATTGAGTTTGCCGTTTCTAGTGCAGCAAGAAACAGTGATGGCAAGTTGAACTCTTTTCAAACGCAGAGCTGCAACACAAGCAATTCAAACGTTAAGGCTTTGAGGGCAATCAGCAAAAACTGAAGTTAAATCATATTAAAACACGTTGGAACATACTTATGACGTTTTTCAGCAACAACATTTTTTTTGCAATCAATTTCCTATGAACGTACTACAAAATGAAAGAAAAAAAAACAATTATTTTATTTGCAAATAACCTTCGAACGCACCAGCAGCCCTTGCCCTGACGTTTGTATGGCGAATTTGCTGTACGAACCCTAATCAACTCTGGAGCCTAGTTTGACCGAATTTGCGACTCTGGGCCCTGATTTGACTGAATTAGCAACCGTGACTCCTCTCAGTTTCGCGTCATGTAGTCATTGGGTCCGACAGGGGTGGGTCAGTGATTGGTTCAACAGTGTGGTCGCGTTGAAGTTAGAACAAAGCGCAAAGTTGCAATTTAGAGGTAGCTTGTCTTTCGTATTTTTTAGAAAAAGGGGTATTAATACGATGCATGTTATTATTTTCATAATTGTCAATCATTTCAATAGAAAAGACATACATTTTCTCGATGCATGTTATTATTTTCATAATTGTTAATTATTTCAATAAAAAATGCATACATTTTCTAAACATTGTTATGTTTTTATGTTATTTGTTATGTTATTATGTGCAGCTGCACATTTAGCAGCCATCCAGGGTCAACCCGATTTGCGTTTCGCAAATTAAACACCAAATCATCGGAGTTCAGAGATGCTTTTGGTGTAAAATGCACTGTTCTAGACACAAGGGTGATTTTTGATGAGTCAATGAAAACTTAAATAATGACATGTTAGAGACATATTCAAACGATGTTATTATATTTGTAAGCAGTAATAGAAGTTTATATTCATTTTTCTATAAACATATCACAGAACTCTGTGCACAAAATAAATTAATGTTCTATGCAATTAAAAATGAACCACAACGATAACCCTCACCCATGAAAATTGACCAGCACAACAACCCTCCATTTTGGAATTGACCAACACAACAACCCTCCATTTTCAGTTTGTATGGAGTCAGGAATATCAGCTGTGGGGTCGGAGTATCAGCTGTTATGTGAGAGTATTGGTGAATTTTATGTGTGTATTGTGGCTTTTTTCACACTTCTCCTCTCAGTTTCGCGTCACGTAGTCACTGTCAATAGCATCAGAACAATGCTGTCAACGAATATGCAAGCAGTATTACCATGATTCAATACAGAGATTGCGCCTTCCGAGAGAAAATAAATTTGAAGCCGCACTAGTGACGTCATTGGAGAATAAGTAGGGACTCCATCAGTACTTTTTAAATTCTTTCATTTTGAACTTACATTTTGCTTCCTTTTTTGAGCAAATATATAGCTTTCTTTATATAGCTTTCTTTAGAGGAAGGAGAGAGGGAGAGAGTCAAAGCGCGAAATTTTTTGCTCCGATATTTAATCGAATATTTTTCGTAAATTGGACAACCAAAAAATTATTTTAAACAAGTTTCTGCAAAACAAAGTCTTCCTAAAGGTCTGAGTGCTGAAGTTTTTTGCTGTCACGCATCAGGGGATTCTGGTTTACTAAGTTGTGGTAATTGTGGCTGATTCGACTAAGGTGTGCTGAACTGTCGCTGTTGTTGTTTCTGTTGCTGTTTGTGCGAGTTTGCTCAGGGGCTCCTGACTGGCTGAGTTGTTTGGAGCTGATTTGACCGGGGTGTGCTGGACTGCTGTCTGCGTCTGCGAGCCTGTTGAGGATTTGTTTTGGAATTGCACTTGGAGTGATATAAATGGTTTTCCACCAAAATAAAGAGCAATAATCACAGTGGTAATTGCGTGCAGTGTGTAATTGCGCCAAAAAGAATAAACAGCTGTTAAAGCACATAAGCCAAAGTAAACACAAACAAAAACAGTTGGAAGAGCGTTGCCAGAGTGCGGCCAATACTTTAACGATTTTTAGAACAATAAACATCGAATTGCGTAGCCAGACGTATAAAATGAATAAAATGCAACGTACACCGACAACATCAAAGGCGGCCAAGAGGAGAGTGACTGAGGTGTCCCCTGAACCATCCTTGCAAGATGTTTTGACTGCCATTCGTGGTATCGAAGCAAGTTTTAGCGAAAAACTGGAAGGTTTAGCATCTAGAGAGGACATCAACCAACTTGGTGCACAAATCGAGAAGCTGCGAGAAGAAAATGATATGTTGAAAGTTGAACTGAAACAATTGAAGATGGAAAGGGAAATGGACCGGAAAGAAGTAGAGAGACTCGTAAGTCAAAATAAACGAAACAAATTAGTAATAAAAGGGTTGCCTAATGGATTATCACCGACAAAGGCTGTTCTAAAACTATGTAAAGAACAGCTTAGCCTACAGCATATTGTTGTCCGAGAAGCTTTCAAAATAACTGAACGAAACGATAAGATTAATATAATAGCAGAGTTTGAGTCAACAAACATGGTAGGGGAAATTTTAAAAAACGCCAAAAAACTTAGAGGCACCAAAGTTTTAATTGAGAAGGACTTGAGTGTAGACAAGCTAAAGAATAAAAGAGCCTTGTTACAATTAAAAAAAGATATTTATTGTTTAAATCAGTCGCATAAAACAATAGTAAGGAACGACAGAATTTGTATTGCTAATAAATGGATGGCCTTCAATGAAAATAAAGTTCTTATTTGTAATGGTCAGGCAGCTGAAAAAGTACTGGCAGAGATTTTTGATAGGGATTTTATAAAATTAAATCTAAATTATAACTATTTATTAGAAAAAAGCCAATCAAAAAACTAAAAAATAAAGAGGCTCAATTGTATGAACTAAATGTTAAAAGTAACAGTGAGATACAAACAGATAAATCCAACTTAGATGATTACAAATTAAAACTTATGGTTTATAATATTCACGGATTAAGTAATAAAACTTTGTTTAATGATTTTTTCGATTATATTAGATCATTTGATGTATTTGTTCTATTAGAAACTCATGTAGAACTAGAAAATTTTGAAAGATATCACAAATACTTTAAAGGGTTTGAACTAAATTGGACACCAGCAACACGTCAGAGACAATATGGACGTGCTAGCGGAGGAAAACTGTGTGGAATTAAGAAAAGTTTAATATATTTTGGCATTGGACATTCGTTCAAATACTTAGATGGTGTAGACATTATAGAAATTACTGTGGCTGGAAAAAAAGTAAATATTGTACCTTTGTATTTAAGAGGTGGCAGTTGGTCACAAGATTTTGATTTGATAAAAGATTGCTTTGAACGAAATGAATTGATTAATCAAATTTTGATAGGAGATTTAAACATACGTATTGGGGAACTTCAAGTAGAACTGGATGACATGTTGCAGGGTGACATTGTAGGAGGTAGAGAAATAAGACATTCTAAAGACAAAGTAATTAACAGAAATGGGAGACAGTTTATTGACTTTTGTGAGAACAACGGGCTTATGGTAATAAATGGAATGACAAATAGTGACGAGACGGGAAAATTCACTTTTATAAATAGTGTGGGTGAATCAGTGAATGATATTTGTGCGCTGCACAGAGATATTGTAAAATATGCTCCAGATTTTGTAGTAGAGGAAAAGGTTTGGTCTGACCATATGCCAATTATATTAACTTTACAGCTGATACTAGATAGCCCAATTAGTAAAAAAGTGGATTTCTTGCCTAAGTTACATTGGGATAGTTCACAAAGGGATTTATATAACAGAAGACTTCTAATTGAACTGCAAAAAAAGAAAAACGAAAAGGACACTTTGGCTTTAGAAGATTTCACTGATATTATCAAATCCGCGGCTATAGGCAAACGAACAGGAAAAATACTAAGAAAAAAATCGATGTGGTTCGACTGGAAATGTTTAGCAGCAAGAAAGGCTACTTTAGGGTTACTTAGGAAGTATAATAGAACTCAAAATACTGAATACAGAGAACAATATTCCGTGGCTCAAAAAAATTATAAGAAACAGTGTGAAGATAGCAAGAAAAATTACTACGAACATCTAGAAAGAGAAATAAATGAAATAAATAATTGCAGTGATTGGTGGGAATTGGCCAAAAAGATACGATGGACAAATGAATCCTTAGATTTGGAGATTCCACCGGAGGCGTTTAGACAATATTTTGAAGAACTTTTAAATCACGCTACTTCCGTGAATCAAATAGAATACGTAAGCTTATTAATAAAGGACGATTTAATAGATAAACCAATCTCATCAACAGAAATCTTACAAATGCTCCATAAGACTAAAACTGGAAAAGCGCCAGGCTTAGACAGGGTGTCTTACGAATTTTTCAAAAATGCTGACACTGTTTTTCTTGATGAGCTGGCTAACACGTATTCTGCGTTATATAATAGTGGGGAAGCAGATACGGCTTTTGAAACTAGCATAATATTTCCGCTTTTCAAAAAAGGTGATAGAACCTTAGCATCAAACTACAGAGGGATTTCTTTTATGAACTGTGTTGCAAAGATTATGATGGGCATATTAAATGAAAGACTTACAAATTGGTTAGAAAGTAAAAAGCTGATTACCGAATATCAGGCAGGGTTCAGAAAACAACATTCCACGGCAGATAACATTTATAATTTAACTTCAATCATTCAAATTAGATTCGCAGAAAAAAAGAAAGTGTACGCTTTTTTTGTAGACTTTAAAGCCGCTTTTGACACGGTTCCCAGAAAACTTTTAATCTATAAACTGCATAGCTTGGGAATCCCAACAAAAATGGTAAATTTCATTGAAAATATGTACAACCACACGGATTCGATTATATGGACTGGCAGTGCAATATCAAATAAATTTAATATTTCAACAGGCGTAAAGCAAGGATGTTTAATGTCGCCTTTGTTGTTCTCTATTTATCTGAATGACTTACATGATAGTTTGGGAGGGGGAATTTGGATAGGAAACTTGAATGTGCGACTACTGTTGTATGCGGATGATATAGTATTGATATCTGACAATGTAGAGGAGCTGCAAGGAATGATATTTAGGTTAGAAAATTATTGCAATGTGTGGAACATGCAAGTAAACCTCTCGAAATCGGCCATAATGGTTTTTCGACAAGGCGGCAAATTGGCGGATAGAGAAAAATGGACATTTAAAGGCGAAAGTATCCCTATAGTGTCAGAATACAATTACCTCGGTGTAAAATTAACACCAAAATTAAGCTTTAAAAAACATGTTGAAAATAGAAACTGTATGGCTAAAAACAGTATCAATGCAACATGGTGGTCCTTTCTAATCAAAAATAAGATAAAATTATCAGCTAAATACAAATTATTTTTAGCAGTAATTAGAGCTATACAAAGTTATGCTGCGGAAGTCTGGGGCTTTGAGTTGTTTGAATTGGTGGATAAAATTCAATTTTATTTCTTAAAGAAAATTTTACATCTACCAACAAACACACCCTCTTATTGTCTTATGTTAGAAACAGACATACCACACTGTCACCTGTATACTTTACGGCTTCATCTTAAATATATTTCTAAAACTCTATTTGAATACGACGATAGCAGATTGCCACACAAACTTTCAAAAATTATTATAGAGAGAAAGATTTTTTGGGTAAAATCAATGCAAGTTTTAGGAGAAAAATTGAATATTAGTTGGAATTATGACGTTTTAAATAGAAGAAGTTGGAATGAAAACATTGACACATTGTTATCCGTTCTGAACTCGACAAATAAACAAAAATCATGGGAAAGGGCTCTTAAAAGTTCACGTATATATAAAGACTTAGATCATAACATCGGTAAAAGCTACTTGAATGACAATCTTGAAAAATATAGAATAATGTGGATTTTGAAGGCCAGGTGCGATTTGATAATTCTTGGGGGTCACAGAAATCTAAACTGCAGTCTTTGTAATTTGAACGAGTTAGAAAATATAACACATTTTCTGGGTAGGTGTCCAATTTTGAAAAGAATCAGATATCGATATCTTGGAAAGTTCTTTTTAACTCAAGATGAAATTGTAAACAAGCTAAATGGAATTGGCGTAGGTGGATGGGATTGTCTTGTTTTGTATGTCACTGATGCTTTAAAATATAGGAGTTTAATTGTAAATGAATTCTGTTAATATGTATGTGTTGACGTCGGCGGAGCGGTAGAAAATTAAACACGGTTGGTTCGGGTTTATGGGTACGTACGTACGTCTTTATTGTCGGACGTTCGAATAAAGAGTGAACAGAGAATACACGAAACATTAAACGATACAAGCGGCTGAAGCCGAGGAGAAGAAAATAGTGGGAAACATAAGTACAAAAGGACAAGGAAAGGAAGGGATTCGAGGTGGGATTGACAGATCACTGAACAACCACAGCACTCATTTAGCCATCGCGGCCGCCATTGCAGAGTGCAATTTTATGAAGTAGCCGGAGGGAGGGTTGCCTTGATGCGGCTGGTAGTAGTACGGCTCACGGCTGGCTGGCTGTGGGTGCGCTTAGGGGTGCGCCGATGACCTCTTTGCTGGATGGTAGCCGCTGCGGATGCTTGCATCTCTTTTGGCCATTCGGGACAAACTCGAAGGCAGCTGCTGCGATGGTCGTCTAGCGTATGATCTGCAAAGAAGGTGGATGTCAGTTAATTGGACATACAAGTTTGAGGCTGACATCGTGGGTATGAGAAATCGGCTAAGCTGCGAGGTTCGCTTAAGCTAAAGCCGGAGAATATGGAGTTATATAAATTAAAAAATTGGCTGTAGTGCCATTTTATTTCGTTAGGGAGAATGAGAATTTCGAGAGGGTTATGAGGCTGTTTATAAAATAAGCCAATTCCGCTCGGGATAACTGGCTGCACGTAGGGCTCGAGAGAAGCAGGAGAACCGAACGAGAATGTCGGTTTGCTCTTCGAGAGGGTGGTGGCCGGCTCTTTGATCCGGAGTTGGAACTGTGTAAGCATGGGCATTGCTGGAGCCGGTCCACCTGAGAGTGAGATCTTGTAGATCTTGGAGTTTATACCCGATCAGTCCGACGTCTGCGGGATTTGCAGCTCTTGGAGCATGTCGCACTGGAGTGGCGACTGTCCTCTTTTTGGACCCAGGTTGGAGTTGGTGCAATGAGGAACTGCGGGGGAATGCAATTTCCGTCAGTTGCTGTGAATGTGGGCCTTTGTTGTCGAACCCTTTTGGGGGACCTCATTAGAGGCGAAAGCCATCCTGCGGGGCCGAAACGTAGGGGGAAATTTGCCGGTTTGAGTATGAGTTTGCAGGAGTGGTGGGCTCGAAGTGATTTTCCATTATTTCCTGAGGTGGAAACCCTGCGGGATTGAGGGCGGCAATCACTTGCGAAAGAGCTTCCTTTAGGGCAGGAAGATTTTTTCGAAGGGCGGATCCAGTATGCATATGGCGTTTTGATACGTCTGTGGCACATGTCAAATGCGAAGGGGGTACTGGACCGCTTAATACCCAACCGAATATTGTATGCTGAGCAAGTAAGCTGCCACATACATTTCGGTGGATACCTTCGAGCATGATCTGCGGGATGAGATCACTGCCAATCACTAAATCGATCTGCGCTGTCTCGAAGGGGTTTGGATCAGCGAGTTCTAGCATGGCGATATGTTTCATATTAGGGGGGTGTATGTGACGAGGTGGGAGCAATTTCGTAAGCTCTTGGAGCACGATAGCTTGCACGGGGAGTTTCGTGCTAGTTTGAGGGACTGCCAATGTAAAGAAGCATGTATGATTGGCATTTTGCACAATCTGACCGCCCATGCCCGAGATTTGGAAGGGAGTTTTCTCGATTGGCAATTTGAGGCGTTTCTGGACCTTCGAGGAAATGAAGGTACGCTGAGAGGCTTGGTCGATCAACGCTCGAACTTTGAACAACTTTCCTGCGTGCTCAATAGACACCAGTGCCGTAGGCAGAAGGGATTGGGTGCCATTATTAGAGCGTAGGGCTTGTACTTTGGGCGTACTTTGCCTGGACGATGTGCGGGGTTGCGCATCCGAAAGAGGAGAATGAGTAGCAGAGTTGTTGTGCGTTCGTTTTGGAGCTGTTGCGACCTGTGGAGTGGTCGAATGTGACCAGTTAGGAGTATGAGAGGGTTGCGCATTGCCTTTAGGGAAATGAAGCATGGAATGGTGCTTCACCTGGCAATATACGCACGTAAAATTGCTTGTACAATTTTTAGTGAGATGTGATGTAGCAAGACAATTCACGCAAAGATTGTGCTTCTCAACGTATTTTAATCGACTCTGGGGGGTGAGTCCTTTGAAGTTCTGGCAAGTCCGGATGGGATGATTTGCGTTGCAGAGTTTGCACGCGAAGTCCCTTTTCACTTGAGTGTGATAATTTAGGGATTTGTGTGGCCGATTTGGGAGGACATTGGAAGTCGAAGGTTGAGACGGTTTCGGCTTAGAAGGGCGAATACTTTGCAACCGTTCAAGTACCTCATATCTGCCGGTCAGGAACTCATCCATTTGCGACCAGGGTGGCAGATCCTTCCGGGATGTCAATGATTGCTCCCATAGAGCGAGTGTCTCTTGGGGCAATTTGGTACAACATATGTAAACCAATAGCGGATCCCAATTGTCAGTGTCTACGGCCTGAGTATTGAGAACAGACAGACAATTGTTTATTGTGTTTTGGATCCGCTGAAGTGCCTCACTATCTTCAGTGTGGGCAGGAGCGATATTTAGGAGGGATCTGATTTGAGTGTCAACGAGTATGCGTTTATTTTCGAAGCGGGATCTTAGGGCTTCCCACGCGAGTCCGAAATTCTCATCGGTTAATGCATATTGCTTTACAATAGCACCGGCTTTGCCTTGCGTCTTGTATCGGAGGTGATACAATTTTTGGGCTGGAGTGAGCTGGGGGTGGTTGATGTAAACCGCGGTAAACATGTCCCGAAAGGACGGCCATTGCTCATAGCCCCCGAAAAAGGTTTCGGTATCACAAGGTGGAACTTGTAGGCAAATGTAAGGGGTATTTGCTGGTTCTAGGGGTCGAACCGGTTCCATATGCGCAGCGGGCTGGGGGGACTGAGTTTGGAGCATCTCAATGATGTCCAACATCTGAGCCATGCACAACTCATACTGGTCTGTGCAGGCGTCGATTTTTTGCCTAGCCGACTCTTTGAAACCGTCTGGCTGGCTGTTGTCTTCAGCAATGAAGACTGCCTCATGTGCGCACATAAGCCTCTCCCATTGGGCTTGCAAATTTTTTTGCTTAATTTGGACCAGGGATTTGGTCAAATCCTCAATGGGAGCCGATGAAAATTTTGTGCATAATAGCACGAGTCTGTCATACTCGAAAGTAAATTTGGCAACACTGGGATCGGTTGCTTTGGGAATGGAAAGTTTGGAGCGCGTGTTTGGTGGCTCCCGAGTGACAGGAACTGTCAAACGTGCATTGGTTGGCTTTAGGGATCTGGAGGAAGGAGTCTCCATTGTGATAAGTTGGCGTTTAGGGGATCGCTCAACAGGCATTTTGTTTAAAAAAGCTCGACAAGGGTAAAAAATTTAAATTAATATTGTATAAATGTAGGGTATGGGAGAAATAGACGTGTAGTCTAACCGCGTCCGCGCGAACGATGTTTGAGAATGGGAAGAGTTGGGAATGGGGCAATTCGTTAAAACGAATTTGAATACTTGTCGAGCAAAAGAGGTTACACCCGTGTATGTGCAAACGTGCAGGGAAATATATATGTATAAATATGTATATATGGGAACAAACAAAATTTTTGAATGTGAATGGGTATTAAACAGGAATGTGTATATGGGAATTAAGTAAATTTTTTGTAAATGTGAGTAGGGAATGTATGTAAAAGAATGGGAATTGTATGTACTAGAATGTAAATATAATATAAATGTGTAGTCAATTGTGTGTGAAAATTTGTCTTTATTTGTGAAAAGTAAATTTATTTGTATGTGAATGTGAATGTGAATGTGTGTGAACATACACGTATATATGTGTATGTGTATAAATTTGTGTGTGTATAATTTTGTGTATATGGATATATGTGTATGGGATTATTTGTTTTAGTGTGTTAATGTAGGTAAAAAGGGTGAAATTAATTTTGTGTACAAAAATTTTTGTGCACAGGTGGGATGTCTTTGTCCCCCTGTATGCACTTGGGATGGCAGCAGATGTGCAGTGTATGAGTATATATATATGCACGATTGAAAGTAGTATGTATATCTTTATGTATGTATGTATATCTTTATGTTAGAGTAATGTATTTTCCTTTTTTCCGACAGACGACTTAAAGGTCATTGTCGTAAATTCTTTATCAGAAATGTTATCTATTGTTAATTAAATTATTTCTGTAATATTTGTTAAACAATTGAATAAAGAATATATCTATCTATCTATCTATAGCTTTCTTTATAATCTAACCCCTATGTATATATATACTTGGATAACAGTTTAATAGGAATTTGTATATCTTTACAAAATAACACAAATAAACAGGTGAATTTCGGGAGGGAACCCTGCAATTCAATTCAAATTTCATGCTTTGTGTTTATTGGTTGAAAATTATTGTAATCAAAAACATTTGGTTTTTTTAATTTTGCCGCTTAAATAATTAAATAATTGATTGGCACGACAGCCCGCTTACGCGAGACTAAGGCCTAGCTTCCCGCAACCACCCGTGTTGTGCGTGTGAATTTTGTACGCGGGTGGAAGGGACCTACAGTTTTATGCCGGTTCCGAACGGCAGGTTGGGAGCTTTTTCATAGGCAATTTTTACTCTCAGAGGTTTGCCATTTCCAGCTAAGAGAACAGCCACCGAAAGAGAAAACGAGTTTCCCGTTATTTTTTTTAGGTGTTACTACATGCAGTATTCGATCTTGCGTCGCTCTGCATGCGACTCGTTGGACCGCGCACTAACCAACTGAGCCACGGCGCACAGTGGCTGATTCTGCCGACGTAGGTTGCAAAAGTCGATTTTGTCATGTTCGATTTGGGGGAAACTGTTATACTTGTCCGATACATAAATGCATGGACCTAAGAAATCCGAAAACCTTAACTAAATTGGACAAATAGTTTTGCTTGTAGAGCCCGTCAAAGTTGAGCAATTTTTAGAGTGTGAAATAATATCAGCAATTTGCACTGTTTCAGCAAAGTTGAAGTTTTCAAATACGGAAAGGAGCAAATTAATTGAAACTTTTTGCACCAGCATCGTAAAAGAAGGCATTTGTAGTAAATAATTAAATATAGAAAAAAAAAGTTGGTTGTTGTTGTTGTCTCTTCATAGGCACTGACTTGAAGCACTGTTTTTATCACTCTTTTCGAAATTTCGATAGAGTTTCAAAAAAAAGGCCATACTTGCCACGGTTCCGTCTTTGGGAAAATTGTTCACTAGTCTTCTGTGAGTACTGCCCTGAAGAGATCGGGTGCCCGATTTTGCCCGACTGGATTTTACAGCGATTTTTCTGTGGCCACCTCGCGCAATTTTGTGCTTTCGGATGCGTGCGTTCGAACAAGTTCGTCAAGATTTTGAGAGTTAAGCAATTACACGCGATTATAATCGTTACCAGGGCATGCAAATTTGGATTTTGGCTTCATTTAGAGCTTCATAAAGAGTACTTTTGCTGAATGCGCAGTTCGCACGTACGAAAAACAAGTTGGCTTTCATTTCCGGCAATCAGCTATCATGTATCCTTTGATGTAATGCTTGTGTTTTTAACAAAATACTAACACTGTGTCTGTCATACAATTTTTTTTTATTTTGAGCAAAACTCAGTCAGTCGCCATTAGTCTTTGAGTTCAACCGCGACAATGAAACAATTAGTTATTGAAAAACAAAAAGCAGACTTATATCTATGTGTACTGTCTAAAATCCACTTATGTGTCTGGGCTGTTCAAAAATCTCACAACGGGTAAAAACCTAAGTACTGCAGGTACCTACTATTATTAGAAGCTTAGTGCCTGCTATTTGAATGTGAGTAAAGTTAGTTTCGAATTTAATTTGAACTAAACATCACCGCAACTCCGCCCCTGCAACTAAACCGAAGAAGAAGCACAAACTTGTTTTTAAAAAATTCGAAGCTGTTTGAAATATTTACTATTTCGAAGACAAAGGAGCAGTTCGTTCTGGTTACGTCGAATTGGTTACGTCGAAGGAAGTTTGCCTGCAGCCAAAACATCTACGACTAAAGAGAAGATATCCAGGACTTATCGCACTATCAAGTTAAAATAGATTGCGGCAAATCGTACCAAATTCAATTTTGTACTTCGATGCAAGAGATGCATATAGCATAAGCGATGACCAACCATCGACATCAAAGGCGGCAAAAGGAAGGCCGAAAAAGTCAACTCAGGACTGTGCGTCATTCACTAAAAAAAGGAAGCTTATGGAGGCAACGGGAAAAATAACTGCCACCCACTTTTAAGAAGCTTTGATCATAAAATAAAATAAGGATCAGGAGAAAATGAAAGGTGTTATAGTGAAAGGAGTTTTACCAGCAAGCCCGGGTCGCGTTAAAAAAATAAAAAACAGTATTCCCACCCCACCCCACCCAATAAGCTACCGATCAAATATAGTCCTAATGAAGCATTGTTTTTAAACTTTTTTTGTACATTTTTCGAATTCTGGTTCTCATTTTGAAAGCAAACTTTATGAATTTTTATCTTTAAATTTGACTCTTTCAGCTTATTTCTTAAATTTCTTATTACTTTTCATCTTTTTTAATGCATTTTCATTAACTTTGCAACTAAAACTTATCATTGTTGTTCGCATTATTCTTATTTACAGTAAGCCGAACTTTGACAAAGTATTACGTAGCACCCTGTACCTCGATTGAGTTCAGGTTTGAGAATACAATAGCCTGATGAATTTCTAATCAACAGCAAAAAAAATTGTCCAATTATCTCCATTCGTTCAGGAGTTATTAATTTTGCAACCTGAAATGACAAATTGAGCCACTGTGCGGCGGCTGCTTAGCCTTGTTTTTTTTCTTGTTTTTTTGCTAAATTGATTAAAGAATTTCGATTTTAGAACATCCTCGCGTTAAAAGGTACGTGTAGTGGAAAAATCGCGGAAAAATTTACAAAACAAAAAAACGAGAGTGATGCGGTGTGCAGTGGGCCTGTGTACACGAAATAATGAAAACAAAAAAGGTACATGAGTGGCGTGCTTTTCAAATTTACAATAACAAAAAAATTATTAAATAACAAAAAGTGAATAAATATTTAGCGTCGTCCCACTGTGTGGCTCTCTCCAAAATTCAATCAACATTTTCAGCCAATAGGAGACAATTTTGTATGACGTCACTGGTGCGGTTTCAAATTTATTTTCTCCCCGCAATCTTCTATTCAATGAATCTTGTCACAACCCGGTACCTCATCCGACACCTGAGTAAGCCAATGTTGAAGGATGAAAAACTTGAAAAGAAAGTAGAACAATTGGGACAGGTACATAGACGGATATTTCATGAATTTTATTTTTGATATGCTGTAAGACACATTAAATACACGGCAATTTCAACAAACTTTGTGCATTTTCTTTAAATGCACAAAGTATGCACCCTGTATTGCATATTATCATTTAACTCTTGTGTGCGCACCCACTTAAAACCTCATACTTGAACCCCCCATGGTCTGGCCAGACCATGGTGCAAAAAAGAGGATATTCGAGGATTGGGCTGGTTAATATATTTTTTTAGATTTTTGTTGATGAGTTTATATATATCTTAGTATGTGTGAGTGTTTGTCTGCGTATGTTTGTGTGTGTAGGCCTGTCAAAAAAAACAAGAAAGTGTGAATACAATAATTTCTGTTGCTTGTTTACTTTTTATTTAGGTAAAAAGGTAAAATTATGCTTGATTTATAAAATACACAGCGAATTTCAACTTCAATAAATAAATTTTGAAATAAAAAATATACGATAGTAAGAAAAAAAAATTAAAAACGTAAAATACGTTGTTATGGATTTGCCGCAACTGCTTCACCAATGCAGTGGTTGCAAGGAAATAATGCAGTATAATGACTCAAACACATTGAGATTTTATATTGGACATATACATATCGTGTTTTGATATATCTAACACATTTTTATTTCTGGATTCCTTTCACTATTGACAATTATGCTTTGAAGTCGAAAAGGTAGCTGACTAATACAGAACACTGCGAACTATTGGCCGTCAATAAGACAAAATATCTTCTATTGACCACTTAGTTCCATCTATCTAAAAAAACCTTCCGTTCAAGCATAACATGCTCAAACATGTTATTATTCATGCTAAACTGGTCGGATATCGTCATCGCGATCTCCACGTTGAATTATCATATTTTATTTTCCATCAGTAGCGAAGCATCGTATTGTTCAGGGCACAAAAGATAATTTGCAGCACCGTTATTACTACCTCCAGCAACAAACGAATCCTCCATAAACTTTAAAAAGTGCAGGTGGTTCATTCAGTTATCCCACAGAACTACGTATTCATTCAATTAGCCAATTGCCAGAATTATTCGCCTGTGCAATTTGTATGCTTCCGAGTAAAACTTTAGTGATAAGTATTCAACATTTAAGTTAAGCTTATTAAAGCCGGCCTCGATAGTCAAGCGGGTAGCGCGCTGGCTTCTCATACCAAAGGCTCCAGGTTCGATTCCTGGCTCGGGCTGGTGAACAACTCATCTACTTCTATCGCTATCCACATGAAGGAAATGAGAATTACAAGAATCAAACAAGTGCGCTCTTGGCAGGCAATGGCAAAACCTCCAAGTGTGAACGAAAAACTGCCAATCGCCGTTCGGATTCGGCGTTAAACTGTAGGTCCCCCACCCCCCTTTCCCCATCCGCTTGAAATGTGGGCTGTAACATATGTTGGCAAAACAGTGTTGCATACACAGTTCAAAAACGGGTGAAATATGTGGTATCACAATGGGCCTTTCAGGCCTCCGAGTGTGTCTCTTATAGAGGCAGCCACCGCAACCTAACCTAACCTAAGCTTATTAAAACTATTTAATTAATGACTTAGAATAAATAAATAATTAAATATCTTAATTCTGTTGCTCTAAAGCATTGGTTTTCGCTACTGCTTAAACTATTTTTTTTAGAAAAATCGTCCTCTCTGATGTTATTCCAGCGTTGAAGTTCAAAAATAATTTACACCTTATCCTCGAAATAGCATTTGCTTCCTTTAATCTCTGTCACAGAAAACATACAATCCAATTGATTAAAATCAGACACGAAAAGAGCACAAACACTTCCTTCGCTTCAGAAATGTAATTGAATTGAAACCAAAAACACAAATATAACCGCGAATACAATGGATAAATATTAATTTTGAATGTGTTCAGACATTCTTTTCTAACAAATTATAATTTACTAACCTAAAAGAAAATAAAAGCCAAGGCGAGTGAAAACCATTTGTACCAGGTACATTTTGCGCTAGCTAACTCATGTCACTTTTAACGAGATGGCACGAAAAAAGTGCTTCAAATCGGGTCAGATGGAAAAACCTAGTTACAGCCCTATGCTTCGTAGAGGACTGAATAAGGAACAAACGAAAAAAAATATTTATAAACAATTTCGACACTAATTACGTCGAAAATAACAAAAAAAACTGAAAATAACAGGCAACTTTGTATGAAAATACACCATGGTCTGGCCAGACCATAGGGGGTTCAACTAAGGGGTATAAATACGTTTTGCACGATTCTCGCCTTGTTTTTGTAAAAATTTTGTTCATGTATTGGTTTTTGTGCTTAGAAAGGATCAGTTGAGGATATCATGAAATATGAACCCGATAGCTTTACTACAACCTTACTAAAAGTGGACCTAAAGTTCAATATGGTCTGGCCAGAATGGGTGCGCACACACCACCAATCAGTACAAATAATTGCTCATATTATATCAATGAACGTCAACTCATTGCATGATCTCATGCACGGTGGTACACAAAACTGCCGGGCGCATTGCAATAATCGATGTATTTGCCAGCAGCATGCTAACTTTAACAAAAACGAAAAATTAAAGCTTAACGTAGTTGATTAAAACTCCAACACCAACAAAAAGCTGAAAAACTAGCGATACGAATTTGCGACAACGACGGTAATAATCTGTCGGCTTAAAGTCGCTTTAGTTATTGGCTTTATAAAACAAAAATATAGTAATTTTCGTAGTTGACGCCGGATATCTCAAATCGCACATTTCACGATCACAACAAAAACTCAGCAGACAAAACCCCATTGTGACAAGTGTCAAAGGCCACCGTTGGGATGAAATCATGCACTGGACTACAATGGCATAGATGGCTGAGCTGACGCTCACAAGCGCACAGCGCGCTGATGCGTAGCGGAACGCTATAAAACGTGTGTGAAACGCACATTCGTGCTATGTGACGTCATGGTGTTGAACAGGCGCGCAATTTTGCTCTTGATAGATAAATTAATTAATAAAAATATCCAACCAATGCGTTGAGCAATCGTCAATGCATTCTTCAGCAATTAGACGGTTTAGGGCCGTTTTCTGAAAATCTTTGCGTTGAACCAAAAAGTATGGAACATAAAGAGTGTGCATCACGTACAAGCAAAAATTTGAATGCGGGTGCTGATATCACCACCCGTGTTCATGATGCGGGGGGTAGACAACAAGAAACACTTGAAACGACAGCACAATGCTCTGAGCGCAAATCATAGGAACACGAATGCCGCGTCTGTGCTCACTCGTTCATTCTCGCTCAATTGTCCGAAGAGGAGGAAGACGATGTGCTGTTGTTCTTGTTGTTGCGCTGGCGAAAAGCTGAAATTGTAAAACGATTTATATTTTCTGGCTGGCTTTTGTTCTTCAAAACGTTTTTATTAGCCCGTAATAATTTTCCGTCCCGTTCTTTCGAACTTTTCTTACGGCCCACATATAATGATTGTTTAAAAAAACTAGAATAAGAAAATCTTATATTGTAAATTAGTGGTCACATCATTCGCCATGGAGCCATTCAGGTGTAGAATATTTAAACTATTTTTAAACGTAGGCATTCCTAAATCACATTTTTCATATGACAAAATACTTGTCTTTTTATTTATTTCTTTATTTAGTGCTTTAGTCGTGTTTTCACCCTATTGAAAGTCAATACACCTATTAAATTATGCTTGTCCATACAATCTTTTAACCCTTGGTTTGTCCGTCAGATTTCGATTTAAAAAAAAAATTTAAAACACATCTAATTATTTTTGATTTCAAGTGTTTTTATGAATTTTGAAGTCAATATAGCCATCAGTTAATTTTTTTCGTAGTGTTCCCATATTCTCAAACTTGTAATCATTTTTAATTTAATTGATTGGCACGACAGCCCGCTTACGCGAGACTAAGGCCTAGCTTCCCGCAACCACCCGTGTTGTGCGTGTGAATTTTTGTTCGCGGGTGGAAGGGACCTACAGTTTTATGCCGGTTCCGAACGGCAGATTGGGAGCTTTTTCATAGGCAATTTTTTACTCTCAGAGGTTTGCCATTTCCAGCTGAGAGGACAGCCGCCGAAAGAGAAAACGAGTTTCCCGTTATTTTTTTTAGGTGTTACTACATGCAGAATTCGAACTAGCGTCGCTCTGCATGCGACTCGTTGGACCGCGCAGTAACCAACTGAGCCACGGCGGCTGCCGTTCGTAATCAACCATGTGAAAATATAAACAAATAATTTTATTTCGAACTCGCCACGTAAAAATATTTGTAAAGATTTTAAATTGGGATCAACCACCAAATTTTAAAATCAATCAAAGCGTTGGCCATCAAAAAGCCATACACCACAAAGATTCGATTGATAGAAATATGATAGCAATTTATGCAGCAAAACCAATCGGCAACATAAAAAAGCATACACATAATAATAGACAACAACAAAAACATTAGCGAATCCCGAGTCATCTTCGTTGAAACGATGATGACGATGCTTTGGCAGCGATAAAGGGATCACGGTTGCCGCAATTGGTAACTTTCTACCAAAATTGGTAACTTTTAAACTGGTTGGTAACTTGGTAACTTTATTTTCATTTTGGTAAATTTTGCAATCAAAAATTGATTTGAAGTAATAGACAAGAAAATTTGTTTTTTTTTTTTTAATTTATATCACACCTTGTTATATACATTAAATACGCAGCACTGGCAACCGTGCCTTCAGCCCGATTCAATGGCAGCATTGTTGGCACACTTCTACTTCGACTAACATTGCGAACGTTTTGTGATACAGTTGAAAATTAGTATTCCAGGGTTAATATTGAATTTGAGTTGGTATTTGCTTTTAAAGTGAACTATTTTTTGTTTTGTATGTACCTATGTTATGAAATGTATTGTTTTGTATATTGTTTTTTTATGTTTGAAATGTAATACTTATGTTATATATGTTAGCTACGGTGAAAATAATAGTAGTGCATGCATGTATAAACCGCTAGATTAACGAAAAACCAAATTTTTGGTTTACATTTTATGCAACATTTTATGTGTATAATTGTTTATGTTGTAAAAATAAAATGTTGCGGCATCCCTTCAAGTTTGGTGCTTCTTTACTCTACCGGTTTATACATGTACTGCTATAATTTTGACCGTAGCTGTACATGTGATGAGTTTACTAGTAAAGTGAACTATTTTTTGTACCTTTGTTATGAAATGCATTGTTGTGTATATTTTCTTTTTTTGTCAATAAAACAAAATTGGTAACTTTTTATTAAATATTTTGGTAGAAAAAATTTTAGGTAAGTGGCAACCATGAAAGCGATTGGAAACTGGGAGAGTAAGCCGATTTGTGTGCGTTTTTTGCAATTCACGTACACAGCACAGTACACTCTTTTCCCGATATTAGGGATTAGGAATTCCTTTCTATTGTTTTCTTTTTAAAGTATGTTCTCATTAATTTTTTGCATTAAATACCTACATATGAACTGTTTTGGTTTCATTATGTAAATATTATTGAAAAATATACCAAAGAACACAAAGCTAAATGCATTGAATATGACAGGGTCAATTGCCGTCCTTTGTATTTCGCATTTCTTCATTTAGCGAATCTCTAACGATCAGATCAGATCAGGTATGCTTTTGGTGCTAAATGCTCTAGTTTGACCGCAGGGTTGTTTTTTTGGATGCAGCTAATAAAATCTTAATTAAATTAAATTAAAAGCATACCCAAGGATTAATTTGGCGCTTTTGGGCTATAGTATATTTTTCTAGTCAATTTTATACAAACGTATTAGGAAATGGCACCAAAAATATACAAATAAAAAGAAAAATTTCTTTGGTCACAAAAAATGACTCACACCAGCAACACTGGAATTTTGAAATGAACTAGAACAACAACCCCGTTTTGGAAATTTATATGGAGGAAAAACTACGTTCCTGATCAAGCTTGGGGCCTACTAGTAGGCCCCAAGGTTGCAATGTTGCAATAATATTAGTGTAATTCTGCGCATGTATTTCTACCGGCTCTCCCAGTTTCACATCGCTTAATCGTTGGTTGACGCAGCGATTAAGCGATGTGAAACTGGGAGAGTAAGCCGATTTTTGTGCGTTTTTTGCAATTCACGTACACAGTCCGTGTGTGCTGGCAGTGATCAGCTTTTCACTGTGCCTGCTCTTTTCCGGATATTAGGGATTCCTTTCAATTATTTGCTTTTTAAAGTATGTTCTCATTAATTTTCTGCATTAAATGCCAACACATGAACTTTTTTGGTTTCATTATGTAAATATTAATGAAAAATATACCAAAGAACACAAAGCTAAATGCATTGAACATGACGGGGTCAATTGCCGTCCTTTTTATTTCGCATTTCTTCATTTAGCGAATCTCTAACGATCAGATCAGATCAGGTATGCTTTTGGTGCTAAATGCTCTAGTTTGACCGCAGGGTTGTTTTTTTGGATGCAGCTAATACAATCTTAATTTAATTAAATTAAAAGCATACCCAAGGATTAATTTGGCGCTTTTGGGCAATAATATATTTTTCTAGTCAATTTTATACAAACGTACTACGAAATGGCGCCAAAAATATACAAATAAAAAGACAAATTTCTTTGGTCACAAAAAATGACTCACACCAGCCACACTGGCAATTTGAAATGAACTAGAACAACAACCCCGTTTTAGAAATTTATATGGAGGAAAAACTACTTCCTGACCAAGTAGGCCCCAGCTACACCTTTTCAAGTTCGATTTCAGAAAGCGTAAATTCAATTTCAGAAAGCGTTAATTCAATTTCAGAAAGCGTAAATTCAATTTCAGAAACACAAATTCAATTTCAGAAAGCGTAAATTCAATTTCAGAAACATAAATTCAATTTCAGAAAGCGTAAATTCAATTTCAGAAACATAAATTCAATTTCAGAAAGCGTAAATTCAATTTCGGAAAGCGTAAATTCAATTTCAGAAACACAAATTCAATTTCAGAAAGCGTAAACTCAATTTCAGAAACCGTAAATTCAATTTCAGAAAGCGTAAATTCAATTTCGGAAAACGTAAATTCAATTTCAGAAACTACCTTTAATGTATAAAAAATGTTTTTGGAAAAGTGCACTTTGCCAAATTTCTTATTTACGTACGAAAGCCAAGCCACTCGGAGGCCATAATGGCCTATTGTGAATCCCTTCTTATGGTGTTCTGGAGCTAACCAATAGTCTCAATCAAGGGGAAACCAGTTCGGCCTCTTAATGAAGGAGAGCAGATTCGAGATTTCGACCTTCGCCGTGCAAGCCAGGTCGGCCAGGAACATTGACCACAAGGTGGGGAGACGGCGTTTCTGCAGAGCCGGGCAGTGACACAGGAAGTGTTGTATCGTTTCTACTTCTTCTTCATCTCCACAGCTACGGCAGACATCACCCGACGAGAGGCGCCATTTGGTAAGCATAGATCCAATAGCGCAGTGTCCGGTGATGACTCCAACGAGCTGTCGAATGGAGGTACGACTCAAGGACAGTACGAATCGTGTTTTCGTCAAGGAGAGGGAGGGCTACAGTCGGTCCTGGTACGCCATGATGACTTAATTTCCTTTTTGGTCAACCTGTCAATATACATGTACAGGGCAGATATCGGAGGAAACACAGAGGTATCCAAACAAATCAAATCTGTGTAAATGCAACCAAAATAAATTCAACATTTGCTCTGAAATTGAATTTACGCTTTCTGAAATTGAATTTATGTTTCTGAAATTGAATTTACGTTTTCTGAAATTAAATTTACGCTTTCCGAATTTGAAATTACGTTTCCCGAAATTGAATTTACGCTTTCTGAAATTGAATTTACGCTTTCCGAAATTGAATTTACGCTTTCTGAAATTGAATTTATGTTTCTGAAATTGAATTTACGCTTTCTGAAATTGAATTTACGCTTTCTGAAATTGAATTTACGCGTTCCGAAATTGAATTTACGCTTTCTGAAATTGAATTTATGTTTCTGAAATTGAATTTACGCTTTCTGAAATTGAATTTACGCTTTCTGAAATTGCTTTTACGCTTTCTGAAATCGAACTTGAAAAGGTGTAGTAGACCCCAAAGTTTCAATTTTGCAATAATATTAGTGAAATTCTGTGCATGTATTTCTACCGGCTCTCCCAGTTTCATATTGCTTAATCGCTGGCTTTGGTTCATAGAAGGGCACGCTGCTACTCGCGAGTAGCAGCGACGCCTACTCGCGTATACGAATACAAAGCAGCGAAGTTCCGAGCGCAGCTTTAGTGTCGTCAGTGACTACGTGACGCGAAACTGAGAGGAGAAGTGTGAAAAAAGCCACAATACACACATAAAATTCACCAATACTCTCACATAACAGCTGATACTCCGGCCCCACAGCTGATATTCCTGACTCCATACAAACTGAAAATGGAGGGTTGTTGTGTTGGTCACTTCCAAAATGGAGGGTTGTTGTGCTGGTCAATTTTCATGTGTGAGGGTTATCATTGTGGTTCATTTTTAATTGCATAGAACATTAATTTATTTTGTGCACAGAGTTCTGTGATATGTTTATAGAAAAATGCTTACATGCTTACTGCTTACAAATATAATAACATCGTTTGAATATGTCTCTAACATGTCATTATTTAAGTTTTCATTGACTCATTATCAAAAATCACCCTTGTGTCTAGAACAGTGCATTTTGCACCAAAAGCATCTCTGAACTCCGATGATTTGGTATTTAATTTGCGAAACGCAAATCGGGTTGACCCTGGATGGCTGCTAAATGTGCAGCTGCACATAATAACATAACAAATAACATAAAAACATAACAATGTTTAGAAAATGTATGTCTTTTCTATTGAAATGATTGACAATTATGAAAATAATAACATGCATCGTATTAATACGCCTTTTTCTAAAAAATACGAAAGACAAGCTACCTCTAAATTGCAACTTTGCGCTTTGTTCTAACTTCAACGCGACCACACTGTTGAACCAATCACTGACCCACCCCTGTCGGACCTGAGACAACTGGTTCCCAAAATTTATTGGTTTTTCAACTGGTTTTTTGTAAGTTAATTTAACAATTACTTGTTCAAGTGACTGTCAGCGACGCCACGTTAAAAAGGTAAGTTTGCTCCAAGGAAACGAGTCGGTTCTGAAGTCAGCTATGACTGACAAGCAACCAGTTGAAAAACTACATGGTTCAACCAGTCCCATTTCCTACAGGGCCATGACACCTCACACAGATTGTGTATGTGAAATGCAAAAAATGGTCAACAAATTCACTTCCTCCGTCAGTTTCGTATCACGTCATCACTGGTGCAACGATTAAGCGATGTGAAACTGGGAGAGTAAGCCGATTTTTGTGCGTTTTTTGCAATTCACGTACACAGTCCGTGTGTGTTGGCAGTGATCAGCTCTTCACTGTGTCTGCTCTTTTCCCGATATTAGGGATTAGGGATTCCTTACAATTATTTGCTTTTTAAATTATGTTCTCATTAATTTTCTGAATTAAATGCCAACACATGAACTTTTTTGGTTTAATTATGTAAATATTAATGAAAAATATACCAAAGAAAACAAAGCTAAATGCATTGAATATGACGGGGTCAATTGTCGTCCTTTGTATTTCGCATTTCTTCATTTAGCGAATCTCTAACGATCAGGTATGCTTTTTTTCCTAAATGCTGTAGTTTGACCGCAGGGTTGTTTTTTTGAATGCAGCTTATAAAATCTTAATTTAATTGAATTAAAGTCATACCCAAAGATTATTTTGACGCTTTTGGGCAATAATATATTTTTCTAGTCAATTTTATACAAACGTATTACAAAATGGCACCAAAAATATACAAATAAAAAGACAAATTTCTTTGGTCACAAAAAATGACTCACACCAGCTACACTGGCAATTTGAAATCAACTAGAACAACAACCCCGTTTTAGAAATTTATATGGAGGAAAAAGTACGTTCCTGATCAAGCTTGGGCCCTACTAGTAGGCCCCAAGGTTGCAATTTTGCAATAATATTAGTGTAATTCTGTGCATGTATTTCTACCGGCTCTCCCAGTTTCACATCGCTTAATCGTTGACTGGTGTCCTTTCAGACACCATCCGAGTAACATTACGCTCGTTTGTTGAGCGGTTGCTTGCATTTTTGCACACTGAGTAATTGTTTTTTTTTTTTTTACAATATGTATGAAATCGAAACACCATAAACTCTTATCACACAAACATTTTGAAATCTTGCTACATATAAAATGTTGCGAAGATAATTTTTTCAAATCAATGCATTGAAACTAATTAATTGAGACCCAAATTTTGTTTAGTGTTTTCTACGCATATATTGCCAAAATGCTTGGTTGTGTTAGTGCCCATCACTGCTTTGGTTCGTTGTTTGCTTTTTGCTTGCGATTCGGCAAAAAAGATCAGGAAACATACATGCAAAAAATGATTGAGCGAACACTACACTGCAACACAACCATTTCAATGTACACGAGTGAAGCCGCTGCGAACATTTCCATTGCTGTTTGCTGTTGTCCTACGAAAATCTAACAGAAAATGTTATGAACTTAAGGGGGTCGTCTACGTATAAAGTTTTAAAAAATCGTTTTTTTTCATAATTTTCATTTGGAAGACGTGAGGAATGTTATTTGCAAAGGATTTGGGTAAATTCTTCACGGTTATTGAGCTGTAGAGCATTGAGCACGCTCGCTCACGGTGTTTCCGCACGCTCCCTGTGAACTTTAAACGCGTTTTCCCGAATGTCATATTTTTCTAACTTACTTGCACGATTTTAAGAAAAGTTTAACACGCATCGATTCGATTTCTTTTTTTACTTGCTCACAAAACATGTCGCTATGAGTAGACACGAGCTTTCGACAAAATATTGATTTTTTTTATTATAACAGGCAATAAACATTTGAAAAAAAGGGACACATTTTTTCCAAAAATGTCCACCATTTCGAGAGATTTCTGAATTTTACAAAAAGCTCGTGTCTAAGTATAGCTGATGAAATTCAATTATAGATTAGTTTAATTTTTTGTTGTAGGTTACGTGGTTTGCCCAAAATCATGCAGGGAAATTGATATAAAAATTCTGATGAGGGCAGGTTCAAGGTCATCCCGCACTCAAATATGTAGAAATATAATTTTTATGATCTTGCCACTTGAAAGATTACGATTAAATAAACAAAAAAAGTGAGTGAATATCTTTTTTCGTTCCTTCGTAATAAATTAAAAAAAAAAGGCTCGAAAATCGGGCCGCTACGTAGACCCCCTTAACAATCTCAAATGCATACGCTTCGCTCTTCCCGCTCGCATCATAACAGCCGAAAACACTTTTGTGCCCACATGCGCGTTCTATATTACTTCATATTCTTTGGTAATATGTATGTATACACTGGGTATAATGAAAATATTTATGTACATATTCTTACTGATATGCTTTTATGTAAAATAATCGGTAATTTTACTCTGCGAATATTTGTTTTTTACAATTTCACAACCATTGCCTCGATTTCAAAAGCGACGTTGAAATGACGAAGCGTGCGTGTTGAAATAAGGTAGATTGTTAATAAAATTGAGTCGTAATAATTGTCCAGTGCTGCTAAACGAAGTATTTTTCATACAAATTAATAAAAACTTGCTCAAAAATAGGGGAAATGTGACATTTTCAAAGAAAATTCGGTTTGCGAAGTTAGATTTTGCCAAATCATGCAGCTAAGCAGAAAATGCACCTAGGCGAATAAGCAGCTAAACGGAATGTAAGGGAGAGGGCTGGGGTGTGAACAGGGGTTTGTTTCTTGGCTCTAACTTTTCTCAGAATAAAGGTATCGAAAAAACGAAGATACCGTTGGCAAGGTAAATATAAAACGCAACTTTTTTATGAAGACGGATTACTGTTTTGATTAATATTTAACTCACTACGTCCAATTTTCTAAGGACGTGATTTTTAGCTTCTCCAAAAAAGTGGCTGGGTTGTGAACCATCTGGAAAATCCCTATTAAAGTCGGAAAATACGAAGAAAACACCCATAATTTTGAAGTAAGTTGATAATTTATTTAATCAGGAGGCCTCAAGAGGTGAAAAAAGTTATCATGACGCCACTTAGGCCAAAAAATCGCAATGAATGAAAATGCTTAATTTTTTGAATTTTCATCCTAATCGGTGTCGCAATATTTGCATGTGAAATACGAACGCGTTCTCTCGTTGGCCCACTTCAAGTGAACTCAACGAAATCGAGTAAAACTACATAAAATTACTTTATTTTAATATATCCGTCCATATTTGACAGTGTAAGAACAAATGTAGTACGAAAAACAGGTGGTTCATGACCCAGCCACCTCAGTGGTTCACAGCCCAACCACGATGCCATTTTGGAAACTTTAAAATAAACGAAACTTCCAACCATAATTCGACATAAACAAATATTACATCGCGAAATAGAATCAAAACACTAACTAAACATGTATTACACTTACATTTTTGGAATAAATTCAGTCACTTGGATACTACTTACTTAACTGGCCATAACAACCCGTTATCGGGTTACGGCCTGCCGCAAAACTTCTCTCCAGGCGCCTCTGCTTCGCGCGAGTTATGGTATTTGTGACTTGGGCCACAATTTCCAATAAAAATATTCCGATTTATAAAATTAAATTCAGTGGAAACTTTATTTTCAACTATATGCGTTGAAGTGAATCTTAAGATTAACTGGTGAACGGAGCGGCAGCTAGCGTCGAAGGCAATCTCTCTCCAGTATACCTCGCTTATCTTCGGATAAGTTTACTCAGGTCTTTGTGTGTGATCTTCGGACCATACAAAAAGCATGAGACAAACATTTGCAACTGTTTACATTCGAATGCATTATCTTCAGATTTGTTTGTTCGGTTGTCTGTGTCTAATCTTCGGACTAAACAAAAACACCAAGTGAGCAGTCTGCATCCATCCACATTCGGATGCACTTCCTTATCTTTTGACAAGGAGGTGCGAATTTGTCGCTTATGTTCTTAGTTGGTATTTGTTTAGGATGGCCTGAGACGCTGCTGACGTAACTCCTCCACCACTTGTTTGAGAATTCTCCTGAATTCTGTTTACAATTCTATTTTTAATCTTAACATTTTTTGTTCTTAGACATATAAGTATAATTATAATTATTGCTAATACAATAAATATTGTTATATTAATTCCATACGATACATTTTTGTGAAATTTTAATTCTTTGATTTCCTCGATATTTTCGAAATGTTGTGTGACAATGTCGTTGAAATGTAAAGGTTTTATATCTATCTTTTGTAATGGTTTCTCGTTTGAGTAAAAATATTTGTCGTGAATAATTTTTTTATTATTAGCGTATGTTTCGTTCCTTAATTTAAGTTCACAATTATTATACGTAATTAGTATATTCCTTTTCAAAATTACATCTCTATCATCGCAACTTTGTATTAGTTTTTCGGCTTTTGCGTTCTTTATCAATAATGTCCCGTCGTCAATCTCGTCAACTTGTGTTGCGTTATTAAATCTAAATTTACATGTGTTCGTCCATATGCAATTTTTACTTTTCTTTAGATTCTTAAGTAATGTATTATCCTCATATATATATATTTTGTCTTCTAGTTCGATTACATATTCGTCATTTGTATCTGCTTCAAAGAACTCTGTATTTGGCAAAGGCGTTATTAGTTTGAGGTCCGTTCTAATATAGGATTGCGGTATTTGGATAGCTATTATTATTGAATTATTTTGGTACGTCATTACCCCTACTTTTAACAATTTAATTTTAAAAAAGTCAATATTAAATTCCTCGATTTCCTGGACTGTTAATATGTTCGGGTGTATTATATTATGTTTAGCTGCGACAATATCATCTTGGATTTGGTCAATCTTAGTCTCTATATTTTTTAATTTTGTCAATTGGTCTATTAAAAACAGTTGCTCTACAATTTCATCGTTTTTACCTCTAATTTGTTTCATGGCGGCCTCAACCTTCTTTCTGTCGTCATCAACTGCACTTTTCAGTGTATTGAGTGCATCATTAAAATGGGAATTTATAATTATCTGTTTGTTTAAAGTTGCTATTGAGCGATGATTGTTCTCGTCTATTGTCGCCAAATGTTGCAATATTTCTTCTCTGTCGCTATCGTCCATTGTTCCAAAAAGCCATTTTTCTGCGGATCCTACAAAATTTATGAGCCCTCTCCTTTTCCTATTAGTCCTCGGAGTAAGTGTTTTTATTTTTGCTTTAATAATATTTATCTCAGTTCTAATTATTTCTCTATTCTTAACATTCAGTTTCTGGGAGTTTTGACTTATTTGGTCGATTATGCATAATATATCATTCGGATCGATTAAATGAACAATTGTATTAGTTTTGTTTGCTATGTGTACCTCATGGAGTTTTATTTTAACAAAGCCGGTTTCCTCGTGAATAGGGCTTATTCGTAGTGTTCCTTGTGCCGGTATAATTAGCAGTAGCAGTACCGTCATCATTATGCTGGGTATCTGAAAATTTTAATGCTCTCTTTATATTTGTCGGATAAATGTTTTTCAGCTGTTGTCTCCTAAATTTTGGTTTTTCTTTATGTCTTACGTTGCTATAATTTCTTATAAATCCCTCCTCTCTTTCCTCTTCATAATTTTCTCTTTTCTCATTTAATTTTGATATAGACTCATTTTTTGCCTTATCAATTCTGTTCCTTATAGTCTGTTTATCAATTTTATTGTGGTGAACATCCAGTGGTGTGGCTTTTATAGAGGAGTGAAATGTGTTATTATAACTTTCTATAGCTTTCAATACCTGTTCTTTTATTGGGATTTTTTGTTCCAAGTTTAATACACGAATTCTTTCTGTAAGAGTGTTATTTAGCCTTTCAATGTCGGAATTGCCCGTGTGGCTGTTCGGTTTAGCAAAATGGATCTCAATGTTTTCATCCTGACAGAATTGTTTAATATTAATTCTGTTAAATTCGTTGTCACAAACAATTTTTTTCATTTTCCCCTGTATTGATATATATAGTTTAATTTTTTCGATTATTGTCTGGCTGTTCCTATCTTCAAGATAAAAGCTTGCTACATGTTTAGAAAATTTGTCAATAAAATTTATAAACGAGTGTTTTGAATTCACGTACGTATCGATGTGGATAATTTCGTTGGTGTCTGAAGGCGTTTCTGTATTCTTATATTTGGGTTTAATAGGGTTCCTATCATATTTTGCTGCAGTACATAAATCACAATTATTTACTACTTTATTGATTATAATTTTTAAGTTTGGGTAAAATATTTTGTGCTTTAGCGCTTCGTAATTTGCAATTATGCCAGAATGGCCTGATTCCCTTTTGTGAAAAAGAGCTACTTGTTTTAATGCCTCTTCCTCCGTTTCCAAATCTCTTGCAAAGTGGCTACATTTTACGAATTTGGAGCTTGTGTCGCTTGGAAACAACCTAATTAGTTCCTGTTGGAGTTGGTTATACGTCGTGTCGTCTAAAACGGAGTAAATGGCGACCTTCCCGCTCGATAAGTGTCTTCGGACAATATCGGCAACATTTGTTGAAATATCATTTTTGTCGATATAAATTCTATTATTACCCAACACTTTTTCGTACTCTCTTTCCTTATTTTCTACTAAAATTAGCTGTGTTTTAAATCTATTCACTATCGTATCTAAAATAGGGATATGATCGTGCAAATCCTCTTCCTGGGAATGTGCAGTTTGCCCATCCGTTGAAATATTAATATTTGCTTCAGCAATATTAGTGTCCAATAAATTTATTTCATTTTTGTCAACATTGATCCGACTGAGAAAGTCAGCAATTTTGTTGTCCTTGCCTTTAATGTAGTCTATTTTGGCATTATATTCACCCAGTTGAATTAGCCACCTCTGCAGCCTCGGATTGATATCCTTTCCGCTATTTTTAGCTTGAAGCCACTTAAGTGGTTGATGGTCCGTATGTAAATCAAACTCCTTACCATATAAATACGGTCTGAAATATTTACAACCCCATACTACTGCTAATAACTCTTTCTCTACAGTGGAGTAACATTTCTCGTGATCATTTAATGTACGAGAGGCAAAGCATATTGGATGTCCTTCTTGAGTAAGGACGGCACCTAAAGCAAAATTGCTGGCATCAGTTATTAGTCTAAATCTTTTATTAAAGTTCGGGTAATGTAAAATTGGTGCATCAGTAATAATTTCTTTTAATTTTTCAAAAGACGATATGTAATTTGGGTCATTAATATTGATTTTAGAATTCTTCTTTAAATATTTAACCATGGGAAATGCAACCTTTGCATAGTCCTTAATGAACTTTCTATAGTAGCCAGTTACTCCCAAAAATGATTTAATTTGTTTTTGCGTCCTCGGCAAATTCAAATTTCTAATACTTTCAATTTTCTGTGGGTTTGGTTTCACCCCTTTTTGTGTTAAAATATGCCCTAAATATTCAGTTTCCTTCTTTAAAAAATTACATTTATCTACTTGAATTTTTAATCCTGCCCTCTTAAGAGTTTCAAAAATTATCCTTAAATTTTCTATATGCTCCTGCAAAGATGTACTAAATATAAGAATGTCGTCCAAATATACTACGCAAATTTTATTGATGTATTGTTTCAATACAGAGTTCATTAACCTTTGGAAAGTGGCCGGAGAGTTCTTCAATCCGAATGGCATTCTCACATATTCGAAGTGCCCAAACGGGGTGGAAAAAGCAGTTTTCTTCCTATCCTCAGGATCTACCATTATCTGGTGGAACCCTTTGGCCAAATCGATTGTGGAGAAATATTGAGCTTTCCCCAATTTGTCCAATATATTATCTATATTCGGAATTGGATACTTGTCACTAATAGTGCATTCGTTTAGTTTTCTATAGTCTATCACTATCCTCCACTTTTTATTTCCCGAGTTATCTGATTTTTTGGGAACTATCCAAAGGGGACTATTGTAAGGTGAGTTGCTTTCCTTTATTATCCCTTGCTGCAACATTTCCTGTATCTGTCGTTCTATTTCTTCTTCGTGTATCTTAGGATATCTATAAATTTTCGCATAAATCGGCCTATCGTTTTCTGTAATAATTTGATGCTGGATTTCGTGGGTAAAAGTAAGTGGGTCCGCTTCCATAAAAAATGTACTTTTATACTGTTTAAGTAAACCAAGCACTTTCTGTTTTTCTTCACTATTAAGGTGATCCATATTTATCCGCTCAATTACATCGTTTTCCACAGGTTCAAGTGAACATACGTCGTTTATATAAGAAGAAAAATCATAATCCGTAAAAAAACTTTGGCTTCCTTTAGCATAATACATTTTTTCCCTAAATCGATCCTCGCATTAAATTGGGTTAAAAGGTTTTGCCCAATGATCGCATCATAATTTCTATTTGGCAAATCGACTACGTTCCACGATATCGTACCCACAGCACAAAATTCCTTTGGTATTGGGGTAACCACCCTTTCCGTGATTTTGTTGATACCCGCAATGGTAGAGAAAAACTTCGGTTCTTCTAAAGAAATTAGTGGATATCTGCAGGCTACCTTTGGGCTAACTATACAGATGCTTGAGCCAGTATCTATTAAGCCAGTAATGATATTATTACCTAAAGTGAATCTAATCAGTGGTAGTATGGATGTCGAGCCTGGTTGGTTAAAATTCATAACTTCCTCTTGTACATTCCCTATATCCATTGGCTCAGGACCCGTGTTTTGATTAAAATTCCTTTGCCTTGTGTTAGTACTCCTATTTTGAACCGTGTCTCTTTCTTGGCTAAAGTTATTCCTTACTTGCTCTGAATTTCTATAATTATTACGGTATTGTCCAGTCCTTCTCTGTACCGAGTTCTGTTCTTGACTTAAGTTAAAGTTTCTAAATTGGCCAGAATAATTATTTGGATATTGTCGTGGTGCATTATATTTTGCATTGTCATTTACATGGCCCTCATTATAATTTCCTTGATTTGACTTTTTGAAATTTCGATTATTGAAACCATTTTGCATACGTTCATTGTTGTTAAAATAATGGTTTGTTTTCCTATGGCTGTAACTTATTGCTCTATTGTCATCTAGTAATTTTAATTTAAAGTAACTATTATACATTTCCGCTAATGTAAAGTTCTCATTAAGATGGGTCCTAAAATTGCCATCAATTTTCTCTAACATTATGTCTTTTAAGTCCCTATCTACATTTTTAGCCGAATAAATTTCGGGCTTTTTCTCGTCAAATTCATATATTTCATTTATCTCGTAACTACTTCTAATAAATATATCGAATAATTCCCTAAGGTTATTTACCCTTACTAAACGGCAGTAATTGTACACTTCAGCATACGTCCTTTGTGGCTGGAAACGCTGCTTCAACCGGATCCTCATCCTCTCCCAGCAGTTGTCGCTTCCCATCTGTTGGATGCATCTTCCTGCATCGCCGTTCAGCTTCTCGTTGGCCACGATTTGCGTAGCGAATTCCTCTAAAAATGCATTTCCTTGACACAGCAAGAGCGCCCTGTCTACTGCTCTGATAAAAGAGAGTAGATTCTCGTCCTTTCCTCCGCCGTAAGATTTCAGCTGCCGAAAATGGCTGATGATGCTGTCGTGGCTCATTGTTAATTGGCCTACTTGCTGCTGTGGTTGTTGCTGCTGTGGCACCGGCTGGCTTGCCATCTGTTGTCGCTGCCTCTCGATAATCTCTTCCTGCTGGCACAGCGCCGCTTCCAGACGTTGAATTTTCACTTGCATCTCTTCCATATCGTTCGGCTCGATTTTCCGGTTTCGATCAAATATGCTTCTCCGGTTCATGCACTTTTATTATTCAACTTTGATTATTTATATATTATTTAAACGACTTTGTTCCTTGTTGATTATGGCGTTGTATTAATTGTTAGTTTCACTTTTGCGGTTATTTTCGATTTTTACGGGTTTTTAAATTTCCTTTGGGAAATTGGTACGTTTCGCGTTTGCTTTAGCAACGGAAAAGATCGTATGTTCGATTTCGCGATTTCTTAAGAAACGGAAATGTCCGACTGCGCCAGTTATGGTATTTGTGACTTGGGCCACAATTTCCAATAAAAATATTCCGATTTATAAAATTAAATTCAGTGGAAACTTTATTTTCAACTATATGCGTTGAAGTGAATCTTAAGATTAACTGGTGAACGGAGCGGCAGCTAGCGTCGAAGGCAATCTCTCTCCAGTATACCTCGCTTATCTTCGGATAAGTTTACTCAGGTCTTTGTGTGTGATCTTCGGACCATACAAAAAGCATGAGACAAACATTTGCAACTGTTTACATTCGAATGCATTATCTTCAGATTTGTTTGTTCGGTTGTCTGTGTCTAATCTTCGGACTAAACAAAAACACCAAGTGAGCAGTCTGCATCCATCCACATTCGGATGCACTTCCTTATCTTTTGACAAGGAGGTGCGAATTTGTCGCTTATGTTCTTAGTTGGTATTTGTTTAGGATGGCCTGAGACGCTGCTGACGTAACTCGCGCGCCTTCTCCAGTAACTTGAATAGCACTTTAAAAAAAGCAAAAAAGTTTTCGCAGTCGATTTTCAAACACGATGTCTGTAGCTGCCACAAGCAATACGTGTTCGTACTTCGGTGTAACCACAAAAGCAGAGTTGTGTTATTTAGTGTTAATCGCGCTTAAAACCCAATAACAAATCGAGAAAAACACTTTTCGGGGCTTTCCCCTTTTATTTTGTGATTTATGTGTAAAATTTTTTCATGTGTTTGTCAATAAATCATATAACTGTTTCATAGGGGTCATCCTGACCCCAAAGGACAGTGATCGCAATTTTGAGCAAAGAACAGACAAGAGGTTAAATAAATAACATGTTTTATTCCAGGATTTCCAAAACACAAATATGGCTTTGTGTGTACAGTGAAAAAGTCTTCGATGCGGGGTTGCCTCTTTACCGCAAGTCAAGTTTTCTATTTGGCAATTTCTCTTGATTGATTATTCAAATTTTAATTTTTAAAAGAAAAAAGCCGACCAAACGCAAAACAAATCCTGTGAGAATTATCATCAATGCATACAAACAGAATTTGAAAAGTTTGGTAACTTGACGTGAATTTGAAAGTTTTAACGTAACAAAAACAAAATCAATTGAGGTACCGTTCACTTGACGAAACCAAATATTCATTTTTATTGTAAAGAATGTGAATAAAAACAACAAACAACAAAAACTACATAAATATTCGTTACATGGAATAGCGAATTTCACTTTTGGTCTTAATATAGAACCATCAATGGAAAAAATTTGGCCGTACGCTAAATCGAAAATTCGTTAAATGGGAAATTTGTTATACTGGACGTCCACTGTACATATACACATAGGGGTTAAATTATGAAGAAAGCTACATATATATTTGCTCAAAAGAGTGAAACAAAACGTACAGGGTTTTTCATTTCGGTTCGAAAACTTTGGCAGCCCTGCGTTCGACAACCGCAGCTGTCATCTGTCGTTGCATGGTGTTAATATTGTAGTTTAGTGTTTACCATTTATGAAAACGGACCGATTTAGCATCGCTCAACCTGTAAACATAGTGAAAATTCACTACAAAAATGGTGAAGCACCACCTTTCGCGCGCTAAGAAAGGATTTCGGACGTCACGAAACGCCTGTTTTTTCAACCATTTCGGATTTATGGGCGAAATTCGAACGAACTGGTTCTGTACAATATGTACAGAGGCCAATACGTAATCGCCCTGCTCGTTCGGCTGAAAATATTACTGCTGTAGCTGCCAGTGTTGAAGATGACCCGAATTTATCGTTTCCCCGGCGTTCACAACAATTGGACATCTCCATCACTTCAATTTGGCGTATTTTGCATTTAGATTTGCATCTTCATCCATACAAAGTTCAGTTGGTGCAGAAATTGGAGCCGGGAGATCATAGAATGCGTCGTAACTACCCCGAATGGGTGCTTGAAAAAGCAGTTCGAAAATCCCAATTTTTCCCACAAAATTTTCTTCAGCGATGAAACACATTTTCACCTCGGCGGTTACGTTAATAGTCAAAATTGTCGTGTCTGGGGCTCAGAAAATCCACACGTGGTTGTCGAGTGCCCAATGCATCCACCTAGAGTCACTGTTTGGTGTGCATTATGGTCCGGTGGCGTCATAAGGCCATATTTCTTCGAAAATTACGAAGGACAGACCGTTACCGTCAATTCTGAACGTTATGGCCGTATGATAACCAAGTATTTCTGGCCAGCGATCGAAGATATGGATGTGGAGGAGATGTGGTTTCAACAGGACGACGCTACATGCCACACAGCACGACCGAACATGACAGAATTGCGAACCAGGTTCGATGAACGCATAATTTCGTGATGCCAATTGGCATCACCAACACGAAATCAATATGTCTCTTAAATCACTTTTCTTCATACAACACCTTAACATATGTTTTGCCCCTTTACACCCCGAATTTCAAAAAATCCGGTCTTAGCGGAGGTTCATTTTTCAAGATGTATCTACAGTTCAAATTTCATGTTTGTATGTAGCTTCAGCGGTTTGGGCTGAGCGATGGTGACTCAATCAGTCAGTTAGGGCAAGCAATCTGTGTATATAAAAATGGAGGCGGTACCACGCCCTCTTGTCCAATGCTCACAACTTTCTTCTAGTCGAATGGTGCTACTAAGTGGAAAGTTGATGTTTGTGCACTGCATAACTGTTGGATCATAAAAAATGTGCCACGCCCCTTGACCAACGCCGATCAAATCTCATCAGTAGAATGACGACGGTACACAAAATTTCAATGCTGTGCGGCTTACAACTCCGAAGCTTTTCTATTTAAAAGATTTGAGTTGCATGGGCGATGCCACACCCCCTTGTTCAATACCAACCCCATTCCCTCTATCGAAAGATATGATTCAATGGTAGGTTCATACCAAGTTTCATTGATGTACGACTTACAGTTCCGCTGCATACAAGATTTGCCACGCCCCTTGTTCAACGCCCATACAATTTTAACAGTAGAATGACACATCTATGGGACCATGGCATATTCAATTTCAATACTGTGGGGCTTACGATTCCGAAGCTATTCCATATAAAAGATTAAAGTTGTATGTGCGGGGCCACGCCCCCTTGGTAAATACCCGCCCCATTCCCTCTGTGGAAAGATATGAATAAATGGTAAATTCGTACTAAGTTTCATTGATGAGCAAACAAATGTGCCACGCCCCTTGTCCAACGCCCATAAAATTCTAACAGTAGAATAACACATCTATGGGGCGACGATACACTAAAGTTCAATGCTGTGCGACTTACAATGCCGCAGCTATTCCATATAAAAGAAATGAATTGTATGGGCGGTGCCACGCCCCCTTGTTAAGTACCCGCCCAATTCCCTCTGCCGAAAGATATGATTAACTGGCAGGTTCATACCAAGTTTCATTGATGTACGACTTACAGTTCTGCTGCATATAAAATGTGCCACGCCCCTTATTCAACGCCCATCAAATTTTAACAGTAGAATGACACATCTATGAAACGACGGTACCACAAATTTCAATGCTGTGCGACTTACAATTTCGAAGCTATTCTACTTAAAAGATTTGAGTTGTATGGGCGGTAAAGCAGCTAGTGGATTACTGCAAAGTCCACAGGAGAAAATTAATCATCGGATGTGACGCAAATGCCCACAATATAGCATGGGCCAGTACGGACACTAACAGTAGGGGTGAGTCGCTCTTTGAGTACCTTATAAGTAGTAATATGACCATTGCAAATAAGGGGAAGAGTCCAACTTTTGTTAATGCCATTCGCCAAGAGGTTTTAGACTTAACTCTAGTAACGAATAAATTTTCTGACATGATCCAAAACTGGAGAGTCTCGGATGAGGACTCGATGTCGGATCATAGATATATTATGTTCGATATTGAGGGCCCGGTTAAGAGTGTCGCACTCTACCGTTGTCCAAAAACAACAGATTGGATGAGGTACACTGAAAATCTCTCTAGAAAACTGGATGACCAACACCATTTTATTAGAACAACAGATGAACTAGATAGGGAGGTAGCAAATACAACGAACTTACTTATCTCATCGTATCATGACTGCTGTCCACCAAAAACCAAGACCTCTACACAGAGGGTTCCATGGTGGAACAGCTTCCTTTCAAAACTTCGCAAAAAGGCTAGAATTGAATTCAATAGGGCCAAGAAAACAAACATATGGGATACCTACAAAGTAGCCCTAACACTATATAACAAGGAAATAAGAAAATCCAAAAAAAATCCTGGAGGAAGTTCTGTGAGGATTTAGGGGACATCCCTGCCACCGCTAGACTGCAAAGGACCCTCTCGAAGGGGACCACCATTCCAATAGGTATACTAAAAAACTCAAATGGGACCTCAACGCAATCGTTTGGAGACACTTTAGAGCTTCTCCTAAGAACTCATTTCCCAGATTGCATGGTACAAGAAAGGGATCTACTTAATCCCAATAATGACCTACCTGAGTCATGCGGTCCATTGGACACAATAGTGAATAGGATAATAGCCTTTGATAGGGTAAAATGGGGCGGGTCAACTCCTTCAAACCCTACAAATCGCCAGGACCAGATGGCATATTTCCAGCACTTCTTTCTAGAGGTACGGATAAACTGATTAGGAAAATGGTTCTGCTATTCAGAGCCAGCATAACACTGGAATACGTTCCAAAAATCTGGAGGGGAGTTAAGGTAATTTTTATACCCAAAGGTGGTAACAAACCACCGGACTCCCCCAAATCTTACAGACCTATCAGTCTCTCGTCTTTCATGTTAAAGACGTTGGAAAAAATCATAGATTACTATATAAGGGAGGAGGTGCTAATAGAATCTCCACTAAATAAATTTCAATTTGCCTACCAAAAAGGCAAATCTACGATCACGGCATTACACTCGCTGGTGAGCAGCATAGAGAAAGCACTGGTCTCCAAAGGCATCGCTCTCTGTACCTTTATGGACATTGAAGGAGCTTTCGGTAATGCCAACTTTCAATCAATAGTTTCAGCCCTCGCAAATAGAGGTACTAACCAAAAAATAACCAAATGGATAGGAAAAGTCCTTAGCCAAAGAACGATTAGAGCCAACTTAGGGTCTGTGGAGCTAAGTAGCAACGCTGTAAAAGGCTGCCCACAAGGAGGGGTTCTATCTCCTCTTCTATGGTCTATACTAGTTGATGACTTAGTTAAACTTCTCAACTCAAACGGCTTCAAAACCCTAGGATTCGCTGATGATCTGGTTGTAATAATAATGGGCACTCATGAAGACACACTAAGTAACTTAAAGCAGAAAGCCCTAAACGATACATGGACCTGGTGTAGGGCTGAAGGGTTATCAATCAACCCCAGCAAAACTACAATTGTACCATTTACAAGAAGAAGGAAACTAAATCTTCCGAATCTCAAAATCAATAAAACGGCCATTCCCCTATAAGAAGAGGTTAAATATTTAGGCATCACTCTAGATAGAAAACTCACTTGGGAACCTCACCTAAACTCCACACTTAAAAAGGCGACCAAAGCACTGTGGACCACAAACCGTAGCCTTGGCAAATCTTGGGGCCTATCACCCAAAATGACGAACTGGGTCTACACTCAAATGATCAGACCCATCATTCTATACGGTGCTCTAGTATGGTGGGGGCAAAACAAATCAGAGCACAGTCATAAGAAAACTAAACAAAATACAACGGCTTGCGTGCCTCAGTATTACAGGGGCTATGAAAACGACCCCCACTGCAGGCATGGAAGCACTAATTAATAGAGTCCGACCGATTAATCGGCATCGGCATCGGCATCGGCTAGTATCGGCCAATAAAGTTGGTATCGGCATCGGCTAGTATCGGCATCGGCCAAAAAAAAAAGAATCGGCATCGGCTTCGGCCTTTTTTGGCCGATGCCACATCAGTTTTTTTGGTCGATTTTCCTGCTTTCATTTCTTGTTTGTTTTTATTTGCAGCTGAATCGCACTGTCTTTCTTTTTCATATCTCACTTTGTATATTTATTACATTTTTATTATACTGTAACGATAAGACAGTCTGTCGCTGTGCAAAGCAACCCTGTCGCTACGCGCCGTGCTATAATTCAATCTGGCAACGACGGCCGCGATAATAAGGGGAACATTTAGGCCAACCTGGCAATGATGGACACTTTTAGGCCAACCTGGCAATGATGGCTACTTTTAATCCAACCTGGCAATGATGGCCGCGATAATGGACACTTTTAGTCCAACCTGGCAATGATGGTCGCGATCATCATGGAAACCTCTAGTCCACTCTGGAATGTGCGAGAACGATCTGCGCGATGGCCGGACAGGTATAAAAGGCAGCCGGGTGCGGCGCAGCGAGTCAGTCTGATTTTGACTAGTGAAGGTGCCACACGGAGTGATTAAGCAAATAATCAAGTGTAAAGGCAGTGAAGTGTGAAATTGGTGAAATAAAGTGATAGTTGGTTTTTATTGACTGCGTTTGCATAACTAAAGTTGTTTTATTTTCAAATTGCACAATCCAGTGATACGTAACAGCCCACTAGAACTAGTATTCGTAACAATACGTTACAACCCAGTGTTGCCTGATTAGGGGGTTTCTCCTTAGATTTGTTTGGATTTTAATATGACAAATATTTATAGGGACAATATTTTACAGATATTTTTAATCTATTTTTGCTACATCAACACCTTGTTCAGCTATATTGGCTATTGGGTCTTTTGTTAATTGCTTGTGCGAAATAGAATGAGCAATTTTCATGAAATATTAATTTTATGTGTTATAAATTTGGGGGAAATTTTAGTTTAATGTATTTAAATTCTGAATTTTCTTGTAATTTTATTTAGTTTTTAGTTGTTTATTTTCTCGTTTTTGTTTGTTAATTTGTGATGAATGTGATGAAATGTACTATATATGTAATAGTTCCTTTTGTTGTTTTATAAAATAAGCTGTGTTTTTGATTGAATCGGCATCGCCCGATTTTCGGCCTTTTGACCGATTAATCGGCATCGGCATCGGCCAACAAATCTGGTATCGGTCGGACTCTACTAATTAACCTTACACCTCTTCATTTACCCATTCAAGAGGAAGCGCTATCGAGTGCACACACACTACACAGGCACAATGGATACAAACAAGGCAACCTCACAGGCCATCTGGGAATACTAAACCAAATAGAGAATACTCTCTATAAAGCAGCTTGTCTTGACATCATAGAACCCCAACTAAGTCACGTGAAGAAGTACATAATAAACTTCACGACTAGGGGGATGTGGGGCAACAATCCAGTATGGTTAAGCGATGACTCACAGAAATGGTACACCGATGGCTCCAAAAC
This sequence comes from Melieria omissa, assembly GCA_963971225.1. Taxonomy (NCBI): domain Eukaryota; kingdom Metazoa; phylum Arthropoda; class Insecta; order Diptera; family Ulidiidae; genus Melieria; species Melieria omissa. The sequence goes on from OZ020270.1 coordinate 6,560,131, forward strand.
CTCTGCTGGTGTAGGAGCTGGCATAGTAGGACCAACAGTCAAAACATTCTTTTCATTAAGCAACGACACCTCCATATTTCAAGCCGAACTCTTTGCCATAATAAAGGCAGTTCGGATCATCACCAAAGGCAACCCCAAAAGAGAAAAAATCACAATACTCTCGGACAGCCTTTCAGTTTTAAAAGCTCTGGACAGCTACTCTTTCTCATCGAAAACCCTCTTGGATTGCCACAAGGAGCTCAACAACCTAGGTACACGAAACCGTGTGGTTTTGGTTTGGATACCGGGGCATGAGGGCCATGAAGGCAATGAAATGGCGGACGCACAAGCCAAAAAGGGAGCAGAGAGCCCATTCATAGGGCCAGCCCCGATGTTCGGGTTTAGCAAAAAAGACCTAAAACAGGACATCCAAAACTGGGCGCAAAAACGCAAACAGAAATACTGGAACAACTTGGAAGGCCTACACCACTCCAAAAAGTTCCTAAACTTCAACAGAGAGAGAGAGCTATCTCTGCTCTGGATCTCAACAGAAGCCAACTTAGGACTCTATGTGGTGCTGTAACAGGCCACGTTTTCTGTAACAACCACCTCTACAAGCTTGGTCTTACCGACAGCAGAACATGTAGATTCTGTCAGGAAGCTGACGAAACAATGGAACACATCATTACCAACTGTCCTGCCTTGACACACAGACGTGCTAAATTTCTAGGGAAACATAGCCTCGGTGAAGAGGACCTGATGCAAATATCGCAGAAAGGTCTGATTCAATACCTGAGCATATAAAACACCAGATGATTTAAGGGGCACAATAAACCTCTCAGGTTGCAGTGCACAAGGGCGTGGCCCAACCCATAATCATTATATTACATGGGCGGTGCCACACCCCCTTGTCCAATACCCACCCCATTCCGTCGGTCGAAGGACATGATTAAATAGTAAGTGTGAACTACATTTAATTGATGTGTGACTTATGGTTCCAAAGTTATTGCCTAAAAATGTATTCTGGTGACGCCACGCCCCGTTTTCCCGACTTTTTTTTTATAAACCTTCACGTAACAATTTCGAATAAACTCGCCGAAGGAAGTATCCAAGTTGGTCCAGCCGTTCTCGAGGTTTAAGCAGCCGAATGGACCACGATTCATTTTTATATATATAGATATAGATATTCTAAAGCAGTGGTCGGCAAAATTGACAATGAGATGGTGTTAGTGAGCGCAGTTTAATTTCTCTCCACTGTATAAAATTATACCTGAACAACGGCCGATTGAGAGAGCGTACTGTGTGTGTGTGCTGAGCGTACTGCTCAATTAAGTAAGCTTTGCCGACCACTGCTCTAAAGCTATGTTTCGAGTGGAGAGCACTTTGAGTTCAGAAGCTACAAGAACTCGAACGATCGTAAAAAGGTAAATTTTCCCCGCTTTCCGGTGGGATACGGTAGGCTTGCCACCTTTTTAAAATGGCTTTGGGGACACCAAAAAATACTATAAACAATCATACATTTTTAGTTTTCAGAGTGCATGTATTTGAACCTTGATACACATAAATACATATATAGTAGGTATGTACATATGTATACAGAAAAACTCCAAAAATTTTAACATTTAAACATAAAGTTAACAAAACAAGTAAGCATGTAAACATAAATACTAAAAAAAAATTAAATAATAAATAAATAAATTCATTTACATAAATACTACATTTACATATTGTTACGAATGCTAGTTCTAGTGGGCTAGTACGTATCTCTGGATTACGTAATTTGAAATAAACAAGACAAACTTAGTTTCTCAAACGCAGTCAATAAAAACCAACAGTCACTTTAGTTCACCAATTTTACACTTTACTGTCTTTACACTTAATTATGTGCTTAATTACTCCATGTGGCACCTCCACTTGTCTAAACCAAGACTGACTCGCTGCGCCGCACCCGGCTGCATTTTATACCTGTCCGGCCATCGCGCAGATCGTTCTCGCACATTCCAAAGGTGTTCAGGGTTTTTCGCGTTATGGCGTTTCTCGCGTTGCAAAGTGGTATACTCCATAACACGCGTTTCACGCGTCAGCTTCTTCTTACGTCAGCTGATGCTAAATTTTAGTTGTGAAACTGCTGATTGATTTCGTTGTGAATTGTGAAAAAGAACGAAATGAAATTGCTATACGACGTTATAGACTTTATATTGTAACGATAAGACAGTCTGTCGCTGTGCAAAGCAACCCTGCCGCTTCGCTCATGCCGAAAGTCAATGTGGCAACGACGGCCGCGATAATAACTTTTAGTCCAATCTGGCAACGATAGTCGCGATCATCAGGGAAACTTTTAGTCCACTCCGGAATGTGCGGGAACAATCTGCGCGATGGCCTGAGAGGTATAAAAGGCTGCCGGGTGCGGCGCAGCGAGTCAGTCTGGTTTTGACAATTGAAGTTGCCACACGGAGTAATTAAGCAAATACTTAAGTGTACGAAAAGTAAAGTGTAAAACTGTGAATAATAAAGTGACTGTTGGTTTTGAATTGGCTGCGTTGGAATAATTAAAGATGTTCCATTTTCAAATTGCACAATCCAGTGATACGTAACAGCCCACTAGACGTAGTATTCGTAACATTTGGTGTAAGAAGTGGGATTGTGGAAAATTGAAAATAAATAAAATTATAAAAGCCCGGACATGGTTAAACTCGAGCTGCTGAAGGTGGACCAGCTGAAGAAGGAGCTGGCTGCCTGGAATTTGTCGACTGCTGGCGGAAAGGTGGAATTGCAGTTGCGCTTGCGAGAAGCATGTGAGGCACTACAAGCGTTGGACATGCGCCAACTAATGGCTGCACTAAAAGGCATGTCGGCGCAAATGGAGACGGCGAATCGAGAAATAGCAGCGAAGCTGGAAACTACAAATCGAGAAATGGCGGAAAATTCTGCGCGCATAGAGCAGAAGGTGGAGGAAATTTCCAATAGGCTGAACGTGAAAGTTGAGCATCTCGAGACGCGAATGGACAATGGACGATGTGACGAAATGGGAGAATCCCTGAACAGACGAGTTGACAACCTGGATGAGTCCTTGAACAAACGAGTTGACAGTCTGGAAGATTCGATGCACAGAAAGATAGACGAACGGCTTCGAGAGGTACAGCCACGAGAATGTTTGCCACCGGTTCAGGACGGTTTTGCTACCAGAACAGAAGTGCCTACTTATGATGGTGCTGCGCCGTTCGATACATTTAAATTGCAATTCGACTTGGCTGCTTTGGAAAACCAGTGGACAGATATCAGGAAAGGTCGGAGGTTGGCACTGGCGCTGAAAGGTCCTGCGGACGAGGTGATCAAATCAGTTCCAGAATGTTAAAGAAGTGATTACGGTGCCATCATGAGAGCGTTGACAGCGAAGTATAGCGACGAGCACAACCATGCGCTATATTACTGTGAGCTGAAGAACCGCAAGCAAAGAGCCAACGAGGCGCTGCAGACATACGCAGCTCGTACAGTTGTGCTACCCAAAATTTGGTGGTGATGATCTCGAGAGGATGAAGAATGAGTCGTTTATTGAAGGTCTTCATGATCCAGAAACACGTCGCAGTGCGTTGATGATGGGCAAGCCGACATTTAAGGAGACGGTGACCAGCGCGATGAAATTTTTTTTTTTTTTTTTTTTTAGACGACCCAACGCGCAGGGGATGACCCCTATAAATGCGAGGCATTGCGCTGGTTCAGGAAGGATATATAGGTTGGGAGAGAGGAAGTTGGGTGAAGAATTTATGGACTCTTGCCTTGAATCCATCAAGATCATAGGTGCTGGGGAAAACATCTGCAGGGAGACCATTCCACAATCGCGCTGTTCGGGCCAAGAACGAACTTTCTCTGTAGTGCGTAGTGCGCTGAAACATCGTTTCGACGTGGAATGCATGGGCGCCAGTGTTCAAACGGGTTGCCCGTGGGAATACCCGGAGTGATGGCATCAAGCTGCTCATCTCCACTGAGCAATTACCGAAAAAGTATCGGTAGAATAACACCACACATGCCACGTTTCGACGATGCTCCAAGGAGTCAATAGAGCTGGATGCCCTACTGTCCCCTATAAGTTTAATCGCACGGTTTTGCACCCGGTCCAGGAGCTCCAAATGGGTTTTTGAAGCCCCCGCCCATAGGTGCGAGTTAAACTCCATTTTAGGTCGGATATAGGTAGTGTAAATAATGCGGAGATCAGACGGAGTGAAATATTTTTTGTACCGCTTTAAAAAGCCGAGGCACTTGGCTGCTTCTTTCGACACGCCAAAAATATGATCGTTCCAACGAAGATCGTTCTTAATGGACATGCCCAGAACATCAAGAGCTGCTGATTCCGCAATACCCACACCACCCATAACCAGGGATGTGTTGAGATGTGGGGAGACTCGTTTGTGGGATAACAGGCAACATTGGGTCTTGCGGGGATTAAAATCGACCCTGTTCGCTTGACCCCACTTGGAGATTGTTTGTAGGTCGCTATTAAGTGTGTCATTCATACGGCGCCGTTCTCTCTCAATCTCCACAGAGCTGGGACGCTTTGTGAAAGAGTATGAATGACAAATGGTGCTGTCATCCGCAAACGAGTAGATGGGATTCTTCGTCGACGACAACAGGTCGTTGATGAAGATCAGGAAGAGGGTTGGAGAAAGGACCGAACCCTGCGGCACTCCCGCGCTAAGGGAATGCTTTTCCGAGGCTATGCCGTCTACTACAACACGAATAGAGCGATCATAGAGGAAGCTCGTAATCCAACGAGAGAAGGTACTACCGACACCATAGGCAATCAATTTTGACACGAGTGCTTTATGCCACACCCGGTCAAAGGCCTTGGAAATATCCAATGCAACAACCTTGCTTTCACCGAGGTTTAGAATGCTATGGTTCCATTTCTCGGTGAGGACCGTCATAAGGTCTCCCGTCGATCGTTGTCTTCGGAAGCCGTATTGGCGGTCACTTAGCAGTCTATTGTGCTCCAGATATTTCACAAGGTTGAAGTTTACAATGCTTTCCATTACTTTGGAAAGCACCGAACAGATTGCTATAGGTCGGTAGTTCGCAGGGTCAGTAGTCTTGCCTTTTTTAGGAACTGGTTGAACATTTGCTACCTTCCAACATGTCGGAAATACACCTGTGGTGTATGACATGTTGAAAAGTTATGGACAAGCCAGTGAGGTAGCGCACTTTTGCAAAACAAGGGCTGGGATGCCGTCCGGCCCTGAAGCCTTATTTACATCGAGATTTGCAAGCACTCTTTTAACTACCCGTGTCCGAAAATGAATTTCTGGCATAGAGCAAGATACGTTTTCGACTACGGGCAGTGGTTGATCGCTGGGGGGCAGAGAGGAATTCTCTGCGAAAATTTTAGCCAACAAATTAGCTTTATCAACCGAGTGAGTGATGATTTGATCATTGTTAAGAAGAGTTGGGATTGAAGACGATGTTTGGTTCTTCACCTTCTTAACGAATGACCAAAAGTTCTTACTACCACGCTGGCATTGAAGAACTTTTTTCCTTTGGCGCTGTTCGTGCAGTAACTTTTGGCGCTTTAGGCTGGCATTGCATCGATTTCTAGCCTGTTTACGCAGCTGTTCAGTGGCGGCATTTTTGTTTGCCTGCCATGTTCTGCAAGCTTCCTCTTTGGACCTGACAGCAATTCTGCGTGTCTCATTAAACCAGATATTGTCCTTGGGTTTAATGCAAACCAGCTTATTAGGGATGAAGGACCGCATTCCTAATAATATAATTTCTTCAACCATTTTGGCTGCGGCATTTATGTTTCTATCAAGAAAACACAATTTCCAATTGAAGTGGGCGAAAAATTCATTAAGTCCACTCCAGTTAGCTTTATCATACATTCACACTAGGCGCTTCGGGGCTAAGAGCGAAGCATTGCGGATAGAAGAGTATGAGAAAGATGCCAAAATGGTGCAATGGTCCGAGTTTCCAAGAGGTGCGTGCATTTCAACATCATATTTTTCATGATGTGAAGTGAGAAAAAGGTCTAGAGTATTGAGAGCTTGCCCCTCAACGCAGGGGATATGCGTTGGTTCATGCACTATTTGAGTCAAGTTATTAGACTCGGCAAAGAGCTCGACATACAAGCCTTCAGGAGTTGTGTGGCTGGAATGGCGTAGCCAATTGGAATTATGAATATTGAAATCACCAGCAACTACAATTTCACTATTCAGATACGATTCCAGAATATGGGAAATAGAATCAGAGAGAAGATCAAACTTGTTATAAGTAAAATCTCTCCCTGAATTCGGGCTTCTGTACAGAAAGCAGAAGTGCAGAATGTGCGACTGGATATTGAATTTAACCCACATGGAGCTAAATTCGGCATCCGTCGTGTGTAGTTGTTGCTGACACTGGTACGCAACACTACTGCACACATAAAGGGCAAGACCCCTGTGGGGAGAGAATAATGGCAGTAGGTGGTACCCTGGGATGTGGAAATCCAGTGGATCTGCATCCTCACACACCTGGGTCTCAACTAGTGCCATTACATGGGGTTTGTGGAGATTTACAAACGCGTATATTGCGAAAAAGTTCGCCCTGAGCCCGCGCACGTTGCAGAAGGCTATACGAAATTTGTCCAGCACCATGACCTAGGTGGGTTAAAGGACAAGGAAAGCAGTCGGAAATGCGATCTGATGCACTGAAAAATTGATGTTGCCCTGTGGTAAGTGTTATGCCTTTACCACATAGCAGTCAATTTCCCAGTGTCGACCAGGACCGCATGTAGCGCTACTAAAAACGGACGGAGGAAAAAGGCAACACGGGAAAAAAAACACAGCAACAACACAACGCGGACGGAGGTCGAATTGGCGGACAGCACGAATAACGGCACTCGCACTGCACTTGATATTTGTGCGCAAGACGCGTTTAATTTAATTTTATTATTTATTTATCGATTTGGTCGCGCGATTTAAGCCGGCCACAACGCGGTAGCAGCGACCGTCGGACATATGAAGCGGCATGGATTGGGAGCACTCGGGACGCACCTGCAAGGATACGCCAGATTCAGGCGGACAACGACATTCCGATCCAGGCCATAAGCTCTGAGATACCGGGCAGGCCACGAGTGGTCTCCTCTAAAGTTGTTTGCTGGGTATGTGGCAAGCAGGGCCACATATCACGAGACTGCCGCCAACGGAAGAGGCGTTCCCGTTCCCGATCGCAGTCGCAATCGCCTGAAGCGAGGAATACTGACAATCGAGGCCCAGCCAACAAGCGCAGGGCTGAGGACGGCGAGTCATTAAACTAAAACGCGTCAGCCCAAAAGGGCGTGAGCTGATCCCCACAATCTGCCGCCCCACCGTCCTTGTCTCACAGCTGAAACGACAGCCCAGCAGCTTGACAATTGAAGGAAGGATAGATGGAAAGTTGTTCGTGTTGACGTGGCTGTGGGTTGTAGAAGCATCGAAACAAGGACACGACAACATCATCATCGGACGTACATTAGTGGAACCTAAGAATGGCAGAATACCAGTCAGAATACTGAACCCCCTGAATGCACCCAGATATGTCGGGAAAGAGGAGGTAATTGGCGAGTGTAAGAAAGCTGTAGCAGTGGTCAATTGCGAGAGTAGCCCGCCTGGAGGTAATAAGAAGAGCGGTTTTAACATGGACGTCATACCACAAGAGAACCAGTGGAGCAGCGAGTTGACCGTCAAGCAGAAACAGAAGGTGAGGTCTTTCCTGCAGCACTATGGGTCAATATTTGCGGCAAAAGCAGGCGGAAGAACAGCCATAGTGAAGCACAACATCGACACCGACATCGGAAGTGCAAAACCGATTCGCCAACCGCCAAGACGAATTCCTCTGGCCAAGAGGGAAGAGGTCACAAATTTGATCGAAAACATGCGGAAAGAAAAGGTCATAGAGCCTTCTTCGGGCCCCTGGTGCTCGCCGGTCGTGCTAGTCAAGAAAAAGGATGGCAGTACCCGGTTTTGTGTGGACTATCGGAAGCTCAATGATGTGACCAAGAAGGACAGTTATCCAGTACCTCGGATCGATGACACCCTGGACACACTGTCAGGCACGCAGTGGTTCTCCACGCTCGACTTACGCAGCGGCTATTGGCAGGTAGAGCTTCCAGACAAGGACAAGGAGAAAACGGCTTTCAGTGTTGGCGATGGTTTGTGGCAGTTCACCGTCATGCCGTTTTGACTCTGCAACGCACCAGCAACATTCGAGCGGCTAATGGAACGCGTACTAAAACGGCTGCATTGGCGGAGGTGTCTGGTGTACCTCGACGACATAATCGTGATGGGTAAAAGCTTCGACGACCACCTGGGAAAGCTGGAGGAGGTATTCGAGCGGATACAAAAAGCTGGGATTAAACTCAACTCAACTCAACTCAACTCAAAGAAGTGCTCGCTGTTCCAAAAGGAGGTCAAGTATCTGGATCATACGGTTTCTGCCCGCAGAGTACATACGGATGAAGGCAAAATCACGGCGGTGAAGGAGTGGCCCCGGCCACGCAATCTACACGAACTCCGCAGTTTCCTGGGCCTGTGCACATACTCCCGCTGATTTGTTCCGGGATTCGCGAACATAGCCAGCAGCTTGCACAAACTGACGAAAAAGAGCCAAGCTTTCGAGTGGAACGAGGAGCAGGAACAGGCTTTTACACGCCTGAAGGAAAACCTGTGCAGTGCTCCAATTCTTCCCCGTACCTGGGGAGATGTTTGTGCTGGATACAGATGCAAGCGGGAATAGTATTGGCGGTGTGCTATCACAGATAATAGACGGCCAGGAACAAGTGATAGCGTACTACAGTAGGGTTCTATCGAAACCGGAACGCAATTACTGTGTGACACGGAGAGAACTGCTGGCGGTATTGGACTGCGTAAAACACTTCCACAAATATCTGAATGGGCAATGGTTTCGCCTGCGCACAGATCATGCGGCATTGAGATGGCTCCTGAACTTTAAGGATCCTGAAGGGCAATTGGCGCGGTGGATCGAGCGACTGCAGAGCTACGACTACACGATAGAGCATCGCAAGGGCAGTAGCCATGGAAATGCCGATGCCTTGTCACGCCGTCCGTGCCAAGTCGAATGCAGGCAGTGCTCGCGAGCCGAGAGCAAAGAGCAGATAGTGGACGTCCGGTTGGTAAGCGTTATGCCAGAGGAAGAGTGGTCTGCGGAGAGGCTACAAAAGGACCAGCGTGAGGATGCGGATCTTGCAAAAATCGTCGAAGGCAAGGAGCAAGGCGCACGTCCAGACTGGCAGGAGATGGCCGGTGAAAGCCCGATCGCTAAAGCTTACTGGGCACAGTGGAAAAGTCTGCGGCTGAAAGAAGGATGCCTGTACCGCGAATGGGAAAGCGCGGATGGTCGGACCAGCAACCCCCTAATGGTAGTGCCGAAGTGCAGAATCAACGAGGTCATCGAGGCATACCATAACGACTCCAGTGGAGGGCACCTGGGCATCACCAAAACCGTCGCCAAAATAAAAAGACGATTCTACTGGGTAGGATGTCAGGAGTCTGTAGCCGAGTGGATTAAGAGCTGCGACCGATGTTCAGCCGCGAAAGGGCCGACAAGGAGATCTCGAGGCCGCATGCAGCAGTACAACGTGGGAGCGCCCTTCGAGCGAATTGCTATGGACGTCGCCGGCCCATTCCCAACTAGCACTCAATGGATTACTTCAGCAAATGGCCCGAAGTATACCCTATTCCTAACCAGGAGGACACTACGATCTCGGAAAAGCTGGTAAACAACTGGGTAGCCAGGTTTGGAGTTCCGTTGGAGTTGCACTCAGATCAAGGCCGGAATTTCGAGTCTGCGGTATTCAAGGAAGTGTGTGAGCTGCTGGGGATAAAGAAAACTCGTACCACGCCTTTACACCCACAGTCCGACGGCATGGTGGAACGCTTTAACCGGACACTGGAGGAATACCTGCGGAAAGTGGTAGGCAGGAATCAAAAGGATTGGGACACGCATATCCCCCTGTTCCTGATGGCGTATAGGTCAGCCCCGTACGACACGACATCACTCACTCCAGCCCGAGCAGTGTACAGCACAGAATTGCGGTTACCCGCTGACTTGAAGTTCGGGGTAGTCAGTACGACGGGAGGCGCTAAGACGGACTACGTGGCCAATAAGCGGGCGGAACTGGAGGAAATTCACCAGTTTATAAGGAGCCGCACCAAACTGGTCAGCGATAAGGCGAAAGCCAGATACGATCTACGGGCCAACTCAGCAGGGTTCCAAGAAGGCGATTTGGTAATGCTCTACAACCCGCAGCGGAGGGAAGGGTTGTCTCCGAAACTTCAAGCGTCATGGGAAGGACCATACGAAGTCGTGACTAGGATTAACGACGTGGTATACCGGATTCAACGTTGCAGCAATAGAGGCGCTAAGCTGAAGGTAGTCCATTTGGAGCGTCTGGCGCCTCATCACAGCGGAGCCTCGGCACTTGTTCGGGACGAACCAGTCTAAGTGGTGGGCAGTGTAACGATAAGACAGTCTGTCGCTGTGCAAAGCAACCCTGCCGCTTCGCTCATGCCGAAAGTCAATGTGGCAACGACGGCCGCGATTATAACTTTTAGTCCAATCTGGCAACGATGTTCGCGATCATCAGGGAAACTTTTAGTCCACTCCGGAATGTGCGGGAACGATCTGCGCGATGGCCTGAGAGGTATAAAAGGCTGCCGGGTGCGGCGCGCGAGTCAGCCTTATTTTGACTAGTGAAGTTGCCACACGGAGTAATTAAGCAAATACTTAAGTGTACGAACAGTAAAGTGTAAAACTGTGAATAATAAAGTGACTGTTGGTTTTGAATTGGCTGCGTTGGAATAATTAAAGTTGTTTCATTTTCAAATTGCACAATCCAGTGATACGTAACAGCCCACTAGACGTAGTATTCGTAACAATATATTTACTGATTTCATTTTAAACACAATAAATTCATATCGAGCATTGCAAAAAATAAAAAAATATTCAGTTGAATTCAATTTGTAGCAATTTATCTCACAGGAATGAGCAAAATTCGATATACACCGATTAAGCTATCGAATTTCCAATACAGCGAAGACTAAGTTTCGTCTCTCAAAGAATTATGCTAATTTTTAGGAATTTCTCCACATTTTATGTTAAAATGTTGAATTTCAAATGTTTCTTAAATGTATTTAATAGCTTTCGTGCAAAATAAATGCATTCGACTTTTGCGATAACACAAGTTTGTTATCGGCATTACCATTTAACCACATAATGTATGACATCTTTAGAAGCTCTGTCAGCTGTTTGACGTCGTTAAGCGAGAAACGCGAGAGAAAGTTGAAAATAGTTCAACTTTTGACGCGTTTCGGGCGTATCGACGTCAAGTCATGGAGTTTGCTTCATACAAACACACTGATTCTACTGTTTCTCGAAACGCGGGAAACTCGAAAAACAACGATACGCTTGAAACGCGCTTTATGGAGTTTAACCATAAAGGTTTCCATGATGATCGCGACCATCATTGCCAGGTTGGACTAAAAGTTTCCATTATCGCGGTCATCATTGCCAGGTTGAATTATGGCACGGCGCGTTGCTTTGCACAGCGACAGACTATCTTATCGTAACAATATACTTATATTACATTAAATGCTATCATAAAATTAATAATAATGAGATCAAAACAAAAAATATCGATTTTTATCGAAATAAATATCAATAAGTTTAGGCTGCTTTTATACGACCCATTGTTAATTTCAACTCAGATTATTATGATGCATTTCGTGTTTGCTACCAAAGGAAATAGTAAAATCGACATGTTTCGTGTTTGTGGAGGATATTTTACCCTTTTTGGAGGACGGAGGACATTTGAGTAATTTGGAGGACTGTCCTCCACAATGGAGGACGGGTGGCAAGCTTAGATAACGGGGACTTTCCACGCATTTTTGCAAAGCTGAAATTTCGGCTATAAAATGAGCTATTATTTAAATCACTAGACTTTCTAATTTAGGGGAGATACCAATAAGCAGTTGAACAATTGTGAAGATATTAATTTTTTTTGGTGGGCGAGGTCAGTGACATTGCGCCCATTTTTGGAGAGATCATCAACATTATCGATCCAGAGTTGCTCAGGATAACTGATTACTCGTCTTTTGATCCCCATTTGTTAAATATTACCGAATTTTGCTAATATCGTACGATATTATATTTCTTCCCCAGAACGATGCTACCATTTCATTTTTGCGTGCGGCTCGCAGCGGCGATCTAGGCAAAGTGCTGGAATTTTTAAAATCTGGACAAATTACCGACATAAATGCTTGCAACGCGGTATGTGTGCAAAGTTGAGCATCGTGGCATTAGTTTATGACTATGTGTTCCTCTTCTCACTCAATTAGAATGGCTTGAATGCGCTCCACTTGGCCGCAAAAGATGGCTACATCGACATTGTAAGCGAGCTGCTGCGGCGAAACATCAAAGTGGATAACGCCACCAAAAAGGGGAACACTGCACTTCATATTGCCTCGTTAGCTGGCCAGAAGGAGGCCATTAAGCTGTTAATACAATACAACGCGAACGTGAACGTGCAGTCCCTAAACGGCTTTACGCCGCTGTATATGGCCGCACAAGAGAATCATGATGCTTGTGTGCGGTTTTTACTAGCCAAGGGCGCAAATCCATCGCTAGCTACGGAGGTAAACTCATATTATTGCACTAAATATAAACACAAACGTGCTTTGGCCGGTCTACTGGCCTGCGACGAAGTATTTCAGTTTCTTAGATTCGTTTTTCGGTCGGTTTTTGCAGGACGGCTTTACGCCGCTGGCAGTCGCCATGCAGCAGGGCCACGACAAAGTTGTCGCCGTATTGCTGGAATGCGATGTGCGCGGCAAGGTGCGTCTACCGGCGCTGCATATTGCTGCTAAAAAGAACGATGTCAACGCCGCTACGCTGCTACTGCACAGCGAACAAAACTCCGACATCGTATCCAAGTCCGGATTCACACCGCTGCACATTGCCGCTCACTATGGTAACGTTGACATCGCAAACCTGTTGATCGAGCGCGGTGCCAATGTCAACTTCACCGCCAAACATAACATCACGCCGCTGCATGTCGCTTGCAAATGGGGCAAAACCAACATCCTGCAGCTGCTGCTTTCCAAACACGCCAACATCAACGCAACAACGCGCGATGGCTTGACACCGTTGCACTGTGCAGCCCGCTCCGGTCACGTCGAAGTTATAGAGATCCTGCTGGTGCACAACGCACCCATACTGTCAAAAACGAAGAATGGTCTGGCACCCTTGCACATGGCTGCACAGGGTGAGCATGAAGGGGCGGCACGTGTATTGCTGTTGCACAAAGCACCCGTTGACGAAGTGACCGTCGATTATCTGACAGCGTTGCATGTAGCGGCGCATTGCGGTCACGTGCGTGTTGCTAAGTTGCTGCTCAGCTACAACGCCGACCCGAACGCGCGCGCATTGAACGGCTTCACGCCGCTGCACATCGCCTGCAAGAAAAATCGCATCAACGTAGTGGAATTGCTCCTGAAGCACGGCGCCAGCATCAGCGCCACCACCGAGTCAGGGCTGACGCCGTTGCACGTGGCCAGCTTCATGGGCTGCATGAACATTGTCATCTATCTACTGCAGCATGAGGCCAATCCGGACGCGCCGACGGTTCGCGGTGAAACCTCGCTGCACTTGGCGGCGCGCGCCAACCAGACCGATATCATACGCATACTGCTGCGAAACGGAGCCCAGGTGGACGCACGTGCCCGCGAAGGCCAGACACCGCTACAGGTGGCGACGCGCCTCGGCAACATCGACATTATCATGCTGATGCTGCAGCACGGCGCCAATGTGGATGCGACCACCAAGGATGTGTACACACCGCTGCATATCTCCGCCAAGGAAGGCCAGGAGGAGGTGACGCAGTTGCTAATCCAGGGCAACGCGCAACTTGACGCCGTTACAAAGAAGGGCTTCACGCCTCTGCATCTGGCCGCTAAGTATGGCAAGGACAAGGTCGTTGCTATTCTGCTGCATAAGGGTGCTAAGATCGATTGCCAGGGCAAGAACGATGTGACGCCGCTGCATGTGGCAGCGCACTACGACCACCAGACGGTGGTATTTCTTCTGCTAGAAAAAGGCGCTTCGTCACAATTATGTGCTAAGAACGGTCATAGCGCGCTGCATATCGCCGCTAAGAAGAATCAAATGGAAATCGCACAGCAACTGCTGCAATACGGAAGTGACCCGGACGTACGCAGCAAATCGGGCTTCTCGCCGCTACATCTTGCCGCTCAAGAAGGTCACGTCGACATGGTGAATCTGCTGCTGGAGCATGGCGTTGATCCCAACGTGACGGCCAGGAACGGCCTAACACCGCTTCACCTGTGCGCGCAGGACGACAAGACGGCGGTGGCACGGATTTTGCTCGAACATCGGGCAAATATATCGGAACGCACCAAAGCCGGCTACACACCGCTTCACGTGGCGGCACACTACGGCCAAATCAACATGGTGAAGTTTCTGCTTGAGAACGACGCTAATATCGAGATGAGCACCAACGTCGGCTACACACCGCTGCACCAGGCCGCACAGCAGGGCCATACGATGGTTATCAATTTGCTACTCCGACATAAAGCCAATCCGAATGCGGTGACGAACGTAAGTATCTTGTAGGCCCATAATTTACTAGAACTCACAAGCTTTCTAAATCAATGCTGGAAGGAAAAATCAACATTTTTAGAAATCGTTCACACGACTGTAACTCCTGAACCAAGAAAGCTAGCTACATAGTGACCTAACTTTAAATAGATCTCACAAGCTTTCCCTTTATGAATCAAAAATATTCCACTAGATACAAGAGGAAATCGATGTTGAAGGATAACAGTAATCAAAGCCGACTCTTTAAAAATCATGTAAACATATGTACCTCCTGAACTAAAAGAGCTAGTCACCAGACACAAAACCTATCTTGAACACCAGCTATCCAAAATGGGTCGAAAGACCCCTATCTTCTATCAGAGAGCTGACTAAATCGATGTTGATGAAATTTAGCAAACACCCGACTTTGTTCAAAAAGTTAAAATTTCCTGCAACTTCTGTAAGAACAGTATGTAGTAGAAGCAAGTGCATTTACCTACAGATTACAATTATTATATGCAATGCAATTGAATACCGGTTACAGATAATATATATTGTAGGAAACAAAATTTATATAAACAAATAAGGTGCGTAACATAATTATAAGACACTCAGAAAATTTCACTTTGCAGCTTCGCCAAATCTAAACAGTAATTTTTTTTTAGCAAAGCAAAAACGCAGAATAATTTTGTGAAGTATCAGTTTTAATTTAACCCTTTCGGGACGGAGTTTAATTTTGGAATCTAAAATACTCGGAATGGAAATATTCTCATGCTACGAATGTTGGGGTTAGAAAATTATATTGGATGCTCCCAAATTCTAAAATCATCCTTTTATGCGGAAACACCGAAATCGAAAAAATATTTTGCGTGGGTGGTAAGATTTGAATGATTGTTTTATGGGGCATTAAAAACGTTCTGGGACGTATTATCCCAGTAGTCCCGAAAGGGTTAAGGCACAACTTAATATTCCTAGAAATTCCTGTCAAATATACCGTAAGCTTTTATGAAAATTAGTAATATTTTGGGTACCTGCAATCGTAACAAAATTATAAGGCACATAGGTTGTTTTTGGTTTACGTTAACAAATATTTGGTATGGCTTGGCATAGTCAGACAGCTTTTGTTTTCGACCAGTACTTCGTCGTTTGGCTTAATTATGTGGACCGCGTAGAAATCCGGCAATAGCACACCGAAAACGACCGATTTCTTTCAAAATTTCGGTTACACTAAGCCCGGCAACGTTAAAATGAGTAATTTCGCCTTGTTCCTTTTCAGATAGTAATTTACCAACAGGCATTTTAATTAATTAATTAATTAATTTAATAATTAATTGACTGGCACGACAGCCCGCTTACGCGAGACTAAGGCCTAGCTTCCCGCAACCACCCGTGTTGTGCGTGTGAATTTTGTACGCGGGTGGAAGGGACCTACAGTTTTATGCCGGTTCCGAACGGCAGGTTGGGAGCTTTTTCATAGGCAATTTTTACTCTCAGAGGTTTGCCATTTCCAGCTGAGAGGACAGCCACCGAAAGAGAAAACGAGTTTCCCGTTATTTTTTTAGGTGTTATTACAGGCAGTATTTGAACCTGCGGTTGCTGCCTTTGACTCGTTGTCCAACGCACTAACCAACTGAGCCACGGCGGCTGCACAGGCATTTTAGTTTGAATTAATTGAATTAAACCCCGAAATCAACGCCTAAATAAAAAAATCGATCTGCGCACTGTGAATTCTTTTAATTCAATGTGTCTTATAATTTTGTTACGATTGCAGCTACCCAAAATATTACTCATTTTCATACAAGCTAACGATATATTTGACAGGAATTTCTAGGAATATTAAGTTATGCCTAAAATTAAAACTGATACTTCACAAAACTATTCTGCATTTTTGCTTTTCTAAAAAAAATTACTGTTTAGATTTGGCGAAGCTGCAAAGTGAAATTTTCTGGGTGTCTTATAATTATGTTACGCACCTTATATTGTAACGATAAGACAGTCTGTCGCTGTGCAAAGCAGCCGGTCGCTGTGCAAGGCGCCCTGTCGCTACGCGCCGTGCTATGAATGCTTTTACGGGCATACTTTTAGGCACGCACTTTAAAGTACAGCGACTTGCTATAATTCGATCTGGCAATGATGGCCCGCGATAATAATGGAAACTTCTAGTCCAATTAGAATGTGCGGGAACGGTCTGCGCGATAACCGGACAGGTATAAAAAGCAACCGGGTACGGCGCAGCGAGTCAGTCTTGGTTTAGACAAGTGAAGGTGCCACACGGAGTAATAAAGTGTAAAAACAGTAAAGTGTGAAATTTGTGAGATAAAGTAATTGTTGGTTTTTATTGACTGCGTTTGAGAAATTGAGTGTGTTTTTATTTATATTGCGCAATCCAGAGAGACGTACTAGCCCACTAGAACTAGTATTTGTAACAATATATGTACTTGTGGAAACGAATAGAAGTTCTCAACATATATTTGGTTAAAACAACCGCAACAAATATGTTTTACTGTATATTTTTTGTACAAAAAACATTTTCAGAATCGTTTTTATTATTTACAAATATGAATCTGTTTTCAATTTTTGTGAGCGCTTTTTTAGTACGGCCATCGCATAGTTCACCATGAAACTGCCATACATTTTGCTCGCCCTCTTCGACTACGCCTCGAAAATTTGTTGTCTGTGCGTACCGTGGCATCTCACTCATACACCGAATTTCCACAGCCATTTGGGATGCTGTGTAGAGGCGAAGGTCTGGTATGTGTGGAGAAGCATAGAAATCGCGGAGTGCTAAAAATAGCCACATGATGAATTCAGTGCATTCATTTCAATATCTATCTATATAAGTACGTATTTCTGCATAAAAAATAGCACCGAACAGAAACGCTGAAAAGCAACCAAACAGAAATAAAATTGAATAGTGAAGTGCCGCACACGCTATTAGGCTCTGCATTTAGGATTGTTGTTGGTAAAAACAAATCGACAAATAGCCGCTTCCAAATTTTACGTGGGCCACTAAATTTTTAACGCGCAATCGATTCTCACTCTCCTCTTTGATCGAGATTTTCATTTGAATTTCGTTGGATTTCGTTTTTTCCCTGTTGATTTTAACTTTCGCCTTTTTCCGCTTGCACGCGTACAGAACGGACAAACCGCGCTGAGCATTGCCAATAACTTGGGCTACGTAACGGCCGTGGAAACACTGAAAGTGGTCACGGAAAAATCAGTCACGAACAGTATTACCGGCGGGCTGGAGGAGAAGTACAAAGTGGTCGCACCGGAGCTGATGCACGAGACGTTCATGTCTGATTCGGAGGACGAGGGAGGCGACGAGCACTTAGATCACCATCAATACATGTACATGGCAACCGATGATTTGAAAACGACCGAGCAAGATCACCAGAATTATGACACGACTAATAACGACGACAATGTAGACCATCATCAGCAGCAGCAAGAAGTACAGCACCAGCAGCAGCACGAAGTACATCACCAGCAGCAATTTGTGACTGGTGCTGGCAGACGTCTTGATGGTGGTGGGAACAGGGGTGAGCAACTACTAACACACAATGAACGCTAAACATGAAAATAGATTTCAGTCTTTTTTAAGGTTATTTTTGCATTGATTTGCATAGATGTTTCTAACAGCCTGTCGGGGTTTCAGGTATCTCTGCCTGATAACGCTGTTGTTGCTAACAGAAAGTCATAATCTATTGTAGACTATCCACTTACGAAAACCACAAATTTTTTTAAATCATGTCCTTCCTTAATTTTAACTTCTTCTACTTAATAGAAGTAAACGAAGTTATTACTAGCACAAATCAATACGCCCTTAAGCAGATTGATAATGTTGTTATCACACGCCCTCCAGTGCACTTGGGGTGAGTAAGACCAACAAGACAACTTAATTAAAAACGCATTCCTTTACACATATGTATATGTCTTAATATGTCTATCCAATTTTTTTTAATGCGCTTGTGCAGCTTTTTGGTGTCGTTCTTGGTGGACGCTCGTGGTGGCTCAATGCGCGGATGTCGCCATAGTGGTGTGCATGTCATTGTTCCGCCAAAGGCATGCGCTCAACCGACACGAATTAAGTGTCGTTATGTGAAGCCGCAGCGCGTGCACAATCCTCCGCCATTAATGGAGGGCGAAGCGTTGGTCAGCCGCATTATGGAGCTGTCGCCGGTAGAGGCCAAATTCTTGGGGTAAGTTGACTGCCTCCGAATCGCTCGCAATTATTAGTCATAGCTATTCTTGTCATATTGAGTGACTTCCCATTTACTTACGGACTTACATCGGGCTGTTTCGTTGTAGTCCCGTCGTACTGGAGGTACCGCACTTTGGTTCGCTACGCGACAAGGAGCGCGAAATCATAATTTTGCGCTCCGACAACGGCGATAGCTGGTGTGAGCACACGGTCTACGATAGCGACGAGGCTATGCTTGATGTCCTGCACGAGACATTCAATTGTGAGCTGAATCCGCTGGAGGATCTGCACACGAATCGCATTATTCGCATTGTTACGCATAATTTTCCGCACTTTTTCGCCGTGGTGTCGCGCATCCGGCAGGAAGTGCACGCCATCGGCCTGGATGGCGGCACTGTCTCGTCGCAGGCAGTACCGCAGGTGCAGGCGATCTTTCCGCCGCATGCGCTCACCAAAAAGATCCGTGTCGGCCTTCAGGCACAGCCAGTTGATTTACGCGGCTGCTGTAAGCTGCTCGGTCAGGGTGTGGCCGTTTCGCCGGTAGTTACTGTTGAACCACGCCGCCGTAAATTTCACAAGGCCATTACGCTTAGTATACCCGCGCCCCGCGCCTGCACCCAGGGCATGGTCAACTCGCCCTACACTGGTAATGCACCCACGTTGCGGCTGCTCTGCTCCATCACTGGCGGCCAGAATCGCGCCGTCTGGGAGGATGTGACCGGGTCCACACCGCTGGCTTTTGTCAAAGATAGCGTCACGTTCACGACGACGGTGTCGGCACGCTTCTGGCTGATGGATTGCCGGAACATCACCGATGCGAGCCGTATGGCTACCGAGCTATACACGTATATGGCGCAGGTGCCGTTCATGGTAAAATTCGTGGTCTACGTTAAACGCATCTCGCCCACAGAGGCCAAACTCTCAGTCTTCTGCATGACTGATGACAAGGAGGACAAGACGCTGGAACAGCAGGAATACTTCATCGAAGTCGCCAAGTCACGCGACGTGGAGGTTCTCGAAAATCAGGACATTTATCTAGAGTTTGTCGGCAACCTGGTGCCGGTGCTTAAGTCAGGCGAACAACTCTCACTGAAGTTCCAGGCGTTCCGTGAGAACCGCTTGTCTTTCGTGGTACACGTCAAAGATCAGGATGAACCATACGGTCGTGTCAGCTTCATGAGCGAGCCGAAAGTGATCCAGGGCGAACCGCCGCAGCAGCCCATCTGTATGCTGAATATATCGTTGGAGGGGAGCGACATTATCGAGAATGATAGCCACAACGGCGGCGGAAGCCAAAAGAGCCTCAATAACATGGCCATCGACCGCGGTCTTAATTATCGTGATCTACTCAACGCGGGTTACAAGTCCCAAAACCCTTCCGAGCGAACATCCGAAGTGGCTGAGAAAACCCAGCGTATCAATCTGCCAGCTTCACTGCAGCTGCAGTCGAATGCAAATGATAATATTCAGCGCGCCGACATCCGCTTGTCAGACATTTGCAATATGCTGGGCGACGATTGGCAGCAGCTGGCCGCGGAACTTCAAGTTGCCACTAACGACATTGAGCTGATCAACACTGAGTACACTGACTGGCCAGCACAGCAGTCGATGGTAATGCTGCGGCTGTGGCTGCGCCAGCAGGGTGCACATGCGACAGGCAATGCGCTGGTGCAGGCCCTGCAAGCCATCGGCCGCTTAGACATTGTAGACAAATGTATTTTGAACTTGGTGCCGGTGACCGACGATCTGGAGCGCAGCATGGCGCGTGTGCAGCTGCAATTGGATCAATCCGGTTTCGACGAGCTAACGGAACAGCTTACCGACGAAATATCAAGTGTCGAGAAAAGCTGTAACAACAACAATACTAATGGTATAGCGCCAACAGCCTTCGCCGATGGGACCATTTTGAACGATTCGACGCGCCCACTTGTGCATGTGGAGTTGGAGAGGGGCAGTGCGGAGCGGGTGATTGAGAAGCAATTAGATAATCCAAATGCAATATCTGAGCAACAGATAGCGCAAATGAAGGGAAACATTGGTAAGAGGCTACGCACATTTTATTAACACAACTGTAAGCCTAGGCGTATACGGAGACGCAGGCCGCGCAACACAGTACAGGGCAGCGCAACGCAAACTAAACTGTCTTACGCAGCAAATGTTTGAACAGCGTATACGATTCTCGGAAAACCAGCACACGTGTTCCGTATTCATTCCATAAACCCAGTAATATGAGTTATTTGTCTGAATCAGACTTTGAAATATAACCTATATACAGTAGCGACTCGGTAAAAGCAACCCTCGATTTGCGCAACTCCTCGATTACACTACTCGACACGAAAAATGCTCCTAAAAATAAAAGTATTTTTTAGACTAATCTTCGGCTGCTGAACACGAAGCTGAAAATCAAAAAATTTTCTTAAGAAGCGTTTTCGAAAAATCTTCGAAAAACACGTTTTTTCCCTCTTATTTCAGTTATAAGCACATATCTCGTAAGCCAACCATCCGACTAACGCATGTGGCCCGTCGTTCAGAAGGTAATTAACTAGCCTTTCCAACGATATATGGACTGAAAGAACTTTGAAAGAGAAAAAATTTTAAATGTATGAATCTACAGACTGAGATCCAAAACATTTATGTTTCGCATACTTGACATATTTTGGTCCTGAAAGTTAAAATAGAAAATTTAGTTAAAAGGAGAAAATTTTTCTCTTTCATTTGATACCCAATCTTCATCATTGCACCATCGAAAATATTAAAAAAAATATTTTTAATGTGTATATCCTAAAACTTTAAAGTCCTTTAAGAATGTTTTTGGGTCAGAAAATGAAAACCTGACTATGCCCGGATATTATAAATGGCCTCTAGTTTCACGTCTGTATCAACATTTGGATGGATCTCGGAAAAAAAAAAATTTTTCGAAAGATGCTATAAATGAAAAGTTGGTGTTTTCACTCAGTGCATCATAACTTTGTTATTTTTCTTTCGATTCCATTGATGTTAGGCTTAATATTTGCTGAAATAAAATATCTTTCATCTTATATCTTAAAACCAGAGGAGCTAATTTTTTTTATCTATAAAAAAATGTATAATTTTTTAGGTCAAAAAATTCAATTTTTTTCAAGTTTCATCGTTAGTAACTTCCCAAAATCTCATCGGTTTTGGACAGTCCATATATCGTTGGAAAGGGCCACATGTGTTAGTCGGATGGTTGGTTTACGAGATATGTGCTTATAACTGAAATAAGAGGGGAAAAACGTGTTTTTCGAAGATTTTTCGAAAACGCTTCTTAAGAAAATTTTTTGATTTTCAGTTTCGTGTTCAGCAGCCAAAGATAAGTCTAAAAAATACTTTTGTTTTACGGAGCACGCGATGAACCCAATTTTTGTCGAGTAGTGTTATCGCAACCAACGAATTTTATACATTATAGAGTCAGTAAAAGCAACTGCTGCCGAAAAACCTCAATAATCGCAACTTTTTCCTCGTCTTATTTTCTTTTAGTGGAGTAGAGTGTCAGTTGATGTCCCGTTTCTCTCTCTAGTTTCTTTAAATCAGTAACCTAAATTGTTATCAAACTGTTTTGTTAATTAAAGCCTTGTTAAGAAATGTTTGGAGTTTTTGTTTCTGTTTGATTTTTCTTAAACACAATGAATGTGATTAGTTTAAGTTCTTTTTTTTTGTAATACAACAAAATATGAATAAAATAGTAATGAATTCTAATGAAACCCTTATAAAACTTTGTGAAATTTGCAAATTTTCATACAAAAATTTAGACTCGATAGTTGCAACAAACTCGGTAGTTGCAACTGCCCCTGTCATTAATCGGTTGCTTTTACCGAGTCGCTACTGTAATATAATTTGAGTGTAATATACACTTGTCAGAATAAGTTTGCGTACAAGGGGTATATTTTTTTTTTTTAACTCGAACAAACGCGCAGGGGATGACCCCTATTAATGCGAGGCATTGCGTTGGTTCAGGCAGGATATAAAGGTTAGGAGATAGGGTTAAGAGTGAAGTGGTTATGGACTCTTGCCTTGAACCCATCGAGATCATAAGTGCTGGGGAAAACACCTGCAGGGAGACCATTCCACAGCCGCGCTGTGCGGGCCAGAAGCGAACTTTCTCTGTAATGCGTAGTGCGCTGGAACATCGTTTCAATGTGGAATGCATGAGCGCGAGTGTTCAAACAGGTTGCCCGTGGGAATACCCGGAGTGATGGCATCAAACTGCTCATCTCCAATGAGCAATTGCCGAAAAAGTATCGGTAAAACAACACCACACACGCCACGTTTCGACGATGTTCTAAGGAGTCAATAGAGCTGGATGCCCTACTGTCCCCTATAAGTTTAATCGCACGGTTTTGCACCCGGTCCAGGAGCTCCAAATGGGTTTTTGAAGCCCCCGCCCATAGGTGCGAGTTAAACTCCATTTTAGGTCGGATATAGGTAGTGTAAATAATGCGGAGATCAGACGGAGTGAAATATTTTTTGTACCGCTTTAAAAAGCCGAGGCACTTGGCTGCTTCTTTCGACACGCCAAAAATATGATCGTTCCAACGAAGATCGTTCTTAATGGACATGCCCAGAACATCAAGAGCTGCTGATTCCGCAATACCCACACCACCCATAACCAGGGATGTGTTGAGATGTGGGGAGACTCGTTTGTGGGATAACAGGCAACATTGGGTCTTGCGGGGATTAAAATCGACCCTGTTCGCTTGACCCCACTTGGAGATTGTTTGTAGGTCGCTATTAAGTGTGTCATTCATACGGCGCCGTTCTCTCTCAATCTCCACAGAGCTGGGGCGCTTTGTGAAGGAGTATGAATGACAAATGGTGCTGTCATCCGCAAACGAGTAGATGGGATTCTTCGTCGACGACAATAGGTCGTTGATGAAGATCAGGAAGAGGGTTGGAGAAAGGACCGAACCCTGCGGCACTCCCGCGCTAAGGGAATGCTTTTCCGAGGCTATGCCGTCTACTACAACACGAATAGAGAGATCATAGAGGAAGCTCGTAATCCAACGAGAGAAGGTACTACCGACACCATAGGCAATCAATTTTGACACGAGTGCTTTATGCCACACCCGGTCAAAGGCCTTGGAAATATCCAATGCAACAACCTTGCTTTCACCGAGGTTTAGAATGCTATGGTTCCATTTCTCGGTGAGGACCGTCATAAGGTCTCCCGTCGATCGTTGTCTTCGGAAGCCGTATTGGCGGTCACTTAGCAGTCTATTGTGCTCCAGATATTTCACAAGGTTGAAGTTTACAATGCTTTCCATTACTTTGGAAAGCACCGAACAGATTGCTATAGGTCGGTAGTTCGCAGGGTCAGTAGTCTTGCCTTTTTTAGGAACTGGTTGAACATTTGCTACCTTCCAACATGTCGGAAATACACCTGTGGTGTATGACATGTTGAAAAGTTTGCGTAATGGACAAGCCAGTGAGGTAGCGCACTTTTGCAAAACAAGGGCTGCGATGCCGTCCGGCCCTGAAGCCTTATTTACATCGAGATTTGCAAGCACTCTTTTAACTACCCGTGTCCGAAAATGAATTTCTGGCATAGAGCAAGATACGTTCTCGACTACGGGTAGTGGTTGATCGCTGGGGGGCAGGGAGGAATTCTCTGCGAAAATTTTAGCCAACAAATTAGCTTTATCAACCGAGTGAGTGATGATTTGATCATTGTTAAGAAGAGTTGGAATTGAAGACGATGTTTGATTCTTCACCTTCTTAACGAATGACCAGAAGCTCTTACTACCACGCTGGCATTGAAGAACTTTTTTCCTTTGGCGCTGTTCGTGCAGAAACTTTTGGCGCCTTAGGATGGCATTGCATCGATTTCTAGCCTGTTTACGCAGCTGTTCAGTGGTGGCATTTTTATTTGCCTGCCATGCTCTGAAAGCTTCCTCTTTAGACCTGACAGCAATTCTGCATGTCTCATTAAACCAGATATTGTCCTTGGGTTAAATGCAAATTTGCTTATTGGAGATAAAGGACCGCATTCCCAATAATACAATTTCTTCAACCATTTTGGCTGCGGCATTTATGTTTCTATCAAGAAAACACAATTTCCAATTGAAGTGGGCGAAAAATTCATTAAGTCCACTCCAGTTAGCTTTATCATACATCCACACTAGGCGCTTCGGGGCTTAGAGCGAAGCATTGCGGATAGAAGAGTATGAGAAAGACGCCAAAATGGTACAATGGTCCGAGTTTCCAAGAGGTGCGTGCATTTCAACATCATATTTGTCATGATGTGAAGTGAGAAAAAGGTCTAGAGTATTGAGAGCTTGCCCCTCAACGCAGGGGATATGCGTTGGTTCATGCACTAATTGAGTCAAGTTATTAGACTCGGCAAAGAGCTCGACAAATAAGCCTTCAGGAGTTGTGTGGCTGGAATGGCGTAGCCAATTGGAATTATGAATATTGAAATCACCAGCAACTACAATTTCACTATTCGGATACGATTCCAGAATCTGAGAAATAGAATCAGAGAGAAGATCAAACTTGTTATAAGTAAAATCTCTCCCTGAATTCGGGCTCCTATATAGGAAGCAGAAGTGCAGAATGTGCGACTGGATATTGAATTTAACCCACATGGAGCTAAATTCGGCATCCGTCGTGTATAGTTGTTGCTGGCACTGGTACGCAACATTACTGCACACATAAATGGCAAGACCCCTGTGAGGAGCGAATAATGGCAGTAAGTGGTAACCAGGGATGGGGAAATCCAGTGGATCTGCATCCCCACACACCTGGGTTTCACCTAGTGCCATTACATGGGGTTTATGGAGGTTAACAAACGCGTATACAGCAAAAAATTTCGCCCTGAGCCCGCGCACGTTGCAGAAGGCTATACGAAATTTGTCCAGCACCATGGCCCAGGTGGGTTAAAGGACAAGGAAAGTAGCCGGGAATGTGATCTGCCGCACTAAGAAATTGATTATGCTCTGTGGTAAGTGTTATGCCTTTACCACAGAACAGTCAATTTCTCAGTGTCGAACAAGACCGCATGTAGCGCCACTGAATACGGCCGGAGGAGGGAGACACGGAAAGAGAACCACAAACAACACCACGCGGGCAGAATTTAATGCGGCGGACGGCGAGTTAACGGCATTTTATGCGTTTTAGTTAATTATTAAATAAATTATTTGTTGGCAATTTGTTTGTTGGCACACGCGCGGTAGCTGACACCGTGTAAAAAAAAAACAAAACAAACACAACAGGCGGACGAACATTAATACGCGCGCGAGACGGATAAAAACATTAAACACCGGGAGCACAAAAAGGCACGTCTGCCCACGCGTAGCTTTGTTGACACTCTTGGATAATAATTGTGGCATATAGTTTTTTCATATGAAAAATAAATCAATCAAAGTAATTTTTCAAAAACAAAATATTTTTTATTTTTCCTATAAACTTAGTTCTTTTATTCTATAAAGATAATAAAAACAAAAACTTGACAAAACTGTAAAAGAAGAGCCAAAAACAAAATGTGTTATGAATTCCCCTCAGAAAAAGTTTGCGTACAAGATAAGGTTATGTAGCAAAAATTTAATTTAAACTAAGTTTTGTCAAAAAATTAATAACTTTTTGGATATGCTTCCCTTATTGGAACTCTCTGCAGAAGTTTCGGCATACATTTTATTAAATTATGTGTTTTTTCCGCTGTTCTTTTGTTATATCCTTGAATTGTTATATTTGTTTACTATATCTTTGAAGATGGAGTGTTGTTGGGCTCAGATTTCAAGTAAACCCCTTATATACTCAATTGCACGTTAGGCGACTAGGGAGAAACTTTTTCAACCTTTTTGAGCGAGTTAATAGCAAAGATAGCTTCACATCAGTGGCGTCCCCAGGGGGGGATTAGGGGGATGGATCCCCCCCCCCTTGGTCGGAGAATTCACTTATGCAATTTGCTATAACAATATGGAATTGTGAAACATTTTTACTATTTGCTTTATCGCTTCTGTAATCACCCACTTAAAACCTAATAACTGAACCTCCCATGATCTGGCCAGACCATAATGTAAACAAGATGATAGTCGAGGATTGTTGTTAAGGATATAAAAAAACCAGAAAGTGTGAATACAATGATTTCTTTTGCTTGTCTACATTATTTTTACGTAAAACGGTGAAAATATACTAGAATAATTAAGTAAATAGCGAGTTTCAACTTTAATGAGTTAATTTTGAAATTAAAAAAATACGGCAGTAAAGCAAAAAAATAAAAAAAATGTATAAATGTAAAATACGTTACTTATGGATCTACTTCAGCTGCTTGACCAATGCAATTATTTCAACAATATAATGCAGTATCATGACTATACCACATTGAGATTTTACATTCGACACATACAAATCGGGTTTTGATATATATATTTCTGGATTCCTTGCACTGTTAATAATTCTGAACTGCTTTGCCAAAGAAAAATAAGCAAAACATGCTCTACATGTTGTTGTTCATGCTGAACTGGCCGGATATCGTTTTCCTTGTCGCCTTCGTCGTTGCTATCTTCACATTGAACTATCTAAACGACCATTTTTTCTATCAGTATCAGAAGCTTCGTTTTGTTCAGGGCCAAATGAAAGCGTGAAATTGGCAGCACCGTTATTATTGCCTCTCGCAGCAAATTATTTAATATCTTAAATTCGTTGCTCTAAAGCATTAGTTTCCGCTATTGCTAAGGAAATTTTTTTAGAGATTTTCCTCTCTGATTTAACTCCAGCGTCGAAGTTCAAAAACAATGTCCACCTGATTCTCAAAATAGCATTCTATTCCTTTCATCTCTGTCACAGAAAACACCCAATCGAATTGGAAAATGGATAAGTATTAATTTTGAATATGTTCCAACATTATTTTCCAACAAAAATTATAATTTATTAACCCAAAGAAAATAAAAGCCAAGGCGAACGAAAAACACTTGGACCAGGTACATTTTGCGCCAGCTAATTTACGTCACTATTAACGGGATGGCACGAAAAAAGTGCTTCAAATCGGGTCAGATGGAAAAACCTAGTTGAAAATATATATATAATATAAAAACATATTTATTAACAATTCTGACAATAATTACGTCGAAAATAACAAAAAAAAAACTGAAAATAACTGGCAAATTTGTATGAAAATGCACCATGGCCAAGCCGTGGTTTTGGATTTTGTGCTTAGAAAGGATCAGTTAAGGATATCATGAAATTTGAGCTCGATAGCTTAATTACAACATTACTAAAGTGGATCCAAAGTTCAATATGGTCTGGCCAGAACCGGATACCCGCGGGTTAAGAATAAATGAATAAAAAAAAATCAGCATTGCATTTGTTCTCGCAGAATAGTTGTATTTTCAATGTTCCCAAAAGTGTCGACTATTTACCAAAATAGTAATCAAACGCAGGCTTCATGCCAACCCTGCATCAGCTGTTGAAATTAAAAAAAAATTCACTTATATAGTTTTGGTAAATTGCGGGTAAACATGGAAACATGGTCACCTCTATCATAATTGAATTTCAGAACGTCATACATTTTGTAAATGTTTGATTTCTTTTACATAGCTGGTGTGCTTTTTAAAATACGTCTTTTGAGTTTTTCGCAATTCTATTAGCAGTTGTTTTCGAAATGTCATAAGTTAAAACAAACTTGAATTTTTTGGTTGGGATTTTATGCCTTAAAAATACATGTCATACATACATACATACACTTGAATTTTGTGTTTTAAGAAGTTTATGTTAGTATATGTATACATATATGTATGTATGTACAATTTTATTCAACATGTATTGAAAATAATACGCAAAGATGAAAGTATAAAAATGGCGTTAAACTGCATTTTTTGCATATCCCCCCCCTTCCCGAAATCCTGGGGACGCCACTGCTTCACATCGTATGCATTGCGCCTTAAGGTCATCGTAAAGTTAAAAAGAAATGTTGGAACCTGATCCAAAATTTTGAAACCTTGGCTTGCATAAGCTTTAAGAATATGTAGCTACCCCTCGGAACCATTTCTGAATAAAACAACACAGCCTGCTCACTCCTTTACTAGAGATGCAGCCCATACCATACCCCCTCAAATGCTATACTTTACTGTTAATGTCAGATTTTTGTTATTAACTGAATCCTCTTCAAATTAATTGATGCCTTTTAATGCAAAATTTGCCAAACCATTATCAGAGAATAATAAATCTTCCTACTCCATAGATAGCAACACATAGTCCCGGAAATCCGGTTATCTAGACTCTTTGATGGACTCTTTTACGAAAGCAATTCTTTGCTCCTTGTAAGTAAGCTAAATATGGGTTTCTTACATGCAGTTATGGAGGGGAAATATGTTTTTTTCATGACTTTTCCTATAAAGGCACTGCTACTGGGTTTTATAAAATATTGCTGTACATTTCTTAAGATATTTAATGCAACTAGCCTAAGATTATGATGCACTGACCGCAAAACAATCTAATCCTAGTGCTTGTGTAGCTTAAGAAAATGGCCAGATCGAAGCAAAGAAGCAAGAATTTCTGGTTTTTTCGAAATTTAAGATGGCTTTTCGAAATGGCGAAATGCTCTTCGAAAAGTTTCTCTAATTTCAGGAAATTTTATGTCAACTCGGGAAAGGTTTAGTAAGATTTTCCTTTTACCCATTTTTATTTTTTTTTCGCTTGGGTTCTATTGCTTTCTATATAATTTCAAAGCACATATACATTTAAAAATAATTTACAAGTCCGTTTACTGCTCTATGGAATACAAATTTCCAAATAAAAATAAAAAGCATAACTGGAAGTTCCCGTTATTAGTTTTGTACGCAAACTTATTCTGCACCGTTTTGTGAGTATATTGTCAATAAATACGAATATATGGAAAATTATTGTTTTAGTGCATCTAAAACACAACAAAAAGTGCAGTTAAGGCCAAGTTATTTGGATAAGTTTTGGTAAACAGAGAACCCATTTTTGAGGTCAAAATTGATGAAAACATAATTTGTACTTGCCTGTACGCAAACTTTTTCTGACTAGTGTATGCTGTCCTTCACTTTTTCAATTTATTCTTCAATTTTTGCAAGAGAACGTGTTGGCTGCGCGTAGGAAACTGGATTTCAACTACAACGCGACGCAGTTGTGCGCATGCACGTCTCTCCGCCGCACGCGACTATGTCGTTGTATAAGTTAAGATTTGATCAAACACAGCAGTTACCTTCCACTATGTGGAATTTATAAAAAAGCTATTTAGTTAAGATTTAACCAAACGCAGCAGTTACTTTCCACTATGTGGAATTTATAAAAAAGCTATTTAGTTAAGATTTAACCAAACGCAGCAGTTACTTTCCACTATGTGGAATTTATAAAAAAGTGATTTTATTCTGCCGAAGGGCAACCGGTAGATTTTACAGTCAAATTACGACTAACTAAATTTAATCCAACTGCCGCAGTCTTGCCGCTGTCACCATCGCCGTCGCTGCCGCCGTATTCGCTGAAGTCAGTGCCCGCACGCGCATCCGCTCGACGTTCCATAGCGCTGATGTAGCATTATTTGCCATGGTTGGTTATTGACCACCGCTGGCATGGTGGTATTGCCCGCGCTGTTATTTGAGAATTCCTGCCACGGTCGTTCGTTGTGTTGCGTGATGCGGGATGTGCGGGGTGTGGATATGCTTACGTGCTAACTACCCCCCCCTCTTAAAGAGGAGCCGTCCTCGGCTTCTGTTAACACCTTTTTCAGTGCTGCTAGGCGATTACTGCGTTGCCTCCCAAGCATAACAAGTAGCCCTACTACAATTGCAGCAAGTATCCCGATTAGGAGGATGGAGGTTCCCAATGACTGTGAAAAACGAGTTTGGACCAGGTCCCTTAAGCTCGCGATATGTGCCAAGTTTTTAATATGGAGGTTGTTCAAGTATGGGAGAGACAACCATGGGACATGTTCAGTGCGGTTAACTATTTGTGCTGGCGGGGCTTCAGGGTGTAGACGGGCAGTAGTCTTCCAGTTTGTAAAGGTAGTGCCGTTGATGGTAGCGTTTCTTTCGAAGGCGACCAGAAATGTGCCACGAACTATGGTCGTCGAATTGTTTCCATCGCGAACTTCTGCTGTCTGATCGTTCACCACCACTAAGCCGTCATCGATTTCTTCAATAGGTGCAATGTGGTCGGCTGAGGACGTTTTACAAGCCGCAGAATGCTGGTTGTGCAGTTGTTGCACGCAGTAACTCTTTTCGCATGGTTTGCAGAACGGCATAGCTATTGATTCCTTGCAGTCCGTCAAGGGGTGATAGACGTGGTCGCAGTTAGCCACTACATTTGTTTCTAGCATTACTATTTTGTGATCGTGGACAACGGGCAGGAGCCTAATCTTACTACAAATTTTCGTAATTTTTGGGTACTTAATTATAAAGTAAATACAGTTATTGTCTTGCAAAATTTTGAGTTTGGAAATACTTAATATGCTATTTATATTAACGTTGGCGGAGTGCTCAGCAACTATTAACCTCTCAGTTTCTTTATTTGCGAGGATAATTGGGTTAATTATATTTGCTTTCCCTAGAGTTACTGTGTAAATAATATTTTCGATGTCTGTTAGCATTGCTTTATTCCTGGCGGTAAGCAGTTCGAACAGGTTACCCGCGTTTACGTCCTTTTCCTTTGTCTCGTCAAGTAAGTTGTTCAGTCTTTGGGTCAACTCGTTTATCTTCATCTGTATTTCCGTGTTAATGACCATTTGCCGTTCATTCGCCTCTATGAGGGCTTGTTCCTTGGTCGCTGCGTCATTAAAGTCGTCGAAGTCCGGGGTCCCCGCAATGTACTTCAACATTGTACCCAGGAAGTTAATGCTACGGGCTTGCCGGTGGTGAATTTTGAGGGTGTTTAATAGGTGGAAAATTCGGTCAATGTCAATTTGTACTATCTTCCTGATGGGAGAGTGAGGCAGATGGTCGAATAGGCTCTCTGTTTCGCGTGCCATGGTCTCATAGTCCGAGAGGTTAGTTCTGTGCAGTAAGAGATCATACTGTTCGAAAATGGCCACGTCCCCGTTGGTGATCGGTATGTAGAAGGAATTGGTGTAGTTCAGTAGTTTCGCGTCGGCCGGTTGGGTTATAGCGAGGGTGAGGAACCTGGAAGTACAAATTATCGCAGGTTAGCTTTATGAATTTGCTTGCCTTCAACTAGAACGGTTGTCCCTAGATCCCTTTCGACAGTTTTTTCTACGTAGAGCTTCGTAAACTTATTTCCTATTCGTCTATTGGTTTTAATGAAGACTTTATCCCCCGGTTGGAACATTTTTGTTATCCGGTCCCTGTTGCATCGTTCTAAGTCTTTTTCCTGTGCCTTGCTGATTCTGGTTTTAATTTCCTCTTTAAGGGCATTTGGGATAGAGTGAATTATGTCTATGGGCTTTTGTCCCGTGACGGTATGGACCGATCGGTTATATTTGGACGTGGCAAGCAAGATTAAATCCGAGGTGGCGTTCAGCCCTTGGGTCATCTTAACGCATCGAGCGATTTCTGATAGAGTACTGTGAAATCGCTCGACTTGGCCGTTAGTGGTACTATGGTGCGGGGGTGTTGTAAATATATCTATTGCAAAGTGATCCCTCAATAAGGATTTCACTGTTTGAGAGTTTAGGGATTTTTCGTTGTCGCAAACTACGGTTTTTGTATTCTTGAAAAAGTTAAGGATTTGTAGGATGGGTTCTTTTATGTCAACTATTGACCTCGAATTTTTGGGGGAGACAATAGCAAACTTAGAAAATTTGTCCACACACGTCAGGAAGTGCTTTTTGTCCGTCGAGTAGATGTCAATATGTAAGATTTCGCCGGGGTATTGGGGAATTGGGGAGCTACCTACTGTTGGTCTGGGAGGGTGGCGCTGATACTTGGCTTCACAGCAGACCGTACAGGTTGAAACCAATTCCTTCAATCTTTTTCGCATGTTGGGGAAAAAATACTCGCCTAGTATTTGCTGCAAATTTTCACGCGCAGAACGGTGAGCCCTGTTGTGTCCTGTTTCCAGAATTTCCCTTTGATCGCTTTCATTAAAGACATCCATTACTTGTTTTGAAGTATGGAGAAATCTAACGCCAGGAAACATCGTAAGTAACTCATTCTGAATTTGTGCCAGGACGGGCATGTCACATAGTAGTCCATTGACCACATAGGGGTTAACACATTCCTTAATGGTGGATAAAAGATCGCTTATATTGCTAAACGTAATATGATGTCTGGTCTGGGACCTGAATAGAATTGTCGTCCTTTTTGTTGGTGTCCGTCCTTCCTCCAGAATAAGCTGATTCTTGAAGCAGTTGATGGGGTTTGCAATTGTGGGGATGGCCTTCGTCAATGATTCCTCGCTGTGCACTGTAGCGGAGGAGGCGCTTGAGTCCTCTAACGCATTGACATGTTGGCGGGACAGTGCATCCGCCACGACATTCGCTTTACCTGGCTTGTAGAAAAAATTTGGTGCAAATTCCTCTGCGAACGCTCTCCACCGTTTAAGCTTAGCATTCGGATTCTTATCCGATATGGCAAAGGTGAGAGGTTGGTGGTCCGTATAGATGTTAAGTTGCCTAGCACCATAGAGGTAATTTCTTAGTTTTTGCAGAGACCACACTATCGCCAAGAGCTCACGCTCATTGGTAGCGTAGTTTTCCTCAGTTGCGGACAAGGTACGGGAGATCATGGTTATGGGTCGACCCCCCTGGGACAGGACTGCGCCCAATGCGTGCGAGGACGCGTCAGTGGTCAGTTCGAAGGGTTTAGCGTAGTCGGGATAAAGTAAGAGGACGTCCTCGGAGGCGAGAATTTCCTTGATTTTGTTGAAAGCTCTCAGTGCCTCTTCGTCGAGCTGGATACGAACGTTTTTGGACCGATTGGCTCCGATGTTCCCGTTCTCGCCACGCAGGTACTTCGTCAGCGGTTTGGCGATAGCTGCGTAGTCTTTCACAAATCGTCGGTAATACCCCGATAGTCCCAGAAACGATCGTAGGCTAGGTAGAGTCTGTGGGGTTTCGTAATTCAGGATGTCTCGCACTTTGTCCGGGCAAGTTCTTATCCCATCCTCGGAGACAAGAAATCCGAGGAATTCCACCTCCCTTCTCATGAATTTCGTCTTCTCCAATGACACCCTCATATTTGCCGCGAAAAGCTTTTCGAGAATGCGGCCTACATCGTTGATGTGTTGGTCCTCGTTTTCAGAGAAGATGATCACATCGTCGATGTAAACGTGGCAACACTTGCCAATCTCATCTCTTAGAACATCGTCAATAGCTCGCTGAAAAATGCTTGGAGCATTTTTAAGTCCGAATGGCAGTCGGCAGAATTCATACTTGCCATTATTGACAGAGAATGCTGTTTTCTCCCTGTCGCGTTCTGCTAGCTTGATTTGGTGGAACCCCGATTTGAGATCCAGGGTCGTGAAGAAGGTGGACTTGCCCAAGTTAGCGAGGATGACGGAAGTGTCCGGAATGGGATACCTATCCGATACTGTTTTCTGGTTAAGCTTCCTGAAATCGATGACCAACCTCAACTTCCGTTCCCCTGTCTCTGTTGTGCCCTTTTTATCAACGACCCATATTGGATTGTTGTACGGGGAACGTGATGGCCTAATTATGCCGTCTCGTAGAAGGCTGGCCACCTCATTGTTGACAAACTCGGTCGCAGCCATGGGATAGGGGTAGGTCTTTGAGTAAACCGGTTCGTTGTCGGTCGTCCTGATCGTTGCCACCACTGTTGTGTTGTATGGCAGCGATTCTGTTGGGTCAGCGAAAACTCCGGATTGTTCCTTGAGTAGCCGAGAGAGTTTTTCGTTATAGTTTGGGATTGCCATTACGCTATTAACGTCCTGGCAGTAGAAGTACATCAGTATCTCCTCTCCGCCTTCATAATAGAGGGTTCCCTTTTTCAAGTCCAGTTTAGCATTTATTTCTCTAAGGAAATCAAAACCTATAATGCCGTCGAATGTTTGTAGCGAGGGTAAAATGAAAAAGTCAGTAGTTTTGCCAAAAATGTTTATGGTGCACTTTTGGCGAATTGTGTCGGTGCCGTGAAGTGTCTTAACAGCAAAAGGGCTTTTGACCGCTTTGATACCCTTAAGGCCACTAAGATTTTTTACATAATTCTTTGCAGCACCTGTGTCAATCAGAAATTTTAGTTTCCCTCCTGCGAATGTCCTGCTGACATAGGGTAGGAGGGATCTGTTCCTAAAAAATTTATTTCGTCCGTCTCTTGATTGGTGTAGTAATCGTCGGGTTGTTCGCCTTCGTCGTAGGCGTCATAAGTCTGGATCCCTTCATATTGGTGGTCGTCATCTTGTTCTTGAGCCCGTACGTGGTTTATACGTTGCAGTTTCGGAATTGGCTGTCTATCGCTTTCATTGCGCCTCTTTTGAGCCCTCTCTTGATCATGCCATTCTGGCACTGGACGTCCATTGAAAGGGTTCCTTTGTACGAAAGGACCCGGAGTGGGCCTAAGGTAGTTTCCCTGATTTTGAGGTACCGGTGGCCGTGGTGCTGGCCTATTCTGCCTGAAGTATGACAGTGATGGATCGACCTCCATTGGTGTTGCAGCCTGTCGTCCGACTTCCAACTTCCGATAATGCGGGAGATTGCTAAATTGGTTTGGTCTAGGCCTTGAAAGTTGTTCGGTTCGGTTTAAGAATGACTGGGCAAATGAAGAGCGGGCCTGGTTGGCTTCCAGCTCCCGTGCGAGGGCTAAAGCCGTAGGCATATCAGCGGGTCTTGATGAAAATATAATGTCACACAAAGGCCTGTTAAGCCCCGAAATGAAGACTCGGAGCGCATCTTCCCTATACTTCCTGTTCAGGGATTTTATGAGGTCCCTTTGCTCCCCATAAGTCATGATAGTTTTATTAACTATCAATGTCAGCTTCTTCTCCACCTCGTCATAAAATTCCGTTATAGAAAGCCTACCCTGACGTAATGTGGGCATTTCCTGCTCTATCAAGTACACCGGCCTCTTGTCTGCGTACGTGGAGTCCAGCCTGGCTATAATTGCCCCAAAATTCAGAACGGTGTTGAAGGACGCTAGTACTGTGTCGGCAGCCCCTACAATCTTGTTCCGTATGATAGCCACTGCCTGATAATGACGGGAGCTGCCCTCGTATCTTTCAAAAATTTTGTAGGCAGCATGTGCTGCCTGTCTCCAAGAGACATAATGCAGCTGTTCCCCGCGGAATTCAGGCAGAGACTTCACCAAGTCCAACGACTCGTCGCAGTCTACGCCGTCCCTGATCGTCACTGGTTCGTATTCGACGATTGCCGTAGGGGTCTCTAGGGTAGCCAGTCTATTAGTCAGGTCGTCTACGGTAGCCCGGAATTCGGCCCTAGTTTGCTCTGTTGCGGCTTTTATAGCCGCGTTTAGCAACTGCTGAACTACTTGTACCTCCATTGAAAACAATTTTTAAAAATTTTATTGAAAAATTCTATTGAAAAACTATATTGAAATGAAATCGTTTTAAATCGTTGCTGGGCACTTCACTTACATAATTCTAATGAACGAAAGCATGCTCGGTGTAATAAAATTCGAAAGTCCAATAAAATTCCACTAAAAATTCTTCCTATTGTTGATTGCTCCGGTCCTGCAGTTTTCCCTCGTTGGCGACGCATCGGCTTAGCGTGCAATGCCTTATGTTCTTTTGCACTTTAGGTTTGATTTTTTGCACGATTGTTTACTTTTTCGTTGTGTAAATTCCTCCGTTCTTTCTTTGTTTCTGTTCTATCGTTGCACTGTTGATTTAATTTTTGCACGATTGTTTACTTTTGTTTGAATGTTTTTTGTTTTTTTAGTTTTTGAAAATTGTTTTTGTTTGTTTTTTTGCACTCGCGGGTTCGTGCACTCGGGCCACTTCTAACTGTCCTTTACCGGGACTTTTTTGTGTGTGGCCCCACGTTGGGCGCCAGTTAAGATTTGATCAAACACAGCAGTTACCTTCCACTATGTGGAATTTATAAAAAAGCTATTTAGTTAAGATTTAACCAAACGCAGCAGTTACTTTCCACTATGTGGAATTTATAAAAAAGCTATTTAGTTAAGATTTGACCAAACGCAGCAGTTACTTTCCACTATGTGGAATTTATAAAAAAGTGATTTTATTCTGCCGAAGGGCAACCGGTAGATTTTACAGTCAAATTACGACTAACTAAATTTAATCCAACTGCCGCAGTCTTGCCGCTGTCACCATCGCCGTCGCTGCCGCCGTATTCGCTGAAGTCAGTGCCCGCACGCGCATCCGCTCGACGTTCCATAGCGCTGATGTAGCATTATTTGCCATGGTTGGTTATTGACCACCGCTGGCATGGTGGTATTGCCCGCGCTGTTATTTGAGAATTCCTGCCACGGTCGTTCGTTGTGTTGCGGGATGTGCGGGGTGTGGATATGCTTACGTGCTAACTTATACGCTGCGGAACACAGCAGAGGGCAGCGCAACGCAAATTAAACTGTGTTACGCAGCAAATGTTTGAACAGCGTATACGAATCTCGGAAAACCAGCGCACGTGTTCCGTATTCATTCCATAAACCCAGTAATATGAGTTATTTGTCTGAATCAGACTTTGAAATATAAACTTTATAATATAATATGAGTGTAATATGGCTTGTCCACGCACTTTTTCAATTTAATTTTCAATTTTTGCGAAAGAACGTGTCGGCTGCGCGTAGGAAACTGTATTTCAACTACAACGCGACGCAGTTGTGCGCAGGCACGTCTCTCCGTCGCACACAACTATGTCGCTGTATACGCTGTCATATGGTACTGCATTATTTACAAAAAATTGAACTACGCTGAGCTGTACTGCGTGTGAAGCCTGCGTGTCCGTATACGCCTAGGCTAAGACTGCTTAATTTTTGCTCACAGCATCTACAACGACACCGCCTTCTACGCCGGACGACATTTCGCGATTGTTACATTCCGACTACGACAATATACGACGCATAGCCGA
Organism: Melieria omissa; assembly: GCA_963971225.1. Lineage (NCBI taxonomy): Eukaryota > Metazoa > Arthropoda > Insecta > Diptera > Ulidiidae > Melieria > Melieria omissa. The sequence continues at coordinate 6,597,864 of OZ020270.1, forward strand.
AGAGCATACGCGACAAGTGCTAACAGAGGCGCAGAAGAACATTGAGAGCGTGGGTGAGTAAAAAAATACACCGCGATCGAAGTTTTTCCTGCAATTATTTATTAATTGTCATCAATAACTCACTAATTGAATACTTTTTAAATCTTTCGCTGCTAGGTTTACTCCAACCTCAAATTAGACGCACGAATGTACAAACCACGGTGCGCGAGCTGAGCAATGATGGGTGAGTGTGTGGCTTCTCGAGTTGTCCATTTTAAAATTTTAACTATTTGACCTTTTTGCTAGCGATGACTGGCAGAGCCTTACCACGACCACGCGCGATAGCAGTGGTGTTGGTGACGTCAGCGACACCAGTCAGACATCCGAACAAGCAGTATTCGAGCAACATCAGCAACAGCATGTGCTACTACAGTCAAAAGACGCACACATGCAGCAAATTATTGACAAAACAACTGATATTAGCCTTATTCCACAAGGCTATGAGGGCGTCAGCACCGTTACGCACTTACGCACCGACGGCCATGAGCAGCAGCCGTCGGTGTTTGAGCTGGAGTTGAAACAACAACCGGAGGATGCGTTGCTGCAGCAGATCGTGGCGAAGATGGGTGAAATTCCGGTTATAGCAGCAGCGCTTGTAGGGAGCACGCAGCACACCAACGAGGCGCCCAGCAATAGAACCATGCTTCAGACAGCTATGGCCAAAGTGAGTGCAGCCCCAGAGTCCTTGCAGGGGGTCACGATGACCACTGCCACAACAACACAAATCAATAACAATGAGCCGACGGAAAGCACGGTTACGCCCGAAATTGCCGAACCGATAAATGCAGCGGCAGCTACGGTGGAACGAGCTTTAGATAGGGTGTTGAATAAATTTTAAGCTGGTGCCCTTCAAGCGTCATCAATTTACATGCAATGTAACGAAAAACCAAAATAGTACAGTAAATAGAGACAAATAAATCACATTTACTAAAAAAAAATACTTAATGGCTGAAATTTTGAGGGTGTGTTCGGGGGCATGTCCTGAGTCTAAAACTGAGTTTTCGTATTCGAGGGGGTGGGGGAAGATACTACCCCCTGCTTATTTAGGGGTGAGTTCGTTTTAATTCCATATCTCCGGTGCTATTGCTCGTACCGACAAGTCCGAGGGATCAAATTTGTGGGGAATAAAATTATCTATCTAATGATAATAAAATCGAGGTCATAGGTCGATTAGGTGAATCACAATGGCCGGTCAAAGGTCAAAAGTGAGGGATAGTTTTTGTTTTTCGTGAATACCGTGAAACCGGTAAGTTTTTCGCATACTGCTTCAATACCATTTTAAAGTAATTGAAATTACCTACAAAATGAGTGCTCGAACACTCATCTACTACAAATAGTTTGCCGTCAATCCAACGACCAAGTTGACCGCGCGCGCCGATGTTGACCGCGCGCGCTGTACGTGCAAGCACGTAGAGAGTGCAATGTATGCGCAATGAGTACTTCTCGCGCCGTGCGCGGCTCAACATCGGCGCGCGCGGTCAACTTGGTCGTTGGATTGACGGCAAACTATTTATAGTAGATGAGTGTTTGAGCACTCATTTTGTAGGTAATTTCAAGTACTTTAAAATGGTATTGAAGCAGTATGCGAAAAACTTACCGGTTTCACGGTATTCACGAAAAACAAAAACTATCCCTCACTTTTGACCTTTGGCCGGCCATTGTGATTCACCTAATCGACCTATGACCTCGATTTTATTATCATTAGATAGATAATTTTATTCCCCACAAATTTGATCCCTCGGACTTGTCGGTACGAGCAATAGCACCGGAGATATGGAATTAAAACGAACTCACCCCTAAATAAGCAGGGGGTAGTATCTTCCCCCACCCCCTCGAATACGAAAACTCAGTTTTAGACTCAGGACATGCCCCCGAACATACCCTCAAAATTTCAGCCATTAAGTATTTTTTTTTAGTAAAATATACCTATTTACTGTACTAAAACAAGAATATTTATGATAAGCCTTATGTTGTAACTAACGCGGACGAACAGCTAGTATGCGCAATAATCAAGCGAATGCTTGTAACTTTCATACACACACACACTCACACGGTCTAAATTTTGGATTTTACATACATATATACATACAAATTTTGTTAAGCTGAACAGTTGTTGCCACAGCGGCAATGTTGCACTATAATACACGCGCACTGAAACGGTAATCGGAACCCAACTGTATAACAGTTGCAGCTGTTTACAATTATTGTATTTCTTTTCTGCAGAATTGGAGGTAGAGCAATACGAAAAAGAAAACTACTACTACTAAAAATATTAAGAATCTAATATTCAGCAGTGATTTTTTCGGCGAGCGAAACAAAAAATAATCGAAACAGTTGTGAGAAACTGCATATAAAATTTTAGTTACTACTAACAAGAAATATTTATATGAATCAATGAAATGCAAAATTTAACCAAAACATAGTAGACTTTCTGTTAACTGTTAAAGTACATAAGTATACAAGTGGAATACATGCAAAAAATAATTATATGGATATTGATGATATTTATCAAAGTAACAATTCCAACAACACTGTCAGAGCAGATTTTAATAGGACGAAATCCAGTTTTTTGCAGTCAGTTCAAGTGGAGAACACAATTCTGTTGAAGTTGGTCCGTGCGAAAATTGTTTGCAACGTTTTTGACAGGGTTGCTTGGACTACGTAATGCGTCAAATAGTGAAATATTAAGTATTGGCCAAACTCCATAAAGCGCGTTTCAGGCGTTCGGGGTTTGTCGTGTTATGGCGTTTCTCGCGTTATGCGCGTTGCAAATGGTCAAACTCCATACGCGTTTCACGCGTCAGCTTCTTCTTCTTACGTCAGTTGATGCTAATTTTTAATTGGCAAACTGCTGATTGATTTCGTTGTGAATTGTGAAAAACAACGAAATGAAATTGCTATACGACGTTATAGACTTTATAGAATTTACTGATTTCATTTGAAACACATTAAATGCATATCGAACATTGCAAAAAATAAAAAAAGATTCAGTTGAATTCAATTTGTAGCAATTTATTTCACAGGGATGAGCAAAATTCGATCGACAACTAATAAGCTATCGAATTTCCAATACAGCGAAGACTAAGTTTCGTCTGTCAAAGAATTATGCTAATTTTTAGGAATTTGTCCACATTTTATGTTAAAATATTGAATTTCAAATGTTTCGTAAATGTATTTAATAGCTTTTGTGTAAAATAAATGCATACGACTTTTGCGATAACACAAGTTTGTTATCGGCATTACCATTTAACCACATAATGTATGACATCTTTAGGAGCTCTGTCACCTGTTTGATGTCGATTAGCGAGAAACGCGAGAGAAAGTTGAAAATAGTTCAACTTTTGCCGCGTTTCGGGCGTAGTCATGGAGTTTGCTTCATACAAATACACTGATTCAACTTTTTCTCGAAACACGAGAAACGCCAAAAACCACGATACGCCTGAAACGCGCTTTATGGAGTTTGGCCATATTGGAAAGGCCAGCGTTCGAGGATTGACGAAAACCACGGATAAAAGACGTTTTATTTAATTAAGTAATATGGGAAGCCCATTTTCAAGCTCATTAATTTGAAGTAGTGCCAGTGCACGAAGTTTCAAATTCTAATCTTAGGTTACTTAAGAGCAATATTTACTTTTTCTAAGTAAAACATGACATTGGTTAAAACAACCTGAAACACTTACAATTTAATTTCTTCAACTCTTGCGGAGCCCGACAACTCTATCTTTATTGTAATATGGATGTAAAACTTAAGCAAACAGTACATAAGTAGCACCTGCAGGCCAAGCTGCACAAAGCTTTAAAAAATGATGAGTTGAATTCTTGTGTCTTTCCTTATACTGTGGCACGAAGAACAACTCGCACGTAGAACAGCGCAAACAAGGACTGTATTCTGGACTGGACTATCTACGTCATAGTCCTACAAATAGGTATTGACATAGGAGATATTGTAGTCCTAATTCAGAAACATACTCATGAATATTCGGTTGTGCAATGTTATGTTCCAACCAACAACACTAAAAGTCTTTTCTTAAACTCTAGTTTATTACTATCCTTCAAAGAGTTTAACTTCCTTACTGATGGACTCATGTGATAGTATAGAAGACAATTATTATATTTTTCTCAATCGAAATGGGCATGACTTACACTACTCGACAAAAAATGGGTTCATCGCGTGCTCCTAAAAACAAAAGTTTTTTTTAGACTAATCTCCGGCTGCTGAGCACGAAACTGAAAATCAAAACATTTTCGTAACAAGCGTTTTCGAAAAATCTTCGAAATCTTCACCGAGAAATGGAACTATAGTATTCTAAACCTCGGTGAAAGCAAGGTTGTTGCATTGGATATTTCCAAGGCCTTTGACCGAGTGTGCCCTGTCATCTCTTGGTGTTACTAACTGGAGAAGGCGCGCGCGAAGCAGAGGCGCCTGGAGAGAAGTTTTGCGGCAGGCCGTAACCCGATAACGGGTTGTTATGGCCAGTTAAGTAAGTAAGTAAGTTGACCGAGTGTGGCATACAGCACTCGTGTCAAAATTGATTGCCTATGGCGTCGGTAGTATCTTCTCTCGTTGGATAACGAGCTTCCTCTATGCTCGCTCTATTCGTGTTGTAATAGACGGCATAGCCTCGGAAAAGCATTCCCTTAGCGCGGGAGTGCCGCAAGGTTCGGTCCTTTCTCCAACCCTTTTCCTTATCTTCATTAACGACCTATTGTCGTCGACGAAGAATCCCATCTACTCGTTTGCGGATGACAGCACCATTTGTCATTCATACTCCTTCACAAAGCGCCCCAGCTCTGTGGAGATTGAGAGAGAACGGCGCCGTATGAATGATACACTTAATAACAATACGAACAATCTCCAAGTGGGGTCAAGCGAACAGGGTCGATTTTAATCCTCGCAAGACCCAATGTTGCCTGTTATCCCACAAACGAGTCTCCCCACATCCCAACACATCCCTGGTTATGGATGGTGTGAGTATTGCGGAATCGGCAGCTCTTGATGTTCTGGGCATGTCCATTAAGAACGATCTTCGTTGGAACGATCATATTTTTGGCGTGTCGAAAGAAGCAGCCAAGTGCCTCGGCTTTTTAAAGCGGTGCAAAAAATATTTCACTCCGTCCGATCTCCGCATCATTTATACCACCTATATCCGACCTAAAATGGAGTTTAACTCGCACCTATGGGCAGGTGCTTCAAAAACACATTTGGAGCTCCTGGATCGGGTGCAAAACCGTGCGATTAAACTTATAGGGGACAGTAGGGCTTCCAGCTCTATTGACTCCTTGGAACATCGTCGAAACGTGGCATGTGTGGTTTTATTTTACCGTTACTTTTTCGGCAATTGCTCAGTGGAGATGAGCAGCTTGCTGCCATCACTCCGGGTATTCCCCCGGGCAACCCGTTTGAACACTGGCGCCCATGCATTCCATGTTGAAACTATGTTCCAGCGCACTACGCACTACAGAGAAAGTTCGTTCCTGGCCCGAACAGCGCGATTGTGGAATGGTCTCCCTGCAGGTGTTTTCCCCAGCACTTATGATCTTGATGGATTCAAGGCAAGAGTCCATAAATTCTTTACCCAACATCCTTTCTCCCAACCTATATATCCTTCCTGAACCAGCGCAATGCCCGCATTTATAGGGGTTTCCCCTGCGCGTTGGCTGCGCGTATGAGCACATATCTCGTAAGCCTGTCGTTCAGAAGGTAATTAACTAACCTTTCCAACGATATATAGGTTGTCCAAATCAGATGAGATTTGGGGAAGTTACTGACGATGAAAGTTGTAAAAAAGTGAAATTGTCGACCAATTTCAAAAATCATAAATCTTCGAATAGTTTTTTTATAGATAAAATAAATGATCTCCTCTGGTTTTAAAATCTAAGATGCAAGATATATTATTTAAGCAATTATTAAGCCTAACATTAATGGAATTGAACGAAAAATGACAAAGTTATGATGCACTGAGTGAAAACACCAACTTCACCGTGCAAACAAATTTTTTTTATTTTTCCGAAACCCATTCAAATGTTGATATAGACGTGAAATTAGATGTAATTTATAGTATCTCGGCATAGTCAGTTTTTCATTTTAATTATTTACCTTCTGAACGACTGGCCACTTGTGATAGTCGGATGGTTGGTTGGATGGATATTTGGAGCATTTTTCGTGTCGAGTAGTGTTATCTAAAGGTTACCAATCCGAGAAAGTGCAGTCATATAAGTCGCCCTCGAACGTGATTAGGAATTCTAGCGCAGAATTTAGTAGTTAGTATCCAAACAATCACAAATTGTGTTATCGGATTTTACAAGTCATATACTTGCTACACTAAATTAAAAAATAATCCGTTACAAAAACTTTCCTTTAATTCAAATGCAAAAACGGTTTGCTTCAGCTCTTATTTTTATACGAAAATTTTTCGGAACATCTCAGCTCCCGTATCCGTAAACCAAACAAGGAAAATTCCGTAACCCTTTCAAAGGGCTGTTTTCTCTACAGAATGTTTGTTGTTAAATCATACAATTACATACATACACCGCGAATTGGATACGTGCATATAACAAATAATAACACAAAACCAAAAAATCAATTGAAATGTAATGTAAAATGTTGCTACACACACTTTTATATATGCTGCACTATACTACAATTTTGAAATGTAACAAGATCCTTTAATATATACAGCATATATATACACTAACGCGTATATATATATATATATATATATATATTAGGGCGGGTCAAATTGTACGGAACGATTTTTTTTGATGAAGCGTTTAGCAAAAACGTAATCTATAGGTGACTCTGAGAAATTTTGCTCAAGAGACCATAGCTCTAAATAGGATTTGGAGCCCCCCAAAATTTCAAAATAGATATTTTTCAATATATACATAGAATAATTTAATTAAATTCGTCATAAAATCGGATAGACTTATAGTAGATTTCTCAATCTGGGCTTGTTTGAAAGGTATTTTTATCACCTTTCAGAATCTGTATTGATACCTGTAGAATAAGTCGTCAATGGCAGGATTGTTAAATTGAACAACTTTGTAACACTGAAAATTCGGAATTTATTAGTTAAAAGTTCATTTTAGGCTATTTTTCGACAACAAATTCCTAATATACTAAAAATAAAAAAAAAAATTGGTATCAATACAGATTAAAAAATTTAAATAAATTATTCTATGTATATTGAAACGAAAAGGCACTCTGTGCTGTGCATGAACGCTTTTGCAAGCATACTTTTAGGCATGCACTTTGAAGTACAGCAAAACTGGTATAAATTCGCTTGGTATAGTCCGTTATGGCAAGGATGGTTCTCGAAGAAATGGGCTGTGCGAGAATGGTCGAGCGCTTTCCAATTGGAAGTTGCAAGAAACTTCGGCGCGATAAGAAAACTGGTATAAAAGCAGCAGTGGCAGCGCAAGGGGTCGAGTCTGTGTTGAGCAAGCAAAGTGGTAACAAGTGTAGATACAAGCGAAGTGTAAATCTTTAAATAAAGTGATTGTTGATTTTTTCTGAGTAATTGAAGTTGTTTTATTTTCAAATACAATCAAAACGAACTGTCGATAACGAACTGTGGAGTTTCGTACCATTTTATGTCAGAAGTCAGGATTGTGTTACTGAAAGTAAAATAAAATTATAAACACGCAGACATGGTTAAACTCAAGCTGCTGAAGGTGGACCAGCTGAAGGAGCTGGCTGCCTGGTAAAGTGGAGTTGCAGCTGCGCTTGCGAGAGGCGTGTGAGGCACGAGGCGTCGATTGGACTGCGCACGAGTGAGGAACGCAGGAGCTAGAGGCGTCGGCCAAAGTGGAGGAATCGCCTGCTGGTGCTGCGTTGATGCAAAGTACGGCTGCAGCGGCTACGCTACGCTAAGCAATGGACATGAGCCAGCTTATAGTCGCAATGAAAGGCATGTTTGAGGCTTCCAACCGGAAAATGGAAACTGCGAATCAGGAAATTTCGGCAAAAGTCGAAACGGCGAATCGAGAAATGGCAGCGAAACTGGAAACCACGAATCAGGAACTTGCGGCGCAAATAGCAGAGCGAATGGAAACAAAACTCCAGGAAAATGCGGAAAAATTTGAAAATGCGAATCGCGAGTTGTCCAGCAAGCTTCAAGAAAATTCTGCGCGCTTGGAGCAGAAAGTGGAAGAGATTTCAGACAAGACTAATGTGAAAGTTGAGCACCTGGAGAGGCGAGTAGAACATTTAGACAAACGAGTTGACAGTCTGGAGGATTCGGTAAACAGAAAAATCGACGAGCGGCTTAGAGAGGTACAGCCACGAGAATGTTTGCCGCCGGTTCCGGAAAGTTTCGCCACCCGAACAGAAGTGCCTACTTATGATGGCGATACGCCGTTCGATACACTTAAACTGCAATTCGACTTAGCTGCTTTAGAAAATCAGTGGACCGATCAGTGGACTGCCGCCAACGGAAAAGGCGTTCCCGTTCTCGATCGCAATCGCCTGAAGCGAGGAATACTGACAATCGAGGCCCAGCCAACAAGCGCCGGGCTGAGGACGACGAGTCGTTTGACTAAAACGGGTTAGCCCAAAGGGGCGAGAGCTGATCCCCACCGTCCTTGTCTCGCAGTTGAAACGACAACCCAGCAACTTGACAATCGAAGGAAAGATAGATGGAAAGTTGTTCGTGTTGACACTGGATACTGGAGCGTCATATTCGATCATAAAAAGGAAGCTTCTGAAGAACTGGGAACCACTGCATGGCATACAGCTGAGGACTGCGACTGGCGAGCGTGCGCCGGTAAGAGGAAAAGTAACAAAAACAATTGCTATCGGCACCAGCAGCCTGGAACATGAGTTCATCGTCGCGGATATAATGGACGACGTGATTATCGGCGTGGATTTCATGATTAGGCACGGTTTTACGCTGGACCTGAAAGAAAATGTGCTGAAGTATGCCAACGTTGAAGTCCCCCTGCTCACTGGCTATGAGCGAAGCGTGGCTGCAAGGAAAGTTGTCTCGTGTCAACACCAGAAGATACCAGCGAATTCCGAGGCGATTGTGTGGGCGAAGCTGGACGAGGACGATGGGACAAACCGGCTGTGGGTTGTAGAAGCGCCAAAACAAGGATACGACAACATAATTATCGGACGTACATTAGTGGAACCAAAAAATGGAAAAATACCAGTCAGGATACTCAACCCACTGTACACACCCAGATATGTCGGAAAAGATGCGGTCATTGGCGAGTGTAGAGAGACTGAAGCAGTTGTCAATTGCGAAAGCAGTCCACCCGGAGAAGACAAGAAAAGCGGTTCTAACATGGACGCCATACCGCAGAACCAGTGGAGCAGCGAATTGACAGCCGAGCAGAAACAGAAGGCACGGTCACTCCTGCAGCACTATGGGTCAATATTTGCAACAGAAGCGGGCGGAAGAACAGCCATAGTGAAGCACAACATCGACACCGGAAGTGCGAAACCAATCCGCCAACCGCCAAGACGAGTTCCTCTGGCCAAGAGGGAAGAGGTCACAAATTTGATTGAAAACATGCATAAAGAAAATGTCATAGAGCCTTCGTCAGGCCCTTGATGTTCGCCGGTCGTGCTAGTCATGATAAAGGATGGCAGTACCCGATTTTGTGTGGACTATCGAAAGCTCAATGACGTGACCAAGAAGGACAGCTATCCACTACCTCGGATCGATGACACCCTGGACACACTGTCAGGCACACAGTGGTTTTCCACACTCGACTTACGCAGCGGCTATTGGCAGGTGTAGCTTGCAGACAAGGAGAAAACGGCTTTTAGTGTTGGCGACGGTTTGTGGCAGCTCACCGTCATGCCGTTTGGACTCTGCAACGCACCAGCAACATTCGAGCGACTAATGGAACGTGTGCTTAAAGGGCTGCATTGGCGGACGTGTCTGGTATACCTCGACGGCATAATCGTGATGGGCAAAAGCTTCGACGACCACCTGGAGAAGCTGAAGGAGGTATTTGAGCGAATACAGAAAGCCGGCCTTAAACTCAACCCAAAGAAGTGCTCGCTGTTTCAAAAAGAGGTCAAATATCTGGGTCACACGGTTTCCGCTCGCGGAGTACATACGGACGAAGGCAAGATCACGGCGGTGAAGGAGTGGCCCCGACCACGCAATCTACACGAACTCCGCAATTTCCTGGGCACATACTACCGAAGATTCGTTCCAGGATTTGCGAACATAGCTGGAAGCTTGCACAAACTGACGAAAAAGAATCAAGCCTTCGCGTGGGGTGAAGAACAGGAGCAGGCTTTTGCACGACTGAAGGAAAAATTGTGCACTGCTCCAATTCTGGCCTTCCCCGTGCCAGGAGAGATGTTTGTGCTGGATACAGATGCAAGTGGGCATAGTATTGGTGGTGTGCTATCACAGATAATAGATGGCCAAGAACAATTTATAGCCTACTACAGCAAAATTTTGTCAAAGCCTGAACGCAACTACTGTGTGACCCGAAGGGAGTTGCTCGCAGTATTGGAATGCGTGAAACACTTCCACAAATACCTGTATGGGCAAAAGTTTCGCCTGCGCACACATCATGCGGCATTGAAATGGCTACTGAACTTTAAGGATCCAAAAGGCCAATTGGCGCGGTGGATCGAGCGGCTGCAGAGCTACGACTACACGGTAGAGCATCGCAAGGGTAGCAGCCATGGAAATGCCGATGCCTTGTCACGCCGTCCGTGCAAAACCGAATGCAGGCATTGTTCGCGAGCCCAAAGCAAAGAGCAGATAGTGGACGTACGATTGGTCAGCGTTATGCCAGATGAAGAGTGGTCTGCGGAGAGGATACAAAAGGACCAGCGCGAGGATACGGATCTTAAAAAAATCATTGAAGGCAAGGAGCAAGGCGCACGTCCAGACTGGCAGGAGATGGCCGGTGAGAGCCCGATCGCGAAGGCTTACTGGGCACAGTGGCAAAGTCTGCGGCTGTCTGATGGCTGCCTATACCGCGAGTGGGAGAGTGAGGATGGCCGGACCAGCAATTCCCTAATTGTAGTCCCGAAATGCAGGATCAACGAGGTGATCGAGGCATACCATAACGACTCCAGCGGAGGGCACCTAGGCATCACAAAAACTGTCGCCAAAATAAAAAGGCGATTCTACTGGGTAGGATGCCAGGAGTCTGTCGCCGATTGGATTAAGAGCTGTGATCGATGTTCGGCTGCGAAAGGGCCAACAAGAAGATTTCGGGGTCGCCTGCAGCAGTACAACATGGGAGCGCCCTTTGAGCGAATTGCCATGGACGTCGCCGGGTTATTCCCACTTAGCAGTTAAGGCAACAAATATGTGCTGGTGGTAATGGACTATTTCAGCAAATGGCCCGAAGTGTATCCTATTCCTAACCAGGATTCCCCCACGGTCGCGGAAATGCTGGTAAACAACTGGGTGGCCAGATTTGGAGTTCCACTGGAGTTGCACTCGGATCAAGGCCGGAATTTCGAGTCTCTGGTAATAAAGGAAGTGTGTAAGCTACTAGGAATAAGGAAAACTCGCACCTGTCCTTTGCATCCCCAGTCCGACGGCATGGTGGAACGATTCAATCGGACGCTGGAAGAATATCTGCGGAAAGTAGTAGGCAGGAATCAAAAGGATTGGGACACGCATATTCCGCTGTTCTTGATGGCGTATAGGTCAGCCCCGCACGATACGACATCACTCACTCCAGCACGAGCAGTGTTCGGCACGGAGCTGAGGTTGCCTGCTGACTGGAAGTTCGGAGTGGTCAGCACAACGGAAGGCGCTAAGACGGATTACGCAGTTAATAAGCGATCGGAGCTGGAAGAAATCCACCAGTTTATAAGAGACCGTATCCAACTGGTCAGCGATAAGATGAAAGCCAGATATGATCTACGAGCTAACACAGTGGGGTTCCAAGAAGGCGATCTAGTAATGCTTTACAACCCGCAGCGGAGAAAAGGTTTGTCTCCAAAGCTTTAAACGTCATGGGAAGGACCGTACAAGGTCGTGACCAGGATTAATGATGTGGTGTACAGGGTTCAACGCTGCGGCAACAGAAACGCCAGGTTGAGAGTAGTCCATTTGGAGCACCTGGCGTCTTACTCCGGCGGAGCCTCGGTACTTGTTCGGGACGAACACGTCTAAGTGATGGGCAGTGAAACGAAAAGGCACTCTGTGCTGTGCATGAACGCTTTTGCAAGCATACTTTTAGGCATGCACTTTGAAGTACAGCAAAACTTATAAATTCGCTTGGTATAGTCCGTTATGGCAAGGATGGTTCTCGAAGAAATGGGCTGTGCGAGAATGGTCGAGCGCTTTCCAATTGGAAGTTGCAAGAAACTTCGGCGCGATAAGAAAACTGGTATTAAAGCAGCAGTGGCAGCGCAAGGGGTCGAGTCTGTGTTGAGCAAGCAAAGTGGTAACAAGTGTAGATACAAGCGAAGTGTAAATCTGTAAATAAAGTGATTGTTGATTTTTGCTGAGTAATTGAAGTTGTTTTATTTTCAAATACAATCAAAACGAACCGTCGATAACGAACTGTGGAGTTTCGTAACAATATATTGAAAAATATCTATTTTGAAATTTTGGGGGGCTCCAAATCCGACTTAGAACTATGGTCTCTTGAGCAAAATTTCTCAGAATCACCTATAGATTACGTTTTTGCTATACGCTTCATAAAAAAAATTAACCCGCCCTAAGATATATATATATTTATGATGAATAAAGAGCTTCATACAAACAATGGAAAACACACACGACTTGGTTTTAATCTAAGCTTATTTCTTTTAAACCAAAAACTTTTTAAAATATGGTATATTGCATAGTTAAAGTTACTACTGTGCCCAAAATTAAGGTGAAATTTGAATTTATGAATTATGAATGCATTATGGATTCCTCCCGCCGGGCCAAACAGTCAACAAGGAATATTATTTGAACGTTATGCGTCGTTTGCGTAACGCTATCCGCCTAAAAGGGCCGGAATTGTGGAAAGACAATTCTTGGTTTTTACACCACGATAATGCACCATCCCATACTGCACTCGTAATTTGTGATCATTTCGCCAAAAACTCAACCCATATCGTTCCGCAACCACCGTGTTCACCTGATCTGGCGCCGTGCGACTTCTGGCTGTTCAGCAAGCTCAAAAGACTGCTCCGGGGACACCGTTTTGATACGATAGAAGGAATTCAAGCCGCAGCGAAGACGGAACTGAAAGCCATCCCGGAAAGTGACTACAATTAGTGTTTCGAAGATTGGAAAATTCGTTGGCATAAGTGCATTGCATCGGGAGGGGATTACTTTGAAGGGGATGAAATTGATTTGGAAGAATAAATAAAGAATTTTTAAAATAAATACAATGTCACTTTATTTTTTGGACATGACATTTTTATATAATAAATAGGGCCAAAGTTTTAGATATCTTACCGGAAGATCGGGTAAACCAATGTTGAAGGGCAACTTTGAAAGATGTAGACATTTTGAAAATCATTCAAGCGCATTTAGCTTCTAAGCCAGAGGAATTAGTGACCTGAAATATGCAGCCCAATCACATTACTCGACGGAAAACGCCGCCCGACGGAAAACAATTTTCAATCACGTTACTCGGAGACAGGAAAAAATCAAATGAAGCGAGCAACATTATTTCTCTCATTTTAGGCTGAAGTGCCATATGTTCGAAATAGCGAAAAGTGGTAGCTTAGTTACTTTTTATTTTAGGCCAATAAATATTTGTACCTCAACACCCGTGTTTTAGAAATTTGTGTAAAGGAAAAACGCTTTTGCTTTGTTTACATAAATGCAAATATTTTGTGCAAACAAACGTTATGGACAGCATTTGCACATTGTTCGCTTCCAGTTGCGAGGAAGGCGGAAGTTGAAATGCGCCCTTCTTTTCTTTGCCGATCGTGCATCGCAAAAAGCAACAGCAAAGGACTATCGGGTAGGTATCCGGCAATTCCTTTTTCCAACATAAGGGGTGAACCAGAAACATTTTAGAGTTTCTACGCATCTAGCATACGAAACGGCCAAAAGAGTATCTATAAATATTGCAGTTTCTTGCAAAATTAGTCAATTGCATCTTGGATCTACTTTAGTCAACATGTCCAGCCCACAAGAATGCTGCCGCAAAATAATACTGGACATTTCTTTGAGAAAACGGCCCTTATTTCTCAACTTACCTTTAACTTTAAAGTTCACTTTATCGGGCCAATAAACGCATTTTCGTTTTCTCAACCGCTTGTTAAGCTATCGGCCCGATAAAACTTCAGTCAGATTCGGTCAGATTGAGTGCCTGTTAAACTTTCAGCCCGATTCTGTACACTTGATAAATTCACCATATTGACTATTTGTCAAGTTTTTATTATTTGTCAAGAATCGGTATTCTATCCCAAAAATAAAAGCTCTTTTCTTGATAAATTGTCAAAAGTTTGAATGCTATTGACAACAGCATACAAATTGAAATTTTGCCTATTGAAAATGGAAGAATTGTGCATGTTTACACTTTTACATCAGAGAAAATAAAAAAAAATGCCGTTACCTCCCACGAATTATTTTTTGTATGCAAAAAGCGCCTATTGTGATGAAACTATTGAAAAAAACGCACGAACTTATTTCCAGCCCAGCCAGGATTCGATCCAAGGGCGCTCGGTATGAGAAGCCAGCGCGTACCCGCTGGGCTATCAAGGCCGGTTTTTTTTTGCAAAACTTACTGTACTTAAACTGTTTGTCTTATTTTTTGACAATTTAACAACTGTCGCATATTCACCTTATGTTGAATTAAATGAGCTTTTTACTTTATCAATGTTGGATCAGAATACGAGCAAAGCTTTTGCTTGATAATAATGTGCGTGCATTATTGGTTTAAAGTTATTTTTGGAATACCGATAAAAAATTGATTTGCAAAACAGGAGCGTATTTAAGGGGAGGTTCTCCTCTTTTTTTTTCAAAAAATCAATTTTTTTTTTTTTGATGAAATGAAAGGTATGAATGTCGAGAATATGTGTGCAAAAGGATTTTTCGATCCGCAGCATATTTATCGCATAGGAGCGTCTCTGATGCGTCGAACTTTCGCGCGCGGAGAGAGAGACTTACGACTTTAAGGGGCCCGAACACTGTAAACTGCGATTTTTCATATGTTTTTTATTTTATTTATTAAAAAAAAAGGACGTTCCGATTTACATGAAACTTTACACATATGTTAATAAATGTTTAGATTATCGAAAACAATATTTTTTTTTTTTTTGGCGGCCATGTTTGTATTCTGTAGCTGATCCAAAATGTCGTCTTTTTAAAATGACCCTTGTCGCGTTGACAGCAAATCAGCATAACGGAGCCTCCTAGAGCAAAAAACAAAAAAGATTCTTGAAATATACATTACTGGCTACTGTTTGACGTAGGGGATTTTAAAAATATTGATTAGAAAAAAAATGGCGGCTGTTTGAAGAAACAGTTTTTTTTTTCGCGTAAAATTTTGCACTAAATTATTTATAAAAAAAAAAGTTTGGCATATATCGAAAAACGGCTACGTCGAGCAGAAGCGACACTATTCCCGAATAGAATGCAATTTGAATCAGGTCGATCGGATAAAAACTTTTTCAGTTATGCTGTCAACGCGGTCAAAAAACATGGTTTCGAGATAATCGCGTTTTAAGTTTTGAAAGGGGCAAATCGAATTAAAAAAGGTAGTAAAAAAGGTAATCTAAACATTTATTAACATATGTGTAAAGTTTCATGTAAATCGGAACGTCCGTTTTTTTTTAATAAATAAAATAAAAAACATATGAAAAATCGCAGTTTACAGTGTTCGGGCCCCTTAAACGCGTTTATCTCAAAACCATTTTTTTCATCCTAACGTCAAGCGTAACTCATGATCTACTTATCCGAGTTACTTCATCTATAGCATTTCTTAAAGGGTATGATTTTTTATATGACTTATACCTAAAACAAATATAAACAAATGTGTAATAATAGTCTTTTAACAAAAGAAAAGTCGAAAAAAAGATGGTAAAAATTGAACTTTTTCTATGATTATGCATAAATTAGATGATTTTTTATAAAAATTATTCAAAAATAGGTATAAGTCATAGGGAATTTAATATTCTTTACTATAAAAAAAAATTTTTGATTTCAGTTCACTACAAGTGGCTACAGCCTTGACGTTTCCGAACAATGTCTCGCTTGCAGAGGTTGACAAGACCCGCCATTTTTGGGCCGCCATATTGGATTTTGTAAAAAAAAATTTTTTTCTTGTATTTTAGAAAGATGGCTTAATAAATCATCAAAACCGTCTATTCGTGAGTCGTTTCATTATCCGACAGTAAATGAAAGAATTTCGCTTTATTTTCGGCCGAAAAGAGGAGAACCTCCCCTTAATGGCGCTAACGATAATTTCGCTACCACGAAAATTCTGCAGCATGCACAAGCTGTGGCGCTTACGATAAAAATGTTTGACGTTGGCTTGCCTTTTAATTTGTTCTCTTGTCTTGTTTTTAATAATATAGTCGCAAAATTTATTAGAAATTGTGAAATATTGTAAAAGCAGTAAAAAGCAGTCGAAAAGAATGGTTAAATGTAACCCAAAAAAGAAGTATCGAAAGTAATATTAATGCCAAATAACATTTCAACTTCAAATTACATTTCAGCTTAAAAGAAAAATTTAACAATCTAAAGTCATTGAAAAAGTATCCCCGTGGTTGCTCACAGGGGCGGGGAAGGAAGTCGGCACTATCCCCATTGCTGTGGAGCTCTATCCGTCCTAAGCAGGAAACAAGAGATAATCAATAGGAATCAATACCGGGACAACCAGGACCAGAACATTCCAAGGCGATTATCGGGACGTATAATAGGAAAATATTCGAGGAATGCATGAGCTTTTCAAAGAATAATCTAAGGTTTTTTACAGGTATCCTTACATGGTACTGTAGATTAAACTAACTAAACTAGGAATTCGCGAAAACAAATACTGCAGGTTCTGCTTGCAGGAGAATGCAACCGCAATGCATATACTAGGAGAATTCCCTGTACTTATGCACAAACGAAAGAAACACCTGGGGGACTTTATTATTCCAGGTACGGACTGGGTTTCCAGAAGTTTAGGTAACATACTAAAATTTCTCTCGGATACTGGACTTACGGGCGAACTGTAGGTCCATGAAGGTGGCACAACAGATCCGTTAATAATAATAATAAATTAAAAAGTGTAAGTATTTTAAATTGTTTTGAATTATTTTCTCTTTAGTCTTCAATGTCAGTCTCTGCTAAGGTATCTTGAACTTGCTGATTTCAATTCATATCCAGGTATTCTTTATGATACCTTTCGTTTATTATCCCCTTTTCACATATACTTTTTAGATCCCACACATTTGGCACATTTTTGGTATTATTTCGATGCAAATGTTGTTGTTGTGGACCACAACTGTTCCCTCGGTTGTATTGAATAATGTGTCTTCTTTTGATATGATATATATACCTCGTTACTTGATTAACGAAAAATCTGTATTTTCGCCATCAAAAGAAACACATTGAAATTCCAAATTTTCTGACCTCAAAATTTTCTGATCATTTTTAGAACACATAAAAATTAGTAGTATCAGAAAACAAGCCATGAGATGTTGTAATTGCACCAACATAAAAAAATCATGTTAATAGGTTTACGGTCGTTATGTCGTCATGTTATGTCGAAAAGTCAAGGATAATTCAAAAAAGTGACACGCCCACTTTTTGCCAAAACGGTTTGCGGATTCGAAGTTAGTGACCCTTCTCACAGGACTTTGTAGGAAGGACATAAGCTTTTCAAATCTTTAAAATAGCCTATTTAGGTCTAAAATAGTTAAATATCGAAATTTTGTACATTTTGCATAACCGGGTAACAGCTTTTAAGCTGTCCCAAAAAGGTTAAAAACATAATACCTTTGCAGCCAAAGATTCCTTGATTTACGTGGATGTTTTCTCTACCAAAATTAACAATACTTTTGTCATCACGCACAAAACACAATGTGTAAGGAGAAATACAAAATTACAGTTGGTTATTTCCATATCACTTGCGGACCTGTTCGTCTTGACAAGGTTGCAGTTGGAAGTTGCTTGTTACCATAGTGGCGCTTACGATAATTTTGCAACCATGCAAACCAGTAAACAATTCAAACGATAAAATTGGCGACTCGTTTTCTCGGGAGTTATTCATTACTGAGATTTGTAATGTTGCAGACAGATCCGTCTGATATTAAACTTTAATTTTCAATCAAAAAAAAAATTTCGAAAAAATGGCGCTTACGATATTTTGGCGACCATGGCTCGATATAAACAACTACAACGCGGGAAACTCCATCTACAGAAGCGAAGGATCAAGCAGAAAAAAGGGTTACCCAAAAGTGCTGAAAAGGGTTGTTAGCACATATCGGAATAACCCCACGAGGTCGACTCGAGATGTTGCAATTGCAGCAGGCACATCGCAATCAACTGTGATGCGATATAAGCGAAGTCAAGGATTAAGGATCTACAAACAGCAGAAAGTGCCTAACCGGTCGGAAGCAAAAGAAAAAATAGCGAAGACGCAGGCTCGAAAACTGTATGACGATTACGTAACCAAGTTCGATTACGTGATTCTCGAAGATGAAACCTACTGTAAGGCGGACTTCAAGCAGTTGCCTGGGAATGCCTATTTCACAAGAAGAATAAGGATGGAACACATAGAATATACTCTGAAGTGAAATACACCAAATTTCCAAAACGCTTCATGATTTGGCAAGCTATTTACTCCTGCGGTCTACGAAGCAATACGTTCATTACGACAGGAACAATTTACTCTAGAATTTATTTAGAAGAATGCCTGCAAAAAAGCCTTCTACCATTTATTGAACAGCATAAAGGAAGAGTTTTGTTTTGGCCGGACCTAGCGACTAGCTACTACTCCAGGTCAACTATGGAATGGTATGAAGAAAATTGAAGCAAATCCTCCCAACTGCCCGGAACTTCGGCCTTTTGAAAAATATTGAGCTACAATGAAGCAAACCCTAAGAAAAACAAAAAAGGTTTGCAGAAATGATGATGAATGTACAGTTATGCAGTATGCAGTAGTCACCGAACGTACTGTCCAGTCTCTAGCTAAAAACGTTAAGAAAAATTAAAAAAAAAAATTGCAACCGCTAATTATGTTTTATTAAATTTTTTTTGTGAATTAGAGTTTAAGAAATGTATAATAAACTCCAGTTTATTTTAGTAAAATCAGACGATTACCTTTTTTAATGCGTCCTCGGACTATCTATTTTCCCTACGTTGGCGTTGTAGGACGCGGAGCGTTTTCATGATGCTGGCATTGGCCGAGGTGGTGGGCACGGTGCCGCACCCTACTGCTACCAGGAAGTAATTCCTAACAGGACGTCCCCTGGTAGCAGTTTGTAAGAGATAGAAGGGTTTTTAGTGGGTGAAAGTCTCACACTCCGGCTTTTAATGCTTTTCCCTTCTGAAAAAAAAATAAAAATAAGGAAGATCTAGTCAGTGGGATCAAAAGGCAAAATCAAAGCATTAGTTCGTGTGAGATGGCTGTGGTGAAAATATTCGAAGTGAAACGAGGAACCGGAAATTACTTCAATGCCTTAATTGAAACAGATGCAGAGTCGTTTCCAAAACTCCTTGCGGCTAGAAGACTGTATGTAGGGTGGGAAACCTGCAAGATTTATGATGGCGTGGATGTCCTGAGTTGTTTTAAGTGTAAGGTCTTGATGAAAATCACTCTTCAACGAGTAGAGAATGCCCTGTGTATCTTTATCAGCTAGAGGCGAGAAAACGGAAGATAGGGTACCGATTATAGAAATGTGGCACTACGCGTTGTTAAACATGGCTATTTTTTGGTCGAGATGTGCTTTACAATTAAATTTATATTATATTTATTTATTATTATCTACTACTACTACTATTATCTACTTTAGTTGTAATTTTAACCTCAATTTAGCCTACTCTTACTGTCTATCTCTTTTTTGTTCTCTCTCATACTCTCTTCGTCTTTCTCTTTTTCAACTTATTTGTAGACCTTTCCTTCTCTATAATCTTAGAGCTGTCTATATTTCCCAAACTGGATGCGTTTAGTTCAATCACCTGTTGTGCAACTTATGTTTATTATTATTATGCTTAATATTGATAGTTCTGACTTTGGCGCTAGCGATAATTATAAAACGTTAATCAGTATTTGGTGCAAGCAGTACTCGGGGCTAAAAAACGTTAATTTTAATGCACGCATTTTAAATGATTTCAAACTTGACTGCGTTAGGTACACCTTTGAGAACTCCTCTGTTGATGTTATTTGTGTCTCTGAAACTTGGTTTCAAGATGATGTGAATGATTCTTACCTAATGTTAAATAATTTTAAACTCTTCCGCAAAGATAGATCCAGCAAGAAAGGAGGAGGAGTTGCCATATATTGCAAAGCTGACTTCAAGGTCAATGTTCTGAGTAAGTCTTCTGGATCGGAGGTGGAGTTTCTAAACATTGAAATCTTTGACAATAAAACTAAAGTGTTTCTTTCTTTTGTCTACAATCCTAGCCGTAACTGTAGCTTGGACCCTTTGTTTGCTTCATTATCCTGTTATGCGATTGACTATTGTGGAGATTTAGGCCCTATGGGTGGTGCTATAGTCCGCCTGAGTCCGGGTTCTCCTTTTTTATAGCGGGAGTACGCAAAGAGTTTTAGCCACAAAGGCCGCAATTTTTTCCCGATGAAAAGAAAAGCAGACAACAGCGTCGCTTGATCTCAGCACGAGAAGTTGACGTTTATTTCCAAAAATCCATCTTAAATACTAATTTTACAAACTGTTATACTGAGGGGCAATTCCAGTGCTCCTCCCTCTATTTCCAATGGCTTCTCATCGCGCCAATCACAACGCGGGTAAAATCTGACAACGCGGCACTTTCCCAAAGTGGGCCAGCGCTCTGCGTTGACCTGCGGTAGATCGGGTCGCGTTGCATGCGCGATCGGTGCAAGTGCCCACATGTGTTGTGACATGTGTCGCTTGTGCAAGTGCAGGCCACTTGAGTGACGCCGGCGTTCTTGTGCATGCGACACTTGCAAATGTAAAGAAAGTGGCGCGCGAGTTACGGCTGCTGACACAGCCTCAACAGCAACAACACAGTCGCCACCAAAACCGCCGAGACTGCACCGCTAGCTGGCCATCGACCCCATCGACCCGGACACCGGCGGTACAGCAGACGAAGCACAAAATGCACCACTAGCGGCTGCTGATTTAGCAAGTAAACTTATACGAAAATAAATTGCTTAGTATACGTCTTTAATAAAATCTAGAGTAAGCAATTTTGTAATTAGCGAGTAAGTTTCACTATTGATTTTAAAATAAACCAAATCACTTCTGTTCTGAACTTCAAACCAACGTGTTGTGATTTTGTAGCTCCAGTTGGGAGCTTTCAAACTATTTTTTTTCCTTCTGTCTCGACCAGAGACATAATTGGCGCAGTCTTCGGCCGACCAGCGGTTACCAGGAGCTACAACCGTGGAGTTCCTACTCCTTAACTGGTCGCGAACGAACCTACATCCATCATTAAAAGGAAACATGACTCCATCTCTAAAAGGAAAGCACGACTCCATCTCTAAAAGGAAGCACAACTCCATCTCTAGAAGGAAGCACGACAGAGTCCGGAAAATGGTTGCACTACTGGCATTTTTAATGTAAGTACTGAATGGAATTGTTCATTAAAAGTGTTCATGAAATTGGGAATTGTGTATAAAACTATATAAGATATACAAATTCTATGAAGCTTACAAAGTGTGCTCGGTAAAACAAAAAAAAAAAAAAAAAAAAAAAAAAAGGAAAAATATCCTTTTCATTTAAATCAAAAGAGGAAAAGAAGCAGGGAATGTGCTAAAATTTGGAAAATAAGTGCAAATGAAATAGTTCCAAAAGAAATATTTACAAATATTATTGCGTTAAAATTTATTGTGCGAATTCACAAAAAGGATATCCATAAACTAATGTAAAATAATAAAAAAATAAAAAAAAAAAATTTTCACGACAATTGGTTCCATGAATAGGACTCCAATAGTCAATCAATTAACCTCAAATCTGCGATTCTGTAGCCTATAAAGCCAGACCCTCCAGGTTAAAAGAGGCCTTTTATGCACTGCGACCTCGAATCCGAAGCTCTCCAGTCAATAATAGAAGTTATAGAAATGAAACCAAAAGAAGTCGAAATAAAATGAGAAATCAGAAAATAAGGAAACTGCTGAAATAAAATTAAATAAAATAAAAAAATTTTTCACCACTGTCATCCCACGGCATATGGGCAATGCAGTATAACCAAATAAAAACGATAACTACATAATTGCGTTGCGAAACACAGCAAACATTCCTCAAGAATCAAAATACCACAAAAATATTGAGTACCAATTGTGTTTTGAAAGCTTATCTGCAAAGATCACTGACGGCATATCAGTGCTACAGCCTACTCAAAAATACAGTGTGGGAAAAATAAGAAAAATCAGCCGTGATCTCCAGTTCGGGGCGCTCCAGCCTGACACAAAATTTTTACATGGAAAAGAAATATTGAAAGGAAAATTTTTGGAACTATTTACACAAAAGCACAAATACAAATATACAGCTACAACTAAATTTTGACGCAAATTAATACAGTTCTAGATTAACCTTATTCAAGCTTTCAATTAGTTATCTAAGAATTAATTGTTACCCATATTCTGTAAGTAAACCAACTGTAAACTAAAACAAAAAATAAAAAGAAACCAAAAATTAATTTATACCATTAAAAGGACAATCCAAAGAAGTTAATGTCGAAGGAAAATAGTAACAAAAAGAAAAATAAATATTTCCCTTATTCAAATATTTTCAAAACAAGAAGCCTAAATTCAATTCCGGAAGATTCCACTCTCAACATACCATTCTCACAATCTCTCCTTAGTAGTTGGGAATCCATATTAGAGCCAAGTCAAATGAACAACATGCCAAATAACAATCTCATTCCAAATACCTCAGCTCAGGCAGCTCTCACGGCCCAAGCGACAGCTACAAATGACTCCATATCAACTGACATATTTAACTCGTTAAGAATTCCTGACGCTATCAAGGATTTGCCAAAATTTGACGGCAACACAAGGACTCTACACGAGTTTGTTAACAATGTGGGGGAAATTTTGATGTACATTAGGGGCACACAAAGCCCCGATAAGACATTTGGCAAACGTTCGGTAAAAAAATTAAATACGAGGGCCATAGAAAGGCAGATCGAACGCTACGAAGCGCTGCATCAACTCTACTCAACGGGAGTGGAGAAGAAGAACTTCGAAAATAAATTGAGTTCAGCGGAACGCCTTTGGCAACTGCTGCAATTAACGGGAAGGGACACCGTTTATATTAAATACCATATCGAAACCAACAAAATAAGTTTAGAATTCAGTTGTAATTAGGAATGGCCGACCCAAGCAATTTAATCCGCCTTCCTGTCCTAAACGGACCCCCAAACCCAAAAACAGATAAAAGCCTTTTAGGATTACTTGGTTACTATAGGAAATTTATCAAAGATTTTGCCAAAATAACAAAACCATTAACTAGCTGTTTAAGAAAAGATAAAACCTTAAAATTGACAAAAGAATATGTTCAAGCGTTCGAAACTTGTAAAGACCTCTTGATAAATGATCCTATATTACAATATCCTGACTTCTCAAAACCGTTTGTACTTACTACGGATGCTAGTAATGTGGCACTAGGCGCAATACTCTCCCAAGGACCAATAGGGACTGACAAACCAATCTGCTACGCAAGCCGGACTTTAAACAAACATGAAACCAACTACAGCACGATAGAAAAAGAACTTCTAGCAATTATTTGGGCAACCAAATACTTCAGGCCATACCTCTTCGGCCGGAAATTCAAAATAGTAACAGATCACAGACCATTAACCTGGCTTATGGGTTTAAAAGAGCCAAATTCGAAACTAATCAGATGGAGACTCAAATTAGAGGAATTCAATTACGAAATAATATACAAGAAAGGGAAAACCAATACTAACGCGGATGCCTTGAGTAGAATTGAAATAAGAAACACTACAGCGGAGGAGGAGGTAAATTTCAACGATGCGGCTTCTATACAAGGTACCCAAGGCACCACAATTCACTCCTCAGATGAAAACATGGATGATGGTATTCGCATTTCGGAGAAACCACTGAACGAGTTCAACCTGCAAATAATACTTGAAAAAGACACTAAAGGATCCCCAATGACCACCGAAACTATATTTAAAAATAGGCAAAGACGTATTATAAGAAGACCACACTTCGACGAACAAAACATTATAGAAATTTTAAAGAAATTTTTTCCCCCAAACAAATTATCAGTTGTACACACTAATGATGAAATTTTCAAAATCCTACAAAAAGTATATTCTAAATATTTCTCCCATAGCAAAACCTTCAAAATCCTAAGATGTACAGAAAAATTATTAGATGTTAGACAGGCAGATGAACAGGAAAAAATTATAAAAGAACATCATGAAAATAACAACCACAGAGGTATTAATGAAAACCTTTTACACCTAAAAAGGAAATACTACTTCCCAAACATGAAAGAAATAATTACAAAAACAATCAATAATTGTGAAAAATGTCAGACCATGAAATATGATAGGAAACCTCCTAAATTAATATTTGAAAAACCCGAAACTCCATCAAAACCCCTAGACATATTACACATAGACCTGTACACAATCAACAACAACGCTAACCTAACAATAATAGACAAATTTTCAAAATTCGCCATGGTTCACAGCCTACCCGACAGAAACAGTATAACAGTCCTAAAAGCACTCAAAACCTCAATAAGCCTACACGGCATACCGAAGAAAATTATATGTGATCAAGGGTCAGAATTTATCAGTAACATACTAAAAGATTATTGCCACCAGTTTGGCATACAACTACACACTACATCCTTCCAACAAACCACCAGTAATGCTCCGGTAGAAAGATTCCACTCAACGTTAACTGAAATTTATAGAATTATACTGGACACTAGGAAAAAGAACAAACTAGAAACAGAACATACCGAAATACTCTCAGAAGCGGTTACTACTTACAACAATTCTATACATTCAGCAACTAAACTAACCCCTTTTGAATTGTTTTACGGCAGACCATACTCATTCGGGAAGAATGTCACCTTTAATAACGAACATGAGTATTTAGAAAAGTTAAACGCTTTCCAGAAAACTTTATTCCCTGCAGTTAAAGAAAAATTAGAAAATCAAGCAACCACAAGAATAGCGAAACTTAACCGAGACAGAAAAACCCCAGAAAATTTTGAACCAGGTGAAACCGTGCTCAGGAAAGAATGTAGGAGAAACAAAATAACTCCTAGATTCACAATTCATAAAACAAAAATTAACAATAAGAATACTATATTAACTTCAAAAAACCAAAAGCTTCATAAAGCTAAGCTTCAACTAACACGGAAATATAAAAAAAAGTAATAATAAACTAACACCATATTTTTCTTCATAGGTTAACCGTAGCAAGAGCCCAAATATTAGAAATACATAATTTAACGGGATTACAAGGAATTCTTCCAATCAAACTCGGCACAGCAAAAGCAATTGTTGGATACAAAAACTTAGTACACATAATCAATTTAGAAGATTACGAAGAAAACATTGAAAAAATCTCACACACCCTCAGCACGTTTAGAAAACATAGCACACTTTACAACACCGTGGACATCACGCAATTAAAATTAGAAGAGTTAAAGCACAAAAAACTCATGCTAACACCAACAGTCAGACACAAAAGAGGACTTTTTAATGGACTAGGCACTATAACAAAATTTATAACGGGAAATATGGACGCAAATGACGCAGAAAAACTTAATAAAGAAATTCACGACCTACAACAAAAAGAAACAAACCTACAGACTGACATTATGCAACAAACACAATTAAACCACCAGATGTTAGAAAGATTTAAGAACATTACGCTACACATTAACACCGAACAAGACATGATAACACGATATTTGGAATCTACCGGAAATGAAATTAAGGAAAACAGAGAATTACTAATAGAAGCACAATACCTAAACCAGATTAATTACAACATAGAACTATTAAGTAGTCACTTAACAGATATTTCAGAAGCCATAATACTGGCCAAACTAAAAATAATCCCTAAACAGATTTTAAACCCAAAAGAACTAGAAGTTATTCGGAAACATTTGGAAGGACAACCATTAGAAATTAAATCCGAAGAGCACATTTATGAACTTCTAGACTTACAAGCCTACTACAATAACACTAACATTATATTCAACATTAAAATACCTATACTATACCCCTCCCAATTAATGGCACCAAAGAAATTATAACAAATCGCTATGTTTCTTATAATGAGCAACACATTCAGTACTTTGAAAAAGCATGCCCAGTAGTAGAAAACCTATTTATTTGCAACAAACCTACATTTGAAGAAGCAACTCATAACTCCACGTGCATTGGCAAACTGTTGGAGAACCAGCCTGCAAAATGCCATTTGAACGACGTTGGCCACATCGAAACGATATTCCAACCGGAAAACAAACATATTATCCTAATTAACGCTCCACAAACATTAATAAGTTCCACTTGCAGCAACAAGTCCATCACAGTAGAAGGGTCAATTCTAATTTGGTATGACAACTGCACCATACAAATTAATAACATCAACTACACCGACATACCAATGATGTTCCACGAAGAACCAGCTGCCATGCCCGTCATAAACACCCAAATTTCTGCAAAGTCTACAAGCAGAAAACTCACGCTACAAAGACTCAATGAAGATCAGATCACACTCCGCCAAGACATGCAAATAAAACAAGCAACGGTGACTAGGACGCAAGCATACACTACTGCCGGAATACTCGTGGTTATCATCGCAGTCAGCATCGCACTAGGAACTCTCCGAAAGAAGAGGATTTTCCAAGTTATCAACAACGAAGTCAGCCACCACCAAGAACCCGGTATCACTCCGACCATAACTTCGTTTTGGCCCTCGCTCTACACTAGGGGGGGAGGAGTTACGGCTGCTGACACAGCCTCAACAGCAACAACACAGTCGCCACCAAAACCGCCGAGACTGCACCGCTAGCTGGCCATCGACCCCATCGACCCGGACACCGGCGGTACAGCAGACGAAGCACAAAATGCACCACTAGCGGCTGCTGATTTAGCAAGTAAACTTATACGAAAATAAATTGCTTAGTATACGTCTTTAATAAAATCTAGAGTAAGCAATTTTGTAATTAGCGAGTAAGTTTCACTATTGATTTTAAAATAAACCAAATCACTTCTGTTCTGAACTTCAAACCAACGTGTTGTGATTTTGTAGCTCCAGTTGGGAGCTTTCAAACTATTTTTTTTCCTTCTGTCTCGACCAGAGACATAATTCGCGCACCGATCGATGCACGTCGGTCTTGCCGATTGGCTTGCGCGCTATGGTGTTGGCATTAGTGCCATGCGGTACCACTACACTATGATCACTTTGTTTTATGTGGTGATTTTAATATTAATACTCTTGCCAATGACAGCCTTGCCTGCAAGTTTCTTGATAGCGTGGCTTAGGTGGGCCTTAGTGTAGTTAATATAGGGTTTTATCATGAGCCGAAAAAGTAAATAAAGAAAAAATTCAATTATAATTTGAATTTTGACTATTGAATATGACATCATTCAAATGACCGCCACGAGCAGCCTGGCCCACCTCGATTCTTTTTAGGTAATTTTCGATGACTTTTTTACATATAGCAGCCTGTAAGGCGCCAAGAACCGCACGTATGTTACCCCTCAAATGCTAGACTTGGTCTTTCGCGTAGCCCCAAAGAAAAAAATCCAATGGGTTCAGATCGCACGATCTTGGCGGCCAATTGGCACCACCAACACGGGAAATTATGCGTTCATCGAACCTGGTTCGCAATTCTGTCATGTTCGGCCGTGTTGTGTGGCATGTAGCGCCGTCCTGTTGAAACCACATCTCCTCCACATCCATATCTTCGACCGCTGGCCAGAAATACTCGGTTATCATACGGCCATAACGTTCATAATTGACGGTAACGGTCAATAGCAATATTTTCGGTCGGTAGCAATATTTTCGGCCGAACGAGCAGGGCGATTACGTATTGGCCTCTGTACATATTGTACATTTACACGTTGAGCGATGCTAAATCGGTCCATTTTCATAAATGGCAAACACTAAACTACAATATTAACACAATGCAATGACAGATGACAGCTGCGGTTGTCGAACGCAGGGCTGCCAAAGTTTTCGGTTCGAAATGAAAAACCCTATACTATAATGCCAACCAGGTTTGCGGCCAATGCCTGTCCTAGCCTGTTGGATATGTTTGTTGTCTCTGATACTTCTTCGCTGTTGTTATTCGACCAAATATCATTTATATCGGATCATGATTTGATATTTTGCACTCTGAATATTATGTTTAATACTGTTACTGTTGAAAATACTCTCTCCTTCCGTTAGGTCCGTTGATCCTGTTTGTTTGTGAATGACTTGTCACTTGTAAATTGGTCTGAATGCTGGTGGTACTCTTCAGTTGATGATAAATTTGATATACTGATTGATAAGATTTCCAAATTGTTTGACACTCATGTGCCAATACGTACACGTCGCGTCATCAATGGCAGCTGTCCTTGGTTTACTGCTGCAGTGAAACGTCATAAAACCTATAACAAATGGAAGAGAAATCCAACTGACTACAATTGGGAGATGCACCGTAGGGCTAGGAATGAAACTGTTTCTATATTCAGAAAGTCCAAAAATAATGTCTTTTGCTCTAAGCTACGTCCTTCTCTACCGCCCAAGCAGCTTTGGAATAACCTGAAAAGTGTCGGAGTGTAGAGTAAAAATTCGGATACCTGCTGTCTTGACCCTGATGTACTAAATGATTACTTTGTTGCTAGTTCTGTGTCTAGCTCGTCTTGCTGCACGCTTAACCTGTGTTCAATAGATAGACTTACCGTCTCCCCTTGTAGCTTTCAGTTTGACACTGTTAGTGAACTTGATGTGACTCGCTGCATTAGTAAAATAAAATCAAATGCTGTAGGTGAGGATGGGATTGCCATCAAATTTATTAACCCTAGAAGGGTAATCATATTTTACATACAGTGTACCAATAAAGTCTTCGTACAGCACCTGGTTCAGAACTAATTATTAAAAAACACTAAATAATTGTAGGAATTTTGTAAAAAGGTCGATGCAGATCTATTTATTAAGCATTTATTTTTAATATAACAACAAAAACTAATATATTTCATTAAGTAGTTCAAAAGTTGTAAACCAAAAACAAAAAAAAGTCGCTTATTTACTGCTAATAAAGTCTTCGTACAATTAAGCTATGTCTATGTGCAAATTCAATATAAGCTTACGCTCTTCAACTGACAAGTATTTTCCAGGCATTTTTTATAATATTTTAAAATAAATTGCTTCAATTCTGAATTTCGTTCTACGAATGAAGGACAGATGTCTCGTTTGATTGCTTTTTCAAAGAATAGTTGTCAATAAATTATTATTATGGGCAAAAGGACAGACATAACTTAAGTGTACGAAGACTTTATTGGAAGTAAATAAGCAACTTTTTGTTTTTGGTTTAAACCTTTTAAACTTTTTAATGAAATATATTAGTTTTTGTTGTTGTATTAAAAATAAATGCTTAATAAATAGATCTGCGTCGACACTTTTTCAAAATTCCTAAAAATATTTAGTTTTTTTTAATAATTAGATTTGAACCAGGTGTTGTACGAAGACTTTATTGGTACACTGTACGTTGTTGGTAATCTTCGTCGAATCGACGAAGTCGTATTGGCCTCTGTACATATTGTACATTTACACGTTGAGCGATGCTAAATCGGTCCATTTTCATAAATGGCAAACACTAAACTACAATATTAACACCATGCAATGACAGATGACAGCTGCGGTTGTCGAACGCAGGGCTGCCAAAGTTTTCGGTTCGAAATGAAAAACCCTATACTATAATGCCAACCAGGTTTGCGGCCAATGCCTGTCCTAGCCTGTTGGATATGTTTGTTGTCTCTGATACTTCTTCGCTGTTGTTATTCGACCAAATATCATTTATATCGGATCATGATTTGATATTTTGCACTCTGAATATTATGTTTAATACTGTTACTGTTGAAAATACTCTCTCCTTCCGTTAGGTCCGTTGATCCTGTTTGTTTGTGAATGACTTGTCACTTGTAAATTGGTCTGAATGCTGGTGGTACTCTTCAGTTGATGATAAATTTGATATACTGATTGATAAGATTTCCAAATTGTTTGACACTCATGTGCCAATACGTACACGTCGCGTCATCAATGGCAGCTGTCCTTGGTTTACTGCTGCAGTGAAACGTCATAAAACCTATAACAAATGGAAGAGAAATCCAACTGACTACAATTGGGAGATGCACCGTAGGGCTAGGAATGAAACTGTTTCTATATTCAGAAAGTCCAAAAATAATGTCTTTTGCTCTAAGCTACGTCCTTCTCTACCGCCCAAGCAGCTTTGGAATAACCTGAAAAGTGTCGGAGTGTAGAGTAAAAATTCGGATACCTGCTGTCTTGACCCTGATGTACTAAATGATTACTTTGTTGCTAGTTCTGTGTCTAGCTCGTCTTGCTGCACGCTTAACCTGTGTTCAATAGATAGACTTACCGTCTCCCCTTGTAGCTTTCAGTTTGACACTGTTAGTGAACTTGATGTGACTCGCTGCATTAGTAAAATAAAATCAAATGCTGTAGGTGAGGATGGGATTGCCATCAAATTTATTAACCCTAGAAGGGTAATCATATTTTACATACAGTGTACCAATAAAGTCTTCGTACAGCACCTGGTTCAGAACTAATTATTAAAAAACACTAAATAATTGTAGGAATTTTGTAAAAAGGTCGATGCAGATCTATTTATTAAGCATTTATTTTTAATATAACAACAAAAACTAATATATTTCATTAAGTAGTTCAAAAGTTGTAAACCAAAAACAAAAAAAAGTCGCTTATTTACTGCCAATAAAGTCTTCGTACAATTAAGCTATGTCTATGTGCAAATTCAATATAAGCTTACGCTCTTCAACTGACAAGTATTTTCCAGGCATTTTTTATAATATTTTAAAATAAATTGCTTCAATTCTGAATTTCGTTCTACGAATGAAGGACAGATGTCTCGTTTGATTGCTTTTTCAAAGAATAGTTGTCAATAAATTATTATTATGGGCAAAAGGACAGACATAACTTAAGTGTACGAAGACTTTATTGGAAGTAAATAAGCAACTTTTTGTTTTTGGTTTAAACCTTTTAAACTTTTTAATGAAATATATTAGTTTTTGTTGTTGTATTAAAAATAAATGCTTAATAAATAGATCTGCGTCGACACTTTTTCAAAATTCCTAAAAATATTTAGTTTTTTTTAATAATTAGATTTGAACCAGGTGTTGTACGAAGACTTTATTGGTACACTGTACGTTGTTGGTAATCTTCGTCGAATCGACGAAGTCGTATTCAACTCCGATTTTTGGAAGTATTAGAAATCTTATAAACTCCAACTTAATTTTATAATTATACTTAGACATTTTTGTGTAAATAGTTCGCACCGTATATATTTTTAAAAATGACTTGTGTATTTTTCAATAATTTGTGTTGAGGTACATTTATTTTTGAGATCGGAATGAGTATCAGAAGTTAAAAAAATAATTAAAATTAAAATAAAGTGAAGAACAATACATAGTTTCTTTATGAAGACAGAAACACAATTATAATTCCTTAAAAACAAATAAAAAGCAAAAAAATAAAAAAATATAACTAATTTTTCACAATTTTAATTAACTGTTTAATTAACTTGCTTGTACACTAATAGACGAACTAACTAATTAACTTAACTAATTAATAATTAATTAATTAACCAATTCCAAAACATTTTTCAATTAATTCTTCCGATAACCCCGAATTCTGAGACATTTTGAAATACTGAAATGCAATGTTTAGTATTCGTATTCAGTTTCAAAAAGTCACGTTAATGGTATTCTTCGTCGTTTTACGAAGCCTAGTTTTGTTTTTCTATAAAATATGTTAAAGAAAACTTACGCTGCGCTCGTGCTGCAAAACCTTGTATTCCGCGAAAGCGCATCGCCAACTAAGATCATACGAAAAGAGAAAGCAATAAGTTCGGAGAATAAGGAGAAATTTGAAGAAATGTTTATGGTGTTCGTCGAATCGACGAAGATTACCTTTCTAGGGTTAAGCTCATTCTTCCCTATATGCTTGGTCCCCTCACGTATATAAGAAATCACTGCTTCACAAGTTCGTGTTTCCCGGAAATTTGGAAGGTGGCTACAATTGTTCCTGTGGCGAAGAAATCAGCTGCTTCACATCCGGCTGACTTCCGACCTATCAGCATATTGTCCTCACTCTCCAAAGTCTTCGAATCTCTCATGGCTGAGCAGATCTCATTGACATGTTTGCACTAATGTCACCCCATCAATCAGGTTTCCGTCCTGTGCATAGTTGTTCCACAGCTATTATCAAAGTCGATAAGTCCTGGACGACATAAGAATACCTTACGACCTTGGCAAGGTTACCTTACTGTGTTTATTGGATTTTTCTAAGGCATTTGACTGCGTAAATCATTCAATTTTGTGTCAAAAGCTCAAATGTTACTTTGGGTTTGCGGATAGTGCGGTAAGACTTTTGGAAAGGGTTAAGGTCAAACTCCATGAAGTGCGTTTCATCCGTTCGGGGTTTGTTGCGTTATTGCGTTTGTTGCGTTATTCGCGTTGCAAATGGTCAAACTCCATAAAGTGCGTTTCATGCGTCAGCTTCTTCTTCTTCCGTCAGCTGATGCTGTCAAACTGCTGCTTGATTTCGTTGTGCATTGTGAGAAGACAAGGAAAATTGTGAAACAAACGAAATGGAATCGCTGAACGCCCTCACAGAGTTTGTAGAATTTACCGAATTCGTTTTAAATGCAATTAACGCATATCGAGCACTGTAAAGAAAAAAAAACAGATTCTGGGTGCGTGAGTTGTTTGCCGATAGAGACACAAGCGGTTTTTTTACTACAACGTTTATAAAATTGAAAACCAACGATCCGGAGCAGTTCCGTGTTGCTACCAGAATGCGCCCCGAGGTTTTCGATTGTTTATATGAGCTGCTGGAGGATAAGCTCAAGAAAATGTCCGCAAGAGCTATTTCGCCGGATTGTCGTCTATTCCTCACTTTGGTGTAAGTTTAAAGCTTAACATTCTTGCGCTTCATTGATCCAATTTTCTTTAGTTATTTAGCCCACGTGACCTCCCGGCAATATCTTTCTTTAACATTCAAACTTTCCGTGGAGACTGTTAGAAGGATCGTATTGGAGACTTCCATACTGATCTGGGATGAATTAGGCCCAATATATTTATCGCTGCCAAACCAAAACGAGTGGGAAAGAATAGCGGTGGATTTTAAAGATATGTGGGATTTACCCAACTGTGTCGGCGCTATAGATGGCAAACACGTCCTTTTAACGTGCCCACCACATTCTGGATCAACCTTTTACAACTATAAAGGTATTTGTTGTTCATCCCCACATATTCTTACTTGTTATCCTAAATACGTTTTATTTGTTTCGCAGGCACGTACAGTATTGTGCTTTTAGCGATATGCGACGCTAACTACACTTTTACGGCGGTAGATATTGGCGCATATGGGAGCCAAAGCGATGGAGGTGTCTTGACGTACTCACAAAGTGGGAGCCGTTTACAAGCGACGAATCTAAATCTACCACCACCTACCGAACTGCCCAATAGTGAGGTAAAATTTCCTTATTACATAGTAGGTGATGCAGCTTTCCCGCTTAGACCATATTTAATGCGACCATATCCTGGGATACTGCTAAGCGATGAGAAGGAAAATTTTAACAAACGGCTATCGAGAGCACGAAGAACAATCGAAAATGCTTTCGGAATTTTGACTGCAAGATGGAGGATTTTGCGAGGCACTTTAAATATGCGACCAGAAACTGCAGAAAAGGTTGTGAGCGCTGCTGTTGTGCTACACAATTTCCTTAAAATGAATGATGGAACCTACTGCCCTCCAGAATATGTAGACAGTGAAGAAAATGGTGTTGTAAAGCACGGCTTATGGAGAGAGGAAACAAAATCCTTGAAAAATATACCACGTTTTTCTTCAAACAACTCTACTAGAAGTGCATTTCAATTAAGAGATATATTTATTTATTTATTTATTTAGCCAATGAACATTTTGATCTTACTGACTATAGGAACAATAAAGGAACACAAGTAAAGATGTTCAACTTAATTTAAACAATATTAAATTTAACAATGTCTCCTTGGGAAACGAAATGTCAAAGTCGGTTATTCGGAGTATTTGTTTTTGAATAAAAATTACTAATACCAATGAATAAAAAATCTAAATTAAAAAGGCACAATGAATTATTTATTGACTAAGGCACAAAATGGAGACTGGATGGAAATGTATAAATTAAATGTATTTCATTTATAACGAATAAAACAAACAAAAATAAAAATGAATAAAAAATAAAAATAGTATTCAATAACTAAATAAAAAAATTCATATAAATAATTCAATAAATAATAATAATAAATAATAATAATAAATAATAAATAAATAATAAATATTCAATAACTAAATAAAAAAATTCATATAAATAATTCAATAAATAATAATAATAATAATAAATAATAAATAAATAATAAATCCTGCCCGGCCCGGAGTTATGTGCGATTCGCTTTTATTTGCTCATGCAAACTATTTAAAAATCGCATTTTCGCATCGTCTACGTCTTGCTCAGGCAATTTTGCGAAGAGCCCTCGCACCATCGAGAAGAAACCCTCGTGCTCGTCGCCTGCAATTGATGGAGCAGGTGCACAAAAGCGTTTCTCAGCAATCTCTGCCATCCTCTCCAAAAATTTTGGCACGTCGTCACAGTTCCCCCGCTTTCGGCCCTTTCCGGTTGGCGTGGACTGTGGCTGATCAGCGCTGTTTGAAAGCACTTCTGTCTGTTGATGAAAACAAATATAAGTTCTTAAAACACATGCTTTTAAAAACTTGTTTTTTACATACCTCAATTACACTGTCCGTGAATGTTTCGCTGCCGAAAACGGAGAAAGTGGACGCTGTGTGGGACGCTGGAAAAAGGGGGAGAAAGGGCTGCTTCCATCCTGCTGCCACTGCTTTCCTCCTCATAGCTCTCAGACCAAGCTTGTTGTTGTTCTGGAAAAAAATTTTACGTTAAACTTGGATTGGTAGAGTAAAAGTTGTAAAACCTCCGTGGCTTCACGTTAGGTTAAGTTAGGTTGGAGTGGCAGTCTTCAGTGTGAAAAAGCTCACGTAGGCACAACTATTGGCCCGTTGTGATACCACAGTGTATGGCGTGACTCTCCCTTAACGCGCCTGGAACCATGAAGATTCCATGATGAATCTGGCTTTGTCCCTGATATTCAGAGGAGATAGTCCAGTTAGACTATCGAAAAAGGCTGAGCCGAGGAATTTAAATCTTCTTCTGGCTAAAGAAGGACATTGACATAGCAGGTGGAGAACGGTTTCGTCCTCCTCCTCAGAGCCGCATCCTCGACATAGGTCGTTGGATTGCAGACCCAGTCTTTCAGCGTGCTTACCCATGATACAGTGTCCCATAAGCACCGATACCGTTAAACTTATCGAGTGACGACTGAGGTTGAGCAGCTGATTTGTCCGTTTCAGGTTGAAAGTTGGCCAGGTTTGTCGGGAGATGTTGTAGGTCTGTTCCTCAGACCACAAATCGTTTGCTATTTTATAGTAAAACTGCTTGAGCATCAGTTTAACTGATGCAAGAGGAGCTCCAACAGCGAGGAAGGACGAAGCACCAGAGAGCAACGTACCCGCTCTGGCTAATTCGTCCGCCTCGCAGTTACCTACGATGCCCCTGTGCCCTGGCACCCAGAGTAGTGAGACATTGGAGCGTCTGGCTAAGGCGTTTAGAGACTCACGGCAGTCCAGGACCAGCTTAGATGAGGTGGTCGCCCTTGCGAGCGACTTGATAGCTGCCTGACTGTCTGAGTAAATGTGTATATCTGCCCTGTGTGCGCTGTCGCGAGTAAGCCAGATGGAGGCCTGATATATGGCCATTACCTCCGCCTGGAATACACTGCAGTGATCAGGCAAGCGGAAGGAGAGTCGAAGCCCCAGTTGGCTGCAGAAAATCCCGCAGCCAACCTTGTTGTCCAATTTGGAGCCGTCGGTAAAGAAGTTGATGGAGTCATCGGTCGCTAGTTCGTAACTGTCCATTCATCTCTATGAGGGATGCGTATAGTGAAGCCGTGATCAGGCTTGATAGGGGAGCTAATGAGGTCGATGCCGGTGGGCATCGAGCAGTCCTCAATAAGAATCCTGGAATGACCAAGATCCGATCTAGCCCAGCGGGAAATCGCGTGAAGTCTGACTGCAGAACACTTCGCGTGTAATTTGACCCGTTGTGCAGTTGGGAGCTAGTGGAGGAGGGTGTACAGTGCTTTGGTGGGTGTAGTACGGAGAGCCCCTGTAACCAAAAGGGCCGCCATCCTCCTGACTTTGTCAAGAGGTTTCAGGTTGACCGCCTTGCTAATGGCCGGCCACCAAAAGACGGCACCGCAAAGGAGGTTTGGCTCAACCACTGCCGAGTAAAGCCCCGACACAACACGAGGTTGGAGTCCCCATCTTGCGCCTAAAGCTCGTTTACAGCAGTAGAGAGCACACGAGGCTTTCCGCGCCCTTTCAGCAATGTTGGCCTTCCAATTCAGTTTAGAGTCAAGTATTAGACCAAGATACCTAACATTGTTGCTGAGGTTAAGTCTAACGCCGTTCAGAGTGGGAAGTACGAACCGACGTATCTTGTACTTCCTGCTAAAGAGCATGACCTCGGTTTTGGAGGGATTGACGTCAAGGCCAAATTCACGGCACCATTGGGATAGAATCCTTAGTGCATAACCAAGTCTCTCAGAGAGAGTGGAGAGATATTTTCCGGAGACTGCAATCGCAATGTCGTCCGCGTACGCGACAATACTGCAACCAGTATTGTCCAGCCGGTGTAAGAGAGAGTTTACTGCCAGATTCCAGATCAGAGGAGAAAGCACGCCGCCCTGCGGTGTGCCCCTCCTGACCATGCGCTTGATGCGAGTGTTTCCAATAGAGGCGCTGACAACACGCATACTGAGCAGGCTCTCGACAAATCTGATCAGCTTTGAGTCCAGGTTCTGATTGAAGAGTGCCCTAACGACCGCCTGTGGACA
This sequence comes from Melieria omissa, assembly GCA_963971225.1. Lineage (NCBI taxonomy): Eukaryota > Metazoa > Arthropoda > Insecta > Diptera > Ulidiidae > Melieria > Melieria omissa. The sequence goes on from OZ020270.1 coordinate 6,635,177, forward strand.
GACGTTGTTAAAGGCCCCTTCAATATCGAGGAACGCACTCTGACAGCGTTCCTCCTCCATTACTCTAATTTTATTTGTTCGAAAGTTATTAAAAAAAAGGTGGGAGCTGCAAGTCTAATGCAGTACAAATATTCTAATTTATTTGCGTATCAATATTTTAAATAATAAAAAAGATACAAAATCAAAGAAGCGAGAATAATGAAATTTTGACACGTAATCAAGGAGATTTTGGGTTTAAACATACCTACTTTTTAAGAAAATTCGTTATAAATTTTCAAGGATATAAAGGATTAAAATTTTCAAAGGACCTTTTTCATGTCCTTTTTTTACAAATAGATAAAAAATCAATTTTATTTAAATTCTTGAGCTTTTTCTCTTTCATTTGATATACATATCGCCATATTTTAACGAGGCTAAGTATTTTTTATATTTTTTTTATTTTTAATTCCCTTCAAAATTTTGAAGTCCTTTTAAAAGGACAAAGGATGTAGAAATAAAACTGAGTACGCAGTACTACTATGTTTGGTCTCTAGTTTCACGCCCATATGGATTTTTTCCAGTGTGAAAAAATTTTTTCATTTTTGTCGCACAGTGTAATCTAGTGAATACTGGGGTCCGTCAAGGCTCAGTACTTGGTCTGCTCCTTTTCACTATGTTTATAAATGACATTTTCAGTGTTTGTAGCCATGTGTCTATGCATGCATATGCGGATGACATCCAACTTTATCTGTCTAGGCCTGTAGGTAGGCTTGCCACCTGTCCTCCATTGTGGAGGACAGTCCTCCAAATTACTCAAATGTCCTCCGTCCTCCAAAGAGGGTAAAATGTCCTCCATTTACACGAAATATGTAGATTTTACTCTTAACAATACTTACATTACTTAACATACTTACCACAATGTTAAGCACAATTTGTCATATAACTCTTTGGACTGCAATTTTAAGTTGTTAAAAAAGACAGTTCATGACTCAGTTATTACAAAAAAGATTTCTTGTGGACGCACAAAAGCTACGATGATTGTTGAAAACGTTCTCGGTCCTTTTATTTTAAATAACTTGATCTCAAATTTGATTAATGTGATGTCTATTTTACAATTCAAACAGATGCTTCTAATCATAAAAATAGAAAGGTTTTCCCCATTTGTATACAGTATTTCGACAGATCTACTGGAATTCAAAATAAAATAATAGATTTTATTGAAATTTCTAACGAAACGTCTGTTGGAATGGCCAACATGGTTAAAGACGTTTTGTCGAATTTAAATTTAAATATAAAAAACGTTGTATCCTTAAGTGCAGATAATACAAACTCTAACTTTGGAAAACACAATTCTTTGTTTTCAAACCTGCAAAAGTCCAATGAAAACATTTTGAAAAGCAATTGTCACGCACACATTGTTAATAACGCTTTGAAAAAATCGTTAAGCAATTTAGACTCAGATGTCGAGAACGTGATTTTAAAAATATATGCTCATTTTTCTGCTGCTGCTAAGCGACGAGAACGTTTAATTGAATTTTGTAGTTTTGCAAATGTAGAGTTTAACGAGATTTTGCGACATGTAACTAAAAGGTGGCTATCCCTTTTGCCCGCAATAGATAGAGTTTTGCAAGTTTGGCCAGCTCTCTCAGATTATTTTCTTTCAGAAGAGATATCCAAGCAAATGCGATTGGCTTTAGGTATTGAAAATAATAAAATATCTCCAAAAATTAAAATTTATTTATTGTTTTTGTCACATGTCTTACAAACATACTCAGATACTATAAAAAAATTGGAGTCAAACGTTTGTACAGCAATCGAGCTTTTTCAAATTTTGACTGATTTTAGAACACACATTTTCGAACGAAAACAGCAACAATTTTTTGGATACGAAGTAAAGGTTCAATTATCAAAAATTGATCATCTTGAAGAAAGTTCTCTAATAAAAAAAGATTTTTTTGATGTAAATTTAAACTATATTGAAGAGTGATCCGATTTTTCTGAAAGTAATTGGGTTTATAAAATTGGAAAACTTAATATTCATGATAAATTGTTTACCTTTAATGATGTTGTAGAAGTAGTTGAAGAGCTAAAATTAAAACAAATATTACAGGATCTAAACGTAGATCAATCGTTTGACGAAATCTGTCTAATAAGTAAATATTTTGACTTAAATTTGGACGAGTTTTCCAGCCAAAGTGAAAAATTCGTAAAGATATTTGAAAGGTTCGAATGCAACAATTACTATTAATTATTTAAAATAATGAGCTATTTATTGAATATGCCATGTAGTAGCGCTTTCGCAGAAAGAGTTTTTTCGGTAATGAACAAAAAATGGAGTGAGGAAAGAGGAAGGTGCTTAGCAAATTGAATAAAAAAATGAGCAAAATGAGAATAATATTCTTCAACCAAAAAGAAACGTGCGCTGACTTTTATGATCTCATTAAATCCAATAGAAGTCTGATTAAAACAGCAAAAAGCAATGAAAAATATTTATTTAAGACCAGATAATCTTTGAAAAAGACATATATTTATGTAAATGAATTAATTAGTTTTTGTTAATTGTTTTTGTACTTTTTTCGTATATTTTTACGCTTACTTGTGTTGTTTTGTTCATATTTATAAATGTGTTTAAGTTTTTTTGGAAGATTTTTCTATATACAAAAGTTTAAATATATGTACTCTGAAAAATAAAAATCAGATTGTTTATAGTAATTTAAGTGTCCTCCACAGCCACTTTCAAAAGGTGGCAAGCCTACCTGTAGGTCTTGTTGAGGACTTATGTGTGAGGGTAAATGAAGACCTATGTGCCATTTATAGATTTGCCAACTCAAGCTTAATCCACTAAAGCCCTATGTTCTCCCGATTTCCAAATTACCGCTCCTTTTGTGATGTTCCTCCAATTTATCTCAATGGTTCTCAGCTGCAGTTCATGGACCGGATCACTAATCTTGGCTTCAGGATCAATTCCTCGTTGTCTTGTGAGGACCACATAAACTCGGTCGTAAGCAAAAATACCTGACGTTACGAAATTTTAGAATGACTGCTGCATTCGTACCATGTGAGACAGGACGAAAACTGGTTTTACAGCTAATTTTACCCATAATTACATATTCGGAAGTTGTTTACAGCAAACTTGATTCTAGGTCGGAACATAAACTGCTTATTGCCTACAACAATGCTGCACGTTACGTCTATGGCTTAAAGAAAGAGGATCACGTTTCTTCTTATAGTAGACAGTTGCTTGGTCTTGACCTCAAAAGCTACTTAGAAGCACGAAACTGTATGTTTTTACATAAACTTATACATACGAAGGCTACCTTTTTGAAAAGCTTTTGTTTTGCAAGTCTAGTCGAAACTACAATCTCCTAATTCCTAACCATAATTTCAAATTTTTTTGTAAATATTTCTTATTTTTTGGGTTGTGATATGATTTCTTATGGATTGATTTTATTGAGATTATGAATGTGTTCTTTAATACTTACTTCTAGAGAGTCTGTTGTTAAGTATAATAATTATCAAAATTATTTTTGGTTAATGTTTTGTTTTTATTAATTTGTTTGGTGTTAACTTTTGGGAGAATGAATTTATTTATATTTTATTTACTTTTTGAAAGTAGTTTAATTCCTACTTTGTTTCTTATTATGGGGTGATTGTTCCAACCTGAGCGCCTTCAAGCTGGGGTATACTTACTTTTTTATACTTTGTTAGTTTCTTCTATATTAGTTGGTGTTTTCTACTTATATGTTGAGACTGGAGTTATAAATTTCTATTTAATTAGTAATTATTTGTTTAACTATGAATTGTTATATTTTTCTTTAATTTTAACTTTTTTAGTTAAGATACCTATATTTTTAGTTCATTTATGACTTCCTAAGGCTCATGTTGAAGCTCCAGTGTCGGGTTCTATAATTTTGGCAGGAATTATACTTAAGCTAGGGGGATACGGTTTATTACGTGTTTTTTCTTTATTACAATTTGCAGCATAGAAATTTAACTTTGTATGAGTTAGAATTAGATTAGTTGGAGGGGTTTTAATTAGTTTAGTCTGTTTACGACTGATTGATTTAAAGGCTTTAATCGCTTATTCTTCTGTTGCCCATATAGGGATTGTTTTAGGTGGTTTTATAACTTTAACTTATTGAGAGCTTTTTGGGATATACACCCTAATAATTGCTCATGGTCTTTGTTCTTCTGGTTTATTTTGTTTAGCTAATATTACTTATGAACGCTAAGGTAGACGAAGTCTTTTAATTAATAAGGGTTTATTGAATTTTATACCTTCTATGGCTTTATGATGATTTTTACTTAGTGCTTGTAATATGGCTGCTCCTCCTTCTTTAAATTTACTTGGTGAATTTTCTTTATTTAATAGAATAGTAAGTTGATCTTGGGTAACTATAATTTCTTTAGCCTTTTTATCTTTTTTTAGAGCTGCCTATACTTTATACATATATGCTTATAGTCAGCAAGGTATTTTCTGGGGTCTATTCTTTTAGAGGTGGTAAAATCCGTGAATTTGTATTATTATTTTTGCATTGGTTCCCTTTAAATTTATTAATTATGAAAAGAGATATATGTATACTTTGATTATATCTAGGTAGTTTAAAAAAAATACTGATTTGTCAGTGATACAGTAGCGACTCGGTAAAAGCAACCCTCGATTTGCGCAACTCCTCGATTATCGCAACCACCGAATTTTATACATTATAGACTCAGTAAAAGCAACTGCTGCCAAATAAACCTCAATAATCGCAACTTTTTCTTCGTCTTATTTTCTTTTTGTGTTTCTCTCTCTAGTTTCTTTAATTCAGTAAACTAAATTGTTATCAAACTGTTTTGTTAATTAAAGCCTTTTTAAGAAATGTTTGGAGTTCTTATTTCTGTTTGATTTTTCTTAAACACAATGAATGTGATTAGTTTAAGTTTTTGTTTTTTTTAATACAACAAAATATGAATAAAATAATAATGAATTCTAATGAAACCCTTATAAAACTGTGCGAAATTTGCAAATTTTCATACAAAAATTTAGACTCGATAATTGCAACAAACTCGGTAGTTGCAACTGCCCCTGTCATTAATCGGTTGCTTTTACCGAGTCGCTACTGTATAACTTGTTATCTTAGATCGTGAAAAATTTATCAATTTGTAGAATTAGTTTTTTAGTTCTTTTTTGTTTTAGTTTAAGTTTTTTTATTATAAGTTTATGGTTTTTTTTATTTGACTGAATAAGTTTACTTTTTATGTCTTTTGTTTTATTAATTTCTTTTTTAGTAATTTTTAATAGAAATGAATATATAGCTTCTGATGAAAATATTGTAATATTCGATTTCGCACTAACCAAAAATTTTAATTTTTTTTTGTAATTTGAATTTGTTTTGCACATCATATTGAACATCATGAACATAAAAATGTTGCAGATAAGATATTTCGGCAACAATGTTGCAGCAACATTTTAGTACTTGTAACCGATTACCAGTCAGGAGAGGCAACAGTTCGAAACGACTGACGACCTCAGCGACCGCGTAGGCAGACGAACAAAAGGTCAGCTAGAAAGTCAAGATCGAATGATCTGCCTTTGTATCATCCGACTCGGTCTCGAGCAGACCTCAGTTAAATAGTGCAAGTGTGAGTGCCAGTTGAAATTTTAAATTCAGTACGATAGTGTGTGATAGCCGCAAAGTCGGCAGTGGCGCAAGTAGTGTGAAAAGTGATCGGCAAAATAGTAGCAGCAACTTTTTGGGATAAGCCAGGAAAGCTGAAGAAAATTGGTAAGTTTTGGCCACCAATTACGATACATGTAAATCAGGCTAGACACATTTTTAAGGAAAATCATATTCCACTTGTCTTAGGCATAGTTATACCACTAAGCAAATAAACACATAGAGGTGTCAACTGGCACAAATTTGCGTACCAGCGCAGTAGGTCCAGTGTGCTTACTTCTACCACATATGTGGTAGATCTACCACAATTATTTTTAAAATCAAGTTCCTACCACATCTACCACGGAGCGCTTAAAATCTACCACATTTTTGTGGAACATACATTTTTCTCTTAACGAACCTATTACTCCAAGTAAATTAGAGCTTTATGTTGTAAAATTTATGTTAGGGCTGCATTGAACATTATAAGTGAAAATGTGCAAAGAAAAACGTATGTGGTAGCACTCTCATCACTTCGAAAGCAGTGCAAGTTAAGGAAATTAATATTTAAATTCCCAAAAAAAAACAAAACTTTATTTTTGCTTCATTCTTTATTCGAGGTTTGATTAAAACTGACTTAAGGGGGTCTTCTGCTTACGCGGATTGAAAAAATCGATATTTTTTTTTTGCATTTTTTGAATATAGAGGATATAAGGAATACGTCTTATAAACGGTTTCGTGAAAAACACATTCCTTCTTGGGTTTTTGAAGCCGGAAACATAGCCGCCTCCAGCCGTTTCGAGCATTTCCGTTATCTTTAAACGCATTTTCCCGAAAATCACCTTTTTTATACTTTGTGGTATGACTTCTACAAGTAATTTTCATCGGATTTGACTAATTTTTTTTTCACTTCTTCATAAAACAATTCTCTATGCTTCTCCGAGTACGATTTTTGAAATTTTGTTTTGTTCAATTTTTATGACCCTCAACAGGTCAAAAAACGTGGTTGAAAATACAACTTTTCACAAAAAACCGTATAATTTGAAAAATTTTAAAAATAAAAAAAATCGTACTCGGAGAAGCATAGAGAAGTGTTTTATGAAGAAGTGAAAAAAAAATTAGTCAAATCCGATGAAAATTACTTGTAGAAGTCATACCACAAAGTATAAAAAAGGTGATTTTCGGGAAAATGCGTTTAAAGATAACGGAAATGCACACACATAAGGCATTTGTCATTTTTCAAGTTTAAACATGTACAAAAATAATAAAAAAAAAATTTTCAATTATCTTGTATAGTTTCCTTACAATTAATTTCCAAAAATAGACTAAAATTCCGGGCGCGTAAGCAGAAGACCCCCTTAATGCTATTTTACACTTTCGCTTAACACCTACGTTTGCCCTGTTTTTCTGTCGTTAGGAATTACCAATTTTTGCAGTTGTGCAGGTATTTGCACAAATGCAATTGACCGAGTCAATTCTTGGAATGACCAATTTTGCAGTGTGCAGATATTTGCACAAGTGTACTGGCCGGTAGTGGCCCAGTCGCTGAGTTAGCGATTTCGTTTATTGCTGAATTTGTGGGGTTAATGAAATTAAACGGGAAGTCAAGTGCACTGACCGGTGGTGGCTCAGTCGCTGAGTTAGCGACTTCGTTTAATGAAATTAAACGGAAAGTTTTGAGCGCTGGCCGTGTTAACTCTTCCCCTCTTAAAGACGGTTGTCCGCAAGCGTTTAAAAAAAAGGTATGTCATTGAATTTTAGATAGGTGGGAGTGCTTTGAGTTACTGGTGTTAGTTCTACAAAATTTGGTAATTCCTGTTGTTTTACCTCTGTTGGTAATGAGGTTTGTATAATGATTTTCTGTTTTGGTTTACAACATGTTCTTTATGATATTACAAAAATTACAAATATGCTTACAATAGCGATTATCGAATATTTACTCGTAGTCGAGTCTTTCCTAAGAAGTGCGATATATTTGGTATTGTTGATGTGTAATTCATTTAACATTTCGAGTGACAGGGTATTCATAAATTCTTTCTCAAATGGTGTTTGTTGAAAATTTGGTGGTTTGATCTTTACTTGTGGTGCTAAGACGTTTCTATACAATTGCTTCTCTATTCTAACTGTTTCGTTTTGAAATTTTAGCAAAAATGTGCCGTTTAGTGTGTAATTTCTATTTGCGATATGTATTGTGTCGTTACAATTATTGATTAGAATTCCTGGCTTAATTTCGTCTATTTCGTTTATGTGGTGATCATTGGTGAATGTGCAAGATAAATTAAGGTCTTTGAGTAATGGGGGAATGCAAGTATCGTTGCTGATATCGATTAATTCGTTCTGATGACATATTTTTGCCGAATTAAAGATTTTACATTTGTTAATTACGGCATATATCTCGTTCCTACTGTAAATGATTTCTTGGTAATTAATTTTAACTGTTCTATTATTCTTTTTTGCTGATCTTAACAATATGTTCTTGTAGGTTTCTTCTTTCGTTAACGGTATCTTAATAACGTATAATAACATTGTTTGATTATGCAATATTTTTACTTCTGATAATTCTAATGCTTCCTCTATTGATTGAAAATTGCATGTTCTCTTCTTTGAATTTCTCTATAGCTATTTTGGTTTCCTCTGAAGTGAGGAGCATTGAATTTATAATATTATTACTTGCCCATTGTATGGCGTATCTAATGTTTATAAGTTCTTCCTTTATAATTTTAACTTTATTGTGCGCGCTTTGAATTACGTCGTTATAAAGATTGTCGTCTTTCCTAATAGCGTTTATTATGTCATTATTTATTTTTGTCAAATTATTGATTCGTTCGTTTATTTCCCTGTTTATAATTATTTGGTTATTATTATTATTGTTTAACTCGTTCATATTATTTTCAATTATCTCGAAATCATCGTGATCGGGACTTCCGGCGATATATTTCCACGCCGTGCCGATCAGGTTTATGGCTCGCTTTTTCTTTTTGCGTGTTATGGGTACTATTGAGTTTAGGATTTGTTGGGATTGATTGATGTCGTGGTAAAGGTAAGGAAGGAATATGTTATTTTCGGGCGCGACTTTATCAACCATGGTAAGTATGTCATTAAGAAGGTTTCCGTATTTCTCAATATCCGTCGCATGTATTATCTTGAATGTGCCATCCTGGATTTTCGCTAGTCCGTTGTCGATAGTGACCACGTATGTTGAAGAGTAATTGAACAATTGGAATTCGGCATGACAGGTGGTAAGGATTATGTGGGGTGAGAGGCAAGAAAAGGGGAGATATGTTATGGGTGACAAAGTGCTCAGCTTTTGATATTACTTTTGTGTACGACCTTGCCTGATTCTGTTAGAACGCATGAGGAATTGTCTTCTTTAACTATTTCTTTCCTGAATCTTGGAGACGTTTTATTGCCTAATCGTTTATTTATCTTTACAAATATTTCCTCGCCTGGTCGATATGTCTTAATGAGATGTCTTTTTTTGTTATGATATTTGAGGTCCTCTTGCTGTTTTTCTTTGAGTCTTGTTACGTTTTCAAGTCTTGCCTGATCGAGTTGTGAGGGGTCGGTGCTGACTGTTCTTCCAAAGAACATTTCTATTGGTTTTTTACCCGTGGTGCTATGAATTGAGTAATTGTATTTGTAAACAGAGTTATCTAGGAGTTCTTCGAAGTTTTGGTGGGTGTTTTCTATTTTTGAGCAGCGCATGATTTCTGACAGTGTCGAATGGAAGCGTTCGACTTGGCCGTTAACGGTACTCGCGTAAGGTGGTGTTTTGAATACTTGTATTCCCAATTGGTCTTTGACCATAAAATCTATTGAAGCTGAACTCAAGGATTTCTCATTGTCTACCACAATGCTTTCTGGGACACCGAATGAGAATAAAAGCTGGCGGAGGGGCCCTTTAATATCTTCTACTGCTCTTGACTTAATTATCTTGGCTTGTGCATATTTGGAGAATTTGTCTAGAGCTGTGAGAACGAGATTATTGTCTGTTTTATAGATATCTATGTGGAGGATTTGTCCGGGGTGATGTGGGATGGGGGTCTCTCCTAGTTCGGGCTTAACCGGGTGTCGGTCATACTTATTTTGTTTGCAGATAAGGCACTGTCTAACGATTCTTTTTACTTTATTGGACATAGCTGGAAAGTAATATTGTTCCAGTATTTGTAATTTGTTTTCTTTAACGTTTCTATGCGCTCTTTTGTGCGTTGCAATAATTATTTGCTCCTGTTCATGTTCGTTTTTAATATCTTCGACTTGAGTTTTAGAAAAGCGCGTGCGGTATTTACTAAAATGGTCTGCGTATATTTCTTGTACTCTACCCATGATTTGTTCGGATGCTTTGATACCGTTGATGACAGATGGGTTGAGATACTTTTTAAGGATTTGTATGAGTTTTGAGATGCTGAGATCTGGATCTACGATGTGGTGTCGGTGGTATGTTGGGAAAACGATTTCAAACCTGTAATTAGGCATGGACTCCTCGCTTAGAATGATCTGATTTCTGAAGACGTTTATTGGTGTTTCTACGCTGTATATTAAGTTTTGTCCTGAGCTGTCATCGGAGTTAATCGCTATTGATAGTGAATTTACTTGTGTGTTTGTGGGTAGTCTTGAGAGGGCGTCGGCAATGACGTTTGTTTTGCCAGGTTTATAGTGAAGTTCGTAATTATATTCCTCTAAAATGGCCTTCCAGCGCTTCATTTTATTGTTATGGTTTTTATTGCTGAGCGCGTAGGTTAGAGGTTGATGATCAGTATAGATCTTCACTTTGACTGCACCGTATAAATAGTTTCTTAGTGCGTTCAAGGCCCATATGATTGCCAATCTTTCTTTCTCGTTCGTTGCATAATGCTCCTCAGCTTTACTTAACGTTCGAGAAATAAATGCAATCGGTCGATTTTCTTGTGCCAATACAGCACCTAGAGCAAAATTCGATGCGTCTGTTGTTAATTCAAGGTCTTTTTTGAAATTTGGATATGCAAGAACGATGTCTTGCGAAACTAGGGTGTTTTTGATTTTGTTAAAAGATTCTATGGCTGCAGCTTCCAAAGTTATTGGTATTGAGGCTGATTTTCTTTTTGACATTCTACCTTCTTCCCCTCTTAGGAGCGATGTCAAGGGTTTTGCTAGCTTTGCGTAGTCTCTTATAAATCTTCTGTAGTACCCTGACAAGCCAAGGAAGGACCGTAATTATTTTATTGTCTTTGGGGGTGGGAACTGTAATATGGCTTGAACTTTTTTTGGGTTTGTCTTGATGCCGTTCGAGGATATAACGAACCCTAAGAATTCAACTTCCCGTTTGAAAAACTCGCATTTGTCGAGTTGAACTTTTAGGTTTGCATTTTGCAAGGTGGATTTGTCGGATATGCTCGATATGGTCTGCTTCGGTTTTACTGAAGATGATTATATCATCTATGTATGTACACGTAACATATCTTCCCTATGTGATCACGGAGTGTATCGTCTAGGGCGCGTTGAAAGATGGCTGGCGCGTTTTTCAGGCCAAAGGGGAGTCGTGTAAATTCGAATTTTCCGTTACAGATTGAAAATGCTGTCTTCTCTGAGTCTGATGCTTTGAGTGGGATTTGGTGAAATCCACTCTTTAGATCTAGAACAGTAAAGAATTGGTTTTTCCCTAGCTGGGAAATAACGTCATTAATTTCGGGGATTGGGTATCGATCGGATATTGTGAGTGAGTTGAGCTTCCTGTAATCTATGACTAATCTATATTGCTTATTTCCGGCTGAGTCTGGTTTTTTACTCACGATCCAGACTGGGGAATTGTAGGGAGAGCGTGACGGTCTAATAATTCCGTCGCTTAGTAGCTTTTGAACCTGGCTTTCGACTTCTGATTTAAGGGAGGCTGGATAAGGGTAGAATTTACTGTATACGGGGGTGTCCGTGGAGGTGCGTATTTCGCCAATCACTCTTGTTGTGAAGGTCAATTTTTCATCCGGGTCCATGAACAGTTTGGGGTGCTTTGCAATGATGTTGTTCATCCCGCTCTTTTGTGAGGGAGACAGATGATCGTCACGTATAGTTATTGAGTTCACGTATTTGGAAGTTAATTGTTGAAGCTTAATTATTGTGTCGTTACCTATTTGCATGTAACTATCTTTAGTGAATATAACTGCGTTTAGTTCTTTCAGTGTGTCGTTTCCTAAGATTCCGTCGAAGGACTTTAATGATGGCATGAGGTAGAATTTAATTTTATGTTCTTGATTAAATAACTTCACGAAAGTGTGCTCGCTTATTTCGATGTTTCCGGCTATGGATTTTGCAAGGAATGTTTCTTTATTTGGAATAGGATGTTTTACCAAATTTAGTTGAATGAAATTCTTGCTAGAGCCTGTGTCGACCAGAAACTTGCAGATTTTACCGCTCTCCGTTCGGCACTGAAAATAAGGCAACGAAGAGCTTGTCATTCTAAAAAATGGATGTCGCTCAGCTCTATTGGCTCATCTTCAACGTCGTTTGATTTTTCTTCCTGGGCCAGATAATCGTGCAGGGTTTGATCGTATTGGTCGTCTTGTTCGGCTGGTATTTGGTCGTAATATTCATTTTCTGTTTCAATGTAATTTCGGTTGGATGTTAACGCTCGGGGGGCGTGTTGGTCTTTTGAATTGGTTTTGTTGTGGTCTGTTCACGTAGTCTATTCTCCTAGTGTGCAAAGTCGAGTCAATGTCCATAGGTTCAGGCTTTTGTTGTGGTTTAGGGGTCTGAGGTCTTTGAGGGTTACCCATTTGGATGTTTGGTCTTTGCTGAGGGTATTGGTAATTAAAATGTTGTTGCTGTTGGTTGTTAAAGTGTTGCAGTTGGTTGTTGAAATGTTGCTGCTGTCGGTTGTTAAAGTGTTGTTGCTGTCGGTACTGATAGTTTTGTGGTATGTACGCCAATTGCGGATAAAACGGCGTGTTCCTTGGTTGTGGTGAAGGCCTATTCGTCCTAGGTGGGAGTGGTGGTGGGTGGTGAAATTGTGTCTTTCTTCCGTGCTGGTTGTTATTTTGGGCATATACAGACCTATAGCTTTGATTTTCAAGCTTAAGACATAGGTGAAGTGCCTGGGGCAAGTCTGCGGGCTCCTTCATTCCTAGTAACTCTGACAGATTGCCGTTCAAGCCTCTAACAAAGGTGTCTAATGCCTTGTCTCGATACGTTTGAGTTAAAAGGTGTATCGATTCGCTGCTCGCTTCTAGACCGCCTAACTTGTTCAGTATCAATGAAAGGTGTGAGTACACTGCTTGATAAAAGTCCTGAATAGAAGAGCTGCCTTGGATCAGGGAGGTCATTTGGTACTCGAGAGTTGAGAGATCCCTTTTATCCGCGTAGTGATGCCGGGTTAGGCATTTGGAAATTGCGCTCCAATTTAGAGGGGTATTATATGACTCCAAGGCCATATCCGCGTTGCCCACAATTTTGTTTCTTATGACATTGAGGATGCCATAATATCGGGGCGTCCCTTTTAGCGGCTCATAAATCTTAAGGATTCTCTCCACACTCTTTCTCCAGGAATTGAATTCGCCTTGTTTGCCGGAGAACTCCCGCAAACATTTAACGACGTCTGGCACTTTATCGAGATCCTGTAAGTCATTTGCATGTCGTTCGTCAATTCCTTGGTCAGTCAAGTTACAAAGGTTATGATTTGGGTTTAGGGTGGTCTGGACCATGCTTGGTCCTTGACGTTATAGGACTTCGGTAGCTATTTTGGATATGAGTGGTACTAGATCTGCTAAATTAATTGCTCTGGGGGGGTCGTTTGCCGTGGGAGGTTCTTGGTTGTTGGGGGCAGCCAAAATAGGAGGGCGGATTAAATTGTTCGGATTTGCCATGTTGATTATTGTTGAGATAACGAAAATTTTTCTTTCATTTTATCTTAATGTTTTTATTCCTGTTTAAGATTTTTTTGCTTCTCTTTCTCTTTGTACAATTATTTCTCTTAAATATTCTAATTTTTTATCAGCTTTTTATATTTAGCCGATTCGTCTCCTCTCGAATAGAGTTCTGCTCTATTTGTAAATATATTTATGGCTTTTTCTACGTACGTTAGCTTCATAACATTTATTGAAAAATTGATTGAAAATTTATTGATTTAATTGAAAATTATTATTATTTTAAAAAAAATCGTTTTCGGAGGGTCCCCCTTTCGGTGGTGAATCGCGGAGTTAGGGTTGTTTATAAGTTGGTTTGCTTTTTGTGTTATAGTTTTACTGCTTTTTATTTGTTTCCTATTTTGATTAATGCTTAATTGCTAGGCTATTTTTCCCTTACTTATTATTAAAAATGTCTTATATCATTGCTTAACTTACGATACGAATAAAATTATGTTGAGGTGCTTCATCATCTTGTGTAGGTGTGACATCAAGGGTTGTCCTTGTCAGGCGTTGGTCTTTGTTCCGAGGGCTTCTCGTTGTATGTGTTTCTGTGTAGTTATCTTCTTATTTGCTGATTTTATTGTTTGTGCGGTGAGCTGAGCGGCTGGTGCATCACACCTCCCGTTTACTTTGGCAGCTACTAGGGGGCCTCTTTTCTCAGTCAATTCGTGGGCACAGCTTGTTTTTTGGCTTTGATGATACGTCTATGCGTATTTTCTGTCCTCACTACTTGAGGGCTTTTTCGCGATGATACGTCTATGCGTATTTTCTGTCCGCACTACTTGAGGGCTTTTTCGCGACGCGTGGCTTTTGACGGCACTTATTATCCGGCCTACTGTGCTGCTTGAGGACCTATGTAGGCGGATACGCGTCTATTTTACATTCGCTCGGGCGCCAGTTAAGGAAATTAATATTTAAATTCCCAAAAAAAAACAAAACTTTATTTTTGCTTCATTCTTTATTCGAGGTTTGATTAAAACTGACTTAATGCTATTTTACACTTTCGCTTAATACCTACGTTTGCCCTGTTTTGCTGTCGTTAGGAATTACCAATTTTTGCAGTTGTGCAGGTATTTGCACAAATGCAATTGACCGAGTCAATTCTTGGAATGACCAATTTTGCAGTGTGCAGATATTTGCACAAGTGCACTGGCCGGTAGTGGCCCAGTCGCTGAATTAGCGATTTCGTTTATTGCTGAATTTGTGGGGTTAATGAAATAAAACGGGAAGTCAAGTGCACTGACCGGTGGTGGCTCAGTCGCTGAGTTAGCGACTTCGTTTAATGAAATTAAACGGAAAGTTTTGAGAGCTGGCCGTGTTAACTTGCAGTACAAATAGTTGACAGTTTGGCAATTGTTTTGGCGGCAGGTGCAATTAAAGTAGACAAAATTTATAAAAAAGTTAAAGTTGAAGTTAATTTTTGCCTTTATTTTTTAGTAACGTTTAGTTTTTAAGAATATCGCATGGCGATGGCAATGCGCTCGGACGGGACGAAGTTTTACGACGCGAAGTTATACCTGCTGCTGAAATTTGCGAGTCCGAGCTCCCAAAAAAGAAAAAAATACAAAAAACAATGAGAAGAAACCCGGCACAGGTTAAAGTGCATAGCAGAACGTAAAATACAATTAATGTGCAAATACAATGAAATACAATAAATGTATAAATGCAATAAAATACAATTAATGTACAATACAACAAATCTACCACATTTCATTCAAATCGACCACATTTTTTTCACTGGGTCTACCACATAAATGAAAAATTAAGTAAGCACACTGAGTAGCAATGATAACATGATGCGAAACTGAGAGGATTGACGAAATTTTGTCGTTTTTTTTGGTCACACGAACACAATCCGTGTGAGCTGAAAAGAAAATCGTCAACCCTGCCAGCTTTCTCTCTTTGTGGAACAATTCGTATTGTAGCAAGCAGCTGACTTGCAAATTTGTTCCTAACGCGGGGTTGCAATTTTTATGTACTTGTAGAAAAGTATGTGGAACAAGTGCAGAATAGCGTACCCTCGTGAAAAAATAAATAAAAAAATTGGCTGTATAGAGCTTGGTTTTGTGAATGTAACAAACTAAAAATTTTGCCTGGGAAACGCCTACCAAAGGCGTGGCACGGGGTCAAATTTCAAAACTTTCATTAAAATAACTCATTCAATTTTCAATCGATTTATATGATATGGGTATCAAACGAAAGGTCTTTTTCATACCTTTATTTTGGTGTACCACATTATATACTTTATATGTACGAGTAAAAAATTATAAGCAAAAAATTATTTTTTTTTTATAAAATTTACAAAACCCGATTTTTTTCTCGAAAAACCTCGTTATTAAGATACAAAAAAATTTACACTATATTATAGCCTGTGGAATTCTCTTTTCAATGAAATATAAAAACATACAGTTTTGTGCGAGTTTCAATGCGTGTTTTAATTAAATATCGCGCCTAAACAAAGAATTTCTGCATTCAAGTACCTTATGTGTGGCCGGCCTTCGGCCGGGCGCTTGAAAAATAACCCTCATGGGAGTCACCACCACATCAGGCACCAGTCAGGTGTGCACAGTATTTTTTGTTCAAATCCATAGTTCCAAGCCATAGTATTTTTGGCAATAAGTTTTTCCCAGGTGGCCGGCCTTCGGCCGGGCGCTTGAAAAATAACCCTCATGGGAGTCACCACCACATCAGGCAACAGTCAGGGGTGCACAATATGGAAATATAAAAACTTTGAACCTCGATATCTCGAAAACGAAGCGAGATATCGAAAATTTTTATTCATCATTTTCGATTTATTTTCGGTCAATCTATCTAAAAACATCATCAAATGGCGGAAACCGTAGAATCCCCGTGCAGGCAGATTCTTTTAACTCAATACAAATTTAAATATAAAAACAAAAACAAAAAAAGTTCAAATGTTCTATATTTCATTGTAAAGGGAATTCCGTAAAGAATATATGGTAACAAATTTATTATACCTTTATTTTGGTTTTTTTCGAGAAAAAAAATCGGGGTTTATAAATTTTATAAAAAAAAAACAATTTTTTGCTTATAATTTTTTACTCGTACATATAAACTATATAATGTGGTACACCAAAATAAAGGTATGAAAAAGACCTTTCGTTTGATACCCATATCATATAAATCGATTGAAAATTGAATGAGTTATTTTGATAAAAGTTTTGAACTTTGACCCCGTGCCACGCCTATTGTAGGCGTTTCCCAGGTAAAATTTTTAGTTTGTTAGACTCAGGAGCGAAACTTCTTTGTATAAGCATACTTATTAATTTTTTTCACGAGGGTACGCTATTCTGCACTTAAGCCAAGTATGTTCGCAGTCTTATTGTACGAAGCAGTGTAAAATAAGGAAAAAATGTATGAAATGATCAAAATTATTTAATTTAAATGAAAATGTTAGGGAAACGTTGTAATATGCAGAGATATAAAGATGTAAAAAAGAAATCCTTATTTCTTTGTGCATATGTAAAAACTAATAACAACTAATTTGCATTTTCCGAACCACCACTGAGGCAATACGGCGCGTAACCGATTTTTTTTTAACGATTTTGTAACATTTTAACAATTTTTTTAACAATGATTTCAGAGAGGAACAAATAAAAAAATGTATTTAATGCGTTTGTTTCCCAATTCGAAAAAAACACGGACTAAACGGACCACAAAAACCAGAAGTAACAGAAACTTATAAATGTCGGACAGTAAACAATTTATGTTTATAAGTATAGTCTGCTACTTCGCGATTATAAAATCGTATCAGAAAACATATGTATATATATGCATATATCTATATTATATTATAATTGCGACAGCCATATTTTGCTATCCCCTTTTTATACGGGTGCGCATATCATATATACATATATTATATACACATACATATATATATATAACATATATATATGTATATATAATATGCGCACCCGTATAAAAAGGGATAGCAAAATATGGCTGTCGCAATTATCGCAAAAACTCCTCTGGAGCTTTCATCAAATTCACATTTCATTCAAATTTCACGAATAAAATTCAATAAAAGCTGAATAAAAAATGTGTTAAACACGTATTAAAACACTTTTGACTGGTTTTCGGGAAATCATTGGTAATTTTTTAATCACTTTTCTTCCAAAAGATTACATAGTTACAAAGAAATTAAAATTGATTTTCCAATGTTTAAAAAATTGAAAGTAAACGCAACCCTCGCCATGGCCCTTGTATGGGAAATCAACAGTACGTTCCTGTGCAACCCCCGGGTCTGATGTTTGGCAAAATCAACCTTAAGGTCTGATGTTATCGGTGTATTAGTGCGGATTTTGAGTATGTATTGTGGTCGAGCGCTCTCAGTTTCGCATCATGTTATCATTGCTGAGTAGGTCCCATACGCACTTCGGCTATTCGAACATATTCGCGATGACTTCGGCAAACTTCTCAATTCGAAGTCAGCTTTCATAATTTGCTTTATGTTGATGTGGTCAGTCGCACATCAACTGTGCGCTGTGATCAGGGTTACCGTTGTGCGACTTTAGTTGCATTTTGCAACCTTTTTGACGCTCTGAGACTTTTTGTGCGACTTTTTCATAATTATCGAATTTTGCAACTTTTTCCATCTTTGCGCGACTTTTTTCCCCCTTTTTTGCATACAGTAGAAAGCTTAAAGAATATTTTAAATGAACCTTTGTACCTTAATTTATATAAGTTAGCAGCGCATGTATTAACTCTACCTCACAGTAGTGCGTGTGCGGAAAGAATTTTTTCAAAACTAGGATTAATGAAAAATAAATTAACCAATAGGTTAAAAGTAGAAACTTGTGACTCAATGCTATCAGCACTAAATTTGTTAGATACCGAAATAGAAGACTGGATGCCAAGTGATGAACTTGTGCGAAAATACAGAGAAGTTGAAAAAATAAAATTTAAAATGTAAATTTGCTAGATACCGAAATAGAAGACTGGATTAACTTTTGAAAAAGTACAGAGTTACAAAAAATAAAATTGAAAATGTAAAATAATTACACAAAAGTGTATATAAACACTTTTTCAATCATTATTTCTAAGTTATTTATATCGTTGAAATGTTAATTTGAATTGTTAGTTGTGTTTTTCCGTAATAAAAAAGTGTGCCCTTTTTTTTTGAAAAAACGACTTTTTTGTGCGACTTTTTGTTTTTAAAACGACCTTTTGTGCGACTTTCTCAAAATTCTCAACGGTAACCCTGGCTGTGATGATGTTACTGCTGCTGTTATGCGCCTTGTTTTCAGCGCAGCAGGTCCCATACGCACTTCGGCTAGCCGAAAATATTCGCGAAATTGTGTGCGTTGCCTTCACACGCAATGAAATAATCAACCACCAAAAAAGCCAACAAAAGCAACAACACAATTTCACTTGTTCGCGCTTATTTTTGTGTGTATACCTTTTTTTCGTTGACGATCGCTTTCGCTTCAACAAATTTGCTGATGATGAAACTTCGACTGATGGACATATTTCTTGGTCGATTATTTGCAGGTTATATGAATTGGATAAAAAGAATGCAACCCGCCTTTGTCCCAAATTGACAACAAAGCATATTCATCCTAATTCATTTGAAAAAATGAAGGTTAAATACGCAACTCATATTTAGCAATACTGTATCCGCAGCCATAAAATCTTTCGTTGAAAATGGCTGTTATAATGATTGTAAAGAAAAAGCTTCGTCCGCAGCTATATTTATTGAAAAAACAAACAGACTTTTTGATTGTTTGAATAGCCATGTTCTTTTTGATAAAAATCCTTTCCGATCAGCTCTTCGTGAGAATAACAATATCCAAAATTATTTGAAGGAAATGAAAAACTATGTCAAAAGTTGTCAGTATTCTAAATTGTATACTGTTGAAATGGTATAGTTTTATCAATTACTTCCGTTTTGTCTCCTTCACAAGATATCTGGGCGGAAAAATCCAATTTTCTTTTATTATCAAGACTTAATCAAGACCCGCTCGAAAATCTTTTTTATTTGGTAAGAAAAAGCGGAGTTACAAACAATAATCCTTCACTTTTTGAGTTGGACCATATTCTTGCGATAATGATCTCAATGAAAATAATAGCATTTAAGGCAGGAACCTTCAATTGTGAACCAACTGACGAAGGTTAATTTATAATAATTGACAATAATACCAGTTTGTTTGAACATATGAGTGATGGTTCCCTTCGTTATTCCTCTGGTTTCATATTGATGCAAACTATTGAAAAATTTGACTGTCATAACTGCAAAAAGTTAATAAAAGATGAGCTTTGTGATTTACAAAAAAACGAAATGTTTATATTTTTCAAAAATTTCAACTATTTTAACAGTAGTTTAAAACTAAAAGCTCCAATCGACTAATGTTTTTTGTTTCAAAAATCGTTTACAACACATTTCACACGTTTTTTAAGGAAAACCCTCATTCCTCCAATATAAAAAAGCTTTTGTACAATCTGTGTGTTGCAAACGTAACAAAGTAGATGAATACAAAATGTGATTTTCAGAACCGTCTACTTGTTGGGAACATGAGCAATTGATATTAGACTAGCTGACCCGGCGAACTTCGTCTCGCACGTAGGAAAATTTAATGTATGCTTATTGAAAGAAATGGCGAATAGGCGTTTGCTTCTTGCGTTCACAAAGTTACTTTTGAACCGCTTTTTCGTAGATTACGCTTGTATACCAACATATTCAGTGCTGTTGTCCTCAGCCCATGCTACTCCATGTAAAAATTTGGGCGTTCACTATATTGAAGTGTTCACTACATAGGGTGTTCACTATACCCAGACACGTTTATATATAGATTTAAGTTATATAGGTGATGCCACGCCCCCTTGTTCAATACCCGCACCATCCCCTCTGTCGAAAGATTTGAATAAATGGTAGGTTCGTACTTAATTTCATTGCTGTGCGACTTATAGTTCAGCGAAATATTTGGGTCACAAAAAATGTGCCACGCCCCTTGTCGAACGCCCATCAAATCTTACCAGTAGCATGACTCATCTATGGGTCGACGCTATACCAAATTTCAATGCTGTGCGCCTTACAATTTCAAAGATATTCCATTATTAAGATTTAGCTTGAGTATGAGTGGTGCCACGCCCCCTCGTCCAATACCCGCCCCATTCCCTCTGTCGCAGGACATGACTAAATAGTAAGTTCGTAGTGAATTTAATTGATGTGTGACTTATGGTTCCAAAGTTATTATCTGAAAATATGCAGAATTCACGGTCAAAGATGGCATGGATTTTCCGAGTTTCCCAATAGATTTTCTGGAATTTTCTTTTGGCACGAACCTGAACTGACTTAATACGAATCGAACAAAACAAACCCCATGAAAATCGGCCGTTTCGTTTGAGCGTGATGCGGTCACACACATACTGCCACTCTCTTTTATATAACTATATAGATTACTTTTAATAATTTTGCTAAGAAAAAATTGCACATGGTTAAGAGAGCAAATTGCAAGTAAAACGAAAAATAAGAATAAAATAAAAATACTAAAGAACACATAAAATTACTAAATAATATAAATTTTAAGGAAATAATAATAATAAATAGTAATATGTTGCTGTTAATATATGAATTTGAAAAATTTATCGGTATGAATTTTATTAGGCCAAAAGGCAACGTAGCCTACATGAATGCCAACATTGCACAGCAGAAATTCATGGTTTTAGTTTTTTTTCAATAGGAACGCACACTCTACTGTACGCCTTTGCGAATTCACATGGTTCATTTTTCATAGCAGAACCGAAACCCTGCAAGAACAGTGACGGTCATATGACCGACATGCCTGACCGAAGTTTCGGTCAGCTCTTCGAACAAAGTTTCTATCATTTTTGTACAGGCGGTGTGAAAAAACTGACCGAAACTCTTGTGTACGTGTGATTTTTTGTTTCACTTTAACACACACCTTTTGCGTATTAAGAAAAGTGTAGTTGCTCTGCTCTAACGCATACGTATTCCAACCTCCAAATATTTAGTTTTTAATGGCTATTTCATCGCCGCCGCCACGGCAGCCGCCGTAGCTCAGCGGCTAGTGCGTTGGCCGCGAGTCAAGACTCCGCGAGTTCAAATCACCGTTGCAGCAAACTTTTTTTTTGTCGGTGTTGCAGCAAACACCGAAAACAAATGGAAATTTCAGTCAGTTGATCGGTCACGTGCCGAAATGTCTGAGTGAAATGCTGATGCAAATATCGGTCACAATGTGATGTATAAATCGGTCATTCATGACCAATACTAAATATTGAAAAAATTCAGGTTTTTATTGAAATTTTTTGGAAAACCCGTTTGCTTTTACTTCTGCCTGAATTTTTTTAAAATTAATTTAAATAAAATAATATAAAAAAAATTTCATATAAAAAAAATTCATTTGCGGTCCCTTGGATGCTTGGATGGCCCCATATTGTCGCAATCGAATGCGTTTGCTTAGCGCGGGCATTGGCTTCCTTCTTCCTTGGTCTTGCGCTTCGGTACCTGCACTATGGCCCAAATATTGACGTTACTGAAAGTGCAGAATTATTTAAATATTCAATTCAAATAATATTTTTTATTTAAAATTAAATTTAAATTCGATTTCTTACCTTCTTTCTGTTTTTCTTTTTTTTCGGCGTTTGAAGCACCGGAGGTTTGAACATGGGCTCGCGCGTCGTATTTGACTCGCGGCGCGCGCGTTAGCCAGCTGAGCTACGTAGCTATGGCAGCCGATGGCTCTTAATCATTTATATTAACTCCGATGCGAGTTCTTGTCACCAGTTGTTTCTATTGTTGTCTCATTCTTACACATGCGTGTATAAGCAATTAATGTTTCTATGGTTGTCAAATGGTTTGTTTCAGTTCAAATGAAAGACAAATTGCAGCGATATGTTCCCTGCAAGAACACTTCCAGTCATATGACTAGTCATCTGATCGGAATATGTGATGGGAATTCAGTCAGATTTCTCATCAGTTTCTGAAGAGCCCAGTGAAAAATCTGATGGCAATTTTTGTGTACGTGTGATTTTGTATCGCATTCTAATACACAAGTTTTTAATACCTAATCAAACGTATAGTTGTCCTGCTCACTCAAATCAGCTCTGACTTGAATTCGGTCAGAACTGATTAGTCAGGTCTGATGCAATATTACAATATGCAATATTACAATACAATATTATTATTTAAATATTATTATGCTATTTTTATACTGCTACCTTGCACTCACGCATCAGCTTACTCTGCGCCAACACCTCGCTCCTGTCCACCATCTGTTGAACAAAATATTAACAAAATTAACGATATGTATTATTTAAAAAACAAGTTTTCTATTAATACTTATCTTCGGTTTCGAGCAGCGCCTTCAATTTTGAAGTTGTAAGTTTAGTTTACTGCATTTCGGATCAATTCACGAAACTTTTCACACAATTGTTTTAGCTTTTTGTAAATTGGCAAGTCAGTGTTGCCACTTCGAATTTTTGTGAACATTAAAATTGTTTACCCCATTTTGGAATTTTGATTATTTAGGGATTTTTCGACTCCGGTTATTTTCTTAATTTTGTACAACTTCAAGACGTACATAATCCATATATTTTGATACTTAGGGCGCTGTTATGCAGACGGTCAAATGACCGTCGGTCACGATACTTTTTACGCTCTCGTTTTGTTTTTTCTACTCTGTGCCAAAACCCTGTTATGCAGACGGTCATTTGATCACCGGTCACCAGTACACTTTTCGCTTACTTGCAGCACTTTTTCCGTACTTTTTCATTTCGACGCTGCGTTTTTCTGTTCTTAGCAACACTGCCTGAACGAAGTCTTGTGAAATTAAATAAATAAAAATGGATATTGGCTTAGAAGCACTTAAATTTGGCAACGCATACGCCAAAAAAGTTGTATTTTGGCGGGACGAACACAGGAGAGTCATCAGAAAGTGTTTACACAAATGTAAACAAACGATGAGGGTTGCTACGAACCATTTTTTTCGTCATTAGATACATATTTTCGCGACAAGTGTGCCATTTTGCTCCGAAAACACTTGTGTTGTGAATAATTTTACAACGCAACACTGTTTTGATCGCATGATTTGGCATCGAGAGCCTCATCATTTTTGACCGACGCGGTCAAATTTTACTCTCCCGCTCTCTCTCTCAATTTTTCATTTTACATTGAAGCAACAACAACTATCGTGACCGACGGTCATTTGACCGTCTGCATAACAGCGCCCTTACGGAATTTGATTGTAATACTATGTCATTTGTTAAGATATTGCAGCCTGCTGAGATTATGCGACTATGAAGTTTTCGTTTAGGGATTTTTAAAAGTAGAAAATATATTTTTATGGTAACGCTGTAAACGTGCCGCAAAATGGCTATATCAGCTATCTCGTTCTCGCATATGTAATTTTATGGTCGTAATGAATACAATCGAACGTATTTTTTCAACCGACAGAATAAAGTCCCAAAATGATAGGGACATTTTGAAAAAACTATGCATTAGTGTTGGTTTCAATGAAAATCGTTTGAATGTGTTGAAATTCCCATCAGTCATGTCTTGCAGGGTTCCCTACAAGGAATGCCTAACCGAAACTCCAGAAAAAAGTTCAAAATTTGTCTAAAAACTAACACATGCATAAAAATATCCCAAATCTCACTAACACATACAAATCTGCATTTCACATTTTGGGATTTTTTCTAGTAAGTGGGAATGAAAGAATATATTCGCATTAATACCTTCCATATTCTCTGTATGAAAGAGTGAGATGGCGATATAAACGTGGTGCGTCACCTGATTTCACAATGTCAGTGCTGAATTGAAATTTGTGTCGCGATGTTCAACAAGCGGAGGGCATCCCAATAAAGATAAGTATTAAAAGAGTGAAATTAAAATTAAATCTAATAAAAATCTAAAATAATTTCATTTAGACAAAGTACGGAAGGAAGGACGATCTGATTGCGGTGATAAGACAACAGGTTACCAGCACATTTCAACTGTGAGGGTAAATGAGGCAAGCGTCGGTTGGAATTTGGTTTTCGGCAAACGTCTGTCCCTCTGTCCTACGTATTTATTTATTGGCTTATTTTTATTTAATGTAGTTTTTTACGTTTTACTTTTAATAAATAAAAAAATTTGAATTAATTTAATTTTTATTACTATCAGATAGGTCTAACTGGTTTGCCGGTTAGGCGTAACTGGTTTATACGGCAGACATACCGATTCGTGCGTTATGCCTACCAGATAGGTCTGACCGGTTTTTCGGTTAGACGTAACTGAATGGTACATGCGAGACTCCATGTGAGTAAGCGAGACAGCTGTACGTTTGCCAAGGTTTCAGAGTGCATGCGTTAGAAGGTGATATCAAATCACACGGACACAAAATCAAGTCACACGTACACAAAATCAAGTCACACGTACACAAAAGGACTAGTCAGATTTTTCACACTGCTAGAACAAATCTGACTAGAAATATAACCGATATGTTGGTTATGTATACGGGTTATATAACTAGTCATATGACCGGTAGTCTCCTTGTAGGGTAGTGGAACTCTTATACACATGCATTCTGCATAAGCGGTCAGCAGATCATTTTTGCGGTGGGCCATGCGTATTCGCATTTCTACTTCCAATCGCGTCGCTTCGCAGCTTCACTGCGCTACATTCCTTATTGTTGTTGTTGCACTTTGCAGCATACGGTGTTTGCATTACGCTGCTGTAAACAGCCAATGTCATTTGGAACATTTGTTTTTTTCTTTTACGAATGCGAAATTGCTTTGCTTTTTTCATAAGCAAACAAATATTGGAAAAATAATTAAAATTAAGAAAAGTAATGATTTAAAATTGAAATGAAAGAAAAGAACTAAAGCAGAAGACGTAACTCCTGCTACAATTTGCGAGGAAAAAACGAAAAAAAAAACAAATTAACGCGAAATTAGAATAAGGTAAATTTTAAAGAAAGAAAGATAGAAAGAAAGAAAAGAAAGCCAAAGCAGAAGATTTAATTCCTTCAAAAATTTGCGAAAAGAAAACTGAAAAGAACACAGATTAAAGTGAAATTAGAATAAAGTAAATTTTTAAGACTGAAAAATGAAAGAAAACTAAAGCAGATGATAGAATTCCTGCAATAATTTGCGAAAGCTGAAAAGAAAGCAAAGTAAAACGAAATGAAAATAATGTAATATTTGGAAAGGAAAAGAGAATGAAAAATAAATACTTACCGCGATAATAATAATAATAATTGATTGGCACGACAGGCCGCTTACGCGAGACTAAGGCCTAGCTTCCCGCAACCACCCGTGTTGTGCGTGTGAATTTTGTACGCGGGTGGAAGGGACCTACTTACCGCGATACTTACCTAAAAACTAACCTATTAAAACTATTTCCTTTATTTCTATAATACTTACCTTTACTATTCGATTTATGTTTACTTTAAAATTTATAAATTACTTACTTAGTACTTAAGTGATATACATCCTTACATACTTACCTGTTAGTTGAACCATACTTACCTTGAGTTGTTGCGAAATATTGACACTGGAAAAGAAGTGAGGTTTGCATAGTATCACAGAATAAATAGTATACAGAAGGCGCATCTGAAATAATTTTGCGATTTCATTTCTGACGCGGGCGGGAAGCAACAAAGGTGAGGAAAATGTAAAGGGAACCGAGAGAGTAAGCGCGAATTGATGTATTGTATACGCATAGATTCGATTTTTTTTGGGCTTTATTCTCATTTCGACAACAACACGCAATGTTGTTGCGGCTGGCTTGCGCAGCAAGCCAGCTTGGCTTTACTCGTGCACATTGAAAGTGGTTGATTTGGCAAAGCAATCGCCAAGGCAAATTCAATAGGTAGTTGCAGCATTCTTTGATAATTAGCACAACATTGTAGCAATAGTTTTCCACTTATTATCACTTTCTTAATGCGTCTTGGTTGTTTCAATATTTAACACATATATTTCATTGTAGCCATTTGTACTTTTTACAACTTCTATTTTACAAGCAGACCGAAAGAACTTATAAAATCCATTGAATTTTGGTTTTTCCCGTAGTGCTACCACCTTATGTGCCTTGGCGATCGCTCAATCAATTTTTCTATGAAACTGCCTCTCCACTTCTTGTTCTTGTTTGTCAAAAAGCAAGCGGAGAGCGAGCACGAGCCAGCACCAACATGCAAGCGGCACATCGCTTTGTTGCCCAACAACAACAACCACAGTGTGTGGTGCGCGGTCGCAGCTTCTCAGCTCACGCTCTCGCGCTCTGTGCGTTCTCATCCCTTTACTGCTTCCCCCCGCATCCACAAACGGGTCGTACCGCTGGAACCCGCGAAGAAAATTTTCTTTACACCAGATGCGCATTCTGTATATTGTTTGTTCTGTGATAGTATTGACTGCAGCTATGTACTGGCGAGTCCGCGTGTGTTAGCACACAGTTCTTTTTGCTTAGTTTATTATATACCATGTTTATACGTCGGTCCCAGTCGATTCGCATTGACTCGATACGCTTTCGAGCCAGGTGTTTATACATTGATTTCAGAAGCGAATTGACTGCAAACGGTTTGATAAGTATGCTTTAATTTTTTCATTTTTCCTATTTTTTTGACGGCTTATAAATGTTAGCTGTTGGGGGTCCTTGCTTGTTACTTGAAAATGCTCAAAAAATTGAGTGGACAAGACCATCAGCTGATTTTCAAGGCACTTTGAAAATGTTAAACCGTTTATACGCATTTTCGAAGCGACTTGAAAATTTAAAAACTCATTTGAAAAGCGCTTTGACTCGATACGCTAAGAACGTTCGAAGCGGTTTGAAATCGTATTGACTGAAAGCGACTTGAGCTGTCGTATAAACAGGGTAATAGTTGTAATACAGTTTGTTTTTTTTTGTGGTGAATCATCTTCTGCATTCCCTTTTGTGCGACAATTTTGCGCGTCGCTAATATTGAAATTGAAACTATGCTGAATGCAGGGAGGTTTAATGTAAATTTTGTGAATCATCATGAATTTATTTAAATACATTTGTTATATATTGGGTTAAGATAACCATGGAAATTTGAGAGTTTATATTGTACAGGTGATTAGATGAAAGGGTAGGTGGACCTATGTCTTTGGGGACCCATACTAACAGCAACAACTTGGGTCATGGTTGGGAGGGTAAGAGACAGGGCGAGGCGCACTACACCTTACCGTCGCCCCAAAAACACAGAGAAGAGGAAGAAGGGCCAGTGCGGCCATTTGGAAGTTATAATTGTCCGTCTGAGATTTTGTCTTGTCGTGTTGAGTTTGAGTATTTAGAAGCAAGTGGCTGGGACCACAGAACAAACAATATACAGAATGCCCATCTGGTGTAAAGAAAATTTTCTTTGCGGGTTCCAGCGGTAGGACCCGTTTGTGGATGCGGGGGAAGCAGTAAAAGGGACGAGAACGCACAGAGCGTAAGCTGAGAAGCTGCGACCGCGCACCACACACTGTGGTTGTTGTTGTTGGGCAACAAAGCGATGTGCCGCTTGCATGTTGGTGGTGGCCAGTGTTGCCACTAAGAATTTTTTTCTCCTACCAAAATTGGTCCAAAATCAATCTCAGCCTACCAAAATAAATTTAAAATTTAATAAAAATTAATATTTTCTTCAAAAACACTTTTGCAAATAAATTACCTGTCCATGATTCGTCTTCTTACACAAGACCTTTTTTACAGAATGAATAAAAGCGCGAATTTTCAATAATTTCTTCTATGTTTAAACCTTTTTTTTTAATAATGAGAATATCAAAAACTACGCGAAAATGAGAATGAATTAGGCCGCTTAAACGTCAAAAAAGTAAAAAGTCTTCATGTACAGCAACTTCAAAAGAGCATTAAAAAAAACGCAGGGGGAAAAAGCCTTAGTGTAAATGGCTCTTTCTGACATTTTGCTGTTTTCTTTTTTACATCCTTCCTGGGTTGGCACATAAATGCATATCGAAAGCAGAGATTTTAAAATTATAAAAAAATTAATAGAAAATATATTAATGCAGTGTGTTGCCTACCGAAATTCCTTGAAAATCACAACAAACCAACCAACCTACCAAAGACTTAATTTAGCAAACGAAGCTACCAATTTTGGTCCAATTGGACCAAAACGGCAACACTGGTGGTGGCTCGGGCTTGCTTTTTTACAAACAAGAACAAGAAGTGGACAGTAGAGTGTCCCAAGGTATAAGGGCAATTTTTTTTCGCGAAATCAGAAAAGCATACCCTCTATTTTTTTTCTATTTGACCCTAAGTACTCAAAAATGAAATATTATTGCGATGGGGTATTGATAACCCGTGCCGACTTGACCTTGAATACAAATTTTTGAATCTAGTCGGTTACTATGTAATGGCTTAGTATTAAAACAAATTTTATTGAGACACAATTTTTTTGTCCGGGTATTATTATTTTACTTTTCGAAGAGATTATTGTACAAATTTTTTTTAATGTTTTCTTTTTACAGTCAGGATACATTTTTCTGTGTTCTTCTACGCATCGTAATACAAATTGTCTTTGCTCCTCATCAACTGTGATTAAACCATGAAAGTCCTGCATAAGCTTAACCGATCTTTCAGCAGTATCGTTCACTGCTTTAAAGGCTTGATTACACGTAACGAGTAGAGTGAGAAGACAGCAACTCGAACGAGTAGGGGAATTCTTTATAAGGTGCCACTCTTTGTAAGGTGCCACACCTGCTCGATTTCGACGTTCCAGCAATCCAAGAAAAAAATTCCTATTGTCACTTAAGGTATATATGTCAACATCAATTTTAATGTGGTTTTTTAGGGTACAGACGCAATAACACGGTCTGGGTAAATCAAAGTATAAAATTTGGTTAAGAAATAACATAAAAATGAAAACTAAAGCTTTTTCTTGCGGTGAAAAAGTTACCAAAAATTTATAAAAAACTAAGGTAAGGTGCTTTTTCATAATCCGAAATGATATCCGAGCATATCGTAAAAGGATCAAATTTATTCAATGATTTCCAAAATGGCGTGAAAATGTAAAGTGTCACCTTTTTTCTTTGTAAGGTGCCACCCCCCCTTTTTTCATTGTTTCGTGGTCCTATATCGGTAAAATGACCTTTTATTGCTCAGAATCGTCATTACAATGAATTTAAAGTGTTCTTAGTCAATTTTTCTCTAATCCTATCATGAGGAATAAATAAGTTCAGTTTTGTTTATCAATTTCCATACAATTATTCGTTTTATTCGTTACCATTCAATTTGCATTTCGCTTTCGGTTATTTTCTATTCAATTGAAATTAAATTCAATAATCTTTCGTAAATTTTCTAAATCATGCATTTTTACTTGAGATTTCTACGTTTTTAGCGGTGTTTTTAGGGGGTGGCACTTTACATTAAAAAATTTGAGGGTGCCGATTTTGAACACTTTGGGAAATTGTATTTACGAAAAATGTTACCTTGGATCATAGCTCTTTAAATACTCTTTCCAACAGTATATTAAAATTGGCGATACGTTAATTTTCTAACGAGTTTTGCGCAAAAAAGCTATGGGGTGGCACCTTACAAAGAATTCCCCTACTCGTTTCGTCTAAACGGTAAGGCGAGTTCTTGATTGAGTCAGTGACCGACGAAAGTGGCGAGAGAGCCACTAGAATAACATTTTGTTTGCTAGGCCGAGCGACCACTACTTTACCGTTATATTTTTCTCTTTTCGCAGCGATTCGCGCAATCGCTCGTCACATGCGGAATCGCTCGTGACATGCGGTATGCGTCACACACCACTTTTCGCTCGGTTGAGTTTAATTGCGCGAGTTGCTTAGTTCATTTTGTGCATTGTAAAACCGAACTGACTCGCCGCGTGTCGAAATAACACTTCGTTCAATAATGTGTGTGACTGACACATAGATGGCGGCACTAATACTAAATCAATATTTTTTTTCGAAATTGTGAACCTTTTTAGGCTTACTGTCAAAATTATATGTCAATCCGACCATTAGTTTACAAGTTACAGTGCTTTAAGTGGCACTACTTTTGAGTTATCACAAAAAATGAATTCAAAGCAATTCCGTGTGCTGATTTATCATTGTTTTTTAATGAATAAAAATACTGTTCAATGCCAGGAATGGCTTGAAAAACATTATTCGGACTCTGCTCCATCAAAATGAACCATTTGTTATTGGTATGCCGAATTCAAACGTGGTCGTACAGACACCGATGACATTCCATCTACTGGACGGCCAAATGACGCTGTTATTCCGGAAAACGTTGAAAAAACACTGAAAATCATTATGTCCGACCGTAAAGTGAAAGTGGGGGAGATTGCTGACATTCTAAAGATATCAGCAGGCAGTGTACACACCATAATACACGAACATTTGGTTATGAAAAAGGTGTTTTCGAAATGGGTGCCGCGTTTGCTCACACCGGAGCAAAAACAACAACGAATCGATGATTCAAAGAGCTGTTTGGACATGTTTACGCGCAACAAGTCGGAGTTTTTGCGTCGGTACATCACAATGGATGAAACATGGATCCACCATTTCACTCCAGAGTCAAATCGGCAGTCTGCTGAGTGGCATGCAACCGGTGAAAGCCGCCCAAAGCGTCCAAAGGCACAAACATCGGCTGGCAAGGTTATGGCGTCAGTATTTTGGGATGTGCACGGAATAATATTCATCGACTATCTTGAGAAAGGGAAAACAATCAATAGCGACTATTATATAGCGTTGTTGGAACGTTTGAAAGAAGAAATCGCGATTAAGCGGCCCCATATGAAGAAGAAAAAAGTGTTGTTTCACCAAGACAATGCACCGTGTCACAAGTCGATGAAAACGATGGCAAAAATGCATGAATTGGGCTTCGAATTGCTTCCTCATCCCCCGTATTCTCCAGATCTGGCCCCCAGCGACTACTGGCTCTTCGCAGACCTCAAAAAGATGCTCCGTGGTAAGAGATTTGGCTCAAATGATGAAGTAATCGCCGAAACTAACGCCTATTTTGAAGGCAAAGAAAAATCGTTCTACAAAGGCGGTATCGAAAGATTGGAAAAGCGTTGGAATGATTGTATCTACCTAAAAGGGGACTATGTTGATGAATAAAAACGAATTTTGGCAAAAAAATGTGTTTTAATTAGTTAGTCACACACCTTATTGAACGAAGTGTTACGTTTCACCAACTCGTCGCTTTTGCTCGCTATCCCAATTCTTTCGGCCTAGTATGTTACCATATTGATGTCTCGTCACTCGACTCGTTACGTGTAATCAAGCCTTCAGTGCTGCTACTGTGCTTTTGGCTTTTAGAAACGAAGAATTATTTGCCCATGAAAAAGGGCATTCTGTAAGAAATTCATCTCCGATACCAAGACGAGAGAACAGTGACTTGCTTTTGGCTGATATGAAGTCATCAATGTTTTTCTCTGAAATAAATTAAACAAAGTTCAAAATTTAATAAGATAAATATAAAATAAGGAAGAAGCTCTATCAAAATTACCGTATAATGAACTACAAAGTTCTTCTCGGGATGGAATAAACCTTTTTCCATGACAGCTTACATTCTCCCTGGTGAAATTTGCGACCATTTTCACTTTTGTTTCTTGTCGCACATCATCATCAAAAAGTGACAAAACAGCTACTTCATTGGTTAAATACCAAAGGTGCTGGGTAAACTTCTTTAGGGCTGCTTTTGAAATATTTTTGTCAACTTTTTCGTAAGTCTTTAAAGTCTTTAAGAAGCATAAATTTTGGTAAGGGGCTTTAACTGCCAAATTGCATTGGAGCCATGGCTTGACATAACATGTTGCAATAAACAAGCAAACATCTAACAGGGCAATCTTGTCCTTGCCGGATATTTTAAACTGAGAAATGAGTATTGATATTTTTAGAGAATAAATTGCTCGGGCCATCCATCGAGCTTGGTGCATGGCACCTGGAGCCTTAACCTTAAACTTTTGTTCTGTGTCTCCGCCTAAAAATATAACGCAAAGCTCAATCAGCTCTCGGTAGTCACCCCTGATTATTTCCTTATTTAGTTTAGCACGATAAAATGCAAGCAATTTTTTAATTTCGAAAGCATTTAGATACGATTCCACCTTTTTTCTATAGCACTGTCTTTTAACGGGATCGATGCCTCTCCAATTATCTCTGAACGTTTTAAAGAGAGGAATATCGGGGCTTGTAGTCACTTCTTCGATTTTTACGTCAAATACTGCTTTCAGCACCAGCTCGTAAATGTGATGACGACAGGCAAAAATAAGCATTTCTCTGTTAAACTTCTGCTCGAGCAGCTCACAGGCACCATTGATACGACCAGTATTTGAAGCTGTAGTATCGCAACAAAGAATTTGGACTTTATGTTCGAGATTCCAGTCTATCACCGCGTTCCAAACAGCTTGTGCTTGTGCTTTGCCGGTGGAATTTTCCAATTTCGGCACAGCAATAACTTGTTCAACTATGGGAAAACGTTCTTCCTTCGATATTCGGGAATTTAAGGCAGGTAACAATTTACCATCCCAGTGAACAGTAACAACATCTGGAACTTTGTTTTTAAAATCAATTTTAATGGCTTCCGCGCGTTCCTTTCGTTTTTCTGTTCGGACCCTTTGAATGGAAGACTTACTTATTGGAAACTCGTCAATATTGTATCCAAGGGCGTCAATGGTAGCTTCAAGGATAAAAAGTGAATCCCTTACACTTAGCTGGCACCTGTCTAATGCAGCTACTAATTTAGGAGTAACGAAATCATTCCTTGTAACTGTTCTACTAGTTAATGGTTGTTTATTTATAACTTGCGCATCTAGTGAATCCATATTTTCGCTAGAATTTGAAAAAGAATTTTCTTGTTCAAATGTTGCCGAAGAAGCTGTTGCTGAAATATGTTTCTTTCGTCGATTTTCTTCTTCCATATTTCTAAGCCGCGCTCTTTTCTCTTTATCAGCCAGTTTTTTATCTATTCCAACAAGATGTCCAGGACGACCTGGCTCTCTTTGACGCAGCAAAAACTTCTTGTCTTCGTCTATTTTCATCATTTCAAGCGCATCGGCGTGTGCGATATCAAACAAATTGTCCAAATTTCTTTCAAAATCTTTTTGGCGCTGCTTGAATACGTCTTGTATTTTTTTTGAATTTTTTTGTATGTCTCTCCAAACTTGATATAAATTAATAAGCTTTTTTACACAATTCAGTAACGATTTGGTAGGTATTCGTGCCTTTTCCCAAAAGATAATACACTCGCGAATAGTGAGATTTGCACTTTTCTGGGGATCTGGGTTTGGGTCCATAAGGTAAAGCTCCTGACTGCACGGATGGGGACATGGTCTGCATCTTCGGCTGCGATCCTTATGGGTACCAGGCCAAGCGGACTCAACGCCTCCACGTAGGTTGCTTCTGTAACCGGGCGGTCCCTGGGCGGCTGTTGGAGCCAGTCTTCTCAGCCGGCTAAGTTTGAGCTGCGGAAATCCAAGAGCGTCTGACCCACAGTGGGCGGCTCCTTGCTCAGCGTCTGATCCCCATGTTAGGGGCGGCTGTTCTTCTCATCATGTTTTGGTGGCGTGATAGATGCCAAAGAAACGCCACAGGGGAAGGCGACCCCCTTCATCAAAACCATTCTGGAGGGCTCCCATAAGGACTCTTTTACGGTGCAGGGAGTCGGATCCCCAGTACCGGCGGTAGACAGTGGGCGAGCGGGCTGTCTGGCGTCGTTATCCAACGACCGCTTAGGCTGTGCAGCGGGACCCCAGGCTGTGCAGTCTACAAATGCTACTGGGAAGCAGGAGGCGCCCAAACCTGCATTAAGTAGGCAAAAGGCGCAGGAGTCCACAGCACAGGATGGTCCCTCACTTTCGGGGGTGGTGCCTCAGCTCCGGGGCCTTCGACTCGACGCTGCTATAGAGGGGGAATCTATGATTCTCTCGCAAAGTAGCGGCGCCGGGTCGGTGGACTCTGAGGCGGAGGCGGCACTCCTGGAGGAGGGAGACCGACCTGCGGCCACTGGCTCCACTCCTGGAATCTCACCGACGGGGGAACGCAAGGCGAGCAGTGCTGCGAAGAAAGCCAGAAATGGCTACCGGTGCTCTCTTGCGTTTCTCCGCAGAGTGAGCAAAGAGCCTGGATCCTTGTCCGATAAGGAGAAGGATCTGGTAAGGAAGCACCAGAAGATCGTGGCTAGATTCGAGAAGAAACAGGCGGCGATTTCTGGTGCAAAATGCACGACCGTTGCAGCAACGCCTGGTGACAGTGCCACGGCTGCACGGCCCACCGAAGGTGCAGTGGAGGCGGAAAAGCCTAGAAACAAGGCCACATCCTCCGTCACTGCACGGGTGGGAGTAAAGACGGGGACGGCAAAGCCTGGAAACACGGCAAGGACATCGTGATCGCGGTAGATCAATCGTCCTTTGCCCATCTGCGGGACTCCCTGGGAGTTGTTAAGTTCGGTTTGGGTTCCCTCAAAGCTCGCTTCCCTAACAAGGAGCGCGCCACACAAGGGAAGGCTGAAGGTAGTGCAGATAAACCTGCACCACTCTAAAGCCGCCACCCACGACCTTATGCAGTTCCTTGAGGAGACTGGATTTGACTTGGCTCTAATTCAGGAACCCTGGATCGTAGGAAACAGGGTTTGTGGGTTAGATTCAGGTCAATTTAGATTGCTTCATTCACGCGGTGAAGGTAAGATACGAGCCTGTATTGTATACAGAAAGTGCATTAATTTGTTTCGTTTGTCTCATTACAGTACTGGTGACCTGTGTGTGGCTGCATGCGAACGACGCGATGGGCGAGACTTGATCCTGTCGTCCGCATACATGCCATTCGAAGGGGAGGAACCACCGCCGAAGGAAGTCCGGGACCTTGCTGCGCACGCCCGATCACGGAGGCTCGACCTTATCATCGGGTGTGATGCCAATGCACACCATATGCTGTGGGGAAGTTCCGACACCAACAGTAGGGGTGAGTCAATTTTTGAGTTTCTTCTAGGCTCTAACCTTGTGCTGTGCAATAGAGGCAATACGCCGACTTTCCACAATAGGGTTAGGGAGGAAGTCATAGATATTACCTTAGTTACCGACTCCAACACTATCTCCGTGGTCGACTGGAAAGTACTGACGGAATGTTCGTTCTCGGACCACAACCGTATAGTCTTTTCAGTGGCCATAGAGGTTGGATGTCCACAAACTTATAGGAATCCGAGAAAGACTAACTGGCCTAAATTCAGTGCACTAGTTTCTCAGAAACTGGCATCGCGCAAAGCGATCGCTACATTCGAGAGAAACAACATTGACAGGTCAGTTGGTCTTCTAACGAAAGTGCTTAACAAGTCTTTTAATGAATCTTGTCCTAAAAGTCGAGCTCCACGGAAAACCAACGCGGTGTGGTGGAACCCAGAGCTAAGACAACTTAGAACAGATACCAGACGTCTCTTCAATAAAGCTAAACTTAGCGGAACTGAAGAAGACTGGGGAGCCTACAAGGCTAGCTTTAATAAGTTTAAGAAGACTATTAGGGCGGCCAAGCGGGATAATTGGAGGAAGTACTGTGAATCCCTCGACAATGTCAACGAGGCCGCCAGACTTCGCAAGGTGCTAGCCGGGGCATCACATACTCCTAGCAGCATTAGGAATTCTGACGGCTCGTGGACAGAATCGAGGGAGGAGCTTCTAGAGACTCTCATGAACATCCACTTTCCCGGTTGTACGAGTGTTGTTGAGACGACCACGCCTCATAGACAGCACTCGTCACGACCGGATGCTTTAGTTCAGGGGATTATCGATGAGGTCAAAGTGGCAAGGGCGATAGACACCTTCAACCCGTACAAATCTCCGGGTCCCGATGGTGTCATTCCGGCTATGCTGCAATGGTCTAAGGAGGCAGTGGTGAAAGTCTTGGTGCGAATCTTTCGGGAATCTCTCCAACAGGGCTATGTACCACGCGCCTGGAAAGAGGTTAAGGTGGTGTTCATCCCCAAGGCGGGGAAGTCAAACCACATCACTGCAAAAGACTACAGACCGATCAGCCTGTCATCGTTCTTTCTTAAGACTTTGGAGAGGCTGGTGGATGTCTATGTCAGGGGAGTGGCACAGTCCAGGGGACTCTGCAGGACGCAACATGCGTATTGCAGGGGAAAATCAGTAGACAGCACCTTGCATGAGGTCGTTCAGACGATCGAAAAATCGCTGAGCGTCAAGGAGTATACGTTAGCCGCTTTCCTCGATATTGAGGGGGCCTTTAATAACGTCACTCTAGAGGCAATAACCAGTGCACTTAGAAAATTCGAAGTGGACGAGAAAGTGGTGAGGTGGACCAGCGATATGCTTAGTAGCAGAAGGGTTCACTCCAGCCTAGGCTCGTGCTCGGTGAGGAGGTTAACCACAAGGGGCACACCTCAGGGGGCGTCCTTTCGCCTCTGCTGTGGCTGCTTGTGATAAACAACATCCTCGAGATCTTCGAATCCAGGAGGCTGCGAGTAGTAGCATATGCGGACGACGTCACTATCCTGATCCCTGGAAAATTTCTTTCCACCATCAGTGATCTCATGGAGTCTGCCTTAGAAGAACTCTCTAGGTGGGCAGAGCATAACGGTCTAGGAGTTAACCCCTCAAAGACGGTTATGGTACTGTTCACCCGGAGATACAAAATACCGGAGTTTAGGCTGCCGAAACTCAGCGGCATCACTATCACCCTCTCACCCGAGGTGAAATACCTTGGCACCACACTCGACTCCAAGCTTTCTTGGAGACGCAACGTGGAAGAGCGGGTGAAGAAGAGCCTGAATGCCTTCTACGTCTGTCAGAAGGCCTTCGGGAAAAAGTGGGGATTGCGGCCGAGCATTGTCCACTGGATGTATACAGCGATCATTCGGCCGATCTTATGTTACGGAGCCATTGTCTGGTGGCCGGCTACGGACACCAGGTCCTTGGCGACGCAACTGATGAAGGTGCAGAGACTGGCGGCTATGGGAATAGCAGGAACCGTCAAAAGCACCCCCCAGGCAGGCCTAGAGATGATTCTACATCTCCACCCAATAGAGCAGTTCATTAAGTGCTGTGCCGCTAAAGGCGCTCTCAGGCTGAGAGAGGCCAACTTGTGGAAAGAGCACGCTTATGGACACTCTGGGATCCTAAGGTCATTTACGAGGCCAGGTATGGAACATCAATTAGATTCCTGTACGGACTATCTGATTCCATACCTGGATTTTGAGTCGCGCGCACTTACCTCCTTTCCCTCAAGGGAAGAATGGGGACTTACAAGTGTGACAAGAGACGCCTCCATCACCATCTTCACAGATGGTTCCAAGATGGAGGAAGGTACAGGAGCTGGTCTCCACTCAGATGTACTAGGCCTTCCCTTTCCGTGAGGAAAACACGATTTGTACTGTCCCTGAGTCGAACCTCTATTAGGCAGTTTGTTGGAGTCATTACTGGACACTGCGCCATTGGATCTATGCTGGTCAAATGGTGCCTCTCGTCCAGTGATGTCTGCAGAAGCTGTGGAGATGAGGAAGAAGTGGAAACGATCCAACACTACCTGTGCCACTGCCCGGCTCTGCAGGAACGCCGACTCCGTACCTTGGGGTCAAGGTTCCTGGTAGACTTGGCCTGCGCAGCAGTAGTTGAAATATCGGATCTACTCTCCTTCATCAAGAGGTCGAATTGGTTTGCCCCGAACTGAGAGCCACTGGTTAGCTCCGGAATCTTCCATGAAGGGATTCACAATGGGCCATTTTGGCCTCCGAGTGGAAGTGCTGCCCTTGGGACGCACACACGCTTCCCTACCTAACCTAACCTTAACAGTTAAACTCACTTCACGGATGTTATAAAACAAAACTGCAAGAACTCGTCCATTAGAGGGGAGCTTTGAACCCGTTATTTGGTGTTTTACATCCCCTATTAGGAATATTGTTTTTTACAACTGCGTAACTCCACTGAGATGTTGACTGATTACAATAAAAACGCTTACTGCCAATGCGATTGAACTGTGTGAGGCTGTCAAACTCACACAATCATGAAAGCGTGTGCTCGTCCAAGGAAGCACGTTTTGACATGTTTCTATGCAAGTCGGCACGTGTAAGCGTTATTTAAAATGCGTGAAATTTTTTATACTATTATATTAAGCAAAAATGAAGACTTTTAGGGGGTATGCTTTTCAAAAAAAAGAATTCGATTTTTTTGGGACACTCTAGTGGACAGGCATAGTTTGCATAGAAAAATTGATTGAGCGATCGCCAAGGCGCATAAATAAGGCGGTAGCACTACGGAAAAAACCAAAATCAATGAATTTTATTAGTTCTTTTGGTGTGTTTGTAAAATAGATGTTGTAAAAAGTATAAATGGCTACAATCAAAATAAACATATGTGTAAAAATATTGGAACAACCAAGATGCATTAAGAAAGTGATAATAAGTGAAAACTATTGCTACAATGTTGTGCTAATTACACTGTACAACAGCCATTCTGCAACAGAGTAACGACCGTATATTTCTGAAAGAGGACATCATACTGATAATTTTTGCCGAACAAAGTAATAGTTCAGCACGTCTGAGTTTTTTGTAATTTGCACATAAAGGTTAAAGGGGTTCCTATAGACTTTTACACGGAAAGTATAAAAACTTGAAGAGCTAGAGCTTTGATGTCTGACACAAAGTTGTGTGCATTAAAAGTATGAATATTGTTTGGGTACACATGAACCCCCTTCCCCCTTTCCTTACCCCCTTTTTCATGTTTTTTGTTTTGTATTGAGTAAAATATTGAAAAAAAAATACCATATTGTCTTTTGGGAAAATATTTTTCATTGAAAAATAGGGGGGTCTTCAAACACCAAAACCTTCTCTATACTCCCCCCAACAAAATAAAAAGCCTTAAATACGAAACCTTCCATTAATATTTTTTCCATAAATTGCTAGCTCTGCTTGAGATGTTGAGAAAAATGTTGAATATTAAAAAAAAATACATTTTCCATTGGAAAATGTAGTCAACCTTTTGGAAAAAATCCAGTGTGCCAAATATGAATGGGAAATATATGCGGATACACAAAACATATGTGTTTTCTCTTTGAGTGGAACACACTAGACATAAACAGCCACTACCACATAAAACACTTTAAGCTACCCCGTCAAGCAGTTATTGGGCAATCAAATGCAATTCGAGAGCCAATTGTTGCAAAAGAAAAAAATTATCCTTCCGCCCCTTCATATTAAACTGGGTTTAGTAAAAGATTGTATAAAAAGTCTAGACACTCAAGCAGCAGCATTTAAACGACTCGCGGAAATTTTTCCTAAACTATCTGCAGCAAAAATTTAAGAAGGTAATGTTCAATGGGGTTAAGTTATTTTGTTTGTTTATTTTTTGACAGATATATATTTCTTTTACAGGGATGCTTGTGCGCCCAGATATACGAAAAGTGTTAGATGACGAGCAATTCTATGAAAACTTAAGCGATATGCAAAAGATGGCAAGCGATTTTCTGAAATTAGTGATTAATGAAAAGAACAAATTATAAAGAGAACATTGAGCATGCTTATTGCTTTTCATCATATCAATGTGAAAATGTTACTTAAGCTACATATGCTTCATTCACACCTTGATTTTTTTAAAGAAAATCTTGGGGCTGTTTCTGATGAGAACGGTAAAAAGTTTTACCAACACATGAAGCTACTTAAAGAATGTAGCAACGCTCGCAGAGTACGTTTGGAATTTGAATCGCAATATTGACCCATCTGAGCATTCCCGTAAAGCGAAATATCCACGAACTTAATAAAGTCTTTTTTGGAATCATAAAAATTGTTTCTTTTACTAAGACCGGACTTTTTAGGGTCCCCCTAGGTTAGAAGACCAAATGAACCATTTTCCACTGGAAAATATATATTTTGCTTTTTAATATTCAACATTTTCTCAACATCTCAGGCAGAGCTAGCAATTTATGAAAAAATATTAATTGAAGGTTTCGTGTTTAAGGCTTTTTATTTTGTTGGGGGGAGTTTTGAGAAGGTTTTGGTGTTTGAAGACCCCAATTTTTTAATGAAGAATATTTTCCCAAAAGACAATATGGTATTTTTTCCAATATTTTACTCAATACAAGCTTTTTATGAAAAATGTTTCCGAAAAACATGAAAAAGAGGGGTAAGGAAAGGGGGAAGGGGGTTCATGTGTATCCAAAAAATATTCATACTTTTAATGCAAACAACTTTGTCTCAGACATCAAAGCTCTAGCTCTTCAAGTTTTTATACTTTCCGTGTAAAAGTCTATAGGAACCCATTTAACCTTTATGTGCAAATTACAAAAAACTCAGCCGTGCTTGACTATTACTTTGTTCGGCAAAAATGATTAGTATCATGTCCTCTTTCAGAAATATACGGTCGTTACTCTGTTGCACACAAAAAGTTTAAAATTGTTGTACTGTGTTATCAAAGAAAAAAGTTTAATCAGTTCGGGTGCTGCAACTACCTATTGATTTTGCCTTGGCGATCGCTTTGCCAAATCAACCACCATTTCAATGTGCACGCGTAAAGCCAAGCTGGCTTGTTGCGCAAAGCAACAACGTTGCGTGTTGTTGTCGAAATGAGAATAAAGCCCAAAACCATCGAATCTATGCGTGTACATCAATTCGCGCTTACTCTCTCGGTTCTCTTTACATTTTCCTCACCTTTGTTGCTTCCCGCCCGCGACCGAAATGAAATCGCAAAATTATTTCAGATGCGCCTTCTGTATACTGTTTATTCTGTGCTGGGACTCATATTGAGTTAATTGTAATGCAGGTTGTAATGATTTGGTCCCCAATTCCCCCCACCAGCCGTAAGAGCTAGCTTTATTTAAGGGTCCCGCACGAAAGTGGCCAAATGAGCGCACTGCAACCTGGGGTGGATAATGACGTGGGCCAAGATTTGTTCTTGGGCACACGAAAAACCGCATGAGGTGAAGCCTCTTTCTTTTACCATCTTCCACTTTACGGTGGTCGGGACACAACAGCCCAAGGTCGGGTGTTTTGTTTTCCGTGCGTTGTGTTTCAATTTGTGTAGCAGTAATAAGCTACGGGTGATTGTGAATCCGCGAACTATGTCGAAGTAGGACGCAAAATGAAATGCGTTTGCTAATCGAGTGACAGTGCCAGACTAACTTTATTGCGTTTTTTCTTGCTTACAATGTTGTCTACAGCGTCTGCGTACAATGTTGTCTACAGGTTATAAAATAAGGGATAGATAAGATAATTGCTTACAATGTTGTCTACAGCGTCTGCGTACAATGTTGTCTTTTACAACTAATTTAAATCCAGAACATTCTCCCGCCTGTTAAGGAATACCTTAACTCTCTGTAGGTAGCTTGCATAACTTTGTCACTGGGCGCTTCATGTACCGTGCGATGTCTTAACTGTTGCAACGCGAACCAGATTGTCCTTTCCAGGATGTACCTCAGTAACTAGTCCCATCTGCCAACACGATGGTGGAGCACGTTCATCATACACAAGAACGACTGAGCCAGGTTTCAGATTGTATTTTTCTGTGTGCCACTTGGACCGCTGCTGCAGCGTAGTAAGATACTCGCGTTGCCATCGACGCCAAAAATCTTGCTGTAAACGAGTAAGAAGCTGCCAGCGAGACAGTCGATTAAGTTGCAGATGCTTGAGATCTGGTTCAGCTACTTGTACCAGTGGTTGACCTATAATAAAGTGACCAGGAGTTAACACGTCGAGGTTGTCGACGTCATCATCATAAATTGTGGTGAGAGGGCGAGAATTGAGTTGAGCCTCGATCTCACAGAGTAGGGTAGCAAGTTCCTCGTAGGTGAGTTTAGTGTCGCCTATGATTCGACGCAGATGAAATTTCGTAGCCTTGACAGCCGATTCCCATATGCCACCGAAATGTGGCGCCCCTGGAGGGATTAGATGCCAGTTAATAAACGCGTGAGCCATGTACGAACCAACATTCTTTGATCTTGTCAATTGTCTGAATCTCTTTACTAATTCTCTGTTTGCACCGATGAAGTTAGTGCCATTATCGCTAAAGATATCGGAGGGTAAACCTCGTCGAGAGACAAACCTCTTTAGAGCCGCGATAAAGGCATCTGATGTCAAATCTGTGACAACTTCAAGATGTATTGCTCGAGTAGTCAAGCACACAAAAACAGCAATATAACCTTTGACTGGAACTGCGTTGCGAGTTTTGTGAACCTTTATAAGAAAAGGGCCAGCATAGTCTATACCGGTGCGATGAAATGGACGCGCTTGAGTAACCCGGCTGGTGGGAAGATCTGCCATCTTCTGCGAGCAAGTTGAAGCACGGAACCGAGTGCACACTACACATTTGTTGATTTCTCGTTTGACCAAACGACGACAACTCGTGATCCAAAACTGTTGGCGTAGAATGTTCATGAGTAGTGTTGGTCCTGCATGAAGATGTTTTAAATGTTGAGCAGCGACGATTCGTTCCGCTAGAACGCTATCCTTTGAAATTATTATCGGGTGCTTTGTGTCGATATTGCATGTTGCGTTTTTAAGTCGTCCACCAACTCGCATAATTGACAACGAGTCAAGAAATGGTGACAGTTTAGTGATGGAGCTCTTCGTGGAGAGCTGTTTGGTCCTTGCAAGTTGATGTATTTCTTCAGCATAATGTTGCGCTTGAGACCAACGCACACAATGAAGAAGAGCAGTATAGATTTCGGCTGCAGTGTATGCAACTGGAAATGTTGCGTTGCTATTACGTCTTCTTTGCACGAAACGATTCCACGTCGCTATTATGGAAAGCACCTTGTGTAGCTTTGAATGGTGATGAAAAAGTAGACTTAAGACATCAGGTCGCTCAGTAGCTAGAAATGCGAAACAAGAATTTTTTCGTTGTTCAGCCAACAACTGAACGCTGGTATTATCAGTGTTGCGAGTCGAACGTGGCCACAAGCTTTGTGGTTGTGTAAGCCAATTTGGTCCATGCCACCAAAGGGCACAACATAGAAGAGCTTTCGGATCCAGACCGCGTGTAGCAACATCTGCTGGATTGTCCGATGACGCTATGTGCTGCCACAAGGTACGAGGAATTACGTCGATAATTTCAGCAACCCTATTTGCAACATAGGTTTTCCACCGGCGAGGATGCGACGACAACCAACCAAGGACGATCATAGAATCTGTCCAAGCTACGCATTCCACTTCGCTTATTCCCATGGCTCTTTTGACGGCCTTGATAAGTTTTGCAAGGAGTAGAGCACCTGCAAGCTCTAGCCTTGGAAGTGACATTTGCTTCAATGGTGCCACCTTCGTTTTCGAAGTGAGAAGAAAAACCTTTGTTTCCGCCCTAAAGGTAATCCGACAATATAATGCAGCTGCATACGCCATTTCTGATGCATCTGAAAAGCCGCAGAGCTGGAATTTGGTTGCAGCGTTGGTTTGAATCCATCGCGGAATCTGTAGAGTATTAAGACATTCGTAGTGTTGCCGAAACGTTAGCCACTGTTGAGAGAATGACGTCGGAAGTTCTTCATCCCATTCGAAATGGTGTAACCATAATTGTTGAAACATAATTTTGATTAATATTGTACAAGGTGAGAGAAAACCAAGTGGGTCATAAATCTTAGAAGACTCAGAGAGAATTACACGTTTGGTACAAGCCGAGTTGACAGGCCTGACTTTAAAGGTGAAACAATCGGTGAGTGGTTGCCAATGCAGACCAAGAATTTTAAGACTGCTCTCCGAGTCAATTTCTGAGATGTCGAGATTTGATGATTGCGTATTACCATTTTCAATTACCTTGGAGTCGTTTGAGATCCATTTGGTTAGAGGGAAACCTCTACGCGCAAGCGCCCCTGTGATTTCGGCTTTCATGATTATAGCTTCTTCTGTGGTGTCCGCACCGGCAATTAAATCGTCGACATAAAAGTTGTTTTTG
This sequence comes from Melieria omissa, assembly GCA_963971225.1. NCBI lineage: Eukaryota > Metazoa > Arthropoda > Insecta > Diptera > Ulidiidae > Melieria > Melieria omissa. The sequence goes on from OZ020270.1 coordinate 6,679,478, forward strand.
ATTAGCGAAGCTATTTGAGATGAATTGGCTTCTTCGGCGGTAGCGCAGAGGCAACGGGTGGCAAGAAAAGGCGCAGAGCCTGTTCCGTAATTGACGGTGCAAAGCCGGTAGTGCGAAATAGGATTATCAGCAACATCTCTCCAAAGAATGCGTTGGTAGTCTCGGTCGTCAGGATGCAAGAGTATTTGACGATACATTTTGACGATGTCGCCACAGAGTCCAACACGATATCGCCTGAAATTTAATAGCAGTGACGTTAGATCGCGCTGAATTGTGGGCCCCACAGCTGTTATATCATTTAACGATACTCCAGATGTTGATTTGGCAGACCCATTGAATACGACTCTGCATTTGGTTGACCTACTCTCAGGCTTCAAAACCGGATGGTGCGGAAGATAGAAAGTTTCGCTAGCACTCTTGTTGATGTCACACGGTGGAACCTTCTCCATGTGTCCTAAGGCAATGTATTCGTCGATGAGTTTTTTGTATTGTATAAACAGTGCAGCGTCACGTGAAAGGCGCCTTTCGAGACTCGCGAATTGCTTGTAAGCCGATGAAAGTGAATTACCTAGGCGCAACGAAGTGTCTCGAAATGGTAGACGTACCATATGTCGACCGGTGCTGTCGTAACTATGTGTTTCTTGAAAATGAGTTTCGCAAAATTGCTCCTCTATTGTGTAACGCCTTTCGACCAATAGAGGCTCTCTTTCTGTTTCCCAAAAGCGACGCAATGATTCATCAATTCTGAATTCATCCGTTGAGAGAGTTACAGAAAACGCATGAGTATCCTCCCCGCCGTTATGTACTTTCCCAGCTAGTACATAACCGAAAATGGTATTTTGGATGGTTGGAAAACCTGATTTCGTGGTATGCTTACCATCTGAAAGCAAATTGAAGAAATGTTCTGAGCCAATGAGTACATCTATTGGTCGTGAGCCGAGGGATCCGTCGTCTGCTATGCTCAAATCAGATGGAAACCCCCAGCTAGTTGCATCCACTGGACATGACTTATGCTCCTGAGAGATATGATTTAATATATATGCATGAACATTTATCGATAAACTGCTGTCGTGTCTTGATGTGAGCCGAAGGGAAACTATACCTTTTGTAACTACCGAACTTGCTCCTCCGATTCCACCGACCTTTATTCGACCATTTTGACGGGGCAGACGTAGTCGCTGAACTAAATTTTCGGACACAAATGTTGCCATCGATGCTGAGTCCATTAGTACCTTGCAAACAGTGGCCCCAGTGCCGTTGATGTTTGAAGCATATACGACCGCTGTGGGAAGTAAAACTTTCTGATGAATTATATCTCTAGTTTGAATCGAATATGATGTTGACGGTGGCTGCGGGTCCGTGGTTTCACTTTTGGTGGCAGTGTCTACATGAAGGCACGAATGGTGGTTTCTTCTACAAATGTGACATTTCTGCTTTGATGTGCAATTGATAACTTGGTGATTTTGTGAAAGACAATTGAAACAGAGCTTATTGTTTTTGACGAACTCCCGTTTTTGATGTAATCCCAGGCTTTTAAATTTTAAGCATTTGTATAGTTGATGTGCGGCGCCACAGCTGGCGCATGTTGTGGCTGTGTAACTTGAGTCTGTGGCTACGAAGCATCGTGGACGGGATGAATTGGAAGGTCCGCTTTTATATGACTGCATGCACTCAAGGGCTGTCCATCTTGTATTTAGAAATTTTATGAATTGTTCGATTGTTGGATGATCTTGGGACCCGTCGTTGCTTTCAGCCCACTGCCTTTTTGTATCATCATCCAATTTTTTCAACAGCAAGTATATGATCCATGGGTCTCGACGTTCTGCCTCTGTGCCTAACGCTGTGAGCCCTCGCAAAATACAATCAGTGTTGTCTGCTAATGCGCGAATTGCTGCTGCGGAAGGTTCAATTACATTTTTGAGTTGGAAGAAGGACGTTATGTATGAGATTATTATGGGCTTTTGCTTATCATACCTGTCGCACACCTTGTTCCAGGCTCTGTCGTAAGCCTCATTTGAGCACACGATACCTGAAATAACGGATTCCGCCTCACCTTTAAGATACATTTGGAGGTATTGGAACTTGCGTGAATTGGAAATTGTCTGTACGTTGTGCACTGAGTTTAAAAACAAATCTTTGAATTGAGGCCATTTGCAATATTCGCCATGAAAGGCAGGAATGTCCAACTTCGGCAATCTTGAGTCGTTGGCGTGTGAGTGCTCAAGTACGGTACGCTGAGTTTCTGCAAATCTGTTGAGTGTGGCGTTCAAATCGTCAACCCCAGAGCCGATGTTGTGTTGTGCGACGGATTGTCGTTGAGATGCTTCATGTTGATTTAATGTAATCAGAAAACGCTTCTTGAGGTCGAGATATAAATCTTCTTGCGCGGAGTATTCCGACGTTTGCTCAGGAAATGCTGAAATCTTCGTATCGACGTTGACAAATTCCTCCCATAAGGCATCTAGCCTATCACACCGGAGTTTCAAACCTTACGATGTATTACTGTTTGCCGACAATATAAAACCTTTATATTTCGTAAATGAGCCTTTTATTTGTCCGCGGTTGCGAATTAAGTTATTTAGTTCCATTTTGGGTGTTATATGTGGCCAATGCTTTCCTAGTGGGATGCTGATTCAGTGCCGTTCCTTTGGCACAGCGTGCTGTTGTTGTTGCTTTGTGGAATGCGGTGGTTGATTGTCGCGTGACGCGAGCGTGGCTTGTAGTTGTTGTTGTTGTATTGTAACAGTTTTTCGGGAAATTTTTGATGGTGGTGTGATCTTTGGGATTTTTATGTGCTATGTATGTAGCTATGTTGCAATGCAAATTGCGATGTTGTCACCAAATGCTTAATTTTTGTAGTTGTTGAAATGAGAAAAATCGAAATAGTTAGTTTTTTCAGTAAAACGCTGACTTTGAGTTGGCTCTCGAAGGACCAGAAAATGTCGCAGTAATAAGCTACGGGTGATTGTGAATCCGCGAACTATGTCGAAGTAGGACGCAAAATGAAATGCGTTTGCTAATCGAGTGACAGTGCCAGACTAACTTTATTGCGTTTTTTCTTGCTTACAATGTTGTCTACAGCGTCTGCGTACAATGTTGTCTACAGGTTATAAAATAAGGGATAGATAAGATAATTGCTTACAATGTTGTCTACAGCGTCTGCGTACAATGTTGTCTTTTACAACTAATTTAAATCCAGAACAATTTGTATCGTACAATTTGTACACAACGTAGGGCGAGATATATGCTGTGCAAATTTTCCATTACTGAAGATGGAGCGGTGGATGGAGGATGGATGCAGCCGCCGTGGCTCAGTTGGTTAGTGCGTTGGACAACGAGTCAAAGGCAGCAACCGCAGGTTCAAATACTGCCTGTAGTAACACCTAAAAAAAAATAACGGGAAACTCGTTTTCTCTTTCGGTGGCTGTCCTCTCAGCTGGAAATGGCAAACCTCTGAGAGTAAAAATTGCCTATGAAAAAGCTCCCAACCTGCCGTTCGGAACCGGCATAAAACTGTAGGTCCCTTCCACCCGCGTACAAAAATTCACACGCACAACACGGGTGGTTGCGGAAAGCTAGGCCTTAGTCTCGCGTAAGCGCGCTGTCGTGCCAGTCAATTAAAAATTAATTAAAGATGGAGCGTGGATATATTGTTACGAATGCTAGTTCTAGTGGGCTAGTACGTATCACTGGATTGCGCAATTTGAAAATGAGACAACTTTGTTTATTCGAACGCAGCCAATTAAAAACCAACAGTCACTTTATTATTCACAGTTTACACTTTACTGTTCGTACACTTAAGTATTTGCTTAATTACTCCGTGTGGCAACTTCACATGTCAAAACCAGACTGACTCGCTGCGCCGCACCCGGCTGCCTTTTATACCTGTCCGGCCATCGCGCAGATCATTCTCGCACATTCCCGAGTGGACTAAAGGTTTCCATGATGATCGCGACCATCGTTGCCAGATTGGACTAAAAGTTATTATCGCGACCGTCGTTGCCACATTGAATTATAGCACGGCGCGTAGCGGCAGGGTTGCTTTGCACAGCGACAGACTGTCTTCGTTACACTGCCCACCACTTAGGCTTGTTCGTCCAGAGCAAGTGCCGAGGCTCCGCTGTGATGAGGCGCCAGACGCTCCAAATGGACTACCTTCAGCTTAGCGCCTCTATTGCTGCAACGTTGAATCCGGTATACCACGTCGTTAATCCTAGTCACGACTTCGTACGATCCTTCCCATGACGCTTGAAGTTTCGGAGACAAACCTTTCCTCCGCTGCGGGTTGTAGAGCATTACCAAATCGCCTTCTTGGAACCCTGCTGAGTTGGCCCGTAGATCGTATCTGGCTTTCGCCTTATCACTGACCAGTTTGGTGCGGCCCCTTATAAACCGGTGGATTTCCTCCAGTTCCGCCCGCTTATTGGCCACGTATTCCGTCTTAGCGCCTCCCGTCGTGCTGACTACCCCGAACTTCAAGTCAGCGGGTAACCGCAACTCTGTGCCGAACACTGCTCGGGCTGGAGTGAGTGATGTCGTGTCGTGCGGGGCTGACCTATACGCCATCAGGAACAGGGGGATATCCGTGTCCCAATCCTTTTGATTCCTGCCTACCACTTTCCGCAGGTATTCCTCCAGTGTCCGGTTAAAGCGTTCCACCATGCCGTCGGACTGTGGGTGCAAAGGAGTGGTACGCGTTTTCTTTATCCCCAGCAGCTCACACACTTCCTTGAATACCGCAGACTCGAAATTCCGGCCTTGATCTGAGTGCAACTCCAACGGAACTCCAAACCTGGCTACCCAGTTGTTTACCAGCTTTTCCGAGATCGTAGTGGCCTCCTGGTTAGGAATAGGGTATACTTCGGGCCATTTGCTGAAGTAATCCATTACCACCAGCACATATTTGTTGCCTTGAGTGCTAGTTGGGAATGGGCCGGCGACGTCCATAGCAATCCGCTCGAAGGGCGCTCCCACGTTGTACTGCTGCATGCGGCCTCGAGATCTTCTTGTCGGCCCTTTCGCGGCTGAACATCGGTCGCAGCTCTTAATCCACTCGGCAACAGACTCCTGACATCCTACCCAGTAGAATCGTCTTTTTATTTTGGCGACGGTTTTTGTGATGCCCAGGTGCCCTCCACTGGAGTCGTTATGGTACGCCTTGATGACCTCGTTGATTCTGCATTTTGGCACTACCATTAGGGAGTTGCTGGTCCGACCATCCGCGCTCTCCCATTTGCTTTACAGGCATCCTTCCACTTTCCACTGTGCCCAGTAAGCCTTAGCGATCGGGCTTTCACCAGCCATCTCCTGCCAGTCTGGACGTGCGCCTTTTGTAGCCTCTCCGCAGACCACTCTTCCTCTGGTATAACGCTTACCAACCGGACGTCCACTATCTGTTCTTCGCTTTCGGCTCGCGAGCACTGCCCGCATTCGACTTTGCACGGACGGCGGGACAAGGCATCGGCATTTCCATGGCTACTGCCCTTGCGATGCTCTATCGTGTAGTCGTAGCTCTGCAGTCGCTCGATCCACCGCGCCAATTGCCCTTCAGGATCTTTAAAGTTCAGGAGCCACCTCAATGCCGCATGATCTGTGCGCAGGCGAAACCTTTGTCCATATAGATGTTTGTGGAAGTGTTTTACGCAGTCCAATACCGCCAGCAGTTCTCTCCGTGTCACACAGTAGTTGCGTTCCGGTTTCGATAGAACCCTACTGTAGTACGCTATCACTTGTTCCTGGCCGTCTATTATCTGTGATAGCAAACCGCCAATACTATTCCCACTTGCATCGGTATCCAGCACAAACATCTCCCCAGGCACGGGGAAGGCCAGAATTGGAGCACTGCACAGTTTTTCCTTCAGACGTGCAAAAGCCTGTTCCTGCTCCTCGTTCCACTCGAAAGCTTGGCTCTGTTTCGTCAGTTTGTGCAAGCTGCTGGCTATGTTCGCGAATCCTGGAACGAATCTTCGGTAGTATGTGCACAGGCCTAGGAAACTGCGGAGTTCATGTAGATTGCGTGGCCGGGGCCACTCCTTCACCGCCGTGATCTTGCCATCATCCGTATGTACTCCGCGGGCGGAAACCGTATGACCCAGATACTTGACCTCCTTTTGGAACAGCGAGCACTTCTTTGGGTTGAGTCTAAGCCCAGCTTCTCGTATCCGCTCGAATACCTCCTTTAGCTTTCCCAGGTGGTCGTCGAAGTTTTTACCCATCACGATTATGTCGCCGAGGTACACCAGACACGTCCGCCAATGCAACCCTTTCAGCACGCGTTCCATTAGCCGCTCGAATGTTACTGGTGCGTTGCAGAGTGCGTTGCAAACGGCATGACGGTGAACTGCCACAAACCATCGCCAATACTGAAAGCCGTTTTCTCCTTGTCCTTGTCTGCAAGCTCTACCTGCCAATAGCCGCTGCGTAAGTCGAGCGTGGAGAACCACTGCGTGAATGACAGTGTGTCCAAGGTGTCATCGATCCGAGGTAGTGGATAACTATCCTTCTTGGTCACATCATTGAGCTTCCGATAGTCCACACAAAGCCGGGTACTGCCATCCTTTTTCTTGACTAGCACGACCGGCGAGCACCAGGGGCCCGAGGAAGGCTCTATGACCTTTTCTTTCCGCATGTTTTCGATCAAATTTGTGACCTCTTCTCTCTTGGCCAGAGGAACTCGTCTTGGCGGTTGGCGAATCGGTTTTGCACTTCCGGTGTCGATGTTGTGCTTCACTATGGCTGTTCTTCGTCATAGTGCTGCAGGAAAGACCTCGCCTTCTGTTTCTGCCTGGCCGTCAACTCGCTACTCCACTGGTTCTCTTGCGGTATGGCGTCCATGTTAAAACCGCCCTTCTTATTAGCTCCAGGTGGGCTACTCTCGCAATTGACCACTGCTACAGCTTCCTTACACTCGCCAATTACCTCATCTTTCCCGACATATGTGGGTGCATTCAGGGGGTTCAGTATTCTGACTGGTATTCTGCCATTCTTAGGTTCCACTAGGCCGGCATCGATAGTCAAGCGGGTAGCGCGCCGGCTTCTCATACCAAAGGCTCCAGGTTCGATTCCTGGCTCGGGCTGGTGAACAACTCATCTACTTCTATCGCTATCCACATGAAGGAAATGAGAATTACAAGAATCGCACAAGTGCGCTCTTGGCAGGCAATGGCAAAACCTCCAAGTGTGAACGAAAAACTGCCAATCGCCGTTCGGATTCGGCGTTAAACTGTAGGTCCTCCACCCCCCTTTCCCCATCCGCTTGAAATGTGTGCTGTAACCTATGTTGGCAAAACAGTGTTGCATACACAGCTCAAAAACGGGTGAAATATGTGGTATCACAATGGGCCTTTCAGGCCTCCGAGTGTGTCTCTCATAGAAGCAGCCACCGCAACCTAACCTAACCGAGGTTCCACTAATGTACGTCCGATGATGATGTTGTCGTGTCCTTGTTTCGGTGCTTCTACAACCCACAGCCGACTCGTCCCATCGTCCTCGTCTACCTTTGCCCACACAATCGCTTCAGAATTCGCCGGTATCCTCCTGCGTTGACACGATACAACCTTCCTTACCGCCACGCTTCGCTCATAGCCGGTGTGCAGCGGGAATTCAACGTTGGCATATCTCAGCACATTTTCCTTCAGGTCCAGCGTAAAACCGTGCCTAATCATGAAATCCACGCCGATAATCACGTCGTCCATTATATCCGCGACGATGAACTCATGTTCCAGGCTGCTGGTGCCGATAGCAATCGTTTTTGTAACTTTCCCCCTTACCGGCGCGCGCTCGCCAGTCGCAGTTCGCAGCTGTATGCCATGCAGCGGTTCCCAGTTCTTCAGCAGCTTCCTTTTTATGATCGAATATGACGCTCCAGTATCCAGTGTCAACACGAACAACTTTCCATCTATCCTTCCTTCAATTGTCAAGCTGCTGGGCTGTCGTTTCAGTTGTGAGACAAGGACGGTGGGGCGGCAGATTGTGGGGATCAGCTCACGCCCCTTTGGGCTGACCCGTCTTAGTTTAACGCCATCCTCCTAACTCCTCCTAACTCGCCATCCTCAGCCCTGCGCTTGTTGGCTGGGCCTCTATTGTCAGTATTACTCGCTTCAGGCGATTGCGAACGAGAACGGGAACGCCTCTTTCGTTGGCGGCAGTCTCGTGATATGTGGCCCTGCTTGCCACATACCCAGCAAACAACTTTAGAGGAGACCACCCGTGGCCTGTCCGGTATCTCAGAGTTTATGGCCTGGATCGTTGTCCGACTGAATTTGGCGGATCCTTGCAGGTGCATACCGAGTGCTCCCAATCCATGCCGCTTCATATGTCATCGCGCTGGTCACCGTTTCCTTAATTGCCCATCATCAGCGCACTGCGACGTGTTTCTGGATCATGAAGACCTTCAACAAACGACTCAATCTTCATCCTCTCGAGATCATCAGCACCAAATTTTGGGTAGCACAACTGTACGAGCCGCTCAATGTCTGCTGCATATGTCTGCAGCGCCTCGTTGGCTCTTTGCTTGCGGTTCTTCAGCTCACAGTAGTATAGCGCATGGTTGTACTCGTCGCTATACTTCGCTGCCAACGCTCTCATGATGGCACCGTAATCACTTCTTAAACATTCTGGAACTGATTTGATCACCTCGGCCGCAGGACCTTTCAGCGCCAGTGCCAACCTCCGACCTTTCCTGATATCTGTCCACTGATTTTCCAAAGCAGCCAAGTCGAATTGCAATTTAAATGTATCGAGCGGCGCAGCACCATCATAAGTAGGCACTTCTGTTCTGGCAGCAAAACCGTCCTGAACCGGTGACAAACATTCTCGTGGCTTTACCTCTCGAAGACGTTCGTCTATCTTTCTGTGCATCGAATCTTCCAGACTGTCAACTCGTTTGTTCAAGGACTCATCCAGGTTGTCAACTCGTGTGTTCAGGGATTCACCCATTTCGTCAAATCGTTTGTCCCAATTGTCCATTCGCGTCTCGAGATGCTCAACTTTCACGTTCAGCCTATTGGAAATTTCCTCCACCTTCTGCTCTATGCGCGCAGAATTTTCCGCCATATCTCGATTTGCAGTCTCGACTTTTGCCGAAATTTCGAGATTCGTAGTTTCCAGCTTCGCTGCCATTTCTCGATTCGCCGTTTCCATTTGCGCCGACATGCCTTTGAGTGCAGCCATTAGTTGGCTCATGTCCAACGCTTGTATTGGCACAGCCGCTGCAGCTGTACTCTGTAGCGAAGCAGCACCAGCAGGCGACTCCTCCACCTTGGCCGACGCCTCTTGTTCTTGCGTTCCGAACTCGTGCACAGTCCAATCGACGCCTCGTGCCTCACATGCTTCTCGCAAGCGCAACTGCAATTCCACCTTTCAGCCAGCAGTCGGCTGGCGGAAAGGTGGAATTTATTTTTCAATTTTCCACAATCTCACTTCTGACACCAAATGTTACGAATGCTAGTTCTAGTGGGCTAGTACGTATCACTGGATTGCGCAATTTGAAAATGAGACAACTTTGTTTATTCGAACGCAGCCAATTAAAAACCAACAGTCACTTTATTATTCACAGTTTACACTTTACTGTTCGTACACTTAAGTATTTGCTTAATTACTCCGTGTGGCAACTTCACATTTCAAAACCAGACTGACTCGCTGCGCCGTACCCGGCTGCCTTTTATACCTGTCCGGCCATCGCGCAGATCGTTCTCGCACATTCCCGAGTGGACTAAAAGTTTCCATGATGATCGCGACCATCGTTGCCAGATTGGACTAAAAGTTATTATCGCGGCCGTCGTTGCCAGATTGAATTATAGCACGGCGCGTAGCGGCAGGGTTGCTTTGCACAGCGACAGACTGTCTTCGTTACAATATATTGGGCCCACTAAAATTTTTTTTTGTACATTACAATATTAATCGGTTTATTATATTGGTCTTAGCCTTTGTAGCTTCTATAATATTATTAATTATTAGTCCTAATTTAATAAGTATTCTTTTGGGTTGGGATGGTCTTGGATTAGTTTCTTATTGTTTAGTAATTTATTTTCAAAATGTAAATTCTTATAATGCAGGGATACTTACTGCTTTGTCTAATCGAATTGGGGATGTCGCTTTATTATTGGCTATTGCTTGAATGTTGAATTATGGAAGATGAAACTATGTTTTTTATTTGGAAATGATGAAGACTGATTGAGAAATAAAAATAATTGGGGGTTTAGTAACTCTTGCAGCTATGACTAAAAGTGCCAAAATTCCTTTTTCTTCTTGATTGCCAGCAGCTATAGCTGCTCCTACCCCAGTTTCTGCTTTAGTTCATTCTCCAACTTTGGTGACAGCTGGTGTTTATTTATTGATTCGATTTAATTTTTTATTAGCTGAGTCTTTTAGAGGTCAATTGTAGTGATGGGGAAAAAAATTCATTAATCGATACATGAATCATATGATTAATTGAAACAGAGCGATTTTTAATTGCAATTAATCGAAAGAAATGGATATTAATCGAATAATCGAATGATTTCCTTAATATTTTAACTTAACCGTCCAGTTTTAAGTATGTTAAGAGGTACATTTTTACCAATTGCCTTATAAAAACAATAACAATGTGGCTAAATGAGTGTTGTGGTTGTTCAGTGATCTGTCGATCCCACCACTAATCCCTTCCTTTCCTTATCCTCTTGTACTGATGTTCCCCCTATTTATGCTCCCCGGCTTCGGCCGTTTGTCTCGTTCAATGTTTCTTGTATCTTTGTCACTCGACATTCGTCATTTACACGTCTTCGAATAAAGACCCCAAACATAACCGCACCCGTGCGTTTTATTTATCCCGCTCCGCGCCGAAGCGATTAAACATGGTCCTTCGAGCCAACGCGAACCCGCGCCGCGTAATAAAAAATTAACAAAACAAAAATAAACAAACTACACATAGTGAAAAGTGAAAGAAGACACAAAAAAAAAACGAATACATAGTGACCAAAAAACTAAACTACCACTCAACAAACAGTGATACATATAGCAATTACAAACAGTGCACAAATTTGAAAAAATTAAAACCAAAAAAGAACAAAACGTACGCAGTGCAGTGCAGTGGCACTATCAAAATCGAAAACACACTACGGAAAAATAGAAAAACAACAACAAGACACAACCCAAAGCAGACAAAAGGGGCAGCAACAACAAACACAATCAACAAACACACAACACATCACAGCAGTGAGGAAGAGCACTGCAAACAACAAAAGCAAGCAGCACAACAATCAGCACAAACGGCGGACACAAACGACGTAGAGGCAATTCCCATTCTCGGGCATTGTGCCCCCTTAAGATAAGCACAAAATTTTTATTAAAAATTAACAAATATCTCTACAATCACTACACTAACACAAAAACATATATTTAAAAAATATATATATGTATGTATATATATTCCCATTCCCTAAAATCCAGTTAAAATATTATACACTGGTACCCCGCCCGCTGTCCGCTTTTCGTGTACAATTTTCTGTACACATACAAATTAACGCAGTGCAGTAAGCATTCCCGCTACTGCACATAATTTTGCGCTATTTGTTTGCACATTCCCTTTTTGCGCTGCAGCCTGCTTTTCACTCCTTTTCTAATTTGCACATTTCCCCAAATTTTGCTTTGTGCATATCGTAGATCAGCAGCGACCACTCCAGCTGCTGATCTCGCGCTCTCCCACTCGTGTACATTTTCGCGTTTCGCTTTGTGCGATATACGCACGCACTAGCAGCAAGCACTCCCGCTGCTGCCTCCAAGTGCACTCATACCTTTGTACTTCTGCATAAGTAATTCCCCTCTTTCGCTAGCAGAAGTAAACAAACTCAAACACAGTGGGACGAGTGGCAATTTTTTGCGGCATATTGAAAAAATTTCTAGGACTTAGAAAATTTTCAATAGTGCTGCATATACTCATTTACTGCACATCTGCTGCCACCCCAAGTGCATACAGTGGGACAAAAATCCCCCATTCGCACACAAAATCCTTTTTAAACAAATTTATTTTGGACACTTGTTCTTACAATAACACACTAATACAAATACTCACATACACATATATTTTGACATACACTTATACACATACCCATACATATTTATTTTCTTTTTCACAAACATTTATACTCATACACATACATATTTATTTTCCATTTCACAAAAATAATCACATACACATATTTACATATACACACAAATATATATATTTATACACACATATATATATATATACACACAAATTTATACATACGTGTATATTCACACACATTCACATTCCCATACAAAAAAATCACTTTTTCACAAATAAAAACAAATTTTCATTCATATTTGACTACACATTTGTTATACATATTATAATAATTTCAACATACATTCCCAATTCCCACATACATACACATTTATATTTATTACCCATTTACAATTACAAAACATTTATTTGTTCCCCATATACATATATTCCCAATACACATACTTATACATAAATTTTGCTCAATTCCCATACTCACATTTCTATTTATTACCCATACATATATATTTCCCTACACATTTACACACACAAGTGTAAAATTTTTTATTTATTTATTTATTTGTTGCTCGACAAGTGTTCAAATTCGTTTGAACGAATTTTCACATTCCCAACTCTACCCATACTCAATTATCGTTCGCGCGGACGCGGTTAGACTACACGTCTATTTCCCCAATACCCTACATTTACATATATTTATTCAAACTTTTTACCCTTTGTCGAGCTTCTTTAAACAAAATGCCTGTTGAGCGATCCCCTAAACGACAAAGTGTCACAATGGAGACTCCTTCCTCCAGACACACAAAGTCAGCCCATGCACATCTGACAGTTCCTGTCACTCGGGAGCCACCCAACACGCGCTCCAAACTTTCTACCCCCAAAGCAACCGATCCCAGTGTTGCAAAATTCAGTTTCGAGTCCGATAGACTCGTGCAATTATGTACAAAATTTTCATCGGCTCCCATTGAGGATTTGACCAAATCCCTGGTCCAAATTAAGCAAAAAAATTTGCAAGCCCAATGGGAGAGGCTTATGTGCGCACATGAGGCAGTCTTCATTGCTTAAGACAACAGCCAGCCCGCCGGTTTCAAAGAGTCGGCTTGGCAAAAAATCGACGCCTGCACAGACCAGTACGAGTTGTGCATGGCCCGCTGCGCATATGGAACCGGTTCGACCCCTAGAACCAGAAAATACCCCTTACATTTGCCTACAAGTTCCGCCTTGTGATACCGAAACCTTCTTCGGGGGCTATGAGCAGTGGCCGTCCTTTCGGGACATGTTTACCGCGGTTTACATTAACCACCCCCAGCTCATTCCAGCCCAAAAATTGTATCACCTCCGATACAAAACGCAAGGCAAAGCCGGTGCTATTGTAAAGCAATATGCATTAACCGATGAGAATTTCGGACTCGCGTGGGAAGCCCTAAGATCCCGCTTCGAAAATAATCCGACCCCTTCTGAATATCGCTCCTGCCCACACTGAAAATAGTGAGGCGCTACAGCGGATCCAAAGCACTATAAACAATTGTCTGTCTGTTCTCAATTCTCAGGCCGTAGACACTGACAATTGGGATCCGCTATTGGTTTACATATGTTGTACCAAATTTCCCCAAGAGACACTTGCTCTATGGGAGCAATCATTGACATCCCGGAAGGATCTGCCACCCTGGTCGCAAATGGATGAGTTCCTGACCGGCAGATATGAGGTACTTGAACGGCTGCAAAGTATTCGCCCTTCTAAGCCGAAACCGTCTCAACCTTCGACTTCCGATGTCCTCCCAAATCGGCCACACAAATCTCTAAACTATCACACTCAAGTGAAAAGGGACTTCGCGTGCAAACTCTGCAACGCAATTCATCCCATACGGACTTGCCAGAACTTCAAAAGACTCACCCCCCAGAGTCGATTAAAATACGTTAAGAAGCAAAATCTCTGCGTTAATTGTCTTGCTACCTCGCATCTCACTAAAGATTGTATAAGCAATTTTACGTGCGTATATTGCCAAAAGAAGCACCATTCCATGCTTCATTTCCCTAAAGGCAGCCCTCTCAATCTCCCAATCGGTCACATTCAACCCGCAACAGCTTCAAAACGAACGCACAACAACTCTGCTACTCATTCCCCCCTTTCGGATGCGCAACCCCGCACATCTTCCAGGCAAAGTACGCCCAAAGTACAAGCCCTACACTCTAATAATGGCACCCAATCCCTTCTGCCTACGGCACTGGTGTCCATTGAGCACGCAGAAAAGTTGTTTAAGGTTCGAGCGTTGATCGACCAAGCCTCTCAGCGTACCTTCATCTCCTCGAAGGTCCAGAAACGCCTCAAATTGCGAATCGAGAAATCCCCTTTCCAAATCTCGGCCATGGGCGGTCAGGTTGTGCAAAATGCCAATCATACATGCTTCTTGACATTGGCAGTCCCCCAATCGAGCACTAAACTCCCCGTGCAAGCTATCGTGCTCCAAGAGCTTACGAAATTGCTCCCACCTTCCCATATAAAACCCCCCAATATGAAGGATTTCGCCATGCTAGAACTCGATGATCCAAACCCCTTCGAGACAGCGCAGATCGATTTAGTGATTGGCAGTGATCTCATCCCGCAGATCATGCTCGAAGGTATCCACCGAAATGTATGTGGCAGCTTACTTGCTCAGCATACAGTCTTCGGTTGGGTATTAAGCGGTCCAGTACCCCCTTCGCATTTGACATGTGCCACAGAGGTCCCAAGTCGCCATATGCATACTGGACCCGCCCTTCTTCCCGCACTAAAGAAAGCCCATTCACAAGTGATTGCCGCCCTCAATCCCGTAGGGTTTCCACCCTAGGAATTAAAGGAAAATCACTTCGCAGGATGGGTTTCGCCTCTAATGAGGTCCCCCAAAAGGGTTCGACAAAAACGGCCCACATTCACAGCAACTGACGGAAATTGCAGTCCCTCGCAGTTCCTCATTGCACCTCCTCCATCCCGGGTCCGAGAAGAGGTCGGTCGTCATTCCATTGCGACCTGCCCTAATCGCTGCAAATCCCGCAGACGTCGGACTGATCGGGTATAAACTCCAAGATCTATAAGATCTCCCTCGCGGGTGGAACGGTTCCAGCCATTCTCATGCTCAAACAGTTCCAATTCCGGATCAAAGAGCGGTTGACTGCCACCACCCTCTCGAAGAGCAAACCGACATTCTCGCTCGGTTCTCCTGCTTCTCTCGAGCCCTACAAACATATTTATTATAACGTGCAAAATAATTCCTCATAACCCTCTCAAAATTCTCACTTTCCCTAATTTGCAATTCGGCTAATTGAAGATAACTAGTCTCACATTCTTCCGGCTTTAGCTTAAGCGAACGCCACAGCTTAGCCGATTTCCCATACTCACGATGTCAGCCTCAAAACTTGTATGCCCAATTAACTGACATCCACCTTCTTTGCAGATCGTACGCTAGACGACCATCGCAGCAGCTGCCCTCGAGTTTGTCCCGCATGGTCGATAGGGATCCAAGCATCCGCAGCGGCTAGCATCCTGCAAAGAGGTCATCGGCGCACCCCTAAGCGCACCCACAGCCAGCCAGCCGTGAGCCGTACCACCACCAACCAGACGTCAGCCGCATCAAGGCAACCCTGCCCCCGGCTACTCCATTAATTGCACTCTGCAATGGCGGCCGCGATGGCTAAATGAGTGCTGTGGTTGTTCAGTGATCTGTCGATCCCACCACTAATCCCTTCCTTTCCTTATCCTCTTGTACTGATGTTCCCCCTTTTTATGCTCCCCGGCTTCGGCCGTTTGTCTCGTTCAATGTTTCTTGTATCTTTGTCACTCGACATTCGTCATTTACACGTCTTCGAATAAAGACCCCAAACATAACCGCACCCGTGCGTTTTATTTATCCCGCTCCGCGCCGAACCGATTAAACACAATGAATTAATTAATGAAAGTAAGTACATATTAAAGGAAAAAATATACATTTGTATTTTTTTTGTTTGTTCATTGCAGAGTTTAGAAATAATAATTTTGACAGGCGGGAGATCGTGAACCTGAGCCTCTTTTCAGTGGCAGTTGCACCTGCTTTTGAAAAGAGGGGCTCTGCTGGTACCGAAGTTCCTAAAAGATAGAAGTATCAACGAGTTATTTATTAACTATATAACGCTTAGGGTAGACTGTTCGCATTTCTTCACAGGCATTGATGGCGTTGCGCTTTAGTTTCAAAACGGGAGCATTCAAAAAAGCTAAGCTCATCATGAATTTGGGTTAGGTCGTTGTCTTTTTTGTGACGTTTGTGAGCTAGCAACTTGTGATGGGCCCATAAATCAAATTCAACATCGCATCAAAGTGTCCGTCTCAAATTTTTATTTTGCGCGAAGAAAAAAGGTAGTGATACGTTTTCTTTCGATTATTTTAGCATCTAATCGATTAACATTTCGATTAATCGAAACCCATTTTTAGATACAATTAAATCATGAATTGAAAGAAAAAAAAAATCGATTATTGTGTATCAAATGATTAATCGTCCCATCACTAGTCAGTTGTTACTTTTGTTGTCTGGTTTAACTATATTTATAGGTGGATTGAGGGCTAATTATGAGTTTGATTTAAAGAAAATTATTGCTCTATCTACTTTAAGTCAACTTGGGTTAATAATAAGAATTCTTTCTTTGGGTTTTTATAAGTTGGCCTTTTTCCATTTGTTAACTCATGCTTTATTTAAGGCTTTACTATTTATGTGTGTTGGGGCTATTATTCATAATATGAATAATTCTCAAGATATTCGTTTGATAGGTGGATTAGGAATTCATATACCTTTGACAAGAGCTTGTTTTAATGTAGCAAAATTGGCTTTATGTGGTATACCTTTTTAGCAGGGTTTTATTCTAAGGATATAATTTTAGAAGTTGTTTTTTTGAGTTATGTTAATACCTTTTCTTTTTTTCTTTATTTTTTTTTCTACTGGGTTGACTGTTTGCTATTCATTTCGTTTAGTTTATTACACAATGACTGGGGATCTGAATTGTGGGGCTTTGAATCTATTAAATGATGAAGGATGAGTAATGTTACGTATGATATTAGGTTTATTAGTAATGAGAATTATTGGAGGTAGAATATTGAGATGATTAATTTTTCCAACTCCCTTAATAGTTTGTTTACCTTATTATTTAAAGTTTCTTACTTTATTTGTTTGTATTGTGGGGGGTATTGCAGGGTATTTAATTTCTAATGTTTCTCTTTTTTATACAAATAAGTCGATAGATAATTACTTAAGAAGATACTATTTTGGTTCAATATGATTTATACCCTATATTTCAACTTATGGAATTATTAGTTATCCTTTAATAATGGGTAGAACTGTTGTTCTTTTGTCTTTTGATCAAGGAATTTTGAGGAGGACAAGGAATCTACAATAAGTTAATTCGTTATTCTCAATTATGTCATATAGCACAAAATAATAATTTAAAAATGTATTTATTAGTATTTGTTTTATGAGTTATTCTTGTATTTAGTTTTTTTCTGTTATTTTATTCAAATAGCTTAAATTAGAGAGCATAAAATTGAAGATGTTAGGGTGGTTGTTAAACCTTTGAATGTAGTGTATTAAAATAAGTAATTTATAAAAAAATGATTTTATTTTTACAATGAAAATGTAATGTTTTTGTTAAACTATGTAAACAGAAGCATAAATGGAGTTTAACCATTAAAAGATAAAAGTTAGCAGCTTTTTCTTGAGCGTCATACTTCCTTAATTGGAGGAATCCTCAGTTCTATCATTAACAGTGATAAGCCTCTTTTTGGCTTCAATTAATAGAATAAGGGTAAAATTACCTAAGATTAGGTTCGACTAATTGCAATAAATCGCTTCTTATTCAAGGTAGATTGATGAATCAATACTTTTTGAATGCAAATCAAATGTTGTAATTAACTACAACCCTAGTTTGATCAGTTAAGGCAGGTTTCTACCTTACGCTGTTTGAGATGACTTGAAACACAAAAATGAAATTTTTTCTTATTCTGTATCCTTTTGTCTATGGCTGGAACTAGGATTTAAAAAAAAAAATGAAAAATGAAGGATATATGCGATTTTGACTAAAAAACTAAATTGTTACCTACTTTTTTCAATACAAATTTCTATTTTTAATGAAAAAAAATTATTATTTCTTGAAGATCCTAGTTCGGGCCATAGCTAAGACCTTGATAAATGACTGTTGAAAATTTCGTAGCTCAACTCGTGGGGCCTAAATCACTTCCGCAAGGTCAAAAAATGTAGTTTTGAGAAAAACGCGTTCAAGGTTTGCTTCAGTACTCGGCGCGCTCGACACCGCTACCTGATTCGATAAATTGCTTCCGTAATTCGAAAGATTTCAACTTCAAATTTTGGGAGCGTATTCTACAATCATGTATTAATCCAAAAATGCATGAAAAAAAAATCGATTTTTTTGACCGCACAAGGTAGAAACCCCCCTTAAGTATTCCTTAATTTCATTCATAATTAGATAATTAGAATAATAATAAATAGAATTGATGTGAATGATCATACTATTAGATTAGAATAATTTACAATAAGAATTATTGGGAGAATTAAGGCAATTTCTACATCAAAAATTAAAAAAATAATTGTAATTAAAAAGAATCGAAGGGAAAATGGTAGACGAGAGGGGGATTTAGGATCAAACCCACACTCAAATGGTGATCTTTTTTTTCGGTCAGCTATTGCCTTTTTAGACATAATTTAAGCTAGGATAAAGGATATTACTACAATTGTGATGATGAATAAAACTGTTGCTATTAAGATGATTGAAAAAATTATCTATACTATTAAAAATAGACCTTATGATTGGAAGTCATATATACTTTTATACTACACAGATTTAGTTTATCCTCCTCATCAATTAATTGATACATAAAGGAATAAACAGACAATGTCTACAAAATGTCAGTATCAGGCAGCTGCTTCAAAACCGAAGTGATGTGTTTTAGAAAAGTGATTATTTAAATGTCGGCCTAAGCATACTAAAAGGAATCACGGGTCGTTTAAACCTAAGGTAACCCAAAAGTGCTTGCACTTCTGATTTTTTTTGGCAAAACTGGTCTCCGAGGTATGAATATATGGAAACATACTTTTCCCAAATCGAACAACGAGCTATTTCAGTTTACGCGGCATTTGAAAAATGGAATGTATGTATTAAATGTGTTGTTTTTACAGTGTATGAAAAAGATGTGTGTGCGGAGCTTCACTCTCCCTATATGAGTATACGGACACCCGGAAACACGACTAAAGCCCATAAAAATACTCCCTACATACTCACACACACACAAATATAAGCTCCTATTAATATAAGAGTAAAACGTTTATATATTATACATGATTACTATTATATTCAATAACAGCTTTCAACAACCTCGAATTATAATCAGAGTTGCTCTCAGAAACCTTATATTTATTCCATATGGTTTTGAAATCGGAATGTACGGATTCCATAGCTTGTTCGCTATAAAATCCAAGACCTCTCTTAAAATTTTCACAGAAATCTTCGATATGATAAAATACCGCATGTACCTTTGGTGTGACTGATATACCTAAAGCTAAATAGCTCGATTTAAATTTCCTAATCGATTCTCTGTATGAAGGGTTCAATCGAGTTCCGAAACATTCGTTAACGACCCTATGAAAGTCCTTAAGAGTCTCTACATATTTTAAACAGCCCATGGTACAAATAGCCCGGAGAGAATCTACTTTATTTAACAATATTTTGCAAGAGTTTCCTTTGAATCCCGCGCCTCCGTGAGTTATTTCGCGTTGTATATTACAGAGTTTAGTCCACTCATTTGTTTCTTGCTGGAATTCGCCCTGCATATGGTTCACTATCTTATTTACTACACCGAGCATCAAATGCAGTTCTGGAGTGGGAATAATTTCTAGAACTCTAGTATTTTCATCCCCAGTAAAAACAGGAAGATTTACACAATTTTTGTTGGTTTTCGCACTTTTTATTATTGATCCCGCATTTCTCCAAGCTTCAAAAGAAGTACAGTTTCCTATTGTGCGACGCAACCCGACGTTTTCCAAATTGTTATTCTCAGAGAAACACCATGTACAAGGATATGAAGATGAATGGGACATAATACCTAACAAAATATTAGCTAATTTAAGATCTGTCGCTATTGTACAGGGAAAATTATTTATATTCAACATTTTCCAAATCTCTGAGACATTGTCATAGTTCTCTTGTACAGATTTCGCAATGCCGAGGATAAACAATTTCTTGACTTCTGTATCTTTGAAAGTCTGGGCACACACACCACCAATATATTTCTGACGTTTCGGTTCTTTTTGATCATTTCCATCTTGATGAGCTTGTATAGATAGACAGACTTTTAGAAATCCACCTCCGGCATCTATCCCAAATTTCAAATGGTGATTGCCAATTTCTCGCTGTGTCTCGATGTATTTAATGAAATTTTCAAAATTATTACAGTACACTAAGAGGTTGGTAACAAGTGTACTAATTTTTGACTTCGTTGTAAGAAGATCAAGTTTTTTGGCTGAAAAAAATTCCTCCAGCTCCAGATTTTTTCGTTCAAGAGTTTTTTTCAAGCCTGGCTCAATGATTGCGCGCTTCTTACTAGCAACTCTTAGGGCACATGCAATACCAAGGGTCTTTTTTGAACTTAGGTTGAATTGCGTTTTAATTTTCACAAAATTCTGTCCAGACAGCAGATAAGGAGTAGTTGCGGAGGCATCTGCATTGGGGGACGGGTTCACAATGATTTTCATAGCTTTCCCTCCAGCGGGCTCGGTCAGTGAGATCGGTAGATCTTGTCTGTTTTCTTCGCCAGCCTGGTTATTAGAAATATCGTGAACCAGTGTTACCATGAGCTGCTCCTTTAATTTCTGTCCTAATGAGTTGTCAACATAGCTATGGAGATTTGTTATCGTAGCCGCTTTAGAACATTTATGAGCAGTGCCACGTTTCGGTACGATGAAGCATTTTGAACAACGTTTGATACATTTTGGAGCAGACAATTTTTTGCCAGTCAAAAGTGGCTTTGTGACGTTCCATCTTGCAAGCTCACACAAATAACACTCACAGCACTTCCCAGTCTGAGGTCTTGTACATAACATTGGCTTCTGAAGCTTGGCAAAATCTGGTAATACAATGGTTTGAAGATTTGCGCTTCCGGAGCCTCTCTTCGATATGTTTCGATATATATTTCTCTTGCAAGCCGTGCAGACAACTTTCGGCAATCTTTCATCACTTAGCAAATTTGCGAGATTAATCTGGAGTAATGATTCCAAATGCGATCTCAACACACTTGCCATTTTGAACATCACATTTTTCTTCTTCAAGCATAAGAAACACACTTTGCTTCGATTTTCTTCATGTGAAAGTGCATGAGTACTGTGAGAAGTCTTTGAGATTAAAGGAGCCATTTTGAAATATCTTAGCTCGGACCGTACCAAAATTATTCGACGTGTTCACAGTCACAAAGCTAGTTGTAAACAAACATCGTGTTCTTCTTCGAATTTCGCTATTTTTGATTTTGTATTCTGTCCCGCTCGCGCCCCCCACAACGAGTTGCGTTAAAAAATTTACGAGAAAAACTGTCTTACCGACTGTCGGGAATGATTTGAATTTATAACGGGTTAGGCTGTGGAGCATAAGCGTGCCTGTAGGCGACATAGGCAGCCGCGCTATGGAGCGCGCCCTTGTTGGGATTGTTCTGTGAGTTACATAACACTCGCTTCGCTCTCCCACCTCAACTACTCCCACCACCTCATGTCTCACCTCACTGTAACACACTCTCCCCATCTTATTTAGTTTCTTTCGTTTTGCTCTCCAACCTCACCCACTGCATGGTACAATAACAAGGTATGCCAGATAGGGAGAGTACTCTTCATTAAGATGGGTCGCACTCCATACAAAAAAAAAATCACGTTTCAGTCACCACCTAAAAATAAAATTCAGAGTGTTTAATGACTATTTCGAAAATATTGCGATTCTGAGGTAAGCCAATTGTGAGCGGGTTTGCTTCAAAAATACCTCTAATTATCGATATAGACGAGTCTCCCCCCATTAAGGCAATTATTTCGTTGCCGTTTACGGCCACAAATATTTTTTCTAACATTTTTATTTGCTCCATGAACATGCAGCTAGGCTTTGTAAGCTAAAAATAACGGCATAAAATGTCGTCATAAGTCGGCGGAACATACATGAAAAGAGAGAAAAAGAAAAAGTCTTGCTTCGTGGAAAAGTGCACAAAGTCCAGAGCAAAGAAAGTCCAAAGAATAAACATAAATATAAATTATTTTTACTTAGTTTTTTGTCTTTCCTGTAAAATTTGAAAAAGTGGATTTAGCACCTTTTCACTCTAAGGCAGCCAGTGCATATTTCTTGTTTGTATAGCATGAACATTTCCAAAAGGTATGGTATGCATGGAAAAAGCAACTACATTTCTAGCGTACACGCAACGCCAGTATCTCTGTTTGACAGCATTTTCAAATGTAAACAAACGAAAAAGAGGGAGATTTGTCTACTTGGCATACCTTGTTATTGTACCATGACCCACTGCATAAGTCACCTTTTCTCCTCATTTTAGTTTTAGTTTCTTTTGTTATTAGAATTAAGTCAGTTGTATTTAAACCTTCAATGAATAAAGTTCACCTTATCCATTGAAAACATCACTGGCAACGAGGATGGGATATGTTGTGCTAAAACATATCCAGTGTATTTGAACCCCTTTTTGTGCAATGAAAAGTGAAAAAATTACTAATTGTACAGAGTAGTGGGAACACTAAAAAAAAAACAAAAAAAAAACAAGCAATTTCAAATGAAAAACTAAGAACACAAAAAAAATTAAAAAAAAAAAAATTAAATAAAATAAGACACACAACCAACAAGGAACGGTTAAAGAAGCTTCGTGATTGAAATGAGCCTCAAGGAAAAAGGAACTCATCCAGAAAGAAAATTAAAAAAAAAAAAAATATTTGTTTTAATTAAAAAAAAAACAAGCGAAAGGATCTATTTATTTTGGCGCGATTCGACTACCGGTGCGCTGCAACAACATTAACAACAGTAAAGTGACAAGCAAAAACAACACTATTTAAGCACAAAAGACTAGTTTCGGTTACCGTAGCGTTTACAAAAACAATACAACTTAAACACAAGTGGCGCGATTCGACTACCGGTGCGCTGCAACAACATTAACAATACTTAAGAGAGCAAGAACAAGCAACAAAAATGGCCTTAACATTAGCGGAGAGCTTACGTGAAACGAGGAGTTTGCCAGCCTTTAATGGGAGAAGCGAATATACGCTCAGCAACTACCTGAGAGACGTAGCGACCGTTTTACAGTTGACACCGGCTGACCATAAAAGCAGTGCTGAGCAATAGACTGCAAGGTAAGGCGTTGAAGGCAGTGGAGACCTTAGTGAATCCTACGTGGGAAATGATAAGAGCAAAGCTAAAGGAGGAATTTGGAGTTAAGAGAACATTTTTTAATTTGAGAAGCGGCGCCCTTAATATTGAAGCCAAAAATATTGAAGAACTTCATTATAAATTAAGAAAAATTTTAAGCCTTATGAATACAAAATATAGTTTAAAACCTGATGTATTATATACACCAGAAAATAACGATAAATTAATTTTTGATATTTATGTCAATTTCTTGCCAATTAGCATAAAAACGCTTTTAATTCAAAATAATATTAGATCCATAAGCACTTCATACACATTTATTTTAGAAACTAATTTGTTAAAAGACATTAATAATTAATCAGAAAAATGCGAATAGTTTTCCAAACAATAATTATAGAAATATAAATAATTTTCCATATAATTCGAATTTTAATAACAACTTCCCTTCTATTAATAACAATAACCGGCAAAATAGAAACTTCAATGGAAATTTTCCTGATAACGACAGAAATTACAGACATTATGATAATCAATATTTACCTAATACCAATAGACAGAACCCTAGAAATTTAAACAATAGCCAAGAACCAATGGAAATTGATGCAATCAATGCTACCGAAAATGTTCGTGTACCGCCTCGGAATTATCATTACCAATAACAACATTAACAACAAATAACACAAAAACAAGGTGCCTAATTGACAGTGGAGTTGCCACTACTCTTGGTAATTATGATTTTTTTTGTAAAATAGGAATAAAGACGAAATTAATAAAACCGGTTTTATTAAATACGCTAGTAGGTGACAATATTATAACAGAGGAAGTAACAGTTAACGTTCCGAAAGAATTTAATGAGGAAAATAGTACTATGTCTGTTAAATTAATCAATTTGATTGGCAACAAGACTGCATAATAGGAATAAATATTCTACGCCCAATTTTAGCTATAATAGATTTTGAAAATAAAACACTTACAGTAAATAACAACGAAATAAAACTTACTGACAATGATTTTAATACCACATATGAAGAAATAAACTACTTAGAAAAATTTGAACTAAATAAGTTTAAAGATTTAATACCAACAGATTTAAACAACGAAGAAAATAAATTGTTAGAAAATTTTTTACATAAAAATAAAAAAACATTTTTTATTGAAGGCCAAAACTTAACTACTACTACCTGTGTAAAACATAAAATAATAACTACTTCTAATAAAGCTATATATTGCAAAAATTATAGACATCCTCAAATTTTAGAAAATGAAATAGAAGTACAGATTAACGACATGCTAAAGCAAAATATAATACGACATAGTAAATCACCTTATAATTCTCCTTTGTGGATCGTCAAAAAGAAATCTGATAATATAAATAAACCCAAATGGAGGTTAGTAATCGATTTTAGGAAATTAAATGAAATTACGGTGGATGATAAATTCCCACTTCTAAATATTGAAGCGCTATTTGACAAGTTGGGCAAGGCGCAATATTTTTCGTCGTTGGACCTTGCGAAAGGCTTTCATCAGATTTTGATAGAAGAAAGCGACATAGAAAAAACGGCCTTCTCTACGTCAATGGGTCACTTCGAGTTCAGTCGAATGCCTTTTGGCCTTAAGAATGCGCCGGCCACGTTTCAGCGAATGCTAAACCATGTTTTGTTTGATTACATTAATAAAATCTGTATAATTTACATGGATGACATTTTAGTTTTTTCTACTTCACTAACTGAACATTTTGAGAGTTTACAAAAGATATTTAATAAACTTAATGAATATAACCTAAAAGTTCAAATTTACAAGTGTAAATTTTTATCAAAAGAGACCCATATTATAACAAATGTAGGAATAAAGCCAAACCCTGAAAAAATTAGTATAATACAAAATTTGCAGTTACCAAAGACAGTAAAAGATATAAAATCTTTCCTGGGTTTAACCGGATATTACCGGAAATTCATTAGAAATTATTCTTTGGTAGCTAGCCCGATAATAAAATATTTAAAAAAGAATAGTAAGATTAATATGAACGACCAATCATATATTGAAGCGTTCGAAAAATTGAAATCGATTTTAATAAACCCGCCTGTATCACGCTATCCCGATTTTAATAAAAAATTTGTATTAACTACCGATGCAAGCAATTTAGCCATTGGCGCGGTGTTAAGCCAGGAAGGCAAACCGATAAGTTACGCCAGCAGAACGCTTAATGGCCATGAACAAAATTATTCAACGTTAGGAAAAGAGTTGCTAGCCATAGTTTGGTCAATAAAGTATTACCGTCCTTATCTTTATGGTCGTAAATTTTTAGTGCAAACGGATCATACGCCTTTGAAGTGGCTTTATTCACTTAAAGATCCAAATTCCAGAATTATAAGATGCAAAATATTGCTAGAAGAATTTTATTTCGATATTGAGTATCTTAAGGGGTTACGCCACTGTAAAATTTTTTAACAATCGATTTTTTTTTTATTGGCTTAAAAAATAGTTTGAACCCTATAGAATAAGAAACAAAACATTTTATGCATAAAATAAAAAATTGTTATGCGAAATACGAGGTTACCGCCAAGCGCGTCACGCTTGCCGAAGCATTCCCAAAACTTTGAACGCGTTTTTCTGGAAACACGATTTTTCAAAATGGCACGCGGCACAATTCGAACGATTTTCAATATTTTGACTTAAAATTTTGAGTGGATCTTAACAATAACATTATCTAGAGAAGATCGTGTGGAATTTTTGACCTAATAGAGTTTTGAATTCTTTGTGTAGAGTTAATAGAATTGAATTTCATAGAATATGATGACGTGATGGTATAAGTCAGTATGCTGATGGAATTAATAATAACCCGATGAATGTTCTTAATCAATTTAAAGAAAGATTAAAAATGCTTGATGAAGGGTCGAATACAGAGAATAAGTTAGTTACGAGTTCATTTGCAGTTAAGTGAATTAGTCCCTTTTCTTTGGGATACCTTAGATTTAGGTGAAGAAGGAATTATTGTGTAATAATTTATTACATTAAATAAAATAAAAATAATTGAGAATGTAATAAATAAACTTAATCAACCGATTGGAGCTTTTGGAGATTAATAATTTTAGTTTGACATACTAATGTTATAGTTTTAACTAATTTTTTCATTAGAAGTAAGTGCTAATTTACTATAAAGTGGTTTAAGAGACCAATACTTGCTTTCAGTCATCTAATGATGAATTTACGTTGTTAGTAATTCATTTAATGAAGTAGTTTGTAGGGATTCTTTCGATTACAATAGGTATAAAACTGTGATTAGCCCCACTAATTTCTGAACATCGACCATAGAATAAACCAGGACGATTAATTAAGAAGTTAGTTTCATTTAGTCGTCCAGGGGTTCCATCTACCTTTACTCCTAAGGAAGGGACAGTTCATCAATGGATTACATCTGCTGCTGTGACTAGAATACGAATTTGTGAATTTATTGGAAGAACTACTCGGTTATCAACATCAAGAAGTCGAAAACCATCTGTAGGTAATTCATTAGTGGGGACTATATAAGAGTTATAAAAGTTTTCTTCGTTTAGGATTCGTGTCTGTCTGTTAAAACAAAAATAAATTGAAACATCGGCGAAACAGAAAGATGGCGGCTGCTGTGGAAGTGACCAGCCATCGCTGTTCAACAACCACACCAGAGCCAGTATAAGGAAAAGCAAAACGGACGGACCATCGTCCATCTCGAATTGCTCGTCCTTACCTTTCTGCTTCACCGCTGATCGCAAAAGAGGAAGATTGGCGCCTGCAGCGCTTTTTTATACTACAACGCACAGCTTTTCAAAAGCTCTTTACATAAGAAAAATACAAAAAGGAGATGGATATTATTACATTTGTGACACTTAAAAATAGGGGTGAGTGGGATAGATTGATTACAATGCAAAGTTGTAAAACTAAAATGTCTATACTACAGTGGGATGGATTGATTACAATGCAAAGTTGTAAAACTAAAATGTCTACGCTTATGCTAAGGGACCTTATGCTACAGTCTCCCCCTTTGACGTACGAACCTCGTCCCGAGCGTGCGTCAACATCTCACGTGCTGGGCGTCTTCTTGGGCCGTCCTCTTTTCCGAATGGGGTGTACCGGAGCTGGAAGGTTGTCATCAAGGGTTGCTCTGTATGCAGTTAACGCAGATGCGTGGTAGGTTCCCAGTGGTATGTTCAGATCACCCGGTGCTGCTACTTCGTATGTTGAGGCACCAATTTTCTTAGCGATGATTTACGGTCCGTCACGCTTGGGTACAAATTTGGATGTTATACCCTTGGAAGCTTGACTTAACGCATGTGTAGTCACTAGCACTTCTGTGCCGACATCAAAATTTGGTTGAGGCTGTCTATGTTGGCCGACGTATTCTTTGTTTCGATCTTGTGTGCGCCATTCTACTTCTTTAGCATCTTTAAAGGTATTAGCCAATTGGCGAAATTTGAGGGATGAAACTTTCATGTTCAACAATGTTTTTAACATCATGCTGGATGTCATCTAAGGTGCGTAATTCTCTGCCGAATGTTAGGTAGGCTGCTGTGAAACCAGTGCTCTGACACTTCGCTGTATTCATCGCAAATCGGATAGCTGCTAAATCGTAGCACCAAGCTTCATGCCTATTTGGTACGAGAATGGCTAGCTGGGCCTTTAAATCTCGATTTTTACGTTCAACGGGATTCGCCGCGGGGTGGTATACTGGAGTAAATTGCTGCTGTATGCCAAGACAATATGTCACTTGCTGCATTATGGCGGAGATGAACTGCACACCATTGTCGGACTTGATGCGGCGTGGGATACCGTAGCGAAGGAAAATCTTATCAATTAGTATTTTGCTGCATGCTTCGGCGGTGGCTTCTTTAAGGGGTTACGCCACTGTAAAATTAAAAAAAATCGATTTTTTTTTTATTGGCTTACAAAATAGTTTGAACCCTATAGAATAAGAAACAAAACGTTTTATGCATAAAATAAAAAAATTTTATGCGAAATACGAGGTTACCGCCAAGCGCATCACGCGTATGCCGAAGCGGGTGTATGCGACGTTCTCGCTTCCGCGAACTTCTCCGCTTTGAGCGACGCGGCGAAAGAGGCGCGCTCGCTCAATAAATCAGTCAGGAAGGAGGCGAATGAGGCATTTTTGAACCTTGAAGGCCAGCTCTATGGTCCTGGCATTGCCGACTAATGGTAAACAATTTTTGCATCTCGAATTTTTCAGTTATGACCATAGAAAACCATTCCCAAAACTTTGAACGCGTTTTTCTCGAAACACGATTTTTCCAAATGGCACGCGGCACAACTCGAACGATTTTCAATATTTTGACTTAAAATTTTGACTGGATCTTAACAATAACATTATCTAGAGAAGATCGTGTGGAATTTTTGATAACTCGATTTGTTGATTTTTAATTAACAAAAGACATGTCAGTTTTCCCCTCAAAAATCAAAAAATTTTTTGAAACTCCCGCCAAAATTTTAAAAATCAATATTTGTAAAAATCCACCCGATCTTCTCTAGCAAAAAGCCTCTAGATTAACAGGAATTTTTTATTTTGTCGCAGATTCAAAATTGCACCTTCAGTGCTGCGTGCCGTGAAGCCCTGCAGGGAAAACATAGCCTAGGAGGATGCAGTGGAGCCCCCTATATGTTGATATTGCTGTGTCAATAAAATTCCAAAATAAAGTCTAATATGTGTCCAATAACACCTGTGAATAACTTCTTCTACAAACTTTATGAAAGCGAGGAAAAAAATCAAAAAAAACCCTATTTTTTGAGCGGTTACAGTGGCGTAACCCCTTAAGGGGAAGGAGAACCAAGTGGCGGATTTTCTGAGTAGAGTTCAGTTAAATCGAAACTCTGTAGAATCTCTTCAAAGTGCGGAAGAAGATTCAAATAGACAATATTTTATAATAAACAAAATAGTGAATAAATATCGAACGCAAATAAGAATAATAAAAAAAAATAAAGAAATTGAATTTTAACAAATATAAAATAATATATATATGCGAAAACGATTTAATAAATTCACATTATTTAAATGACCTATTAAGAAGAGAATTAAAAAAGGGTAAAGTCGGAATATATTCTGAACTCGATAATAATAAATTTAATGTAATACAAACTAAACTAATAGAATTATTTTCTGATAACAATAAATTAAATTTCATAAAATGTACAAAACTTGCAAAGGATATTGAATCCGAAGAGTCTTTATTGACTATCATTGATGATATTCACTTAAAAGGCAATCACAGAGGAATTCACGAAAATTACGAAGAGTTAAAAAATATATACCCAAAAACCCAAAATTGTTTAAATTCACAAATAGATATTGTAATAATTGCAGAATATGCATTGAAAACAAATATGACCGAAAACCAATAAATAAACAATTTCAATACACCATTACACCAGACAGGCCCAATGCAATAGTACATTTAGATATTTTCCAAATTCATAAATCTTATTTTTTAACAACAATTGATAAATTCACAAAATTAGGCACCGCACATAAACTTAATGATAAAAATATGATAACTGTTAAAACAAAAATTGAAGACCGAATTGCATTTTTAGGCAAACCCGTAAAACTAGTGATGGACAATGAATTTAATAATGCGTTAATAAAATTATTTTGTCAAGAAAATAATATAGAAACTCACTATACTACACCTAATTCGCACACCGGAATTAATTAAAAACTAATTAACACTCCTAGAACATATAAGAATATTAAAAAACGCTGGAAATATTAATGATTCTGAGGAGTTGGTACTAAAAGCAGCTAACTTTTACAATAATACAATACATAGTACAACTAAAGTAAAACCCATTGATTTTATAAACAAATTAGATATAAATTTTGAAGAAGTTAAGGAAAGATCTAAGATTAATAAAAAGAAAGCAATTGATAGAGAAAATATTAAACGAGAAAATATTACACTGGAGTTAAATAAACCTAATCTGTATAATAAAAATCCTATGGCAATAAGGCAAAAAACTGCTAAAAGATTTAACAAATATCACTATAGCAATCCCAATAAAATAGACATTGCCCAATTTCGACGGCCATTAAAATCTATAATGTAGAAAAAGGGAAACTATTCGCTAATTTTTAAAACAAAAATAAAACAATCCATGTTGATACCAATTTGAATATTCATTTTGTTATGTAGATATAAGATCCGTAATATTTATAAGTTAATACTAAATTTGTATTGTCTAAGGTTAAGTAAGATTCGCCGAGACTCGAATCTTATATGGAGAGGCGAGTTACATAACACTCTCGCTTCGCTCTCCCACCTCACCTACTCCCACCACCTCATATCTCACCTCACTGTAACACACTCTCCCCATCTTATTTAGTTTCTTTCGTTTTGCTCACCAACCTCACCCACTGCATATGTCAAAATATGCCAAAAAGCTGGCCAAAACTCGAAAAATCAAGTAATTGATTCAAAATTTCTTACTCGGGGGTTTTCGGGGTCGCTGATTACGAATTTGATTTTAAAAATTCGAAAATCCACCCCCTTCCACCCCTATTGGCCACCCCCTCACGTGAAATAGCGTATATTTTAGAACATAATCAAGATGCATGTCAATTTATATGTTTTCGGGGTCGCTGATTATGAATTTGATCTTAAAATTTTGAAAATCCACCCCTTTCCACCAGAATTATGAAATTCAAAATGGCGGATCCAATAAAAGGCAATACAAACAGTTTTCAAGTTTCTTCGTGTACCTTTTTTTTGTTACTATTCAATAATTACAGTCAGACTAAATAAATATACTACACAAACATTTTTCAAATTTTCACCAAAACCTTTTATTAAATTAAAAAATTGTAGGTTATACAGCAAAATAGATTATTTAGTTTTAATTACATAAAAAAATTGTCGTTATCAGCAAGATCGTCAGCATCTACATCTGTCTCTGTCTCAGAGGCCGAACTACAATCAGTACTTTCCAACACTACTTCCGCATCAATAGATGGAGACAACAGTAAATCAATTGTATCTGCTGACAAAGACTTCATCGGTTTTGCTGGCAACTTTCTGCAACTTGAAATGTATGGGTCAGAAGCTAATAAAAATCGTTTAAACACGTCCTCCATTGTTTTCTGACGATAGTTCTTTCTAGCGAAGTTCAGGCGATAGATGGCAAAAAATTTATTGCAAGCCTCTTGAGCATCTTCCGACATTTGTCCGATAGGCAAAACGGCATCTTGAATCATTTCTGGACCATGAATCAAAAGCTTATGCACTAAAGTTGGCATATAATACCAATTATATTTGTCTACTATCATTCTAGCCAACTTTACACTATACTGCCGGAAGTTTCCTATATTTATCTCATGGCATGGAAATGGCTTGCAGGATGATGTAGAAACGATATATGATGTCCTGATCGACTCCCGTTATTTTTGCCGATTGTTGATATTTTTCATGTCGTGCAGTATTACCATCATTCGATGTTCCAGATCCAGATTTAGGCTTGTCAACGTTTAACCCCATCTCTTTTTTAAACGCAGTTTGTATTATTTTTTTTCGGTTTTCAACAGACTGTTTTTCTTCTGGCTTTCGAGCCTGCCATTTCTCGATTTTCAATTTGTACGACAAATGTAGCAAAAACTCGAAACATCTAATCCAACAATGAAGCGATGAAATGCCAAATTTCAAGTGTTCCGTAATAATGTCGTTGAAATCGTTTGATGTGCGCTTACATAGATAACAACGCATAGCAGAAGTTGTATCTGTCAATGAGTTACACACTTTGGTATCTATCATTGTTAAGGATACATCTTACGCGCAGGGGATGACCCCTATTAATGCGAAGCATTGCATTGGTTCAGGAAGGATATAAAGGTTAGGAGATAGGGTTATGAGTGAAGTGGTTATGGACTCTTGCCTTGAACCCATCGAGATCATAAGTGCTGGGGAAAATATCCGCAGGGAGACCATTCCACAACCGCGCTGTACGGGCCAGAAACGAACTTTCCCTGTAGTGCGTAGTGCGCTGGAACATCGTTTCTACGTCGAATGCATGGGCGCCAGTGTTCAAACGGGTTGCCCGGGGGAATACCCGGAGTAATGGCATCAAGCTGCTCATCTCCACTGAGCAATTACCGAAAAAGTATCGGTAAAATAACACCACACATGCCACATTTCGACGATGCTCCATGGAGTCAATAGAGCTGGATGCCCTACTGTCCCCTATAAGTTTGATCGCACGGTTTTGCACCCGATCGAGGAGCTCCAAATGGGTTTTTGAAGCCCCCGCCCAGAGGTGCGAGTTAAACTCCATTTTAGGTCGGATATAGGTGTAAATAATGCGGAGATCAGACGGAGTGAAATATTTTTTGCACCGCTTTAGGAAGCCGAGGCACTTGGCTGCTTCTTTCGACACGCCAAAAATATGATCGTTCCAACGAAGATCGTTCTTAATGGACATGCCCAGAACATCAAGAGCTGCCGATTCCGCAATACCCACACCACCCATAACCAGGGATGTGTTGGGATGTGGGGAGACTCGTTTGTGGGATAACAGGCAACATTGGGTCTTGCGGGGATTAAAATCGACCCTGTTCGCTTGACCCCACTTGGAGATTGTTTGTAGGTCGCTATTAAGTGTATCATTCATACGGCGCCGTTCTCTCTCAATCTCCACAGAGCTGGGATGCTTTGTGAAAGAGTATGAATGACAAATGGTGCTGTCATCCGCAAACGAGTAGATGGTATTCTTCGTCGACGACAACAGGTCGTTGATGAAGATCAGGAAGAGGGTTGGAGAAAGGACCGAACCCTGCGGCACTCCCGCGCTAAGGGAATGCTTTTCCGAGGCTATGCCGTCTACTACAACACGAATAGAGCGATCATAGAGGAAGCTCGTAATCCAACGAGAGAAGGTACTACCGACACCATAGGCTATCAATTTTGACGAGTGCTATATGCCACACCCGGTCAAAGGCCTTGGAAATATCCAATGCAACAACTGAATTTTGATAGGTCTACAGTATCGTGGGGATGATGGTCACGGATTTTTCCAGACTACTGTAGATTTCATTGTAGTAGTGTCTATGTGTAGAAGTTGCAATGGTACAAGAGAGGTAAAAAAAATATGTTCGTCACTATCGTTTTCATCATCAAGCTTGTGCTTGTATTCATTATGGCCCGAGCTGCCATCGCAGCCCCACTTAACAATTAAGATTAAATTTTCAAGTTGCTTTTCAGATAAAATTTTTATAACTTCCATGTTAAGTAAGATAATGCGATCACTTGTATGATTAAGTATAGACTGCAATGTAACTGCTGCTTCATTTTCAGTGAATGACATACCTGTTGCAGGATAACACTGTAACTTTGCTTTTTGGATCTTTTTATATGCTGGAAACATCCGTAATTTTTTTTCCATATCAGCATTTCGCAGCAGCTGATATTTACTCTGTGACAATCCAAGTTCTACATACAATGATAAAGCCTCGTTGATAAAGCTTCTGTTGACACCTTTGCTCGTAATTCTTCTGTTTTTCTGCGTTTACTTCTTTCTGAAAATTCGGAGAAACTAAGTTCTCGACGACCTGTTTTTAAATTTTTTTGTCATTTTGCGTCTCTCTTGGCTCTGTATTAGTTTTTTCCTTTTGGCTACCTTTTTTGAGCTCAATATTTTTTTGTAACCAATCATTGTTTTTTTTTCAAAAATCTATCTTCTACTCTTTTGCTGCAATCCCATCTTTGTATCATTTTATTCACTGTATCACAAATTTGGCTTTTTTCTTCATCTGATAACGTATAACGAGAATTCTCACTTTGCGATAAAAGGGTTTTTACTTTTGCAAAAATGTCGTGTTTGTCACTTTTTTAAAATGTTTTTAATTTCATTATATAATTTGAGCCTCGTCAAATCTCCCTCCATCGTATTACTGGCACCTAAAAAATAAATAAATAAATATTTTTCTATCAAAAACAACATATTGTAACGATAAGACAGTCTGTCGCTGTGCAAAGCAACCCTGCCGCTTCGCGCCGTGCTATAATTCAATGTGGCAACGACGGCCGCGATAATAACTTTTAGTCCAATCTGGCAACGATGGTCGCGATCATCAGGGAAACCTTTAGTCCACTGGGGAATGTGCGAGAATGATCTGCACGATGGCCGGACGGGTATAAAAGGCAGCCGGGTACGGCGCAGCGAGTCAGTCTGGTTTTGACAAGTGCCACACGGAGTAATTAAGCAAATACTTAAGTGTACGAACAGTAAAGTGTAAAACTGCGAATAATAAAGTGACTGTTGGTTTTTAATTGGCTGCGTTGGAATAAACAAAGTTGTCTCATTTTCAAATTGCACAATCCAGTGATACGTACTTGCCCACTAGAACTAGCATTCGTAACATTTGGTGTCAGAAGTGGGATTGTGGAAAATTGAAAATAAAAAAACTTAAATAAACTTATAAAAGCACGGACATGGTTAAACTCGAGCTGCTGAAGGTGGACCAGCTGAAGAAGGAGCTGGCTGCCTGGAATTTGCCGACTGCTGGCGGAAAGGTGGATTTGCAGTTGCGCTTACGAGAAGCATGTGAGGAACGAGGCATCGATTGGACTGTGCACGAGTTCGGAGCGCGAGAACAAGAGGCATCGGCCAAAGTGGAGGAATCGCCTGCGGGTGCTGCGTCGATGCAAAGTACGGCTGCAGCGGCTGCGCCACCACAAGCAATGGACATGAGCTAACTAATGGCTGCAATGAGAGGCATGTTCGAGACTTCAAACCGGGAAATGTCAGCAAAACTTGAAAATGCAAATCGGGAGTTGTCCAGCAAGCTCCAGGAAAATTCTGCGCGCTTGGAGCAGAAAGTGGAGGAAATCTCAGACAGGATTAATGGGAAAGTCGAGCATCTGGAGACGCGAGTAGAGCACTTGGATAAGCGAGTCGACGACCTGGATGATTCCCTGAACAAACGAGTTGGCGACCTGGACGATTCCCTGAACACACGAGTTGATAGTCTGGAAGATTCGATGAACAGAAAGATGGACGAGCGGCTTAGGGAGGTACACCCGCGAGAATGGTTGCCGCCGGTTCCGGAAAGTGTTGCCACCCGAGCAGAAGTGCCTACTTATGATGGGACTACGCCGTTCGATACATTCAAGCTGCAATTCGACTTGGCTGCTCTGGAAAATCAGTGGACCGATGTAAGGAAAGGTCGGAGATTGGCGCTGGCTCTTAAAGTTGCTGCGGCTGAGGTAATAAAATCAGTTCCAGAATGTTTACGAAGTGAGTACGAGACTGTCATAAGGGCGTTGGCAGCCAAATACTGCAACGAGCACAACAGAACGCTGTACTACTGTGAGCTGAAGAACCGCAGGCAAAGAGCCAACGAGGCTCTGCAGACATATGCAGCAGACATTGAGCGCCTCGTACAGCTGTGCTACCCATCCTTCGGCGCTGATGATCCCGAGAGGATGAAGATTGAGGCGTTTATTGAAGGTCTTCATGATCCGGAGACACGTCGCAGTGCGTTGATGATGGGCAAGCCGACATTTAGGGAGACGGTGACCAGCGCGATGACATACGAGGCGACATGGATTGGGAGCACTCGGTATGCACCAGCAAGTATACGCCAGATCCAGCCGGACAACGACATTACGATCCAGGCCATAAGCTCTGAGCCACCGGGCAGGCCACGGGTGGTCTCCTCTAAAGTTGTTTGCTGGGTATGTGGCAAGCAGGGCCACATATCACGAGACTGCTGCCAACGAAAGAGGCGTTCCCGTTCTCGATCGCAATCGCCTGAAGCGAGGAATACTGACAATCGAGGCCCAGCTAACAAGCGCAGGGCTGAGGACGGCGAATCGTTAAACTAAAGTCAGCCCAAAGGGCCGTGAGCTGATCCCCACAATCTGCCGCCCCACCGTCCTTGTCTCACAGCTGAAAGGACAGCCCAGCAGCTTGACAATTGAAGGAAGGATAGATGGAAAGTTGTTCGTGTTGACACTGGATACTGGAGCGTCATATTCGATCATAAAAAGGAAGCTGCTGAAGAACTGGGAACCGCTGCATGGCATACAGCTACGGACTGCGACTGGCGAGCGCGCGCCGGTAAGAGGGAAAGTTACAAAAACGATTGCTTTCGGCACCAGCAGCCTGGAACATGAGTTCATTGTCGCAGATATAATGGACGACGTGATTATCGGCGTGGATTTCATGATTAGGCACGGTTTTACGCTGGACCTGAAGGAAAATGTGCTGAGATATGCCAACGTTGAATTCCCGCTGCACACCGGCTATGAGCGAAGCGTGGCGGTAAGGAAGGTTGTATCGTGTCAACACAGGAGGATACCAGCGAATTCTGAAGCGATTGTGTGGGCAAAGGTGGACGAGGACGATGGGACGAGTCGGCTGTGGGTAGTAGAAGCACCGAAACAAGGACACGACAACATCATCATCGGACGTACATTAGTGGAACCTAAGAATGCCAGAATACCAGTCCGAATACTGAACCCCCTGAATGCACCCAGATATGTCGGGAAAGACGAGGTAATTGGCGAGTGTAAGGAAGCTGTAGCATTGGTCAATTGCGAGAGTAGCCCACCTGGAGGTAATGAGAAGAGCAGTTTTAACATGGACGTCCTACCGCAAGAGAACCAGTGGAGCAGCGAGTTGACGGCCAAGCAGAAACAGAAGGTGAGGTCTTTCCTGCAGCACTATG
The DNA here is from genome assembly GCA_963971225.1 of Melieria omissa. Taxonomy (NCBI): domain Eukaryota; kingdom Metazoa; phylum Arthropoda; class Insecta; order Diptera; family Ulidiidae; genus Melieria; species Melieria omissa. Next base: position 6,716,602 of record OZ020270.1, read on the forward strand.
GGTCAATATTTGCGGCAGAAGCAGGCGGAAGAGCAGCCATAGTCAAGCACAGCATCGATACCGGAAGTGCAAAACCGATTTTCCTACCGCCAAGACGATTTCCTCTGGCCAAGAGGGAAGAGGTCACAAATTTGATCGAAAACATGCGGAAAGAAAAGGTCATAGAGCCTTCTTCGGGCCCCTGGTGCTCGCCGGTCGTGCTAGTCAAGAAAAAAGATGGCAGTACCCGATTTTGTGTGGATTATCGGAAGCAAAATGATGTGACCAAGAAGGAAAGTCATCCCCTACCGCGGATCGATGACACCCTGGACACGCTGTCAGGCACACAGTGGTTCTCCACGCTCGACTTACGCAGCGGCTATTGGCAGGTAGAGCCTGCAGACATGGACAAGGAGAAAACGGCTTTCAGTGTTGGCGATGGTTTGTGGCAGTTCACCGTCATGCCGTTTGGACTCTGCAACGCACCAGCAACATTCGAGCGGCTAATGGAACGCGTGCTAAAAGGGCTGCATTGGCGGACGTGTCTGGTGTACCTCGACGACATAATCGTGATGGGTAAAAACTTCGACGACCACCTGGGAAAGCTAAAGGAGGTATTCGAGCGGATACGAGAAGCCGGGCTTAAAATTAACCTAAAGAAGTGCTCGCTGTTCCAAAAGGAGGTCAAGTATCTGGGTCATACGGTTTCTGCCCGCGGAGTACATACGGATGAAGGCAAAATCACGGCGATGAAGGAGTGGCCCCGGCCACGCAATCTACACGAACTCCGCAGTTTCCTGGGCCTGTGCACATACTACCGCCGATTTGTTCCGGGATTCGCGAACATAGCCAGCAGCTTGCACAAACTGACGAAAAAGAGCCAAGCTTTCGAGTGGAACGAGGAGCAGGAACAGGCTTTTGCACGTCTGGAAAAACTGTGCAGTGCTCCAATTCTGGCCTTCCCCGTGCCTGGGGAGATGTTTGTGCTGGATACAGATGCAAGCGGGAATAGTATTGGTGGTGTGCTATCACAGATAATAGACGGCCAGGAACAAGTGATAGCGTACTACAGTAGGGTTCTACCGAAACCGGAACGCAATTACTGTGTGACACGGAGAGAACTGCTGGCGGTATTGGACTGCGTAAAACACTTCCACAAATATCTGTATGGACAAAGGTTTCGCCTGCGGACAGATCATGCGGCATTGAGATGGCTCCTGAACTTTAAAGATCCTGAAGGGCAATTGGCGCGGTGGATCGAGCGACTGCAGAGCTACGACTACACGATAGAGCATCGCAAGGGCAGTAGCCATGGAAATGCCGATGCCTTGTCCCGCCGTCCGTGCAAAGTCGAATGCAGGCAATGCTCGCGAGCCGAAAGCAAAGAACAGATAGTGGGCGTCCGGTTGGTAAGCGTCATGCCAGAGGAAGAGTGGTCTGCGGAGAGGCTACAAAAAGACTAGCGTGAGGATGCGGATCTTGCGAAAATCGTCAAAGGCAAGGAGCAAGGCGCACGTTCAGACTGGCAGGAGATGGCTGGTGAAAGCCAGATCGCTAAGGCTTACTGGGCACAGTGGAAAAGTCTGCGGCTGAAGGAAGGCTGCCTGTACCGCGAATGGGAGAGCGCGGATGGTCGGACCAGCAACCCCCTAATGGTAGTGCCGAAATGCAGAATCAACGAGGTCATCGAGGCATACCATAACGACTCCAGTGGAGGGCACCTAGGCATCACCAAAACCGTCGCCAAAATAAAAAGACGATTCTACTGGGTAGGATGTCAGGAGTCTGTTGCCGAGTGGATGAAGAGCTGCGACCGATGTTCAGCCGCGAAAGGGCCGACAAGAAAATTTCGAGGTCGCATGGAGTTGCACTCAGATCAAGGCCGGAATTTCGAATCTGCGGTATTCAAGGAAGTGTGTGAGCTGCTGGGGATAAAGAAAACGCGTACCACTCCTTTGCACCCACAGTCCGACGGCATGGTGGAACGCTTTAACCGGACACTGGAGGAATACCTGCGGAAAGTGGTAGGCAGGAATCAAAAGGATTGGGACACGCATTTACCCCTGTTCCTGATGGCGAATAGGTCAGCCCCGCACGACACGACATCACTCACTCCAGCCCGAGCAGTGTTCGGCACAGAGTTGCGGTTACCCGCTGACTTGAAGTTCGGGGTAGTCAGCACAACGGGAGGCGCTAAAACGGACTACGTGGTCAATAAGCGGGCGGAACTGGAAGAAATTCACCAGTTTATAAGGAGCCGCACCAAACTGGTCAGCGATAAGGCGAAAGCCAGATACGATCTACGGGCCAACTCAGCAGGGTTCCAAGAAGGCGATCTGGTAATGCTCTACAACCCGCAGCGGAGGAAAGGTTTGTCTCCGAAACTTCAAGCGTCATGGGAAGGATCGTACGAAGTCGTGACTAGGATTAACAACGTGGTATACCGGATTCAACGTTGCAGCAATAGAGGCGCTAAGCTGAAGGTAGTCCATTTGGAGCGTCTGGCGCCTCATCACAGCGGAGCCTCGGCACTTGTTCGGGACGAAAAAGTCTAAGTGGTGGGCAGTGTAACGATAAGACAGTCTGTCGCTGTGCAAAGCAACCCTGCCGCTTCGCGCCGTGCTATAATTCAATGTGGCAACGACGGCCGCGATAATAACTTTTAGTCCAATCTGGCAACGATGGTCGCGATCATCAGGGAAACCTTTAGTCCACTCGGGAATGTGCGAGAACGATCTGCGCGATGGCCGGACGGGTATAAAAGGCAGCCGGGTGCGGCGCAGCGAGTCAGTCTGGTTTTGACAAGTGAAGTTGCCACACGGAGTAATTAAGCAAATACTTAAGTGTACGAACAGTAAAGTGTAAAACTGTGAATAATAAAGTGACTGTTGGTTTTTAATTGGCTGCGTTGGAATAATTAAAGTTGTTTCATTATCAAATTGCACAATCCAGTGATACGTACTAGCCCACTAAAACTAGCATTCGTAACAATACGGTAATAAATGAAACAAGAATTACTATTTCTAATCACTGTAACAAATAATCAGCAAAGTAGTCTACGAAATTGTATAGAAACCTACGTTACTAATACAAGCAGATCCCCTCTTTAAAGTATAGGCTTTCTCTGTTTTCTCCCATTCTCTCTTCGTATTTATTTCTTGTGCACAAAAAATGGCATAAAAGTCAAGGTAGCAAGTGGTAGCAGCTGAATCTTGTTTTATTCAGTAACTATTACTTTTTTGAGTAACCTCTAATAGGTTTCAAAGCAGCATATGACGGCGTTGTATTACTATACAGTTTGAAAACTCAAATTTTATTAAAAAAATTGCAAAAAATGTATCTACGTATTGCTGCAGCTAAAAATTTTGTGTCGAGGTATTGATATGTACTAAAGATTTCTCGTATTTTACTAACCTTCCGAAGATGATTGGTTCTGTTCAATTTACTTCATTACAAAATCTTTCACATGTGTACAACTTTCACTATTCATCGACAGTAATACGATGCTCAAACGAAGGCCACGTTGCGACTGAAAATACAGAGGATAGTTAGGGCATAGGACGTTGCTATGAACGGTTTTCACTTCTCAAGGGATTACTGTAGCCAACCCAAAGACAAAAAAACTCTATCTAGAAACTTTGTTTTTCGACTTTTGGCCAGCTTTTTGGGAATCGGTCGCACTATGCAGCGGGGGTCAAGAGGCCTCTAACTCAACTGCTGGAGATAAACTACTATGAAAGAATGCTCAAAAGAAAGAAACAAAAAATAGTAAGTGCTTCTTATAAAATGAATAAAATTATCCCTCATCATAAACCAATTGCTACGGGGTATGTATGTAGACCTTGGTAGGTATCTTCACGAGAAACATCTCGTCATCATTGATAAACAGTTAAAATTGTAATGATGTTACCTCGTACCTAGCGTAAATAAAGAAATATCATATTGATGGAATCATTTAACTAGTCCTGCAACTGTTGTTATAGCTCCAATAGCCCCTGTTAGTGGTCATGGACTATAATCTACTATATGAAATGGGTGATTAGCATGTGTTGACATTAATTAACTTCTCTAGAATATAGAGTTAAAGTTCAGTTTAAAGTTTAAAGTTCAATTTAACGGGCCGATAAACGCATTTTCGTTTTCTCATCTGCCCGTTAAGCTATCCTCCCGATAAAATTTACCGGGAGGATTGAGTGGCTGTTAAACTTTAAAGTGAACTTTAAGTGGAAATGGTGCCAAGTACATGCATATGTTTGTTTACAAACAAAAAACAGCTGATAATGAAATTACAATTTGAAATGAAATTTGAATTTGAGATCTTTCGGTATGGAAAATAGGCGTGTTTCTTAAATTCATGCACTGGAAGACGCTTTTGAAAGTACGGAGTCACAAAATGCGGCAAATATAACATATAACAGCCAATTTGACTATTTCACTGCTTTGCACTGCTGACATGTCCAATCGCTGCAGGGCCGCCACCTGTGCAACACGTCTCGCTCTTCTGCTCTGCAAGTTCCAGCTTGGACTTGCGCTTCAAGCTGTCAAACTTGTCCCTCAACGATTTCCAACGTCTGGACACGCCCCATTTGCCAGTAAAAGCATCAACAAGATTTTGCCAGGCAAAATTTTTATTTTTTCCTTCAAAAATAATTATAATTTTTCACAAACAGTTGATTGCGCCGCCAAGTGCTGCCCAATGCTGACCAGTGATGCCAAAAAATCAGACCTGTTAAATTTATATTTATCAGGAAGTTGAGAAAACGAAAATATTTACCGGCCACTTTAAAGTGACCTTTAGCTAAAGTTCACTTTAGCTACCGGTCACTTTAACGGGAAGATGAGAAAACGGCCCTTAGAACAGCGAAAACATAGGAGTGAATAATTGCAACTGCTGATTCAAGTACTAAAAGTGCAATTTGGCCAATTACTAGTAGGCTTACTATTATATGAGATATCGACACACCAGTATTTCCTATAAGAGTTAATAGTAAGTGACCTGCAATTATATTAGCAGCAAGTCGTATTGCTAATGTTCCTGGTCGAATTACATTTCTGATAGTTTCAATACATACCATAAAAGGCATAAGGACTGCAGGAGTTCCTTGTGGAACTAAGTGAGCAAATATATTGTAACGATGAGACAGTCTGTCGCTGAGCAAAGCAACCCTGCCGCTACGTGCCGTGCTATAATCCAATCTGGCAACGACGTCCGCGATAGTAACTTTTAGTCCAATCTGGCAGCGACGGCCGCGATAATAACTTTTATTCCAACCTGGCAATGATGGAAACTTTTAGTCCACTCCGGAATGTGCGGGAACGATCTGCGCGATGGCCTGAGAGGTATAAAAGGCAGCCGGGTGCGGCGCAGCGAGGCAGTCTGGTTTTGACAAGTGAAGTCGCCACGCGGAGTAATTAACCCTTAAGCACCTAAGACCGTCTACAGACGGTCTTCACTAAAATCAAATTGTATTAAACTAAAAAAAATGTTTTCCCTCTAACCGCCAAAGACGTTTTTCGTGCTTGAAATTTGCTATCGAACGGTGCCATTTTGAGCGCACTCTGATAAATGATTTGACAGATACAGTCATTTGAGTAAGAGAGTTCAGTAAAAACACACCCGAAAATTATTTGTGATTTTTTTTAAATTGAAATTGAAAAAAAATACATTCCAATAGCTCAATCGACTCGGGAATTTTTCTGTAAGTTCTTTTATTTATGTTTTTCAATAATCCGTTGCTAGATTGGTTAGGAATAGCATTCTTTTTTTTCAAATCGAGGTTTTGTGAATACCGTCTGTAGACGGTCTTAGTGGCTCAGCTGAAAAAAAATCCCCTACCTAATTATACCTTTGTGTTATGTGGTCGGTCTTTTGTTCATTGTTTTACTTGAATCAAACGTGTCATTCTGTTTCGCAGACGCAACGCCGAAAAAAATCTAAATCCACATGATTCGGATGAAATGATAATGGACATGACGATGTGTGACTTTCGCCTGAGCATTGCCAAAGAACTTTGTGCTTCTGTTGAAAAACGCCCCGAGGGCCGTCCACCGAGTCACATGTCCATAGAGCCATCGACTAGCAATATTGGTAAAAAAGCAGCCCATCCAGTGGCAAGTTTACGATTCGACGAACTAAGTCATTTTCCTGAATGGGGATCAAAAAAGTCATGCAAATTGTGTAAAAAATCCGATACACACACATTTTGTACCAAATGTAACATCCATTTGTGCTTTTCCAAGGCAAAAAACTGTTTCGGAACGTATCACGTAAACGAATGATTCATTTTCTATTTGTTTCTACCTGTTTAGTTCAAATTATTGAACATTTACTTTGAATAAAAACAATCTTTATTGTACGGTACCTGTTTGATTTTTTTTCACCTAAGCCACTAAGACCGTCTACAGACGGTCTTCCTTATTTCTCACCTCTCGCTTTCAGGTAAATTTTTTTCGACAAACAGACTTCGGATTCGTGTTTTTCAGCCTAAATTCATCTTAGAACCAAAATTCTCAAAACAAAATACCTCGTATTTCGATTTCAGTGGCTTAAGGGTTAAGCAAATACTTAAGTGTACGAACAGTAAAGTGTAAAAGTGTGAATAATAATGTGACTGTTGGTTTATTTTATTGTCTGCGTTTAAGAAACTGACTATGTTTTATTTTAAAATTACACAATCCAGAGATACGTAACAGCCCACTAGACTTAGTATTCGTAACAATATGTTGTGTATGATTAATTCATCCGTAAATTATAAAACATAATCATAGGGTATAGCCCCATGAAATTATTGAATAAAATTAATCTAAATAAAGACACAAAGATAAATGTTGACCTAATAGAGTTTTGAATTCTTTGTGTAGAGTTAATAGAATTGAATTTCATAGAATATGATGACGTGATGGTATAAGTCAGTATGCTGATGGAATTAATAATAACCCGATGAATGTTCTTAATCAATTTAAAGAAAGATTAAAAATGCTTGATGAAGGGTCGAATACAGAGAATAAGTTAGTTACGAGTTCATTTGCAGTTAAGTGAATTAGTCCCTTTTCTTTGGGATACCTTAGATTTAGGTGAAGTCCATTGTACTACGACTTGTTGTTCCCTGTTAATGTGCTTTAAATCTACCCGATTTCCGAAGAAACCTTGATAGATCCTGGGGTGCCAAGGAGCCAAGGTGGTCGCTTCTTAGCACATCAGTGCCAAACGTCTCAAACCTGATACGAGCGAACGCGGGGCAGAGACACAGGAAGTGTTCCGCCGTCTCAACGTCCTCCCCACAGGCAGGACATAGGGCACTGTCAGATATGCCTACCATTTCCATGTGCTTCGCCCATAGGAAATGGCCCGTCATTAACCCGACCATCTGCCTGCAGTCTCTTCTGCCTAGTGACAAAAGAAACTGTGAGCATTTGTCGGATATGGCGGGAAGCATAAGTTTCGTCCACCTGCAGCCGCTCTCGGCCTGCCATGCTCGCTCCTGGGTCATAGTGACCCATTCGTTAACTGTGGCTTTGATGGCTGCAGATGGGAGTGGCAGAACAGGCTCAGGGCCGACAAAATCAGCCTCAGAGCCTATTCTAGCTAGGGAATCCGAGGTCTCGTTACCCACAATTCCTGCGTGTCCCGGGACCCAGGTGAGCATCAGGCTTTTGTAATTTCCATCATAATTAAGCCTGGATTTGCAGGACCTGACTAGCATAGAGGTGGTTGGAGGGCTGTCCAAGGCCATAAGCGCAGCTTTGCTGTCGCTACAGACACAGATAGACCTGCCTTTCCACTTACTCTCTACGACAAAGTTCATCGCCTCAAGTATCGCATGCACCTCCGCCTGAAACACAGATGCGTGCGAGCCTAGGGCAAAGAACCGTCTAGTCCCCGTGGATTCCACGAAGACCCCAGAGCCAGAACCATCTTCCGTTCTGGAGCCGTCCGTGAATATACGGAAACAGTGTTTACCGGGCTCATCCTCAGGATACAACCACGAGTGAGCCTCAGGCAGCAACACCATGTACCGCTTTTTTAGTATGACAGTTGTAGGCATGGAGTCGAGGGGCATGGACATGACTGTGAGGTCTATGTCGGTGCCAGCACAATTATCCAGTGCCGGACAGGCGCCATACCACTGGCCACTGTGTTTTAGTCTTCGGATGGCCTTTAGGGCCTCTCCTTGGATGAAAACATCAAGTGGAGGAAGGCTCACCAGGGCATCTAGCGATGGGCCAGAAGTAGTTGGAAAGGCTCCAGTACAACATATGGCCACAGTGCGCTGCAGTCTGGACAAGGTTCTCTTGACCCCTGCAAGAGAGAGTCTGCTCATCCAGACTACCGATGCGTAGGAGATGATGAGTCTTATCATAGCTTTGTAGATCCAGAGGATCTTGCTAGGGGAAAGACCCCACGTTTTCCCAAATACACCTCTGCATTGCCAGAAAGCCGACAGTGCTTTCGATGTCTTTAGTTCTACGTGAGATTTCCATAGGAGTTTATCATCTAGGATAACTCCCAGATATTTAATCTCCTTGGATAGCTGGATAGTGACCCCCTTGAGTGTGGGCAGAACGACTCTATCAAGCTTCCTCCTCCTGGTAAAGAGAACCATACCAGTTTTGGCGGGATTAGCAGATAGCCCGTTCGCATTACACCAGGTGTCAATCATATCCAGAGTTTTCTGCACCTTTCTGCAGATGTGCATAAGGGAGGGGCCGGTTACGAGACAGGCCACATCGTCCGCGTATGCTTGTGCGTAGACACCAGAGTCATTCAGAGTGATGAGCAGGGGATCAATCACCATGCACCAGAGCAATGGAGACAGCACCCCACCTTGAGGGCAGCCTCTATTTACACCGGATGACACCAGTAGATCGTCCTCTGCCCGCACCGTCATGATTCTTTGGGCTAGCATTGAACGTATCCAATTTACCAAAGCCCGGTCTACGCCGTGTCGGCTAGCAGCGTTACACATACTGTCAAAAGTCGCATTGTCAAAAGCGCCCTCTATATCCACAAAGATTCCCACCGCGTAGTCCTTCCTGTCGATGGCTCGCTCTATCCTACCAACCAGATTTTGCAGGGCCGACTCGCAGGACTTCCCAATTTGGTAGGCATGCTGAAATGGAGACAGAGGATGCATCTTAAGCGACTCCTTACGTATCCGTAACTCCACCAGCCGTTCGAGACTTTTTAGCATAAAAGAAGTCATGCTAATAGGTCTGAAGCTCTTGGGGCTAGTGTAGTCGTCCTTTCCGACTTTCGGAATGAACGCGACTCTCACCATCCTCCAAGGGCGTGGTATATAGGCCAGTGCCAGGCATGCCGTGAAGATTTTCTTCAGTGCCATGACTACTGACTCTATACCTTCCCTCAACACGATAGGATAAATGCCATCAGGACCGGGCGATTTGAAGTTGTCAAAGGACTTGATGGCAAATCGAATGCCAGCTTCATTCGCCACAGTTCTGGCGACGTACCAGTCATGTCGAGAGGGTGTGATTGCCCTAACAGTAGTTCCATCCAGGGACGAATGCTGCTGGGCAACAGTGACCTGATTTCCTGGAAAGTGAGACTCCATCAGTAGACTGAGTGTCACACTTTTCCTCTCCGTGTAGGAGCCATCAGGTTTCCTAAGCGACCCCAGCTTCGCGGTTTGGTCCTTTTTCAGAACTTTTACCAGCCTAGCTGTGTCGCTCAAGGATTCAATGCCACTACAGAAATCTCTAAAAGAGGCCTTCTTCGAACCTCGAATAAGCCTCTTGTAGTTCTTCTGAGTGCATCGGTAGCGCTCCCAGTCCTCGTCAAGATTCGTCTTGAGGGCCCGGTTGAGAAGTTTTCTAGACTCACGCCTTAGCGACTGAAGCTCCCTATTCCACCACGGAACAGGGGTCCGGCCAAGGGGAGGTCTAGTTGGGCAGGCTAGCTCGAAGCTTGATGTTAGGGCAGTATTGAGATGCTCAACAGCCGCCTCAATACACCGCTCCTTACGAATTTTCGGTGGCGTCGCGTATTTATTCCGCAATGCCTCCCGAAATTTCGGCCAGTCTGCGTTTTTCGGGTTCCTAGAGGGCAATGGCATTTGTGCCTCCTCGCCGCACTGAAACTCGATATACCTGTGGTCCGAACACGATTCTTCGTTGAGGACTCTCCAGTTGTTGATTGACCACCCCAGTCTAGTATTAGATAGAGTGATGTCAATCACCTCCTGCCTTCTTGTAGTCACAAACGTAGGCTGATTGCCAGTGTTGTGAATATTCAGGCCGGAGGATGCAATATACCCGAACAGCCGAGAGCCTCGGTTGTTGCATTTGCTGCTGCCCCAGATTGTGTGCTGGGCATTAGCATCGCAACATAAAATGAGACCGAGATTGCGCTGCTCACAAAACCTCACGAGACTAGCGACCTTCCCAGGTGGTGGCGCTTCCAGTGCATCGTAAGGAAAGTACCCAGACGCAATCACGAACCTCGACCATCCGTGCATACCCTTGAAGCTCACCTCAGCAGCAACCAGGTCCTGACAGCAAAAAGGGTCAAGACTAGTCACCGTAAGATGAGATGATACTATAAGACAGGTTCTAGGTCTAGTCGAATTCCTATCATACAGTACAGTGGCCCCTTTCAACGACTCAAGGCCACAGACCCGGCCCCGAAAGACCCAGGGCTCTTGAATTGTTGTTATGTGGGGTAGTGTGTGCAGCCGGGAGAGCCGACTACTTAACACTCATGTGATCGAGTAGTCTTACCTTACGCAAATGATCGGCATAGGTACAAATGTACCTATACTTCATTTATACGTAAATACGTTTTTTATCCATGTATGTGTGTTTGTGTGTGTATCCGTACATGTATGTATGTTTCAAAATCCAACATGAAAGAATGGAACACTAGCGCTTGACCCTGGAATCGAAGTTTTGAGTTGGATAGGCTGGCTCTCTAAGTTGGATTATCGAATCGAATAAAACGTCCAATTTGCCGAAACCTTGTCAAGGTGTTGTCTACCTTCGCACCGCCATCAACAGCAGCAATGATGTCAGCCTGGAGATAAAGCGAAGGATTGATTACTCTTGCAACAAGTGCTACTACGGTCTCGGTAGGCAATTGAGAAGTAGAGACCTCTCTCGACCGACAAATCTTGCACTCTATAGGATGCTCATCTGGCCTGTGCTCCTCTATGGCGCTGAAGCATGGACAATGACATGAAACGACATAGCGGCCTTTGGAGTGTTCGAGAGGAAGGTACTTCGCAAAATTTTCGGCCCTGTTCGTGTTGGTGACGACTATCGTATACGAACAAATAACGAGCTGTATGAGCTGTATAAGGACATGGACGCAGAGCAACGAATTAACATCCAGCGGCTACGCTGGCTCGGTCATGTCTGCCGTATGAACGACGAAGCTCCAGCGAAAAAGGTGTTCGATGAGATGGTTGGAGGTCGAGGCGAAAAGGGAGGCCGTGTCTCTGGTGGAAGGACCAAGTTGAAGAGGCCCTGGTATCTCTTGGTGTGACCAACTGGAGAAGGCGCGCACAAAGCAGAGGCGCCTGGAGAGAAGTTTTGCGGCAGACCGTTACCCGATAATGGGTTGTTATGGCCAATTAAGTAAGTAAGTAAGTGTCAAGGCAAAAGTTGCATTGTAAATTGGCAAAGCATCTGGTTCCACATTTCAAAGATATTCTCAGTAGAAGCTCCATTCACACCAGCTACAAGTAGAACACCAATGTATACGTAGATCTCTGTGTCCGTCACTGCTTTTCAAGTTTGAGGTTCTCTATGTGGAATAGTAGCATTCAAATTTGCGAATGCATCAGTCTCTGACGCAGTCCTCCTTGGTTCCGAATAATGTTATGACATCTAATATGACTGCCAGTGGGTTCCTGTTTAGCTCACTGCATGCCGTCTTTGCCGTAGAAGCCGGCTCATCCACTTGCACACCTTCTATTTCGTCATCAGTAGACACACTGCATTATCAGCTTCTTCATTACACTCAACCCCCAAATCGTGTGCGGCTTCAGACTCCCCTTCTTGGCTATAATCTTCTGAATCGGCACTCAACATTTGCCTACCCAATTCTTCCAGCGATACTTGGATAAAACAATGCTCATTCCATACAAATAGCTTGTATTCCCCCATAGGTACAAATGTACCTATGCCGATCATAATCGCACTACTATTTTGTAAACCCATACTGTTACTCCCACGCCCCTTTTTGTTTTACTCCCACTTCAGAAATAGGTTCAAAATACATCAATAGAGGATAACCTGAAACCGCATTAGTTTCAATTCTCATTTGTGATTGTGGTCGCAATTAAAATAGCGTCATAGGTACATTTGTACCTATCCGATCACATGAGTGTTAAAAGTGCAGTAGCGGCTTTGGAATGCTGCAAGTTGATCTGCGTTACCGACAGAGGCCGATAACTACAAGAACTGTCTGAGCCCCCTATTTGGGATAGACACAAAAACTGACAGTCCCAAAGAAGAGACTGAGACAGTTCCCGTACCGGGAGCCCAGGACATCAGCAGAGGCTTCATCGATTCTCACCACAAGAGAAGCACCTTCCTTACCTTCCCGGTTGGTACTCTTGCGGTGGTGGAGAACACGCCAAAGCCTAGTGTCGATGCCTGGGTTCTGGGCACGCAGACAGGAGAGCACATCCGCTGTGGACAGGTCAGGGTCCGGTATCCAGCAGATGGCTTTCCTGAGGGACTCGACCTCGCCTTCGTAGACCGCGAAGCGAGTGGTCCCCTTAGGAGGCAACTTATTGACTGCGTTCCTGATCCAGTCAAAGTTGGCCTGAGACGCACACGACACCAATATAGTGCCGTCTTTTGTCTCATAGCCCTTCGCATTGGCCTCAGGACCGGAGGCAATAACCCGACGCATCAGTTGGCTTTTGCAGAAGTCGAGTTCTGCATCAGTCAACCTGTGGTCAGGGCCCCTTTTCCCAATCACTGCCATCGGCCGCGGGCCGGCAGCCTTCTCGCTATACGATGGCTTGGCCGCACCTTTGGAAGTGCTTGGGCGAAGATCCAGCTCGCCGCCCTCCGCTGACGAAGGTTTCGCCGGGCAGGCAGACGTGCTGTGTCGGAGGCTTTGGACATTCCGCGGCTTACTGGCAACACACTTCTCCGCCGCTTTGGCTACTGCCGGGGTTACGCTCGTGCCTTTGGGGGCCGTGGCGCACCTGACGACAGCAGTTGCAGGGCAGGTAGGTGTGCTGTTTTCGGCTGCAGTCTTCATCCGCTTGCCTCGCGAGCCGGACGATTTGGAGACCTCCGTGATCTCCGCCGGACCAGTGGCTTCGGTGGGTGTTACCTCAGCCGACCTGCGTCTTTTGGAGGACACGGGTTCCGGAGGGTCGGCCGTGTCGCCTGCCTTTTCAAGCCGGCGCATAGCCATCCGCTTCCTTCTGATCCTCCTCGCCTTGTTCCTTTTTTTTGATTCCTTAGAACCACTGGGAGGTCGTTCAGCCACCGTGGCAGCTTCCCGACGCAGACCCTCTGGCTCCTTGGAATCATCCGTCTCCGAAGAAGAGGAGATCGTGGTAACGACCCCGCTTTCCTCCAGGATGCGCTCCCGCCGGTAAAGGCGGGAGACTTGAGCAATGGTTGGGGCCTCCAGAATCCTTGCCCCTGCCGCCGAAGCGGGTGGATTGCCACCTATGTGGATTCCACCTGGAGTAGTATCCATTTCGTTTTCCATTGCCAAAGAACGGTTTTAGTTCGGGACTCCTCCCTAGCCAGTTTGGTCCGCGGATGGTACCCATACCCTATACCATCATTGTGGCGGACGCAACAGACATGACTCCTGTCCCTCCAAGGGTACCGAAGTGACGTCGTTTGTCCACCAAGGGCCCCCTATCCGCCACCTAGGGACGCGTCCGATTGGAGATCAGGCAACTCCACACGGGTGGATTTTAGTCGCCTCTTACGACAGGCATGCCTTACCACGGGCATATTCTCGGACCCTGACCGTAGGGCTTATTACATTAAATAATATAAAAATAATTGAGAATGTAATAAATAAACTTAATCAACCGAGTGGAGCTATTTGTGGAATTAAAAAATATTAATAGATTAATAATTTTAGTTTGACATACTAATGTTATAGTTTTAACTAATTTTTTCATTAGAAGTAAGTGCTAATTTACTATAAAGTGGTTTAAGAGACCAATACTTGCTTTCAGTCATCTAATGATGAATTTACGTTGTTAGTAATTCATTTAATGAAGTAGTTTGTAGGGATTCTTTCGATTACAATAGGTATAAAACTGTGATTAGCCCCACAAATTTCTGAACATCGACCATAGAATAAACCAGGACGATTAATTAAGAAGTTAGTTTCATTTAGTCGTCCAGGGGTTCCATCTACCTTTACTCCTAAGGAAGGGACAGTTCATCAATGGATTACATCTGCTGCTGTGACTAGAATACGAATTTGTGAATTTATTGGAAGAACTACTCGGTTATCAACATCAAGAAGTCGAAAACCATCTGTAGGTAATTCATTAGTGGGGACTATATAAGAGTTATAAAAGTTTTCTTCGTTTAGGATTCGTGTCTGTCTGTTAAAACAAAAATAAATTGAAACATCGGCGAAACAGAAAGATGGCGGCTGCTGTGGAAGTGACCAGCCATCGCTATTCAACAACCACACCAGAGCCAGTATAAGGAAAAGCAAAACGGACGGACCATCGTCCATCTCGAATTGCTCGTCCTTACCTTTCTGCTTCACCGCTGATCGCAAAAGAGGAAGATTGGCGCCTGCAGCGCTTTTTTATACTACAACGCACAGCTTTTCAAAAGCTCTTTACATAAGAAAAATACAAAAAGGAGATGGATATTATTACATTTGTGACACTTAAAAATAGGGGTGAGTGGGATAGATTGATTACAATGCAAAGTTGTAAAACTGAAATGTCTATACTACAGTGGGATGGATTTATTACAATGCAAAGTTGTAAAACTAAAATGTCTACGCTTATGCTAAGGAACCTTATGCTACAGTCTCCCCCTTTGACGTACGAACCTCGTCCCGAGCGTGCGTCAACATCTCACGTGCTGGGCGTCTTCTTGGGCCGTCCTCTTTTCCGAATGGGGTGTACCGGAGCTGGAAGGTTGTCATCAAGGGTTCCTCTGTATGCAGTTAACGCAGATGCGTGGTAGGTTCCCAGTGGTATGTTCAGATCACCCTGTGCTGCTACTTCGTATGTTGAGGCACCAATTTTCTTAGCGATGATTTACGGTCCGTCACGCTTGGGTACAAATTTGGATGTTATACCCTTGGAAGCTTGACTTAACGCATGTGTAGTCACTAGCACTTCTGTGCCGACATCAAAATTTGGTTGAGGCTGTCTATGTTGGCCGACGTATTCTTTGTTTCGATCTTGTGTGCGCCATTCTACTTCTTTAGCATCTTTAAAGGTATTAGCCAATTGGCGAAATTTGAGGGATGAAACTTTCATGTTCAACAATGTTTTTAACATCATGCTGGATGTCATCTAAGGTGCGTAATTCTCTGCCGAATGTTAGGTAGGCTGCTGTGAAACCAGTGCTCTGACACTTCGCTGTATTCATCGCAAATCGGATAGCTGCTAAATCGTAGCACCAAGCTTCATGCCTATTTGGTTCGAGAATAGCTAGCTGGGCCTTTAAATCTCGATTTTTACGTTCAACGGGATTAGCCGCGGGGTGGTATACTGGAGTAAATTGCTGCTGTATGCCAAGACTATATGTCACTTGCTGCATTATGGCGGAGATGAACTGCACACCATTGTCGGACTTGATGCGGCGTGGGATACCGTAGCGAAGGAAAATCTCATCAATTAGTATTTTGCTGCATGCTTCGGCGGTGGCTTCTTTAAGGGGTTACGCCACTGTAAAATAAAAAAAAAACGATTTTTTTTATTGGCTTTCAAAATAGTTTGAACCCTATAGAATAAGAAACAAAACGTTTTATGCATAAAATAAAAAAATTTTATGCGAAATACGAGGTTACCGCCAAGCGCGTCACGCGTATGCCGAAGCGGGTGTATGCGACGTTCTCGCTTCCGCGAACTTCTCCGCTTTGAGCGACGCGGCGAAAGAGGCGCGCTCGCTCAATAAATCAGTCAGGAAGGAGGCGAATGAGGCATTTTTGAACCTTGAAGGCCAGCTCTATGGTCCTGGCATTGCCGACTAATGGTAAACAATTTTTGCATCTCGAATTTTTCAGTTATGACCATAGAAAACCATTCCCAAAACTTTGAACGCGTTTTTCTCGAAACACGATTTTTCCAAATGGCACGCGGCACAACTCGAACGATTTTCAATATTTTGACTTAAAAATTTTGACTGGATCTTAACAATAACATTATCTAGAGAAGATCGTGTGGAATTTTTGATAACTCGATTTGTTGATTTTTAATTAACAAAAGACATGTCAGTTTTCACCTCAAAAATCAAAAAATTTTTTGAAACTCCCGCCAAAATTTTAAAAATCAATATTTGTAAAAATCCACCCGGTCTTCTCTAGCAAAAAGCCTCTAGATTAACAGGAATTTTTTATTTTGTCGCAGATTCAAAATTGCACCTTCAGTGCTGCGTGCCGTGAAGCCCTGCAGGGAAAACATAGCCTAGGAGGATGCAGTGGAGCCCCCTATATGTTGATATTGCTGTGTCAAAAAAATTCCAAAATAAAGTCTAATATGTGTCCAATAACACCTGTGAATAACTTCTTCTACAAACTTTTTGAAAGCGAGGAAAAAAAATCACAAAAAAACCCTATTTTTTGAGCGGTTACAGTGGCGTAACCCCTTAAGTGGAAATATCTCAATCCAACGGCTGGCAACGTCTTCTGTGATAAAAATCCACTGGAATCCGTCTGCTGTTTGTGGCAGTGCACAGTGATTCGACTCCATACAACCGCGGGACAAAATTAGAAGGAGTGGTCCGTTCTTCATAAAATTTGGTACACTATTTAAACATGGTCTGCTGAATTGAAATCTCCATTTAGTTTTTCTTAAACTGTTATAGTTTAGCAATGCCTGAGACTTAAATTTGCAAATTTCGTCATTTTTGGTGAGCTATAGCAACGAGTGTGTTGGCTAGATTTTTCAGATTTTACATTTAATCGGTAACGTCAACATTGGTTATTCCAAAGAGTAACCGAAATTGTCTTAGGACCCTCTGGTTTTGCAATAAAAACGATAATAATAGATGTATTTTTTGCAGTTTTGCGAAAATGGCCACATCATTTCTTATTCTATATTGAAAGTTTAAGCAACCTCTTGGTAACCATGTATTTTTAAACTTTTTTTGCTCAATAGATTAAAAAACATTTTTGCATTTTTTTGTGAAAAAAGTTTCAACTTTGAGCCGCTTTTGCACACACACTAAATAATTTTTTGTACGGATTTTTTGGAGTTTTCTTAGTTGGAGTTTTACCTTTCAAATGACATCAAAATCGTTAAATTCTGAGACCATAAATTTTTTTAATTTTGTCTATGGAACGAATCACTGTGCAGTTGCCCGAATAAGTCGACTGCTACCACCTCGAAACGCTGCTTGCTGCTTGTTGTTTGTAGTAAACCAATTGGCTTCATATTGGAAGCTTTAAAGCGTTGACAGTCAATGCAATTTTTAACGTGTTTAGCAATTTCTGCTCGCATGCCAGGCCAAAAATACCTTTTTGCGATTCGTGCAGTAGTCCTTTCTGCCCCGTAATGTCCTGCCGTGCTGTCGTCGTGGTAGGTTAGGTTAGGTTAGGTTAAAGTGGCTGCCTAGGCACGGGACTTGCCGAAAGACACACTTAGGCCATAAAAAGGACCCATTGTGATACCACGAAAAGGGAGTGATCTGACTTACTGTAAGTTAAGTGCCTATACAAGCCATTTTGTTTTGTGGATAAAACTTAGCAAGTCCCTAATGATGACTGATCTAAGGTCATCCAGGTTGTCGAAGAAAGTAGAGTCCAAGGCTTTCCATCTTCGTATAGAGAGAGCCGGGCAGTGACAAAGGAGGTGACTGATTGACTCTTCCTCCTCCACATTGTGACAGCTACGGCAAAAGTCCCGACTGTCAAGACCCAATCTGTAGGCATGACGGCCAAAGGTACAATGTCCCGTCAGAATCGAGACGATCGTACTGATGTGTTGTCTATTGAGCGAGACAAGAATTCTAGTGCGCCCGGGGTTTAGATAGGGCCATAGTTGTTTTGTGATTAAGCAAGTGCTCTCCTCCTGCCAACGCTTGTTGGCTATGTTGAAGAAAAGAGAGCAAATTTTAAGTTTACATGTAGCGAGAGGGATACCTACTGTAATATCAACACTGTCATCTGAAAGGGTGGTACCACGTCTAGCGAGCTCATCGGCTATACAGTTTTCCCTAATATCTCTGTGGCCCGGTACCCAAGTCAGAGTGATGTTGTACCTACACCCTAGCTCGTTGAGCAGGGATCGGCAGAGAGAGACCACTTTATTTATTAATTTTTTTTTTTTTATTTATTTTATATTCAGTCTACAGTTGAATTACTTACAGACTATGGGAAACAATTAATTCTTAAATAATTAATTAAAAATACTAAAAAGGGCTAATCTAAAACTATATTCATTAGCACTAAAATCTAGATGTGGGCTGTACATATTGCAAAGGCGTATACATCTAGCTATTGGTTCATTGGACGAATAATTTGTTCGATGTACTGTGACAGAGAATAAGCGATTATGTCTCAAAGACCGATTGATCTCTAAAGCACTAAAAAAATTTAACAAATCAGGACACCTGATCTTACCACGCAAAATATTATATGCGAACATGAGACAGAGGAACGTTCTCCGCTCACTGAGGGATTGCAAACCGAGTAATTTGCGTCTGCCTGTATATGAAGGGAGACCATTAGGCCAATACAATTTCCGGATAGCAAATCTTGTAAACATCTTTTGAATCATTTCAACGCGATTCGAATGAATTTCGTAGTAAGGGCTCCAGATTACTGAAGCGTAATCCAGGAGACTCCGAACCAGAGCTGTTTAAAGCGATTTAAGAGTCAGGGGATCCCTAAAGCCTTGTGAATTCCTTTTAATAAATCCCAGCATGGAATAAGCTCTCGACGTAATGTAATCTATATGACTCGCAAAGCTTAGTTTGGCATCAAATATTACACCTAAGTCTTTGACTTCATATTTTCTAGCTAGAGCAATACCATTGAGTGAATAATCAAAAACCGAAGGTGACCTGCTTCGAGAATAAGAGACCACCGAGCATTTCTCGATATTAAGGCGCAAATTATTGAATTTACACCAGTAAAAGAAATTATCAATATCAGTCTGGAGTAGATGACAGTTATTCAGATTTTCGATATTAAGGTATAACTTGACATCATCAGCAAATAAAAGACATTTGGAATGTTTGAGATGCTGTGGCAAATCATTTATAAATAGTAAAAATAAAAGAGGTCCACAGTGAGTTCCTTGGGGAATACCTGAGGAAGCATTAATTATTATTTCGGAACTGACTAATCCGACCCTCACTATTAGTTTGCGGTTTGCCAGGAAACTTTGAAAAAATTTTAGTAAATTTCCATTAATTGCAAATTTATTTAATTTAAATAGCAAAATATTAAGATCTACTTTGTCGAACGCCTTCGAAAAGTCTGTATAGATTACGTCAAGTTGACTGCGTTGATCCATGGCGGAAATAATATGATTAGAAATAAGAGCCAAGTTAGTAACAGTTGACTTGCCCGGGAGAAAGCCATGCTGACAATCACACAATACTGATGAGATATGACTGAGTAATTTGTTTTTTATGATGTGATCAAATAATTTGGGAAAAGTTTGTTGCTTGACTATAGCTCGATAGTTAGTAACAACACTTCTATCACCTGATTTGAATACAGGTTCTACAGAGCACAGTTTCCAACAATCCAAGAATTTTCCGTTTTTCATGCAAGCATTAAAAAGAATGGCAATTCGTTTAGCTAGTTTATTATTGCAACGAATAAAAAATATTGCTGGGAATTCATTTGGCCCAGATTTTGAGCTTGGTTTTAAGCACGAAATAGCAGAAGAAACATCGTCTTCGCTGATGTCAAAAGTATTAATACTTTGTAGTTTAGGTGCTTGGAAGCTAAGATTAGGTGAATCCTGATAATTTTCATAGACTTGTTGAAAAAATTTTGCAAATAGATTACAAGTTTGCAATGTGCTATTAGAAGTCTCAGTGCCATACGCCATGCTAGACGGGAGACCATTTGTGTTGCGCTTAGAATTTATATAATGCCAAAATCCGGAGGGTTTGATTTCAAGTCCGATTCAATTTTAAAAGTGTACTGCTTATATAAAAAGTTATGTAGGGAATTAAAATTCTTGCGTAGGCGCTCGAAAGCGAGACGATCATCGGTGCGTTGTGATTTTTTAAATTTTTTAAGTGCTTTATTTTTCAGATTTTTTGCGTTAGACAGCTTCGAATTGAACCAAGGTGGTTTATTTTTTGAAAAAGGAAGTTCTAATGGAACGAATTTTGAAATGATGGGAGATAGTGTGGCTCATATATTTCTGTATATAGTATCTGGATTAGATATCGTTTTCAAGTTGTTCCAATCAAAAGAATCTAGGGAAGCATTGATTTCGCAAAAATTGGCCTTCTTAAAATTCAAAGTTTTGCTTGGAGAGTAATCTATTTTTTGGTAAGTATAAAATTCATATTTTATAACAAGAGCCTTATGATGTAACGTATTAATAGAAACTGGAGATAGATTCAGGTCACAAGAAGCTTTGAGATCATTACTAACAAATATCAAATCCAAAATTCTACTGACATCATTTTTATAGATGTTCAGTTGCGTGAAGTTATTGGATATAAAAAAGCTTGTTACAAGATTCTCAATATCCGACTTAACGTTAAAAGGAAATAGCCATTTACCATCTAAAGTCCAAGTTAAATTACCCAGATTTAAATCGCCCATTACAATTAATTGATGATTATTATTAAGGTTATCCGATATAAACCTAATATTGTTAATATACTTATCATAAAGATCAAAGCTAGCATTTGGAGGAATGTATAAGTTAATTATGAACACAGACTTGTTATGAGCAAAATCAATTTTTACGCATAGCATTTCGATGATTTTATCCATCATTGGCAAAGTTACAATTTTGCTATGAAGGTCAGCCCTCACTGCTAAGAGCACGCCACCACTACGATCTCTACCAGTAGCGACTGGACACCTATCCTGACGATATACTCTGTAAAAGTTATCGAAAAATTCAGCGCTGGAAATGCCACTATTGAGCCATGTTTCTGTAATAGCAAAAATATCGTATTCATGTAATGACATTGCTAACAAAAAGTCAGCTGATTTGGTTCGGATGCCGCTAGCATTTTGGTAGTAAATGGAATAAGCTTCCTTAGCTGACTGTTCAACCGGCGATCTGGAGATATTTCGTGTCACTCTAATGGCTCTTGAGATGTTGTTCGTTGAAAAAAACGAAAGGGGCGTACTTTAACATCGGCTGGCCACAACTCCGGCCTTAGGAGACTATTATACAAGGAGGGAGAGACGCCTAGTTTGAAATTTACTCTTTTAAGCAAATCTATAGGTGTATCTTTTTTAATCAGCTTGTAGCACGATATCAGTTGAGCCTCAATGTTAGTGTGCTTAGCCACGTAGCTAATGATATTCTCAGTGGTAACAGATGGTTTGAAAGACGATAAGTGTACCCATTTCAATCGAACCGCGACATCAAGTTCTCCATTTGAGTTCGACCCAACAACAATAGCACGTGTTCGATTGACTTTCTTCATATTAGCAGCAGCGACAGCAGCAGCATTAGCGACGTTTGAGCTTGAGATGTGGTAAAGGCCTTCTTGAGGGCCTTGATTGCTGCCTGACTGTCCGTGAAGATCTTAACAGTATCACCAGGTAGGTTGTGCTGTTTTAGCAAAGACAGGGCTTTAAAAATTGCTAGTACTTCCGCTTGGAAGACACTGCAGAAGTTTGGAAGTCGGAAGCAATCTTCCATGGGAGGGTCAACACACAAAACACCACCCCCCACCCTACCTTCCAACTTGGAGCCGTCTGTGTAGAAGCATACTCCAGTTTTAGACACCGTATCTTGCACCCACTCCTCCCTTTGGGGTATGTGGGTTGAGAATTTGGAGTCAAAGAGGTATGACGGTAGGGAGTGATCTATGTTGTTGGGAAGGTCGGTTACTTTACCTAGGATACGGCAATGACCGAAATCAGTGCGCGACCATCCCCAGATAGTATTCAGTCTTACTGCGGAGAGGGTTGCAGATTGTATCCCATAGAGATCAACGGGGAGAAGGTGGAGCAGGGAATAGAGCCCCTTGGATGGTGTTGATCGCATGGCGCCGGTTATGATGAGCGCCGCCGACCTTTGAACCGAATCCAATGGCTTCTGATAGACCCCCTTATCTAGTGCCGTCCACCAGACTACCACTCCATAGAAGAGAATAGGCCTGATCACTGAAATAAAAATCCAATACATTATTCGCGGTTGCAGGCCCCATTTTTTTCCAACTGCTCTTTTGCAGGAGTACAATGCTACTGTAGCCTTGCGAACCCTGTCCAGTATGTTCGCTTTCCAGCCATGGTACCACCAGACTTGATGTGTTTTGCAGATCAGCTGGGATAATACCATCAGGGCCTGGAGATTTAAAGGGCAGAAAACTTTCTATTGCCCAGTGTAGTTTTTCACTACTATGTCCTGTCCGCTGGTATTGTGTGGCAAACAGGGAAAATTATCTGTGCACTGGGCCCCAGCGTCAAAGGAGCTGTTACCCGGAAAATTAGTGTCTATTAGGAGCTCAATGGTTTCCTCACTAGACGATGTCCAGCTGCCGTCTTCCCTTTGAATGAATCCAGGGACTGACGGGCAGGAAGCGAGGATCTTGCGCAGGCGACTAGCCTCTGAGTAGCTGCCTATATCCTGGCAGAATTGTCTCCAGGAGGAGCGCTTAGCTGATCTCACCGCTTTTTTGAAGAGTCTAAGTTTGTCTTTGTACTCAGACCAGTTGTTTGTCGTTTTGGCACGATTGAAGAGTTTACGGCAGTCCCTTCTTAGTGCAGCCACCTCAGAGGTCCACCACTTAGGCTTGGTTTTACCCCAGAGGACTCTCACAGGGCATGACTCTACAGTGGCGACCTTAAAGGCAGTGGTAAGGGATAATACCGCTTTATCAAATTGCTGAGTGGATCCAATCTTTGGTGGGCCATCAGCTGGAAGAGATCTCGTGAAGACTGCTTTGAACTTGTCCCAGTCAGTACGTTTCCTATTCCAGTAGGGAGTGACCTGAGGGCTTTCAACTTCTAAACAGAAGTCAATATACCTATGGTCGGAAAAAGAGTGCTCATTTGAGACCTTCCACTCCCTGAGAAAATTGGTGGCATATGTATTTGCCAGAGAGATGTCTAAAACCTCTTTACGAATAGAGGTAATGAAAGTGGGCTCATGTCCAGTATTAGCAAAACTTAGAGTCGTCGTGGTAACATTGTAAAATTTTAGAACGCTCTTCTAATGGAACTACGAGTTGTGCTTCTTCTTCGTCGTCGTTGTTGTAGCAATAAAGGATACCGTCGTTCAGGATGTAATAATAATAATTGATTGGCACGACAGCACGCTTACGCGAGACTAAGGCCTAGCTTCCCGCAACCACCCGTGTTGTGCGTGTGAATTTTGTACGCGGGTGGAAGGGACCTACAATTTTAGGATGTAGCCCCTGTTTAACCAACGACCAGTGTTTTCGTCGTGTGCTTCTAATGAGTTGATGATTTCTTTTAACTGATCGTCTTTCAGCTGTTCTTCGCGAATTTCGCTGCTCTGTTTATGAGGTAAGTCCACGTGAAATGCGCCTACGTGGACTGCGTTGTGCTCGTCGTCGCATGGCGGTCTCGACAGCATATCTGCCACTGCATTGGTTCTACCTGGCGTATACTCAACCTTAATGTTATACTGTTGTACTTGCAGGGCCCATCTTGCTATGCGGCCAGATGGTGATTTAGTGGTTAGCAACCACTTCAGAGGTTGGTGATCGGTCATCAGGACGATTTCTTCTCCTTCGATGTACCCTCGGAATTTCGCACATGCCCATACAATTGCCAGCGCTTCTCGCTCTGACGTAGAGTAATTACGTTCTGCGCTGCTCAGCAAGCGGCTCGTGTACTCGATCGGATGTTCCTCTTTGCCCTCCCCTTGGAGTAAAACTGCTCCGAGGGCATAAGCACTTGCATCAGTTTTGATAATAAAAGGCATGCTGTCTTGAGCTTGTTTCAAAAAAGGCGAAGTCGTCAGTTTTTCCTTTAGTTGGTTGAAAGCGTCACGCTGCGGTTTTTCCCATTTCCAGCCTGTGTTTTTCTTTGTTAAGTCTGTTAACGGTTTAGCGATTTCGGCGTAATACTCTATAAACCTGCGATACCATGAGCATGTTTGAATAAATGATATGAGTTCTTTCACGTTCTTAGGCTCTTTCCGGTTACTTATAGCCAAAGTTTTGTCAGAGTCAACGCAAATGCCTCTTGGTGTAATTACATGGCCAAGATATTTGAAATCTGCGCAGCAGAACCGACATTTGGAGTGGTTAACCCTTAGATTAAATTTGAGCAAATTCGTGAAAACGTCGTCAAGGTTTTGCAAATGCCACTCAAACGATGAAGAGCATATTGTTACGAATACTAAGTCTAGTGGGCTGTCACGTATCTCTGGATTGTGTGATTTGAAAATAAAACACAGTCAGTTTCTTAAACGCAGACAATAAAATACACCAATAGTCACTTTATTATTCACAGTTTACACTTTACTGTTCGTACACTTAAGTATTTGCTTAATTATTCCGTGTGGCAACTTCACTTGTCAAAACCAGACTGACTCATCGTTACAATATTATTAAGTCATCTAGATATGCTAACAAATTGACATCTGGCAGAGCCGTTTTAAAGCGATCCATTAAGCGCTGAAACGTAGCCGGGGCGTTGCGCAACCCAAATGGCATCCGTTTGAAGCGAAAAGTTCCAAAAGGTGTGATTAGGCAAGTCTTATCACGATCCTGCTCTGCTACGCCCACTTGGTAATAGCCACTTTGAAGATCCAGTGTCGTCATGAATTTTGTGCTCTTGGCAGCGTGAAGTAGGTCGTCCATTCGGGGTAAAGGATACCTGTCTGGAGAGGTGATAGCATTTATCTTCCGGTAGTCCATACAGACTCGGATTCGGCCGTCTCGTTTTGGTACCATATCCACTGGTGATGACCACGCAGACTCGCACTCTTCGATAATGTCGTTTTGTAGCATTTTATAACCCAGCATGTTTATTTCTGTCAGGAGTTACCACGTTCTCTGGCAAGGAGTCTTTGAAAATTGCTTGAATTGCATGCGGCGAATACTCATTTGTTGTGGTTTCAGGACCATAGCTTTCGAAATCAGATAAAAACGTTTTCTGACAATGTAGTGTTTCTTCATCGACTACGTTTTCAAAGGCCTTACGTTTTGGATAATTTTGAACATTGGCGACCTGCACAGATTCCATCAAATTCAGTTTGAGCGGCACCGGTTCATCGAAGTCGAATTTTTGATTTGGACAGTTCTCAAAATGCCAATATTTTTGGCCCATATTTAGAACGATGCCTGCTTGTTCCATGAAATCGGCACCAAGTAATGTGCGATTTCCACTAGCCATAGGCAAAATGATAAAACGAATGTTTAGACAACGTCCACCTATTACTATTTTGCAGGTGGTAGATCGGCACTCTTGGATTGTCGCGCTACCATCCGCTAAAATAATTTCGGACCTTACTCGCTCGTATCTGTAGCCTTGCAAGTCCATGATCCGCTTTAAATTGCTGCTAGTTACGCTTGTACGCGAGTTATGTTTCCGTAATTGAATGCGGGTTGGTTTCGTGCCGTCCAATCTACGTCTCTCTTTTATTTTTAAAATCGTTTTCTTAAATACTATTTTACATGTATACTTAGGTACTAAGCGATAAGCAGATAGTGTACATCGTTTTCTGCTGCCTGCGCTGCTTATCTATATGTTGCTTATCATTAAAACCAGACAGGACGGTTCTTATCCTGTAGAACAAACATCCTAAGCAATTTAGTTTTATTGCTTAAAAGAATGTTTGTGTGTTTTGTTTTGTCGTATCTTTAGTTGCTGGTTTCGGGGAAGTGAGTTCACACATAACTTCTCCTTCCTTTACTTCAAATTTCTCCTGAAATTTGTTAATAACCTTTACTTTCACATTTTTTCGGTTTTTGCAAGTTACAATTATAATGGTGAATATGATTATCAGTATAAGTACTAGCGTTAAACTATATGATACGTTTCGGTGAAACTTTAGTTCTTTAATTTCATTCAGATTTTGCTTATTTTGTAATTGAATATCTTCGAAGGTTAATTTAGTCGTAAAATTTTTTACATTATCGATATTTGAAACTATAAATCTTTGTGTGAAAGTGTTATGGTTATTTGCAAAATGTTTTTCAAAAATGTTAAGTGTACAGTCAATAAAATGTATAAGATAATTTCCTGTTAATATCAAGTTTCGTCCATCACAATTGTGCGATAAATTTACTTTGAAAGCATTCTCTAATACTATTGTTTCATCGTCTATATAAATTATTTCTGTTTCTCTGTTTTTTATTAGTTTACAATTATTTTTAAGTATGCAATTATGTGAAACTTGTAATTCATTTAACATTTTGTTAATTTCATATGTATATGTTTTATTTTTGTATTCAAACACTTTTTCTTGATTTGCTTCTATTTCCATTTGGTATTGGTTTGTAATGGGCAATATTAACTTTAGCTGTACCATCGTAAATTCTGTGGGTACTTTAATTATAAACATTAATTTATTTTTTATATATTTTAACTTATCAAGATCCATATCATAATAATTAATTTCTTCATTTGTAAGTATATTTGGATGGAGTATGCCATGTTTCGCTGAAATTATATTATCCTGTATATGGTCAATTTTTTCTTGTAAAATATTTATTTTAAACATAATTTCATTTTCAATAATTTTTGTGTCTATCTTTTTTAATTCTTTATTTATTGTGTTTATATTATTTGTTATTAACTCTCTGTCATTGTCAATACTATTTTTTATCATTGTGAATGTATTTTGAAAGTAGTTATTTAATTTTATTTGTTGATTCATGTTAGTTATTGTATTATGTAAGTTTGTGTCGACAGACTTCAAATGATTTTCAATGTCCTGTCTGTCTTCGTCATCCATTGTACCAAATAGAAATTTACTTATTGAACCAACTGCGTTAACCAATCCTCTCTTCGTTTTGGCTTGAACTTTAATTTTCGGAATCATTGTTCTAACTTTATTTTTTAATATTATTAGTTCATTGTGTATCATATTTTTATTTTTTGTGTTTAAATTGTGTAGATTAAGTGAAATATTATTGATTATTAATTTTATTTCTTGAGGATCTATTATGTGTACTATTAAATCTGACCGAATTCCAATAGTCTCTTTGTTGATATTAATCTCCGTGTATCCTTTTTCTTCATTAATTTGGTGAATTTCTAGCAATCCTGATACCATCGACATCCATACATTCATCAGAATCCATATTATTATCCAAATCTGCAAATTTACGATTTCGTTTAGTATTACTTGGATGTATTCCTTCTAATTTTAACTTTCTAAATTTCTCAACTTCCTTATGTCTAACAGCTCTGTAATTTCTAACGTAACCTTCTTCCCTTGTTTCTTCATAATTCTCTCTTGATTTATTTTGATTATCTAGCATTCGTTCTTTTGTGTTTAATATGTTGTTTCTAATTATTTCAAAATCTACTTCTCCTAATTGAACTTGTTTTGGAGTAGTTTTAATGGTAGAGTGGAATCGTTGGTTATAATTATCAACTGCTTGTTGAAGTAATCTTCGAGGTGTCAAATTTGTATTTTCGCTTTTAAGCATTCTAAACTTTTCTGCAATCGAATTATGAAATCTTTCAATGTCAGAATTTCCGGTATGGCTATTAGGTTTTGTTAAATGTAATTCAATACTATTTGTAGCCAGAAATTCCGCTATTCGAATGTTTTTAAATTCGTTGTCTGCAATTATTTTCTGTGGGCATCCTATCCTTGTGAAATGTTCTTCTAAAGTTTCTACTAATGTTGTACTGTTTCTATCCGTCAGGTAATAAACGTATGGAAATTTTGAAAATTTGTCAATTATTGTTAAAAAACAGTTTCTCATAATAACATAAGTATCGATATGTAAAATTTGGTTAGGTTTTTCTGGAGTTTCTGTCAATTTAAATTTTTGTTTAATCGGCTTTCTCTCATATTTTACTTTCTGACATTTTTCGCAATTATTTATAACTCTTACTATATATTCAAATAATTTAGGAAAATATATTTTATGTCTAATTGCATGATATGTTTCCAAAATACCTGAATGTAAACTTTCTTTAATATGGTACAACGATATTTGCTTTATAGCTTCCTCTTCCGTTTTTAAATCTTGAGCTCTGCGAGAACATATAACGAATTTAATTAATTTGTTACCAGTGTAAAGTTTTGTGATTTTAACCTGGAGGATATTATATTTTCTGTCTTCTAATTCTGAATATATTCCAATTATACCTTTTCCTACATATCTCTTTAAAAATTCTTATGCCTGTTCTAGTTCGTTTTCAGAAATATATATTATTAAATGTTTATTTATTCTTTCATAATCTACTACTTTGTCGTTAGTCAATATAATTTGAGTTTTATATTTGTTAACTATTTCTTCCTTAATTGGTATATAGTGTAATAAATTTTCATCAGCAGAGTGAACTGTTATCATCGACCTATCGTCATTATCATTGTTAGCCATGCTTCCATCTGCTTCCATATTGCTATAATTTATTTCAATTTCCTCGGCCTTGTCGTCAACATGAACAATTCGTGACAAAAAAATCTGCAACTTTGTTATCTTTCCCTTTAAGGTATTCAATTGTATAATTATATACTTTAAGCAGCCACCGTTGATGTCTTGGAGAGACATCATACCAAGTATTAATGGGTTGGTGGTCACATAATATTTTAAACTTGTTTCCATAGAGATATGGTCTGAAATAAGTGACTGACCAAATAATTGCCAAAAATTCTTTATCCGTTGCTGAATAATTCCTTTCGCTTACGTTAAGTGTTCTGGAGGCATAACATACAGGCTGTCCTTGTTGTGTTAAAACTGCTCCTAATGCATAATTTGATGCATCCGTAATAAGTGTAAAGGGTTTTTCGAAATCTGGATATCTAAGAATTGGCTGACTTGTTAAGTTCTTTTAATTTTTCAAATGCATTCATGTAATTGGGATCGTTTATATTAATTTTTGCCCCTTTTTGAAGATATTTTGTTATAGGCTGTGCTACTTTTGCATAATCTTTTATAAATTTTCGATAGTAACCTGTAACTCCAAGAAAGCTTTGAATTTGTTTGACCGTTTTGGGTAAGTGTAGTTCTCTAATTGTTTTTATTTAATTGGGATTGGGTAGTATTCCATTTTTAGTTAAAACATGTCCTAAAAATTCGGTTTCCTTTTTCATAAAATTGCATTTGTCTATTTGAATTTTAAGGTTATTTGTTTCTAATACCGAAAATATTTTTGCTAAACTGTCCATGTGTTCCTGTAGAGATGTGCTAAAAACCAAAATATCATCTAAATAAACTACGCAAATTTTGTTGATATAGTCCCTTAGTATCTCATTCATCAAACGTTGAAATGTAACTGGTGCATTTTTCAATCCAAAAGGCATTCTAATAAATTCATATAACCCATGTGGTGTTACAAATGCAGTTTTTTGTCTATCTTCTTCTCTTACTAAAATTTGATGATAGCCTTTCGCCAAATCGATTGTTGAAAAATACTGCGCTCTTCCTAGTTTGTCAAGTATGGATTCTATGTTTGGTAATGGATATTTATCGTCTATAGTTAGTTCGTTAAGTCTTCTATAATCTACTACAGTTCGATATTTTATTTCTCCTGAATTATCCATTTTTTCGGAATCACAATTAATGGACTCGAATATTTAGAATAGCTTTTCCTAATAATTCCTTGCGTTTCCATCTCTGCAATCTGTTTTTTGACTTCTTGGTCATGCTTTGGAGGATATCTATAAAGTTTTGAATTTATTTGTTGGTTTGTAGTAGTCTGAATACTATGTTCAATTATCGGTGTGCTTGTTAATATGTCACCTTCTTTAAAAAATATTTTGTTAAACCTGTCCAAAAGCTTATCTAATGATTGCTTTTCCTCATTATTCAAATAATTTGTTTGTATTCTGCTATGTATATCTGCCACTACTTCTAATAAATTAATATTATCAAATGGATGTTTTTCGAAAAATATTTCTTGGTTATTTAAAATTATTTTACCTTCTTGCACATTTATTTTTGCATTCAATTTGTTTCATAAATCAGTTCCTATAATAAATTGATATTTTTTATTTTGCGGAAATTCTGTTACTTTCCATTTAATTATACCATTTTGTATATTAAATTCTTTTGGTACTGATGTACGTATTTCTTCCTTGAAAACTCCTTGTTTATTAACTGTTGAAAATGAGACTGCATTAATTTTACATTTTTCAAAGTCTTTTACATCTGCGCTTACTAAACTCACATTAATCGCTCCAGTGTCTATTAAAGCAAAATACGTTTTTTCACCTATTGTTATTTTAATTATTGGACTTATATTTTCTGGAGTTGGTTGATAGAAAAATGTATTTACTTCCCTACAATTGGTTCGACTTTCAATATTATCTACTTCCATTGGTACAACTTCTTGTGGTTGATACCTATTTTGTCTGTAGTTATTTGAATTTTGTCTAAAATTATTAGATTGTCTGTAGTTGTTTGAAGTTTGTGTAGCATTATTTGACTGCGGTTGCCGATAATGATTGGCATTTTGTCTAAAATTATTAGATTATCTGTAATTGTTTGAATTCATGTCGTTACGTGTATTATAATTATTTCTTGGTGGAACGTAATTTTGTTGAAATGAATTTGAGTTATTTTGGTATTTGTTATTATATTTTTTGTTATCTTTATAAATATATTTCTGATTAAGGCTA
The DNA here is from genome assembly GCA_963971225.1 of Melieria omissa. Taxonomy (NCBI): domain Eukaryota; kingdom Metazoa; phylum Arthropoda; class Insecta; order Diptera; family Ulidiidae; genus Melieria; species Melieria omissa. The sequence goes on from OZ020270.1 coordinate 6,747,660, forward strand.
CTCTCACCTATTCCTATAAAACTATTTATAATCTCCCTTATTTCCATTAAATTTGTTTTTCTCATTAATGCATATGCTAACGCTCCTCCTACAATTTGTTTTACTCTTTGCACTAACATTCCTGCAAAAATGTTCTTCATAGGACTATTATTGTCCTGATATGCTACATATTCTGTTATTTCTTCTAGTAATTCCTTAATTCTTATATCTAACTCCCTTATGCTTCTCACCCTCAGTTGGTTGATGTTGGTTGTCAGCTCGCCTTCGTCCTTCGCTGGCTTGTAGTGCTGCTTCAACTTGACCTTACATTCTTCCCACGTAGCTGGCTTTTCACAATTTAGTAAGTTTTTTGGCACTCCCGAAATTTTCCTGTCGTATATTATTTGAAATACGACAGGATCGTTATTTTTTTCTATAACGATTTTGTCCAATGTTTCTATGAAGGATGGCAATTTTTTTCCATCGCCTTCGCCTGTAGAACAAACATCCTAAGCAATTTAGTTTTATTGCTTAAAAGAATGTTTGTGTGTTTTCTTTTGTCGTATCTTTAGTTGCTGGTTTCGGGGAAGTGAGTTCACACATAACTCGCGCACCACAGTCGAAATACGCTTGACCTGACACACCGGAAAGCTTCACGTTCACGGTCGGAATGTCACTACCCATAGTGCTGGCTGACATCGAATTAAAATTCACTGCCAACGGAGATGTGGTCACTGTTTTCGTTTTTGTACAGTTTGGGCAGTTAGCTCTGACAAACCCTGGGGTGTTGCACCCGTAACATGCAAGCTTCGGCTTCGGAACCACTGCAGGTGCGTTATGCGTTTGCGCTACGTCTTTAGTGGTAGCTTCTTGTTTTCTGAAACATTGTTCTTGCGTGTGTCCTTTCTTGCGACAAAAGTTGCACCGAGTTGGACCACCACCTTTTGCATTAGTAGTGTTCGCAACTTCATTTCGCTCAATAAGGCATTGCTCCGCCTCACGGGCGTCTGCTAACAGCTCATCAAAAGTGTTAATTTTGTGTCGCAAAACTCTATCGCGTATACGTGAATGCAGCATGCCAAACAGCATGTCGATCTGCATCGCTTCAGTTGGCTTGCTGTCCAATTGTGCGAACAAAACGCGTTTCTTGCGAATAAACGGTAGGTAGGTTCATTCCACTGTTGCTTCACTTCCCATAAATTTGCATAAATTCTCCACGATGGCTTCGATGGACAAAAAGACTCACGCAGCATTCTTATGACGTCGTCGAAAGTTCTAGCATTAGCTTTCACACCACACCACCATTGCGCGGCGTCACCCTCTAAGAGCATGGGCATGTCATTCACGGCGTCAGCGTCACTGATTCGTTCCACCATTTTGAATGTGCTTACAGCCGAGATAAACTCTTCCACTCTTGACGGGTTGCGTGCGCCATTGTACCGAGCAGAGCACGTGCTGAATGAGCCGGATTTCACGTTGCACGTCGTCACTGCTTCAAGAAGTTGCCGGAATTGGTCATTTGACATCGAGACCATCTTTGTTAAACGCTGACTTCGGCGAAGAGGAATTTCACAAATCTTAGCCACTATGTTGGACGCCACTTATAAAAGTTTTCTTCGTTTAGGATTCGTGTCTGTCTGTTAAAACAAAAATAAATTGAAACATCCGCGAAACAGAAAGATGGCGGCTGCTGTGGAAGTGACCAGCCATCGCTGTTCAACAACCACACCAGAGCCAGTATAAGGAAAAGCAAAACGGACGGACCATCGTCCATCTCGAATTGCTCGTCCTTACCTTTCTGCTTCACCGCTGATCGCAAAAGAGGAAGATTGGCGCGTGCAGCGCTTTTTTATACTACAACGCACAGCTTTTCAAAAGCTCTTTACATAAGAAAAATACAAAAAGGAGATGGATATTATTACATTTGTGACACTTAAAAATAGGGGTGAGTGGGATAGATTGATTACAATGCAAAGTTGTAAAACTAAAATGTCTATACTACAGTGGGATGGATTGATTACAATGCAAAGTTGTAAAACTAAAATGTCTACGCTTATGCTAAGGGACCTTATGCTACAGAGTCAAATTCTACATTTACGAAGTCAGAATATTCATATAATCAATATCATTGGTGTCCAATTGACTTTAAAGTAACTGAAGGTTCGTTAATATCGTCAAGTAAGTATAATAAACGGAGGGATGGAAATGCAGTAAATAGAAGAACGATTGCAGGTAGAATAGTTCAAATTACTTCAATAGTTTGTCCGTGTAAAAGATTACGGTTAGTATAAGAATTAAAAAAAGGTATACATATTAAAGCTGAGCCGCCGTGGCTGAGTTGATTAGTGCGCGGTCCAGCGAGTCGAATGCAGAGCGACGCAAGTTCGAATACTGCATGTAGTAACATCTAAAAAAATAACGGGAAACTCGTTTTCTCTTTCGGTGGCTGTCCTCTCAGCTGGAAATGGCAAACCTCTGAGAGTAAAAATTGCCTATGAAAAAGCTCCCAACCTGCCGTTCGGAACCGGCATAAAACTGTAGGTCCCTTCCACCCGCGTACAAATTCACACGCACAACACGGGTGGTTGCGGGAAGCTAGGCCTTAGTCTCGCGTAAGCGGGCTGTCGTGCCAATCCATTATTTAAATTATTTAATAATTACCAGGTATGCGCCTATGAAACTGTAACGACATCTAGCGGTAAATAGCCGAATATTTATAAACTTCGGAACCGTACCAAATGTCATGTTTACTTCTTCTGTCATATGTCAACAATATTCAGTTCACAATTTGTCAAGTTTCATCCAACAATGCATTGTTTGACGCTCCGGAAAATGTCGGATTACGTGCCTACAAATTACGATTTGCGGACACAGTTAATTTTGTGTTACCATTTGAAGAAAAACGCTGGTGAAACGGTTAACGGTGAACGTTACCAACAACAATTGGCCGATTTGAACCGTGCTATACGCCAAAAACGCCCAGAATATGAAGCCAGGCAATACAAAGTGATTTTCCTCGATGACAACGCACCACCACACCGCACTAGAGCCACCAAAGAATTGGTTGCATCGTACAACTGGGAAGCTCTTGCTCATGCGGCTTACTCACCAGACTTGGCGCCTTCGGATTATCACATGTTCGCATCGATGGGCAACGCATTAACGGAACAGCGCTTCAATTCTCACTTACTTACTTACTTAACTCGCCATAACAACCCGTTATCGGGTTACGGCCTGCCGCAAAACTTCTCTCCAGGCGCCTCTGCTTCGCGCGCGCCTTCTCCAGTTGGTCACACCAAGAGATACCAGGGCCTCTTCCACTTGGTCCTTCCACCGGAGACACGGCCTCCCTCTTCGCCGTCGACCTCCAACCATCGCATCGAATACCTTTTTCGCCGGAGCTTCGTCGTCCATGCGGCAGACATGACCGAGCCAGCGTAGCCGCTGGATGTTAATTCGCTGCGCTACGTCCATGTCCTTATACAGCTCATACAGCTCGTTATTGGTTCGTATGCGATAGTCGTCACCAACCCGAACAGGGCCGAAGATTTTGCGAAGCACCTTCCTCTCGAACACTCCAAGGGCCGCTATGTCGTTTCGTGTCATTGTCCATGCTTCAGCGCCATAGAGGAGCACGGGCAAGATAAGCGTCCTATAGAGTGAAAGTTTTGTCGGTCGAGAGAGGTCTCTACTTCTCAATTGCCTACCGAGACCGTAGTAGCACCTGTTGGCAAGAGTTATCCTTCGCTTTATCTCCAGACTGACATCATTGCTGCTGTTGATGGCGGTGCCAAGGTAGACGAATTCCTTGACAACTTCAAAAGCATACCTGTCGGCCTCGACGTGAGACCCTAGCCGCTGCGAGTCCCTGCGTGTAGACAGCATATACTTCGTCTTGCCCTCATTTACCACCAGACCCATTTTGGCAGATTCTCTTTCGATAGCCGCAAAGGCAGCGGTGACATCTCGCTTGTTACGTCCGATGACATCAATATCATCAGCGTAAGCAAGGAGCTGGACACTTTTGTTGAAAATTGTGCCATTACGATGTACACCGGCCTTGCGCAGAACACTCTCCATGGTGAAGTTGAAGAGGTCGCAGGACAAAGGATCGCCCTGTCTGAAACCTCGAACGGTATCAAAGGGGTCGGAGAGGTCACTTCCAAACTTGACGGAGCTGCGCGTATTGCTCAACGTCGCTCTGCAAAGTCTAACGAGCTTTGCAGGGATACCAAGTTCAGACAATGCGGCATATAGGCGATCCCTTATCGGGCTATCGAATGCTGCCTTGTAATCGATGAAGAGATGGTGTGTATCGATTTGGTTCTCATGGGTCTTCTCCAGGATTTGGCGTAGAGTGACCAGATAGATGGTGGACTTACCAGGTCTAAAGCCGCACTGATAAGGTCCAATCAGCGCCTTGGCGAGTGGCTTTAGTCTTTCACATAATACGCTCGTCAGGACCTTGTATGCAATGGGAAGTAGGCTGATACCCCTGTAGTTGGCGCATATTGTTAGGTCGCCTTTCTTCAGCACAGGACAAAGGGCACTGAGGTTCCAATCGTTGGGCATTCGTTCCTCCAGACATATTTTGCAAATGAGCTGATGCATGCACCCAATCAATTCTCACGCAGAAGCCAAAAAATGGATCGATGATTGGTTTCAGGCAAAAGACGAAACATTTTTTTGGCGAGGCATCCATAAATTGCCTGAGAGATGGGAAAAATGTGTAGCTAGCGATGGCCATTACTTTGAAGAATAAAATTGTAATCATTTCCTTACAATAAACGTGTTTTTTCAAAAATAATTACCGGTTTCATAGGCGCATACATTGTATTATACATATTAAATATCCTACTAAACTGTAATTATTACTAAAATTATTAATGTATAATCATGAAAAAAGGTTGTTCTATTAAAGGTGAAGCACTATCTTGAAGTCCTAGGGCTGCTCATGTTGTCATTTATTTTCTAATAAAAGTAAATATCCTTTATATAAGGGGCTTAAGTCCATTGCACTAATCTGCCATATTAGAAATTAGTTAATAATGATGCCAGGATGCCAGGAGTCTGTCGCCGATTGGATTAAGAGCTGTGATCGATGTTCAGCTGCGAAAGGGCACACAAGAAGATTTCGAGGCCGCATGCAGCAGTACAACATGGGAGCGCCTTTTGAGCGAATTGCCATGGAAGTCGCCGGGTTATACCCACTTAGCAGTTAAGGCAACAAATAAATATGTGCTGGTGGTAATGGACTATTTCAGCAAATGGCCCGAAGTGTATCCTATTCCTAACCAGGAGGCCCCCACGGTCGCGGAAATGCTGGTAAACAACTGGGTGGCCAGATTTGGAGTTTCACTGGAGTTGCACTCGGATCAAGGCCGGAATTTCGAGTCTCTGGTAATAAAGGAAGTGTGTGAGCTACTAGGAATAAGGAAAACTCGCACCTGTCCTTTGCATCCCCAGTCCGACGGCACGGTGGAACGATTCAATCGAACACTGGAGGAATATCTGCGGAAAGTAGTAGGCAGGAATCAAAAGGATTGGGACACGCATATTCCGCTGTTCTTGATGGCGTATAGGTCAGCCCAGCACGATACGACATCACTCACTCCAGCCCGAGCAGTGTTCGGCACAGAGCTGAGATTGCCTGCTGACTTGAAATTCGGAGTGGTCAGCAAGACGGGAGGCGCTAAGACTGATTACGTAGTGAATAAGCGATCGGAGATGGAAGAAATCCACCAGTTTATAAGAGACCGTATCCAACTGGTCAGCGATAAGATGAAAGCCAGATATGATCTACGAGCTAACACAGCGGGGTTCCAAGAAGGCTATCTGGTAATGCTTTACAACCCGCAGCGCAGGAAAGGTTTGTCTCCAGAGCTTTAAACGTCATGGGAAGGACCGTACAAGGTACAAGGGTTCAACGCCGCTGCAGCGGAAACGCCAGGCTGAAGGTAGTCCATTTGGAGCACCTGGCGTCTTACTCCGGCGGAGCCTCGGTACTTGTTCGGGACGAACACGTCTAAGTGATGGGCAGTGAAACGAAAAGGCACTTTGTGCTGTGCATGAACGCTTTTGCAAGCATACTTTTAGGCATGCACTGTGAAGTACGGCAAACTGGTATAATTCGCTTGGTATAGTCCGATACGGCAAGGTTCGCGAGAAATGGACTGTGCGAGAATGGTCGAGCATTTTCTAATTGGAAGTTGCAAGAAACTTCGGCGCGATAAGAAAACTGGTATAAAAGCAGCAGTGTGCAGTGCAGTGGGGCGAGTCTGTGTTGAGCAAGCAAAGTGGTAACAAGTGTAGATACAAGCGAAGTGTGAATCTGTAAATAAAGTGATTGTTAATTTTTTGCTGAGTAATTGAAGTTGTTTTATTTTCAAAACCAATCTAAACGAACCTGTGAAGTAATTTTCGTAACAATATTTTGGTGTATGAAGCACAAAAGTTTTTGATACTTTAGGGAACAGTTTAATTCTGTTAAATATAATGAATGTAATTTTAATTACATAATTTACCCTATCAAGGTAACCCTTTTGTCAGGCAATTCATTAGAATAAATTTTTATTTTTTAGAATTTACATAGTAAGTATGCTATTACACAAATTTTTTTTTTATTGTAAGTTTTATTAAGCTTTAATTATTTATTAACATCTAGTTTAATATATTAAGATAACTTTATTTAATTAATAAAATTTTATTTTATTTTATACTATTAGTGTACTTTAAAAGCCTATATAGATATAACAGAGAGTTAAAAGTACAACTTTATATAGATATAAATAAATAAATCATAAATTTATATACTTTTACTCTAGACTATTATATAAAAGCAAGTGTGACGTTTTTTGAGCCACAATCAGGCAAAAACCACTGAACCGATTTAGATGAAATAAGCACCAAACAATTTTTTATCTGTGGAAATGGTACATAGGCTATATGAGATTGAGCACGCCCCCTTATTACGCCCACTATGGTAACATAACTCATCTATTGTATGCTTTTGTAAGGCAATATGGGTATCAGACGATTCAGCGTGTCATTGCGGGAAACATAGGCTATAATATTGTTACGAATTTTCCCAGTTCGTTATCGACGGTTCGTTTTGATTGTATTTGAAAATAAAACAACTTCAGTTATCCGGCGCAACGTAGTCAAAACTAACAATCGCTTTATTTACAGAATTCACACTTCGCTTGTATCTACACTTGTTACCACTTTGCTTGCTTAACACAGACTCGACCCCTTGCGCTGCCACTGCTGCTTTTATACCACTTTTCTTATCGCGCCGAAGTTTCTTGCACTTCTAATTGGAAAGCGCTCGACCATTCTCGCACAGCCCATTTCTTCGAGAACCATCCTTGCCATATCGGACTATACCAAGCGAATTTATAACAGTTTTGCTGTACTTCACAGTGCATGCCTAAAAGTATGCTTGGAAAACATTCGTGCGGAGAAAAGCATTTCTGTACAGTGCGGCACAGAATTTCTCATCGTATCACTGTCCATCACTTAGACTTGTTCGTCCCGAACAAGTACCGAGGCTCCGCCGGAGTAAGACGCCAGGCGCTCCAAATGGACTACTTTCAGCCTGGCGTTTCCGCTGCAGCAGCGTTGAAGCCTGTACACCACGTCATTAATCCGGGTCACGACCTTGTACGGTCCTTCCCATGACGTTTGAAGCTTTGGAGACAAACCTTTCCTGCGCTGCGGGTTGTAAAGCATTACCAGATCGCCTTCTTGGAACCCCTCTGGGTTAGCCCGTAGACCATAGCTCGCTTTCATCCTGCTTTCAACTAGTAGAGTGCGGCTCCGCGATCTTCTCCTCGGCCCTTTCGCAGCCGAACACCGATTACAACCTCTGATCCACTCAGCGACAGACTCCTGGCATCCTACCCAATAGAACCGTCTTCTTATCTTGGCGACAGTTTTTGCGATGCCTAGGTGCCCTCCACTGGAGTCGTTATGGTTTTCCTCGATGACATCGTCGATTCGGCCTCTCGGGACCACTATTAGGGATTTTCTGGTCCTGCCATTCCTGCTCTCCCACTCGCGGTAGAGGCAGCCATCCTGCAGACGTAGACTTTGCCACTGTGCCCAGTAAGCCTTCGCGATCGGGCTCTCACCAGCCATCTCCTGCCAGTCCGGCCGCAATCTCTGCGCTTTGCCTTTGATGATCTTCGCGAGATCCGTATCCTTGCGCTGGTCCTTCTGTAGCCTTTCCGCAAGCCAATCTTCCTCTTGCAGAACTCTTACCGACCGAACATCCACAATTTGTCCCTCGTTTTCGGCCTGCGAATTATGCCTGCGTTCGGTCTCGCACGAATGGTGTGGCAGGGCGTCATCCCTTCTTGGCGACGTCTTTTGTCCGGAACGCTTTTCTCGCAGATGGCAGTCTCGTGATATGTGGCCTTGCTTGCCACATCGCCAGCAACTGACTCGAGATGATACTGCCCGCAGCCCCGCTGGTGCCTCCGAGCTCACTGTCTGGCTTTGCGTGACACGTCCAGATTGGACCCCATGCATCTCCACAGATGAATGTCGAAAACTTCCCCTCCAGGCCGCCTCATACGTCAATGCGCTTGTCACCGTCTCACGGAATGTCGGCTTGCCCATCATCAATGCACTGCGTCGTGTCTCCGGGTCATGAAGACCTTCAATAAACGCCTCAATCTTCATCCTCTCGAGATAATCAGCGCCGCATTTCGGGTAGCACAACTGTACGAGCCGCTCAATGTCTGCTGCATACGTCTGCAGCGCCTCGTCTGCTCTTTGCCAGCGGTTCTTCAGCTCGCAATAATACAGCATTTTGTTGTGCTCGTCACTGTATCTGGCTGCCAGCGCCCTTATGACGGTCTCGTAATCACCTCTCAAACCTTCCGGAACTGTTTTTATTACCTCAGCTGCCGGACCTCTTAGAGCCAGTATCAGTCTCCGACCTTTCCTAACATCGGTCCACTGACTCTCCAAAGCAGCCATATCGAATTGTAGTTTGAATGTGTCGAACGACGTAGTACCATCATAAGTAGGCACTGCTATGGCAAAACTTTCCTCAACCGACTGCACTCTTGCTCGCAGCTGTACCTCTTTAAGCCGCTCATCGATTTTCCTGTTTACCGAATCCTCCAGACTGTCAACTCGTCTGTCCCACTTGTCCATTCGCGTCTCAAGATGCTCAACTTTCCCGTTCAGTCTATCGGAAATTTCCTCCACCTTCTGCTCTATGCGCGCAGAATTTGTCGCCATTTCTCGGTTGCACGCTTCCATTTGCTCCGATATTTCACGGGTCGCCGTTTCCATCCTTGCTATTTCTTGATTCGTCGTTTCCAGTTTCGCTGCCATTTGCGCCGAAAGTTCCTGATTCGCGGTTTCCAGTTTCGTTGCCATTTGCGCCGAAAGTTCCTGATTCGCGGTTTCCAGTTTCGTTGCCATTTGCGCCGAAAGTTCCTGATTCGCGGTTTCCAGTTTCGTTGCCATTTGCGCCGACATTTCGCGATTTTCATTTTCCATTTTGGCTGCCATTTCACGGTTGGAAGTCTCAAACATGCCTTTAAGTGCAACCATTAACTGGCTCATGTCCATTGCTTGTGGTGGCGTAGCCGCTGCAGCCGTACTTTGCATCGACGCAGCACCAGCAGGCGTTTCCTCCACCTTGGCCGACGCCTCTTGTTCCTGCGTTCCGAACTCGTGTGCAGCCCAATCAATGCCTCTTGATTCACACGCCTCTCGCAAACGCAGCTGCAACTCCACCTTACCGCCAGCAGTCGGCAAATTCCAGGCAGCCAGCTCCTTCTTCAGCTGGTCAACCTTCAGCAGCTCCAGTTTAACCATGTTTCCGTTTTTATAATTTTATTTTACTTTCAGTAATACAAGCCCACTTCTGACGGCGCAACGTAGTCAAAACTAACAATCGCTTTATTTACAGAATTCACACTTCGCTTGTATCTACACTTGTTACCACTTTGCTTGCTTAACACAGACTCGACCCCTTGCGCTGCCACTGCTGCTTTTATACCACTTTTCTTATCGCGCCGAAGTTTCTTGCACTTCTAATTGGAAAGCGCTCGACCATTCTCGCACAGCCCATTTCTTCGAGAACCATCCTTGCCATATCGGACTATACCAAGCGAATTTATAACAGTTTTGCTGTACTTCACAGTGCATGCCTAAAAGTATGCTTGGAAAACATTTGTGCGGAGAAAAGCATTTCTGTACAGTGCGGCACAGAATTTCTCATCGTATCAATATAATTGGCCACACCCACTTTCCGTGCCCACTAAACTAACAAAACGAAGCTACGGTACATGTCTGTAAATCAGTATTAATATCAAATGATTCCGTGTTTCATTGATGTTAACATAGGATATATAAGATTGACCACGCCTACCTAATACGCCTTCTCGCCACGATCACTATAATAAATCAGCCATGATATATACACTGCGGGACACTTGATTACCCTCACTTTACTTTGTTAGCTAAGATTTTTGTGATGAAGTCAACAACTTTTTTTTTAATGTCAAAATTTTCTGGACACTTAGTTACATGTGTTCCTGTTTTTGAACCGCCAACATTTTATGCAAAATGATGATAACCCAAATTTTTGTCCTTTTAAGCCTATTTCAAGTGGGACACTTGATTACCCTCATTGCAGTTTTAGACCTGTAACAAGTGTTAGAAGGTAGGATTAGTGTAAATTGGTTTGAAAAACTAAATTGAAAGTATTAGGCATATAATGTTTGCGAAATTTACAGACGGCAGATGCAATGGCCCGCGGTAAAACCTTAAAAGAATTGGAAAGGGGACGAATTTCGGTGTACAAGGAGGAAAACATAAGTAACCGCGAAATCGCTCACAGAATCGATCGCGATCCATGGGTGATAAACCATTTTCTTAAAACACCCACAACTTATGGCAAAAACCGCAAAGGTCGTACCGCAACAGCAACTTCTCTTAGAGAGAGAAGAGCAGATCTTCGTGAAGCGTCCAATTCCTCTGCGTCTGCGGGTCACATACGAGGTCTAACCAGGACGACAGCCAGTGTCAGCACTGTCCACAGAGTAATTAAGCAGTTTCCTTACATCAAACGCAAAAGGCTGCAAAAAAAACCACGTTTACTGCAAAGTCACGAAACGGTACGCTTAGAGTTCGCGCGAGCTCATCTCAGTTGGCAGCAGGAGTGGAAGTCAGTCGTCTTTTCCGACGAAAAGAAATTTAATTTGGACGGACCCAATGGCTTCCAACACTATTTTTACGATCTAAGAAAATCTGAAGGATTTTTGTCGCGGCGTCATTCAGCAGCATTCTCAGTTATGTTGTCGGCAGCAATGTCGGCCCATGGCGCAATTAATTTGTCAATATTGGAAGGGCGCCAAGTTTCACAGAATTATATGGAAATATTGGAGATTGGATTTGTAAACTTTGACGAAATATTCGCGGGGAAACGCGGGATTTTCCAGCATGATAACGCTGCCATTCACACCGCTAGTTGGTGAAGGATTGGTTTGAAGCGGAAAATGTTAATGAAATAGATTGGTCTGTATTCTCGTCCGATCAAAACATAATCGAAAATGTTTGGGGATGGTTGACACGTAAAATGTATGCAGATGGCGTCTTATAGACACAATTGAAAAAGCATTTTCCGAAATCCCTGAAAATTATATTACATCGTTGGACAACTCTTCGCCTTCTCGTCTTTTCGAGGTTATTCGCAGTAATGATGTCCATACAAAACATTAGTAATACAAAATTAATAAATGTAATGAAGAATTACCTCTAGTTTCTTTGTTTTCTATGAGTGAGGGTAATCAAGTGTCCCACTTGAAATAGGCTTAAAAGGACAAACATGTGGTTAATCATCATTTTACATACAATTTTGGCGGTTCAAAAACAGGAACACATGTAACTAAGTGTCCAGAAAATTTTGACATTAAAAAAAAAATTTTTGACTTCATAACAAAAATCTTAGCTAACAAAATAAAGTGAGGGTAATCAAGTGTCCCGCAGTGTATGTCAAACGATTTAGCGGTTCGATAGGGGGAATGGGGTGGGTTTTTGACAAGGGGGCGTGGCACCGCCCATACAACTTAAATTTTCAATATGGAATATCTTCGGAATGAGAAATCGGGCAGCATTAAAATTTGGTGCGGGGCCACCGTTTGATGTGCCGTTTGACTGGTAAAACTTTGTGAGCGTTTGACAAGGGGCGTGACACTTTTTAAGCAACTCAAATGTTTTCAATAACTGTGGAACTACAAATCACACAGTTAAGAGATTTGACACGAACTTACGATTTAGACGTGCCCTTCGACATTGGGAATGGGGTGGGTATCGGACGAGGGGGCCTAGCACTGCCCATACAAACCAAGTTTTTAATATCAAAGATCTTCGGAATTATAAATCGGTCAGCATTGAAATTTGATATAGCATTATCTAAGCCATAAGTCGTTCAAGTGGTTAAATTGTATGGGCGTTGGACAAGGGGCGTGGTACTTTTTAAGCGACCTTATTGTTTTCAATTGGAACTGCAAATCACACATCAAGATATTTGGCACATACTTACGATTTCGACGTGCCCTTCGACAGGGAGAGTAGGGTGGGTATTGGACGAGGGGCATGGCATCGCCCATACAACCCAAATTTTTAATGTGGAATATCTTCGGAAAACTAAGTTGGAATGCTTTGAAGTTTTGTATACTATCGTCCCATAGATGTGTCATTCTACTGGCGGTATATTTTTTGCGACTGAAATTTTTCGCGTAACTTTGGAACTGAAAGTCGCATATCAATGAAACCGGGTCACACCCTTCGACTGGAAGAATGGATTGGGCATTACATAAAAGAGGCGTGGCATCGCTCATAAAGTTTAGTATGAAGAAACTTGATTTATTGGGCCCATTGATTTCAAACTTGCGTGCAAAGCCGCAGGGCCCTACTAGTAATTTATATAAATAAATAAGAATAATAGAACCTTTATATATATATAAATGTTTAATAAATGCGTAATTATTTATAAACCCCGAAATTTTTTTTGTATAATATATAGATATTTATATGCATATTAAATATTTATATTATATAAAAATTTTAATATATATGATCTAGGTATATGTATATTAAACATTTATATACATATAAATATTTATAAACTTCAAAATTTATTATTTTTATAATTTAACGATTTATAAAAATTATTGAAAAGATGTATTTTAACTTATATTAATTTAAATTTTTTATATAAAAAAATATATATGAATTTCTTTAAATTAAAAGAACTTTGAGCTACATTGTTTTATTAATAATTGATTTACTTAACCCTAATTTATCTATTTTATTTTATTGATTATTTTTATTTATTAATATGAATTATATATTTAATATTTTTATTAATTGATCTATTTTGTTTATAACTATAAATAACGAAAATAATTTTTTATGAATTACTGGTTGTATTTTATTTCTAGGGACTTCTCAAGGTTAAGGGGACCTTCGAGGAGACGATGGGAGGAATTACAAAGTAATATTATTGAGGCTTAGTACTTAGTTAGTTATTTTATATGATAATTTTGATTTATTTTATTTATGTTTTTATTTATGTTTTATTAAAGTTCTTTTAATTTTTTATTTTTATCTTATTTTATTTATAAAGTTTTATCTTGGCTTTAAAGTTTGTTATTCGATTATTTTATATGTAAGTTTTAGCGTGAGTTACTATTTATTTGAATAATAAATAGTTTTCATTGGAGCCGCAGTAGTTAGTATTATTAATTAAAGGAATTTATAAATAGTAATTTTATTATAGTATTGGCCAAATTTGTGCCAGCAGCCGCGGTTATACTTATGATACAAATAAATTTGTTTCAGTAGAAGTTAAATTTTTGTTTATGAAATGAAATTGAATTTATTAGGTGAAATTTTAAATTCATTAATTTTTTGTATTTAGTTAATTGAAGCTTGTAAATGTTAATATAAAACTAGGATTAGATACCCTATTATTTAAAATGTAATTGATTTACTAAGGTAGTAATAGTTATGTTCTTGAAACTTAAAAGTTTTGGCGGTATTTTAGTCTATTTAGAGGAACTTGTCCTGTAATCGATAATCCACGATGAACCTCACTTAAGTTTGTTTTTCAGTTTGTATACCGTCGTTATTAGAATATTTTATTAGAATAATAATTTTCTAGATTTTTTATCGGAATATATTCAGATCAAGGTGTAGCTAATATTTAAGTTGAGATGAGTTACAATAAATTTATTTAAACGGAATTAAATGTGAAATGTTTAATGAAGGTGGATTTGATAGTCAAATTAAACAGATTATTAATTTGATTTTAGCTCTAAAGTATGCACACATCGCCCGTCGCTCTTATTATTAAGGTAAGATAAGTCGTAACATAGTAGATGTACCGGAAGGTGTATCTAGAATGACAATTTAAAGCTTATTAAGTAAAGCATTTCATTTACATTGAAAAGATTTTTGTGCGAATCAATATAAATTGATTACATATTATTTATTAAATAGATTTTATTATAGTTGATTAGTAACGTGAGTGAATATTGAAATATTTTGAAAAATTTTTATTTTATAAGAAGATTTAATTTATCGTACCTTGTGTATCAGGGTTTATTAAGTAAACAATAATTACACAGCCACACAAAAAAAAATATGTTTTCGGGTCTGGAGGTCAGACCATGTTTACTATATGTTTTCGGGGTCGCTGAATTCGAATCCGAGGTCCAAAAAACCCCAGCACGTCAGGGTTCTGATATAACCTCAAAAAACCTTATATAAAATTTTATTCGAGTCCGGGGGTCAGACCATGTTTATTATATGTTTTCGGGGTCGCTGAATCCGAATCCGAGGTCTAAAAAACTCCAGAATATCAGGGTTTCGACATAACCTCAAAAACTTTATAAAATTTTTTTTCCGAGTCCGGGGGTCAGACCATGTTTACCATATGTCTTTGGGGTCGCTGAATCCGAATCTGTTGTCTAAAAAACTATAGCACTTGATTTGCAAAGAAATTCGCAAAATTTATTCATCCGACCTACGACGTGTGTCTGCATCCAGGGCACCTCCTCGTGGTGACTTCGAGCAACGGAGTGTGCCTGTGATCCGGCTAAGTCCCTGGATCACATCTTTCATGCCGTCATGGCAGGCGCACGCAAGCGTTTTACGATGCAGAGAGTCGAATCCTCAGTATCGGCGACTGGTCAGGGTGAGAAAGCGGGCCCACAGGCGTCGTCATCAAGGGAGCGCAGTTTCACATTAGTTGGTGACTTGGCTAATGTGGAATTTAATGCTACAAGAAAGCGGCGCAAGGTTTCGCAATCACATGATTGTCATGCGAATCATGAGAATTTTTGTTACGTTTGTTCCAAATATGAAGTGACATCCTTGCAAAAAACGATTGATGATAATATTTGCAACTTATACGAAGAAATTTTCAATTTAAAGATGGATCAACATAATAGCTGGGTTCCGCGTGTCATTTGTAACATGTGCAAAAAGATGTTGTATCGATGGAAGGCGGACAAAAATAAAGAGAACATCAAATTCATCACTCCAGCAATTTGGAGAAAACCTAGTAGCCCAGAGCTTAGCTTAAATGATATTAAAGGCATCAACATAAAAAACAAACAAAAAATTGTATATAACAATGCTCCATCAATGACGGCTCCCGTTATAGTTGATCAAGTTAAATGCTTGTGGATCCATCGAAAATTCTCATTCCTCCGTTGCATATAAAGCTTGGTCTCATGAAACAATTCGTCAAAGCCCTTGATAAATCAGGGGCATGTTTTCAATACCTTCAATCCAAATTTCCGAAACTTTCTGAGGCCAAGTTGAAAGAAGGAGTATTCGACGGACCACAAATTCGAACTATGTTCAAAGATTTGAATTTCATTCGTACAATGAATCGACTTGAGAAAGCAGCCTGGCTTAGTTTTAAAGATGTGGCACAGAACTTTTTAGGAAATAACAAAAGTCCGAAGTATAAAAAAATTGTTGGCAAAATGGTTGAAGATTTTAGAAAGCTAGGATGCCTGATGAACTTGAAATTACATTTTTTGCATGCACATCTAGACAAATTTCCAAATAATCTAGGTGATTTTAGTGAAGAGCAAGGCGAGCGCTTTCACCAAGATATAAAAGTCATGGAAACTCGATATCAAGGAAGGTGGGATGAAAATATGATGGCAGATTTCTGTTGGATGTTGAAGCGAGATACACCGAAAGAAGATAGAAAGCGTAAATCACTGCATAGATCTTTTGATGAGAAAAGAACCCGCTATAGTAGCAAACAAGAGTCTGCTATTTGATTTATGCGTCTGGTTTTTAGATCGTCTATTCCAATCGATTAATTTTTGAGTTCGTATACTTAAGTCATTCGATTCCTATTGTAGTCATGTAACTAGTCATTTATTCTAGTATGTAGTTGAGGTTATGTCGAAACCCTGATATTCTGGAGTTTTTTAGACCTCGGATTCGGATTCAGCGACCCCAAAGACATATAATAAACATGGTCTGACCCCCGGACTCGAATAAAATTTTGTATAAGGTTTTTTGAGGTTATATCAGAACCCTGACGTGCTGGGATTTTTTGGACCTCGGATTCGAATTCAGCGACCCCGAAAACATATAGTAAACATGGTCTGACCTCCAGACCCGAACACATATTTTTTTTTGTGTGGCTGTGTTATTTATTTTTCTTGATTTTATAAGAGTTAATAATTTATTAAAGTTGATGTATCAAAATCATTTTGAATATATTATTTGTAATGAAATGTTATTCGTTTATAAAGGTATCTAGTTTTTTTAGAAATAAATTAATTTAGTAATTTTAAATTTTTTGTTTATTTATATGAAGTAAAAAATTGTTTAATTATAATTTTCTAGGGATTAAGCTTTGGGAAAAATTATTAAAAGTTAATAATTATTTTATGAGATGTATGTATAGAATTTGCAACCATTTTTAAGTTTGTTATAAATTATTTTATTATTTATATTATTTATTTAGCTTTAATTACACCGGCACACAAAAAAAAAGTGGTCTGTACATTTGACTAGACCCACCTATCCTTATATATTTCGATGCGCTGAAACCGAATCCGAGGTCTGTTTTGTCCGTACACCCTCAAAATTTTGAGTAAATTCCAAAAAACTGGTGTACGGACAAAACTGACCTCGGATTCGGTTTCAGCGCACCGAAATTCATAAGGATAGGTGGGTCTAGTCAAATGTACAGACCACTTGTTTTTTGTGTGCCGGTGTTATCTATAAAAGTTTTTATTTTAATATTTTAAATTAAGTAATAATGATAGAATTAGTATATATTTATTGTAAGTTTAATTTTATATGGAAAGTTTATGTAAAGAATTCGGCAAAATTTATGCCCGCCTGTTTAACAAAAACATGTCTTTTTGAGTTATTTTTAAAGTCTGACCTGCCCAATGAATAAATTGAATGGCCGCAGTATACTAACTGTGCAAAGGTAGCATAATCATTAGTCTTTTAATTGGAGGCTGGTATGAATGGTTGGACGAGGTATAAACTGTTTCATTTACATTTTTGGTAGAATTTTATATTTTAGTCAAAAAGCTAAAATTTTTTTAAAAGACGAGAAGACCCTATAAATCTTTATATTTTATTTTATTTAACTTTTTAAGATTTATTTTATTTTTATAATTTAAAATATTTTATTGGGGTGATATTAAAATTTAAATAACTTTTAATTTGTTATAACATTAATTTATAAATATTTGATCCGCTATTAGCGATTATAAGTTTAAGTTACTTTAGGGATAACAGCGTAATTTTTTTGGAGAGTTCATATCGATAAAAAAGATTGCGACCTCGATGTTGGATTAAGATTAAGATTAAGATTAATTTTAGGTGTAGCCGCTTAAATTTTGAGTCTGTTCGACTTTTAAATTCTTACATGATCTGAGTTCAGACCGGCGCACACTGTGGTAATTCACGCCGATTTTGGCGATTAATTCACCCGGACTATTTAGACATGAAAAAAGTATTAGGTTTAGTTAATTACAGATAAAGAAGTAGAAACTAAATGTATTTGAACATACTTTAGTGGATTTTTTATTATTTATGACCAAAAATGCAAAATTGTTACAAAAGGGTATTATACAGAATTCCTCGCTTATTTATTAATTACTATCGGAATCATCATCGTATTCACCCACGCTTCATTCACCGTCGCATCCATTGTTATCATCATCATCATAATTCGTGTTCTTCTTCCGCAATTATCAACAAATCCAATGGTTCCCTTGGCATGCGCGTAACTGCTTTATGAGGCAATTTCATTTCTGTCGATATAATGGGATCAGAATTTATAAGCAGTCTTTTTAGAACGTCTTCGTTGGTTTTTTCTCAACTACTTTTTCGAGAAAAATATTTCCTGAAAGCCTTAAAATCTTTATTTATCGCTTCCCGCGCTTCTTCAAATAATTCACCGATTCGCAACAAGGCGTGAGCTATGACCTATGGTCCATTAATTAAATATTTATGAACAGTCGTAGGCATCTTATACCAGGGATAGTACTCAACGAAAGATTTGGCACAATTTAAGGCAAAGAGTTGGTCATTATGTAATAAAGACTTAAACGAGTATACCAAATAACATTGGATTTCGTTCCTAAATGAAAACAACCACCTTTTTTAATATCTTGAAAAAGTAGTTTTTTGCAGTTACCCTTTACCTAATTAGTTTAATGCACATCACTGCGGTTATTTCAATCGATTACTCATAAGTGATACAAACAATAACAATGCCCAATACTGCAACTTCTGATAAATAAGGTCAGCTGACCTAGTTTTGCACACAACGACAACAAAGTCAAGTTAAATAATCTAAGATATTGAAATTTTATTTGGTTCTGCATCATTTAAGATTATTTTGTATTGTGTTTCATAAATATCTTAAAAACCAAAAATACTCACGCGTCGCGATATCCCGCCTAATATGTCGTCTAATATGCTGGTTAATATAAATCTAACATGCCGGCCCCCCGTAATGTAGGTTAAAAAGCATAAAGAAATACTAAAAACCATACATTGAACAACAACAAAACTAACATAAAACATATCGCTTGTTGCTTTTCTCATATTTTTTGCATTTACATTTATTTTTTGTCTTTCCTTTCACGGACCGCGTGCATATTTTGCCAAAACTTCACATACAAAAATCCAAATGCTGCAAAAGTACGCAACAATAGCGCAACTTTTTTTTTCATAGAAAGTTGCTAGAATATCCACAGATTACGACTATGACAATATTTTAGGTGAACATCACTGAACAAACAACTATATGTTCATGAATAGGGCCAAAATAAGGCAATTTTTAAGCTTTTTAAAAAAAAAATTACAAAAATATTTACGAACACTTAAAAAACAAAAAAAATGTGTATTTTAATACTTAAATACCTGAACAAGAAGCCTCCATCATCAGTTTTATGCTACTTTAAAAACTTGTAAAACAAATTTGATTTAAATAATTGAAAAATTCACGTTTCACGCTGTGCGCACGTCAAATGAAAATAAATGTCAGCTTTCAGAGTGCTTTGCGGAAAAACGGTAAACTATTTTGCAACACCTCTTTCACGTCGTGATGCAGAATTTTATCCACTTTAACTCGGTACCAAAAACGTATCTGTGTCTTTATTTTTCGTTTTTGAATTAATCGCCACTTTACTTATATATTACCCCAGTGTGCGACGCTTGCCTCATTTGCCCTCACAGTTGAAATGTGCTGGTAACCTGTTGTCTTATCACCGCAATCAGATCGTCCTTCCTTCCGTACTTTGTCTAAATGAAATTATTTTAGATTTTTATTTGATTTAATTTTAATTTCACTCTTTTAATACTTATCTTTATTTGGATGCCCTCCGATTGTTGAACATCGCGACACAAATTTCAATTCAGCACTGACATTGTGAAATCAGGTGACGCACCACGTTTATA
The DNA here is from genome assembly GCA_963971225.1 of Melieria omissa. NCBI lineage: Eukaryota > Metazoa > Arthropoda > Insecta > Diptera > Ulidiidae > Melieria > Melieria omissa. The sequence continues at coordinate 6,767,631 of OZ020270.1, forward strand.
TCGCCATCTCACTCTTTCATACAGAGAATATGGAAGGTATTAATGCGAATATATTCTTTCATTCCCACTTACTAGAAAAAATCCCAAAATGTGAAATGCAGATTTGTATGTGTTAGTGAGATTTGGGATATTTTTCAAATTTTCAACTTTTTTCCGGAGTTTCGGAATCCTATCCATCCCGGCTATACAAAGTTTTGTCGCTGGCTTCGCCAAACTTCAATTTTCGAAGTTCATCTTCATTCTTTGTGGGATGTTCGACAAGGAACATCAATTGCAAGCTGTGCTGTGCTGATGAGCACGAAACGGCGCGCCGCGGCGTATCGTTTGCAAATTCGAATATGCAAGGGTGTGTGTCCGTGTGAAAATAAATGTGCGTGTTGCTTCCCTGCAAGCAATTCCGTAGTCGACTACAAAACTTACTCACTTCTAGTTAACTTTCATGACCTAACTATAAGCTAACTACAAAGTAATGCAGAACTTCCCCAAAATCAATGCAATTTGTTCTTATGCGATTTTATGTCCCTAACTATAAGCTAACTACACAGTAATGCAGAATCCACCCAAATTAATGCATGCGTTTATGGCATAGAAATTAAAAAAACAGTTAATTGTTTGTTTTTTTGCTCTTTGGAATTTTATTTTACATATGTATTTGTCATTTTCTTTCCTGCATTATGAAATCATAATCAGTGCTTAGTCTCGTGCGTGCGGTCGCAGCCCGGCTTTTGAAAAAGGGAAGGGATTCGTATTCAAATAAATTAAATTCATGTAATGTTACTAAATCAGAAGCCACCTGTTCCTCTGCTAATGTGCAGAGTCAATACGAAATTTATATTGAAAATATTAGTGTATTATTATTATATTATATTATATTACATTTAAAATTTACAAAAAAACACAGAAATATTCATATTTATGGATAAAGATTTGACTGCAACGTATTAAGTAATAGTTGAGTTATAGCTGATCTAAATAAAGTCAACTTATAGCTAACTGAAATTAGTTTAGTTTATAGCTAACTATAAATTAGATCACTTTTAACTAACTTTTAAGCAACTAACTTTAAGTTAGTTGAAAAGTCATGCAGAGTTGGACAATTGACTACTGCCTAGGCCATCGCCATGTTAAAATAGTCAGTTGGCTCCATTGAAAATAATCCACCTATCAACCACAACTAGTTGAGAATTAGTTAGATTAAAGTGCGTTAAAAGTTAGTTGAGTTGCCGGCAGGGTTGTGTATGCGCTGAGGTGAATGAAAACAATACGAGCAACTGCACAAGATAAAAAGCAAATTTAATTTCCATGGCTTCCCTACAAGACGCGACTGACCGAAACTCCACTACATTCGCAACATTTTTTGAATTTACCAATACACTTGCATGAAATTTGGCCCATGAGACAACCCTGCAAGACATGACCCTGCCGGCAACTCAACTAACTTTTAACGCACTTTAATCTAACTAATTCTCAACTAGTCGTGGTTGATAGTTGGATTATTTTCAATGGAGCCAACTGACTATTTTAACATGGCGATGGCCTAGGCAGTAGTCAATTGTCCGACTCTGCATGACTTTTCGACTAACTTGAAGTTAGTTATTCAAAAGTTAGTTAAAAGTTATCTTATTTGTGGCTAGCTATAAACTAATTACATTTCAGTTAACTTCAAGTTTACTTTATTTAAATCAGCTATAACTCAACTATTAGTTACGTCTTTATCCATAAAAATGGATATTTCTATGATTGTTATGTAAATTTAAAATTTTTGTATTTCCTTTTTTATTTGAAAAATGTTTAAATACCTAACAACTCTTCAAAACACTTGCGAGATGGCCTATTTTTAAAATACCAATCACCGATTTTTTTCTTTTAATGCATTTTTTTTTAACAATTTTCTTGGAACAATTTTCTTGGACACTAATATTTTCAATATAAATTCTGTTTTGGCTCTGCACATTAGCAGAGGAACAGGTGGCTTCTGATTTACCAATATTACATGAATTTAATTTATTTGAATACGAATCCATTTCCTTTTCCAAAAGCCTTCTTAACTTTCTTTTGCTTGAACCTCTCATTTTGGCTTAGCTTAAATAATTAAAATTAAATCACTTGAAATAATTATATAAAATTGTTTAACAATTCACGTTTTTTAATTTAGTTTTACACTTAGATTTCAATTAATTTTATTTCGCTGGACTGCGACCGCACGCACGAGGCTAAAGCACTGATTATGATTTCATAATGCACGAAAGAAAATGACAAATATCCATATATCCAAAAATTCCATAACCACTTCACTCATAACCCTATCTCCTAACCTTTATATCCTTCCTGAACCAACACAATGCTTCGCATTAATAGGGGTCATCCCCTGCGCGTTTGTTCCTGTTAAAAAAAAAAAAAAAAATATGTAAAATAAAATTCCAAAGAGCAAAAAACAAACAACAATTAACTGTTTTTTTTTAATTTCTATGCCACAAACGCACGCATTAAATTTGGGTGGGTTCTGCATTACTTTGCAGTTAGCTTATAGTTAGTGACATAAAATCGCATAAGAACAAATAGCAATTAACTGTTCTTTAAAATATGCCAAAAAGCAAAAGTTGCATTGTTTTTTGGGAAGTTCTGCATTACTTTGTAGTTAGCTTATAGTTAAGTCATGAAAGTTAACTAGAAGTGAGTTATTTTTGTAGTCGACTACCGAGTTGCTTGCAGGGGACTGATGGGAATTTCAACACATTCAAACGATTTTCATTGAAACCAACACTAATGCATAGTTTTTTCAAAATGTCCCTATCATTTTGGGACTTTATTCTGTCGGTTGAAAAAATACGTTCGATTGTATTCATTACGACCATAAAATTACATATGCGAGAACGAGATAGCTGATATAGCCATTTTGCGGCACGTTTACAGCGTTACCATAAAAATATATTTTCTACTTTTAAAAATCCCTAAACGAAAACTTCATAGTCGCATAATCTCAGCAGGCTGCAATATCTTAACAAATGACATAGTATTACAATCAAATTCCGTAAGTATCAAAATATATGGATTATGTACGTCTTGAAGTTGTACAAAATTAAGAAAATAACCGGAGTCGAAAAATCCCTAAATAATCAAAATTCCGAAATGGGGTAAACAATTTTAATGTTCACAAAAATTCGAAGTGGCAACACTGACTTGCCAATTTACAAAAAGCTAAAACAATTGTGTGAAAAGTTTCGTGAATTGATCCGAAATGCAGTAAACTAAACTTACAACTTCAAAATTGAAGGCGCTGCTCGAAACCGAAGATAAGTATTAATAGAAAACTTGTTTTTTAAATAATACATATCGTTAATTTTGTTAATATTTTGTTCAACAGATGGTGGACAGGAGCGAGGTGTTGGCGCAGAGTAAGCTGATGCGTGAGTGCAAGGTAGCAGTATAAAAATAGCATAATAATATTTAAATAATAATATTGTATTGTAATATTTAAATAATAATTTAATCTTATTAAATAAAGAAAATTAAACATTAAAAGAAATAAACATTGCATTACATTTTATATTATTTAACATCAATTTTACAACATAAAGCTCTAATTTACTTGGAGTAATAGGTTGGTTATATAAAAAATAACGGGGAAACTCGTTTTCTCTTTCGGCGGCTGTCCTCTCAGCTGGAAATGGCAAACCTCTGAGAGTAAAAATTGCCTATGAAAAAGCTCCCAACCTGCCGTTCGGAACCGGCATAAAACTGTAGGTCCCTTCCACCCGCGTACAAAAATTCACACGCATAACACGGGTAGTTGCGGGAAGCTAGGCCTTAGTCTCGCGTAAGCGGGCTGTCGTGCCAATCAATTAATTAATTAAATAGGTTGGTTAATAGACAAATTTATGTTCCACAAAAATGTGGTAGATTTTAAGCCCTTCGTGGTAGATGTGGTAGAAACTTGATTTTAAAAATAAATGTGGTAGATCTACCACATACAGCTGCGGTCAAAATAATAGTAGTACGCATACAACGAAAAGAAAATTACGAAAAAATAATCTGCTTTTTTTACAAATATTTATTTTGTATTTTTTTTAACAAGTTATATGTGTTAACAATGCAATCATAAAAGAAAACTTAAGAATTAAACTCAGTTTGGGTTGATTTAAATTAAATGCGTCAAAAGCTCCAAAATATGGACGGTCAAAAAAATAGTAGTTCGCTTTACTTTCATAAAAATTAAGCAACAATTGTGTTTCATTTTAAAAGATTTTGTGGTTAAATAGTAATAACGAAATGTTTCTTCAAATTAGTATTTAGTTGCGTGACTGTTGTTTGGCTATTACTGCAGCACAGAGCCGATGCATTGAAATAACCAAATTTTCATATCTTTCTCTAGGGGCGTGGTCTACTGCTTCTCAAAGTTGGTTTTTATTTAAAAGATTATTGTGAGCAACTGCTCTCTTCACGTCACACCACAAATTTTTAATTATATTGAAGTCTGGTGATTGTGCGAGCCATTCCATAACCCTAATCCTGCTCTTGCGAAGCCCCTTTCGTGCGACCTTTCTTGTATGCTGTCGGTTATAATCCTGTTGGAAGATCCAAAGCATTGGCGTTTTTTCACGGACATACGGTGGCACGATTTCCCGCAAGATTCGTACACATACACATCGATCCATCGTTTTCTTGATCAAATAAATAGCGCCACCTCCATAAAACGTAGTACATCCATTTATTTATTCAGCATGTCTTACGTTTTATGGAGGTGGCGCTATTTATTTGATCAAGAAAACGATGGATCGATGTGTATGTGTACGAATCTTGCGGGAAATCGTGCTACCGTATGTCAAATAAATAGCGCCACCTCCATAAAACGTAAGACATGCTGAATAAATAAATGGATGTACTACGTTTTATGGAGGTGGCGCTATTTATTTGATCAAGAAAACGATGGATCGATGTGTATGTGTACGAATCTTGCGGGAAATCGTGCCACCGTATGTCCGTGAAAAAACGCCAATGCTTTGGATCTTCCAACAGGATTATAACCGACAGCATACAAGAAAGGTCGCACGAAAGGGGCTTCGCAAGAGCAGGATTAGGGTTATGGAATGGCTCGCACAATCACCAGACTTCAATATAATTAAAAATTTGTGGTGTGACGTGAAGAGAGCAGTTGCTCACAATAATCTTTTAAATAAAAACCAACTTTGAGAAGCAGTAGACCACGCCCCTAGAGAAAGATATGAAAATTTGGTTATTTCAATGCATCGGCTCTGTGCTGCAGTAATAGCCAAACAACAGTCACGCAACTAAATACTAATTTGAAGAAACATTTCGTTATTACTATTTAACCACAAAATCTTTTAAAATGAAACACAATTGTTGCTTAATTTTTATGAAAGTAAAGCGAACTACTATTTTTTTGACCGTCCATATTTTGGAGCTTTTGACGCATTTAATTTAAATCAAACCAAACTGAGTTTAATTCTTAAGTTTTCTTTTATGATTGCATTGTTAACACATATAAATTGTTAAAAAAAATACAAAATAAATATTTGTAAAAAAAGCAGATTATTTTTTCTTCATTTTCTTTTCGTTGTACGCGTACTACTATTATTTTGACCGCAACTGTATGTGGTAGAAGTAAGCACACTGGCCATAGCTACGTAGCTCAGCTGGCTAACGCGCGCGCCGCGAGTCAAATACGACGCGCGAGCCCATGTTCAAACCTCCGGTGCTTCAAACGCCGAAAAAAAAAGAAAAACAGAAAGAAGGTAAGAAATCGAATTTAAATTTAATTTTAAATAAAAAATATTATTTGAATTGAATATTTAAATAATTCTGCACTTTCAGTAACGTCAATATTTGGGCCATAGTGCAGGTACCGAAGCGCAAGACCAAGGAAGAAGGAAAGCCAATGCCCAATGATGATGCCCGCGCTAAGCAAACGCATTCGATTGCGACAATATGGGGCCATCCAAGCATCCAAGGGACCGCAAATGAATTTTTTTTATATGAAATTTTTTTTATATTATTTTATTTAAATTAATTTAAAAAAATTCAGGCAGAAGTAAAAGCAAACGGGTTTTCCAAAAAATTTCAATAAAAACCTGAATTTTTTCAATATTTAGTATTGGTCATGAATGACCGATTTATACATCACATTGTGACCGATATTTGCATCAGCATTTCACTCAGACATTTCGGCACATGACCGATCAACTGACTGAAATTTCCATTTGTTTTCACCGATGTGAAGTTAGCCTCGATTCTCTCTGTTAACCTCAAGTTAGAATCGAATTTTTCTGTTAAACGGGTCTGTAAGCAACATAAGACGGCGAAATCGTAACAGAAAAAAATTTGCGGCGAAAATCATTTGAACAGAAAAATGTTATTTGCTATAATTAGATATACATGATTAACATATGTTTTATACATAACAGCACATATTTCAGTATAATTGTTCCGTTGAGTGGTGCAACGGACCGTTGGTACTGGTTGCAAACCATAGGTCGCGAGTTCAAAACACGCTGTTATTGGATGGTGTTTTTGATATTGAAATTAATTTTTTTTTCACATATTTCCAGGGCCTATTTTCAATAGCCTTCATCTGCAATTTTTATGAAAATAAATTTTCGATGACAAAGTCTTTAGTGATACCTACCATAAGGAGTGAACTGACTTAGCACTTGAAAAAATGTAGAATTTTTAAGGACACATTAAAAAAAAGTAATAGTCTGATTTTACTTAAATAAACTGCAGTTTATTATACATTTCTTAAACTCTATTCACAAAAAAATTTATGAAATATAATTAGTCGTTGCAAAATTTTTTTTATATTTATTTTAACGTTTTTAGTTAGAGACTGGACAATACGTCCGGCTATTGCATATGCTTGCTTCCATCGATTTCAGAACCGTACATTTGTTTGCAAACTTTTTTGTTTTTCTTAGGGTTTGCTTCAATAGAATTTGCTTAAAGTCCGCCTTACAGTAGGTTTCATCATCGAGAATCACGCAATCGAGCTTAGTTGTGTAATTGTCATACAGTTTTCGAGCCCGCGTCTTCGCTATTTTTTCTTTTGCTTCCGACCGGCTAGGCACTTTCTGCTGTTTGTAGATCCTTAATCCTTGGCTTCGCTTATATCGCATCACAGTTGATTGCGATGTGTACTTTTAACCACTTCTGGGTTACTTGGACCCTTTATTCTGCCTGATTCTTCGGCTCTGTAGATAGAGTTTTCCGCGTTGTAGTTGTTCATAACATTATAAACCGTCGCTACGCTCGCTTTGCTTTCCCTTGCAATGCTTAGTCTAGACTTCGTCTTATCAGTCTAGTAAATGTCTAGTATTCATTTGTGGCAGCACTTTTGCGGGCGGAACATGTTGACTAAAGTAGATCCAAGATGAAATTGACTGATTTAGCAAGAAACTGCAATATTTACAGATACTTTCACTCGAAAATACCTATTGCGACCAAATCGTTCTTTTCGCGCTTTTCACAACGATAACCATTTTTGAATTCAGTCTCTATCTGATAAAATCGTTATGGGGGAATAGTTTATTTTTTATTAAATTTTAATGAATGAGCAAAAATATCACAAAGCTTGGTAATGGGTTCACGGAAATTAAAAAATAGGTATTCAACAAGAATCATTAGTACTTCATTAACGAAGATAAAGCTGTGCTCAACTGCTAGTAACATACACATATTTGCGATACTTTTTAAGTATAGAATTTGTATATATTAAGTAAGTATTTGAAAGTAAAACAACATGTTTTTAGTATGTTATTTTTAAAAGCCATTAATATGCGATCCACCGAAACTAACAAAATTAAAAAAGAATATGTCTCAAAAATGTGTGTAATCCATTTATGACAGAGGGTGGGCATGAATAAACACAATTATGAACGCCATCTCTTTTGATTAGTTTTGAATTTTGTTGCATACGGACTCACCAATCTACTAGCTGTTGCTCTAAAATGGAGATGTGACCGCATATCTCACCTATATGAGAGGGTGGCCAGGACGGCTGTGAACATATCTGAGCAAATCTAGCCAAATCTGAACAGACGTTTTTTTTTAATCATTTTTCAAATTTTTCCCCATACGGGCTGACCACTGTACTGGGTGTTGCTCCAAAATGGAGATGTGACCGCATATCTCACCTATATGAGAGGGTGGCCAGGATGGCTGTGAACATATCTGAGCAAATCTAGCCAAATCTGAACAGACGTTTTTTTTTAATCATTTTTCGAATTTTTTCCCCATACGGGCTGACCACTGTACTGGGTGTTGCTCCAAAATGGAGATGTGACCGCATATCTCACCTATATGAGAGGGTGGCCAGGATGGCTGTGAACATATCTGAGCAAATCTAGCCAAATCTGAACAGACGTTTTTTTTAATCATTTTTCGAATTTTTTCCCCATACGGGCTGACCACTGTACTGGGTGTTGCTCCAAAATGGAGATGTGACCGCATATCTCACCTATATGAGAGGGTGGCCAGGACAGCTGTGAACATATCTGAGCAAATCTAGCCAAATCTGAACAGACGTTTTTTTTTAATCATTTTTCAAATTTTTCCCCATACGGGCTGACCACTGTACTGGGTGTTGCTCCAAAATGGAGATGTGACCGCATATCTCACCTATATGAGAGGGTGGCCAGGATGGCTGTGAACATATCTGAGTAAATCTAGCCAAATCTGAACAGACGTTTTTTTTTAATCATTTTTCGAATTTTTTCCTCATACGGGCTGACCACTGTGCTGGGTGTTGCTCCAAAATGGAGATGTGACCGCATATCTCACCTATATGAGAGGGTGGCCAGGATGGCTCTGAGCAAATATCTAGATTTGCTCAGATATGTTCACAGCCATCCTGGCCACCCTCTCATATAGGTGAGATATGCGGTCGCATCTCCATTTTGGAGCAACACCCAGTAAAGTGGTCAGCCCGTATGGGGAAAAAATTCGAAAAATGATTAAAAAAAAACGTCTGTTCAGATTTGGCTAGATTTGCTCAGATATGTTCAGGAGCAGGATTAGGGTTATGGAATGGCTCGCACAATCACCAGACTTCAATATAATTAAAAATTTGTGGTGTGACGTGAAGAGAGCAGTTGCTCACAATAATCTTTTAAATAAAAACCAACTTTGAGAAGCAGTAGACCACGCCCCTAGAGAAAGATATGAAAATTTGGTTATTTCAATGCATCGGCTCTGTGCTGCAGTAATAGCCAAACAACAGTCACGCAACTAAATACTAATTTGAAGAAACATTTCGTTATTACTATTTAACCACAAAATCTTTTAAAATGAAACACAATTGTTGCTTAATTTTTATGAAAGTAAAGCGAACTACTATTTTTTTGACCGTCCATATTTTGGAGCTTTTGACGCATTTAATTTAAATCAAACCAAACTGAGTTTAATTCTTAAGTTTTCTTTTATGATTGCATTGTTAACACATATAAATTGTTAAAAAAAATACAAAATAAATATTTGTAAAAAAAGCAGATTATTTTTTCTTCATTTTCTTTTCGTTGTACGCGTACTACTATTATTTTGACCGCAACTGTATGTGGTAGAAGTAAGCACACTGGCCATAGCTACGTAGCTCAGCTGGCTAACGCGCGCGCCGCGAGTCAAATACGACGCGCGAGCCCATGTTCAAACCTCCGGTGCTTCAAACGCCGAAAAAAAAAGAAAAACAGAAAGAAGGTAAGAAATCGAATTTAAATTTAATTTTAAATAAAAAATATTATTTGAATTGAATATTTAAATAATTCTGCACTTTCAGTAACGTCAATATTTGGGCCATAGTGCAGGTACCGAAGCGCAAGACCAAGGAAGAAGGAAAGCCAATGCCCAATGATGATGCCCGCGCTAAGCAAACGCATTCGATTGCGACAATATGGGGCCATCCAAGCATCCAAGGGACCGCAAATGAATTTTTTTTATATGAAATTTTTTTTATATTATTTTATTTAAATTAATTTAAAAAAATTCAGGCAGAAGTAAAAGCAAACGGGTTTACCAAAAAATTTCAATAAAAACCTGAATTTTTTCAATATTTAGTATTGGTCATGAATGACCGATTTATACATCACATTGTGACCGATATTTGCATCAGCATTTCACTCAGACATTTCGGCACATGACCGATCAACTGACTGAAATTTCCATTTGTTTTCACCGATGTGAAGTTAGCCTCGATTCTCTCTGTTAACCTCAAGTTAGAATCGAATTTTTCTGTTAAACGGGTCTGTAAGCAACATAAGACGGCGAAATCGTAACAGAAAAAAATTTGCGGCGAAAATCATTTGAACAGAAAAATGTTATTTGCTATAATTAGATATACATGATTAACATATGTTTTATACATAACAGCACATATTTCAGTATAATTGTTCCGTTGAGTGGTGCAACGGACCGTTGGTACTGGTTGCAAACCATAGGTCGCGAGTTCAAAACACGCTGTTATTGGATGGTGTTTTTGATATTGAAATTAATTTTTTTTTCACATATTTCCAGGGCCTATTTTCAATAGCCTTCATCTGCAATTTTTATGAAAATAAATTTTCGATGACAAAGTCTTTAGTGATACCTACCATAAGGAGTGAACTGACTTAGCACTTGAAAAAATGTAGAATTTTTAAGGACACATTAAAAAAAAGTAATAGTCTGATTTTACTTAAATAAACTGCAGTTTATTATACATTTCTTAAACTCTATTCACAAAAAAATTTATGAAATATAATTAGTCGTTGCAAAATTTTTTTTATATTTATTTTAACGTTTTTAGTTAGAGACTGGACAATACGTCCGGCTATTGCATATGCTTGCTTCCATCGATTTCAGAACCGTACATTTGTTTGCAAACTTTTTTGTTTTTCTTAGGGTTTGCTTCAATAGAATTTGCTTAAAGTCCGCCTTACAGTAGGTTTCATCATCGAGAATCACGCAATCGAGCTTAGTTGTGTAATTGTCATACAGTTTTCGAGCCCGCGTCTTCGCTATTTTTTCTTTTGCTTCCGACCGGCTAGGCACTTTCTGCTGTTTGTAGATCCTTAATCCTTGGCTTCGCTTATATCGCATCACAGTTGATTGCGATGTGTACTTTTAACCACTTCTGGGTTACTTGGACCCTTTATTCTGCCTGATTCTTCGGCTCTGTAGATAGAGTTTTCCGCGTTGTAGTTGTTCATAACATTATAAACCGTCGCTACGCTCGCTTTGCTTTCCCTTGCAATGCTTAGTCTAGACTTCGTCTTATCAGTCTAGTAAATGTCTAGTATTCATTTGTGGCAGCACTTTTGCGGGCGGAACATGTTGACTAAAGTAGATCCAAGATGAAATTGACTGATTTAGCAAGAAACTGCAATATTTACAGATACTTTCACTCGAAAATACCTATTGCGACCAAATCGTTCTTTTCGCGCTTTTCACAACGATAACCATTTTTGAATTCAGTCTCTATCTGATAAAATCGTTATGGGGGAATAGTTTATTTTTTATTAAATTTTAATGAATGAGCAAAAATATCACAAAGCTTGGTAATGGGTTCACGGAAATTAAAAAATAGGTATTCAACAAGAATCATTAGTACTTCATTAACGAAGATAAAGCTGTGCTCAACTGCTAGTAACATACACATATTTGCGATACTTTTTAAGTATAGAATTTGTATATATTAAGTAAGTATTTGAAAGTAAAACAACATGTTTTTAGTATGTTATTTTTAAAAGCCATTAATATGCGATCCACCGAAACTAACAAAATTAAAAAAGAATATGTCTCAAAAATGTGTGTAATCCATTTATGACAGAGGGTGGGCATGAATAAACACAATTATGAACGCCATCTCTTTTGATTAGTTTTGAATTTTGTTGCATACGGACTCACCAATCTACTAGCTGTTGCTCTAAAATGGAGATGTGACCGCATATCTCACCTATATGAGAGGGTGGCCAGGACGGCTGTGAACATATCTGAGCAAATCTAGCCAAATCTGAACAGACGTTTTTTTTTAATCATTTTTCGAATTTTTTCCCCATACGGGCTGACCACTGTACTGGGTGTTGCTCCAAAATGGAGATGTGACCGCATATCTCACCTATATGAGAGGGTGGCCAGGACGGCTGTGAACATATCTGAGCAAATCTAGCCAAATCTGAACAGACGTTTTTTTTTAATCATTTTTCGAATTTTTTCCCCATACGGGCTGACCACTGTACTGGGTGTTGCTCCAAAATGGAGATGTGACCGCATATCTCACCTATATGAGAGGGTGGCCAGGACAGCTGTGAACATATCTGAGCAAATCTAGCCAAATCTGAACAGACGTTTTTTTTTAATCATTTTTCAAATTTTTCCCCATACGGGCTGACCACTGTACTGGGTGTTGCTCCAAAATGGAGATGTGACCGCATATCTCACCTATATGAGAGGGTGGCCAGGATGGCTGTGAACATATCTGAGTAAATCTAGCCAAATCTGAACAGACGTTTTTTTTTAATCATTTTTCGAATTTTTTCCTCATACGGGCTGACCACTGTGCTGGGTGTTGCTCCAAAATGGAGATGTGACCGCATATCTCACCTATATGAGAGGGTGGCCAGGATGGCTCTGAGCAAATATCTAGATTTGCTCAGATATGTTCACAGCCATCCTGGCCACCCTCTCATATAGGTGAGATATGCGGTCGCATCTCCATTTTGGAGCAACACCCAGTAAAGTGGTCAGCCCGTATGGGGAAAAAATTCGAAAAATGATTAAAAAAAAACGTCTGTTCAGATTTGGCTAGATTTGCTCAGATATGTTCACAGCCATCCTGGCCACCCTCTCATATAGGTGAGATATGCGGTCACATCTCCATTTTGGAGCAACACCCAGTACAGTGGTCAGCCCGTATGGGGAAAAAATTCGAAAAATGATTAAAAAAAAACGTCTGTTCAGATTTGGCTAGATTTGCTCAGATATGTTCACAGCCATCCTGGCCACCCTCTCATATAGGTGAGATATGCGGTCACATCTCCATTTTGGAGCAACACCCAGTACAGTGGTCAGCCCGTATGGGGAAAAAATTCGAAAAATGATTAAAAAAAAACGTCTGTTCAGATTTGGCTAGATTTGCTCAGATATGTTCACAGCCATCCTGGCCACCCTCTCATATAGGTGAGATATGCGGTCACATCTCCATTTTGGAGCAACACCCAGTAAAGTGGTCAGCCCGTATGGGGAAAAAATTCGAAAAATTATTAAAAAAAAACGTCTGTTCAGATTTGGCTAGATTTGCTCAGATATGTTCACAGCCATCCTGGCCACCCTCTCATATAGGTGAGATATGCGGTCACATCTCCATTTTGGAGCAACACCCAGTACAGTGGTCAGCCCGTATGGGGAAAAAATTCGAAAAATGATTAAAAAAAAACGTCTGTTCAGATTTGGCTAGATTTGCTCAGATATGTTCACAGCCATCCTGGCCACCCTCTCATATAGGTGAGATATGCGGTCACATCTCCATTTTGGAGCAACACCCAGTACAGTGGTCAGCCCGTATGGGGAAAAATTTGAAAAATGATTAAAAAAAAACGTCTGTTCAGATTTGGCTAGATTTGCTCAGATATGTTCACAGCCATCCTGGCCACCCTCTCATATAGGTGAGATATGCGGTCACATCTCCATTTTGGAGCAACACCCAGTACAGTGGTCAGCCCGTATGGGGAAAAATTTGAAAAATGATTGAAAAAAAACGTCTGTTCAGATTTGGCTAGATTTGCTCAGATATGTTCACAGCCGTCCTGGCCACCCTCTCATATAGGTGGGATATGCGGTCACATCTCCATTTTGGAGCAACAGCCAGTACAGTGGTCAGCTCGTATGGGAAAAAATTCGAAAAATGATTAAAAAAAAACGTCTGTTCAGATTTGGCTAGATTTGCTCAGATATGTTCACAGCCATCCTGGCCACCATCTCATATAGGTGAGATATGCGGTCACATCTCCATTTTGGAGCAACACCCAGTACAGTAGTCAGCCCGTATGGGGAAAAATTTGAAAAATGATTAAAAAAAAACGTCTGTTCAGATTTGGCTAGATTTGCTCAGATATGTTCACAGCTGTCCTGGCCACCCTCTCATATAGGTGAGATATGCGGTCACATCTCCATTTTGGAGCAACACCCAGTACAGTGGTCAGCCCGTATGGGGAAAAAATTCGAAAAATGATTAACAAAAAACGTCTGTTCAGATTTGGCTAGATTTGCTCAGATATGTTCACAGCCATCCTGGCCACCCTCTCATATAGGTGAGATATGCGGTCACATCTCCATTTTGGAGCAACACCCAGCACAGTGGTCAGCCCGTATGAGGAAAAAATTCGAAAAATGATTAAAAAAAAACGTCTGTTCAGATTTGGCTAGATTTGCTCAGATATGTTCACAGCCATCCTGGCCACCCTCTCATATAGGTGAGATATGCGGTCACATCTCCATTTTGGAGCAATAGCCAGCACAGTGGTCAGCCCGTATGAGGAAAAAATTCGAAAAATGATTAAAAAAAAACGTCTGTTCAGATTTGGCTAGATTTGCTCAGATATGTTCACAGCCATCCTGGCCACCCTCTCATATAGGTGAGATATTTGGATTTGGTTCGCATAAGTGGGATAAGCGGTTATTTATGTATTTTTGAGAAGGATTTTGTAAGGATTTCGTATTTTATAGCTCGGTTTTCAGTCAGCTTGTTTCAGTTTAAAGTGTTTATGTAATTGGATTCCTTTTGAAAAAGGATATTTATTTTTATTATTCAGTGCACCATTATTATTTACTTTCAAAATATTCGCAATGAAATATGTTTTATTTGCTTGGAGAGTATCCCTCTTCAATTAAAACCGTTGCATTGAGATTTGAACTTGTGTCCCTGGGATTAAAGCAAAAAGCGTTACACTGTCGACCAAACACAGCACTGTTGAGAGGTTGCTTATCTGTTATATAGCTAATTATCTGGTATGCTGCGGCGAAAACAAAATTTTCGCCGTAAATGGGTCTGTTATGTCTCTGTTAAATCGCTGTTATTACTCTGTTAAGTTTCTGTTAATGTTAAATTTTAACATTCTGTTAAGTTAACTCTGTTAAGTCGATTCTTCGCCCGATGCTAACTTCACGCAAGTTTGCTTTCGGTGTTTGCTGCAACACCGACAAAAAAAAGCCTTTTGGCCTAATAAAATTCATACCGATAAATTTTTCAAATTCATATATTAACAGCAACATATTACTATTTATTATTATTATTTCCTTAAAATTTATATTATTTAGTAATTTTATGTGTTCTTTAGTATTTTTATTTTATTCTTATTTTTCGTTTTACTTGCAATTTGCTCTCTTAACCATGTGCAATTTTTTCTTAGCAAAATTATTAAAAGTAATCTATATCTATATATATAAAAATCAAATAAATTTCGTATGTGTTCTATAGACTCCCAAACCACCAGACCTATTTTAATAAAATATTACGTGTGTGTTTACGGGCACCGTGTGGAAGGTTCTTAGCATAGGGGGCGTGGCACCGCCCATACAACTCAATTCTTTAATACTGAATATCTTCAGAATTATAAGTCGTATAGCATTGAAATTTGGTACAGTGTCATTGCGTAAACATGTTGTTCGACCGGTAAAATTTAGTGGGCGTTGGATAAGGGGCGTGGCACTTTTTAAATTCCGGTGTAACTTTCGAACTATAGCGTTCACATCAGTGAAACTCGGTACAAACTAACGATTTGGTCGTGTCCTTCGACAGGGAGAATAGGGTGGGTTTTTGACAAGGGGGCGTGGCGCCGCCCATACAAGCCAACTTTTTAATACGGAATATCTTCGGAATTATAAGTCGTATTGCATTGAAATTTGGTACAGTGTCATGGCGTAAACGTGTCTTTCCAGAAATAAAATTTAATGGGCTTTGGAAAGGGGCGTGGCACTTTTTAAATTCCGGTGTAGCTTTTGAACTATAGCATTCACATCAATGACACTCGGTATAAACTTATTATTTAGTCGTGTCCTTCGGCAGGGGGAATAGGGTTTATTTTGGACAAGGAGGCGTGGCACCGCCCATACAACACAACTTTTTGATATGGAATATCTTCGGAATTATAAGTCGCTCAGCATTGAAATTTGGAACAGTGTCATGGCGTAAACGTGTCTTTCCAGAAATAAAATTTAATGGGCTTTGGAAAGGGGCGTGGCACTTTTTAAATTCCGGTGTAGCTTTTGAACTATAGCATTCACATCAATGACACTCGGTATAAACTTATTATTTAGTCGTGTCCTTCGGCAGGGGGAATAGGGTTTATTTTAGACAAGGGGGCGTGGCACCGTCCATACAACCCAAATTGTTGATTAGAAATATCTTCAGAATTATAGGTCGCTCAGTATTGAAATTTGGAACATTGTCATTATGTAAGCATGTCATTCGACTGGTAAAATTTAATGGGCGTTGGACAAGGGGCGTGGAACTTTTTAAATTCCGGTGTTACTTTTGAACTATAGCATTCACATCAACGACACTTGGTACAAAGTAACGATTTGGTCATGTCCTTCGGCAAGGGGAATAGGGTTTATTTTGGACAAGGAGGCGTGGCACCGCCCATACAACCCAACTTTTTGATATGGAATATCTTCGGAATTATAAGTCGCTCAGCATTGAAATTTGGAACAGTGTCATGGCGTAAACGTGTCTTTCCACAAATAAAATTTAATGGGTTTTGGAAAGAGGCGTGGCACTTTTTAAATTCCGGTGTAGCTTTTGAACTATAGCATTCACATGAATGACACTCGGTATAAACTTATTATTTAGTCGTGTCCTTTGGCAGGGTGAATAGGGTGTATTTTGGACAAGGAGGCGTGGCACCGCCCATACAACACAACTTTTTGATATGGAATATCTTCGGAATTATAAGTCGCTCAGCATTGAAATTTGGAACAGTGTCATGGCGTAAACGTGTCTTTGCACAAATAAAATTTAATGGGTTTTGGAAAGGGGCGTGGCACTTTTTAAATTCCGGTGTAGCTTTTGAACTATAGCATTCACATGAATGACACTCGGTATAAACTTATTATTTAGTCGTGTCCTTTGGCAGGGTGAATAGGGTGGATTTTGGACAACGGGGCGGGGCACCACTCATGCAACTCAAATTTTTAATATGAAATAATTTCGGAATTATAAGTCATACAACACTAAAATTTAGTACCCTGTCGTCTCATACATGAGTCATTCTAATGATAAGATTTAATGGGCGTCAGACAAGGGGCGTGGCGCATTGTTTGTGACCCAAATATTTTGCTGAACTTTGAGTGGCACAGCAATGAAACTAAGTACGAACCTACCATTTTCCCTTCCGAAAGACGGGATGGTGCGGGTATTGAACAAGGGGGCTTGGAACCGCCCATATAACTTAAATCTTAAAACTTAACGGCATCACACACAAACGGACCGTTTGGGCGAGACGAAGTTTGCCGGGTCAGCTAGTAGTTATATAAAAGAGAGTGGCAGTATGTGTGTGACCGCATCACGCTCAAACGAAACGGCCGATTTTCATGGGGTTTGTTTTGTTCGATTCGTATTAAGTCAGTTCAGGTTCGTGCCAAAAGAAAATTCCAGAAAATTTATTGGGAAACTCGGAAAATCCATGCCATCTTTGACCGTGAATTTTGCATATTTTCAGATAATAACTTTGGAACCATAAGTCGCACATCAATTAAATTCACTACGAACTTACTATTTAGTCATGTCCTGCGACAGAGGGAATGGGGCGGGTATTGGACGAGGGGGCGTGGCACCACTCATACAAGCTAAATCTTAATAATGGAATATCTTTGAAATTGTAAGGCGCACAGCATTGAAATTTGGTATAGCGTCGACCCATAGATGAGTCATGCTACTGGTAAGATTTGATGGGCGTTCGACAAGGGGCGTGGCACACTTTTTGTGACCCAAATATTTCGCTGAACTATAAGTCGCACAGCAATGAAATTAAGTACGAACCTACCATTTATTCAAATCTTTCGACAGAGGGGATGGTGCGGGTATTGAACAAGGGGGCGTGGCATCACCTATATAACTTAAATCTATATATAAACGTGTCTGGGTATAGTGAACACCCTATGTAGTGAACACTTCAATATAGTGAACGCCCAAATTTTTACATGGAGTAGCATGGGCTGAGGACAACAGCACTGAATATGTTGGTATACAAGCGTAATCTACGAAAAAGCGGTTCAAAAGTAACTTTGTGAACGCAAGAAGCAAACGCCTATTCGCCATTTCTTTCAATAAGCATACATTAAATTTTCCTACGTGCGGGACGAAGTGCGCCGGGTCAGCTAGTCTAATATCAATTGCTCATGTTCCTAACAAGTAGACGGTTCTGAAAATCACATTTTGTATTCATCTACTTTGTTACGTTTGCAACACACAGATTGTACAAAAGCTTTTTTATATTGGAGGAATGAGGGTTTTCCTTAAAAAACGTGTGAAATGTGTTGTAAACGATTTTTGAAACAAAAAAAATTAGTCGATTGGAGCTTATAGTTTTAAACTACTGTTAAAATAGTTGAAATTTTTGAAAAATATAAACATTTCGTTTTTTTGTAAATCACAAAGCTCATCTTTTATTAACTTTTTGCAGTTATGACAGTCAAATTTTTCAATAGTTTGCATCAATATGAAACCAGAGGAATAACGAAGGGAACCATCACTCATATGTTCAAACAAACTGGTATTATTGTCAATTATTATAAATTAACCTTCGTCAGTTGGTTCACAATTGCAGGTTCCTGCCTTAAATGCTATTATTTTCATTGAGATCATTATCGCAAGAATATGGTCCAACTCAAAAAGTGAAGGATTATTGTTTGTAACTCCGCTTTTTCTTACCAAATAAAAAAGATTTTCGAGCGGGTCTTGATTAAGTCTTGATAATAAAAGAAAACTGGATTTTTCCGCAAAGATATCTTGTGAAGGAGACAAAACGGAAGTAATTGATAAAACTATACCATTTCAACAGTATACAATTTAGAATACTGACAACTTTTGACATAGTTTTTCATTTCCTTCAAATAATTTTGGATATTGTTATTCTCACGAAGAGCTGATCGGAAAGGATTTTTATCAAAAGAACATGGCTATTCAAACAATCAAAAAGTCTGTTTCTTTTTTCAATAAATATAGCTGCGGACGAAGCTTTTTCTTTACAATCATTATAACAGCCATTTTCAACGAAAGATTTTATGGCTGCGGATACAGTATTGCTAAATATGAGTTGCGTATTTAACCTTCATTTTTTCAAATGAATTAGGATGAATATGCTTTGTTGTCAATTTGGGACAAAGGCGGGTTGAATTCTTTTTATCCAATTCATATAACCTGCAAATAATCGTCCAAGAAATATGTCCATCAGTCGAAGTTTCATCATCAGCAAATTTGTTGAAGCGAAAGCGATCGTCAACGAAAAAAAGGTATACACACAAAAATAAGCGCGAACAAGTGAAATTGTGTTGTTGCTTTTGTTGGCTTTTTTGGTGGTTGATTATTTCATTGCGTGTGAAGGCAACGCACACAATTTCGCGAATATTTTCGGCTAGCCGAAGTGCGTATGGGACCTGCTGCGCTGAAAGCAAGGCGCATAACAGCAGCAGTAACATCATCATGATGCAATTATTAAAGGTGATGTACGTTGTGACAGCCGAGTTTTGACACTCCCTTAGCTCAATGTTGTATTTCAGAAGCAGGGGAAATGGGGAATAAATTGAGGCCTTTTCATGAAAAGGTATTTAAAAACTGCCTAAATAAGGCTTGTCCACGAAATAACTTTTACAATGTAAAACGAAAAAAAGTATAGTAAGCACCGAAATTTCTAAAAAAAAAATTCGCTTTTCAGAATCTGTCAAATTTCAGCTATTAGTGGTCAATTGTATTTTGAAATTCAAAGTGATTCAATCAAAATGGCATCTAAAGAAGAGAAAATTCGACAAAAAATAATTGCCCACTTTTTCGAAAATCCAACGGCTTTGTACGCATTATTGGGAAGACTAGCCTAAGTTTCCAGCGCAACAGCTAGAAATGTGGTAATTAAATACAAGAAGGACCTGTCCACATCCCGTATCGTCGGAGCCGGACGAAAAAAGGTTTCGTCTATAAAGATATAGGTCGTAAGGTGAAAGTTTCTCTGGAAAAAAATCCAAACCAATCTTTACGAGATTTGGCACGAAAATTCGAAGTTTCGAAATCATACATTGCGAAAATTAAAAGACACTACGAGCTCAAATCTTTCGTTGTTCAAAAAGTGCCAAATCGTAACTCCGAAGTGGAAAAGCGTGCCAGAAATCGAGCCCGAAAACTTTTATCGAATGATCTGTGTCGTTTTAAAGGCTGCGTGTTAATGGATGACGAAACGTATGTCAAAGAAGATTTTAAACAGCTTCCAGGTCGAGGATATTACACAGCATACCTGAAGGGTGGCGTTATGAAAAGGTTCAAGTATAAACGGATGGACAAATATGGTAAAAAGTATATGTTTTGGCAGGCCATATGTAGCTGTGGCAAATACACTCGTCCTTTTGTTACAACTGGCACTCTTAACAGTAAAATTTACTTGAAGGAATGTCTCAACAAACGACTTTTGCCATTGTACAGAGAGCACGCTGTTCCACCTTTATTTTGGCCAGACTTAGCAACAGTCCACTATGCAGAAATTGTCAAAGAGTGGTACCAAAGGAATAAGATCCGTGTTGTTGAGAAAAATCACAATCCCCCAAATTGCCCACAGCTTCGGCCAGTTGAACGATTTTGGGCAATAATGAAACGAAACTTACTGAAATATAAAAAACGTGCTAAGGGAAAGATTGATTTTATAAAAAAGTGGAACAGTATGGCCAAAAAAATTGGAAAATCTGGTGTGCAACATTTGATGAGGGGATTGAAAGCAAAAATACGTAGATTTGTAAGAAATCCAATTGAACTTTAAAATATTTGTACATTATCACAAACTTTGAGTTATAAGAGACAATATATACTCACACAAACATTAGTTCAATATTTTATTTAGTAGCTATTAATAATAGAAAATGTAAAAGTTATTTCGTGGACAAGCCTTATAAGACAGTCAATTGTTCGAATTTAACATATAGGAAAAATTTTAACCCTTAAATTCCAGAAGATACAGATTTTGATACACAAAAAAAAAGCTGTGATGTGTGGGAAGATGAAATATAAAAGAAAATTTTTTAAAAAAATTTTACCATCAGTTTGAAAAGAAAAGAAATTCAATTATTTTTTGGTGATTTTATTTTTCATGCACTTATTTAAATATTTTATCCGAAAGTGCATTCGGCATTTGAAAAATAATTTTTTAACTTCAGTGTTTAAAATTATATCCTCACTTTTTTTTAGCAAATTATGCATATAACTAGTGCAGCATTTGATGATGTCGCCATTATATGTTGAAAATCGTTCTTCTAATTGTTTAATGCTAGTTAAAAAATTTGACGAGGGTTTGGTCAAAGCGCCCCTTGACACTTCGTCCACCCACGCATATGTTGGCTCCCTCGATACGCACTCGCTTAGCCCCAGTTTACGAATTATGTAACCAGCGACATATTCGAGTGCGTCTTCGTGGAGGCTGTCAAAATGTGTGTTGATTGCAGCGTCGTCGGGAAATGCGTCGTCTTCTATCAGCTCGTCTTCAGTTAAAAAACTGTGCAGTTCTTCAACTGAGTCGAGGTGGAGCCACTCGGTGTCATCAGCTTCCACATTTCCGCGACCTGCAAGTGTTTCCGTATTTCGAGCTTGAATAAAAGATAGACCCCCTAATTAATTGTGCCCGGCAGCGTATGTTATAAATGAAGATTTACCTAGCAAGTATTTCCGCAATCTGTATTTAAACTGCATGAGGCTCGGATTGTCAAAAAGTCCGCCTTTTGCCCGCATTGCACCGAAGAAGTGTTCGAGGATGTCCTGGTTCAATCGATATGTCAAGATATACTTAAAGCAGTACTTCTCCTGAACATATCGATATAAACCCCGGAGCGAATTGTTGTTCATGAGGATGCCCTTCTGGAATGGCAACAAGTGTTGCTTGCCATGTGCTCGCGTTCGTTGCATGCAATTGTCCATCTTGGATATTATGTCCAATTGATGCTCCAACTCCATTCCAAACGGCTTCTTTGCGGGGAATGATTGGAATGTTGAGAATTTGGAATTAAAAACATCAAACCAATCATTCACAATCTCAAAGAAATTTGCCGTTTCGCAGGCGTTGTATAGTTCGAGTCCTAAACTATAGCAACGTCGGATCGCGCTCGCAGTACTGTGTGAAAACAGTTGCGCAGCTAGCTTCACTTTTTGACAGCCCGCGTGGTGCACTGTAAGGTGGCCCTCTGTGAGTTTGTGCACTATAGAAGCATCAGATACCGACGCGTAAGTTAGCAACTGCGCAATCGTCCGTGTCGTCAATAGGCTGTCTTGATAGACGAGCCCAGAATCTAAATAATGGTTTCGCAGGAGCTTCAGCAGATGTGGTGTGTCGGCAAACACAAAAATGTTTCCATCAATTGCTGGATTTGGAAACCACGTTCGTTCTGATAAAAATATTATATTAAAAGATATAATAGCCAACAATCTGGCGATTGTTACAATCTCACATACCACTTGACACATTCAGTTCCTTCCATAGACTTTGATTGCCGGCACCCATGTCAGACACGATGCCAACAACGGTATAGCCCACCTCTTGGAGCAAAGTAATTGCATTGTCCAAAATTTGTTTTGAGATTTTGCAATCGTATGCGCAGAATATGGGCTGCTTCCATGAAGACTTAAGACCCCGTGCAATAATCATTTGCACGTAATTGCTGGGCGTTCGGACGGTGTCTGATAGAGTGTCGTACTCGTAGACAGATTCGACCTTCATCTCGTCAAAAGAGAGTATGCAAAGTCTGTCTGCAACGGGTACCTCGTTCGCGCTACGCATCACACTTAAGGAAAAGTGTAGCACACCGTCCTCGAACTTAAGCTTCTGCAGCCATTTCGCTATAGTGGACTCGCAAGGAAGTGGGAATCCATGCTTATACAAATGTGTATAGGCTCTTGGGCCGGCTGAGTGTAGCGCTATGGCCGAAGACATGTCACCCCACCGCCAATGAATATTTTTGGTGGGATCTTGAATCTTACGGATCTGACCTTCCGTAAAAAGTTGCTTAACGTTTGATTGATTTCTGCAGCTCCGTAACTTGCCCTTTCAATCTGGCCACTTCTTCTTTAAGCATTAATACCTGCTGATCTGTATCTGACCTAAAGTAACAACTATATTAATAATTGTTACATTTTGAAAAAAAATTGTAAACTGACTCAGTCTGTGTTGAGTCGTCAACGAATTTGCAGTTTTCGTGATCCGACACATTCGAAGCGCTAATGCTTTCAACGATCATAGGAATCGCATCACTGCATAGCTTCATCCTTTTCTGCACTGAGCCAGACACAAAATCAGCAGTGGAAAAATGAAGTGCACATATTTTTGCACCGGGCTGCAGAACGACGCCGCAAGATTCGGTCCACTTCTTTCTTTTCATGTCGTCTGAAGGGACATGAAAAAACTTGGTGCCTTCATGTGTCCAAGTTTTATGACACAATGCGCAACTTGCTTTCGGCATATTGTCAGCCTCAGCGATTTGCAGTAGCTGGAATAGTGAATAATGGATCTAGGCATCCAGCGAATCAAAGATTTCAACCAACCTTAAAAGCGTATGAGATTGAATGAAGGAGTTGGTTGCTCAAAAATTTGGCAACAAGACAGTAGCGCTTGGGCTTGAGAATTGCAGTTGTTCTGTGTATGTGCAGCTGAATTAGCCGCCAGTCTCAAGGTAGTTGATGGTAGAAGTTTTCAAATACCGAAATTCGCGTGCTTTAAATTCAAATTTAGCGAGAATAGATTTGAATTTCAACGAAAAGAATCAAAACAAACAGCGTGAAATGGTTCAGTAATACCCACCTTTTGTTTTTAGAGAATGTTACTATTTGTAAGTACTTTTTTCGAATTTGCTTCTAAATAAAAAAGAACTTTTTCAAAGAAGCATTACTGATTTGCTAAGGGAGCCAACATTGTCAAATTAGAACGAGACGGCTGCCTACGTACATCATGATGCAATTATTAAAGGTGATGTACGTTGTGACAGCCGAGTTTTGACACTCCCTTAGCTCAGTGCTGTATTTCAGAAGCAGGGGTAATGGGGAATAAATTGAGGCCTTTTCATGAAAAGGTATTTAAAAAAGTAGTATTTAATGCGTGTTAAACTGCCTAAAAGGAGGAAAATCCATTATTAGAATTTAACATATAGGAAGAAATCTTGACCCTTAAATGCCCGAGGATACTGATTTTGATTAAAAACTAAATATAAGTAAAAAAAATGATGTGCGGAAGGTCAAAATATATAAGAAAGTTATTCAAAAAAATGTTACCATCAGAATGCTTTTGGACAATGACACGAAACGACATAGCGGCCCTTGGAGTGTTCGAGAGGAAGGTACTTCGCAAAATCTTCGGCCCTGTTCGTGTTGGTGACGACTATCGCATACGAACCAATAACGAGCTGTATGAGCTGTATAAGGACATGGACGTAGCGCAGCGAATTAACATCCAGCGGCTACGCTGGCTCGGTCATGTCTGCCGCATGGACGACGAAGCTCCGGCGAAAAAGGTGTTCGATGCGATGGTTGGAGGTCGGCGGCGAAGAGGGAGGCCGTGTCTCCGGTGGAAGGACCAAGTTGAAGAGGCCCTGTCATCTCTTGGTGTTACCAACTGGAGAAGGCGAGCGCAAAGCAGAAGCGCCTGAAGAGAAGTTTTGCGGCAGGCCGTAACCCGATCACGGGTTGTTATGGCCAGTTAAGTAAGTATATAGAATGGCTGCAGCGGGTGGGAATTGCAGTTGTTGTTGTTTGTGGAGCTGAATTAGCCGCCAGTCTCCACGTAGTGGATGGTAAAATTATTAAATATACCGAAATTCGCGCGCTTTAAATTCAAATACAACGAAAATATATTTGAATTTCAACGAAAAGAATCAAAACAAACAGCGTGAAATGGTTCAGTAATACCCACCTTTTGTTTTTAGAGAATGTTACTATTTGTAAGTACTTTTTTCAAATTGTCTTCTAAATAAAAAAGAACTTTTTCAAAGAAGCATTACTGATTTGCTAAGGGAGCCAACATTGTCAAATTAGAACGAGACGGCTGCCTACGTACATCACCTTTAATAATTGCATCATGTACGTACATCACCTTTAATAATTGCATCATGTAACATCATCACAGCCAGGGTTACCGTTGAGAATTTTGAGAAAGTCGCACAAAAGGTCGTTTTAAAAACAAAAAGTCGCACAAAAAAGTCGTTTTTTAAAAAAAAAGGGCACACGTTTTTATTAAGGAAAAACACAACTAACAATTCAAATTAACATTTCAACGATATAAATAACTTAGAAATAATGATTGAAAAAGTGTTTATATACACTTTTGTGTAATTATTTTACATTTTCAATTTTATTTTTTGTAACTCTGTACTTTTTCAAAAGTTAATCCAGTCTTCTATTTCGGTATCTAGCAAATTTACATTTTAAATTTTATTTTTTCAACTTCTCTGTATTTTCGCACAAGTTCATCACTTGGCATCCAGTCTTCTATTTCGGTATCTAACAAATTTAGTGCTGATAGCATTGAGTCACAAGTTTCTACTTTTAACCTATTGGTTAATTTATTTTTCATTAATCCTAGTTTTGAAAAAATTCTTTCCGCACACGCACTACTGTGAGGTAGAGTTAATACATGCGCTGCTAACTTATATAAATTAAGGTACAAAGGTTCATTTAAAATATTCTTTAAGCTTTCTACTGTATGCAAAAAAGGGGGAAAAAAGTCGCGCAAAGATGGAAAAAGTTGCAAAATTAGATAATTATGAAAAAGTCGCACAAAAAGTCTCAGAGCGTCAAAAAGGTTGCAAAATGCAACTAAAGTCGCACAACGGTAACCCTGATCACAGCGCACAGTTGATGTGCGACTAGGCTTCCCAACTGTCCTCCTTTGAGAAGGACAGTCCTCCTTGAACAGAAAATGTCCTCCGTCCTCCTCAAAGGCCAAAAAGTCCTCCATAAGCTCAAATTAAATTGCAATTTTTTGTTTATTTTTTTATTCAAGTGTGGCAACTTAATCAATTAATGAGGAAAAGTGCCAAAAAATTTTAATGAATTTGGCAGCACTAAAACGAACTTTTGACATTTGGCGCTTGTCAAAAGTTCACGTGCTTTTTAAATTTAAAGACAAACGTTTGAGCATGAGAACAAAAGCATGTTTGGATAAAATAAATTGGTAAGTCTCTTAATGATTTATTATCTAATGTAATTATTTTTATATATAAACTTTTGCAGAACTATGGCCGAAGAAACCAGCAGGAAGAACAAACGCCTCTGTTGTTTTAACGCAGACTGGGTTAATGAATTTGCCTGGCTAGAAAAATCGAAAAATGCTGCATCAACCCATGCACATTGTAAAATATGCCGGACGGATTTTTCAATTGAATACAAAGGGTACTCGGCCCTTCGAATTCATCAAATCGGAAAAGTGCACAAAACGCATGAATCCAACAGCACTACAAATGTAAATATTAGCAGTTTTCTAGTTAACAGCAGCAATTCTCGGGATGAAGCAGCGGTAGCGGAAATTATGCACACCTTTCACAACGTGAAACACAACTTGTCTTGTAATTCATTAGATTGCAGCATTAAGTTGATTAAAACAAGTATTACTGACTCCGAAATTGTGAAGAAAATGTGCTGTGGGTCCACAAAAGCATCGAGTATTGCTGAAAATGTTTTAGCTCCGTTTGTCTTAAAAAACGTAACAACCTATTTGATATCTAACAATTGTTTCTATGGTTTACAAATTGATGCATCTAACCGGAAAAATAGGAAATTTTTTCCAATTTGTGTCCAATATTTCGATTCTGCTTTGGGCATTCAAAATAAAATTATAGACTTCGTTGAAAATGCGGATGAGTCAGCTGCTGGAATGTTCAACATGATTAAGGCCGCATTGGAAAAATTAGACTTAAAAATAAAAAATGTTGTGTGCCTAAGCATTATCAGCGAATGCAAACTTTGGTAAAAAATAATTCCCTTTTCGTTAATCTTAAGAATTCAAACCAAAACATATTAAAAGGCAATTGTCACGCGCACATAATACACAATGCATTAAAAAAAGCATTGTTCGATCTCGATGTTGATATTGAAAATATTGTTTTAAAAATTTATTCGCACTTTTCTAATACCGCAAAACGTAGAGAAAAGCTTATTGATTTTTGTACGTTTGCTGAAATAAAATTCCAGGAAATATTACGCCATGTGCCCACAAGGTGGCTATCATTGCTGCCAGCCATTGATAGAATATTGCAAACGTGGCCAGCGCTGTCGTCGTATTTCCTGGACGAAAACCTATCAAAACAAATGCGAGCGATCTTAAATATCAAAAATGGTAAGATATGTCCTAAAATTGAACTTTACCTTCAATTTTTGTCACATATCTTAACAGTTTTCAATGAAACAATAAATGCTCTTGAAACCAACAAGCGAACAGCTATTGAACTTTATACAATTTTTCTTAATTTTAAAAATCAACTTACTGATCGCCTAGATAATAAGTTTTTTGTGTACGAAGTTCGCAAGCTGTTTTTAAAAATCGAAGGAAACGAAGATAGTGTCGCTATTGAGAATAATTTTGCTGATTTCATTAAAACGGCGCTTGAATATGTAAATCGATGGTTCGATTATTCGGACGAATGTTGGTTGGCCAAAATTTCTAAATTAACACTGGATTCTGGATTTCCCAGTTTCAATGAAATTGAAGAAATTATATATGTGCTGAACATGAACCAAATTGTAGACGATTTGAATATGGATAAGTTATTCGACGAAGTTTGCTTAATTAAAAAACACATAATATCATTACGGCTTGAAGAATTGCCAAATTTATGTGACAAATATATGAAAATTTTTGAAACTTTTCCAAATACAGTAAATATAAAGAAAATAGTATCATACCTCTTTTGCATTCCGTGCAGTAGTGCATTTGCTGAAAGAGCTTTTTCAGTAATGAATGCAAAATGGGGCGAGGAAAGAGGAAGGTGTAGAACTCGTTTAATACGGAGCGAGTTAATAATAAGTTTGAATGTGCAAGAAAGCTGCGCAGACTTTTGTAGGACTGGGGACGACCGAATGCGACTCTGCTAAACGGACAGACCAGTGCGACCCTACGAGACGAACGACGAGACAAAGTAGACGGAACGTTTGCACGGACGAACGAGGACGAGAACAGCACTAAGCACGCAACCACGATACAACACGGACGGCCGACAGCGGACAACACGGACACCGGTGGATTTTAAATAAACTAAAAGTTGTGAATTGAACTATTTGAAGTGAAAGTGTTTCCTTTGGGCTCCGGCGCACTACAAATGTGGTGTCAGAAGTGGGATGACGGAAATTCCCCACGAAAGTGAATAAATTACTGAAATTTTTGAAAGTGCGTTTGAAAGCCCAAGTAGTCGCGTCGCGAAAGTCCCGCTATTTCCACGGCCGAGAAGCGCTGGTGGTGCGGACATTTTAGCACACAACGGCAGCGGGCACAGTCAAGTGCGCAACGGAAAGTGCGTTTGGGTTCCGTTGCGGCTGTACCGAAACATCGGGCCACGGCGATCACGCCACCAAAGCCCCGCGTTTGAAAGCCCAAGTAGTCACGTCGCGAAAGTCCCGCTATTTCCACAGCCGAGAAGCGCCGGTGGTGCGGACATTTTAGCACACAACGGCAGCGGGCACAGTCAAGTACGCAACGGAAAGTGCGTTTTGGTTCCGTTGCGGCTGTACCGAAGCATCGGACCACGGCGATCACGCCGCCAAAGTCCCGCTAATTCCGGCTACTAAGGCGCGGGCGACAACGAAAGGCGCAGTCGAGTGCGCGAGCAGCGAAGGCGCAGCTGACTGCGAGGCGACATCGAAGGCGCAGCCGACTGCGCAGGCGACAACGAAAGGCGCAGTCCAGTGCGCGAGCAGCGAAGGCGCAGCTGACAACGAAAGTCGCAGTCAAGTGCGCAAGCAGCAGCGAAGGCGCAACCAAGTGCGTGGGCAGCAGCAAAGCAGAGCCGTCGCAGCATTCGTGTGCGAAGGAGTTGCGCAGAAGCAGAGAAGCAAGTGCGCAGCAGCTAATAGAGTCGGCGGCGTCGTCGCTGTAAGCAGTGTGCGAGAGCGGAGCTGCAAAGCAAGCAGCGAAACAGCAGGTAGTCGTCAGCATTGAGTCACTGTAAGTATGTGACAACGGTGGTGTGATAAGAGCAGCAAAGTTTTGTGAGTATAACAGAAAACCAACTCTGGGAATTAATTTATTTTGTAGTTAACTTCTTTAGTATATGCACTACAGTAAAATAGTGCGTCGAGTTAGTTGATAAAATAAAAAGAAAAATAAAATGTTTTAAATCTCTGTTGAATACAAAGTAAAACAAACTGGATGTAACATAAAATTGAAATGAAAACTGTAATGTAAAGCAAAACCGAAGTTGGAATGCAATGTAAAGCAATTAAAGTCGAAAGTGAATGTGGAAGAAAAAGGAAATTGTAATTGAATCGGAATCAATGTAAACAAAACACAGTTGGAAAATGAACGCATTGTATAAGGATTTTGGAATTGAATTTTATGTAAAGAAGGACTGAAATTGCAATCGAATGTAAAGTAAAACTGAATTTGAAATTTAACTGAAATTTAAACAAAATCGAGCTGTAGCAGCAGTGAGGCAAAACGAATTCGAAGTTTATGTAAACGAGTTTAATGTTAATTTTCAACTAAATTGTTACTTGATTAAGAGTGAATTCGAATTTGTCAACTTCAATTAAATAGTCATTTAAGATAGTGTATTTTTGCAAACATTGTCACTTAAATTATTCCTTTTGTTATTTTTGGACGGAATTGTACCTCGCACAGTTAGTATGGACCGGGACAGAATTATTAGTATGACGGTAAACGAACTGAAAGATCAATTGGCGGGTTCGGGGCTTCCAACGACTGGACCGAAAGCCGCCCTGCAGAATAGGCTGTGTGAACACTTTGGCCTGATTGGAGAGGAGGCTGGTTTGCAAGACGAGAGCAGTTCAGTTGCGTCTACCGTGGCGCCTGCTATAAGCCATATGCGTGCGACGTTTACGTTAAGGGACATTGAGGGTTCCCTTACACCGTTTAGTGGTTCGGGTCACCCAACAATAGAGCAATGGCTCGATGATCTTGAGGACAATGCAACGGCGGTACAATGGGATGACTTGCAAAAACACATTTACGGGAAACAACTGTTGAAAGGTGCCGCAAAGATATTTGTACGTAGTCAGCGCGGCATTACGAATTGGAGCTCACTAAAGCAATCGTTAAAGAGGGAATTCGGCACCGATGTTACGGCCATTGAAGTTCATCGAGTTTTGAGTAATCGACGTAAACGTCCAAACGAGGATTACCGCTAGTATTTGTATAGCCTAATGGAGATAGGCAGACCCATCGACTTAGACGAGAGGAGTTTAATTGAATATTTCGTCGACGGCATACCTGACACTAGGTCAAATAAGAGCAATTTGTATCAGGCAAAGAGTGTTCAGGAACTGAAGGAGCAAATCCGTGTGTACGAGAAGGTGCGATCCGGGCGTCAACCCAACACATACCCAACACCGATTCAACGAGACGAGAAGAGCAAGGCCGTTCCAACCTTAAGTAGAGATGAGATGAAACGATGTTTCAAGTGCGGCTCGGCGGGGCACATCGCCAAGAGTTGCCAACGTAGACAACTGATATGCTTCGAGTGCGGTCAGCCGGGGCACCGAGCAGCGGATTGTCAGCGAGGACAAGCTCAGGTGAAGCGAGAGGGCGCTAGAGTACAGACATTAACGTCGAACGCATTGAAGAAGGGACCCAAGTATTGTACAATTTTCAAAGATCTCACCTACAACAAATTTACATTTTCGGCGTTTCTCGATACTGGAAGCGATTTGTCTCTGATGCGTTATGATGTTTTAATGATGTTGGGAGAGATCGAGTTAAAGCGTGATACACACAACTTAACCGGCATAGCAAACAGCGAGATCACCACCTTAGGACACTTCACCATCAAAATAGAAGTTGATGGAAATGGTTTGGAAATGACGTTTCATGTTGTGAGGGAACGTGACATTAGCTACGCAGCGGTTATCGGTAACGACGTACTGAAACAGGTGGACTTAATTGTGTCGGAGGACGGTGTCGAGTTCAGGCGCAAAGAGCGAGCGAAGTCAGCTGAGGGTCATGACGTGTCGGTGGGAAGCGGAGAGTGTTGCGCCGTTAAGCGTTCAGAGGGCGAGTCAGAGATTACAAGAGAATTTGAAGACGTATGTTTAGCTGCGGAATTAAGTATCACGGGCAACTCCGAAGTGGACCTGTCGCACCTCAACAAAGTGCAAGCCGACATGGTTGAAGCGTTGATTCAAGATTATACTCCCCAGACGCGCTCCAATTCCCCGATTGAAATGAAGATCTCTTTGGTTGATGATGTTCCGGTGTATCGGGGGCCAAGGCGTTTATCGTACGAGAACAGACGTATAGTGGAAAAGCAGATAGCGGAGTGGCTCGAGGAGGGGATAATTCAACCCAGCACATCAGAGTACGCATCTCCGATCGTTCTCGTGGGGAAGAAGGACGGCAGAAAGCGGTTATGCTGCGATTACAGGCGATTAAACGAGAAAATTATGAGAGACAATTTCCCCATGCCGCTGATAGACGACGTAGTAGAGAGGCTGCAGGGAGCGCGCGTATTTAGTACCCTCGATTTGGCAAATGGTTTTTTCCACGTCCCGATGGAACCGAGCTCTAGGAAATACACGTCGTTTGTGACCCATCAAGGTCAATACGAGTTCATGTTTGTTCCTTTCGGCATATGCAACTCACCAGCTGTATTTTCGAGGTATATCTTTGCAGTCCTCAGAGATCTGATTCAAGATGGCATCGTGATCGCGTACATGGACGACCTCATCATTCCCTCCACGGATATAGATGAAGGTGTTGCCCGACTAAAGACGGTCCTGGATAGAGCAGCGCAATATAATTTACGCATCAGGTGGCAGAAATGCCAGATTCTAAAGGCAAAGGTTGATTTTTTGGGATACGTGGTAGAGGACGGTACAATAAGGCCATCAGAGGCGAAGACGCGAGCTGTGCAGAATTTCCCGGTACCAAACGGCCGTAAAGCGGTACAGAGGTTCTTAGGACTCACTTCATACTTTCGACGTTTTATCGAAGGATATGCAACGGTAGCCAAACCATTGTCAGATTTGTTACGTCAGGGTGTGGAGTTTGTCTTCAAGGAGGAGCAGATCGCGGCTTTTCAGCAACTGAAATCTGCGTTGATGAACGCGCCGGTGCTACGGTTATACAACCCTAAGGCACAGACGGAAGTGCACACAGATGCGTCGATGTATGGTTACGGGGCAGTGTTGCTGCAGAGAGACAGTGAAGACCAGCAGTTTCAGTAGCAGTATATGAGCCGTAAAACTACACCAATAGAAGAGCGGTATCATTCATACGAACTCGAAGTCCTCGCGATTGTGGAAGCGTTGAAGAAATGGCGCGTGTATTTGTTAGGCATTCCGTTCAAAATCGTGACTGATTGCAATGCGTTCACCATGACGATGAAGAAGAAAGATGTACCGTTGAGGGTGTCGCGCTGGGCACTCTTCCTTCAAGACTTCGACTATAACATAGAGCATCGATCGGGTGGCAAGATGAGGCACGTCGACGCGTTAAGTAGAGTTTCATGCCTGCTACTTGAAGATTCGTTACGACATCGGTTGCAGCAAGCGCAAGCGCAGGACGAATGGGTGCGCGCAGTGGTTAAGGTGTTAGAAAAGGACAGTTACGACGACTTTTATATGATGCACGGTATACTCTATAAAGATCCCATCAAGGAACTTATAGTGGTGCCAGCGCCGATGGAAGACGAGATAATCAAGACCGCTCACAACCAAGGACACTTTGCAGTCAAGAAGACACAAGAGGCAGTTGAAAAGACATTTTACATTCCACAGTTAGCATCGAAGGTCATGCAAGTACGGACGCAGTTTGGCGCTGGACTACGGTTGAAACCAAAATTCTTCGGGCCCTACAAGATCGTTAGAGTACTGGCTCATGGCCGTTACGAAGTAGAAAAGGTGGGTGAGCACGAAGGCCCCAGACGCACGACTACCGTTGCCGAATATATGAAAAAATGGCAACCATCGTTCGGGCCGAACGATAGGTCAGGCTGGCCGAATGTAGGACTGGGGACGACCGAATGCGACTCCAGTGCGACCCTACGAGACGAACGACGAGACAAAGTAGACGGAACGTTTGCACGGACGAACGAGGACGAGAACAGCACTAAGCACGCAACCACGATACAACACGGACGGCCGACAGCGGACAACACGGACACCGGTGGATTTTAAATAAACTAAAAGTTGTGAATTGAACTATTTGAAGTGAAAGTGTTTCCTTTGGGCTCCGGCGCACTACATGAAGTTGTTAAAAACAACAAAAACTTGATTAAAGAAGCCAAGAGTACTACCAAATATGTTTTTAAAAATTAAATAATCTAATGTTATTCTCTTTTTGTTATCCTCTATTGAAACGTTATCCTCTTTTTGTTATTCCCTTTTGAAATGTTATTATATTTTTGTTTTAACTTTTTTGTTAATGAGTTTTTAAATAAACCTGATTACAGTCGCACAAACATGCGTTTTGTTTTATTTTTTAAAGTGGTTAAAAAGTTAAAATTTACATCTGCCTTGAGGTTTTCTCTTTTTACACTTGTATTTTCTAATAAAATGGTGAAATATTGAAGGAATGTGATGTCCTCCTGAAACAAAGTAGTTCCCATATAAAGTCCTCCTCAAGAAAAATTTTGTCCTCCCTAAACCGTTTTAACAGTTGGGAAGCCTATGTGCGACTGACCACATCAACATAAAGCAAATTATGAAAGCTGACTTCGAATTGAGAAGTTTGCCGAAGTCATCGCGAATATGTTCGAATAGCCGATGTGCGTATGGGACCTACTCAGTGTGCTTACTTAATTTTTCATTTATGTGGTAGACCCAGTGAAAAAAATGTGGTCGATTTGAATGAAATGTGGTAGATTTGTTGTATTGTACATTAATTGTATTTTATTGCATTTATACATTTATTGTATTTCATTGTATTTGCACATTAACTGTATTTTACGTTCTGCTATGCACTTTAACCTGTGCCGGGTTTCTTCTCATTGTTTTTTGTATTTTTTTCTTTTTTGGGAGCTCGGACTCGCAAATTTCAGCAGCAGGTATAACTTCGCGTCGTAAAACTTCGTCCCGTCCGAGCGCATTGCCATCGCCATGCGATATTCTTAAAAACTAAACGTTACTAAAAAATAAAGGCAAAAATTAACTTCAACTTTAACTTTTTTATAAATTTTGTCTACTTTAATTGCACCTGCCGCCAAAACAATTGCCAAACTGTCAACTATTTGTAGTGCAAGTTAACACGGCCAGCGCTCAAAACTTTCCGTTTAATTTCATTAAACGAAGTCGCTAACTCAGCGACTGAGCCACCACCGGTCAGTGCACTTGACTTCCCGTTTAATTTCATTAACCCCACAAATTCAGCAATAAACGAAATCGCTAATTCAGCGACTGGGCCACTACCGGCCAGTGCACTTGTGCAAATATCTGCCCACTGCAAAATTGGTCATTCCAAGAATTGACTCGGTCAATTGCATTTGTGCAAATACCTGCACAACTGCAAAAATTGGTAATTCCTAACGACAGAAAAACAGGGCAAACGTAGGTGTTAAGCGAAAGTGTAAAATAGCATTAAGTCAGTTTTAATCAAACCTCGAATAAAGAATGAAGCAAAAATAAAGTTTTGTTTTTTTTTGGGAATTTAAATATTAATTTCCTTAACTTGCACTGCTTTCGAAGTGATTGAGAGTGCTACCACATACGTTTTTCTTTGCACATTTTCACTTATAATGTTCAATGCAGCCCTAACATAAATTTTACAACATAAAGCTCTAATTTACTTGGAGTAATAGGTTCGTTAAGAGAAAAATGTATGTTCCACAAAAATGTGGTAGATTTTAAGCGCTCCGTGGTAGATGTGGTAGGAACTTGATTTTAAAAATAATTGTGGTAGATCTACCACATATGTGGTAGAAGTAAGCACACTGGACCTACTGCGCTGGTACGCAAATTTGTGCCAGTTGACACCTCTATGTGTTTAGTTGCTTAGTCTAGCCTGATTTACATGTATCGTAATTGGTGGGCAAAACTTACCAATTTTCTTCAGCTTTCCTGGCTTATCCCAAAAAGTTGCTGCTACTATTTTGCCGATCACTTTTCACACTACTTGCGCCACTGCCGACTTTGCGGCTATCACACACTATCGTACTGAATTTAAAATTTCAACTGGCACTCACACTTGCACTATTTAACTGAGGTCTGCTCGAGACCGAGTCGGATGATACAAAGGCAGATCATTCGATCTTGACTTTCTAGCTGACCTTTTGTTCGTCTGCCTATGCGGTCGCTGAGGTCGTCAGTCGTTTCGAACTGTTGCCTCTCCTGACTGGTAATCGGTTACAAGTACTAAAATGTTGCGGCAACATTGTTGCCGAAATATCTTATCTGCAACATTTCTATGTTCATGATGTTCAATATGATGTGCAAAACAAATTCAAATTACAAAAAAAAATTAAAATTTTTGGTTAGTGCGAAATCGAATATTACAATATTTTCATCAGAAGATATATATTCATTTCTATTAAAAATTACTAAAAAAATAAATTAATAAAACAAAAGACATAAAAAGTAAACTTATTCAGTCAAATAAAAAAAACCATAAACTTATAATAAAAAAACTTAAACTAAAACAAAAAAGAACTAAAAAACTAATTCTACAAATTGATAAATTTTTCACGATCTAAGATAACAAGTTATACAGTAGCGACTCGGTAAAAGCAACCGATTAATGACAGGGGCAGTTGCAACCAGACGTCTGCATGATTGCATTCAAAACGTGTTTTGACTCATTCACTCTTAAATTACGTATTCACTCACTCACATTCGTTTTTGTGATTGTGAATGAATGAGTCATAATTTGCTGTCGAGTGAGAGATTGTACTGTATTCATAAATTGAATGAGTCATTTTATAGTGTACTCAAACAGAAACTGTATTCACTTTATGCTGTGAATACAGCGAAATCAAATGAATGATTTGAATCATTCATATTGAGTAGTGTGGTCAAAATGAAACTAAAAAATGCTTTTCTATCAAGTTTTAACAAAATTTATTAGGAAAAAAACTATTAATTATAAAATTAAAATTAATACAATTCTTTGTAACAAAAGTTAAATTTAATAATAACCATTCTTAAATAAGTTACGAAATTTTATTTTTATTTTACTTTAAAAAATCCAAAAATTTTAGTTTTTATTTCATACAAAGTGTGACAATTTGAGTTAGGACTATTTTGAATTGAGCAGCAGCGATCAAATAGCATCGAATCGAAACAAAAAACAATAAATACAACAACAAAATATACTGAATTTTTGCCTATAGGTAGACATGGGTATTATCAAAGAATATAGAATATAAAGAATACGCATCTTCACAAATTTGTCAAGCGTGTTTCTTGACGCGGGCGGGAAGAGATGAGCGGAGGCATAGGTTGCGGGAAATTTGCTCGCACTCAACAGTTTGCGATCTTGTTCGTCGAAGCGCAAGCGGAGAGTAAACAACGAGCCAAAGCGTCGTTTCAACGAAGATAATTCGGGATTCGCTAATGTTTTTGGTGTTGTCGTTTGTTGTGTGTATGCTTTTTTGTGTTGCCGATTTTTTTGCTGCACAGATTGCTGTCAGCTCACCATCAATCGAATCTTTGTGGTGTATGGCTTTTTGCTGGCCAATGCTTTGATTTAAAAATTTGGTGGTTGATCCCAATTTAAAATGTTTACAAATATTTTTACGTGGCGCGTTCGAAGTAAAATTATTTGTTTATATTTTCGCATGGTTGATTACAATTTTGAGAATATGGGAAAACTACGAAAAAAAATGAACTGATAGGCATATCAAAAATAATTAAATGCGTGTTTTAATTTTTTTTTTTTTAAATCAAAATCTAACGGAGAAACCAAGGGTTAAAAGATTGTATAGAAAAACATAATTTAATAGGTCTATTGACTTTCAATAGGGCGAAAGCACTACTAGAGCACTAAATAAAGAAATAAATGATAAGACAAGTATTTGGTCATAAGAAAAATGTAAAAAATATTCTACACCTGAATGGTGCCATGGCGAATGATGTGACCATAAATTTACAATATTAGATTTTCTTATTTTAGTTCTTTTAAACAAGCATTATATGTGGGCCGTAAGAAAAGTTTCAAAGAACGGGACGGAAAATTGTTACGGGCTCTTTCCAATTCCAGTTTTATTTAATTGTCTTTGTTGATTACTTATAATTTATCTTTTAATTGCCTGTAGCGATCATATAGGTCGCCATGCCAGCCATATTTTATTTTCTTTTCTATGCTTTTGCGCACACTACAGTCGGCAGTGAGTTCAGCGTTCAGCGTTAGCACTAGGCATCGCAATCCCGGGATCCCGGGATCCCGGACTTTTTCCAGTCCCGAAAATCCCGGGATTCAAATTCTTTTATCCCGGGATTTTCGGGATTGCAAAAGATGCTTCAAAGTTCAAATGAAATAAATTTTAAGGCACAAAAACCCAATTCCTTATTTGAGGGAGAAGGGAGGGGATAGAGTGCGTCTTTTGCAAAAGGCTTATGATTATTTACTAAGCATTCAACCAACAAGTGTTGAATCTGAAGGATGTTTCTCTTCAGCAGGGTTCATTTGAAATAAATTTCGGTCTAGATAAGAGAACAAAACACTTAATGCCTTTGTATTTTTAAGATCTCAGTTTTTAGTTAATCAAAACGCTTAACTTTTTTATCGAAATAATCGAAGTAAAACTAAAAGCACAAACAAATTAACTATTTTATTTTTTTTTATCAAATATGCATATATATGCACTTTATGATACATCGGTTGCAAAGTAATAAGTTATGTTTAAGTGTCATTTTTGGATAAAACAAAATGCTATGAAACTGAAGTTAAATGTCAAATGAAAAACTTTTAAGTTAACTCTTCAATTCCCAGTGTCACCTGTAGGTGACAGATGCTTAATATTTGTTTTCCTACCACATAGGTTTTTATTTTAAAATTCTAACACTTGTATAGCAAAGTCAATTAGTAGTACTTGTTTATTTAATTTTCCTACCAACACTAGCGATACGTCATTTGTAAAATTTATTCATTTGTTTCACGCGTAATTAAAGCAGTGCGAGTTTGTGTGGTTTCTTTCAATATAAAAATGAGGGTAGTTTAAACATTTTTTATGTATTTTTTTGTCTTATCCAAACGTATCTAAGCTCTTTTATTTAAAAAGAAAATTTTCTTTTTCACTATTTTGGACATGGGAATTGAAGGGTTAAACAAAATGTGATTAAATTCAAGATAAAAAATCTTGAAACTACCCAAATGTGATTAAAATGTGTCCATTTTTATGATAAATATATTATAAACAAGTATTTATGCAATTCGGGAAAATTGTTTTATTAAAAAATTTGTTATATGAATCCCGGGATTAAATCCCGGGATCCCGGGATTTGACTTTTCAATCCCGAAAATCCCGGGATCGCAAAATGGCAAAAAATTGCGATCCCTAGTTAGCACCTATAGCCAGCACCATGCGTGCTATAACAGCCAAGGCAACATACGAAACACGGGCAACCCACCATCGCCCAAAAGTGACGATGGCCTGCCGTCTGCCCATAGACGTCCGTCCGTTGCGTTGACGACTAACACCGGCAACGGCCTCTCCATGGCAGAGCAAAGCACTAACGCCGGCAGCTTGTCCACTGTCTCGTCAACAGTGCCGTTCGGTGCGGACATTGCCAGTGCGCAGCACCATGCCGCGCCCACCAATTACACCCTTCTGCCACCCACCAAAATCAGCCATACAACCACAACAAACACTGGCGCCAGATCGGCCCGAAAGCAACCTACGATTCAGACAGCTGAAGCGCTTTCGGAATCAACTACATCCTTTCTGCACAGCTTTCAAGGTACGTTGCGATATTTTCTTAAGCAAATACGTAATGTAAGGGAGAGGGCTGGGGTGTGAACCGGGTTTTGTTTTTTGGCTCTAACTTTTCACAGAATAAATATATCGAAAAATCGAAGATACCGTTGGAAAGGTAAATATAACGCACAAATTTGTTATGAAGACAGATTACCGTTTTGATTAACATTTAACTCTTTACGTCCAATTTTATAAGGATGTGATTTTTCGCTTTTCCAAAAAAGTGGCTGGGTTGTGAACCATCTGGCAAATCGCAATCAAAGTCGAAAAATACGAAGAAAACACCCATAATTTTGAAATAAGTTGAAAATTTATTAATTCAGGAAGGCTAAAGACGTGAAAAAAGGTTATAATGTCGCCACTTAGGCCAAAAAATCGCAATGAATGCAAGTGCTCAATATTTTTTTTTTTTCATCCTAATCGGTGTCGCAATGTTTGCATATGAAATACGAACGCGTTCTCGCATTGGCCCACTTCAAAAGAACTCACCGAAATCGAGTGACATTACATACAATTACTTTATTTTAATAAATCCGGCGATATTTGACAGTGTTAGAACAAATGTAGTACGAAAAACAGGTGGTTCATAGCCCAGCCATCTCAGTGGTTCACAGCCCAACCAGGATGCCATTTTGGAAACTTTAAAATAAACAAAACTTCCAATCATAATTCGACATAAACATATATTGCATCGTAAAGAAGAATCAAAACACTAAATAAACATGTATTACACTGACCTTTTTGCAATAAGCCTAGTCACTTGGATAGCACTTTAAAAAAAAGCAAACAAGTTTTCTCAGTCGATTTTCAAACACGATGTCTTTCAAACTCGATTGCTGCCACAAGCAATACGTGTTTGTACTTCGGTGTAACCACAAAAGCAGAGTCATATCACAAGACAAACTTGACAGTTGAAAGATTGGCGATATGTTAATTAGGGAAAGAAAAAACGGTAATGGTTCACAACCCAGCCTGGTTCACAACCCAGCCCTCTCCCTTACTATATGGTATAAGTAAGCTGAGCATAAACGAGCCAGTATAGATCAGCACGATTTAGAAGTCACCAGCGAAATTGGTTTCAAACTCGCCGCCAATATCCTTTATTTTCCATGTATCAAATCACTTGACAAACTCATTCAACGACCTCTCATATTATATCTGTCGAAGGCTGTGCAAACTCGCCGTAACTTAAAAGAACTCAATAGTAAGTGCGCTAGATCACTAGTTCAGACTAGGCATTATCGACGAAAGACACTTAGATGCTCTATGCCCAGGTATTTATTACATTATTGTAGTTTGAGAAGTGAATATGAGTACATGTTTAATTAGTTTTTGGGTTTAGGTATATTTCTTGGTATCAGATCAACATTATAGTTCATGTCTTTAAGCTCGATTCCAGTTTTTCACTCTGTTAAATGTTGATTATATAGCGTGCATGCGTGCATATCAGTTATAGTATACACGAAACTTTCTATACACACCATACTTTTAGTAAAGCAACTGCAGACATGACATTTTTAAAGTAATCTGCAACTTCCAATGTCGTGGGGATTTCTGCCAGGCAGTTGAAACTTGGGTCTTATTACAAGACAGGGCATATTTCGGATCACTAGACGTTTGGTTTTGGGCAGAGGTGCCCATGCCCTATGCCCTATAAGTATCTTATTACTTTCTAAATATTGCACTAATTGGTGTTTTACTACAGTTTCTAAAATTTTTTCATCACAGGGTAGTGTGTTTATTGGCCGCAGCTCTTCTGCTTTTATGGTGTTTTTAACTTTTTCGATTGGAACTATAATTGAAGTTTTCCACATGTTTGGCACTACACCACTGCTTAGGCTTTCATTTATGATTTGTGCATAAAAGAAACCTAAATACGGCACAGCATCCTTTACAACGCCTTCAGATAGTAATTTTTTTCCTCCCTTCTTGTTTTTAAACTTCTGGACTATATCTTCGATATCCTTAGCTGTTACATGATTAAATTTAAAGCGAGTATTTGACTGATGAGATATATTAGTGTCTCTATCAACAACTTCTATATTGCTGCTTATATCTGCAATGCTATCTACAAAAAACTTATTTAAATTGTCTGCAATAGCTAGCTCATTATCAAACATTTGACCATTGATAACAATCTTATTAATAGAAGAATTTTCCTTCCCCATGCTTATTGCTTGTTTTAGGCACTTCCACATCATTCTACTATCGTGTCTGTTGTTATCTATCTTAAATTCCATATGTTTCACTTTTTTAGTTTTTACTAATTTTTTGTATGCTTTCTTTATATTTCGATATTCCTCCCAGTCTCCCGATATTTTGGCCACTTTATACAATTCAAATTTGTGCTTGTTAAGATTGGCTAACTCATTATCATACCACTTGTTCATGACTTTTAATTGAATTTCTTTTTCATACGTTAAATTTCGCATCACATTAAGAACACTGCAGTTAATCAACGACACCTTGCTCTCCAAGTCAATTTCATCAAAATTGCATAGGCGCAGTTGATTTATAAACGCTATACTATTATAACACTCCCATGAAGTTATTTTTATCCTGCTTCGCATATGAAATTTAGGGCTATGTTTAATTTTAAATTGGATCGTTTCATGATCGGATATTTGATATTCTTCTAGTTTTTCACACACTATGTCATTAGAGTTTGTAAAAAGTAAATCAATTTTTGTTTTAGATGTATCGGTTATACGTGTATTGAAATCGATTTTTTGATACATCGAATGTGATTTACACAGTTCTATTAACTGTGTGGTATAAGTTGTTACACTATTTAAGTTTATATTAAAATCACCTACCAGAATATTACTTTCTGAAAGTTCACAGGTATTACCTAAAACGTTACTCAGATAATTAATAAAATTAGCATCGCTTGAGCTGGGTGAGTGGTAAACTACCCTAATTTGCCATTTAGGGTTAAAATGCTTCAATTTTACAAATATACACCAAAGGTTTTTATCTATTGTTTTGTTATATTTAATGCTGTATTCAATAGCACTGTGTATATAGATTAAGACACCACCAGTGTGCCTGCTATAAGAGTCGCATCGTACCAAATTGTAAGTTTGTATGTTCAACTCTTGGTTAGTAATTTCCACTGTGGTACATGTTTCAGCACATAAGATTAGAGCTGGTTTTATAGTTTCAATAAGTTTTTCAAGTTCATATTTATTTGATAGAATACTGTTTATATTAAGATAAATACAATTTAGATCTTTATTTATTAATTGCTATTTACGTGATTTTGTCTTACTTTGTAGATATCTTTTATAAGCTGGGCATTCTCTACTGAACGCATAATGATTTACATCAACATCTAATAATTTTTTGTGAACCAATTCGCAGCAATTCACACACTTTAATATACTGGACCTACAATCTTTCACCTCATGATTTCCTGCGCATTTGCTGCAGGCTTTTTTATTAATGCATTCATTAGATTTATGATTGTATCCTAAACACTTAAAGCATCTCAGAACACTTTCATGCTCAGATACGACACACGAATCCCATTCCACATTAATTCTCTTTTGTTTTAATATATTCTCATACGTCAACAGATCAGTTTCAATAAGAGCATTGTAACATTCTTCTCTTCTGTTTACATTTACATAGATTTTAATTACTCTAAATTGTTTGCCTGCGCATATGTCATTTTGTTTAGTTATGCACTCAACTAGGCGCTCATTGCTAATCCTCTCTGTTAAGCCGATTGCTTTAAAAATCTTTTTCACCTCGCTTTTATCTTTTGTTTTCACCAATTCGTAGTCGTCTCCGATGCTCTCTGTGATTTTTTGCTGCAACTGCTCGCATGCTTCTTTACTTTTGCATTGAACGATTAATCCACCACTGTTTGTCTCTCTCACACCACTTACTAAGCCCTCTGTAGGTTCAGTTACTTTTTTAAGCGCAACTTTAGTTTCCCGACTTCTTTTAGCTTTGTCTTTGGGTTTTATTACAATTTTGTTCTCATTTATTTTCGTTGCTTGAGCATATGTCATTACATTGGATGACAATTGGCAGTTCGCGGTTTTGTTTTTATCTGTACAAAGTTCGTTTAGTTTATCATTATTCTTTTTAAGTTCTTCTGACATTTCATCCATAATTTCTTTTTTCATTTGATTTAGTTTGACTTCGATGTTATGTACTAGGAGCGCATTAAAGTCAGTTATTATACTATTTTTCATTTGAGTATATTTAAGATTTATTGCTTCATGTACTATGTTTTTTATTTCGGCATGACCAATTTTGTTTTGTTCACTTTTTTGTAGTAAGTGTTTTATTTCGACAAATTTTGTATTTGTATCCGATAGGGTGCACTGATTACAAAACCACTTTAGGTTCAAGTTTTCACTCATTATTTTAAGTTCACTGCACTGTTAACTTTACTGCATTTCAGACAGAAGTTACAGCCACATCCACCAGAACAAGACATCATTTCGTCCATTTGTATCAACTTCACTGTACAATCTTTGCATTCAGGCGGCGGCATCTTGCCTCGTTCAATACCACTTTTGTGAAAGATCTTTTAAAGTCACTATCTTTGCAATTAATAGACTTCCCGGGGGATACCCAATCAGCGATATCCGACAAAGTCACAATTTAGGGTTTACTTTTCTTTTATATTTGTAAAAAATCAAAATACTTCGGAGCACTAGTTAAAAGCTGCTAATCACTTCCAGTGTTCATTCGTATTCACTCACTCACATTCGTTTTTGTGATTGTGAATGAATGAGTCATAATTTGCTGTCGAGTGAGAGATTGTACTGTATTCATAAATTGAATGAGTCATTTTATAGTGTACTCAAACAGAAACTGTATTCACTTTATGCTGTGAATACAGCGAAATCAAATGAATGATTTGAATCATTCATATTGAGTAGTGTGATCAAAATGAAACTAAAAAATGCTTTTCTATCAAGTTTTAACAAAATTTATTAGGAAAAAGACTATTAATTATAAAATTAAAATTAATACAATTCTTTGTAACAAAACTTAAATGTAATAAAAACCATTCTTAAATAA
Organism: Melieria omissa; assembly: GCA_963971225.1. Taxonomy (NCBI): domain Eukaryota; kingdom Metazoa; phylum Arthropoda; class Insecta; order Diptera; family Ulidiidae; genus Melieria; species Melieria omissa. The sequence goes on from OZ020270.1 coordinate 6,811,959, forward strand.
GTTACGAAATTTTATTTTTATTTTACTTTAGAAAATCAAAAAATTTTAGTTTTTATTTCATCCAAAGTGTGACAATTTGAGTTAGGACTATTTTGAATTGAGCAGCAGCGATCAAATAGCATCGAATCGAAACAAAAAACAATAAATACAACAACAAAATATACTGAATTTTTGCCTATAGGTAGACATGGGTATTATCAAAGAATATGAAGTAATATAGAACGCGCATCTCATACAAGCAAACGCGTTGTACTTGGGTACTGCTGGTAGTACCCTCTGTTATTGACAGCAGAAATCTCTGTTACTAACAGCAGAAATCTCTGTAACTTCGGCGTAACATGTGAATTGAAGTCGCTTCTGTACTCATTCGTATTCTCGCTGCTGTTGCGCCACTTGATAAACATGACGATGAACGCTGCTTTTGTTGTCGCGGGGAATAGCATTATAATATTGGCAAACAAAAAAAAGTTAGCGGTATACTGTTTTTTGCGCTGTGCCGTGCAGGCGGGATAGCATTGATGTTGTTGGTAATTGTTGCGTCGTTATTTCTGCTTTCTTTTTTATAATCACAAGCAAATTACAATTAGCAAAAAAAATGCGTGAACTTGGTGTAGTAAAATATGGGTGCAAACATGTTGCACAAGAGCGTTTATAGTTATTTATTAAGAATATTATTGTAAGGTTTTATGTTTATTGTTTTACTTTCGTTTAAATTTATCTTTCATAAATAATAATTTTTAATAAGAATTTTTTTATTTGCCAACAATTATTTTCAATTTTCGTTCTTTCGAACTTCCTTTTTGCACAGCCCACATGCAGTGTTTTCGTAGAAGAACTAAAATAAGAAAATCTAAAATTTGGACTCTATGGTTACAGCACTCACCATGGAACCATTCAGGTGTAGCATTTTTACAAGATTGTAAAACATGTGCCTTAACCCATTAAGCCCTGAGCGTTGCGTTTGCGCAACGTTTGGGAATTTCGCTACATTAAGTAATTCATAAAGATATAAGACTTGAAAATGGGTAGAATTGGATTCGAATTGATCGTTTTAGATTCTGTCATACCGAAATTTCAAAATTTTTTAAATATTCATATCTTTTTTTCGATCCAAAGTCAAAGGTTTTTTTTTGGGGAATTTTTGAAATTCAATTAAAAATACTTATTCTTCAAACCTATCAAAATCCCTTTGTGGGCTGCATTTTGTAATGCTAAACTATTTAAAAATAAGTTTAAACAAATTTTTTTTTTTTTTTAATTTTATGTTTTGTATGTGACTAAGGCCCAAATTGCGTTTGCGCAACGTACCCTCCTGGTTCAGGGGGTGGGGGTATGAATTATTTTCTTGATTTTTTTTCTTGATTAGGTCAATTACTAAGATTGTGCAAAATTTTATGGAAATCGCACAAGCCCTTCTGGGGTCAGGTTTTAATGGGTTAATACCAATTTTTTCAGGTTCTGCTTCGAAGATTTTATGAAAAATTAAAATATGTTTTATGCATACATTCATTAGGGAATTGGAAGGAGCAAAAAGATTACCAAAATCAGAAATTGACTGATAATTTTTATGAAAAATAAAAATTTCACTTGGAGCAGTCAAAACTTCATCCCTTTTTCTCAATTCGTCACCGCATTTTTCACAATTTAATTTAGGAATGATTTTGTACGCTACGTATCCAACAAAATACCTCATGGAAACCAGCTCTAAGTTAATATCTTTCAGATTACAAAAGGTGTCACCTACAAAATACGCCTCGTGCATCTCACTACTTAGATCAAGATTTTCCAGGATTTCATTGTCATTATCATCGCCATTAGCCTGCAAAACATCCTCATTAAAAGAAGCGCTTGAAATTAAGGGGGTCGTCTAGTGTGACGGGTCAAAAAAAATCGTTTTTGTTTTTTTTCATAAATCACTTCTAAAACATGTTTAGAAGACGTGTATAAATGGATTTTTGTAAATTCGAAGCCGTTATCAAGTTGCACTTGTAAACCGGAGTAGGTATGCGGAGCGCATACCTCCAACTTCCAACTTAAAAACGCGTTTTTCTCAAAACACGTTTTTTCAAAACTGCTGCCACGATATCTCAAAAACTATTTAACTATTAATGCTCAACTTTTTACACCATCTTGAGTACATGTCCAACTACAAATTAAGCTAAAAGAATTAAGATTGCTTCGTTACTTTTTTTTTTCTTCAATTATATGCACGTGAAAAATAGTCGAAAAACTCATATTTTTTTTATGTTTAGGCAAAAAAATACTTTTTTTTGGAATTCGAACTTTCTTTTAGCTCAATTTGCAGTTTGAAGTCTCAGGAATGAAATGGCGTTTGGTTTTTTGATTTCAGATAATCACAACGCCCAGAATCATGGCAGCAGTGGAGCAACTTTTTTTTTTTACGTCTTCCTGTTGAGTGGTGTAACTCCGATACTAATCAATAGATTGGCTTCAAATAATTATAAAACTTTGTCGATATGTACTCAAAGAAGAAATAAAATTCAAAAGTTATTTTACTTGAACGGTTTTTTTAATAATGACTGTCAAAAAAGGCATAAAAATACGGCCTTCACACTAGACGACCCCCTTAAATTAGTCATTGAATCTTGCGTCTCTTCACAATTGGTAGAGGAGCTAAACTTTATTATTTTAAAGGCTAATAACCTGGCTAAGATATTATTAAGTTCAGCTACAGAGGGGTTACAATTATTACCTCCTTTTTGCCTTAACACAGCAAACGTATTCTCCAACTTGTCCTGGTTAAAGGCCTTTGTCATAATAAAAAACTTGTCCGAATTATCTTTTAATATTTCATCTACAAGTAGAAGGACCGATTTTAAGGATAGTTTCATGCCATCTAGGAAGAAAACTCGTTTTTTTTCATCAACAAATTTCACTTCCTCTAGATAATATAAAAATGTTTGAATAAATGTGTGCGATTCTTTCTTAATCTGAAGAGCAGATCGGTAGCAGTTATCTGCATACAAAGATCCACTATTCATGCAATCAAATATTTGATCAATTTTTGCTATAAAATCAGCTGTGGATAACGCTACCTCTTGTGTGATTTTTTTAAATCCACTTATGTCTGAAATTGTTCTGATAGCAGCTTCAACTGTTTTACTGAACACTTGCGTGGCAAATTTAACACGCATTTTTTCAAATGAATTTGGAAATATGTGTTGTCTAGTCAATTTTGGGCACATTTTGGTTTTACAATTTTCTTCCCTCTCCCAAAGCTCTTGAACTACTTTAAAGCTAACTAAACCATCAGGCGTTTTCAAGTCGCATTTAAGCCAACCATTTCGCAATGACTTGATTAAATGTGGGAAATCGAACAGGCAATAAATTTTTTGATTTTGAAATTGAAAGTATGGTTTCTCTATACATACGCCTAAGTCGGAGAAACACTTTCTATTAGAAGACCCCTGATCACAAACCAAAACGTTCACTACTATACCAAAATTGCTTAAAATTTTAAGATTTTCTTAAATTATTTTGCACAACGTATCTGCTGTTAATCCATTCTCTGACACAAAATAGTTTAAAATTGAACACCAACTCGAGAACATGGACTTCAACATAAATACACATACTTGCTTACCAATTTTTTTTGTTCTTTCGAAGCCTGTGCATTCAAATCCGTCAATTAAATCTAGTTTTTGATTGTATCGTAATTCTCTACGTATTGCCATTTCGTCCATTAAAAGAACCATATTATTTTCATTTTTTTCCTCCAACTCTAAGCACATCTTTTTAATGAATTCAAAAGCCACATTGTTGATACCGGGCTGAAGGAACTTTATTGGAGCCCACCGATTTAAGGTGCTGATATGTGGCAAATTGAAATTTAACTTATCTCTTAGAAGAATCTGGTTCTAAAAATTCTTCATCCGAAATCTCATGATCTTCGTCTAAGTTTAAGGTTGGAATCGCATCCTTTTTTAGAAACCTTTTTCCTACATAAGTACTGGAGAAATGATTTTCACAAATATACAGTTTTCGGTTATAGTCGTCATAAGATATATTGCATTTTTCGCGCCAAATTTGGCCAAACACGAAATCAGCAGCGGGGAATCTAAATAATCTAAGATTCTCGCATTGTCGTCTCGATTTTTTGCAACTGCGAACACAACATTGAATTCCAGACGTTGAGGAATTTCTATTTGTCTTTATATTTGTAGCCATATTGTAACAAACCGAAACACAAAATAGAATTACAATGTTGGACAATGGCGTTAAAATACTTCTTAAAAAAATTCAAAATTGGTATCAACCACGTCAAAATATAAACAAATAATTTTACTTGGAATGCGCCACGTAAAAATATTTGTAGAAATTTCAAATTGGATTCAACCACGTCAAAAAAAAAACGCTGCAAAAGGTTCAAAATTGGTATCAACCACGTCAAAATATAAACAAATGATTTTACTTGGAACTCGCCACGTAAAAATATTTGTGAAAATTTCAAATTGGATTCAACCACGTCAAAAAAAAACCGCTGCAAAAGGTTCAAAATTGGTATCAACCACGTCAAAATATAAACAAATGATTTTACTTGGAACTCGCCACGTAAAAATATTTGTGAAAATTTCAAATTGGATTCAACCACGTCTAAATATTTGCAGGTTTTAAAAATCAATCAAAGCGCAGCATTTGAGCAAACAGCCATACACCACAAATCTTCGATTGATAGTGACATTACAGCAAAACCAAAAAGCATACACACAATAAACGACAACAACAAAAACATTAGCGAATCCCGAGTCATCTTCGCTGAAACGATGATGACGATGCCTTCGTTCGTTGTTTGTTTTTTGCTTGCGCTTCGGCAAACAAGATCAAGAAACATGCATGCAAAAAATGATTGAGCGAACACTACGCTGCAACAACCACCACTTCAATGTACACGAGTGAAGCCGTTGCGAACAATAACATAGCTTTTTGCTGTTGTCCTACGCAAATCTAACAGAAAATGTTATGAACCTAACATTTTCAAATGCCTACGCTTCGCTCTTCCCGCTCGCATCATAGCAACCGAAAACACTTGTGTGCCCACATGCGCGTTCTATATTACTTCATATTCTTTGGTATTATGCATCGTATTAACACATAAACTTAAAATTCAAATTTTGAGTTGTGTCACTTTTGAAGTGGGCTTACGATATAACAACTATTTACCTCCTGCAAGTCAATTTTTTAATTTTAGAACACAATTTTTAGCTTTAAGTGAGTAAATTGTCAACGAATACCAGCAATGAAAACAAAAAAGAAATATACCGTTACTTTATACAAATGATGCTAAATAATGTTGATAACCTTATGAGCAAGTGAGCAATGAATATTCACTAAAGAGAATGGTGTGTTATGACTCTCTCTATTTTTTGACTCATTCTTTTTGTGCACAGCTTTTGCTTTGACTACAGCAATTACTGTATTCATATTTTAATGACTCTCAGAAAGTGTGCACTCAGCAGAAGTGTCAACACTGTGGGAGAGAAAGTGAATGGAGCCATGCAGATGTCTGGTTGCAACTACCGAGTTTGTTGCAATTATCGAGTCTAAATTTTTGTATGAAAATTTGCAAATTTCGCACAGTTTTATAAGGGTTTCATTAGAATTCATTATTATTTTATTCATATTTTGTTGTATTAAAAAAAAAAAAAACTTAAACTAATCACATTCATTGTGTTTAAGAAAAATCAAACAGAAATAAGAACTCCAAACATTTCTTAAAAAGGCTTTAATTAACAAAACAGTTTGATAACAATTTAGTTTACTGAATTAAAGAAACTAGAGAGAGAAACACAAAAAGAAAATAAGACGAAGAAAAAGTTGCGATTATTGAGGTTTATTTGGCAGCAGTTGCTTTTACTGAGTCTATAATGTATAAAATTCGGTGGTTGCGATAATCGAGGAGTTGCGCAAATCGAGGGTTGCTTTTACCGAGTCGCTACTGTATCACTGACAAATCAGTATTTTTTTTAAACTACCTAGATATAATCAAAGTATACATATATCTCTTTTCATAATTAATAAATTTAAAGGGAACCAATGCAAAAATAATAATACAAATTCACGGATTTTACCACCTCTAAAAGAATAGACCCCAGAAAATACCTTGCTGACTATAAGCATATATGTATAAAGTATAGGCAGCTCTAAAAAAAGATAAAAAGGCTAAAGAAATTATAGTTACCCAAGATCAACTTACTATTCTATTAAATAAAGAAAATTCACCAAGTAAATTTAAAGAAGGAGGAGCAGCCATATTACAAGCACTAAGTAAAAATCATCATAAAGCCATAGAAGGTATAAAATTCAATAAACCCTTATTAATTAAAAGACTTCGTCTACCTTAGCGTTCATAAGTAATATTAGCTAAACAAAATAAACCAGAAGAACAAAGACCATGAGCAATTATTAGGGTGTATATCCCAAAAAGCTCTCAATAAGTTAAAGTTATAAAACCACCTAAAACAATCCCTATATGGGCAACAGAAGAATAAGCGATTAAAGCCTTTAAATCAATCAGTCGTAAACAGACTAAACTAATTAAAACCCCTCCAACTAATCTAATTCTAACTCATACAAAGTTAAATTTCTATGCTACAAATTGTAATAAAGAAAAAACACGTAATAAACCGTATCCCCCTAGCTTAAGTATAATTCCTGCCAAAATTATAGAACCCGACACTGGAGCTTCAACATGAGCCTTAGGAAGTCATAAATGAACTAAAAATATAGGTATCTTAACTAAAAAAGTTAAAATTAAAGAAAAATATAACAATTCATAGTTAAACAAATAATTACTAATTAAATAGAAATTTATAACTCCAGTCTCAACATATAAGTAGAAAACACCAACTAATATAGAAGAAACTAACAAAGTATAAAAAAGTAAGTATACCCCAGCTTGAAGGCGCTCAGGTTGGAACAATCACCCCATAATAAGAAACAAAGTAGGAATTAAACTACTTTCAAAAAGTAAATAAAATATAAATAAATTCATTCTCCCAAAAGTTAACACCAAACAAATTAATAAAAACAAAACATTAACCAAAAATAATTTTGATAATTATTATACTTAACAACAGACTCTCTAGAAGTAAGTATTAAAGAACACATTCATAATCTCAATAAAATCAATCCATAAGAAATCATATCACAACCCAAAAAATAAGAAATATTTACAAAAAAATTTGAAATTATGGTTAGGAATTAGGAGATTGTAGTTTCGACTAGACTTGCAAACCAAAAGCTTTTCAAAAAGGTAGCCTTCGTATGTATAAGTTTATGTAAAAACATACAGTTTCGTGCTTCTAAGTAGCTTTTGAGGTCAAGACCAAGCAACTGTCTACTATAAGAAGAAACGTGATCCTCTTTCTTTAAGCCATAGACGTAACGTGCAGCATTGTTGTAGGCAATAAGCAGTTTATGTTCCGACCTAGAATCAAGTTTGCTGTAAACAACTTCCGAATATGTAATTATGGGTAAAATTAGCTGTAAAACCAGTTTTCGTCCTGTCTCACATGGTACGAATGCAGCAGTCATTCTAAAATTTCGTAACGTCAGGTATTTTTGCTTACGACCGAGTTTATGTGGTCCTCACAAGACAACGAGGAATTGATCCTGAAGCCAAGATTAGTGATCCGGTCCATGAACTGCAGCTGAGAACCATTGAGATAAATTGGAGGAACATCACAAAAGGAGCGGTGATTTGGAAATCGGGAGAACATAGGGCTTTAGTGGATTAAGCTTGAGTTGGCAAATCTATAAATGGCACATAGGTCTTCATTTACCCTCACACATAAGTCCTCAACAAGACCTACAGGTAGGCTTGCCACCTTTTGAAAGTGGCTGTGGAGGACACTTAAATTACTATAAACAATCTGATTTTTATTTTTCAGAGTACATATATTTAAACTTTTGTATATAGAAAAATCTTCCAAAAAAACTTAAACACATTTATAAATATGAACAAAACAACACAAGTAAGCGTAAAAATATACGAAAAAAGTACAAAAACAATTAACAAAAACTAATTAATTCATTTACATAAATATATGTCTTTTTCAAAGATTATCTGGTCTTAAATAAATATTTTTCATTGCTTTTTGCTGTTTTAATCAGACTTCTATTGGATTTAATGAGATCATAAAAGTCAGCGCACGTTTCTTTTTGGTTGAAGAATATTATTCTCATTTTGCTCATTTTTTTATTCAATTTGCTAAGCACCTTCCTCTTTCCTCACTCCATTTTTTGTTCATTACCGAAAAAACTCTTTCTGCGAAAGCGCTACTACATGGCATATTCAATAAATAGCTCATTATTTTAAATAATTAATAGTAATTGTTGCATTCGAACCTTTCAAATATCTTTACGAATTTTTCACTTTGGCTGGAAAACTCGTCCAAATTTAAGTCAAAATATTTACTTATTAGACAGATTTCGTCAAACGATTGATCTACGTTTAGATCCTGTAATATTTGTTTTAATTTTAGCTCTTCAACTACTTCTACAACATCATTAAAGGTAAACAATTTATCATGAATATTAAGTTTTCCAATTTTATAAACCCAATTACTTTCAGAAAAATCGGATCACTCTTCAATATAGTTTAAATTTACATCAAAAAAATCTTTTTTTATTAGAGAACTTTCTTCAAGATGATCAATTTTTGATAATTGAACTTTTACTTCGTATCCCAAAAATTGTTGCTGTTTTCGTTCGAAAATGTGTGTTCTAAAATCAGTCAAAATTTGAAAAAGCTCGATTGCTTTACAAACGTTTGACTCCAATTTTTTTATAGTATCTGAGTATGTTTGTAAGACATGTGACAAAAACAATAAATAAATTTTAATTTTTGGAGATATTTTATTATTTTCAATACCTAAAGCCAATCGCAATTGCTTGGATATCTCTTCTGAAAGAAAATAATCTGAGAGAGCTGGCCAAACTTGCAAAACTCTATCTATTGCGGGCAAAAGGGATAGCCACCTTTTAGTTACATGTCGCAAAATCTCTTTAAACTCTACATTTGCAAAACTACAAAATTCAATTAAACGTTCTCGTCGCTTAGCAGCAGCAGAAAAATGAGCATATATTTTTAAAATCACGTTCTCGACATCTAAGTCTAAATTGCGATTTTTTCAAAGCGTTATTAACAATGTGTGCGTGACAATTGCTTTTCAAAATGTTTTCATTGGACTTTTGCAGGTTTGAAAACAAAGAATTGTGTTTTCCAAAGTTAGAGTTTGTATTATCTGCACTTAAGGATACAACGTTTTTTATATTTAAATTTAAATTCGACAAAACGTCTTTAACCATGTTGGCCATTCCAACAGACGTTTCGTTAGAAATTTCAATAAAATCTATTATTTTATTTTGAATTCCAGTAGATCTGTCGAAATACTGTATACAAATGGGGAAACCTTTCTATTTTTATGATTAGAAGCATCTGTTTGAATTGTAAAATAGACATCACATTAATCAAATTTGAGATCAAGTTATTTAAAATAAAAGGACCGAGAACGTTTTCAACAATCATCGTAGCTTTTGTGCGTCCACAAGAAATCTTTTTTGTAATAACTGAGTCATGAACTGTCTTTTTTAACAACTTAAAATTGCAGTCCAAAGAGTTATATGACAAATTGTGCTTAACATTGTGGTAAGTATGTTAAGTAATGTAAGTATTGTTAAGAGTAAAATCTACATATTTCGTGTAAATGGAGGACATTTTACCCTCTTTGGAGGACGGAGGACATTTGAGTAATTTGGAGGACTGTCCTCCACAATGGAGGACAGGTGGCAAGCCTACCTACAGGCCTAGACAGATAAAGTTGGATGTCATCCGCATATGCATGCATAGACACATGGCTACAAACACTGAAAATGTCATTTATAAACATAGTGAAAAGGAGCAGACCAAGTACTGAGCCTTGACGGACCCCAGTATTCACTAGATTACACTGTGCGACAAAAATGAAAAAATTTTTTCACACTGGAAAAAATCCATATGGGCGTGAAACTAGAGACCAAACATAGTAGTACTGCGTACTCAGTTTTATTTCTACATCCTTTGTCCTTTTAAAAGGACTTCAAAATTTTGAAGGGAATTAAAAATAAAAAAAATATAAAAAATACTTAGCCTCGTTAAAATATGGCGATATGTATATCAAATGAAAGAGAAAAAGCTCAAGAATTTAAATAAAATTGATTTTTTATCTATTTGTAAAAAAAGGACATGAAAAAGGTCCTTTGAAAATTTTAATCCTTTATATCCTTGAAAATTTATAACGAATTTTCTTAAAAAGTAGGTATGTTTAAACCCAAAATCTCCTTGATTACGTGTCAAAATTTCATTATTCTCGCTTCTTTGATTTTGTATCTTTTTTATTATTTAAAATATTGATACGCAAATAAATTAGAATATTTGTACTGCATTAGACTGCAGCTCCCACCTTTTTTTTAATAACTTTCGAACAAATAAAATTAGAGTAATGGAGGAGGAACGCTGTCAGAGTGCGTTCCTCGATATTGAAGGGGCCTTTAACAACGTCTGTCCACAGGCGGTCGTTAGGGCACTCTTCAATCTGAACCTGGACTCAAAGCTGATCAGATTTGTCGAGAGCCTGCTCAGTATGCGTGTTGTCAGCGCCTCTATTGGAAACACTCGCATCAAGCGCATGGTCAGGAGGGGCACACCGCAGGGCGGCGTGCTTTCTCCTCTGATCTGGAATCTGGCAGTAAACTCTCTCTTACACCGGCTGGACAATACTGGTTGCAGAATTGTCGCGTACGCGGACGACATTGCGATTGCAGTCTCCGGAAAATATCTCTCCACTCTCTCTGAGAGACTTGGTTATGCACTAAGGATTCTATCCCAATGGTGCCGTGAATTTGGCCTTGACGTCAATCCCTCCAAAACCGAGGTCATGCTCTTTAGCAGGAAGTACAAGATACGTCGGTTCGTACTTCCCACTCTGAACGGCGTTAGACTTAACCTCAGCAACAATGTTAGGTATCTTGGTCTAATACTTGACTCTAAACTGAATTGGAAGGCCAACATTGCTGAAAGGGCGCGGAAAGCCTCGTGTGCTCTCTACTGCTGTAAACGAGCTTTAGGCGCAAGATGGGGACTCCAACCTCGTGTTGTGTCGGGGCTTTACTCGGCAGTGGTTGAGCCAAACCTCCTTTACGGTGCCGTCTTTTGGTGGCCGGCCATTAGCAAGGCGGTCAACCTGAAACCTCTTGACAAAGTCAGGAGGATGGCGGCCCTTTTGGTTACAGGGGCTCTCCGTACTACACCCACCAAAGCACTGTACACCCTCCTCCACTAGCTCCCAACTGCACAACGGGTCAAATTACACGCGAAGTGTTCTGCAGTCAGACTTCACGCGATTTCCCGCTGGGCTAGATCGGATCTTGGTCATTCCAGGATTCTTATTGAGGACTGCTCGATGCCCACCGGCATCGACCTCATTAGCTCCCCTATCAAGCCTGATCACGGCTTCACTATACGCATCCCTCATAGAGATGAATGGACAGGTTACGAACTAGCGACCGATGACTCCATCAACTTCTTTACCGACGGCTCCAAATTGGACAACAAGGTTGGCTGCGGGATTTTCTGCAGCCAACTGGGGCTTCGACTCTCCTTCCGCTTGCCTGATCACTGCAGTGTCTTCCAGGCGGAGGTAATGGCCATATATCAGGCCTCCATCTGGCTTACTCGCGACAGCGCACACAGGGCAGATATCCACATTTACTCAGACAGTCAGGCAGCTATCAAGTCGCTCGCAAGGGCGACCACCTCATCTAAGCTGGTCCTGGACTGCCGTGAGTCTCTAAACGCCTTAGCCAGACGCTCCAATGTCTCACTACTCTGGGTGCCAGGGCACAGGGGCATCGTAGGTAACTGCGAGGCGGACGAATTAGCCAGAGCGGGTACGTTGCTCTCTGGTGCTTCGTCCTTCCTCGCTGTTGGAGCTCCTCTTGCATCAGTTAAACTGATGCTCAAGCAGTTTTACTATAAAATAGCAAACGATTTGTGGTCTGAGGAACAGACCTACAACATCTCCCGACAAACCTGGCCAACTTTCAACCTGAAACGGACAAATCAGCTGCTCAACCTCAGTCGTCACTCGATAAGTTTAACGGTATCGGTGCTTATGGGACACTGTATCATGGGTAAGCACGCTGAAAGACTGGGTCTGCAATCCAACGACCTATGTCGAGGATGCGGCTCTGAGGAGGAGGACGAAACCGTTCTCCACCTGCTATGTCAATGTCCTTCTTTAGCCAGAAGAAGATTTAAATTCCTCGGCTCAGCCTTTTTCGATAGTCTAACTGGACTATCTCCTCTGAATATCAGGGACAAAGCCAGATTCATCATGGAATCTTCATGGTTCCAGGCGCGTTAAGGGAGAGTCACGCCATACACTGTGGTATCACAACGGGCCAATAGTTGTGCCTACGTGAGCTTTTTCACACTGAAGACTGCCACTCCAACCTAACTTAACCTAACGTGAAGCCACGGAGGTTTTACAACTTTTACTCTACCAATCCAAGTTTAACGTAAAATTTTTTTCCAGAACAACAACAAGCTTGGTCTGAGAGCTATGAGGAGGAAAGCAGTGGCAGCAGGATGGAAGCAGCCCTTTCTCCCCCTTTTTCCAGCGTCCCACACAGCGTCCACTTTCTCCGTTTTCGGCAGCGAAACATTCACGGACAGTGTAATTGAGGTATGTAAAAAACAAGTTTTTAAAAGCATGTGTTTTAAGAACTTATATTTGTTTTCATCAACAGACAGAAGTGCTTTCAAACAGCGCTGATCAGCCACAGTCCACGCCAACCGGAAAGGGCCGAAAGCGGGGGAACTGTGACGACGTGCCAAAATTTTTGGAGAGGATGGCAGAGATTGCTGAGAAACGCTTTTGTGCACCTGCTCCATCAATTGCAGGCGACGAGCACGAGGGTTTCTTCTCGATGGTGCGAGGGCTCTTCGCAAAATTGCCTGAGCAAGACGTAGACGATGCGAAAATGCGATTTTTAAATAGTTTGCATGAGCAAATAAAAGCGAATCGCACATAACTCCGGGCCGGGCAGGATTTATTATTTATTTATTATTTATTATTATTATTATTATTTATTGAATTATTTATATGAATTTTTTTATTTAGTTATTGAATATTTATTATTTATTTATTATTTATTATTATTATTTATTATTATTATTTATTGAATTATTTATATGAATTTTTTTATTTAGTTATTGAATACTATTTTTATTTTTTATTCATTTTTATTTTTGTTTGTTTTATTCGTTATAAATGAAATACATTTAATTTATACATTTCCATCCAGTCTCCATTTTGTGCCTTAGTCAATAAATAATTCATTGTGCCTTTTTAATTTAGATTTTTTATTCATTGGTATTAGTAATTTTTATTCAAAAACAAATACTCCGAATAACCGACTTTGACATTTCGTTTCCCAAGGAGACATTGTTAAATTTAATATTGTTTAAATTAAGTTGAACATCTTTACTTGTGTTCCTTTATTGTTCCTATAGTCAGTAAGATCAAAATGTTCATTGGCTAAATAAATAAATAAATAAATATATCTCTTAATTGAAATGCACTTCTAGTAGAGTTGTTTGAAGAAAAACGTGGTATATTTTTCAAGGATTTTGTTTCCTCTCTCCATAAGCCGTGCTTTACAACACCATTTTCTTCACTGTCTACATATTCTGGAGGGCAGTAGGTTCCATCATTCATTTTAAGGAAATTGTGTAGCACAACAGCAGCGCTCACAACCTTTTCTGCAGTTTCTGGTCGCATATTTAAAGTGCCTCGCAAAATCCTCCATCTTGCAGTCAAAATTCCGAAAGCATTTTCGATTGTTCTTCGTGCTCTCGATAGCCGTTTGTTAAAATTTTCCTTCTCATCGCTTAGCAGTATCCCAGGATATGGTCGCATTAAATATGGTCTAAGCGGGAAAGCTGCATCACCTACTATGTAATAAGGAAATTTTACCTCACTATTGGGCAGTTCGGTAGGTGGTGGTAGATTTAGATTCGTCGCTTGTAAACGGCTCCCAATTTGTGAGTACGTCAAGACACCTCCATCGCTTTGGCTCCCATATGCGCCAATATCTACCGCCGTAAAAGTGTAGTTAGCGTCGCATATCGCTAAAAGCACAATACTGTACGTGCCTGCGAAACAAATAAAACGTATTTAGGATAACAAGTAAGAATATGTGGGGATGAACAACAAATACCTTTATAGTTGTAAAAGGTTGATCCAGAATGTGGTGGGCACGTTAAAAGGACGTGTTTGCCATCTATAGCGCCGACACAGTTGGGTAAATCCCACATATCTTTAAAATCCACCGCTATTCTTTCCCACTCGTTTTGGTTTGGCAGCGATAAATATATTGGGCCTAATTCATCCCAGATCAGTATGGAAGTCTCCAATACGATCCTTCTAACAGTCTCCACGGAAAGTTTGAATGTTAAAGAAAGATATTGCCGGGAGGTCACGTGGGCTAAATAACTAAAGAAAATTGGATCAATGAAGCGCAAGAATGTTAAGCTTTAAACTTACACCAAAGTGAGGAATAGACGACAAACCGGCGAAATAGCTCTTGCGGACATTTTCTTGAGCTTATCCTCCAGCAGCTCATATAAACAATCGAAAACCTCGGGGCGCATTCTGGTAGCAACACGGAACTGCTCCGGATCGTTGGTTTTCAATTTTATAAACGTTGTAGTAAAAAAACCGCTTGTGTCTCTATCGGCAAACAACTCACGCACCCAGAATCTTTTTTTTTTTTCTTTACAGTGCTCGATATGCGTTAATTGCATTTAAAACGAATTCGGTAAATTCTACAAACTCTGTGAGGGCGTTCAGCGATTCCATTTCGTTTGTTTCACAATTTTCCTTGTCTTCTCACAATGCACAACGAAATCAAGCAGCAGTTTGACAGCATCAGCTAACGGAAGAAGAAGAAGCTGACGCATGAAACGCACTTTATGGAGTTTGACCATTTGCAACGCGAATAACGCAACAAACGCAATAACGCAACAAACCCCGAACGGATGAAACGCACTTCATGGAGTTTGACCTTAACCCTTTCCAAAAGTCTTACCGCACTATCCGCAAACCCAAAGTAACATTTGAGCTTTTGACACAAAATTGAATGATTTACGCAGTCAAATGCCTTAGAAAAATCCAATAAACACAGTAAGGTAACCTTGCCAAGGTCGTAAGGTATTCTTATGTCGTCCAGGACTTATCGACTTTGATAATAGCTGTGGAACAACTATGCACAGGACGGAAACCTGATTGATGGGGTGACATTAGTGCAAACATGTCAATGAGATCTGCTCAGCCATGAGAGATTCGAAGACTTTGGAGAGTGAGGACAATATGCTGATAGGTCGGAAGTCAGCCGGATGTGAAGCAGCTGATTTCTTCGCCACAGGAACAATTGTAGCCACCTTCCAAATTTCCGGGAAACACGAACTTGTGAAGCAGTGATTTCTTATATACGTGAGGGGACCAAGCATATAGGGAAGAATGAGCTTAACCCTAGAAAGGTAATCTTCGTCGATTCGACGAACACCATAAACATTTCTTCAAATTTCTCCTTATTCTCCGAACTTATTGCTTTCTCTTTTCGTATGATCTTAGTTGGCGATGCGCTTTCGCGGAATACAAGGTTTTGCAGCACGAGCGCAGCGTAAGTTTTCTTTAACATATTTTATAGAAAAACAAAACTAGGCTTCGTAAAACGACGAAGAATACCATTAACGTGACTTTTTGAAACTGAATACGAATACTAAACATTGCATTTCAGTATTTCAAAATGTCTCAGAATTCGGGGTTATCGGAAGAATTAATTGAAAAATGTTTTGGAATTGGTTAATTAATTAATTATTAATTAGTTAAGTTAATTAGTTAGTTCGTCTATTAGTGTACAAGCAAGTTAATTAAACAGTTAATTAAAATTGTGAAAAATTAGTTATATTTTTTTATTTTTTTGCTTTTTATTTGTTTTTAAGGAATTATAATTGTGTTTCTGTCTTCATAAAGAAACTATGTATTGTTCTTCACTTTATTTTAATTTTAATTATTTTTTTAACTTCTGATACTCATTCCGATCTCAAAAATAAATGTACCTCAACACAAATTATTGAAAAATACACAAGTCATTTTTAAAAATATATACGGTGCGAATTATTTACACAAAAATGTCTAAGTATAATTATAAAATTAAGTTGGAGTTTATAAGATTTCTAATACTTCCAAAAATCGGAGTTGAATACGACTTCGTCGATTCGACGAAGATTACCAACAACGTACAGTGTACCAATAAAGTCTTCGTACAACACCTGGTTCAAATCTAATTATTAAAAAAAACTAAATATTTTTAGGAATTTTGAAAAAGTGTCGACGCAGATCTATTTATTAAGCATTTATTTTTAATACAACAACAAAAACTAATATATTTCATTAAAAAGTTTAAAAGGTTTAAACCAAAAACAAAAAGTTGCTTATTTACTTCCAATAAAGTCTTCGTACACTTAAGTTATGTCTGTCCTTTTGCCCATAATAATAATTTATTGACAACTATTCTTTGAAAAAGCAATCAAACGAGACATCTGTCCTTCATTCGTAGAACGAAATTCAGAATTGAAGCAATTTATTTTAAAATATTATAAAAAATGCCTGGAAAATACTTGTCAGTTGAAGAGCGTAAGCTTATATTGAATTTGCACATAGACATAGCTTAATTGTACGAAGACTTTATTGGCAGTAAATAAGCGACTTTTTTTTGTTTTTGGTTTACAACTTTTGAACTACTTAATGAAATATATTAGTTTTTGTTGTTATATTAAAAATAAATGCTTAATAAATAGATCTGCATCGACCTTTTTACAAAATTCCTACAATTATTTAGTGTTTTTTAATAATTAGTTCTGAACCAGGTGCTGTACGAAGACTTTATTGGTACACTGTATGTAAAATATGATTACCCTTCTAGGGTTAATAAATTTGATGGCAATCCCATCCTCACCTACAGCATTTGATTTTATTTTACTAATGCAGCGAGTCACATCAAGTTCACTAACAGTGTCAAACTGAAAGCTACAAGGGGAGACGGTAAGTCTATCTATTGAACACAGGTTAAGCGTACAGCAAGACGAGCTAGACACAGAACTAGCAACAAAGTAATCATTTAGCACATCAGGGTCAAGACAGCAGGTATCCGAATTTTTACTCTACACTCCGACACTTTTCAGGTTGACACTCTTCTAAGGGAATTCTGGAGAGTGCATCTGCTACATAATTTTCCTTACCCGGTAGATATTTTATGTCGAAATTATATTCGTTAAGCCTGATTTTCCATCTTTGGAGTTTCTGGTTAGGTTCCTTAAGTGTTTGCAACCATTGGAGTGGTCTGTGATCGGTTTGAATTAAGAATTTTACTCCATAGAGGTAGGGTCTAAACTGCTGAGTTGCCCATACTATAGCTAGTAATTCTTTCTCAGTTGCTGAGTAATTCTGTTGAGCTTCGTTGAATGTTTTGCTTGCAAAGCATATTGGATGTGGACCTTGACTTAACACTGCTCCCATTGCATAATTACTAGCATCGGTGATAAGAGTAAAGGGTTTCGTGTAGTCTGGGTATGCTAAAATAGGATCGTTTGAGATCAAGTCTTTTATTATTTGGACAGCTTGAATGTACTCAGGGTTCTGGGGATTGAGCTTTGCATCTTTCTTTAGATTCGCTGAGAGCGGTTTCGTTAATTTCGCAAAGTTTGGTATAAAGCGTCTGTAATAACCTGCAAGGCCCAAGAAACTTTGGATTTGTTTCTTTGTTTTGGGTATGGGGAAATCTCGAATCGCTTTTATTTTGTTCGGGTTCGCTTTTATGCCATTCTGATTGACAATGTGTCCAAGAAACTCTGTTTCCTGCTTTAGAAATTCACATTTATCCAGCTCTATTTTGAGATTTGCTTCGTGTAATGTCCGTAAGACTAACTCAAGAGATTTCAGATGTTCTTCTAGTGTTTTGCTGAATATTATAATATCGTCTAAGTACACTAAACAGTGTGCTCCTATCAGATTTGCTAATACTTCGTTTATCAACCTTTGAAATGTGGCTGGTGAGTTTTTTAGGCCAAACGGCATTCGTAGAAATTTATAATGTCCTTTCTGTGTCGAAAAAGCGAGTTTTTGTCCATCTCTAGGAGACATTTCAATTTGGTGAACCTTTTGCAAGATCTAATGTTGTAAAATATTTACATTGTCCTAGTTTATCCAATATTTCTTCGATCAACGGTATTGGAAATTTGTCATCTATCGTTATCTCATTGAGCTTTCTATAGTCAATTACTATTGGCCACTTTTGCTTGCCTGAGGCGTCTATCTTTTTGGGGACTACCCAAAGGGGTGAATTATATGGTGATTTACTTTTTTGTATTATGCCTTGCGCTAACATGTCGCTTATTTGTTTATCTACCTCCTCTTTGTGTATGTGTGGGTATCTATATAGTTTGGAGTAGATTGGCTTGTCATGTTTTGTATTAATTTTGTGTTTTACTCTGTTCGTAAAAGTAAGGGGGTCATTGGTGTTGTATGTGATCGTTTCGTATTTTTGAAGAAGTGTTACTAATTTATCTTTTTCGTTTGGTTTTTTGTGTGATGTTCTTAGATTATACTCTTGTACCGTATGGAAATTTGTTTCTTCTGGTAAAGCGAGTATTTTCAAGTAGTCTCTGTTTACCGTTATTGAGTTATCAATTGTGTGTATAATGGCTCCTATTTTTCGTAGGATGTCCATACCGATAATTGCGTCAAATCTACCTATATTGTCACATACATACAATTTTAGACCAGCTGTTGAAATAGTTCTATCAAGTATTAAGTTGCCTGAAATTGTTTGAATTCTAATTGGATAGGCAGCAAAGCTATTTTTAACAAACTTATTCTTAATTAAACAAACTGATGATCCCGTGTCGATTAGACATTTTAATCTTTTTCCGAACAGGTGCCGAAAATTCTGGTCAACATCCATTGGAACTTGTTTTGTCTGTCTCGACGCGTTATATTTGTGGTTTCTCGATTGTGAGGAATTTTGGTAAATATTTTTAAATGTATTTGGTTGAGGACTTTGTGTATTTTTAGATTGGTTTATACCTCTGCTTCTGTTAGATCTATACATGTTGTTTTCTTTAAGGGCCATAATAGCAGTTTGTACAGTTGTGGCATTTGCCCCGTAAATTATTGTTACCATTTTAGGGGGCAGTTCTTTAATTAAGTGTTTAAATGATGTTTTTGTGCACATATTTTTTAAAATGTCTGCGTTGTCAGGTTGCTTCAGGAGTATTCTGTCGCGTATGGAGCTTATTCTGTCTAATATTTTAGTACAAAACTCATTTATATCACCTTTGAATCTAATGTTGTTGATCTTAATGATCGCCTCATCGATTGGTCGGTGGTCCGCATACTCGTTGATGAGAGTTGTCCGTAGTTGGGCCCAGGTATTTACCTGCTCCCTACACATCAGTTCAGAGGCGTCTCCGCGTAGTGTATTC
Source organism: Melieria omissa (assembly GCA_963971225.1). NCBI lineage: Eukaryota > Metazoa > Arthropoda > Insecta > Diptera > Ulidiidae > Melieria > Melieria omissa. The sequence continues at coordinate 6,831,568 of OZ020270.1, forward strand.
AGGATGCATTGGAAGAAATACAGTTGATCGTCCGAAGTTGCTGCGTTAATTGTGGGCACCAGAGTATCCACCGTGTTCATATACCTGGCCAATTTCCTTTCGGATCCATCGAATGGTTCGAGCAGCTTCAGCGTCTCCATGATTCGGCTGTTATTCACTGCCATTTTTTTCACTTTAATTCAAACAATTCTTTTTTATTGTAAAAATAGCTTCGGATTTATTATCCTTTTTATTAATTATGCAGGTACTTAAGACCGACTGCGCCAGTTATAGAATCACTTTCAATTGATTCGCCGGTTGTAAATTAAACGAGGAGTTCTGTATTATAGGAAGTTCTTTATTCAATTCCAACTTAAAACTAAATATTGCAACGCACAGAGTTCACAATGAAACCTCGGTTTGTTGCGATATGCATATTGTATGTTTAAATATATTGTTACGAATACTACGTCTAGTGGGCTGTTACGTATCTCTGGATTGTGTAATTTGAAAATAAAACACAGTCAGTTTCTTAAACGCAGACAATAAAATAAACCAACAGTCACTTTATTATTCACAGTTTACACTTTACTGTTCGTACACTTAAGTATTTGCTTAATCAGTCCGTGTGGCAACTTCACTTGTCAAAACCAGACTGACTCGCTGCGCCGCATCCGGCTGCCTTTTATACCTGCCAGGCCATCGCGCAGATCGTTCCCGCACATTCCGGAGTGGACTAAAAGTTTCCATCATTGCCAGGTTGGACTAAAAGTTATTATCGCGGCCGTCGTTGCCAGATTGGACTAAAAGTTACCATCGCGGCCGTCGTTGCCAGATTGGATTATAGCACGGCACGTAGCGGCAGGGTTGCTTTGCACAGCGACAGACTGTCTGATCGTTACACTGCCCACCACTTAGACTTGTTCGTCCCGAACTAGTGCCGAGGCTCCGCTGTGATGAGGCGCCAGGCGCTCCAAATGAACTACCTTCAGCTTAGCGCCTCTATTGCTGCAACGTTGAATCCTGTATACCACGTCGTTAATCCTAGTCACGACTTCGTACGGTCCTTCCCATGACGCTTGAAGTTTCGGAGACAAACCTTTCCTCCGCTGCGGGTTGTAGAGCATTACCAGATCACCTTCTTGGAACCCTGCTGAGTTGGCCCGTAGATCATATCTGGCTTTCGCCTTATCGCTGACCAGTTTGGTGCGGCCCCTTATAAATTGGTGAATTTCCTCCAGTTCCGCTTGCTTATTGGCCACGTAGTCCGTCTTAGCGCCTCCCGTCGTGCTGACTACCCCGAACTTCAAGTCAGCGGGTAACCGCAACTCTGTGCCGAACACTGCTCGGGCTGGAGTGAGTGATGTCGTGTCGTGCGGGGCTGACCTATACGCCATCAGGAACAGGGGGATATGCGTGTCCCAATCCTTTTGATTCCTGCCTACCACTTTCCGCAGGTATTCCTCCAGTGTCCGTTTAAAGCGTTCCACCATGCCGTCGGACTGTGGGTGCAAAGGCGTGGTACGAGTTTTCTTTATCCCCAGTAGCTCACACATTTCCTTGAATACCGCAGACTCGAAATTCCGAAATTCCTTGACTGCTAGTTGGGAATGGGCCGGCGACGTCCATAGCAATCCGCTCGAAGGGCGCTCCTACGTTGTACTGCTGCATGCGGCCTCGAGATTTTCTTGTCGGCCCTTTCGCGGCTGAACATCGGTCGCAGCTCTTAATCCACTCGGCTACAGACTCATGACATCCTACCCAGTAGAATCGTCTTTTTATTTTGGCGACGGTTTTGGTGATACCCAGGTGCCCTCCACTGGAGCCGTTATGGTATGCCTCGATGACCTCGTTGATTCTGCATTTCGGCACTACCATTAGAGAGTTGCTGGTCCGACCATCCGCACTCTCCCATTCGCGGTACAGGCATCCTTCCTTCAGCCGCAGACTGTTCCACTGTGCCCAGTAAGCCTTAGCGATTGGGCTTTCACCGGCCATCTCCTGCCAGTCTGAACGTGCGCCTTGCTCCTTGCCTTTGACGATTTTCGCAAGATCCGCATCCTCACGCTGGTCTTTTTGTAGCCTCTCCGCAGACCACTCTTCCTCTGGCATGACGCTGACCAACCGGACGTCCACTATCTGTTCTTTGCTTTCGGCTCGCGAGCATTGCCTGCATTCGACTTTGCACGGACGGCGGGACAAGACATCGGCAATTCCATGGCTACTGCCCTTGCGATGCTCTATCGTGTAGTCGTAGCTCTGCAGTCGCTCGATCCACCGCACCAATTGCCCTTCAGGATCCTTAAAGTTCAGGAGCCATCTCAATGCCGCATGATCTGTGCGCAGGCGAAACCTTTGTCCATACAGATATTTGTGGAAGTGTTTTACGCAGTCCAATACCGCCAGCAGTTCTCTCCGTGTCACACAGTAATTGCGTTCCGGTTTCGATAGAACCCTACTGTAGTACGCTATCACTTGTTCCTGGCCGTCTATTATCTTTGATAGCACACCGCCAATACTATTCCCGCTTGCATCTGTATCCAGCACAAACATCTCCCCAGGCACGGGGAAGGCCAGAATTGGAGCACTGCACAGTTTTTCCTTCAGGCGTGCAAAAGCCTGTTCCTGATCCTCGTTCCACTCGAAAGCTTGGCCCTTTTTCGTCAGTTTGTGCAGGCTGCTGGCTATGTTCGCGAATCCCGGAACAAATCGGCGGTAGTAAGTGCACAGGCCCAGGAAACTGCGGAGTTCGTGTAGATTGCGGGGCCGGGACCACTCCTTCACCGCCGTGATTTTGCCTTCATCCGTATGTACTCCGCGGGCGGAAACCGTATGACCCAGATACTTGACCTCCTTTTGGAACAGCGAGCACTTCTTTGGGTTGAGTTTAAGCCCGGCTTTTTGTATCCGCTCAAATACAGCCTTCAGCTTTCCCAGGTGGTCGGCGAAGTTTTTACCCATCACGATGATGTCGTCGAGGTACACCAGACACGTCCGCCAATGCAGCCCTTTTAGCACGCGTTCCATTAGCCGCTCGAATGTTGCTGGGTGTTGCAGAGTCCAAACGGCATGACGGTGAACTGCCACAAACCATCGCCAACACTAAAAGCTGTTTTCTCCTTGTCCTTGTCTGCAAGCTCTACCTGCCAATAGCCGCTGCGTAAGTCGAGCGTGGAGAACCACTGCGTGCCTGACAGTGTGTCCAGGGTGTCATCGATCCGAGGTAGTGGATAACTGTCCTTCTTGGTCACATCATTGAGCTTCCGATAGTCCACACAAAACCGGGTACTGCCATCTTTTTTAAAACCGCTCTTCTTATTACCTCCAGGCGGGCTACTCTCGCAATTGACCACTGCTACAGCTTCCTTACACTCGCCAATTACCTCATCTTTTCTGACATATCTGGGTGCATTCAGGGGGTTCAGTATTCTGACTGGTATTCTGCCATTTTTAGGTTCCACTAATGTACGTCCGATGATGATGTTGTCGTGTCCTTGTTTCGGTGCTTCTACTACCCACAGCCGACTCGTCCCATCGTCCTCGTCTACCTTTGCCCACACAATCGCCTCAGAATTCGCTGGTATCCTCCTATGTTGACACGATACAACCTTCCTTACGCCACGCTTCGCTCATGGCCGGTGTGCAGCGGGAATTCAACGTTGGCATATCTCAGCACATTTTCCTTCAGGTCCAGCGTAAAACCGTGCCTAATCATGAAATCCACGCCGATAATCACGTCGTCCATTATATCCGCGACTCATGTTCCAGGCTGCTGGTGCCGATAGCAATCGTTTTTGTAACTTTCCCTCTCACCGGCGCGCGCTCGCCAGTCGCAGTCCGCAGCTGTATGCCATGCAGCGGTTCCCAGTTCTTCAGCAGCTTCCTTTTTATGATCGAATATGACGCTCCAGTATCCAGTGTCAACACGAACAACTTTCCATCTATCCTTCCTTCAATTGTCAAGCTGCTGGGCTGTCGTTTCAGCTGTGAGACAAGGATGGTGGGGCGGCAGATTGTGGGGATCAGCTCACGCCCCTTTGGGCTGACCCGTTTTAGTTTAACGGCTCCTCGTCCTCAGCCCTGCGCTTGTTGGCTGAGCCTTGATTGTCAGTATTCCTTGCTTCAGGCGATTGCGATCGAGAACGGGAACGCCTCTTTCGTCTCGTGATATGTGGCTCTGCTTGCCACATACCCAGCAAACAACTTTAGAGGAGACCACCCGTGGCCACCCCAGCCGCAGCACCTTTAAGAGCCAGCGCCAATCTTCGTCCTTTTCTTACATCGGTCCACTGATTTTCCAGAGCAGCCAGGTCGAATTGTAGCTTGAAGGTATCGAACGGCGTAGTCCCATCATAAGTAGGCACTTCTGCTCGGGTGACAACACTTTCCGGAACCGGCGGCAACCATTCTCGCGGCTGTACCTCCCTAAGCCGCTCGTCCATTTTTCTGTCCATCGAAACTTCCAGACTATCAACTCGTTTGTTCAGGGAATCATCAAAATCGTCAACACGTTTGTTTAGGGAATCATCCAGGTCGCCAACTCGTTTGTTCAGGGAATCATCTAGGTCGTCGACTCGTTTATCCAAATGCTCTACTCGCGTCTCCAGGTGCTCGACTTTCCCATTAATCCTGTCCGAGATTTCCTCCACTTTCTGCTCCAAGCGCGCAGAATTTTCCTGAAGCTTGACTTCCATTCGCTCCGCCACTTGCGCCGATATTTTCCTGGGTTGCCGTTTCCATTTTCGCTGCCATTTCTCGATTTGTAGTTTCCAGCTTCGCTGACATTGCTCGATTTGCAGTCTCGACTTTTGCCGAAATTTCGAGATTCGTAGTTTCCAGCTTCGCTGCCATCTCCTGATTCGAAGATTCCAGTTTCGCTGCCATTTCACGGTTGGAAGTCTCGAACATGCCTTTAAGTGCAACCATTAGCTGGCTCATGTCCAATGCTTGTATTGGTGCAGCCGCTGCAGCTGTACTCTGTAGCGAAGCAGCAGCAGCAGGCGATTCCTCCACCTTGGCCGACGCCTCTAGTTCTTGCGCTCCGAACTCGTGCACAGTCCAATCGACGCCTCGTGCCTCACATGCTTCTCGCAAGCGCAACTGCAACTCCACCTTTCCGCCAGCCGTCGGCAAATTCCAGGCAGCCAGCTCCTTCTTCAGCTGGTCTACCTTCAGCAGCTCGAGTTTAACCATGTACGTGCTTTTATAATTTTATTTTTTTTGTTTACTTTCAATTTTCCACAATCCCACTTCTGCCACCAAATGTTACGAATACTACGTCTAGTGGGCTGTTACGTATCTCTGGATTGTATAATTTGAAAATAAAACACAATCAGTTTCTTAAACGCAGACAATAAAATAAACCAACAGTCACTTTATTATTCACAGTTTACACTTTACTGTTCGTACACTTAAGTATTTGCTTAATCACTCCGTGTGGCAACTTCACTTGTCAAAACCAGACTGACTCGCTGCGCCGCATCCGGCTGCCTTTTATACCTGCCAGGCCATCGCGCAGATCGTTCCCGCACATTCCGGAGTGGACTAAAAGTTTCCATCATTGCCAGGTTGGACTAAAAGCTATTATCGCGGCCATCGTTGCCAGATTGGACTAAAAGTTACCATCGCGGCCGTCGTTGCCAGATTGGATTATAGCACGGCTCGTAGCGGCAGGGTTGCTTTGCACAGCGACAGACTGTCTTATCGTTACAATATGTATATTGTATGTTTATGATAAGGCAGGAAGCCACTTAGGATTTGTTTGCGTTTGTGATACTGTATGTTGCGATAAGGGTTTATGGATACTCAAGTGGAAGAAAATGACTGGAGAGTTATCGGCTGTTGGGATTTGTTTACATATGGGATTTTATAGGTTGTGATAAGGATTGAAGGAACAGATCGATTGTGTTTGAGGAGTCAGGTTTCTGAGTTATGGTTAATAGATAACCGTTGGTGGGTTATCGTTATAGATAGAGATAGATTGGTTGGGGCTAGACATTGGCTGTCTATGGCACTGCGTTCATTTTGAACTATTGTGCCTTACCCAAATTCAGTACTGGAAGAGACTATTTCCTCCTATTTTCTCAAAGAACATTTTGATTCTTGCGAGATCAATTTCAGACAAATGAGTAGTCTGTAATAGTTCCTTGCCTAGTACTTGCTTTCTTGCATGAACTAAGGCCGGGTATTCAGTGATCAGGTGTATGGAAGTCTCGTCATCCTCCATACAAAATCTACATATTTCACTGTCTGTTAGTTTCAGACGGGTCTTATGTTTGTTTAGCAGACAGTGTCCGCTGATTACCCCTGTCATGAGTTTTAGTTCCGCTCTCAAGCGCAAGAGAAATTTTGCATTTCTGCTCGAGTATCGCGGGTAAAAGGCCTTGGTACATTCCATGCCACTTGATTTTGACCATCTTGCATTTGCTTTGATCAAGTATTCTTGCTTAATACAACCTTTGTAATGAGATTTGCTGACACCTAAGATCGGTTCGGGTCCAAATGGTCGCTTTCCAGCTCCCTCCCTTGCCAATCTGTCTGCGTCCTCATTACCGTCATAGCCGCAATGCGCTGGGATCCAGTGTATTATCACCCGATTCCCTGTTGACAGTTGTTGGAGAAGATTAGCTGTCTCCCATACCAACTTAGAAGTAAATGTCGACGCGTGCAATGCTCTTATTGCGGCCTGACTGTCTGACATTATGATGATCTTTTTCCGATGAGGGTGAAGGTTCAAGATTTCTATGGCACACTGATTGATAGCACAGACTTCCGCTTGGAAGATGGTTGCTAAACTACCAAGGCTGACTGACATTTGGGTACTGGAACTGTATATCCCAGATCCTGTGCCTTCTTCAGTCTTGGATCCATCAGTGTACCAGATAATGTCATCACAGGTAAGACTGATTTTTGAATTGTCCCAGTCTACTCTGTTAGGTATATGTGTCTTATATTTCCTGTTAAAGATATGTCGCGGAGGCATTGAGTCAAGAGGCAACCAAAAGCTTCCGTCTCGCCTCCGTTCCTTAACAATGGAGCGGTGACCGCTTGCATGTAGATCCTGTGGTATGAATCCACTATGCATCAGTCTATGTGTACTAATAACCGCAGTCATTTGTACGGTTAGGTCCAACGGCAAAACTCCCAATATAACATTGAGAGCAGCTGTTGGTGTTGTTCGAAGGCAGCCAGTGATGGAGGAGTTAATTACTCTTTGCAACCGTTCCAGCCTGTTCGCAGTCGTTTTCTCTGTGGTTTTTTTCCACCATACTATCGCCCCATAGGTAATGATGGGGAGGATGACTAGGGTGTAGATTTTTTGAAGCCATATCGGTTTCGTTCCCCAGTTTTTGCCACAGATTCGTTTACAAGTCCAGAGTGCGTTGCCCGCCTTCTGAAGAGTACGATCTATGTGAGGTTTCCAGTTCAATTTACTGTCTAGAGTTACCCCAAGGTATTTGGCTTCTTTTACGAAGCCTACATCTTTTCCAAAAACCTTTATCGGTCTCAGGTCATATTTTCTTTTGAGTGTGAACGGTACGAAGATCGTCTTATCAGGGTTTACTGATAGACTCTGCTGGGCGTACCAATTTTCTACAATTCTTATTGCACCCTGTAGTAGATCAGAGACGGTCTGCCCGTCTTTGCCTCTAACCGCAATAACTAGGTCATCAGCATAGGCAATAACGTCGTAACCTCGATCCGAAAGGATGCGGATTAATCCGTTTATTACCATGGACCAGAGTAGAGGAGATAGTACGCCCCCCTGGGGACAGCCCCGGACCGTCCTGGCTAGGATCTTGATGCCATGTAATCTGGATTCTATTAGCCTGCTTTTGAGCATCATGGAGATCCATCTTGAAAGTGCAGTTGGCACTTGAAATACCTCTAAAGCCGATCCTATAGCTTCATAGGTGGTGTTGTTGAAAGCCCCCTCTATGTCTAGGAAACCTACTAAACATTTCTTTCTCGTCAAGGGATTTTTCGATTTTGCTGACCAGGGCAGATAGGGCTGTTTCCGTAGACCTGCCTTTTCGGTAAGCATGTTGGTGTGCACTTAGAGGATTTCGGATAAGGACTTCGTCTCTGAGGTATCTCTCTATTACCTTCTCCATACCCTTAAGTACACATGACATCAAGCTTATAGGTCTGAAGGACTTCGGATCCTTTTTGTTTGACTTACCGGCTTTAGGAAGGTATACAACATTCACTGTTCTCCATACCTCCGGAATGTAGCCGAAAGCCAAACTGCATGTGTATAATTTCGAAAGGATGGGCAACAGACTGTCTAGTCCTCTTTGTAACAGCGCCGGGAAGATTTTATCCTTTCCCGCCGCCTTGTACGGGGAGAACGTTCCTATCGCCCATTCTACAATCGAGCGTTCGCAGATGAGATTGGCCAATGGGTTATCGTTACTACATACATAAATTTTACGGATTTACAAAATTTGTTGCCGTTCAATATTGTATATATATCGTATATATATACAATATTCAACAGGATCGAAATTCCCGCAAAAAGCAGTTCCGCTACTGCCTATATTACACTAAAAATTGTCAAACGTTAATTCTTTTTTTGGTCGACATGAAAATACGTTCACATAAAGGCAAAGAAAAAATAAAATTGGTTTGTGAATTATCTGGGTGTCATTACACGTGTTCTAGATAAGTCTCGAATCTGTGTTTCGTGTACCCAACGTTGGCGCCACGTCGACAAATGAATTTAAATTAAAATGAAATTATATAAAATAAGTTTTTTAAGAATAACTGATAGCATATATATCGATTTTACTTGAATAATAATTTTTTTCGCAAAAACGGCGAAAATGGGTTAATTACTCCGTGTGGCAACTTCACTTGTCAAAACCAGACTGACTCGTTGCCCGCATCCGGCCGCCTTTTATACTCTGTCCGGCCATCGCGCAGATCGTTCCCGCACATTCCGGAGTGGACTAAATGCTTCCCTGCTGATCGCGACCATTGTTGCCAGATTGGACTAAAAGTTATTATCGCGGCCGTCGTTGCCAGATTGGGTTATGGCACGGCACGTAGCGGCAGGGTTGCTTTGCACCGCGACAGACTTTCTGATCGTTACACTGCCCACCACTTAGACTTGTTCGTCCCGAACGAGTGCCGAGGCTCCGCTGTGATGAGGCGCCAGGCGCTCCAAATGGACCTTCAGCTTAGCGCCTCTATTGCTGCAACGTTGAATCCGGTATACCACGTCGTTAATCCTAGTCACGACTTCGTAAGGTCCTTCCCATGACGCTTGAAGTTTCGGAGACAAACCTTTCCTCCGCTGCGGGTTGTAGAGCATTACCAAATCGCCTTCTTGGAACCCTGCTGAGTTGGCCCGTAGATCGTATCTGGCTTTCGCCTTATCGCTGACCAGTTTGGTGCGGCCCCTTATAAATTGGTGAATTTCCTCCAGTTCCGCCCGCTTATTGGCCACGTAGTCCGTCTTAGCGCCTCCCGTCGTGCTGACTACCCCGAACTTCAAGTCAGCGGGTAACCGCAACTCTGTGCCGAACACTGCTCGGGCTGGAGTGAGTGATGTCGTGTCGTGCGGGGCTGACCTATACGCCATCAGGAACAGGGGGATATGCTTGTCCCAATCCTTTTGATTCCTGCCTACCACTTTCCGCAGGTATTCCTCCAGTGTCCGGTTAAAGCGTTCCACCATGCCGTCGGACTGTGGGTGCAAAGGAGTGGTACGCGTTTTCTTTATCCCCAGCAGCTCACACACTTCCTTGAATACCGCAGACTCGAAATTCCGGCCTTGATCTGAGTGCAACTCCAACGGAACTCCGAACCTGGCTACCCAGTTGTTTACCAGCTTTTCCGAGATCGTAGTGGCCTCCTGGTTAGGAATAGGGTACACTTCGGGCCATTTGCTGAAGTAATCCAGTACAACCAGCACATATTTGTTGCCTTGAGTGCTAGTCGCAATCCGCTCGAAGGGCGCTCCCACGTTGTACTGCTGCATGCGGCCTCGAGATTTTCTTGTCGGCCCTTTCGCGGCTGAACATCGGTCGCAGCTCTTAATCCACTCGGCTACAGACTCCTGACATCCTACCCAGTAGAATCGTCTTTTTATTTTGGCGACGGTTTTGGTGATACCCAGGTGCCCTCCACTGGAGTCGTTATGGTATGCCTCGATGACCTCGTTGATTCTGCTTTTCGGCACTACCATTAGGGGGTTGCTGGTACGTCCATCAGCGCTCTCCCATTCGCGGTACAGGCAGCCTTCCTTCAGCCGCAGACTTTTCCACTGTGCCCAGTAAGCCTTAGCGATCGGGCTTCCACCAGCCATCTCCTGCCAGTCTGGACGTGCGCCTTGCTCCTTGCCTTCGACGATTTTTGCAAGATCCGCATCCTCATGCTGGTCTTTTTGTAGCCTCTCCGCAGACCACTCTTCCTCTGGCATGACGCTGACCAACCGGACGTCCACTATCTGTTCTTTGCTTTCGGCTCGCGAGCATTGCCTGCATTCGACTTTGCACGGACGGCGGGACAAGACATCGGCAATTCCATGGCTACTGCCCTTGCGATGCTCTATCGTGTAGTCGTAGCTCTGCAGTCGCTCGATCCACCGCACCAATTGCCCTTCAGGATCCTTAAAGTTCAGGAGCCATCTCAATGCCGCATGATCTGTGCGCAGGCGAAACCTTTGTCCATACAGATATTTGTGGAAGTGTTTTACGCAGTCCAATACCGCCAGCAGTTCTCTCCGTGTCACACAGTAATTGCGTTCCGGTTTCGATAGAACCCTACTGTAGTACGCTATCACTTGTTCCTGGCCGTCTATTATCTGTGATAGCACACCGCCAATACTATTCCCGCTTGCATCTGTATCCAGCACAAACATCTCCCCAGGCACGGGGAAGGCCAGAATTGGAGCACTGCACAGTTTTTCCTTCAGGCGTGCAAAAGCCTGTTCCTGATCCTCGTTCCACTCGAAAGCTTGGCCCTTTTTCGTCAGTTTGTGCAGGCTGCTGGCTATGTTCGCGAATCCCGGAACAAATCGGCGGTAGTATGTGCAGAGGCCCAGGATACTGCGGAGTTCGTGTAGATTGCGTGGCCGGGGCCACGCCTTCACCGCCGTGATTTTGCCTTCATCCGTATGTACTCTGCGGGCGGAAACCGTATGACCCAGATACTTGACCTCCTTTTGGAACAGCGAGCACTCCTTTGGGTTGAGTTTAAGCCCGGCTTTTTGTATCCGCTCAAATACCTCCTTCAGCTTTCCCAGGTGGTCGTCGAAGCTTTTACCCATTACGATTATGTCGTCGAGGTACACCAGACACGTCCGCCAATGCAGCCCTTTTAGCACGCGTTCCATTAGCCGCTCGAATGTTGCTGGTGCGTGGCAGAGTCCAAACGGCATGACGGTGAACTGCCACAAACCATCGCCAACACTGAAAGCCGTTTTCTCCTTGTCCTTGTCTGCAAGCTCTACCTGCCAATAGCCGCTGCGTAAGTCGAGCGTGGAGAACCACTGCGTGCCTGACAGTGTGTCCAGGGTGTCATCGATCCGAGGTAGTGGATAACTGTCCTTCTTGGTCACATCATTGAGCTTCCGATAGTCCACACAAAACCGGGTACTGCCATCTTTTTTCTTGACTAGCACGACCGGCGAGCACCAGGGGCCCGAAGAAGGCTCTATGACCTTGTCTTTCCGCATGTTTTCGATCAAATTGGTGACCTCCTCCCTCTTGGCCAGAGGAACTCGTCTTGGCGGTTGGCGAATCGGTTTTGCACTTCCGGTGTCGATGTTGTGCTTCACTATGGCTGTTCTTCCGCCTGCTTCTGCCGCAAAAATTTACCCATAGTGCTGCAGGAGTGACCTCGCCTTCTGTTTCTGCTTGGCCGTCAACTCGCTGCTCCACTGGTTCTCCTGCGGTATGGCGTCCATGATAAAACCGCTCTTCTTATTACCTCCAGGTGGGCTACTCTCGCAATTGACCACTGCTACAGCTTCCTTACACTCGCCGATTACCTCATCTTTCCTGACATATCTGGGTGCATTCAGGGGGTTCAGTATTCTGACTGGTATTCTGCCATTTTTAGGTTCCACTAATGTACGTCCGATGATGATGTTGTCGTGTCCTTGTTTCGGTGCTTCTACTACCCACAGCCGACTCGTCCCATCGTCCTCGTCTACCTTTGCCCACACAATCGCCTCAGAATTCGCTGGTATCCTCCTATGTTGACACGATACAACCTTCCGTACCGCCACGCTTCGCTCATAGCCGGTGCGCAGCGGGAATTCAACGTTGGCATATCTCAGCACATTTTCCTTCAGGTCCAGCGTAAAACCGTGCCTAATCATGAAATCCACGCCGATAATCACGTCGTCCATTATATCCGCGACGATGAACTCATGTTCCAGGCTGCTGGTGCCGATAGCAATCGTTTTTGTAACTTTCCCTCTCACCGGCGCGCGCTCGCCAGTCGCAGTCCGCAGCTGTATGCCATGCAGCGGTTCCCAGTTCTGCTGGGAAGCTGCTTCGCTGTTCCCAGGAAGCTGCTGATCCTTTTTATGATCGAATATGACGCTCCAGTATCCAGTGTCAACACGAACAACTTTCCATCTATCCTTCCTTCAATTGTCAAGCTGCTGGGCTGTCGTTTCAGCTGTGAGACAAGGATGGTGGGGCGGCAGATTGTGGGGATCAGCTCACGCCCCTTTGGGCTGACCCGTTTTAGTTTAACGGCTCCTCGTCCTCAGCCCTGCGCTTGTTGGCTGAGCCTCGATTGTCAGTATTCCTCGCTTCAGGCGATTGCGATCGAGAACGGGAACGCCTTTTTCGTTGGCGGCAGTCTCGTGATATGTGGCCCTGCTTACCACATATCCAGCAAACAACTTTAGAGGAGACCACCCGTGGCCTGTCCGGTATCTCCGAGCTTATGGCCTGGATCGGAATGTCGTTGTCCGCCTGAATCTGGCGTATCCTTGCAGGTGCATACCGAGTGCTCCCAATCCATGCCGCTTCATATGTCATCGCGCTGGTCACCGTTTCCTTAATTGCCCATCATCAGCGCACTGCGACGTGTTTCTGGATCATGAAGACCTTCAACAAACGACTCAATCTTCATCCTCTCGAGATCATCAGCACCAAATTTTGGGTAGCACAACTGTACGAGCCGCTCAATGTCTGCTGCATATGTCTGCAGCGCCTCGTTGGCTCTTTGCTTGCGGTTCTTCAGCTCACAGTAGTATAGCGCATGGTTGTGCTCGTTGCTATACTTCGCTGCTAATGCCCTCATGATGGCACCGTAATCACTTCTTAAACATTCTGGAACTGATTTGATTACCTCAGCCGCAGGACCTTTCGGCGCCAGTGCCAACCTCCGACCTTTCCTGATATCTGTCCACTGATTTTCCAAAGCAGCCAAGTCGAATTGCAATTTAAATGTGTCGAACGGCGCAGCACCATCATAAGTAGGCTCTTCTGTTCTGGCAGCAAAACCGTCCTGAACCGGTGGCAACCATTCCCGTGGCTGTACCTCTCGAAACCGTTCGTCTATCTTTCTGTGCATCGAATCTTCCAGACTGTCAACTCGTTTGTTCAAGGACTCATCCAGGTTGTCAACTCGTCTATTCAGGGATTCACCCATTTCGTCAACTCGTTTGTCCCAATCGTCTATTCGCGTCTCGAGATGCTCAACTTTCACATTCAGGCTATTGGAAATTTCCTCCACCTTCTGCTCTATGCGCGCAGAATTTTCCGCCATTTCTCGATTTGCAGTCTCGACTCTTGCCGAAATTTCGAGATTCGTAGTTTCCAGCTTCGCTGACATTTCTCGATTTGCTGTCTCGACTTTTGCCGAAATTTTGAGATTCGTAGTTTCCAGCTTCGCTGCCATTTCACGGTTGGAAGTCTCGAACATGCCTTTAAGTGCAACCATTAGCTGGCTCATGTCCATTGCTTGTGGCGGCGCAGCCGCTGCAGTCGTACTTTGCATCGACGCCGCACCTGCAGGCGATTCCTCCATTTTGGCCGACGCCTCTTGTTCTTGCGCTCCGAACTCGTGCACAGTCCAATCGACGCCTCGTTCCTCACATGCTTCTCGCAAGCGCAACTGCAACTCCACCTTTCCGCCAGCAGTCGGCAAATTCCAGGCAGCCAGCTCCTTCTTCAGCTGGTCCACCTTCAGCAGCTCGAATTTCACCATGTCCGTGCTTTTATAATTTTATTTCTTTAGTTTTTGTTTTTATCTTCAATTTTCCACAATCCCACTTCTGACACCAAATGTTACGAATACTAAGTCTAGTGGGCTGTTACGTATCTCTGGATTGTGTTATTTGAAAATAAAACACAGTCAGTTTCTTAAATGCAGACAATAAAATAAACCAACAGTTACTTTATTATTCACAGTTTACACTTTACTGTTCGTACACTTAAGTATTTGCTTAATTACTCCGTGTGGCAACTTCACTTGTCAAAACCAGACTGACTCGTTGCCCGCATCCGGCCGCCTTTTATACTCTGTCCGGCCATCGCGCAGATCGTTCCCGCACATTCCGGAGTGGACTAAATGCTTCCCTGCTGATCGCGACCATTGTTGCCAGATTGGACTAAAAGTTATTATCGCGGCCGTCGTTGCCAGATTGGGTTATGGCACGGCACGTAGCGGCAGGGTTGCTTTGCACCGCGACAGACTGTCTCATCGTTACAATATGTATATACAACCATACACAATACACACATACACGTTATTTCATACAGTGGGACAACAAGACCCAATTACATTGAAAATTTTCGACTTAGAAAATTTTCAATTGTACATAACAAACGTTCACTGCGCATACACTATACATACATACAGTGGGACAAATAGATCCCACCTGTGCACAAAATTAAAAATTGTTTTCTCTCCCTCATACAATAATAATACAATTAAACGCAGCTTAATTAACACACTAACAACTAACAAATATAGGGTGTTTTTTTTAGAGGTATGAACTTCGAATTGAAATAAAACACAAGAAAATCGTTTTAATGTCCATCAATTTGGCTTTATTGGAAGGATAATTTTATGCCATTAATGTTTAAATATGATTTCGGGCATGTGGCCGCCGCGGCTGGCTCGAATAAAGCCAATTCTACAGGTCCAATTTTCAGTTTATGGACAAAGCTCCAATTGCTGTGCACGGTGGCGAATCGATTCAGCGGCAATTGTTTCTTCGGTGCGCACTGTTCGACGTCTCTGCGGATGCGTATTATCACATAGAGTAAACGTTGTGCGAAAACGACCCATGGTTAACCGAATTAATTGCTCTGATGGACGATGTCGACCATAAAATGGACGGAGCTTGCGGTAAACTTCGCGAACTGAACCATTATTTTCGAAATAAATTTGCACGATTTGCAAGCGTTGTTCTTTTGTCAACCTGTTCATGATGAAATGGCAAACCAAACTGAACATAAATGACATTAGAGTTGCCAGATTTGACCACAAAAAGAAAGTTTTATCACTATTCGAAAAACAAACCTCTAAAAAAACACCCTATATATTCAAAATTATATTTTGACAGACACCTGCACTCACATATACACATACCTATACGTATTTATTTTTCTTTTCATATACATTTATACACATTTATACACATACACATATTTATTGATTTTCGTTTTAATAAATTAAATACAAATACACATATACAAACAAATTTGACTTTCACTTTGTTGTTCTTATTTTGCTCGTTTTATACAACATTAAGACAAATTTCCATATTCCGGATTTCGCGGTTTCAATTTAAAATTTTATTAATTTTTTCCCGTATTGCTCGACATACGGTTAATAAAGTTGGCCAACAAATTAAAGGCGATTTCCCATACAATCGAATAATTTTCACACATTCGTGTAATTTTTCGATTTTTTCTAATTTTAAGCCGTTCGTGCGGACGCGGCCAACTTTAACCATCTCATTTATTCCCATTCTCAGGTGGAAATTTAATTTCAATTTTTCGCACCTGACCTAGCGTTGCCAAATTTATATTCGAGTCCGATCGGCTCGTGCAATTATGCACAAAATTCTCCACGACTCCCATTGAGAAACAAACGAAGTCCCTCATCCAAATTCGTCGAAAGAATTTGGAAGCCCAATGGGAAAGGCTTATGCATGCATATGAGGCAGTCTCCATTACGGAAGACAGTAGCCAGCCCGACCGTTTCAAGGAGTCGGTTCGGCAGAAAATCGAAGCCTGCACAGACCAGTATGAGTTGTGCATGGCTCAAATGTCGGACATCATTGAGATGCTCCAGCCTCCACCCACTCAGCACGCTGCGCATACGGAACAGGTTCGATCCCCAGAACCAACAAATACTCCAAATATTTGTTTACAAGTTCCACCTTGCGATACCGAAACATTTTTCGGGGGCTATGAGCAGTGGCCGTTCTTCCGGGACATGTTTACGGCAGTATACATAAACCACCCCAAGCTCACTCCAGCCCAAAAATTGTATCACCTCCGATACAAGACGCAAGGCAAAGCCGGTGTAATCGTGAAGCAATTTGCCTTAAGCGATGAAAACTTCGGACTCGCATGGGAAGCCCTGAAATCCCGTTACGAAAACAGGCGCATATTGGTTGACAACCAGATTCATTCCTTATTGAATATCACTCCGGCTTCTACCGAAAATAGCGAAGCGCTGCAGCGGATACAAAGTACAATAAATAATTGTCAATCAGTACTTAGGTCCCAGGCCGTGGACACTGACAATTGGGATCCGCTGCTTGTGTACATTTGTTGCACCAAATTACCCGAAGAGACATTGGCTCTCTGGGAACAATCCCTTACATCTCGTAAGGACCTGCCTCTTTGGTCGCAAATGGACGAGTTCCTGACCTGCAGGTACGAGGTGGTGGAACGGCTCAATAGCATTCGCCCCGCTAAGCCAAAACCACAACCCTCCAATTTCCAAAATCGGCCTCAAATAAATCTCAGCTCTTCCATACTGAGGTGAAAAAAGACTTCGCGTGCAAACTCTGCAACGCAAACCACCCTATACGGACATGTCAGAGTTTCAAGAAGCTCAGCCCCCAGAGCCGATTGAAATACGTCAAAGAGCACAACTTATGTGAAAACTGTCTGAAAACCATAAAGGATTGCACAAACAGTTTTACATGTGTTTACTGCCAAAGGAAGCATCATTCCCTGCTTCATTTCCCCAACAACAAATCCCAAGCCCCGCAGCCTCTCAATAGGTCTCAGACGACCACTTCTCAGGTCGCAACAGCTCATCCACAACCGAACAATAACTCCTCAACTCATTCCCCCACTTCAGATGCGCAACCCGGCCCATCTTCAAGGCTAAGTACGCCTCAAGTACAAGCCCTCCATTCCAATAATGGCACCCAATCCTTTCTGCCTACGGCACTGGTGTCTATTGTCCACTTAGAAGAATTGTTCAAGGTTAGAGCGTTGATCGACCAAGGCTCGCAACGCACCTTCATTTCCTCGAAGGTGCAAAAACGCCTTAAATTGCTTATTGAGAGATCACACTTTGAAATTTCAGGCATGGGCGGTAAAATTGTGCAAAATTCCAATCACATTTGCTTTTTGACGTTGGCAGTTCCAAACTCCAGCACGACCCTCAATGTGCAAGCAATCGTACTCCCCCAATTGACAAAATTGCTACCCCCATTCACAATTAGCCATCTCAATTGGCAAGAATTTGCCACGCTAAATCTCGCTGACCCAAGTCCCTTCGAGTCAGCGCAGATAGACTTAGTTATTGGCAGTGATCTGATTCCCCAGATCTTACTCGAAGGTATCCGACGAAATGTGTGTGGCAGTTTATTAGCCCAAAACACCATTTTCGGTTGGATACTCAGCGGGCCAGTACCCCATACGGTGTCATCTTATTCGACATACGTAGCAGAAATCTCCAATGAGGAACTTAGTTCACAACTCAGGCAATTCTGGGAGCAGGAAGAAGTCAAACTCCCGACACCTGTCTCCTCGGATGACACTTATTGCGAAGAGTTATACCAGAAGACCACAACCCGTGGATCGGATGGTAGATATACTGTTAAACTCCCCTTTAAGGCAGACTTTCCATACTCGAAACCGTTAGGCAATTCCCGCCCCAACGCCCTCCAGCAATACGTTAGCATGGAGCGAAATCTCTCCCGAAAGGGAAACCTCAAGATCATCTACGATGACGTCTTAGAGGAATATATCACCCTTGACCATATGGAACTCACAAATCCCCGTGAGATAATCCAGAATGGCAAATACTTCTCATACTATCTGCCTCATCACGCAGTCATCCGCCCCGAAAAGAAGACTACCAAAGTCCGAGTAGTTTTCAATGCCTCGAAGTCCTCAAGTTCTGGTCAGTCCCAAAATGACATTCTGCATACTGGCCCTACTCTTCAAAATGACCTCACAGCTCTCATTCTCCGATGGCGCCTTTACCGCTTTGTCTTCAATGGCGATGTCCAGAAGATGTATAGGCAAATTCGGGTCCATAATGATCACCAGGAATTCCAGCGAATACTCTTTCGCAAATCCCCGGAATCTCCTATTCAAGACTTCAGATTGAAAACGGTGACATTTGGGGTTAACTGTGCGCCATATTTGGCCATCAGAACGCTCCATCAATTGGCCCATGATTCTCAGCCATCCAGCCCGTTAGCGGCAAAAATACTTTTCGAGGAAACGTATGTCGACGACATTCTTTCCGGAGGTCATGATCTTCCCACCACTAAGGAAGCTCTCTCTCAAGTGATAGCCACCCTCAACTCCGGGGGATTCGCTCTTAAAAAGATAACGGCTAATCACGCGAAACTCTTAGAGGAAATTCCCGAAGACAACCTTTTCGACTCGGAATTCCTTAAGTTCGATTCAACGAACTTAGACTCTTGGCATCCGTTGGAATGCCCTATCGGACTCATTTTCATAATCAATCTATCCCACTACTCCTGCAAACTCATTCACAAAACGGCAAATTCTTTCGTCTGTTGCCAAACTTTTCGATCCCGCAGGATGGCTTTAGCCTATAATGATTCTTGCCAAAAAGCTTCTGCAAGAGCTTTGGCTTGAAGGCACTGAGTGGGACGAGTGCATAAAGCCAGGATCACTTATCAAATGGCAGCAATTCATTGAGAATTTGCCTGCCATAGAACTTATCGAAATTCCCCGGTGGGTTCACTATGCCCCCAATCGAAATGTTCAGATCCATGGATTTTGCGATGCCTCCGAAAAGGCATACTGTGCAGCTCTTTACATACGTATTAGCATGAATGGTGACAACCTCTCGTCACATCTCCTTGTTGCAAAAACCAGAGTTGGACCTCTCCAAACAATAAGCTTACCTCGCTTAGAGCTTTGCGGAGCAGTTTTACTCTCCCAGCTCATCAAATCCCTCCGCTCTCACCTCGGGTTCAACAAATCGGAAATCCATTTATGGACCGATTCGGAAATTGTCCTTGCTTGGTTGGAAAAACCACCTTGCACATGAAAGACTTATGTTGCCAACCGCATGTCCCAAGCGCTGAAAATCCCGCGGACTTAGGAACGCGCGGATGCAAGCCGCAAGATCTCAAAGATCACACTCTGTGGTGGAATGGCCCCAAATGGTTGCAGCAAGCTTCCGATGCTTGGCCCAAAGGTCACTTTCGCAAAGTTCCAGTCCCGGAACAACGAGCGGTTGACTGCCATCACCTTCTCGAAGAGCAGACCGACATCCTCGATCGGTTCTCTAGCTTCTCTCGAGCCCTGCGAGTAATCGCATACATGTTCCGATTTGTTAATAACGGCATCTCCTCCCGTCGCCAACACAATCCCATACACGGAACACTTTTGTCTCAAGCAGAGTTGGCATTTTTTAAGAATCGCCTTATAACTCTCGCGCAAAGTTCCCATTATCCCCAGGAACGACAAGCGCTCTCTCATTCTCTTTCCATATCCAAGAAAAGTTCTCTCTTGGTGCTCAATCCCTTCCTAGATAAACAGAAGGTGATGCGAGTTAATGGCAGACTCGCCAATGCGGCATTGTCGTATAATGAACGACACCCCATTTTTCTCCCCCCAGAGTCCCGCTACTGCAGTTTACTTCTTCGCTTCCTTCACAAGCTATTACTGCATGCGGACCAACGACTCATGCTCCGTATGGTTCGGCAGGAATATTACATTCCGCGCCTAAAGCCGCAAATAAAAAAGTGCATTTTTCAATGCAAAACGTGTGTCATCCACAAACAAAAGCTGCGAACACAGATCATGGCAGCGCTCCCCCCCGAACGATGCACACTTACAATCCCATTCGCCACAACCGGAATCGACTTTGCTGGTCCATTCCAGATCAAAGCTTCCATGCTCCGTAGCTCAACCTACCTCAAAGGTTATGTTGCAGTGTTCGTGTGCTTCTCCACGAAGGCCGCTCACTTGGAACTCTGCTCGGATCTTACGACCGAAGCGTTCCGCGCAGCATTCGCCCGATTTACTGGTCGACGAGGGATACCTCTCAAAATCATGACCGACAACGGCAAAACGTTCGTCGGTGCTCAACGTGCCATGGCCAGAGACTTTGCCAAATTCTCGAGAGAAATCGCCCAAGATATTCTCGACCGATACGGTCCTCAGGGCGTCGAGTGGCTATTTATCCCCCTACATGCTCCTCACATGGGAGGACTATGGGAGTCGGCGGTCAAAAGCTTCAAGACCCACCTTAAAAAGGTAGCCGGCTCTCATAGATTCACATACGAAGAGTTTACGACTCTTCTTACTAGAATTGAAGGGACGCTCAATTCACGTCCGCTCTCTCCTCAATCGCAGGACCCTAGCGATTTAGTGTCTCTGACCCCTGGCCACTTTCTCCGAGGCGCTCCTATCGCCGCACCCTCCGAACCCGAGTGCTCCGAGCTATCCCTCATAAACCGATGGGAAAAACTCAAAGTCCTCCATCATCAATTCGCCCAACGATGGAAGGACGAATATCTCAAGGATCTCCACAAACGCTATAAGTGGAAGCATCCGCAAAGGGAAGTGGAAGAAAATGAAATGGTCGTCATTAAAGACGATCTGCTTCCCCCCAATGAATGGCGGCTCGGCCGCATGCATAAGATACATCGCGGTCCCGACAATCATGTCCGTGTCGTGGATATCCGCACTGACTCTGGCATCTTGACAAGACCAGTAGTCAAGCTATGCCCCTTAATAGCATCTTAAACTTATTTGATTCAGTGCTCTGATTTCTCATACACATTTTCTCATTCCCTACCCACTCACTATTATTATATTTTAGTGATACACTTTTCTTGTGCTTCTTGCAGGGCAACCAGGGAGCAGAAACCCGCTCCAGCTAAACGCCCCGTGCAGCGCTCCGCCATCGCGGACCGGCTGACACGCCACCGCCGGCCGCATCAACACCAAGCCAGCCGTCCCGCCTCCGCGGTAACAGCAGAGCGACAACTGATCGCCTTCAGCGAAGACGAGTCCTCCAACGAGGATACCCCACAGCCGCGCGTCGGAGCCCGCGCCCTTATCGAGCGGGCCGTGGAGGCCCTGGGCAGTCTAAGTGAGCAGCTGTACCAATAATGTTGCCAGAGGCAACGCGGGCTGCCATGTACAAATGTGTCGTTCCAATGTTCTGTGGATCCTGTAAAACTCAAATCCTCTCCTTTCCAATTCCCCTTTGTACTTATGTTCCACTTTCCCAATCCACCGGCTCCGGCCGTTTGTGTCGTCTAATGTCTTACTATTGTCATTCGTGTTTAACCATCGAAATAAACCGCACGCACAACCGCAATCCTCCGCGTTATTATTTACGTTTCGCTCCGCCGACGGCTCAAAGCAGAGAACTTATTTAATCTTATTTATGAGTATATTATTTTGTGTTATTTTTTTGGGTTGTGATTTATTTAATTTTATATTTTATCTTAAGTTGACATTTATTTCTTTTGTTTTTATTTGAGCTCGGAGGACTCTTCCCCGATTTCGTTATGATAAATAAATATATTTAGCTTGAAAATGTTTTTTACCTTTTTCTTTAAATTCTTTATTATTTTTTATTGGGTTGAAGGTATTATTGATGTTTTTGATGTTATGAATTTTTTCTAGTAAAGTTTATAGAAAGGGATTATTTCTATCTCATGTTTTCAAAACATGTGTTCAAGCTCATAAACTAGTTAATTAATTTATCTCATCACTTGATTACTAGTGGGTTAATTAGGTAATAAAGGAAGTAAATAACAGTTAAGATTTGCACAATTAGAACATAAGGGTCTTCTACTGGTCGGGCTCCAATTTATGTTAGTAGAATAACTGTAACCACTATTGTGCAAAATAAAATTTTATTGATTGATTATCGTCCCCATCAATCCTTCCCCCCCAGCCTTCCTTCAGCCGCAGACTTTTCCACTGTGCCCAGTAAGCCTTAGCGATCGGGCTTCCACCAGCCATCTCCTGCCAGTCTGGACGTGCGCCTTGCTCCTTGCCTTCGACGATTTTTGCAAGATCCGCATCCTCATGCTGGTCTTTTTGTAGCCTCTCCGCAGACCACTCTTTCTCTGGCATGACGCTGACCAACCGGACGTCCACTATCTGTTCTTTGCTTTCGGCTCGCGAGCATTGCCTGCATTCGACTTTGCACGGACGGCGGGACAAGACATCGGCAATTCCATGGCTACTGCCCTTGCGATGCTCTATCGTGTAGTCGTAGCTCTGCAGTCGCTCGATCCACCGCACCAATTGCCCTTCAGGATCCTTAAAGTTCAGGAGCCATCTCAATGCCGCATGATCTGTGCGCAGGCGAAACCTTTGTCCATACAGATATTTGTGGAAGTGTTTTACGCAGTCCAATACCGCCAGCAGTTCTCTCCGTGTCACACAGTAATTGCGTTCCGGTTTCGATAGAACCCTACTGTAGTACGCTATCACTTGTTCCTGGCCGTCTATTATCTGTGATAGCACACCGCCAATACTATTCCCGCTTGCATCTGTATCCAGCACAAACATCTCCCCAGGCACGGGGAAGGCCAGAATTGGAGCACTGCACAGTTTTTCCTTCAGGCGTGCAAAAGCCTGTTCCTGATCCTCGTTCCACTCGAAAGCTTGGCCCTTTTTCGTCAGTTTGTGCAGGCTGCTGGCTATGTTCGCGAATCCCGGAACAAATCGGCGGTAGTATGTGCAGAGGCCCAGGAAACTGCGGAGTTCGTGTAGATTGCGTGGCCGGGGCCACGCCTTCACCGCCGTGATTTTGCCTTCATCCGTATGTACTCTGCGGGCGGAAACCGTATGACCCAGATACTTGACCTCCTTTTGGAACAGCGAGCACTCCTTTGGGTTGAGTTTAAGCCCGGCTTTTTGTATCCGCTCAAATACCTCCTTCAGCTTTCCCAGGTGGTCGTCGAAGCTTTTACCCATTACGATTATGTCGTCGAGGTACACCAGACACGTCCGCCAATGCAGCCCTTTTAGCACGCGTTCCATTAGCCGCTCGAATGTTGCTGGTGCGTTGCAGAGTCCAAACGGCATGACGGTGAACTGCCACAAACCATCGCCAACACTGAAAGCCGTTTTCTCCTTGTCCTTGTCTGCAAGCTCTACCTGCCAATAGCCGCTGCGTAAGTCGAGCGTGGAGAACCACTGCGTGCCTGACAGTGTGTCCAGGGTGTCATCGATCCGAGGTAGTGGATAACTGTCCTTCTTGGTCACATCATTGAGCTTCCGATAGTCCACACAAAACCGGGTACTGCCATCTTTTTTCTTGACTAGCACGACCGGCGAGCACCAGGGGCCCGAAGAAGGCTCTATGACCTTGTCTTTCCGCATGTTTTCGATCAAATTGGTGACCTCCTCCCTCTTGGCCAGAGGAACTCGTCTTGGCGGTTGGCGAATCGGTTTTGCACTTCCGGTGTCGATGTTGTGCTTCACTATGGCTGTTCTTCCGCCTGCTTCTGCCGCAAAAATTTACCCATAGTGCTGCAGGAGTGACCTCGCCTTCTGTTTCTGCTTGGCCGTCAACTCGCTGCTCCACTGGTTCTCCTGCGGTATGGCGTCCATGATAAAACCGCTCTTCTTATTACCTCCAGGTGGGCTACTCTCGCAATTGACCACTGCTACAGCTTCCTTACACTCGCCGATTACCTCATCTTTCCTGACATATCTGGGTGCATTCAGGGGGTTCAGTATTCTGACTGGTATTCTGCCATTTTTAGGTTCCACTAATGTACGTCCGATGATGATGTTGTCGTGTCCTTGTTTCGGTGCTTCTACTACCCACAGCCGACTCGTCCCATCGTCCTCGTCCACCTTTGCCCACACAATCGCCTCAGAATTCGCTGATATCCTCCTATGTTGACACGATACAACCTTCCGTACCGCCACGCTTCGCTCATAGCCGGTGCGCAGCGGGAATTCAACGTTGGCATATCTCAGCACATTTTCCTTCAGGTCCAGCGTAAAACCGTGCCTAATCATGAAATCCACGCCGATAATCACGTCGTCCATTATATCCGCGACGATGAACTCATGTTCCAGGCTGCTGGTGCCGATAGCAATCGTTTTTGTAACTTTCCCTCTCACCGGCGCGCGCTCGCCAGTCGCAGTCCGCAGCTGTATGCCATGCAGCGGTTCCCAGTTCTGCTGGGAAGCTGCTTCGCTGTTCCCAGGAAGCTGCTGTTCCTTTTTATGATCGAATATGACGCTCCAGTATCCAGTGTCAACACGAACAACTTTCCATCTATCCTTCCTTCAATTGTCAAGCTGCTGGGCTGTCGTTTCAGCTGTGAGACAAGGATGGTGGGGCGGCAGATTGTGGGGATCAGCTCACGCCCCTTTGGGCTGACCCGTTTTAGTTTAACGGCTCCTCGTCCTCAGCCCTGCGCTTGTTGGCTGAGCCTCGATTGTCAGTATTCCTCGCTTCAGGCGATTGCGATCGAGAACGGGAACGCCTCTTTCGTTGGCGGCAGTCTCGTGATATGTGGCCCTGCTTACCACATATCCAGCAAACAACTTTAGAGGAGACCACCCGTGGCCTGTCCGGTATCTCCGAGCTTATGGCCTGGATCGGAATGTCGTTGTCCGCCTGAATCTGGCGTATCCTTGCAGGTGCATACCGAGTGCTCCCAATCCATGCCGCTTCATATGTCATCGCGCTGGTCACCGTTTCCTTAATTGCCCATCATCAGCGCACTGCGACGTGTTTCTGGATCATGAAGACCTTCAACAAACGACTCAATCTTCATCCTCTCGAGATCATCAGCACCAAATTTTGGGTAGCACAACTGTACGAGCCGCTCAATGTCTGCTGCATATGTCTGCAGCGCCTCGTTGGCTCTTTGCTTGCGGTTCTTCAGCTCACAGTAGTATAGCGCATGGTTGTGCTCGTTGCTATACTTCGCTGCTAATGCCCTCATGATGGCACCGTAATCACTTCTTAAACATTCTGGAACTGATTTGATTACCTCAGCCGCAGGACCTTTCGGCGCCAGTGCCAACCTCCGACCTTTCCTGATATCTGTCCACTGATTTTCCAAAGCAGCCAAGTCGAATTGCAATTTAAATGTGTCGAACGGCGCAGCACCATCATAAGTAGGCTCTTCTGTTCTGGCAGCAAAACCGTCCTGAACCGGTGGCAACCATTCCCGTGGCTGTACCTCTCGAAACCGTTCGTCTATCTTTCTGTGCATCGAATCTTCCAGACTGTCAACTCGTTTGTTCAAGGACTCATCCAGGTTGTCAACTCGTCTATTCAGGGATTCACCCATTTCGTCAACTCGTTTGTCCCAATCGTCTATTCGCGTCTCGAGATGCTCAACTTTCACATTCAGGCTATTGGAAATTTCCTCCACCTTCTGCTCTATGCGCGCAGAATTTTCCGCCATTTCTCGATTTGCAGTCTCGACTCTTGCCGAAATTTCGAGATTCGTAGTTTCCAGCTTCGCTGACATTTCTCGATTTGCTGTCTCGACTTTTGCCGAAATTTTGAGATTCGTAGTTTCCAGCTTCGCTGCCATTTCACGGTTGGAAGTCTCGAACATGCCTTTAAGTGCAACCATTAGCTGGCTCATGTCCATTGCTTGTGGCGGCGCAGCCGCTGCAGTCGTACTTTGCATCGACGCCGCACCTGCAGGCGATTCCTCCATTTTGGCCGACGCCTCTTGTTCTTGCGCTCCGAACTCGTGCACAGTCCAATCGACGCCTCGTTCCTCACATGCTTCTCGCAAGCGCAACTGCAACTCCACCTTTCCGCCAGCAGTCGGCAAATTCCAGGCAGCCAGCTCCTTCTTCAGCTGGTCCACCTTCAGCAGCTCGAATTTCACCATGTCCGTGCTTTTATAATTTTATTTCTTTAGTTTTTGTTTTTATCTTCAATTTTCCACAATCCCACTTCTGACACCAAATGTTACGAATACTAAGTCTAGTGGGCTGTTACGTATCTCTGGATTGTGTTATTTGAAAATAAAACACAGTCAGTTTCTTAAATGCAGACAATAAAATAAACCAACAGTTACTTTATTATTCACAGTTTACACTTTACTGTTCGTACACTTAAGTATTTGCTTAATTACTCCGTGTGGCAACTTCACTTGTCAAAACCAGACTGACTCGTTGCCCGCATCCGGCCGCCTTTTATACTCTGTCCGGCCATCGCGCAGATCGTTCCCGCACATTCCGGAGTGGACTAAATGCTTCCCTGCTGATCGCGACCATTGTTGCCAGATTGGACTAAAAGTTATTATCGCGGCCGTCGTTGCCAGATTGGGTTATGGCACGGCACGTAGCGGCAGGGTTGCTTTGCACCGCGACAGACTGTCTCATCGTTACAATATGTATATACAACCATACACAATACACACATACACGTTATTTCATACAGTGGGACAACAAGACCCAAGTACATTGAAAATTTTCGACTTAGAAAATTTTCAATTGTACATAACAAACGTTCACTGCGCATACACTATACATACATACAGTGGGACAAATAGATCCCACCTGTGCACAAAATTAAAAATTGTTTTCTCTCCCTCATACAATAATAATACAATTAAACGCAGCTTAATTAACACACTAACAACTAACAAATATAGGGTGTTTTTTTTAGAGGTATGAACTTCGAATTGAAATAAAACACAAGAAAATCGTTTTAATGTCCATCAATTTGGCTTTATTGGAAGGATAATTTTATGCCATTAATGTTTAAATATGATTTCGGGCATGTGGCCGCCGCGGCTGGCTCGAATAAAGCCAATTCTACAGGTCCAATTTTCAGTTTATGGACAAAGCTCCAATTGCTGTGCACGGTGGCGAATCGATTCAGCGGCAATTGTTTCTTCGGTGCGCACTGTTCGACGTCTCTGCGGATGCGTATTATCACATAGAGTAAACGTTGTGCGAAAACGACCCATGGTTAACCGAATTAATTGCTCTGATGGACGATGTCGACCATAAAATGGACGGAGCTTGCGGTAAACTTCGCGAACTGAACCATTATTTTCGAAATAAATTTGCACGATTTGCAAGCGTTGTTCTTTTGTCAACCTGTTCATGATGAAATGGCAAACCAAACTGAACATAAATGACATTAGAGTTGCCAGATTTGACCACAAAATGCCAGTTTTATCTCTATTCGAAAAACAAACCTCTAAAAAAACACCCTATATATTCAAAATTATATTTTGACAGACACCTGCACTCACATATACACATACCTATACGTATTTATTTTTCTTTTCATATACATTTATACACATTTATACACATACACATATTTATTGATTTTCGTTTTAATAAATTAAATACAAATACACATATACAAACAAATTTGACTTTCACTTTGTTGTTCTTATTTTGCTCGTTTTATACAACATTAAGACAAATTTCCATATTCCGGATTTCGCGGTTTCAATTTAAAATTTTATTAATTTTTTCCCGTATTGCTCGACATACGGTTAATAAAGTTGGCCAACAAATTAAAGGCGATTTCCCATACAATCGAATAATTTTCACACATTCGTGTAATTTTTCGATTTTTTCTAATTTTAAGCCGTTCGTGCGGACGCGGCCAACTTTAACCATCTCATTTATTCCCATTCTCAGGTGGAAATTTAATTTCAATTTTTCGCACCTGACCTAGCGTTACCAAATTTATATTCGAGTCCGATCGGCTCGTGCAATTATGCACAAAATTCTCCACGACTCCCATTGAGAAACAAACGAAGTCCCTCATCCAAATTCGTCGAAAGAATTTGGAAGCCCAATGGGAAAGGCTTATGCATGCATATGAGGCAGTCTCCATTACGGAAGACAGTAGCCAGCCCGACCGTTTCAAGGAGTCGGTTCGGCAGAAAATCGAAGCCTGCACAGACCAGTATGAGTTGTGCATGGCTCAAATGTCGGACATCATTGAGATGCTCCAGCCTCCACCCACTCAGCACGCTGCGCATACGGAACAGGTTCGATCCCCAGAACCAACAAATACTCCAAATATTTGTTTACAAGTTCCACCTTGCGATACCGAAACATTTTTCGGGGGCTATGAGCAGTGGCCGTTCTTCCGGGACATGTTTACGGCAGTATACATAAACCACCCCAAGCTCACTCCAGCCCAAAAATTGTATCACCTCCGATACAAGACGCAAGGCAAAGCCGGTGTAATCGTGAAGCAATTTGCCTTAAGCGATGAAAACTTCGGACTCGCATGGGAAGCCCTGAAATCCCGTTACGAAAACAGGCGCATATTGGTTGACAACCAGATTCATTCCTTATTGAATATCACTCCGGCTTCTACCGAAAATAGCGAAGCGCTGCAGCGGATACAAAGTACAATAAATAATTGTCAATCAGTACTTAGGTCCCAGGCCGTGGACACTGACAATTGGGATCCGCTGCTTGTGTACATTTGTTGCACCAAATTACCCGAAGAGACATTGGCTCTCTGGGAACAATCCCTTACATCTCGTAAGGACCTGCCTCTTTGGTCGCAAATGGACGAGTTCCTGACCTGCAGGTACGAGGTGGTGGAACGGCTCAATAGCATTCGCCCCGCTAAGCCAAAACCACAACCCTCCAATTTCCAAAATCGGCCTCAAATAAATCTCAGCTCTTCCATACTGAGGTGAAAAAAGACTTCGCGTGCAAACTCTGCAACGCAAACCACCCTATACGGACATGTCAGAGTTTCAAGAAGCTCAGCCCCCAGAGCCGATTGAAATACGTCAAAGAGCACAACTTATGTGAAAACTGTCTGAAAACCATAAAAGATTGCACAAGCAGTTTTACATGTGTTTACTGCCAAAGGAAGCATCATTCCCTGCTTCATTTCCCCAACAACAAATCCCAAGCCCCGCAGCCTTTCAATAGGTCTCAGACGACCACTTCTCAGGTCGCAACAGCTCATCCACAACCGAACAATAACTCCTCAACTCATTCCCCCACTTCAGATGCGCAACCCGGCCCATCTTCAAGGCTAAGTACGCCTCAAGTACAAGCCCTCCATTCCAATAATGGCACCCAATCCTTTCTGCCTACGGCACTGGTGTCTATTGTCCACTTAGAAGAATTGTTCAAGGTTAGAGCGTTGATCGACCAAGGCTCGCAACGCACCTTCATTTCCTCGAAGGTGCAAAAACGCCTTAAATTGCTTATTGAGAGATCACACTTTGAAATTTCAGGCATGGGCGGTAAAATTGTGCAAAATTCCAATCACATTTGCTTTTTGACGTTGGCAGTTCCAAACTCCAGCACGACCCTCAATGTGCAAGCAATCGTACTCCCCCAATTGACAAAATTGCTACCCCCATTCACAATTAGCCATCTCAATTGGCAAGAATTTGCCACGCTAAATCTCGCTGACCCAAGTCCCTTCGAGTCAGCGCAGATAGACTTAGTTATTGGCAGTGATCTGATTCCCCAGATCTTACTCGAAGGTATCCGACGAAATGTGTGTGGCAGTTTATTAGCCCAAAACACCATTTTCGGTTGGATACTCAGCGGGCCAGTACCCCATACGGTGTCATCTTATTCGACATACGTAGCAGAAATCTCCAATGAGGAACTTAGTTCACAACTCAGGCAATTCTGGGAGCAGGAAGAAGTCAAACTCCCGACACCTGTCTCCTCGGATGACACTTATTGCGAAGAGTTATACCAGAAGACCACAACCCGTGGATCGGATGGTAGATATACTGTTAAACTCCCCTTTAAGGCAGACTTTCCATACTCGATACCGTTAGGCAATTCCCGCCCCAACGCCCTCCAGCAATACGTTAGCATGGAGCGAAATCTCTCCCGAAAGGGAAACCTCAACATCATCTACGATGACGTCTTAGAGGAATATATCACCCTTGACCATATGGAACTCACAAATCCCCGTGAGATAATCCAGAATGGCAAATACTTCTCATACTATCTGCCTCATCACGCAGTCATCACGCCCCGAAAAGAAGACTACCAAAGTCCGAGTAGTTTTCAATGCCTCGAAGTCCTCAAGTTCTGGTCAGTCCCAAAATGACATTCTGCATACTGGCCCTACTCTTCAAAATGACCTCACAGCTCTCATTCTCCGATGGCGCCTTTACCGCTTTGTCTTCAATGGCGATGTCCAGAAGATGTATAGGCAAATTCGGGTCCATAATGATCACCAGGAATTCCAGCGAATACTCTTTCGCAAATCCCCGGAATCTCCTATTCAAGACTTCAGATTGAAAACGGTGACATTTGGGGTTAACTGTGCGCCATATTTGGCCATCAGAACGCTCCATCAATTGGCCCATGATTCTCAGCCATCCAGCCCGTTAGCGGCAAAAATACTTTTCGAGGAAACGTATGTCGACGACATTCTTTCCGGAGGTCATGATCTTCCCACCACTAAGGAAGCTCTCTCTCAAGTGATAGCCACCCTCAACTCCGGGGGATTCGCTCTTAAAAAGATAACGGCTAATCACGCGAAACTCTTAGAGGAAATTCCCGAAGACAACCTTTTCGACTCGGAATTCCTTAAGTTCGATTCAACGAACTTAGACTCTTGGCATCCGTTGGAATGCCCTATCGGACTCATTTTCATAATCAATCTATCCCACTACTCCTGCAAACTCATTCACAAAACGGCAAATTCTTTCGTCTGTTGCCAAACTTTTCGATCCCGCAGGATGGCTTTAGCCTATAATGATTCTTGCCAAAAAGCTTCTGCAAGAGCTTTGGCTTGAAGGCACTGAGTGGGACGAGTGCATAAAGCCAGGATCACTTATCAAATGGCAGCAATTCATTGAGAATTTGCCTGCCATAGAACTTATCGAAATTCCCCGGTGGGTTCACTATGCCCCCAATCGAAATGTTCAGATCCATGGATTTTGCGATGCCTCCGAAAAGGCATACTGTGCAGCTCTTTACATACGTATTAGCATGAATGGTGACAACCTCTCGTCACATCTCCTTGTTGCAAAAACCAGAGTTGGACCTCTCCAAACAATAAGCTTACCTCGCTTAGAGCTTTGCGGAGCAGTTTTACTCTCCCAGCTCATCAAATCCCTCCGCTCTCACCTCGGGTTCAACAAATCGGAAATCCATTTATGGACCGATTCGGAAATTGTCCTTGCTTGCCACCTTGCACATGAAAGACTTATGTTGCCAACCGCATGTCCCAAGCGCTGAAAATCCCGCGGACTTAGGAACGCGCGGATGCAAGCCGCAAGATCTCAAAGATCACACTCTGTGGTGGAATGGCCCCAAATGGTTGCAGCAAGCTTCCGATGCTTGGCCCAAAGGTCACTTTCGCAAAGTTCCAGTCCCGGAACAACGAGCGGTTGACTGCCATCACCTTCTCGAAGAGCAGACCGACATCCTCGATCGGTTCTCTAGCTTCTCTCGAGCCCTGCGAGTAATCGCATACATGTTCCGATTTGTTAATAACGGCATCTCCTCCCGTCGCCAACACAATCCCATACACGGAACACTTTTGTCTCAAGCAGAGTTGGCATTTTTTAAGAATCGCCTTATAACTCTCGCGCAAAGTTCCCATTATCCCCAGGAACGACAAGCGCTCTCTCATTCTCTTTCCATATCCAAGAAAAGTTCTCTCTTGGTGCTCAATCCCTTCCTAGATAAACAGAAGGTGATGCGAGTTAATGGCAGACTCGCCAATGCGGCATTGTCGTATAATGAACGACACCCCATTTTTCTCCCCCAGAGTCCCGCTACTGCAGTTTACTTCTTCGCTTCCTTCACAAGCTATTACTGCATGCGGACCAACGACTCATGCTCCGTATGGTTCGGCAGGAATATTACATTCCGCGCCTAAAGCCGCAAATAAAAAAGTGCATTTTTCAATGCAAAACGTGTGTCATCCACAAACAAAAGCTGCGAACACAGATCATGGCAGCGCTCCCCCCCGAACGATGCACACTTACAATCCCATTCGCCACAACCGGAATCGACTTTGCTGGTCCATTCCAGATCAAAGCTTCCATGCTCCGTAGCTCAACCTACCTCAAAGGTTATGTTGCAGTGTTCGTGTGCTTCTCCACGAAGGCCGCTCACTTGGAACTCTGCTCGGATCTTACGACCGAAGCGTTCCGCGCAGCATTCGCCCGATTTACTGGTCGACGAGGGATACCTCTCAAAATCATGACCGACAACGGCAAAACGTTCGTCGGTGCTCAACGTGCCATGGCCAGAGACTTTGCCAAATTCTCGAGAGAAATCGCCCAAGATATTCTCGACCGATACGGTCCTCAGGGCGTCGAGTGGCAATTTATCCCCCCACATGCTCCTCACATGGGAGGACTATGGGAGTCGGCGGTCAAAAGCTTCAAGACCCACCTTAAAAAGGTAGCCGGCTCTCATAGATTCACATACGAAGAGTTTACGACTCTTCTTACTAGAATTGAAGGGACGCTCAATTCACGTCCGCTCTCTCCTCAATCGCAGGACCCTAGCGATTTAGTGTCTCTGACCCCTGGCCACTTTCTCCGAGGCGCTCCTAACGCCGCACCCTCCGAACCCGAGTGCTCCGAGCTATCCCTCATAAACCGATGGGAAAAACTCAAAGTCCTCCATCATCAATTCGCCCGACGATGGAAGGACGAATATCTCAAGGATCTCCACAAACGCTATAAGTGGAAGCATCCGCAAAGGGAAGTGGAAGAGAATGAAATGGTCGTCATTAAAGACGATCTGCTTCCCCCCAATGAATGGCGGCTCGGCCGCATGCATAAGATACATCGCGGTCCCGACAATCATGTCCGTGTCGTGGATATCAGCACTGACTCTGGCATCTTGACAAGACCAGTAGTCAAGCTATGCCCCTTAATAGCATCTTAAACTTATTTGATTCAGTGCTCTGATTTCTCATACACATTTTCTCATTCCCTACCCACTCACTATTATTATATTTTAGTGATACACTTTTCTTGTGCTTCTTGCAGGGCAACCAGGGAGCAGAAACCCGCTCCAGCTAAACGCCCCGTGCAGCGCTCCGCCATCGCGGACCGGCTGACACGCCACCGCCGGCCGCAACAACACCAAGCCAGCCGTCCCGCCTCCGCGGTAACAGCAGAGCGACAACTGATCGCCTTCAGCGAAGACGAGTCCTCCAACGAGGATACCCCACAGCCGCGCGTCGGAGCCCGCGCCCTTATCGAGCGGGCCGTGGAGGCCCTGGGCAGTCTAAGTGAGCAGCTGTACCAATAATGTTGCCAGAGGCAACGCGGGCTGCCATGTACAAATGTGTCGTTCCAATGTTCTGTGGATCCTGCAAAACTCAAATCCTCTCCTTTCCAGTTCCCCTTTGTACTTATGTTCCACTTTCCCAATCCACCGGCTCCGGCCGTTTGTGTCGTCTAATGTCTTACTATTGTCATTCGTGTTTAACCATCGAAATAAACCGCACGCACAACCGCAATCCTCCGCGTTATTATTTACGTTTCGCTCCGCCGACGGCTCAAAGCAGAGAACTTATTTAATCTTATTTATGAGTATATTATTTTGTGTTATTTTTTTGGGTTGTGATTTATTTAATTTTATATTTTATCTTAAGTTGACATTTATTTCTTTTGTTTTTATTTGAGCTCGGAGGACTCTTCCCCGATTTCGTTATGATAAATAAATATATTTAGCTTGAAAATGTTTTTTACCTTTTTCTTTAAATTCTTTATTATTTTTTATTGGGTTGAAGGTATTATTGATGTTTTTGATGTTATGAATTTTTTCTAGTAAAGTTTATAGAAAGGGATTATTTCTATCTCATGTTTTCAAAACATGTGTTCAAGCTCATAAACTAGTTAATTAATTTATCTCATCACTTGATTACTAGTGGGTTAATTAGGTAATAAAGGAAGTAAATAACAGTTAAGATTTGCACAATTAGAACATAAGGGTCTTCTACTGGTCGGGCTCCAATTTATGTTAGTAGAATAACTGTAACCACTATTGTGCAAAATAAAATTTTATTGATTGGATAAAATTGAATACCTCGAAATTTTCTTAGGTGATAGAATGGAAGAATTGCAAGAATTGCAATTGAAAATACTAGTGCAATTACTCCTCCTAATTTGTTAGGAATAGACCGTAAAATAGCATAAGCAAATAAAAAATATCATTTTCTTTAAATCAAATTCATAATTAGCCCCCAACCCGGCCATAAACATGGTTAAACCAGACAGCAAAAGTAATAGTTGCCCTCTAAAAGACTCAAATAATAAAAAATTGAATCGAATCAATAAATAAACACCAGCTGTAACCAAAGTTGAAGAATGGACTAAAGCAGAAACTGGTGTAGGAGCAGCTATAGCTGCTGGCAATCAAGAAGAAAAAGGATAATGCACTAGTTGATTTACCTGCACCTATTAACATTTCAGCCTGATGAAACTTCGGGTCACTATTAGGATTATGTTTAATTATTCAAATTTTAACTGGATTATTTTTAGCTATACACTATACAGCAGACATCAATATAGCTTTTAATAGAGTAAATCACATCTGTCGAGACGTAAATTATGGATGATTATTACGAACTTTACATGCTAATGGAGCATCGTTCTTCTTCATTTGTATTTATTTACATGTAGGACGAGGAGTCTATTACGGATCTTATTTATTTACCCCTACATGATTAATTGGTGTAATTATTCTATTCTTAGTAATAGCAACAGCATTTATAGGTTACGTACTACCTTGAGGACAAATATCTTTCTGGTGGGCAACAGTAATTACTAATTTATTATCCGCTGTACCTTACTTAGGAATTGATTTAGTACAATGGGTATGAGGAGGATTCGCGGTAGATAACGCAACTCTAACACGATTTTTCACATTTAATTTTATTCTACCATTTATTGTACTAGCAATAACCCTAATTCACCTATTATTTCTCCACCAAACAGGTTCTAATAACCCAATAGGAGTAAATTCTAACCTAGACAAAATCCCATTCCACCCGTATTTTACATACAAAGACATTGTGGGATTTGTAATTATAGTTGCAGCTTTAATTATGCTAACTCTAATAAATACTTATTTACTAGGAGACCCAGATAATTTCATTCCAGCTAATCCTCTAGTAACCCCTGTACACATTCAACCAGAATGATATTTTTTATTTGCTTATGCTATTTTACGGTCTATTCCTAACAAATTAGGAGGAGTAATTGCACTAGTATTATCAATTGCAATTCTTGCAATTCTTCCATTCTATCACCTAAGAAAATTTCGAGGTATTCAATTTTATCCCATCAATAAAATTTTATTTTGCACAATAGTGGTTACAGTTATTCTACTAACATAAATTGGAGCCCGACCAGTAGAAGACCCTTATGTTCTAATTGGGCAAATCTTAACTGTTATTTACTTCCTTTATTACCTAATTAACCCACTAGTAATCAAGTGATGAGATAAATTAATTAACTAGTTTATGAGCTTGAACACATGTTTTGAAAACATGAGATAGAAATAATCCCTTTCTATAAACTTTACTAGAAAAAATTCATAACATCAAAAACATCAATAATACCTTCAACCCAATAAAAAATAATAAAGAATTTAAAGAAAAAGGTAAAAAACATTTTCAAGCTAAATATATTTATTTATCATAACGAAATCGGGGAAGAGTCCTCCGAGCTCAAATAAAAACAAAAGAAATAAATGTCAACTTAAGATAAAATATAAAATTAAATAAATCACAACCCAAAAAAATAACACAAAATAATATACTCATAAATAAGATTAAATAAGTTCTCTGCTTTGAGCCGTCGGCGGAGCGAAACGTAAATAATAACGCGGAGGATTGCGGTTGTGCGTGCGGTTTATTTCGATGGTTAAACACGAATGACAATAGTAAGACATTAGACGACACAAACGGCCGGAGCCGGTGGATTGGGAAAGTGGAACATAAGTACAAAGGGGAACTGGAAAGGAGAGGATTTGAGTTTTGCAGGATCCACAGAACATTGGAACGACACATTTGTACATGGCAGCCCGCGTTGCCTCTGGCAACATTATTGGTACAGCTGCTCACTTAGACTGCCCAGGGCCTCCACGGCCCGCTCGATAAGGGCGCGGGCTCCGACGCGCGGCTGTGGGGTATCCTCGTTGGAGGACTCGTCTTCGCTGAAGGCGATCAGTTGTCGCTCTGCTGTTACCGCGGAGGCGGGACGGCTGGCTTGGTGTTGTTGCGGCCGGCGGTGGCGTGTCAGCCGGTCCGCGATGGCGGAGCGCTGCACGGGGCGTTTAGCTGGAGCGGGTTTCTGCTCCCTGGTTGCCCTGCAAGAAGCACAAGAAAAGTGTATCACTAAAATATAATAATAGTGAGTGGGTAGGGAATGAGAAAATGTGTATGAGAAATCAGAGCACTGAATCAAATAAGTTTAAGATGCTATTAAGGGGCATAGCTTGACTACTGGTCTTGTCAAGATGCCAGAGTCAGTGCGGATATCCACGACACGGACATGATTGTCGGGACCGCGATGTATCTTATGCATGCGGCCGAGCCGCCATTCATTGGGGGGAAGCAGATCGTCTTTAATGACGACCATTTCATTCTCTTCCACTTCCCTTTGCGGATGCTTCCACTTATAGCGTTTGTGGAGATCCTTGAGATATTCGTCCTTCCATCGTCGGGCGAATTGATGATGGAGGACTTTGAGTTTTTCCCATCGGTTTATGATGGATAGCTCGGAGCACTCGGGTTCGGAGGGTGCGGCGATAGGAGCGCCTCGGAGAAAGTGGCCAGGGGTCAGAGACACTAAATCGCTAGGGTCCTGCGATTGAGGAGAGAGCGGACGTGAATTGAGCGTCCCTTCAATTCTAGTAAGAAGAGTCGTAAACTCTTCGTATGTGAATCTATGAGAGCCGGCTACCTTTTTAAGGTGGGTCTTGAAGCTTTTGACCGCCGACTCCCATAGTCCTCCCATGTGAGGAGCATGTGGGGGGATAAATTGCCACTCGACGCCCTGAGGACCGTATCGGTCGAGAATATCTTGGGCGATTTCTCTCGAGAATTTGGCAAAGTCTCTGGCCATGGCACGTTGAGCACCGACGAACGTTTTGCCGTTGTCGGTCATGATTTTGAGAGGTATCCCTCGTCGACCAGTAAATCGGGCGAATGCTGCGCGGAACGCTTCGGTCGTAAGATCCGAGCAGAGTTCCAAGTGAGCGGCCTTCGTGGAGAAGCACACGAACACTGCAACATAACCTTTGAGGTAGGTTGAGCTACGGAGCATGGAAGCTTTGATCTGGAATGGACCAGCAAAGTCGATTCCGGTTGTGGCGAATGGGATTGTAAGTGTGCATCGTTCGGGGGGGAGCGCTGCCATGATCTGTGTTCGCAGCTTTTGTTTGTGGATGACACACGTTTTGCATTGAAAAATGCACTTTTTTATTTGCGGCTTTAGGCGCGGAATGTAATATTCCTGCCGAACCATACGGAGCATGAGTCGTTGGTCCGCATGCAGTAATAGCTTGTGAAGGAAGCGAAGAAGTAAACTGCAGTAGCGGGACTCTGGGGGAGAAAAATGGGGTGTCGTTCATTATACGACAATGCCGCATTGGCGAGTCTGCCATTAACTCGCATCACCTTCTGTTTATCTAGGAAGGGATTGAGCACCAAGAGAGAACTTTTCTTGGATATGGAAAGAGAATGAGAGAGCGCTTGTCGTTCCTGGGGATAATGGGAACTTTGCGCGAGAGTTATAAGGCGATTCTTAAAAAATGCCAACTCTGCTTGAGACAAAAGTGTTCCGTGTATGGGATTGTGTTGGCGACGGGAGGAGATGCCGTTATTAACAAATCGGAACATGTATGCGATTACTCGCAGGGCTCGAGAGAAGCTAGAGAACCGATCGAGGATGTCGGTCTGCTCTTCGAGAAGGTGGTGGCAGTCAACCGCTCGTTGTTCCGGGACTGGAACTTTGCGAGAGTGACCTTTGGGCCAAGCATCGGAAGCTTGCTGCAACCATTTGGGGCCATTCCACCACAGAGTGTGATCTTTGAGATCTTGCGGCTTGCATCCGCGCGTTCCTAAGTCCGCGGGATTTTCAGCGCTTGGGACATGCGGTTGGCAACATAAGTCTTTCATGTGCAAGGTGGTTTTTCCAACCAAGCAAGGACAATTTCCGAATCGGTCCATAAATGGATTTCCGATTTGTTGAACCCGAGGTGAGAGCGGAGGGATTTGATGAGCTGGGAGAGTAAAACTGCTCCGCAAAGCTCTAAGCGAGGTAAGCTTATTGTTTGGAGAGGTCCAACTCTGGTTTTTGCAACAAGGAGATGTGACGAGAGGTTGTCACCATTCATGCTAATACGTATGTAAAGAGCTGCACAGTATGCCTTTTCGGAGGCATCGCAAAATCCATGGATCTGAACATTTCGATTGGGGGCATAGTGAACCCACCAGGGAATTTCGATAAGTTCTATGGCAAGCAAATTCTCAATGAATTGCTGCCATTTGATAAGTGATCCTGGCTTTATGCACTCGTCCCACTCAGTGCTTTCAAGCCAAAGCTCTTGCAGAAGCTTTTTGGCAAGAATCATTATAGGCGAAAGCCATCCTGCGGGATCGAAAAGTTTGGCAACAGACGAAAGAATTTGCCGTTTTGTGAATGAGTTTGCAGGAGTAGTGGGATAGATTGATTATGAAAATGAGTCCGATAGGGCATTCCAACGGATGCCAAGAGTCTAAGTTCGTTGAATCGAACTTAAGGAATTCCGAGTCGAAAAGGTTGTCTTCGGGAATTTCCTCTAAGAGTTTCGCGTGATTAGCCGTTATCTTTTTAAGAGCGAATCCCCCGGAGTTGAGGGTGGCTATCACTTGAGAGAGAGCTTCCTTAGTGGTGGGAAGATCATGACCTCCGGAAAGAATGTTGTCGACATACGTTTCCTCGAAAAGTATTTTTGCCGCTAACGGGCTGGATGGCTGAGAATCATGGGCCAATTGATGGAGCGTTCTGATGGCCAAATATGGCGCACAGTTAACCCCAAATGTCACCGTTTTCAATCTGAAGTCTTGAATAGGAGATTCCGGGGATTTGCGAAAGAGTATTCGCTGGAATTCCTGGTGATCATTATGGACCCGAATTTGCCTATACATCTTCTGGACATCGCCATTGAAGACAAAGCGGTAAAGGCGCCATCGGAGAATGAGAGCTGTGAGGTCATTTTGAAGAGTAGGGCCAGTATGCAGAATGTCATTTTGGGACTGACCAGAACTTGAGGACTTCGAGGCATTGAAAACTACTCGGACTTTGGTAGTCTTCTTTTCGGGGCGTGATGACTGCGTGATGAGGCAGATAGTATGAGAAGTATTTGCCATTCTGGATTATCTCACGGGGATTTGTGAGTTCCATATGGTCAAGGGTGATATATTCCTCTAAGACGTCATCGTAGATGATGTTGAGGTTTCCCTTTCGGGAGAGATTTCGCTCCATGCTAACGTATTGCTGGAGGGCGTTGGGGCGGGAATTGCCTAACGGTATCGAGTATGGAAAGTCTGCCTTAAAGGGGAGTTTAACAGTATATCTACCATCCGATCCACGGGTTGTGGTCTTCTGGTATAACTCTTCGCAATAAGTGTCATCCGAGGAGACAGGTGTCGGGAGTTTGACTTCTTCCTGCTCCCAGAATTGCCTGAGTTGTGAACTAAGTTCCTCATTGGAGATTTCTGCTACGTATGTAGAATAAGATGACACCGTATGGGGTACTGGCCCGCTGAGTATCCAACCGAAAATGGTGTTTTGGGCTAATAAACTGCCACACACATTTCGTCGGATACCTTCGAGTAAGATCTGGGGAATCAGATCACTGCCAATAACTAAGTCTATCTGCGCTGACTCGAAGGGACTTGGGTCAGCGAGATTTAGCGTGGCAAATTCTTGCCAATTGAGATGGCTAATTGTGAATGGGGGTAGCAATTTTGTCAATTGGGGGAGTACGATTGCTTGCACATTGAGGGTCGTGCTGGAGTTTGGAACTGCCAACGTCAAAAAGCAAATGTGATTGGAATTTTGCACAATTTTACCGCCCATGCCTGAAATTTCAAAGTGTGATCTCTCAATAAGCAATTTAAGGCGTTTTTGCACCTTCGAGGAAATGAAGGTGCGTTGCGAGCCTTGGTCGATCAACGCTCTAACCTTGAACAATTCTTCTAAGTGGACAATAGACACCAGTGCCGTAGGCAGAAAGGATTGGGTGCCATTATTGGAATGGAGGGCTTGTACTTGAGGCGTACTTAGCCTTGAAGATGGGCCGGGTTGCGCATCTGAAGTGGGGGAATGAGTTGAGGAGTTATTGTTCGGTTGTGGATGAGCTGTTGCGACCTGAGAAGTGGTCGTCTGAGACCTATTGAGAGGCTGCGGGGCTTGGGATTTGTTGTTGGGGAAATGAAGCAGGGAATGATGCTTCCTTTGGCAGTAAACACATGTAAAACTGCTTGTGCAATCCTTTATGGTTTTCAGACAGTTTTCACATAAGTTGTGCTCTTTGACGTATTTCAATCGGCTCTGGGGGCTGAGCTTCTTGAAACTCTGACATGTCCGTATAGGGTGGTTTGCGTTGCTTTTTCACCTCAGTATGGAAGAGCTGAGATTTATTTGAGGCCGATTTTGGAAATTGGAGGGTTGTGGTTTTGGCTTAGCGGGGCGAATGCTATTGAGCCGTTCCACCACCTCGTACCTGCAGGTCAGGAACTCGTCCATTTGCGACCAAAGAGGCAGGTCCTTACGAGATGTAAGGGATTGTTCCCAGAGAGCCAATGTCTCTTCGGGTAATTTGGTGCAACAAATGTACACAAGCAGCGGATCCCAATTGTCAGTGTCCACGGCCTGGGACCTAAGTACTGATTGACAATTATTTATTGTACTTTGTATCCGCTGAAGCGCTTCGCTATTTTCGGTAGAAGCCGGAGTGATGTTCAATAAGGAATGAATCTGGTTGTCAACCAATATGCGCCTGTTTTCGTAACGGGATTTCAGGGCTTCCCATGCGAGTCCGAAGTTTTCATCGCTTAAGGCAAATTGCTTCACGATTACACCGGCTTTGCCTTGCGTCTTGTATCGGAGGTGATACAATTTTTGGGCTGGAGTGAGCTTGGGGTGGTTTATGTATACTGCCGTAAACATGTCCCGGAAGAACGGCCACTGCTCATAGCCCCCGAAAAATGTTTCGGTATCGCAAGGTGGAACTTGTAAACAAATATTTGGAGTATTTGTTGGTTCTGGGGATCGAACCTGTTCCGTATGCGCAGCGTGCTGAGTGGGTGGAGGCTGGAGCATCTCAATGATGTCCGACATTTGAGCCATGCACAACTCATACTGGTCTGTGCAGGCTTCGATTTTCTGCCGAACCGACTCCTTGAAACGGTCGGGCTGGCTACTGTCTTCCGTAATGGAGACTGCCTCATATGCATGCATAAGCCTTTCCCATTGGGCTTCCAAATTCTTTCGACGAATTTGGATGAGGGACTTCGTTTGTTTCTCAATGGGAGTCGTGGAGAATTTTGTGCATAATTGCACGAGCCGATCGGACTCGAATATAAATTTGGCAACGCTAGGTCAGGTGCGAAAAATTGAAATTAAATTTCCACCTGAGAATGGGAATAAATGAGATGGTTAAAGTTGGCCGCGTCCGCACGAACGGCTTAAAATTAGAAAAAATCGAAAAATTACACGAATGTGTGAAAATTATTCGATTGTATGGGAAATCGCCTTTAATTTGTTGGCCAACTTTATTAACCGTATGTCGAGCAATACGGGAAAAAATTAATAAAATTTTAAATTGAAACCGCGAAATCCGGAATATGGAAATTTGTCTTAATGTTGTATAAAACGAGCAAAATAAGAACAACAAAGTGAAAGTCAAATTTGTTTGTATATGTGTATTTGTATTTAATTTATTAAAACGAAAATCAATAAATATGTGTATTTGTATAAATGTGTATAAATGTATATGAAAAGAAAAATAAATACGTATAGGTGTGTGTATATGTGAGTGCAGGTGTCTGTCAAAATATAATTTTGAATATATAGGGTGTTTTTTTAGAGGTTTGTTTTTCGAATAGAGATAAAACTGGCATTTTGTGGTCAAATCTGGCAACTCTAATGTCATTTATGTTCAGTTTGGTTTGCCATTTCATCATGAACAGGTTGACAAAAGAACAACGCTTGCAAATCGTGCAAATTTATTTCGAAAATAATGGTTCAGTTCGCGAAGTTTACCGCAAGCTCCGTCCATTTTATGGTCGACATCGTCCATCAGAGCAATTAATTCGGTTAACCATGGGTCGTTTTCGCACAACGTTTACTCTATGTGATAATACGCATCCGCAGAGACGTCGAACAGTGCGCACCGAAGAAACAATTGCCGCTGAATCGATTCGCCACCGTGCACAGCAATTGGAGCTTTGTCCATAAACTGAAAATTGGACCTGTAGAATTGGCTTTATTCGAGCCAGCCGCGGCGGCCACATGCCCGAAATCATATTTAAACATTAATGGCATAAAATTATCCTTCCAATAAAGCCAAATTGATGGACATTAAAACGATTTTCTTGTGTTTTATTTCAATTCGAAGTTCATACCTCTAAAAAAAACACCCTATATTTGTTAGTTGTTAGTGTGTTAATTAAGCTGCGTTTAATTGTATTATTATTGTATGAGGGAGAGAAAACAATTTTTAATTTTGTGCACAGGTGGGATCTATTTGTCCCACTGTATGTATGTATAGTGTATGCGCAGTGAACGTTTGTTATGTACAATTGAAAATTTTCTAAGTCGAAAATTTTCAATGTACTTGGGTCTTGTTGTCCCACTGTATGAAATAACGTGTATGTGTGTATTGTGTATGGTTGTATATACATATGTATGTATATGTTTGTATATATATTATTGATGGGGACGATAATATGCACGATTGAAAATTTTCTAAGTTGAAGAAAATTTTCAATGTGGCGTGCAAATGTGCAACTTGTCCCACTGTACCCGCTTTGTGCTTTCTTGTTTATGTATATATATATGCACTTGGGCCAAGCAGTTGAATTGCGTGCTGCCAAGTGTGTGCGGATATAGCACAAAGGGAAATACGGAACTATGTGCAGACGTGGGTGCGCAGAATGTACACAGCAGCTGGGCTGTCGCTGCTGGTCTTATGTACAAGCGCAAAGACAAAGTGCACAAGGAAAAGTGCGCGAATATGTGAAGAAGTGGAAAGCAGCTGGGCAATTTGCTGCTGATTTTTTGTGCGAAGCACAAAGAAAAGAAGCGAAATTGGAGTGTGTGCGCACACGGAGAGGCGCGAAAATGGGAATTGGCGCTAATTTTTATGCGCAGGGGAAATGTGCATATAGGCAGTAGCGGAACTGCTTTTTGCGGGAATTTCGATCCTGTTGAATATTGTATATATATACGATATATATACAATATTGAACGGCAACAAATTTTGTAAATCCGTAAAATTTATGTATGTAGTAACGATAACCCATTGGCCAATCTCATCTGCGAACGCTCGATTGTAGAATGGGCGATAGGAACGTTCTCCCCGTACAAAGCGGCGGGAAAGGATAAAATCTTCCCGGCGCTGTTACAAAGAGGACTAGACAGTCTGTTGCCCATCCTTTCGAAATTATACACATGCAGTTTGGCTTTCGGCTACATTCCGGAGGTATGGAGAACAGTGAATGTTGTATACCTTCCTAAAGCCGGTAAGTCAAACAAAAAGGATCCGAAGTCCTTCAGACCTATAAGCCTGATGTCATGTGTACTTAAGGGTATGGAGAAGGTAATAGAGAGATACCTCAGAGACGAAGTCCTTATCCGAAATCCTCTAAGTGCACACCAACATGCTTACCGAAAAGGCAGGTCTACGGAAACAGCCCTATCTGCCCTGGTCAGCAAAATCGAAAAATCCCTTGACG
This sequence comes from Melieria omissa, assembly GCA_963971225.1. Lineage (NCBI taxonomy): Eukaryota > Metazoa > Arthropoda > Insecta > Diptera > Ulidiidae > Melieria > Melieria omissa. The sequence continues at coordinate 6,875,902 of OZ020270.1, forward strand.
AGAAAGAAATCTGTTTAGTAGGTTTGCTAGACATAGAGGGGGCTTTCAACAACACCACCTATGAAGCTATAGGATCGGCTTTAGAGGTATTTCAAGTGCCAACTGCACTTTCAAGATGGATCTCCATGATGCTCAAAAGCAGGCTAATAGAATCCAGCTTACATGGCATCAAGATCCTAGCCAGGACGGTCCGGGGCTGTCCCCAGGGGGGCGTACTATCTCCTCTACTCTGGTCCATGGTAATAAACGGATTAATCCGCATCCTTTCGGATCGAGGTTACGACGTTATTGCCTATGCTGATGACCTAGTTATTGCGGTTAGAGGCAAAGACGGGCAGACCGTCTCTGATCTACTACAGGGTGCAATAAGAATTGTAGAAAATTGGTGCGCCCAGCAGAGTCTATCAGTAAACCCTGATAAGACGATCTTCGTACCGTTCACACTCAAAAGAAAATATGACCTGAGACCGATAAAGGTTTTTGGAAAAGATGTAGGCTTCGTAAAAGAAGCCAAATACCTTGGGGTAACTCTAGACAGTAAATTGAACTGGAAACCTCACATAGATCGTACTCTTCAGAAGGCGGGCAACGCACTCTGGACTTGTAAACGAATCTGTGGCAAAAACTGGGGAACGAAACCGATATGGCTTCAAAAAATCTACACCCTAGTCATCCTCCCCATCATTACCTATGGGGCGATAGTATGGTGGAAAAAAACCACAGAGAAAACGACTGCGAACAGGCTGGAACGGTTGCAAAGAGTAATTAACTCCTCCATCACTGGCTGCCTTCGAACAACACCAACAGCTGCTCTCAATGTTATATTGGGAGTTTTGCCGTTGGACCTAACCGTACAAATGACTGCGGTTATTAGTACACATAGACTGATGCATAGTGGATTCATACCACAGGATCTACATGCAAGCGGTCACCGCTCCATTGTTAAGGAACGGAGGCGAGACGGAAGCTTTTGGTTGCCTCTTGACTCAATGCCTCCGCGACATATCTTTAACAGGAAATATAAGACACATATACCTAACAGAGTAGACTGGGACAATTCAAAAATCAGTCTTACCTGTGATGACATTATCTGGTACACTGATGGATCCAAGACTGAAGAAGGCACAGGATCTGGGATATACAGTTCCAGTACCCAAATGTCAGTCAGCCTTGGTAGTTTAGCAACCGTCTTCCAAGCGGAAGTCTGTGCTATCAATCAGTGTGCCATAGAAATCTTGAACCTTCACCCTCATCGGAAAAAGATCATCATAATGTCAGACAGTCAGGCCGCAATAAGAGCATTGCACGCGTCGACATTTACTTCTAAGTTGGTATGGGAGACAGCTAATCTTCTCCAACAACTGTCAACAGGGAATCGGGTGATAATACACTGGATCCCAGCGCATTGCGGCTATGACGGTAATGAGGACGCAGACAGATTGGCAAGGGAGGGAGCTGGAAAGCGACCATTTGGACCCGAACCGATCTTAGGTGTCAGCAAATCTCATTACAAAGGTTGTATTAAGCAAGAATACTTGATCAAAGCAAATGCAAGATGGTCAAAATCAAGTGGCATGGAATGTACCAAGGCCTTTTACCCGCGATACTCGAGCAGAAATGCAAAATTTCTCTTGCGCTTGAGCAGAGCGGAACTAAAACTCATGACAGGGGTAATCAGCGGACACTGTCTGCTAAACAAACATAAGACCCGTCTGAAACTAACAGACAGTGAAATATGTAGATTTTGTATGGAGGATGACGAGACTTCCATACACCTGATCACTGAATGCCCGGCCTTAGTTCATGCAAGAAAGCAAGTACTAGGCAAGGAACTATTACAGACTACTCATTTGTCTGAAATTGATCTCGCAAGAATCAAAATGTTCTTTGAGAAAATAGGAGGAAATAGTCTCTTCCAGTACTGAATTTGGGTAAGGCACAATAGTTCAAAATGAACGCAGTGCCATAGACAGCCAATGTCTAGCCCCAACCAATCTATCTCTATCTATAACGATAACCCACCAACGGTTATCTATTAACCATAACTCAGAAACCTGACTCCTCAAACACAATCGATCTGTTCCTTCAATCCTTATCACAACCTATAAAATCCCATATGTAAACAAATCCCAACAGCCGATAACTCTCCAGTCATTTTCTTCCACTTGAGTATCCATAAACCCTTATCGCAACATACAGTATCACAAACGCAAACAAATCCTAAGTGGCTTCCTGCCTTATCATAAACATACAATATACATATTGTAACGATAAGACAGTCTGTCGCTGTGCAAAGCAACCCTGCCGCTACGAGCCGTGCTATAATCCAATCTGGCAACGACGGCCGCGATGGTAACTTTTAGTCCAATCTGGCAACGATGGCCGCGATAATAGCTTTTAGTCCAACCTGGCAATGATGGAAACTTTTAGTCCACTCCGGAATGTGCGGGAACGATCTGCGCGATGGCCTGGCAGGTATAAAAGGCAGCCGGATGCGGCGCAGCGAGTCAGTCTGGTTTTGACAAGTGAAGTTGCCACACGGACTGATTAAGCAAATACTTAAGTGTACGAACAGTAAAGTGTAAACTGTGAATAATAAAGTTACTGTTGGTTTATTTTATTGTCTGCGTTTAAGAAACTGATTGTGTTTTATTTTCAAATTATACAATCCAGAGATACGTAACAGCCCACTAGACGTAGTATTCGTAACATTTGGTGTCAGAAGTGGGATTGTGGAAAATTGAAAGTAAACAAAAAAAATAAAATTATAAAAGCACGGACATGGTTAAACTCGAGCTGCTGAAGGTAGACCAGCTGAAGAAGGAGCTGGCTGCCTGGAATTTGCCGACGGCTGGCGGAAAGGTGGAGTTGCAGTTGCGCTTGCGAGAAGCATGTGAGGCACGAGGCGTCGATTGGACTGTGCACGAGTTCGGAGCGCAAGAACTAGAGGCGTCGGCCAAGGTGGAGGAATCGTCTGCTGCTGCTGCTTCGCTACAGAGTACAGCTGCAGCGGCTGCACCAATACAAGCATTGGACATGAGCCAGCTAATGGTTGCACTTAAAGGCATGTTCGAGACTTCCAACCGTGAAATGGCAGCGAAACTGGAATCTTCGAATCAGGAGATGGCAGCGAAGCTGGAAACTACGAATCTCGAAATTTCGGCAAAAGTCGAGACTGCAAATCGAGCAATGTCAGCGAAGCTGGAAACTACAAATCGAGAAATGGCAGCGAAAATGGAAACGGCGACCCAGGAAAATATCGGCGCAAGTGGCGGAGCGAATGGAAGTCAAGCTTCAGGAAAATTCTGCGCGCTTGGAGCAGAAAGTGGAGGAAATCTCGGACAGGATTAATGGGAAAGTCGAGCACCTGGAGACGCGAGTAGAGCATTTGGATAAACGAGTCGACGACCTAGATGATTCCCTGAACAAACGAGTTGGCGACCTGGATGATTCCCTAAACAAACGTGTTGACGATTTTGATGATTCCCTGAACAAACGAGTTGATAGTCTGGAAGTTTCGATGGACAGAAAAATGGACGAGCGGCTTAGGGAGGTACAGCCGCGAGAATGGTTGCCGCCGGTTCCGGAAAGTGTTGTCACCCGAGCAGAAGTGCCTACTTATGATGGGACTACGCCGTTCGATACCTTCAAGCTACAATTCGACCTGGCTGCTCTGGAAAATCAGTGGACCGATGTAAGAAAAGGACGAAGATTGGCGCTGGCTCTTAAAGGTGCTGCGGCTGGGGTGGCCACGGGTGGTCTCCTCTAAAGTTGTTTGCTGGGTATGTGGCAAGCAGGGCCACATATCACGAGACGAAAGAGGCGTTCCCGTTCTCGATCGCAATCGCCTGAAGCAAGGAATACTGACAATCAAGGCTCAGCCAACAAGCGCAGGGCTGAGGACGAGGAGCCGTTAAACTAAAACGGGTCAGCCCAAAGGGGCGTGAGCTGATCCCCACAATCTGCCGCCCCACCATCCTTGTCTCACAGCTGAAACGACAGCCCAGCAGCTTGACAATTGAAGGAAGGATAGATGGAAAGTTGTTCGTGTTGACACTGGATACTGGAGCGTCATATTCGATCATAAAAAGGAAGCTGCTGATGAACTGGGAACCGCTGCATGGCATACAGCTGCGGACTGCGACTGGCGAGCGCGCGCCGGTGAGAGGGAAAGTTACAAAAACGATTGCTATCGGCACCAGCAGCCTGGAACATGAGTCGCGGATATAATGGACGACGGGATTATCGGCGTGGATTTCATGATTAGGCACGGTTTTACGCTGGACCTGAAGGAAAATGTGCTGAGATATGCCAACGTTGAATTCCCGCTGCACACCGGCCATGAGCGAAGCGTGGCGGTAAGGAAGGTTGTATCGTGTCAACATAGGAGGATACCAGCGAATTCTGAGGCGATTGTGTGGGCTGGGTTGGATTGTGTGGAATACTGAACCCCCTGAATGCACCCAGATATGTCGGGAAAGATGAGGTAATTGGCGAGTGTAAGGAAGCTGTAGCAGTGGTCAATTGCGAGAGTAGCCCGCCTGGAGGTAATAAGAAGAGCGGTTTTAAAAAAGATGGCAGTACCCGGTTGTGTGTGGACTATCGGAAGCTCAATGATGTGACCAAGAAGGACAGTTATCCACTACCTCGGATCGATGACACCCTGGACACACTGTCAGGGACGCAGTGGTTCTCCACGCTCGACTTACGCAGCGGCTATTGGCAGGTAGAGCTTGCAGACAAGGACAAGGAGAAAACAGTTTTTGGTGTTGGCGATGGTTTGTGGCAGTTCACCGTCATGCCGTTTGGACTCCGCAACACACCAGCAACATTCGGGCGGCTAATGGAACGCGTGCTAAAAGGGCTGCATTGGCGGACGTGTCTGGTGTACCTCGACGACATCATCGTGATGGGTAAAAACTTCGCCGACCACCTGGGAAAGCTGAAGGAGGTATTTGAGCGGATACAAAAAGCCGGGCTTAAACTCAACCCAAAGAAGTGCTCGCTGTTCCAAAAGGAGGTCAAGTATCTGGGTCATACGGTTTCCGCCCGCGGAGTACATACGGATGAAGGCAAAATCACGGCGGTGAAGGAGTGGTCCCGGCCCCGCAATCTACACGAACTCCGCAGTTTCCTGGGCCTGTGCACTTACTACCGCCGATTTGTTCCGGGATTCGCGAACATAGCCAGCAGCCTGCACAAACTGACGAAAAAGGGCCAAGCTTTCGAGTGGAACAAGGATCAGGAACAGGCTTTTGCACGCCTGAAGGAAAAACTGTGCAGTGCTCCAATTCTGGCCTTCCCCGTGCCTGGGGAGATGTTTGTGCTGGATACAGATGCAAGCGGGAATAGTATTGGCGGTGTGCTATCACAGATAATAGACGGCCAGGAACAAGTGATAGCGTACTACAGTAGGGTTCTATCGAAACCGGAACGCAATTACTGTGTGACACGGAGAGAACTGCTGGCGGTATTGGACTGCGTAAAACACTTCTACAAATATCTGTATGGACAAAGGTTTCGCCTGCGCACAGATCATGCGGCATTGAGATGGCTCCTGAACTTTAAGGATCCTGAAGGGCAATTGGTGCGGTGGATCGAGCGACTGCAGAGCTACGACTACACGATAGAGCATCGCAAGGGCAGTAGCCATGGAATTGCCGATGTCTTGTCCCGCCGTCCGTGCAAAGTCGAATGCAGGCAATGCTCGCGAGCCGAAAGCAAAGAACAGATAGTGGACGTCCGGTTGGTCAGCGTCATGCCAGAGGAAGAGTGGTCTGCGGAGAGGCTACAAAAAGACCAGCGTGAGGATGCGGATCTTGCGAAAATCGTCAAAGGCAAGGAGCAAGGCGCACGTTCAGACTGGCAGGAGATGGCCGGTGAAAGCCCAATCGCTAAGGCTTACTGGGCACAGTGGAACAGTCTGCGGCTGAAGGAAGGATGCCTGTACCGCGAATGAGAGAGTGCGGATGGTCGGACCAGCAACTCTCTAATGGTAGTGCCGAAATGCAGAATCAACGAGGTCATCGAGGCATACCATAACGACTCCAGTGGAGGGCACCTGGGTATCACCAAAACCGTCGCCAAAATAAAAAGACGATTCTACTGGGTAGGATGTCATGAGTCTGTAGCCGAGTGGATTAAGAGCTGCGACCGATGTTCAGCCGCGAAAGGGCCGACAAGAAAATCTCGAGGCCGCATGCAGCAGTACAACGTAGGAGCGCCCTTCGAGCGGATTGCTATGGACGTCGCCGGCCCATTCCCAACTAGCAGTCAAGGAATTTCGGAATTTCGAGTCTGCGGTATTCAAGGAAATGTGTGAGCTACTGGGGATAAAGAAAACTCGTACCACGCCTTTGCACCCACAGTCCGACGGCATGGTGGAACGCTTTAAACGGACACTGGAGGAATACCTGCGGAAAGTGGTAGGCAGGAATCAAAAGGATTGGGACACGCATATCCCCCTGTTCCTGATGGCGTATAGGTCAGCCCCGCACGACACGACATCACTCACTCCAGCCCGAGCAGTGTTCGGCACAGAGTTGCGGTTACCCGCTGACTTGAAGTTCGGGGTAGTCAGCACGACGGGAGGCGCTAAGACGGACTACGTGGCCAATAAGCAAGCGGAACTGGAGGAAATTCACCAATTTATAAGGGGCCGCACCAAACTGGTCAGCGATAAGGCGAAAGCCAGATATGATCTACGGGCCAACTCAGCAGGGTTCCAAGAAGGTGATCTGGTAATGCTCTACAACCCGCAGCGGAGGAAAGGTTTGTCTCCGAAACTTCAAGCGTCATGGGAAGGACCGTACGAAGTCGTGACTAGGATTAACGACGTGGTATACAGGATTCAACGTTGCAGCAATAGAGGCGCTAAGCTGAAGGTAGTTCATTTGGAGCGTCTGGCGCCTCATCACAGCGGAGCCTCGGCACTAGTTCGGGACGAACAAGTCTAAGTGGTGGGCAGTGTAACGATCAGACAGTCTGTCGCTGTGCAAAGCAACCCTGCCGCTACGTGCCGTGCTATAATCCAATCTGGCAACGACGGCCGCGATGGTAACTTTTAGTCCAATCTGGCAACGACGGCCGCGATAATAACTTTAAGTCCAACCTGGCAATGATGGAAACTTTTAGTCCACTCCGGAATGTGCGGGAACGATCTGCGCGATGGCCTGGCAGGTATAAAAGGCAGCCGGATGCGGCGCAGCGAGTCAGTCTGGTTTTGACAAGTGAAGTTGCCACACGGATTGATTAAGCAAATACTTAAGTGTACGAACAGTAAAGTGTAAACTGTGAATAATAAAGTGACTGTTGGTTTATTTTATTGTCTGCGTTTAAGAAACTGACTGTGTTTTATTTTCAAATTAAACAATCCAGAGATACGTAACAGCCCACTAGACGTAGTATTCGTAACAATATATTTAAACATACAATATGCATATCGCAACAAACCGAGGTTTCATTGTGAACTCTGTGCGTTGCAATATTTAGTTTTAAGTTGGAATTGAATAAAGAACTTCCTATAATACAGAACTCCTCGTTTCATTTACAACCGGCGAATCAATTGAAATTGATTCTATAACTGGCGCAGTCGGTCTTAAGAACCTGCATAATTAATAAAAAGGATAATAAATCCGAAGCTATTTTTACAATAAAAAAGAATTGTTTGAATTAAAGTGAAAAAAATGGCAGTGAATAACAGCCGAATCATGGAGACGCTGAAGCTGCTCGAACCATTCGATGGATCCGAAAGGAAATTGGCCAGGTATATGAACACGGTGGATACTCTGGTGCCCACAATTAACGCAGCAACTTCGGACGATCAACTGTATTTCTTCCAATGCATCCTGAATACACTACGCGGAGACGCCTCTGAACTGATGTGTAGGGAGCAGGCAAATACCTGGGCCCAACTACGGACAACTCTCATCAACGAGTATGCGGACCACCGACCAATCGATGAGGCGATCATTAAGATCAACAACATTAGATTCAAAGGTGATATAAATGAGTTTTGTACTAAAATATTATACAGAATAAGCTCCATACGCGACAGAATACTCCTGAAGCAACCTGACAACGCAGACATTTTAAAAAATATGTGCACAAAAACATCATTTAAACACTTAATTAAAGAACTGCCCCCTAAAATGGTAACAATAATTTACGGGGCAAATGCCACAACTGTACAAACTGCTATTATGGCCCTTAAAGAAAACAACATGTATAGATCTAACAGAAGCAGAGGTATAAACCAATCTAAAAATACACAAAGTCCTCAACCAAATACATTTAAAAATATTTACCAAAATTCCTCACAATCGAGGAACCACAAATATAACGCGTCGAGACAGACAAAACAAGTTCCAATGGATGTTGACCAGAATTTTCGGCACCTGTTCGGAAAAAGATTAAAATGTCTAATCGACACGGGATCATCAGTTTGTTTAATTAAGAATTAGTTTGTTAAAAATAGCTTTGCTGCCTATCCAATTAGAATTCAAACAATTTCAGGCAACTTAATACTTGATAGAACTATTTCAACAGCTGGTCTAAAATTTTATGTATGTGACAATATAGGTAGATTTGACGCAATTATCGGTATGGACATCCTACGAAAAATAGGAGCCATTATACACACAATTGATAACTCAATAACGGTAAACAGAGACTACTTGAAAATACTCGCTTTACCAGAAGAAACAAATTTCCATACGGCACAAGAGTATAATCTAAGAACATCACACAAAAAACCAAACGAAAAAGATAAATTAGTAACACTTCTTCAAAAATACGAAACGATCACATACAACACCAATGACCCCCTTACTTTTACGAACAGAGTAAAACACAAAATTAATACAAAACATGACAAGCCAATCTACTCCAAACTATATAGATACCCACACATACACAAAGAGGAGGTAGATAAACAAATAAGCGACATGTTAGCGCAAGGCATAATACAAAAAAGTAAATCACCATATAATTCACCCCTTTGGGTAGTCCCCAAAAAGATAGACGCCTCAGGCAAGCAAAAGTGGCCAATAGTAATTGACTATAGAAAGCTCAATGAGATAACGATAGATGACAAATTTCCAATACCGTTGATCGAAGAAATATTGGATAAACTAGGACAATGTAAATATTTTACAACATTAGATCTTGCAAAAGGTTCACCAAATTGAAATGTCTCCTAGAGATAGACAAAAACTCGCTTTTTCGACACAGAAAGGACATTATGAATTTCTACGAATGCCGTTTGGCCTAAAAAACGCACCAGCCACATTTCAAAGGTTGATAAACGAAGTATTAGCAAATCTGATAGGAGCACACTGTTTAGTGTACTTAGACGATATTATAATATTCACAGTCTTCGTCTGACACTCATCGAGAGCAGACCGCACTTCTTAGAGCCCAGCTTAACCGCACTCATAGTGAATTGTTGGTGTTGTTTATTTTCGGTGTTTCTTTTCTCACCTTGCAAATCCATTAAAGTTCGGCATACTCTTTTTTCGACAGTTCTTCCACGTTAAGTGTGACTGGTGTAAGTGCAGTGTTAAATAATGGCCCCAGGGCCCCCTCTAATAGGGTCAAACCGTTTTGCGGTGCTAACAGAAGGCCCTGTCAACAAAAAAAAACGTCTTAATCAAAAAACCAATTCCGACTACCCGGGCCTCCCAACCATCCAGCTACCTAACCCGAAATATGTAGTTGCTTCTTCTACAAATGAGCAAAAGCCACTTTCGTCATACTCTTGTTTCGCCGTGCAAAAGGCTCTGCAATTGATCAGCAAGGAAATAATTTCAATCTCCAAGTTACGCGATGGCAACCTGCTCCTGCTCGTAAAAGACCTATCAGTCGCTAGCAAATTCCTATCAGCAAAGGAACTATTCGGTATTTGTCCCATCAAGTGTAGCCTACATAACACACTCAACGCCACAAAGGGTACAGTCTACGCACCGTGCCTAAACAACATTCCTAATGAGGAGATCATAAAGGAGTTGGGAGGTCAAGGTATCATTGACGTGTACAAGTTCACGAAAGTCATAGACGGCAAACCACAACCAAGCGGCGTCGCACTCTTAACCTTCGACCAATACCATCTGCCCTCCAAAATTGATATTTCTTGGCACTCGGTCTTCGTCAGAGAGTACATACCTAATCCCATGCGGTGTAAGTCATGCCAACTACTCGGTCACACAGCCAAACGATGCAAGAACAATCCTACTTGTGTCACTTGTAACCTCCCCCCACACTCCCCCTCCGAATGCACTCGCACATATTGTGCCAACTGCGCCGAAAATCATCCCGCCTCTTCCAAAGAGTGCACAAAATTTATTCAGCAGAAAGAAATTCTGCAAATAAAAACAAAAAACAAATGCACTATGCGTGAAGCAAAGCAAATACACAGAGCTCAGTCAACAAATCACACTTCCAATGCCAGCTACTCCTCAGTTGCCGGTCAAAGCAATGTCACTCACACAACACAGTCCACAACTCATTCTCACACGAATAACACCCAACTCTCACAGCCCACTACTTCTCTCACAAACACACCAACCTCAATCAACCAACCCACAACAACAAAACCTACTCATACAGAAAACAATACATCAATACCTTCAAAAACTAAAGATAACCACTCAAAAATAAAGCCCAGCATTCTGAATACATCGTACACAACACCCAAAAACGACTTAAGCCAAAGCAAAAGAACGTCCCCTACCTTACTCAACGTACCCACAACAACAATCGTAAATCACTCCAACCTTGAGACTAATGATAGCAGCTCAATATCAAGCAACGAAGACTTCTTAATAACCAATCCATCCCCAGTTACTTCCAACACAGCCAACGCAAAAAGAAAAACGCATACAAGTTGTAGTTAAAGACACAAACTGCATAAACTCCTTATCGCCTCTAAATCCTCCCCCTCCCCCTTTACAGCCCATGGTAATTAAAATCATTCAATGGAATATGAAAGGATACACCAACAACTATCACGAACTCCAACTTATAATCAAAGATTTAGACCCCCGACATATTATCCCTGCAAGAAACTCACATCCCATTTAATTCCAGCAATATACCGACACACAAGCAATACAAGGGATATTTCAATAATCTCCCATCCAGCACCACAGCAAAACAAGGCATTGGCATCTTAATAAAGAAACACATCCCACACAAATTTATTGCCCTAAATTCAACCATATCTACTATCGCCCTTGAAATACACTTAGATTCCACACTTTCAATCTTTAATATGTACATACCACCCCAACAACAATTCACATCACAGGAAATTATCTCCAGTATCCAACAAGTCCGCACTCCATATATTATAACAGGCGATTTTAACGCGTGGAGCCCCTTATGGGGATCCAACATATGCAATTATAGAGGCAAAATCATTGAAGATATTATTTTAAATGAAAATCTGATTATCCTTAATGATGGTTCCCCCACCCATTTTTCTACCCACAATTCTTTTAGTCACATAGACCTTACTATGTGCACCTCCCATCTCGTACCTAAATGCTCAAGCAAAACATTGCAAAATCTTCATGGCAGCGACCACTTCCCGATCCTCACAGAACTAACCTCTAACCTCAACTTTGAAAAAATAAGGCCCATGCTTAAATTTAAAACTGACTTTGCTAACTGGACAGCCTTCCAAAACTCCTGCGATCAAAAAACTAAAACAATAAAGATATCTCAAAACATAAATCAAGAAGCAGCAAATATAGCCGCAATAATTAGATCTGCCGCAAACGCTGCAATTCCACAAACAAAACCAATTTTAAAAAAAGCCTACCTCCCTTGGTGGAGTAGTAACCTCGAAAAACTTAGAACGGATAAGCAAGCCCTCTGGCACAACTACAAGCGTTTCAGGACAATAACCCTTCTAATTTCTTATAAAAAAGCCAATGCGTTATTCCGAAGAGCAGTTAAATCTGCTAAAGCTACAAGCCTCGAAAAGTTAACCGCCAAAATCAACCCTAGCTCTAGCGTAAAAAAAATTTGGGCCGATATCAATATGCTTAGTGGTAGAAAAAGCAGCACCATTATAAAGTCAATTAAAAGCGGACCGCAAATCTTAACATCCACCTCAGAAATAGCAACTTTATTCGCTTCGACCTGGTCCAATCTTTCCAACGACAACAATTTCCACCAAGAATTTATTTCTAGCAAAACTCACAGCCTTCAAACACAGTATACACGCAGCTCTCTTTCCCCTTCTGCAAAAAAACTCGAATCAAAAATAACAACTATCGAAATAGAAAATGCTATACGTAGCGCAAAAGGCAAAACACCTGGCTCTGATCGTGTTTCATACCCCATGTTAGCTAACCTTTCTACTTCGATGCGGGATAGATTGCTACACATATACAATGATATTTTTGACAAAAGTATTTACCCACAAAACTGGCGCACTGCTGTAATCATTCCAATCCTCAAACCAAAGAAATCTGGCTCCGATGTTACTGATTATCGCCCCATATCTCTTTTACCTTGCATGGGAAAGATAATAGAAAAAATCATCGCCACTAGATTGATGTGGTATCTAACAACAAATAACTTAATAAGCCCCAACCAAGTCGCGTTTAAGCGCAAACAAAACACCTCCGACGTCCTACTTCACCTTCAGCATTATGTGTCTTCCGCCCTTTCAAACAAAAATCACGTAACTATCCTATCTACGGATTTCGAAAAAGCGTTCGATCGCATTGGGATTCACGTGGTACTGCGCCAACTTTCAAATTGGAAGGTAGGTCAAAAAATCTTTAACTTTGTTAAAGCCTTTTTGACAAACCGCAAATTCCGAGTAAGAATTAACTCCGAACTCTCCCCGTCGTTTCCACTCCATAATGGGATCCCTCAAGGTTCTCCACTGTCGGTGACTTTATTTATAACTGCATTTGATGAACTCAGCAAAATACTAATAAAATACAACAAATTAGAACACTCCATATACGCCGATGATGCTATAATATATTCCAAACTTAACGACAGCAATAAAACGAAAGAAACCTTAACCACTGCCCTAAACGAAATAAGAAATTGGGGTAAAACATCAGGTGCTAACTTAGCTTTAGAAAAATGTAAACTTCTCCATATTTGTAGAAAAAGAAACTGTTCAAGATTTGTTCTAAGCTATAACAATGTAAATATCGAATTTGTAAATTACCTAAAAATACTAGGCATAATATTTGACTCTAGATTTACCTTTAAGCACCATTGTTTAGAATTAAGAAAAGATCTGGCTGCCAGGCTCAATATCATAAAATACCTCTCCTCTAAACATTTCTTTATTCATATTACAACTCTAACCAATGTAACACGATCAATAGTCCTCTCCAAAATCGATTATGGACTCCCAGTATTCGGATGGTGCGCCAAAAATAACATTAAACAGTTGGGCGCCCCGTATCACGCCGCTGTTCGAAGAAGCATCAGCGCTTTCCCTACGACTCCAACAAAAAACATTTTAACCGAAGCCGGCCTTCCTTCAATTCCTGAACGCATAGCAGCTGCTACCTTCCAACTCATCCCGAAACTTTTTAACAGCAACAACCCGGCCATTCACAAAGATGTAACAAACGCTCTAAAACTAAAAAGAAACAAAAAAATCAAATCCACAATCCAAAAATGCATTGATTTTACAAAAGCTATAAGCCTCGACTTAAAACCACGACGCACAACGCAAAAATGCGAACCTTCGTGGCAGCTTAAGGGGGTCGTCTAGTGTGACGGGTCAAAAAAATCGTTTTTGTTTTTTTTTCATAAATCACTTCTAAAACATGTTTAGAAGACGTGTATAAATGGATTTTTGTAAATTCGAAGCCGTTATCAAGTTGCACTTGTAAACCGGAGTAGGTATGCGGAGCGCATACCTCCAACTTCCAACTTAAAAACGCGTTTTTCTCAAAACACGTTTTTTCAAAACTGCTGCCACGATATCTCAAAAACTATTTAACTATTAATGCTCAACTTTTTACACCATCTTGAGTACATGTCCAACTACAAATTAAGCTAAAAGAATTAAGATTGCTTCGTTACTTTTTTTTTTCTTCAATTATATGCACGTGAAAAATAGTCGAAAAACTCATATTTTTTTTATGTTTAGGCAAAAAAATACTTTTTTTTGGAATTCGAACTTTCTTTTAGCTCAATTTGCAGTTTGAAGTCTCAGGAATGAAATGGCGTTTGGTTTTTTGATTTCAGATAATCACAACGCCCAGAATCATGGCAGCAGTGGAGCAACTTTTTTTTTTACGTCTTCCTGTTGAGTGGTGTAACTCCGATACTAATCAATAGATTGGCTTCAAATAATTATAAAACTTTGTCGATATGTACTCAAAGAAGAAATAAAATTCAAAAGTTATTTTACTTGAACGGTTTTTTTAATAATGACTGTCAAAAAAGGCATAAAAATACGGCCTTCACACTAGACGACCCCCTTAAAGCTTCTTCTTTTATCACCGATCTGGAGCCATACGCCAAACGTACAACCAGCAATACGATATACAAGCAACTTTTTTCAGAAGTTGCACACCGCTACAAAAGCATGAAGTGGACACTACTCTTTACTGACGGATCCAAAACCCAAAATCATACCACATTCGCGATTGTTGACGAAAACGGAATAATAATAAACACCGGATTAGTTGCACCGCCTTGCTCGGTCTTCACAGCAGAAGCACTCGCCGTCAAACTCGCTACCGAACATGCCAAGAAAAATAGTGGTAGATTTGTCATTTGCACAGACAGCAAATCTACAATAGATGCTGTCCAAAATATAAACAACGACAGCGAACTTATAAAAACCATAAGAACCAACTGCATCCAAAACCCCAATAAAATAAAAATAATGTGGGTCCCAGGTCACGCTGGAATAAAAGGCAACGAGCATGCGTAAACGAAGACATACTCAAACACATCCAGTTACATCTACAATCAACAAAAGCAGCCGAATGGTCCTCGTACACACACAGATACAAATCCTTCAACATCAACGGCTCAAAACCGGTTTACCCTGCTTCTTGTACACGCCAGCAAACCCGAATATTTCTCCGGCTACGTATGGGACACACCAAACTCACCCACGAACACCTACTTCGCGGGGATATCACGCCCAACTGTAATTTTTGTAATACTCCAACATCCGTTTCACACATTCTGAACAACTGTCCAAATTTAATGACCATTAGGAAAAAAATATTTGGAAATAACATACCAGAAAATTTACTCACCGAAGCATCAGTACAAAATATTACAAAATTTGAAAAATTTATAAAATCTTGCAACCTAACCCCTTTTATATGTATAAACATCACTTACAGTATTCAGTCGAGCTGAAAGCCCTGGCAGCTATTGCTCCTCTTTCTTAGTTATAGAATTTTATATTTTATAATTAACAATAATAATAAATAAATATAATATTCAGCAAAACACTAGAAGAACATCTGAAATCTCTTGAGTTAGTCTTACGGACATTACACGAAGCAAATCTCAAAATAGAGCTGGATAAATGTGAATTTCTAAAGCAGTAAACAGAGTTTCTTGGACACATTGTCAATCAGAATGGCATAAAAGCGAACCCGAACAAAATAAAAGCGATTCGAGATTTCCCCATACCCAAAACAAAGAAACAAATCCAAAGTTTCTTGGGCCTTGCAGGTTATTACAGACGCTTTATACCAAACTTTGCGAAATTAACGAAACCGCTCTCAGCGAATCTAAAGAAAGATGCAAAGCTCAATCCCCAGAACCCTGAGTACATTCAAGCTGTCCAAATAATAAAAGACTTGATCTCAAACGATCCTATTTTAGCATACCCAGACTACACGAAACCCTTTACTCTTATCACCGATGCTAGTAATTATGCAATGGGAGCAGTGTTAAGTCAAGGTCCACATCCAATATGCTTTGCAAGCAAAACATTCAACGAAGCTCAACAGAATTACTCAGCAACTGAGAAAGAATTACTAGCTATAGTATGGGCAACTCAGCAGTTTAGACCCTACCTCTATGGAGTAAAATTCTTAATTCAAACCGATCACAGACCACTCCAATGGTTGCAAACACTTAAGGAACCTAACCAGAAACTCCAAAGATGGAAAATCAGGCTTAACGAATATAATTTCGACATAAAATATCTACCGGGTAAGTAAAATTATGTAGCAGATGCACTCTCCAGAATTCCCTTAGAAGAGTGTCACCTACACACTGAAAATATACCTGAGGAAGATGTAAACACTAACGAAACAATACATTCTGCTCATGAAGACAGCGGAAATTTGATACCAATTTCGGAAAGACCGGTCAATTTCTTCAGAAATCAAATAATCTTTTATAAAGGCCTACGTCCAACAATTCAAACTCGCAGAAATAAGTAGGGTAAAAGGTTCGGTTGTGGGCACCCCTTCGTATCTTTTGATAGAAAGCAGGCTGGGTTTTTTTGACTAAGGCCGATTGTTCATTATCGAACCACGATCTTTTTATGCCAAATACTGAGTCGAACAGACACGCCTGCTTTGTGCTGGAACCATATATATCTTTCTGTGCTTAAAAAATAAGACAACAATTTTTTTAAACATTTTAAATGGTGTCATAAATCGAAGTGAATCCATCGAGACGGCGCACACTGGGGTAATTCATGCCGATTTTGGCGATTAATTCACCTGGACTATTTAGACATGAAAAAAGTATTAGGTTTAGTTAATTATACATAAAGAAGTGAAAAATAAATGTATTTGAATATACTTTAGTGAATTTTTTTTTATTTATGACCAAAAATACAAAATTCGTACAAAAGGGTCTAATGCAGAATTCTTCGCATATTTCTTAGTTACTATCAGAATCCTCATCGTGATCGCGCACGGTTTCACCTTCGCATTCATCGTTGTCATCATCGTTGTCATCATCATCATCATCATCATCATCATCATCATCATTGTTGATATCATCGCATTCTTCTTCCGAAATTACCAACAAATCCAATGCTTCCCTTGGCATGCGCGTAACTTCTTTATGCGGCAATTTTGTTTCGGATGATATAATGGGATCAGAACTTATAAGCAGTCTATTTAGAATGTCTGTGTTGGTTTTTTCTCGGCTACTTTTTCGAGAAAAATATTCCCTGAAAGCCTTAAAGTCTTTATTTCGCTTGAAACGCTTGACAGTTGTCAAACTTAACAGAGCCCTTAAATGCATTTAAGCGCTTAGTGGAAATATAGCCTAAGGCAAAATTACGAAACTTTTCTGCTTCAATTTGATGGCCACTAGAAACAATTAAAATAATGTGCATATTTTTTATTAAATTGATGTCGATGTTGGTAATAGCCGCTGATACTTCGGCGTTTCGAAAGAAGCGCCTAGCCGTATTGCCATCATTCGAATTTCCAAATCCGGGCTTCGGTACATCAATTATCAGCCCCATTTTTTCTTTGAATTATTGTTGTATGCGTGCTTTAGTTTGAAACACTAAAAGTTTTTCACTCTCTGAACGAGCCTGCCACTTCTTTATGGGCAGTTTGTATGCTAAATTGAGTAAACACTCAAAAAAACGAATCCAGCCATGAAGTATAGATAGCCCAAATTGTAAATTTTCCGTATTCACCGGTCTATTAACCATATCATCAATTTTGTTAAAGTCTTTAGACGTGGCTCCACATAAGTAGCATTTTTGCGTTGATTTTGTGTCTGTCAATGCATTGCATACTTTCCCGTCAATCATTGTACAAATCAAATAATGATTAACTTCTAAACATTTCTCGCCTTGAAGCACAACCGTGTTTAATAAATTTGTAATTTCATTGCTCTTTCATGCTCAGTTTTAGAAACAATTGAAGACTCTTTGACGAATTCAATCTTTAAGGGTCGACAGAATCTAGTCGATGATGGCCTCGGATTTTGCCAGATTATTTTGTTTCTGCAAACTAAGCGAAGTGGAACAATAGATGTTATGAACGCAAAAGAATCTGTTGCATTTGGGTCAACATAAGCTTGCTTATATGAGCTGTGGCCAGCACTTCCGTCAAAGCCCCACTTTGTATATAAGCAAAGGTTGCGCATTTCGTCATCGCTTAATGCCTCAATAATGCTTGTTTGTAATAATGCAATACGTTCAGCAGTATGATTTAAAAGCCCTTGCAGACTTACTTGTGCTGAAGTTTCGCTTATTTGAATGCATTCTTGTTTTGGGTAACAATCCTTCTTAGCTAATCCTCCTTAGCTAATTGCACACACGTATAAGAGGGGAACTTTTCTGGAGCGGACTGCCTGATTATATTATACTGATGACGACTCAATTTCGCTGCTACTAAAATAGACAACGCTTTTTCGTTAGATAGTTGATTTGATTTATGTGCTTTAACAACTGCCTGCCGGTATTTTGTTGCTTTCGATGGCGAAGTTGTTATATCTTTAACTAACTTCGACGCATCTACTTGCCCTGAAGCTCTTAAGCTCATTTGAGTAGCATGAGCTAAAACCGGTAAACTTATGGAATCTCTTAAGACCCTGGTTTTCTTTGCTTTGGTTTTCTCTTCACATTCTTCAAAAGATACTTCTTTGCGGCCACGTTTGCCTTTTCCAGCGGTAAAACCTATGGAAGTATCTAGCCATACTCGGTTTACACGCAGAAAACGTTCTTCGTGTCTTTGCGATCTAGTCCAGCGCATTTTAAATTGAGATATAAAAAGTCTAACAACAGCAGAAAATTGTTCCATGCATTCCCCTGAAGGTTTAATGCGCCTTTTTAGTTCCTCATGTAAGAAATTTAATTTCTCATTAAATTCGGCACAGCCAGAGTTGGTCATTATGTCATAGAGACTTTGACGAGTATACCAAATAACATTGGAATTCGTTCCTACATAAAAAAATAACTTTTTTTTAATATCTTGAGAAAATAATCATTTGCAGTTACCCTTTACCGAATTAGTTTAATGCACATCACTGCGGTTATTTCAATCGATTACACATAAGTAATACAAACAATAACAATGCCCAATACTGCAACTTCTGATAAAAAAGGTCAGTTGACCTAGTTTCGCACACACCCTACAACAAAGACAAATTAAATAATCTAAGATATCGAAATTTTATTTGGTTCTGCATTATTCGATACAATTTTGTATTGTGTTTCACAAATATCTTAAAAACCAAAAATACTTACGTGTTGCGATATCCCGCCTTATATGTCGCCTAATATGCTGGCTAATATAAATCTAATATACCGGTCCCCCGTAATGTAGGGTAAGGGTAAGGCAATATTAAAAACCATACATTGAACAACAACAAAACTAACATAAAACATATCGCTTGTTGCTTTTCTCATATTTTTTGCATTTACACTTATTTTTTGTCTTTCCTTTCACGGACCGCGTGCATATTTTGCCAAGACTTCACATACAAAAATCGAAATGCTGCAAAAGTGCGCAACAATAGCGCAACTTTTTTTTTCGTAGAAAGTTGCTAGAATATCCACAGAATACGATTATGACAAAATTTTAGGTGAACAGCACTGAACAAACAACTATATGTCTATGAATAGGGTCAAAATAAGGCAATTTTTAAGCTTTTTTTAAAAAAATAACAAAAATATTTACGAACATTTAAAAAAAAAAAAGATCAATATTTGAATACTTAAATACCTGAACCAGAAGCCTCCATCATCACTTTTATGCTTCTTTAAAAACTTGTTAAAAAAATTTGATTTGAATAATTGGAAAATTCACGTTTCACAATGCGCGTACGACAAATGAAAAGAAATGTCAACTTTCAGAGTGGATTGCAGTCATACGGTAAACTATTTTACAACAATTCTTTCACCTAGTGATGCAGAATTTTATCCACTTTAACCCGGTACCAAAAACGTATCTGTATCTTTATTTTTCATTTTTGAATTAATCGCCACTTTACTTATATATTACCCCAGTGTGCGGCGCGTAAAATGCATTTTTATTTAGTAAATTTATTATACTTTGTGATCCAATATTGATTACAACCAATATGCTTACCCCGAACAAATTTTTCACTACTTCTCAAAATGGCTGCCAAATTCGGTTGTGGGCACCGCAATTAGTTCGGTTCTGGGCACCCGTCTTTTAGTGATTTGGTAAGTTTTTTTAAGTTATTTCATCGAAAATGGTCTTTTAACGCATTTTTTGGTTGTTTTAGCTATATCATCCGAGGATAAATAAAAAAATCGTCCGATATCTTTTTTAATGTGCTGGATGTAATTAAACATTGTTCTGCAGATAAGCTAACCACAAAATCGACTGCCGCAGCGTATGCGATTTCCCGAACCACTCTTCAACGCTACATGAAGAAGGTGGAAGAAAATTTCGGAGGCATCAAAGCCGTCGACTTTGGTATTTTCTTAGATCTTGTTCGTGGATTTTATCGCTGTTTTCCACTTTCTTCACGTCACAGCACTTGAAGAGTGTTGATTAATTAGGTTGAATTTCATTTTACTTCAGGTCTTCTTGACAGCCCAGGAGAATGACTTGGTCACTTACATTTTGAAATGCCCGTCCATCTAAAGTGTGCCGACATGCGTACCAGCTACTTCACATGCGAGTTACATACCCAGACACACACACACAAACAAATATTCGATACAAAGTTGAACAAACCTTCCAACTTTGTATCGAATAACAATTGGCAAACAGCTGAGTCGACATCCGTAGCGTTTCGGTGGTCGATGAACGGTATCAACGACCCCGGCATTGCTTATGCTAGCTCAGCATAATTGAACACGACCAGCTAAGCCAAGTTAGAGTTAAGCGAAAAAAATAAAGTTAGTCTTAAGACCGAATCGATGGAATAAAGTTCAAATAAGGAAATTTTCCGAGTTTCATTCATCACGTAATTTTGACGTAGGAAATTCCTCGGGTAATTTTCGAGATCGTAACTGGCGCAGTCGCGGTAATTAATTTCTGAAGAAATTAATCAAACCTACAGAGAAAAAAAAAACTTTTTAACATCGCGAAGATCGAAACAAAACTAAAGTGCTAAGTGAAGTGCTAACAAAACATAGGAAAAAAAGACAATTTGAATCTACTGCCATCCTTCATATACATATCTATTTTTTCAATTTCGTGGCCATTGTCGACGCACCGCTGTCCACCATACTCTGAGCTGGACCATTAAGATACATTAAAAAAATAAAAAATAAAAAAAAATAAAAAAAAAAAAATTACAAAAAGCACAAACTTTTGCCTTATGAAAACACAGAATCGTTTCGACAGTAACAGACAAATCGAAGATATGTCAGAAGTCGCAGAATTGGAGGCGATACTTCGCCAGCAGGAACAAAAAATTCAGCAACAAAATCAGCAGTTGGTGACAGCAGCAGCTAATTATGAAGCGCTGCAACAACAATTACTACAACAACAACAACAATCCCAAGATTACGAGTTCAACTTAGCGCCGAGGGATATAATTGAGCAATTTCGTCGGTTAAAGCCTCTATCCGAGAATCACAACGCCAGGGCATTCATTAATGCTGTGGAGGCAAATCTAGCGCTATGTGGAACAAATGTGAGCTTAACGGAGTTTTGCCTCCGAATTGTGGCAGATGAGAAAATCCTAGGCAACGCTGGCAGGAGGGTGAGGGAATTACAAAACGGTGCTTCGTGGGAAGATATGAAGTCAAAAATTCTACAAGAGTTTAATCCAAGGAAAACTTATGCGGAAAGCTTTAACTTCTGCCGGACGGTAAAAGTAAGAAATTTAAGAGAGTTATTTAATATTTTTGAAAATTGTAAATTTGATATTAATGACGTATATTTGTCTGACCCATGTAAACCTGGTATATACAGACCAGAAAATGTAGATAGGGACCTAGTTGATATTTTATTAGAAAAGATAGACGGCCCAATTCGAGCCCATATAAATCAAAACGAAAATTTAAATGATATAATTATGAAATACACGAGATTGAAACTACTAGATGACAGTAGAGCAATCTCATATGCCCATAAGAAATTTATAAATAAGAATAATCCTCATCAAAAACAAGTTTTTAGTGATTCTTATAACAAACCACAGAGACAGACAGATTTGCAACAAACAGACAGTCAAAATTTCAATAGAAAAAATAATGACAATGTTAATGGTAACAAGGGCGATAATGACGATAGTCTAGGGTCCTCTAGGCCAAGACAATATCCGAACAAATATGACAACTCTGTCCAAAGAAGACATTTTAACTACAACCAACAACAAAATAACATCCAAAACAGAACACAACAAAATTGCAACAGTTATAACAATTCCAATCCAAACGTAGATTTTAGTAGAGAAAATACAAATCCAAGAAATCCAAACTTTTCCCTAAACTCAAGGCAATCAAGACAAACCCGTCAAACAAATTTTTCTTACCAACAACATGTAGAACCGATGGAAATAGGCAACGTTGAAGAAGATGTAAATTTTACCAACGAGCCTCGGGAACCACATTACCAATAGTTAAGCTAAATATAGAAGATTGTATATTTAACTGTCTTATAGACACAGGCTCAACCACGAGTATTATTAATACTAATGCTAAGGAAAAATTCCCCACGTTTTCTCTAAAAAACCCGAAGTTTTTCTCGACAATAAATGGGATTAATAGAATTACAGAAAAGATTACAACACAAATTCCAAAAGAATTCGACACAGAGGGAACCATATCTTGGAATGTAGTTGACTTACGTAACAGAAAATACGACGCCATTATTGGGCAAAATGTCCTAACCAAATTTGACGCAAAAATAGATTTAGAATCGAAATATTTACAGATAAAACAAAACAAAATTTTTTTCATCAATAGCCACTTCCTATTCGCAACCGACAGTATGCATTCATTAGAACCACTCGAAAATAACTTCTTAGAGAAAATAAAATTAGATCACTTAAACAACGAAGAGAAGCAACAGGTACGAAAATTACTAGAAGAATTCAAAACCACATTTTTTAGGGAAGGAGATTCACTGACATTTACCCATGAGATCCAACACGAAATTATCACGGAAAATGATAGACCAATATACGCAAAAATTTACAGATACCCTAAGATACACGAAGAAGAAATAGACCGACAATTAAGTGAAATGTTGCAACAGGGGATTATAACCGAAAGCAACTCACCCTACAATAGCCCTCTTTGGATTGTTCAAAAAAAAATTGATAACTCTGGAAATAAGAAGTGGAGGATAGTGGCTGATTACAGAAAACTAAACAATTCATAATATAGACTCTATATTAGACAAATTGGGGAAAGCTCAATATTTCTCAACGATTGATTTGGCAAAAGGGTTTCTTCAAATTTTGGTGAAGCCTGAGGATAGAAAGAAAACAGAGTTTTCGACTCCGTTTGGCCATTATGAATTCGTAAGAATGCCATTTGGGCTAAAAAATTCTCCTGCCACTTTCCAGAGGTTGATGAACGCGATATTAAAACAGTACATCAACAAAATCTGCGTCGTATACTTAGACGACATACTAATATTTAGTACATCCTTGCAAGAACACATAACCAACCTAAGAAAAATCTTTCAAACGTTGCAAAAAGTGGGACTAAAAATACAAATCGATAAGTGCAGTTTCTTAAAGAAAGAAACCGAGTATTTAGGGCACATACTAACACAAAATGGTTTCAAACCGAATCCAAAAAAAATAGAAGCTATCAAAAATTTAAAATTACCAACAACACAAAAACAGATAAAAGCATTTTTAGGAGCAACCGGCTTCTACAGAAAGTTTATTAAAGATTACGCAAAGATTGCAGGCCCCATGATTAAGTACTTGAAGAAGGATGCGAAAATTAACAGCAACGACCCTAATTACATATCCTCCTTCGAAAAACTTAAAGAAATTATAACGGATCACCCAATTTTACAGTACCCAAATTACAATAAAAGATTCAGACTTATAACAGACGCTAGTAATTTTGCACTGGGGGCAGTCCTCACTCAAGATGGGCACCCGATATGCTATGCTTCTCGTACACTCAATGATCACGAAAAGCGCTATTCTACAATAGAAAAGGAGCTATTAGCAGTAGTATGGGGTGTAAATAGTTCAGACCATACTTATATGGCAAAGAGTTTGACTTGCACACAGATCACCAACCACTTAACATAAGTGGCTCCAAATGAAAAACTGTGGGAAAGACATTAATCCTAGACTGCAAAGATGGCTCATTCAGTTAGGAGAATATGACGCTAAGATAGATTATATTAAGGGTGCAGATAATAAAATTGCAGGTTTCTTAAGTAGACTAAACATTGATGAATATGAAATTAACTACCTAGATAAAATTAGCGTTACAAATAGAATAGAAGAAATTAATGACAATGAGTCAACCGACGGACAAACAGCTCATTCACAAGAAGAGGATTTACACGACCACATCCCTATATTGGAAACAGTCGTAAATAGGTTTAAGAATTAATTATTTCTCGTCGAGAGGAAAGAAAAGGAATTTGAAAAAATATTGAACAACATAAGAATGTATATTGATAGGAATGACATACCTAATAATGTTGCCGATATTGTCAGAAGACATATAACTTGTGGCAAAATAGCTATTTACTCCGCTTTAGATGACTCAACATATAATAACCTGCAACAAAAACTAATCGAACTATTTCCAGGAAAAGGAAACATTAAATTCGTAAAGTGTAGCTACTTCGCAAAAGACCTTAAAGATGAAGAGGAAGCACTGAAACTCCTTCGAAAAACTTAAAGAAATTATAACGGATCACCCAATTTTACAGTACCCAAATTACAATAAAAGATTCAGACTTATAACAGACGCTAGTAATTTTGCACTGGGGGCAGTCCTCACTCAAGATGGGCACCCGATATGCTATGCTTCTCGTACACTCAATGATCACGAAAAGCGCTATTCTACAATAGAAAAGGAGCTATTAGCAGTAGTATGGGGTGTAAATAGTTCAGACCATACTTATATGGCAAAGAGTTTGACTTGCACACAGATCACCAACCACTTAACATAAGTGGCTCCAAATGAAAAACTGTGGGAAAGACATTAATCCTAGACTGCAAAGATGGCTCATTCAGTTAGGAGAATATGACGCTAAGATAGATTATATTAAGGGTGCAGATAATAAAATTGCAGGTTTCTTAAGTAGACTAAACATTGATGAATATGAAATTAACTACCTAGATAAAATTAGCGTTACAAATAGAATAGAAGAAATTAATGACAATGAGTCAACCGACGGACAAACAGCTCATTCACAAGAAGAGGATTTACACGACCACATCCCTATATTGGAAACAGTCGTAAATAGGTTTAAGAATTAATTATTTCTCGTCGAGAGGAAAGAAAAGGAATTTGAAAAAATATTGAACAACATAAGAATGTATATTGATAGGAATGACATACCTAATAATGTTGCCGATATTGTCAGAAGACATATAACTTGTGGCAAAATAGCTATTTACTCCGCTTTAGATGACTCAACATATAATAACCTGCAACAAAAACTAATCGAACTATTTCCAGGAAAAGGAAACATTAAATTCGTAAAGTGTAGCTACTTCGCAAAAGACCTTAAAGATGAAGAGGAAGCACTGAAACAGGTAGCACTTTTCCATAAAAGAGAATCAGGTCACTCAGGGATCATAGCGAATTACGAAGCGTTGAAACACAAAGTATATTACCCGAACCTGAGAATTATTATAAACAAAGTAATAAATAATTGCGATGTGTGCTCAGCAGCAAAGTATGATAGAAACCCAATAAAACAGAAATTTTCCCATACAGAAACACCATCAGACATTAATGAAATCATACACATGGACACATATGTTAACTCAAAACATTCATTTTTGAATTTCATTGACAAATTCTCCAAGCATGCAACTAGCTTCTATCTCGAAGACAGGAACAGCCAAACACTCATAGAAAAAATTCGATTGTACTTGTCGATAAAAGGGAAAGTAAAGAAATTTATTAGTGACAATGAGTTTAATAGCGTTAATGTTAAACAATTCTGCAAAAACGAAGGAATCGAAATTCACTTCGCCAAACCGAACAGCCACACAGGAAACTCGGACGTTGAACGACTTAATAATACGCTAACAGAAAGAATACGAGCTCTAAACATAGAGGATAAAATACCTATCAAAGATCAAATGTACAAAGCAATAGAACTATACAATAACTCGTATCATAGTACTATCAGAGATACACCACTAAACGTACAAAATAATAAAATTGACAAAGCAGAAATAAAGAGACGAATCGAAGGACAAAAACAAACAAGAATTAACAAGGCAAATGAAAATAGAGAAGACTATACAGAAAATAGACAGGTAGGATTTATAAAAAATTATGCAAATCTCAGACATAAAGAACAACCTAAATTTAGAAAACACCCCTTACAAAATATACACACAACTAATATCAAGAGACCATTCGAATTTTCAGGTATTCCTATTTCTGATGGGACTGTTAGCAATAATAACAACGAGCCACCAGATGATGATAATTGAAAAGATTGACTCAAACCTAGGTTACGTGGAAATCAACGTAGGCACCGAAGAAATCGTTAGCAAATATAATATCATACTCCACACAATAAATACAGAAGAAATTACGGACGTGATAACGGAGTTTGAAGAGACACTCAATCTGATAGACAATAGCGACTATAGAACACTTTTGGAAACCGAAATAGAAAATGCAAAAAACAAGCTTTACACCATAACACCCCATAGACTTAAGCGAGGGCTGATCAACGGACTAGGTACCGTAATGAAATGGATATACGGAACATTAGACGACGACGACAGGCAAAATATTGAGGAGCACTTCTCAGTGGTAGATGGGAATAACCACGAAATCATCGAGACAGTTAATCAGCAATTCAAAATCAACGACAATTTCAATAGACAAATAAGCAAGCTCAAACAAATTATTGAGGAAGATAGGAGAAGAATACTATTAAAACTAAGCGCTGTAAACAGAATAGAAAAAAAAACAATTCATGGAAGATTTAATTATGAAAGAAATGTTTAAATTAAATATTTTTAACCAAAAACTAGACCATATTCAACAGAACATAGCATCTGCTCGAACAGGAATCTTACAGCCGAATATACTTACGAAAGCCGAGATTGAAACCTACAATATAGATTTCAAAAAATTATCAAACATAAAACTAGAAGTAGCCACATACAAAACCAGAAACATAATCCTTGCAGTAAAAATACCAATAGAAACCATCCAAGTAGAAAAGAAATTAATGGTACCAATTACGAACAAAGAAGCAAAAGAGATCATATCAGATATGGAATATGTTATTAAAATAAAAGACAAGGTTTATAAATGGGAAGAAAACAAGTCAATCTACGAACTTAAACTTAGCAAAACCTGTATCTACCAAGGAAAATGCTTCCTAAAAAGAAATACAAAAGAGGAAATAATTGAAGCGGAGAACAACATGATAATTATTAAAAATGCAAAAAATAAACCATTAAACAGTTCTTGTGACGAGAGAAAATTAGATCTCAATGGAAACTACTTTATAACTTTTAATAATTGTTCGATTAATATAGCCTATAACCAATATACAAACAAAATTTTCATATACAAGGAAAAATTCGTAGTTCCACAGAAAAATACGTCATTTACAATGGAAGAAGAACTATCTTTTAACGAAATCGCACTAACTCAAGAAGAAAATATCAAGGCGATTAAAGAGCTTAAATTTCACAAATCTGTAAACTATGGGCTAGGCACCGTTACTACTATAATGCTAGTAATAATAGTAGTTGTAATATTAAAAGTTTGTCAGAAACAAAAACAGTTAAAAATTAAGGTAAATAATGAATTTAGAGAAAGTAAGATGAAGCGGTACAAAAACCCCAATGCAGAAGAAATTGAAATGTTAAAAATTAAGTACGGTATAAATAGCTAATCTACACCTAAGTACTATTAAGACACACAAACTTATACAAAAATGGTGACTCAGGAGTGTCACCAATCAAAGGGTGGAGGAGTTACATACCCACACACACACACAAACAAATATTCGATACAAAGTTGAACAAACCTTCCAACTTTGTATCGAATAACAATTGGCAAACAGCTGAGTCGACATCCGTAGCGTTTCGGCGGTCGATGAACGGTATCAACGACCCCGGCATTGCTTATGCTAGCTCAGCATAATTGAACACGACCAGCTAAGCCAAGTAAGAGTTAAGCGAGAAAAATAAAGTTAGTCTTAAGACCGAATCGATGGAATAAAGTTCAAATAAGGAAATTTTCCGAGTTTCATTCATCACGTAATTTTGACGTAGGAAATTCCTCGGGTAATTTTCGAGAACGTAACTTGCGTGCATTGTGCTTCAAATAATTAAAACTTAATATCTTTCTCTATTCGTGTTGGTTTTTCTTCATATTTCCCCGTTTCCAGCAGATTTTCCAAGGGTGCCCACAATCGAACCAAAAAAAAAATTTTCGTTAAAAATAACTACTTTACAAAATAAAAAAAAAAACTTTTCTGTTTGACGGAATCGATTTACTTTTGTCATTACTTGTTAGCTAATGTCTCTAGCTTTCCATAGATGTCCATATGTCCGATTAAGAAGAACTTGGTAAAAAGTTATGAGCCAAGAACAAAAAGGTGCCCACAACCGAACCTATTCCCCTATAATCAAATTATTAAAAAAATATGCTACTTAGAATTCGAAGAAGAAGCAGTAAGCAATATAATCAACTCATACGTTGAGCACACTAAAAGAATTGGAGTTTTATCGAAAATAACAATGATTTTATGAAATTCCAAGACTTGGCATCACATTTTAAACACAAGCTGTTAAGATGTACAAAAAAACTTAAAACCTTAGAAAAATATGATGCCATTGAGGAACTAGTATTCAGAAAACACGAAGAAACTATGCACGCAGGTTCACAAGTAATTTGTGATAAAATAAAAAACGAATTCTATTTCCCCAAAATGAGAAAACGCATCCAACTTATAATCAATAAATGCAACCATTGCAATATTTGTAAACCAGAAAACCAACCAAACAAATTACCTTTCAGAGTAACCCCAGCAGCAACTGACGAAACAAAAAAACTAATAATTGATTTTTGGCAGTTCAATCAGAAAACCTTTTTATCGGCAATCGACTTATACTCGAAGTACGCAACTGCAGAGTATGTCAAAACCCCGAAATGGCTAGAAGCGAAAAGAGCACTTCTGAGGATATTCACCTACATAGGCACACCAAAAACAATTAAAGCCGATAAAGACCCAGCATTCGAAGCAAAGCCTTTCAAAAATTGGTTAGACCAATTAAACATAGAACTAGAAATTACCCACGGAAAGACAGGAATAGCAGATGTGGAACGCTTCCATAGAACCATCAACGAAAAATGCAGAATACAACTTCTAAATGACGACAACAACGAAAAATCAATTGTCATAGAACAAGCTCTATACGCTTATAATCACCTATTAAATCACTCCACCACTGGCAAAATTCCATACCTCCTTATACTAAACAGGAAGAAATAGATAAAATTCAACAGAACAAGGTTAACCGAATCGCATATCTAAACACATCCCAAAACAGAACAGATCACGAGATCGACCCTAATTACATGAGACAAAGAAACAAGAGACGACCGAAAACAGATCAAAACCCTTTTACCAAAACAGACTATGTTCAACAGACAGATCCCGACTATGTTATAACAGGCAAAGCACAAAAACGAAAATTTTACAAGTCAAACTTCAAGAGAAAGAAGGCTAACGAAGATTCTTCCAGGGATAAAAACTTCGACCTCATCGAAACTGCTGAAGATATGAGCATTCCTCTGGATGATCATCCAGACTCCACTAGTGGCAGCACAGTCAATCCAAGTCCAGTCATTAGCGACCAATAACGGATTCATCGCCATTGAACAAGGCGAATACGCAATTCCGCAACAATTTCAAACAATAATTCACACTATTAATACAAACTACTGGAAACCCAAGAAGAACTTGAAGGAGTAGTCAAAGAAAATCAGTATTTCAATACACCCCACATCATGAAAAAATTAAAAATAAGTAAACAGCACTTGAACTTATTCAAAACGAGACATGCTAGAGCTCTTATGAACATTGTAGGCAACGCGTTAGAATATCTATTCGGAACATTGACTGAAGAAGACAGAAACGAAATCAGAAGAAACACTGACTTACTAAATAAAAAACAAAACGAAATCATTGACTACATCAATCAAGAAAATAAATACATTATTAAACTACAACACCAAGCAAACGTACTCCAAGACAGATACAGAACACAATTGGCACTTTTCACTTTTACTAATACTGTCGAAACGTTTCTACATCACTTAGAAGACATTGAACAATCAATTCAATTAGCGAAATTCGGAATTGTTAACCCGAAAGACATACCACTAGAAGCATTTGATAATTTGTCTTATGATCAGTTTAAAAATATTAAAACTTCAATTTGGAAGAAAAATAAAACACTTTTCATAATCATTTGCATACCAGATGTCATTATAACACATCCAGGTGTTCGCATTATTTCAATACCAAATAATGAAAGCGAAGAACTAGATATAGATCCACAACAAAAATATGTTAACATCAATTACAAACTACAAGAATTGAGCGAAAACAATCAACTATACAAAACAAATCAATGCATCGAAAATTTAATGTTAAAAGATACGATCAAATGTCACTTCCGAAATGCAACTGAAACCAAAGTCACATATCTAGAACCAAACACTTTAATTGTTACAAACCCAAAACCAGAAGAAATTCTTAATCAAAATTGTGAAAATGTTCCAATAAAACTACAGAAGCACTCAATTGTAATTTTTAAAGATTGTTACATTAAAATAGAAAACAAAGAATTTAAAGCATCCCAAGAGGATCCGCTAAAAATATTACACATACAAGATAAAAACATTATTACCCACGACTATGAACTTAAAAAAATTAAGAAAAACGTAGAAGCTAAGAATGAAAAAAACAACTATATATCTATTACTACAGATATAATCATATTTATCATAATAATTATAATTCTTTACGTTTCCTTCAGAAACAAAAATAAAATATTTTCAAAATTGTACTTTATTAAAGACAATTCTTCCGCAGTGAGGAGTAACGATAACCCACCAACGGCTATCTTTTAACCATAACTCACAAAACTTGACTCCTCAAACACAATCGATCTGTTCCTTCAATCCTTATCACAACCTATAAAATCCCATATGTAAACAAATCCCAACAGCCGATAACTCTCCAGTCGTTTTTTTCCACTTGAGTATCCATAAACCCTTATCGCAACATACAGTATCACAAACGCAAACAAATCCTAAGTGGCTTCCTGCCTTATCATAAACATACAATATTTACAATATTTAAACATACAATATGCATATCGCAACAAACCGAGGTTTCATTGTGAACTCTGTGCGTTGCAATATTTAGTTTTAAGGGGTTACGCCACTGTAACCGCTCAAAAAATAGGGTTTTTTTGTGATTTTTTTCCTCGCTTTCAAAAAGTTTGTAGAAGAAGTTATTCACAGGTGTTATTGGACACATATTAGACTTTATTTTGGAATTTTTTGACACAGCAATATCAACATTATAGGTGGCTCCACTGCATCCTCCTAGGCTATGTTTTCCCTGCAGGGCTTCACGGCACGCAGCACTGAAGGTGCAATTTTGAATCTGCGACAAAATAAAAAATTCCTGTTAATCTAGAGGCTTTTTGCTAGAGAAGATCGGGTGGATTTTTAAAAATATTGATTTTTAAAATTTTGGCGGGAGTTTCAAAAAATGTTTGATTTTTGAGGTAAAAAATGACATGTCTTTTGTTAATTAAAAATCAACAAATCGAGTTATCAAAAATTCCACACGATCTTCTCTAGATAATGTTATTGTTAAGATCCAGTCAAAATTTTAAGTCAAAATATTGAAAATTGTTCGAGTGGCGCCGCGTGCCATTTTGAAAAATCGTGTTTCGAGAAAAACGCGTTCAAAGTTTTGGGAATGCTTCGGCATACGCGTGACGCGCTTGGCGGTAACCTCGTATTTCGCATAAAAATTTTTTATTTTATGCATAAAACGTTTTGTTTCTTATTCTATAGGGTTCAAACTATTTTTTAAGCCATTAAAAAAAAATCGATTTTTTTTTAATTTTACAGTGGCGTCACCCCTTAAGTTGGAATTGAATAAAGAACTTCCTATAATACAGAACTCCTCGTTTAATTTACAACGAGCGAATCAATTGAAATTGATTCTATAGGGTGTTTTTTTAGAGGTTTGTTTTTCGAATAGAAAAAAAACTGGCATTTTGTGGTCAAATCTGGCAACTCTAATGTCATTTATGTTCAGTTTGGTTTGCCATTTCATCATGAACAGGTTGACAAAAGAACAACGCTTGCAAATCGTGCAAATTTATTTCGAAAATAATGGTTCAGTTCGCGAAGTTTACCGCAAGCTCCGTCCATTTTATGGTCGACATCGTCCATCAGAGCAATTAATTCGGTTAACCATGGGTCGTTTTCGCACTACGTTTACTCTATGTGATAATACGCATCCGCAGAGACGTCGAACAGTGCGCACCGAAGAAACAATTGCCGCTGTAGAGCAAAATGTTGAAGAGGACCCGAATGAATCGATTCGCCACCTTGCACAGCAATTGGAGCTGGTTGAAAATTGGACCTGTAGAATTGGCTTTATTCGAGCCAGCCGCGGCGGCCACATGCCCGAAATCATATTTAAACATTAATGGTATAAAATTATCCTTCCAATAAAGCCAAATTGATGGACATTAAAACGATTTTCTTGTGTTTTATTTCAATTCGAAGTTCTATACCTCTAATGGATGTGGATGTTAGTATGAATGTTAATTATAATCAATTTTTTGGGCTTATCTTATTGGGCCCAGTGCCCGAGTATGGGGATCTCCTCTTTGTGTCGTTAATGTCCGTCCAACGTTGTGTTGTTCCACTGCTTTTGTCTGCCTTGAGTGCTTCCTTCTTCGTTGGGTGTATTTTGTTGTTGTGGCGTTTTTCCGTGTTTTTTGTTTAATTTATTTAGCTTGTGTTTCGTGTAGTTTAGTTTTAATTTGTTACTGTTTTGTGGTATGTTGTTCACTTGTATTCTCACTGTTCACTGTTTGTAATTGTTGCACTATGTATTTGATTTGTGTCACTCGTTTGATAAGTTGTTCACTTAGTTTTTGTTCACTGTTTTGTTTGTCACATAGATTTTATTTGTTTGTTTATATATGTTTTCTGTTTTCACCGTCGCGGGTTCGCGGTGGCTCGAAGGACCATGTAAAAGAGTCTCTGAGCCGTCGGCGGAATCGGTTTCAAAATGAGAAGACGCGGGGTTGCGTGGTAGGTGCGCTTTATTTCAGATATAAAACACGAATGACAATAATTAAGACAATGGACAACACAAACGGCCAGAGCCGGTGGGAAGTGGAACATGTCTACACAGGGAAACTGGAAGGGAGAGGATTGGAGTTGTGCAGGGTCCACAGATCATTGGAACGACACATTTGAACACAGATTACAATCATAAAAACATATCAAGCAAGTGCATCCAGCAATGCCACGCCAGCGAAATTGTGTCCGTAAGTGCTGGAAGCACGAAATTTTTACTGGGCTCCGGCTGGGCACCTATGCCGGTCACCAGGGTGCCGTCTGGTGTTTGGACGTTGACTTGACTACGTCGAAGCTGATATTCGGCGCTGGTGATATGACCACCAAGATTTGAGATGAAGAGTTTGATACTGCAATCGTGTCCATACCGGCCAAGTCGTTGGTACGCACCTGCAATTTCAGTTACTCTGGCAATCAGGCAGCTTATTCGGCGGACAAGGCTATGGGTCAGTATTCGGAACTGTTTGTGATTAATGTGCGCACCGCTGACTCCAGTATAGCGGAGCATAATCACATTCTGCGCGTACCCATTTTGCAGTCAAGGAGGCTGCCATTATGCATTCCATGGAGCACGAGAATATTGTTCGGCTGTACGGCGTAATGTTAGCAACGGACCCCCTGATGCTGGTTACCGAGTTAGCTCATTTGCGTTTGCTGCTGGAGTGTCTTAAAGATGCGGGTTGCGCATGAGCTTCCCCACCATACCGACGCGTTGTGAGTTCGCTATGCAGATATGCAATGGCATGCGTTATTTGAAAAACAAAAGATTTATTCACAGGTGAAGACGAAGGTGTAATGTGCTTCTGAGTGGAGTGGTTTGCAAAATGGTTGGGATGAACACAAATTTATGTTTATATTCTATTGTAGACATCTCACAGTGGCGCATCTGGGAGGGCTTCCCAGTTCGAATCGGTAAACATTGATTATATGAAGATACTTCATTTGGTAATTCGCTGCCGATTGGTCCTGTTCTGTTTAGCAATAGCACTGGAGAGCAATCTGCAGGTCCCATATCCAACCAAATTTGGTATTTATCCAAAAGCGTGCAAAGAGTAACCGAAAATATAAAACAAACCTGGCGATGTTTGGAAGTAAGATCAATAACAAAATATATGTCAGGAACAGTAGAAATCGACAAAGGCAATTTTATTCATAACGCGGGGGGTTTTAAAATTGTTAACAAAAAACTTCTGTATAGAACGTTATAGCGCTCGAGGGTTATTTGTTGTATTTTTCAAGTGCAGTCAATTGTACTGGAATTAAAATAATACGTTTAATTCTTCCACAAGCACTTTGATTTTGGTCGCCTAATTGCCAACTCCTCGATTTCGTCAGTTCGCATGCCAGCCAACTCCTATCTAGCTTACAAGAAGGAGTTGCTTTCTGCAGAAACACTGGTTGACCCAGCATGACTGCCAATTGTGCAGCATTGGGTGCACATAATAACATAACAAATAACATAAAAACATAACAAAGTTTATTGGATGTATGCATTTTTTATTGAAATAATTGACAATTATGAAAAAAATAACATGCATCGAGAAAGTGTATGCATTTCCTATTGAAATGATTGACAATTATGAAAATAATAACATGCATCGTATTAATACGCCTTTTTCTAAAATAATACGAGAGACAAGCTACCTATAAATTGCAACATTGCTATTTAAGACTTAAACTTAAAAAAATTAAGAAAAACGTAGAAGCTAAGAATGAAAAAAACAACTATATATCTATTACTACAGATATAATCATATTTATCATAATAATTATAATTCTTTACGTTTCCTTCAGAAACAAAAATAAGACAACACTCCTCGACACGAAAAATGCACCTAAAAACAAAAGTATTGAAACGAAGAGGCACTCTGTGCTGTGCATGAACGCTTTTCCAAGCATACTTTTAGGCATGCACTTTGAAGTACGGCAAATTTGGTATAATTCGCTTGGTATAGTCCGATATGGCAAGGATGGTTCTCGAAGAAATAGGCTGTGCGAGAATGGTCAAGCGCTTACCAACTGGAAGTTGCAAGAAACTGCGCGATAAGAAAACTGGTATAAAAGCAGCAGTGTGCAGCGCAATGGGTCGAGTCTGTGTTAAGCAAGCAAAGTGGTAACAAGTGCAGTGCGAAGTGTAGATCTGTAAATAAAGCGATTGTTAGTTTTGACTACGTTTGCGCTTAATAATCGAAGTTGTTTTATTTTCCAACACAATCAAAACAAACCTTGAGATTTTCGTAACATTTGGTGCCAGAAGTCAGGATTGTGTTACTGAAAGTAAAATAAAATTATAAAAGCGCAGACATGATTAAACTCGAGCTGCTGAAGGTGGACCAGCTGAAGAAGGAGCTGGCTGCCTGGAATTTGCCGACTGCTGGCGGTAAAGTGGAGTTGCAGCTGCGCTTCCGAGAAGCGTGTGAGGCACGAGGCGTCGATTGGACTGCGCACGATTTCGGGACGCAGGAGCTAGAAGCGTCGGCCAAAGTGGAGGAATCGCCTGATGGTGCTGCGTCGATGCAAAGTACGGCTGCAGCGGCTACGCCACCACAAGCAATGGACATCAGCCAGCTTATGGTCGCAATGAAAGACATGTTTGAGGCTTCCAACCGTAAACTGGAAGCGGCGACCCATGAAATATCGGCGCAGGTGTCAGCGAAACTCGAAAGCGCAAATTGCGAGCTGTCCACCAGGCTGCAGGAAAATTCTGCGCGCTTGTAGCAGAAAGTGGAAGAGATTTCAGACAGGATTAATGTGAAAGTTGGGCACCTAGAGGCGCGAGTAGAACACTTAGACAAACGAGTTGACAATCTGGAGGATTCGGTGAGCAGAAAAATCGACGAGCGGCTTAGAGAGGTACAGCTGCAAGCAAGGGTGCAGTCGGTTGAGGAAAGTTCTCGAGTTCTCTCTCGGCTGCTTTGGAGAGTCAGTGGACCGATGTTAGGGAAGGTCGGAGACTGATACTGGCTCTAAGAGGTCCTGCGGCTGAGGTAATAAAAACAGTTCCGGAAGGTTTGAGGGGTGATTACGAGACCGTCGTAAGGGCGCTGGCAGCCAGATACAGTGACGAGCACAACAAAATGCTGTATTATTGCGAGCTGAAGAGCCGTAGGCAAAGAGCCAACGAGGCGCTGTAGACATATGCAGCAGACATTGAGCGGCTCGTACAGTTGTGCTACCCGAAATTCGGCGCTGATGACCTCGAGAAAATGAAGATTGTGTCATTTATTGAGGGTCTTCAAGACCCAAAGACACGTCGCAGTTTGTTGATGATGGTCAAGCCGACATTTAAAGAGACGGTGACCAGCGCGATGACGGCCAGGCGGCCTGGAGGGGAAGTTTTCGACATTCATCTGCGGAAAGGCGTCGAGCCCAATCTGGACGTGTCACGCAAAGCCAGACAGTGAGCTCGGAGGCACCAGCGGGGCTGCGGGCAGTGTCATCTAGAGTCAGTTGCTGGCGATGTGACAAGCTAGGCCACATATCACGGGACTGCCATCTGCGAGAAAAGCGTTCCGAACAGACGTCGCCAAGAAGGGCTGACGCTCTGCCACACCATTCGTGCAAGACCGAGCGCAGGCATAATTCGCAAGCCGAAAACGAGGGACAAATTGTGGATGTTCGGCCGATAAGAGTTTTACAGGAGGAAGATTGGCTTGCGGAAAGGCTACAGAAGGACCAGCGCAAGGATACGGATCTCGCGAAGATCATCAAAGGCAAAGCGCAGAGATTACGACCGGGCTAGCAGGAGATGGCTGGTGAGAGCCCGTTCGCGAAGGCTTACTGGGCACAGTAGCAAAGTCTACGTCTGCAGGATGGCTGCGAGTGGGAGAGCAGGGATGGCAGGACCAGAAAATCCCTAAAAGTGGTCCCGAGAGGCCGAATCGACGATGTCATCGAAGAAAACCATAACAACTCCAGTGCAGGGCACCTAGGCATCGCAAATACTGTCGCCAAGATAAGAAGGCGGTTCTATTGGGTAGGATGCCAAGAGTCTGTCGCTGAGTGGATCAGAGGTTGTAATTGGTCTTCGGCTGCGAAAGGGCCCAGGAGGAGATCGCGGAGCCGCACTCAACGAGTCGAAAGCAGGTTAACAGCGAGTTATGGTCTGCGGGCTAACCCAGAAGGGTTCCAAAAAGGCGATCTGGTAATGCTCAACAACCCGCAG
This sequence comes from Melieria omissa, assembly GCA_963971225.1. Taxonomy (NCBI): domain Eukaryota; kingdom Metazoa; phylum Arthropoda; class Insecta; order Diptera; family Ulidiidae; genus Melieria; species Melieria omissa. Next base: position 6,913,536 of record OZ020270.1, read on the forward strand.
CGGAAGGAAGGTTTGTCTTCGAAACTTCAAACGTCATGGGAAGGACCGTACAGGGTCGTGACCAGGATTAATGACGTGGTGTACAGGGTTCAACGCTGCGGCAACAGAAACGCCTGGTTGAAAGTAGTCCATTTGGAGCGCCTGGCGTCTTACTCCGGTGAACCCTCGGTACTTGTTCGGGACGAACAAGTGTAAGTGATGGGCAGTGAAACGAAGAAGCACTCTTTGCTGTGCATGAACGCTTTTTCAAGCATACTTTTAGGCATGCACTTTGAAGTACGGCAAATTTGGTATAATTCGCTTATAGTCCGATATGGCAAGGATGGTTCTCGAAGAAATAGGCTGTGCGAGAATGGTCGAGCGCTTTCCAATTGGAAGTTGCAAGACTGGTATAAAAGCAGCAGTGTGCAGCGCAATGGGTCGAGTCTGTGTTAGCAAGCAAAGTGGTAACAAGTGAAGTGTAGATCTGTAAATAAAGTGATTGTTAGTTTTAACTACGTTTGCGCTTAATAATCGATGTTGTTTTTCCAACACAATCAAAACGAACCTTGAGATTTTCGTAACAGTATTTTTTAGACTAATTTTCGGCTGCTGAACATGAAACTGAAAATCAAAAAATTTTCTTAAGAAGCGTTTTCGAAAAATCTTCGAAAAACACTTTTTCCCCTCTTATTTCAGTTATGAGCACATACAGCTGCGGTCAAAATAATAGTAGTACGCATACAACGAAAAGAAAATTAAGAAAAAATAATCTGCTTTTTTTACAAATATTTACTTTGTATTTTTTTTAACAAGTTATATGTGTTAACAATGCAATCATAAAAGAAAACTTAAGAATTAAACTCAGTTTGGTTTGATTTAAATTAAATGCGTCAAAAGCTCCAAAATATGGACCATATTTTGGAGCTTTTGACGCATTTAATTTAAATCAAACCAAACTGAGTTTAATTCTTAAGTTTTCTTTTATGATTGCATTGTTAACACATATATGGACCATATTTTGGAGCTTTTGACGCATTTAATTTAAATCAAACCAAACTGAGTTTAATTCTTAAGTTTTCTTTTATGATTGCATTGTTAACACATATAACTTGTTAAAAAAAATACAAAGTAAATATTTGTAAAAAAAGCAGATTATTTTTTCTTAATTTTCTTTTCGTTGTATGCGTACTACTATTATTTTGACCGCAGCTGTATGTGCTCACAACTGAAATAAGAGGAGAAAAAGTGTTTTTCGAAGATTTTTCGAAAACGCTTCTTAAGAAAATTTTTTGATTTTCAGTTTCATGTTCAGCAGCCGAAAATTAGTCTAAAAAATACTGTTACGAAAATCTCAAGGTTCGTTTTGATTGTGTTGGAAAAACAACATCGATTATTAAGCGCAAACGTAGTTAAAACTAACAATCACTTTATTTACAGATCTACACTTCACTTGTTACCACTTTGCTTGCTAACACAGACTCGACCCATTGCGCTGCACACTGCTGCTTTTATACCAGTCTTGCAACTTCCAATTGGAAAGCGCTCGACCATTCTCGCACAGCCTATTTCTTCGAGAACCATCCTTGCCATATCGGACTATAAGCGAATTATACCAAATTTGCCGTACTTCAAAGTGCATGCCTAAAAGTATGCTTGAAAAAGCGTTCATGCACAGCAAAGAGTACTTCTTCGTTTCACTGCCCATCACTTACACTTGTTCGTCCCGAACAAGTACCGAGGGTCCACCGGAGTAAGACGCCAGGCGCTCCAAATGGACTACTTTCAACCAGGCGTTTCTGTTGCCGCAGCCTTGAACCCTGTACACCACGTCATTAATCCTGGTCACGACCCTGTACGGTCCTTCCCATGACGTTTGAAGTTTCGAAGACAAACCTTCCTTCCGCTGCGGGTTGTTGAGCATTACCAGATCGCCTTTTTGGAACCCTTCTGGGTTAGCCCGTAGACCATAACTCGCTGTTAACCTGCTTTCGACTCGTTGAGTGCGGCTCCGCGATCTCCTCCTCGGCCCTTTCGCAGCCGAAGACCAATTACAACCTCTGATCCACTCAGCGACAGACTCCTGGCATCCTACCCAATAGAACCGCCTTCTTATCTTGGCGACAGTTTTTGCGATGCCTAGGTGCCCTCCACTGGAGTCGTTATGGTTTTCTTCGATGACATCGTCGATTCGGCCTCTCGGGACCACTTTTAGGGATTTTCTGGTCCTGCCATCCCTGCTCTCCCACTCGCAGCCATCCTGCAGACGTAGACTTTGCTACTGTGCCCAGTAAGCCTTCGCGAACGGGCTCTCACCAGCCATCTCCTGCTAGCCCGGTCGTAATCTCTGCGCTTTGCCTTTGATGATCTTCGCGAGATCCGTATCCTTGCGCTGGTCCTTCTGTAGCCTTTCCGCAAGCCAATCTTCCTCCTGTAAAACTCTTATCGGCCGAACATCCACAATTTGTCCCTCGTTTTCGGCTTGCGAATTATGCCTGCGCTCGGTCTTGCACGAATGGTGTGGCAGAGCGTCAGCCCTTCTTGGCGACGTCTGTTCGGAACGCTTTTCTCGCAGATGGCAGTCCCGTGATATGTGGCCTAGCTTGCCACATCGCCAGCAACTGACTCTAGATGACACTGCCCGCAGCCCCGCTGGTGCCTCCGAGCTCACTGTCTGGCTTTGCGTGACACGTCCAGATTGGGCTCGACGCCTTTCCGCAGATGAATGTCGAAAACTTCCCCTCCAGGCCGCCTGGCCGTCATCGCGCTGGTCACCGTCTCTTTAAATGTCGGCTTGACCATCATCAACAAACTGCGACGTGTCTTTGGGTCTTGAAGACCCTCAATAAATGACACAATCTTCATTTTCTCGAGGTCATCAGCGCCGAATTTCGGGTAGCACAACTGTACGAGCCGCTCAATGTCTGCTGCATATGTCTACAGCGCCTCGTTGGCTCTTTGCCTACGGCTCTTCAGCTCGCAATAATACAGCATTTTGTTGTGCTCGTCACTGTATCTGGCTGCCAGCGCCCTTACGACGGTCTCGTAATCACCCCTCAAACCTTCCGGAACTGTTTTTATTACCTCAGCCGCAGGACCTCTTAGAGCCAGTATCAGTCTCCGACCTTCCCTAACATCGGTCCACTGACTCTCCAAAGCAGCCGAGAGAGAACTCGAGAACTTTCCTCAACCGACTGCACCCTTGCTTGCAGCTGTACCTCTCTAAGCCGCTCGTCGATTTTTCTGCTCACCGAATCCTCCAGATTGTCAACTCGTTTGTCTAAGTGTTCTACTCGCGCCTCTAGGTGCCCAACTTTCACATTAATCCTGTCTGAAATCTCTTCCACTTTCTGCTACAAGCGCGCAGAATTTTCCTGCAGCCTGGTGGACAGCTCGCAATTTGCGCTTTCGAGTTTCGCTGACACCTGCGCCGATATTTCATGGGTCGCCGCTTCCAGTTTACGGTTGGAAGCCTCAAACATGTCTTTCATTGCGACCATAAGCTGGCTGATGTCCATTGCTTGTGGTGGCGTAGCCGCTGCAGCCGTACTTTGCATCGACGCAGCACCATCAGGCGATTCCTCCACTTTGGCCGACGCTTCTAGCTCCTGCGTCCCGAAATCGTGCGCAGTCCAATCGACGCCTCGTGCCTCACACGCTTCTCGGAAGCGCAGCTGCAACTCCACTTTACCGCCAGCAGTCGGCAAATTCCAGGCAGCCAGCTCCTTCTTCAGCTGGTCCACCTTCAGCAGCTCGAGTTTAATCATGTCTGCGCTTTTATAATTTTATTTTACTTTCAGTAACACAATCCTGACTTCTGGCACCAAATGTTACGAAAATCTCAAGGTTTGTTTTGATTGTGTTGGAAAATAAAACAACTTCGATTATTAAGCGCAAACGTAGTCAAAACTAACAATCGCTTTATTTACAGATCTACACTTCGCACTGCACTTGTTACCACTTTGCTTGCTTAACACAGACTCGACCCATTGCGCTGCACACTGCTGCTTTTATACCAGTTTTCTTATCGCGCAGTTTCTTGCAACTTCCAGTTGGTAAGCGCTTGACCATTCTCGCACAGCCTATTTCTTCGAGAACCATCCTTGCCATATCGGACTATACCAAGCGAATTATACCAAATTTGCCGTACTTCAAAGTGCATGCCTAAAAGTATGCTTGAAAAAGCGTTCATGCACAGCAAAGAGTGCTTCTTCGTTTCACTGCCCATCACTTAGACTTGTTCGTCCCGAACAAGTACCGAGGGTTCACCGGAGTAAGACGCCAGGCGCTCCAAATGGACTACTTTCAACCAGGCGTTTCTGTTGCCGCAGCCTTGAACCCTGTACACCACGTCATTAATCCTGGTCACGACCCTGTACGGTCCTTTCCATGACGTTTGAAGTTTCGAAGACAAACCTTCCTTCCGCTACGGGTTGTTGAGCATTACCAGATCGCCTTTTTGGAACCCTTCTGGGTTAGCCCGTAGACCATAACTCGCTGTTAACCTGCTTTCGACTCGTTGAGTGCGGCTCCGCGATCTCCTCCTGTGCCCTTTCGCAGCCGAAGACCAATTACAACCTCTGATCCACTCAGCGACAGACTCTTGGCATCCTACCCAATAGAACCGCCTTCTTATCTTGGCGACAGTATTTGCGATGCCTAGGTGCCCTGCACTGGAGTTGTTATGGTTTTCTTCGATGACATCGTCGATTCGGCCTCTCGGGACCACTTTTAGGGATTTTCTGGTCCTGCCATCCCTGCTCTCCCACTCGCAGCCATCCTGCAGACGTAGACTTTGCTACTGTGCCCAGTAAGCCTTCGCGAACGGGCTCTCACCAGCCATCTCCTGCTAGCCCGGTCGTAATCTCTGCGCTTTGCCTTTGATGATCTTCGCGAGATCCGTATCCTTGCGCTGGTCCTTCTGTAGCCTTTCCGCAAGCCAATCTTCCTCCTGTAAAACTCTTATCGGCCGAACATCCACAATTTGTCCCTCGTTTTCGGCTTGCGAATTATGCCTGCGCTCGGTCTTGCACGAATGGTGTGGCAGAGCGTCAGCCCTTCTTGGCGACGTCTGTTCGGAACGCTTTTCTCGCAGATGGCAGTCCCGTGATATGTGGCCTAGCTTGCCACATCGCCAGCAACTGACTCTAGATGACACTGCCCGCAGCCCCGCTGGTGCCTCCGAGCTCACTGTCTGGCTTTGCGTGACACGTCCAGATTGGGCTCGACGCCTTTCCGCAGATGAATGTCGAAAACTTCCCCTCCAGGCCGCCTGGCCGTCATCGCGCTGGTCACCGTCTCTTTAAATGTCGGCTTGACCATCATCAACAAACTGCGACGTGTCTCTGGGTCTTGAAGACCCTCAATAAATGACACAATCTTCATTTTCTCGAGGTCATCAGCGCCGAATTTCGGGTAGCACAACTGTACGAGCCGCTCAATGTCTGCTGCATATGTCTACAGCGCCTCGTTGGCTCTTTGCCTACGGCTCTTCAGCTCGCAATAATACAGCATTTTGTTGTGCTCGTCACTGTATCTGGCTGCCAGCGCCCTTACGACGGTCTCATAATCACCCCTCAAACCTTCCGGAACTGTTTTTATTACCTCAGCCGCAGGACCTCTTAGAGCCAGTATCAGTCTCCGACCTTCCCTAACATCGGTCCACTGACTCTCCAAAGCAGCCGAGAGAGAACTCGAGAACTTTCCTCAACCGACTGCACCCTTGCTTGCAGCTGTACCTCTCTAAGCCGCTCGTCGATTTTTCTGCTCACCGAATCCTCCAGATTGTCAACTCGTTTGTCTAAGTGTTCTACTCGCGCCTCTAGGTGCTCAACTTTCACATTAATCCTGTCTGAAATCTCTTCCACTTTCTGCTACAAGCGCGCAGAATTTTCCTGCAGCCTGGTGGACAGCTCGCAATTTGCGCTTTCGAGTTTCGCTGACACCTGCGCCGATATTTCATGGGTCGCCGCTTCCAGTTTACGGTTGGAAGCCTCAAACATGTCTTTCATTGCGACCATAAGCTGGCTGATGTCCATTGCTTGTGGTGGCGTAGCCGCTGCAGCCGTACTTTGCATCGACGCAGCACCAGCAGGCGATTCCTCCACTTTGGCCGACGCTTCTAGCTCCTGCGTCCCGAAATCGTGCGCAGTCCAATCGACGCCTCGTGCCTCACACGCTTCTCGGAAGCGCAGCTGCAACTCCACTTTACCGCCAGCAGTCGGCAAATTCCAGGCAGCCAGCTTCTTCTTCAACTGGTCCACCTTCAGCAGCTCGAGTTTAACCATGTCTGCGCTTTTATAATTTTATTTTACTTTCAGTAACACAATCCTGACTTCTGGCACCAAATGTTACGAAAATCTCAAGGTTTGTTTTGATTGTGTTGGAAAATAAAACAACTTCGATTATTAAGCGCAAACGTAGTCAAAACTAACAATCGCTTTATTTACAGATCTACACTTCGCACTGCACTTGTTACCACTTTGCTTGCTTAACACAGACTCGACCCATTGCGCTGCACACTGCTGCTTTTATACCAGTTTTCTTATCGCGCAGTTTCTTGCAACTTCCAGTTGGTAAGCGCTTGACCATTCTCGCACAGCCTATTTCTTCGAGAACCATCCTTGCCATATCGGACTATACCAAGCGAATTATACCAAATTTGCCGTACTTCAAAGTGCATGCCTAAAAGTATGCTTGGAAAAGCGTTCATGCACAGCACAGAGTGCCTCTTCGTTTCAATACTTTTGTTTTTAGGTGCATTTTTCGTGTCGAGGAGTGTTGTCTTATTTTTGTTTCTGAAGGAAACGTAAAGAATTATAATTATTATGATAAATATGATTATATCTGTAGTAATAGATATATAGTTGTTTTTTTCATTCTTAGCTTCTACGTTTTTCTTAATTTTTTTAAGTTTAAGTCTTAAATAGCAATGTTGCAATTTATAGGTAGCTTGTCTCTCGTATTATTTTAGAAAAAGGCGTATTAATACGATGCATGTTATTATTTTCATAATTGTCAATCATTTCAATAGGAAATGCATACACTTTCTCGATGCATGTTATTTTTTTCATAATTGTCAATTATTTCAATAAAAAATGCATACATCCAATAAACTTTGTTATGTTTTTATGTTATTTGTTATGTTATTATGTGCACCCAATGCTGCACAATTGGCAGTCATGCTGGGTCAACCAGTGTTTCTGCAGAAAGCAACTCCTTCTTGTAAGCTAGATAGGAGTTGGCTGGCATGCGAACTGACGAAATCGAGGAGTTGGCAATTAGGCGACCAAAATCAAAGTGCTTGTGGAAGAATTAAACGTATTATTTTAATTCCAGTACAATTGACTGCACTTGAAAAATACAACAAATAACCCTCGAGCGCTATAACGTTCTATACAGAAGTTTTTTGTTAACAATTTTAAAACCCCCCGCGTTATGAATAAAATTGCCTTTGTCGATTTCTACTGTTCCTGACATATATTTTGTTATTGATCTTACTTCCAAACATCGCCAGGTTTGTTTTATATTTTCGGTTACTCTTTGCACGCTTTTGGATAAATACCAAATTTGGTTGGATATGGGACCTGCAGATTGCTCTCCAGTGCTATTGCTAAACAGAACAGGACCAATCGGCAGCGAATTACCAAATGAAGTATCTTCATATAATCAATGTTTACCGATTCGAACTGGGAAGCCCTCCCAGATGCGCCACTGTGAGATGTCTACAATAGAATATAAACATAAATTTGTGTTCATCCCAACCATTTTGCAAACCACTCCACTCAGAAGCACATTACACCTTCGTCTTCACCTGTGAATAAATCTTTTGTTTTTCAAATAACGCATGCCATTGCATATCTGCATAGCGAACTCACAACGCGTCGGTATGGTGGGGAAGCTCATGCGCAACCCGCATCTTTAAGACACTCCAGCAGCAAACGCAAATGAGCTAACTCGGTAACCAGCATCAGGGGGTCCGTTGCTAACATTACGCCGTACAGCCGAACAATATTCTCGTGCTCCATGGAATGCATAATGGCAGCCTCCTTGACTGCAACATGGGTACGCGCAGAATGTGATTATGCTCCGCTATACTGGAGTCAGCGGTGCGCACATTAATCACAAACAGTTCCGAATACTGACCCATAGCCTTGTCCGCCGAATAAGCTGCCTGATTGCCAGAGTAACTGAAATTGCAGGTGCGTACCAACGACTTGGCCGGTATGGACACGATTGCAGTATCAAACTCTTCATCTCAAATCTTGGTGGTCATATCACCAGCGCCGAATATCAGCTTCGACGTAGTCAAGTCAACGTCCAAACACCAGACGGCACCCTGGTGACCGGCATAGGTGCCCAGAGGGAGCCCAGTAAAAATTTCGTGCTTCCAGCACTTACGGACACAATTTCGCTGGCGTGGCATTGCTGGATGCACTTGCTTGATATGTTTTTATGATTTTAATCTGTGTTCAAATGTGTCGTTCCAATGATCTGTGGACCCTGCACAACTCCAATCCTCTCCCTTCCAGTTTCCCTGTGTAGACATGTTCCACTTCCCACCGGCTCTGGCCGTTTGTGTTGTCCATTGTCTTAATTATTGTCATTCGTGTTTTATATCTGAAATAAAGCGCACCTACCACGCAACCCCGCGTCTTCTCATTTTGAAACCGATTCCGCCGACGGCTCAGAGACTCTTTTACATGGTCCTTCGAGCCACTGCGAACCCGCGACGGTGAAAACAGAAAACATATATAAACAAACAAATAAAATCTATGTGACAAACAAAACAGTGAACAAAAACTAAGTGAACAACTTATCAAACGAGTGACACAAATCAAATACATAGTGCAACAATTACAAACAGTGAACAGTGAGAATACAAGTGAACAACATACCACAAAACAGTAACAAATTAAAACTAAACTACACGAAACACAAGCTAGGTAGGTAGGTAGGTAGGTGTGGCTGCTCCAGGAGGAGCACACTTAGGCCAGGCGGCCCATTGTGATACCACATGAGATCGAGCATCATATCGCTCACTCGTTAAACCAATTGGAGATATTAACGAAGTTTAGTAGACGGCGTATGGTCTTATCAGCTAGATCTTCTAGACTTCCGAAGAAGAAGTTGCCTAAGTGGGTTTGCCTTCTTCTAGATAAAGCAGGACAGTGACATAGGAAGTGAGGAATATTTTCTTCCTCCTCCTCGTCCAAACAGCTGCGACAAAAGTCGTTTGAAAACAGCCCCATCCTTTTTGCGTGGGTACCGATTAGGCAGTGACCCGTAAGGACACCGATCATGGTTCTGATCTGGGCTCTGTTTAGTGAGAGGAGTTCTTTAGAACGTCGAGGATTTAATGTTGGCCAAAGTTGGCGCGCAAGGAGGCTTGTGTTGCCTTCAACCCATCTTAAATTCGTATCGTGTATAGAGCTCGCATGGGTACGAAGCTTACATGTTAAAAGAGGGACACCGAGCGTGGTCAACTCCTGGCCTAACTGCTCAGTAGTGCCCTGTCTCGCGAGCTCGCCCGCTCTACAGTTCCCTGGAATATCCCTATGACCTGGAACCCAGCATAGGCGAATATGAAGCTGCTTGGCAGTCTCGTTAAGAGATTTGCTGCAGCTAAGAACGGTCTTTGATGTTATTGTGACCGCATTCAGAGCTCTAAGAGCTGATTGGCTGTCCGATAATATAAGGATACCATTAGCCGATATCCTGTTTACCCTGAGCCAGTCGGAGGCTGCACAGATTGCTGTGACCTCAGCCTGGAAGACACTACAGTAATCTGGCAGCCTGAGCTTTAAATTAAGGTTTAATCCTTCTGAGTAGATACCACAGCCCACCTGACTAAGCAGTTTCGATCCATCCGTATATATATGGATATCACCACTGGCAGGGGGCGCACCCAGCTCCCATTCGGCTCTAGATGGGATTATAACATGATAGTCCTTATCAAAGGACAGGCTGGGTGTCATGTAGTCAACATTCTGAGATATGCCTTCGAAATAATTCAGAATAGAAGAGTGCCTGTGCCGCCCAATTCTCCATTGCGCGGAGGCGCGCATCCTGATGGCAGCATTGGCGGCCAATTGCTTCCCCAGGATATCCAATGGGATTAGGTGGAGCACAACGTCTAAAGCATTAGTGGGAGTAGTCCGCAGGGCCCCACTTATACATAACTCTGCGGACCTTTGAATTTTAGCAAGTATTTGGGAGTGAGACCTTTTGGCCAATGAAGGCCACCAGACTACTATCCCATATAACAACAGAGGTCGAACAACGGCGGTATACAGCCAGTGTACAATATGAGGTCTTGTACCCCATACATTGCCTATCATCCTTTTACATGTATAAAGGGCAATACTGGCTTTCTTAGCTCTCTCCAGGACGTTGGGTTTCCAGTTAAGTTTCCTGTCTAACACAAGTCCCAGATATTTAGCGGTTTCCGAGAATTTCAGATCGATCCCTAGCAGCCGCGGGGGATCAATCTCAGGTATTCTATGTTTATTTGTGAAGAGAACTAGCTCCGTTTTATGTGGGTTGACGCTAAGACCACATTCTATAGCCCAATTTGTTAGGATGTTCAAGCCATATTGCAACACATCCCTGATAATTGAAGGAAACTTTCCGGAGACCGCAATGGCAACATCATCTGCGTAGGCGACCACCCGGCACCCCGCCCTCTCCAGACGCATTAGCAGTGTGTTCACCGCTAGATTCCAAAGAAGAGGCGAGAGGACCCCTCCCTGGGGTGTCCCCCTTTTTACAGATCTCTGTGCAGATGCGGTACCAAGACTTGCATTGATGACGCGGCTATGAAGTAGCTGCTCAATCAGTGCTACTAGCGGCACACCTACACCTAGGTCTGCAAGTGCGTCGGTGATGGCCTCCGATCTGATGTTGTTAAAGGCCCCTTCAATATCCGTAAAAGATACCATAGTGAATTCCTTGCACTCAAGTGATTTCTCTATGGTATGGATTAAGCAGTGCAGAGCGGTTTCTACAGATTTACCCCTGCAGTACGCATGTTGCGAGGGCGAGATTGGTCGATCGACCAACAACTGCCTAATATGAATATCCACTAACCTTTCCAAGATTTTGAGAAGGAAAGAGGAGAGACTAATCGGTCTGAGGTCTTTTGGATGAACATGCGAGCTTTTGCCAGCCTTAGGTATGAAAACTACCTTCACATGTCTCCAGATACTGGGTATGTGATTCAGGACTAGGCAGCTCCTCATGATCTCCTGTAGCCATGGAAGAATCAGGTTCTTGGTGACCTGAATCTCTATCGGGGCAACGCCGTCTGGCCCCAGGGCTTTGTAAGGTGAAAAGCTATCTACCGCCCATAACAATTTCTGTCTAGTCACAATGAGGTCGACATCTGAGACCGGTGGACAGTTTTCGGACCAGGGGTCCGTCAAGTCCCTAGAGCCACCTGGGAAGTGTGTGTCTAGCAGAATATCAAGTGATTCTTCACTACTAGAAGCCCATGACCCGTCTTCCTTTTGGAGGTAAGAGGTATTAGATGGACATTTAGAGAGTAATTTCCTGAGCCTGGAGGCTTCGGTAGTAAGTTCTATGTTACCACAGAAGTCTCTCCAAGACTCCCTCTTAGCTTTTCTTAGCCTGTTTTTATAGGCTTTGAGAGCCAGCTTGTATTCTAGCCAGACTTCGTCCGTGCAGGACCGTCTAGCTTTATTGAATGACTTCCTGGCTGTTCTGCGGAGCTCACTGATTTCAGCACACCACCAGGGGGGTCTAAATCTTTTCCGTGTGGACAGCTTCCTCAATGGGCAAGCTACGTCTAGAGCCGTATTCAGCATCGACGTGAATGACTCAACTGACTTATTGAGTGCATCCTTACTGTCGAGCGGTCCAGGAATATCAGTTGGGAGAAGGCACTGGACCGTATCGTAATAAAGAGGCCAGTTGGCCTTTTTTAAGTTTCTAAAGAGGGGTTGACTTGGGACATTATCCAAGATCTCCCATAATATGTATCTGTGATCCGAGAAGGAGTGATCTTTGGATACCCTCCAATTACTCAGTCGGTTCGATACAGTTTGAGAGGCAAGAGTGAGATCGAGAACTTCTTGCCTGTTTCTAGTAATAAAGGTAGGTTCTTTACCTTTATTACATATGTTAAGATTAGTGGAGAGGATAAAATCGAAAAGAACTTCGCCTCTTGTATTAGTATCTGAGCTGCCCCACACTTCATGATGCGCGTTTGCGTCACAACCTATCAACAAATCTACGCTATCATTAGCAGCATGATGTACTAACCTGGATAGGCCGTCTTCTGGAAGGGATTGATGGTCGTGTGCCAAGTAGGCCGAGACGATCCAGATCTTCTTCGAATCGAGCTCGATGCTTGCCGCTACCATGTCCCCATTGCTGTAATTCGAGAGCAGAAATGTACTCAGTTTGTTGCTGACTAATATGCACGCCCTAGGCCTACCTGCCTGCGTTGCATAAAGCAATTTGTGTGTATTAGTCCTGAGGCCGCGTACCAGGCCGTTCACCACCCACGGCTCCTGGATCAGGACGATGTCATCTCCGTGCGATGCCAAGCGGAGAATGAGGCTGGTGGCCGCAGCCTTAGAGTGGTGGAGGTTAATTTGCACCACCTTCAGCATTACTGCTTCGAGTGGTACTAGTGGCCCCCACCACGGTGATGTTAGCCGCGTCCTCGGGGTCTGACTCCAGCAGATCTTCTTCGTACATCAGGGATGAACGAAAGAAGTCCGCCAGCTCCATGTCAGTGTCATCACCAACACTAGACCCGTGCGTGGAGGCAGTTTCAGTTGCATGCTTCTGGTCGGCTACAACTGAAATACCGGCGGCAGAGTTGGACAGGGATAAGGTTGGGTTGGAAGAGGCAATCACTGGTCGGGGGGCACTTTCCGCAAGCTTTTGGTCAGCTACAGTTGGTGCTTCCGACGCAGCTTTGGCGCCGCTGGTGTCGCCGTCTTTCTTGAAGACCCGCATGGTTATGGAGGAGAAAGCATAGCCAATGACTCCATTTGTGGCTGACAAGGGGGCCAGGGAATTTGAGTCCACCAAGAAAATGGCGGATCTAAAGTCCCCTCTCGGCTCCTCCAGCCGAGTCACCCTCCAATTGGAAGTCACCAGCTTTGGGTTGCTTCTCCGAATTATCTCCAGGATAACTTTCGGGTCAGAGGGTTCAGCTGGGATCCAGGCACGCGCTCTTGGCCGGCTAGGGACCTGATCCTTAGCAACGACCTTAAGTTTCGCGCCTGGCCATACTTCGCCCACCCTGGAGATCGCGATCTTAAAAAGATCCACGGACCTTTGGTCAGCGCAAGCGATCAGCTTCACATGGCCCTGATGCCATCCGCTGTCGCGACAAGAAGGAGCATCGCCAGGATGCTCGTCCAGGATAGGGAGAAAGATCGGTGTTAGCCTGGCCTCAACCGTCTTCCATTGATCAGGCGAAATGCTGCCGTCGGGGTCGCTCTCGTCGACCACCGCCACTATGATGTGGCCTGCGAGAATTTCGCTGAAGGTCCTCGGGGCAGCTGAATGGCTGCACGGTTTTTTAGCCTCCGGGTGGGTGGTCTCCTCTACTGACCGCTGACGCTTTGAAGAGGAATTAGGTCGGTTCGGGTTGGTATCACCTTCCTCCACGACCCGCGTCGCCCACTTAAGCGAAGCTTTCTGCTTCTCCGTGCGTTGCTCTACCGGAGTTAGATTAAGGCGTTCAATTAAACGCAGGGCAACGCGACGGTTCTTATAAGCCAACTTTGAAGGCGCTTGTTTTGCACTGGAAGCTGTTGGCCGAGCAACCGGTTTAGCCAAAATTTGCGCCGCCTTACTGGTACCAGGTCTGGTATCCAAAGTGCCAGAAGGCTCTAAAGTTGCGTTTTTGGACCGCATGTCCGGTTTCGGAAGGGTTGTTACACCCGGGTTTTGGGGAGGAATCGTACGTCCATGAGAAGCGCTTTTAGACCGCACGTCTAGAATACTCCTTTTAGGAGGATTCATAAAAGAAACCTGCAAAAAAGTTAAAATGCGAAATAAAAAGTAAATATATAAAAGACGGGATTATATAAAGATTGTTTTGCAAATCCAAACTGGGTGGCATCGCTGTTTATGAAAATCGCAGAACAGAAAACTGATCACTGCAACTAGATGGCGCTGCCAACCACAGCCTTACCACACAGGTGGCGCTGGTGGCCAGCACCAACTATATGCAGAAAATGGCGGGAATAACTTGCTCGTCCACCTGTTGCGGGGGAGCTCCCAGCAGCTCCGCGTATTTGCGTGTCCAGCGCCGCACAATGGGGTAAACATGTCGAAAACCCGCGCATTACGGCTAATCTTAAAGTTACGGGCCTAACTTTTTTTTTTTATTTCTCGTAATCTACATGCATGTAGCAGTCAGAAAATGCTTTTTGCATGTAAATTGGACCGAAACTGTCTGCTGTATAGCCGTTCAAAGTTGGGTGTTTTTATACTCAATATCATTTTGTCGATGCAACTATTTTGATGGTGATGCTGAAATGTCAATTAAATCGTTATTTTTAAATATAATCAAATAATTATTGGTACATATAATAAGCATATTCCTATATTTAATTTGACATATAATTCTTTTCCATGGCACATTTTCTTGTAAAGATATAAGTTCTCAAAGTTTGGGCAAAAACAACGATTTTATTAGGAAAATGTCCTACTTTCGTGGTGTATAACTTTTATGGATAATCATGGATAATCGAAAATCTTTAGGGAAGGTAAGTAGGAACCTTCATAAAAAAAATGATACCCAACTTGTCTGCGGAAAGCTGCGGAATGGTTAGGTTTTTGGACTTGTATTCACTTCTCTTAGTAAGAAAAAAAATATATATGAACTGAAAACTTTTTAACGCGCGTATGGGTCGTTTAAAACACTTGGTGCATATATATAGTATTAAAAAAAATAAATAAAGTAAAAATATATGTGATTTATCACCTGAATTAATAAATATGCTAAAAAAATATTTTGTATCAATTTTTTCGGCGGGTACGCATGATGATTCTTGAAAAAGGCAATATATTTCAATAAAACTTTGTGTGGAATTTACGAGTAACCTAACTAAACTCTGACGTAAAAATGGGCATGGAACGCCCACTTTTAAGTAGGGTGGCCATATAAGCATACTTGGTTAAATTGGGAAAATGTATTATATTTATATACTTACCAACGTCATCTGCCCTTTTGTGGTTATTTATAACGGTAAGTGGGCATGGTACTCCCCATTAACCCGTTATGAGCCGTATCAACCCGTATCAAATGGTTTTTGCTTAAATACGAATTACCCTACATGTATGTGTTTTATGTGGGTGTTTTATGAAAGGAGGAAAAAAATGGGGGCGCGGCTACAATCTAGAGTATTCATAAGTCAGTTTGGGTCGATTTAAATACTTTAACTTTGGTTTTGTTTTTTACTAATGAAGATTTTAAAAGTGCCTAATTGCCGACTGTAGGGTGCCGGTGCACGGTACAGTAAATCAAATAAAATTATGGTGAACAAATCTCTGAAGAGTCCTGAAGGAGATGTCCAAATTTGAGGTATTTATCTTTAACCGTATAGATACTACAGCATAAAATAGGCAATGCGCGGGTTTTTGGCATGTTTACCCCATTGTGCGCCGTCGGGAAAACTCTGGAGCTGGCTGCAGTGTCTCGCTGTGTGTTGCGTCGCAACCACCGGACCTTCGCAGACTTACCTTATGGCGGCAACTCCTTCCCTGCAGCGCCAGCTACCGCGGCACAGAGGTTGGCGTCCCACGAAGCAAAATCCAACAAAGCAGCAGGAACCCACTTCACCCGCGAACGCACAACCGAAATTTATAAAAAGTCCCGGACGTAGAGAAAAAAAAACCACGTCTAGAACGATTAAAGATCACTTATTTAGATTTTTTTATCACAGCACCGAAAATTTGCGCACAGTAACACGAGTGGCCAACACACAAGCTAAATAAATTAAACAAAAAACACGGGAAAACGCCACAACAACAAAATACACCCAACGAAGAAGGAAGCACTCAAGGCAGACAAAAGCAGTGGAACAACACAACGTTGGACGGACATTAACGACACAAAGAGGAGATCCCCATACTCGGGCACTGGGCCCAATAAGATAAGCCCAAAAATTGATTATAATTAACATTCATACTAACATCCACATAAACATATATTTTACAAATAACAAAAATTTTGTAAGGCACATTTTAAATTCCCATATACTTACCCGCCCGATTATTAATATACATACATAGTTATATAGGGTGTTTTTTTTAGAGGTATAGAACTTCGAATTGAAATAAAACACAAGAAAATCGTTTTAATGTCCATCAATTTGGCTTTATTGGAAGGATAATTTTATACCATTAATGTTTAAATATGATTTCGGGCATGTGGCCGCCGCGGCTGGCTCGAATAAAGCCAATTCTACAGGTCCAATTTTCAACCAGCTCCAATTGCTGTGCACGGTGGCGAATCGATTCATTCGGGTCCTCTTCAACATTTTGCTCTACAGCGGCAATTGTTTCTTCGGTGCGCACTGTTCGACGTCTCTGCGGATGCGTATTATCACATAGAGTAAACATAGTGCGAAAACGACCCATGGTTAACCGAATTAATTGCTCTGATGGACGATGTCGACCATAAAATGGACGGAGCTTGCGGTAAACTTCGCGAACTGAACCATTATTTTCGAAATAAATTTGCACGATTTGCAAGCGTTGTTCTTTTGTCAACCTGTTCATGATGAAATGGCAAACCAAACTGAACATAAATGACATTAGAGTTGCCAGATTTGACCACAAAATGCCAGTTTTTTTTCTATTCGAAAAACATGAATACACGCAAATTAAAAATTCAACCGTGAATTTTATTTAAAAAAAATTTATTTATAATAAAAATAAAAATAATTAAAAATTTATTATTATAAATTATGGACCTGTATGTGGTGTGACCCATACCAAAAAGTATGGAACATAAAGAGTGTGCATCACGTACAAGCAAAAATTTGAATGCGGGTGCTGATATCGCCACCCGTCTTCTTGATGCGGGGGGTAGACAACAAGAGGAAACACTTGAAATGACAGCACAATGCTCTGAGAATGCTTACTCGTTCATTCTCGCTCAATTGTCCGAAGAGGAGGAAGACGATGTGCTGTTGTTCTTGTTGTTGCGCTGGCGAAAAGCTGAAATTGTAAAACGATTTATATTTTCTGGCTGGCTTTTGTTCTTCTTCTATAAGCCTGCACGGCGTCGCATATTGCTCCTGAACTCACTGCCGACTGTAGTGTGCGCAAAATCATAGAAAAGAAAATAAAAAATGGCTGGCACGGCGTCTATATGATCGCTACAGGCAATTAAAAAATAAATAATAACTAATCAACAAAGATAATTGATTAAAAATAGAATTGGAAAGAAAAGAAAACGTTTTTATTAGCCCGTACTAATTTTCCATCGCGATCTTTGGAACTTTTCTTACGGCTCACATATAATGCTTGTTTAAAAAACCTAAAATAAGAAAATCTAATATTGTAAATTTTTGGTCACATCATTCGCCATGGAACCATTCAGGTGTAGAATATTTAAAACTATTTTTAAACGTAGGTATGCCGTAATAACATTTTTCTTATGACAAAATACTTGTGTTATTATTTATTTATTTATTTATTGCTTTAGTAGTGCTTTTGACATATTGAAAGTCGATAGACCTATTAAATTATGTTTTTCCACAAATCTTTTAAGCCTTGGTTTGTCCGTTAGATTTCGATTTTCAAAAAAAAAAACAACATTAAAACACATATATAATAATTTTTGATTTCAAGTGTTTTCACGAATTTTGAAGTCGATATGCCCATCAGTTTATTTTGTTTCGTAGTTTTCCCATATTCTCAAAATTATAATCAACCATGTGAAAATATAATCAAATTATTTTAATTCGAACTCGCCACGTAAAAATATTTGCAAACATTTTAAATTGGGATCAACCACAAAATTTTTAAAACAATCAAAGCATTGGCCAGCAGAAAGCCATACACCACAAAGGTTCGATTGATGTTGACATTGACAGCAATCTGTGCAGCAAAACCAATCGGCAACACAAAAAAGCATACACACAATAAACGACAACACGAAAAACATTAGCGAATCCCGAATCATCTTCTCGTTTGTTCGTTGTTTACTCTCCGCTTGCGCTCCGACGAACAAGATCGCAAACTGTTGAGCGCGAGTAAATTTCCCGCAACCTATGCCTCCGCTCATCTCTTCCCCCCCGCGTCATGAAACACGCTTGACAAATTTTCGAAGATGCTTATTCTTTATATTGTATATTCTTTGCCCATACGCAACGGATACGTTGAAGTAACGTACAAAGTTGAGCACCTTTCAACTTATGCCATACGTTGAATACTTTGACAAATAACGAATGATTATTTTCTTATCCTCTAAATTTTATTTCTATTTTCGTTCGAAGCAGAAATTCGGTTTGTTTTCAATTTTGCCAATATGTTTGAAGAAAAATTAATAGAAGCGGTGCAGCAGCATGTTAAATCATCTTTAACCAAATTGAACAGCAAACTAAAATTGTCTTTGCTCATTCGAACAGTCTTTTTGAATTGTTTGGAATCATTGTTGTACATTTCTTCAAAGCTGGAGTTAAAAATACCGCGTGTGTCGCGATTTTGGTACAACGGCCGTACCCAAAACCTTCGTTTATTTTTTATGATTTTCAGCTGATCATACGCTTCATGCAGCAATATAACCATTATGACCAACTCAAGGACGTCGTCAATTTCCATTTTTATTAAAATGTTTGCCAAAGCTCAAAAAAATCACAAATTGTTTGTTTACTCACAGAAACACAGAATATATTTATTATCCGTATTCATTGGGTCGAGTCTCTCCGTCATTCCGTCGCTGTCAGTTGAGCACTTTGACGCAACGGATGCAAAGTATTCTATGGGCCGCAGCTTTAACTTCACTGATCCGCCGAAAGCATAATTACGGTTCGCTATTCGTAAAAATTGTCAAAAAGCTGATAAGCGAAAAAGTCACGTTGTGGGAACGTATCATGTTTCCCTTACCCAGACGAGTTTGTGAAGTGCACTACTACTCGTTGCAGTAGAAATTTTGCGGACTGATACCTTAACTCCCCCCTTTCTAGAATCAATCGTCCCGATTGCTAAAAAGCCGGAAGGTCATTGGCACTTCGAAATTCTCGTTTTGGTTTATGGGGAAGGTGCTTCTCTAGATTAAAGACTCTTGGTTCGGTTCCTTCATTAGTTACAGCGGTTATATGTTGTGTCTTGGTTTTGAATTTGTAAATTGTCAGAAACAGACAGACAATTAGTATAGCGGACAGGACTAAATTGGACCACAACATGACCCTTCCTTTGGTTGATATGGAATTGATCTCGTCAACATTGTTTGTTTGCAGTTCCTTTATCATCTCTAGAGATAGGACTTCTTGAAATTCGAATTTGTTAGTAGAAATTTGTAATATAGCTGGAAGTGGGTTTTAGGTTGATACCTCCTTAGAAACATAAGTTTGATTCCCAATTGTGACTGTATCATTGTGAAATTGGACTAAATAGGTTCCCGATAATCGATATGATTTATTTTGGGATATTTCTAGAAATCCCTCGAATCGATTTAAAAATATCATTCCTTGACTAATTTCTTGTACTGAAGGAACGGCTGATTATTAATTATTAGGCAATTATGCTCTTTGCTATTCAGAAGTGGAGGTATACAATTTGATTCACTTATATCTAACAAATTTTCCTTATTACAAATACACAATTCGTTGAATTCATTACAATTTTTCTTAGTTTGATAGATTTTATTTTTACATCTAACAATGTTTTCTAGATTGATCTTTACAATTGTTTCTTTCTTCTTAGCGGGTTTGATCAGTAATTTTTCACAAATATTTTGATCTATTGCTGGTAAATTTACTATATATAGTATTGTCGACTCATCCGTCGCTATTCTAATAGTGGCAAACTCCAAGGCTTCTTCTAAGTTATAATATGGGAATTTTTCGGAATCTAAAAAACTTTTTGCTTCTAAGATTTTCTTTTCTGAAAGTATAAACGAGTTTATTACTCCTACTCTTGCCCATTGTAAGGCATATTCTAAGTTTGTCATTTCGTCCTTAATGATTTTTATTTTGTTTGTTATGCTTCTTTCTATTGTTTGTTGGACCTCTTCTAATGATTGTATTGTTTTCAAAATTAGATTAGTCCTATTAGTCAGTATGTTAATTCTGTCGATGGAGTCTTTGTTAATAATTGTTTGTCGTTCATTAGTTGTAAGTATTCCGCTAATTTTGTTAACTATTATTTCATGGTCTTCATGGTCCGGGGTACCGGCTATCCATTTCCATACTGTACCTAAAGCATCGATTGATCGCTTCGTCCTAGGTTTTAACCTCTTCAGTTGATTTTTAAGCTGCTTGATATCATGAAGGAGGAATGGTAGTACGGTGCTGTTTCTCAATAGTTTTTGTTGAATTTCAAAGTTCAGGTCGTCAACTGTGCGCTCGTAGTTAGTCAATTCAAGTACGTGGATAAGCTTAAAGTTTCCGTTCTGTAGTCTGGTTTGTCCCAAATTGATCGAAATCAATTGTGAATTGGAGTTTTCCAGTATTTGCATTTCAGACCGGCATGGAGCGAATACTGCGACGAGCATTACTATGGCAATAGGCATTTTCTATAGGAGTAAAAATTATTGCGAGTCGTCAGGTTTTAAGGTTATCTTTATGGATAATTCTATTGCGAAATTGAATTTTAACCTTGTTCCCTAAATCCTCTTGAACCTTCTGTTTTTTAAACCGAGGCGAAAGCTTATTGCGCTGCCCAATTGTCTTTTCATAAATAACATCTCCAGGTTGGTATGTCCTCACCTGGTTTGAGTCATTCCTTTGTATCAGGTGTACAACTTTGCTTCCGCCGTTTTTTTCCAAAATTAAAAGCTTTATTGCGAAAAAGTGCTTACAGATGTATTATTCAAAGTATTGTCCGTCGCTAGCGACAACTTTCTCCCATCTTTCCGGCAATTTTCGGATCCCGGCTCGAAAAAAGGAGTCCTCTTTTGACGCTATCCATGAAGCAATCCATTTTTCCAATTCTTCGAAGGATTGAAAATGTTGATCTGCCAGGCCGTGTGCCATCGAACGGAATAGGTGGAAGTCAAAAGGGGCGACATCTGGGGAATACGGCGGGTGGGGCAAGACTTCCCATTTCAGCGTTTCCAGGTACTTTTTGACCACTTTTGCGACGTGAGGCCGAGCATGGTCGTGTTGGAGGATGACTTTGTCATGTCGAAATCACCATTTTTAACATAAAACGTTGAAACCACTCTCGACACGTTCTTTCACTCAGAGCAGCATCACCGTAAGTTTCTGAGAGCATTCGATGCGCTTCAGCTACATTTTTTTTCGAATTGTAACAGAAAAGTAAAACTTCCCGCAAATGGCGAGAATTGGGCACATAAACGGACATTTTCGAGCGTGAATAATACGAAAACAAGAACAACTGTCACTGAAACGGCGATGACAATTCGTTAGGCACTGTCCACACTCACTTTAAAGGCATTACCATCTATGTATTTCAACCAGCCTCAGCCGGTACAGCCACCTATCGGAAAACGGCGGAAGCAAAGTTGTGCACCTGATAGCATTTTTTCTTGCGCTTTTTTCAACATATCGCCTAAACTACTTATTAAAAAAAATTTCTAGTGGTTTGTTTTGTATAACGGAGTGGATTGAATGGGTATACTGTAGAGCTGCCCTGTAAAAAGCTTCTGTATCGTCAATCAGATGAAATTCTTCTTTTAAGCATCGAGCTATTTCGATGATGGTAGAATGAAGTCTTTCAACTTGTCCATTCGTAGTGCTATGGCGAGGGGTGCAGTAATAAAGTTCGATTCGTAATCGTTGCATTAGAGCTTTAAACTGGGGTGTTGTAAATCCTGGTTCATTGTCGAGAGTGAGTTTTTTTGCTTCTGGAAAACTTTGTAAAACATCAAGAACTTTTTCTGCTAAATTGGTTTTGTTGTCTGTCTGTTTTATAACTAAAAATTTTTAATTGGCATCGATACAAGTTATAAATTTAAGATTTTGAGCGTAGAAAATGTCAAGGTTAAGGTATTCCCCCTCCTTGTTGGGAATCGGAGCCTTTCCGATGTCAATCTTTTGCGGATGCCTATTGTACTTGGTTTTATCGCAGATTTCACAGTGTCTAATGTATTCTTTAAAATGATTCAACATTTTAGGCCAGTAGTATTCCTTATAAACTTGTTTATAATTTTCTTTACAATTCCTGTGGGCGCCAATATGTGTTTGTTGTATTATTGCTTCTTGGTCATCGCGGTTTAGTACGTCAATTCCCCATCCGCGTGTATAGGAATTTGTTTGTGAAAACACCCCTAACTGTTTCTTTGAAGTCAAGAAGGTCTTCCGCGGTGCAATGTATTGCGATCACTAATTTAGGCTGAAGGAATTCTAAAAGGATTGTTTTCAAATTTTCCTTAGTGTCATATTCAATGATGTGCCTACTTTTACCGAAATTGACTATTGATTCTTGTATTGTAAATTAAATTAAATTCATTTAAGGGTTTGAGGGACTCAGGAATAATAAATTCATCACTACTTACAACGGAGTGCTGAGTACTGATTCATTATCGGAGATATTGTTTAAAAATTGTCTGGAGAGCGCATCAGCAACTACGTTTTGTGTTCCGGGTTTGTATACAAATTTTGGTGCAAATTCTTCGATAAAAGCATGCCATCTTTTCATTTTGGCATTTGGATTTCTAGCGGACACCGCGAATGTTAAGGGTTGGTGATCGGTATCAATTTCTAAATCTGATACACCATATAAATAGTTCCGAAGTGTTTTCAAAGCCCACACTATGGCATATAGTTCTTTTTCATTCGTAGCGTAGTTTCTTTCAGTGGAGTTAAGGGTTTTAGAGATGAATGTAACAGGTTTCCCATTCTGACTTAATACCGCGCCTATTGCGACGTTCGATGCGTCGGTTGTTAAAATGAATTTCCTGTTGAAATCTGGTTGTGCCAATTCTACTTGGTCTATTAACAGAGCTTTAACCTTACCGAAAGCGGCGATTGCTTCCTCGTTTAAATTGATTTCTAATTTTTTTGACATATTTTGCGAGACTTTACCATTTTCTCCCGCTAAGTAAGTTGTTAAGGGCTTTGTAACCAACGCGTTGAATTTTCGGTAATAGCCTGCCATTCCTAGGAAGCTTCTCAATTGACGTAAGGTTCTTGGCAAAGGATATGTTCTGATGGTTTCTATTTTTTTGGGGTCCGTTTTTATTACGTTATAACCTACTCTATAACCTAAAAATTAAACTTCTTTTTGGTAAAATTCTAATTTTTCTAAAGATATCTTCATCGAGAGATGATAAGTGTGTTCCTCTAACGTGGAAGAATATACAATAATGTCGTCTATGTAGACGTGACAAAATTAACCTATATAAGCTCTGAGGATATTATCCATGGCTCCTTGGAAGATGCCAGGAGCATTTTTCAGCCCAAATGGCATCCTAATGAATTCGTATTTTCCGTTATTTACGGAAAAGGCCGTTTTTTCAATATCTGATTCTTTCATTAATATTTGGTGGAATCCCGATTCCAGGTCTATCGTGGAAAAGTATTTCGCTTTTTCCAAATTTGATAGTATGACGTTGCAGTCAGGTTTAGGATAATTCATCGCAATTGTTTGTTCGTTTAATTTTTTTAATCAATTAGCATTCTCAATTTTTAGGTCCCATCCTCATTTAACCCTTTTTTTCGGTACCACCCAAATGGGCGAGTTGTACGGACTTTTGCTTGGACGAATGATGCCATCGTTCAATAAATTTTGTATTTCTTTATTCACAAATGTATTAACAGATATAGGATAGGGGTGTTGCTTACTCCATATAGGAGTTTCAGCAATTGTACGAATTTCTGCTCGTACGTCTGTCCTAAATGGCAGCCTCATGTTTATTTGGGAATGAAGCTGTTCTATTTCTTGAATAACTTCGCGTCTCAGATATTCAATTTCATCATGTTTTCTTATGTGATTAATATTTTCTAACGTGTTTTCATTTACGGAATCGACCTCTTCATCACCTTGGTCTTCCTTATTAAAGTTTAAAAATCTCTCACAGTGCTTTCCACACTCCAAGGTTCCTTTTTCAAAATTCAGCACAATGTTTGCTTTTTTCATAAAATTATAGCCTATCAAAATATCAGCTTCGAGGTTAGAGATCTCGTAGAATCTTTCTCTGATTCCAAATAGTCTTGCCTCGCAATAATGTTCAATTATGGTAAGGCCATTTATTATTTTTACTCTTTTCCTGATAACTAATTCCTTCCTATTTTCTAAAACATTTGGGCTGCAGTAGCAGCTAGTGGCACCGCTGTCGATTAATATTCTATATTTTCTTCCGGATGTCCCTCGTTTAAGGATGCAGGGCAATCCGGGTCTGTTTCTAAAAAATTTTCCGCATTTAAATTATTTATTCGTGGTGCCTTATATTGCGGCTAAAACTAACTTGGGCGCTCGGGAGTTGGCGTTTAAGAGCTTGCTGGAAATTGTCAAATCTTGCAGGATTCTCCTGGCGTCCTTGGTAGTTATTTTGGATTGGTCCTCACGGAAAATTATTGTTGTTACTATTGTTAACATTTGGTCGAGGGGTTCCTTGTTATTTATAATTGGTGTTGTAAAAAAATGTTCGTGGCTGAACTACCTAATTCCATTGGTTCGGGTTTCGGTTGAGTTTGATTATTTTGGACGTTGTCGGAATCGTAAAAAATTATGCGGTTTTTGATTACTATTATTGCCAGAATTGGAATTGCTGGCTCGGTTGAACTGAAGTGCAAAACTAGCTCGTAACACTTCGTTCAATAATGTGTGTGACTGACACATAGATGGCGGCACTAATACTAAATCAATATTTTTTTTCGAAATTGTGAACCTTTTTAGGCTTACTGTCAAAATTACATGTCAATCCGAAAATTAGTTTACAAGTTACAGTGCTTTAAGTGACACTACTTTTGAGTTTTCAAAAAAAATTAATTCAAAGCTGATTTATCATTGTTTTTTAATGAAAAAAAATACTGTTTAATGCCAGGAATGGCTTGAAAAACATTATTCGGACTCTGCTCCATCAAAAAGAACCATTTGTTATTGGTATGCCGAATTCAAACGTGGTCGTACAGACACCGATGACATTCCATCTACTGGACGGCCAAATGACGCTGTTATTCCGGAAAACGTTGAAAAAACACTGAAAATCATTATGTCCGACCGTAAAGTGAAAGTGGGGGAGATTGCTGACATTCTAAAGATATCAGCAGGCAGTGTACACACCATAATACACGAACATCGGTTATGAAAAAGGTGTTTTCGAAATGGGTGCCGCGTTTGCTCACACCGGAGCAAAAACAACAACGAATCGATGATTCAAAGAGCTGTTTGGACATGTTTACGCGCAACAAGTCGGAGTTTTTGCGTCGGTACATCACAATGGATGAAACATGGATCCACCATTTCACTCCAGAGTCAAATCGGCAGTCTGCTGAGTGGCATGCAACCGGTGAAAGCCGCCCAAGGCGTCCAAAGGCACAAACATCGGCTGGCAAGGTTATGGCGTCAGTATTTTGGGATGTGCACGGAATAATGCACGGAAGGGAAAACAATCAATAGCGACTATTATCACAGAACAAACAATATACAGAATGCGCATCTGGTGTAAAGAAAATTTTCTTCGCGGGTTCCAGCGGTACGACCCGTTTGTGGATGCGGGGGGAAGCAGTAAAGGGGATGAGAACGCACAGAGCGCGAGAGCGTGAGCTGAGAAGCTGCGACCGCGCACCACACACTGTGGTTGTTGTTGTTGGGCAACAAGGCGATGTGCCGCTTGCATGTTGGTGCTGGCTCGTGCTCGCTCTCCGCTTGCTTTTTGACAAACAAGAACAAGAAGTGGAGAGGCAGTTTCATAGAAAAATTGATTGAGCGATCGCCAAGGCACATAAGGTGGTAGCACTACGGGAAAAACCAAAATTCAATGGATTTTATAAGTTCTTTTGGTCTGCTTGTAAAATAGAAGTTGTAAAAAGTACAAATGGCTACAATGAAATATATGTATGTGTTAAATATTGAAACAACCAAGACGCATTAAGAAAGTGATAATAAGTGGAAAACTATTGCTACAATGTTGTGCTAATTATCAAAGAATGCTGCAACTACCTATTGAATTTGCCTTGGCGATTGCTTTGCCAAATCAACCACTTTCAATGTGCACGAGTAAAGCCAAGCCGCAACAACATTGCGTGTTGTTGTCGAAATGAGAATAAAGCCCAAAAAAAATCGAATCTATGCGTATACAATACATCAATTCGCGCTTACTCTCTCGGTTCCCTTTACATTTTCCTCACCTTTGTTGCTTCCCGCCCGCGTCTGAAATGAAATCGCAAAATTATTTCAGATGCGCCTTCTGTATACTGTTTATTCTGTGCTATTATATAGCGTTGTTGGAACGTTTGAATGAAGAAATCGCGATTAAGCGGCCCCATATGAAGAAGAAAAAAGTGTTGTTTCACCAAGACAATGCACCGTGTCACAAGTCGATGAAAACGATGGCAAAAATGCATGAATTGGGCTTCGAATTGCTTCCTCATCCCCCGTATTCTCCAGATCTGGCCCCCAGCGACTACTGGCTCTTCGCAGACCTCAAAAAGATGCTCCGTGGTAAGAGATTTGGCTCAAATGATGAAGTAATCGCCGAAACTAACGCCTATTTTGAAGGCAAAGAAAAATCGTTCTACAAAGGCGGTATCGAAAGATTGGAAAAGCGTTGGAATGATTGTATCTCCCTAAAAGGGGACTATGTTGATGAATAAAAACGAATTTTGGCAAAAAAATGTGTTTTAATTAGTTAGTCACACACATTATTGAACGAAGTGTTATATTGTTGGACTCTAATTCGTGGGCCTTTGCCAACGCATTCGGGAGGTCATTTGGTGAGAGTGAGAATATGATATTTGCTAGAGGTGGATTTAATCCTGTTATAAAAACTCGCAAGGCGTATTGTCTATTTTTCTTATTCAGCTCGTTCGTTAGTTCTGAGTTCGAACCGTGAGTCATTATTGTTTTATTGATTAAGGCTGTTAATTTTTTGTTGACCTCGTTATAATAGTCTATTATGCTTAACCCTTCGTATGTTAAATTCACCGATTTGATTGCGGTTCTTTGATTTAGGTAGAAAATTAAAAAAAAAATATACGTGTTTTCGGTTTTTCTAATTTTTTACTTTTTTAATATTATTAACAAAAAAACGGAGTGATGCAGATATGAATCAAAACAGTTGACGGAATGAAAAAAAAATTTGTTTTCAGTTCAAATGAAAATTTTTTAAACAATTATTTCTTTTGTTGAACCACAATGCGACTTCGCATTTTTGGCACTCGGTTTCTGAAAACTAGTGCAATTGGGGAATTTGCACTTCTTTCCAACCACACAGGCCAATGCCAAATTTGATCTTGTCGGACCATTTAGTTTGGCACATGTTGCGTTGGTCCCTTTCTAATCTTCGCATTGAGTTCGATCTGAATTGCAGTGCAACGTTTTCCTGTCTTTACAGCAGTATCTATTTTAGTCAAAACTTCTGCTATCTTGAGTTGAAAGTCAGCTGAATTCAACAACTTTCCAGGTGTCGCGTTTGCTTTGTGTACCCGTTTATACAATAGCTACGCATTACAAATGGCGAGATCAATAAGGTGATACAAAACGCTGACCTGCCACCTGTTGCTTCTTATCAAAATCTTATATCTTCCACGGCAGCCGCCGTGGCTCAGTTGGTTAGTGCGCGGTCCAGCGAGTCGCATGCAGAGCGAATACTGCATGTAGTAACACCTAAAAAAAAAATAACGGGAAACTCGTTTTCTCTTTCGGTGGCTGTCCTCTCAGCTGGAAATGGCAAACCTCTGAGAGTAAAAATTGCCTATGAAAAAGCTCCCAACCTGCCGTTCGGAACCGGCATAAAACTGTAGGTCCCTTCCACCCGCGTACAAAATTCACACGCACAACACGGGTGGTTGCGGGAAGCTAGGCCTTAGTCTCGCGTAAGCGGGCTGTCGTGCCAATCAATTATTAAATTAAAAAAATTATTATTATATCTTCCAATAATGCTGTCAATAAGATCAACGCCTCCCATATAGGAGTTGTACTGAGATACCGGAAAAGGACGCTCAATTTGAACATACGTTTTCTTCGTTTTGTCATATCGCCGGGCGATGCCTTTTGGTAGAACCACAGAATAAACAGTATACAGAAGGCGCATCTGAAATAATTTTGCGATTTCATTTCAGACGCGGGCGGGAAGCAGCAAAAATGAGGAAAATGTATATTGAACCGAGAGAGTAAGCGCAAGCGACCGGAGAGCTGCTTTGCGATGCTCTCTTGCATTCCCGCATTCATTCGATTGATTGTTGCTTTATTCTCATTTCGACAACAACACGTAATGTTGTTGTTTTCCGCAGGAAGCCAGCTTGGCTTTACTCGGGCACATTGAAATGGTGCTTGTTTTGGCAAAGCGATCGCTCAGTCACTTTTTCCTATGCAAATTTTGCCTGTCCGCTTCTTGTTCTTGTTTGTAAAAAAGCAAGCGCAGAGCGAGCAGGTACCGGCAAACTTGTTTCTTGTCATAATCAATCGAATCTTCGAGCTGAATGGTCGTTTTTCTTTTATGCTGCGCTTAGATTAATTGATATTAAATTTTGCAAATATTTAGACGTGGTTGAACCAAAATAAAAATTTTTACAAATATTTTTACGAGGCTAGTTCCAAGTAAAATTATTTGTTTAAATTTTGACGTAGTTGATTCCAATTTTGAATTTTTTGCAATTGTTTTGACGTGGTTGATCCAAATTAGTTAGTTGATCCTTTCCTTGGTTATTATATTACTTTTCATTTGGCATATTCACTGACTTTACTAGTATGCGAAAAATGGATCCTGCTCCGTGTAAAAATTTATTACCCCGGGTGGGTAAAAATTTAATTAAGTCAGGGCTTCAATGCTGCATAACATGTTGCCGAAAATCTAGACGGGATGATGAACAACTTAAGATGTTTAAATTTCCGCCCTATGACTCAGCTATGGGCCAAATTTGGCGAGAAAAATGTAGCATTAAAACTAAAGAATACAGCAAACCATTATTTATATGCGTTAATCACTTCTCAAGTTCTGACATTGGGAAAAAATATTTAAAATCTGGAGCAGTTCCTGTATTTAATTTGGAAAATGTTGAAGAAACTTATGAGTTTTCAGAGCCCGATTGTTCAACTAGAAAGAGACGAAAAAGTGAGTCCGTAGAGGCATTGCAATAATTGCTCATCATATGCTAAATCCGTAAATTTTTACAGGAAGAAATATTACAACATTTTGGCAAAATACAGAAACATAAAAAACCAGAAGAAATTACCAAAAAACTCAGAAGTACTCCAACGTATCGACTCTTATAATAACGTGAACAAAGAATCAAAAGTATTTTGTAAGCTTCTTCTAAGTTTCCGTCCTAAAGAATATACGGAAGATATAAAAGATTCGGCTCAAAATATTTATTATGTCTCGCAATCGACGTATCAATTTTTAAGAAATAAACTAAATCTAAATTTGCCACATATCTCGACTGTTTATCGATGGGCCCCTGTAAAGTTCCTGCAGCCAGGTTTTAAGAACTCTGCTTTTGAGGTCATAAGAAAACGGTGCTTGGATTTGACCCAGAGCGAAAAGAACAACATGATTCTATTAATGGATGAAATGGCAATTAGAAAGGAATTACGATATAATCCTAAATTAGATTTGGTGGATGGGTATGAAGAAAATGGGGTTGAAAGGACAAGCCAAATAGGAAAACAATTATGTGTTTTTATGGTCAAATCAATGTTTTCAAACTGGTCATTGGTACTAAATTACTTTGTTTCCAAAAACGGACTCTCTGCCAATATTTTAAAAAATATAATTCTGGAAAATTTAAAAATTCTCAATAGTTTTGGCATCACAGTAAAAGTTATAACTTGTGACCAAGGGTCTTCCAATAGGAAGTGCTTTTCGGATATGGGTGTAACTTTGGAAAGGCCTTTTTTCATGTATAATGATGGAAAAGTGTTCTGCATATATGATTTCCCGCACCTTGTTAAATCACTGAGAAATGGCTGGCTCAAATGCGACTTAGCTACACCAAATGGAATTGCTAGTTTTAGGGTTGTTCAAGAACTTTTCGAAATGGAACTTAAGTCAACAACAAAAATGTGTCCTAAACTAACCAGCCAACACATTTTTCCAAATTCTTTCGAGAAAATGAAAGTAAAACTGGCAACCCAAATTTTCAGCAGGACTGTTCAAGCTGCTATTAGGACAACTGCTGAAACTGTGGGTTTCAAAAGTTGCTCTAAAGAATTGGCTTTATCTACGGCCAGCTTTATAGAAAATATTGACAAAATATTTGATTGCCTAAACAGTGGATCGTTATATTCCAAAAATTTCTACAGATCTGCGATTCAACTCAACAGTTTATCACATTAGTATATAAAGTTCTTCCTTAAATACCTGGATGATATCTCATTTGATGACAAAAAGAAAAAAGTATTTTTTTTTTATGGGATGAAACTTACTCTAAAAGCTGTTTGTCTATTAGTAGACGAGCTGTTTGAGAAAAAATCCGACATTTTTTTTTTATGACAAGGACATTAAACCAAGACAAACTTGAAAATATGTTTTCTATACTAAGACAAAAAGGTGGTAATGATATAAATCCATCAGTGGCTGATATTATTAATATATTAGCACGCTTAATGGCCGCAAAAATTGTGCAATTAAGTTCCCACAGCAATTGTTAAGAACTAAATGATACTACGTTTGAAACGCTTTCTAATATCGTATTAAATCCCGACTCAGCTCCTGAACATAGCGAAGAAACTAGTCAAACCGATGATTTTGAAGTGGATAATAATACAGCCATCCTTGCCGATTTCATATTAAATGATAGTTTTGAGAACTGTTCCGAATTTACCATAGATTTAGCGTCTTTAAGATATTTTTTGGGTTATGTTGTCTACAAAATACTTACCAAAATAAACTGTGAAACATGTGCAGCGGAATTGAGAAAAGAAGATGAGGTACTAACAGTTCCTAGTGAACTTTTCATATTTCACAAAAACTTTAACTCTCTAAAAGATTTCGGCAACCTTATTAGTCCATCGCAAATTCTATTAGAGATAAGCAAAGTACACATTTCAATTTTCCGCAGCATTTTTGAAAAACAGCCACAAATTGTAGGCATAAAAAATGTAATAAAAGTTAAATGCCAAAATGCTACACCACAATGGTTTTTCACGTGTCCTGATCATAAAAACACAATTTTGGACTTTATGATTTAGTTCTTCTCAGGAAGCATTGTGCATGGGCCTCCGAAAAGAAAAATTTAACTAAACCCCGAAAACTTAAAATCCTAAAAACGTAATAAACTCTGGTTATTTTGACCAAACTTATTCCTTGACTTATTCCCACAATTGGGGGTTTTTTATCGTAGTATTGTGAATTGCTGAGCTCGTTACAGAAATCAGCCAAAGCAAAAATATATTCTAACTTCAGTTGTTAGCCAGCGGCAACAACAACCACAGGCTGTCGACTTTCATTTCCTCCATCACAATGCATGCGGCACATCGCTTTGTTGGCCAACAACAACAACCACATACATATATGGTGCGTTACTGTTTGGTACACCGGCATGCGACTAATACCACAGAATAAACAGTATACAGAAGGCGCATCTGAAATAATTTTGCGATTTCATTTCAGACGCGGGCGGGAAGCAACAAAGGTGAGGAAAATGTAAAGGGAACCGAGAGAGTAAGCGCGAATTGATGTATTGTATACGCATACATTCGATTTTTTTTGGGCTTTAATCTCATTTCGACAACAACACGCAATGTTGTTGCGGCTGGCTTGCGCAGCAAGCCAGCTTGGCTTTACTCGTGCACATTGAAAGTGGTTGATTTGGCAAAGCAATCGCCAAGGCAAATTCAATAGGTAGTTGCAGCATTCTTTGATAATTAGCACAACATTGTAGCAATAGTTTTCCACTTATTATCACTTTCTTAATGCGTCTTGGTTGTTTCAATATTTAACACATATATTTCATTGTAGCCATTTGTACTTTTTACAACTTCTATTTTACAAGCAGACCAAAAGAACTTATAAAATCCATTGAATTTTGGTTTTTCTCGTAGTGCTACCACCTTATGTGCCTTGGCGATCGCTCAATCAATTTTTCTATGAAACTGCCTCTCCACTTCTTGTTCTTGTTTGTCAAAAAGCAAGCGGAGAGCGAGCACGAGCCAGCACCAACATGCAAGCGGCACATCGCTTTGTTGCCCAACAACAACAACCACAGTGTGTGGTGCGCGGTCGCAACTTCTCAGCTCACGCTCTCGCGCTCTGTGCGTTCTCATCCCCTTTACTGCTTCCCCCCGCATCCACAAACGGGTCGTACCGCTGGAACCCGCGAAGAAAATTTTCTTTACACCAGATGCGCATTCTGTATATTGTTTGTTCTGTGCTAATACCAAAGAATATGAAGTGTATAGAAGGCGCATCTGAGCTCAAAAATTCAAATTTTTGTTTGCGAGCTTCATAGAGCGGGGGGAAGCCACAAAAGGGAAAGAGTGGTGCCAGCAGGAGAGCAAGCGCTTCAGTTTACGCTCATTGACTGTACGAACTGAAGCACGCGCTACAACAAACACACATGAAGTGAAAGTACCGTTTCTTCTGTGTACTTTGAGGCGTTGGTGGTTGTTTTGGTCACTCAATAATTTTTTGTGCAAATTTCTTACAGCAACACAGACAGCGCAATGATCGTCGTTTCAACGACGCCAATGCTGTTTGTTGTTGTAGTTTTTGTGTGTATGCTTTTTTGTTTGGCGATTGGTTTTGCTCGTTTATGTTTATAATGTTTATGTTTTGCATCGTTTGGAACTTCCTTTTTATAATTTACTGTCACAGCATTCATCAGGGAATCTGAAGAAGTAAATAGGTTATAACAAAAGTCTGTAATCGATTGATAATTTTTATTATAATTTTTATGGAACATGTTTCACTTAGCGCAGTGAAAACGTCATCATTTCTTAGTTTTTGGAAACAGATGCTACAATTAATTTTAAATTATTTAATTAATAATTTAATATTTCTTATCTACAAAATAGTTTGCGTAATCATTATTGTTGAAATAAAATAATACAAAAGACAGCTTCGTCTGTCTCACCATGTAATAGGAGTTGATCCATAGAATAATGTGTCTTCGAAATTAGTTGCTACACTTGACCGAATAATACTTGAATTTTGTCCCAAAATTGCAAAAGTATTTTGTAGTTTATCTTGATTAAAAATCTTCTTTGTTATACAAAATTTATTTTTTTTATTTATTGTATGTATTTATTTATTTTGCTTAATTTCATCAGTGATTAAAACCAGATTTTTGTTCTAAAAAAAACATTTATCATCCATACAATTAACGTCTTTCAAATAATTTAAAAAAATTCTTTATAAATTAGTGCGACTTATTATTTAATTGTAAAGCCGATCTAAAGCAATTATCCGATTGCCCTTTTCATGCAATCAAATATTAGGTCTACTTTTTTGATAAATTCTTTAGGAACTTTGTCTATAGCGATCATATAAGTCGCCATGCCAACCATATTTTATTTTCGTTTCTATGATTTTGCGCACACTAAAGTCGGCAGTGAGTTCAGGAGCAATATGCGACGCCGTGCAAGCAAATAGAAGAAGAACAAAAGCCAGCCAGTAAATAGAAATCGTTTTACAATTTCAGCTTTTCGCCAGCGCAACAACAACAACAACAGCACATCGTCTTCATCTCCCAATCATCCCACGCCGCAGCAGAGTGCTAACCAATGATAACATGATGCGAAACTGAGAGGATTGACGAAATTTTGTCGTTTTTTTTGGTCACACGAACACAATCCGTGTGAGCTGAAAAGAAAATCGTCAACCCTGCCAGCTTTCTCTCTTTGTGGAACAATTCGTATTGTAGCAAGCAGCTGACTTGCAAATTTGTTCCTAACGCGGGGTTGCAATTTTTATGTACTTGTAAAAAAGTATGTTCGCAGTCTTATTGTACAAAGCAGTGTAAAATAAGGAAAAAATATATGAAATGATCAAAATTATTTAATTTAAATGAAAATGTTAGGGAAAAGTTGTAATATGCAGAGATATAAAGATGTAAAAAAGAAATCCTTATTTCTTTGTGCATATGTAAAAACTAATAATAACTAATTTGCATTTTCCGAACCACCACTGAGGCAATACGGCGCGTTACCGATTTTTTTTTTAACGATTTTGTAACATTTTAACAATTTTTTTAACAATGATTTCAGAGAGGAACAAATAAAAAAAATGTATTTAATGCGTTTGTTTCCCAATTCGAAAAAAACACGGACTAAACGGACCACAAAAACCAGAAGTAGCCGAAACTAATAAATGTCGGACAGTAAACAATTTATGTTTATAAGTATAGTCTGCTACTTCGCGATTATAAAATCGTATCAGAAAACATATGTATATATATGCATATATCTATATTATATTATAATTGCGACAGCCATATTTTGCTATCCCTTTTTATACGGGTGCGCATATCATATATACATATATATACATATACATATATATATAACATATATATAATATATTTTCTATTAATATGCGCACCCGTATAAAAAGGGATAGCAAAATATGGCTGTCGCAATTATCGCAAAAACTCCTCTGGAGCTTTCATCAAATTCACATTTCATTCAAATTTCACGAATAAAATTCAATAAAAGCTGAATAAAAAATGTGTTAAACACGTATTAAAACACTTTTGACTGGTTTTCGGGAAATATTGTAATTTTTTAATCACTTTTCTTCCAAAAGATTACATAGTTACAAAGAAATTAAAATTGATTTTCCAATGTTTAAAAAATTGAAAGTAAACGCAACCCTCGCCATGGCCCTTGTATGGGAAATCAACAGTACGGTTCTGTGCAACCCCCGGGTCTGATGTTTGGCAAAATCAACCCTAAGGTCTGATGTTATCGGTGTATTAGTGCGGATTTTGAGTATGTATTGTGGTCGAGCGCTCTCAGTTTCGCATCATGTTATCATTGGTGCTAACGCAGACTCACTGCAGTGAGCACAACCAAAGAGCGCAACACATAAAACTACGTTCTCGCTTGTAAAGCAACGCTCTCACCACATACATACGTGATCTGTGCGAGCAGAGCGCGGGTCGCAATGTTAGAACCCGCGTACAAAATTTTTGCTTGTATGACATGCGCATTCTGTATGTTTATTTTCTTTGCTAATACTTTTATCTGTTTGCTCTCCGAACATTTCATTTTGCGCTCTCACAGCTTCTCTTTTTACGCTCTGTGCGTTCTCATCCCCTTTACTGCTTCCCCCCGCATACACAAACGGGTCCTACCGCTGGAACCCGCGAAGAAAATTTTCTTTACACCAGATGCGCATTCTGTATATTGTTTGTTCTGTGGTAAAACTCCTGCATAGTTCGAAGCTGAGGACACCATTTTATTGTCGAGCCATGCAGTTACCGCTATGTCAACACTATCATAGTTTGTGACATTTTCTATTGAAGTACTTCTAGGACTTTTCTTGAATACATTAGGTTCTGGTAATTTGCAGTTAGAATTGAACTTTCTTCATCTGGATCGGTTCCATCCTTATCTGGAAAGTACTCACTTGCTTCATCTGCTGAGAAATCTAATTCGTCTTCGCTCTCTAAGCTGTTAATTATTCCAGCAATTTGAGCAGACGATAAGCGTTTACGAGACATTGGATCTAAATAAAGCGAATATCAAGCAGACACCTTTTCTAACTTATAAAAATTGGGTACATAGCCCGAAATATATACTACGAACATGTATATAACACGTATTTGCTCATCGCCATAATAATATACCACAAAGGTTTGTTATTTACGAAAATTTAAAAAATCGTTTCGATTTACAGTCTGTCCAGTAGAAGCGTGATCGACCAAATTATCACTTAGAGTACCGTTATCAAAAATATTTGAATGCACCTAAGTAGCCTCATCATTTTTGTAATACGCACTGCAAAAATTGTCAGTCTGGTGAAACAATTACAAAGTACAGGGTGTTTTATTAAGATGAGCTCCGCGTGAGAGAAGCGACATGAAGCCGTATTCCTTTATCTACACCCTAGAGGGCCGTAAATGTCACGTTTAGCTGCAGCAAAATATATGAAGAAGTCGAAGTCATTCGTAAGGAGGTAGGCGAATCGGTATATAGAAGCAAAAAATGTTGACAATTTGGCAGGCCTTGAAAAAAAAGACCTCCCCAAAACAGGACAAGAAAATCATTGATTTGTTTGGGACGAAGCCGGGCTTATTGTTGCGTAAAGCTAAAGCAGTTTTAGAGAAAAATGATGTTCAAATATCAAAAGAGACGATTCGAGGACGTTTAGGATCTAACGACGTTAAATACCGGAGCTCTTTGAAAAAACTATTGGTCTCACCATCACACGTTCAAAAACGGCTTGCCTGGGCTTATGCCAATTCAGATCGGAATTGGAATAATGTAATATATACGGATGAATCCCAATTTTGGGCAAATAGTAGCATAAATCGATCTTGGTGTGCCGCCATCAACCGATTGTTCCAACGAACTGTTAAAGACCCAGTAAAGGTCCATGTTTGGGGCTGCTTCTCAGAAAAAGAATTTAGGCGAATTTTCGTTATTACCACCAACTTGAACGCGGTTTTTATGAACAACATTTATGAAAAAGCTTTATTATCATCAGCTGCGAAGATGTTCGGGAGAAGAGGTCTCTCTTGGATTATACAAGAAGACAACGACCATAAACATATCAGCCTAATGTGTGCTGAGTGGAAACAGCAAAATGGGGTAGAAGTGTTAGACTGGCCCTCACAGTCGCCTGATGCCAACCCGATAGAAAATGTGTGGGCAATTGTAAAGCAGAAACTCAGAGGAAATACTATATGGACAGAACAAACCGTTATCGAGACAAATTCGGGTGATTTGATGCCGATTGCCTCGGCAACTTGCTCAGGTCTTAGCGCAAAGTATGGGTCGGAGGTTTGAGGCCATAATAGCGAATGGCGGCGACTATACCTGTTATTAAAAATATTGCATACAATAAATATTATAAACTTATAAAATGCAGTTTGTTTGAAACGAATCGGACAAATAGTTTCCAAGTTAGGCCGATCACGCTTCTACTGGACAGACTGTACATTGGGCTAATTTTTTTCACTATGAATTATTTTGATGCATATCTGCAACAAAGCTAAATGCGCAATTTGCTGTTAGTAAAGTACAACCAAAGAAAATAAACATACAGAATGCGCATGTCATACAAGCAAAAATTTTGTATGGCGGGTTCTAACATTGGAACCCGCGCTCTGCTCGCACAGATCACGTATGTGGTGAGAGCGTTGCTTTAAAAGCGAGAACGTAGTTTTATGTGCTGCGCTCTTTGGTTGCGCTCACAGCAGCGAGTGTGCGTTAGCACATTGTTGTGGCAGCGATTGAATCGCTGGTTGTGGCGTGAAATGATTGCAAGGTGAAGACGAACGCTGTTGTTGTTGTTGTTGCGCTGGCGAAAAGCTGAAATTGTAAAACGATTTCTGATTTCTGGCTGGCTTTTGTTCTTCTTCTACAAGCCTGAACGGCGTCGCATATTGTTCCTGAACTTATTGCAGACAGTAGTGTGCGCAAAATCATAGAAAAGAAAATAAAATACGGTTGGCGGGACGACTTATGTGGTCGCTACAAACAAAGTTCCTGAAGAATTTATCAAAAAAGTAGACCTAATATTTGATTGCATGAACAGGGCAATCGGATAATTGCTTTAGATCGGCTTTACAATTAAATAATGAGTCGTACAAATTTATAAAGATTTTTTTAATTATTTGAAAGATGTTAAATGTATGGATGATTCAAGTTGTATTTTTAGAACTAAAATCTGTTTTTTAATCACTGATAAAATTAAGCAATAACCCACATAAATGTTTTATAACAAACAAGTTTTTTAACCAAGATAAATTAGAAAATACTTTTGCGATTTTGGGACAAAATTCATGTAGTACTCGGTCATTTCGAAGATACACAGGATTCTATGAATCAAAACCTACTACATGCTGAGACAGACGAAACTGTATTTTTATTATTTTATTTCAGCAGTAATTACAACAATTATTACAACAAATTATTTTGTAGATAAAAACTTCGACAATCGAGTAAAAATTAACATAGATAATAATTGTGGCATATGTTTCCAAAAACTAAGAAATGATAACCTTTTCACTGCGCTAAGTGAAACATTTTCCATAAAAATTATCAATCGGTTACAGACATTTGCTACCTATTTGCTCCTTCAGATTTCCTGATGAATGCTGTGACAGTAAATTAAAAAAAGGAAGTTCCAAATGATGCAAAACATAAACAATAAAAAAAACAACAAAAGAAGAGCTGTTTACATTTTTCTCGAGCTGTGTATACATAAAAACAACAACAACAACAACAAACAATGGCGTCGTTGAAACGACGATCATTGCGCTGGCTGGTGTTGCTGTGAGAAATTTGCACAAAAAATTATTGAGTGACCAAAACAACCACCAACGCCTCAAATTACACAGGAGAAGCGGTACTTTCACTTCATGTGTGTTTGTTGTAGCGCGTGCTTCAGTTCGCACAGTCAATGAGCGTAAACTGAAGCGCTTGGTCTCCTGCTGGCACCACTCTTTCCCGTTTGTGGCTTCCCCCCGCTCTATGAAGCTCGCAAACAAAAATTTGAATTTTTGAGCTCAGATGCGCCTTCTATACACTTCATATTCTTTGGTACAACATTAATAATTTCTCGATAGTACAGTCGTTGGAAACATATTCACTTCAAAATGGTCGAATAAAATATATATTTGCACTTTATTTATTAAAGATATTCAAAACAAAACGCTTGCAATTTAAACGAAACGGGAAAACCGTAAAATTGGCGGAGAAAAGTGAACATATGATCAAAACGTCAGCTTTTTGTAGTGTTGCAAGACAAAAACATATGAAATAAATGATACAGAAGGGCAACAAAAACTGTTTGGCCCAATGCTGCATCCACATCGCGGAATAATTGGGTTTAAACAGTATGATGCAGATCTGCATCATGGCCATACGAAGGGTTAAAGTGCCCTGACGCATAATACTAAGTTCATGTTCTATTATGTGCAACGGTCTTTTGTCTGCGTATGCGAAATCTAAGCGACTAAGGATAGCATCAAAATTTAGCAAGGTACCGTGGTTCGTTAACCTAATATTAATAATGAAATATCTTCGAAATTGTAAGGTGCACGGCATTGAAATTTTGTATTGTGTCGTCCCATAGATACTGGTAAGATTTGATGGGCCTTGGACAAGGGGCGTGGCACATTTTTTGTGACCGAAATATTTTGCTGAATTATAAATTAAACTAAGTACGAACCTACCATTTAATCAGACAGAGGGAATGGTGCGGGTATTAAACAAGGGGGCGTGTCACTTAAATCCGGTTCAAGCGCATTCTATTTCTTTTCTGAAACTTAGCAGTTTCGATTGCAGCCTCGATTGAGTTAATCAGAGAAGAAACTAACTCCTACGGTACATACAATTTTAGCAGATGGAAAGGATTTAGTAGAATACCAGTGCTTACCAATAGGGGAATTGTCTGAAGAAGCTCAAGAATGCAAAAATAAGGACTACAAAAGGTATAGATGTATGAACACTTGCAAAATATCACGAGCTAGACAAAATGAAGACCTTCTCAACAACCGTCTCTTCTGATCCAGTTATTTCATCTATGAGATCTGTAAGATCATACAAAGAACTTACAGATACTTATAGCTTAGAAATTATTTCATTATTAGACATTCCTTCCAGTGTAAATAGCGATTGTGGAAAATCTAATCTAAAAATATACAAACAAAAAAGTAATTTCATTGTAGTATGAAGTTTTAGTAAATCTTAACTTTGGCAACGAATTTTAAAGCCCCCTGTTACTGTGGCACCCTGTTTTTATGCCCATTTAGAGCTTAGATATTACACTTTCAGATGCAGTTTAAATTTTTAAATGTCTTTATTGGTTCAGAAGTTATGATTTTTGCAGCGAAAAATGGCAAAACGAGCCATAGTGCGTCGCCGTGAATTCGCCGGCAAATATTTCCTGTGCTGCCAATTCTGCTGCCTTCGATGCGCGCAGCGCTGCCGCTGCCTGTGCTGACGTTGCCGTTAATTCGGTGACAAAGAGTTTCTATGCTGCTGCTGTTGTTGCTAAGCCTAATGATTCGGTATCGGATTTATATGCAAAAACTATGCAAAAATATGCGAACATATGC
The DNA here is from genome assembly GCA_963971225.1 of Melieria omissa. NCBI lineage: Eukaryota > Metazoa > Arthropoda > Insecta > Diptera > Ulidiidae > Melieria > Melieria omissa. The sequence continues at coordinate 6,954,029 of OZ020270.1, forward strand.
TAATATGCAGTGCATATGTTAGCTCATTCTTAATATTTTTCAATAAAAATAGTTTCTGTCTTGGTACCATGATACAAATATAGAAGGTAGAACCGCTGTAATTTGTTTTGACACTAAACGTGTTTATTGACGTTTCTCGTATTTGTCAATAGCTTGGGTCGTGATGCCACTTCGTTGTAATACTAAATTAAGGCTATTTAAGGTTCTAAGGATTTTTAGATCTTTTTTAAAATAAACACGAAAATTTAATGTGACTAGTACATTTTGTTGCGTAATATTATTAACTGTTAGACAAGCACCAACGCAATAAATAATACAAAGGTAAATTATTATGTAATTGTTTTTTTTTAGTTTCTTACTAATCATTTTTTTTTGTGTTTTCAAATTGCTGTTTAAAAACCGTGTCCTAAAAAATGTTCGGCCTAAAAAGAAACGTTGCATTGTTTACATTTGAAGTTTGAAAAAAAACGAAGCTTAAAAACAGGAACAACCCATCAAGCAAAATGTGAGAAATAGGCAACTATTGTCAGTGCCAACAAATTGGCGACTCACCGATTATTTGGCACGGCGGCAAATTAAAAAAACACTTTGTTTTCTAGTACTTTGAAATATCGAATTGAAGTATGTTTTGTATTTCAGTGAGATTGATCGTAATTGAAAAATGTTTATTCATTCGTCAACGGTTGATTCAAGCCTAAAACATCAAACACCAAAACTATAAGTATGATGAGTTCATTGCGGAAAATATACATACGGAACTAATACATATTCACATTTTGAGAATCTAAACTCAAAAACCTAAACAAAATACATTTCAATTTTGTTGACGTAAGAAAATGTTCAAGGGATTTTCTAACAACAGTACGGTAGCACATTTTCAAAGAAGAACGTCAAAAACAGGTTTAGTGTCAGATGTGCAACATGGCGGCTGAGAAGAAGCAACGGCTCTACCTTCTATTTTTGTATCATGCTTGGTACCGTTCAAATCGGAAGCTCCAAAAAAATATGCACTTGCATATAATTCCGATCCCTACTAATGATCTTTCGCTCGCTGCTGGCAGTGATAACAATAACAACTACGACAAAGAGCGTAACATAATGCTGCCAATTGCGCTGTTGCTGCTGCCATCCAGTGTTGCCATTTTGGTCCAATTGGACCAAAATTGGTAGCTTCGTTTCATAAATTAAGGCTTTGGTAGGTTGGTTGGTTTGTTGTGATTTTCAAGGAATTTCCGTAGGCAACAAGATCTTCTATTAATTTTTGTTATGATTTTTAAATGACTTCCTTGTGAAAAAAGTTTACATGCAAAAGTTCAAACATCTCTGCTTTTGATATGCATTTATGTGCCAACCCAGTGTTTGAGGAAGGATGTAAAAAAGAAAAAAAAACAAATGTCAGACAGAGCCTATTTACACAAAGGCTTTTTCCCCTGCGTTTTTTTTCAATTCTCTTTTGAAGTTGCTGCGTAAATCTTCTTGCATTTACATGAAGACTTTTTACTTGCAACTTGCTTGCAGCTTGACTTTTCTTCTCTCATTCACATTTTCGCGTAATTTTTCCGTATTCTTATTATTAAAAAAAATGTATTGTATTTAAACAAAAAAGAAATTATTGAAACTATTTTAGAAGTCACTGAAATGACTATTAACTGCTCGGCCGGTTTGAAATTTGAAGAAAAGTGCGAAAAACAGCAAAGCAAATGTCAAAAAAGAAAACACTGGAATTCGCTGACCGTTCGTGTTTGTTTACCCCGCTGACTTCTCACCACTTCTCACCAACAAACTCGTCAAGCATGACTTTTAACGCAGGGGGAAAAGCCCTCGTGAAAATAGGCTCAAATTGTGCTGAATTTAAGTTGGCGCGTTGAGCGTTGGGCTAACATATACAAATAGTTAAAAGAAAATAATCTTTAAAGCGTTTTCCTCAAAGCTTCAGTTTAAATTCAGGATCGCGCGCTTTTATTCATTCTGTGAAAAAAGACCTGTGCAAGAAGACGAATCATGGAGAGGTAATTTTTTTTCTAAAGGTTTTCTAAAGAAAATATTAATTTTTATTTAATTTTAAATTTAATTTGGTAGGCTGAGATTGATTTTAGACGAATTTTGGTAGGGGAAAAAAATTCTTAGTGGCAACACTGCTGCCATCTCGTCTGTCTCTCTTCGCTCTGCTGCTGCTCGGGTGCACGCCAGTGTGCTTACTTCTACCACATATGTTTTAGATCTACCACAATTATTTTTAAAATCAAGTTTCTACCACATCTACCACGGAGGGCTTAAAATCTACCACATTTTTGTGGAGCACAAATTTTTCTCTCAACCAACCTATTACTCCAAGTAAATTAGAGCTTTATGTTGTAAAAGTTAAGGCTGCATTGAACATTGTAAGTGAAAATGTGCAAAAAAAAATTTATGCGGTAGCACTCTCATCGCTTCGAAAGCAGTGCACTACAAATAGTTGACAGTTTGACAATTGTTTTGGTGGCAGGTGCAATTAAAATGGAAAAATTTATAAAAAAGTTGAATAATTTTTGCCTTTATTTTTTAGTAACGTTTAGTTTTTTAGAATATCGCATGGCGATGGCAATGCGCTTGGACGGGACGAAATGTTGAAATTTGCGAGTCCGAGCTCACAAAAAAATCTACCACATTTCATTCAAATCGACCACATTTTTTTCACTGGGTCTACCACATAAATGAAATATTTAGTAAGCACACTGGTGCCCGCCAGTGCCGATGTTACTTCGCCTCAACAGTTCGATGAGCTCGCTAGTTTCTGCACTAGCGCTCCCACGCTGGAATCTCCGACTCTCCGTTCTGCCGGTTGGACTACTGTGGTGAAGAGTAAAAGCAATAAAAGAAGGCAATTACGTGTTGTTGGATCCAATGCAAGTCTGGAGCTCGATGTTGCCGTTCGTTTCAGATAGTTGCATCTATCGTCTTTCCAGCTTTTTGTCACACCGGATAATATTGTGGACTATGTAGCCAACAATGCTCATATCGATAAGAAGTTTATATCTTGCTACAAGCTGGTGAAAAAAGATGCTCCGTCTGAGTCTTTAAAACGTGTAAATTTCAAACTTGGGGTGTCTGACCAATATTTCGAGATGCTTTTGGCGGCTGAGCTCTGGCCGGTTAATGTTACTGCCCGCCCTTCCCGTTTTTTTCAAAAAGGAACAGCTCTACCAAGTCAAACCTTTTTGTTGCTGCTAGTCTCAGTAAGGAATCTAAGAGCTTTAATATCTATTTCCATAATGTTTCTGGCATGCGTACGAAGGCGGACACTGTACTTCGACTGAGCTCTCAGTTAGAATTCGATGTATATGTCATCATAGAATCCTGGCTGGACGCCAATTTCAATGACTCGGAATTCTTTGATTCTAAACTATACGATGTATTTCGAAAAGATAGAGATGCTGCCAAAACCTTCTGTTGCAGAGGTGGAGGGGTTTTAATTGCTGTTCGTCGGAATTTACGTTCTTCGCTAATCCAATTGGTTAACGGGGACTCCCTTCGCGACCAAATATGTGTGCGTGTGCAGGGTGCATCGAATGCACTTCTTGTGTGTGCCTCTTATATACCGCCTAACAGTTCTGAGTCGCTTATCAATCTCATGTTGATAATGTCTGTGCGCTGTACTCAAGGTTTAGCGGCAATCCGTGTTGTATACTTGGTGATTTTAACTTAAACGATATTTCGTGGTCATGCTTGAGTGACTCTTACGCTCTTACGCCTACTAATGTCACCAATGCATCTGCGTTATATCAAAGAAAATAAACATACAGAATGCGCATGTCATACAAGCAAAAATTTTGTATGGCGGGTTCTAACCAGCGTTGCCACAAGCAAAAAAAAATTATAACCAGGAACAAAAATAAAAGTAACCAAAATGTAACAAAAATAACCAAAATATTTATTCCACATAACCAAAAAAAACTCACTCATACATAAACTTCAAAAAGGCTTTTAACACATATGTATGTGTGACATAAAATAAATAATTAACACGTTCACGCATAGTAAAAATTTCAGTGAGCTGCAAAAAAAGACAGGATATTCTCTTTAATTAGTTGCGAAACACCGTGAATGTGGCGTTGACTCTTTTTAAAACGTAGTTATCGATTTAAACGATGCTGCTTACTTTTTTACGAGAGCAGTAGCAATGGTTATGAGTTGCCAGTAAGTAAAATTGTGCTATACAGTTGAACCTCATCACGGATAATCGAAAATACCGGGTAAAAGAGGTTTATACATTTTATTATTTTTATTTATTGTTGTATAAGAACATGTGAAACTGCTTCTATAAACGTCCATTTGCATCAAGAAATCTTATTCTATTAAAAATAAAACCTTTATTTCAAATACATATGTATATGTGTGTTATACAGAAAAAAACAAACACAACATGTGCTTCATGGATAATAGAGGTAAATCATGGTTAATAGAGGTATAAAATCAACCACTCAGCATCCCGGTTAATAGATGTTCCCGGTGAATGGAGGCCCGGATAATCGAGGTTCAACTGTATTTCAGATAATTTTTTATCAGTGTGCAATATTCTAAAAAATAACCAGATCGGATCAAAAATCACTAAATAACCAAAACCTATTTTCAAAAATAAAAAAAACAATTTTTGGTTAAAAATAACCAAAACGGCAACGCTGGTTCTAACATTGGAACCAACGATTAAGCGATGTGAAACTGGGAGAGTAAGCCGATTTTTGTGCGTTTTTTGCAATTCACGTACACAGTCCGTGTGTGTTGGCAGTGATCAGCTCTTCACTGTGTCTGCTCTTTTCCCGATATTAGGGATTAGGGATTCCTTACAATTATTTGCTTTTTAAAGTATGTTCTCATTAATTTTCTGAATTAAATGCCAACACATGAACTTTTTTGGTTTAATTATGTAAATATTAATGAAAAATATACCAAAGAAAACAAAGCTAAATGCATTGAATATGACGGGGTCAATTGTCGTCCTTTGTATTTCGCATTTCTTCATTTAGCGAATCTCTAACGATCAGGTATGATTTTTTTGCTAAATGCTGTAGTTTGACCGCAGGGTTGTTTTTTTGAATGCAGCTTATAAAGTCTTAATTTAATTGAATTAAAAGCATACCCAAAGATTATTTTGACGCTTTTGGACAATAATATATTTTTCTAGTCAATTTTATACAAACGTATTACGAAATGGCACCAAAAATATACAAATAAAAAGATAAATTTCTTTGGTCACAAAAAATGACTCACACCAGCTACACTGGCAATTTGAAATGAACTAGAACAACAACCCCGTTTTAGAAATTTATATGGAGGAAAAAGTACGTTCCTGATCAAGCTTGGGCCCTACTAGTAGGCCCCAAGGTTGCAATTTTGCAATAATATTAGTGTAATTCTGTGCATGTAGTTCTACCGGCTCTCCCAGTTTCACATCGCTTAATCGTTGATTGGAACCCGCGCTCTGCTCGCACAGATCACGTATGTGGTGAGAGCGTTGCTTTACAAGCGAGAACGTAGTTTTATATGTTGCGCTCTTTGGTTGCGCTCACTGCAGCGAGTGTGCGTTAGTACATTGTTGTGGCGTGAAATGATTGCAAGGTGAAGACCATAGTGAAATAAATAAAGTGTACCAGGTAGATGACGTACACTTATTTCTCAGAGTAGCAATTGTCAGGGTGTCAATTTATTTGTGTCCGTTCAGTTAACCTTTATTTTTGTTGTCGCTAAAATAGCCCAAAATTTAAAATTTACTTTCAATACTCCAGAAATATAAATTTTTGTTATGTATTTTATGTTCGAAAAACACAGAAACTGCTTTGCCGTGCTTTTTTTTTGGAGAGACAGCACGTTCTTCCTGGCACGTTATTGCTTTTTTTGTGTCGGTTTTGGTCCAAAACACATTTTCAAACAATAATTTATTTTGAAATTTTTTCATACAGCACAGACGGGTTATGAACTCTGACATTTGTGAGCATAATGACATTAACTGTCAGAAAATAAGTGTACGATGAAGAGAGAGTGTCTGCTATCTGGCACACTTTATTAATTTCACTATGGTGAAGACGAACGCTGTTGTTGTTGTTGTTGCGCTGGCGAAAAGCTGAAATTGTAAAACGATTTCTGATTTCAGGCTGGCTTTTGTTCTTCTTCTACAAGCCTGAACGGCGTCGCATATTGCTCCTGAACTTATTGCAGACAGTAGTGTGCGCAACATCATAGAAAAGAAAATAAAATATGGTTGGCGGGACGACTTATGTGGTCGCTACAAACAAAGTTCCTGAATAATTTATCAAAAAAGTAGACCTAATATTTGATTGAATGAATAGGGCAATCGGATAATTGCTTTAGATCGGCTTTACAATTGAATAATGAGTCGTACAAATTTATAAAGATTTTTTTAATTATTTGAAAGATGTTCAATGTATGGATGATTCAAGTTGAATTTTTAGAACTAAAATCTGTTTTTTAATCACTGATAAAATTAAGCAATAACCCACATAAATGTTTTATAACACGTTTTTTAACCAAGATAAATTAGAAAATACTTTTGCAATTTTGGGACAAAATTCAAGTAGTACTCGGTCAAGTGTTACAACTAATTTCGAAGATACACAGGATTCTATGAATCAAAACCTACTACATGCTGAGACAGACGAAACTGTCTTTTTATTATTTTATTTCAGCAGTAATTACAACAATTATTACAACAAATTATTTTGTAGATAAAAACTTCGACAATCGAGTAAAAATTAACATAGATAATAATTGTGGCATATGTTTCCAAAAACTAAGAAATGATAACCTTTTCACTGCGCTAAGTGAAACATTTTCCATAAAAATTATCAATCGGTTACAGACATTTGCTACCTATTTGCTCCTTCGGATTTCCTGGTGAATGCTGTGACAGTAAATAAAAAAAAGGAAGTTCCAAACGATGCAAAACATAAACAATTAAAAAACAACAAAAGAAGAGCTGTTTACATTTTTCTCGAGCTGTGTACACATAAAAACTACAACAACAACAAACAATGGCGTCGTTGAAACGACGATCATTGGCTGGTGTTGCTGTGAGAAATTTGCACAAAAAATTATTGAGTGACCAAAACAACCACCAACGCCTCAAATTACACAGGAGAAGCGGTACTTTCACTTCATGTGTGTTTGTTGTAGCGCGTGCTTTAGTTCGCACAGTCAATGAGCGTAAACTGAAGCGCTTGCTCTCCTGCTGGCACCACTCTTTTCCTTTTGTGGCTTCCGCCCGCTCTATGAAGCTCGCAAACAAAAATTTGAATTTTTGAGCTCAGATGCGCCTTCTATACACTTCATATTCTTTGGTTATATCTAGTCGATAATTTCTTAAGCTGTGATCTCTCTCAGATCAACGGCTTTGCTAAAAAATTAAACCGCATTTTGGACTTAGTTTTTGTCAATTTAAACCATAAAATTGCTGAATGCTTAGATCCTATTTCGCCACCTTCCTTGCATCATGTTCCCCTTTCAATTGAACTCGAATTTCATTAATTTTCGTCTCTCTCGGTCAGTTTTCATTACAATCTGAATGACTTTCATGCTCTTAACAATTGCCTTTCTAACATTAACTGGACTGACTTATTTTTAAACTCAGATGCTGATATTTGTATTGAAATCTTCAAATCCAAAGTGTTTGAACTTTGTAAAAGATTTATCCCAACTCACCAAAGTAGGGTTTACAAGTTGCCATGGTATACCAAAGACTTAAAACATCTCAAAAACCTTAGAAATAAGTTTTATAAAAAATATAAGTTAACAAATTGTTCCTTTTACTTTAATACTAATCAATACTATCGGAAGGAATTTAATTATTTAGATAAGTATTTGTACAAAAACTATATTCGTAAGCATGAAGCCAACATTAAAAATAATCCTAAGTCCTTCTGGGGTTTAATTAAATCTAAGAAAGCTACCTCGAGTTTTCCCACCTCAATTTTCTTCAATAGTAAATCTGCCAACTCGGATGAAGAATCTGCTTCTTTTCTCTTTTTGCCGAGTTTTTCAGTTCTAATTTCGTTTGTGACGTTGACCTTAACGTAAACAGATGTCCAATTCTTCTCTCTCATTGGGTTCGCTAACATTAACGTCTGCCGATATTGTAAATGGCATTTTTAGGATGAAATCCTCTTCCCAAACGGATTCAGATGGTCTTTCGGCCATCCTTCTTAAACAATGTTCTTCACTTATTGAGCCTCCTCTGCTTATTTTCAATAAATCACTATCTTCCGGGAGGTTCATCGATGCCTGGAAGAAGGCAACTATTTTCTGGACTCTGCTGCCCTTCAGCTGGGCCTTGACAGGGTCCACTCTCGGTGCATCCATAACCGCTTGTTCCTTAATATTAAAACATGTTTCCATGTTATCTTCTCTAGGAAGGATAACCCAGCCTGTAGAACCTTTAACATTTCTGGTTCTTTTCTAAACACTGTCAGTGAGATTAAAGACCTGGGAGTATTTTTTGACTTGAAATTGTCCTTTTCCACCCATATTAACTTCATTGTTTTAAATTCCTATTCCATGTTGGCTTTTGTTCGTCGTAACTGCTCGTCTTTTTCCGACTCTTATACTCTAAAGCTACTCTTCATACATTAGAATATGCTTTGTTTATTGGGCGTCCTTAACATGCATCCCTTATTAATCGTATGGAACGAATTCAAAAGGTGTTTATTCACTTTGCCCTTCGTTCCCTTAAATTTAACGACCCTATCCCCCCTATGGCTCCCGTTGTCAGCTTATACTACTGTGCCCAAAAAATAAGGTGACATTTAAATTTATGAATTATGACTGCATTATGAATTCCTTCCGCCGCACACTGGGGTAATTCATGCCGATTTTGGCGATTAATTCACTTTATTTAGACATGAAAAAGTATTAGGTTTAGTTAATTACAGATAAAGAAGTAGAAAATAAATGTATTTGAACATACTTTAGTGGATTTTTTTTTATTTATGACCACAAATGCAAAATTGTTACAAAAGGGTATTATACAGAATTCCTCGCTTATTTATTAATTACTATCGGAATCATCATCGTATTCACCCACGCTTTCACCTTCGCATCCATTGTTATCATCATCATCATAATTCGCGTTCTTCTTCCGCAATTATCAACAAATCCAATGGTTCCCTTAGCATGCGCGTAACTGCTTTATGAGGTAATTTCATTTCTGTCGATATAATGGGATCAGAATTTATAAGCAGTCTATTTAGAACGTCTTCGTTGGTTTTTTCTCAACTACTTTTTCGAGAAAAATATTTCCTGAAAGCCTTAAAATCTTTATTTCTCGCTTCCCGCGCTTCTTCAGATAATTCACCGATTCGCAACAAGGCGTGAGCTATGACTTCTGGTCCATTAATTAAATATTTATGAACAGTCGTAGGCATGTTATACCAGGGATAGTACTCAACGAAAGATTTGGCACAATTTAAGGCAAAGAGTTGGTCATTATGTAATAAAGACTTAAACGAGTATACCAAATAACATTGGATTTCGTTCCTAAATGAAAACAACCACCTTTTTTAATATCTTGAAAAAGTAGTTTTTTGCAGTTACCCTTTACCTAATTAGTTTAATGCACATCACTGCGGTTATTTCAATCGATTACTCATAAGTAATACAAACAATAACAATGCCCAATACTGCAACTTCTGATAAATAAGGTCAGCTGACCTAGTTTTGCACACATCGTACAACAAAGTCAAATTAAATAATCTAAGATATTGACATTTTATTTGGTTCTGCATCATTTGAGATTATTTTGTATTGTGTTTCATAAATATCTTAAAAACCAAAAATACTCACGTGTCGCGATATCCCGCCTAATATGTCGTCTAATATGCTGGTTAATATAAATCTAACATGCCGGCCCCCCGTAATGTAGGTTAAAAAGCATAAAGAAATACTAAAAACCATACATTGAACAACAACAAAACTAACATAAAACATATCGCTTGTTGCTTTTCTCATATTTTTTGCATTTACATTTATTTTTTGTCTTTCCTTTCACGGACCGCGTGCATATTTAGCCAAAACTTCACATACAAAAATCGAAATGCTGCAAAAGTGCGCAACAATAGCGCAACTTTTTTTTTCATAGAAAGTTGCTAGAATATCCACAGATTACGAATATGACAATATTTTAGGTGAACATCACTGAACAAACAACTATATGTTTATGAATAGGGCCAAAATAAGGCAATTTTTAGGCTTTTTTTTTAAATAACGAAAATATTAACGAACACTTAAAAAACAAAAAAATTTGTATTTTAATACTTAAATACCTAAACAAGAAGCCTCCATCATCAGTTTTATGCTACTTGAAAAACTTGTAAAACAAATTTGATTTAAATAATTGAAAAATTCACGTTTCACGCTGTGCGCACGTCAAATGAAATAAATGTCAACTTTCAGAGTGCTTTGCGGGAAAACGGTAAACTATTTTGCAACAACTCTTTCACGTAGTGATGCAGAATTTTATCCACTTTAACCCGGTACCAAGACGTAGGTTAGGTTAGGTTAGGTTGCGGTGGCTGCCTCTATAAGAGACATACTCGGAGGCCTGAAAGGCCCATTGTGATACCACATATTTCACCCGTTTTTGAACTGTGTATGCAACACAGTTTTGCCAACATATGTTACAGCACACATTTCAAGCGGATGGGGAAGGGGGGGGGGACCTACAGTTTAACGCCGAATCCGCCTGCCAAGAGCGCACTTGTGCGATTCTTGTAATTCTCATTCCCTTCATGTGGATAGCGATAGAAGTAGATGAGTTGTTCACCAGCCCGAGCCAGGAATCGAACCTGGAGCCTTTGGTATGAGAAGCCAGCGCGCTACCCGCTTGACTATCGAGGCCGGCCACCAAAAACGTATCTGTGTCTTTATTTTTCGTTTTTGAATTAATCGCCACTTTACTTATATATTATCCCAGTGTGCGCCGGGCCGGAATATTATTTGAACGTTATGCGTCGTTTACGTAACGCTATCCGCCTAAAAAGGCTGGAATTGAGGAAAGACAATTCTTGGTTTTTACACCACGATAATGCACCATCCCATACTGCACGCGTAATTCGTGATCATTTCGCCAAAAACTCAACCCATATCGTTCTGCAACCACCGTATCTACCTGATCTGGCGCCGTGCGACATCTGACCGCTCAAAAGACCGCTCCGGGGACACCGTTTTAATACGATAGAGGAGATTCAAGTCCCGGAAAGTGACTACAATCAAAATCCGTTGGCATAAGTGCATTGCATCGGGAGGGGATTACTTTGAAGGGGATGAAATTGGTTTCGAAGAATAAATAAAGAATTTTCAAAATAAATAGAATGACACCTTTTTGGACACAGTAGTAAATCTTAAATCTTTGTATTCTAGGCGCACCTACCTATCCTGTTCGTTTATTGGCAATGTCATTGACGGAACTGTGGACTGTCCTGCGCTTTTGGACAGAATAAAGTTTACTGTACCTTCTCGACCACTTAGGCATTTTAATTATTTCTATGTTGGCTTATGCAAAAGGGAATACGTTAAAAACGCTCCTCTTGCTAGGACGCTCTCGGAACTTAATCGCTTTCCACACTTAGATCTCTCTCTTCCTGGATTTATAGTCTTAAGAATTATTGTTGAATTTTTTTTATTTTAACTTTCTTATTTTGATAGTCTGTTAAAATGTATTTTTTTTTTACTGAATTATAAATAAATATCAACATTTATCTGCATCGAAGAAGGTGCAATTTAAAAAAACATTCGTTTATACGCCTATTGCTCCTTAGCCAAAAAATCTAGCGACTTGAAGTAGGTATAACCTATCTTGGTGTAAAACTCTATGACCTTAGGTATAAAGTTCTTGGAATAGTTGGTCATAAATAATATTAGGTTCCGATAAGGGGGATTTGCGAGCACGGTTTGCGGCATTTCCGTATGTCATAAAAACATTGAGTCGATATATTTACATTTACATATGTATATGTGTGTTAGTATTATATTTTATATGCAAAGCAAATTTTTTGTTACTTCTCAAATTTCGTTTACACTTGCAACAAATATGGTATATTCACCGATACATACGCTGAGCGAGTTCTGCTCGACACAATGATTTGTCGTGTCGCGAACTTGAGCATTTAAATTTTCATTGGCTGTTCCAACTCGGGCAAGACCTGAGAAACATAATAGGAACTTCAGTTAGATCGAGTGATAACACTGTGCGACAGCCTTTTTCACACTGGAAAAAGTCCATATGGGCGTGAAACTATAGATCAAACATAGTAATACTGCATACTCAGTTTTTCATTTCTACATCCTTTGTCCTTTTAAAAGGACTTCAAAATTTTGAAAGGGATAAAAAATAAAAAAAAATATAAAAAATACTTACTCTCGTTCGAATATGGCGATATGTACATCAAATAAAAGAGGAAAGACTCAAGAATTTTAATAAAATTGGGTTTTTCTATATTTCTGAAAAAAGGATATGAAAAAGGTCCTTTGAAAATTTTAATCCTTCATATCCTTGAAAATTCACATAGAATTATCTTGAAAAGTATGTATGTTACTTCATTGAATTGCAGCATCCGCCTTTTTGTTAATAACTTTCGAACCAATAAAGTTAGAGTAATGAAATTTTGACATTTGATAAAGGAGATTTTGAGTTTTAACATACATACTTTTCAAGATAATTCTATGGGAATTTTCAAGGATATGAAGGATTAAAATTTTCAAAGGACCTTTTTCATATCCTTTTTTCAGAAATATATAAAAACCCAATTTTATTAAAATTCTTGAGTCTTTCCTCTTTCATTTGATGTACATATCGCCATATTCGAACGAGGGTAAGTATTTTTTATATTTTTTTTATTTTTTATCGCTTTCAAAATTTTGAAGTCCTTTTAAAAGGACAAAGGATGTAGAAATGAAAAACTGAGTACGCAGTATTACTATGTTTGATCTCTAGTTTCACGCCCATATGGATTTTTTCCAGTGTGAAAAAATTTTTTCATTTTTGTCGCACAGTGTAATATTAGTGCTTAATCGATTCCTGGGATGTATCGCTTAGGACTGGTTCATAAGTTTTGCAGGCATCGTTCAATTGTTCTCATAGCGTTGCAATTGAGTACGGCTGGGAGCTAATTTTAGTAATATGTATTCCTTGTAGCCGAGTTGGCCAAGGTGGGATCCGCCATGGACTCACAGCCCGAAAGGGTGGCACCGCCTTTAAGTGCAAGGCTACAACAGATAAAGGAATATTTCCTTAGGAAGGCGGATAGTAGGTGGAGCAATCTTTCCAGCTGCAGAGTGGCTCGACAGATCTGGCCACGCTACGACTCCCACAGAACCAACGACCTGCTGTTAAATTCTCGTAGGAATGTTTCTAGGCTGACGGCCGTGATCACGGGTCACTGGCCGATTGGCCTACACGCAGCGAGATTGGGAATCCCCCACAACCCCTTTTGCAGAAGCTGCAGAGAAACCAACGAGAGTGAGACACTCGAGCACTTCCTCTGCGGCTGCCCTGCCTTAGCATTTAAAAGACTAAATTCCTTGGGGAACAGTCTGATTAGCTCTCTAGCTGATCTGTCTGAAATAAGACTAAAATGCATCAAGTCCTATTTGGACGATGCTGGTTGGCTTTAGAGCCCAGTATTTTCTCCCACGCAGGGAAGACCCAGTCGAGGAGGCGACAACAAAAAGGCACTTAGTGCTACTTGAGTGTGCTCTGAGAGCACGCAGTCGCTGCTACCTACCTACCTACCATTCCTTGTAGCGCTGACGCCCGCCGGGTTACACCTAACTAATGTGATACAAGTTGTTATCAATATCCGTCTGGAAAAGGAGTAAGTTTCGTCACAAGGTTATGTGTTCTGGCACAGACACCGTTGTCCCTTCTATATGTAGGTCACCTCTCTGAACGTGGCAATCTATACTTCTATACTATTATATAAAAACAAGTGTGACGTTTTTTGAGCCACAATCAGGCAAAAACCACTGAACCGATTTAGATGAAATAAGCATCAAACATATATGAGGATGACCACGCCCCTTCTTACGCCCACTATGGTAACAAAACTCATCTATGGTATGCTTTTGTAAGGCAATATGGATATCAAACGATTCAGCGTGTCATTGCGGCAAATATAGGCTATAATATAATTGGCCACACCCACTTTTCATGCCAACTAAACTAACAAAACGAAGCTACGGCACATGTCAGTAAATCAATATTAATATCAAATGATTCCGTGTTTCATTGATGTTAACATAGGATATATAAGATTAACCACGCCCACCTAATACGCCTTATCGTCACCCCCACTATAATAACAAATCAGCCATGATATATTTGTCACAGCAAAATGGGTGTCAAACGATTCAGCGTGTCATTGCGGCAAACATAGGCCATAATATAATCGGCCACGCCCACTTACCGTGCCCACTAAACTAACAAAACAAAGCTACGATATATGTCTGAAAATTAATGTTGATGGAAACTGATTCTATGTTTAATAGCGGTAAACATAAACTATATAAGGTTGACCACGCCCACCTTTTACGCCTTCCTGCAATGCCCATTACGATGACAGAAAATATTTGTGCAAAACAATATGGATACAAAAAAAATTTGCGAGTCATTGCAGCAAATATCTATATGTTATGTTGCATATAAAAATTAATGTATGTTTGTTTTTTGGCCCCACGACACTAAAACTCAAATACATTTTACTAGACAGCCGATTAGCTGAAGTTTTCACGGAATGTTCGTCTTGAGTAAGTCTCGGTAAACCACATAGTGCGAATACAACCCTATAGGTATGCGTGACACCTCCCATACAACTTCAATTTTCAATATGGAATATTTTCGTAATGAGAAGTCGGACAGCATTAAAATTTGGTGCGGGGCCACCGTTTAGATGTGCCGTTTCACTGGTGAAACTTTTTAAGCAACTCAAATGTTTTGAATAACTGTGGAACTACAAATCACACATCAAAGATTTACGATTTAGATGTGCCCTTCGACATGGGGAATGCGGTGGGTATTGGACGAGGGCCATGGCACCGCCCATAGAACCCAAATTTTTAGTGTGGAATAGCTTCGAAACAATAAGTTGGAGAGCTTTGAAGTTTTGTATACCATCGTCCCATAGATGTGTCATTCTACTGGCAAAATTGTATGGGCGTTGCAGGGTCGCGGCATATTTTTTGTGACCGCGTAACTTTGGAACTGATAGTCGCATATCAATGAAACCGGGTCACACCCTTCGACTGGAGGAATGGATTGGGCATTACATCGCCAATAGAGTGTAGTATGAAGAAACTAGATTTATTGGGCTCATTGACTTCAAGCTTGCGTGCAAAGCCGCAGGGCCCTACTAGTGATTGTATAAAAAAAAGCTCTGCCCACTTTTTTACTAGATCGAATAATGAATACTTAACAACAAAACAAAAATTCCAGTAGCGCTCCTTGGCGGATGCTTTGGCGCCGATCCGCTTCAGTAGTCGCTCACCGATATGTCGAACAGATTGTCGAGAATGTCCTCCCGATTGTTGTCCATGCTGCGTAAGTACTGAAACGCCTCTTCGATGCCGTCTATGTAGGGCCGAAAGCTGTCGCCGTCACAGCTGAACGATGCTGATACGCTCGACAAAAGCATCGCAGCGCGGTTCTCAGCATTCAGCGATGAGCCGATGGCACAATGCTGCGCCCCGGGTTGCTCTAGCTGTTCCACGATTACGTTTGGCCGTTGAGAAAATGTGCTGCTTTCGTTAATATGGCGGTCGTTGCAACCCAGCCTAGCATTGCTCGGAGCTGCCTGAGACCTATACGAATTGAAAGGAAACCCCTCAATGCTGCTATTTAGATATGAGGAAACAACGACACTTTCGCAGGCAGCCGGAATGTCGTCATCAATATACAACTGAGGAAAAGAAGGCCAAAAACGAAAGAAGGAAAAGTTAAAAATCGCTGCCTAAAATAAACGACAGACCCAGGACCATGATTTGAACTCACCACATTCCGGTGTTGTTGCTTTGACGGCTCATCAATTTCTGCGAAACTGTCGTTGATCAAACAATTAAGGGTGGTGGTGGCGGCAGCAACATCACCGGCTGCTGTACTAATGATGATGGTGCCCAGCTGGTACTGTTGCTGTTGCTGCTGTGGCTTGTCCACTGGCAAATGTTGGCGCTGTAGATGCTGCTGCGCAGCTGCTGCGATCATAATAGTGTCGTCATTGTTAT